>JAZHRO010000035.1:47712500-52512500 GCA_037157565.1 Thalassia testudinum | reverse complement strand
AATCTGGGAGTCACAGAATACCCTATTAGTGGAGTTGAATTCACTTGGAGAAATGGCAGTGGACAGTCGTCTCTATTGGACAGATTTTTTGGCAGTCCTAGCTTGTTGGAGAGGCATCAATTATCAGCTGTTGTGAGCCTTGATAGGCCTTTTTCTGATCGCACTCCACTAGTGTGGGATAGCGGGATGAATTCTGACATTGGATCATATTTCAAACTCAAGAGATCTTGGTTTAGGGCGGAGGGGTTTGTGCAAATGGTAGCTCACTGGTGGCAGAATAAGGCAGTGCAAGGGTCTGCCATGCAGCAACTGGCTTCAACGTTGACAGGGCTGCGTGACATGTTGAAAGAATATGGGTAGGCAGTGGCATTGATCAGAGAACAAAGGAGGGTGGCATTGGCAGTGATCAGAGAACTGGATTTGAGGGAGTGCAGGCATCCTTTGAATCCCCAATAGCAGCAGCAAAGACAACAGATGCAGTCAGTGGTGGGGGAGGAGGATTTGAAAAGAGAAGTGGACTGGCGTGAAAGATCTAGATAGCCATGGCTCAAAGAGGGTGATGCAAACACGGAGTTTTTGCATCTCGCTGCCAGTGCTAGGAGAAGATTCAACCTAATTTCATCAATCAAAGTAGGTGAGAGAATTATTAATTCTGTTAATGAAATCAGAAGTGAAGCAGGCAAATATTTCAAAGAACTGGTCAAGGCTACACCAAGGGGCTCTTGGAGGATGGCATCAGATGATTTCCCAAGTGTCAATAGTGATTAGAGAGACATGTTAGTTACTCCTATCTTTGAACAAGAAACATTGAAAGCAATTAAAGACTTAAATAATGAAGGGGCTCCTGGTTCGGATGGGATTCAGGTATTCTTTTACAGGGAAATGTGGAGGGTTGTCAAAATGGATGTAATGAAGGTTATTCATGAATTTGAGCTGGGCAACTCAAGTTTTGAGAGGTTGAATAAATCCTATTTGTTCCTGCCACCAAAAAAATCAAGTGTGGAGAAATTTGCTGATTGTAGACCCATTGCATTATCAAATTCTATTTATCTTATTATCAGTAAGATTATAGCCAACAGAATGAGGGAGGTTTTGAAGGATTTGATAATGCCGATCCAAGCTGCCTTTCTTCCTGGGAGATCACTACTGGAATCCGTAATTATGGTGCAGGAGATGGTAATGGGATGGCACAGGCGAAAGACTAAGGCCTTTTTATGGATTAGTCTCCTGGTCGTATCTATGGGAAATCCTCAAAAGGAGAAAATTTCCATCTCAGTTGATACAGTGGGTAAAGAGATGCATCACGACTGCCTCATTTTCCTCATTGATAAATGGGAAACCATGCCGAACTTGGATCTAGCCCCAATGTGGAGTTAGGCAAGGGTGTCCACTTGCCCCTCCGATTTTAATCTTGTAGTGGATACATTGGCAAGATATGCATGTAGATTGGCAGCGGATGGACTCATAAGGGGGTATTCAATGTCTAATAACAGGGCCTTAGCTCCCATCCACCAATATGCAGATGACACTATTTTTTTCGTGGAAGGGGGGAATAGGGAAGCGCAAGTGCTTTTTCATATGGTTAAGATTTTTGGTGAGATTTCTAGTCTTAGACTTAATGGAAATAAATCCTCCTTGGTCTGTTTTGGGATGAATGAAATGATCCAGAATGACATCCCTACCATTTTGGGTATGCCAGTGGTCTCATTGCCTGTCAAATATCTGGGATTGCGTCTGAAATGTACTAAAATGAGGAAAGCAGATTGGTCATTCCTATATGAAAAAGTGGCTACGAAATTGGACGGTTGGAGTAGTCGTTACCTATCAAAAGGGGGGAGGTATATTTTGTTGAATTCGGTCATTACATCGATTCCAATTTTTTTCTTCTCTGTTCTCAAAGCCCTGAAGTCAATTTGGAAAAAAACTTGATGTGATGCGTAAAAGATTCTTCTGGAAATGGGCCTCTACCCAAGGGGTTTTCCTTCAATCAATAAAATGGGATTCGATTTACAGGCCAAAAAAGATTGGTGGCATGGGTGTTAGATCCCTTAAGGAATTTAATGATGCTTTGCTGTTGAAGTGGGTCATTCGATTGCTGCAGGGGGAAAAAGAAATGTGGACAGAAATAGTTCAGGATAGCTATGGGGCTGCCAATGATTAGAAGAACCACCTAAACCCCCATAGACTATCTCCTTTTTGGTCTTCGGTGGTGCGTGCTTTAAAGGATAATTGGATCTTGTTCAAATCTGTGTTAGGTGATGGGAAAAGCTTCAAATTCTGGCTAGAGAATTGGGTTCTTGGGGGGGTGATTAAAGACAGGTACCCCCTTGCTTTTGCAGCGGCTTCGGACAAAAATGCTGTGGTTTGTGATTATTAGGATGCGGAGTCTGAGCAGTGGTCCTTGAATAATGGTATGTGGAATACTCATGAAACAAGAACATAAGCAGAAAATGAACATCTCATGCAAGAACTTGCTGCCTTCAAACCCATGCCTCATGAATACGACACATACAAGTGGGAGGGTAAGTTTTCTTTAGCAACTGCCTATGACAAGCTGATTATTTCCTCCAGGATGGCGGAACTTGATGAGGAGGGGAAAAAATTATGGAAATTAAAAATACCACTGAAGGTACAAGTTTTTTTGTGGCTCTACAGAAGGGACGGTCAGATTACTGGAGATCTGAGGCACAGGAGAATGGGAACTCCCACTCAGTTCTACCACTTATGTGAGATGCATAATGATTCCAGCACTCATAGTTTTTCTTCGTGTGTGATCACAGATTATGTCTGGAGGAGAGTTTGTAATGATTCTCTTCCCACTTGTGAGAATCTTTGGAGTTACCTTGTGAGGGGGAATAAGCCATGCTTACCTATGGTGGCAGTGTTATGGTCTGTGTGGAGGGCTAGGAATGGGTGTGTTTTTCAGGAGGCTCCAGTGAATGTGGATAAGATTGTAAATTGCTGCTGGAATCTCATACAGCAATGAGGTTCAAACATGCAATTGTGCATTCTTTTTTATTAATGAAAGCTCTCTTCGTTTGCTATCGGCGTCTTGATAGCATTCCTTTCCTTCTAAAAAAAAAAAGATTGATTGCTTTAAAACTTGTTTGTAATTATAAAAATCCTTGAGGGCCTGACTGTAATTTACCCACTTTTGCTAAAATAGGGGTATACTGTAATATTTCCATATTTATGGAAATATCAAGGTGTTCTTTACAATATGGTTGCTTAACTTAGGATATTGATTGCAATATTTTTCAATACCTAAGTTGTTCATTAACATTTTTCTCAACCACTTAAGTGGTCATGTGACTTGCACATGACCCATCCCATATGAAAGAGGGCAAGTGCAAACACTTACCTCATTTTGCACTCTCCAAACCTAGTTCTCATTCTCTTCAAGAACTCCTCCAAACCCTAGCCAAAAAGAAGAAGGATATTCTCCAAGTCTCTACTCAAGGATTCAAGGTATTATCTTCTTCCCTTAGTAGATCTTGTTCATTCTATACCTTGTTTTCTTATTCCAACAATCACTCCTACCAATGCATAATATTGTTCGTCGGGTACCAAATGGTACCGGTACCCATCACCGGTACCGATACTTGCTGGGTGTAGTAGAGCCTGCTTTTGACAGCAAATACCGGTACTAATGATCTGTACCTGTACTCGCTCTATTTTCTGGTTATAGCTGGAACCAACCAGTATCGGTACTCACTACCAGTACTGGTACATGCAGGCATATGTGCGTGTTTGTATGCATGCATGAAAGGAAATATTCCTGCTTTCTTATTGTTTTTCCTACTCTATTTGATGTATGTTTACAAATGGCACCTAAGTCTAAAAGTAAGGGAAGGGTACCTCAAGATGCATTTCACAAATTTTTCATCAATGATGATGCCAAGTCCAAATTTGATTGATATAAGGACCATAAGCTTCATCATTGTAGGCCTATTGAGTGGAAAGACTTTTCA
The DNA here is from genome assembly GCA_037157565.1 of Thalassia testudinum. Classification (NCBI taxonomy): domain Eukaryota; kingdom Viridiplantae; phylum Streptophyta; class Magnoliopsida; order Alismatales; family Hydrocharitaceae; genus Thalassia; species Thalassia testudinum. Next base: position 52,508,529 of record JAZHRO010000035.1, on the reverse strand, counting down.
TTACATCTTTTTAATTTCACTTCTCGTCTATCCAAACAACATCTCATGCACTTCTTTGATGAGTCATTTTTTGCTGATGTTCCTGGAGTCTATCCTCACATTAGTTGTCTATTTTCTGCAACCCTCCAAGAATAAGAAAATAAAAGTCATCTTGTCTTAACTTAGAATATTTTTGGTCAAAAAGTAAATGTTACATAAAATTCCTATCTATTGATAAACACACATGGATTCATGATAAATTGCTTATTTATGATAGTTCCTAGGCATAGCATTGCATATCATATTATAAATATTGCATAACATCCATTGCATGGCATTTAGGATAGATGTATGTTTTGTACATTAATTCCTTCATTTTATATGGCCAGGAGGCAATGCGACATCCTTACGGACTTCAGATGAAAAATCTGACCATACGGATGTATTCGGAGTGATGATCGTAGTCCGACAACATAGAAATCACCTCGATCCGAGCATCGTGACATCCTCTGCAAGCAATGAAGGGTGGATGGTCTAGATGCTGCCACGTAGCACCATCTGGAGCACCTAAAGTCGCCTGCACAACTCGAAAGGCCACCCCATCGAGTGATCTCAGCCGTTGGATGAAGATCTAACGGCTGAGAGGCTGCCCTCACTGCTCGAGCACAACTCTTCTTCGCTTCACACCTGCAGGTGTGGCACAGCGGTGAGGTCAAGCACTCTTAAAGAGCGTGTGCGAGATCGAGCCGCAATTCATCGTGCCTTGCTACAGTGTCAGACACAATAGGGCCACCCGATTGCAATTGAGCGGTTGAGCTTCCGTATGCATGATCCAACGCCACCTGCCGACGCGAAGGCGCACACCAGATCACACGCATGCCATCTAGGGCATGCATTTAAGTCGCCCTTGTGCAGTGCCCACCGTTCGATCTCCTCAATCACGTGGGGCCTGCGACTCAAATCAACGCGCATGCAATCTGCAGGTGCATCTCGACTGTGCGATGCAGCATCCAACGGCGACCAGTGCACATGCCCGCGATTTGAAATTCAAATGTTGGCTGGTGCACACTCCTCTCGCAATCATAGTCGTCCTCACCCGATCTAATGGTTGACGATTGCTGCGCCTTTAGCAGTTGCAAGCGTGAGCGTTGGGCGCGGGCTTTACAATGATAGAAGAGTTGGCCTTTAGTGACACTTGCAGTTGTCACTATATGAACACCCTACACACCCCATTCCTCTTCATCTCTACCTACTCTACTCCCACCTACTCCCAAGCTCGAGCAAGCCTACCAACACTCCATTAGAGCTTATTCTCAAGCTCCTAAGGCTCCTATAACTGTAGCGAACCTCTGCCTCACCAAATATTCATCTCTCTTCCCATCCCCATTCGTAGGTCTCCTTGGAGCTATCCTCCCACCTCCATTCCGCTAGCAGATCATCTTAGCCTTCTCACCTCCATTCCAGAGCCATGCCGAAGCTGCCCTCTACTCGACGTCGTCCTGCATCGTACCTCCGTCATCCCGCTCCTCACCTCCTTCATCCGAGCTTTCGCCAGACACCTTCGTCTCATCGAATAGCCGATTCGGGAGATTTCTTCTCACTTCCCTCTCTTTTTATGATTTCATAGATTATTGTAATAGACATTAACGCAATATATCACATTTGATTGCATCTCTATCTTGTGATTGCTTGTCTCTTATTTAAAAAATAAAAAAATAACAAAATTCTAAAATACCAAAAACAAACAAAACGAAGCATAGTTTTCAGTTAAAGTAAACGTTGCCTCACTGTATTCGACCCGGGACTCCCTTGGAGTTTCAGTATAAATTTTATTTGACCACGTGTTTTGCAACTACGACGACGGGTTACTCGTAACCCTGATTTCTAACTCGTGAAGCACGTGCGATCATTTTGGCGCCGTTGTCGGGAAGGCAATGGAATTTACATTATTTTTTATTGCACTTCTTTGCATTTGCATGACACTAACCCCACTTGTCTTTGATCTACTGTCTTGCAGGTACCCTAGAATGGAGATCCACGTGTGGTAGATCGGAGTAAAGTGCGGGTAGAGTACTCTATAAGTGTCCCCCACATTCCCCCCACTAGTTCATTTCGCCAAACTCATAACCAAGACCTAATCTGCATAGGTGTTTGCATAAACCCTAGGATAGAATTGTTTGTCTTGTTTTCCACCTTCATCCATCTCAACCCCGCATTAAAAAAAAACACAAAAAGAAAGATACTTTCTATGGAATGAATCAATATACACACTATACCCACATTTGAGGCACATAATTGGACTTGATTTTCATCTACTCAACCAGGCTTCCAACCTGTGGACCTGGTACACGAATTCAACACATAAAAGAGTAGAAATCATATTAGGTTAATCACCTTTTTGTGTGCCTTATTCAGTGGTGTGTTTGAGCCAATTGATTGAATTATTTAGGCCGCACCACCTAATCTAAAAGAGGTTAATTTTCTAGCTCCCCATAGGATTTAATAACTAGGTCAAGCCAGGCACTCCATATTTTTCTTGATTTCTAAAGAAAAATACTTGAACACGTGCTTTCAAAAACAAATTTGGTTTGCCTCACAAAACTTGGATTAAAACACCTAATATTTGAATCATAAAAGCTATTAAGCAAGATTCAAATCCTAAAACTCACCTCATCATTAATAATCTTTCTTGAAAACCTCTTGGTTGTGCACATTCACACATTCTCAAACAAATCATTAAGGGCACAACCCATTAAAAGCCCATCACATTCCAGAGCACCAATTTCCCAAGCCAAACTAAATTCAATTAGATGTTGGCTGTTTGATAATCGTGAAGCATGTTTTGATAGGAAAAGCATTGTAGTATAGTGCACAATAAGATTAAACAAGAATATTTATAAAAGGATATAAGAGTTTGAGTCCCGTGTGGTTTCCCTACCAGGAGGGGGTGACGTAATATATTGCGGAAATAAAATGTAAAGCAAACTCACAAAATTCAAACACACAATGTGCACAATTATTTTTAGGTGGAAACCCAAACCGGGTGAAAACCACCACCTAACCCTCTCGAGTTAGGATTTTCCGATCAACCAAGTTGATCAAATCCACTAAACGAATCACTTAAACAAGGGTGATTCAACCTCAATTACAACCATGCACAAGTGCGAGGGTAGCGTTCCTCAACCCCTTCTCCTCACGAGAAGTATTTTGTCCGACGAAGGAGACGAGAATTCGCAAAGCGAATACCCAACCAAATAACAAAGTAAAATAACAAATATAGTCCTATAGAGCCAACAAAGATTTAAACCTAGCTTCTATAGGAATTAGGAAACTCCCCTTTGCAAGGAGTTTGTCGAATCGATGACGCGGGTGCGTGAGCTACACGATGGCGCAACGTCGCTCTCGTGAACTACGGTGGGAGAGCGGGTGCGCAAAGGTTTGATGCTCTCAAGATGGAGAACTTGAGCTTTGAGAGCAAGAGCTTCTCTTGGACACAAAAGAGTGTGAAAGTGTATCTAGGTGTCTTTTTGGTGTCTCTAGGTGTATCTTGATGTACAAGAGGTTCCTCTCTATTTATAGAGGCCTTGGGAAAGCTTTGGAAGGCTTGGGAAAGCTTCCATAGCTGTTGGGAGCAAAGCCCAAGAGAATCAGGCCGAAATCAGGACCAATGATTGCACTGACAGGGTTATCAAACGTCTAATCCTGGCATCAGACGTCTGGGAAGCCAGTTTAAGACGTTTGAAAATAAGGTTAGACGTCCGATTTTATGCGGGTTTCTTCTTGTCTTGAATCAGATCTGAATAAGGTTCTAACGCAAGTCCATCTGACGACATACAAGACGTCTGACACTATGTCTGGACGTCTGGAAACCTACTTTTTCATGGGAATGGATTTCCAAGAGTTGCAACGGCTAGAAAATCTCTGAGAAGAGATTTTGGGTCAGCCGAGGTAAAACGGTCATCTATTAGACGTCTAGAAAGGCTTAAGGACGTCTGATGAGGCTCTAACGGTCATATCCTTGAGTGTTTGCTAAGCCAGCCAACGGTCCACTGATTGGACGTCTGGCAAAGTCATCAGACGTCTTCTAAGATGTCTGGACAGAGGTCTGGACGTCTGATTTCATCAGACAGAGCTAACAAGTCCAGCCTAAATGTTATCAGACGTATGAATCAATAGTTAGACGTCTTAAAACACATTATCAAACGTCTGATCTTGGAATTAGACGTCTGAAAAGGTTGTTTGAACCCTATATTGGTTTTCTAAGTTTTCTCCAGAAAACCTAAGTATCCTAGTGTTGTGCTGATGTTCCTAGGACTACTGTTAGGGTACTTTGAGGCTCTTTAACATGAATCTAAGTAACAAAATAAAGAGCAACAAAAGAAACGAAAAATACAGAGAGAAGGAAATCTATCCTATTCTTCATCTCCTTCCTTCTTCAAGCCATCGCTCCTCGCGAATCTCCTCTATTCTCCATCAAGCTCCTCCAATCCGTCCTGGATGCGAGCTCGAACTCTGTCTAATCACGTCTCCATTTGCAATTGACCTGAAATCTAAGACTCCAAGTGCAAATGTTAAATGACACGTGTTTTGTTATCATCAAAATAAATGATCGTGGTGCTCTAGCACCAACAGTATCCCCCCTTTTGATGATGACAAAATCATAAATAATAATACAAAAAATCCTCCCCCTTTTTGACATTATCAAAAAGGTTTGATTGATTTTAAATTTCCTATAACTCCCCCTTAAAATATGCTCTTCTATGAATTTCTTTTAACAAAAGTAATGTCCTCCCCCATTTTGTAACGACAAGATAGCTATTATTTTCCTCCCCCTTACTAAAGGGAATTTAGCTAACTTGCAACTCCCCCTTAAAAATTGACAATTAGCTCATAATTTTTTTTTTAACTCCCCCTATCTAGATGCTAATGATAAAAAGATAGGGTAAAGAATTTTTACCTTACCTACCATCGCCAATAAAATGGCCCAAATGGTGGTGTTGGATGCCACATAGGATGGGGCTCCCATCCGTAGCTTGGAGGCCCGGGCATCGGCGTCGGTCTCCAATTTGGTGGTCGACGTGCGGCGGGTCCATCGTTTGTTCGCCGTCTCGTCGGTCTTCTTGTTCTCCTCTTTGGTCTACTCCTTGGTTCTCCCAACTCGAGTTGACCAGCCTTGAGCTTGTAGGTCCAGTCCTTCGTGTTGCAGTTATCCCTGAAACCTACAAAATAGGATTCCAATTCTTTCTTCGATATCCAAGTGAGCTTGGATCTGGATCTATTAGCGGGTCTTCTTGATGGAGATCCTTTTTCAATCTTAGGGCTATAAAAATTATCTACTTTGTTGGTTAATTTGTTAGAGTTTTCCCTAAGACATGAAATTTTTTTTTCTATAATATGCATCTTAATCTGTAAATCAGAATTTTCTAACTTTAAACTATCATTTTCTTCAATCAATTTAATATTTTCAGTAGTTAGGTTTTTATTTTCTAGAAACAAATTTTCATTTTCAGAAGTGTTACAACTAGGGCTTATTTCTAGATCCTTAAGTTTATTTTCTAGCCTTTCATTTTCAGATTTAAGAAAACTAAGATTCTTTTTCATGCTTTTGTTTTCTATTTTTAGTGATTTACTAAGCTCATACAACTCAATAAAAGCATCTTGTAAATCCGAGTTTACCTCATTGTTGCTGTCGTCGTTGTCGTTATCTGTGATGGCCATGAATCCAAGGCACGTGGTTTCCTTCTTCTCAAGATCTTCTTCTGAGCTCGTCTCCTCATGAGTGCCTTCCAACCTCCATATCTCCTGGGCGGTGGTGCACTCTTGGATTCGTTCGAATTCCTTCGGACTCAACGCGTAATACAAGGCATTCATTGCCTTTGCGTTGAGTGAAAGCTCTCGAATCTGCAGCTGCGAGTAGCCTCCTTGGGGTCACTTCGGGATCTCGTATGGGGTTTCGCAATATCTCCATATCTCGAACTCAGTGGCTTGGAGCCACGTCTTCATCCTCAACTTCCAATATCCGAAGTCCCTCCCGTCGAAATAGGGTGGTCGGACGGTGGACTGCCCTTCGAAGATTCTGATTGCGGATATGCTCCCCTCCATGATCTTCTTGCTGGGTGTTACTCCGATCTCGCAAGAACCTGCTCTGATACAAATTGTCGAAAATGGCCCTACCAAGAGGGCGTGACATAATATATTGCGGAAATAAAATGTAAAGCAATCTCACAAAATTCAAACACACAATGTGCACAATTATTTTTAGGTGGAAACCCAAACCGGGTGAAAACCACCACCTAACCCTCTTGAGTTAGGATTTTCCGATCAACCAAGTTGATCAAATCCACTAAACGAATCACTTAAACGAGGGTGATTCAACCTCATTACAACCACACTACAAGTGCGAGGGTAAAGTTCCTCAACCCCTTCTCTTCACGAGAAGGATTTTGTCCCACGAAGGAGACGGGAATTTGCAAAGCGAATACCCAACCAAATAAGAAAGTAAAATAACAAATATAGTCCTATAGAGCCAACGAAGATTTAAACCTAGCTTCTATAGGAATTAGGAAACTCCCCTTTGCAAGGAGTGCGTCGAATCGATGACGCGGGTGCGTGAGCTACGCGACGGTGCAACGTCGCTCTTGTGAACTACGGTGGGAGAGTGGGTGCGCAAAGGTTTGATGCTCTCAAGATGTAGAACTTGAGCTTCGAGAGCAAGAGCTTCTCTTGGACACAAAAGAGTGTGAAAGTGTATCTAGGTGTCTTTTTGGTGTCTTTAGGTGTATCTTGATGTGCAAGAGGTTCCTCTCTATTTATAGAGGCCTTAGGAAAGCTTTGGAAGGCTTAGGAAAGCTTCCATAGCTGTTGGGAGCAAAGCTTAAGAGAATCAGGTCGAAATCAGGAACAATGATTGCACTGATAGGGCTATCAGATATCTGATCCTGGCATCAGACGTCTGGGAAGCCAGTTTAAGACGTCTGAAAATAAGGTCAAACGTCCAATTTTATGCTGGTTCCTTCCTGTCTTGAATCAGATCTAAATAGGTTTCTAGCGCAAGTCCATCAAACGACATACAGGACGTCTGGCACTATGTCTGGATGTCTGGAAACCTACTTTTTTATGGGAATGGATTTCCAAGAGTTGCAACGGCTAGAAAATCTCTGAGAAGAGATTTTGGGTCAGCCAAGGCAAAATGGTCATCTATTAGACGTCTAGGACGTCTGATAAGGCTCTAACGGTCATATCCTTGAGTGTTTGCTAAGCCAGCCAACGGTCCGCTAATTAGACGTCTGGCAAAGTCATCAGACATCTTCTAAGACGTCTGGACAGAGGTCTGGACATCTAATTTCATCAGACAGAGCTAACAAGTCCAGCCTAAATGTTATCAGACGTCTGAATCAACAGTCAGACGTCTTAAAACACATTATCAGATGTCTGATCTTGGAATTAGACATCTGAAAAGGCTGTTTGAACCCTATATTGGTTTTCTAAGTTTTCTCCAGAAAACCTAAGTATCCTAGTGTTGTGCTGATGTTCCTAGGACTACTGTTAGGGTACTTTGAGGCTCTTTAACATGAATCTAAGTAACAAAATAAAGAGCAACAAAAGAAACGAAAAATACAGAGAGAAGGAAATCTATCCTATTCTTCATCTCCTTCTTTCTTCAAGCCATCGCTCCTCATGAATCTCCTCTGTTCTCCATCAAGCTCCTCCAATGCGTCCTGGATGTGAGCTCGAACTCCATCTAATCACGTCTCCATTTGCAATTGACCTGAAATCTAAGACTCCAAGTGCAAATGTTAAATGACACGTGTTTTGTTATCATCAAAACAAACGATCATGATGCTCTAGCACCAACATCCCGGTCATTCATCTCTGGGAGGCATTTGTTCAAAGCTGAGATCAATCTTTTATCGCTCTACTTTATTTAGAATTGCACGCCAGATTCCAATCGTCGAATTAAAGTTTCGCCACTTTTATTGTGAGTTCTGATTACAAGTGCGTGTGTTAGATAGATAACGAAAGTGAAAGTATGAGCTTCAGTGTGCACAATTCTAGTGATGTGGTGGCTATTTACAGAAAATGCATTTATAGGTAGATCTTCTATATTTTCCGGAACTAACATGCCTATTGCAAAATATATATATGTGAAAAATAGGCAACTTGAATCACACAAATCAGATGGCAACCAGTAAGCTCGTGGTGATTTCAAACATAGAGATATGTATAAAAATATATCTTTTATTCATTCATTCAAAGGATGTTTGCAACATGGAATGTAGAGGAAAGCTTGTAAAGGAAAGTTTGAAAACATAAAACTAGCTAATAGACAATGATTGCATTTAGGAATCTATGGGGGGATTTTGCTTGCATCATTGGGGGAGAATCTGAGCTACACTACTAAGTAGTAAATGAAAGTAGTAAAACTATGATGACCTAGGTTACTAATCTAGCAGAAAAGAAGGGCATTCGGAGGTGGGCTCCGATGGCCTTTGAGTGGCTAAGAGGAGGGGTGGCCAATGTTGCTTAGGCTAGCCCTTGGAGAGCGGTTGGGGAGATGATCCAACGTCCTGGTGTGGAGATGGTGGTAGCCATGGTGCCCAACTCGTGGAGGTGGAATGAATGTGAAGGTAGCTACCCTAAGTGGAAGTGAATGCTAAGAAAATGGATGGGTGCAAATGGCCACCCGTTAGGTCTTTTTATAGACCTAAGGGAAGCTCTTTAGAGAAGTGTGGAACTCTCTAGAGAGAGTCCCAAGAGTGGCCAGCCAAGTGGCTTTTTGATCCACAAAAAGTGGATCTCAATTTGAATGTCTCTTGGTTGCTAACTTTTGCAACCAAGAGGGGCGCCACAATTGGAAGGACCTAGAATACTCGAGGTTGTGTGCGGGTGCATGAATGGGTGTGTGTGGGTGTGTGTGTGTGGTCGTGCCCTAGGTGTCTAAGTGATATAGGTTAGGTCTGGAAGGGTTTAGGTAGGTGTATGCTTTTATTTAGGGTTGCAAACCCTAATTGCTAAGGGGGAATTGCAATTAAACAAAACCCAAGTTTAATTGAATGGGTGTGAACCTAATTGAGAGTGAAATAACTCAATTAGGTTGGGCTTAGATCAATTAGACTCTCACTGAGTCCAATTGGACTTGTGTGGGTTGAGATCTGAGCTCAATTGGACCCTATGAGTCCAATTGACTTAGGTAATGGAAATTGACTATGATCTAAGTCAATTGGGTTTGGTGACAACCTAATTAGGTCCTTAGGGAGGTCTATAGGTGGTGTACTAGGGTTAGGGTACCTTAATTTAGGTTTCTATGGGGTTGGAATTGGGTCTAGGGAGCTAGAGATCCAAGATCAAGGCTTGAATCTCAAAACAGGAACTGGAGAACAGTTCCAAATGTCCAAAAATGGAATCAGACATCTTATACTAAAAAATCAGAAGTCCAGACTTGTTGTCTGGAAATCCAATCAGAGTCAGGAAGAATTTAATGTTCTGTTGTGGGTATTCTGCAGAAATTGGATGTCTGACAAAGTGTCTAGACGTCCAATAACACTGCAGAAGTGGGTTTAAGGTGTGCGGGAGTTGGCTAAGGGCTTTGGATGTCCTATAATTCATCTCGACGTCCAGATAAAGGTTGGAATTAGGGTTTTAAGGTTTCCTAGGGTGCGGTGACCTAATCTAAGGGTGGCTAAGTCTTGGGGGAAGTCTCTAGGCTATCCTAGGCTAGGATGGACCTAGACTCTTTACATTTTACTAATTTATTCCAACTTAATAGAATAGCATACCTTAACTCCCTTATATCATTATTCACTATATCTAATCTAAGTCTTCTGCTCTAGCTCTGCTGCAACACCCCTTATTCCTGATCCAGCTCCAGATCTAGCTTCTGATCAGCTTATTACCTGCAATTGACATAATGCACTTAATCAGCACATTATAGCATTATTTTATGCATAGATAAAAGAAAGTGGTAAAGATGCAGGTAATGCTTTTACATGCATGAATTACCCTAGCTTATGCTAAGTCCTAGCCTAATTCAGGTCAATTAAGACCTATGATTACTGTGCAATCATACCCCTTGCCTAAATCTTGTTAGTCCCTAGCAAATGTAAGACTAAATTATTCACAGCAAGGATCCCTAAGGGATTGATTATTTTATCAAGTGTATGCCTAGAGATTTTTCTCCTTTTTGTTTTCATCCTATGCTCTAGAAATCCAGACAGTCGTGAAAGTGCGGCTTTGTAGCTTTTGCAACGGATTCGAGTGAAAAACTGATTCACCTCTAAAGCCTGTACTTAACCCCTAGTAAAAATTCTAGCAGGATAGGCAGACTTCTTCCATCGGGGTATTCAAGATATTATATGAATTTCACCCTGACTTTAGGCTTAGGTAGAGAATCTCTGAGGGAAAGGATTATATATTTGGTGGCTCACTCTCACTTGGTGCTACATAGAGAGTAGTACTACAGAATCTAGATTCCCAGATTACCATGTAACTCGACTCAGAGAAAGATGAGAAAAACTATGCTCTCTTTTGATTTCTTTGTATTCATTCTCTCTTACTCTTTTTCTTTTTCCTTCCTTTCTTTTTCTTAGATCTCACAACCTCACCAGATTCACATATATGATATGTATTTGGTGGTCTCACTTGGCATTAACACTTTAATTGAGTTTCCATAATCTTAACACTAAGTTGAAATTCCTCAACCAGTATTCGGGCGGTCAGAAACACAAGAAAGTGGGTTAAGGTCATATTTGGTGGATCTCAAATTTATTCGATGGTATTACCTCAATGCAACTGAAATATACACTAAATATTCACACTTTTTCTTCTTTGCTTTTTCTATTTTTTTTTCTCTTTTTCAGTTCTGTCTTTTTTTCTTTTTCAACATATACACAACTAGCACACATCCACGAACTTTATTGAGGGGGCATTATTTGGGATTGGAGGTACTCAAGAGACATTGGGTGACTTAATTGGTGGAAGTTCCTGTTGGAACCTTGTTTCACATCTTGTTTTGGTGTTAAAAAAATTATTTTGAATTAATGCTTGCAATTGAGTGCTTTTCAGATTTAGATGAAGATCAAGGTAAACAAGAAGTGATGGAGGCTTGATGAAAAGGAGAAGATGATGACAATGAGGAGGCAAGATGACAAGGATGGATCGAGAAGAAGATCTTCGATCCTTTGTTTTTTTTAGTTTGGATTTTATTTTCATAGATTGTATACCTCTTAACAAGAGAACTTAACTTAGATCGCAAAATCAATTATAGATAAATTAGGATTTATGTGGCATTCGTTTTCAAAGTACGTAATGAATTAAAATACTTAAAATAGGTGCTTGCTGTTCATTAATACTGGTATTTGTAAGGCACAAGTTTGAGAATTTGTCTCAAACTGTGAACAACAAGTACCAGTACTAACCATGAGTACCGGTACAAGTTGGCCACAAGTTGAAGGCTTAATTCTGGCCTATACCTTACAAGTACCGGTACCCATGATGAGTACCGATATTGGTAGGTTACTGTGCCCATGTAATCTCAAACCTGAGAGTCACAAGTACCGGTACCTATGATGAGTTCTGGTATTGGGACTCAGGTACTGGCAGCAGTGAATAGCTAGTACCGGTATAGGTACTTTAGTACCGGTACCAGGTAGCCGTTGGCTCAATTCTGAACGGCTAGAAAATTAATTCCAATAATGTGAACATTGGGAATTAATTCCCAACGTCTAATAGACGAATCTTTGAGGTCCTAAACTCTACATAATGACCCTAGGATTCTTTGTTTGCACATAAGAAAGATTAGAAATACAAGAGAAATTCCTAGAGCTATATTTCCCAAATTTCCACCATATTAATAAGAGAAGAAATCATGTTTGCTGCTTTTCGTCGTGCTACGCTTTTACAAACACTTCAACGACATGATTTCTTCACACATTGTCAAAGCAATTCACTCTCATTCTAGGCTCTCAAATTGGTAATATTATTTTAATTATTGTTGAGAGGCCTAGGTTCTAGTTGTAAGATTAGTCTTTCTTACACCTGTACTTCTTTTGTATTTGAGCATTTGCTCATTTGGGTTTTAACAAACCCGTTATTATAATTTGGTTGAGGTAACCCATTAATTACATCGGTTAGTAAATTGATTCTCTTGGGGTTGAGAGAATCGGGTTAATAACCCTAAGTTGGGAGGCTTAGGTAGTGGAGTACCCAAGGAAGGGGAACCACTATACATCTTGTGCAAATTCTGTGATTGTGTTTTGTGAAAATTATCTTTCTTGTTATTACTAATTTGTTTGTTTAAGTTTTTTGTGTGCATAGCCATATTCCATCGATCCTTCAAGTGGTATCAGAGTAGGTTGTGAGAAGACATAAAAAATCAACTCGTAGTGGCATCTGCAATAAGGCGCATGGAAGGACAATCATCTGCCTGTCGTCCTTATTTCGATGGGACAGACTATGGGTATTGGAAGAGGAGGATGCAAGTCTTCCTCAAAGCCATGGATGAAGATTCGTGGACTCTCATTCAAGAGAGATACATGGATCCACAGTCGCAAGGAGTGGCATGGACGGCGAATCAAAAGAAGATGATCGTGGGCAGCGCGAGGGTGATGAATGCACTGTATTGTGCTTTATCAAGGGAAGAATTCAACTGCATCTCAGTGTGTGAGTCAGCATATGAGATTTGGAATACTCTCGAGGTCACCTACAAGGGTACAAACAAGGTAAAAGAAACCCGTATTTCTATTCTAACCGAGAATTATGAGTGTTTCAGGATGGAGAAAGGTGAAACGATCAAGGAGATGTACACAAGATTTGGAGAGATCATGAATCCAATGAAGAATCTTGGAGTCAAGCTGAAGGGGAGCAACTTGTAAGGAAAATTTTAAGATCACTTACAAGTGATTGGTCTCCAAAGACCGTAGCCATCCAAGAGGCAAAAGATCTTTCTACTCTCTCCTTGGATGATCTAATTGGAAGCCTCATGGCATATGAAGTCCAATTGGAGAATATGAAGAAGAACGAGGAGAAGGTGACAAGCAAGAAGAAGAGCATTGCTTTTAGAGTAATCAAGGAGGACTCGGATTCAAGCACCTCGGAATCTGAAGATGAAGAAATGAAGATGCTCACAAGAAAGTTCTAGAAATTTCTTCAAAAGCAAGGTAAGAAAGTGAATAAAATTTCATCTGATATTGTTTGCTATGAATGCAAGAGAAAGGGTCACCTACGAAAGGATTGCCCCGTAAACAAGAAGGAGGACAATAGGAAAGAACTAAAGGAGCTCAAGAAGAAGAAAAAGAAAGCGTTTAAAGCGACATGGGATGATAGTGACTCCGACATGGACACCGACTTCAGCGAATCAGAATCCAAAGACAAGGTCGCACATCTTTGCTTGGTGGCAACTTCAGAAGATACGGACAATGAGGTAAACCCTGATTTTTCATTTGAAGAATTATTAGAAGCATATGAAGAGCTATATCATAAAGCTAGGTCATTTAAAAAAGAAAATAAGGTTTTAAAGAATAATTACCAAACATTAGAAATAGAAAAGTCATGTTTAGAAATAGAATTAGAAATGTCAAAAGAGATTAACTCACAATTGCATGCAAAAATAGTAGAACTAGAGGACATTTATGAACATTTTTAAGGAACTTTAAATAATTTAGAAACAACAACTAGGTTAAATACAGAATTTTATGATGATATAAAAGCAAGGTTTAAAATTAGAAAGAATACACAAAATAAAATGGGTACCTAGAAAAGACATTTATTTGCAGGAATAGATCAAAGAGATCAGTGGGTGTTCAAGGAACACAATAGAATATTTCAACCTTTCTATAGGTTGAATGAAGACCAACAATGGCCTAACGGAGCTCGGTACCCACATTCATCATTTTACTATTGGTAAACTTATGGTATGATATTTCTTCATTTTTTTTATGATTGACAAAAAGGGGGAGAAAAATAAAGGGCAAATAGTAATATTTTTTAGGGGAGCTTGTATTGAGGGGGAGGAATAAAATGAAAATTTTTACTTCATAAAACTTAAATTTTTTTAATTATGTATTTAAAAGATAGTTTTGTCAACACCAAAAAGGGGGAGATTGTTGGAACCTTGTTCCACATCTTGTTTTGATGTTAACAAAATTATTATGAATTAATGTTTGCAATTGAGTGCTTTTCAGATTTAGGTGAAGATCAAGGCAAACAAGAAGTGATGGAGGCTTGATGAAAATGAGAAGATGATGATAATGAGGAGGCAAGATGACAAGGATGGATCGAGAAAAAGATCATCTTCGATTCTTTGTTTTTTCTAGTTTAGATTTTATTTTCATAGATTGTATGCCTCTTAACAAGAGAACTTAACTTAGATCGTAAAATCAATTAGAGATAAATTAGGATTTATATGGCATTCGTTTTTAAAGCACGTAATGAATTAAAATACTTTAAAACAAGTACTTGTAAGCAAGTACTGGTACTGTTCATCAGTACTAGTATTTGCAAGGCACAAGTTTGAGAATTCGTTTGAAACTGTGAATAAGTATCGGTACTAACCATGAGTACTAGTACAGGTTGGCCACAGGTTGAAAGCTTAATTTTGGCCTGAACCTTACAAGTACCGGTACCCATGATGAGTATCGATACAGGTAGGTTCTGTGCCCATGTAATCTCAAACCTGAGAGTACCGGTACCTATGATGAGTACCGATACTGGGACTTAAGGTACTGGCAGCAGTAAACAGCTAGTACTAGTATAGGTACTTTATTACCGGTACCAGGTAGCCGTTGGCTCAATTCTGAACGGCTAAAAAATTAATTCCAACAATGTGAATGTTGGGAATTAATTCCCAATGTCTAGTAGACGAATCCTTGAGGTCCTAAATTCTATATAATGACCCTAGGATTATTTGTTTGCATACAAGAAAGATTAGAAATACAAGAGAAATTCCTAGAGCTATATTTCCCAAATTTCCACCATAATCACAAGAGAAGAAATCGTGTTTGCTCCTTTTAGTCATGCTACGCTTTTGCAAACACTTCAACGGCGTGATATCTTCACACATTGTTAAAGCGATTCACGCTCATTCTAGGCTCTCAAATTGGTAATATTATTTTAATTATTGTTGAGAGGCTTAGGTTCTAGTTGGAAGATTAGTCTTTCTTACACCTGTACTTCTTTTGTATTTGAGCATTTGCTCGTTTGGGTTGTAACAAACCCATTGTTGTAATTGGGTTGAGGTAACCCGTTAATTACCTCGGTTAGTAAATTGATTCTCTTGGGGTTGAGAGAATCAGGTTAAAAACCCTAAGCTTGGAGGCTTAGGTAGTGGAGTACCCAAGGGAGGGGAACCACTATACATCTTGTGCAATTTCTATGATTGTGTTTTGTGCAAATTATCTTTCTTGTTATTACTAATTTGTTTGTTTAAGTTTTTTGTGTGCATAGCCATATTCGACCGATCCTTCAGTGCCTACTCACGACACCGGGAGAGATGGATAAGATGGTGTATTTTTGACCTTGACATTAATACCCTCCTTCAGCCGAGGATTCCATAAAGAATGGTCATAACCATCCATCTTAGCCCTAGTTTTATGAAAACTCTCTGCATATTTGCCTTATTTGGTGCTCTCAAAATTTCACACAATATATATATGCAAGAACCAAGAGCGAAAACTTTATCTACTCTCTGAGTATCATCACCTAATTATCTAGGACTCCGGATTCCTTATACTATCTTAGAGCACCAGTACACTCTACTCTCATCTTAGACTATTTGGTGGATTTTTGGAGGAAACTCTGCTTGACTTCTAAAACTCTGTCCAGGGGTTCAAGAAAAGATGCACTACTTCTTCTCGACAGACTAAAGACGTTTATCAGCCTTCACTGTGAATCCATTGCAAATTCTACGTGTGTGTGAAGAGTTGTACTAGATTCTAGATTACAGGAATCAACTAGAGGAGAAAATCCCTAATGCATTCTCTTAATAAAATAATCTTATTCATGAGTGCAATATGTATATATGCTATAAACAAGTGACCTCGTATAATTTCTACTTGATGAAATTTCCCTTCCAGGTTACATTCAGCTTGACCCTAAATTTAGAACAAAAGGTGAGTGGGTGAGTCGAAAGTGGCTGTTGCGGACGATTTTTAGCTCCAATGCGAGCATTGGAGGTGTAGTCGGTTGTTCTTTTATTTAGTGTCCTAAAGTACATTTTCCATGCAGCTATAAGGTTTTCCTAAATGTTGGCATAAAATTTTCAATTTTATTGTATCTACCCCCAATGCCTTAGCTCTTGCATGTCCTCATGCATGAATATAAAAGAAAATAAATACAGCAGGGAGAGAATGGGTAGAAATCACCTGTAATTGCTCCTGAAAGTATACATTCAGCACCGGCCAACCTGTTAGTATGCAATATGCAAAAAGAAAATATGCTAAAAGAAAAATATGCTATATACAAAAATGGTTATGTATAGATGATGGTGGAATGTGGGATAGCGGCTATCTATATGTGCTGACTTTAACGCCTCAAGCTGGGTGAGAATTCAATCACATGTCCTCAATGAGATGAACGATCTCGTCAGGTGGAGGAGGTTCATGGGCCAAAAATGGCTTGAGGTGCTGGTCATTTACCGTAGATATATGCCCAGATTTTGGGTCCCTGATCTAGACCGCCCCATTAAGATATTGGTGAATCACAACATATGGGCCAGTCCACTTGGACTTGAGCTTCCCTGCGAAAAGTTTTAATCGTGAATCAAACAACCAGACTTGCTGGTTGGACATGAATGTTTTCTCTGGATGTGGCGTTCATGAAAGGCCTTGGTCTTGTCCTTGTATATCAATGCGTTCTTATAGGCCTACCACTAGATCTCTTCTAATTTGCTGAGCTGGAGTTTCCATTCTTGACCCCCTGCATCAAGGTCAAGGTTACATTTTTGCACCTCCCAAAAGGTGCGGTGTTCCAGCTCTACAGGAAGGTGACAGGCCTTGCCATATACCATGTGATATGGTGACATTCCGAGTGGGGCCTTGTATGTAGTCCGATATGCCTAGAGTGTGTCAATTAATTTTCAAACTAGTCCTTCCTGTCTGGTCTAACCGTCTTCTGGAGAATCAGCTTGATCTAACGGTTAGACACTTCAGCCTGCTCATTGGTGAGTGGGTGGTACGGGGTGGCTATACGGTGATGTACCATGTATTTCTTTAGTAATGACCTGAAATGGGCGTGGATGAAGTGGCTTCCCTAGTTGCTAATCAGAGCACAGGGTATTCTAAATCTCGCGAAGATATACTGCTATACAAAAGAAATGGTCTTATGATCAGCCCGTCTTGTTAGGATGGCCTTGACCCACTTCAAGACATAGTCGATGGCTAATAATATGTACTCGAAGCCATGCGAGTTCGGAAAAGAGCCCATAAAATCTATGCCCCATACGTCGAACACTTCTACAACCATGATGGGCTGGAGTGGCATCATGTCTCTCCTGGTCATAGAACCAACCAACTGGCATCGTTTGCAGTGTTGGGCATATTCGTGTGTATCTCTGAAAATGGTTGGCCAGAAAAATCCCGACTGCAAAATTTTTGTAGCGGTTTCCCATCCCGAGAAATGACCACCACAAGCATCATTGTGGCAAAAAGATAACACACTGGGGATCTCAGAATCTGGGATGCATCTTCGAATAATCTGATCCGCTCCAATGCGGAAGAGCAGTAGGTCATCCCAGAGGTAGAATTTGGCCTCCGCAGTGAATTTGAGTTTCTGGTCCTTGGATAGGTTCGTGAGAATCTTGCCTGCAGCAAGGTAGTTCGCAATAGCCGTGTACCAGCGGAACTCAACAGAATGAACTGCCAAAAGGGATTCATCCAGAAATTGCTCGTGGACAGGTAGGGAATAAGTAATGTGTCTTGGGTCCAATCTGGATAGGTGATCTGCCACAACATTCTGCTTTTCGACTTTGTCGTGGATTTCGATATCAAATTCTTGCAATAGAAGGATCCATCTAATGAGTCGTGGTTTGGCATCCTTCTTTGCCAACAAATGACGGAGGGCGGAGTGGTCAGTGAAGATGATGACTTTGGACCCTAATAGGTAAGATATAAATTTCTCCATCCCGAATACTACTACTAGCAGTTCCTTTACGATGACAGTATAATTGCATTGAGCCTCATTCTGCGTCTTCCTAGCATAGTATATGACAAAGGGTTGTTTTTCCCGACGTTGGCCTAAAACGTCACCGATAGCAAAGTCAGAAGCGTCGCACATCATCTCGAATCGAGCGACTAGTCGGGTGTTTGGATAATCGAGGAATCAGAGACAACGCTTTGTAAAGTCTCGAGGGCGCTGAGACATGAGGTATCGAATTCAAAGGGGTGTTGGTCGGACCCGGTTAGGTTGTTAATATGGTGATTTTATCGTTGAAGTAACCTAAATCGAGCCTAACCAACTCTTTACAAAATATTTTTTTGCCTGGCCTATTTGATTTTATCTTGGTCACTTTTAGGCCCAAGGTCGAACTCAGGGATGTGGGGTTAGAAGCCAAGTTTCTACGCCTTTCCTACAACGAATCTCTTCCGTTCGTTTATTGTGTTTTTGGTGTTTCTCTATTTAAGATTTTTTTTGATAATCTTGGTCCTTGAGGCGCACCCTCAAAATTAGGTTCTTGGCTTTGAGCCAAATCAGGGTTCCAAAATGGGTCTTGCTATTCACAAGATGGAGTACCTACAAGTCAAGGATTATCTTTTCTCTTTTTTATATATATTTTTTATCTTTTTATTGGCAGGAAAGAGAAGCAGAAATAAAGTAAATATAGTATATATATATATGTATATACTATATATGTATAAAGGGGTGGGGGTGGAGGCGGAGATGGAGTGTAGCACGGTATCGAGTCGGTCGTCGTCTAGAAAGACGTAACCAACAGGACGAGGTGCCGCGTGGAGTGTAGGATGGATGGTCGAAGATGTATGTGATCACGCTTTTTGTACGTGTGTATCGGGGAATATCAGCAACTGGTGCAAATATTCCCGGGATATCACGTATGGTAGGTAATGTGAAAAAATATATATATATATATATGTATATGTAAATATATCTATATGTATATATATATGGTTATAAATATATAGGTATATATATGTAGTTATATATGTATATATATATGTGTATATATATATATATATATGTATAAGTATGTATATATAACTATATAGATGTAAATATATATATATATATATAGTAATATATGTATATAGATATATGTAGATAGCTATGTGTGTGTATATATATATATATATATATATATATATATATATATATATATATATATATGTATGAGTAGGTGTGTATATATGTATATATATATATGTATCTATACTTATACTTAGTTATATAGGCAATAATATATATATATATATATATAGATATATGTATATATATGTATATATGTAAGTATATATGTGTATATATATATATAAGTTTATAGATATATATATATATCTGTATGTATGTATATAGACTAATACATAGTTATATAAGTACTAATATATGTATAGATATATGTATATATATATTTATGTAACTATATGTATATATGTATATATATATATATATAAGTATATAGATATTTGTATGTATATATATATGTATACTAATACTTAGTTGTATAAATACTATATATATATATAGATATAAGTATATATATATGTATATAAATATATGTATATATATCAATATATATATGTATACGTATATATATATGTATATAATAGTGTATAGGTGTGTGTGTGTATGAAAGTGTGAGTGTAAGTGTGTAAGTGTCGGTAAAGAGAGTGAGAGAGTGTTGTGAGAGAGAGAGAGAGAGAGCGTTGTTGGAGTGAAGGCGTCTGAAGCTTCCAAGCGCCGTCTGGAGTCCACGCACGCACGCACAGGTGCGTATGCGTGCAGAGAGGCACGCGTTGAAGGGAGTGAGGGCGGGGAGAGGAGAGGCCGCAGCGCACTGCACTGCATGAAGAGCTGGAGCGGGTGCACGCAGACGTACGTGGGTGAAGGGAGCGGGCGAAGAGTGGGTGTTGGCAGAGGACCACATGCAGACCTGCGAGCGGGCACTGGAGCGGACTCGGTGTGGGACGTGGGCGGGGGTGCTAGTCGGTTACGGTGCACCGGGTGACCGAATAAGTGAGAAACTTACTGGTCACCCCACTATAGCCACAGTGTGCCGCAGAAACGTATGAACAGTGGCTACAGTGGTCGGGCGAGCCGCGCAACAGGGAGAAGACGGTGCTGTGAGTGCGGGCGGCTTGTGGCTGGCGCACGAGGGTTGGCGCGCGCATGGAAGAGATGCACCGGCTGGTTGCCGGTGCAAGAGAGAGAGAGACAAGGCGCGCGGAGAGGGAGGCAAGGGCACTTGCAGGCGCGCGCGGTGGCCTGCCTGCACTGCTGCCGCCTTGCTGCTGCTGCTGTGGAGCTCGATCGGCTGCTCTAGGGGCATGCGGTGGCCGGTTGAGCTTCAAAGCTTGAAGCTTTGCTGCTATGGTTGAAGTGTCTTTGGACGTTGAAACAGGTAGGAGAGGACCACCACGCCCACCGGCTCCTTGATGAGTTGGGCAGTGGTGGACTCACGGTGGTGGTTGTGCACCACCGTGAGGTGCTCCTGTCCGTAGAGTGTCTCCTCAGGGTAGGAGGGCCTGTGTATGGAGGGAGAGGGGAGGGGACGGTGGCCTGGAAGGAGAAGAGCTGCTGTGTGATTTTTTTGTGTGGAGGACTGGGCTCTCTTTTGCAAGAAGGCAGCCGTGCCCTTATAAGGAAGAAATAAGCATGCACAGCCATGCCCTGCCTATGCATGGCTCAGCATGGCCGGTAGGGAGATTAGGTACATGCGGCTGTAGGGCTGGCAAGGAGAGGGGGAGCAGGACATGGCGCGAAGAAGAGGTTGTTCCATGCAGCTGCAGGAGCTTGAAAGTCAAATAAAAATTAAAATATAGAGATGGTGAATTTTGCAAAGTAGCACTTGAGGAAAAATGTAATTTCACGGCGAATTTATTCACTCTCCTCCCCTCTCAATTAAATGCATGCATGCGTGTATTTTTAAAAATGCGACTGTGGATACCTAATATGCACTGGCATTGCTAGGAAATAGAACAAGACGGCACAATTGCAGGTGTATTTTTGCGGTGCAATCATTCCCCCATGCCTATCTTTTGCTAGTCCCTAGCAAAACATTTCTTTTTTGTATTGTATTTAGAAATGATCTTTAGCTGAAGATTTTCTCCTGAGGCAACATAGGTGTGTTTATTGTTGGATATTGTGAGAACCAATTGTAGAGAAGACTGCCAGTGCTTTAAGTCTCACATGACATAGATCATCTCTCGACTAACCAGGGCTCTTGATATTTTAACCTTAAGTACGATTTCCAGGACCCAGGAGGTTTTTGCCGTACTCGAGAGCTTAAGAGGTTATGGCTTGTGCATAGTGAAGGATCAAGACTGACCAGATGAACATTAGGACTCAAGCCCAGGGTTTCACGAATTTTTAACTACAGGTTGGTCTCAGTTTCAGCTCATGTCTTCTAATTGACCCTTAAAAAGATGATGGAAACTCAACTCCCATTTTCTAACATTTGTGGCTCAAAGAAAAAAGGTATTTGTTACCTGCCCTGAAGAACTTCTTGAAGGGTGAAGACTTTACAAACATCTGTGAGATATACTGACTTATTTGCATCTTTTTTTTTTCTTTTTTTCTTTTTTTTGAAACACGTGTCAGTATATCTCTTACAACATTATTTGGAGGAGCATACTTTTTTTCTTTTTGGTGGGAGAGTTCCTTTTTGGTGGAAAGAGTCTCTCTTAAACACAAGACTAAAGCTTGGGACAAAAAGTCTACCTGTGTGCACAGGTAAGGACTCCACCTTCCCTAATGAACACTAGGGTTGGATCTTATGTTCACCTGGTCTTTCCTGATATGTGTAATGTGAACCAAGATTACTTAGGCTCTCAAGTAGAAGCAAACCAACGGATCCTATATTGGTGTCTCAAGTACAAGAATACGTCCTTAGTTAGGAGAGATTCCAATCTATTTTGTCAATTCTCAAGTGAATTAAGCCGAGCCTGAGCGAATCAAGCTTCTGTGGCCTGGAAAGTCTTCAAAACAGAGGTTGAATATCCATAAACACTTATTGTATTTTTGTTTCAGCCTTCAAATCATTACTAAACACTATATATATATATTCTTTTTCTTTTTCTTTTTCTTACATATTTATAAATAGGTGGAAACTGTATGATACCATAAAATACCCAAATCCTATGGATGCCTATCCACCCCCCCATGCCAAACGATGCTGTGTCCTCATATGCATGTAGGGAAAGGTAGAGAAAGGACGAAAGATCGGGTAACGAGAGCTGAGGTGCAGGGTATACAGAAGGGTGGTAGGATGGGTGGTGAAAGATCTAGCATTTCCTAGGATGAGAGTGTCCCAGGCGGATCAGAAAACAAGTCAGGAGGAAGAAGTTGGCCCTCAGATTGGCCAAGAAGAGGGGCTTCTTGGATAGATGGATCAAAAAAGGAATAGCCCCAGTGAGTAGGATATGGGCTCAAGGTCCCAGTATGGAGTTGCAAATCTGCCTGATTTGGTGGGAAAGAAAGGGCAATCAGGTCTTCAGGAGTGTGGACCGACGGTGAGTAGCCCGAATATGACTCAGACCACGAGGTATGGGAAGCGAAGAAAACCTCGTCAGAAGCCTAGTCAGGAGAAGGTACGGGAATAGGGAGGGATGGGGGAACGTCACAATATGTGTTGATCATGCAGTTGTCAGTGTTTACAGGTAATCCGCAGCAGTCTGAATAGGTCCCAATTAGTCTAACACATGCTGACGGCCATGTCCTCATCAGACGTGTCATCCTTGATGCAATTGCAATCAAAGTTCTGGGCTGCCTTGAAGATGTTAAGCTTGAGCATTTCAGATACAACGGTAATCTCAATATAGCCCGACTTGCAGTCGAAAAGGGCGCAGGCTGTGGCCAAGAAAGGTCGACCAAGGATGATCGGACAATCAGAAAGTGAGCTAGGAACTTCCATACCTTAAATAAGAAAGTCAACTGGAAAACAGAGACTGTTGACCCTAACCACCACGTCTTCCACCACACCCTTCAGTCTTTTGACAGAACGATCTGCCAACTGTAATGTGACAGGGGTGGGCTTCAAATTTCATAAGGAAAATTTTTCGAGCATGATGGTCTATGTAAGATTTATAGAGGATCCTAGATCAAGCAGGGCACGGTTAAAATTGCAGCCTTGGATGCTATAGGAAATGAGTGGTGTGCCCGGATCTTTCTACTTCGGTGGTAGGTTTAACAGTATAGCATAACTCGCACGAGGTGAGAGAACCACCGGATTCTTTGTTTTCTTTGACTATCGCCTGGGTGTTGCGTAGTCTTTGAAAAATCCAGCAACAGTAGGTATGTGGTCGATAGCCTCGAGCAAGGGTACCTTGATTTCTACATTCCTGAACAAATTACGCAGGTTATCAAAGGCCTGCGTGTCTTTCTTCTTACCTTTTGGCTCCCTCAGTAGAACCTCAGGGAATGGGACTAATTCTAGCACCAATTTGGGTGTATCGTCCTCTCGCAAATGCAGTGCGCATCTCGAATTAGAGGGTGGTGAAGAAGAAGACGGGCCAAGATCAGGTCGCGACGGATCGATGATCTGCTTACCGCTCATCGTAGTGATAGCATTGGGCGATGTGGGTCCAGTGGGATCATACGGCGGAGGAGGATTCGCAATGGGGACATAAGAGTGAGGTGCTGCAGCAGGATTAGCCTGAAATCCCAGTGGAATGCTCGAAGCGTGCAGAATTTGATGAACTTGTCCCTGAGAAGGTTGTACCTGTGGTTGAGGACCAGGTTGGGCTGGAAGAGTGCCCTGAGATCGAGTTGCCATGCATAGTTGACTGATCTCAGCATTCTGCTGCACCAATTGATGCTGAAGAGAGGTCATGTTCTCTTCATGGCGCTTTGACATTTCCGTCATCATTTGCATCAATTTATCAAGAGGTCTTGTTGCGTGTTCTGTTTACGGTACGCAAGGGCCTGATGGCGGATTCGCCATTGGATTAGACTGGGCCCTTGGGATGATGGGTGCGGACGGTCGCATTGGTCCACCTGTGGGGTTTTGGCGCTGCAGGTTGTTGGACCATGCGAAATTTGGATGATTTCACCACCCTAGGTTATAAGTGGCAGAGAAAGGGTTGTTCCCTAGGGCACAAGCGTCTTCTATGCCAGAAGACGTGTCCGCATGTAAGTATGCGTCCGAGCACACGGAGGCTTGGTCCTCCGTGTCAAAATACTGGCTTGTAGAAGCCAGATCCACATGGCTTATTGAGTCACTCGGCACAACACTCGGTAAGGAGGTCTTATGGGGTTTCTCGGGATAAGCCTGGTGCTGGAAGAATTTGGATTGTGACGAAGTGGTGAGGTGGGGGTGTTTGCCATAGAACGGGCAGGGTTGGCCAGAAGCTTGTCCAGCTTCTTGTGCACGACGGAGACTTCATCCAATTTCTGTGCGATAAGACTGAGATCTGTGGATGAATGGGAGGGTCTCGTGTCAACTTTGTGGACATTTTGGGGCAGGCTGGTATGATTAAAGGCGACAATGGAGGCATTGTTCGTTGAGTTTTCACTCATATTTTCAAACAATTCAAATGCTCCATTCTCGTCTTTATTCATAAAGTTCCCTCCGCGGGAAGCGTCTGCAATCTGCTTCAAAGTCTCATTTAGCCCATAGTAGAAAATCTGGGCTATATGCCACTTAGGCAGACCGTGGTGCGAACACTTCTTGAGGAGGTCATTATATCTCTCCCATGCCTCATGAAATTGTTTGCCATTTTGTTGTGCAAATGAAGTGATGGCACGGCGAAGCGCATTGGTTCACCCGATTGGGAAGAACTTCTTGAGAAACGTTGTTCGCATCTCTTCCCAAGAGTGGATGGTTCTCCAGAGGGTGCGTAACCACTGAAACGCTTTGTCCCGCAATGAAAACGGGAACATTATCATGAGGACTATTGGTAACTCGATATTTCTCGGTTGAACAGTTTCAGCCAATCGGTTTAGGTCTTCCAAGTGGAGAAAAGGATCTTCACTTGTAAGACCATGGAAGTGAAAATTTATTAGGCCAATTATGTTAGGTTTCAGTTCGAAGTCGTCCCCGCCCATGGGGACCCGAATTTGTCCTATGGTCTCTGTAGCAGCGGGATTCTGATATGAGCTAAGAGACCTAGGCTCCTCCCGTTCGAGAGGGTTCTGCATTTCCTTCAATGTTTCCCGAATGGCTTCAATTTGCTCATTATACATTTCCATTTGGGCTTAGAGGCGGGTTATGGGATCTAAGGCTCCACCACCTGGTTGATTTTGAGGGCAGTTTCCTCCCTCAGGATTTGGGGGTGGGCGTGCAGCCATGTTTGTGGAGGAGGAGGACGATTCGGCTCCTTTTCTAAAATTATTAGGCAATTCACACAGTTCAGGGTTTTGTGACCTCCTCCCAAACATGCACTACCGCAGGAAGAATTGGGGGGATAAGAAGGGAAAATAGATGAGAGAAATGACGTTGCAAAGGTACACTTGATGACAAATCAATTCAATCAAATTCGTAACCTCTACAGTGTGCCCTTAGACCTAAAGATCTAAGTTACCCACTATCATGAACTGTGGAACAAAATACAAGCACCACGGAACCACCGAGCCAGATTGAAAGGCTGTTTGCCCCAGTCTTAGACACCCGATAGCATGCGGGAACCCTCACCAACACGTAGGCGCTACATGCAGGTAGTTAGACCTCCAATCCTTAATAAGGGTCAAGTTACTACCAATTTTAGTTAGAGGCTTAGGATCAAGTGCTTCTAGAATGTGAGGGGCATTATTTACGGGTAATGCCCAGGTGATTGATTTTCAGAGTGTGTAAAACAAGCATGCAATGGGGAAATCTCCCAGAATTGAAGTTCTTAATTGGTGAATGGTTTGTAGAGTTTAGCCTTAAGTAGTGTGGATTTTAGGATTTCGCTGAAATACCAATTCAACCAATCTCCGGGTTTTTGAGAGAATACAGGTTTCCTTCTAAGTCCAACAAACCCTTCTTCAATGTCAATTGGTTAATGCATGCTAAAATGCAATGGGCTTCCCTAGATTGAGATTTCTATGTGTGGATGCACGAATCAATTTTAGATTAGTGCGAAAGGGAGCCAAAGCACTTCAATTTAAGTGCTCCCAATCACCAAAATGATGTCCACACACAAGGCTCAACCAAAAGATAAGGAAAATCAGATTGTTGGGGTTGAACTATTCGGGATCGAATCTTAGGCAAGTTGAAAAGTTGTGGTGGGGCTGGAATCAACTTAATTACAAGTCTCCCCACCAAAAATATGATCCCGAATTTGCAAATAAGTGAGGCAAATAGGGGTGCAATCAATCCTTTTATGTTTGCCTCAAAGAATACTTCCCATGGCGAAAAATTCAAGAATCAAGATTCTTGGATTTTCGCTATGCGCAGTAAGGTGGGAAATCCCGGGGCAGTGGGAGTGAAGGCAATCAATCAAACAAGTGAATTATAATCCACTTGCCCCAAGAGATCCCAAGAAGTTTTTCTAGTTTTTAGATTTTTTTAATTTTCTTTTTTTTTATTAAGGTGACAAGTTAAACTCGGTTGCTAAGAAAGAAAAACCAACTTGTTCAGCAATGTCTGCGGAGCTCCAGTGCGGTGTCGGCGTCTTCACGCTCTCGTTCCCGCCTTGGATCTGCCCACGTCTCCGACTTCGTCTGCCTGCCTTCCCCTTGCAACAGGTTTACCTACACACCAAAAATAGAG
Organism: Thalassia testudinum; assembly: GCA_037157565.1. Lineage (NCBI taxonomy): Eukaryota > Viridiplantae > Streptophyta > Magnoliopsida > Alismatales > Hydrocharitaceae > Thalassia > Thalassia testudinum. The sequence continues at coordinate 52,481,702 of JAZHRO010000035.1, read as the reverse complement.
ACACCCGTGAAGAGAAGGGTGTGAGAAGAGAAAAATTTTACAGGAATGGAGTAAAAAATTACTTGAAGGCGCACTTCCCCAGCAACGGCATCAGAAAAGGTGTTGGTCGGACCAGGTTAGGTTGTTAATATGGTGATTTTATCATTGAAGTGTGTATAGTTGTTAACCTAAATCGAGCCTAACCAACTCTTTACAAAATATTTTTTTACCTGGCCTATTTTATTTTATCTTGGTCACTTTTAGGCCCAGGGTCGAACTCAAGGAAGTGGGGCTAGAAGTTATGTTTCTATGCCTTTCCTACAACGAATCTCTTCTGTTTGTTTATTGTGTTTTTGGTGTTTTTCTATTTAAGATTTTTTTCTTATAATCTTGGTCCTTGAGGTGCACCCTCAAAATTAGGTTCTTGGCTTTGAGCCAAATCAGGGTTCCAAAATGGGTCTTGCTATTCGCAAGACGGAGTACCTGCAAGTCAAGGATTATCTTTTCTCTTTTATATATATATTTTTTATCTTTTTATTTGCAGGAAAAAGAAGCAGAAATAAAGTAAATATAGTATATATATATATATGTATAAAGGGGTGGGGTGGAGGCGGAGATGGAGTGTAGCATGGTGTCGAGTCGGTCGTCGTCTAGAAAGATGCAACCAACAGGATGAGGTGCCGCGTGGAGTGTAGGATGGATGGTGGAAGATGTGTGTGACCACGCTTTTTGTACGCGTGTATCGGGGAATATCAATAACTGGTGCAAATATTCCCGTGATACCACGTATGGTAAGTAATGTGAATATATATATATATATATATATATATATGTATATATCTATATATATGGTTATAAATATATAGGTATATATCTGTAGCTATATATGTATATATATATGTGTATATATATATGTATATATATAAATGTAAGTATATGTATAGATGGATATATATATATATATATGTATATATATATAAGTATATATGTGTATATATTTATATATGTATGTATGTATATAGACTAATACATAGTTATATAAGTATTAATATATGTATAGATATATGTGTATATATATATATATGTATACTAATACTTACATAAATACTATATATATATAGATATAAGTATATATACATATATATATATATGTATATAAATATATGTATATATATCAATATAAATATATATACGTATATACATATATGTATATAATAGTGTATTGCTGTGTGTGTATGAAAGTGTGAGTGTAAGTGTCGGTAAAGAGAGTGAGAGAGTGTTGTTAGAGAGAGAGAGAGAGAGAGCACTGCTGGAGTGAAGGCTAGAGGGTTAAGGCGTCTGAAGCTTCCAAGCACCGTCTGGAGTCCACGCACGCACGCATAGGCGCGTATGCGCGTAGAGAGGCGCCCGCTAAAGGGAGTGAGCACGGGGAGAGGAGGGGCTGCAGCACACCGCACTGCGTGAAGAGCTGGAGCAGGCGCATGCAGACGTACGCAGGCGAAGGGAGTGGGAGAAGAGCGGGCACTGGTAGAGGATCGCACGTAGACGCACAGGCGGGCGTTGGAGCGGACTCGGTGCGGGACGCGGGTGCGGGCGCTAGCCGGTTGCGGCGTGCCAGGTGACTGGATAATTGAGAAACTTACCGGTCACCCCACTATAGCCATAGTGTTCCGCAGAAACGCGTGAACAGTGGCTACAGTGGTCGGGTGAGCCGCGCAATCAGGAGCGGACGGTGCTGTGAGTGCGGGCGGCTTGCGACTGGTGCACGCGTGGAAGAGATGCGCCGGCTGGTTGCGGGTGGAAGAGAGAGCACGACAGGGCACACGGAGAGGGAGGCAAGGGCACTTGCAGGCGCGTGCGGTGGCCTGCCTGCGCTGTTGCCGCCTTGCTGCTGCTGCTATGGAGCTCGGCCGACTGCTGCAGGGGCATGCGGTGGCTGGTTGAGCTTCAAAACTTGAAGCTTTGCTGCTATGGCTGAAGTGGCTTTGGATGTTGAAACAGGGAAGAGAAGACCACCACGGCCACCGGCTCCTTGATGAGCTGGGCGGTGGACTTACGGTGGTGGTTGTGCACCACCGTGAGGTGCTCCTGTCCGCAGAGTGTCTCCTCAGAGGACGAGGGCCTGCATATGGAGGGAGAGGGGAGGGGACGGTGGCCTGGAAGGAGAAGAGCTGCAGTGTGATTTTTTTGTGCGGAGGACCAGGCTCTCTTTTGCAAGAAGGCAGCCGTGCCCTTATAAGGAAGAAAGAGGCATGCATAGCCATGCCCTACCTGTGCATGGCTCAGCATGGCCAGCAGGGAGATCAGGTGCATGCGGCTATAGGGTTGGCAGGGAGAGGGGGAGCAAGACATGGCACGAAGAAGAAGAGGTTGTTCCATGCAGCCGCGGGAAGAGTTTGAATGTCAAATAAAAATTAAAATAAAAAGATGGTGAATTTTGCAAAGCAGCACTTGAGGGAAAATGTAATTTCACGGCCAATTTATTCACTCTCCTCCCCTCTCAATTAAATGCATGCATGCGTGTATTTTTACAAATGCGACTCTGAATACCTAATATGCACTGGTAATGCTAGGAAATAGCACAAGACGGCACAATTGTAGGTGTATTTTTGCGATGCAATCAAGGGGACATCGGCAACAACGAGATTCATTGAAGGACGTGCAATTTTCGAGAAATAGCATATAAATCCTTGATAGAAGCCAATGTGTCCCAAGAATGATCTGATCTGCTTGACCGAGGTAGGTGGCGGTAAGTGGGAAATAATCTCAGATTTAGGTCGATCGACCTCGCATCCATTTTTTGAGATCCTGTGTCTTAGTACTATGCCATCCCTCACCATGAAATGGCTTTTCTCCTAGGATAGTACTAAGTTTACCTTAATACACCATTTTGGGATCTTGGTGAGGTTATCAAGGCAAGATGCGAAATCATCTCCAAAAATGGAGAAGTCATTCGTGAATACCTTCACATAGTCCCCAATCATGTCAGAGAAGATGGCCATCATACAATGCTGAAATGTTGCTGGTGCGTTGCAAAGGCCAAAGGGCATCCACTTGAAAGTGAACATTCCAAAGGGGCAAGTGAATGTGATCTTGTCTTGATCTTCCGGGCTAATCGCTACTTGATTATACCTAGAGTATCCATCCAGGAAGAAAAAGAAACTGCGTCTGACTAATCGTTCCAAGATCTGATCAATGAAAGGCAAAGGAAAGTGATCCTTCTGGGTAGCCATGTCCAGTCTCCTATAGTCGATACAGACCCACCAAGATGTCGCAGTGTGGGTCAGGATGGATTCGCCCTTACCATTTTTACTACGGTCAGTCCTGCTTTCTTTGGCACTATCTGGATCAGACTCACCCATTGGCTGTCAGAGATTTGGTATACAATACCTGCATCCAGCCATTTGATGATCTCCTTCTTAACAACCTCTAGCATATTCGGGTTAAGCCGTCTTTGAGGTTGTCTTGAAGGTTTCACCCCCTCATCCATGTAAATGTGATGCGTGCAATACGAGGGGCAAATACTGCAGAGACCAACAATGTTCCACCCTATGGCATCCCTGTGGTCTTGTAGCATAGAAATCAATTGATGCTCCTATTCTTGGGTTAAGTGGGCATTAATAATGATTGGGTATGCCTCACTTTCGCCCAAGAACACATACTTAAGTGAGTTAGGTAAGGGCTTCAATTCGATTAAGGGTGGGTCAGATTCAGAAATGGGAGTGGGAGGAGCAAACTTGAGGGTGGGAATCTGCTGATCCGTATGCACGTGAATTCCCCCTAATTCGCTTCCTGTGAAATAATCGGTTGTGACTGCATTAACGGGAAACCCGTTAGCCATGGTCACGTCTTCCTGCAGCAACAGGGGCAATTCAGTAATGTGTGGATCAGGATAGTTGGATTCAGGGGTGCTGTGGTCAGAAGCACACCCTAAATAGTCAGATCCTCGAGGAGATATGTGTAGTGCAGTGGTTTCAGTCCTGTGTGGATTGTGGTCCAAGAACCCTAATAGTGCAAACGAATGAGACATTGGGTCATCACAAAGGAGCCCAATGTTACCACAGTGTGCCGAATCTTCGTCTTCACCATCCTCTATGCGATCATAGTCAAAATTCTTTGCTGCCCTGAATATGTCAAGTTGAAGTTGCTCATTACCTAGGGCTATCTCCATACACCCGGATGCACAATCAATGTTCGCTCAGGCTGTCGCTAGAAATGGGCGACCCAAAATAATTGGTGCATCTCGAAGATTAGGAGGAACTTCCATATTGAGAACGAAAAAGTCTACGGGAAAGCAGAACCCGCGAACTTTTACGATCACGTTCTCAACCACCCCCTAGGTGTTTTTATTGATCTATCAGGTAGCTAAATCATGACCGAGGTGGGCTTCAACTCCCCAAATCAAAATCGATCAAAAACGACAGTGGGAGTTAGGTTGATGGACGAACCCAGATCTAGAAGGGCCCGATTAAATGGAGAATCCTACAAGAAGCAGGATATAAGTTGGGTACCAGGGTCATTCTTTTTCGGTGGCAAGTCGGCTAGAATCACGATGCTAGCCTCTTTCGACAATACCTCTTGTCGTCTAATTCTAGGTTGTCGCTTTGAGGTACAATAGTCCTTGAAGAACCTAGTGACAACGAGAATGTGATCAATTGCCTCGAGGAGGCGGACTTGAATATGTACTTCCTTGAACATTGACTTCAAGTCCTCAAAATTCCATGTGTCATTTCTCCGTACTACATTTCGCGTTAGAGCCTCAGGAAAGGGGATAGGAATCTCAGGTCAAGTGGCCTCTTACCCTTATCTACCGTAGGTGGCTCCTAAGATGAAGGAGTTGAACCCGCCTGCAACGAATGGTGAGAAAAATCAGGACCTACCTGCCTATGTGGTAGGTTGAATGTCTTCCTTCCGCTCCTTAAAGAGACAGCATTTGCATCGGCTTGCTGTCCCTGAGGTGGTGAGTGAGCGGAAGGGGCAGAGTATGCAGGGTTCTGCATCAAAGGCGCCTGGCCTTGAGTATAACCAGGTGGTGCAGGAGGTGCTTGTAATATGGTGTGTGTCTGTCCTTGCGGTGCCTGAAACCTAGGTGGGGTGCCTTGGTTCTACACATATCAAGGGTTCGGGATGGGCTGGGAGGGCATGGCTCCTTGAGTCCTATGCTCCTGCAACATCTGGTTTTGCATGTTCTGTATAGTCTGTATCTGATTAACCATCGCCTTCATAATCTGCAAGCTATCTTGTGTAGACTTCCTCATCAATTCTTGCAGCTCCTCTTTCAATGCCTCCAAAGGGTCAACCTACCTTGGAGGGTGACTGGCAACTTGGTGCAACGGCTAGTATAAAGAACGGGGTTACTGTTGAGCGGGAATGGCTACTACCTTGGGTACGTGTTTTGTGCATTCCCGTATTGCCTGGTCTGGTAGTGTGGATCTTGCTATGGTCTCTATGAATTACCAGACCAAGAGAATTTCGGATGCTGGCGCCAACCAGGGTTATACGTCTCTGAATACGGGTTATTACGCCTGTATCGTTGGATAGCACTGACGTCCTCATAGGCCGAAGATGTCTGAGACGTACATCCGTCAAGGGATTACGTGTTATAATCTACGAGTGGTGCGTAACCCTCGTCGTAAGGTGCTAGATCTGGATTGTTTACATGATCCTGACATGCGGGATCTCGTAAATAAGGAGAAGATGCATCCTAAGTGAGTAGATTAACTCGAGCAGGAGGGACTCAGGGTGCATAGGAGGGTCTTGAAGTGGTGGAGCTCATGTCAGATTGACCCTGACTAATCTAGTCAATCTTTTTCCCAATTAGGTTTATTCTATCCAGCTGTTTGACGATGATATCCATGTCCGCTTGAATAGACTCGGTGTGAGCCTCATGGACACCAACCTGCTGCTGACTAGGACACTGGAACTTGTTTATGGACGTGGCATTCATCGAGTTCTCCACCAAAGATTCGAACAACTCAAATGCGCTATTCTTGTCCTTCGCGAGGAAATTCTCGCCACTAGATGCATCGGCCAGATACTAATGTGTGTCATCTAGCCCATGGTAAAAGATTTGTGCTAAGTGCCATCTGGGTATACCATGTTGCAGGCATTTCCGGAGAAGGTCGTGAAATCGGTCCTAGGCTTCATGCAACTTCTCCCTAGCTCCTTGGGGGAAAGTCGTGATTGTGTGCCTCATCGCGTTTGTTCGACTGATTGGGAAGAACTTTTGCAGGAATTCACGTCGTAATTCCGGCCAAGTTCCAATTGGCTTCCCAATGGTCATGAACCAGTATGAAGCTTTGTCCCTCAGAGAGAATGGGAAAAGCTTCATTAGAACAATCCCAAGATAGATATTCCTGGGTCAAATCATTTCTATGAGTCGACTCCTCTAGGTGCTGGAACGGATGTTCGCTTGAGTTTCCATAGAAGTAAGTGCTGATCAACCCGATCATGTTAGGCTTGAGCTCAGACGCGTCTCCGCCTATACAGGAATTCTGACTAAAGGTGCGACGATTTGTGCGGCTGGATCGTAAAAATCCCGCAGCTGTTCTCCTCACGGTGGATGCTGCATCCTGTCAAGCACCGTCAAAATGCGGTCCATGCTCTGCCGATGCTGCTATTTAGATTTCACTACCTGGGCTTCCAGATGAGCCATCGGGTCCAGATTATCAATATCCTGACCCAGTCTAGGTCTAGGTCTAGGATTAGCCATTATGGCTACGGGAGCAGAAGAAGTGGGGGGACAAGTAGGTCCTGTCAAGGTGACTCGCCTCCTTGGAAGTGGCTCCCAAGGTCCAACCATGTGAGGTCTAAGTGACCTCCTTCCTTGCATACACCACTCAACCCCTGAGTTGGTGTAGCCAAGCCAGACAAGGCTAAGGCCCTATCAATCAGTTGATCCTTATGAATCAGAAGACCAGATTTTTCGTTTTAAGTTCTAATTCCTGAAGAAAATTCGTCGTACAACCGACTGAAAGCAATTCTTGCCTCTCGGCTAACCCAGCTAAGAGGTTGAAAGCACCCAGTAGGACAACAACGAATTCGGATTTATTTCATGTTTTAGACTTGGCTTTTAACCTGTTTTCTTCTGTTAGGGTTTTCTTTTGGTGAGTGGTCCACAAGGTGGCCAAGGTCACCAGCTAAGTATTAGATTTGACTAAGTCTAGGTTAGCCCAAATGTGGTCTCTAAGTTGTAACCCTAAAGGTGTAACCTAGGGTTCATGCAATTCTAGGGTTTTGTTCTTTTATCTTCAGCAGACCACAAAATTTATAATCAGTTCTCTGGCAACGTCTTGAATCCAATTAACTTGAAATTTGGCAAGTAGATTCCTTTTTCAATTATCTTTTTAGAGAATATCTTTTTGGAATTTTTTCTATTTCAACCGAATGTTTAATGATTTTTGAATGTCAAGGGGTCAGGTTTGGAATTTTGACCCCTGGTTGGCTTTATTCTTTGAAATAGTATCAAATGACTTTCAAAAATTCAAGAAAAATATGAAAAATAAAGCCAATGAGATTAGCTTTCAAACCCCACTGGTTTTAGCCAAAAAAGATTATCAGATTGCTCGGAATTGCTTTCTGAAATTTGAAAAATCTCCAATCGGTGTCAGTTTGACCCCCTTGCACTTCAAGAATTTTTGAAAATTTTATACTTATTATTTTTTCAAAAGAATGGTGCCATTTGAAAGATGGTTTGAAAATAAAAGTCTAGCCCGAATTTTAGAATTTTTTGTTGACTAAATTTTTAGCAATCGAATTTTTAAAGCAAACTTTGAACCTTAGCTGAAAATCAGAGAGTGGTGGTGATGCTTTTAAAGAGTATTTGAGTTTGAAATCCGAACTTTCCACCAAAAATGTGTTTTTTTTCCAAAATTTTACAAAATTTTTACTTTTCGAAACAAATATTTTTTTTTTCAAAGGATTTATATATATTTTTTTTTACTTTTTCAAACTGACCTAGGATTCGAAAAGAAACCTAATCTAGATTTTTTTCGAATTTTCCTTTTCTTGATTTTTTTTTTACGAAAATGAATAAGTTTTTTTTTCTTTTTTTTTCAAAAGAAATTGCTGGAAGCAAATCTAATCCTAAGGTTTAGAAGAAAACCTAGCCTATGAAGAGATGTGCAGTTGATTTCCTTTACTGCACTCGTGTGCGCAGATCCCATTTTTCCTACGTTGTCCTGCACATCCAAAAATAAAGTTGAGGAAGATTTGTCAGTGATAATTTAAAATATTGAAATCAGAAAAAGAATGACATTGCCTCCCCAGCAACGGTGCCATTTTTTTGATAATCGTGAAGCACGCTTAGATATGAAAAGCATCGTAGTATAGTGTGGAATATGATCAAACAAGAACATTTATAGAAAGATACGAGACTTTGAGACCCGATCGTTCGTCTCTAGGAGGCATTTGTTCAAAGCTGAGATCGATCTTTTATCGCCCTACTTTATTTAGAATCGCACGTCGGTTTCCAATCGTCGGATTAAAGTTTCGCTACTTTTATTGTGAATTTTGATCACATGCGTGTGTGTTAGATAGATAACGAAAGTGAAAGTATGAGTTTCAATGCTCACAATTCTAGTGATGTGGTGGTTGTTTACAGAAAATGCATTTATAGTTAGATCTTCTATATTTTCCGAAATCGACATGCTTGTTGCAAAATATATATAAGTGAAAAATAGGCAACTTGAATCACACAAATCAGATGGCAACCAGTAAGCTCGTGGTGATTTCAAACATAGAGAAATGTATAAAAATATGTCTTTTATTCATTCATTCAGAGGATGTTTGCAACATGGAATGTAGAGGAAAGCTTGTAATGAAAAGCTTGAAAACAGAAAACTAGCTAACAGAAAATGATCGCATACAGGAATCTATGGGGAGATTTTGCAAGCATCATTGGGGGAGAATAAGAGCTACAATACTGAGTAAATGAAAGTAGTAAAACTACGAAGAGCTAAGTTACTGATCTAGCAGAAAAGAAGGGCATTTGGAGGTGGGCTCTGATGGCCTTTGAGTGGCTGAGAGGAGGGGCGGCCAATGGTGCTTAGGCTGGCCCTTGGAGAGAGGTTGGGGAGATGATCCAGCATCCTAGAGTGGCAATGGTGGCAGCCAAGGTGCCCAACTCGTGGAGGTGGAATGAATGTGAAGGTAGCTACCCTAAGTAGAAGTGAATGCCAAGAAAATGAATGGGTACAAATGGCCACCCCTTAGGTCTTTTTGTAGACCTAAGGGAAGCTCTCTAGAGAAGTGTGGAACTCTCTAGAGGGAGTCCCAAGGGTGGCCAGCCAAGTGGTTTTTAGATCCACAAAAACTGAATCTCAATTTGAATGTCTCTTGGTTGCTAATTTTGGCAACCAAGAGTGGCGCCACCATTGGAAGGACCTAGAATACTCTAGGTTGTGTGGGAGTGAGTGAATGGGTGTGTGTGTGTGTGTGTGGTCGTGCCACAGGTGTCTAAGTGATATAGTTTAGGTCCTAAGGGGTTTAGGTTGGTGCATGCCTTTAATTAGGGTTTCAAACCCTAATTGCTAAGCGGGAATTGCAATTAAACTTAACTCAAGTTTAATTGAATGAGTGTGAACCTAATTGAGAGTGAAATAACTCAATTAGGTTGTGCTTAGGTCAATTGGACTCTCACTGAGTCCAATTGGACTTGTGTGGGTTGAGATCTAAGCTCAATTGGACCCTATGAGTCTAATTGAGTTAGGTAATGGTAATTGACTGTGATCTAGGTAAATTGGGTTTGGTGAGGACCTAATTAGGTCCTTGGGGAGGTTTAGAGGTGGTGTACTAGGGTTAGGGTACATTAATTTAGGTTCCTATGGGGTTGGAATTGGGTTTAGGGAGCTGGAGATCCAAGATCAGGGCTTGAATCTCAAAATAGGAACTAAAGAATAGTTCCAAACGTCCAAAAATGGAATCAGACATCTTATACTCAAAAATTGGAAGTCTAGACTTGTTGTCTGGATGTCCAATTAGAGTCAGGAAGATTTCAAGGTTCTATCTTGGGTATTCTACAGAAATTGGACGTTCGACAAAGTGTCTAGACGTCCCATAACACTGCAGAAGTGGGTTTAAGGTGTGCGGGAGTTGGCTAAGGGTTCTGGATGTCCTATAATTCATTTGGACGTCCAGATAAAGGTTGGAATTAGGGTTTTAAGGTTTCCTAGGGTGTGGTGACCTAATCTAAGGGTGGCTAAGGCTTGAGGGAAGTCTCTAGGCTATCCTAGGGTTAGGATGGACCTAAGCTTTTCAGATTTTACTGCTTTATTCCTACTTAATAGAATAACATACCTTAACTCCCTTACATCATTATTCACCATATCTAATCTAAGTCCTTTGCTCCAGCTCTGCTGCAACACCCCATATTACTGATCCAGCTCAAGATCCAGCTTCAGATCCAACTCCAGATCTAGCATCTGATCAGCTTATTGCCTGCAATTGACATAATGCACTTAATCAGCACATTATACCATTATTTTATGCACAGCTAAAAGAAAGCAGTAAAGATGCAGGTAATGCTTATGCATGCTTGAATTACCCTAACTTATGCTAAGTCCTAGCCTAATTGATGTCAATTAAGACCTATGATTGCTGCGTAATCATTGGCCCTAAGTATTCATTCGCTCGTCGAGATCCAGATTGAGATTATTCACGATTAACCTACTTATACTAGTCAATCTAATGTCTAGCTAGGGGCGTAGCGTCAAACAACCACAGCTGGGGGGTACACTAGGAACCAGAGGCGCAAGCCAAAGGAAGAACCTTCTCCCCAGTCCCTCCTTCTAACTGGTCAGATTGCCTGGACATAAGTAGAGTAAATCGTCCATAATCTTAAGACGGATTCTGAGAGTGAGTAGACCTTAGGCTACCCCATCTATGGACAGGCTTGTATTCTTGTGCTGCAGGGTTCTCTCTTTTCCCCATCCTTCCGACTTCCTTCCAGCGTATGCTTGGGAGGAGGTCATTGAACTCTAGATTGGAAGGACCTTTAGACCATTCTAGGAGGCGGAGGTTGAGCTATAGCAAAGTAGATCCCATGGCTGATCAACAACCACCTCCCTTGCCCTCGAACTAGCAGGAGCTGATTCAAAGGTAGTTGGAAGAATTGCAACATCTGCTACAATGGTTCCAACGTATGCATGGTTAGAGTGCTCGACTCTTAAAGGATTTTTATGATCCTTCAAACTGTGGAGAATGTCTCGACGTCATGATTTCCATCGGAGACATAGAAATCAATTCCCAAGTCTTAAGTTTGATTAAGCATTTCCATGGGCTTAGCTCGGAGGACCCATTCCAACACCTGGAAGATCTGACCACTTTGGTTTAGACCACCAGAGCAAGGAGTGTGAACGAAGAGAAAATGATCATGAGGCTTTTCCCCCACTCTCTTAAGGATAAGGCCACACATTGGTATCGGACTATAGGAAGGCCGGTTGAAACTTGGGCTGCTCTTAAGTCGGCTTTCTTGAAGAAATTCTTCCCTATCGAAAGGACCAATGCCTTACGACGAGGAATTACCACTTTCACCCAATGGCCGGGGAAACCATTTCATTGTGCCTAGGAGCGATTCCAGGAACTTTTGAGGAAGTGTCCACACCACGAGGTGCTGAAATGGCAACTCGTGCAGATTTTCTATCACGGGTTGTTTGAGTAACCCCGTAATCACGTGGACGCCTCCTGTGGAGGCAATTTCCTCAATAGGGATGCAGATAGCGCATACAACCTGTTTGAGGAAATGAGCGAGAACTCAATTAATTACACCTCCATGGATGCATGCAACCGTTCCCAACAACCTAGGTCAAGTGCTAATGAGATCCAGGATTCTCATTGATTTGACATGGAATTAGTTTGTAATAAATTGGATAAAATGGACTTGGTTGCTAAGAAAATGGAAGAATGGATGTGTGGGAATTCAGGAAACACTTCTTTACCCACTCAATCCCAGAATTCGGGATTCCATTCCTCACAAGCTCCCACGAGACGGGAATTCGTGAACCAACTTGATTCGGCTCAACCTGTGAGCCAGGATTTCTCGGAACATTATGGGTTCCAAACTGGGGCCTTTAATCCCAGTTTTTCTTATCCTTCCTTCTCTCCATCCTCATCTTACGAGGAAGCATATGCAATACAAGAGAATGTTAGGTCCAACCCATATTCCAACACTTATAACTCAGAATGGAGGAACCACCCTAACTTCTCCTGAAAAAAATCAGGGGCAACAGACCCAATCTCGACCCAACAACTATGCATCTCAAAAACCAATGGGTTAGGGTCAAGTACACACCCAGTTACCCTCGAGATCGGTTACTCAGCCATCTTGGAATACCTAACAATCCGTATCGCAAGCTGATTTAAACCAGTAGATGGTGGAACTGTAAGGGTCCTTGCTTTAGCTTATGCAACAAATGAATACATCATTGGATAACTTGCAATCTGGGTTAATTACTAACACCCGACAACCTAGATCTCTACCCTCCCAACCCGTACCCATCCTGCGCAACATGCAAAATCAGGGCAATAGAGCCTAAGGGTACGAGAATCAAAGGGACTCACATGCACATACTCAGGTGATTTAGTAGGGTCCTTCATCATCTTCTTCTTCTGGTTACATGACTAATCAAGGACCTCCGATCTTCACTAACCCACCTCAAGACCCAAACTTGTATGCCTCTGCAAACTCTATCACCTTGAGAAGTGGAAAGCAAATTCGGGATTCTAAATTACCTTCTAGATGCCAAAACCCTAGGGAGCTTGAGAGAGAAGTGGAAGAGATTAAAGAAGACAATAAGGCCCAGGGATTGGAAATTGAAAATTCCACCCATATCCCATTCCCTGAGGCCCTATTGAAAACCAAGAAGATGACAACCCTAGAAAGCAACGAGGAGCTTCTGGATTTATTCAGGAGCATAGAGATTAATATTCCGCTCCTTGATGCTATTAAGCACATCACAGCTTACGCTAAGTTTTTGAAAGAACTATGTACACAAAAGTGTAAACTGAGAGAACCCACTCCGAGGAAGGTGATTCTCTCTGAGCAAGCAAGTTCTATGGGGAATACACCTAAGGCTGGTCCTGCAATGCCTTCCTCAAAAGAAGAAGATTTAGGTGCCCCCTTGATCTTATGCATTATTGGGGAATATACTTTTGATAGGGCACTATTGGATCTAGGTGCATCCATCAACCTAATCCTGACTTCTCTTTAAGAGAGGTTTGGGTTAGGTGAACTCAAGCCAACCTCAGTAACGCTGTAATTAGCAGACCGATCGGTCACCACACCGAGAGGCGATATTGAGGATGTAATTGTCAAGGTCAAGGATTTCTATTTTCCTGCAGATTTCCTCATCCTTGACATAGATGTACCTAATGATTTGAGGAACATGCCCATCATTCTGGGGCATCCGTTCCTAGCTACCGCCAAGGCTAACGTAAACTGTGAAAGCAGTAGTATGGAGATCGCCTTTGAGGATAAGAAATTAACTCTAGATATTTTTAAGGTGATAAGAGGATTTGAGGATTATGGATTCATTGAGGAGCTCGAGGATCAGGATCTTGAGACTTTTATGGCAATCAGTGCACTCGAGGACTCCACCAGCTTTAGAGAACGCAACCGACAACCCTCCTTGGTAGACCTGCCACATTCTGAAGAGGCTATTGATTTTGTTCTTTCTCAGCCTCTTCCACTGGATCATTTTGATGAATCTTCATTAGCATCCTCCCTACCTTCTATTCTAAACCCACCCCACCTAGAATTAAAACCATTGCCCAAAAATTTCAAATATGAGTTCTTAGGACCTAAAAACACGCTCCCTGTGATTATTAGTGCTGATTTGACTAAGGAGCAAGAATAGAGGCTAATTAAGGTCCTTAAGAACAATAAGGAGGCAATTAGTTGAACCATCCACGACCTTAGGGGGATCGAGCCATCTTATTGTAATCATCGTATTTTCATGGAAGATGGATCCTGCCCTTCTCAAGAAATGCAAAGGAGACTTAACCCGAATATGCGAGAAGTGGTCAAGAAGGAGATAATCAAGTCGCTCGATGCTAGGATTATTTACCCAATCTCGGATAGTCCATGGGTTAGCCCCGTTTAGATTGTACCCAGGAAGGCGAGGATAACCGTTACGACTAATGAGAAAGGAGAAACCTTCACCACTTGTTCAGCTTCTTCTTGGAGAGCTTGTATTGACTATAGGAAGTTGAACACAACCACTAAAAATGATCACTTTCCCTTGCTATTCATCGATCAAATCCTCAAAAGGTTAGCTGGGCAAAAATATTTTTGCTTCCTAGATAGTTATTCAGGATATAACCAAGTCCCTATCCATCCCGAAGACCAAGAAAAGACAACTTTCACATGTCCCTATGGAAGCTTTGCATTCCGTAGAATGTCGTTCGGGCTTTGCAATGCACCTGCGACTTTTCAAAGGTGCATGCTGGCCATCTTTTCTGACTTGGTGGGAGATTGTCTTGAGGTGTTCATGGATGATTTCTCCATTTTCGGAGATTCTTTTGAGTCTTGCTTGGCAAACTTGGAATTGATCCTCCAAAGATGCATCAAAGCACGACTGGTCCTTAGCTGGAAAAGAGCCATTTTATGACTTAGGAAGGCATTGTCCTAGGTCATGTGGTCTCTAGTCGAGGTATTGAAGTTGATAGAGCTAAGGTGGATGCTATCTCTAGACTTCCTCCACATACATCCATAAAAAATCCACTCTTTCCTTAGGCATGTGGGTTTTTACAGAAGATTCATTAAGGATTTCTCGAAAGTTGCTCGGCCCTTGAATAACCTTCTGGCCAAAGACACGCCATTCGAGTTTGATGAATCATATCATAAGGCATTTGATTTATTGAAAATGGCAGTCACCTGTGCCTCGATGTTGCAACCACCGGTCTGGACAACCCCATTTGAGATTTTGGCTCACGCATCTGATTATGCCTTCGGGGTTGTCTTGGGTCAGAAGATTGAGAAAAAGCCCTCTCTAATTTACTACGCTAGCAAGACTCTGGACAAGGCCCAGAGGAACTGCACTATTACTGAAAAAGAATTACTAGCCGTAGTTTTTGCTTTAGAAAAATTCAGGGCTTATATGTTAGGTTCTCGTGTCAACATCTATACCGACCACTCAGCCTTGAAACACCTCTTGGCCAAAAAGGATGCCAAACCCTAGCTTATTCGCTGGATTCTATTGCTTCAAGAATTCGATCTTGAATTCAGGGATAAAGCTAGGCACAAAATGTATTGGCAGATCACCTCTCGAGAATCCTAACTGATTCTCCTCATCTGGATGTCCTGATCTCTGATACTTTTCGGATGGGACTATCCTCACAGTCCCAGGTATCCAAACCCCCTGGTTTGTTGATATTGTCAATTATTTGGCCGTTGGTCAAATCCCCCAAGATTGGACCAAACAACAATGGGATAGACTTGTGTCTGAGGCCAAATATTATTTTTGGGACGATCCCGAGCTGTACCGCATCGGCGTAGGCCAGATTATTCATCGATGCATCCTGAAAATTGAGTTCCATAGCATACTCGAGTTCTGTCACACATCTGTATGTGGTGGACACTTCTCCGAGAAAAAGACGGTCAGAAAAATTTTGCAATCTGGATTCTATTAGCCGTCATTATTTAAGGATGCCCAGGAATTCTCAAAGTCATGCACCCGATGCCAGGCACTCGGGAACATGGCTAAGAGAGATATGATGCCCTTGAACTCAATTATTTCCATCAAAATTTTTGACATCTGGGGCATCGACTTTATGGGACCCTTCCCTCCTTCATTTGAACACCAGTATATTCTAATCGCTGTTGATTAAATGTCCAAGTGGATTGAGGCAATTCCCACCCAGACCAATGACCACAAGGTGGTCATCAATTTTGTGAAGAAAAATATCTTCAGTCGTTTCGGGGTTCCTAGGGCAATTCTTAGTGATGGTGGCACACAGTTCACTTAGGCCAAGTTTTGGAATTTATTAGGGAAATACGGGGTGAATCATCGGATTTCCATGCCTTACCACCCTCAGACGAACGTACAGGACGAGGTCTCCAATCGGGAGATCAGGAACATTTTGCAAATGTTTCAAAAAAAAATAGAACATTTTGCAAAAAATCGTTAGGCCTAATAGGAAAGATTGGACCGAAAGCTAGATGATGCTCTTTGGGCTTACCGTACGGCATACAAAATGCTTATCGGTATGTCTCCATTCCATCTGGTGATTGGTAAGACATGCCACTTACCCGTAGAACTTGAACATCAGCCATTTTGGGCCATCAAGAAATGTAATGTGGACCTTGAGTTGTCCTGGAAAACTAGGAAACTCCAACTATCTGAGTAGGAGGAGCTTCGAAATGATGCTTATGAAAATGCCAGAATGTATAAGGCACGGACCAAAGCTCTCCATGACCAGATGATTTCACGTAAGAGCTTTGAGGTGAACCAGAAGGTTTAGCTTTTCGATTCTCAATTGATGCTTTTCCTAGGAAAACCCAGGTCTAAGTGGGATGGCCCATTCGTTATTGAGTAGATTTTCCCCAATGGGGCTGTCGAAATCTTTGACCCAAAGATGGGTAATATTTTCAAAGTCAACGGACAACGTCTCAAACCCTTTGTTGACCATGTACTCCCTGAACCCGTCTCGGACAAGGTTGCTCTTACCTTGACTTAACCACCGCGGGCCGATCATCGCCCAGCTAAAGGCACTAAACTTAGCACATGTAAAGACTATTTAGAGTTGACCAGAGTCTCATGGAAACTAGGTGCTATTCTTCCACTTCTACTCTCCTGCACGCTTTCATTTTGAACGATGAGGACATTGAAATAGATAACCACGGGGGGGTGGAAATATCTTATTTTGTCAGCTGTAACAATAATTTCCAGCTTTCTTGTATTCCATTTAAAAAAACATAAATAAATAAAAGAAAAAGAAAAAAAAATTTAGAATTAGGAGACGAGAACTTAGGCATTAGGAGTTGCAAACTTTAGGAATTGATACTTTGAAACATGAACACTTAGACTCTTTAGGTCTTTGGGCTTAATTAGCCTGGGTGTCCACTCGAATGTGGACTTAGTCTCGAGTCCACGCCAATTAAAATTCATTTTTAATTTTGCTAATAATTTAGGATGATAAGTATGCGACTTATCAACCCGCCCTCTAATTTGGGGGGACTTTAAGCATAAGCATCTGCACACATTTTTTTGCACTAACTCACTTTTCGACGGTTTCTTCGGAAATTGGGTAGCTAATGAACTATCTAGGGTGGTATGGCTAGCAAGTTGTCGGTGGTAACAACTCATCAGCCGATTGTCCAGTGCCTAGTCACAAGGCCATTTTCATTATACTGCTTTTAGGTAAATGTTAGATCAGGAAAGCCACTTACTTTAAAAAAAAAAGGAAAAGAAGAAAAGAAAGAAAAATGTGAAAATAAAGAAATAAAACCGTACTTCACCACATGAGTATGGCTGGCAAGTTGTCAATGGCAACAGCTCATTAGCCGGTTGTCCAGAACCCAGCTCACAAAAAAAAAAGCATAATAACTCCCAAAATACTTAGGGAAGAAGCAGGGAAGTAGAATAAATCGAGGAGATATACACTGGGTTCGCCCATGTGTTGACCCCATAAATAAAAGTAGGGAGAAAGCTACTGTTCGAAAAGATAAACCTCTAGGCAAGGTCACCTAGGGTCGTAGAGACCCGAAGTCCATTTTAACGACTGTCTAGTGAGTCTTTCACTATTTTCACAAGATGCTTAGCACTTAGAGTCCTTTTCGAGTCTTGGGTGGGTTGGGTAGCTGTAAAAAGTTATCCTGGAACTCTAAAACTTGAAAAGTACAAAAAACTAGAAAAGAAGAAAAACAAGAAAAAAATTTTGTATCTTCTCTTCTTAAATAAGGCGAGGACTTGGATGGTCTGCATTTTGGTAGGCACTCGGGCACTATTGAGTTTTTAAGTAGGTCTTGAGGAAGAGATTCTCTAAAGCAATCCACAAATTTTGCCTAAATACTCGAACCCTAATTCTACTTTTATACATAGCATTTAGGTTAATTTTTCTAAGGACTAGCAAAAGGTAAGTATGGGGGTATGATAAACACACATGGATTCATGATAAATTGCTTATTTATGATAGTTCCTTGGCTTAGCATTGCATATCATATTATAAATATTGCATAACATCCATTGCATGGCATTTAGGATAGATGTATGTTTTGTACATTAATTCCTTCATTTTATATGGCCAGGAGGCAATGTGACATCCTTACTGACTTCAGATGAAAAATAAAATCGTACAGATGGATATGAAGTTATGATCGCAGTCTGACAACATAGAAATCACCTCGATCCGAGCACCGTGGCATCCTTTGCAAGCAATGAAGGGTGGACGGTCCAAATGCGGCCATGTGTCACCATCTGGAGTTCCTAAAGTCACCCGCACATCTCCAAAGGCTAGCCCATCGAGTGATCTTAGCCATTGGATGAAGATCCAATGGCTAAGAGGCCGCCCTCACCACGTGGGCACAACTCTTCTTTGCATCACACCCACAGGTGTGGCACAGTGGTGAGGTCAAGCGCTCTGAAAGAGCTGGCACGAGATTGAGCCATGATTCATCGTGCCCCACTACAGTGTCAGATGCAATAGGGTCGCCTGATCGCAATCGAGCGGTCGAGGTTCCCCACGAGTGATCCAACGCCACCCGCCGACGTGAAGGGGCACGCTAGATCACACACATGCCATCTGGGGCATGCATTTAAGTCACCCGCGTGCAGCGCCTACCGTCTGATCTCCTCAATCGTGCGAGGCGCGCGATTCAAATCAACGCTTGTGCGATTTGCGGGCGAGTCTTGACCGTGCGATACAGCATCCAATGGCAGCTAGCTCACGAGCCAGCGATTCAAAATTCAAAAGCTGGCAAGCGCGTGCTCTCCTCTCACAATGACAGCCGTCTAAGCTTGATCCAATGGTTGACAATTGCCACACCTTTAACAGCTACGAGCGTGAGTATTGGGTGCAGGCTTTACGATGATAGAAGAGCAGGCCTTTAGTGACACTTGTAGCTATAACTAAATGGCCTATGCAGTGCGTGCACTAGCCCAAGCAATGAAGAGGCACATATCTTCAACGACACCTCAAGCGGCCTTTAGTGACGCTTATAACTATCACTGAATGTCTATGCATGGGACTCTCCTTCCCTTCACTATATAAACACCTCTACACCCCCTATTCCTCTTCATCTCTACCTACTCTACTCCCACCTACTCCCAAGCTCTAGCAGGCCTACCAACACTCCATTAGAGCTTGTTCTCAAGCTCCCAAGGCTCCTATTAGTGTAGCGAACCTCTGCCTCACCAAATATTCATCCCTCTTCCTATCCCCAATCATAGGTTACCTTGGAGCCATCCTCCTATCTCCATTCTGGTAGCAGATCATCTCTACCTTCTCACCTCCATTCCGGATCCACGCCGAAGCTTTCCTCTACCTGACTTCCTCCTGCATCTCTCCTACATCATCCCACTCCTCACCTCCTTCGTCCAAGCTTTCGCTAGGCACCGTCGTCACGCCGAACAGTCGATTCGGGAGATTTCCTCTCACCTCCCTCTCTTTTTATGCTTTTGTAGATTATTATAATAGACATTAATGTAATACATCACATTTGATTCCATCTCTATCTTGTGATTGCTTGTCTCTTATTTCAAAAATAAAAAAAAAATAACAAAACCCTAAAATACCAAAAACAAACAAAATGAAGCGTGGTTTTTAGTTAAAGTAAATGTCACCTCGCTGTGTTCGACCCAGGACTCCCTTGGAGTTTCAGTCTAAATTTTATTTGACCATGCATTTTGCAACTACGACGATGGGTTACTCGTAACCCTGATTTCTAACTCGCGAAGCATGTGCGATCATCTACCATAACACAATGTCTGAATGAAGGTCATGCTTTCAATACTCTTAAGGAAAAATTCACTTCTTCAAAAATTCATGAAACACTTTTGTTCCCTAACTGTTAGGGCAAAGCCTTGGTTTCCCCTAACATGACCTTATTTGCTAGAGTTCTATTCAGAATTTTAGCATGGAATTTAAGGGCCAAATATTTGAGATTCCATAAAATTCCTATAGATATTTTACCCTTAATCTATGCTATTATCACAAGTTTTCTTATTAATTGGAACACGGTATTCAACCATTTCCTTAGATCTCATTACCATGCTTCAGCTCTACCTCTTGATATTCTTGTATCTCTTATACTTATCAAGAGTAGAATTGATCTCTCTTGGAATGTCTCAATGGCGGCTAGGGTTAGGGAGGAAGACGGTGGCTGGAGAATGTGGAGGTCTAGGAGGTGGCATCAAAGAGAGAGGATGGAGGCCGGCTGGGATTGCAATCGTGCGGCATACGGGGTCAGCAACTCTTGGAGGAGATGGAGAGGGGGAATTCAGATATAGTATGCTACCAATGTAGAAGAAGGGGTCATATGGCAGTGATCTATAGATCTCCTACGCTGTGTTTGGCATGTAGAGGATGGGGTCACAAGAAAGATTAGTGCAGGAGGGTGGGGAAGAAAGACCAGAAAGAAGGCGGACAGTAAAGGGGCTGAGAAGTGAAGGGGCGGTGCCGCCTCCACCGCCAATGAGCATAGGGCAAGTGTACGATGTTGAAATCCCTCATACAGAGGAGGTTAGGGCGACGGAGATGGCAATAAGGGGCACCCTGATCGGAGAGATCATGATTGGCTCCTTCTCCCACGAGTGGATACAAAATCTGGTACAATCCCTATCCTTATCATCTCAGGATGGGAAGGTGACACATCTAGGTGGCACTCATTTTGTCCTTTTCAACCTGGGTATGATTTATGTGGAAGGACTTCATTTTCGCACAACAATCTTTGAGGGGATGACTATTTTGTGGAGGCTAGTGTACCCCTTCAATGGGGCCTTGTAGGGTCGACCTTCGCAGAGGGTGGAGAATATAAGGGGCACTATGGAGATTTGGGGGCTCCCTTTGCATCTTTGCACTAGAGGGGTGGTGGTGGGGGTGATGGCAGGCGTTGCCGCCTTGGAGGAGGATGCAAGGGTGGGCCTCTGCGAAGGGGATGGGAGATCAATTAAGGTGGAGGTGTTTGTGTTGAGGGTGGCCAATTCTAGACAAAATTATACTCAAGTGTAGGGGAAGCTTGTGGCTCCTTCGGCTGAAGATGGTTAGCCTTCATGTAGAAGAACCGCAGTAGGAGCAACAAAGAGCACACGAAGTGGAGGTTGGAGCACACACTGCTGACAACAGTTGTAGGCCCTTCGAGTCAGATCGGCTGAAACCAAAAAAGAAAGGAACTACAATTTTTAGAGATGTGGGAGGAGGAGATGCAGGGGGCGGAACAGCCATCAACTGCAAGTGTCATGGTGCAAGAGGTAGAATTCAGTAGGGATCTTGTGGTGGTGAATTCAGATCAGCAGGGGCAGGAGGTTACACGATTCACTGCAACACACTGTTCAGATCCTTTCTTTTTTATGACCCTAGAGGGCTCGAGTTATGATATGGGGTCATTATCAAAGGGTAAGATTGTGCACTCCCCTTGTAAGCTTCTAGGCAGAACAACTGGTGGAGGTCAACAATTTAAAGAAGAGAGGATTGCATCCATTCTATGCGTAGAGAGAAGGGCTGGGGAACAGTAAGGGGATAAAGAGACCAAGGGATGAGGATTATGACTTAGAATGTGTGTGGGTTGCACGACAGGGTGCGACGAGCTTCGCTACCTCGATATCTTTGGGAGTGGGAGGTGGATTGTGCCCTACTGCAGGAAACTCACATTGAAAATGGAGGAGCTTCTCTGTGGCAGTCACTTCTTCAGGGCGGTCAAGCTACTGTCCAGGCAGTGGATTCAAAAGGAAGATTTAGAGGTCTAGCCATGTGGTGGATGACATCTAAGTTGGTTCTGAAAGAGGTTTGGAAGGGTCAGTTCCAGGTGTCTTGCAAGTTTCAATCAGCTAGGGACGGTCAGGACTTAGTCATCTCTTGTATCTATGGTCCATGTGCAGACCATTTGAGGAGTAATTTGTGGACTAAACTACGGAAGATGTCGGGCAGCATTGAGGGTATATTGTGGCTTGTGGGAGGTGATTTCAATTGTGTGTTATCGAAAAATGATAGAGGTATTGGAAGAGTTGATCGAGCTTCCTATGGGTTCCAACTGGTGGTCTCTGAACTGGGTTTGAATGAGTACCCTTCGGTTGGTGGAGTTCACATGGAGGAATGGGAGTGGGTTGGTTTCAAAATTGGATAGGATCTTTGGGAATGCGAACCTATTGGCGAGATTCCAACTCTCGGCTATGACAGGAATGCCTAGACCCTTCTTGGATCATACTCCCATGTTATGGGATAGCAGGGATGATTCTTTCACAGGTACTTATTTTAAATTCGAAAGGTTTTGGCTTAAGGAAGAGGGTTTTAGAGAGATGGTGAGTCAGTGGTGGGAGCAAAAACAGGTGGAGGGTTCAGCAACCTACCGGCTGGTGAGGAAACTGAAAGATCTGCGGCTAGTCTTGAAAGAATATAGGCTGACCATCTAAGTGGTGAGAAGTCAGCGAAGGTCTGAAGCTCTGCCATCACTGCAAGATCTAGATGAAAAAGAGAACAGACGGATATTGGCTGAAGAGGAGTTCTTGCAAAGGAGGATATGGCAAGGTGTGGTTCAAGCAAAGGACTTGATGATAGAGGAGGATTGGAGGGAGAAATCGAGGTAGTTGTGGCTAAAGGAGGGTGACGCGAATACGAGGTTCTTCCACATGGCAGCCAGCTCTAGGAGAGGGGTGAACCTCATCTCCTCCTTGAAGGACAGTCAGATTCTATCCTCTTCTGAAGACCTTCATGGGGAGGTTGATAGATACTTTAGGGAAACCACCAAGGCAATGTGGAGGGAAGAATGGAGGATGGAAGCTTCACGTATGCCACAGATAGATGAGTCTGCAGTAACAATTTTGATTGAACCCATTACCGAACAAGAGGTGATTGATGTTATGGCTAGACTGACTGCCGAAGGTTCTCCAGGATCGGATGGGTTTCAAGTTTTTTTTAGAAATAATTTTGGCCGGTTGTCAAGGAGGATGTTATGGAGGTCATCCAAGAGTTTCAATGTGGAAATTCAGGTGTGGAGCAACTGAATAAATTGTATCTTTTTCTTTTACCAAAGATGTGTGGGGCAGAGAAGTTGTCGGATTTTAGACCCTTAGCACTTTTGAATTCGATCTATCTAATCATTAGCAAAGTGCTTGCAAACCAGTTGAGAGGGGTACTATCTGAATTGATCAGTCCTGTGCAGTCGGCGTTCCTCCCAAATAGGTCACTTCAAGAGTCTTACATTATGGCACAGGAGGTGGTGGCTGGATGGCACAAAAGGAAAAGCAAAGCATATATGTGGAAGGTTGATTTTAGTAGAGCATATGACTCTGTTACCTGGTCCTAGTTATGGGAGATCTTCAAGGGACGAGGCTTCCCTCCGCATTGGACCCAATGGATGAAAAGATGCATAGTCACTTCATCCTTTTCACCATTGGTTAATGAGCGACCATGCAGGATTTGGTTGCAGCCATGGTGCGGAGTGCGATAAGGGTGCTCTTTAGCTCCTCTTATCTTTAACTTAGCTATGGATACACTGGCTCAGTTTATTTGTATGTTGGCCAATGAGGGTTTGGTGAGGGGATATTCGATTTCCAGCTTTAGGGCTTTAGCACCAATTCTGCAATATGCCGATGACAAGGTTATTTTGTTCAAAGAGGAAGGGATGAGGCAGAGACCCTGTCCACTTTGGTGAGCACTTTTGGAGAGATTTCAGGCCTTAGACTTAATGGAGCGAAGTCGTCTTTGGTTTGCTTCGGTATGGCAGGTCAAGAGAGGGATACTATCTCAACCATCCTACAAACCTCGTTGGCTACGCTGCCAATTGGATACTTGGGGCAGCTATTAAGAGAAGGTAAAGTAAAGAAGAGTGATTGGGCAATATTGTTTGAGAAAGTCTTGGCTAAATTAGAGGGTCGAAGCAATAGATTTTTTGTCCAAGGTGGGGAGATTGATTCTCCTCAATTCGGTTATCACATCTATCCCCATTTTGTTCTTCTGTATGTTCAGATCTCCGAAGGCAATTTGTAAGAGGTTAGACATCATGAGGAAATGGTTCTTTTGGAAAGGTGCAAAGGCGGAAGGCAAATTCTTGCACCCGGTGAAGTGTCAACACCTGTGCAAACCTTACTCTAAGGGTGGGATGGGAATCTGGTCTCTCAAGGAATTCAATGATGCCCTTCTACTGAAATGGACAGTTAAACTGGCAAATGCTAAAGGGAAGATCTGGCCTTAGCTGGTCATGGAGGCATACGGAAGTTCACAGGTTTAGCTGTGGGTGACCCCACCATGTCGCCCATCTCCATTTTGGCTTTCTATCTGGAAAGCGATGTAAGCCAGCATGTTTGAATTTGACCTAACTGTGGGAGATGGATGGCATTTTAGGTTTCGGACAGATTAGTGGTTAAACCTGGGTAGACCAAACGAGGTCTTTGCATGGGTGTATGCTGTAGCTCTTGACAACAACATCTCTATTGCTGATTGCTAGGATTCTGCAGCTGAAGGTGGAATATTGCAGGGGCTGGTTTGCGCAAGGGCGGACGTACGTAGGCCGAACAAGAGAGGTTGCTGGCAGACCTGATGGCTTTCCAACTGGTGGACAGGGCAAATGGGTTTAGATGGAAACATGGGTCGTTCACCCTGGCCAAGGCATACAAAAAGTTGATGGGCTCATCGACTGCTGACCAATCTAGGGAGGAGGTGGATTGTGCCAAGATTTGGTTGTTGAAGATACCCTTAAAAATTAAAGTGTTCCTTCGGCTTTGTCGTTGGGACTATCTTATCATCGGTGAAATGAGGTCAAAAAGGATGGGGACTCCTCCCCAAAACTAATCCTTGGGTACTTTTCCCTCAGATGATAGGATGCACCTTTTCTCTTCATGTTTGGTGATGGACTGTGTATGGAGGGACATATGTGGAGTTGCTCTACTCACGTGGGACGATTTGTGGTGGTCCATCCTGATGAAGGGAAGCAGTAGGGGAAGATGGTGGGTGTAATGTGATGTGTATGGCGGGCTCAAAATGAAATTCTATTTAATGGGGGTGTGTTGAATGTTGGGGGTATTGTAAGAGAGTGTTGGAGAGTTGTTAGAGAGTGGTGTGACTCCCTATAACTTTACGCTTTTTCATGAACAAATTGTTTACGGTCTGCTATCGTCATCGATATCACTCCTCATCTTTTCAAAAAAAAGAATTGATCTCTCTAACTTTACTCTGCTTAGAAAACTGGTCTACTTCAAGTGGTCCACACTCCGGAAAATGGGAGTAAAGCCTGCAAGAGAGGACTCATCAAGTGACGGTGAAGAAGATCAAGTTGATCCAAATGATCAATCCTCAGCATTTGTTCCCATAACCTATCCATATCCTGAAGTAGAAATGACTTGGATAAATTTGTCTCATGTGTCTGGAACTGATCCTAATATGATTAACACCTTCAATTATTGCTCAAAATCTTATAATTCTCAATTTTGCTTTTCGTCACATGGAATGCAAGTTCCATGATCATTCGCTTTCTATTGAGTCCTCTCATTTTGCTTCTTCCACTCAACATCCTAAGCAACGGAAGTGTACTGAACCAAAAGTGCCCAAAGAAAATAGTGAGAGATGGCAAAAGCATTTTCAAGACCCGTGTCATGTTTCCACTCCAATGGCAAAAGAACCTGTCCTTCGTGATGATGAAGAGGAAGAAGAAAATGAAGATGATGAAGAAATCTCTTATGTTGAAAGTGAAGATGACGATGAAGAACTTGAAAATGAAGAAGATGACGAAGATGAAGAAGATGATGATGATGATGATGATGGTGGTGGTGGTGGAAATAGTACTGGACCTATTCAAAAGTATATTATAAAATGACCTCGAAATTAGTTTGGTCTACATTTTGTTGTATAAGATAATTTAAATATGTTTCCTTGGTTGTTATGACTTTCAAATATATTGATGTTTTAGTTCATACTCTTTATGATGTATGACTTTTATGATGTTGCTTGAAAGTTGTTCATTTTGTTTCTATATGTTATTTCCCCATGCTTTGTCATTGTCTATGAATATGGTTATGCTTTTTTGTTTGATTGACAAAAAGGGGGAGAAATGGAAAATAATTCATACTTAAAATAAGGAAGCTTAGTTTGAGGGGGAGGTTTCACTCCTAGTCGAGTTGGTTTCTATTATTTTAAATATGGGTATTTCTATTATTTTGTCAACACCAAAAATGGGGAGATTGTTGGAACCTAGTTCCATTTCTCTTTTATGTTTTGGTGTTAACAAAACTATTTTAAAACTAATGCATTTATGAAGTGTTATTCACCGGAAATCACAGGTTTTAGAAAGTGCAGATGTTAACAAGGAAGAAGTGTGGAGGTTATGAAGAATGAAGATTGATTTTATATGTGTAAATTAGATTTTTGTATGTCTTCTAATAAGAAAAATTAATTTAGGAGTTAAAATTAAAATAAAGATAATTTGGTATCATACTCATGTTCAAACATTCATTTGAAAATTTAAAATAATTTCTTTGACATATTAATCATATATTCGCTTTCAAATAACAATAAGATTTATTAATAAAATTTTATTCAAGGTACTTGTTGCAAGTACTGGTACTATTCACCAATACTAGTACATGCTAGGCATAGGTTTGGGTCCTAGTCACAAACTGTGAACAACAAGTACCGGTACTCATCATGAGTACCAGTACCAGGTGCTCACAATTTGAAGAAATGGGTAGTGCCTAGACCTTACAAGTAATTGTACTAATAACCAATACCAGTACATGCAGGTCACAAATTTTAACTTGACTAAAATCTATGAGTCATAAGTACTGGTAATTATTGGTTGCACAGCAATCATGCAACCTAAATCACCTGAATTAAGCTAGATTCTAGCATAACATAGGAATAATGTATTCATAAGCATCGTAATTTGCACAATAGCTAGTTTATTAGTCATATGGATAATTTTGTCATTTTATGACCTAAAGGTGAGATGATTTTAATCATAGATGATTTGAAGTTACGGATGTCAGATTAGATTGGACAGATCTGATCAGAACGAGGATGGGAGTCTAATGCTTCTGAAATCATCCTAATTAGACAACCAGAGCGTCATGTGCAATCCATAAAAGAATGAAGATGATGGAGCTAAAGGACAAAGATCTGAGCCTCAGATGAAGAATCCAACTTCATGGATGAATCTGGATCGACGATCGCAGTCCAACGGCGCAAAAATCAACCTGATCGAAGGTCTACATCACCAGATACAAAGAAAAGAAGATGGACAGCCATGATGGCACCATGTGGCCCCATCACAGCCGCTCCCTCACCACCGCCCCATCTAGGAAAGTTGCATCGCACGTCGTGGGCCATTGGATCTTCATCCAACACCACAAGTGCACCATGTCGGCCGCTCAGATTGGAAAAACATAAATACAAAGAAACAAGTATATATAACAAAAGGTTTGCATAGCACATTGGCTCGCGTGTGTGCGTGCAAGCGCGGGATGATGGTTTAAGCCCCTACGCTACGCGAAATTGAAGCTGCCACGTGCAGGCATAATTGCATGAGCAGAGTGCATAGCGGGTACTCGTGATCTCACGCAGTTGCTTCGACGTTAAGGCAACGGTAGTCGTTACGATCGAACGGTTGACGTTGAGGCAGGTTTTGAAGAGTAGCAGTGGGCGAAGAAGATAAGCGCGCACGTGAGGAGGAATCAGAGTCGGGCGATCAAAGATCGACGACGTAGCAGCTGCCACATGTCACCACCAGGTTGAATCCGAGCATTTTACATGCAAATGAAGGTATTTTGAGGCCAAATCAGAGCCGCTGATCTTCTGATCAACGGATCTGATCAAATAAGAGTTGTTGGATGGTTTTAAGGCCAAAATACCCTTTTTTCCCTCCATCAAAACTATAAAAGATGACCCAAGGCCCCCTAGTTGAAGGCATCAACTTAGAATCTCTCTCTCCCATCAACTCCAGATCCCTTCTACTGTCCCTCTGCAACTTCGTCCTAGTGCTCTGGATCTGAGGTGTTGCCGCACCTTGCAGAAGCATCCTACAAGCGACGTCGTCTCTCTACACTTTCTATCTCTCTATCTCCCTCTCCAATCTATCTACTCTCTCTCTCTTTAGCATAGTACTTTCTACTTTGAAAACTATTTATGAATACAATAAAATTATGATATTCTCAATGCTTAATATTTCCCGTTTATATATATATACATATATAAATACATGTTAGAACAAGTTTTCTGAAAATCTTCCGTTAAAAATCGAGATTATCACCCTACGAACGACCCCGTACTCACCGAAGTTTTATAAATTTATTTGTCGACATGTTTTCACGCTATACTACAACTAGTTAACTTTTAAAATGCAAATTACATGCCGAACAAGTTGGCATCGTTGTCGGGGAGGCAACAAAAATTTTTTAAGCTTTTCGGTGCATATTTGAGATTTTTGACTCGCTACATTTTTCGTTGATTTCGTGTGTGCAAGAAACGAAGAAATCTAAACCAAACATGACAACGAAGAAAATGGAGGTTCAAATCTCAGGTAAGTACCCATAGGTTAGATTAGTTAAATTTATAAAGTTTAGGATTTGCTTGAACCATAGGATTAGTTAGAATTTGCTTTTTTGAAAAAAAAAAAGAATTCTCTTGATTTTTGGGCTGAAATAAAGTTTTATATTAAAAATTCAATTCAAGAAGATCTGCATGTCCAAAAATTCTCAAATTTTTATTGGACATAGATTTTAAAGTCAAGAACAATATTAAAATTTTGCACAAATCAAAGTTATATAAAAATTTTAAAAATTTATACACTAATCTGCTATCGATACGAATTTTATTCCTGATTTTTCAGAGTTCAAAATATTATAGGAATTTTGATACAACTTTGATTGACTTGAAATTTGAGACACTGAATTTCTGAGATAACCAAAAATTTAGGAAAAATCTGAAAAAAATTATTTCTTGCACGTTTGATTGCATGGATTATCCAATCACCAACTAGGGGTAAAAAAAAAACTACAAAAGCCCCAGTATATTTTAAATCAGAAAAAAATAGAAAATGTGCATTAAAAATTCTTGAAAAATATTTTATGAGTGCCTAGTTAGTGGTGCAAGAAGATCAATTGATTGCATTGTTTGGGTCACGCCACTCATCATTTTGGACCTAAAAGAATCATTTAGAACTATTTGTGCTTAGGGTTCACGCTAAGGATAGAGCACACTTGCATTTCCATACTTAAAGGAAATCTATCAAACAAATTGAGATTTGCAAAACTCTCTGTGTGCGTCATCAGAACCTTGATTGAAATTATCTAATCATGTGAATCCTAAAATTCCTTAACACAAGCATTTGAATCTTAAAAGATACTTCATCACAAGAAATTGCTTGTGAACCCTATTTGCCTAAGCACTTCACACATTTCAAAATCAATTTTAAGGGCAAACACCTCCTAACACCCATCATATTCCAAAAGCACAACAAACCCAAGCCTAAAATTGAGTTGACATGCCCTAGGAAGGATAACAGACTTGGGGATTTGAGACTAGATTGGGCTAAGGTCAAGGCCTTGTCTACTTGGACCCACTGGTGTCAAGAAAGGTCGGTACGGTAACTGTGTTAACCTTTAGTGGTATCCCACCGTGAAGGGTGTCCTAAGGGGTCCCACCCTTTTGGCCTGCCAAGCAATTCAAGGGTTGGTCTAACCCAGTCGTGTGGGGAGCCAGGATCAGGTCTAATTAGGGTTGACACTCTAAGGACCAGTTTGATTGCTTGTATTGAGCTGGTGGGTTTCTCTCATCTATCTTCTCTCTCATCTATAGACATTCTTCTAGTGCATGCAAGGTAGAAGATCTCAAAATCTTGATTTCCTACCACCATTAGAAAGAAATCCTAGGAGAAGACATTTATCCAGGATCTAAATCTAAACCCTCTGCAATGGCTAGTCATCATGAGGAAGAAGAGATCGATGAACAAAATATGGATCCTATGACTCTTACGAAGTAGATCACTAAGCAGGGCCAGCATCATGATTGACAGATGGAAGTCATAGTGCAGGCCTTCACTCAACTCCAAAATGGAAGGGCAAACCAACCCCTCCATGACTTTAATAACCCTCCTAATGCCCAACTTGCACCCTTTGTTAGGGTACCTCAGGATGGAGAAGATTTTGAACTCAAACCTTAGATCATTAACTTGATTCCCCACTTCCATGGCCGTAAGTCAGATGACCCCTTCCACCACCTTGAAGAGCTCCTACACATAGGAAGAACTTTTGGCCCTAAGAACATGAATGAAGGCACCTTAATGATGAAATTGTTCCCATTCTCCTTGAAAGATAGAGCTGCACATTGGTTGAGGATAATTGGTAGACTAATCCAAACTTTCGAAGACCTGCAAAGCACATTTCTAAAGAAATTCTTTCTCGTAGGAAAAACTAATGCCCTTAGATATGCCATAACAACCTTTAAGTAGAAATCTGGAGAACAACTACATGAGGCTTGGGAGAGGTTCAATGATTTAACTAGGAAATGCCCTCATCATGGGATTCCAAAGTAGCACTTGGCCCATATTTTCTATTGTGGGTTGAGTGATAATCTAAAGAATTTTGTTGATGCGGCATGTGGGGGCAATTTCCTAAGTCGAGATGCTGAGGGAGCCTTTCAATTGTTTGAGAATATGAATGAAAATTCATTCAACAATGCCTCAATGTCTGCCTTTAACAGGGCTAATCAACCAAGAAGTGGAGTTTTTGAAGTTAACAATAATTCAAACTTGGTTGATTTAGAGCTAATTACACAATGATTAGATAAGGCGAAACTCGTCGGAAAGAGTGTGGAGAATTTGGATAAGAAACTGGATAACCTTCTAAAGGGTGGGAATTCCTTAGGTACACAATCCAGATTAAATCCTATGCCTACCCAAGAAGTGCCTACATTAACCCACAACCAATTCCCCAACCCACTAGGTCAGGAATTAATGCACAACATTAATGACTTAACAATGGCTCCACCTATGAGCCAACTATTCTTGGACCCATCTCTTTCTGGGTACCAAGGAGGGACCATGATGCCCTCGAATTTTGAACTAGGCAGCCCGATGCCTAGTTATCCTAAGGATGTGAATGCACTCCAGGGTTACACTAGAAATGAGCCTTATTCAAACACTTACAACCCAGGATGGTGCAACCATCCTAACTTACCTTAATCAAGTCAGAAACCCACCCAGGGTCCTAACTTGACTAAACCAAACATTTATGGGCAACCTAGTAGGTACACACAACCACGCGCTTACCAACCACACCTACTCAGGAAAACCAGCTCACTGATTTAAGGCTGGTCCTCAAAGAAATGAGAGAGATGAATCTGAGACATAAGGAAGAAATGAATCAATTGAGGATAGAATTGACAGGATGACTGGACCAGCTAGTAGATGCTAGAAACACGAGATGCTGCCATCCCAACATGTCCCAAACCAAAGAAATTTCAATAGGGTTAATTAGCACAACACAGAGGAGCAACAAGCACACCTAATTCAGCCTGCTCCCCAGCACCCTCCAGGTTTTGTTGACCCTAACTCAACCCAAGCATAACCCATTTTGCAAAACCCACCTTACCCTTCTAACCCTAATGCACATGCCTGTGCTGTCACTTGGAGAAGTGGGAAACAAATCCAAGATCCTTCTACATCAAAATCTTTTCAAGATCTTGAGGAGCTTGAATCTGACTTGGGAAACCAAACTAATTTAGAAAACACGACTCAGGATTTGAATACTCATGATTTTTCTCAAGCACCTTTTCCTGAAGCCTTAATCAAACCCAGAGAAAAGAAAACTGATCAATCCAAGGAGTGGCTTGAGATTCTAAAGCAAGTCCAGGTAAATACACCACTCCTTGAGGCTATTGAGAACATCCCGGCCTGTGCAAAATTTCTGAAGGAAATATGCACACTGAAATGCCAGGCCAAATCAGCAAAAAGGGTAGTGATTTCTAAACAAGCCAGTGCCATCATCCCAAATAAGCTCCCTCCTAAAAAGAAAGATCCAGGGACCACCTTAATTGATTGTGAAATAGATGGATTCATCCTCGATCAAGCCTTACTGGATGTTGGTGCCTCCATCAACTTAATCCCCATAGAATTATATGAAGAATTGCATTTAGGCCCCTTGCAACACACTGATGTGACCCTTTAGCTTGCTGATAGATCAACCAAAATTCTGAAGGGCCTTTTACGGAATGTGATTATAAAAGTGAGGGATTTTGAGTACCCTGTAGACTTCCTTGTTCTAGATATGGAGTGATTGTGCGACAATCATAGGTCTTAATTGACCTAAACTAAGCTAGGACTTAGCATAAGTTAGGGTTATTTATGCATGCATAAGAAATATCTACATCTTTACTGCTTTACTTTAGCTATGCATAAAATAATGTTATAATGTGCTGATTAAGTGCATTATGTCGATTGCAGGCAGTAAGTCGATCAGGAGCTGGATCTGGAGCTGGATCTGAAGTTGGATCAAGAATAATGAGTGTTGCAGCAGGACTGGAGTAGAAGACTTAGATTATACATATTGAATAATGATGTCAGGGAGTTAAGCTTGCTACTCTGTTAAGTAGGAATAATGCAGTAAAATGTGAAGTGCTTAGGTCCATCCTAGCCTTAGGATCTCCTAGAGACTTCCCCCAAGCCTTAGCCATCCTTAGATTAGGTCACAGCACCCTAGGAAGCCCTAAAACCCTAGTTGCAACCCTTATCTGGACGTCCAAATAAGTTGTAGGACATCCAGAACCCTTAGCCATCTCCTGCACACCTCAAACCCACTTTTGTAGTGTAATTGGACATCCAGACACTTTGTCAGACATCCAATTTCTGCAGAATACCTAAAACAGAACCTAGATTTCCCCCTGACTCAGATTGGACGTCCAGAACTAAAGTCTGGACTTCTAATTTTTGAATATAAGTCATCTGATCATGTTTTTGGGCGTCTGGAACTGGTCTCCAGTTCCTATTTTGAGATTCAAGCCTTGATCTTGGATCTCTAGCTCCCTAGACCTAATCCCAACCCCATAAAAACCTAAATTAAGGTATCCTAACCCTAGTATATCACCTCTAGACCTACCTAAGGACCTAATTAGGTCCTCACCAAACCCAATTGACTTAGATCAAAGTCAATCACCATCACCTAAGTCAATTGGACTCAATGAGTCTAATTGAGCTCAAATCTCAACCCATATAAGTTCAATTGGACTTAGTGAGGGTCCAATTGACCTAAACCCAACCCAATTGAGTTATTTCACCCTCAATTAGGTTTACACTCATTCAATTAAACTTAGGTTAAGTTTAATTGCAATTTCCCCCTAGCAATTAGGGTATGCAACCCTAATTCAAGGTATACACCTACCCAAGCCCCTTAGGACCTAACCTAAACCTCCTTGACACATATGGCACGACCACACACACACACACACACACACCCATTCACGCATCCACACTTCTCTATAGTTCTCTAGAACTCTCTTGAAGTGGCGCCAACTCTGGGTTGCCAAATTTAGCAACCAAGAGGCATTCAATTCTTAGATCCACAAATGGTGGATTTAGGAAACCACCAACCTCTCTCTTGGCCGACCATTCTTGGGCTCTCTCTAGAGAGTTCCACACTTCTTTAGAGAGACTCCCTTAGGTCTATAAAATGACCTAAGGGGTCGCCATTCCACCCATCCACTTTTGGCCATACATGCTTGGCTCCATTAACCTCCACTTAGGCTAGCCACTACCATCTCGACTCCATCTCCACAAGCTGAGCACCATCATGAAGGACACCATGCCAGGATGCTGGATCACTCCTCCAACCTCTCTCCAAGGGCTGGCCTAAGCTCCATTGGCCTCCCCTCATTCTCCTGTTAACCACTCCAAGGCCATTGGAGCCCACCTCCGAATGCCCTCACTTTATGATAGATTAGTAGCTAGCTCTTTAGATTTACTGCTTATATTTACTGCTTAGTAGTGTGGTCCTTATTCTCCCCCAATGATGCATGCAAAATCCCCCTGTAGATTCTTGTATGCAATCATCTTCTGGTAGCTAGATTTACATTTCTAAGCATTCCTGTACAAGCTTTTCTCTACAGTTCTTGTTGCAAACACTTCTCCAATTGAATGAATGAAAAATACATTTTTATATATATCTCTATGTTTGAAATCACCATGAGCTTATTGATTGCCATCTTTTTTGTAGGATTCCAGTTGCCTATTTTCAGTTATTTATCTATTTTGCAACAAGCATGTCGTTTCTAGAAAATATAGAAAATCTAATGATAGACGCATTTTCTGCAAACAGTCACCACCTCACTAGATTCATGCACACAGAAACTCACACTTTCACCTTTGTGATCTATTTAATACATGTGCACGTAATCAAGGTTCATAATAGAAGTGGTGAAATCTTAATTAGAAGACCGGAAATCGGCATTCGATTTTAAGCAAAGTAGAGCGGTAAAAGATTGAATTCAAAAGTAAAACAAATGCCTCCCAGAGATGAACAACCGAGACTTAAGTCTCATTATCTTTTATTAAATATCTTTGTTTGATCGTATTGCACACTATACTATGACATTTTTCTATCAAAACGCACTCTACAATTCCAACAAATGGCACCATTGCTAGGGAGGCAACGCCATTTTCTTTAATTTCGATCTTTTAATCTGTCACTGACAAATTTGCCTCTACTTTTTTTTAGATGTTCAGGAAAAATGGAAAAGGATTGGGATCTGCTCACACAACGAGCGTTGAAAACAAATCCAAGTACACATCATCTTCTCTTAAATTAGGTTTTCTTTTGAACACTAGGATTAGATTTACTTCCTACAATTTCTTTTGAAAAAAAAAAAGAAAAAAAAATTTTATTCATTTTCGTGAAAAAGGAGAAAAAAAATCTAGAGTAGGTTTCTTTTTGAACCCTAGGTAGTCTGAAAAAAAAAGCAAAAAATTTATATATATATTTTTGAAATCACCCAAAAAAAAAATTTTTTTGGTGGAAAGCTTGGATTTCAAACCTGAACCCTCTTTAAAAGCTTTTCCATCATTATCTGATTTTCAACTAGATTTCAAAGCTTGATTTAAAAGTTCGATTGCCAAAAAACTAGTAAAGTAAGAAAAAAATTTTGAAATTCAAGCTAAACCTTTATTTTCAAACCATGTTTCATGCGGCACCATTCTTTTGAAAATATTCCAACTATACAATTTTTAAAAATTCACAAACTGCAGGGGGTTAGACTGACCCAGATTTGAGATTTTTCAAATTTCAAAAAGTAATTTCGAGCAATTCAAGAATCTTTTTTGACTAAAAATGGTGGGGTTTGAAAGCTGATCTCATTGTCTTTATTTTTCATATTTTTCCTGAATTTTTGATGTCAATTGATACTGTTTCAAAGTGAAAAATCGACTAGGGGTTAACATTCCAGATCTAAACCCCTAACATTCAAAAATCCCTAAAAATTCAATTGAAATAGTAGAAATTTCAAAAAAATATTTTTTAAAAATATAATTGAAAAAGGAACCTACTCACCAAATTTCAAGTTAATTAGATTCCAATTGTTGTCAAAGAACGAATTTTATCTTCGTGGTATGCTAAAAGAAGGCAAAACCCAAGAAGTGGATGAACCTTAGGGTAAATCTTTAGAGTTACAATTTAGAGACCACACTTGGGCTAACCTAGACTTAGTCAACTCTAGCACTTAGCCGGTGAGCTTGGTCACCTTGTGGGCCACTCACCAAAAGAAAACCCCAATTGAAGAAAATGAGCTGAAAGTAATTTTAAAACACAAAATAAAACCCGAATTCGTTGTCGTACTACTAGGTGTTTTCAACCTCTTGGCTGGGTTAGCCGAGAGGCAGGAATCACTTTCAGTTGGTTGTATGACAAATTTTCTTCAGGAATTAAAACCTAAAATGAAAAATCCGATCATCTGATTCATAAGGACCACTTGATTGACAGGGCCTTAGCCTTATCCGGCTTGGCTACACCAACCCAGGGGTTGGGTGGTGTATGCGAGGAAGGAGGTCACTTAGACCTCACTTGGTTGGGCCTTGGGAGCCACACCCAAGGAGGCGAGTCACCTCGCTAGGACCATCTTCTCCCCTTACTTCTTCTACTCCTATTGCCACCATGGCTAATCTTGGACCTGGACCCAAACCGGGTTAGGATATCGAGAATATAGACCTGATGTCTTGTCTGGAAGCTTGGGTAGTCGAATCCTCAAACCCAGTCATCTCACTAAAATCATTTTCCTCAAACTCAAGTGAGACTTCACATTAAGATTCTTCACCCTCATAATCAAAGAATTCTAGATCCTCATTTATATGTCTCAAAATCATCTATCATTTCCTGGTCCATGGAGACATACTTTTTCTTATACCCTGGTTCAGGAATCTCGGGTGAAGAAATCAATTCTTTTTCAATTGGTTTATCTCGACCAATCTGGTCATCCCCGATCTTGTAAAATGTGTCCCCCCTATAAGTGCCTAAATAGGTTCTGACATTTGCTCTTCTGAAGGGAGTTCATCCTAGGAATCATCCCAAGATTGGACTAAAGCAATCATAAATCTCATCCTCAATTTTGACAATTTCCCAAGTAAAAACTCACCTAGGTCCTTATACTTAACATCTTGGACACAATCAAATAAATACTTGTTAAGATCATCAATCATTTGAATCAAAGGCTAGAATTCTTCAGTGCAAGGTGTTGGCCAAGCTTTTAAAGATTGTATGATATTCCTTAAGTTAGCCAACACCTTATCTTGGACCTCGTTTACTTGAACCAAATGGTTTGGTTAAGGATTTGGTGGGTTTGGGTTCAGTCAAAGGGAGTCAAAAAATTGAGTTTCTTGGGGCCCTCCCTGATAGTAGGTCAATACGGGCTATTCATGGAGGGGTAGTGACCTATATGCAGTGTAATCCTAGGAAGGGTATTGGTTGTAATCATCATATACACTGATCTATAATCAGTGTAGCTCAAAAAATGATAAAAATCAAAATCATGGTGTCTAAGGTTAGACCCTAAACACGGAGGCCTGAAATTGTATCCCCAATCAAAGTTATTTTGACTAATGGATGAATGGTCATAAGTTGGGCTCGGATAGTAATCATCTTGGGAATAAGTGGTGGTAGGGGGTAGGAGTGGAAATGCGAGTAGAATGTGGAAGGATCCATGGCAATACAGGAGGGAAAAGAGAAAAGAAAGGTACCTTGCATACAAACAATCAAACCTGTCCTTAGGTGGGGTAGCCTAAAGACCTACAGACTCTCAGAACCTATCTCGAGATGAAAGAAACGATTTGGTCTACTTCTTTCTGGTCAATCCAACCAATTAGAGGGAGGGATTAGGAAGAAGGTTATTCCCTTGGCTTTCACCTCAGGTTCCTTTGATACCCCCCAACTACAGTTGTTTGACACTGCTCTCTTAGCTAGACATCAGATGGACCAGTAGAAGCAAATTAATCGAAAATAATCTCGATCTGGGCCCCGAAGAGTGAGTCAATCATTAAGGTCAATGTCTACTTGATTTTAGTTAGGCTTAGGTTTGAATGTGCTTGGGAATGTGATTGGCCCTTTATCTAGGTTGAGCCCTTAAAGATTAGTTTCAATGTGTGTGCGTGCACATCCAATGATTTTCAAACAAGGTTATTTGATGATTTGTCTTTTATTGTTCAACCTTGTTTAATAGCTTTTAGGGTTCAACTTTAGGTATATTCAAACAAGGTTCAGTTGGCACACCAGGTTTTGAAAGCATAGGTGAAGATATCTTTCTTTAAAACTTAAAAGAATGTGGAGTGCCTGGTTAATTTCTAAAGTTGAATCCTATGTGGAAAGCTACTTATGTTAAGTGGTACAGCCTAGACAAATTAAACAAGTGGCCTGATGCAACACTAATTAAGACACCCAATCAGTTTTAGCTTATTTTGATGTCTAATCACTTATTTGTATAGTGCGTTGAATTGTACCAGGTCTGTAGGTCGATTCCTCGGTTAAGTGATTAAACCAAGCAAAAGTGGTGCACTTAAGTGTGTATGTGTAGGTGTATAAGATGTGTAAATTTAAATAATCCCATAATCAGATTTTTTTTTTATGTGGGGATGAGGTGGTTGAGAGTGACAAACAAACAATACAATCTGTAGTTGTAGTTGTAGTTGCGTGAAACTGTGCTATCAGATAAATTTTATCGAAACTTTGGTGAGTCCCGGGTTGAATACAAGGAGGCAAACATTTGATAAAAAATCGTGTTTGGAATTATTGCCACAAAGCAGAGTAGCTGGTTGAAATTAATCTACGTGAGCTAAACTACTTGAAGAATAAATAATAGAAAAAAGAGAGAGAGAGAATAATACAATGATAGAGAGGGAGATAACAAATATTTCATAGCCATATGTTCATTACAACTAATTTCAACTAGAAAGCTGGAAATCTACACTAGAAAGCGTTAAAAAGTTGGGGATGAGAAAATCCTCCTCGACGACTACTTGGAGGAGCTACGTTGATGGGGCGCTTGAATGATGAGGATGAGATCCTAGACGAGGGAGAAAGAAGCTGGAGGATGGAGAATGAAGCTGGGTGACATTGCAGTGGGATCTGCTTCCCAAATGGTGGCGAGAAAACCACGGGATGCTCCATGAAAGGGGTGAGAAGATGGAAAATTTATTTTACTTTTACTCTAGTGGAGTATCCCTAGTATGGGACGAGCTCGTAGAGCTTTAGAGGGGGTGAGAGAAGAGAGAAAGGGATGAAGAATGAGGAGGGGATGTAGGGCCTTTACATCGATGAGGTTTGAGGGAAAAAAGGTTCTTTTACATGCTTGGAAATGAATTCAGGGCCTTTAGTGGTGCTTGTGAGCGTTGGTGTAGGTCGCACATCAGTGAAGCTCACATGGAAGGAGGGTTGTTCATCGCCAATCTGACGCTCCACACACGAACACGTCACGCACTCGCTGACCTTTGATCGTTCACGTGCTTAATCACACACAATCGACCTCAGTCGTCTAATCGCACAGTCGGATGGCCTAGATCTGTGCACGCTTTGCCTTTGCAACACACGCCACACCCATGTACGATCGCACATGATCGTAGTGTTTTCATCTAACTGCCCTGGCATCGCCACGTAGCCATCGCCACTATCGCTCGATCTCAATTGAGTAGTAGAATTTCGTCGTGCCCGCCCGCGTGCCTGATTTGAGGCAGAGCAGGGCTCGAATGCTCGTCCCTCTCTTTGCAGAGGAGTGCGCGACCATTATGCTATGAGCACCGATGGTCGCACTCTCAATTTTTTTGTCACAGCACTTTGTACCATTGGATGGAGATCCAACTCTGGGATTGATCGTATGGGTGAGGAACGAGGGCTACTGCGATAGTGGGAGGCTTGAATGGCACCACGTGGTGCCATCTAGGCCATCCATTTTTCAATGCTTGTAGATGGTGCGACGGATGTCCAATCGGGTCGATTTTGCGTCGTTGGGCTACGATCGTCGATTTGAACCCATCTGTGCAATTGGATTTGTCATCTGAAGTACGAATTTGTACCACATTGCCTCTTGGCCTCTAATCTTCCTTGGACTATATCTGATGTTATGAAGATTTGATCAGGGCAAGCTCGGAGACATTGGACTCCGATCGTCGCCCTGATCAGATCTGTATGGTTTGATCTTTAATTTAAAACCCTGAAATGATATCACCCTTTCCCTTAGCTACAAAAAGGGAAAATTACTATACAATTTGTACAAATGAACCTAATGCATGATGATGCATGTTATCCAATATTTATAATGCATGATGCTTCTATGACACTAGGAACATGCATAAATAGATATTTTAGGCTAATTAGATGTGTGCACATCTTGGGTGTTTTTCAATTTTTACGATCAATTTAGGATTTTCAAAACCTTAAAATATGCAATTTTTCTTTCGCATGCTTCTCATTGCAAAAAAATCATAAAACTCTTTCAGGAAAATTTTGAAAATCGGGACTAAGGTTGAAAGATTCTTTTTTAGGTACAATGAGATTTAATCTTTAACACACTAGGGACTCGGATGCAGATCTAATTGTTAGAATTTCTAGGTTTATTTTTAAACTAGATCAAGTATCTTTCTCTAAATTCCACCTAAAATCGTGATGATTCAGGTAACTTGATCTCTTTTTGTGTCCTGGAAATTACTTGGCTTAGTTTCCGACCCAAAAACTTACGTCTCTTGCAAAATTCTTGTGTCAAATTTCACATGCAACCCAACACCTAAAAAAAAGTTAGAAGTTAGAAAAACCCCTTAATTAGCCTTAGTGATATTTGAAGTAGATGATTGGTTTGAGTTCTAGCTGTCGAGGAGGATAAGATGTCAACATGTTACCATCTCGATGCTGCCCTATATCTATATTTCATTGAGGTACATTTTGTGGCTCAAGTGTCTTGGACGGTGCTCTACCCTTAGCGTTGGAGCAAGAGCTTGAGTTTGCTTGGAGCACCCCTTTACACTACATTGCATTTTGGGGTTGTGAGCTCTTGGGTGGTGTCATGGGCAGTACTATCTCAAAGTGCTGGCACTAGAGACCCCTCAAGGATTGGTAATGGGAATGATGATCCCAACACACTTGTTGTAGAGTTAAGCTAAGAATAAGCATGGGGGAGAAAAAAAAAGTTTCACACCAAAGCACGACCTTATAAATGTTGGCGTTCACAAGGGACCGACACAAGGTTTTAAAATTTATGATAGTTGTGAGTCAAATTCAAGACCCAAGGAAATCTTATCTGCAAAATGATTTTAGGTCATTTAAATTAACGAATTAGTTTATGAATTTTTGAAATATACATCGATCCCGATTCATCTAACTTTTGGATCCAAAGATTAATCCCGATGTTTTATCTTTAAGAAATCCTGTAACTTTCATGTTTTCAACTAACCAAGGTCT
Organism: Thalassia testudinum; assembly: GCA_037157565.1. Lineage (NCBI taxonomy): Eukaryota > Viridiplantae > Streptophyta > Magnoliopsida > Alismatales > Hydrocharitaceae > Thalassia > Thalassia testudinum. Next base: position 52,440,669 of record JAZHRO010000035.1, on the reverse strand, counting down.
CGTATCTTTTATATCCTCCACAAAAGTAAAAAAATTACTATTTCCCAAAATCCATTTTGTGAATTTAGTTTTGCTAAGGGACTAGCAAAAGATAAGCATGAGAGTGTGATAAATGCCAATTTATCATCATTCTTATGTCCTAGAATTGATCTAGCTCTTAGGGTTTTAACTCCACAATTGGGTTTTCGACCTACATTTAGGCATACACCTAGGTTAGGCATGCATTGCATTTTATTTGTATTTTATCTGAGTGTCAAGGATAAGAAGAGGGTTAGATCCGACAAACCTTGGCACTCAGGAAGGTAGAAGATGAAGGGGAAGCTCCTTTCAGCTGGATCCCAGCTAAATCCAAGTCATCCTAGTTGGATCCTAGCTCCTTCCAGTTGGATCAACTTTTTTATCCCTAGCTCCATTCATCTCATCTTGGTTAAATGGAGAATGGTAGCTCAAGCTAGTTCACCTAAGCTCCATTCATCTCACCTCAGCTGGATGGTAGCTCAAACTAGCTCTAGTCAGTTTATCCTAGCTCCATTCCAGCTCCTCCAGCTCAAAACAGTTCATTGGAAGCTCAACCTGACTAGGACTAGCTACTGCCATAACTAGCTAGGCGTAGTGATGAGCGTATTTTCACGAGGAAAAATCAAGGTTTTGGAGCACCCATTGTCATAGTCGCAAAATATCGCTACCAGATAAAATTTATATCGAAACTTGAGGTGAGTCCTAGGTCGAACAAAGGGAGGCAAAATCTGCACTTTGATTTTATTTCTTTTTTGTTGTTTTTACCTTTTGCAATTTTTTTAGTATTTTGATAGGCAAGAGATCAGATTGACAAAATATTTATCTAACTAATCTACTTGCAAAGAGAAAGAGATATATATATCAATATATAACTTGCCAAAGTTTGCTACGGATAAACAACTACACTAGAAAGTTGTAAAACATAGATAGATGTGAGAAGAGTCCCCCTCGATGGCTGCTTGGATAATGACTCGCTCTGACGATGCCCCAAACGAATGTGGCAGAAAGCTGGACGAGGAAGAACGACGTTGGAGGAAGGACGGGCTAGGATGGTGTCTTGGAAAGGATCTTCTTCCCGAAGGTAGTGAGAGGATGGCCATGGGATGCTCCACGAATGGGGTTGAGTGGCAGGAAAAATATTTGATTTTCTACTCTAGAGGAGCATCCTGGGCTTGGGACAAGCTCCCTCTAGAGCCTTGGAGGTGGTGAGGGAGAGAAAGGAAGAGATGAAGAAGAATGGGAGGGGTAGGGTTCCTTTTATAGTGGAGGAGAAGAGGCTTTTCACACATTGACAATTAGTCATGTTCATAAACGTCGCTGAAGACCCACCGCAAACATTGCTGAAGCCCTAGCTCACACTCCCATGCTGGCGCTCACACGCCCACAGCTGTCGCGCACGGTCGATGGCGAGCCATTCGATCTAGATTGGGCGGCCGAGGATGCGCGGAGATAGTGCCTCTTGATCGCGTTGGATGATGCATGTGATTTCGTGTGCCATCGCACATACCGACTACACGGATCCGATCGTGCCACATGAGGAAGCTGATGCCATTTGATGAAGATCGTGCGACTTTATTCGAGTGGTGCTCACAGCGGCACATTGAAATCTCATGGGCAGGGCTCGAACTTGCACTCGTGGGATGCGAATGCCTCACGCGACCAATGCCCTGCGGACGCTTTTGTGTCGAGAAGATGATGGGGCACACGTGTGATCTCGACCGTTGGATCTAGATACAATGGTCACGATTTGGCGTGGTGCTCTCCTTCAGCTCATGAGGCGTAGCCGACGATGGATCTCAACCATTGGAATGGGATCCAACAGCTGGGATTTCTTTTTGAGGCAAGGTAGTGGCTGCAACTGATCCTAGGCAGCTGTGATGGCGCCACGTGCAGCCATCATGGTCGTTTGTTTTGTTTTCTTTATAGGTGGCACCACGAACATTGGATTGGGTCAATTTTCACACTGTTGGTCTGTGATCATCGATCCAGATTCATCTGTGCGATCAAATTTGTCATCTGAGGTTTTGATTGGCGCCACCTTGCCCTTTGGCCTTTGATCTTCCTCAGATTGCATAATATGCTATGGGACCTCGATCAAGATGATATCAGAGGCGTTGGACTCTGATCGTCAACTTGATCAGATCTGTATGGTTGGATTATCAATTCGAGGCCTCAAAATAGATCTCCTTCTCTCCTGGCCATAAAAGGACACGAATTAACCTAAACTTTGTATGAACTATTCTAAATGTAGAATGATACATGCTATGTAATATTTATACTATGGAATACATATCTAAGCCTAGGAACATGCATAAATAGGCATTTTAACTTAAATGGATGTGTATACATCATACCCCTATGCCTATCTTTTGCTAGTCCCTACAAATCAAATTAAATGCTTTGTATAAGAATAGAATTAGGACTCATTACTTAAGCAGAAGTTGTTTGTTAACAAGAAGAAATTTCAATTAAGGTCCTAAACTATGACGACTCACTAGTGCTCATTTGCCTGCCAAAATGTAGACTGCCCAAGTCCTTGCCTTATTTTGAAAAGGGAAGATACATTTTTTTCTATTTTTCCTTCTTCTTTTCTAATTTTCTAGATTTTTAAGTTTAGAGTTTCAGGGTAGGTCTCTACGGCTACCCAACCCACCCAAGACGTAAAAAGTACTTTAAGTTCTGAGGAACTTGTGAAAAAGTGATAAACTCACTAGGCGACCGTTAAAATGGACTTCAGGTTTCTACGACCCTAGGTGAGCTAAAGAGTTTCTGCCTAAAGGTATATCTATTCAACCGGTAGCTTTCTCCCTACTTTTCTTATTTTTTATGGGGTCAACATAAAGGTGAACCCAGTGTATATCTTCCCAATTTATCCTACTCCCCACTTCTTCCATAAGGGTTTTGGGAATTATTTGTGCATTTTGTTGAGTTGGGCTCTGGACAATCAACCAATGGACTTTTATGCATGGCAACTTGCCGACCATACTAGTGCGGTGAAGTGTGGATTATTTTTTTTTCTCTTTTTTCTACTTTTTTTATTTTTCTTTTTTTCTTTTGGAGTATGTATTTTTTCTTTTTCTGTGTAGGTGGCTTCCCTGATCTAAGATTTACTTAAAGGCAGTAGAATGAGTATGGTTAAGTATCTAGGCTCTGGACAACCGACCAATGGGCTATTACCTATGACAACTTGCCAGCCATACTATCCTAGAAAGTTCATTAGCTACCCAATTTTCATAAAAATCGTTGAAAAGTGAGTCAATGCAAATAGTGTGTAGATGCTTTGGACTCAAAGTCCCTTCAAATCAGATGGTGGGTTGATAAGTCATGTACATATCACCCCAATTTATTAGCCAAAATAATAATATGATTAACTTGGCGAGTACTCGAGAAACAAGTCCACATTTTTGTGGACACTTAGGCTGATTAAGCACGAAAACTGAAGAGTCTAAGTATTTAGGTCCTAAAGTATCATTTCCTAAAGTTAACAACTCCTAATGCATAAGTTCTCTTCTAATTCTATTTTTTTTTGTCTTTTTGAATTTTAATTTTTTTTTATTTTTTAAAAGAAACTTAATGAAATTTCATGGAGCTAACAAAATAATCTCAGGATTAAGTATTCACCCCCCATGCCTAAATGATGCAATACCCTCATTGTAAAAATAAAGGCATTAAAAGGGTGAAATCAACAAAATATCACTTGAATTTCGTGAAAATCTGGTAGCTCTGTAGAGAAAGTGGAGTATACATTTGTGCTAAGTTTATTGCCTTTAGCTAGGCATAATATACAAACAAGGAAGAGATTAAGAATTCACAGGTGCGAGTCAGGATCAGAATTGAAAGATTGATCCTCAAACTTGCCAGCAAGAGATGTCCATAGATGTGGACCAAATTGTGATACAGACCCATGCCCCAAGGTCGAGTGATTTTAAGGTTCTAGATGGAAATCACCGAGAACCAAAGATTGTTCTACTTACAATGCCAGGCTTGTGGTTTTGTGGTGTGCAACCCAAGACTAAAGTGGCAGACAATGGGTAGATCTAATTCACCAAATTCGGGTGTCCACTTAGAGTTCAACTCAAAAAGATAGTGAATTATTCCGAGCTTGTGTTGCACGTCAAAGATATCTTAAGGGTCCTGATAAAAGGTAGGTGGTTTCAGGTCAACAGGAACCCTTAAATCCAAAATTTCATTTCCCTCAGAATTCACTTCCCATAATTTAACTTCCAAACTCCTCTCCTCTAAAATCAAGTGTTTGGTTTCTAGGACCTCTAGCATATTATTCATCTCATGTGATTTACCTAAGTCCAAAAGTTGTGGCTGAATCAGAATTGACTTGGGTACACTGATTTAAAAAATATCATCATTCAGTTCTTTGGGGTGTGATTAAGGAATGGGGCTACTGATTGAATCATCCAATAAATCTGGATTTGAATCCTCCATGTCAACCCTAGTCGGATCAAATTCCTCAATTATAGGGCCATCAAATGATTGATCAGATTCCTTTGGCCCGTTTATCTCATTGAAATTATCTTCCTTAAGCTCAAGTGAGACTTCACTAAGGGACTCTTCATCCTCAAAATCAAATAATTCATGATGCTCATTTATATATGTCTCAAAATTGTCTATCACTTCATGGTCCATGGAGACATATTTTTCCTCATTCCGTAGCTCAGGGATCTCGGGTGAGAAAATCTGTTCATCCACAATGGGTTGCTCTAGACCAACCTGGTGATCCTTGATCTCATAAAATGTGTCCCCCCCGATAGGTGCTAAAGCGGGTTCTAACATTGGCTCTCCTAAAAGGGGTTCATCTTGAGAATCATCCCAAGATTGAACTTGGGCAACCACAAATTTCATCCTCAATCTTGATAATTTCTCCAGCAAAAACTCACCTAGGCCCTTATCCTTGATATCTTGGAGAAAATCCAATAATGAACTATTTAGATCATCAATCATTTCAGTCAGGGGATCCAACTCTTCATTGTAGGGTGTTGGTTGGGTTTCTAAAGATCGTATAGTGCTCCTCAAATTTGCCAACACCCTATCTTGGACCTGATTCACCTGAACTGGATGGTTTAGTTCAGGGTTGGGTGGGTTTGGGTTTAAACTAGGGGAGTCAAGAAATTGATATCCTCCTTGATAATTGGTTGTTTCGGGTTATTCAAAGAGGGGTGGTGACCTATATTCAGTATAATCCTAGGGAGGGTAAGAGTTGTAATCATTATATCCTTCTTGATTGTTGATCGGGTTAGGTTGATCATCAAAGTGCGGAGATCTATAATCAGCATAGGCATGAGAAGGATAATAATCGTAGTCTTGTCTAGGATTAGACACTAGACATTGAGGTTTGGAATCATATCCCCAATCAAGGTTATCCTAGCTAAGAGATCGATAGTCATAAGTTGGGTTGGGATAATAATCATTTTGGGGATAAGTGCTAGTAGGAGGGTAGGATTGGAAATGCGAATGTGGTGCGGAAGAATATATGGTGAAATCGGAGGGAAAACAAAATAGAGAAAGGTGCCCTACAATACAATCAACCAAACCTATGCTTAGGTGGGTAGCCTAAAGACCTATAGACTCCCAAAACTTGTCATGAGATGAAAGAAATGATTTGGTCTACTTCTATTTGGTCAATCTAACCAGTTAGAGGGAGGGGTTGGGGGAGAAGGTTCTTCCTTTGTCTTGCACCGTCAGTTCCTTTGATACCCCCCAACTGCAATCATTGGATGCTACTTCCCTAGCTTGACATCAGATGGACCAGTAGAAGTAGATTAATCGAAAAAAAATCTCAGAAGAAGAGGCTTTTCGCACATGGGCAATTAGTAATGTCCATAAATGTCACTGAAGACCTGCTGCAGATGTTCTTGAAGCCTCAATTCATGCGCCCACGCTGGTGCTCACGCACCCACAATTGCCGCACGTGGTCGATGGCAACCCATTCGATCGATATCGAGCAGCTGAAGATGTGCGGAGATTACGCCACTTAATCGCATTGGATGACAAGTGGGATTTCACGTGCCATCGCACGTACCGACTTTGCAGATCTGGTCAGACCATGTGGAGAAGCCGACGTTGATCGATGAAGATTGTGCAGCTTTAATCAAGTGGAGCTCGCAATGGCATAATGAAATCTCATGGGTGGGGCTCGAACTTGCACTTGTGGGTTGTGAATGCCTTGCACGACCAATGTGTTGCAGGCACTTTTGTGTCGAGAAGATGATGGGGGGTGTGTGTGATCTCGGTCCAACAATCGTGATTTGGCATGGTGCTCTCCTTCAGCTCATGAGGTGCGGCCGACAATGGATCTCAGCCGTTGGATTGGGGTCCAACGGTTGGGATTTCTCTTTGAGGCAAGGCAGAGGCTGGGGCCGGTCATGGGTGGCTGTGATGGCGCCACGTGGTGCCATCATGGCCGTCTGTTTTATTTGCTTTGTACGCACCATGGATGTCGGATTGGGTCAATTTTCATGCCGTTGGGCTGAAATCGTTGATCTAAACCCATTCATGTGGTCAGATTTGGCATTTGAGGTTCTGATTGGCGCCACCTTACCCCTTGACCTTTCATCTTCCTCAGACTACATAATGTGCTACGAGACCGAGATTGAGATGATTTCAGAGGTGTTGGATTCTGATCATCATCTTGATCAGATCCATACGGTTGGATCGTCAATCCGAGGCCCCGAAGTAGATCTCCTTCTCTTGGCCATAAAAGGGCATGATTTAACCTAAACCTTATATAAACTATTCTAAACACAAAATGATGCAATCTATACAATATTTATACTATGGAATGCATATCTAACCTAGGAACATGCATAAATATGCATTTTAACCTAAATGGATGTGTATACATCACTTAGTCAGCTGAAGATGACCTCAACCAGCTCAGGCTAGCTCAAGTTCAGCTCCCAGATGCTCAACTCAGCTCAACTTAGTTGAGTTGAGCTACTTGACCTAAGCTAGCTACTCCAGCTAGCTAGGTAATCTCCGGGAAGACTAGACCCACCTCACCTCAGCTCATATTAGCAAAAGCCAGCTTATTTTAGGTTGGCTTAGCAGCTAGAAAAGCACTAGCAAGCTAAGCTAGCTAAGATAGCTCCCCTTAATTCTCTCCAACAATCCCTAGCTCCAGTGCATCTCCTTCGAGCTCCTCTCCTTCAAAACCCTAACTCCCTCTACCTCTTTCCATGACTCACGTACTAGATAAGTGATGTAGACACAATTATTGAGGATAAAATGCCTATTCATGCATGTTTCTAAGCTTAGATATGCATTTCATATTATAAATATTGCAGAGCATGCATCATTCTGCATTTGGAGTAGTTGTGTATACTTTAGGTTTTGCATCCTTTTTATAGCCAGAGGAGGAGATTTATTTTGAGGCCTTGGATTGATGATTCGACCGTACGAATCTAATCAGGATGACGATTGAAGTCCAACACCTCTGAGATTGTCCTGATCGGAATCCCATATCACCTTTTGCGATATGAGGAAGATCAATGGCCAGGGGGCCAATGTGACATCCTTATAGGCTTTTGATGAAAAATTTGACCGTAGGGATGGATCCAAAGCGACGATCGCAATCTGGCAATGCGAAAATCATCTCGATCCGAACACCATGGCACCCTCTACAACAGAAAGAAGATGGACAGCCCAGATAGTGCCACGTGGTGCCATCTAGGCCACCCAACACTGGCCATTAGGAACCACAGATGCCCCCTCATCATCAGAGATCTTATACCATAGCTACTGGATCAAGATCCGACGGCTGAGGTTCCTCCTGCCTACAGCTCCCATGTCCCCTTGCTACATGAAGGTAGATTTGGTACATTGGTAGCGTGCTTGGTTTCTAAGGGAGGGGTGTGGGTTCGAGACCCGTGGACCTGCCAAATCAGTAATTGGATGCACGCAGACATGGGCACACCAGCCAACGCACACGCGCGGATGCACGTGCACTAGCCCGCTCCCCTGCACTGCAGCGCTAGCATAGCGTGAGCAGTGCGTAGCAGAACACGGCATGCGATTGGCAGCACAAGCACAACAGCAGTGGGTGTGAGTTGGAGCAAATCTTCAGTGACAGTTGGGCAGATCTTCAGCGACGATTGCAACTATCATTAATACCCTATACATGAATTGTCCTCTCCCCTTCCACTATAAAAGGACCTACACCCCTCCATTCTTCACCATCTCTTCCTTTCTTCTCCTCACCATCTCCAAGGCTTTAGAGAGCTTATCCCAAGCCTGGGATGCTCCTCTAGAGTAGAATCAAATATTTTCCCGTCTCTCATTCCCATTCATGGAGCATCCTGCGGCCGTCCTCTCACCTCCTTCGGGAAGAAGATCCTCACCACGACAACGTTTTGTCCCGTCCTACTTCCTCCGCCATCGTTCTCCCTCATCCCACTCCTCACCACCTTCTTCAAGGCAATGTCAGAGCGAGTCGTCGTCCAAGCAACCGTCAAGCGGGATTCTTCTTACGTATCTCTATCTTTTCACTTTTGTAGTGCAGTTTTCCTGCTTTCAAAGTTGTGGAAACATTTGATCAGAAATATATGGTTGTTTCTCTCTCTCTCAGCATTATTTTTGCAAGTAGATAAAGTTTTCATTAACCTGATCTCTTGGTTGATAAAAATACAAAAACAATTGTAAGATAAAAATGATAAAAGAAATAAAAATGAAACGCGGATTTTTTTCAAGAAAAATGTTTACCTCCCCGTGTTCGACCAGGGACTCACCTTTTGATTTCAGTTATAAATATTATCTAATTGATAGATTTTCTTATGAATTGAACTACAACAATGGATTTTGAAACTCAAATCCTTTCACGACGAATCACCACCTCATCAATAAGCTAGCTTATCTAGGTCTTCCTCCATGGCACCTAAATCTTGTAAGTACCTTTATTTTGATGCACCAAAATTATGCTATTTGCAAGACTAATATTTTAGGACTTTTTCTCACAGTTCAAAGCTTCGATCATGGATCATGTTAGAAGAATGTTAATCCCTATCTCAAGTGTCTTTTATCTTTATTGAGTCTAGAATATTTTGTAAGGAACCTCAAAATAAATCTAAAATAGATTTTCGTAAGTCATATTAAAAGCAAGTTTTTAGGCTTATTGATCGACCAAATAGAGTAACTGATTGACCAAAGTCATTGATCAACCAACCAACTTAATTAATCGATTAAATCAACCCATTTTAGGAAATTGATTAATACACTTTTGATCGACCATTTAGGTTAATTAATCGATCGACCAATCATTGCTCGATCAAATAACTAGTTTGACTGACCAAAGCTCTTTTTGATCGACCAAACTACCTTTGTTGATCAACCAATTTGATTTTCTTTTAAGGTCGATTTGCTAGTATAAATAGAGGTCGTACGTAGCCCTTTTAACACGTACTCTCATGTAGAAAATCATTCAAAAGAAAGAGCTTCTCCTACTTCTCCAAGTGCCTCTGCATTTCTATTTTTCACACCTTTCAAAGCACGATGATTCAACCCTCTATTGAAATTCTAGTTTGACTTCTATTGAGGTTCCATAGGTTCTTTATTTTTCTTTTATATTGTTGCTTCTGGTTAAGAGATCCCAAGTTGTTGGGAGAAATCTATTGTTGTTATTTGCATCTCTTTAGGTTAGTAAGAGAAGGGGTCATTGTAAAGAGGTTGTGCCATCCTTGTTCAAGTGGTAAGTTAGTTGATTGACTAGCTTCGCCTAGTCGAGAAAATCCAAAGCTGAGAGGCTTAGGTAGTGGTTTTCACCTGGTTTAGGTTTCCACTATAAATCCAGGTGTTATCTGTGCTTGATACTTTTGTGAATTGATTTACATTCCACTTTTTTTAAAGCAATACTATTCACCCCACCCCTCTAGTATACTATTACGATCCGTAGGCACACTAATTTGGTATCAGAGACTCGTCCAGAAGATGTTAAAGTCGTCTGTTGACATGTATGTAGAGGGACAGTCGACAGTTTGACCACCATTATTTGATGGAACGAAATATGGATACTGGAAGACCAGGATGCATATCTTCGCAAAATCAATGGATTTTGAGGTGTGGGACGTTATTGCCTCAAAATACACATGCCCTGAGATTAAGGAGGGTGTGGCAGCGATTGCACAGCAATCATGGGAACTAATCAACCTAAATAATGTTTGAACCTAGCTTAATTTGTGGATATTGCACTCACATCTTGCATGTCATGCATTGCATCAGTCTATTTAGAATAAGATGAGATATCTTGCTATTTAATGATTTTTATTATTATTTGTAGGTAATAAAGTAATCCAGGATGGAGATAGTGGAATAAAGTAATAAAGAAGAAGACTGATCCAAATAAGAGGAGTGAGGAGGATAGCCTTATCCCTACCCTTAGAAACCCTAGGACAGTCTTCCCAAACATAAAACCACTTCCATTAGGACACCTTAGCCTCGAAACCCAAACATGGATAGCACTATCCATGTTCTTATCCACCCTATCCCTCTCCCAAATACTTAGGAACCAAAACCCACCTTAGAAAACCTAAAACCCACTCTTCAACACCTTTTAGGACGTCCAGACATCTGCTGGACATCTGATTTCTGTAGAATAACAATCTAGAAAGCCAAAACTCATATTGACACAGAATTGGACGTTTAATTTAGTGTCTAGACGTCCAATTTTGTAGTATAAGACATCTGACCACTATCCTGGACGTCTGATACTGCTCTCTGGTTCTTGATTTTAGTGTTGGAAGCCCTAACTTGCCTATTTTGACCAAGGAACCCCATCGAACAACCTAGGAAACCTAATTAGACACCTCCTAATCCAAGCCCACTATCCATAGGCCTACTTATCGTATCCCTAAACCAATTGAACCATCCCATACCTAATTGGGTGCATCTACAGTTGATTGGGTGCACCTAAGCCCAATTGATCCACCCAGGATCTAACTGACTCATACCTATTAGGGTTACCCTAGCCTAATCACGTGCACACATCCAATTAGACTTGACCTAGACCTAATTAGGTTCACTCCAGTCCAATTGGACTTTCCTAAGCCTAATTAGGTCCACACCCACTTAATCTAGATTTACCCAACCTATTTAGCACCTAATCCTACCAAAACCCGCAACCTAGTCCAATGAAAAATACACACACACACCCCTTCCCATTCTACCCCTACCAAACCCATGCACACTCTCTTGGAAACCCTAAAAACTTGTGTCAAACCAAGATCCTAAAAGTGTGGTATTAGCTAATTTTGGAGCAACCAAAAGTGGCAACCAAATGGAACCTTCCATAAGGGCAAAGGAAGAGCCACGAAATTGCACAATCTCCATTCACTCTCTTCCTCTCTCAACTTGCAACCACAACCCCTCCTCTCCCTCTCAAGGCCGCCCTCCTCCTCCAAGGCTCCCTCCATGGACGGCTAGGAAGAAGCTCCCCTCCAAGCTTCTTCAGGGGTGGTAAGAAGAGGAAGAGCATAAGGATGCAACACCTTCTCCTTTCTTCTTGTGGGCGTGCCCTCTTCTTCCACCATAGAGGATCCACACCCCCATTTTCTTTTCCTCTTAGACGGCCATAGAGAAGACTCCCCCTCAAGGTCTTCTCATGGACGGCCATTGGTAGAGAAAGGGTGCAACACCCTCCTCTCTTCACTTGAGTGCACACACCCATCCTCCTCTCTTTTGTGGAGGACCAAGAAGGCTTCTCCTTAGCCTCTCTTGGTTGAACCCTTTCTTTAGTTTAGCTTTATTTCCATGTATCCGTATTTTATAGTGACTTGATTTTTGATGCATGATACTCTTGTCTAATGGCTTTATATGCATGCTATTATCTTCATGGCTTACAACTTTGATGCATGCTTTCATTTCGTGTTTCAAAATAAAGATCACAAACACAAAAAGACAAAAATATTAGGTTAGATTAGATTTAGGTTAGATTAAGCCGATCCAAATCTCGACCTGTCTTCATGCCTCCGAGAGACGAATGACCGGGACTCAAGTTCTAAAAAGAAAAGAAATTTATGCGAGTTTTGTTACAAATATCTTTGACGAGTGGTTTTCGCGACTATACTACGATTTCCGACGATTTTAAAATTTGTGATTTCTACGCTTATCAAATGGCATCATTGCCAGGGTGGCAATGCGCGAGTTTAGATTTGGATTTGTTTAACATTTTATTATTTTGATTGCAAGGGTATCAAGATGAGGATCCGCGCACGGATGGACTCGTGGTGAAGACCACAGGTATTTCCTTCATCCTCAATTTTGTTGCTTTCTTAGGTTAGAAAAGAAAAACAAAAAACTTATATATATAAAAAAGTTCAAATTCAAATTTTCATATTTGAATTAAATTTTTTTTTTCATTGGTGTGTGTTTTAACTTGGAAACTATTTAAACACACCAACGTCAGATTTGGAAATCTGGCCAGAAATTGTTGACAATTTTAAAAAAGTTATTGCTGTCAAATTAGGCATCCAAAAATCTTAGGATCCGATTTGATATTAGGTTTTCAAACCAGCTTTCTAGCACCACCTTTTATTTCAAAAGATTCACACAGTACGAATTTTAAAAATTTGAACAGTGGAAGGGGGTCAGAATAGTCTGCACTCTGATTTTATATAAGTTTAAATGTTAGTTCTGGCCTTTACAAAAATCAGATCTCTTTGAAATTTGTGGGGTTGGAAAGCCACTAAAAGCTAGTTGTTTCTATAAATTTTCAAGAATTTTTGGATTTCTTTTGATACTATTTCAAACTGCACTTCTCGCAGGGGATCCATCTGGTTTATTTGACCCCCTGAAACATAAAAATTCATGAAAAATTACATGAAATAGTAAAAATCTTAAAAAAATATTACCTGAAAAAATTATTGAAAAAGAAAGATCTCTACCAAATTTCATATTATTTTGCTTCAGTTATTTACTTAGGGAGTGATTTCAAGTCAGATTGCAAATTTTAGAAGAAGCACAAACCCTAGGTAATTCACATTAGGGTTTAAATTTAGAAACGCAAACCAAACCTGTTTGAGCCTGATTTGGGTGTGATTGCAAGAGAAGGGATTTTTTGTGATTGGTTGTCTTCCCCTTACCCACTTAAATTGAATTTGATCTATATTTCAACCTAGGCAACCGCTTAGGTCTATTTCATTTAGTAGTGGTGCATTAGGATCATTGTTTTCCTTGATTGGGTTGCACCACTTCTACCTTATTGGACTTAAAAGCATCATATAGACCTATCTGGTATTAGGGTTTCCACACTAAGGTCGAGCACATTTGCACTCCATACATAAAGAAAACTCCTATAAAAAATTGGGACTTGCGAAATCTCTTGCATGCTCCACCACAACCTTGTTTGAATTGACTTAAACAAGGAAACCCTAAAAGAAAAAAAAATTAAAACAAGTACTTGAATCATAAAATCCACTACACCAACTAATGCCTATATTGAAAATACTTTGTCTGTGTACTTCACACTCTAAATCCAATTTTAAGGGCAACACCCCCAAACGCCCAATCACATTCCAAAGAGCACTCTAAGCCTAAGCCTAAAACTAAGTAGACGTGCCCTAGGTAGGACTAAATTACTTGGTAACTAAAATTTAATTGGGTAAAAATTAAGCCCTTGTCTATTTGGACCAACTGGTGACAAGAAAGGTCGGTGCGGTAACCGTGCTAAACTCTAGTGGTGTTCTGCCATGCGGGGTGTCCTAGGGGGTCCCACCATTCTAGCCAGCCAAGTAATTCAAGGGTTGGTTTAACCTAGTTCCATCTCAGGATACCAGTTTTAGATCCAGTTAGGAAATACAATTTAAGTCTAGCTTGCTTGCTTGATTTACGGCTCTCTCATCTTTCTTCCTAGGCCTTTGCCTTAATTCCACTAGCCCCTTGTAGCTAGTTGTATCTTCCTAAGGAAGACTATCTCTTATCTCTATCCACATCTTTCCTCAAATATCCATGAACCCATATCATTCTTTTGACCCTCAAGGTCCTCCATCTCCCAACCCAGCCATGATTTCGACTCCTCCTGGTTGGGAGACTCATCCTAACCAGCTGGGATATGATCATCCTTATCCCCCAGCTTATTTAGAACCTGAACCTCATGGATCTGACCCTTATCTAGATCAAAACCAATTGAAAGCCATAGTTGCTAAATTCCGGGAATATAATAAGGACTATATAAATTAATGTGCCAAGCTTCTAGAGCAAATTGGACAATCCCAGGCAAAATCTCAATCTTATCACTCCTCCCAAGAACAAGAGACTTGGAACAACTAGCCTAGTGGGTCTAGTGACCCATATTTTGGATCCACTAGCTACTCTACTGATTCTTGCTACCATGGGGAGGCATCCTAGACTCAGCCAATCCAAAAGGCACCTTTGGACCTAATCCGTGATTTGGGTAGATCATTTGAGGAGTGCACCATTTTTGATACACCTGTACCTGATGATATATCACTAAGGAATTGGAATAATGGATCACAAATACTAGACCACATAACAGGTTCTCAATCAACTCCCTCTATAGTCAGCCTCACTCAAGGTGATACACCTATTGATTTATATCCAGATTCATATAACCCTGAGTCGAGAAACAACCCTGATCTTTCATGGCCACCACAGAGACCGACTCAGACTGAACATCAATCTAGGCCAGCCCAATACTCCACTCAATCCACTTTAGGGCAACCATCTAGTCCAGCCCAACCCACAACCACCCTTGAAGATATCATGAGCATTTTGTTGGACTTTGACAAGAAAAATGAACAAAGGCTGACTAAGTTAGAAAATTAAGTGAAATCTCAAGGGGATCAAATCAAGAGACTTCAAGAATCACTTTATCCCTGGATGCAAATGCCTTTTCACTCATATCCTCCACATATTCTTCCGACCCCTCCTCCAATCTATCATACATGCCATTGTGCGGGGGCCAAATCTGTGGCCTCTAAAAGGAAGAGAAAAGCTAAGAGCCCACCCAAACAATCTGATTCGAGCTCAACCAAAAATCATAAGACCAAACCCACATCCAGCTATGACTCAGAGTCTAGGGACAAAAAGAAGAAAAAGGCTTCTGAGGTTGATTTGACCTATTTACCCTTTCCTGAGGCCTTAAAGAAGGAGTCACAAAAGAAGAAAAAGACTTGCACACCTAAAGAGGTGGTTTTATCAGCTAACATAAGTGCATTTGTTTCTGGCACTCTACCACCCAAAATGACTGACCTTAGAAAGCCTTTTATATCTTGCACCATCAAGGGATTCACCTTCAACAAAGTCCTTGTGGATCTAGGGTCTTCCATTAGCTTGATTCCTACTACCTTTTTTGATTGCACCAAGCTTGGAGATCTGCACCACACACCATCACCATTAGAATGGTAGATGGCTCCATCAAAACACCTAAGGGGGTAGTTCAGGATGTGATCATCAAAGCGCAAGGTCTTAGTTTTCCAGTTGATTTTATTATTTTGGACAAGGATATACCGGAAAAGCTAAGTAATTCACCCATCATTCTGGGTCGACCTTTCTTGTCTACGGCCAATGCACGGATTGACTATTACTCAGGATGTATGGAGATGAGTAGCGGCAATGAGAAGATTCATTTTGATATGTATGTAGCTGCTAAGAAAACAAAGTCAGGGTATTTTCTGGATGACATGGAAATTGAGTCGGAGGGTAATTCGGAAGAAACTATGGCAATTGACACCTGGGTAGAACCACTTGACCTGAATCAACAATCCACTAGATCACATAAGTCACCATCAATACAGGATCAAATCTTTGATAGAATGGTTGACTATCTTGATCGACCTAGCCCAATTCAAACCCTTGCCCCTTGCAATGAATCCCAAATTACCCAATTAATCAAAATGGTTCATGAAATAAAAGAAGCTAGTGTTAAAGAATATGATGATATAAGAAAAGAGCTTCATAGAATCCGAGACAAGCAACAAAAAGCAGAAACATTTGAATTTGGGTCAGGTGTGCCACAACCAATTTGTGATTCGATGGTGGTCATGCAGGATTTTGTTGATCAAACACCCGAGGTGGATGATATTGATAATCTTATTAAAGTCGAGAATGGAAATTTATTCGAGAATCTTGATCTTGATTTAGGGCCTAAGTACCAATCATTTCATTTTGAGGAACCGAGTATTAGGGGACCTGAATATGATTTTGTTGTATTTGAGAATACCCATGGAGACATTGATGAATTAATTCAAATGATCTCATACATAAAGCAACAAAATCAAAAGGATTGTAACAACACCTCAATCAATGATTCAGCCCAGTCCACTTTCATGGAGGGATGCACTACTAAATCTAATGACCAATTTCATCTAAGTGAGAAGGAAATATCCCCTTATGAAATGGATATTCAAGAGATTGAAAGACTGTTAGGGATAACATATGATGAGTTATCGGAGGAAGCTAAAAATTTTGGGGAATCATGTGATAATTGGGAATTAGAATTGAAAATTTTTGAAGAGAAAATAGAAGATGATACCCAAACATCTTTGGTAGAGACAGGGACTGATCACTGGACCTTGATTTTCAGATCTGACCACACTACTTGGGTCATGCATTCCAATCATCACCATTATCAAGACCCATATGATCTCACCCCACATGACTCCACCCATACCCCAACCACCCACATTCTCCATCACCTCTTCGGGATGCCTTCACCTTCATTTCTTCCAGGCACTCATAATTATCCGTTTTTCTTCTGTAGCATCTGGCTGCAGATAATCCCAAGCCCCATCTACATATTTTTTCGATTATTTGGACATGGAATTCATAGATAGCTGGTCCGCATTTGTGGCCCACTGTTGGTGAATGAGATTAAAATTCTCATCATTTTACTCGCCATTCTCAATAGTGTATTGACATATCCTTTCTGAGTGTATGCCCAGCTGGAGGCGTTAATCTCAGCACTTATATATAGCATATTTTATTTGGCATATTTTCCGGCATATTCAATTTCAGGTGTTGGAATAAGTGGAACGTCAAAATTTAGGTAAATTCTACCCTTCTACTCCCTGTCTTAATTTATTTTTCATTGTATTCATGCATGAGGACATGCAAGCAAGTAGGCATGAGGGGGTAGTAATTGTAAACTGAAAATTTTTCTGCCAACACCTAGGAAAAACCTTTCGCACATCATGCTAATTTCACTTTAGGGTCCTTAAATTGAGAACAACCAACTCCACCTCCAATGTTCGCATTGGAGCTAAGAATCGTTCGCAGTAGCCACTTTCGACTCATCCATTCACCTTTTTGTTCTAAATTTAGGGTCAAGATGAATATAACCCGAATTAGGGAAATTTTTGAGGTGCAACCTTGAAAGGATACAAATAGCATTTATATATATTGCATTCATGAATAAGATCTTTATCAAGAGAATGTATTAGGGATTTTATCCTCTAGTTGATTCTTGTAATCTGGAATCCAGTACAATTTTCACTCACATGTAGATTTTGCAATGGATTAGCAGTGAAGACTGATGAACGTCTTCAGTTTGTCGAGAAGTAGTGCTTCTTTTCCTGAACACCTGGATAGTGTTTTGGGAGTCAGGTAGATTTTCTTTCAAAAATCCACCAAATAGTATGAGATGAGAGTAGAGTGTACTGGTGCTCTAAGATTAGTGCAAGGAATCTAGAATCTTAGGTAATTAGGTAATGATACTCAGAGATTAGGCATAGTTTTTGCTCTCGGATCCTGTGTATACATTTTTGCGTGAAAATATGAGAGCCACCAAATAAGGCAAATACGCAGAGAGCGAGTTTTCATAAAACTAGGGCTAAGGTGAATGGTTACAACCATTCCTTATGAAATCCTCAGCTGAAGGAGGGTTTTGATGTCAAGGTCAGAAATACATCGTCCTATCCGTCTCTCCCAGTGTCGTGAGCAGGCACTTCCACCAAATAAGCTACCCAATGTCTCTTGAATACCACCAATCCTTAATAATAATGCCTCCTCAACAAAGTTCATGAATGTGTGCTAGTTGTGTTGTGTTGAAAAATAATAATAATAAAAATAGAAAAAAATGTTGAAAATAAAAAAAATTGAAAAAAAATTAGAAAAGAAGAAAAAGCAAAGAAAAAAAAAAGTGAATATTTAGTGTTTATTTCAGTTGAGGCAATACCACCAAATAAATTTGAGATCCACCAAATATGGCCTTAACTAACCTTTCTTGTGTTTCTGACCGTCCGAATACTAGCTGAGGAATTCTGACTTAGTGTTAGAGTTATAGGAACTCAATTAAAGTGTTAATGCTAAGTAAGACCACCAAATACAGATCATACGTGTGAATCTGGTGAGATTGTGAGCTCTAAAAAAAAAAAAAAGGAGTAAGAGAGAATGAATACAAAGGAACCAAAAGAGAGATAGTTTTTCGCGTCTTTCTATGAGATGAGTTACTTGATAATCTTGGATTCTATATTTTGAAGTACTAATTTCTATGTTGCACCAAGTGAGAGTGAGCCACCAAATAAACACCCGTATCCCTCAGACATTCTCTACCCAAGATTAAAGCTGGGGTGGAATTCATAGAATATCTTGAATACCCCGAGGGAAGAAGTCCGCCTATCCCACTAGAATTTTACCAGGGGTCAAGTACAGGCTTTAGAGGTGAACCAGGTCTTTCACTTAAATCCGTTGCAAAAGCAACGTAGCTGCACTTTCACATTTGTCTGGATTTCTAAAACATAGGATGAAAATAAAAAGGAGAAAAATCTCTAGGCATACACTTGATAAAATAATCAATCCTTTAGGTACCCTTATGTGAATAATTTAGTCTTGCATTTGCTAGGGACTAACAAAGTTTAGGCATAGGGGTATGATTGCACAGTAATCATGGTTCCTAATCAACTTAAATAATGTTTGAACCTAGTTTAATTTATGGATATTGCACTCATATCTTGCATATCATGCATTGCATTAGTCTATTTAGAATAAGATGAGATATCCTGCTATTTAATTGTTTTTATTATTATTTGTAGGTAATAAAGTAATCTTGGAAGGAGATAGTGGAATAAAGCAATAAATGAAAAAAAAGACTGACCCAGATAAGAGGAGTGAGGAGGATAGCCTTATCCCTACCCTTAGAAACCCTAGGACAGCCTTCCCAAACCCAAAACCACCTCCATTAGGACACCTTAGCCTTAAAACCCAAACATAGATAGCACTATCCATGTTCTTATCCACCCTATCCCTCTCCTAAACACTTAGGAACCAAAACCCACCTTAGAAAACCTAAAACCCACTCTCCAGCACCTTTTAGGACGTCAAGACATCTGGCTGGATGTCTGATTTCTGCATAATAACATTCTAGGAAGCCAAAACTCATACTGACAAAGAATTGGATGTCTACTTTAGTGTCCAGACATCCAATTTTGTAGTATAAGCGTCTGACCACTATCCTGGACGTCTGATACTGCTCTCTGGTTCCTGATTTTGGTGTTGGAAGCCCTAGCTTGCATATTTTGACCTAGGAACCCCATCGGACACCCTAGGAAACCTAATTAGAGACCTCCTAATCCTAGTCCACTATCCATAGCCCTACTTATCCTATCCCTAAACCAATTAAGCCATCCCATACCTAATCGGGTGCATCTACAGTTGATTGGGTGCACTTGAGCCCAATTGATCCACCTAGGATCTAATTGACTCATACCTATTAGGGTTACCCTAGCCTAATCACATCAACACATCCAATTAGATCTGATCTAGACCTAATTAGGTTCACTCCTATCCAATTAGACTTTCCTAAGCATAATTAGGTCCACACCCACTTAATCTAGATTTACCCAACCTATTTAGCACCTAATCCTACCAAAACCCACAACCTAGTCCTACAAAAAATACACACCCACACACACACACACCCCTTCCCATTCTACCGCTACCAAACCCATGCACACTCTCTTGGAAACCCTAAAAACTTGTGTCAAACCTAGATCCTAAAAATGTGGCATTAGCTAATTTTGGAGCCACCAAAAGTGTCAACCAAATGGAGCCTTCCATAAGGGCAAAGGAAGAGCCACGAAATTGCACCATCTCCATTCACTCTCTTCCTCTCTCAACTTGCGACCACACCTCCTCCTCTCCCTCTCAAGGCCATCCTCCTCCTCCAAGGCTCCCTCCATGGACGACTAGGAAGAAGCTGTCCTCCAAACTTCTTCAACGGTGGCAAGAAGAAGAGCAGCATAAGGATGCAAGACCTTCTCCTTTCTTCTTGTGGGCGTGCCCTCTTCTTCCACCATAGAGGATCCACACCCCCATTTTCTTTTCCTCTTAGACAACCATAGAGAGGACTCCCTCTCAAGTTCATCTCAAGGACGGCCATTGGTAGAGAAAGGGTGCAACGCCCTCCTCTCTCTACTTGGGTGCACACACCCACCCTCCTCTCTTTAGTGGATGGCCAAGAAGGCTTCTCCTTAGCCTCTCTTGGTTGATCCCTTTCTTTAGTTTAGCTTTATTTCCATGTATCCATATTTTATAGTGACTTTATTTTTGATGCATGATACTCTTGTCTAATGGTTTTATATGCATGCTATTATCTTCATGGCTTACAACTTTGATGCATGCTTTCATTTTGTGTTTCAAAATAAAGATCAAAAACACAAAAAGACAAAAATATTTGGTTAGATTAGATTTAAGTTAGATTAAGCCGATCCAAATCTCGACTTGTCTTCACGCCTCCTAGAGACGAACGATTGGGACTCAAGTTCTAAAAAGAAAAGAAATATATGCGAGTTTTGTTATTACAAATATCTTTGATGAGTGGTTTTCGCGACTATACTACGATGTTGTTTTCCGGAAACTCACGATTTCAACTCTTGTTAGGCAGCAACTCCAGATCAAAAGGTAATGGCAACACATAACACGAAGGCCATGAAGGCAATCTTCTGTGGGCTTTCCAGAGTGGTGCAACTGAGTGTCAGGTTGCAAGACATCTCACATGATGTGGGGCATTTTCGAATTCACTCATGAGGACCATCAAAGGTAAAGGAAACTAGAGTTAATGTACTAAAATTATGAGCTTTTCAAGATGAAGGGAGACTCAATCAAAGAGATGTTCACATGATTCATGGACATCATAAACTCTCTATAGAATCTAGGCCAGGATATCAAGAATGAATCTTTGGTGAGGAAGATCCTACAATCTCTCACCAGCGATTGGGAGACAAAGAGAACAGCCATATAGGAATCAAAAGATCTATCCACTCTAGAACTAGATGATCTTATTGGAAGTCTGATGGCTTACGAGGTCCAGCTCCAACACATGAAGGAGCATGAAGATGGAGTTAAGAAAAAGACTATAGCACTCAAAGCCAACCATTAATATGAAGATTCCTCAAGCGAAGATGAAGTGGAAGACATAACCCTCCTCTCCAAAAAGTTTAGAAAGTTCCTCAAAAACAAGAGCTGGAGAAATAAGAAAGAAGAATCCAGAGTAGATACCATTATCTGCTACAATTGCAAATGGAAGAGACACATCAAGAAGGATTGTGCAGTTCTCAATAGGGAATCAGAGAAAAAGAAAAGATTTCCAAGAAAGGATGAGAAGAAAAAGGCTTTTTCAGCAACATGGGATGAGTCAGATTCAAGTTCAGAGGAAGAAGAGTCCTCCAGAGAAGAAGCACTTCTATGACTTTTGGCTCTAGAAGATGAGGTAACCTTCTTTTCACAAAATGACTTATTAGAAGCATTTTTTAAGATGCATGACATAGCTAAATCACTAAAAGTAGAAAATAAAAACTTAGAAAAAGCCTTAGGAGAGGAGAAAGCACAAAAAGATATGTTTGCTTCATGAAATAAAGAATTATTTGCTTAAATTACTTCATTAAAATCACAAATATATAATCTAAAAGTTGATATAGATAAGCTAAAGGAAAATTCTACTATTCTCTTAAATGATCTAGCTAAATTCACTAAAGGTAGTAACGATTTGCATAAACTTTTAGGACCACAAAGGCAAATCACCACAAAATTTGGGTTAGGTTATATACCTATAAATGATCACGAAGCATCTAGTTCTAGCCAAAGGATGGAGGAAGGTAGCTTGCCTAAACAGGTGGCGCCAACTAACCACCGTGGACCCAAGCAAAAATGGGTACCAAAAGCACTTGTGCAATCCTGTTTTGTAGGTCAAGTAGACTATAAAAGGTGGAGACATCAAGAACCAACTGGAAACCTGAAGCCACTTTATAGATCCATCAAACCAAGACTTCATAAACACAAACAAATGACATGATTGAGAAAAAAGGTGCATCATGGACAGCAGATGTTCCATGCATGACTGGAGAGGAAGACCTATTCCTGCAACTCCACCTCCAGGAAGGTGGTACATTTGGGAACAACCACAAGGGTCATATTATTTGTACTGACCAAACTGGTAACTCTTCCACATCCTTTGATAATGTGCATTTAGTTATTGGGTTAAAACACAATATTCTTAGTGTGAGTCAAATCTATGATAAATGATATAAAATCGCTTTCACATCAAATGGTTTTAAAATACGAGATAAAGAAACAAAACAAATTCTTCTTAATGGAAACAAACATAAAGATATTTATATTGTCAACTTTGACAGATGTGACAATCTTGAATGTCTTGTTGCATCTGACGAAGAGGTAATACTTTTGCACAAACGACTAGGTCATGTTCACAAGACAAACATTAGTAAACTTGTGAAACATGAGCTCGTTAAAGGCCTGCCAAAGATCAACTTCAAGAAAAGCAAAGTTTTCAATTCTTGTCAAGTTGGTAAACAAACCAAAAATTCCTTTTAACCAAAAAGGATGGTCAGCACCTCTCAACCCCTGGAGCTACTTCACTTAGACTTGTCTGGACAAACCAAATCCGAAAGCTTTAGTGAGTGTAGATATTGTTTAGTTAAAATCGATGATTTTTGTAGATTTACCTAGGTATCCTTCTTAAAAAGTAAGGATCTAACTATTGATGCTTTTAGTAAGCTTGTAGAAGACTACAAAATGAGAAAGCATTTGAAGTGATTAGGATTAGAAGTGATCACAGCGGAAAATTTGAGAATAAATCATTTTCTTTTTTTTGTAATAAATATGGGATAAAACATGAATTTTCTTTCCCTAGAGTCGCACCTTAGAATGGTGTAGTTGAAAGGAAAAATAGGACCTTGCAAGAGTGTGCCTCACAATGCTGTGCAAATCAAAGCTGTCTCAATATTTTTGGGTAGAGACTGTAAACACTACTTGCTATATCCAAAATAGATCCTTTATTAGACCAATCCTAAACAAGAAAACTTTTGAACTCTATCATTGAAGAACACCTAGAATATCCTATTTCAAGATATTTTCTTGTAGATGTTTTATACTTAACGTCAAGGATAATCTTGATAAATTTGATGCTAGTAGCTTAGAAGAAATCTTCTTAGGTTATTCGACAAGAAGTAAAGCCTATAGAGTTTTCAACAAGAAGAATTCTATCATTGAGGAGACTATTCATGTATCTTTTGATGAAACACTAGTTCACTCTCAATCTTCTGTAAATGATGATGACCTAATAGATGATCCTTAAAACATACCAAAGGAGAACATTTTAGATGCGGTACCCAAAGATATATCCTATATGAAGGATCATCTAAAAGAATTTGAGATAGGAGAACTATCTAAAGGGGTTCAGATTAGATCTTCCATCAACACTTTTTCTTTCACAGCCTTTGTTTTACAGTTAGAACCTTAAAATGTTAAGGATGCTTTTTCTGACAATTGTTGGATTATTACAATGGAGGATGAGTTGAATCAATTCAAAAGAAATCAAGTATGGGAACTTGTTCCAAAACTTGACTCTTGGACCATTATAGGAACCAAAAGGGTATTTTGGAATAAACTTAATGAATCAGGAGAAGTAGTTAGGAATAAAGCTAGACTTGTGACCCAAGAGTATAAGCAAGAAGAAAGAATAGATTTTGATAAAACATATGGGCCTGTAGCTCACCTAGAATCCATTAGAATGTTACTAGCCTTTGCTGGCCACATGGAGTTTAAATTCTTTCATATTGACGTCAAAAGTGCCTTTCTAAATGGATTTATCAATGAGGAAGTCTATGTTAAACAGTCTCTAGGTTTTGAAGATGCTAATTATCCAGAATACATATATAAATTAAACAAAGCATTATCTGGCCTAAAACAAGCTCCACAAGCTTGGTACGACAGATTAAAAACTTCTCTAATTGAAAATGAATTTAAAATTAGCAAAATAGATCCAACCTTATTCACAAAAAGAAAAGAAAATGATCTGTTAATAATACAAATTTATGTAGACGATATCATTTTTGGTGCTACTAATGATCTTTTATACCAAGAATTTGCAAAGGTAATGTAGGAGCAGTTTGAGATGAGTATGATGGGAGAACTTTGGTTCTTTCTTGGCCTTCAAATTGACCAGCTATCCTCCAGAATTTTCAAATCTTAAACCAAATACACCACGGAGATCTTGAAGAAATTCTCCATGGATAAAGTAAAAGGAAAAGAAACACCTTTGGCAGCTTCTACATAGTCAAAATCTGATGACACAGGTAGGTTTGTAGATTAGAAATTGTATAGAAGCATGATAGGATCTTCAATATACTTAACTGTTAGTGGATCTAATATTCTCTTTAGCACTTGCTTGTGTGCTCGCTTTCAAGCCAACCCTAGAGAAGTATAGTTAAATGCTATTAAAAGAATACTTAGATACTTAAACCACACACTAGACCTAGGACTTCTATTCGAAGTCAATCACATTAGAGCTTTGTTCCTTTTGTGATGTTGATTATACAGATAGCTTTACATATCAAAGAGTAATAGTGGAACATGTCAATTTCCCGAAAACTCCCTAGTCTCTTGGTTCTCTAGAAAATAACACACTGTTTTACTTTCAACAATAGAAGCTGAGTATGTAGATGCATCTTTAGCCTATTCACAAATATTATAGACGAGACAAACTCAAGAAGATTTTGGCCTTTCCTACAAGAATAACAAAATACTTTGTGACAACACTAGTACCATAAATCTATCTAAAAATTCAGTTCAACACTCTAGGACAAAACATATTGATGCTAGGCATCACTTTCTAAGAGATTATGTCCTAATAAGAGAGATCAACTTAGAATTTATTAAAATAGAAAATTAATTAGCTGATATCTTTACAAAACCTTTGCCAAAGGAAAGATTTAACCTAATTTGCCATTCACTAGGTTTATCTAGATTAAAAGAGCTTAATTGTAATTTTGATTGCTATGTTTTTAGCTCTTGATTGATCAATTTTTACAATTGATCGACCAAAATATTTGATCAACAATTTATCTTGATTGATCGACCAAATTCTTTGGTGGGAAATTTCCCTCCAAAAATTTGAGCTTTGATCGATCAACTTAATTGTTTGATCGACCAATCTAGTTGGACGGGAATTTCTCTCCAACTGTTTGAACCCTGATCGACCAATTAGCTTATTTGATCAATCATTTTCTATTTTGATCGACCAAAACTGGGCGGATTTGCTTTTTGCATTTGCAATCCAAATCACCTTTAATCTCGCCTCTAATCTACTCAACCGAACCTAATCTACTTGATTACCTACCTTAAGTGCATTTACCAAGTTTGTTAACCCAAGTTTGTTTGAAACAACATTGCTTTTACCTCAAAACCTTCTTTTTAACTACCCATACCCCACCAAATGGTCCCACTTCCATCTTTCCACTAGCCAAACAATAAACCACCTGATCCCACCTCTCCTCCTTTGGCCATCCTGATTGACCAATCTCCCCAACGCCATTGACCACCACCACAACTCAACGTCGTGCAGCCCCATGACACCGCACTTCCCTATGGATACTCCTTGCTCGCCGGCCATGCTCGCCGCCATCAACACGCACGCCATGCTCCCTCGATCAACCAATCCTTGATCGGTCATGGCACACTCTAAATTTAGAATTAAATTCGTCTCTATTGGAATTTTTTACTTGAGTATTAGATGTGCCATGATTAGATCTGATGATTTTCTTGCTTAATCTGGCGGTTGCTTGTGAAATCTTGTAGTATATGTGACCAAATCATTTGTGTACATCTCATTTATTTAGTGTCTAATCACTTTTGCTTGACTAAAATTGTTGGTTGATCGATCGAAAGACAATTTTCCAAAATCGCATCTGACTTGCTTTTGATCGACGAGTCTTAATTGATCGACCAATGTGTTTTTGCTGATCTGAAATGGCTCCAAAACATGCACATGCCTCCTCTTCTACTCATCGTGATGATACTTTTGACTGCTTTTTCATCACAGAGGCCGCTCGCGATCATTTTTCACTCTTAGCCAAACTTTCCCCGTATGTTGGTAGACTAGTTGATTTTGCCTACTTCAAGTCTATATTTCCTGGAATCCACAAAAAATTTGCTTATCACCAGATTTTGCATCTTTTTTGGCAGAACTTTTATGCGGGTTCCAAGAATAACTGCATACCTTGTGTTGATCCAATGGCCTATCACCTATTTACACCAATCTAAAGAACATAAGTGAGGGTTTCAACATCGAGTTGACCTCAAACGTCTATGGCATAAAGGTTCTGGTCAATGCGAACGTGATTTCTAAGGTTCTTGGTTGTCCTTTGATTGCCCAGCAATCATAGTTCTTAATTGACCTAAATTAGGCTAGGACTTAAGATAAGTTAGGGTTATTCATGCATGCATACGCATTATCTGCATCTTTACTGCTTTCCTTTAGCTATGCATAAAATAATGTTATAATGTGTTGATTAAGTGCATTATGTCGATTGTAGGGAATAAGCTGATTAGGAGCTGGATCTGAAGCTGGATCAGGAATAATAGGAGTTGTAGCAGAGCTGGAGCAGAAGGCTTAGATTAGATGTAGGAATAACGATGTAAGGGATTTAAAGGTTTGCTATTCTATTAAGTAGGAATAAAGTAATAAAATGTGAAGAGCTTAGGTCCATCCTAGCCCTAGGATAGCCTAGAGACTTCCCCAAGCCTTAGCCACCCTTAGATTAGGTCACAGCACCCTAGGAACCCCTAAAACCCTAGTTCCAACCCTTCTCTGGACATCCAGATAAGTTTTAAGACGTCCGGGGCCCTTAGCCAAATCCCTCACACTTCAAAAACACTTCTGCAGTGTTATTGGACATCCAAACACTTTGTCAGACGTCTAATTTCTGTAGAATACCCGAAACAGAACCCGAAATCCTTCCTGACTCTGATTGGACGTCCAGACAACACGTCTGGACTTCTGATTTTTGAGTAGAAGACGTTTGATTCTATTATTAGACGTCTGATACTGCTCTCCAATTCCTGTTTTGAGATTTAAGCCTTGATCTTGGATCTCTAGGTCCCTAAACCCAATTCCAACCCCATAGGAACCTAAATTAAGGTGCCCTAACCATAGTACATCACCTCTAGGCCTCCCTAAGGACCTAATTAGGTCCTCACTAAACCTAATTGACTTGGATCTTAGTAAATTCCATCAGCCTATTCAATTGGAGTCATTGAGTCCAATTGAGCCCTGATCTCAGCACACACTATCCAATTGGACTCAGTGAGAGTCCAATTGACCTATACCTGGCTTAATTGAGTTGTTTTACTCTCAATTAAGTTTCCACACACCCAATTAAACTTGTATTAAGTTTAATTGCACTTTACCTTAGTGAATTAGGGTTTATAACCCTAATTTGAGACCTACCTTGACCTAAACCCACTAGAACCCAACCTAATCAACCTATCCACCTAAGTTTCGACCCACACACACCATCCACATGAAAATATCTAGCCTAGAGTTCTCTAGAACTCTCTACCATGTGTGGTTTCCTTGGTTGCCAAAAATAGCAACCAAGAGCCATTCAATTTTTAGATCCACATTTGGTGGATCTAAAAACCACCATCCACCCTCTCTCTCTCTCACTCTCCCACGAGCTCCCACCATAGGCCTCTCTAGAGAATTCCATAATTCTCTAGAGAGCTTCCCTTAAGTCTGTAAAAAGACCCTTTGGGTGGCCATTTGCACCCATTCACTTCCTTGGCATCCATTCCACTTAGAATAGCCACTTCCATCTCTACTCCACTTCCACGAGTAGAGCACTACCATGGAGGCCACCATCTCCACGCCAGGAAGCTGGATCAGCTCCCCAACCTCTCTCCAAGGGCCAGCCTAAGTTCCATTGGCCGCCCCTCCTTCTCTCAACCACTCAAAGGCCATCGGGGACCACCCCTGAATGCCCTTCCATTATGCTAGATTTAGATTATGCTCTTCGTATATTTACTGCTTTTATTTACTGCTTAGTAGTGTAGTCTTACTTCTCCCCCAATGATGCATGAGAAATCCCCCCATCGATTCTTGTATGCGATCATTTTCTGGTAGCTAGATTTAATTTTCAAGCATTTATGTACAAGCTTCCCTCTACGTTTTATGTTGCAAACGACTCTCCTGCTGAATGAATGAAAAATGCTTATATATATATTTGTCTCTATATGTCTGAAATCACCATGAGCTTAATAATTGTCATTCTTTTTGTGTGATTCAAGTTGCCTGTTTCTGATTCCTAATATTCTTGCAACTAAGCATGTCATACCTAAATACGTAATAATCACGAACTGGCATGCGATTCTAAACAAAGTAGAGTAAGATCGATTTCAAAAGTAAAGCAATGCCTCCCAGAGATGAACGACCAGGACTCAAGTCTCGTTATCTTTAGAAATTAATTTTTGACAAACGTTTTTGCTCGACTATACTATGATTTTCGACGACTTTCAAATGCGCGAAAACGGCCATTTGTCAAATGGCACCGTTGCCGGGGAGGCAACGTCATTTTTCTTGATTTTGATTTTTTAATCTATCACTGACAAATCTACCTCTACTTTGTTTTCGATGTGCGGGACAACACAGAACGAAAACGGGATCTGCGCACATAACGAGCGCGGTGAAGAAAAATTAGGTGCACATCAACTATCTTAGATTAGGTTTCTCTTTTTGAACCCTAGGAGTAGATTTACTTGCTGCAATTTGTTTTCAAAAATTCTTTGTGAAAAACAAAAAAGAATTTTCTCATTTTCATGAAAAAGAAAAAAAATCAAAAAGAAAAATTTTGAAAAAAAAAATCTACATTAGATTTCCTTTCGAATCTAGGTTACTTTAAAAAAAAAAAGAGAAAAATATTTTCTATGAATCTTTTGAAAAATATTTTTTGAAAAAAAGAAACGTGCAAAAGTTTTGAAAAAAAAAACCATCCTTTTTGGTTGAAAGCCTAGATTTGAATTCAAACCTCTTTAAGAGGCTTTTCCACCATCTTCTAAACTTTCGGCCAGATTTCAAGCTTGACTTAAAAATTCGATTGCTGAAAAAGATAGTAAGTAAAAAATTCTGAAATTTGGGCTAAACCTTCATTTTCAAACCATCTTTCAAATTCCACCATTATTTTGAAAAAATTGCAAGTATAAAATTTTTAAAAATTCACGAAGTGCACGAGGGTCAGATTGACCCAGATTCA
Organism: Thalassia testudinum; assembly: GCA_037157565.1. Taxonomy (NCBI): domain Eukaryota; kingdom Viridiplantae; phylum Streptophyta; class Magnoliopsida; order Alismatales; family Hydrocharitaceae; genus Thalassia; species Thalassia testudinum. The sequence continues at coordinate 52,411,150 of JAZHRO010000035.1, read as the reverse complement.
AACTTTTTCAAATTTCAAAAAGCAATTTTGAGCAATTTGTATATCTGTTTTGACTAAAAATGGTGGGGTTTGAAAGCTAATCTCATTGGCTTTATTTTCCATATTTTTTCTAAATTTTTGAATATCATTTGATACTGTTTCAACGCGAAAAACCGACCAGGGGTCAAAATTCCAGATCTGACCCCCTGATATTCAAAATTCCGTAAAAATTTGGTTGAAATAGTAAAAATTCTGAAAAACTATTCTCTGAAAAACTGATTGAAAGAGGAATCTACTCAAAAAATTTCAAACTAATTTGATTCCAATTATTAGTATAAAATAAACATTAATTTTGTGGTCTGCTGAAACAGAGAAAAACCCTAGAAGTGCATGCAACCTAGGTCAAACCCTTAGGGTTACAACTAGAGACCACACATTGGGCTAACTTAGACTTAATCAAGTCTAGTTAGCCAGTGAACTTGGTCACCTTGTGGGCCACTCACCACAAACCCCACTGAAGAAAACAGGTTAAAATTAACTTTAAAATACGAAACCAACTCGAGTTCGTTGTCGTACTACTAGGTGAGTTTAATCTCTCTTGCCAAACCTGGTGACTAATTCTGCGGGGTAGTGTCAAACGACCGCGGCTTGAGGGTCAACGGAACCAGAGGCATAAGCCAAAGGAAGAACCTTCCCCTTAGTCCCCTCGTAACCAGACTGGCTGGGTTAGCTTGAGAGGTGGGATTCGCTTTCAGTCGGTTGTACGACGAACTTATCTTCAGGAATTCAAATCCCTAACGAAAAATGTAGTCACCTGATCTATAAGGACCATTTGATTGACAGGGCCTTAGCCTTGCCCTGCGTGGCTACACGAACCCAAGGGTTGGGCGGTGTATGCACGGAAGGAGGTCACTTCGACCTCACTTGGCTGGACCTTGGGAGCCGCTCCCAAGGAGGCGAGCCACTTCTTCTATCTGCTGAGCCGCGATGGCTAACATTGGATCTGGACCTAATCAGAATCCAGAAGAGCTAGACGCACGAGCTTATCTGAGAGCTCGGGTCACTGAATTAGCTCAACCTTGGGATCAGAACCCAAGGTGGCGAAGACGACTTTTCGCTTCGCCTGATCCTTCTCCTCAGGTTACCGAAATGGTTAACCCATATCCTAACCCTGGATATTATGACCCATACCAGTCGGTCCCTCAAAGGATCACATCTTATAACCTAGGATATGGATTTCATACTCCTGCTTCTCACCCATGGAACATGGGTAGACCTGATTCACCCCTTGGAACCCTTGAAGAGCCACCGATGCATATGCGGCCACATTATAGAATACAGAGAGCTATAGCGAGTGCTAAGGAAAAGGCTGCATCCTATCTGCACTCTTCTTCTGATCTGCACTCTTCTTCTTTCACCGACATCCCTAATTCGGATATTAGAGATTCTGAGAGGACACTTTCTATCCCTGATCCAAACATCCGAAAACCAGAAGTAGCTATGGATGCTTTGACCGAAGAAATAAATATGCTACCTAAGGCAGGAATTATTGAGGAACCCAATGCATGAGGGTAAAGCTTTGAGCAGAATGAGCTGGAGATGCACCTATCATCCTAGTCAATCAAATAGATGGCTCGACTCTGAGCCTGAAGAGTCAGCCTCTGATGAATCAGAGATGGGTATTGATGAGGACGAAGTAATTTCTGACGAGGATTTCAGTGGCCTCCCCACAGATCTTCTACTTTCACGGATACCCCTATATGACCCAAGGCCTGGAGAGGGAATGATCTTTGATGTCAATTATCATTATGAGGATCCCTATGACTTAGATTCTGGTTCTGAGATACATGTTGATCTTCTCCCTCAGCAACTTCTTGCTAAATTGTGGGACATAATAAATTAGCTAAATCAACATCATGATCCCACCTCTGATTATCCTCTATTTTCCACTACCACTCCACACTTTCTTATAAGTAGACTTTTTAGAGTAGGGGTGCACAATCAGCTGGTTCACATCTCCAGACCACTGATTCTGGGAGCATACGAGCATATCTTTCTCTTAATCTTAGCCGGCTCCTATGCTAGAAATGACACATCTGATTGAGTTTTCGCCCAGCTGGAGGTGTTAAACTCAGCACATATAGATACCATTCGCCCCACATTCCACAATCATTTATATATAACCATTTTTATACATAGCATATTTTTGTTTTAGCATATTTCCCTTTTATATTGCATATTAACAGGTTAGCCGGTGCTCAATATTATTTCAGGAGCAATTACAGGTGATTTCTACCCATTCTCTCCCTGCAGCATTTATTTTCTTTTACATTCATGCATGAGGACATGCAAGAACTTAGGCATGGGGGGGTAGATATAGAAAAACTAAAAAAAAATTTTTGTCAACACTTAGGAAAACCTCGGAGCTGCATGCAAAATGTACTTTAGGATCTTAAATAAAAGAACAACCGACTCCAGCTCCAATGCTCTCATTGGAGCTAGAAATCGTTCGCAACAACCACTTCCGACTCACTCTCTCACCTTTTGTTCTAAATTTAGGCTCAAGCTGATTGTAACCCGATACGGGAAATTCACGGAGTACAAATTATATGAGGTTACATGTTTATAGCATATATAGATATTGCATTCATGAATAAGATTATTTTATTAAGAGAATGCATTAGGAATTTTATCTTTTAGTTGATTCCTGTAATCTGGAATCCAGTACAACTTTTCACACACACGTAGAATTTGCAATGGATTCACGGTGAAGGTTGATAAACGTCTTCAGTTTGTCGAGAAGAAGCAATGCTTCTTTTCTTGAACCCTTGGACAATGTTTTGGGAGTCAGGCAGATTTTCCTCCAAAAATCCACCAAATAGTGTGAGATGAGAGGAGAGTGTACTGGTGCTCTAAGATTAGTGCGAGGAATCTTGAATCCTAGATAATTAGGTGATGATGCTTTGAGATGAGACATAGTTCTCTCTCTCAGTTCCTGTGTATGCATTTTGTGCAAAATTGTGAGAGCTGCCGAATAAGGCAAATACGCGGAGAGCAAGTTTTCATAAAACTAAGGCTAAGGTGGATGGTTACGACCATTCTTTATGGAATCATCGGCTGAAGGAGGGCATTGATGTCAAGGTCAGAAATACACCGTCCTATCCATCTCTCCCAGTGCTGTGAGTAGGCACTTCCACCAAATAAGCCACCCAATGTCTCTTGAGTAGCACCAATCCCCAATAATGCCTCCTTAATAAAGTTCATGGATGTATGCCAGTTGTGTTATGCTGAAAAAAAAAATAAGAAAAATTAGAAAAAGAAGAAAAAAGAAGAAAAGAATGAATATTTAGTGTTTATCAAGGCAATACCACAAAATAAAATTGAGCTCCACCAAATATGGCCTTAACCTATTTTTCTTGTGTTTCTGACTGCCCGAATACTGGCTGAGGAATCCCGACTTAGTGTTAGGGTTATGAGAACTCAATTAAAGTGTTAATGCCTAGTGAGACCACCAAATACAAATCCTATGTGTGAATCTGGTGAGGTTGTGAGCTCTAAGAAAAAGAAAGAAAAAGAGCAAGAGAGAATGAATACAAAGGAATCAAAGAGAGCATAGTTTTTCACATCTTTCTCTAAGTTAAGTTACTTAGTAATTCGGGAATCTAGATTCTATAGTACTAGTCTCTATGTTGCCAAGTGAGAATGAGCCACCAAATATATAATCCTTTCCCTCAGAGATTCTCTACCTAAGCCTAAAGCTGGGGTGGAATTCATAAAATATCTTGAATACCCCGAGGGAAGAAGTCCGCCTATCCTGCTAGAATTTTTATTAGGGGTCAAGTACAAGCTTTAGAGGTGTATTAGTTTTCACTCAAATCCGTTGCAAAAGCTACATAGCTGCACCTTCACGATTGTCTGGATTTCTAGAGCATAGGATGAAAACAAAAGGGAGAAAAATCTCTATGCAAACACTTGATAAAATAACCAGTCCTATAGGGACCCTTGCTGTAAATAATTTAGTCTTGCATTTGCTAGGGACTAGCAAGATTTAGGCATGGGGGTATGATTGCCCAGCAATCATAGGTGTTAATTGACCTAAATTAGGCTAGGACTTAGGATAAGTTAGGGTTATTCATGCATGCATACGCATTATCTGCATCTTTATTGCTTTCCTTTAGCTATGCATAAAATAATGTTATAATGTGCTGATTAAGGGCATTATGTCGATTGTAGGGAATAAGCTGATAAAGAGCTGGATCTGAAGTTGGATCAGGAATAACAGCAGTTGTAGTAGAGCTGGAGCAGAAGGCTTAGATTAGATGTAAGAATAATGATATAAGGGATTTAAAGGTTTGCTATTCTATTAAGTAGGAATAAAGCAATAAAACGTGAAGAGCTTAGGTCCATCCTAGCCCTAGGAGAGCCTAGAGACTTCCCCAAGCCTTAGCTACCCTTAGATTAGGTCACAACACCCTAGGAAGCCCTAAAACCTAGTTCCAACCCTTCTCTGGACGTCCAGATAAGTTTTAAGACGTCCAGGACCCTTAGCCAAATCCCGCACATTTCAAACCCACTTCTACAGTGTTATTGGACGTCCAGACACTTTGTCAGCCGTCTATTTTCTGTAGAATACCCGAAATAGAACCTGAAATCCTTCCTGACTCTGATTGGACGTCCAGACAACAAGTTTGGACTTCTGATTTTTGAGTATAAGACGTCTGATTCTATTATTAGACGTCTGATGCTGCTCTGCAATTCCTGTTTTGAGATTTAAGCCTTGATCTTGGATCTCTAGGTCCCTAAACCCAATTCCAACCCCATAGGAACCTAAATTAAGGTGCCCTAACCATAGTACATCACCTCTAGGCCTCCCTAAGGACCTAATTAGGTCCTCACTAAACCTAATTGACTTGGATCTTAGTCAATTCCATTAGCCTATTCAATTGGACTCATTGAGTCCAATTAAGCCCTGATCTCAGCACACACTGTCCAATTGGACTCAGTGAGAGTCCAATTGACCTATACCTGACTTAATTGAGTTGTTTTACTCTCAATTAAGTTTCCACACACCCAATTAAACTTGTATTAAGTTTAATTTCACTTTACCTTAGTGAATTAGGGTTTATAACCCTAATTTGAGACCTACCTTGACCTAAACCCACTAGAACCCAACCTAATCAACCTAGCCACCTAAGTTTCGACCCACATACACCCACACACACCATCCACACGAAAATATCTAGCCTAGAGTTCTCTAGAACTCTCTACCATGTGTGGTTTCCTTGGTTGCCAAAAATAGCAACCAAGAGCCATTCAATTTTTAGATCTACATTTGGTGGATCTAAAAACCACCATCCACCCTCTCTCTCTCACTCTCCCACGAGCTCCCACCATAGGCCTCTCTAGAGAATTCCATAACTCTCTAGAGAGCTTCCCTTAAGTCTATACAAAGACCCCTTGGGTGGCCATTTGCACCCATTCACTTCCTTGGCATCCATTCCACTTAGAATAGCCACTTCCATCTCCACTCCACCTCCACGAGTAGAGCACCACCATGGAGGCCACCATCTCCACGCCAGGAAGCTGGATCAGCTCCCCAACCTCTCTCTAAGGGTCGGCCTAAGTTCCATTGGCCGCCCCTCCTTCTTCTCTCAACCACTCAAAGGCCATCGGGACCACCCCTGAATGCCCTTCCATTATGCTAGATTTAGATTATGCTCTTCGTATATTTACTGCTTTTATTTACTGCTTAGTAGTGTAGTCTTACTTCTCCCCCAATGATGCATGCGAAATCCCCCCATCGATTCTTGTATGCGATCATTTTCTGGTAGCTAGATTTAATTTTCAAGCATTTATGTACAAACTTCTCTCTACGTTTTATGTTGCAAACGACTCTCCTACTGAATGAATGAAAAATTCTTATATATATATATATATTTGTCTCTATATGTTTGAAATCACCATGAGCTTAATAATTGTCATTCTTTTTGTGTGATTCAAGTTGCCTGTTTCCGATTCCTAATATTCTTGCAACTAAGCATGTCATACCTAAATACGTAATAATCACGAACTGGCATGCGATTCTAAACAAAGTAGAGTAAGATCGATTTCAAAAGTAAAAGCAATGCCTCCTAGAGACGAACGACCGGGACTCAAGTCTCATTATTTTTAGAAATCAATTTTTGACGAACGTTTTTGCGTGACTATACTATGATTTCCGACGACTTTCAAATGCACGAAAACGGGCATTTGTCATCCGTCTGTTGGTCCTACTTTTTTGGAGCTTCACCAATAGACACAGACGAATTCCATTAGGGGACCCTGCTTACTCCCTTTCACTATGACTTGGGTTGTCCTGCCAAGTCTCCTTATTTTCTTCATCTTCCACGATTTCTTAATCATGTCTTTCTTTGGAATTTTTTTCCTAAATCCACTTCATTTGAAAACTACCCTGGTATTATGCTCATTACCCTTCATGCTTTTCTTAAGAACAAGCGGTTCAAGTAGAACCATTTGGTTCTCTATTTGATGAGCAAGCAGCCCACTAGCTCCTTTCAGTTTGGGACACTTCTTTCTCATATCTTCCTACACTTTAGTGTTCCAATGGATATGTAGACAATTCATTATGAGAGTCTCCATATTTGATAAGCTCACTTATACAAAGATGGAGCAAGCTCAAGGAGCCTATGGTGAGGATGCAGTCCAGGAGTAGCAGCAGCCTCAGGAGTCCTCAGCAGTACCTCCTTTCCAGCCATACGAGCACTTCACTACAACCTATCCTCCTTTAGTGCAACCCTCTCGATCCTTCTACCAGCAGGAGTGGGGTCTTCTAGACAGATTGCTTACTGGTAGGGATTATGTCAACATTCAAGATGTGACTGATGGTATTTTGTCGATGATGCATAGATAAAGAGAGACTGATATGGTGTTGATGAGACATGGGCATCAGATATCCGAATACCTTAATGCTTAAGACCAATTTTTGGATAGACTTAGAGAGTTTATCCACGGGAATTAGCAGCAGCTTCACAGCCCTCCTCGTCCTTGTTGATCTACTACCGTGCCTCCATCATCAGCAACACCTCCTCCTCCTACTGCAGCAGCACCAGCAGATCAGCAGGTGACACCTCCTCACCGGACATCTAGGAAGCCAACCTCCAGATCATCAGCTCAGAAACGCCTATGTCTTGGTCAGCCTACTTCTTCAGAGTGATCTGACTCAATGGATCTCGAGTTAGACACTATCCTCCAGAGTATGTTGGATGCATTCATGGCATCTTTAGATGAGTAGCTTAGTCTCTATTTTGATTAGCTTTATGGTTTGTATAACTTTTCTTTTCTCTAGACTATTTTTATCTTCCTATGCTTATCTAGACTCATTTATATTGTTATTATATGCATGGTTACTATCTCTCAGCTAAATATTTCACTCTTTAAATTACATGTTGAAATTATTAATGCGTCATTTACATGCTTAAGGGGGAGAGATTTGAAATCAATAGCAACAGTTTTACTTTCTGCTAAAACAAAAAGGAGATATTATGAATAACTTTTGCATTCATATTTCTGTACATAATTATAATTTTGTTGTCATAAAAAATAGGGAGAATGTAAGTACCTCTATTTTGATGCATCAAAATCATGCTATTTGCAAGACTAATATTTCATGACTTTTTCTCATGGTTCAAAACTTCGATCATGGATCAAGTTATAAGAATGCTGATCTGTATCTCGAGTGTCTTTTATCTTTATTGAGTCTAGAATATTTTTTAAGGAACTTCAAAATAAGTCTCAAATAGATTTTCGCGCTTCATATTAAAAATAAGTTTTTAGGCTTATTAATCGACCAACCAACTTAATTAATCGATCAAATCAGCCCATTTTAGGAAATTGATTAATTCACTTTTGATCGACTATTTAGGTTAATTAATCGACCAATCATTGATCGATCAAATAACTAGCTTGACTGACCAAAACTCTTTTTGATCAATCAAACTACCATAATTAATAAGCCAATTTCATTTCCTTTTAAGGTCAATTTGCTAGTATAATAAAGTTTGCACATAGCCCCTTTAACACACTCTCAAGTAGAAAATCATTCAAATGAAAGAGCTTCTTATGCTTCTCCAAGTGCTTTTGCACTTCTGTTTTTCACGTCTTTCAAAGCATGACGATTTAAACCTCTGTTGAAATTCTAGTTTGACTTCTGTTGAGGTTCCATAGGTTCTTTATTGCTCTTTTACATTGTTGCTTTTGATTAATGGATCCCAAGTTGTTGGTAGAAATCAATTATTATTTTTTGCTTTTCTTCAGGTTAGTAAGAGAAGGGTTCATTATAAAGAGGTTGTACTACCCTCGTTCAAGTGGTACCTTAGTGGATTGACTAGCTTCGCCTAATCAGTAAAATCCTAAGCTGAGAGGCTTAAGTAGTGTTTTTCACCTAGTTTGGTTTTCCACTACAAATCCAGGTGTTATCTATGCTTAATACTTTTGTGAATTGATTTACATTCCATTTTTCTTAAAGCGATACTATTCACCCCTCCCTTCTAGTGTACTATTATGATCAGTAGGCACACTAAAATCTAACCCTAACTCCCCAACCTAATCTCCACCAACTAACCTCACCTAACTCCACCTATGCTCCCTACTCCTAGTCCATTTTGGTGCCAACAACAAGCCACCTTTTCAATCCTCAACCATCACCAAGAGACCTATTTTGGCACCAAAATAGCTATAACCACCTCCCCCATCTTGGCGCTAAAATGACCCATCATCTCAACCACACATCTCCCATTAAACCCATCCTAACCATCCATAAGTTGGCACCACCTAAGCCTTTCTAGAAGCCTCCTTTTTGGTGCCAACTTATGGGTGTCTCTCCACTACCAAAAGGCACCACCATCCAACCATAACCACCCCCTTGTGCCCTTTGGGTTGGCACCATTTAACCATAGCGTTAGGATCACTCGACCACCTCCATCACGCCATCCTAGCCACCTATCTTATCCACACTAACCATCGCCTCTCCACTTTTAGATATTCCCCACCTAACAGCCTAAATCCCATCTTCACCATTAGTTTAGGTTCTAGCCCTAACCATACATCACCTTCCATTCACACCAAGGAAGAAGAAGAGAAGAAGATCAAGGGGGCAACCTACCTGCCCCCTTGGTGGCTTCTTCCTCTCCTTCTTCCTTGTGCCATGCCAAGGAGGAGATCTTCTACATAGAGGGGACAACCAAGTAGAGGAGGACCCTTGAAGGTGGTTGACACCCACCTTTTGGAGAGAGCTTGGAGGAGGACTACATCAAGAAGAAGACAAGGAGACCCTTTTCAAGTGCGGGCACCTACACTTGAAGCAAGGGCCATCCCGACTTCAACCAAAGGATCCCCACTTTCTTCTTCTTTGTCCCAATATCTTATATTAGCTAGTGTGTTTTTATTTTCATGTAACAAGCATTCCACTACATTCCCTCTAGTTTCTAGTAATACAAGTTGCAAATTACCTTCCAATTTCTATTTTTATCTTAGTGTGTTTTTTTTTCATGTTATTAGTAGTTTAGTGCACCACACCCCTCCTCTTTTAATTGCCCAAGGCGCACCTACCTCGGGTAAGCTTAGAAGAGAGGGCTTCATTCTTGTCACTTAGGCATAGGTTTTAGCGTAGTTCATCTTCGCTTTCCAAAAACCCAATTGTTTCCAAAACCCTAAAAACGACAAAAATGAAAATCACAATAAGAAAAGTGAGGATTTGAGAGGTGAGAGAAAGAATCAATTCATGTGATTAACAATTTGGCCTCCTTGGACTACGCTAGATACTCTACTATCTAGGTATTATAAATTGTAAAAGTTGATTGCGGATTTACATGTACAACGACACTATTTCGCATTATTAACAAAATGTGCATTTCTCGTATCGTATTCATTGCCATTGTCACTTTTTATTAATATTCTATTGTGGTGCACATTACAAAGAAACCCCTCCTCTTTCATGAAAATGTCATTTCATCTTTACATAGGATTGTGACCTTAATTAAATAGGGGTTTTGGCTTAAATTGTTTGGGAAATGATTTGTGAATAATAGATTGTTATCATTTGTAGAGTTTAATAGGTACGTGCCTCCTTGTGGACATGACCCACTTTATTTTGCGTGGTTAATTTTAATTTATTATTTTGATTAGTGATTTTTTCACCACGTAATTTGCAACGACATAATATTTTTCTTGCCATTATAATCTTTTAAGCAAAAGGCACTAGATCAAATGACGTCATTGCCAGGGAGGCAACAAGCTTGTTAGACTCTTGCAATCTTCTTAATTGTTCACATTTGATTCTATTGGAGGCCATATATTCATTGGTATTCAAATTTGATTTTTGGTGCGAGGACATTACTTCTGGAGGAGTAGCACACTGCCCTTGCCATCATCTTGGTGGAAGCTCCATTACTGAAGGTAGGAGCTCAACGTGCTGTGATGGACCTTGTTTCCACGGCCAGAGGAGGGCATCTAGAGTGATTATCATCTTCATCTCCGCCGATCTTAAATAGTTAGATTTTGAACACTATTTCTATTTTATTTTCTATGCATTCATTTGAGACCCTTGTTCTGGCATAGTTTTGATCCTCAACCTTCTTTTAGGCCCCTACGTGGGTAATTTTTATTTTGTGGTTGTTTATCCTTTCCTTTGTGCATAAGTAACGTTGATAAAAACATAAATAAAAAATTTCAATTTCCTATTCTAGAAGCTGCATGCCAATAGATTGAATCATTTAGGATTGAATGAGTAGCTTCTAGATCTAATTTTTTGCCTTGCATATTGCATGAACATGTAGGAATCAAGTATGCACTTTTAACTTTGCATTTCTACCTGCCATGCAATTGGATTTAGATTAATTTCAAGACCAACTAATCTGTTTTGAATAGATCTAACAAGAGGTCACATTAAATTTTTGAAAATGGACATTAACTAAAGGAGGAACCCTAAAATCAAGGACTTGACTTGCAACATTGTCATGCAGTTCAAAAAATTCAAACTCAAAAGGTTTTTATGTTGTATGTACATGTGCATGATTTTTTTACCAAGGCACGCATTTAAACACTACTAGGTTTGGAACTGCTAGGAATGAGAGCCTCCTATTGTTGGGGTCTAAAGTGACCCAAACTTTAGTTCAAGGGTTCAAGCACCCCCAAAATTGTAGATTGAGGGCAGTTACAAAGCACTACAAAAGCACAACTTCAATGGAAGGGCTTGGCCTACTGGCATCCCTCCTTGCCAGGTTTGGAGGTGGCTAGACCACTTGGGCTTTAGGGAGGATCACCTAATTCCCAGTTAGTTATTCTTAGGCATATCGTAGGTTGATAAGTAGGCGAGTAATTATTTGTATAACTTGTTTTTTCACCTATAAATTGAAACTAAACTCAAGTGCCTAAATTTGTAAAGACCTAAAAAGTCCTTTGGAATTGTGTTCGCTTGGGAAAGATTCTGACTTGGGTGTGAGTTAGAATGGACCAATTTGACCACCACTCTTTTATCTCTTGCTCACACCCTTACCCCCATTCTTCCATTTTTTATTTCATGCGCCGAGATGGTCCATCGATAAACACCAGTTTATCATCATTCTTATGCCCTAAAACAGATTTAGCTCTTAGGGTTTTAACTCCACAAATAGGTTTTCGGACTGCATTTTGGCATTCACCTAGGTTAGGCATGCATTACATTTTATCGTATTTTTAATGCATCTATTTGAGTGTCAGGGATAGATATAAAGTCAGATCCTACATATCTTGGCACTCAAGAAGGCAGAAGATGAAGAAGAAGCTCCTATAAGTTGGATCCTAGCTAGATCCTACTCATCCCAGTTGGATCCTAATTCATTCTAGCTGGATCAACTCATCCCGAGCTCTATTCAACTCATCTCAACATAATGATATCTCTAGCTAGTTCACCTTAACTCCATTCAGCTCACCTCAGCTGGATGGCAGCTCAAACTAGCTCAAGTCAGTTGATCACAGCTCCACTCTAGCTCCTCCAGCTCAGAACAGTTCATTGGAAGCTCAACCTGACTAGGACTAGCTACTGCCATTGTTGGAGCAAGCAAATGAGGAGATTTAAGTATGCATTTGTTGTAGTATCCTCTAAATCACTCAATCAACAAATACAATTTATAGCTCGAAAGAAATCCGAGGTCGAACACAGGGAGCAAATATGGAATTCACGCATTAATCTCAACAAATAATATAAATGAGCACAATCAATTACTAAAAACTAATATTCAATGTAGCACATGAGTATATGAAGGATCTTATGAGGCAAAAAGACATCTAAGGTAAAATAATGGTGCTTTGAATCACCAATTATTAGCTTAGATACGCATATATAATTACTTAATGACCTAAATATGTGAACAGTATCAACCACTTTAAATCCATGCAAGCTTTAGTGCACAGTGCACTATTAGATGACAAAACATTCAATCAAACGGCTTAAGTGTCCACTACTACAGTGTTTTTCTTCTGTCTTTCTTCTTCCTTCTCTCTTGGCTTCTTCTTTTGCTTGTCTTCTTCTTCAGCCTCCTCCTCTCCACCTTTTCCTCTTCTCTTTCTTCAAGCCTTCTTCTTCAACCTCCTCTTCTCTTTCATTTCACACACAGGGGAAAGGACTCAAATTTTGGCTAAGTGTTAGCCAATGCATAGAAGAACAAAACCCCCCTTTCTCGCTATCTCTTTCCCTTCTCTTCCGCAAGGGCAACTGGGCGTTCAGGTAATTAGGTGAACGCATACCCAGGACCAGGGTTGTAGGCGTGGGTCACAATTGAGGTGTGAGTATAGATTAGGTAGGTAATTGGGTTCAAAGCTAGGCTAGTGTGTAGTGTCACGGGCAAGGCATGAGGGGCGTGCGGGGACCTCACCCATGGTGTTAGTTGAGGCAAACAACTAAGATAAGAAATTCCTTTCATGCACTGCTGTTGATCTTTCTCCCACCGATGTGGGACTAAACTAGCCCTCCTCGTCGCATGCGACTACGCATGAAGCCTCATCCAATTGAGGCACCTATTAAGGTTGAAACCAGTAATCGTAGGCCTAGGAAGATGTATGGAATGACTCCACGTAGCTTGAAGGTGGAGACTGGGGCTTGCGTGGCCTGGAGCAAACTTCAACCGAGCTTGAACTCACTTGGTAATGGTGGCAAAAGCTAGCACCTGAAATACAAGAATACAGGCTTCTTGCCGTGGTTAAAAAGCTCAAGAGGGTCATCGGTGGATGAGGAAAGCAATAGTGGTGGTTTTGTTGTGTGGGAGTAGGTGTAGTGGCTGGATGATGATAGGAACAAGAGCTGGTGATGGGTTTGTTCAGGAGCGGTTTGAGAGCGTGAATGGTGAAATAGAGAGGGCTTTGGTTCCGGTGGATGTGGCAAGGGTGTAGAGGGTTTCGGTGAGGTGGATGGAGGGGTGTAGTGGTGAGGACCTCTCGCTGGAGGTTCGGTCGGAGGTAGAGAAGATGAGGGTGAATGACGTAGTCGATGGTCGGATTTAGAGTAAAGAGGAGGAGAATCAACCTAAGAGTCTAAGGGAACTCAACTACTCCTAAACTAATGGATGAAAGGGGGAGATTGACTTACCAGGGGTACGTTGGTGCTGGGGATGAAGGTGCTCTAGTGGGGGTAGGAAACGGCGAGGACGACGGAGAGCGAGGCGTCAGCTGATACGGCACGACGCAGAGGAAGATGAGGAAGATGAATCTGCTACCAGTATTGCAGACGGATGACAAGAGAGGTTGGAGAAGATCACCAGACATTGAGGAGCTACTTGACCGGAGAGGAGGGAGGAAATGAGGATTTTCTAGCCAAATTCGAGCATGGAAGAATCGGGCAGGCCAAGGGGATCCTTGTATAGGCCTCAGGGAGTTAGTTTAGCTTAGGAATCAAGCTTTACGAGCGTGGAAAGCTTGCCAGAGTTGGAAACTCGAAAGATACCTGTATCTCTCATGCGTTTGCATGAGAGATTGGGAAGGTTATGGAGATTGAAGCTTCATGCGTTGGAAAGAGAACTTCTCAAGGAATCTCCCTTCCAATTTTGGAAGGGATTCGTTGATCAAAGAAGGAGTTCTCTTCAGTCAAAGGTCGTCAGAGAAGGATTCCTCCACGATAATGGTGGTGGGACCTATTTGCAAAGAATGATGACAAAGATAGGGCCCTATTTGTAAGGAATTCAAAAGTTAGTGGCATGTATGTGAGAGAAAAGACTTAGGCTGGACCAAATTGCAAACTAACTCAAGATGATCTCAGATTGGGTCCAAATTTTGGTACAAACATAATTTGGACCCAAGAAATCTAATGGTGAAGTTAGATTTAGGTTTTGACCATGTTTGAGTAGGTAATTTATGCAAAAACCTAAATTAGGGCAAGTATTTGTCTAAGACTCTATTTTAGGTCAAATTGGGTTCTAGTGGTCAAATTGAAGGTACCAAATCCTAGAGAATATTTTGATGTGAGTTTAAGAGGGTTTAGGTGAATTTTATACTGACCAGAACCTTAGTGAATCAAGCGGGTCTATTTTTAGGGTTTCAGATGTTATTTAATTCTCGGAACGTGCGAAAACCCATTTCTATTTGCACGGACCTACTTGTTAGACAATTAAGACCATTTTACCTTTAATTAACCCCTAAAAAACCCCATGATTATTTTGCAATTGAGATATGCTATTAAAATTGCACTTTTACCCTTATTTTCTTGTTATTCTTTAAGAATGGATTTGTAGTGAATTATGGTCCTCTGGCTGTTATGTAGGAGCATTTAATGATAGAATATGACTAAATAAAGATAGATATGGCTGATGATGACGTTATCATCATACCCCATTGCCTAACTTTTTCTAGTCCCTTAGCAAAATCTCATGGAATTAACTCAAATTTTAGACCATGCTTTTTTATGCTCAGAACTCTGATGTGTGCTTTCTTTTGTAGATTAGGTCAGAATGCTAATAATAGGCCTAGAGGTACTCAAATACCAACCAAGATCCAGACCTGACCAGCTTTAGCCTCAGTCTGCCGTGAAGGTTTCTAAGGCCCACAGGAACTAACCTAAGGTTCGTTGAACTCTACAGTTAAAGCACCTGTGCTTAAAACATGGTTAGTCTAGGTTCAGTTTGCATTGCATTTTTGTACAAGAATTTTTGCATTTTTGGAGAATTTTCTCTCTTTTTCTTCTTTATTTCTATCTTTAGATTGACTTTACAACACGGTCTGTATCGGATTCCTAGCTCCCACCGTCAATCCTCGTAGGGTCCCTGGCTTTTGATGCTTTGAGATAGCACCGCCCATGGCAACCCCCAGAACCCTGGCTTTCGACACTTCGAGATAGTGCCACCCATGGTGTTCTGTAGCTAAATTCAAGCCCTGGCAATTGACATTTTGGGATAATCCCACCCATGGCACCTGAATCAGCACAAGGTGCTTACGTGCGTCTGGTAGGATATTTGGATATCCTAAGAGACAAGCACCGTAGAGACGGTATGTTATTGCACATCTTCGAGGGGAATTTCCTGCCTCTCCATACAGGGAACTCATCCAAATCAACTTATGTTGATAAGCCACTCCTAATCTTGGTAGCTTTTTCAGAACATAATTAATGCTTTGTGTGATTTTGATAATTAAGTGCACTGAACCAGACTGTGTGTGGATTAGGGTGCTTAGGTTGCCGAGTCCTACAAACCAGAGGTCAGTTAATGAGGTCGAATAATCCCTAAGCCTTAGACCTAATACTTAAACTTTGCATTTTCCTCAACCTCTCGAAGACTATCCAGATCTTAACGGATACTTGAATTTTTAATCCTAAACATAGCCCAAGAGGTCTAAGATCAGTACTCATACTAATCTT
The DNA here is from genome assembly GCA_037157565.1 of Thalassia testudinum. Lineage (NCBI taxonomy): Eukaryota > Viridiplantae > Streptophyta > Magnoliopsida > Alismatales > Hydrocharitaceae > Thalassia > Thalassia testudinum. The sequence continues at coordinate 52,395,297 of JAZHRO010000035.1, read as the reverse complement.
TGTGTTTCTGTAGCACTTTTGATTTTCATTTTTTTCTTTTGATTTGGTCTAGAACTAAAATAGATTCCGTAATCTTTTACTAATCACTATCTCTTTTTATTTCAAATTCTTACTCCTTTTTGACATTTAAATCACCTCCTCTCTTCCTCCTCAAGAATGATTTGCATTTAATTCTCAAATTTTCCTCCCCTTTCTCCATTTTTTTGTTTTTTTTTTTAAAATTTCTTTTTTTTCTAATTTTTTGAAATATGTATTTTTTTTAGAACCCTTCAGAACTTTGAATTTTTGTATGTTTTCACTTTGACACCTCCCAATGCGTAAGTTTTACAATGTCCTCATTGTAAACCTGAGGGTATGAAATTAGTTTGGGATTAGGGATTAGAACAGGATAATCGAGTGAGTGAATGGGTCGAGATTACTGTTGCGGATGATTTCAAGCTCTGGTACGAGTACCAAAGGTGGAGTCGACTATTCTAAGACTGAACTCGAAGTGCAATAGGCGTGAAGTACAAAAGGATAATCAGAAGGATCTCGTGTTTTTTTGGAATGATGGGTTGCCTCCCATTAAGTGCTAAATTCAATGGTTTCAACCAAGGAAAAAATGGTATGGAAGATTTGTCAAATTAGATGAATTTTGTAGAATAAGCACCTTGATCAATAGCCTGGTTGGTCCAACTAGGTGCTTGTTCAAGTCAACAAGCTGATGATGCAGCACAAACCCAATTAATCTGGTGGGTTAATAGATGCGAATCAGTAGATGCGAAACCCACCATATACTCTGTGACTCAAATAGATGTGGAAGTGAAAAGCTAGGGTTTGGCTAAATCTGATCAACCTGGTCAGAGTAGGGATCCTTAAATGAAAAAGGGTCGCTGGAAGATGTAGGAACACTATAGAAGTGATCAGAAGAGGATGGGGAACGATTATCAGTCTGATCAAAGTCCGAAACCCAATTGAAATGTGGAAGGCAATCATCTACAATTGGCTCATTGAGAGGAAAATCAGCGTAGAAATTGAGTCTGATTGTGGGTCAGGGTTGAGAATGGGTTTTGGAAGGCTCTGTATGTGTAGAAGAGGTGGCATCAATAAAAATTATGTGTGAGGGCTCATCTAGGAAGGATTCCAAGGTAGGTTCATCTAGAGAGTCCTCATAATAGCCATCAAAATCAAATGTAAATGCCTGAAGAGTGTTTAGAGGATTATGGTAATCTGAGTCAAAGAAAGATTCGAACTTTGGATTGCAGACACTCTCGACAATTACTGTTTCTGATTCCTGAGGATCTAAAAGGAATGATTCCATCTCAGTGGAACTTGATTTTAAATTAATGATCTCGGGATCAGGGACCTCAGAGTCAGAGTCGAAGAATGGATCGTGGATGCTGAGGTAATAGATTGGCTCGTAGTTGTTAGGAAACAAAGGTTCTCCAAAATTAGAGTATGATTCGAAATCATCAGAGAACTTGCGAGAATCATGTTCTGAATCTAATTCGGGATCAGAGGTTCCACTACTGAGTAAATCAAGATGTGGAGAAGCAACAATCTGACATGGGTCTAGCCTATTTTTAGAATCTGAACTCAGAATGGTATTCCTATTAGGCATAAGCTTGGGTTCTTGGCTTGTAGGGAAGACCCAATCAAAACCCAACTCTTCCAACTCCTCGATTTCTGCATGGTAGATCAGCGTGACTTTCGAAAAATCAATCTGTATCCATGAGGAGGTTCGAGAGGTGCACTCATGAAATACAGGCCCATAATCATAATCTAGATTCAAAATTTGAATTTCATCATATTGGGCCTTGTAATCATCCTGATAAGGCTTAGATCCAGATTCTAGGTTAAGGGTGTGAGTTGGATTACTAGAATCTTGGTTGGGCTCTATAGGGATGTCAGAATTGCTCTCAAGAGTTACCTTATCAGAATAAGGTACGGAATTTACACCCTCAAGAAGTTCTGATTCAATTTTAGTATCACAGGTGTTTGGGAAATCTAAGCTTGGTGAACCAGGCTCTTGATTTTCTATGGTTGGCTCAAAACTGTGAACACCTATAATCGCATCCTCCCAACCCATCTCAATATAAAAAATGTCAATTTGTTCGTAATTTGAATCAGATTCCATAACAAGCTTGATCATCAAACCCAGGATTTAGGAAATTAAATGGATTACTGGAATTACTCCAAGATGTCTTAACTTCTGACGGGTATTTTTGATTGATGGATTTATACAATTTATTCAAAATATCTCCCCATTTTCCCAAAAAATTTTGGAGTTCTTCTGGAACTGAAGGATTTGACCAATATTGTAGACAATCATTGTTGTTTAATTTCACCAATTCCATGTGTTCTGCTAAGAGATCGTGCCAGGTTGAACCATGCTTTAGTTGTATCCATATCATCTCCATACGGTTCAAAATGTGGTTCATTTTTTTCTTGAATTTATCTTGAATGTCCCTTTTAGAATATTCTTCATGGTTTCTATAAGCATTCTCAATTATCTTTTCTTTCATTCTCATTTGGGACTCAGGTTTCCTAAATAGTCTTCCTATATAGCTAGGCTGCATTTTTGAATCAAGTGGTGGAATGAAGATGTAGAATCAAACTTAATATTAGATTGTAGTTGATTTGACCAGATGGAAATCCCTAAGATGATCTGTGTATGTGTACTAGAGAAAAGATGAGGGACTGGATGTTGTTTGACTCAATCAAGGCACATAAGGATTTTTGGATGACTATAGAGGTTTGGGGCGAATGATACTCCTGAATCAGGAAGTCTTCCACCTAAGAATTACCCGGGTAGCCAAGAAGGGAGAGTTCCGCAAAGACCCCTACACGGCATAGCGTCCCCATGGGTTACAGGGTTTCCCCCACTCGACCTTCCTTGTCAATGAGGGTCCAGGTAGACCAGACTAGATAACTCAACGTCTTAAATCTACCAATTTTAAGTCCTAATTTGTGCCTTTAATTCCACTTGATTAGAAGTTAGTTTGACTTATGACCTAATTTGAAGGTTGGTCAAACTGCTAGGTAGACCAACTTCACCTGAGTTGCCCTAAAGATGGCAGAATGAAATCTTGGTCAAGACCTAGAAATCACCTTGAATTGACTCTCAAGTTATTAGATCCAAGGGTTTTAGGGTTCAAGTGAAATTAGAGCCTGATTTTAGGATTTTTCCTGATTAGATCTTTTCAACCAAGGGCTTGGGTAGCACACAAATGTGGGAGAGTTATTTCCTTTTATGCAAGCATGTGTGAATTATCACTCCAGAACCCTAATATAGAAACCTTAATTGGCTCTATTCTACATCCAGTATGATCTTGAAAAGTTCTCCTTGGACTTCAAACAAGAAGTGCATAGTCCAAGAAGATTAGAAATTACGCGTAGTCCTTAATAGGTATAGGAAATTTGGGTAGGGAATTCTAAATGGAATCGTCTCAAGCTTTAATCAAATATGAAATTTTATCGCAAATTAGGAAACTTGCCCTTTTAAATGATGATTACTATAAAAATAAGTCAGATGATTCTAAATTGATTACTTCCTTTTTCTTTGTCTTCCAAAGATTAAGAGGTTTGATTACGGAAGAATAGAAAAGTTACCTACCATGGTGTAGCTATTTTGTGCGGAAGATCTCCTTGTGAAGTACCTCATAAAATCACAAGCAATCAAGTAGGGCAAGTTAGTGCTCAAATATAATCCAAATATAGCAAGAGAATAGTAGTGAATTGCGCGTTGCTTTCTCGGCAATGGCGCCAAAATGTTGTGTAGCAATGAGAGATGAGGAGATTTAAATATGCATTCGTTATAGTATCCTCTAAATCACTCAATCAACAAATACAATTTATACCTCGAAAGAAATCCGAGGTCGAACACAGGGAGCAAATATGAAATTCACGCACTAATCTCAACAAATAATATAAATGAGCATAATTAATTACTAAAAACTAATATTCAATGTAGCACATGAGTATAGGAAGGACTAATGAGGTAAAAAGACATCTAAGGCAAAATAATGCCGATTTGAATCATCAATTATTAACTTAGATATACATATAATAATTAATGATCTAAATATTTGAACAGTATCAACCACTTCAAATCCATGCAAGCTTTAGAGCACAGCGTACTATTAGACGATAAAACTTTCAATCAGACGGCCTAAGTGTCCACTGCTACAGTGTTCTTCTTCTGTCTTTCTTCTTCCTTCTCTCTTGACTTCTTCTGCCTATCTTCTTCAGCCTCATCCTCTCAGCCTTTTCCTATTCTCTTTCTTCAGGCCTTCTTCTTCAACCTCCTCTTCTCTTTCACTTCACAGACAGGGGAAAGGGCTCAAATTTTGGCTGTGTTAGCCAATGCATTGAAGAACAAAACCCTCCTTCCCTCACTCTCGCTTTCCCTTCTCTTCTCTTCCGCAAAGGCAACCGAGCATTCGGGTAATCGGGTGAACGCGTACCCAGGACCAGGGCTGCAGGCGTGGGTCGCAGCCGAGGTGTGAGTATAGATTAGTTAGGTAATCGGGTTCGGAGCTAGGTCCGCGTGTAGTGTCACGGGTGAGGCATGAGGGGCATGCGGGAACCTCACCCTGGTGTTAGTTGAGGCAAACAACTAAGATAAGAAATTCCTTTTATGCACTGTTGTTGGTCTTTCTCCCACCGATGTGGGACTAAACTATTCCTCCTCGTCGCGTGCAGTTGAGGCATGAAGCCTCATCCAATTAAGGTAGATATTGAGGTTGAAGCCTGCAATCAAAGGCCTGGGAAGATGTATGGAATGACTCCGCGCAACCTAGAGGTGGTGCCTAGGGCTTGCGTGGCCTAGAGTAAGCTTCAAGCGACCTTGAACTTGGTCATTAATGGCGGCTGAAGTTGGCACTTGAAATACAAGAATATGGGCTTCTCTCCTCAGTTAAAAAGCTCAAAAGGGTCGTTGGTGGATGAGGAATCCAGTGGTGGTGGTTTTGTGGTGTGGGAGTAGGTGTAGTGGATGGACGATGTCGGGAACGAAAGTCGGTGATGGGTATGTTCGGGGGCGATCGTGAGAGCTTGAATGGTGAAATAAAGAGAGGGCTTTGGTTCAGGTGGATATGGAGAGGGTGTAGAGGGTTTCGGCAAGGTAGATGGAGGGGTGTAGTAGCAGGGACCTCTCGTCCGAGGTTCGATTGGAGATGGAGAAGATGAGTGTGAACGGCATAGTCGGTGGTCGAATTTAGAGTTAAGAGGAGAATTAACCTAAGAGTCTAAGGGAACTAAACTACTCCTAAACTAATGGACGAAAGGGGGGAGATCGACTTGCCAGGGATACGTCGGTGCCAGGGACGAAGGTGCTCCAGTGGGTGGTAGGAAACAGTGAGGACAAAGGAGAGCGAGGCGTCGGCTGGTACGGCACAACGCAGAAGAAGATGAGGAAGATGAATCTGCCACCGGTATTGCGGACGGACGATGGGAGAGGTTGGAGAAGATTTCCGAACATCGAGGAGCTATTCGGCCAGAGAGGAGCGAGGAATTGAGGGTTTTCCAGCCAAATTCTAGCGTGGAAGGATCGGGCAGGCCAAGGGGATCCTTCTGTAGGCCTCAGGGAGTCGATTTAGCTTAGGAATCAAGCTTTGCGAGCTTGGAAAGCTCACTTGAGTTGGAAACTCAAAACATACCCAAATCTCTCATGCATTCGCATGAGAGATTGGGAAGGTTATGGAGATCGAAGCATGATGCGTTGGAAAGAGATCTTCTCAAGTAATCTCCCTTCTAAGTTTGGAAGGGATTTGTTGATCAGAGAAGGAGTTCTCTTCAATCAAAGGTCACTGGAGAAGTATTCCTACGTGATAATAGTAGAGGGACCTATTTGCAAAGAGTGACGACAAAAATAGGGCCCTATTTGTAAGGAATTCAAAAGTTAGGGGCATGTGTGCGAGAGAAAAGATTAGATTGGACCAAATTGCAAACTATGTCAAGATGATCTCAGATTGGGTCCAAATTTTGGTACAAGCCTAATTTGGACCCAAGAAATATAATGGTGAAGCTGGATTTATGTTTTGACCAAGTTTGATAGGATAATTTATGAAAAAACCCAAATTAAGGTAATTATCTATCTGAGACTCTATTTTAGGTCAAATTGGGTTCCAATAGTCAAATTGAAGATATCAAACCCTAGAGAATATTTTTATATATTTTTTAAAGGGTTTAGGTGAATTTTTTTCTAACCATAACCTCAGTGAATCAAGCGGGTCCATTTTGAGGGTTTCAAATGTCATTTAATTCTTGAAATGTGCGAAAGCCCATTTTTGTCTACACGAACTTGTTAGACAATTAAGGCCATTTGACCTTTAATTAACCCCTTAGATATCTTGTGATTGTTATGAAATTGAGTTATACTGTTGAAACTGTAGTTTTGCCCCTTTTTTCATGTTATTATTTCAAAATGGATTTGCAATGAATTATGGTCCTCTGGCTGTTATTTAGGAGCATTTAATGATGGAATATGACTAAATAAAGCTAGATAAGGCTGATGATGATGTTATCATTAGCCATCAACTATGTAGACCTAGTAATCTAAAGATGACCTCAACCACCTCAGGGCTAGCTCTCGGAGTCCTAACTAAGCTCACCTTGGTTGAGCTAAGCTACTTGACCTAAGCTAGCTACTCTAGCTAGCTAGGTATTCTCCGGGAAGACTAGACCCAGGTCACCGTAGCTCATATCAGTAGAAGCCAGCTCATCTTAGCTCGGCTTAGAAACTAGCAAAGAACTAGCAAGCTAAGGCAGTTAAGGTAGCTCTTTGCAGTTCTCTTTAGTAGCCACCAGCTCTAGTATAGCTCCTTCCAGCTACTTCCATCTCATCACCTCCAAAACCCTAGCTCCCTCTAGCTCTCTACCCTACTCCCTACTTGCAAAGCTAGCTAAGCTAGCTTAGCTTAGCTCGTCACCTCCTTGGCCACCAAATCCTAACCATAAAACCCATCTAACAAGCTTCACCAAATAACCTTACCTGAGTTTACCTAAGCTACCACCACTCCACCTCATTCTTGGTGCCAACCCTACACATCCCTTCACCCCTCTTGATGTGGTGTAGAGATTCATCATGAATAGATTTGAGTTTCAAAAACTCATCGTTGTAGTTCGATTTGTGAGAAAATCCATCGATCAGATAAAATTTATAACTGAAGCTTGAAAGGGAGTTCCAGGTCGAACACGGGGAGGTGAACATTTGGTTTGAAAAATTCAATTTTTCTTTTTTTTTGTCATTTTTTATATTTTCTTTTTTCTGGTATTTTTATCAAGCAAGAGATTAGGTCGATGATAACTTTATCAACTTGCAAAAATAATGCAGAGAGAGAGGAACAACCATATATTTATGAACAATTGTTTCTACAACTATGAAAGCGAGAAAAATACACTATGAAAGCAAAAAGATAGAGATAGGTGAGAAGAATCCCCCTTGACGATCGCTTGGAGGATGGCTCGCTCTAACGGTGCCTCGAAGAAGGTGGTGAGGAGTGGGAGAGGGAGAACGACGGTGGAGGAAGGAGGATAGGACAGGACATCGCCATGATAAGGGTCTTCTTCTAGAAGGAGGTGAGAGGACGGTGATGAGAAGCTCATCATGGTCTCTAATTACCCGTAATTAACTAGTCTTCCTAGTTAATTAGCTAGAAATATGTAAATATATGGGTTAATTATTAAATAAGGGATAAATAGTAAAGGGCCTTAAAATTATTTAAAAATGCTATATTATCATCCAATTAGTACTATTAATAATTTAATTAATAATTGGACTTGAAATATTATCAGTAATTTATCTAATTAATGTGATTAACTAGCTTAAGTACAATTTATACCTAAGTATGTAATAACTTAAGTAACATTACTTAATTAAATAAATTAATCTAAAAACGTAAAAAATGTAAATTCAAGGTCTAAATATAATAATTATCTTATTTATAATCATATATAAAAAGTTAAAAAAGATTTAAATTAAAATAAACCTTAAAAACCTTAGTTTACATTTTAGTCCTCATATTTTAGTTCAATCGAGTCCTAATTCTTCATTTAGGTCCTCATCTTTCGCTACAAATAAGTCCCTAAAACTTCTTCTTCTTTCCTTCTTCAACCACCTCAACAGTTGACGATAGGGGGTGCTTCCACCGTTTGATCACCGCATATCTGACGTCATTCCTTCCTCTCCAAGCTCCTGGAGCTTGTGCTCACCATCTCCTTTTCATCCACCAGTCTGGATGAAGCTGCAATCTTATTTTAGGGTTGTGGATAACCTCACCGACGTCGGAGAAGACGTCGGTGGTTACTCCACTCTTAGCCTCTTCTCCGTCCAGATTCAACCTCTGTCTCAACCGCCGCCACCTATAAATATCCCTCCACACCCTTGATTTTCATGAAGTTAGCTCCCTTCCCTCTTCTTCACTGAGCTAACCGATTGGCTATTCTTTCTAAACTCCGATGATGTAAACACATTTATTGTGGGTAAAATGCCTATTCATGCATGTTCCTAGGCGTAGATTTGCATTTCAGGTTATAAATATTGCATAGCATGTATCTTCTGCATTTAGAGTAGTTGTATATAATTTAGGTTAATTGCATCATTTTGTAGTTAGGAGAGAAGGATATTTATTTTGGAGCCTCGGATTGACGATCCGACTGTACGAATCTGATCAAGACGACGATCGAAGTCCAACGCCTCTGAAATCACCTCAATCTGAGTTTCGTAGCACCATATGCAGTCCGAGGAAGATCAATGGCCAAGGGACTAGGAGACATAATTTGAAGCTTTAAATGATAAATCCGACCATGCGGATGGATTCAGGTCAACGATTGTAGCCTAGTGGCGTGAAAATCGACTCAATCAGACCTCTGTAGCAACCCCTACAATAAGAAGAAGATGGACAGTCCAGACTATGCCACGTGGCGCAGTCCACAGGCCACCAATGTACACACGCAACACCGCACGCACGCAGCAGCGTGGGTGCACGCGCGGGCGTGCATGGGTGCAGCGCCACCGCAGCGCCAGCGTGTGGCCGAACGCATGCGCGGCAAGGTAGAAGCGGTGCCAGCGTAGTGTGAGGTGGACTACAGCAACGCATGAGCTCGACTTACAGCGACGCTTACAGCCGTCGGTAATTCATCGCATGCCAGTAGAGGCAGCTGTGGGTGCCAGCGGCCATAAGATGCCTACAGCGACGTTTCCAGCTACGGCTTGGATATCACTAATGGTCCCATACCGATTTTTGCCTCTTCTCCACCATTATAAAAGGACCTACACCCCCTCCCTTCCGAGCCATCTCTACCTACTCTACTCCCACCTACTCCCAAGCTCTAGCAAGCCTACCAACACTCCATTAGAGCTTGTTCTCAAGCTCCCAAGGTGCCTATTAGTGTAGCGAACCTCTGCCCCACCAAATATTCCTCCAACTTCCCATCTCCCTTCATAGGTCACCTTGGAGCTGTCCTCTCACCTGCATTCCGGTAGCAGATCAACTCTATCTTCTCACCTCCATTCGGGAGCTACGTCGAAGCTTTCCTCAACCCGACGTCCTCCAGCATCTCACCTCCGTCGTCCCACTCCTCACCTCCTTCGTCCGAGCTTCTGCCAGGTGCCATCGTCTCACCGAACAGCCGATTCGGGAGATTTCCTCTCACCTCCCTCTCTTTTTATGCTTTCATAGTAGATTGTAATAGACATTGGATTGATATAGATACCATTTTCATTCCACATCTCTATCTTGTGATTCATTTGCTTGTCTTTTATTTCAAAAATACAAAAAAATAACAAAACCCTAAAATACCAAAAAGAAACAAATCGAAGTGTGGTTTTCAATAAAGTAAACGTCGCCTCCCTGTGTTCAACCCGGGACTCCGTTGGAGTTTCGATATAAATTTTATTTGATCGAAGTGTTTTTCAACTACGACGACAAGTTACTTGTAACCTCGATTTCCAACACGCGAAACACGCTCGACTATTTTGGCACCGTTGCCAGAGACGCCTCGACCATTTTGGCGCAGTTGCCGGGGAGGCAACGGAATTTACTATATTTTTTTTATTGCGTTTCTTTGCATTTACATAGCATTAACCCTACTTGTCTTTGATCTACTGTCTTGCTGGTACCCTAGCATGGAGATCCATGTGCGGTAGACCAAAGTAAAGTGCGGGTAGAGTGTTTTGTTAGTGTCCCCCACACCACCCCCACCTTAGTTTTCATTCCATAACCTAATAACTCAAACTCAAATCAACTTAGGTGCTTTTTATAAACCATAGGGTAGATTTAGTTATTTGTTTGCCACCTTCACTCACCTCACCATTCGCATATATAAAAAACTAAAAAAAATATTCTTCTCTTGTGGGATTTAACTGGAAGCTACACACTTAACACCCACAACTTCTTATCATAAGGCGCACAATCACTTTGATTCTACCACTTAACTGGGATCTGACCTGTGGACCCAGTACACTTCAACTCAATACACATAAGTGAGTAGAAATCTGAACAAGTTAAGTATTCTTGTGTGCCTTAACTAAGTGGTGCAACAAGCCAATTGATTGAGCTGTTTAGGCCGCACCACTCAATCTAAAATTGATCCATCTAGTAGCTTGCCACTTAGGGTTGATTCTTAGGCTGAACCAGGCACTCCACATTATTTTTTATTTTTAAAGGAACATATCATCACCCGTGCTTTCAAAACTTGGAGTGTTCTACTAAACCTTGATTGAACCAACCTAAGAATTAAACCCTAAAAGCTACTAAACAAGGTTAAATCCTAAAAGACACATCATCAAATAACCTTGTTTGAGAACCCTGGTTGTGCACGCACACACATTTTAACTAAACATTAAGGGCATAACCCATCTTAAGGGCTCATCACATTCCAAGAGCATGATCATCCCAAGCCTAACTGAAACTGAGTAGACGTTGGCCTTAAGGATTGATTCGCTCTTTAGGGCTCAGACTGAGTTTTTTTTTTATTAATCTGCTTTTGCTGGTCCATCTGATGTCTAGCTAGGGGAGTAGCATCAAACGACCGTGGCTGGGGGGTACACTAGGAACCAGAGGCACAAGCCAAAGGAAGAACATTCTCCCCAGTCTCTCCTAACTGGTTGGATTGATAGGATAAAAGTAGACTAAATCATTTATAATCTCAAGATGGGTCCTGGGAGTCTGTAAGTCTTTAGGCTACCCACAGAAGGACAGGTTTGGTTGATTGTACTGTAGGGCACCTTTCCCTCTTCATTTTTCCCTCCTACTTCACCATGTACACTTCCACTTCTTACACGCATTTCCCATCCTATCCTCCTACCACCACTTATCCCCAAGATGATTACTATCCCAACTTCACTTGTAATTACCCATCCACTAGCTGGGATGACTTTGATTGGGGATATGAATCCGGACCTCAGTGTCCAGGGCCTAACCCTGGACAACAAGACTATGATTATTATCCTTCCTAGAGCTGCAATGATTATAGATCTTCATCCTTTGATCACCAAACCAACTTGATCTACAATTAGGAAGGATATAATGATTATAACACCTACCATCCCCAGTATTCCACTAAATATAGGTCACCACCATCCTTTAAACAACCTAGAATGACCTACTTTCAGGGAGGGACCCGAGAACCTCAACATCTTCACTCCCTTAGGTTTAACCCAAACCCACCCAAACTTGAATTGAACCAGTCGGTTCAGGTGAACCAGATCCAGGATAGGGTGTTGGCTAATTTGAGGAACACTATACAATCTTTAGAAGCTCAGCCAACACCATGCACTGAAGCAGTAGAGCCTATGATCAAAATGATTGATGAACTTAATAGTTCTCTATTGGATTTGCTCCAAAGTGTTAAGGATAGGGACCTGGGTGAGTTTCTTCTTGGGAAATTATCGAGGTTGAGGATAAAATTTGTGGTTGCACTAGTCAAATCTTGGGATGATTCTCAAGATGAACCCCCTTTAGGAGAGCCAATGTCTGAACCCGCTCAGGCGCTTGTCGGGGGGGATACATTTTCTGAGATTTGGGATGACTAGGATGGGCTAGAGCAACCATTTGATGATGAACCGATTGATTCACCTGAGATCCCCGAGACGGGGAGCGAGGAAAAATATGTCTCCATGGACCATGAAATGACATATGATTTTGAGACATATATAAATGAGGATCATGGATTCTTTGACTCTGAGGGTGAAGAATCTTTTGGTGAAGTCTCACTTGAACTTAAGGAAGAGGATTTTAGTGAGACAAATGGGCTTGAGGAATCTGACAAACCAGTTGATAGTCCAATTATTGAAGATTTGGATTCGGTTCGGGTTAACTTGGAGGATCCGAATCTTGATGATTCAATCAGTGAACCCAGTCCTCATCTGCACCCCGAAGAGCTGACTTCTGAGATCTTTGTGCCCAAATCAATCTTGATTCAGCCACATTTTCTGGACTTGGGAGAATCATATGGGGTGAATGATTTGCTAGAGGTCCCAGAACCTGAGCACTTGATGTTGGAGGATAGGAATGTTGAAATGAAAATTTGGGAGGTTAGTTTTGAGGGAAAAACAAGTTTGGATATAAGGGTACCTATTGACCTGAAACCACCTATCTTCTATACGGACCCTTATGATATCTTTCATGTGCGACCCAAGCCTGGAATAACTGATTATTTTTTTGAGCTGAATGTTAAGTGGACATCTAAAACTAGTGAACCAGATCTATCTATTGTCCGCCACTTTGGTCTTGGGTTGCACACCACTAAACCACAGACCCAACCCCGCAAACACAACCTTCGGTTCTGGGTGATTTTCATCCAAAACCTCAGAAACACTCAACCCAGGGGCATGGGTCTGCACCATAATCTCGTCCATGTCTGTGGACATCTTCTGTAGACGGGTTTCAAGATCAACCTTTTTATTTTGATTCTGACCTGCACTTATGAATTCTCAATTTCTTCTTTGTATGTATGTTATGCCTAGCTGAAGGCATTAAACTTAGCACGTCTGTATACACCCTTCTCTCTGCGGAGTTGACCAGATTTTCACGACACTCAGGTAATGTTCTGTTTACTCTGCCCTTTTCATGTCTTTATTTTTCCAATGAGGACATTGCATCATTTAGGCAGGGGAGGGTGGATAATCAATTCCTGAAATCATTATGTTAACTTCGTAGAATTTCTTTTAGTTTCTTATAAAATTAAAAAAATAGAAAATTTGAAAAAAGATAAAAAAAGAAAGAAATTAGGAAAAGAGAACTTAGGCATTTGGAAGTTATTAACTTTAGGAAATGACATGAGAGGACCTAAACACTTAAACTCTTTAGGTCTTCGAGCTTAATTAGCTCGGGTGTCTACTCGAATGTGGATTTAGTCTTGAGTCCTCGCCAATTAAAATTTATTTTAATTTGGTAAATAATTTGGGATGATAAGTATGCGAGTTATCAACCTGCCCTTTGATTTGGGGGGACTTTAAGCCTAAGCATTTGTACACATTTTTTTTTTGCACTGACTCACTTTCCGGTAATTTTTACGGAAATTGGGTAGCTAATGGATCGACTTGGGTGGTAAGGCTGTCAAGTTGTTCGTGGTAACAGCTCATCGGCCAGTTGTCCAGAGCCCAACCACAAAACCATTTTCGTTGTACTGCCTTTAGGTAAATCTTAGATCAGGGAAGCCACCTACTTTAAAAAAAAAAAAAAGAAACACTCAAAAAAAATAAGAAAGAAAAAGGAGAAAATAAAAAAATAAATAAAACCACACTTCACCGCACAAGTATAGCTGACAAGTTGCCGATGGTAATAGCTCATCGGCCGGTTGTCCAGAACCCAGCTTACAAAAAAATAAATGCACAATAATTCCCAAAACACTTAGGGAAGAAGCGGGGAAGTAGAATAAACTGGGGAGATATACACTGGGTTCGCCCTTGTGTTGACCCCATAAATAAAAGAAGTAGGGAGAAAGCTACCGATAGTAAAGATAAACCTTTAGGCAAGGTCACCTAGGGTCGTAGAAACCCGAAGTCCTTCTTAACAGTCATTTTATGAGTCTATCTCTTTTTCACAAAGATGCTTAGTACTTAGAGTCCTTTTCGATTCTTGGGTGGGTCGGGTAGCCGTAAAAAGTTATCCCGGAACTCTCAAACTCCAAAAGTACAAAAAAAATTAGAAAAGAAGAAAAATAAAAAATATATATTTCTTCCCTTCTCAAATAAAGCGAAAACTTGGGCGGTCTGCATTCTAGCAGACACTTGGGTACTGTTGAGTTTTTGTAGTTTAGGACCTTAGTTGAAATTTTCTATTGTTAATAAACGACTTAGGCTTAAGCGATCTAATCCTAATTCCGCTTTTATACATAGCATATAGTTTAATTTTGCTAGGGACTAGCAAAAGATAGGCTTGGGGGTATGATGTAAACATATTTATTGTGGGTAAAATGCCTATTCATGCATGTTCATAGGCTTAGATTTGCATTTCATGTTATAAACATTACATAGCATCCATCATTTTGCATTTAGAGTAGTTGTACATAATTTAGGTTAATTGCATCCTTTTTGTGGTTAGGAGAGGAGAGAAGGCTATTTATTTTGGAGCCTCAGATTGACGATCTGACCATACGGATCTGATCAAGACGACGATCGAAGTCCAATGCCTCTGAAATCACCTCAATCAGAGTTCTGTAGCACCATATGCAGTCTGAGGAAGATCAATGGCCAAGGGACTAGGAGACATAATTTGGAGCTTCAAATGATAAATCCGACCATGCAGATGGATTCGGGTTAACGATCACAGCCTAACGGCGTGAAAATCGACTTAATCTGACCTCTGTAGCAGCCCCTACAATAAGAAGAAGATGGACAGCCCGGACTACGCCACGTGGCACAGCCCAAGACGCCAGTGCACGCACCCAGCACCGCACGTGGGCAGCAGTGCGGGTGCGCACTTGGGCACGCATGCTCGCAGTGGCAGCATAGTGCCAGTGCGTGGGCGCACGTGCACGCGCGGCAAGGCAGAAGTGACGCCAACGCAATGTGAGGTGGACTACAGCGATGCTTGAGCTGGACTTATAGCGACGCTTACAACTATTGGTAATTCATCACATGCCAGCAGAGCTAGCTGTGGGCACTAGTGGCCATGAGTGGCCTACAGCGACGTTTCCAGTGACGGCTTGGATGTCACTAATGGTCCCATACCGATTTTTGCCTCTTCTCCACCGCTATAAAAGGACCTACACCCCCTCCCTTCCAAGCCATCTCTACCTACTCTACTGCCATCTATTCCCAAGCTCTAGCAAGCCTACCAACACTCCATTAGAGCTTGTTCTCAAGCTCCCAAGGTGCCTATTAGTGTAGCGAACCTCTGCCCCACCAAATATTCCTCCAACTTCCCATCTCCCTTCATATAGGTCTCCTCTCACCTCCATTCCAGTAGCAGACCAACTCCGTCTTCTCACCTCCATTCCGGAGCTACACCAAAGCTTTCCTCAACCCGACATCCTCCAGCTCCTCCATTTGAATTGCAGATGGTTATAAGAGAGGGGGAGCGACTGCCATGCTTAAGGAGACTCTGCCCCAACTCCACCACTGTGAAGAGCTTCAAACTCACCTCCATCACCACCACCGTGCATCTCCAAGGTCGAGCATTGCCACACCATGGGCCGATGGGGTGACAGACCGCCGCGCCAATCCGGCAAGCTCAGCCATCACTGTGCACATGTATCTCCGACGGCCACACAATCAACATTGTCCTTCACCACTGTGCATCCTCCCTTGTCTACCATCAACACCACTGCAGCCATGCATCAGCAGCCATCCATGCAAGTTTAAGACATCTGGGAATGTTCCCAGATGTCTGAAGCCCCACAGCACCACCTCCATCTTCACATTCTTCTTCTTCTTTCTTTTCCTCTATTTCTCTTCCACCAACAAACCCAACACCTTCAAACAAATCCACCAGCCACACCTCCTCTCGCAGCATCTCCGTAGCCTCCACCCGCAGCGCACAACCATCTCCTCCACATGATCACGTAGTAGCTACAGCTGCAGTAGCGCATGCATTCACCTTGTGACCTCCTCACGTAGCCAGCAGCAGACCAATGCCCCTTCGCCATGCCACCGCGCATGCCTATGTCTCCCCTTCCACACGCAGCCAGCGGGGCACCCATGCACGTAGCAACTCAAACCACGCCAGCCATGCTCCTCTTGCCGCATGCCGCGCCTCACCACACATGCAGGCGGTGCCTAGCCACTGTCTTCGTGTGCCTCTCGGCCAGATCCAACAGCACCTGCTCTTGCCTACCAGTGTGGCCCTCTCACGTGCTTTCATGTGCTCAACAACAAAGCACCATTGCCTCTTGCTCGCCTCTAGACCACATCACAAGCCCCCGCCGCGCACACCAACCAGCACCAGCACGCCACTCATGGTCAGTCGGCCTCTGTCTTCTTCTTCTTCGTCTTCTCCTCCAATAGACTGAAGGTAACCCAAAGTGATCGTTTTCCTCCTCCATGCAGCCACCTCATCTAGCCTCCAGGCTTCGCACCATCAACGTCAACGAACTCGCCTCAACCTCACAAGCTTAGCCACACCCTTTGAAGGCTGACAGCAGCCCGTCCGAATGCTGGTGAGCCACCGCCACCATTACCAGCCTTCCTCGTCAGCGGCGAGACAACTGGCAGCAGTTCGACGTGCTATCACCACCCACACATAGCCCTCATCATGGCCAACCACCTCCGAGCTCCGCACACCCGACCGCGGCCTCCCCTTTGTGCACGCACAAAGGAAGCATATGCTCTGTTTCATGTTATATTAATATTTACATTCACATGCCATTGCAACTCTTTTTATTTTGAATTTATTAATTAAATATTATGGCTAATTTATGCAAGTGACCTCCCTCTTCTCATAAATGCCATTTTAGTATGATCTTTTGTTGTTTTCTTAATCTAAAGGCAGATTTGGCTCGATTTCTTGACCCTTGCGAGTTTTAATAGGCCATTGCCTCCCTATGGACACAACCTACTCCTTTGTGAGTGGTTTATTTAATTATTTTTTATTTGCATTATTCGCCACTCGATTTCTAAAAGCTGCAATGATCTTAATTTACATTTTTGAAAATTAAAATAACGCAGTCACCTATGGTCTTACAAAGAGGTCCCCATGACTTTCAGAAAGGTCTTTGGCTAGTTTTAAATGAATGAAATGTTAAAGCTTAAAGGACCTAAGTGTAATGTCCATGATGCGAGGTCTTAATGATGTCCAAATGCTGTAAAGTTTTTATCAAGGCTCAATTGAACATTTTAGAAATTGATTTCACTTTCAATTTAAACTTTTGAACTCGAATAAGTGTTCAATTTGCAATTTGATCATCAAATTATATTTTTGAATAGAATATCTCAATTATGATCAAATTTTGCATTTGTAGCACAAATTTTGTTGTTTTACGTCATTTCTGTTATTTCTCACACTTAACACATTTCATGCGTTAATTATGTAGTGTTTAACCTAGTTTCTAGCTTAACTTAGGCATTTTAGCTATGATGAACCACACCTCATCACAACCCATACACCTCCTTTCACCCTACCACTACCACCAAAAGGCACCACTAGTTAGCACCAAAACCACCTACAGCCATCCTTAAAATTGGCACCAACCTTCCCTTGGAATCCAACCACACATCCCTTAACCAACCACATCTAGGCCTTCCATTTTGGCGCCAAAAGAGACATTCTCGAAGCCTTCCATTTTGGTGCCAAAGCCTTTGCGTCCCTTCATGGTGGATGGCCACCAAGGGATGGCAACCACCAACATAACTGCCTCCATGAGTCTCTCCATTTAGCGCCACCTATTCTTGGCCCTTAGATTACCTAACCACCATATATATTCCATCCTAACCACCCATTTTATCCACGCCAACCATCCCTCTCTCCACTTCTATATATACCTTCCTAACCACCAACATGCAATCATCTTCTCCATTAATTAGGTTCTACCTTTAACCACCCTATACCCACTTCCATTCACACCAAGGAAGAAGAAGAAGAGAAGAAGATCAAAGGGGCAACCTACCCCCCCCTTGTTGGCTTCTTCCTCTCCTTCCTCTCCCTTGTGCCATGCCAAGGAGGAGATCTTCTACTTAGAGGGGATGGCTAGGCAAGAGTAGGAACAAGGTGGTTGACACCCACCTTGGAGGATAGCTCAGAGGAAGACTACATCAAGAAGAAGTCAAGGAGCACCCTTTTTAAGTGTAAGGCAAGCACGCTTGGAGCAAAGGCTATCCAAACTTCTACAGAGGATTCCCTTCTTCTATCTTTATTTTATCTTGTATTAGCTAGTGTATTTTCTCTTTTTTCTTCTAAAAGAATTTAGCTACTTATCATCGATTGTGCTAGTAATACAAGTTTTCTTTGCCTTACAAGGACATCTTCTAGAAATCCTCATGGTGTCTTAAGCGATCTATCTGCAACTTGGAGGATGATAGGACTAGGCTACAAATCACCTCCTCCAAAGAGGTCATAGACAGAGCTTGGTAAAATGTTCACCCCCGCGCCCAGATCAAGCAAACCCTCGTTAATGCATTGGTTACCTATAATCACTGAAATATATGGGGTCCCTAGGTCTTTCAATTTGGAGGGTGTTCCATGTTAGAGCATCGAGCTGATATGGTTAGGCAGGATGACCTTCTCTTGGACCTATCTCCAAGATTGACATTTCTGGGTGCACAGGTTCTTCATAAACTTGGCATAGGATGGGATCAGCTTGATAGCATCCAACAAAGGCAAGTTAATATGGACTTGCCTAAAAGTGTCCACAATCTCGTTCATCCTATCTTGGCTCTACATGAGCCAACAGAAGATTCCCCAGGAATGGATAGGCGCTCTTGATAAGGCACCCTCGGCTTTTGGGTGGAGGGGTTGTGTCGGGACAGGGGTAGTGGAATGATAGCATCCTCCAAGTGAGTGATTTCAATCGAGAAAGGGTAGTATGGCTCTTCCTCGGTGAGGATGGAAGTCGGGTTCGATGCAGGAGGGGAATTCTGGAGGGTGATGATAGGGGTGCTATCAAGTTTGCCAATTTTTTTTCCACTCCTCAGCATGGTCACAGCTTGAGCATGCTCCCTGAATATGACCCCTTTACCCTTTGGGTTCTTCTCAGAAGAGCTAGGCAACTTCCCCGAATCCCATTGCCTAAATGCCTTAGTAAGATGGCCAATTTGGGATTGCATATAAATGATATCTTATTCTGAGATTGGATGACCATATTTTGATGCCCTTGCATC
This sequence comes from Thalassia testudinum, assembly GCA_037157565.1. Lineage (NCBI taxonomy): Eukaryota > Viridiplantae > Streptophyta > Magnoliopsida > Alismatales > Hydrocharitaceae > Thalassia > Thalassia testudinum. Next base: position 52,376,057 of record JAZHRO010000035.1, on the reverse strand, counting down.
ACTTTCATCATGGCTTTTAGTTCATCCATCTTAAAGGGCTTGTTCTGAGGAGGGTTTGTATAGGATGGCTGGTATATGGGTTGGGGAGGTTGGGGTCTTACATTCCATGAGTTGGAAGCATCATCTTGCTTCCATGAAAAGTTAAAATGGTTTCGCCACCCCGAATTATAGGTATTGGAATATGGGTTAATACGAGGGGGTGGTTAGAACCCTTAGGCCACATTCAAGTCGGCATGAATCAACTCAGGGAATTGATTTGCCAAATGGCACTCCATAGTGGTGCCTGTAGTGCTTTGGCAAATGGAGCATTCACTTGAAGCCTAGATAATAGAGGCTGCTTGTAGGTTCATGTCAGGGTTTGCTAAATGCCTGTCAAAATTTTTGTTCAATATTTGAATCTGATAAGCCAAATCCTGAGTAGCCCCAGCCTCATGTACCTCCATTTTTTTCTGCAAGTTTGATGGTTTTCTTTCTTTATAGGCAGAGGACATATGAATGGAATTATCACTTAATGTTTCAAATAACATCTAGGCTTCATCCTCAATTTTGGTCATAAAGGTTCCAACACTGGCTACATCAATGGTTTGCCTATGCCGTTCAGACAAGCCATTATAGAACCTCTCAACCAATTGCCATCTTGGCACTTGATGGTGGGGGCACAACCTAAGTAGGTCATTAAAGCACTCCCACATTTTGTGAAATTGCTCCCCTTTTTGTTGAGTTAAACCCACAACATCTCTCTTGTAATGATTAGTTTTACTCATAGGAAAGTACATTTTCAAGAATTCTCCTTTCAAAGAAGCCCAATCATTTACCCTTACACCAAGGATATGATACCAGTGCTTGGCCTTATCCTTTAAGGAGAATGCAAATAAGGTCCTCATCAGGGCTTCATCAGTAAAGCCCTGGAGCTTCACCGTGGAATAGAACTTGGTGAATTCCTCAAGATGCCTGTAGGGGTCCTTCCTAGCAGTACCATAGAACGAGGGTAGCAAAGATATGGTACTGCTCTTGATTTCATATGGATTATTATCCACTCTAGGCCTTCTAATAGGTAGGGCTTGGTGAGTTGTGGGGAGGAAATAGTCTCTCAAGGTTCTCTGATTTTCACAAACCCTAATTTCTTTCGGTATTTCTTTTGCGCTCTTTCTTTTTTCTTGGTTGGCTTTCTTAACAATTCTCTCAGCTTTCAGGTTAAAAACAAGACTCCACCTAAGAGAATGCCTACCAAGCATACCCCAAGCAAACACATGGAAAATTTATCTTTTTAATGCAATTTAGGTTCTCTAACCAATTTCCTAGAATGGCTAAATAGAGTCATGGCAATGATTCTCCATTCCTACTTAGGTGGTATAAGAGAAATGAGGCACTTGAGATCCTAGCCACTTTCTGTTAAGGAGGTTGAGGTCACTTAGTTCTTATGTGTAACCAAACAAGTTTTGCAATCCAATTATGCACCCTAAGTTGACCTTCGAGTGCCCTAATGACTTACACCTTATTGCAATGATATTCTCAAATGCTCAAGGTACTCCAAGGATGGAACCAAGGGATACAAGAAGGGTGAACCCTTCCTTTGAGGCGATGTGTTAGCAATGCCTTTTAACTACCCTTTGGTTCCTTTAAGGGGTGTCCCCCTCCTTAAAGCATCAAGTCACTTGGGCAATAGTTAATACCAACATCACAAAGTAAATAGGAGGGTTTGCACTGATAAAGAGATCGATGCCTATAGCCTTAAAGGTCTGAGACCTAGTGTGATGCCTAGTGTGCGTGCTTGGTGTAGGAAGTGTTCATCACACCGTGAAAAGTGATTTTTCTTTTTGAAAATCGCAATCAAGTTTGCAACACACTCCCCGTGAATTTTGATCTTTCTCTTCTTTTTCTTTTAATCCCTTTCTTTTTTTATTAAGGTAACCACTTGATTAATCTCTTCAAATCAAATTAAGTGGTCTTTTCAATTAAGTCTCGGAACTACTCACCTTGCTCCAGCACTCTACAATGCAGGAATGCACGCAATGTAGAAAAGAAATCTAGATGCTGCTCAAATACTCCTAGGTGAACGTCCTATGGATATGCAGCTTCTATTAGGTAGCTTAAAATTCTTTTTTTATAATAACCTAACACGCAAAAATCCTATTTAAGCTAACCAACAATCCACAAGAAATAATGAAAACCTAATTAACTAAAGAACTGGGAACAAGCTCCCAAAACCAGCCCCCACTACAAGGATGAGAAAATAGTTAATTACAATAAATTCTAAGGAGTCTACTCTAATATGCTAAATCAAAAATCCATGTGGTCGAGTCCTCCTAACTGTTCCTCCTCACCCTTCAAGCGCATGGGATCAAGGCCCATAGGCACCTGCGATTATCCTTAAGGTGGTGACAAGGTCCACCAAGGTCATGAGCATCCCCAGTGTGCTCCTCTTCTTCCAGAATGTACCTCGCATGAAAGAATGATAGATTAATGAATAGCAATAAACAGGAATCAATGCAAATAGAAAATTATTACGAGTTTACTAAGTCTGTTGCCTCCCCGACAGCGGCACCATTTGATAGAGAGATTTTTGCTTAATTACCAAGATAGCAATAAAATGATTCATCGTTGTAATCGCGTGGTGGAAAATCTCTCAATCAAAATGTAAATATTTCTAACCACGAGGATCAGGTCATATCCATAGGTATGAATAGGCCTAAAAAAACTCATTGAGGTTAAAATAAAATATTCAATGATGATTTCACAAATAAATCAAATCAAAAACCCCTTTAGATTAAGGAAATAGTGCAAGATAATACTAAAATGACATTTACATGAAAGTGGAAGGGGGTTCTTACAAAAGCAACAGTATATAATGGTATTTAACAAAAAAAAATCCAACTTTTGATAATGGCAATCAAATGTAAAATGTAATTGGGAGCCAAATAGATCTGTTTCATGGCCATGCTGCTATACGAGGAGGAAATGGCCAGCGGTGTGGTCGCACGTGGAGGATCTTCGGAGTGCGGGTTATGCGTTGGTGGCGATGGCTCGACATGAGGAGGGTGAAGGTGGCCAACGACATGGTGGAGGTGGCCAGTGGTGCGCGAGGAGAGCTCGTGAGGATGTCGAGCCCCGGGGTGTGTGTCATGGTGATGGCTAGTGGTCGAGGGCACGGTCTTGAGGGCGGCTAAGCAGCATGGGTGGTTGAATGGAGGTGCTTCCCAGAGGTGGTGTTGGGTTCTTCTTAAGGGTGGAAGGGAAGAACAGGGGAGGTGGTTGGGTGAAGAAGAAAAAGACGATGAAGGAGAAGGGGGAAAGTGGAGAAGCTGATGGACTGTGCGTGGTGATGGTTGGTTGCTGATGGGGATGGTGCACGGTGGTGGCTGGTGACAAGGGAAAGGAGTGTGGTATTGTGTGGATGCACACGCTGTCACCGTGCACACCTATGGTGATCAATGGTGGTGAGTATGCAATAGCCACAGCGTACACTAAATGCACAATGTATGCTCTGGAGCATAGTGGAGGAAATGTCGAGGGTCTAAGAGGCAAGGAAGAAGATGGGGATTTTTATCCTCTCCCTTACCATCCCGATCCACCATAGATCTTGCCACTTTTGAGTACTTGCTGCAAATAGCATGGATGAAAGAGCGATCTTCGTTTTCAATAAAATTTTAAGCATAAAATATAATGTCGTGCTTAGTCGCGTGGTAGAAAAATAGCTTTTTCAAAACATTTAATACTCAAAATCTAACCACGAAAATTGTAAGGTCGTTTCCACGGGGAGGAATAAACCTATTGTAATGATTAATGACAACTTATCTACTTGGGATTATCGATGGATACTCGTTCGAACTCTTACAACATTATTTCCAATCTAATGCAACCTTCTATGCAATTAATTCATATCAGGAGGGGTTCTCATGCAAATCTTTCTTAATATAATAACTAGATAAATGAAGGAATAGCGAGTCTCAATGGCACTTTATTGTAAATATTAATTGGAGGAGAAACAGAGGATTTCTCCTCTCTCCTCCTCGCGTGAAGGGCCAGGCATGGATGGCTACGAGAGTCGAGAGGATGGTGCACCTCGCTGAGTGGTTCACAATGGTGGTAGTGGCGCATCGTGAGGAGGCCGGAGTTGGTTGACCAGTAAGGAGGTTAGCCAGCGACAGCAGTTTGTGTAGGTCGACGAGGGAGCACCCGGCTGGTCTTGCGACGGCGAGGATGACACAGCAGAGCGTGGAGGTTGTGTTGGTAAGGTTGGTGTCGAGGATGGTGGTCAGGAGTGGCTCTTGTGGTAGCCTATGTGGCTGCAACTTTGGGTTCTTTAGCATGTAGAGGTTGAAGATGACGGGGAAGATGAAGGTGAAGCATTGTCGCGGAGAGGTTTGCTGTATGGGTGCACGTGTGTACTCGCATGTGAGGAGGAGCGAGGGTGAGTGAATGCTAGGCTGTTGTGGTTGTGGCCGTTGTAGCGAAGGAGGCGTGGTCGAGGACGAAGGCTCACGGTGATGAGAAATAGAAGATGGTGAAGGGTGGTCATGGTGTTGTTAGCGATGGTGGTGAGAGCCGCACGCTGTCACCATGCACACCCGATGCTGATGAAAGGTGAAGATGGAGTTCACTCAAGCCATGGTGCAAGTTGGAGTTCCATGATGTATGCAGGTTCCACGGTGGTGGAGATGGAGGAGGTCCCCACCAGGGGGAGATGATCCATGAGGGCAGCAGCTGTGGCTTCTTTAAATGAAATCTTCCTCTGTTTCCTTTTTGCTGCAAGTTTCTCTAACCACTCACGAAGATTGCGAGTGGTTGGAATGACAAATAAACACTGGTGATTCTTCATCAAACGTTTGATCAACACTCCAGACATCTTAAAATATATGGATAGCAGTGAGTTCATGATGGAGGTTCTTAGACATCCAAACTAAGCTCAGGACGTCTTATAAAAGCAAAAATGGACGTCTGAACTTTTGCACCTAGCTTGCATCTACCAAATGATTATCATATCATAACATATGTTATTAAATATAAAATGGGTGCATAAGATTATATGCAGATAAAGGTGAATTCCCATTTAAATCCTAATCAATTAACAATTAAGAACAACTAATTAAAGAGTACTTGGGCCAAATAATGGTCCATGAAAGTGGACTTATCAATGGCTGTTATTGGAAGGCTGGCGGTGGAGATTACACCCGCAATGCAATGTTTGACGAGATTCTTTGAAAAATATTAGGCATGTCCAGTCTCTCCCTAATCTTCTCTTTTCGATCTAATTAGATGTCTTTGGCATATGTAAGGAAACGACATATGTGCAAATGAAATGCCAAATAAATGTAATGTTAAATACATAAAATAAAATATTTTCCATTTAAGAACTGAGCCTAATTTTCTATTAATCCCCAAGCTCTTCTCTAACCTAATTAATTATCCAACCAGTATTTAGGCAAATAATTAGTCTACTAACATAGACCTATCATCTAGCTAGGGGACTAGTGTCAAATGACTATGGTTGGAGGGCATCAAAGGAACTGGAGGCACAAGCCAAAGGAAAAACCTTCTCCCCAATCCCTCCCTCTAATTGGTTGGATTGGCTGGATAAAAGTAGACTAAATCATTTATAATCTTAAGACAAGTTCTGGGAGTTTGTATGCCTTTAGGCTACCCACCTAAGGACAGGTTTGAATTGCTTGTACCGCAGGGCACCTTTCTCTTCTCTATTTTCCCTCTTGCTTTTCCATGTATCCTTCCACATCCTACACACACTTCCACCCCTACCCTCCTACCAACACTTATCCCCCAAGAAGATTATTATCCTAACTCGACCTATGACCATCCATCCACTAGTTGGGATAACTCTGATTGGGGATATGATTTCGAACCTCAGTATTCAAGGCTTAACCCTAGACACCAACTATGATTATTATCTTTCTCAGAGTGACATTGATTATAGATCCCTGCCTTTTTCTGAACCACCCAATACAAACTACAATCAAGAAGGATATGGTGATTACAACTGTTTAAGGCATAGATCGTGTTTTAAAAGATGATTTCGTCGTAGTATAGCGCGAAACACGTCAAAGCAAATAAAATTTAACAAAACTGGTGAGTCCTAGTCAAACTCAAGGAGGCAGAAAATGACTTGACTATAACATTGATTTAGATCTAAATACTAAATACTAATCACAATACATATATAAAGCAAATCAGGTAGTTGATTGATCGTGAGTTTGTAAATAAAACTAAGTCATGCAATGATAGAACAAGAATTAAAAATAACTATCTAAACTATTAGAAGAAGGGAACCAAGGGTGGTCCTTGGTGGCCTTTTGGAGAGGTCGGGGAGAGCAGCAGCAGTGCACCAAGGTGGCTTGTTGAATGCTTCAGAGGAAGAGGGAGAGAGCTGGAGAAGAAGAGGTCTGGAGGATAGGATCTAGAGAGTTGTCTGGAGAGGGTTGAAGAAGAGATGTTCATATAGGGGCCCTAGGGCTCTTTTTATAGCTTCATTGAGGAGCAAAGTAGGCATTTAAGCCCTCCAACTCGTGCACAAGGCTTGGATTTATTAGATCCATTGATTGGGAGATCAACGGCTCTGATCTCCCTTTAAAAAGCCTTCCAAAACACCTCCAATGCTCTGATTGCCCCTCTGGCTGACACGTGGCATGCTCCATGCCCTCGGATTGCCATTGCGCGGCTCTGATTCGTGCACCTCCCTCGTTTCAACACCCTCACTGAGATCTCGTAGGTGTGCACGCGCTTCCATCTCAATCGTCTAATCTAGCGATCAGACGGCTTAAATGAGCCGCAGCATCACCTTTTGAATTCCTTCTTACGTGCACGCGCAATCGGTTGCATGTGATCGCACACGTATCAAATCGATATTCCTCCGCATGCCAAGCCTCCGCTTCATCGTCGTTTGATGCAGATCCGATGCTTCGTCTTAATTTCTCACGTCTTGGTGCTTCGAACACGTGTCACGACCTTCAGTTCCAATGAGTTATCCAACACGCTGCAACTGCGGATGGTTGCACTTGCATAACACTGCTTGGCTGCTCTCAACCGTTGGATGGCTGAGCATTTTCCTTCCTTGATGAGGTGCGGGCTATAGCAGTGATGTAGCTGCTTTGTGGTCGTTGGATGATGATCCAACTACCCACAATGCGTGGGGGTGTTCTGATTGCGCAGTAATCATAGGTCTTAATTGACCTAGATTAGGCTAGAACTTAGCATAAGTTAGGGAAATTCAAGCACACATAAGGATTATCTGCATCTTTACTGCTTTACTTTATCTATGCATAAAATAATGTTATAATGTGCTGATTAATTGCATTATGTCAATTGCAGGCAATAAGCAGATCTGGAGCTGGATCTAGAGCAGGATCTGAAAGTAGATCTAGAATAACGGGAGTTACAATAGAGCTAGAGTAGAAGGCTTAGTTTAGATGTAGGAATAATAATGTAAGGGAGTTAAAGGTTTGCTATTATATTAAGTAGGAATAAAGCAGTAAAATGTGAAGAGCATAGGTCCATCCTAGCCCTAGGATAGCCTAGAGACTTCCCCAAGCCTTAGCCACCCTTAGATTAGGTCACAATACCCTAGAAAGCCCTAAAGTGCCAGTTCCAACCATTATCTGGACGTCCAGATAAGTTATAGGATGTCTAGGACCCTTAGCCATCTCCTGCGCACCTCAAACCCACTTCTGCAGTGTTATTGGACGTCCAGACACTTTGTCAGATGTCCAATTTCTGCAGAACACCCAAAATAGAACCTTGATTTCCCCCTGACTCAGATTGGACGTCCAGAACTGAAGTCTGGACTTCTGATTTTTGAGTATAAGTCGTCTGATCATATTATTGGACGTCTGGTACTGGTCTCCAGTCCCAATTTTGAGATTCAAGTCTTGATCTTGGATCTCTAGCTCCCTAGACCTAATCCCAACCCCATAAGAACCTAAATTAAGGTGTCCTAACCCTAGTACATCACCTCTAGACCTATCTAAGGACCTAATTAGGTCCTCACCAAACCCAATTGACTTAGATCAAAGTCAATTACCTTCACCTAAGTCAATTGGACTCATTGAGTCCAATTGAGCGTAGATCTCAACCCATAAAAGTTCAATTGGACTGGGTGAGAGTCCAATTGAGCTAAACCCAACCTAATTGAGTTATTTCACTCTCAATTAGGTTCACACTCATTCAATTAAACTTAGGTTAAGTTTAATTGCATTTTCCCCTTAGCAATTAGGGTTTGCAACCCTAATTCAAGGAATACACCTACCCAAACCCCTTAGGACCTAACCTAAGCCACTTAGACACCTAGAGCATGACCACACACACACACACCCATTCATGCACACACACTTCTCTAGAGTTCTCTATAACTCTCTTGAAGTGGCGCCACCTCTTGGTTGCCAAATTTAGTAACCATGAGGAATTCAAATTGAGATCCACATTTTTTGGATCTCAAAAACCACCTCTACCTCATGTGGCCAACCACTCTTGGACTCTCTCTAGAGAGTTCCACACCTCTCTAGAGAGAAGCCCTTGAGTCTATAAAAAGATCTGATGGGCGGCCAAGTGCACCATTCACATCCCTCGGTTTTCCACTTCACATACTTGGCACCACTCACCTCATTAGCTCCATGCATGCCCACCTTCACTTAGGTTAGCCACTCCACCTCCATGAGCTCACCACCATCATGGAAAACATCATGCTGGGATGCTGGATCAATCCTCCCTCTCTCCAAGGTTCGGCCTAAGCTACATTGGCCGCCCCTCATTCTCCTCCCGACCAGTCCAATGCCATCAGGGACCACCCCTGAATGCCCTTTTTTTATGCTAGACTTAGTTTATGCTCTTCATAGATTTACTGCTTTCTATTACTGCTTAGTAGCGTAGTCTTTATTCTCCCCCAATGATGCATGCAAAATCCACCCATTGATTCTTGTATGCAGTCATTTTCTGGTAGCTAGATTTAAATTCCATGCATTTCTGTACAAGCTTTCCTCTATAGTTTTTGTTGCAAACAAATCTCCCACTGAATGAATGAAAAATGCTTTTATATATATATATGTCTCCATGTTGTGAAATCACAATGAGCTTACTGATTGCTATTATCTTTTGCATGATTAATGTTGCCTATTTTTAACTCCTAATATTCTTGCAACTAAGCATGTCGTACCTAAATACGCAATAATCACAAATCGGCATGTGATTTTAAACAAAGTATAGTGGCAAAAAGATCGATTTCAAAAGTAAAACAAACGCCTCTTAAAGACGAATGACCGGGACTCAAAGTCTCCTTATTTTTACAAACTTAATTTTTGACGAACATTTTTGCGTGACTATACTACGATTCTGACGACTTTCAAAACGTACGAAAATGCCTTTTGTTAAATGGCGCCGCTGCCGGAGAGGTAACGTCATTTTCCTTGATTTCGATCTTTGAGACTATCACTGACAAATATCTCTCTACTTTGTTTTTGATGTGCAGGAAAAACGGAAGAAAAATGGGATCTGCGCACACACCAAGTGCGGAAAGCAAATCTAGGTGCACATCATCTCATCCTTAGATTAGGTTTTACTTACTGCAATTTCCTTCGAAAAAAAAAGAAAAAAATTTTTTTTTTACTCATTGTTGTGAAAAAGGAAAAAAAATCAAATATCAGAAAGAAAACACACAAAAAAAAATCTTTGAAAAAAATCTAGATTAGGTTTCCTTTTGAATCTTAGTTAGTTTGAAAAAAAAGAAGATATTTTAGTTGAATCCTTTGAAAACTTCTTTTTGAAAAAAAAAAGAAAAAACATGCAAAAGTTTTGAAAAAAATATATATCTTTTTGGTGGAAAGCTTAGATTTCAATTCAAACCTCTTTAAAAATCTTTTCTACCATCTTCTGATTTTCGGCCAAATCTCAAGCTTGATTTAAAAATTCGATTGCCGAAAAATTAGTAAGAGAAAAATTCTGAAATTCAGGCAAGACCTTTATTTTCAAACCATCTTTCAAATGCCACCATTATTTTGAAAAAATTCTAAGTATACAATTTCTAAAATTCACTAAGTGCTTGGGGGTCAAACTGACCCAGATTCAAAATTTTACAAATTTCAAAAAGTGATTTCGAGCAATCCACAAATCTATTTTGACTAAAAATGGTGGGGTTTGAAAGCTGATCTCATTGGCTTTATTTTGCATATTTTTCCTGAATTTTTGAAGGTCATTTGATACTGTTTCAAAGCAAAATTCCAGATCTGACCCCCTGATATTCAAAATTTCCTAAAAATTCGGTTGAAATAGTAAAAATTCCAAAAAGTATTCTCTGGAAAGATAATTGGAAAAGGAATCTACTCGAAAATTTTTAAATTAATTGGATTCCAATTATTATCAGAGAATAAACATTACTTTTGTGGTCTACTGAAACAGAAAAAGAAAAACCCTAAAAGTGCATGCAACTTAGGTTGAATCTTTAGGGTTACAACTAGAGACCACACTTTGGGCTAATCTAGACTTAATCAAGTCTAGTTAGCCGGTGAGCTTGGTCACCTTGTGGGCCACTCACCACAAACCCCACTGAAGAAAATGGGTTAAAAATTAATTTTAAAAATGAAATCAACCCGAGTTCGTTGTCATACTTCTGGGTGTTTTTAATCTCTCTTATCAAACCTGGTGACTAAGTCTGTGGGGTAGTGTCAAACAACCGAGGCTCGGGGGTCAACGGAACCAGAGGCGTAAGCAAAAGGAAGAACTTTCCCCTTAGTCCCTCGGTAACCAGACTGGCTAGGTTAGCTTGAGAGGCGGGAATCACTTTCAGTCGGTTGAACAACGAACTTATCTTCAAGAATTCAAATTTCTAATGAAAAATCTGGTCACTTGATCCGTAAGGATCATTTGATTGACAGGGCCTTAGCCTTGTCCTCCTTGGCTACACCAACCCATGGGTTGGGTGGTGTATGCAAGGAAGGAGGTCACTTCGACCTCACTTGGTTGGACCTTGGGAGCACTCCCAAGGAGGCGAGTCACCTCGCTCGAACCATCTTCTCCCCCTACTTCTACTCCAAGAGCCACCATGGCAAATCCTGGACCTGGACCTAGACCAGGTCAGGATAACGAGAATCTGGACCTGATGGCTCGTCTGGAATCTCAGGTTGCCGAATCTAAGGAGCAACATCAGCAGAGCATGGATCGCATTCTAATGGCACTTGACAGGATGTAGCACCCGTCGCAAGGAGAACAACTACAGGATTTCTATGACCCGGCCGCACAAATCGTCGCACCTCTTGTCAGAATTCTCGTAGGCGGAGACGTGTTTGAGCTCAAGCCCAATGTAATTGGGTTGATCAGCACTAATTTCGATGGGAACTCAAGCGAAGATCTGTTCCAGCATCTTGAGGACTTGAGTCAACTTGCTGAAACGATTCGACCCAGGAATATTGATCTTAGGATTGTTCTGATGAGGCTTTTTCTGTTCTCTCTGAGGGACAAAGCTTCATACTGGTTCAAGACTATTAGGAAGCCAATTAGGACTTGGCTGGAATTACGATGTGAATTCCTGCAAAAGTTCTTCCCAATCGGTCGAACAAACGTAATGTGGTGTGCAATCACAACTCTCTCCCAGGGAGTTGGGGAGAAGTTACATGAAGCATGGGATAGATTTCATGACCTTCTCCGAAAATGCCCACATCATGGCAGATGGCACTTAGCTCAGATTTTCTACCATGGGCTGGATGACACACATCGGTATCTGGTCGATGCATCTAGCAACAGGAATTTTCTCGCAAAAGATGAGAACAACGCATTTGAGCTGTTCGAATCATTAGCGAAGAACTCAATGAATGTCGCATCTATGAACCAATTCCAACGGCCTAGTCAGCAGTGGGTTGGTGTCCACGAGGCTCACACCGAGTCTATTCGAGTTGACATGGATATCATTGTCAAGAAGCTGGATAGAATAAACTTAATCAAGAAGAAGATTGATCAGATTAGCAAGGCTCAATTTGACTTGAGCTCTGCTACCTCATGACCCTCCTATGCACCTCAAGCCCCACCTGTTTGAGTTAATCTACTCACTCTTGATGCATCTTCTTCGTATTTACGAGATCCCGTATATCAGGATCCCGTAAACAATCCAGATTTGGAACCTTACGGCCAGGGTTATGCACCACCCGCAGATTATAATGTGTATCCCCTTGACAGATATACGTCTCAGACATCTTCGGCCTACGAGGACGTCAGCACTATCCAAGGATACAGGCGTAATAACCCATATTCAGAGATGTATAACCCTGGTTGGCGCCAGCATCCGAACTTCTCCTGGTCTGGTAATTCACAGAGACCACATCAAGATCCACACTACCAGACCAAGCAATACGAGAATGCGCAAAACACGTATCCTAGGCAGCAACCATTCCCGTCTCAACAGCAGCAACCCCGCTCATTATACCAGCTGCTGCACCAAACTACCAACCACCCTCTAAAGCGAGTTGACCCTTTGGAGGCACTAAAAGAGGAGCTGCAAGAATTGATGAGGAAGTCTACACAAGATAGCTTGCAGATTATGAAGGCGATGGCTGATCAGATTCAGACCATACAGAACACGCAGAACCAGTTGTTGAGGAGCATAGGACTCAGGGAGCCTTGCCCTCCCAACCCGTTCCGAATCCTCGATATGTGCAGAATCAGGGCGCCCTGCCTAGGTTTCAGGCATTGCAGGGACAGGCACACGCCATACTGCAGGTGCCTCCTGCACCACCCAGTTACGTGCAAGGACATCCGCCTTTGAAAAATCCCGCGTATTCTGCCCCTTCCGTTCCCCCACCACCTCATGGACAGCAAGCCGATGCATACGTTGTCTCTTTGCGAAGCGGAAGGAAGACATTCGACCCACCACCTAGGCAGGCAGGTCCTGATTTTTCCCACCCTTCGCCGTAGGCGAGTTCGACTCCATCCCAGGAGCCACCTGCGGTAGATAAGGGTAAGAGGCCACTTAACCCTGAAATTCCCGTCCCTTTTCCTAAGGCTCTTACATGAAATGCAGTACGGAAAAAGGACAAACGGAATTTTGAGGACCTAAAATCAATGTTTAAGGAAGTACATATTCAGGTCCCCCTCCTCGAGTCAATTGATCACATTCCCACTGTCGCTAGGTTCTTCGAGGACTACTGTACCTCGAAGCGACAGATGAGAATTGGATGATAGGCGATATTGTCGAAAGAGGCTAGAGTCGTGATTCTAGCTGACTTACCGCCAAAGAAGAAAGACCTTGGTACCCCACTCATATTCTGCTTCTTGCAGGATTCTCCATTTGATCGGGCCCTTCTAGATTTGGGTTCGTCCATCAACCTAACTCCCATTACCGTATTTGATCGATTTTGATTTGGGGAGTTGAAGCCCACCTCGGTCACAATTCAGCTGGCTGACAGATCAGTCAAAGCATCGAGGGGAGTGGTTGAAAACATGATCGTGAAAGTCTACGGGTTCTGTTTTCCCATAGATTTTTTCATTCTCCATATGGAAGTTCCTCCTAATCTCCGAGATGCACCAATTATTTTGGGTCACCCATTTCTGGCGACAGCCTGAGCGAACATCGATTGTGCATCCAGGTGTATGGAGATTGCCCTAGGCAACGAACAACTTCGACTAGACATATTCAGGGTAGCAAAGAACTTCGACTATGATCGAATAGAGGAGGATGGTGAAGACGAAGATGCGGCGTACTGTGGTAACATTAGGCTCCTTTGTGATGACCCAATGTCCCATTCATCTACACTATTAGGTTTCTTGGACCTCTATCCATACGGGACTGAAACCACTGCATTACACATATCTCCCTAAGGATCTGACTGTTTAGGGTGTGCTTCAGACTACAACACCCCTGAATCAAGCTATCATGATCCATATATTACTAAATTACCCTTGTTATTGCAGGAAGATGTGACTAGAGCTAACGGGTTTCCCGTTAACGCAATCACAACCGATTTCACAGGGAGCGACTCAGCGGGAATTCATGTGCACATGGATCAGCTGATTCCCACCTTCGATTTTGCTCCTCCCACTCTCATATCTGACTCTGACCCACCCGTGATTGAATTGAAGCCCTTACTTGACTCACTCAAGTACATGTTGGGCGAAAGTGAGACATATCCAGTCATTATCAATGCCTACTTAACCTAAGAATAGGAGCATCAATTGATTTCTATGCTTCAAGACTATAGGGCTGCAATCGAGTGGAGTATTGCTGATCTCCACGGTATTCGCCCCTCGTATTGCACTCATCACATTTACACGGATGAGGGGTGAAACCTTCGAGACAACCTCAAAGATGGCTTAACTCGAATATGCTAGAGGTTGTTAAGAAGGAGATCATCAAATGGCTAGATGTAGGCATTGTATATCCAATCTCAGACAGCCAGTGGGTGAGTCCAATTCAGATAGTGCCCAAGAAAGCAGGAATCACCGTCATGAAGAATGATAAGGGCGAATCCTTCCCGACCCACACTACGACATCTTGGCAGGTCTGCATCGACTACAGGAAACTGAACACGGCTACCCAAAAGGATCACTTTCCTTTGCCATTCATTGACCAGATCCTGGAATGGTTAGCCAGATGTAGTTTCTTCTGCTTTCTGGATAGATACTCCGGGTATAACCAGGTAGCGATTAGCCCGAAAGATCAAGACAAGACCACATTCACATGCCCATTTGGAACATTTGCCTTCAAGTGGATGCCCTTTGGCCTCTGCAACGCACCAGCAACATTTCAGCGTTGTATGATGGCTATCTTCTCTGACATGATTGGGGATTATGTGGAGGTATTCATGGATGACTTCTCCATTTTTGGAGATGATTTCGAATATTGTCTTGATAACCTCACCAAGATCCTGAAATGGTGTATTGAAGTAAACCTAGTACTATTCTGGGAGAAAAGCCATTTCATGGTGAGGGATGGCATAGTACTAGGGCACAGGATCTCTAAAAATGGTCTCGAGGTCGATCGAGCTAAATTAGAGATTATATCCCACTTGCCGTCACCTAGCTCGGTCAAGCAGATTAGATCATTCTTGGGTCACATCAGCTTCTATCAGAGATTTATATGCGATTTCTCAAAAATTTCACGGCCTTTGACAAATCTCCTGGTTACCGATGTCCCATTTAAATTTGATACCTCGTGTCTTAGCACCTTCGAGACTTTATGAAGCGTTGTTTCCGACTCCCTAATTCTCCAACCACCCGACTGGTCGCTTGATTTCGAAATGATGTGCGACGCTTCTAATTTTGCCGTCGGTGTTGTTTTAGGCCAGCATCGAGAGAAACAACCCTTTGTCATATACTATGCTATCAAGATGCTGAATGAGGCTCAGTGCAATTACACTGTCATCGAAAAAGAACTGCTAGCAGTAGTATTCGGGTTGGAGAAATTTAGATCATATTTATTAGGGTCCAAGGTCATCATTTTCACTGACCACTCCACTCTCCGGCATTTGTTGGCAAAGAAGGATGCCAAACCACAGCTCATTAGATGGATCCTTCTATTGCAGGAATTTGATATCGAAATCCGCAACAATGCCGGAAAACAAAATGTTGTGGCAGATCACCTATCCAGATTGGACCCAGATCACATTCCTTATTCCCTGCCTATCCACGAACAATTTCCGGATGAATCTCTTTTGGCAGTTCATTCTGTTAAGTTCCCCTGATATGCGGATTTCGCGAACTACCTTGCCACAAGCAAAATTCCCGCGAACCTATCCAAGGACTAGAAACTCAAATTCACTGCAGAGGCCAAATACTACCTCTGGGATGACCCACTACTCTTCCGCATTGGAGCGGACCAGATTATTCGAAGATGCATCCCAGACTCTGAGATCCCCAGTGTGTTATCTTTCTGCTACAATGATGAGTGTGGTGGCCATTTCTCGGGACGGAAAATCGCTGCAAAAATTTTGCAGTCGGGATTTTTCTGGCCAACCATCTTCAGAGATACACACAAATACACCCAACACTGCAAATGATGTCAGTCGATCGGTTTTATGACCAGGAGAGACATGATGCCACTCCAACCCATCATGGTCATAGAAGTGTTCGATGTCTGGGGCATCGATTTTATGGGCCCTTTTCCAAACTCGTATGGCTTCAAGTACATATTGCTAGCCATTAACTATGTCTCAAAGTGGGTTGAGGCCATCTCGGCGAGACAGGCTGACCACAAGACCGTCATTTCTTTCGTACAATAAAATATTTTCATGAGATTCGGAATACCCCACTCTCTGATTAGTGACGGGGGAAGCCACTTCATCCACGCCCATTTCAGGTCGTTACTAAATAAATACGGGGTACATCACCGCATAGTCTCCCCATATCACCCGTAGACTAGGCTGAAGTGTCTAACTGTCAGATCAAGCTGATTCTCCAGAAGATGATTAGACCAGACAGGAAGAACTGGTCCGACAAATTAATTGATGCACTCGGGGCATATCGGACAGCATACAAGGCCCCACTCGGAATGTCACCATATCGCATGGTATATGGCAAGGCCTGTCACCTTCCTATAGAGTTGGAACACCCCACCTTTTGGGCAGTGCGAAAATGCAACCTTGACCTCGATGCAGAGGGTCAAGAATGGAAACTCCAGCTTAGCGAATTAGAAGAAATCAGGTGGGAGGCCTATGAGAATGCATTGATATACAAGGATAAGACCAAGGCCTTTCATGACCGCCACATCCGGAGGAAAGCATTCACGCCCAACCAACGAGTCTGGTTGTTTGATTCACGGCTAAAACTATTCGTGGGGAAGCTCAAGTCCAAATGGACTGGCCCGTATGTTGTGATGCAGCCATATCCTAATGGGGCAGTCCAAATCAAGGGCCTAAAATCTGGGCATATATTCACGGTAAATGGCCAGTGCCTCAAGCCATTTTTGACCCAGGAACCTCCTCCACCTGACGAGACTGTTCATCTTAGTGAGGACGTGTGATTGAGTGCTCGCCTAGCTTGAGGCGTTAAACTCAGCATGTATAGATACCATTCACTCCACATTCCACCATCATTTATATATAACCATTTTATACATAGCATATTTTTAGCATATTTCCCTTTTGTATATTGCATGTTAACAGGTTGGTCAGTGCTGAATATAATTTCAGGAGCAATTACAAGTTATTTCTACCCATTCTCCCCCTACAGTATTTATTTTCTTTTACATTCATGCATGAGGACATGCAAGAACTTAGGCATGGGGGGGTAGATATAGAAATACTGGAAAATTTTTATGCCAACACGTAGGAAAACCTCAGAACTGCATGTAAAATGTACTTTAGGACCTTAAATAAAAGAACAACCGACTCCACCTTCAATGCTCACATTGGAGCTAGAAATCGTTCACAACAACCACTTCCGACTCACCCGCTCACCTCTTGTTCTAAATTTATGGTCAAGCTGATTGTAACCCGATAGGGGAATTTCACAAAGTACAAATTATATGAGGTTACATGTTTATAGCATATATACAAATTGCATTCACGAATAAGATTATTTTATTAAGAGAATGCATTAGGGATTTTATCCTCTACCATATATACAAATTATGTGCAGCAATCATAGGTCTTAATTGACCTAAAATAGGCTAGAACTTAGCATAAGTTAGGGAAATTCAAGCACGCATAAGGATTATCTGCATCTTTGCTGCTTTATTTTAGCTATGCATAAAATAATGCTATAATGTGCTGATTAAGTGCATTACGTCAATTGCAGGCAATAAGCAGATCCGGAGCTAGATCTGGAGTAGGATCTGACGCCGGATCTAGAATAACGGGAGTTGCAGCAAAGTTGGAGTAGAAGGCTTAGTTTATATGTAGGAATAATAATGTAAGGGAGTTAAAGGTTTGCTATTTTATTAAGTAGGAATAAAGTAGTAAAATGTGAAGAGCATAAGTCCATCCTAGCCTTAGGATAGCCTAGAGACTTCCCCAAGCCTTAGCCACCCTTAGATTAGGCCACAATACCCTAGAAAGCCCTAAAGTGCTAGTTCCAACCCTTATCTGGACGTCCAGATAAGTTATAGGATGTCTAGGACCCTTAGCCATCTCCTGCACACCTCAAACCCACTTCTGCAGTGTTATTGGACGTCCAGACACTTTGTCAGATGTCCAATTTTTGCAGAACACCCAAAATAGAACCTTGATTTCCCCCTGACTCAGATTGGACGTCCAAAACTGAAGTCTGGACTTCTGATTTTTGAGTATAAGTCGTCTGATCATATTATTGGACGTCTGGTACTGGTCTCCAGTCCCTATTTTGAGATTCAAGTCTTGATCTTGGATCTCTAGCTCCCTAGACCTAATCCCAACCCCATAGGAACCTAAATTAAGGTGTCCTAACCCTAGTACATCACCTCTAGACCTATCTAAGAACCTAATTAGGTCCTCACCAAACCCAACTGACTTAGATCAAAGTCAATTACCTTCACCTAAGTCAATTGGACTGATTGAGTCCAATTGAGCTTAAATCTCAACCCACACAAGTTCAATTGGACTTGGTGAGAGTCCAATTGACCTAAACCCAACCTAATTGAGTTATTTCACTCTCAATTAGGTTCACACTCATTCAATTAAACTTAGGTTAAGTTTAATTGCATTTTCCCCTTAGCAATTAGGGTTTGCAACCCTAATTCAAGGAATACACCTACCCAACCCCCTTAGGACCTAACCTAAGCCACTTAGACACCTAGAGCACGACCACACACACACACACCCATTCATGCACACACACTTCTCTAGAGTTCTCTATAACTCTCTTAAAGTGGCACCACCTCTTGGTTGCCAAATTTAGCAACCAAGAGGCATTCAAATTGAGATCCACATTTTTTGGATCTCAAAAACCACCTCTATCCTCATGTGGCCAGCCACTCTTGGACTCTCTCTAGAGAGTTCCACACCTCTCTAGAGAGAAGCCCTTGAGTCTATAAAAGGATCCGATGGGTGGCCAAGTGCACCCATTCACATCCCTTGGTTTTCCACTTCACATACTTGGCACCACTCACCTCATTAGCTCCATGCACGCCCACCTTCACTTAGGTTAGCCACTCCACCTCCATGAGCTCACCACCATCATGGAGGACATCATGCCGGGATGCTGGATCAATCCTCCCTCTCTCCAAGAGTCGGCCTAAGCTACATTGGTCGCCCCTCATTCTCCTCCCGACTAGTCCAAGGCCATTGGGGACCACCCCTGAATGCCCTTTTGTTCTGCTAGACTTATTTTATGCTCTTCATAGATTTACTACTTTCTATTACTGCTTAGTAGCGTAGTCTTTATTCTCCCCCAATGATGCATGCAAAATCCCCCCATTGATTCTTGTATGTAGTCATTTTCCGGTAGCTAGATTTAAATTCCAAGCATTTCTGTACAAGCTTTCCTCTATAGTTTTTGTTGCAAACAGCTCTCCCACTGAATGAATGAAAAATTCTTTTATATATATATGTCTCCATGTTGTGAAATCACAATGAGCTATTTGATTGCTATTATCTTTTACGTGATTAATGTTGCCTATTTTTAACTCCTAATATTCTTGCAACTAAGCATGTCGTACCTAAATACGCAATAATCACGAATCGACATGCGATTTTAAAAAAAGTAGAGCAGCAAAAAGATAGATTTCAAAAGTAAAATAAATGCCTCCCAGAGACAAACGACCGGGACTTAAAGTCTCGTTATTTTTGCAAACTTAATTTTTGACGAACATTTTTGTGTAACTATACTACGATTCCGACTACTTTCAAAATGAGCTAAAATGCCTTTTGTCATGTTCCCTTCTGAGATTAGAGCGGTGGCCTTGGGCAGCTACGATGGTGCAACATGGTGCCATCGTGGTCGTCCATCTTTTTGCTTTGTAGATGATGCTATAGGCCTCCGATCGAGATGATTTTTGTGTCATTGGATTACAATCGTTGATCCAGATCCATCCGTTTAGTCGGATTTGGCATTTGAGGTCTGGATTTCCACCTATTTGCCTCTTGGCCCTTGCTCTTCTGTGGGCTCCATAGGATTCTACCGGAGTCTGATCAAGGAGATCTCAGAAGCATTGGACTCCCGTCGTCATTTTGAGCAGATCCGTACGATTGGATTTATCATCCATAGCCCCAAATTACCTGCAATTATTAATTCCTCTCAATTAGAACATAATATAGCATTATTATTTACAAAACTAACAAATCAACTATGATGCAAAGTATGATGCTTATGTATGAATTATGCTTAAGTTAAGCTAGGATCTAACTTAATTCAGGTAGATTAGGACCTATGATTGTTGTGCAATCATATCCTCATGCCTAAATCTTGCTAGTCCCTAGCAAATGCAAGACTGAATGTATTATATCAAGAGTTTGACTCGAGATCTATTTCCTCTGTTTTCATCAAAAAATTTATAAATCCAGAAAATCGTGAAAGTGTAGTGTTGTAGCCTATGCAACAGATCAAAGTGAAAAGTCAATCCATATCTAAAGCTTGTACTTGACCCTTAGTAGGGTTCTATTAGGATAGACAAACTTCTTCTCTCAGGGATAAAGAATAAACCCTAGATTTAGCCCTAGCTTTTTGGCTTAGGTAGAAGATTTCTGAGTTAAATGGATTTGTATTTGGTGGCTCACTCTCCTCTAGTGCTACATAGAGAATAGTATTCCAGAATCTAGATTTTCAAATTATCAAATAAATCAACTTAGAAAGTGGTGGGAAACTATGCTCTCTTAAGTTCCTTGTACTCATTCTCTTCTCTCATTTCTTTTTTTGTTCTTTTCTTTTTCTTTTTGAGCTCACATCTCACCAGATTTGTAAATATGATTGGTGGTCACTCATGGCATTACACTTCAATTAAGTTCAAATAACCTTATAACTAAGCTAGAAATCCTCGACCAGTATTTGGGCAATTAGAAATACATGAAAAGTAGGTCAAGGCTGTATTTGGTGGATTGTGAGGGTAGTGGGTATTGTTACCTCGATGTTCTCAACATAAAATGAAATAAATGCAACCCAATGCTTTTTTCTCCTTTTTTCTTTTTTTTTAAAGAAAAAGCTTTTTTGTTTCTTTTTTTTCATTCATTCTTTTTTCATATATATCTACCAACACAATGCAATGTTACATCACATACATACTTTTATTCATAAGGCATTTTTCAGGATTTGGGGATGTTCAAGAGGATATCGAGTATCTTATTTGGTGGAAGTGCCTATTGTCAACACTGGGAAAAGAATGGATAGGAAGCATATTTCCGACCTTGACATTAACACCCTCCTTCAGCTGAGGATTTCGTAAAGGACAGTCATGACCATCCACCTTAATCTTAGTTTTATTAGATCCCACTCTCTATGTATTTGCCTTATTTGGTGGCTATCATAAAGATTCCAGCAAAGTATTTGTATGCAACAACCGAGAGCGAAAACTGTGCCAAAATTCAAGTATCATTATCCAATTATCTAGAAATTAAGATTCCTCACACTAGACGTAGAGCACTAGTAAACTCTCTACTCTCACCTTATAATTGTTTGATGGATCTACTAGAAGATGATTTGCCTAACTCCTTGATTACTATCCCAGGGTTCAAGAGGTGAAGCAATACTTCTTCTTGACAAACTAAAGATGTCTATCGATCTTCACAGTAGATCCATTGCAAATTCTACATGTAAGTGTGAAATTGTATTAGATTCTAATTTCAGGAATCAACTAAAGAATAAATTCCTAATAAAATATTTTGATAAAAAGACCTATTTCCCCATGTGTTGGTAGAAAAATTTTTCAATTTATATTTACTACCCCCCATTCATAAGTTCTTGCATGTCCTCATGCATGAATAAGAGAAAATGAATTAAAATAGGGAGTAAATGGATAGAAATCACTTGGAATTACTCTTGATTCATCATTCAGCGAATGCCAACGCTAGAATGATAATCACATTATGCAGACTAATATGCCAAAATGAAATATGCTATATATAAAAGGTAGATAAATGCTAAGTTTAATGCCTCTAGCTGGTCGAAACTCCATCAGATGGATCAACGATTGCAGGAGACAGAGTCAAGATGGTAAGAACTTGGAGTTCCATCGTCATCAACAGGCCAAAAATGTAGAGCAGCTGCCCATGAATACCAAGCCTACAGGGTCGGCAAAATAGCAAATCAGGGCTTGGAATTGGTTGTGGCCAGGTGCTACAAGAGAAATAAATCCTGATGCTAGGGCGATAGGTAGCAAGTGGCAACCTTGAAGAGTGGTGTATGAGTAATGCAGATGAGGTTGATCAAGAGTTGGGAGTGGGAAACAAGTCATACGGGTCCTGAAAGTGGTGGAAAATGAAAGGAGGGACCTAAGTGGTGTAATCTGAAATGGTGTAAGGAACCATTTCGTGAGTGGATATGGGTGTGGGTGGTTGTAGAGTAGGTGTGTGGAATAAGATTTGGTGTTCCATCTCAATAGCTCTAGATCCACTCAATTTTGTGTCATCCCAGGGTTGATCAGAAATCTCGTACAAATCACCCAAATTCTATTCATGGTGTGAATCCTCAAATGTAATGGGCAGCAATTCATTATCCCCAAGGTGTGGAAAATCAGAATCTAGATACAATAAAGCCTCAAATTCTTTCACTTTCCATTTTGTGGCTTCTGTGAAATCCTTGATATTAGAATCCAAAAGAAAAGATGTAATAGATTCATCTGACCCCAAATCCAAAAATGCCTCAAGATTTTTCAAATTTTTCTCATATTCAGAAATGGGGTTTTTATCAGATTCTTCCTCAACTTCAATTGGATTCTTTGTCAATTCAAAATCAACCCCATGGATGTACGAAATCTCATTTAAATTGATGTATTTATCATATGAGCTTGTCATGAGGTTTTCATGTAATTCCACTCTAGATCTTTCATAATCCAAGTCATGGGCCTCATCAATTGCCTTTGGCTGATCAATGTTCACCACGGTGTCAGAATCATTATAACTCAAAACAATGAGCCTGATAGAAGCTGTGTGCGGGCTTAATTCACCATGAAGTTCTATGTTCCCACAATGATCAGGTTCATCATATCTGAGTCCTCGATAAAATTACATTGTGGGTCCTTGTTTGCCTTGAAAATATCCAGCTTGAGTTTTCTATCCCCCAGGGTGATCTGTATACACCTGAATGCATAGTTAATGTTAGCCTGGGTAGTTGCTAGAAATAGGCGACCTAAAATGATAGGTGCATTACGAAGACTAGGAGGAATTTCCATATCCAAGATGAAAAAATCTGTTGGGAAGCAGAGCCCAGGGATTTTTACAATGACATTCTCAACCACACCTCGGGGCACTTTGACTAATCTGTCAACCAACTGGATATTGTCCGAAGTGGGTTTTAGCTCCCCAAAGTGGAAGTGGTCAAAAATAACAGTGGGGGCTAAATTAATGGCTGAACTCAAATCAAGCAAGGCCCGATCAGGAGCATCCTGTAGCTGACAGGAAATGAGTAGGGCTCCCGAGTGTTTCTTCTTAGGTGGCAAGTTAGACAAAATGAATGCACTAGCTTCCTTGGATAATACCACCTTATTGGTCTTCCACAGTTGTCGCTTGGGTGTGCAATATTCTTTAAAGAATTTAATGACAGTAGGAATGTGATCAATGGCATCATGGAGGGGAACCTTAATGTGAACATCTTTGAAGATTTCCTTTAAGTCCTCATTGCCTTTGATTCCCTTTATCTTTCCTTTAGGTTCATGCATTAAGGCTCCAGAGAAGGGTAAAGGGATGTCGATGATCTCAGTAATTGATTTTTTATCCTTAGGCTACTCCTTTGAAGGGATAGAATAGGAAGAGGAGCTAGCCTGAGAAGTATCATTACCCTCTAGCCTACATGGTGGGTCTTTTGTAGCTTTTCCACTCCTCAAGGTGACAACATTTACATTGACATACTGTCTATGAGGTGGGGGAGGAGCAGAAGGGGTAGATTGGGCGGGACTTTGCAATAACGGTGGCTAACTCTGTCCATAACTAGGTGGTGCAAGAGGCACTTGTAAAACAACATGTGCCTATCCCTGTGGTGTCTGGAACCTAGGCGGGGCACCCTAGTTCTGTACATATCTTGGGTTAGGGACAGGTTGGGAGAGCAAGGCTCCCTGTGATCTATACTCCTGCAACAGCTGATTCTGCGTATTCTAAATGTTTTGAATCTGATCCGCCATCATTTTCATGAATTTCAAATTATCATAATTCGATTGATGCATAGATTCCTTCAATTCATTTCTCAATGCCATGAAAGAGTCAACCTGCCTTGGAGGGTGATTGGCAGCTTGATGCAGCGGCTAACAAGTAGGATAGGATTGTTGCTAAGACAGGAATGGCTGCTACCTCAGGTATGTGTTTTGTGCATTCCCATATTGTCTGGTCTGGTAGTGTGGATCTTGATTTCATCTCTATGAGTTACCAGACCAAGAAAAATTAGGCTGCTGGTGCCAACAAGGATTATACGTCTCTGAATACGAGTTATTACGCTCGTAATCTTGGATAGCATTGACATCTTCATAGGCCAAAGATGTCTGAGATGCATATTCATCAAAGGAATACACACTAGAATCGTCATGGGGTGTGTAACCCTGATTGTATGGTGCCAGATCCAGATTATTCACAGGTTCCTGATATGCAGGATCCCGAGAAGGTGGAGAAGATGCATCCTTAGTGAGCAGATGTACTCGAGCAAGAGGGGCTTGGGATGCAAAAGAAGAGTAGGATGCAGTTAAATTGCCAAGAAATCCATGTTGAGCTTGAATCACTTCGTCGAGCTTCTTATCAAGTAGATCCACCTTATCCAGCTTCTTCTTACTGATAATGTCCATACCAGCTTGAGCAAATTCGACGTAAGCTTCATGGACACTAACTCGTTTCTATCCAGGTTGTTGGAATTGGTTCATCGATGTGGCATTCATTGAGTTCTCTGTTAGGGAAACAATTCGAATGCACTATTCTCATCCTTTGTGAGGAAATTCCTGCCACTAGATGCATCAGCCAGGTACCGATGTATGTCATCTAGCCCATGGTAAAAGACTTGTGCAAGGTGCCATCTGGCTACACCATGGTGCAGGCATTTCCTAAGAAAATAGTGAAATCTATCCCAGGAGTCATGCAATTTCTCCCCTGATCCTTGAGAGAAAGTCGTAATTACATGCCTCATCGCATTTACTTGACCAATCGAGAACATTTGGGGAAATTCGCAACGTAATTCCTCCCAAGTTCCAATCGCCCTCTCGATGGTCTTGAACCAATAGGAAGCTTTATCCTTGAAAGAGAAAGGAGAAAACTTCATGAGAACAATCCCTATATCAACATTTCTAGGTTGAACTGATTCTGCAATTTGACTCAGATCCTCAATGTGTTGGAAGGGATCCTCGTTCGAGTTTCCATGAAAATGAGTCTGAATCAGACTTATTATGTTCGGCTTCAACTCGAATGCATCTCCTCCTGCGCGAATCTATACTTGAGGTGCCAAAATCATAGATGCTAGATCATGGAAGTCTCACAGTTGTTCTCCTCATGGTGGATGCTTCATCCTGTCCAAAGTGGTGAGAATCCTATCAATACTCTGCTTATATCTCTATTCAGATTCCTTGACTCTGGCTTCTAGACGAGCCATTGGGTCTAGATTTTCAGGGCCCTGACCAAGTCTAGGACCAAGATTAGCCATTTCAACTAATCAAGAGGAGGATGAGGGTTGGGAAGAAGGGTCAGGCAAAAGTCGCCTTCGCCACCTTGGGATTGGTTCCCAAGATCCAACAAGTTTATGTCTTAATGACCTTCCTTGCATACACCAACAACAAGGGTTGGTGTAACCAACCCAAATAAGGCTAAGGCCTTGTTAATTAGATTGGTCCTTTAGAATCAGATGACTAGATTTTTTATTTAGGTTCAAATTATTGAAGAAAATTTGTCAAGAAATCGACTGAAGATAATCCCCACCTCTTAAGCTAACTCGGCCAGTCTGGTTATGAGGGGACTAAGAGGAAGGTTCTTTCTTCTGCTTTTGTCTCTGGTTCCTTTGTACCCCTTAGCCAGGATTGTTTGACACTACCCTGCTGGCTTAGTCACCAGGTTTGGCAGAAGAGATTGAAATCACCCAGTAGTTACAGGACAAATATAGGTTATTTGATATGTTTTTGTGATTTCTAGCCTTTTTTCTTCAATTTGATATATGATGAGCAGTCCACAAGGTGACTTGGTTGGCCGACTAACCACTGGCCCCGATTGAGTCTAGGCTAGTCTAAGGTGGTCCCAAGGTTCATGCACTTCTATGTTTTTCTCAAATAGTAGACCACTGATCAAAAATATACTCTTAGGTAAAGTTGGAATCCAAATGATTTACAAATTGACAAGAATATTCCTTTTTCAATAAGCTTTTTAGAGAGTATTTTTTTAGAACTTTTACTATTTTCAATGAATATTTATGAATTTTTAACTAACAGGGGGTTAGATCTAAGATTTTGACCCCATGTTGATTTTTTTGTTGGAAACAGTATCAAATGTGATCCATAAATTAAGGAAAAATATAAGAATGAAAGTTAACTTGATTATCTTTCAAACGCCACCATTTTTGAGTCAATCATATCTATGTGTTGGTTAAAATTGATTTTTGAACTTTAAAACAATTTGATTTTCAGTCTATCTAACCCCTGTGTATTTCAAGAATTTTCAAATATTCCACAAACTAAATTTATTTTTGGAATGGTGGTGTTGGAAAGATAGTTTGAAAATCTAGTTCTTGCCCGAATTTAAGATTTTTGGACTGCTAGAAACATGGCAAATGAATTTTCAAAATCGCATTTAGTTTCTGGCCAAGTTTCTAAAAATAGCAATAGCACAGAAAATATGTTTTTCTTTTCTTTCTAAGGTAAAGCAAACCCTAATTACCTAACAAATCCTAATTCTAATTTTTTTTCAAATAGATCCTATCCTACTTAATCCCTACTCTAAAATCCTACTGAGATAAACGTGTGCACTTGATAGTCTTCACCTGCGCTCGATGTGTGCGCCACGTAAAATGATTTTTATATCATTATAGTTTTGAATCGTGTTAAAGCAAAATAAATTTCTAGATAAAAAAATGGTAAGTTCTGAGTCGTTCGCAGTGAGGCAAAATGAGATTCTTATGCGAAAGCTTTTAAAAATGACGTTCTAAGCAAATATTTATATATATACATATGTATATGTAGACAAGAATTCACATGATCAAATAAACATTTTATTGATGAAGAGAATGTCTCACAAATCTAATGTAATAGCATGAAACAAAGGAATAAACTATGGAGGAGGAAAAGAAGAAGAAATTGTGGCGGAGACAATGGAGCTACTTGGTGGATGC
Source organism: Thalassia testudinum (assembly GCA_037157565.1). NCBI lineage: Eukaryota > Viridiplantae > Streptophyta > Magnoliopsida > Alismatales > Hydrocharitaceae > Thalassia > Thalassia testudinum. Next base: position 52,348,727 of record JAZHRO010000035.1, on the reverse strand, counting down.
TTGTGCAAAGTGCAGCAGCAGTTCAGATCCAGGGCACAGGGAAGAAGACCGGAGAGAGAGGCCGCAGAGAGAGAAGGGGGTGTGCACTATGGTGGTCTATTTTTTTCTATCTCTAGGTATCTAGGTTATGTTCTAAAGGGTAGGGGCTAGGTCCTTTTATATAAAAGTAGGTGGCTTCTGATTAGTTGATCAAGAGTGCCTAGGATCAGTAATTTGGATGGTTTAGATTTAATCGAAAGAGATGCGTAGGATTGGTTGAATAGGGACCTTAGGATGTAAGTTGTAGGGCTAGGATAGGATGAGGGCTTTCTAAAAGTAGGCAACGTAGGTGGGTGGCTACCAAGGGATAAAATCTTGCCAAGATATAAGATCTTATCTCTTGGCCAACCACTAAGGGATAAAATCTTCTTAAGTTGGCACCAACTTAAGAGGATTAGAATAGGATTTTCGTGGGCTATGTAGGTAGGATTAGGGATAGACATAGGCTGTGAGAATTGGTTCCTAATTCGGCTATGTTGACCCTAAGTCTATTGGGTTGGGTCCAAATAGGTTCCATGAACCCAAATGACTTATACTAAATCAATTAAGTGAGCTTATGGACCTAACTAGGTTCTTGGGTTAAGGATTGGATCTAGGGTAGGTTGGATAGGTTCCTGAATAGTAGGACAACTCTGTGGATAAAGGGTCAAGATCATGGATAGTGTTATCCATGATTTTGTCTTTTGGGCTCACTTATTTAGTTTGAGCTGACCTACGGGTAGGAGTTGGGATAAGAGTATCCTAGGGTTCTAAGGGTAGGGTTAGGTTATCCTAGTCCCTCTCCCTCTTCTTCTTTGGTTGGATTTTCATTTCTTCCTTGATCAAATCTTGGTCTTCAACCAACTCCTAAATCTGTTGCAGCTTCTTTTCCAATTCAGTTCAATGCTCCTGCTCATTCCAAGTCCTTAACCTACATTATTCACAAATGACTAAAATTAGATAATTAGGTCTAAAATAAACATAATGCACAGAATATGCATGCATGCTCTAAATGCAACATTTGCAATCCAAATGCATGATTTTATTAAGAAGCTAACCCTAAAATAAGTCAATTACGGTAATAGATTAGACTGTTATCACACCCAGGCTAGTTCCTCGTGATCTCTAAGAGCAAGCTCCATTCGCATCTCACAGGGTACAATCATAAATCACTTTAGATCAAGATCGTAAGGTTGGCCAGAATTGTCAAGTCATACTAGTTCTCCCGCCAAGAGCACAATCTCAATTGTGCCCTCTTAGTCCACCATCGGATGAGATCTCAACCAACCCATCATGGTACTCTGGCAACCCTCACTCACGTAATGCACAGCGAGCCTCGTGCTCTAAGTACCCCCACACTGAGTCAAATTCAGGTACATTCAAATACCACAATTTGGTGACTACTTGTGGCTCGTTACCATACTTAGGAACTCTCCAAGTTCCAAGGTACCTCCTGGGTAGCCTGTAGCAAATGCAACCTATCTGGTCTTTAACCCAAGTAGGGAACCCATGATTCACCAAGTCCAAGGTTGAAACCTTACGAGCTCACCTATTAAACCTATTAGCTTCTAATTCATTTGATTCTGTGACTAAAATGACACCCTAAGGACTTAATAGCTGCTTGGGGTCCACCCTTAGACCTTAGGATCCTAATTTCCCTTGTTATTCAGACTCCTTTAAAGGGTTATCAAGTTCATGATTTATGGATTGTTGCTTCTAAGTTAGCCATTTTTCCTAGGCTTTTACTTATACTTCCCTAGGCATATACCCATTTATTTTCATATAGGGATTATCTAGATATTAAGTAAACTATGTTCTATCCCCAATTTACGCCTCCATGCGTGGATCTATAACACTGCATTTTATCATTGAATTATGATGGGGAGGAACACATTTTTCTAGAGCAACGTGGCTACCCATTTCCCATTATTTCATCTCAATCACCTAGATCCATTCTTATCTCTTTCTTTTGTTTTTGTTTTTTTTGTTATAAGGCCTCCAAAGAACACTCAAAACTCTAAAATCAACAACTTCATTCAAACCATTTTGAAGAGATCGAATTCTTGACATCCCAAACAATCATGATAGCATCGAGAGTTGAATATTACAAAAGTAAGTACGTGGAAAGTGTTAAGTTGCACAGTCAATAGGAATGCCTAAGAGATATTCTCATCGCAAGTTTAAAAAAAAAAACTAAAAGTAATCCATGTCATAACACAAGATTATGGAATCGAATCTGTCACGAGGAAAACTCCAATAATCATACTCCCAAATCCTTCAACCTTTTTCCCTTGCTTAAAACTTACCAAAGGGCATGCAAAGGAATTGGGGAAAGTCCCTACTTGTCGTGGTGTGCCTTTCCTCCCTTCACTGCATTTGCTAGTCTCCTACACCTAGCACAGTAGTAGCAGTGATAGCAATGGTGGATGCACAGTAGCAGCCGCAGCAGCTGTGGTCACACAATAGTAGCCTCAATAGCTAGAGGAGAGCCAGGAGGAGGGAGTCACCAAGTAGAGGAGGAGAGGGAGTAGCAGTTGCAACAATAGCAAAAGCAAGAGGAGGGGGAGCAGCGGTAGCTACTGTAGTTGTCACAGTAGCAAGGAGGATAGATCGTAGGGAGCCACTGAATAGGAAGAGTGGGCAGATCAGTAGTGAGGAAGGGGAAGAGGAGTCGGTGATGGCTGCTCACTCCCTCCCTTTCTTCATCTCGTTCACAGCAACAACTATGTTTATGGTAGTGGCAGCGACAGGAGAGGCAAGAGGGAAAGCAGCAGCCGCAACAACAGGAGAAGAATGAGAAGGAGGAGAGCAGCCGTAGCAGCAGAAGAAGAAAGAGGATGGGGATATGGCCGAGTAAAACCAAGAGGTGGAGAGTGGCTTCCTAAGGAAGCCACCCAACTTAAACATATTGGAGATATTTCTCAAGGCCTCCCTAAAGTCAATGGCTTAAGTGCCAAGAAGACCCTCCCAAAGAACTTTTCTTACCAAACACCCCTTACAATCCTTCTTTCGGGCCAAAAAGAAAAATAAAAAGGGGGTCCAACGAAAGTCAAATCGATTCTAAGGCTTGAGCCAAGGTTGGAAGAAGATTTAATTATACATCAAAATGAGTGTAAAATTTTCGAACACTTATAGTTTTGATTTTCAACTGGTGTATTTTGACTTTCAACTAGTTGAACATCATTTACAACCAATATGTTTTGGTCTACTTGATTTTCAGCTGGTTAATTCTCATTTTCAACCTGTTGATTCTTGATCACATATTGCAAAATGCATTGCAACGTGCATTTCCATACTTACATATTGATCGAGGTCCTGATCGACAGGGGACCCGAAGCAACAAAATGTCACAAATAATCACAAAGATAGAGGCACAAGAAATTGGTAACCCAGTTCCACCCAAAGGAGTGTACATCTGAGGGGAGGGCAATGCTCCCAAGATTCTACTATGGTGGTTGGTAACAGTCACGCCTTGTTCTGTCTCTCAAAAAATGCATGAAACCCCTTCTCAAGGCTTCTCTTCTTTATTTATACTACACAAAATATCACAACTCTCTGATGCATAATGGACCTCGTGGATTCCTCGGCTCGTTCGTTACTTGGCTATAAATAGCCTTTACAATGCAAACCATTAGTGGGGATGTTGTTGCCACCCCTTCAACTCCGATCAATCGAATCCTCTAGCAGGTCAGGTCCACCTGGATCCACCTGGGTTTTGGACCATCGGGTAGACGAATCCGTCAATCCATCAGAGAATTAGATCAGTGGGGCTTTATGCGAAGTTTTAATTTTGAGGGTACATTTTGCCCCTCGTTATATGTCCCCCACTCTCTGCTAACGTGCTTTCATGGGGTTTTAAAACACACATTGTAGTATAGCGAAGACAGTGGTGAAAACACTTAAATTTATATGCTCAAAATGCAAGTTCCAAGGTCGACTTAGGGAGCAATAGATCACAAATTAACCACTAATCAAATACTCACAATAATGCTCAAGAGATTGATATAACAAGAAATATATTCGATGGAAAGAAAGACATGTATCAAGCTTAAAAGATATATATATGCTAAAGACAAAAAAAAATGTGTTTCCACTAAGCTTATGGACTAAATACTGCTATCAGACATCTAATATGTAATCATTAGATGACTTAAAGTTCAAAATTAGACATCCAATATTTGGTTGAAGCCCTCACAAAAATTCCCCCAAGGCCCGCACTAATCCCAAGGCAAAATCAACCCCTTTCCCTGGGCCTAACCCTTTTCTCCTCTCTCTTTCTCTATTCGGATTAGTAACCGAACATAGGCCCAAACCCACCTAGCATGAGGGCAAACGAGGGTGTGCGTAGCTTGTGCATAGGGGACCCAACCCCTTGTGATCGTGGGCGACTAGGTAAGGTGCGCAAAACCTTATGAAGGAGTTTCACAATCAGTTGTTTCCCATGTGGGACTGTACTCCCACTTCTTTCTTCTGCATTGCTGCATTGAAGATCTATTCTCGATTGGAGCTGGGGTTGGCGTTGCTTCTTCAAATTAAAGTCTTAGGAGAGCTCCTAGGGCTATTCCATGCTCGAGGGAAGTGGCAGTGAGCTGAGGGATCACCGAACGACGGTAAACGTCATAGGAGGAGATAACCGATGATGACGGTGGACCTGCGAGAGGAATATGGCCCTAGGTCCCAAATTAAGCACTCAAGAAGCTTCATCGAAGTGCAACAAGTGTATAGTGGTGGTGATTTAGTGGGAGGGCGTGTGTGGTGGCCACTCAGTGGAGCTCGATGGAGGTCCGATGAACATGGTTGAAGAAGCTGGTGGAGATGAGTAGGCCAATTATGTTAGGCAAAAGGGTCGTGAGGGTGAGGGGGACCCTTTTCCTAACCTAATTGAGTACAAGGAAGGTGGAGAGGGTGAGGTGGTGACAGTGATCGGTATGGTGGTGGTCGGAGTCGAAGGAGATAGATTGGAGTAATGGAGCTACAAAGCTCCCTAGACTTAATTGGAGGTGAGGGGAACAAAAGCCATAAACCTATTGGAGGAAAGGAAGAGGAGAGGAGCTTGTTAGAGTTCAGCTAGAGAGGAGGAATACAAGGTGATGGCCAGAGCAGAGGAGGGCGAATTGGCAGCTGAAGATTTGCGTGGAGCTTCGTAGGACGATGAGGAGAAGAAACCCTCTGCCTATCATACATGGTAGAGGGCAATGAGGCGTGGCGAAGGTGCTCCGATGTTGCGTTGGAGTTTGGCCGGACAAGAGGAAGAAAAGGGGGAAACCAATCAAATTGAGCATGAAATTTGCTTGGAAAAGTCCAAGCCTTTATATAAAGGCAATTCCCTCTTTAATTTGCCTCAATTTGGAAGTTTTAACTTGCAAATTTTGGCAACTTAACTCCAAAAAAAATCGAGTTCCCTAGTGGTGTTACATGCGAAATTGGATCTCGAGAGAGACCTCAACATATTGGGCATGAGTTGATTGCCAATCTCACCAAGTTTGGTAAGATTTGAGGGAGATTTGATCACCGAAATCCTTAATTGAAAGTTGGCGATGGTGGGTTCCTTTCCCACTACTAGGTTTTAGGAGTCGAGGAAGAAGGTGATGTAGGCGGGGGCCTATTCACAAAAGAAATCAATAGCTAAGGACCCGGTTGTAATATAAACTAGAAACCTAGGGGTAATTTTGTAATAATTAGAAGTAACTGGGCTAAAATGCAAATTGGTCAAGATGGACTCTAATTGGGCTTAAATTTTGGGGTTAACCTAATTCAAACCCAAGGAATCTAATGGTGACCTTAGATTTGAGTTTTGAGCAAGTTTAACTAGTAAATTTATACAGAAGACCAAAATAAAATAAATTCCCGCCTAAATCTCTGTTTTTGATTAAGATGGGTTCCTTTGGTCAAAGTGAAGGTTCCAAACCTCTTAAAATATGTTTCAATGATTTTTAGGAGGTTTAGATTGCATTTATTTCCGTTAGAACCCATTTAATTGAAGTGAGGCTTTAATTAGGGTTTTATTAATAAAATTAATCCTCAAAACTTAGAAAATCCTAACTCGGTCAGCCCAGGCCTACTTCTTAGGAAATAAAGCTTATTTGACCTTATATTGAACACTAATTAACCCCTTAGTTAATCTACAATTATTATTAGGTGTTTAAAACAACAGAATTAACCTAATTTCCTATCTTCTCACATTCAGTTAAAAACAAAGTTATGATCTTCTGATGAATATTTAGGAGCATTTATTACTGTAGTTAGGCTAAATTAGGCTCATTAACACCAATGATAGTACTACCATCACTCTCTAGCTAGCGTATGCTACTGAGAGAGTAGTACAGGTACTAAAACTTCGCATATGTATGATGCCCCCAAATGATGTACCAGCTGCCTTCCAAGCGGGATAATCATTTGTCATGAGGCATATGTTTTAACTTCAGGCGGGCAAGGCACCATTACTGATGTTGTATGAGAACACTAAAATTTGAAGGGAATGTAGGCATGTTGCCGCCTAAGTTCCTGTCGGCCTTAAGAGGCCAACCTTTATTGAAGGGAACATAGGTATGTTGTCGCCTGAATTCCAGTCGGCCTTAAAAGGCCAACCCTTATTGAAGAGAACCTAGGCATGTTGCTGCCTAAGTTCCTGATGTCCTTAAGTGACCAATAGCCCCAGTATAAATGTGGCATAAGCATCACCTTTTGCGAGTTGTGGCCAATCACTACGGGAATTGGTTTTGTCCTTTTGTATGACAGGACCAGCATTAAGTGTAGCAATCATGAGGCATATTTACCTCAAATATCACAACAGACAATAATGAATTCTCTATGATTGTGGCGAAATGAACACATGCAAGGGCATTTAATGCCCGTAATGATGATTATGGTCATTTCATATATGCCAGGATCTTTCAAAATCCTCACCCCGCAAAGGGAGAATTCCCTCTAGGGGTTATAAATAGGGTGTGGGGCAGAGTTAATGTCCCACCAACTGATCTTTATTGCTACGAACCCACCTTGCAAGTTTGCTTCCACTCCTTCTTTGGGGAACCATGGGAGGTTCTGTAAATCCAAAGACACCATGTTAGGAGTAGAGGAAGTTTGATGATGGCCAGACTCGCAAGCAAGGGTAAGTCCAAATCTTCCCCTTCGGGCATTCCACCTGAGATGGAGTTGTATAATTTTTATTGTAACTTTCGTAGTCGGTCTGCCATTAAGGAATTCCTAGCGGCGCATGGACTCGATGGAGTCCAGTTCCACCCTTGTAGGTCCATGACCCGCCTGCATTCCAATGGGGGGTGGATATGTTTATAATTTGTAAATAAATATGCCATAGAGAATGGCCTCCAGGTACCCTTGAACCCTCTTTTGGTTTCATTTCTTTGTCATTACAACCTCGCTCTCTTTCAACTTAGCCTGAACTGCTGGCCCTTTCTCAACGCCTTCACTATCATCTATTTTCACTTGGGAATCGCTCCCCGGTTGGGCATATTTTGCCTAATTTTTGGGCTCATGCCCCTTAACGTAAAAATGGGTAGCCCCCCCTCTAGTGCATACACCTTGTACGGCCGACACACCAAATACAGAATAGTTGATCTTCCTGTTAGTCTGAAGGGGCAAGACTGCCACTTTCCCTTCCTCCAGAATGTTGAGACGTTGATAAATGCCACTTTATCATCATTTTTATTCCCTAAAACAAATCTAGCTCTTAGGATTTTAACATCGTAAATGGATTTTCGAGCTGCATTTAGGCATTCACATAAGATAGGTATGCATTGCATTTTATTGTGTTTTTGATGAGTTTGTTTGAGTGTCAAGGATAGGCAAAGAGTTAGATTCTAGAAACCTTGGCACTTAGGAAGGCAGAAGATGAAGGAGAAGCCCACATCAACTAAATATCAGCTGGACCCTACTCATCCTAGCTGGATCCCAACTCATTATAACTGAATCAACTCATCCTTAGCTCCATTCAGCTCATCTCAGCTAAATGGTAGCCCAAGCTAGTTCACCTCAGCTTCATTCAACTAACCTCAGCTGAATGGCAACTCAAACTAGCTCAAGTCAATTGATCTCAGCTCCTCTCAGCTCAAGGCAGTTCACTAGAAGCTCTACTAAACTAGGCATAGCTATTACCATAAACTAGCTAAGCTTAGTCAACTGAATAAGTCCTCAACGAACTCAGTCCAGCTCAAGTCTACCTCCCAGAGACTCAACTTAGCTCAAGTTGGTTGAGCTAAGTTACTTGACCTAAGCTAGCTACCTCATCTAGCTAGGTAGTCTTTGGGATGACCAACTCCAGCTCACCACATCTCATATCAGCAGAATCCATCTCATCTTAGCATGGCTTAGTAGCTAGCAAAGAACTAGCTAGCTAATGAGCTTAGATGCAGCCCTCTTCAGCTTCAGCCAACTTCAGTGCAGCTCAATGCAGTTCCTCAACTCCTCCTCTAAAACCCTAGCTCCTTCAACCTCCTACTCCACTCATCAGATAGCTAAGCTAGCTTAGCTTAGCTAGTCCATCTCCATGGCTCACAACCCTAACCCTAAAACTCCACCTAACTAGCTCCACCAAGTAACCCTACCTAAGTCCACCTAATCCACCTCCACCTCTACTTCATTTTGGTGCCAACCCTACACACCTCTTCACACCACCACCACCACCACCAAAAGCCACCAAAAAGTGGTGCCAAAAACACTCCTAACTACCCCCCTTTAAGCACCACAAATTCCCTCCAAAATTCCCCCCATCTCAACCCTACATCTACCCCTTTAATCCATCCTAAACATCCATTAATTGGCACCACCTAAGACCCCTTCTAGAAGCCCCATTTTGGCACCAACTAGTGGTGCCGCTCTGCCACCAAAAGCCACCAACACCACCACAACTACCACCCTACAAGCCATTTAGGTTGGAGGCATTCACCTCCACCTTAGGATCCTTAACCACCTTCCATGAGCCCATCTTAGCCCTCCATTCAATCCACTCCAACCACCACCTCTCCCTTCCTATATCTACCCTATCTAACCACCACCATATGATCACCCTCCCTTAGTTCTAATTCCACTTATATCCACCTACATAATTCAGCCAAGGAGAAGAAGAAGAGAAGAAGATCAAGGGGGCAACCTACCTACCCCCTTGGTACCTTCTTCCTATCTCTTCCTTTCCCTTATGCCATGCCAATGAGTTCTTCATCCAAGAGATGACTAGGCATTAAGAGGGAATCTTAAGGGTGGATGCCCACCCTTGGAGGAGCATTTTGGAGGAGACATAATTGAAGGAGCAAGGAAGCATCTTCTTCAAGCCCAGGAGCTACCAAGCTTCACTTGGAGGGCACTTCACTAGCATTTTATTGTAACAAGCATTCAGCTACCTTTCTTCTATTTTGCTAGTAATACAAAAGTTCAACTTTTTTCCTTCAATTTCTTGCTCTTATCTTTAGTGCTCTCTTGTAGTTGCAGTGCATACATACCCTTTTCTTCTAATTACCCTAGGCACACTTGCTTAGGGTGAGCTCAGAAGAAAGGGTTTCTTCTTATCACTTAAGGCATAGGTTTAGCGTAGTTAACTTCGCTTTCAAGTGCCTGATCATTTAGAAAACCCTAAAATTAACAAAAATAAAAAATACAAGAGTATAAAGTGTGGATTTGAGAGGCAAGAGAGAGGATCATCTCATGTAACCAACAATTGGCCTCCTTGGACGACCCTAGATACCCCACTATCTAGGTTATCAATTTTAAGAGTTGATTGCAGATTTACACGTTACAATGGCACAATTTACAAAATGTGTATTTTCTCACATCACTTTTTGGCACTATTATCGAAGAGTCACGGCTTAGTCTCATTTTTTATCTCTCTCTTGCTTTATTAGACCTTCATGAATTTTGTGTTTTGTTTTGTTTAGGTGCGAATCAAGAGTGGGAGTGGGATTTGGATTTTCTTGGAGCGAAGGTTTCAAGTGAACTTGTCTTCCCGCTCACTTTAGGTTAGTACCCCTAGCCATCTCTTTCATCATCACAAAAATATTTTAAAAAATCTTCAAATTATCAAAAAAATAAAAAACAAGAAAAATTGAGGGTGGTGGAACCCTAAAAATCACTTTGTTGCTTGTTTGCTTCATTTTTCCACCACCTTAGTTTTATTGGTGTTTGATTTTTGAAAATCCATACTTTTATCTTGATTTTCAAAAATCAAATTAGGGAAATTATGAGCTTCCTAAAATCACCAAATTTCACCCAAAGAAGCCCATTTGAGTCGAAAACCTTGAGTACAATTTTCAAGGAATTTTGTTTAATAGATAAAATTAAAAAATTCATGGACTAAACAGGGGTCGGTCCTTATTTCCATACTATTTTCTTACTATCTGTGAAGTTTATAAATTTTTCTACTTATCATATTTATGTAAACTTTATATTTATGAAAACATTGAGAAATTATCTACATCATATAAAATTCATAAAAAAAATTTCGGCCATTTGAGGTTTTTGTTCAATCAATTTCCAAAATCTATTAATTCTGACTCTTGACATCAATAAGAAAATTTCCAAAAAAATATCAATAATTTCCTTCAATCTCAAAAAAATCATTTTTAGATTTCTTGTTTGATTTTCAATCAGGTGGTGGTGTTGTTTGTCATGTTTGGACCACCACCTAAAAGGATTTTTAAAAGAGATTCATTTTTAGGAGCTGCATACATAGAATTTTCACATTAGGATTTTTAATTTTCTCTCTAGTACCACATCAACTTTAAAGGAATTAACTTCCACCAACAAAAACTTCTTTGATATTATTGTGTGGAACTTCAAAACCTTGTTTGAATCTTTAACAAGAGAGAATCTTAAAAGACATTAATTCTTGATGAAAACCCTAAAACACTTCAACAAGAAAAACCATTGTTTGCAAAACCTTTTTGTTTTGGCTTGGGCATCACTTCCTGTCCAATTTGTACACACCATAGAAAAAAGAAATAATCAGGCATTACCCAAATCAATGCCAATCACATTCATTATGCACTTAAGTTCCTAGACATAATTAAAACATGTCGCATCTTGAACCCTAAGGTTTCATCAAACTTAGGCTTGTTATCTAGGTCTTAAGATTTCTTAAGTTGATTTCAATTCCTTCATCTATATCTAGTGCCAACTTGAGGGATAGTGTCAAACAACCAAGTGCCGGTTTATACAAGCCCCCAATGATTTTCCTGGAATATGCTTAGGCCCAACCCTCCCTTTATTCAGTCTAGCTAGATTTGTTGAGGGAACAACTATCCACTTTTGATCTCTTATTTCCTAAGTAGACTAAGTCTTAGGTAAATTTTTAAGGAGTCACCCTTAAGATTAGGTCTAGAATTTTGTATTGCTTGATTGCACACTTCTTCTCATCTTTCCCTCCTCTCCTCCCCATTTCATCCTTTGTATGCATAGGTGGCAGTCCCAAACTCCACACTTGGAGGGACCACTTGATTTTGCCCCTCGTGCAAAAAAAATCTCATTTTCCACATTCTTCCTCTCATTTGCATTATGAAAAAATGGAAAACCAACAAAATAGGTCCACAAACCCATCCACATCCACCTCTCAACCTGCCTCTAACTCATAATCTAACCCACATGCTGATTTTTCCATCACCCATTTACCCGGCCTAGAGCTACCTAATGCTGAGATGCCACAACAACAACATCAAGCCCCCCACCTAATCCATTCTCCATGATGGTTGAGCAATTGGCTCAACTACAAGCAAACCAACAACAGTTAGCTAGGACTATAACGAACCTAGCCGACCAAGGGCAAAACCTGCCACCCCATCAACAACCTGTTGTTCCTCTTAATGATTTCTATGATCCTTCCAGCTATGAGGATAGACCAAGGTAGTCATTCCAGAAGGGAACTTTGAAATCAAACCAATTGTTCTGAACTTGATTAAGCACTTCCATGGCCTTCCTAGGTAAGAGCCGTTCACCACCTTGAGGAGCTCACTCTCCACCCACAAACAACCTATTCTCGCAATGTGCAAGAAATCAATGGATGATGTGGCTATTCCCATTGTCTCTTAAGGATAAAATCACTTATTGGTTCAGAACTATTGGCAGACCTATTACAACTTGGCCTCAGTTGAAAAGCACTTTCCTAAAAAAATTCTTTCCCATTGGTCATATGAATTCCTTGCAAAGATCTATTACGACCTTCCAGCAAAAATCTAGCGAGACTTTACTTGTTGCTTGGGAACAATTCTAAGATCTCTTAAGAAGTTGCCTACACCACAAGGTTCCCTTATGGAAACTCATGCAGATCTTCTACAATGGATTAGAAGATCAACTTCGATGTTTCATCGATGCCTCGTGTGGCGGCAACTTCCTTAACAAGGATACTGAGAGTTGTGAATTATTTGAAGAAATGAGTGAAAACTCATTTAGCCATGCTTCCATGAACACCTTTAGCAGAACTACAAACCCACAGTTCGGTGTTCATGAAATAGGCACTCAATCTATCCCCGTTACCCAAGACGATCCCCAAATGATTTCCCACCAACTCGACCAGATGCAATTGAATCAGAAGAAAATGGAGGAAAGACTTACCACACCCACCCAGGCTCCACATCTAACCCCGCCTAACAAGCTTAAAAGGGAAAATTACCATAATCTCAATACTATCCCTGTTGAGTATAATCAATATTCTGAGGCTTCCTATGATTCACTGGGGACCTACACATATCAAAATCTCAACCCCACTGAAAATATCTTTGCCCTCTTGGAGAAATTTAGAAATTCCTCTAATTGGAGGAACTACTCAAATCACTCCTGGACCAATTCGATTCCCTCCCAGAAACCAAACCAATTTGGAGGGTATGGGTAGAACCAAACTTTTTATCAACTTGGGCCATCCCAAGAAGACATCAATGCCCAGGTTATGAAAACCTTGGAGGGAATGCAAAGCCAAATGTTAGAAGTAGCCTGCGTTGTTACAAATCTGCATAGTCAGATTGGGGTTACTTCGACCCAGAGACTTGCAGGACATTTACCTTCCCAACCCATACCCAACCTTACAAATCAAAGGAACCAATATCAGGGCAAGAATTGAAATTAGAACCATACTAATCAGCCTCCAATCAAACCAGCATCTTAGCAACCATCAGGTTTTCCACAAAAATAGGCCCCCTAACCTCCTCATAGGAATAACCAAACTGCAAATGCAGTTACATTGAGAAGTGAGAAAACAACCATTGATCTTGGGCCTTCACACCAACTTGATGAAACCTGCATTACTCCCATGCAAGTTGACTCTCCTCCCGCCATTACTTAAGAAGAAAAAGACACAAAAATCACAAGATTCAAACCCTATTCCTTTTCCTCAAGCTCTGCACTCCACTCCCTCTAAGTGAAAGGAATCTGAGCCCTCTCACCAAGATCTCATGCACTTATTTGGGCAAGTCAAGATAAACATCCCCCTCCTAGATGCCATTAAGTATATCCTTACCTACGCTAAATTTTTGAAAGATATGTGCACTCCAAAATGGTAGGCCAAGAATCTAGGATGGGTGGTCCTTTTTGAGACAGTAAGCTCGGTTGTATAAAGCAAGCTACCTCTCAAGAAAAAGCACCTAGGTGCACCCCTCATTTTGGTTGTCACAAATGACCACTTTTGATAACACCCTTCTCAACTTATGTGCCTCTATCATTCTCATTCCCATGATTTTATTTGAGGAATGCAAGTTTAGTGATTTAAAACCATTTAGGTTACATTACAATTGGCATACTGATCTACTATTAAACCCTGGGGAATTGTCAAGGATGTTATTGTCAACGTCCAAAATTATCTATTTTCGGTTGCTTTTCTGGTTGTTGACATATAGGTACTTGATGTTGGTGCAAGAGCACTACGATCATTAATTTTAATGATAACAAAAAACTTGTTATTTGACATTTGCATTTGAGATTGAGTTTTCAGGAATAATGCAAACGGAATCAAGTGTGAAGGAGCTTAAGCTCGCATCCATGGTTGATGTATACACATCCATTTAGGATAAAATGCCTATTTATGCATGTTCCTAAGCTTAGAGATGCATGATGATAACGTCATCATCAGCCATAGCTAGCTTTAATTAATCAGAACCAATAAACAAATGCTCCTACATAATCACCCGAGAGTCATAATTCATTGCATATCCTTTCTGAGAAGAGTGAATTAAATTAGGGTTAATTCTGAAGTTTTAACATCATATTATGAATGCAGAATAATTATCGGGTTTCCCAAGGGTTAATTTAAGGTCAAATGTTCATTAATGACTAATAAGAGGGTCAGTATAGATAGAAACGGGTTTTTGCACACTTCGAGAGTCAAAACAACACCTAAAACCCTAATTTCATATCTTCTTATTTAATAGAGGTTCTGGTCAGAATAAATTCCATCTAAACCTTCTAAAATTTATAGAAAAATATTCCATAAGGTTTGGTATCCTTAGTTTGACCATCTGAACCTATTTTTACTTAAAATAGAGTCCCAAACGGCAAGTTGGCCTAATTTGCGTTTCTATGTAAATTACCTAGGCAAACATGGTCAAAACCAAAATCCGACTTCATCATCAGATTCCTCGAGTCCAAATTAGGTTTGTACCAAAATTTAAGCCCAATAAAAGATCATCTTGACCTAGTTTGCATTTCAGTCTAGTCAAACTCTTTTCTATCTCACATTAGCCCCTAGCTTTTGAAATCTCGCGAACAGGTCCCTAAGTTTCTCATGATCTTTTCAAATAGGTCCCTACCGCCATTTGCGTGAATAGAAGCTCTATCATTGAGATTTGAGTGAGGATTTCTCACTCGATTCTCAATCAAACAATCCCAAAATTAAACTGGAGATTCTTTGAGGAATTCTCTTCGAAATAAGACCGGCCATGAATCCTAGTTCCTTCCCAATCTTCCATGCAAATACATGGAAGATGTGGGTATCCCATAGGTATGAAATCTCTGAGCTTCCATGCTTGGTTTTGTATCTTGGATTGCCTCCCTAAGGCCTATAAATGATCCCCTGATGCAAACCTCACCTCCTTAGCTCGGTTTAGGCCTAAATTCTTCACCAAAAACCCTTCTCCAGCCGTCTTCGACTGTAGCTCTAGCGACCTTCTCCGTCTGACCTCTTCGCCTGCCGCCACATACAATAGTCGGTGGGATTGTCTTCCTCAAGTTCTTTGCCACTCACAATACTCGCAAGGGTCACCTTCCTCTATCTTCCATGCCGTTCTTCCTTCCCGAAGATTTCACCTTCCACAGTGCCGGCCAATCAAAGCTGACGCTGCTTTGCCCCTTTCATTCGTTAGGTTAAGTTAGTTAGGTTCCCCCCTCCTCCTACTTTCTTTTCATCCCTTTAAACCCTCAATTCAAGCCACGACTCCGCCATTCACCTGTCATCTTCCTCCTCTCCGGCCGCACCTCCGGCGAGTCCTCCACACCACCACAGACCAACGTTTGGCTCGCCAACACTTCCTACACCTCCGTCGTGACAACGCAAGCAAAACTCCTCAAGAAATTGAGGGGATTGCTGCGCCCATCACCTCCTTGAACACCTCCACCTCCGCACTCACATTTCTCCTTCACTAGTTCACCACGACCATTCTCACAGCACGCCAGTGCCACCACCACATTCGTCGAACTCACCCAAAGCTCCTAAGTTATTCTGATAGGGTCGAGAGGCCATTTTCTCCTTTTCAGGTGCTCGCTGACTTTCCACCACTACAGGTCATCTTCCTCGACCTCGATCGCCGTGTTCTTCATTGCCAACACCTCCAGGTGTTACGGTTCTGCTCCAGGTCTCCAATTGAAGGAGTTTACCTCTCCTTCGAATGCAATTAGAAGGTTCATCAGCAGTAGCTTCACACGAAGAACTGCAAGGACTATAGTCCCACTTCGGCACACGTGCATAAATTGATTTTATGAAGTGAGCTTATCGCCCAGCACACTGAGGGGTCGGGTCCCTCCTTACATAGGCTTCACTCCTTGGCTACCTCTCACAACCGATAGCCCTCGTCCCTGTACTCGATCCAATAACTCGATAACTATACTCGGTTACGCTGGGTCTAAGAGAGAAGGAAGAGGAGGGAATTTGTGAGAGAGTAGGGGAGGGTTTTGCTCTTTGGTGCTTAATGCAGACACTTGGTCGCCGAAGGCCTTAGTTCCCCTATGCTGAAGGAAAGAAGCCTTGAAGGGAAGGACTGAAGAAGAAAAGGAGGGTCTGAAGAAGAAGAGAAAGGCTCTGAAGAGACTTCTTCACTTAAGTCGTCTAAAGGGAAAGTCTGTCATCTGATTGAGCATTATTTTAGATATTGTTGCATTATTTAAGTACTATGGTTAAGGTTGAATTAAAATATTGAATGCATGCTTAATTAAGAGGATTAGTGATGATCTAAATCACCATTGTTTTTTATTCTCTTCTCTTTTTGTTCCATGCAATCTCTAGATACATTGGATTTCATTGAATAATTAATGTGACAAGTTATTATTCATTGAATATCTATTTGAATGCTCAATTAATTATGCTTATTGATTCTAAATGCGATTAATGTTGTGAATTCCACATTTGCTCCTTGTGTTCGTCCTTGAACTCCATTACAGATTTTGAGTTATAAATTTTATCTGTTGTTTGAGCTATTTAGGAGTGTGCTATAACGACGAAACATTAAACACCTAATTTGCCTAAAAACAGTGCATTCCATATTATAAATAGTGCATAGCATGCATCATTTTGCATTTAGAATAGTGTGTATAAATTATAGGTTAATTCACGTCTTTTTATGGCTAGGAGAGGAAATTTATTCTAGGGCCTTGAATTGGTGATCTAACCGTATGAATCTAATCAGGATGATGAACAGAGTCCAACGCTCCGAAATCGCCTTGATTAGAGTCTCATCGTACCTTATGCAGTCCAAGGAAGAGCAAAGACCAAGGAGCAATGTGGTGCCAATCCAAACCTCAAATGTCAAATCCGATCGCATGAATGGATCCGGATCAATGATTGCAGCCTAACGGCTCATACATCAATCCAATATGATGTCCGTGGTGTCACCTACATGCATCTAAGGATGGATAGCCCAGATGATGCCACGTGGCATCATATAGTCCACCCAAAGCTAGCCCACAGCCTTGATCAGCCTTAAAGGCACACACGAGGAGCAACCTAGGTCATTAGATCTTCATCCAACGGTCCAGATCACCCCACATCACCCTTCCAACCATGCTCGACCTTTGAAGAGCACCTCCTCATGCAGTATCAACCCTTGGATTTTAATCCAACGGTCGAGATCATCTGTCGAGTGCTGGACAAGAAACGCTAGTCAAACCAAAAGGGGGGTATGGCATGATGAGCCCATATTTGTGGGCTATTTAGTTACTTAAGTGCCTAGTAATTAGATTGATATTAGTGTATATATAGCATGTATCAAGATATAAATAAGTTCGTTTATATATATTTGCTTGTATGCATTACATATATAAATTATTTAGCATGCATTAGAATAACATGCATTAGTCTTTAGGTTACATTATATGCATTAACATTTTATTGAGGGTTTGAGCATAAATAAACCAATCTTTTTATTATTATTCATTTTCTCTTCTTTGCAGGAATTTGCCGCTCCAATGCCACCAGTTGCCCGCACTAAAAGCTGCATTCAAGGATGAACAGAGAATGTGGATCTACTCCCGCCTCTCCATTTAAATCCATGCAGACGACTACAAGAGAGGTGGAGCTGCCGTCATGCTAGAGGAGGCCACCACCCCTTTCCTCACTGTGCAGAGAACCTAGTTTCTCATCCACTCCTCACCACCAGCCTCAACTACAGCAGCGTGACTCCACCTTCGTCGCGTGTGGTGTGACAGCCCACACCGTCAATCAAAGTCCCTGCATCACCATGCTTCTTCTTCATCACCACCACAGCCACCAGCACCATCCCCACACACGTCCCTCTCCATGCGTAGGCACCTCTTGCAGCACGCACCAAGCGCAGGCACCGCCCTCCAGCACTCGCCGCACGCCCTCCTGCAGCAGAGCACATGCTCCTCACAGCAACCCCACCCGTGTGTAGGGAGCTGCACCTCCGCCTGTGCCTCCCTTGCTGCACCACTGCCCGTAACACCTGTTGCATGCCCTCCAGCAGTAGCAACAGCGTGCTCCTTGCAGCCATCGGCCCTCGCCTCCAGTCGCGTGCGTAGAGTGTGCACTACTCCATCCGCTCCGCCCGCACGCAGCGTGCGTCCTCCAGCGCCCTTCAGCAACTCCATTCCCGTGCACAAGAGCAGCAGTGACAACCACCATCGCTGCCGCTTCTCTCCTCCATCCAGCCGGCCCAGTCCTTCTCGCGACGTGCTGTTGCCACCGTCGCGAAGGCCCTACTCCAGCTGACCTTTTCTCAGAGTTACCCTCAAATGAGTCTCTCTCCCATACGTGAGGAGAGAGGTATAATCCTATGTTTTTGTGTGTATTATTATTTACAGAAATTGCCATTGCCAAGAATTATTTTTTTGATTTTTTAGATTAATTAAATTGTGTTGAATTTATAGCTTTATGCTTATTCTTCTAGATAATTGTTAAGCCTTATTGATTCATCTCTATATGCATTACATTTAATTTTGAATTACATTTTAGTATGCATGCAAGTGAAAAGTACATGGCATACCCTTGCACATGGATAATTTTCTTACGTGAAAATACGTCAACAACACTTAACTTCTCCATAAATTTAAGGTTTACATTGAGAGCTACATAGGCATTGTTTGCTTTGACGAATATTTTAGCGAACTCAATTTCTACCTAATTGTGAGTTTAAATAGGTCATTGCCTCCCTATGGACACGACATGCTCTCTTGTGAGTGGTTTAATTTCAATTCTAATTGTTTTGATTAGTCGTTTTTCCGCCACTTAGAATTACAACGATAAATCTTCCTAATCATCATTTTTCGAAAGCAAAAAATCGACTTGTCATGGCACAGTGGTCCGAACAGGCGCTTACAAAGCGAAGACTCCCGTTCGAGCCCTCACGTGCCCCCTAAATTCACAGCATGCATAGAGTGTTCAATTAGAGCTGCTCAATCCTCATCAAATGGCGCCGACTATACCACATGGACGCAAGGATCAGACACTCTCGGGTGGGAATGCATGATCGAACGCACGATCCCATGAGCTATCCGATGCAATTTTAAAAGCGTGATGCCCACGCAATCCGCAGCCCTTCGATGGACATCTGATGGTGGAGATTCGCCCTCTCGATGACAGTGGTACATGCACACTAGGCTCACATGTGCGAGCGCCAACAGGCCCTTTAGCGATGTTTGCGAGGAAGCTTTAGCGAAGTTTTTAATGTTGTGAATTGCCCCATGCACGAAATGCCTCCTCTTCTCCACTATAAAAGGAGCACTACCCCTCCATTCTTCTTTATCTCTTCCTTTCTCTCCCTCACCACCTCCAAGGCTCTAGAGAGAGCTTGTCCCAAGCTCGAGATGCTCCTCTAGAGTAGAAAAGAAATATTTTTTCCCACTTCTCAATACCCTTCATGGAGTATCCCGTGGCCATCCTCTCACCACATTTGGGAAGTAGATCCTCGCCGCAACACCGTCCTGCCCCATCCTCCTTCCTCCAACTCCTCACCACCTTCATCCAAGGGCCGTCAGAGCGAGTTGTCCTCCAAGCAGCCGTCGAGGGGGATTCTCTCACCTCTCTCTATCTTTTATTGCTTTCTAGTGTAGTTGTAATTTCTTGATTATCTGTAGCAAACTCTGGTTAGATATATATATTGATATTCTCTCTCTCTCTCATTTTGCTAGAGTAGATTGGATTAGATAACAATTATTTCACTTGATATTATATCTTATAAAATACCAAAAAAATCATGAAAGATAAAAACACCAAAAAACAAATAAAATCGAAATGCGAATTTCTCTTAAACCAAACATTCACCTCCCCGTGTTCGACCCGAGGCTCACCTTGTGTTTTGATTATAAATTTTATCTGGTAGCAGATTTCTACACACTGTAATGACGGGCTTTTCTAACTCAAACCTTTTTTATACGAAATCTCACCCACCATTTTGGTGCCATTGCCGCAGAGGCAACACTCTTTGGTTTTTCCCGTGTTTTCTACCTTACTTAACTTTTTAGCTCACTTTGCTCCTTTCTTTCTGTGATTACAGGTACCCTCTCAAGGCAAGCCAAAGTAGAATAGATCGGAGTTAAGTGCAGTTAAAAGGTTCTGTAAGCATACGCCCACTCTCACCCACTAGGTTTCATTTCACCATCGAATAACTCAAACCCTAATTAACCTAGGAGCTTGCATAAACCCTAGGTTAGTCCTGGTTATTTGATTGTCACTTCACCTCACCTCACCCACCCACATAAATTAAAAAAAAAAATGAATCTCTTCTCCTTTTGTGGGATTAAATTAAAAGTGACACACTTAACACCCACAAATTCTCATCCTAAGGCACACAATTTCTTTAATTCTACCACTTAATCGGGATATGACCTATGGACCCGATACACTTTAATTCAATACATATAAGTGAAGTAGAAATCTAAGTTAAACATTGGTGTGCCTTAATCAAGTTGTGCAACAGGCCAATCGCTTGAATTGTTTGGGCCGCACCACTTAATTAAAAACTGATTCATCAAGTAGTTTGCCACTTAGGGTTCAATTTTTAGGAACTAATCAGGCACTTGACATTCTTTTTGAGTTTTAAAGGAATATATCATCACCGGTGCTTGCAAAACTTAGAGTGTTCTATTGAACCTGATTGAATGAACTTAAAGATTAGACCCTAAAAGCTACTAAACAAGGTTAAACCCTAAAAGACACATAATAAAAAAAAATTGTTTGAAAACCCTGGTTGTGCACGCACACACATCTTAACTGATCTTTAAGGGCATAACCCATCTAAAGGGCCCATCACATTCCAAGAGCACAATCATCCCAACCCTAATTAAAACTAAGTAGATGTTGGCCATAAGGATTAACTCACTCTTTGGGACTCCAACTAAAATTCTTTCTATTAATCTACTTTTATCGATCCATCTGATGTCTAGCTAGGGGACTAGCATCAAATGACCGTAGTTGGGGGTATCAAAGGAACCAGAGGTGAAGCCAAAGGAGGAATCTTCTCCCCAATCCCTCCCTCTAGCTAGTTGGATTGACCAGATAGAAGTAGACCAAATCATTTCTTTCATCTCAAGACGGGTTCTGGGAGCCTATAGGTCTTTAGGCTACCCATCTAAGGATAGGTTTAGTTTGATTGTACTGTAGGGTACCTTTCTCTCCCCTATTTTCCCTCCTACTTTGCCATGGATCCTTCCACATCCTACTCACATTTCCACACCAACCCTCCTACCACCACTTATCTCCAAGATGATTACTATCCCGACCAGACTTATAACTACCCATCCACTAGTCGGGATAACATTGATTGGGGATATGATTCCGAACCTCAATGTCCAGGACCTAATCCTGGACATCATGATTATGATTATTATCCTTCCTAGAGCTAAACTAATTTTATATCATTGCCCTCTTTTGAACAAACCAACTCGATCTACAATCAAGAAGGATATGATGATTATAACTCTTACCCTCCCCAGGATTATACTAAATATAGGTCACCACCCCTCTTTGAATAACCCGAAATGACCTATTATCAGGGAGTGCCCCAAGAACCTCAATTCCTTGACTCCCCTGAATTTAACCCAAACCCACCCTACCCTGAACTGAACCATTCGATTCGAGCAAACCAAGTCTAAGATAGGGTGTTGACCAATTTGAGGAACACCATACGATCATTAGAAACCTAGCCAACACCCTGCAATGAAGAATTGGAGCCTCTGATTCAAATGATTGACAATCTAAATAGTTTGTTATTAGATTGGCTACATGATATTGAGGATAAGGGCCAGGGTGAGTTTTTACTTGGGAAATTATCAAGATTGAGGATGAAATCCATGGTTGCCTTAGTCCAATCTTGGGATGATTCTCAGGATGAACCCCTTGCAGGAGAGGTAATGTCAAAACCCGCTCAGGTACCTGTTGGGGGGGACAATTTTATCACGGATGACCAGGTTGGTCTAGAGCAACACATTGAGGATGAATTGATTTTCTCACCCAAAACCCCTGAGCCAAGGAGTGAAGTAAAATATGTCTCTATAGACTAAGGAACAACATATGATTTAGCTGAAGAATTCTTTGATGGGTAAGAATTCTTTGATTCTGAGGGTGAAGAATATTTAGCTGAAATCTCACTTGAGCTCAAAGAAAATGATTTTAGTGAGATGACTTGGCATGAGGAATTCAAGGAATCATTTGATGGCCCTATAATTAAGGAAATTGATCTTGTTGGGGCTAGCATGGAGGATACAAATCCTATTTTCATGGTTGATTCAATCAATAGTCCCATTCCTCAACCACACCTCATTGAGCATAATGATGATTTTATTCTTGAGATTACTAAACTCAAGTCAATTATGATTCATCTACACTTATTAGACTTGGATGGGGTGTATAACAACCTGGAGGTCTCGGAAACATTGATTTTAAAGGAGAGGAGTTTGGAAGTTAAATTATAGGAAGTGAATTCTGTGGGAAATGAAATTTTGGATTTAAGGGTTCCTGCTGACCTAAAATCACCTACCATCTACCAAGTCCCTTGTGATATTTTCAACCTTGAGGATGTGCAACCCAAGCTCAAATTAATTGATTAACTTTTTGAGTTAAACTCTAAGTCAACATCTGAACCTATTGACGAGACGATTTTGCTTTCAATTTAGTTTTGTACATAAAATGAAGCATCGAAGAAATATGTAAGTGGTGAAAAACTACTAATCAAAATAATTAAAATTAACCACTAAAAAGAGTAGGTAGTGTCCACAGGGAGGCTTACGCCTGTTAAAACTTTGACATGTCAAAAACTATATGTTCACAAAAATGCCAAAGAAACTAAGCCAAAATCCCCTTCAGATTAAAGAAACAAGAAGACATAATGCTGAAATTTCATTTATACGAAAGAAGAGGGGTGATCATGAAATTCTACCAAATTAAATATTCAATAAATGAAAAGGAAAATATGTGGCAATGTCATGAGATGTAAAAACAAATGAACCCAAAACCAAGGGAAGACTTCCCCTTGTGCTCGTGCACGAAGGAGACCACGGCTGGAGACATGAAGCTTGCCGGAGGTCTGTTTAGTCGAGGGCTTCGCGGAGGTGGTCAAAACGGGTCACGGCATGGTCGGAGGTGGTTGGATGGAGCGGTGGCGAATGTGGGTGTCCGACAGCCTGCTGCTGCTGTTGGAGTGGCTCCATGTGCAGGTGAAGGCACACAAGCAGTAGGGTGCTACTACTATGCACGACGGAGAGGAGAGGGGTGTACGTGCGTAGTTAGGGCTAGACGCTGGAGTGTGGCGCGTGCACGCAACTGCATGAGGAATGTGCATGGTGCATTGAGAGGTGTTTGCAGCAGCTTACAGCTTCTGTGTGAGCACCACGCGTGGTGCGTGAGGGATCTGCGTGGCGCACAATGAGCGCTTGCTGTTGCGAGGGAAATAGTGCATGTGGGAGAGGGCAAAGCTGGAGGGTCGCACGTGCAAGGGAGGTGACTTTGTTGATGGGTTTGTTTCAGTGGTGTGTGCTTGTAGAGGAGAAACAAAGGAAGAAGAAGACAAAGAAGAAGATGAATAGTGGAGGACACACGGTGATGAGGTTGGTGGTGGTGTTACATATGGTGAGGAGAGGTTAAGGGCTGTCACAGTGAGGCGATGTAGTGGTAGTGATCATCGATCTTCCTGGGTGGCGATGTGTGCTGTCACCACACATGCCCGTGGTGAGTGAAGGCCATTGAAGTCATAGTTGGTGGAGATCACGGTGAGGAGGAGAATCATGGTAGGAGGGAAAATGTTCTTCATGTGGCCGATGATGTGAGACTCATCATGGCTCTTAAATACACCTGATTAACTAGAATCCCTTGTTAATTAGCTAAGAATATGTCTAATTAGGGTTTAATTATAATATAAGGGACAAAATAATAAGCACCATAAAAATAAGCTAAAAATAATAAATTAAACATCAAATTATATTATTAATAATTTAACTATTAATTTGGACTCAAATTATACAAATTTAGCTATCTATTTAATATATAAATTAACTTAAGCATTATTTATAACTAAGTATGTAATTAACTTAAGTAATTTAATCAATTAAATAAATAAAGCTAAAAAGGTCAAAAACATAAATTCAAAGCATATATATAATATTTATTTAATTTATAATTATATATAAAAGTTGAAAAAGAATTAAATTAAAATAAGCCTTGAAAACCTCAGTTTACATTTTAGTCCTTAGGTTTCTATTCCAATTGAGTCCTTTTATTCACTTTTAGGTCCTTAAGTTTATTTGCAAATGGGTCCCTACGAACACAGCTATTCTTCTTCTTCATCTTCTTCTTCAATGTACTGAACAGTTGAGGGCAGCCGGTGACTGCATCGCCCGATCATCTGTCATCCCACGTCACATCTCTTCCGCCACTGTCGCCATTGTTCAGCTCACCACCTCCTTCACATTCGACAGTCTGGATGCACCTTTAATCCAAATTATGTTAGGTGAATAACTTCACCGGCATCAGAGACGTCGCTGATGTTTATCGTGAACCTAGACCCTCTTTTATCCAGATACAGCCCCCTCTACCACCACTGCAACCTATAAATAGCTATCCACCCCTCTGATCCCCATGTCGACTCCCTTCCCTCTTCCCCTACCATAGTTGATGATAGGCTATTCCTCCTTAACCTCCAATGACCTCTCACCTCTCCTTCGGAGAATCTCCGTCAGAGGCGTTCTCCTCCCTCACCTCCTCTTCCTCTCCCACGGCTGTGACAGGGCTTGGGAGCACGTCGCACCTCCTTCCTCTCTATTTTCCTTTCTCATTGGAGCTCGATCCCAAATCCTTTGATTTTTTCCTCTGTTATGTGGCTTTTGATGGAGATCTCTTTCCTCCTTTATCCAGGTAACAGTAGATTAGCTAGGCTTAGTTTAGGTTAGTTTAGCCAACTAGTGTAGGGTAGTTTAACTCAACTTCAATTCTTCCTTCTCCAACTCCGGCGAGGCCAATTCCGACCTCACTGGACTTCGATCCACTCTTTCAACTACCTAAACACCTTTCTTTACCCCTCATGATCCTCCACCACTTCTTTCCCTTCCTTTTTAGCAGCTGTAATGCCTAGTCCATCATAACCTTCACCGTCGACCTCCACTATCTAGGGTGGAGGTTTCCAAGCTAGAGCACACTCATTTGGGGCCCTCCACTGCCTCTGCATCACACAAGGGCCCTGTTCAACTTGTTAATTAGATAAATCTATCACCTAATCAAAAATTCCCAAATTCATCTCAACCTCTGAGTCGCTGTCAATGGCAAGCTCAGAGGAGTGTCTTCACCTAATTAAACACCTATATACCCTTGCCACAGTCCAGTAAATGTTTCCCCTCACTCAATTGACTGAGTGGGATCCTCTTAAGTTCATGCGAACTCAATGAGGCAGTTTATTGATTTCTTGATCAATCCTTTAGTCTGAGCATCAATTGGAGTAATTGTTGTGTTCTTGAGATCCTTCGTGATCTCAGGAATCCTTTCAGTCAGTTTTTAAGCTATTTCATGGAGTTTTGACTCCAGAAGGTTATTTCTGAGTTCACTAGAGCTCCGACGAGCTTCGGCGAATGGAATTTGAGCATCAGCCTTTGGAACTTCTTGAGAAGCTATAGATTGATTCTTCTCGACCTAAGGATTAAATTGTAGGAGTCAGATTGGTGTTTTAATGATCTAAGCTCCTTAATGAGCTCTATCTTCTCCAACTCTGGTGAAGTTGGAGAGGTAATTCTGTTAGGGTTTAGACTTCCCATTTAGGTCCAGAAGCATGTGCAGAACCTGTAGAATTCATCCTTGATCTTTAATTGATTTGGGAACCTCTAGGATTCTCCATCGAACAACCCTCCTTTTCATCTCAGGCTGCGATGCCTGAGGGTGTCTCTAGAGTTGTTAGAACTTGATTTTGAGGTGTGCATCAAATTCTTAAGGTTGAATTAAGTCAAAATGGGGTTATAAATTGAATCTATGATCCTTGATGTTAAAACTCAAACTTGGAGCTCATAGGTCAACCTGAGTTGAATTTGAAGTGTTTAAGACTTGATTCGGTGATTTAATGAGTAAAATGAGTTCCTGGATTTATTTAGAAATCAATTAGAGTGATTTAAATGTGTTTTAATGAGGATTAATCGAGTTTTCATTTTATGAGTAGTTTGGGTTCAAACTGGAACCCAACACTATTTTCAGTGTTTTTTCTGAGTTTCCAACCAAATTCCTGCCCAGAACGAGTGATTTTGACTTCTTGAATTTGTTCAGATCGGTTGTTGAGGTATTAATCTCTCTGTTGAGCAATCTGGAGCTCAAATCTGAGCTCTGAAGCTCCTTCTCGAAGCTTATCAGCTTCTAGCCTCTTCTTACCTCTAAACCTTTCCTAAACCACGCGGAATGCTTCACTGAAGACCTTCAGGCCTTCAATTCAAGGACAAAAGCCCTTCTGCAGGTCGAATGACCTGCTGTTCTCTTCTCTGCAGGTGTTCCACCTTGTTGGAATAGTCATATTTATCTCTGAAATAGGCGGATCAAATTTGATCCGAGCATCAAATTGATGCTATAATCTAGTAGAGCTACTCAAGAGCTCTCGGTCAAGCCTTTGCTCGATGATCACGCAGCAATCATAGGCCTTAATTGAACTAAATTAGGCTAGGACTTAGCATAAGTTAGGGTAATTCATTCATGCATAAGCATTATCTGCATCTTTACTGCTTTCCTTTAGCTATGCATAAAATAATGTTATAATGTGCTGATTAAGTGCATTATGTCAATTACAGGTAATAAGATGGATCTGGAGCTGGATCAGGAATAATGGGTGTTGCAGCTGGGCTGGAGCAGAAGACTTAGATTAGATATAGTGAATAATGATGTAAGGGAGTTAAGGTATGCTACTCTATTAAGTTGGAATAAAGCAGTAAAATGTGAAGAGCTTAAGTCCATCGTAGCCCTAGGATAGCCTAGTGACTTCCCTAAGCCTTAGCCACCCTTAGATTAGGTCACCACACCCTAAGAAACCTTAAAACCCTAATTCCAACCTTTATCTGGATGTCCAAATGAATTAGAGGACGTCCAGAACCCTTAGCCAACTCCTGCACACCCTAAACCCACTTCTGCAGTGTTATTGGACGTCCAGACACTTCGTCAGATGTCCAATTTCTGCAGAACACCTAAGATAGAACCTTAAATCCTTCTTGACTCTCATTGGACATCTAGACAAAAGTCTGGACTTCTGATTTTTGAGTATAAGACGTCCGATTCTATTTTTGGATGTGTGGAACTACTCTCCAGTTCCTATTTTGAGATTCAAGCCTTCATCTTGGATCTCTAGTTCCCTAGACCCAATTCCAACCCCATAGGAACCTAAATTAAGGTACCCTAACCCTAGTACATCACCTCTAGACCACCTTAAGAACCTAATTAGGTTCTCATCAAACCCAATTGACTTAGATCATAGTCAATTACCATTACCTAAGCCAATTGGACTCATTGAGTCCAATTGAGCTCAGATCTCAACCCACACAAGTCCAATTGGACTTAGTGAGAGTCCAATTGACCTAAGCCCAACCTAATTGAGTTATTTCACTCTCAATTAGGTTCACACTCATTCAATTAAACTTGGGTTAAGTTTAATTGCAATTCCCCCTTAGCAATTAGGGTTTGCAACCCTAATTTAAGGCCTACAGCTACCTAATCCCCTTAGGACCTAACCTAGACCACTTAGCCACCTAGGGCATGACCACACACTCACACACACACACCCATTCAGGCACACACACTCATCTAGATTTCTCTAGAACTCTCTTGAAGCAGTGCCACTCTTGGTTGCCAAATTTTGCAACTAAGGTTCATTCAATTCCTAGATCAACTTTTTATTGATCTAAGAACTACTCTCTCTCTCACTTGGCCGGCCACTCATGGGACTCTCTCTAGAGAGTTTCACACTTCTCTAGAGAGGCTCCCTTAGGTCTCTAAAAACACCTAAGGGGTAGCCATTTGCACCCATCCCATTCTTGGCATTCATTCATCCATCTAGGTTAGCTACTCTCACATACACTCCACCTCCACGAGGAGCACCATGGAAGCCTCCATCTCCATGCCAGGATGCTAGATCATCTCTCCAACCTCTCTCCAAGGGCTAGCCTAAGCACCATTGGCTACCCCTCCTTCTTCTCTCAGCCACTCAAAGGCCATTGGAGCCCACCTCCGAATGCCCTTCTTTTCTACTAGATTAGTAACTTAGCTCTCATAGTTTTACTGCTTTCATTTACTGCATAGTTGTGTAGTTCTTATTCTCCCCCAATGATGCATGCAAAATCCCCCCATAGATTCCTATATGAGATCATTTTCTGCTAGCTAGATTTGTGTTTTTCAAGCTTTCCTTTACAAGCTTTCCTCAACATTCCATGTTGCAAACATCCTCTAAATGAATGAATAAAAGATATATTTTTATATATATGTCTCTATGTTGGAAATCACCATGAGCTTATTGGTTGCAATCTGATTTGTGTGATTCAAGTTGCCTGTTTTTCATTTATATATATATTGCAAATAGCATGTCGGTTTCGGAAAATATAGAAGATCTAACTATAAATGCATTTTCCGTAAACAACCACCATGTAACTAGAATTGTGTACACCAAAACTCACACTTTCACCTTTGTTATCTATTTAACACATGCACACGTAATCAGAATTCGCAATAGAAGTGGCGAAACTTTAATACGAAGATTGGAAACCGGCGTGAGATTCTAAATAAAGTAGAGTGATAAAGGATCGATTTCAGAATTAAACAAACACCTCCCAAAGATGAACGACCGGGATTCAAAGTCTCGTTGTCTTTTTATAAATATTTTTGTTTGATCATATTACGCACTATACTACAATGCTTTCTTATCAAAATGTGCAACACGACTACCAAACAAATGGCGCCTTTGATGGGGAGGCAACGTCATTTTTCTTGATTTCAATCTTTTAAACTATCACTGACAAATCTTCCTCTACTTTGTTTTTGGATGTGTAGGACAACATAGGAAAAAAATAGGATCTGTGCACTCATCGAGTATGGAAAAAGAAATCAGGTGTACATGTCTTCCTAGGCTAGGTTTTCTTCTGAACCCTTGGATTAGATTTGCTTCCAGCAATTTCTTTTGAAAAAAAAAGACTTATTCATTTTTGTGAAAAAGAAAAAAAATCAGAAAAAAAATCAAAAAATCTAGATTAGGTTCCTTTTGAATCCTAAGTTAGTTTGAAAAAGTAAAAAAAAATATTTTTTTTTGAAAATCCTTTGAAAAAAAAAATCCCTTTTGAAAAAAAAATTTAAAAAAATGTGCAAAAGTTTTTGAAAAAAAAAACATTTTTTTTGGTGGAAAGTTTGGATTTAAAATTCAAACACTCTTTAAAAGCTTTTCCACCATTCTCTGATTTTTGGCCAGATTTCAAAGTCTATTTTAAAAATTCGGTTGCCAAAAAATTAGTGAACAAAAAATTATGAAATTTAGGCTATACCTTCATTTTCAAACCATCTTTCAAATGGCACCATTCTTTTGAAAAAATTCCCAGTACAAAATTTTAAAAATTTGCGAAGCGCAAGGGGGTTAGACTGACCTAGATTCGAGATTTTTCAAATTTCAAAAGGCAATTCTGACCAATCCGCAAATCTGTTTTGACTAAAAATGGTGAAGTTTGAAAGCTGATCTCGTTGGCTTTATTTTCCATATTTTTGTCCAAATTTTTGAAAGTCATTTGATTCTGTTTCAAAGCGAAAAATTGACCAGGGGTCAAAATTCCAAATCTTACCCCTTGACATTAAAAAATATCTAGAAATTCGATTGAAACAGTAAAAATTCTAAAATAATATTCTCTAAAAAGATAATTGAAAGGGAAATCTACTCGCCAAATTTCATGTTAATTGGATTCCGACTTTTGTCAGAGAACTAATTGTAA
The DNA here is from genome assembly GCA_037157565.1 of Thalassia testudinum. NCBI lineage: Eukaryota > Viridiplantae > Streptophyta > Magnoliopsida > Alismatales > Hydrocharitaceae > Thalassia > Thalassia testudinum. Next base: position 52,318,643 of record JAZHRO010000035.1, on the reverse strand, counting down.
TTTTTGTAGTATGCTGAAGAAGAAAAAGAAAATAAAAGAACAAAACCCTAGAATTGCATGAACCCTAGGTTACACCTTTAGGGTTATAATTTAGAGACCACATTTGGACTAACCTAAACTTAGTCAAGTCTAGTACTTAGCCGGTGAGCTTGGTCACCTTGTGGGCCACTTCTCAAGAAAACCCCAACTGAAGAAAACGGGATAAAATCAAGTTTAAAACACGAATTAAACCTAAATTCGTTGTCGTACTACTAGGTGCTTTCAACCTCTTGGCCGAGTTAGCTGAGAGGCAGGAATCACTTTCAGTCGGTTGTACGATGAATTTTCTTTAGGAATTAGAACTTAAAACAAAAAATCTGGTCATCTGATTCATAAAGACCATCTCATTGACAGGGCCTTAGCCTTGTCTGACTTAGCTACACCAACCCAGGAGTTGGGTGGTGTATGCAAGGAAGGAGGTCACTCAGACCTCGATTGGTTGGACCTTGGGAGCCACTCCCAAGGGGGCGGGTCACCTCGCCGGGACCATCTTCTTCCCCCACTTCTTCTATCTACTTAGCCGCAATGGCTAACCCTGCATCTTGACCTAATCAGGATCCAGAAGAGATAGACTGACGAGCTTATCTGAGAGCCTGGGTCACCAAATTAGCTCAGCCTTGTGATCAGAACCCAAGGTGGCGAAGATGACTTTTTGCTTCGCCTGATCCTTCTCCTCGGGTTACCGAAATGGTTAACCCATATCCTAACCCTGGATATTATAACCCATACCAGTCGGTCCCTCAAAGGACCACATCTTATAACCCATGATATGGATTTCATACTCCTGCTTCTCACCCATGGAATATGGGTAGACCTGATTCACCCCCTGGAACCCCTGAAGAACTACCGGTGCATATGCGATCGCATTACAGAATACAGAGATCTATAGCTAGTGCTAAGGAGAAGGCTGCATTCTATCTACACGAAATCCAAGCTATCACTAAGCTGAACCAAAGGCAAAGATGGATTCCGCATCAACAGGCTATGAGGGAGCTACTTCAGGAAACAACAGAGATAACAAGGCTAATTGGACAAAATCAGGAAACTCAAGAACTATTGCTTGTGAGATATCAAGTGGAAAATAGCCTTGAAGACCTCGAAGAATCTAAAACGACTACGTCGAAAGGACACACAGAAGATTCTCGGGAGCCGATGCTGGAAGAGCAGTCAGGGGAAGAAGAACCTAGCTTGGATATGAGAGAGGAGTAGGAAGTATGCCGAATGGGTTCATCTGAGAACTCCATTCAGGAAATTGAGGAAGAAAGGACTGATATCTCTAGGACTGAGCCACAATCAGATTATCCTAAATCCTGGGAGATACCTTTTGGGTTAGATAGCCCAATCGAGATAAGGGAAGTAGATCCAATTGAGGATATGGATCTTGAGGCAAACATTACATGAGACACTACTGATCAATCTAGCCCACTTCCCATTGTAGGTGAACCTATGCTAGAGCCAATATCTTCTGATTTGCACTCTTCTTCTTTCACCTACATCCCTAATTCGGATGCTAGAGATTCTGAGACGACACTTTCTATCCCTAATCCTAACATCCGAAGACTAGAAGTAGCTATGGATGACTTGAACGAAGAAATAAATATGCTACCTGAGGTAGGAATTACTGAGGAACCCAATGCATATGAGGGTAAAGCTTTGAGCAGAATGAGCTGGGGATGCACCTATCATCCTAGTCAATGGCTCAACCCCGAGCCTGAAGAGTCAACCTCTAATGAATCAGAGATGAGTACTGATGAGGATGAAGTAATTTCCGATGAGGATTTCAATGACCTCCCCATAGATCTTCTACTTTCACGGATAACCCCTTATGACCCAAATCCTGGAGAGGGCTTGATCTTTGATGTCAATTATCGTTATGAGGATCCCTATGACTTAGATTCTGGTTCTGAGATACATGTTGATCTACTCCCTCAACAACTTCCTGCTGAATTGTGAGACATGATAAATCAGCTGAATCAACATCATGATCCCCTCTCTGATTATCCTCTATTCTCCACCACTACTCCACACTTTCTTATAGCTAGACTTTTTGGAGTAGGGGTGCACAATCAGCTGGTTCGCATCTCCAGACCACTGATTCTAGGAGCATATGAGCACATCTTTCTCTTAATCTTGATTGGCTCCTATGCAAGAACTGATACATTTGATTGAGTTTTCGCCCAGCTGGAGGCGTTAAACTCAGCATCTACTCCGCATCCATCATCTATACATAACCATTTTTATATATAGCATATTTTTCTTTTAGCATATTTTTTTTCTACATATTGCTTACTGACAGGTTGGCCAATGCTGAATATATACTTTTAGGAGCAATTACAGGTGATTTCTACCCATTCTCTCCCTGTTGTATTTACTTTCTTTTATATTCATGCATGATTACATGCAAGAACTTAGGTATGGGGAGCTAGATACAACAAAACTGAAATTTTTATGCCAACATTTATGAAAACCTTAGAGCTGCATGTAAAATGTACTTTAGGACCCTAAATAAAAGAACAACCGACTCCACCTCCAATGCTCTCATTGGAGCTAGAAATCGTTTGCAACAGCCATTCCAACTCACCTGCTCACCTCTTGTTCTAAATTTAGGGTCAAGCTGAATGTAACCCGATACGGGAATTTCACGAAGTATAAATTATATGAGGTTACTTGTTTATACCATATATACATATTGCATTCATGAATAAGATTATTTTATTAAGAGAATGTATTAGGGATTTTATCCTCTAGTTGATTCCTGTAATCTAGAATCCACTACAACTTTTCACACACACATAGAATTTGCAGTGGATTCACAGTGAAGGCCGATAAACGACTTTAGTTTGTCGAGAAGAAGTAGTGCTTCTTTTCCTAAACCCTTGGACAGTGTTTTGGGAGCTAGGCAGATTTTCTTCCAAAAATCAACCAAATAGTGTGAGATGAGAGTAGAGTGTACTGGTACTCTAAGATTAGTACAAGGAATTTGGAATCCTAGATAATTAGGTGATGAAACCTAGAGAGTAGACATAGTTTTCGCTCTCAGTTCCTACGTATACATTCAGTGTGAAATTTTGAGAGCCACCAAATAAGGCAAATACGCGGAGAGCGAGTTTTCACAAAACTAGGGCTAAGGTGGATGGTTACGACCATTCTTTACGGAATCCTTGGCTGAAGGAGGGTATTGATGTCAAGGTCAAAAATACACCATCCTATTCGTCTCTCCCGGTGCCGTGAGTAGGCACTTCCACCAAATAAGCCACCCAATGTCTCTTGAGTACCACCAATCCCTAATAATGCCTCCTCAATAAAGTTCATGGATGTGTGCTAGTTGTGTATATGTTAAAAAAAAAAAGTAAACTGAAAAAGAGAAAAAAATTAGAAAAAGCAAAGGAAAAAAGAGTGAATATTTAGTGTTATCTCATTTGCATTGAGGCAATACCACCAAAATTTGAGATCCACCAAATATGGCCTTAACCTATCTTTCTTGTGTTTCTGACCGCCTGAATACTGGCTAAGGAATTCTGACTTAGTGTTAGAGTTATGAGAACTCAATTAAAGTGTTAATGCCAAGTGAGACCACCAAATACAGATCATATGTGCGAATCTGGTGAGGATGTGAGCTCTGAGAAAAAGAAAGAAAAGCAAAAGAAAAAGAGTAAGAGAGAATGAATACAAAGGAGTCAAAAGGGAGCATAGTTTTTCTCGTCTTTCTCCGAGTTGAGTCACTTAGTAATCTGGGAATCTAGATTCTATAGTACTGATTTCTATGTAGCACCAGTCGAGAGTGAGACACCAAATATATAATCTTTTCACTCTAAGATTCTCTACCCAAGCCTAAAGCCAAGGTGGAATTCATAGAATATCTTGAATACCCCGAGGGAAGAAGTCCGCCTATCCCACTAGAATTTTACTAGGGGTCAAGTACAGGCTTTAGAGGTAAATTAGTTTTTCATCGAATCTGTTACTAAAGCTACATAGCAGCACTTTCATGATTGTCTGGATTTCTAGAGCATGGGATGAAAACAAAAAGGAGAAAAATCTCTATGCATACACTTGATAAAATAATCAGTCCCATAGGGACCCTTGCTGTAGATAATTTAGTCTTGCATTTACTAAGGACTAGCAAGATTTAGGCATGGGGATTTGATCGCACAGCAATCATAGGCCTTAATTGACCTAAATTAGCTAGGGCTTAGTATAAGTTAGGGTAATTCATGCATGCATAAGCATTATTTGCATCTTTACTGCTTTCCTTTAGCTATGCATAAAATAATGTTATAATGTGCTGATTAAGTGCATTATGTGAATTACAGGTAATAAGCTGGATCTAGAGCTGGATCTGAAGCTGGATCTGAAGCTAGATCAGGAATAATGGGTGTTGTAGCTAGGTTGGAGCAGAAGACTTAGATTAGATATAGTGAATAATGATGTAAGGGAGTTAAGGTATGCTATTCTATTAAGTAGAAATAAAGCAGTAAAATGTGAAGTGCTTAGGTCCATCCTAGCCCTAGGATAGCCTAGAGACTTCCCCAAAGCCTTAGCCACCCTTAGATTAGGTCACCGCACCCTAGGAAACCTTAAAACCCTAATTCCAACCTTTATCTGGATGTCCAGATGAATTATAGGACGTCAAGAACCCTTAGCCAACTCCTGCACACCCTAAACCCACTTCTGCAGTGTTATTAGACGTCCAGACACTTTGTCAGACATCCAATTTCTACAGAATACCCAAGACAGAACCTTAAATCCTTCCTAACTCTGATTGGATGTCTAGACAACAAATCTGGACTTCTGATTTTTTAGTATAAGACGTCTGATTCTATTTTTGGATGTCTAGAACTGCTCTCCAGTTCCTGTTTTGAGATTCAAGCCTTGATCTTAGATCTCTAGCTCCCTAGACCCAATTCCAACCCCATAGGAAGCTAAATTAAGGTACCCTAACCCTAATACATCACCTCTAGACTTCCCTAAGGACCTAATTAGGTCCTCACCAAACCCAATTGACTTAGATCATAGTCAATTACCATTACCTAAGCCAATTGGACTCATTGAGTCCAATTGAGCTCAGATCTCAACCCACAAAAGTCCAATTGGACTTAGTGATAGTCCAATTGACCTAAGCCCAACCTAATTGAGTTATTTCACTCTCAATTAGGTTCACACTCATTCAATTAAACTTGGGTTAAGTTTAATTGCAATTCCCCCTTAGCAATTAGGGTTTGCAACCCTAATTTAAGGCCTACAGCTACCTAATCCCCTTAGGACCTAACCTAGACCACTTAGCCACCTAGGGCATGACCACACACTCACACACACACACCCATTCAGGCACACACACTCATCTAGATTTCTCTAGAACTCTCTTGAAGCAGTGCCACTCTTGGTTGCCAAATTTTGCAACTAAGGTTCATTCAATTCCTAGATCAACTTTTTATGGATCTAAGAACTACTCTCTCTCTCACTTGGCCGGCCACTCATGGGACTCTCTCTAGAGAGTTTCACACTTCTCTAGAGAGGCTCCCTTAGGTCTCTAAAAACACCTAAGGGGTAGCCATTTGCACCCATCCCATTCTTGGCATTCATTCATCCATCTAGGTTAGCTACTCTCACATACACTCCACCTCCACGAGGAGCACCATGGAAGCCTCCATCTCCATGCCAGGATGCTAGATCATCTCTCCAACCTCTCTCCAAGGGCTAGCCTAAGCACCATTGGCTGCCCCTCCTTCTTCTCTCAGCCACTCAAAGGCCATTGGAGCCCACCTCCGAATGCCCTTCTTTTCTACTAGATTAGTAACTTAGCTCTCATAGTTTTACTGCTTTCATTTACTGCATAGCTGTGTAGTTCTTATTCTCCCCCAATGATGCATGCAAAATCCCCCCATAGATTCCTATATGCGATCATTTTCTGCTAGCTAGATTTGTGTTTTTCAAGCTTTCCTTTACAAGCTTTCCTCAACATTCCATGTTGCAAACATCCTCTAAATGAATGAATAAAAGATATATTTTTATATATATGTCTCTATGTTGGAAATCACCATGAGCTTATTGGTTGCAATCTGATTTGTGTGATTCAAGTTGCCTGTTTTTCATTTATATATATATATATTGCAAATAGCATGTCGGTTTCGGAAAATATAGAAGATCTAACTATAAATGCATTTTCCGTAAACAACCACCATGTAACTAGAATTGTGTACACCAAAACTCACACTTTCACCTTTGTTATCTATTTAACACATGCACACGTAATCAGAATTCGTAATAGAAGTGGCGAAACTTTAATACGAAGATTGGAAACCGGCGTGAGATTCTAAATAAAGTAGAGTGATAAAGGATCGATTTCAGAATTAAACAAACACCTCCCAAAGATGAACGATCGGGATTCAAAGTCTCGTTGTCTTTTTATAAATATTTTTGTTTGATCATATTACGCACTATACTACAATGCTTTCTTATCAAAATGTGCAACACGACTACCAAACACTCGACCAATTTCGCCTAGCCAATCACTGGGAATTTGCATTTGAACTTTGGCCTAGAGCTGCAGAGAAAGTCCCACTTCAGGAATGATTGAGTGCACGCCTTAGAATAAATTGAAACCCTGCACTGGATTGCTTGGTCGTCAGCGTAGGGCGGAAAGAAACTCTTGAGCATTGTGGGCATGTGCATGTGCACGTGCTCGGGCGTGTGTGTGCACAGGTGCATGCATGTGGGTTTGGGCGTGGGCATGTGGGCCTGATGGGCTATGCTGTGCATTGAAAATAAAAGAAAAAAATTCCACTTAATAATAAAACTAGGATGGGTCACGAGTAGGGTCTAGCCCCACCCTACGGGGTGCTGTGTATCCCCGAAAGAGGCCCATCCACCCATTAAAAGCATAATTTTGTACTAAGTAGGAATTAATGGGATTTAGAGTGCTAAAATCGACTAAGTGTGGACGTAGGTTGCATAGTAAAGAGAGAAATAGAGAAGAGAAGAAGAGAGGATGAGAACTAAAGAAAGGCTAAAAAGAACCTAAGGAAAGAGTTAAGAGAAACTAAGGAAGAAAATAAGGAAGAAGGAGAGGTTGACAAACAGAGAAAAGCTAAGGGAAAGAAAGGAGCTTAAGTAAAGAAAGAAGAAAGCTTAAGAGAGTAATCAGACGTCTCTTTCACGCATCAGAAGTCTAATTTGCATTTTTAAGTCATCTATTCTTTTTCTCAGATGTCTGATTTGACTTCTAAAGCTGTTATAATTCATGTTTTGAGCTTTAAACGTTGTAACATGGCATGTTAAACTCTTGTATATCTTCTATGCCTTATATTTTGTTTAGAATTTGTAATAGATAATATTCTATGTGGATTTTCATTGTGAATCTTTCTTGTTAAACTTTTTCTTTTATAAATGGAATATTGCATGCTTTTACTGTCAAATATATTGCACAATTATTCATGTGCTTAAAATATTGTTAATTATTAATGTAAATGATTAATTAGATAGTAATTTATGCTTTAGGAATTAATGGTGAATTAAGCTTATGATTATGCCTCCTAATGAACAACCTGGACTCAACCATTTAAAAGAATAAAAATCTAAAATGTTAGGTTAACTTGACCCTATACTACATTCACGACATTAATTCGAGTTAACTTAAGTTACTTTTTGATACACTTAATTAAGTCTGATAAGCTTAATTAACTGTGTTGATAAATAACGAATCAACCAATGAGGCACACACTCACGGTGAGTGGCCGAGCTCACCGACATGGCACGGTGGCGTGTCACCCCACTGACCTACGGTATGGTGAGATTCAACCGTGGAGAACATGGTGGTGGATGGAAAGCACGATGGACCTGGTTGGACCAACCACCAAACTGATTAGGTTTGGTCTGCATCATCAGCCTGTTGATCTGAACAAGCACCTAGTTGGACCAACGAGGCTATTGATCAAGGTGATTGTTCTACAAAATTCCTTTGATTTGACCACCCCTTCTGCTTGACCACCTTCTACTCGGCTGAAGGGATTGAATTTAGCCCTTAATGGGAGGTAACCCATCATTCAAAAAACTCGAGACCCTTCTGATCATCCTTTTGAGCTACACTCCTACTGCACTTTTGAGTTCAACTTTAAAATAATCGACTCCACCATTAGTACTTATATCAAAGCTTCAAATCATTCACAACAATCATCTCGACCCATTCACCCACCCTTTGATCCTATTCTAACCCTTGAACCAAGCTAACTTCATACCCTCCTGATTTATGAGGAAATTGCAAAACATAGGCATGGGGGTGTTAAAGTGCAATCATATGAAAATTCAATTCTCTGAGGGGTTCTCACAAAAAAAAATACATATTCAAAAATAATAAAATAATAAAAAAATGATGAAAAAGAAAAAATTGGAGAAAGGGGAGGAAATTTTGAGAACAAATTGCAAATATTTCTTGTGGAGGAAAAAGTGGAAGAAACACAAAATGAAAAAAGGAGCAAATCAAGAAAAAAATGATAGTCAGCAAATGATTATGGTATTTACTTAAGTTCTAAACCAAATCAAAATAAAGATTAAGTCCTAAAATGATAGAGATAAGGAGATTAATATGAGTGCTGATCTTAGGCCTCTTGGGCTAGGGCTTAAAGATTCACGTATTTGTTAAGATCTGGATTAGTTCTCAAGAGGTTGAGAAAAGTGCAAAGCTGATGTAGTAGGTCTAAGGCTTAGAGATTATTCGGCCACATTGCCTACCTTTTGGTTTGTGAGACTTGGTAACCTAAGCACCCAAAATCACACACAAAGTTTGGTTCAGTGTGCTTAATAAAGAAAATCATGACAAAAGTGTTCTGTTCTGAAAAGCCAGCTCGAAGATCTAACTTAGGAGCGGCTCGACAACACAAGTTGATTGGAGGAGTTACCGATGTGGAGAGGTGGAAAATTTCCCTTGAAGATGTGTATTAACATATCATCTCCTCGGTGCTTATCTCCTAGGATATCTAAATATCCTACCGGGGGCATGTAAGCACCTTGTGCTGGTTCAAGTGCCATGGGCGGGATTATCCTGAAATGTCGCTTGCCAGGGCCTAAATTTAGCTACAGAACGCCATGGACGACACTATCCTGAAGTGTCGAAAGCCAGGGTTTTGGGGGTTGCCATGGGTGGTGCTATCTCGAGCATCGAAAGCTAGGGACCCTTCGAGGATTGATGGTGGGGACAAGGAATCCGATACAAACCATGTTTAGGGACAATTCGAGAGTGGATCTAGGGAAATCTAAGAAGAAAAAGAGAGAAAACTCTCCAATGAAAAAATAATCCTACTATCTCTCTCTTACAAAATGCACTGGCAAACTGAACCTAAACATGCTACATTCTACACACAGGTGCTTTAATCACTGGGTTCAACGAACCTTCGGGCAGTTTTTGAGGGCCTTAGAAACCTTCGCTACAGACCCAGCCTGAAGCTGGTCAGGTCTAGATCTTGATTGATATTTGAGCACCTCTAAGCCGATTATTGGCATTCTGACCTAAGTTCTAAAGAGTGGCACAAATCAGGCATCTAAACATCAAAGCATGGTCTAAAGATCTAGTTCTTTCCATAAGAATTTGTTAAGGGACTAGCAAAAGTTAGGCATGAGAGTATGATGGTAACACTATCATGAGCCATAACTAGCTTTAATTAGTCATAATCAAGTGATAAATACTCCTACATAATCGCCTGAGAGTCAGAATTCCATACAAAGCCATTTTGAGAAGAGAACATTAAATCAGGGTTAATTCTATAGTTTTAACATCATATCATGAAAGAAGAGTAACCACGAGGTTTGATAGGGGTTGATATAAGGTCAAATGAGCATTAAATTCTAATAAGATGGTCTACACAGACAGAAATGAGGTTTCACACATTTGAAGAACTAATACAACATCCAAAATCCTAATTTCACACTTGCTTAAATTACAGAGGTTCCAATTAGGATAAAATTCATCTAAACCTTCTAAAATTTATATAAAAATATTCCTAAAGGTTTGGTACCCTTAGTTTGACCATTTAAACCTATTTTGACCATAAATAGAGTTACAGATAGATTTCTGCCCTAATTTGGGATTCTACTAAAATTTCCTAGTCAAACTTGATCAAAACTAAAATCCAACTTCACCATCAGATTTTTTTGGTCCAAACTAGGCTTGTACCAAAATTTGGGCCCAATCAGAGTCCATCTTGACCTAGTTTGCATTTCAGTCCATTTAAACTATATTTCTTTCAGACAAGCCCCTAACTTTCAAAATTCCTCGCATATCAGTCCCTAATTTTGTCACCTTCTTTGCAGAATGACCTCTGCCACCATTGAAGGTCAACCAACCTCCAGGCCAACTTTGACCATGCCTAAACCTATTCAAATCATCATCAAATCCCACCAAATTTGGTGGGATTGATGTTCACACAATAAGGAATTGTTTGGACTTGATTTGGGACACAATTCTTGCACGAAAAGCTCGTGTGAATGCACAAGATTCATCATGGGTATCTTGTGCATCAATCACAAGCCAATTTGGGCTTGTTTCCTCATCCAGAGCACTCCCATAAGCTCTATATAAGCTCTACAGCTTCTACTGTCCAAAACTTGTCTAGTTTAGCCCTAAAACCTTCTTCCTTTCTTCCTCCAGCCAACTCCGACCGTGACTCCAGTGAGCACTCTCGACCTCCCTCTGACCACTAGACAGACAAATAAAGTGGTCCTCCTTCCTTGCCTTCCTCCTCTCCTAGCCAGCCACAGCAGGAGTTCCTTCCCCCATCGTCGCCGCCGTCGTCTTCCCTCAATAGAGACTTCTCCTTCCCTAGCACTGGCCAATCACAGCCAGTGCCTTCCTTGCTCTTTCGTCCAGTAATTGAGGTCTTAACCTCTCCCTCTTCTTCTTCTAAATCTCCTTATTCCCTTATTCCCCTATTTCGACCATCCAACTACCTGTTCCACCTCCGTCTTCCTCCTCTTCGGTGACACTCCGGCAAAGCCTCACACACTACACAGTCCACCAAATTCCACGTGACCACCCCCACAACCTTCACCATGATTCCACCAACAAAACACTATATTTATTTCACATTTCACCCACTCAAAACCTCTGCCAAACTCACCCCCCACCACACACTTTCTTCGACTCCGCCAGGCCATCACACACTATCTCACACCAAATCGCCACCACCATCACCTTCGCAATCACTCAATGAAGGTTATGAGCAAATCTAATCAGATCGAGAGGTCGTATGCATGTTTTCAGGTCTCCACCAGAGCTCGCTGCTACCACAGTCTTCTCCAAAGTAATTTGTATTGCTCCAAAAAGTTCAAGGCCCAATTTCACTTCCAAGTGACGCAGATTACATTCGTGCATCTAGCTGCAACTCCAATTAGGACGTGAAGCCACAGCAGCGTCTTCAGATCAAGCAACATCAATTGCTACTATGCACGAAGAGAAGAGGGTAGGACATTATTTGAGGCGTAGATCGCATAAAAGATAACTGCGTTGTAGTATAATGTGAAATACATCTCGACAAATAAATTAACGGAACTAGTGAGTCCTAGTCGATCATAGGGAAGTAGAAAGTTCTTCTAATTTCATGCTCTTGTTCTAAATCTAATTACTAAATAGCATAGACAATGAATCGCAATATATATATCAATTAGAGAGTTTGAACATGAATTGCATAGATGCAACTATAACTAAATAAATTCTAAGCATAAACATAAACTATCTATGTAGCAAAACAAGGGCACCACAGGTGGTTTGTGGTGGCCTTCTGAAGAGGTTGAAGATAGTAGCAACAATTCGTCAAGGTGGCTCGATGAACGCTTCAGACGAGATGCAGAGACGGAGGCAGAGAAGATGGGAAGAAGGTAGAAGAGTTGTAGAAGGAGAAAGAAGAAGAAAAACATGGAATGACTTCAAAGGGGACCCTTAGGCCTCTTTTTCTAGCTTTTGTGAAGGGTATTTAGGGCATTGGAGCCCTTAATTCCATGCAAAAGCTTTAGATTAATCAGGACCATTGATCAGTTAATTCCGTGCAAAAGCTTTAGATTAATTAGATCCGTTGACTGAGAGATCAACAGTCCTGATTAAGCCTTCCAAATCCCTCTCCATTCATGGTTTAATCTGGTGTTGACACATGGCACAATGTGAACCCTTGGATCTTCATCTGACGGTCTTCGCTCGCCCGTGCTCACCGCTGCCTTCGCATGCCCACCACATGGCCTTAATTCGCACCTCAACTCCTAAACCTTCTCAACCGTCCGATCTTTCAATTAGATAGCTTAAAGAGCATGCGCCTCACCCTCTCGATTCCTAAGGTGTGTTTCATCACGCATGTTTTCATCAGATGCCCCCTCACCCGCCACGCGTCTGCTCCTCCACTGCCTGATGAAGATCCTGTGGTTGAATTTCATCCGCATATGGCCAACTCCCACACCGCAACTCGAACCCGCATTGTGCATTGGTTGTTAAGCATGCTTTCCGCTGTGCTACGCGCGTGGTTTGTTGCGGTTTCCATCTCATGTGCAGCCACCCTCAGTTGTTGGATAGAAATCCAACAATCGAGATCTCGTCCTCACACAAAGAAGTAGCTGGAGGTGGGCGGCGTGGATGCATCGCGAGCATTGGATGACAATCCAACAGCCCACATCTTTCCTTCCGAGATTGGGGCGTGGTGAGGGGCGGCTGTGATGGTGCCACGTGGCGCCATTGTGGTCATCCATCTTCTTCTCCTTGTATCTGATGATGTAGGCCTCCGATCGAGTTTATTTTTGCGCCGTTGGACTGCAAACATCGATCCAGATCCATTTGTGTGATTGGATTTGTCACCTAAGGTTCAGATATTCTTAAATTTGCCCCTTGGCTCTTGCTTCTTCTATGGACTCCCTATGGTGCTACAAAAGTTTGATTGATGTGATCTTGAAAGCGTTAGACTCCCATCATCGTTCTAAACAGATCCATAAGGTTGGATCAGTCATCTGTAACCCTAAATTACCCACAATTATTAATACCTCTCAAATAGCACATTATTATGTATAAAACATATAAAACATCTAGGATGCAAAGTACGATGTGTATGCATGCAGAATGCCCATGTTAAGCTAGGTTCTACCTTAATTCAGGAAAATTAGGGCCTATGATTGCTGCGCAATCATACCCTCATGCCTAAATCTTGCTAGTCCCTAGCAAGTGCAATATTAAATGCATTTTATCAAGAGTTTAACTCAAGGTTTATTTCTTTTTATTTCATCCAAAAATTCAGAATCCTGATAACCATGAATATGTAATGTTGTAGCTTCTGCAATGGATCCAAGCAAAGAGTCGATATAAATTTAAAGCTTGTACTTGACCCCTAGTAAAATTCTATTGGGATAGGCAAACCTCTTCTCTCGGGGATATAAACTATTCTCTGATTTTAACCCCAGCTTTTGGCTTAGGTAGAAGACGTCTGAGTTAACTGGATTTGTATTTTGTGGCTCACTCTCTTCTAGTGCTACATAAAGATTAGTATTCCAGAATCTAGATTTCTAGATTATCGAATAAATTAACTTAGAGAGAGGTTGAAAATTTATGCTCTCTTTAATCTTTTGTACTTTTTCTTTTCTCTCTCTCTCTCTTCTTTTCTTTTTCTTCCTGAGCTCACATCTCACTAGATTTGCAAATGTATTTGGTGGTCTTGCATGCCATCACACTTTAATTAGGTTCTAATAACCCTATGACTAAGTCAAACCCCTTAGCCCATATTCAGGTAGTCAAAATTACATAAAAGGTAGGTTAAAGCCATATTTGGTCGTTCGTGGGAATGGTGGGTGCTTTTGCCTCAAAACACTTTGACTTACATAACTCAAACTTCTTATCATAACACTTTTTTTTTTCAATTAAATACCTCTTTTGTATGCTTTTTTTTTATATCTACCGGTGCAATGTCATTACCAACATAACATAACACAACAATGTAACACGACATACGTACTTTATTAACGAGGCATTATTTGGAATTTTTGGGGATGACCAAGAGGATCTTGGGTGGCTTATTTGGTGGAAGTGCCTATTCTCGACACCGGGTAGGGAACAGATAGGACGTTGTATTTCTGACCTTGACATCAGTACCCTCCTTTAGCTGAGGATTCCATAGAGGACGGTCATGACCATCCACCTCAGTCCTAGTTTTATCAGAACCCACTCTCTGTGTTTTTGCCTTATTTGGTGGCTCCCGTACAGAATTTCTCGCAGAATTAGTACGCAAGAACTAAGAGTGAAACTATGACCAACTCCAAGTATTATTCAATTATTCAAAATTAAAGATTCCTTACGTTAGCCTTAGAGCACTAGTAGACTCTCTACTCTCATCTCACATGTATTTTGGTGGATCTACTAGAAGATGGTTCACCTGACTCCCTGATTGCTGTCCAAGGGTTCAGGAGAAGCAATGCTTCTTCTCAACAAACTAGAGATGTCTATCGATTTTCATAGTGGATCCATTGTAAATTCTACATGCAGATGTGAGGTTATACTGGATTTTGAGCTTAGGAATCTACTAAAGAATAAATCTTTAATAAAACCTCTTGATAAAATGATCTAACCCCCACTTGTTGGCAGAAAATTTTCAGTTTTTATAGACTGCCCCCCCATGCCTAAGTGTTTGCATGTCGTCATGCATGAATAAAAGAAATTGGAATAAGGCAGGGTGTATGTGGATCGAAATCACCTGGAACTGCTTCTGAGTTGTCGTTCAGCTGATGACATCACTTCAATGCCGTACACAATATGCAAAACAATATGTGAAAATGAAATATGCTATGTATATATGGTATGTATATATGGTATGTATATATGTATATGTGCTGAGTTTAACCCCTCCAACTGGGCAACTCATCAGTCACACATCCTCGAGAAGATGTATCATTTCGTCAACAGGAGGTGGTTCCTGGGCAAAAAATGGTTTGAGGCGCTAGCCATTAACTGTAAAAACATGCCTAGCTTTCGGGTCTCTAATTTGCATCGCCCCGTTAGGATACGGGTGGACCACTAGAAACGGCCCAGTCCACTTGGACTTGAGCTTTCCCGCAAAGAATTTAAGTCAAGAGTCAAACAACCAGACCTGCTGGTTAAGTGCAAACTCCTTCCTCCAGATGTGTCGATCATAAAAGGCCTTTGTCTTGTCTTTGTATATTTTTGCATTCTCGTAAGCTTCTCGCCTAATCTCCTCTAACTAACTGAGCTGGAGCTTCCTTTCATAACCTTTGACCTCGAGGTTAAAATTACACTCCTGCACTGCCCAAAAGGCATGATGCTCTAGCTCCACAAGAAGGTGACAAGCCTTTCCAAACACCATGAGGTATGGCGACATTCCGAGCAGGGCCTTATACGTGGTCCGATATGCCCATAGTGCATCAATCAACCGATCGGACCAATCCTTCCTATCAGGTCTAACCGTCTTTTGAAGGATAAGCTTGATTCGATGGTTTGATACTTTAGCCTGCCCATTGGTCTGTGGGTGATATGCGGTAGCAATGTGGTGTTGCACCCCGTATTTCTTCAATAATGACCTGAAATGGGCATGGATGAAGTGACTACCCCCATCGCTTATCAGGGCATGGCGAACTCTAAATCTCGCAAAAATGAATTCCCAGACGAAGGATATAATAGTCTTATGATCAGCTCGTCACGCCGAGATAGCTTCTATCCACTTTAAGACAGTCTACCATAAGGAGTATGTACTTAAAGCCATGCGAGTTCGGGAAGGGGCCCATAAAGTCGATGCCCCAGACGTCGAACACTTCTACGACGAGAATGGATTGGAGAGGCATCATGTCTCTTTAGGTCATAGAACCGACCAACTGGCATCGCTTACAACACTTAGCAAACTCATGTGTATCTCTGAAAATGGTTGGCTAGAAAAATCCCAATTGCAAAATCTTGCAGCGGTCTTTCGACCCAAGAAATGACCCCCATAAGCATCACTATGGCAAAAAGATAGCACACTAGTGATTTCTAAATCAGGGACGCCTCTACGGATGATCTGATCAGCCCTAATTCGAAAGAGCAGTGGGTTGTCCCAAAAATAGAATTTAGCCTCTAATATAAATTTGAGTTTTTGATCCTTGGATAATCCTGCAGGTAGCCTACCTGCGATGAGATAGTTTGCTATATCAGCGTACCAAGGAAACTCAACAGAGTTAATAGATAATAGAGACTCATCCAGAAATCGATCTGAAATCGGCGGGGAGTATGGAATATAATCTGGGTCTAGCCGAGACAAGTGATCCACCACAACATTATGTGCTCCGACTTTGTCGTGGATCTCGACATCAAACTCTTGTAAAAGAAGGATCCATCTGATAAGGTGGGGTTTGGCATCCTTCTTTGCCAACAAATGCCGGAGGGTAGAATGGTCAGTGTAGATAATAACTCTGGACCCGAGTAAATATGACCTGAATTTCTCCAACCTAAATACCACAGCTAGCAATTCTTTCTCAGTGACTGTATACTTACGCTGAGCATCGTTCAGCGTTTTGCTAGCATAGTATATTACGAATGGATGGTGCTCCCGATGCTGGCCAAAAATGGCTCCAATGACGAATTCAGAGGTGTCACACATCATCTCGAAGTCGACAGACCAGTCGAGAGGTTGGAGAATAGGTGCACTTGAAACAATGCTTCTCAAGGTGTGGAAAGCACTGAGACACGAGAAGTCAAAATCAAAGTGAGTGTCGGCTACCAAAAGATTTGTTAATGGACGAGTGATTTTTGAGAAATCTCGAATGAATCTTCGATAAAATTCGACATGCCCTAAGAACAATCTGATTTGCCTAACCGAGATAGGCGAAGGTTATCGTGAAATGATTTTGGACTTAGCTCAGTCGACCTCTAGTCCATTAAAGGAGATCATGTGACCTAGTACTATGCCATCCCTCACCATAAGATGGCTTTTTTCCCATGAAAGTACTAGGTTAACTTCTATAGATCTCCTCAAGATCTTTGTGAGGTTATCAAGATAAGATGAAAAATAGTCTCCAAACACGGAGAAGTCATCCATGAACACTTCTACGCAGTCCCCGATCATGTCTGAAAAATGGCCATCATGCATCGCTGAAAAGTAGCTAGTGCGTTGCAGAGGCCGAAGGGCATTCGCTTAAAAGCGAATGTTCTGAAGGGACACGTAAAAGTCGTCTTGTCTTGATCTTCCGGGTTGATCGCTACTTGATTGTACCCGGAGTATCCATCTAGAAAGCAGAAGAAACTACGCCCGGCCAGTCATTCTAAAATATGATCAATAAAGGGTAAAGGAAAATGATCCTTTTTGGTAGCCGAGTTTAGCTTCCTATAATCAATGCATACCTGCCAAGAAGTCATGGTGCGGGTCGGGATGGATTCGCCCAATTCATTTTTTATCACAGTGAGTCCCGCCTTTTTTGGGCATAATCTGAATGGGACTCACCCACTAGCTGTCAGAAATTGGATAGATAATGCCCCCATCCAACCATTTAATGATCTCCCTCTTGACAACCTCCAACATATTTGGATTTAGGCATCTTTGAGGTTGTCATGACGGTCTTACCCCTTCATCAGTGTAGATATGGTGATTGCAATATGAGAGGTGAATCCCGTGGAGATCAGTAATGCCCCACCCAATAGCAGCCCTATGTGCTTGCAGAACATAAATCAATTGGTGTTCCTGGTTTGGAGTCAAGTGAGCATTGATAATCATGGGATACGTCTCACTTTCTCCCAGAAACATGTACTTGAGCGAATCAGGTAAGGGCTGTAACTCTAGTAGTGGAGGGTGGGGAGAGGGTTTATGTAGGGGAGGAGAGGAAACAACTGCAAAAATTTGTTGATCCTGACTAATGGAGAATCCATCTGCAATGGTCATGTAATCCCATCTTAAGATATCAATGCTAGATAGGACAGGATAATCAGGATCAGAGGTGTTAGGTGCAAATAAACACCCATGAGAACCAGATCCAAGGGATGAAATGTGTATGTCATTAGTCTCAATCCTGCATGGATCGCAATCTAAGATCCCTAATAGTGAAGATGAATGTGTCATTGGGTCGCTATAAAGGAGCCCAATGTTCCCACAAAAAGCTAAATCTTCATCTTCAGCATCTTCCTTGATTAGATCGCAATAGAAGTTCTTTGATGTTTGAGAATGTCTAGTCTAAGCTTTTCATTCCCTAGGGCAATCTGCCTGCATCCTGATGCACAATCGATGTTTGCGCGGGCAGTTGCTAAGAACAGGGGACCTAGAATAATCGGTGCATCACAGAGATTAGGAGGAACCTCCATATCAAGAACAAAAAAGTTTGCTGGAAAGCAGAATCCTTGGACTTTCATGATCACATTTTCAACCACCCCCCTCAGCGTTTTCACCGATCGATCAGCCAATTATATGGTAACCATGGTGGGCTTTAACTCCTCGAATCGAAATCGATCAAATACTGCGATAGGAGTAGGTTGATGGACGACCCCAAGTCAAGAAGGGCCCTATCAAAAGGGGAATCCTACAAAAAGCAGGAAATTAGTGGTGTGCCCGGGTCCTTCTTTTTAGGTGGTAAGTTGGCTAAGCTAACAGCGCTGGCTTCCTCAAATAATGTCACCTGTCATTCGATTTTCTACTATCGCTTTGGAGTACAGTAGTTCTTGAAGAACCTAGCAACAACAGGGATGTGATCTATTGCTTCAAGGAGAGGGACCTGAATGTGAACTTCCTTGAACATAGATTTTAGGTCCTCGAAATTCCACGTACCCTTTTTCCGTGCTGAATCTTGTGTTAGAGCCACAGGAAAAGGGATGGGAATCTCAAGGTCTAGGGGCTTCTTTCCATTATCTAATGAAGATGGCTTGTGAGAGGAAGAGGGTTGTAAGCCATCGTGCGGTAGAGTGCAGGAAAAATCATTACCAACTTGCCTAGGTAGGGGGTCTTGTGTAGTCTTTTCTCTCCTTAAGGTGACAGCTTTTGCATTGGCGTACTGTCCATGAAGGGGTAGAGGAGGGGGTTGGCTTGAATACACAGGGTTTGGCAACAGAGGTGGCTGATTAAGCCCATAACCAAGTGGTACGGGAGGTGCTTGCAAAATAGCATGTGCCCGCCCCTGTGGTACTTGGAATCTAGGCAGGGCACCCTGATTCTGCACATATCTTGGGTTTGGGACAGGTTGGGAAGGCAAAGCTCCCTGTGTTTCCTTTGCTCCTGCATCATCTAGTTTTGCGTGTTTTGTATGCTCTGAATTTGGTTTGCCATTGCCTTCATTATTTGCAGGTTGTCCTGAGTAGATTTTCGAATTGATGCCTGCAATTCCTCCTTTAGAGACTCCAAAGGGTTAGCCTGCTTTGGAGGATAGTTGGCAACTTGGTGTAGCGGCTGATAAATAGAACGGGTTTGTTGCTGCTGAGACGAGAATGGCTGCTGCCTAGGATACATGTTCTGCACATTCTCGTATTGTCTGGTCTAGTAGTGTGGATCTTGACTTGGTCTCTGTGGGTTACCAGACCAGGAGAAATTGGGATGCTGGTGCCAACCGGGGTTATACGTCTCAGAATACGGGTTGTTACACCCATAACCCTGAATAGCATTGACATCTTCGTAGGCCAAAGGTGTCTCAGATGTAAATTCATCAAAATAAAACATACTCGCATCGTCATGTGGTGCGTAACCCTGATTGTACAGTGCCAGATCCACATTGTTCATGGGTTCCTGGTATGCAGGATCCTACAGAGATGGAGAGAAAACATCCTGAGTGAACGGATATGTACGAGTAGAGGGGGCTCAGGATGCTTGAGAGGAGTAAAATGGAGCAGTGCTGCCAGAAGATCCAGATCTTGCTCACATTAATTCATTGAGCTTCTTATCGAGCAGATCCACCTTATCTAGCTTTTTGGTGATAACGTCCATGTCGGCTCAGGCAGACTCGGCTTGAGCTTCATGGACACTGACTCGTTGCTGTCCAGGTTGCTGGAACTGGTTCATTGAGGCAACATTCATCGAGTTCTCTGCTAAGGACTCAAACAGTTCAAATGTGCTGTTCTCGTCCTTCACGAGGAAATTCCCACCGCTAGATGCATCGGTTAGGTACCGATGTGTGTCAACTAGCCCATGGTAAAAGACTTGAGTGTGGTGCCATTTGGGTACACCATCGTGTGGGCACTTCCTGAGAACGTGGAATCTATCCCAGGCGTCATGTAGCATCTCTCCAGGGCCTTGGGCAAAGGTCGTGATCATGCGTCTCATAGCATTTGTTCGACCAATCAGGAAGAACTTTTGGAGGAATTCATGACGTAATTCCTCGCAGGCTCCAATTGGCCCCCCGATAGTCTTGAACCAATACGCAGCTTTATCCTTGAGAAAAAAAGAAAAAGCTTCATGAGAGCAATTCCGATATCTACATTCCTAGGTCAAATAGACTTTGCAATTTAACTCAGATCTTCGATGTGATGGAAGGGGTCCTCATTCGAGTTTCCATGGAAATGAGTCTAAATCAGACTTATGATTGATGAGTCCATTTTAATGGACTAATATTATGCTTAAGTAACTTTAACTGTATCTTTTAGGTTTGTTAATAACTATATTAAGTTATAGAATGTTTGCATGCATCATGATTTAGGTTTGCATCTATTCTATAACTTAATATGTTCTTTTTATGTGCAGGAAAAATAATTCGCAAAAGAATGAGGAGGAAAGGGTAAATTACCCTTTCAAATAACTGGCGGCTGTTCTTTTCCCCATCCTCCGGGCACCCTCAATAGTCGCCAGCCAGAAATAGTTAAGGGATTTGAAAATCCCTTAACTCACGCATGTGCAAAGGAGAGGAGTTAAAAAGAAGCGGAGAAAGGAGAGGGAAGATCATCCAGAGAGAGTGGGTAACCCCAAGCGTGCACTATGACCAGCACACGCACCACCCCGAAGGCACACGCCCATCTGCAGGCTCCCCATTGCGTGCTTGCAGCTGCACCCTAGCAAGCCTCTCCGCAGCCTGCAGGCACCCGCTTTAGCGCCTAGTGCTCTCTGCAGACTGCCTCACCACCAGCGCTCCCCGCAAGTGCTGTGTGCTCACCGGCCATCCACAACACCAAGTGCCTTCACTCGCAGGACCTGTTCAAGCGCCTGCACCATGCACCCTCCTTCTCCACCTTGCGCGCCCGCAGGCGCGCGCTCATCTCCAGCCAGCCAGCAAGCGTGCGCCTCAACCTCCAGCGCCCACCTTCTTGTCCACCCTCCAGCGCCTCCTCGCAGGCGTGCCCCCTACTACAGGTGCACACCTCACCGTAGCGTCTCCACCGCCTGCCTTCACCTACTAGGCCCGCCCTACTGCAGTGCGCTGACGCCCTCTCACGCACCCGCTCCAACTCACGCGTTCCTCCTCCACCAGCGCTCTCCACTGCAGAGCGACTTGCAGACACCTCACCGCACCCTCCTTCAGCAAGGAACGCCCCTCTCCAGTGCCAGCACCCTACGCGCTCACCGGCCACTGCCACACCACCGCAGGCGCTTCACAGCCGCAGCACCGCCCACTGGCGCGCGCCATCTGCAGTGCACGTCTCTTTCAAGAGGCACCTTCACAGCAGACATCGACTGTGGCTGTAGCTTTCTCCTTCACCGGCCGGCCGCCTCCAGCCATCTCCATCGACGCCGCAGCCTCCATCAGATAGGCCTCATCCTCGCCAACCTCCCTAGCACGTCCACAGCCTGCTGGTGCTCCTCTCTCTTGCGAGGAGGAGAGAGAGAAAATGCTCTGTTTTCTCTGATAATAAAAATTGCATTCATTTCCATTGCCACCAGAATTTGATTTTTATTTATTATTATTATATTGTGGCAAAATTGCACATGCACACTCATATTCTCTTATAATTGCACATTAATGATATTCACCTATTTCAAGATTGGTTTTGGGCTTAACCTGTACACTAATTTTCTATAGTATATGTCACGTGAAAATTACATAAAATCATCATATATTTATTGAAGATTTTAGTGAGGGAAAACTGCACATATACCTTTATCTTTTTAAGTTATTGCGAATCTACTTTCCATCGCATTTTATGCCAGATTTGAATAGGGATTTTGCAATTTACCGGAAGAATATAAAATAATCGAGTGTTTATTGCATAATTGCCTCACTGTGAACATGACCCGCTCTTCTATGAGTGGTTATTTTTATTTTTTTTTATTAGTCAATTTTTCCACCACTTAAATACTACAACGCAAAGCGGAAAGTCGACTCTTTCAAATTGG
The DNA here is from genome assembly GCA_037157565.1 of Thalassia testudinum. Classification (NCBI taxonomy): domain Eukaryota; kingdom Viridiplantae; phylum Streptophyta; class Magnoliopsida; order Alismatales; family Hydrocharitaceae; genus Thalassia; species Thalassia testudinum. Next base: position 52,296,375 of record JAZHRO010000035.1, on the reverse strand, counting down.
CGCCGTTGCTGGGGAGGCAACAGACGCAATAGATTTACTTCATTATTTTTTTAAATATTCTGAGTTGCAAAATTATCTGATCAATTTTTTTTTTTTACTGTGCGAGGAATCTGACAAGGAGACGAGGCACAACAGTCTGGCGACAGCAACCACAAGTTAAGCCACACGAGGAAAAGATGAAAGAGACCAAGATCCTATTTTCGTAGAGGATTCTCCGTCGTCACAAATTTATTTCTATCATTTCGCCCTTGTAGTCATTGGGGTTGAATTTTTGGGGGTTTGTCCCCGCATTCTTTAGCTACTAGGGCTTACAATATTTTTGGTGCGTGCATGATTCTATTTTCTACTTGCCTGCTTTTAAAACCAACAAAGAAAATATCGAGCTGCCTATTTAGAAGTTGCATGCCCTTAGGTGCACGCATTTAAGGGTGATTGAGCAGCACATTAGATCTTATTATTGCATTGCAAGCATATTAGCACGAAGATTGCTGGAGACAGATACATCTTTCTAACTTTTGCATCCAGCTCCTATTCACGCATTTGCATTCAAATTTAAATTCAAGACCACAAAGTTGTTTGAATTTACTAATTCAGTGGTCACATAACTAAAAGTGGAACTAATAATCATATTCAACCCTAAAAGCAATTCACATTTTATCTGATTCTAAGGGACTTGTCTGCGATTTCAAAAGAAATTACAAAGATTTGCGGTGTGTTGCACACTTTTGACATTGAGCACGCACATTAGGCACTACACTAAGGCTCGATCCCTTAAGGCTATAGGCACCGATCTCTTTATCGGTGCAGACCCACCTATTGTGCTTTGTGGTGGTGGTGATACTATCTTTTGACCAAGTGTTTTGATACTCCACGGAGGGGGTCACCCCTTAAAGGAACAAAAGGGTAGTTAAGGGGTACCGCATATGCATCGCCTCAAAGGAAGGGTTCGCCCTACTTGCATCCCTTTGTTCGTCCTTGGAGTAACTTCTCACTTGATCACCTGGGAGTATCATCCAAGCAATGTATAGGTCCTAGGGCACTCGAAGGTTGAATTAAGGCATGTAATTACAGTGAAAAACTTGTTTGGCCATTTATATTAACTAATTCGACCTCTGCAATAAAGAAGGTTAAGATTTCAAGTCCACACCCCTCTTATACCACTTACGTGGAAACAAAGGGATAAGTCTTGATCTTTTGACTTATCTTTGGAGTGGAGGTTTAACTTAATAAAAAACCTGAATTGTGTTTTGTATTATTGGTAGACGCTCTCTTGAGGGTAGTCTAGTGTTTGATCCTGAGCCTGAGAGAATTCTTAGGAGAGCTCACCTAGGAGAAGAAAAAGAAGGAATGGCTGAGCAAGGTGCAAATCAACAAAGGACCTTAAGGGACAATTTTATTCCTACTAACCAACCTACACAAGCACTAAGACGACCAGCAAGGGATAATCCATATGAGATCAACAGCAGTACCATATCTTTATTGCCCTCTTTTTATGGTACTACTAGGGAGGACCCCTACCGGCATTTGGAGGAATTCACCGAGGTCTATTCCACGGTGAAGCTCCAGGGCTTTACTGATGAAGCCTTGATGAGGACTCTATTTCCTTTCTCCCTAAAGGATAAGGCCAAACACTGGTATCATACCCTCGATGCAAGGGTAAATGATTGGGCCACCCTAAAGGGAGAATTTTTAAAAAATTATTTTCTTATGAGTAAAACCAACCATTACTGAAGAGAGATTATGGGTTTTACTCAACAGGAAGGGGAGCAATTTCATGAGACTTGGGAGCACTTTAATGACCTTCTTAGGTTATGCCCCCACCATCAAGTGCCAAGATGGCGGTTGGGCGAAAGGTTCTATAACTGATTATCTGAAAGGCATAGGCAAACCATTGATGCAGCCTGTGCAGGAACCTTCATGACCAGAACTGAGGATGAAGCCTGGGCATTACTTGAAACATTAAGCGACAACTCCATACATCTGTCCTCTGCCTATCAAGAAAGAAAACCATCAATCTTGCAGAGGAAGATAGAGGCCCATGAAGCTGGGCTTCTCAGGATTTGGCTTATCAGATTCAACTATTGAATAAAAACTTTGATAGGCTTTTAGCAAACCCCGGCATGAACCCGCAAGCAGCCTCTATTTTTCAGGATTCAAGAGAATGCTCCATTTGCCAAAGCACAATGCACACCACTGTGGAGTGCCATCAGGCAAACCAATTCCCTGAGTTGATTCAGGCCGACTTGAACGCGACCCAAGGTTTCCGCCCCCCTAACCCTTACTCCAACACTTATAATCCAGGGTGGCAGAACCATCCAAACTTCTCTTGGAAGCAATGCGATGCTTTTAACTCAAGGAATACTAGACCCTTACCTCCCCAGCCCACATACCAACCTTCGTATGAAAATCCTCCTCCGAATAAGCCCTCTGAGATGGATGAACTGAAGGCCACGATGAAAGCAATGCAAGAGCATTAGAATATGGTTATCCAATCTCAGAATAAGATGATTACTGATATGCAATCCCAAATTGGTCATGTTATTGAGGCAGTTAGGCAACATGATCCAGGGAAGCTACCTAGCTCTTCTGAGGAGAACCCTAAGGGCAAGGGGGTTGTATTCAGGGAGCACGCCCAAGCAGTGACCGTGTTGAGGAGTGGAAAAAAGATTGACAAGCCTGGTAACACTCCTACGGTTACATCTCAGAATTCCCCTTCCACACTTAACTCGACTTCCATCTCACCCGAGGAAGAGCCACACCACTCTCCCTCACACAAAATCACCCATAATGAGGATGTCGTCCTTCCACCACCCCTTTCCCGCCATGACAACCCCTCTACCCAGAAGTCGAGGGTGCCCTATCCAAAGTGCCTATCTACTCCTGGGGAATCTTCTGTTGGCTCGTTTGGAGCCAAGGATAGAACGGAAGAGATTATGGATACTTTTAGGCAAGTCCAGATTAACTTGCCTCTATTGGAAGCGATTAAATAGATTCCGTCCTATGCCAAGTTTCTGAAGGACCTGTGCACCCAGAAGCACCGATCTAGGAAACAGGTCCAAACCAAGGTCATCCTGCCTGACCATGTTAGCTCAGTTCTTCAGCATGGAACACCCCCCAAAATGAAAGACCCAGGGGCCCCATATATTTCAGTGGTTATAGGTAACCAACACATTGACGAGGCTCTGCTCGATCTGGGTGCGGGGGTAAACATTCTATCGAGCTTTGTCTATGACCTTTTGGGAGGAGGAAAGCTGAAGCCTAGTCCAGTAATCCTCCATGTTGCAGACAGATCACTTAAGACATCGCGGGGATTGTTGGAAGATGTCCTTGTGAGAGTGGAGGATTTCTTCTTCCCCGTTGACTTTCTGGTACTTGATACTGACCCATCTAATAAGCCCACAAAGCTGTCCATTATTCTGGGATGCCCCTTCTTGGCCACAGCCAATGCCTCTATAAATTGTAGATCTAGGGCACTTAAAATGGGCTTTGGGAATAAGAAGATCTGGTTGAATGTTTTTGATACTTACAAGCAACCCGAATTTGAAGATTGTTTTTAGATTGAGGTCATTGATGAAATAATTGAAGAGACTACTCCAGCACTCTTATGTAGAGATCCCCTTCAGGAGGTCATATCTCAAGACCATCCCTCGATTATTAAAGAAACTGAAAGGAAAATGCCCGAACTAGAAGAGTTGTTGGGGATACACACTGAGTCTTTGTCCCCACCTTGGACTATGAAGGTAGATCCGCTGCCTGAGGTGGGGACATCTCAACTAAAACCCTCAATCCAAAAGGCTCCTGAATTAGAGTTGAAACCCCTCCCGAGAGCATTGAAATATGCTTTCCTTGGCCCTAATAACACGCTCCCCGTTATTATCTTGTCTGCATTATCTGAATTGCAGGAGGGAGCTCTGCTTGAGTGTTTACAAAGGCACAAGGAAGCAATTGCCTGGATAATTGCTGATATTAAGGGTGTTGATCCCTCTCTTTGCATGCATCATATATACACGGACGAGTCCGTGAAGCCTTTCCGAGATATGCAGAGAAGGCTCAATCCAAATATGCGGGAGGTTGTTAAAAAGGAGATTCTGAAATGGCTAGATGCAAGGATTATCTATCCCATTTCAGATAGTAAATGGGTCAATCCTATTCACGTAGTTCCAAAAAAGGCAGGACTCACTATGGAAGAAAATGACCAAGGTGAACTGGTGACCACTAGACCCTCAACTGTTGGAGGGTCTACATTGATTACCACCGCTTAAACACGGCTACCCAGAAAGACCATTTCCCCTTACCGTTTATCAATCAAATTCTGGAACGATTGGTGGGGAACAAGTACTTTTGTTTTCTTGACGGGTACTCTGGGTACAATCAGATAGCCATTTTTCCTGATGATCAGGAGCGTACCACCTTCACGAGTCCGTATGGCACTTTTGCGTTTCGTCGAATGCCATTCAGGTTATGTAATGCTCTTGCCACTTTCCAACATTGTATGATGGCTATCTTTTCTTATATGATCAACGAGTTCGTTGAAATTTTCATGGATGACTTCTCCATTTATGGCTCGTCGTTTGACCTATGTCTTTCGCAACTCGATAAAGCCTTAACCCGTTGTAAAGAGGCAAAGCTGGTGCTTAGCTGGGAGAAAAGCCACTTTATGGTCCAGCAGGGCATTGTGTTAGGGCATATAGTTTCCAACAGAGGATTAGAGGTGGACACCGCAAAAATCGATTCCATCTCTAAGCTTCCATTGCCCGCCAATGTTCGTCAGGTTAGATCTTTCCTTGGCCATGCTGGATTTTATAGGCACTTCATTAGAGATTTCAGTAAAATCTCTAAGCCACTCTGCGACCTGTTAGCGAAGGATGTCTCCTTCGATTTTGATGGTAGATGTGGCGAGGCTTTCTAAGTTTTGAAGAAAGCCCTCATTACTGCGCCGATTCTCCAAGCACCAGATTGGACCCTCCCGTTTGAGCTTATGTGCGATGCTTCTGATTTTGCAATGGGAGTGGTCTTAGGTCAAAGGGTTGATGGCAAACCTCATGTGCTGCATTATGCCAGCAAGACCCTTACGGATCCTCAGCAAAACTACACAGTCACTAAAAAGGAATTACTTGCTGTAGTATTTGTTTTGGAAAAGTTTCGGTCTTATCTTTTGGGATCCAAGGTTGTGGTGTTCATTGATCATTTAGCCCTTAAGCATCTTCTGGCTAAAAAGGACATCAAACCTCGCCTAATTCGTTGGATTCTGCTACTCCAAGAATTTGACCTGGAAATTAAAGACAAGAAAGGAGTTGAGAATGTGGTAGCAAACCATTTGTCTAGGATCCCTATTGAGGCATCAAACCCTGCTGGCGGTATTCAAGAGACTTTCCCTGATGAGTCTTTAATGGCCATGGAAGCTAAAACTCCTTGGTTCGCTGACATAGTGAACTATCTGGTCACGGGCATTACCCCTAGTACTTGGGACAAGCAGACGCAAGACAGGTTTCTCGCCAATGCTAAATTTTATCACTGGGAGGAACCCAAGCTTTTTAGAATAGGCCCTGACCAGCTGTTTCGCCATTGCGTCCCTAATGAAGAACAAGGAAGTGTTCTGAGTTTCTGCCATGACCTCCACTGTGGGGGACATTTTAGTGGGAAGAAGACTGCCCATAAGGTTCTTCAGTCTGGTTTTTGGTGGCCCACATTATTCCAAGATGCACATATGTATGTGGGCGTATGTCTACATTGCCAGCAGATGGGAACCATTGGAAAAAGGGATGAGATGCCCTAACAACCTATTCTCCCTGTTGAAATCTTTGATATTTGGGGCATTGGCTTCATGGGTCCCTTTCCTGTGTCCTTCAGATATGAATACGTCCTTGTGGCTGTTGACTATGTATCAAAATGGATAGAAGCCATACCCACGTGAACCAATGACCATTCCATGGTCTTGGGCTTTGTTAAGGCTAATATCATTTCTCGATATGGGTGCCCAAGGACGATCATAAGTGATGGAGGACCTCAATTTAAGAATGTACACTTCACAAGACAACTCCAAAATTTGGGAGTCAACCACATGATAGCCACACCTTATCATCCCCAAACGAGTGGACAATTTGAAGTGTCCAATAGGGAGATTAAGCAAATTTTAGAAAAAACTGTCAGGCCTGATCAGAAGGATTGGTCTAAAAAACTAAATGATGCTCTCTAGGCCTAGAGAACTGCGTATAAGACTCCCTTGGGCATGTCTCCTTTCCGTCTTGTCTACGAAAAAGTGTGCCACCTTCCCGTTGAAATCCAACATAAAGCTTATTGGGCTATTAAAAACGTTAACTTGAATTTGGATAAAGCGGGAAAAGCACGTATGTTAGAATTAAGTGAGCTTGAGGAGCTTCGTAATGAAGCTTATGAAACTTCTCAAGCTTACAAGCAACGTACAAAAGTCTTCCATGACAAGCACATCATTAGAAAGACTTTTGAGCCCAACCAGTGGGTCAGGCTTTTCAATTCTAGACTTAAATAATTTCCTAGAAAGCTCAAGTCCCACTGGAATGGGCCATACGTCGTTATCAATACTTTCCCTCATGGAGCTGTAGAGATTAGGAACCCTATTTCAGGTGCGAGCTTTAAAGTAAATGGCTAGTGACTTAAACCATATATTACACTTTTAGATGGCCAGGTTTTGGACGCACTTCGGCTTGAGGAGCCTTAGCTCCTCCCACTCTCCTCCTGAGGTGATATTCTTCTATGTCTGTATTTTTCCAATGAGGACACTGTCAGTCTTAGGGATGGGGGGGTATAACCTGAGAATGTTTATAGCATTTACAAATATTTGCATACATATTTATATATATATATATATATAAGTTCTCTTTTCTTGAGCTGAATGGGTTAGTCCCTAGAAGAATACCTTTGTCATTGGAGGTTTTTCTTCTTAAAATTATTTCTTAAGTTTAGAATCCAGTATATTTATTTCACGTGCACGTAGACTTGGTAATAGATCCTTGAAGAAAACCAATAAGCATTTGTGGTCTACTAAACTCTTGGACAGTTCATAGGGAGTCAGGCATACTATCTTCTAGTAAATCCACCTCATATTTGTGAGAAGAAAGTAGAGAGATTACTGGTGCGCTAAGTCTAGTGCAAGGACTCTTAAGTTTTGGATAATTAGATGATGATACTTCAGAGTTAGGCATAGTTTTTCGCTCTCTGTTCCTGTGTACGTACTTTGTGTGAATTCCTGAGAGTCACCAAATAAGGCAGATATATAGAGATGCGGTCTTAATAAAGCTATAACTATGGTGGATGGTTACGACCATCTTTCATAGAGTCCTCGGCTGAAGGAGGGTAATAGTGTTAAAGGTCAGAAATACACATGTCCTATCCATTCCTTCCCGGTGCCAAGAATAGGCACTTCCACCAAATAAGGCACACAATATCCTCTTGACCATCATCATCCCGATTAATTCCTCATAAATAAAAGTCTGTGTCGTATTATGTTGCTTTATATTATAAAAAAAAAAGAAAGAAAGAGAGAGAAAAGAAAAGAATAAGAAAAAGAAGAAACAGTTATATGCAAAAAAAAACAGAGTTAAAGCTTATAATGTAACATTATTTCTGAGGCAACAGAACACTTTTCGCGTTCCACCAAATATGACCCATACGTACCTTCTAGTACTTCTGATCGCCCGAATACTGGTTGAGGATTCTAACTTAGTTGTAGAGTTATTAGGAATTTAATTGAAATGTGTATGCCATGTGAGGCCACCAAATAGTGAGTACAATTTCTAAATCTGGCGAGATTCGTGATCTCAAAAAGAAAGAAAAGAGGGAGTGCCCAGGAACATCAAGAGTGCACAATTGTGTAGCCTCTCTCAGAGTTGACTTGTCTAATAGTCTAGAGATCTAGAGTCTGCAGTACTAGACTATTTGTAGCACCAGATGTGTGCCACCAAATACAAATCCATTCAACTCAATATCTCCTACCTAAGCCAAACGCCGGGGTCAAATTATAGATTATCGTCTGCTTTATCCCTGAGGAAAGTAGTTGCCTATCCCGACAGAAATATTTACCAAGGGTGAAGTACGAACTCCTAATGCGAATTGGCTTTTTCACTTGGATCTGTTACCTAGGCTATCAACACTTCACATTTGTCTGGATTTCTAAAGTTTTGAAGTAAAATAAAGAAGAAATCTTCTGATTACTTCTATTATTTTTGCTAGGGACTAGCAAATCTTAGACATGGGAGTATTTGATGAGTCCATTTTAATGGACTAATATTATGCCTAAGTAACTTTAATTGTATCTTTTAGGTTTGTTAATAACTATATTAAGTTATAGAATGTTTGCATGCATCATGATTTAGGTTTACATCTATTCTATAACTTAATATGTTCTTTTTATGTGTAGGAAAAATAATTGGCAAAAGAATGAGGAGGAAAGGGTAAATTACCCTTTCAAATAATCGGTGGCTGTTCTTTTCCCCATCCTCCAAGCACCCTCAATAGCCACCGGCCAGAAATAGTTAAGGGATTTGAAAATCCCTTAACTCACGCACGCGCAAAGGAGAGGAGTTAAAAAGAAGAGGTGGAGAAAGCAGAGGGAAGATCATCCAAAGAGAGTGGGTAACCCCAAGCGTGCACTGTGACCAGCACGTGCGCCACCCCGCAGGCGCAAGCCCATCTACAGGCTCCCCACCTCGCACCTGCAGCCGCACCCTAGCAAGCCTCTCCGCAGCCTGCAGGCACCTGCTTCAGCGCCTAGTGCTCTCTGCAGACTGCCTCACCACTAGCGCTCCCCGCAGGTGCTGTGCGCTCACCGGCCATCCGTAGCACCAAGTGCCTTCACCCACAGGACCTATTCAAGCGCCTGCACCCGCCTCCAAGCCTGCACCGCGCACCCTCCTTCTCCACCTTGCGCGCCCGCAGGCGCACGCTCATTTCCAGCCAGCCCGCAGGCGTGCGCCTCAACCTCCAGCACCCGCCTTTGTGTCCACCCTCCAGCGCCTCCACGCAAGCGTGCCCCCTACTGCAGGCACACACCTCACTGTAGCGTCTCCACCGCCCGCCTTCACCTACCAAGCCATGCCCTACTGCAGTGCGCTGACGCCCGCTCACGCACCCGCTCCAGCGCACGAGTTCCTCCTCCAGCACTCTCCACTGCAGAGCGACCTGTAGACACCTCACTGCGCCCTCCTTCCAGCAAGGTGCGCCCCCCTCCAGCGCTAGCACCCTGCATACTCACCGGCCATCTCTACGCCATCGCAAGCGCTTCACTGCCATTGCCACCAAAATTTTATTTTTCTTTATTATTATTATATTGTGGCAAAATTGAGCATGCAGACTCTATTCTCTGATAATTGCACATTAATGATATTCACCTATTTCATGATTGATTTTAGGCTTAACCTATGCACTAATTTTCTCTAGTATATGTCAAGTGAAAATTACATAAAATCATCATATATTTATTGAAGATTTCAGTGAGGGAAAATTACACATATACCCTTATCTTTTTAAGTTATTGTGAATCTACTTTCCATCGCATTTTATGTTAGATTTGAATAGGGATTTCGCAATTTACCGAAAGAATATAAAATAATCGAGAGTTTATTGCATAATTGCCTCCCTGTGGATACAACCCGCTCTTCTATGAGTGGTTATTTTTATTTTTTTTTATTAGTCGAATTTTCCACCACTTAAATACTACAACGCAAAGCGGAAAGTCGACTCTTTCAATGATATTCGGCTTCAACTCAAATGTGGCTCTGCATGTGAGAATCTGGACTTGAGGTGTTATAATTGTTGCCGTCGGATCGTAGAAGTCCCACAGTTGTTCTCCGCATGGTGGATGTTGCATCCTATCAAGTGTTGTAAGAATCCTGTTGATGCTCTACTCGTATTTCTATTCCGTTTCCTCGACCCTGGCTTCCAGACGAGCCATTGGGTCCTGATTCTGAGGGTCCTAACCAACTCGTGGACCAGGATTAGCCATCTCAGCTAATTGAGTGGAAGAAGGTTGCGAAGAGAGGTCGAGCGAGAATTGCCTTTGCAGCCATGGGTTTGTCTCCCAAGATCCCACAAGTTTAGTCCTAACGACCTTCTTCCTTGCATACACCAACTTAAAGGGTTGGTGTAGTCAAGCAGAACAAGGCTAAGGCCTTGTTAATTAGAGTGGTCCTTTAGATCAGATGACCAGATTTTTCATTTAAGTTTGTGTTATTAAAAATATTCGACGAGAGATCAACTACAAGGAATTCCCACCTATCAAGCTAACCCAGCCAGGCTGGTTACGAGGGAACTATGAGGAAGGTTCTTCCTTTGACTTTCGCCTTTGGTTCCATTACCCCGCAGCTGTGGTCATTTGACGCTACCCTAAAGGCTTAGACACCAGGTTTTGCAGGAGAGGTTGGAACTACCCAGTAGTTTCACGCCAAATGCATGTTATTTGATATATTTTCGTGAAGTTTAACCTATTTCTTCAATTTAGTAAATGATGGGCGGTCCACAAGGTGACTCGCCTCACCAACTAACTCTTGGACTCATCGGAGTCCAAGTTAGTCTATGTGGTCCTATTGGCTCATGCACTTCTAAGTTTTTTTCAAAGTGGAGACAACAATTCAACTGTATACTCTCAAGTAAGATGGAATCCAAATGATTTGAACCTTGGCAAGAAATTTCCTTTTTCAATGAGCCTCTTAGAAAGTATTTTTTCAAAATTTTTATTATTTCCAACAATTAGTTATGAATTTTTAACAAACCAAGGGTCAAATCTGGGATTTAGACCCCATGTTGGTTTCTCTGTTGGAAACAGTATCAAATATGCTCCAAAAATTTTGTAAAAATATGATAAAAAAATCTAATTTGGTTATATTTCAAACCCTACAAATTGAGAGTAAATCCGATTTGTACGTTGGTCAGAATTGATTTCTAAATTTCACAAAAGTTCTATTTTCAAGCAATCTGACCAGTATGTACTCCATGAATTTTTAAAAATTCCATGGAAAGAATTTATTTTCGGGAAAGGTAGAATTGGAAAGATAATTTGAAAATCTAGTTCCAGTCCAAATTTTATAATTTTTGAAGCATCAAAAACATAGCTATTGAATTTTAAAGATGACACTTAATTTCTGGCCGAGTTTCTAATAAGAATGTGTGCACCTGATTTTCGCAGCGCCCGCTTTGCCTCGTTCGCCACTTTGTGTCATTGTACCTACAAACAAAAATACTATGTTAGAGACAAAATCAAAAGTCATAGTGCCTCCCCGGCAATGGTGCCAATTTGTAAGGGGTGTAGATCACGTAAAAGATACCTGCGTTGTAGTATAGTTTGAAATACATCTCGACAAATAAATTAACGGAACCGGTGAGTCTCGGTCGATCACATGAAGGAAAAAAATGCTTTTGATTTTATGTTCTTGTTTTAAATCTAATTACTAAATAGCATAGACAATGAATCATAATATATATATCAATCAGAGAGTTTGAACATGAATTGCATACATGCAACTATAACTAAACAAATTCTAAGCATAAACATAAAATATCTATGTAGCAGAACAGGGGCACCATGGGTGGTTCGTGGTGGCCTTCTGGAGAGGTTGAGGAAAGCAACAACGATCCGTCAAGGTGGCTCGATGGATGCTTTAGACGAGATGCAGAGATGGAAGCAGAGAAGATGGGAAGAAGAAGGTATAAGAGATGTAGAAAGAGAAAGAAGAAAAACATGGAATGCCTTCAAAGGGGACCCTTAGGCCTCTTTTAATAGCTTTTGTGAAGGGTATTTATGGCATTGGAGCACTTAATTCCATGCAAAAGCTTTAGATTAATCAGATTCGCTGATCGGGAGATCAACAGTCTTGATTAAGCCTTCCAAATCCCTCTCCATTCACAGTTTAATATAGTGCTGACATGTGGCACAATGTGCGCCCTTGGATCTTCATCTGACGGTCTCCGCTAGTCCATGCTCGCCGCTACCTTCGCACGCCCATCACACGGGCTTAATTCACGCCTCAACTCCTAAGCCTTCTCAGCAGTCCGATCTTTCGATCGGACAGCTTAAAGAGTGCGCGTCGTGCCCACTCGATTCCTAAGGCACACGTCATCACGCGCATCTTCATTTGACGCCCCCACAGCTGCCACACGTCTGCTCCTCCACCGCCCTATGAAGATCCTGCGGTTGAATTTCATCCGTGCATGGCCGACTGCCCAATTGCGACTCGAACTCACGTCACACATTGGTTGTTAAGCATGCTCTCCGCTGTGCTACACACGTGGTTTGTTGTTGTTTCCATCTCATGTGCAGCCACCCTCGACCGTTGGATGGAAATCCAATGGTCGAGATCTCATCCTCGCTCGATGAAGTAGCTAGAGGTGGGTGACGTGGATGCATCGTGGCCGTTGGATGACGATCCAACGACCTACGTCTTTCCTTCCAAGATTGGAGTGTGGTGAGGGACAGTTACGATGGCGCCACTTGGTGCCATCATGACCGTCCATCTTCTTCTCCTTGTATCTGATGAAGTAGGCCTCCGATTGAGTTGATTTTTACGCCGTTAGACTATGAACATTGATCTGGATCCATCCATATGGTTGGATTTGTCATCTAAGATCCGGATATTCTTCAATTTTTCCCATGGCTCTTGCTTCTTCTGCAAACTCCCTAGGGTGCTATGGAAGTCTAATTGATGCGATCTTGGAAGCATTAGACTCCCGTCGTCATTATAAACATATCCATAAGGTTGGATTAGTCATCTGCAATTCTGAATTACCTGCAATTATTAATACCTCTCAAATAGCACATTATTATGTATAAAAGATATAAATCATCTATGATGCAAAGTACGATGTGTATGCATGCAGAATGCCCATGTTAAGCTAGGTTCTACCTAAATTCTGGCAAATTAGGGCCGATGATTGCTGCGCACTTAGGCATAGTCCCACCTTGGCAGTGGACAGGCTCGTGCAGGCACTTATTTTGAATTCTTGCTCTATGCTATTTTCCCAAGAACACTGGGGTCGGGTCCCTGCTCACATGCCACACATGCCTCACCGGCGATCATGCCTGCAGGTCTAGCCACTATTCAAGATCCGATTACCTGCCTTACCCGAACATATACCTGGTTATCTAAGAGAGAAGAAAGAGGAGAGATCTGTGAGGAGGAGGGAGGGTTTTGCTGTGCAACCCTTAGCCTCTGTGTTGCCTTTGCGTGCTGAAGAGAGGAAGGCTAACACTTAGCCTCTGAAAGTGTTGGCCCTGTGCTTGTGAAGGCTTGAGAGAGTTGGCTCTTGCCTTGTGCATGACAGAAGGAAGGTTTGGAGCCCTTGTATGCCCTCTGTGGGGTAGTGCTATGTGAAGGTTAAGTAGTCTGATACACATGGGTGATGTCTGATTAATCCTTTGATTCTGGTTACTGTGACATTATTTAAGTACCTAAGTTAATGTTGATTTATTTGAATACATGAGATGCATGCTTAGTAAAGAAGAATAATTGGTGATTCAAATCACCTTTTTTTGTCTTTATATTTCTATTTATCCCATGATCTTTTGAGATACATTCATTGCATATCTTTTTCGCTTAATTTACTGTGCTCATTAATTCTAAATAGAGATTAGTGCGTGAATTCGACATTTGATCCCTACAAACGACCTCGGACTCCAATTAGAATTTAAGTTTATAAATTTAAGTGTTTGCTGTGAGATTTAGGAGTGTACGATGACCATATCCTTAAATCTCCCTAATTCGCACCGTAACACCTCCTTGAATGCAGGTCTTCAATACCGCGCAGCTGGTGTGAAGAGGCAGTAGCCGTTGAAGAAGAAAAGTGGATTAGTAAATTAAGAAAAGAAATGATGGCTTATTTATCTACAAACCCTCACATACAATGTTAATACTAATTCATGCATTTAATGCAACTTAAAAGACTAATTATTTTAGTGCATGTTATCTAAATGAATTTTAAATGGTATTTCTATCTAAACCATGCATGTAGTGTGTGAGATGCATGCATTCAGGCTAATTACAAACTAGTCTACTCACGTACTAATACATGCCATCTAATTAAATGTGTTACCTTAATGTTTAGGCATTTACACATTTAATTAGCGGATAATTATGGGCTTATCAAATGCCCCTATGCCTAGTTTTTGCTAGTCCCTAGCAAACTCAAGCAATAACCCAACTCTCCAAGTAGACTAGCCAACCCAATCAGTCTTCCCTTAGAAATATGTTAAGTTACATATATTGGACCTAAGGTACCCAAGTAGTTGCTAAGTCTAGGTCAACTAAGGACAAGTTGCAAGCACAGGTTTCTTTGATTTCTCGCTCTACCCTAGGGTCTATTGGTCCCAGAGATTAAAGCATCCTTACATGTTCGTTGGTCTGATTTATTTGAGGTCGGTATGATTGCCAATCTAGAAATAGAGTAAGAGGGATTTTCTTTTCTGTATGATTCCTCTAAGTCTAACCTTGGATCAGCTATCAACACAGTCTATGTCAGATTCATTGTCCCCATCATAGAACCTTGAAGGGTGCCTAGCTTTCAATGCTTCAAGATAGGGCTACCCATGGTACCTGAACTGTACTATGCACTTACATGCCCCCAGTAGGATGGATATCCTAAGAGACAAGTGCCAAGGAGGTGACATGTTATCATCACGTCATCAAGGTGAGTATATACACCACCTCTCATGTGGTAGGAACTCATCCAATCAAGTTGTGTTTTCGAGCTTCACCTAAGTCTGAACCGAGAGAAGCAAATTTTCTTTAAGAAATGAATTAAGGTGACACTATTTACACAAGACCAAGTGTGTAAAATGTGGATGCTTAGGTTATGAGGACTCGTAAACCAAAAGGTAGAAAAAGATACCAAGTACCATCCAGCCTTTAACTCAATCCCTAGCTTTCCTTCCTCAACCTCTGGAGGAATGGTCCATAACTTAACTCCTAGTTAAGTTTTTAAGTCCACAAAGGACCCTAAGGATCTATAGCTAGTAGCTCAACTTAGCTTCTAAAGTCAAACACCTAGAGTCAACTCAGTATAACCTAAAGTTCTGGTCTTATGCCTAAGAATGTAGGGCCCAACCAGTTAAGCTCAATTCTACTGTAGCCCTAAATGCAATTTTTTATTTAATAAATGCAAATGTATGCAATGTAGATGCAATTACATACACATGCTATGTAAATCCCCTAAGTACACCCCTTCATGCCTAAAATCTGCAATGTCCCTATTGCATAGAAGGGTATTACCAGGGTCAGAGTAGGGCTACCATTATTTTGTTGGCAGCTGAGCAGCCAAAGAACTTTAAGTTTGGTTCCAAAACCAAAGAAATAGGCCCAAAAACTAAGCAAAGTAACACAGGCCTAGAAAATAGGTAATCTAGGACATTGGTGAGCTGGTGATGAATCTTGATAGCAAATGCTCACCCAACAAGGATGGGAATGAAATCATCCTAGGTCACCAAAGGATATTCGAAATGATAGGCAGGAATAACGATCTCCAGAAGGGTAGGGGGAGGATGACAAGGATCCTTCAAAAGGTATGGGGAAGGAATAGTGCAAAGATATACCCCCCTGGGTGATGGACTAACCATAGAAAGCATCAATCCATACCTGGTACCCCAATATAGGAAATATTGGTCTGTTAAACCCCCCGGTCAAAACAGTAGTGAGTATGTCTTTAAGCCAAGGATTGTCTAGGGTGCCCAAGTTTCGAGGTTGCAGGATGGCCATAAGATCTACGTTGGGTACAGTTGGCTCGGTGTCCATCCCTAACAATCTTTTTAATCCCTTAATTGCATCCTTAGCATCCCTACTGAAGCCATGTATATCATCTTGCACTTCATCAGTGATCATTTCAAGGAATGGAGTCAAAATTTTGCCTTCAGACATAGGAAAATCAGAGGGTGACTCCGAATCAAATGACGGCAGGTTAGAAGCAATAGATTTAGGGATTACCTTATCAATCTCATCCTCAGGTTCTTGTTCTTTACTCAATTCCTCCCCAGAGTCTATATGTGGATCCACATAAATCTCAGAAGTTGCTTCCACGTTTTCCATTTTTTCATCATCATGAGGAACAATATCGTCAGTTGGTGTGCTGATGAAATTGCTTTGATCAAATTTGTGACATCCTCAGGTCCTAATTCTTCAAACAAGACATAATCACCCTTAGTGTCTCTCCAAATCCTAATTGCAGGTTCCTCACATAATTCATCATTCCCCTCATCATACAATTCATCATGTACCCAAGCTCTAGAATCTGTAGATCCCCTAGGGCATTCTATCTGGGTAACAGGTTCACACTTGTAACATCAGACTCCTCAGATAGGTGAATTTCTTCATGATTAGATTCCCTAAGGGTGGGTTTAAGTTCCATTAATTGATCATTATCAAAAGGGAGGGTAGGATTAACAACTTGACTTTGACCCACTTCATCAAATGTCATGAAAATACTATTGTCTAAGTCAAGGCCTTCTAATGGTACCATCATTCCCTTCTTTTGACTCCAATATAGCTCAACTAGGTACTGAACCTCAATGTCATCCTTGGGTTTCCACCTTTCTTCATCCAATGCATAGCTACTTTCATACATATCCTCCTCCCACTTAAGGCATAGACCTCTCAAGGAAGTGTCATCTAGCGGGGAGGGTTCAAAATCAATCCTCAAAATTTAGCTATTCTCCCTTACATAATCCCCAAAACTCCCCTCCAACTTAGGGTGTGGCTTTCCCACGGGAGATGCATCTAGCGTAGAGGGGTGCACATTGTCCTTAATGGGGTAGGTTGGGTGGCTAATGTCTTCTTTTTCTTGTTGGCCTACTCTTGAAGATTCTCCTAATAATTTGATCATTTCGTCTTGCATTTTCTGTATTTCCATCTTCAAGGTGGAGAAGTCATCACTATTTTCAAGAGAGAATCAGGCTCAGTGGTATAATATGTAGGAGTTTCTATCCAACCATTACAATCATTCAACGAGGGTGGCTTGGGTATTTCTATGGTGTGTGGGATATTGGGCAAGGCAAATCCTGCTCCTAGGTTCTGCTCACTGATTTAGAGCTTAACTAGGCCAATACTCCTATAGTAGGAGTAAAAAGGATCCCAATGACTGTCATTATGTCCATCAAAGGATGCACCATCTCGGCATATGCGATCAAAGATTGCAAAGTGGGGGTAAAGGTGTGGGCAAGATGTGAAAGGATGGAAGTCAAGGTGGTCCATTCTAACTCACACCACAGTCAGACTTCCCCAAGCAAACACAAATCAAAGGACTTTTTAGGTCTTTAATCAGTTAAGGCTTTTGAGATTTAAGTCCAGTTGTAGGTGAGAAATCAAGTTATCTAAATAGTTACACGCCTACTTGTCGACCTATGACACACCTAAGAAGACCTAACTGGAACTTAGGTAATCCTCCCTAAAGCCCAAAAAGTTTAGTCATCACCAAACACAGCAAAGATGGATGCAAGTAGGGTCAAGCCCTTCCTTTGAAGTGGTGCTTCTTAACTACCCTCAATCCGCAAGGTTTGGAGGCAACTTCACCTCTAAACTAAAGTTTGGGTCACTTTAGACCCTAGTAATAGGAGGCTCTAGTCCTAGCAGTTCCAAACCTAAGAAGTGTCTAAGTGCGTGATGTGATGCAAGAGATACAAGTGTGCATACACAGCAAAAGATTTTGAATTTTGAATCACATGCCAAGTTTGAAAATTAAGTCCTTGATTTTTAAATGTTCCTCCTTTAATTAGTCCTTTTTCAAAAAATGTGACCACTTGTTAATTCTTTCAAAATAATATAGGTGGTCTTGTCTTTAAATTCAGATGCAAATGTGTGAACAATATATAGGTGCAAAGTAAAAGAGAGCATACCTTACCTCCCGCAATCCAATGAGATGCACGCAAATGCAAGAAAAATAAATCTAGAGGCTGCTCATTCACACCTAAATGGTCGTCCTAGGACATGCAGCTTCTTGTAGGCAATTCAATTTTTTTTTATGTTTTTATCTACCTTACTTATGCACAAATAAAGGAAGGATAAATAACCACAAAATAAAATGAAAACCTAGATCTAAAGAAAAGGGAACAAGCTCCCAAAAAATTACCCAACACGAGCCTAAAAGAAACTAGAAGAAAGTCGGGGAACCAACCCCTCAACTATACCTTAGAACAAGGGTCTCAAACTGAAATGAAAAGAATAAAAGAAGTTTAAACTAATTCTAAGCTAATATAATATACTATCTATTCTATCTATTCAGAATGGAGGAGTTAGTGATTGCAGCTCCCTCGAAATGTTCTCCGGTGATGGAATCAAGGTTCACCTCAGTCATAAGCATGATGGCTATGATGCTTCTTCTCCCAATGTGTGGCCAAAGGTCTCCAGTGCTGTAGATGATAAGGCAGGTGCAACGATCCTCCCTCGGGATGTGCATACACCAAAATCAAAATAATATATCAAAGAATGTATAGCCTCAACAAAATCAAGTGTGAATAAATAAATAAATAAATGCGAGTTTAACAGGGCCCTTGTCTCCTTGACAACAACACCATTTGATGAGACAGTTTTCGCTTTCAATTTAGTTTTGCACATAAAATGACATGTCAAAGAAGTATGTAAGTGGTAGAAAATCGCTAATCAAAATAATAAAATTAACCACTCAAAAGAGCAAGCCGTCTCCACAACAAGGCTTACACCTATTAAAACTCACACATGTTGAAAAATGTACGTTCATAAAAATGCCAAGAAATTAAGCCAAAATCCCCTTTCAGATTAAAGAAGCAAGAAGACATAATGCTGAAATCTCATTTATATGAAAGAAGAGGGGTGATCATGAAATTCTACCACATTAAATATTCAATAAATGAAAAAGAAAATATGTCACAATGGCATGAGATGTAAGAAGAAATGAACCCAAAAATAGGGGAAAAATTCCCCTTGTGCTAGTGCACGGAGGAGGCCATGGCTAGAGGCGTGAAGCTAGCTGGAGGTCCATTGAGTCGAGGGCTTCACAGCAGTGGTCGAAGCGGGTCGTGGCATGGCCGGAGGTGGCTGGATGGAGAGATGGCGAATGTGGGTGTCCAGTGGCCTGCTATTGCTGTTGGAGCGGCTCCACACACGAGCGGAGGCACATGAGTGGTGGGATGCTGCTGCTATGCACACATGAAAAGGAGAGGGGTGCGCACGTGCGGTTGGGGATGCACGCTGGAGTATGGCGTGTGCACATGGCTGTGTGAGGAATATGTGTGGTGCGTCAAGTGGTGGCTACTGCAGCTTGCAGTTACTGCACGAGCACCGTGAGTGGTGTGTGAGGGATCCACGTGGCATGCAGTGGGTGCTTGCTGGTGCAAGGGTGACAGCGTGCGAGGGAGAGGACGAAGTCAGAGGGTTGCGCGTGCAAGGGAGGTGACTCTGTTGATGGGTTTGTTTCGATGGAGTGTGGTTGCAAAGGAGAAACAAAGGAAGAAGACGAAGAAGAAGATGAATAGTGGACACATGGTGATGAGGTTGGTGGTGGTGTTACACACGGTAAGGAGAGGTTGAGGGTTGTCGCGGTGAGGTGATGGAGTGATAGTGATCGTCGGCCTTCATGGGTGGTGGTGCGTGCTGTCACCACGCGCTCCTACGGTGAGTGAAGGCCATTGAAGTCGCAGTTGGTGGAGATCGCGGTGAGGAGGAGAATCATGGTAGGATGAAGATGTTCTTTGCGTGGCCAATGAGGCACACGATCACGGTGAGTATCCGAGCTCGCCGGCTTGGTGCGGTAGCCTGTCACCCTACCGGCCCATGGTATGGCGAGACTCGACTATGGAGGACACGGTGGTGGATGGAAAGCACAATGGTAGGGTGGGACGACGTCTCCTTGAGCCCGATTGTGGCTCCCCCTTTCTTATAGCTATAGGGGAAGATGAAGAAGAAGATGGAACGTCAACCAGATCCACTTCTCCCGCTCCTCCTTGAATGCAGGTCTTCAATACCGCGCAGCTAGTGTGAAGAGGCAGCAGCCGTTGAAGAAGAAGAAAAGTGGATTAATAAAATAAGAAAAGAAATGATGGCCTATTTATTTAGAAACCCTCACTTACAATGTTAATTCTAATACATGCATTTAATGCAACCTAAAAGACTAATTATTTCAATGCATGTTGTCTAAATGATATTTCTATCTAAACCATGCATGTAGTGTGTGAGATGCATGCATTCAAGCTAATTACAAGCTAGTCTACTCATGTACTAATGAATGCTATCTAAATGAATGTGTTACCTTAATGTCTAGGCATTTACACATTTAATTAGCCCACAATTATGGGCTTATCACCTATTGAACCAGATCTACCCAATGTCCAACATTTTAGACTTGGGTTGCACACCACAAAATCGCTGGCCAGGCCCTACAAGCACAATAATCTTCGATTTTGGGTGATTTTTATCCAAAACCTTAGAACTACTCGACCCTAGGGCTTGGGCCTACATCACAATCTGGTCCACATCCATGGACATATTCCACTAGCGGGTTTAAGGATCAATCTTTTAATTCTGATCCTGACCCGCACTTCTCAGTTCCTAATTTCTTCTCTTTGTTCGTATAATATGCCTAGCTAAAGGTAATAAATTTAGCACTTGTGTATATTCTCTACGAAGTTGACTGGATCTATCATGAAATTCAGGTGATATTCTGTTTACTCTGTCCTTTTCATGTCTTTATTTTTACAATGAGAACATTGCATCAGTTAGGCATGGGGGGTGGATACCTAATCTTGAAAATAGTTTGTTAGCTCCATGGAATTTCTTTTACTCTCTTAAAAAAATTAAATTAAAAATTCATAAAGACAAAAGAAATTAGAATTAGGAGAAGAGAACTTGGGCATTAGGAGTTGTTAACTTAGGAAATGATACTTTAGGACCTAAACACTTAGACACTTCGGGTTTTCGGGCTTAATCAGCTCAAGTGTCCACTAAAATGTGGACCTGTGTCTCAAGCCCTCACCATGTTAATTTTATTTTAATTTAGCTAATAAATTGGGGTGATAAGTACACGACTTATCAACCCGCCCTCTGATTTGAGGGGACTTTGAGTCTAAAGCATCTACACACTATTTACATTGACTCACTTTTCAGCAATTTTTACAGAAATTAGGTAGCTAATGAACTTTCTAGGGTAGTATGGCTAGCAAGTTGTCGTAGGTAACAACCCATTAGCCAGTTGTCCAGAACCCAACTACATGACCATACTCTTTCTACTACCTTTAGGTAAATCTTAGATCAGGGAAGCCACCTACTTAGAAAAAGAAAAAAAAGAAAATAATATATATACTCAAAGAAAAAGAGAAAATAGAAAAAGGAGAAAAATAAATAAAGCCACACTTCATCGTACGAGTATGGTTGGCACATTGCCGTGGGTAATAGCCCATTGACTATTTGTCCAGAGCTCAGCTCACAAAAAAATGCACAAATAATTCCCAAACACTTAGGAAAGAGGTGGGGAAGTAGAAGAAACTGGGCAGATATACACTGGGTTCACCCTTATGTTGACCCTATAAAAAATTTAAAAGTAGGGAGAAAGCTACCGATCGGAAAGATAAACCTTTAGGCAGAAACTTTTAAGTCATCTAGGGTCGTAGAGAGCTAAAGTCCGTTTTAACGGTCGTTTAGTAACTCTATCACTTTTCACAAGATGCTTAAAACATGAAGTTCTTTTCAAGTCTTGGGTGGGTTGGGTAGCTGTAGAAAGCTGCCCCAAAACTCTAAACTCAAAAATCCAAAAAAAATAGAAAAGAAGGAAAGGAAAGAAAAAAAAAATTGACTTGTTTTTGTGTGGAATAAGGTGAGGACTTGAGCGGTTTGCATTTTGGCAAGCACCCAGGCACTGTTGAGTCTTTGTAGTTTAAGACCTTAACTGAAATTTCTTCTTGTTAATAAACAACTTATGCTTAAGCGATCGAATCCTAATTCTGTTTTTATACATAGCATATAGGTTAATTTTGCAAGGGACTAGCAACAGATAAGCATTCGGGTATGATGTATACACATCCATTTAGGATAAATACCTATTTATGCATGTTCCTATGCTTAGAGATGCATTCCATATTATAAATATTGAATATCATGCATCATTCTACATTTAGAATATTGTGTACAAATTATAGGTTAATTCACATCTTTTTGTGGCCAGGAAAGGAGATTTATTTTGGGGCCTCGAATTGACGATCCAACCATACGGATCTGATCAGGATGACAATCGGAGTCCAACACATCCAAAATCGCCTTGATCGGAGTCCTATAGTACCTTATGCAGTCCAAGGAAGATCAAAGACCAAAGGGTAAGGTGGTTCCAATATGAACCTCAGATGCCAAATCCAATCACACAGATGGATCCAGATCAATTATTGCAGCCTGTCCGTGGTGTACAAGCATCTAAAGATGGATGGATGAGATGATGACATGTGGCATCATCTCGGTTGCCTAAGGCCGACTCGCAGCCTTGATCAGCCTTAAAGGCACGCACGAGGAGCAACCTAGGCCAATGGATCTTCATTCAACGATCCAGATCACCCACGTCACCCTTCCAACTACGCCTGACCTCTGAAGAGCACCTCCTCATGCTCGACCGTTGGATTTCAATCTAATGGCCGAGATCATCTGTTTAGCGCTGGACAAGAAACACCACTAAGACCAAAAGGGAGGAGTGGCACAGTGCTCCAAACAGGCGCTCATATAGCGAAGACGCCCGTTCGAGCCCTCGCGCTCCCTAAATTCACAACATGCTCTGGGAGGCCAAATAGAGCCATTGGATCTTTATTGAGCGATGCCAACTACGCTACGTGGATGCACGGATCTTCATGGATACGCCTGGGAGGGAATGCACAATCCCATGTGCCATTCGGCATGATTTTAAAAGCGCGACACCCACGCAATCCGCGGCCCTCCTATGGAGATCTGACGGTGAAGATTCGCCCTCGCAATAACAGCGGTGTGCGCATGCTGGGCATGCATGCGCGAGCACTAGTGGGCCCTTTAGTGATGTTCGTGGCAAAGCTTTAGCGACATTTTTAATGTTGCTAATTCCCTATGCACAACATGCCTCCTCTTCTCCTTATAAAAGGACCACTACCCCTCCCATTCTTCTTCATCTCTTCCTTTCTCTCCATCACCACCTCAAGGCTCTAGAGAGAGCTTATCCTAAGCCTAGGATGCTCCTTTAGAGCAAAAAAGAAATATTTTTTCCCACATCTCACCCTCCTTCGTGGAGCATCCCATGGCCATCCTCTCACGACATTCGAGAAGTAGATCCTCGCCACGATGCCATCCTACCCCATCTTCCTTCCTCCGCCACCGTTCTCCTTCCTCCAACTCCTCACCACCTTCATCCAAGCATTGTAAGAGAGAGGCATCCTCCAAATAGCCATCGAGGAAGATTCTTCTCACCTCTCTCTATCTTTTATCGCTTTCTAGTGTAGTGTTAATTTCTTGATTATCTGTAGCAAACTTTAGTTAGATATATATATTGATATTCTCTCTCTCTCTCTTATTCTGCTAGAGTAGATTAGATTAGATAATAATTTTTTCACTTGATATTCTGTCTTATAAAAATACCAAAAAAATCACAAAAGATAAAAACACCAAAAAATAAATATAATTGAAACATGGATTTCTCCTAAAGCAAATGTTCGCCTCCTCATGTTCGACCCAACACTCACCTCAAGTTTCAGTTATAAAGTTTATCTGATACTAGATTTCTACTCACTACAAAGATTGGTTTTTCTAACTCAAAAATTTTCGCATGCATAATCTCACCCACGAATGGCAGATTGGAAGAGCTTGATGGAGGACAAGGAAATCAAGCTTCACTTGGAGCTAGAGATTGAGGATGGAGAAGAAGAATAGGAAAGATGTTTGTTTGTCAATGTATTTTTATTATTTATTTCTTTGCTCTTTATTTTTTCTCTGTAGATACATGTTAAAGAATCCAAAGAGTATGACTTTAGTCATAGGAACACTTATCCATCCTTAGAACACTTAGACAAACTCAGAGATATCGTAGAAAATAAAAACAAGAATCAGACAATCTTATCAGACGTCTAATATTGACATTTAAGTCATCTAATAGTTTTTCCAGACATCCAATGACCTAGACTAGAAACCACCTCTCTGTCACTTTACTTCTAGACATCCAGTCCTTAGTCGAAGCGTCTTAAGACCCTGATAGACATCCAACAATAGGACCATTGGACTGTCAGAGCATAATATTCGAGGATTACATTTCAATCGTATTTATAACACTTTTAGACGTCAGTAAAGCCTCCCAGATGTCTGACAAAGAACCGTTAGACTTAATCTTACCCAAATCTACTTTTATCAAATGATTATAGCTATTATCCTCTTGAGAATTTCATTCCCATAGAGAATTCTCTTTCCAGATGTCCAGACCTTATGAAAAATGTCTAGCATGTTGTCTGACCCTTAAGATCTAGAACCCTATTTGGATCTGGTCAAAACAGGATCCACCTTGATCCCTGTTTCAATCTAATAAGATCAAGGACTCTGACCCTTTAGAGCAAACGTCCAAACTTGACATCAGACGTCTGACCAGACGTTTGACCCGAATATTAAACATTTAATAACTCTGTTAGAGTCATAATGACCCTAATTTCATTGTGATTTTGGCCTAATCTCTTGAGCCTTGTTCCCGATGACTACAAGAGTCACTCTAAGCCTTTTAAACACTTCTTAGGACCTCTATAAATAGAGGAGCACCCTTCCTAAGCCAAGACACCTAAGATACACTACTTCCATACCATTTGTGTCATAGAAAAGAGATTATCAAGAAGAGAAGTTGTTGCTCTCCAAGATCTTCACTACAAATTCGAGAGCACCAAAACTCTACCGTGATCACGCCTACATCACTTCCAATTCAGGGAAGCATTTTCTCACCTATAGGAGCTAGTTAAACTTTTACTCTTTGTGGCTCTATAGGTTTACTTGTTTTTGTTTTAGTTTTGTGGTTGGGTATTCGCTTTGCGAATTCCCGTCTCCTTCGCAAAACAAAATACTCCTCGTGGAGAGGAGGGTTTGAGGTATGCTACCCCATGTAAGTAGTGTGGTTTTAAGAGGTTGAACTACCCTTGGTTAAGTAGTTCATTAGTGGATTTTGATCTACTAGGTAGATCGGGAAATCCTAAACCAAGAGGTTTAGATGGTGCTTTTTACCCGGGTTTGTCTTTCCACCTAAAAATCCCTATGTTCATTTGTGGGATTGCTTTTGTGAGATTGTTGTTTATATTTCCGCATTATTTTCTTATCACTCACATCTCACCTCCCTCTGTCTGAACCTATACCTGAGACACCCAAGAATGCACCTATTATCCTTGGAAGACCTTTTCTGGCTACTGCAAAAGCTAATATCAATTGTTATTCTGGAAAAATGGATATAACTTGTAGTGACCAAACCATTTCTTTAGATATTTTCAAAGCTTCCAGGAGGTCCCTTGATCACAATTTCTTTAAGGACTCTGATGATGAAATGGAAGAGTGATTGAGGAATCTATGATGATCCATTCATGCTCTACTTTGACCACCATTGAACTAGATATTATTGATTAGGTTCTAAATACGATAATATGGTCGAAGACATTTTGGATCAATTAGGGTTTAACCTTTACCCTTTTGATTCTCCTAAGTTATCACCCGACCTACCCACACTCACTTCACCTACGCTTCATCACACTGACTTCCCTCCCATTCCCTTTTCCTTGGACCTACCATTCGACCCCCCGAGTATGGCCTTCATCATGAACTAAAACTATGACCAAACTTAGGTCACTCTTCCATTTTTCCATCTCATTTTGGTCCCCATATTTCTACCACTCATCTTTTAGGGGATTAAGAGGAAGACATCTTTCATGTGGGCATTCACATGTAGCATTTTCTATATGTCCATCTTTTGTGCATCACTTCACGCCCGGCTGAATGACATAAAAGATAGCACTGGATGGGAGGTAACCCATCATTTTTTCTGCTTTCTTTTTTTTTTGAAATAGAAAGGAAAGCTATCAAATCAGGGGAATTTACCTTGATTTGGGCTTCTATGAAATTTACTTAGTAAAGCATGGTCAAAACTCAAATCCAAGCTCACCATTAAATTTCTTGGATCCAAATTAGGTTAGGACCAAAATTTAGGCCCAATCAGAGTCTATTTTAACCTAGTTTGCATTTTAGCCCTTAGAAACCTTATTTCTCACAATTAGACCCCTAGGTTTCAAGTTATTGACAAAAACACCCCTATATTTGTCATCTTCTTTGCATTTTAGTCCATGTCGCATGCAACTCTTGTTTGAACGGTCAACCAACCTTTGATTGTGGGTATCTCCCTTGTTTTAAGTCCAAATCCCTTCAAATTTGGAGAGAATGTTCATTAAGGGATTCTCCACATTTTAGACTTGATCTCTTTCACAGATTGGAGCTTGAGAAGCTCCACTAATCGTGGGAAATCACAATTAGGAATCACCCCTAAATCTACTCCAATTGCTCGAATTCTTCCTAAGGTTGCAAACACCCTCTATTTAAGCTCCCTGAACTTCCCACGTCAATTTGAGCTTGGTTCCAGGCCAAATTCCCTATTTCTTCTCTTCTCCGGCCACCTACGCCACGGCTCCAATGACCTTCTTCCTCCATCGACCTCTGATCGGCCAATGGTCAAATTGACCGGCTCGCGGTCTTCCTCTCTCTCTTCCGCTACTCACTAATCAAAGCGAAGGCCACCTCCTCTTCTCCTCGTTGCCCTATCTCTCACCAGAGGTATCTTCGTCCTCGACTCCGATAGCCACATCGGCGAGGACTCCCTATCCCCTTCATCCCTTAGATTTGGGCCCAATCAGAGCCTATTTTAACCTAGTTTGCATTTTAGCCCTTATAAACTTTATTTCTCACAATTAGACCCCTAGGTTTCGAGTTATTTACATAAACACCCCTATATTTGTCATCTTCTTTGCATTTTAGTCCCTGCCACATGCAACTCCTGTTTGAATGGTCAACCAACCTTTTGTCGTGGGCATCTCCCTTATTTTAAGTCCAAATCCCTTCAAATTTGGAGAGATTGTTCATTAAGGGATTCTCCACATTTTAGACTTGATCTCTTGCACAGATTGGAGCTTAAGAAGCTCCACCGATCGTGGGAAATCACAATTAGGAATCACCCCTAAATCTACTCCAATTGCTCAAATTCTTCCTAACTAAGGTTGCAAACACCCTCTATTTAAGCTCCCTGAACTTCTGCATCAATTTGAGCTTGGTTCCAGGCCAAATTCCCTATTTCTTCTCTTCTCTGGCCACCTACGCCATAGCTCCGATGACCTTCTTCCTCCATCGACCTCTAATCGGCCAATGATCAAATTGACCAGCCCTTGGTCTTCCTCTCTCTCTTTCGCTACTCGCTAATCAAAGCGAGGGCCACCTCCTCTTCTCCTTATTGCCCTATCTCTCACCAAAGGTATCTTCGTCCTCGACTCTGATAGCCACATCAGCGAGGACTCCCTATCCCCTTCATCCCTTAGATTAGGTTCTTCTTCCTCTTCCTCCTATCCAGATCCTTCCTATCCCCTTAGCTCCTCAATTCTACCGTCACACCACCGTCTCCCCCTCCGTCTTCTCCAGTGCCGGCCGTGTCTCCGATGAAGTCGTCACACCAACACACAATCTAAACTCACAACACCACCACCACAACCTTCCACTCATCCTCGCGAGTGAAAGCCCTAGACCTATTTGGACTTCCGCTCACTCCTTCGCTCCACTGAACACCACGCTTCACCTCCACCTTCTCTGGCACCATCACACCTCCACACGCTCCTAATCGCCATAAGAACACTGCCACCACCTTCATTGTACTCTGGAAATGCTCATGAAACTATTAACTAGGTCTTAGAGCTCGTATTCATGCATTTCATGGTTCACCAGTGATAACTTCGCCGCCGTCAATAGCTTCCACCGAACACTAGTAAGACGGTTTTCGCTTTCTAATAATATGATTAAGATGATTTGTCATTTTAGTATCAAAGTGGTGGAAAACTACTTAACAAAATAATTAAAATAAACCACTCGAGAGAGCGGGTCATATCCAAAGGAAGGCAATGGCCTATTTAAACTTGCACAGGTTATAGACAAATGTTCACTATTTATTTTCCCCAAAAAAATCAAGTTAAAATCCCCTTTAGATTAGATTAATCTATGACATGATATGCTGAAATAATAATAATGCAAAAGAGAAAGGCGTTCTTTATAAAATGACTAGCATTATAATAACAATAACCTAAAATTTATTGAATCCACAATGGCATTGCAATGTAAAAACAAATACGAGGCAAAATAGGGGAAAACGTTTCCTTGCCGTTGATAGACGACTTTTCGCTTAGCGTTATAGTATTTAAGTGGTGGAAAAATCGGCTAATCAAAAATAATGAAAATAACCACTCGCAGAAGAGCAGGTCGTGTCCACAGGGAAGCAATGATGCAATCAATACTTAATTATTTAATGTTATTTCAGATAGTGCGAAATCCCTTTTCAAATCAGACTTAAAATGTGAAGGAAAGTAGATTTGTAATAACCTAAAAAGATAAGGGTATAAGTGTAGTTTTCCCTCACAGAAATCCTCAATAAATTTAGGATGAATTCATGCAGTTTTCACGTGATGTGTAATAAAGACAATTAGTACTTAAGTTAAGCCCAAAATCAATCTTTAAACTAGTTAATATCAATACCATGCAATTATAAAGAACTATGAGTGTTTGAACGCAATTCTGCCATAATATAATAATAAAAAAAATCAAATTGATGTCAATGGCATTGAATGTAAATTTTAATTAGTGGGAAAACAGGGCTTTCTTCCTCTCTCCTCCTCGCGAGAGAGAGAGAGAACCTCGGGGCTATCGCAAGGCTCTAAAGGACGGCGAGGTCGAGAGCTCTCCCGTGGTGGCAGCGGCGGCGACGGAGGTGGCCGAAGCTCTGGCCTGTTGAACCAGCAGGCCAAGGTGCTGCTGCAGGGCTTGCGCACGCTGGTGTGCGGGCGTGCGCACGCTAGTGCGCCTGCAGATGGGCAGCGAAGCGCGCTTGCTGGCATGCGGTCTGCAGGAAGGTGGAGCGGTGTGCCTGCAGATGGCACTGAAGGGAGAGGCACGCGGTCAGAGAGGGCATGAGCGGTGTGGCATCTGCTGTGTAGTGCGTGAGCGCCTGCAACAGGGGAGAGGCACTGGAGATGGCGTGCGGGCTGAGATCGCCTACAGTAGGGCGTGCGGTTGAGAGCACCTGCAGCAAGGGGCATTGGAGATGAGGGGCACGGCTTGCTGCGTGCAGGTAGAGAGATGGTGCTTGAAGGCAGGAAGGGCGTGAGCACCTACAGTGGCGGGAGGGAGATGATGAGGGGCACGGCTTGGTGAGCGTAGGCAGGCAGATGGGTTGCGATGCTGGCAGGGGCGGATGCAGTGCCTGCAAAGGGTGAAGTGCTGCGCTTGGTGCTGAAGGGAGGAAGCATTGAAAGGAGGATGTGACTAGAGATGAGGGGCGCGGCTGGAGATAAGTGCACGAAGGAAGAGTAGGCCTCGCTCCTGCGCGAGGAAGATGCCCATCCACAGTGCACACTGGAATTGTTCCCCACAAGGGGGAAGATAGATTTTCAGTGCATGCCGCCTCTTCTCTTTTTAACTCCTCTCTCTCCCTACGTGTGCCAATCAAGGGATTTGCAAATCTCATTTCTGTTTTTGGCCGGCGGGCGTTGGAGGAGACTGGCAGAGGAAAGGGAAAAGTTCCTCCGGTTGTTGAGGAAATTTGCTCCCCAACACTTGCTCTTTCTGAATATAATACCTGCACATAAAAATAACAAAATCATTACATATTAAGTTATAGAATGTTATAAACATAAATCATGATGCGTTCAATTCTTCTACAACTTAATTGTAATTATTAACACACCTACAAGGTACGATTAAAGGTACTTAGGCTTAATATTAGTCCATTAAAATGGACTCATCAATTACCCTCATGCCTAAGATTTGCTAGTCCCTAGCAAAAATGAAAAATAATAGATGTAATCAAAAGATTTCTTCTTTTCTTACTTCAAAACTTTAGAAATCCAGACAAATGTGAAGTGTTGATAGCCTAGGTAACAGATCCAAGTGAAAGAGCCGATTCGCATTTGGAGTTCGTACATCACCCTTGGCAAAAATTTCTATTGAGATAGGCAACTACTTCCCTCGGGGATAAAGCAGACGATAATCTGTAATTTGACCCCGGTGTTTGGCTTAGGTAGGAGATATCAAGTTGAATGGATTTGTATTTGGTGACGCACACTCAACTGGTGCTACATATAGTCTAGTACTACAGACTCTAGCTCTCTAGACTATTAGACAAGTCAACTCTGAGAGAGGCTAGACAATTGTGCCCTCTTGATGTTCCTAGGCACTCTCTCTTTTCTTTCTTTCTGAGATCACAAATCTCGCCAGATTTAGAAATTGTACTCACTATTTGGTGGCCTCACATGGCATCCACACTTCAATTAAAGTCCTAATAACTCTATAACTAAGTTAGAGTTCTCAACCAGTATTCAGGCGATCAGAAATACTAGAAGGTAGGTATGGGTCTTATTTGGTGGAGCGCGATAGGTGTTTTACTGCCTCATAAACAGTGTTACATCATACACTCGGACTTTTTTTTTGTAATATAACTATTTCTTCTTTTTCTCTTTTTCTTTCTTCTTTTTTTTTATTTTTTCTTATTTTTGTTTCTTTTTCAATCAACACAACACGATACAGACTTTTATTTATGAGGCATTATTAGGGATGATGATGGTCAAGAGGAAGTTATGTGGCTTATTCGGTGGAAGTGCCTATTCTCAACACCGGGAAGGAATGGATAGGACAGTCGTATTTCTGACCTTTGACACTATTACCCTCCTTCAGCTGAGGACTCTATGAAGGACGGTCGTAACCATCCACCATAGTTATAGCTTTATTAAGACTAAATCTCTGTGTATCTGCCTTATTTGGTGACTCTCAGGAATTCACTCAAAGTACGTACACAGGAACAGAGAGTGAAAACTACGCCTAACTCTGAAGTATCGTTATCTAATTATCCAAAACTTAAGAGTCCCTGCACTAGACTTAGCACACCAGTAATCTCTCTACTTCTTCTCACAAATATGAGGTGGATCTACTAGAAGATAGTATGCCTGACTCCCTATGAACTGTTCAAGGGTTCAGTAGACTTACAAATGCTCATTGGCTTTCCTCAAGGATCCATTACCAAATCTACGTGTACATGAAATAAATGCACTGGATTCTAAACTTAAGAAATAATTCCAGAAGAAGATCCTCCAATAACAAAGGTATTTTGCTAGGGACTAACCCATTCAGCTCAATTTTTTTTTTATACTAACCTAAATGCATAAATACTTCCTAAAATGCAAATGCACTCCCCCATGCCTAAATCCTACAATGTCCCCATTGTAAAATTAAAACAGGAGGAGAAAGGAAAAATATTACCTGACACAGTTTGTTGGGTTGCCTCCCAACAAGCGCTACATTTTCTGTCAGCAGCAAGACTAAGAAGGAACCAATAAGTCTGGTTCCAACCAAACAAAGTTAGGCCCTAAAAATATTCGTAATAGTGTAGGCCTAGAAAATAGGTAACCACGGATGTTGGCGAGCTGATGATGCAATGTAATTCCAAATGCTCGCCAGAAGAAATGAAAATAAAAAATCTCATTGGCTACCTTGGGAGGTCTAGGAATAATAAACGGAATATGAAAAGGGACCTCCTGAAACGAAATAAGTGGAGGATAACAAGGATCCTCCATAGTAGGATGGGTTTTAAAAGATATACAAATAATTAGTTCAAACCCTTGAATGGCGAGAGTAAAAGTACAAGCATCAATCCATACTCGCCATTCTACCCTAGGATGTATTAGCCTGATATATTCTCCAGAAAGAATGTACATGAGCAGAGATTTGAGCCAAGGATCGGTTAGGGAGTATAAGGGTTGTTTGTAGTGTTGGAAGGTAATGGTTAAGTCCAATGAGGGCTTAGTTGGTGTTAGGTCCAATTCCAACAATGACTTAGATTGTGTACACTCCCTAACAGTAGTAGACAAGTTCAAGTTATCCTGCCTAGCATTAATGATCGGAGTCATATTTGAATCAAGGGTAGACTCCAAATTACAACTTTTTGATGGCAGGGTCAAAATGTAAGAATCATTATCATTCAGCTCATCCCCAGATTTGTTTGGTTCACTAAAGTATTTGTCAGGGTGTATATGTGATTCATTAGGAGTTGGATCAGTATCCTCAATTATTTCTAAAGGAGGATCAGTCTTAATATTTTGGAGGAAGTCTATATCACTGAATTCGTCATTCTTCTTGGGGTATAAATCCTTAATTGATGTGTTTTGTCCCCAAGAGTCTCCCATAGACTTCTCATTATTTTATTCATCCTTCTCTAATATCAACTCCTATTTTGATGGAGGATGATTCTTAAAAGAAAGGAGGTAAATCCTCAAATGATAAATAATTCTCCTGTGAATCACTCCAGATTTTCAGTCCAGGTTCCTCTATTAGGGTATCCTCATCTTCAAAATTAGACTCGTCATATCCCTGAGACCAAAATTGATCATCCTCTATTCCCTTAGGGTCACCTTCATTAGGTGCATTTGAATCCTCAGAATATTGAAGGGTAGGTGTTGATTCCCTAAGTGGAGGGTCAGGAGTAGGCTCACTAAGAGTAGAATGCGATTCCACCAAATAATCAAGAGGGGAAGTGATAGGAACAATATAACCTTGACCCGGGTTGGTAGGGGTAAGGAGAATACCGTCACTGGGGTCAAGGTCCTCAAGAGATACCATCTTCCCTTGCTTTTGACTGCAATATAATTCAGGTGGATAATCATTATGATCATTATCCTCTAGTGGTCGTGTCTCATTGGAAGAGTCTAAGTGATGGCTACCTAAAATTAGATCCCTATTGTGATTAGGTTCCTCAGAATTATTTTCATAATCATGGTTTATTGGGTAGGGATCAGGATTATTGGGAAGCATGTAGCTAAGTTGTCTTATTTCTTCATTTAAGTGTTGACTATTCCTCAACATCTCTCCCATTGATTCCATTACTTCCTTTTGCTGTTTTTGCATTTCTATCATAAAAGAGGAGAGGCTACTATTATCAGGTTGGGGAGGATAGTCAATTTCATGCTCTAGTTGCCTAGGGGTATCGGTCCAACCTCGATACGGAAAATCATGAAAGGTGGGAGGGTTGGGTGTTTGCGTGGAAGTAGGGATTTCAGGATTGGAAAATCCCGCTCCTAGGCTCTGCTCAAAAGTGGGAGTTATCAAGCCAATACTCCCAGGGTAAGAATGAGAATGATCCCATGAATTATCAATGTACTCATCAAAGGATGGATACGCTCGGAGCATGGGATCCTACTTAAAAGATGGGAAGTATTGACTTTGATAATTTGAATGATAGGAGTAAGAGTAATCCATTTCTTTAAGCAAAACAATTCTAACTCTCTTAAGCTTTAGCAAAATTCAGAATATAGGCAGAAAACTTCCTAGAGAGTTCTATTGTCAAAGCAAACGCAAATTCAACAGGATCTGTTTTTAGTAGATTGTAGGTCTTAGAGTTATATGTTTAGTTGGTGGCCAAACAAGTTTTGCAAAAATTATGCTTCCTAGGCCAACCTTCGCTGGTGCCTATAACCTACTCGCAAGGGATGGAAGTCTCGTATCGAGCCCACACACGAGGAATCGAAGTAACTTGGTGGATAGGCTTGTTGATTTACGACTAACTTCCCTTGTGGTGCAAAAGAGGAGAGGTAGAAATTTATCTAGTGACCTTATGTGTGAGGTGCACAATGTCTCAAGTGTGCAAGCATATGATTGTGTTTTGATTTTTTGAAATTCCGCAAACAGGATCCTTTTGCACACAATTTTCAGTCACAGATTTTAAAGTCCAACCTCTTAACAGTCCCAATTTTTTTTAAAGTGACCACTGAATTAATTTGATTCAAGCACTTTAGTGGTCTTAGATTTAGGTTCAATGCATATGCATGACAAGTAATTAATGCTCAAGGGAAGACGTACCTTACTCTAGCTTTCTTCGTGCAATAATGAATG
Organism: Thalassia testudinum; assembly: GCA_037157565.1. Classification (NCBI taxonomy): domain Eukaryota; kingdom Viridiplantae; phylum Streptophyta; class Magnoliopsida; order Alismatales; family Hydrocharitaceae; genus Thalassia; species Thalassia testudinum. The sequence goes on along the minus strand of JAZHRO010000035.1, from coordinate 52,262,257 downwards.
CAGTGCAATAAAAATAAACTAGATGTTGCTCATTCAGTCCTAGATGATCATCCTATAGATATGCAGCTTCTAGCAGGCAGTTCGAATTTTTTTTTTTTAAATAATAATAACAAACAGACCTAATCTAACTAACTAACTGAAATGCAATTCAAAATAGTTCAAATAATCCTATAATCTAAATAAATGGGAACACGTTCCCAAAAATACCCAACAAGGGCCCAAAAGACCGTAATTTAAATTCTAATGTCTATCTAACTAAATCTAACTAAGCCTACTGCCTAAATCAGAAATAGGCTTCTCCATAAGCCTAAATGCATGGGATCAAGGATTACATGTTCCTGTTGTCATCCTCCAGGTGGCGTCAAGGTCCACCAAAAAGATCGTCTCCGCCGTGCACGTTGTTCACGTTCAAAGTCGTCGCTTTGCTACGCCTCGTCGTCGTGTCAAATTCCTTGCACAATAATAAAAATGATTAGATAATTTCACAACTCAAAAGATTTAAAAATAATAAAGTAAATCTATTGCGTCTGTTGTCTCCCCGGCAACGGCGCCAATTTTGATAGACGACTTTTCGCTTAGCGTTATAGTATTTAAGTGGTGGAAAAATCGACTAATCAAAAATAATGAAAATAACCACTCGCAGAAGAGCGGGTTGTGTCCACAGGGAGGCAATGATGCAATCAATACTTAATTATTTAATGTTATTTCGGATAGTACGAAATCCCTTTTCAAATCGGACTTAAAATGTGAAGGAAAGTAGATTTGCAATAACCTAAAAGGATAAGGGTATAAGTGCAGTTTTCCCTCACGAAAATCCTCAATAAATTTAGGATGAATTCATGTAGTTTTCACGTGATGTGTACTAAAGACAATTAGTACTTAAGTTAAGCCCAAAATCAATCTTTAAACTAGTTAATATCAATACCATGCAATTATAAAGAACTATGAGTGTTTGAACGCAATTCTGCCATAATATAATAATAAAAAAAATCAAATTGATGTCAATGGCATTGAATGTAAATTTTAATTAGTGGGAAAACAGGGCTTTCTTCCTCTCTCCTCCTCGCGAGAGAGAGAGAGAACCTCGGGGCTGTCACAAGGCTCAAGAGGACGGTGAGGTCGAGAGCTCTCCGGTGGTGGCAGCGGTGGCGACGAAGGTGGCCAGAGGTGGCCGACGGCGGTGGACGAAGCTCTGGCCTATTGAACCAGCAGGTGGAGGTGCTGCTGCAGGGCTTGCGTGCGTGCGCTGGTGCGCCTGCAGATGGGCAGCGGAGCGCGCTTGCTGGCGTGCAGTCTGCAGGAAGGTGGAGCGGTGTGCTTGCAAATGGCGCTGAAGGGAGAGGCGCGCTGGCAGAGAGGGCTTGAGCGATGCGGCGTCTGCTGTGCGGTGCATGAGCGCCTGTAGCAGGGGAGAGGCGCTGGAGATGGCGTGTGGGCAAAGAGCGCCTACAGCAGGGCACGCGGTTGAGACGCCTACAGTAGGGGGCGCTGGAGATTAGGGGCGCGGCTTGGTGCGTGCACTCAGAGAGATGGCGCTTGAAGGCAGGAAGGGCGTGAGCGGCTGCAATGGCTAGAGGGAGATGATGAGGGGCGCGGCTTGGTGCACGCGGGCAGGCAAATGGGTTGCGGTGCAAGCAGGGGCGGACGCAGTGCCTGCAGAGGGTGAAGTCCTGCGCTTGGTGCTGAAGGGAGGAAGCGCTGAAAGGAGGATGCAGCTGGAGATGAGGGGCACGGCTGGAGATAAGTGCACGGAGGAAGAGTAGGCCGCGCTCCTGCGTGGGGAAGATGCTCATCCATAGTGCACGCTGGAATTGTTCCCCGCAAGGGGGAAGATAGATTTTCAGTGCACGTTGCCTCTTCTCTTTTTAAATCCTCTCTCTCCCTGCGTGCGCCAATCAAGGGATTTGCAAATCCCTTTTCTATTTTTGGTCGGAGGGCGTTGGAGGAGACGGCTGGAGGAAAGGGAAAAGTTCCTCCGATTGTTGGGGAAATTTTCTCCCCAACCCTTGCTCTTTCTGAATATAATACCTGCACATAAAAATAACAAAATCATTACATATTAAGTTATAAAATGTTATAAATGTAAATCATGATGCGTGCAATTCGTCTACAACTTAATTGTAATTATTAACACACCTACAAGGTACTATTAAAGGTACTTAGGCTTAATATTAGTCCATTAAAATGGACTCATCAGCCGTGAGCACACACGAGGGGTGATGGCTGGAGGGGAGGAGCACGTCATTGGGAGGAGCCACGCGGAGCCACGCCACTTCTAATGGTGGTGGTCATGTGGAAAATGGTGGTCAGAGCCAACGGCGAGGTGGTGAGGAGTGGTCGACGGTGGTTGTTGCTGCTACTGGTGTAGCAATTCAACACACTACTGGAGGAGAGGAGTGTAGGGGGATGCGCACGTGCGGTGTGGCTCGCTCTGCACACGGGCGAAGCGACTGAGGCCGTGTGGGCTGAGTTGCTAGAGGGTGCTAGGGCGGAGGTGCGGACGTGCATAGAGGGCGGGTGTGGGAATGCCACTGCTGCAGGAGGTGACTACGCGCGGTGGAGCTGAAGGGCGGTGCCGTGCACTATGGAGCTGGAGGGTGGTGCTGCGCATGGTGCGTGTAGTAGGCGGTGAGGCGCGCTGAGGGGAGGCACGCATGGGCTGGAAGTGGAGGGCTGCTGCAGGTGTTATGGAGGTGCAGCAAGGGGTGCCCACAGTCCTGCTATTGCAGGTGCTGCTATGGGATGTTTGCACACCAAAAATATCCTAGTAAATATGTCATCTTGTGTTATTTCCTAGCACTGCCATTACATCTTATGTTGCTATAATTGCATTTGTCAATAACGCCTGCATGCATTTATAAAGAGGGGAGGAGAGTGTGAATAATTGGCCATCTATTAATTAACATCTTCCTCAAGTGTGGCATTGCAATTTCACCATTTTCATTTTTTTTATTTACTTTGAATTTTTCTCTCTCGCGGCTGTAGGGCATGGGCCATGCGTGCCTCTTCGCGCCTCTCCTCCTGCCAACAGCATGGCAGGATGTGCGCTGCCAGTAGCATGGCTGTGGCATGCCCTCTCCTCTTTATAATGCTGTGCTCTCTCCCTTGTGAGTGGATGCACTTTCATACACCTGTAGACACCTTCAGATCCACCGTCACCCTGGGCCAACCTCCTCTCCTCTCCCTCTCCACACACAGTACCTCTTCTCACTGAGAAGAGGCACACCCTGGGTAGGAGAAAACCCACAGTGGTCTCACACCACCACTGTGAGTTTCACCACCGCCCAGCTCTTTCGTGAGTAGGTGGGTGTGGTGGATTCCCCTTTTGTTTTTACTGCTGTTCGTCTTCTCCGCCATTGCAAGAGCTATAAGCTCGCAAGCTCAGAAGCTCCAGTAGCACCACACGCCTGCCTGCAGCTCTACGTGGCACCGAGCATGCCTGCAGGACGTGCACAGCCTTTTTCCAAGAGCGCAAGCGCTCCACAGCGCACCTGCACACACAGAACTGGCCGCTACCGGTAGCCCGCTCCATGCGGCACTGTAGCTACTATTCACGCCTCTCAGCACGACATTGTAGCCACCGACTCATTTCTCACTTAGCTGGTGGCTTCACGCTCTCTCTCCTCGCCCGCTACCTACGGCAGCCGATCACATGCCCATCCGCGCCTCACCCGCCCATAGCACTGCATGCTACGCTACGCTTGCTCGTAACCATCTACGCACAAAGAGAGCACAGGCGCTCCCCAGCGCACTACACGCGCTCGCCCTCTTGCGCCGCGCACCTGCACCTTCAGACGTCGGGGTAGCGTAGCAGATGACTTATCTGCTGCGCTCCCCTCCTCCGCCAACATACACACACACACTTGTACACACACACTCATACACTCACACACACCCTTATACACTCACACATACACACATATATATATCCACTCACATATATACATAAATATATATATATATACAAATACATATCTATATATATATATATATACATCTATATATATACATATATAGTTATAGAAATATATATATATGTTTACATATACATCCACCTACCCATATCCATATATACACTTCACCACCCATGCTCCCGTGCACTAGTCCCTCCATCGCACATCATATCGCGGGAATATCTGCACCAGTTGCTGATATTCCCCGATATCTGCGCAAAGCAAGCGCTTCCACACACACTCCCACACATCCGCTCACACTTCACGCGGCACTCAGTCTTGTTGGTTGCGTCTTACTAGACGTGAACCAACTTGACATTGTGCAACATTCCATTTCCACTCCCACCTCCACCCCTATATATAATATATAACTATATACATACATATATATTCCGTATCTACTATATATCTATACATATATTAAGCTGAGTATTTCTTTCTTTTCTAGCAACCTACTTTGTTTTCATTTATCTTTTATTTCTTGCTATTAAAAAGATAAAGGAAAAAAAGAATAAAAGAGAAAAGATAATTCTTATCTTGCAGGTACTTGATCTTGCGAATAACAAGATCGATTTCTGAGAACCCTAAGTTGGCTACAAGCTAAGAACCATTTGGCTCAAGACCAAGGACAACATTATCAACAACAAAAATCTTAAAAGATAGAAAAAACCAAAAACATAATAAACACAAGGAAGAGATATGTTTTAGGAAAGGCGTAGAAACTCCTTGACCTTCAAATTCCTGCCTCCCTGAGATCGACCCTAGGCCTAAAAGAGACCAAGATAAAATCAAGTAGGCTAGGTTAAAAATTTTGTGAAGCTGGTTAGACTCGATTTAGGTTAACTAACTACAATAACTTCAATGATAATATCACCATATTAACAAAACCTATCCGCGTCTCACCATGCTTTTCTGGCGTCGTTGCCGGGAGGCACAAATTGAGGCAAGTTTCTACTCTCATTCCTTTGATTTTCTGCTCGCACACCCTTCTCTTCACAGGTGTTTTGTTTGCTTATGTGTTGGTAAACCAGTTGCAAGGAGGAGACAAGCAGAGGAGGTCGGAAACGTGTGTAAATCCAAGGTAGGAGCGAGAGCGTGAAGTCGCCGGCGCCACATTGGAGCTTCGCCCATGTTGCTGAAGAGGTAGGTATCTCCCTCTTAGTAACTTAGGTTATCTTGTCACATAAAAAAAATAAAATAAAATAAAAAAACCTAAAAACACTTCTTGGGAATTTCTTGGGGCAAGTGGATTAAAAACCACTTGTTGACTATTTGCTATCACCCCCACCGCCCCTTGATTTCCCGCAAAACTTCGCATAACAAAAATGAAAGAATCTTGATTCTTGGATCCTTCATTGTATGAAGCTTTCCTTGAGGCAAGTTAAAATAGATTGATTGCCATCCTTCCTTACCTCATTTATTCACATTTTGGGATCACATTTTTGGTGGGGAGACTTGGAATTGAGTTGATTCCAACCCCTCCATGACCTTTCAAGTGCCTTAGATTTGATCCTGAATATTTCAACCCCAACATTTTAATTTTCTTTACATCATCTTGTGGTTGAGCCCTGTGTGGAACATCATTTTGGTGATTGGGAGCACTTGAATTGAAGTGCTTTGGCTCCCTTTCACGTTGACTTAAAATAAACTCGTGCATCCACACATAGAAATTTCCATCTAGGGAAGGCCGTTGCATTTTTAGCATGCATTAACTAATTCACATTGAAGAAGGGTTTGTTGGGCATAAAAGAACTTGTGTTTTCTCAAAACCCGGAGATTGGCTGAATTGGTAACTCAGTGGAATCCTAAAATCCATACTACTTAAGGCTGAAATTCTAAAAGCCATTCACCATCTAAAACTCCAATTCGGGGAGATTTCCCCATTGCGTGCTTGATTTACACACTCTTAAAATTAACGCACTTGGGCATTACCCGTATACAACGCTCTTCACATTCCTGGAGCACTTGATCCTAAGCCTCTAAATTAAAGTTGGTAGCAACTTGACCCCTAGTAAGGATTGGAGGTCTAACTACCTACGTGTAGCGCGTACGTGCTGGTGTGGGTTCCCACCTGCTATCGGGTGTCTAAGACTGGGGCAAACGGCCTTTCAATCTGGCCCGACGGTTCCGCGGTGCTCTCATTTGGTTCCGCAGGTTGTGATAGTTGGTAACTTAGATCTTTAGGTCTAAGGTCACATTGTAGAGGTTAGGAAATTGATTGCTTTGATTTGTCATCAAGTGTACCCTTACAGCATCGATTCTCTCATCCCCTTTTCCCTTCTTATCTCCCTAATTCTTCTTGCAGTAGTGCATGTTTGGGAGGAGGTCACAAAACCCTGAATTGTTTGAATTGTCTAATAATTCTAGAAGGATAGAAACTGATTCGTCATCCTCCTCCACAAACATGGCTGCACGTCCACCCCTAAATCTAGAGGGAGGAAACCGCCCCCCTCAAATCCCACCAGGTGGTGGTGGAGCCGTAGACCCCATAACTTGCCTCCAAGCCCAAATGGAAATGTATAATGAGCAGATTGAAGCCATTAGGGAAACCTTGGAGGAAATGCAGAACCCTCCCGAATGGGAGGAGCCTAGGTCTCTTAGCTCTTATCAAAATCCCACTGCTACAGAGACCATTGGAAAATTTGGGTCCCCATGGGTGGGGACGATTTTGAACTAAAACCTAATGTCATTAGCCTGATTAACTTTCACTTCCATGGTCTTGCAAGTGAAGATCCCTTTCTCCATTTGGAAGACTTAACCCAATTAGCTAAAACTGTTAAACCAAGAAACATTGGGTTATCAATTGTCCTCATGGAAATGTTCCCGTTTTCATTGCGGGATAAAGCGTCGCAACGGTTGTGCACCCTTTGGAGAACCATCCATTCTTGGGAAGAGATGCGAATAGCATTTCTCAAGAAATTCTTCCCAATTGGACGAACCAATGCGCTTCGTCGGGCTATAACTTCTTTCACGCAACAAAACGACAAGCAATTTCATGAGGCTTGGGAAAGGCATAATGACCTCCTCCGGAAATGTCTGCACCACGGTCTGCCTAAGTGGCATATAGCCCAGATCTTCTATTATGGGCTAAATGAAACTTTGAAGCAGATTGCAGATGCTTCCTGCGGAGGGAAATTCATGAATAAAGACGAGAATGGAGCATTTGAATTATTTGAGAACATGAGTGAAAATTTAATGAACAATGCCTCCATTGTCGCCTTTAATCGTATCAGCCTGCCTCGCAATGTTCACGAAGTTGACACGGGACCCTCCCATTCATCCACAGATCTTAACCTTATTGCACAAAAATTGGATGAAGTCTCTGTCATGCACAAGAAGCTGGACGAGCTTCTAGCCAATCCTGCCCGCTCTATGGCAAACACCTCCACCTCATCATTCTGTCATAACCTTAATCCTTCCAATGCCAGGCTTATTCCCAAAAACCCTGTAAGGTCATCCTTACCGAGTGTCGCACCGAGAGATTCGGTAAGTCATGTGGACCTGGCTTCTGCAAGCCAGTATTTCAACACGGACGACCAAGCCTCCATGTGCTCGAATGCATATATACATGTGGACTCGTCTTCTAGCTTGGAAGACGCTTGTGCCCTAGGGAACAACCCGTTCTCTGCTACTTATAACCTAGGGTGGCGAAATCATCCTAACTTCGCATGGTCCAGTAACCCGCAGCGCCAAAACCCCGCAGGTGGGCCAATGCAACCATCCGCACACACATCCCAAGGGCCCAGTCTAATCCTGTGGCAAATCTGCCATCAGGTCCTTGCATACCTCAAATCGAACATGCATCAAGTCCTCTTCATAAACTGATGTGAATGGTGATGGAAATGTCTAAGCGCCATGAAGAAAATATGACTTCTCTTCAAACCAATTGGCGCAGTAGAATGCTGAGATTAGTCAACTACGCATGACAACTCGATCTTAGGGCACTCTTCCAGCCCAACCTATTCCCAACCCACGAAATTTTGTACCCCGTGGTCTTCAACCACAGGTACGCCCTTCTTGGGGACAGGATCATCAGATTCTGCAAGATCTGAGCATTCCATCGAGATTTCAGGCTAATCCTGCAACAACACCTCACCCTTATATCCCTATTGCGAACCCTCCTCCGCCTTATGATCCCACTGGACCCATGACGTCCAATGCGATTACTACGAGGAGCGGTAAGCAAACCGTCGATCTGCCTTGACCTGATCCTGGCCCATCTTTTTCATCGCCCTCTCATTCGGGATGCGCACTGCATTCTCGTGAGGATGATACACCCAAACTAGTGCTAGAATCAGTCCTATTCCCTGAGGCTCTATTGAGGGAGCCAAAAGGCAAGAAAAAGGATACGCAGGCCTTTGATAACCTGCGTAATTTATTCAGGGATGTTGAAATCAAAGTACCCCTGTTGGAGGCTATCGACCATATACCAACTGTCGCCTGATTTTTCAAAGACTACACTACACCCAGGCGATAGTCAAAGAAAACAAAGAATCCAGTGGTCCTCTCGCCTTATGCGAGTTGTGCTATTCTGTCAAATGTACCACCGAAGTAGAAAGATCCGGGCACACCGCTTATTTCTTGTAGCATCTAAGGATGCAATTTTAACCGTGCTCTGCTTGATCTAGGATCTTCCATCAATCTTATACCAACCATCATGCTCAAGAAATTTGCCATAGGAAATCTGAAATCCACCCCTGCCATGTTACAGTTGGTAGATTGTTTTGTCAAAATATCGAAGGGTGTGGTGGAAGACATGGTGGTTAGGGTCAACAATCTCTATTTTCCTATTGACTTTCTTGTTTTGGATATGGAAGTTCCTAGCTCACTTTCTGATTGTCCGATCATCCTTGGTCAACTTTTCTTGGCCACAGCTCACACCCATATCGACTGTGAGTCGGGCTGCATTGAGATTGCCGTTGGCTCTAAGAAGCTCAAGCTAAACATCTTCAAGGAAGCCAAGAATTTTGATTGCGATTGCATCAAGGATGACACGTCTGATGAGGACATGGCTGTCAGCGCATGTATCAGACTTATAGGGACCTATTCTGACTGCTGTGGATTGCCCCTGAACACAGACCATCGCCTGATTAGCATATATGGTGACATTCCCACATCCCTCCCCTTACCCGTACCATCTCCTGATCAGACTTCTAACGAGGTTTTCTCTGCTTCCCATACCTTGTGGTTTGAGTCATATTCAGGCTACTCACTGCCGGTTCACCCTCTTGAAGACTGGATTGCCCTTCCTTTCCCACCAAATCAGGCAAAAATGCGACTCCACACTGGGACCTTGAGCCCACATACTGATCACTGGGGCTATCCCTTTTTGGATCCATCAATCCAAGATGCCCCTCTTTTTGGCCAATCTGAGGGCCAACTTCTTCCACCTACCTTTCTTTCTTCTGATCCGCTTGGGACACTCTCCTCCCAAGAAATGCCAGATCTTTCACCATCCACTCCCGAGCTGAAAGAGCTACCTGACACGCTTAAGTATGTTTTCTTGCGACCAAATGAAATGCTCCCCGTAATCATTAGTTCAAAATTGACCAGGGATCAAGAGTGCAAACTAATAAAGGCCCTTATGGAACACAAGGTAGCCATTGGATGGTCCTTATCTGACTTAACTAGCATTAGCCCCACCTACTGTACTCACCGTATATATACGGAGGAGGAGGCTCGACCTTCCCACGAGATGCAACGACGTCTCAACCCTAACATGTGGGAGGTCGTTAAAAGGGAAATCATTAAGTGGTTTGATGTGGGTATAATCTACCTGATCAGCGATAGCCCCTGGGTGAGCCTGATTCATGTCGTGCCCAAAAAGGCAGGACTCACCATCCGTATCAATGACAGGGGCAAATCCATCCCTACACGCACTCCTACATCTTGGAGAGTGTGTGTAGACTATAGGAAATTGAATGCTGCAACTAAGAAAGATCATTTTCCATTACCTTTTATTGACCAAATCCTGGAGTGGTTAGCGGGAAATAAATTTTTCTGTTTCCTGGATGGATTCTCTGGATATAACCAGGTGGCAATTGACCCCCGGGACCAAGAGAAAACCACCTCTACCTGCCCCTTCGACACCTTCGCATTTAGAAGGATGCCTTTCGGACTTTGTAATGCACCAGCAACTTTCCAAAGATGTATGCTGGCAATATTCCATGACATGGTGGGTGACTTTCTTGAGGTCTTCATGGATGACTTTTCGGTCTTCAAACCTTCATTTGATGATTGTCTTGCCAACCTGACCCGTATCCTTCGGAGATGTATTGATGTGAACCTTGTGCTTTCTTGGGAAAAAAGTCATTTTATGGTACATGAGGGAATTGTTCTCAGGCATATCATCTCCGATAGGGGTATTGAGGTTGACAGAGCTAAGCTTGATGTGATTACTGATTTACCTATGCCTGGCTCTATTAAGCAAATCCGTTCCTTCTTAGGACACGTAGATTTCTATAGGAGATTCATCAAAGACTTCTCCAAGATGTCTAGACCTTTAACTCATCTCCTATCGACCGACGTCCCCTTTGATATTGGCCCTGACTGCATACGAGCACTCACGCAGCTATGTGATGCTGTCACCAAGGCCCCTGTTCTCCAGTCGCCTGATTGGTCCCTCGACTTTGAACTCATGTGTGACGCTTCCAACCTTACAGTCGAAGCCATCCTGGGACAAAGATGCGATAGGCACCCCTTCGTGGTGTACTACGCCAGTAAGATGTTAGACGAGGCCCAGCATAATTATACAACCATTGAGAAAGAACTACTGGCGGTCGTCTTTGGGCTGGAGAAATTCCGCTCTTACCTTCTGGGCTCGCATGTTATTATATTCATTGACCACGCGGCCATTCGCCATCTCATGCACAAGAAGGATGCCAAGCCTAGACTGATTCGTTGGATCCTTCTGCTCCAAGAATTTGACTTTGAGATCCGCGATAAGGCCGGAGCCCAGAATGTTGTTGCTGATCATCTCTTGAGACTGGACCCTGACCACATTGGACTTACCCTACTGATTAATGTGGTTTCTCTCGATGAGCACCTATTGGCAATTAATGTGGCAAGTGGACCTTGGTATGCCGACAATGCCGATTACCTTGCTTCTGGTTCCCTTCCACATGGCTAGCCTAAAAACTAGCGTGAGCATCTCATCGCATAAGCAAAGTACTATTTCTGGGATAATCTACTACTTTTTCAAATAGGTGCCGACCAGATCATCCGTCGCTGTATTCCTAATAGCGAATTCCCCAGTGTGCTATCCTTCTGCCATGATCAGGCCTGCCGAGGCCATTTCTCTGGGAGAAAAACTGCAGCCAAGGTGTTGCAATGCGGTTTCTTTTGGCCCTCCCTACACCAGGATGCACACAATTATGCTAAACATTGCACTAGGTGCCAGTCGTTAGGGTCAATGTCACGTCGTGACATGATGCCCTTGTAACCTTATCCTAGCTGCTGAAATCTTTGACATTTAGGGAATCGATTTCATGGGTCCCTTTCCTCCTTCCAACAGCTTTGAGTACATCCTCATTGCTGTTGATTATGTTTCAAAATGGATCGAGGCTATTCCCACATGCCATGCTGACCATGTCATATCTACTCGATTTGTCAAAGACCACATTTTGGCACACTTTGGGATCCCTGGAGCCATTATCTTTGATGGAGGAAGTCATTTTACCCATGCTTCTTTTCGAGCACTTTTGAGGAAATATGGAGTTCACCATTGTATCGCATCTCTATATCATCCTCAGACGAACAGCCAGGCTTAGGTGTCGGATAGGAAAATCAAGCAAATTCTCCAGAAAACGGTTCGGCCTGATCGTAAGGATTAGTCCGACAAATTGATTGACGCACTTTGTGCGTATCGAACCACCTTCAAGGCTCCCCTTGTTATGTCTCCTTATAGAATCGTTTACGGGAAGCCTTATCATTTGCCCGTGGAGCTGGTGCACCACGCTTATTGGGCGGTTCGCTAATGTAACCTCGACCCAGACCTGTGTGGTTGAGAAAGGAAACTCCAACTCTAGGAGTTGGAAGAGCTCCGTCGTGAAGCCTATGATTCTGCCTTAACTTTCAAGCAACATACTAAGGCCTTTCACAACAACCAAATTCGGCGGAAGGAATTTGAGCTATCTCAGCAAGTTTGGCTTTACAATGCTCGACTCAAATTCTTTCCAAGGAAATTGAAATCCAAATGGACTGGTCCCTACTTGGTCTCGAGACCATTTCCCAACGGGGCCGCTGAAATTGAAGATCCCAAATCTGAGCATAAATTTACGGTCAATGGGTAGCGGTTAAAACCCTATCTTACTCATGAACCTGCCCCCATTGGTGAAACTGTTGCCCTGCTGGAGGGTAACTAACTTCGTGCCTCACTCTGAGTCCAGCTGGGGACGTTAAATTCAGCGCTCGTTGGGAGGCACCCCAGCAACACTCCACTATCACTTACACAATTCTATGCCACTTCACTTCGCACTTCTTCACTTTTCACTTCACCACCCACCATCCACCCACCCTACCACCTTGCTATATACCTTGCACGTCAGCTCTCATTCCCTAATCCTTGGACCTTGCTTTACCCTGCATGCATATGAGGACATAGCATCATTTGGCATTAGGGGGTGGATAGGCATCTATAGGATCTGGGTATTATATGGTATCATGTAGCTTCCATTATACATATCCATCTATAAATATATACATAGCCTATTTCAAAAAAAAAAAAAAAGGTATTTAGCAATGATCTGAAGGCTGAAACAAAAATACAATAAGTGTTTATGGATATTCAACCGCTATTTTGAAGACTTTCCAGGCCAAAGAAGCTTGATTCGCTCAGGCTTGGCTTAATTCACTTGAGCATTAATAAGATAGATCAGAATCTCTCCTAACTAAGGACATATTCTTGTACCTGAGTCACCAGTATAGGATTCGTTGGTTTGCTTCTACTTGAGAGTCTAAGTAATCTTGGTTCACACTACACATATCAAGAAAGACCATGTGAACATAAGATCCAACCCTAGTGTTCATTAGGGAAGGTGGAGTCCTTACCTGTGCGCGCAGGTAGACTTTTTATCACAGACTTTAGTCTTGTGTCTAGGAAAAACTCTTTCCACCAAAAAGGTACTCTCCCACAAAAAATGTGTGCTCCCCCAAATAAAGTTGTAAGAGATATACAGACACTTGTTTCAAAAAGAGAGAGAGAGAGAGAGAGAAAAAAAATCTTACAAATAAGTCAGTATATCTTTCAAATGTCTGTAAATTCTTCTCCCCAAAAAGTTTTTCAGGGCATGTTACAAATACTCTGTTTCTACCATATATTCATTGAGCCACAAAAGCAATAAAATGGGGGTTGAGTTTTCCATCATCTTTTTAAGGGTCAATCCGAAGACATGAGCTGAAACTGGGACCAACCTACACTTAAAAATTCGTGAAACCCTAGGCTTGAGCCTTAATGTTCTTCTGGTCAGTCTTGATCCTTCACTATGCACAAACTATAATCTCTTGAGCTTTCGATTATGACAAAACCCTCTAAGTCCTGGAAAATGTACTTAAGGTTTAAATATCAAGAGTCTAGGTTAGTCGAGAGATGGTCTATGTCATGTAAGACTTAAAGTGCTGGTAGTCTTCTCTTCAATTGGTTCTCACAAAATCCAATAGATAAACACACCCATGTCGCCTCAGAAGAAAATCTTCAACTTAAGATCATTTCTAAATACGGTACAAAATGTTTTGCTAGGGACTAGCAAAAAATAGGCATGGGGTATGTTTGCACACCAAAAATACACCAGTAAATATGCCATCTTGTGTTATTTCCTAGCACTGCCATTACATCTTATGTAGTTGTAATTGCATTTGTAAATAGACGCCTACATGTATTAATAAAGAGGGGAGGAGAGTGTGAATAATTGGCCATCTATTAATTAACATCTTCCTCAAGTGTGGCATCCCAATTTCACCATTTTCATTTTTTTTATTTACTTTGAATTTTTCTCTCTCGCGCGGCTGCAGGGCATGGGGCATGCGTGCCTCTCCTCCTACCAACAACATGGCTAGATGTGCGCTGCCAGCAGCATGGCTGTGGCATGCCCTCTCCTCTTTATAATGCCGTGCTCTCTCCCTTGTGTGTGGATGCACTTTCATACACCTACAAACACCTTCAGATCCACTGTCACCCTGGGCCAACCTCCTCCCCTCTCCCTCTCCATACACAGTACCTCTTCTCACTGAGAAGAGGCACACCGTGGGTAGGAGAAAACCCACAATGGTCTCAGACCACCACTGTGAGTTCCACCACCACCCAACTCTTTCGTGAGCAGGTGGGCGTGGTGCATTCCCCTTTTGTTTTTACTGTCGTTCGTCTTCTCCTACAATGCCAGAGCTTCAAGCTTGCAAGCTCAGAAGCTCCAGCAGCACCACACGCCTGGCTGCAGCTTCGTCGGCCACCGCGCACGTGCCTGCAGGACATGCATAGCCTTTTTCTGTGCATGCAAGTGCTCCACAGCATGCCCGCGCACAAAGAACCGGCTGCTACCGGTCGCCCGCTCTGCACGGCACTGTAGCTACTGTTCACGCCTCTCAGCACGACACTGTAGCCACCAACTCGTTTCTCACTTAGCCGGTGGCTTTGCGCTCTCTCTCCTCGCCTGCTACCCGTGGCAGTCGGTCACGTGCCCGTCCGCGCCTCCCCCGCCCACAGCACTGTGCACTGCAATGCATAGTGCGCTGCGCTACATTCGCCCGCAACCGTCTACGCAAGAAGAGAGCTCAAGCGCTCCCCAGCGGACCGCGCGCACTTGCTTTTTTGTGCCCATGCACCTTCGCCTTCAGACGTCGGGGTAATGCAGCAGACAACTTATCTGCTGCGCTCCCCCCCTTCGCCAGCATACACACACACACACTTGTACACGCACACTCGTACACTCACACACACCCTTATACACTCACACATACACACATATATATATATCCACTCACATATATACATAAATATATATACGTACATATATATATATATAACTATATATGTTTACATATACATCCACCTACCCATATCCATATATACACTTCACCACCCATACTCCCGTGCACTAGTCCCTCCATCGCGCATCATATCACGGGAATATCTGCACCAATTGCTGATATTCCCCGATATCTGTGCAAAGCAAGCGCTTCCACACACACTCCCATACATCCGCTCACACTTCACACGGCACTCAATCTTGTTGGTTGCGTCTTACTAGACGTGGACCAACTTGACACTGTGCAACATTCCATTTCCATTCCCACCTCCACCCCTATATATAATATATAACTATATACATATATATATATTCCGTATCTACTATAGATCTATACATATATTAAGCTGAGTATTTCTTTCTTTTCTAGCAACCTACTTTGTTTTCATTTATCTTTTATTTCTTGCTATTAAAAAGATAAAGGAGAAAAAGAGTAAAAGAGAAAAGATAATTCTTGTCTTGCAGGTACTTGATCTTGCGAATAACAAGATCGATTTCTGAGAACCCTAAGTTGGCTACAAGCCAAGAACCATTTGGCTCAAAACCAAGGACTTAATTTTGAGGGTGTACCTTAAGGACAACATTATCAACAACAAAAATCTTAAAAGATAGAAAAAATCGAAAACATAATAAACACAAGGAAGAGATATGTTTTAGGAAAGGCATAGAAACTCCTTGACCTTCAAATTCCTGCCTCCCTGAGATCGACCCTAGGCCTAAAAGAGACCAAGATAAAATCAAGTAGGCCAGGTTAAAAATTTTGTGAAGCTGGTTAGACTCGATTTAGGTTAACTAACTACAATAACTTCAACAATAATATCACCATATTAACAAAACCTATTCGAGTCTCACCACGGGAATGGCGAGGGAGCGTAGTGCTGCTCGTCTGAAAGTGTGGGAAATGTTGGGTTTGACTTTCACATGAAACAGGGGAAGATGAAGATGAAGAAGGTGGTGCGTGGAGGTAGTGGCGGTGTTGATGGTGTTGTGGGGTAAAGAAGCACGGTGATGCAAGTGAGCTCGGAACGGTGGTGTGGCCTGTCACGCCACACGCCCACTGTGGTGGAGGCTTGCTGCCACGGTTGAGGCTGACAGTGGTGGAGCGAGAATGTGCTTGATGCACGCACAATGATGGAATCGGGGTGGAGGCCTCCTCCAGCATGACAGCGGCTCCACCTCTCTTGTAGCCATTGGCATGGATTTGAAATGGAGAGGCGGGAGCAGATCCACATTCTCCCCTCATCCTTGAATGCAGGTTTTAGTGCAGGCAGCTGGTGGCATCGAAATGGCAAATTCCCTGCAGAGAAGAGAAAATAAATAATAATAAAAAGATTGGTTTATTTATGTTCAAACCCTCAATAAAATGTTAATTCATATAATGTAACCTAAAGATTAATGCATGTTATTCTAATGCATGCTAAATAATTTATATATGTAATGCATACAAGCAAATATATATAAACTAACTTATTTATATATTAATACATGCTATGTATACACTAATATCAATCTAATTCCTAGGCACTTAAGTAACTAAATAGCCTACAAATATGGGCTCATCAAATGCCCCCATGCCTAGTTTTTGCTAGTCCCTACCAAATCTAAGCAATAACCTAGCACTCCAAGTAGACTAGCCAACCCAATTGGTCTTCCTTTAGAAACATGTTAAGTTCAGACTTTAGACCAAAGGTTCTCAAGTAGTTGCTAAGTTACAAACTAGGTCGACTAAAGATGAGTTGCAGGCACAAGTTTCCCTGATTTCTAACTCTACCATAGGGTTTATTGATCCCCGAGATTAAAGCATCCGTGCATGTGTATTAGTCTAAGTTATTTGAGGTTGGTATGAATGCCAACCTAGAGAGGAAAAAGGATTTTTTTTAAATATATATATATATATATATTTGTTTGATTCCTCTAAGTCTGATGATTAACTTTCTCAATACAGTTAATTAAGTTAATTATGCTTAATTATGTGCAAAAGAAAGTAACTTAGGTCAACTTGAATTCTTCTCGATTGAGTAGTATAGGGTCAAGTTAACCTAATATTTTAGTTTTTATTTCTTTTTGACTGGTTGAGTCCAGGTCGTTCACTGAGAGGCATAACTTAGTTTAAATTCACTACTAAATCCTAAGCTACTTATGGGAATTATAATTAAATTTACTTTAAGAATATGAATCTTGCTTAAGGGTTTCCAATTGAAAATCTTGAAAAATTCCATAAGGAAAACATATTTACACATATGATTTGCTATTACAAACAATTAAACATGTTTATTTCTTTTCTTTTTCTTATTTACAAGAGATTAAGGTAAGAAAAAGTAATTCCAATGAATATATGCCTTATAACATTATTTATGCTCAAAAAGAAATTAGTAGAATACAAGAAATCAAACCACTATTTATTCTTCTCTGTCTTTAGGCTCAATCTTTCTTCTCTTCTTCTTCTACCTTTCTCTCTCTCTCTCTCCTTTCTCTTTTTACCTTTCTCTTATTTCTTTTTCATTTCTCGACCTCTTCTTCTTATACATCTCTTCTTCTTAATCTTTCTTCTTATCATTTTATTCTACCTACTACCTTTCTTTTGCTCTTCTGCCTGTTTATTCTATTCAACCTCAACGAGCTCTCCTCTTTTCTCCTTTTCCTTTACAACTGAGTTGAACCAAACTGATTTGAACCCATTGTCTGAACCAAAAATTAGGTTTTAAGGTTAGCGGCTCAGACCGGTCAGGGATACACAGCACCCTTCTTAGGGTGGGACCAGACCCTACTGGGTCTAAGCCTAATTTTTATTCGATTTGGTTTATTTCTGGTTCAGCATAGTCTCGAGCCCCTCCGACCCATAGCCTCCCAGGCCCACATGCACATGCCCTTACAGGCCTACGATCGCACGCCAATAGGTGTACTGATGTAAACACATTTATTGAGGGTAAGATGCCTATCATGCATGTTACTAAGCTTAGATTTGCATTTCATGTTATAAATATTGCATAGCATGCATCATTCTACATTTAAAGTAGTTGTATATAATTTATGTTAATTGCATCCTTTTTGTGGTTATGAGAGAAGTATATTTATTTCCAAACCTCGGATTGACGATCCGACCATATGGATCTGATCAAGACGATGATCGAAGTCTAACGCCTCTGAAATCACCTCGATCGGAGTCCTGTAGCACCATATGCAGTCCGAGGAAGATCAATGGCCAAGGGACTAGGAGACATAATTCAGACCTTCAAATGACAAATCCTACCGCGTGGATGGATTCAGGTCGACGATCGCAACCAAACAACGCAAAAATCAACTTAATCTGACCTCTGTAACAACGCGAAAATCGATGATCACAGCATGGACGACCCAGACTACGCCACGTGGTGTAGCCCAGGCCGCCTAGTGCACACACGCGGCACCGCATGCACGCAGCAATGCGAGTGCGCACGTGCATAGGCTTGCATGCGTACAGCACAGTGCTAGCACAGTGCCAGTGCAGCGCCAACACGTAGGCACGCACGCGTGCGCAGCAAGGCAGGGGAGCAGCGTCAGCTACGCATGAGTTGGACCTACAGCAATGCATGAGCTGGACATATAGCGACATTTACCGCCGTCGCTAATTCTTTGCACACCAGTAAAGCCAGCTTTGGGCATGAGCAAGCATGAGCTGCCTACAGTGACACTTCCAACGACAGCCTGGATGTCACTAATGGTCCCATACCTATCTTTGCCTCTTCTCCTCCACTATAAAAGGACCTACACCCCCTCCCTTCCAAGCCATCTCTTCCTACTCTACTCCCACCTACTCCCAAGCTCTAGCAAGCCTACCAATGCTCCATTAAAGCTTATTCTCAAGCTCCCAAGGTGCCTATTAGTGTAGCGAACCCCTGCCCCGCCAAATACTCCTCCAACTTCCCATCTCCCTTCATTGGTTGCCTTGGAGCTGTCCTCCCACTTCCATTCCGGTAGCAGATCACCTCCGTCTTCTTACGTCCATTCCAGAGCCACGCTGAAGCTTTCCTTAACATGACGTCCTCCTACATCTCACCTCCATCATCCCGCTCCTCACCTCTTTCATCCGAGCTTCCGCCAAGCACCGTCATCTCGCTGAACAGCCGATTCGAGAGATTTCCTCTCACCCCTTCTCTTTTTATGCTTTCATAGTAGATTGTAATAGACATTGGATTGATATATATATACCATTTTCGTTCCACATCTCTATCTTGTGATACGTTTGCTTGTTTCTTCATAGAAAAATACAAAAAAATATAAAACCCTAAAATACCTAAAAGAAAGGAATCGAAGCGCGGTTTCACGTAAAGTAAATGTCGCCTCCCTGTGTTCAATCCGAGACTCCCTTGGAGTTTCGGTATAAATTTTATCTGATCGACGTGTTTTGTAACTACTACGATAGGTTACTTGTAACCCCGATTTCTAACACGCGGAACAGGTCCGACCATTTTGGCACCGTTGCCGGGGAGGCAACGAAATTTACTTTATTGTTTATTGTGTTTCTTTGCATTTACATAGCACTAACCCTACTTGTCTTTGATCTACTATCTTGCAGGTACCCTAGCATGGAGATCTAAGTGCGGTAGACCGAAGTAAAGTGCGAGTAGAATGTTTTGTAGGTGTTCCCCACACCACCCCCACCTTAGTTTTCATTCCATAACCTAATAACTCAAACCCAAATCAACTTAGGTGCTTTTTCTAAACCCTAAGATAGATTTGATTGTTTGTTTGCCACCTCCACTCACCTCGCCATCCACATAAATAAAAACAAAAATTAATAAAAAGTGTTATCTGATTGTGGGATTTTCTGAAAGCTACACACTTAACACCCACAACTTATTATCCTAAGGCACACAATCACTTTGTTTCTACCACTTAACTGGGATCTGACCTGTGGACCCAGTACACTTCAACTAAATACACATAAGTGAGTCAAAATCTGAATAGGTTAAGCATTCTTGTGTGCCTTAACTAAGTGATGCAATAGGCCAATTGATTGAGTTGTTTGGGCCGCACCACTCAATCTAAAATTGATCCATCAAGTAGCTACCACTTAGGGTTGATTCTTAAGGTTGAACCAGGCACTCCACATTATTTTTTATTTTTAAAGGAACATATCATCACCCGTGCTTTCAAAACTTGGAGTGTTCTACTAAACCTTGATTGAACCAACCTAAGAATTAAACCCTAAAAGCTACTAAACAACGTTAAATCCTAAAAGGCACATCATCAAATAACCTTGTTTGAGAACCTTGGTTGTGCACGCACACACATTTTAACTGATCATTAAGGGCACAACCCATCTAAAGGGCCCATCACATTCCTGAAGCACCACTGTCCCAAGCCTAACTAAAATTGATTAGACGTTGGCCCTAAGGACTAGTTTGCTCGTCGGGATCCAGATTGAGATTGTTCATAATTAACCTACTTATACTAGTCAATCTAATGTCTAGCTAGGGGAGTAGCGTCAAACGACCTTGGTTGGGGGGTACACTAGGAATCGGAGGCACAAGCCAAAGGAAGAACCTTCTCCCCAGTCCCTCCTTCTAACTGGTTGGATTACCTGGACAGAAGTAGAGTAAATCATCCATAATCTTAGGATGGGTTCTGAGAGTCTGTAGACCTTTAGGCTACCCAACCTAAGGACAGGCTTGTATTTTTGTATTGCAGGGCTCCTTTCTCTTCTGATTTTCCTCTAATTTAGGTTAATTGCGTCCTTTTTGTGGTTAGGAGAGAAGGATATTTATTTTGGAGCCTCGGATTGACAATCCGACCATACGGATCTGATCAAGATGACGATCGGAGTCCCGTAGCACCATATGCAATCCGAGGAAGATCAATGGCCAAGGGACTAGGAGACATGATTCGGAGCTTCAAATGACAAATCCAACTACGTGGATGGATTCGGATCGACGATCGTAACCTAACGGCACAAAAATCGACTCAATCCGACCTCTATGGCAGCCCCTACAATAAGAAGAAAATGGACGGCCCAGACTGTGCCACGTGGCGTAGCCCAGGCCGCCTAGCGCACGAACGTGGCATCGCATGAGTGCAGCGCGTGGGCACAAGCGCGCGCATGGCAAGGTAGGGGAGCAGCGCCAACTATGCGTGAGCTGGACCTACAGCAACGCATGAGCCGGACTTCTAGCGACGTTTACAGCAGTCGCTAATTCTTCGCGTGCCAACAAAGCCAGCTTTGGACGTGAGCAGGCATGAGCATGCATGAGCTGCCTATAGCGACACTTCCAGCGACGGCCTGGATGTCACTAATGGTCCCATACCTATTTTTACCTCTTCTCCTCTACTATAAAAGGACCTACACCTCCTCCCTTCCAAGCCATCTCTACCTACTCTACTTCCACCTATTCCCAAGCTCTAGTAAGCCTACCAACGCTCCATTAGAGCTTGTTCTCAAGCTCCCAAGGTGCCTATTTGAGTAGCAAACCTCTGCCCCACCAAATACTCCAACTTCCCATCTCCCTTCATAGGTCGCCTTGGAGCCGTCCTCCCACCTCCATTCCGATAGCAGATCACCTCCATCTTCTCACCTCCATTTTGGAGCCACACCGAAGCTGTCCTCAACCCGACGTCCTCCTGCATCTCTCCTCCGTCATCCCGCTCCTCACCTCCTTCGTCCGAGCTTCCGCCAGGCACCGTCGTCTCACTGAACAACCGATTCGGGAGATTTCCTCTCACCCCACTCTCTTTTTATGCTTTCATAGTAGATTGTAATAGACATTGGATTGATATATATAACATTTTCGTTCCACATCTCTATCTTGTGATGCGTCTGCTTGTTTCTTCTTACAAAAATACAAAAAAAAATAAAACCCTAAAATACCAAAAAGAAACGAATCAAAGCGCGATTTTCACGTACAGTAAACGTCGCCTCCTTATGTTCGACCCGGGACTCCCTTGGAGTTTCGATATAAATTTTATCTAATCGACGTGTTTTGCAACTACGATGATGGGTTACTTGTAACCCCAATTTCCAACATGCGGAACACGCCCAACCACTCACACACAACCGGGCACGTGCACCGCACGCACCCACACACACACCCATATGCTCATTTGTGCACCCTACGCTGACGACTGAATAGCCCCACGTAGTTTTTACTGTTATACTAAGGCGGGTGCTTCTCCTTCACCGATGTGGGACTAACTATTCCCCTTCCAGACCAAGAATCAACCAAAGGCTCCGGCCAGCATAGAGCTCAAAATCGAGCAAATAAAAGCTCGCTGGAAAGCTCTAAGGTCACTCTACATGATTATAGCATCAATTTGATACTCAAGGAAGGTTTTGCTCTTTGATTTGAAGGGCGAAAAGGTCTAGGTCACCATGGCTATTCTGGCTTGCAGAGGAGTGTTTTGGCTCTAAGATCCTGCAAAGTGGCTTTCTGACTTCAAACGAGGTGCTAAATAGATTCACAAGGTATTTCCGCAGCTATTGGTGAAGGAAAGGGACTCCGAGGAGCTTTAGGTAGGCGAAGAAGCTTAAGAGCTTCGCTAAGGAGCTTCAAAACTCCATTTCAAGTTCTGTTCAGTCCAATTGACTGCTAAAAGTCTACTTCATTGACTCAAACAACCTCTAATGGTTGTTAAGGGTCTATCTGGGCAGATTATGCATTTGAAATTCATCAAAAACTCACTATCGTTAGTTTGGGTTCAAAAACAACCCAAACTGATCAGCAATCAATTTCTTCTATAAAACTAATCAAAGTCCATCCAAATTGAATTTGAATCATTTAAAATCATCCTAGAAATCATTTCCACCCATCAATTCCTCTCACTGAATCCTAAATCTACATATCAGACTTAAGGTTGACCATTAAACCAGTTCACTTCTATTTCTCCTCAGGAATAGATTCAGACTCTCAGAAGGAAGTTTCAACTAAAATTTCTAGGGTTTTAGGCCTATCGCCTGAGATCCTAAGTGAGTTTGTTCGACATAACAAACTAAGGTCAATCTCAGTGATTGATCTATTGGATTGATCTTAGGGCATCCTTCTGATGCTTCTAGATCATTTAAATTAAGCTTAACCATAACCAACAGTCATCTCCAACTCTGCCAGAGTTGGAGAAGACAGAGGTCTAGATGGAGCTCCAGGTCTTAAAACCTCAAACAAAATGCTTCAGAATGGTCAGTGAATCTTAAATACATGATCTGGAGCTTCACGTAAATTTTTATGGGCTGAAGAGTACATTTTGATTAGCTGGAGCTCGTCGAAGCTCCAGTGAGTTCAAAAAAAGGCTAAAAGTGTATAGTCAACATTAAAACATGCCATGGATGATGTGAAAAGCTTCCTAAGGTCACAAAGAACCTCAGGAACACATTAATTTCCTCAATTAACAATTAAACTGAAAGTTATGCAATGAATTCACAGTGATCAGATTCTGAGTTCAATTGGGCTCAGGACCTGCTTTCTCACTCAATTGAGTGAAGGAAACAAGTCAGAAGGAGGTGGCGATGAACTATAGATGGTTAAGTAGCTATAGGAACTCCTCCTGAGCTGCCATTGACAGCGAGCATAGGAGAGTATATGAAATTAAGCGTTTAGGTTATAGGTGATTATTATTCAAATTAAAATGAAGATAGGGGCCCTTAAGTGATGGTTAAGTGGTGGATGGCCCCAATGGAGGTGGATTAGGCTCAGCTACTTCTGCCATGGACAGCGGAAGCAGCTGGTGAAGGTGGAGGTGGTTTAGGCGAATAGGTAATCAAATCAGGGAATTAAGATGTTAGAAATGATCATGGGAGATTAAGGAAGGTGATCTATGTTCTAAAAAGACAAAAAAATGCTCCAGACAAGCTCAACGAGCTCATCGGAGCTGAGGAAGATGACAGGAAATCTGACATTACATCTATCTAATCTACCTAACTAACTACTCTAATTAATCTACTTACCTAACCTACTATTTCCTGGATGAAGGGGGCAAAAGATCTCTATCGATGGTCCTTAACGGAGGAGGAAATTAGAGGGATAGGGAAGAAGTCCGACGGGTGTGGCGGAGTGAAGCAGAGGAAATCCAGTGTTAGCGCTGCGTCAGAAGACTTGGCTGATGTCAGCGGTGATCCAGAGCGAGCAAAGGTGGACAGAGGAAGATGGAGGAAGGTCATCAGATTTTAGAAGAAATAGCCTATCGGTTAGCTCAGTGGAAGAAGAGGGAAGGGATCTAACTTGCTGAAATCGAGGGTGTGGAGGGGTATTTATTGGTTGCAGTGGCTGAGAAGGAGGGTGTATCTGGATGGAGAAAGGTCTAGGAGTGAAGTAACCACCGGTGTCTTCTTCGATGCCGGTGAGGTTAACTTCAACCCTAAAATGGGATTGCAGCTTCATCCAGACAGATGGATGAAAGAAGATGGTGAGCACAAGCTCCAGGAGCTTGGAGAGGAAGAAATGACGTCGGATTCGCGGTGATCGGTAGGTGAATGCACCTCCTATCGTCGGCCGTTGAGGAGGCTGAAGAAGGAAAGAAAAAGAAGAGGTTTTCAGGGAATTACTTGAAATGAAAAATAAGGACTTAGATGAAGAATAAGGACTCGATTGAAATAAAACATAAGGACTAAAATGTAAACTAAGGTTTTCAACATTTATTTTAATTTAAATCTTTTTCAACTTTTTATATATGATTATAAATAAGACAATTATTATATTTAGACCTTGAATTTACATTTTTGACCTTTTTAGCTTAATTTATTTAATTAAGTAAGGTTACTTAAGTTATTACATACTTAGGTATAAATAATACTTAAGTTAGTTAACAAATTAATTAGATAAATTACTGATGATATTTCGAGTCCACTTATCAATTAAATTATTAATAATATTAATTGGACAATAATATAGCATTTTTAACTTATTTTAAGGTCCTTTACTATTTTATCCCTTATTTAATAATTAACCCATATATTTACATATTCCTAGCTAATTAACTAGGAAGACTAGTTAATTAGGGGTAATTAGAAACCATGATGAGCTTCTTATCATACCCCCAAGACAAAGTTTTGCTACTCCCTAGCAAAATTAAATAGAAATATGATGATTTAAAACACTTCGATTTAAATTAATATAAATAAGAACCAAGTAGAGGAATGCTTAGGTCAAAATTAATTTTTTAGATTTTATATATATAAATAAGTAACCAATATACAGAGCATTCTGTGAAAATTTCCTTACTTAGACTTAAAACTCAAAACATCTTCAAAACACACTCTATTAAAAATAGAGTTTTTAATAAGAATTTTATCAAAAATTAGAATCTCAGAAATCACTTATTCTTTGTAATCATTCTTAACCCTAAAAACTTTGAATTCAAAGTGTTTTAAGAAAATAAACCCTAAGAGTTGGAAATTAAATTTTAACTCAAAAACTCAATAGACTTAAGTTAGTCCTTTATTTATGAAATTTGATTTCTATCAATCTAAGTTTTAGCAAATTAGCCAGATATTCATCATTAACCAAACTTAGAGTAGTAAAACTTTAATCTACCAGCCTATAGACTAAGGACAAACTTCTAGGCTTAGGATTTTGTCAATCCTTCTCCTTTAGGTCTCAACTGCAAATCCTCAAAACCCGATTTCTTAGGCTTCATTGCCCAATACAAAGGTTCGGTAGCTATGATTTTAAAACATCCGTGCTTGCGAAGAGAATTGTCCTAAAGGCATCCAAATTTGCAAAAATTCAGTTCTTAAGACATCAATTTCCAATCCAGATTATTCCTATTCAAGCCTTTGCCTTGGCCTTACTCAGGTTTGGTTGCTTTCTCCTGACCAATTTTCTATCCCGAGGTCAACACTTTTTGTTTATATCGCCCCGATGGATCACTGGGTCTCTTATTCCTAATTTTTATCTCCATATTTTTTTTTAACTTTTTCTATAGGTTAGAACACCCATATATAGCGAGGTGTTCTTTTATTTGATGGAAGGAAGGGTAGCATCTATTTATACCGAGATGCTTTATTTTTTTGTGAAAAAACTACATAAGTACCCAATTGTAGTCGGACGTTTGGAACTAGGTCCAGACGATTCAGCGGGATCCTGGACGTCAGAGGAACAGCTCAGAGTGAGGTATGACCTAGACCACCTTTTAAGACGTCTGGAAGGTGTTCCAGACGTCTGATTTGAGTCAGAGTTGTCATTTTTTACCCGTTTAGGGACCTTTCGAGGTCCAATTTCCACGTTTAAAATTCCGTTCTTCTCAGAATTAGTTCCTCTACTTGTTTAAAATACTTGTATCCTATTCTAAGTCGTTCCTTGTGATTGATCCTTGTGTTAGGACCTTGTTCCGTTGCAGCTCTGGGGGTTGCGAAGGCACGCGGGCCTACCAATCACGCCCTCATTACTCCCGAGTTTGCAGGTAGAGTGGCTCCCCTTAGTTATTTACCAATATTAATGCATCGCTGAGATGAATGATAGATCCTAGGGTATGGCATGAATCCTAGGGCTTGGAAACTAGATTGAATGATAGATCCTAGGGTGTGGCATGAATCCTAGGAACAGAAACACTGAAACGAATGTCTTAAATACCTGAATTGCAGTCTTGGATAAGTAGATAGAATAATGATAATTGCCTATAATTGGATAACAGCTGCCTGTAAAATGTAGAGTACTGTTGCTAGTAACTGCTACGTGTAATTCCTGTTGTTGGAAACTAAATTTGAGCTGCTTGTATATAAACAGATATTAAATGTTGGAAACACGGGCAATATGCAAATGAAACTGAAATGATGAAACCTAGTATAACTTGGCCTAAGAAATATGAGTATGAACCCTACGGGGAATTAGGAGTAGAGCTCCTGGAAATAAATAGAATGGAACTGGGAAAGTGGATGGGGAAGTGAGCTGGCCCTTGAGTACGGAGTACCAAGGAGAGCGACTGTCCCCCTGTTTAGTGCAAAGCGGAGCTAGCCGCCCCAGGGACCCGGGGCTAGGTTTGGCCACTTTGTACCGACTTCTGGCCCTCGCGTACACAGTACCGTGGAGAGCTACTAGTGTATGGAGAGAACTAGCCACCCCACGGGCCCCGGGGTTCAGCTAGCCGTCCTACACCAACTTGTTAGGCCCACTGGGCAAACCAGGGTAGTCAGGCGAGGGTGCACGGATTGTGGAAGGGCAAGACCCCTGTTTGGTTACTGTGGAGGGGCTGGACCCCTGTTACTGAGAGGGCTCTACCCTATACTGGTTCCGTGCTGTGCTTTGGGCACGCCCGTTTACGGAAACGACTGACCGCGTGCCAGTGCGGGGTAGCTACCCGTGCATTTATCGCGCGTGCTGTAGTCACTGCTACGTTTGTCAGTGACCTTGGGGTGGTTGACTAAGGGTAGGACCACCACAGGGGACTCTCCCAGCCAGGAGAGCACCACGTGCTACTTCTACTTTTTGGAAAAGACTGCAATCAAGATCATTCCCATGAGGAACATTCGAGATCAAGAGAAAGATCTGAGAAATAATTCGAGAATGAGTAAATAGAGAAAAAAGGAAAGAAATTAAAAATAACAGCTACTTGTCCACCCTTACTATTTTCTTAGCTAGCTGGTTGCCACTCTACTCAGCATTTCGCTGACATGTCACTTTTGTCACCTTTTCAGGACCAAGTGTTGAGTAGCCAGAGCCTGCGGCTGCGAAGGGTGCTGGGCCTAGTAGAGCTTAGTAGTTGTACTTTGTTGTACCATTTTTCTGTAGTAGTGAGTATTTCTATTTCACTTGTACTCTTTTATTGAAATCTTCATATTTCTGTACTTGTTTTAATTCTCTACTGTTGTAGTGGTATGTACTGTAGTAGTTATTTTCTTTACTACTGTACTTTTGTTACTGTTAGTTACATGCATGATGAATGTGGTTTATTTTACTACTTTTTGGTTACTTTCTAGCTGGACGACTGGGTCTTGGGATCAGTCGAGTCGGTCCGATCCTCGTGTCCTGTAGGGATTCAGGAGCCGGGTTGTAGAAAGATGGTATCAGAGCAAGGTCGTCTCGAGAAGTTAACCAACTGGCTGGAAAATAACCAATTCACGTGCCTGTAACTAGAGTAGCCACCACAACGTACCTTTTGACATCTGTTTGAGACTTCTTCTTTGAATATCGATTCGTATTGACGTCTTTTCTATTCCGTGTTCACGTCTCCTTGTAGGAGATGCCTCGACAAGGAGGTAGCGAGGCGGGCCAAGGACGCGGCCGAGGACGAGGTCGGAGGGGCGGACACATTGAGCTCGACACTTCAATGGACCAGCCACTACTCCCAGGCATTCAAGCCTAGGACCTCGTCCAGCTGATACAGGACATCATGCGAGAGGAGCTTCACCCACAGCCACGAGCGCCTCTCCCTGGGGCTGCGGAGGGGGAGTCCTCTGTGGGATCACGAGACAGACACGGCGCTGGACGCAGGAGAGAGGGTGGGCCTCCACCCCCCCACTTTCCTCCGGCACTTCCGAGCGTGAGGCTCCTTTACCTGGAGGCGCACCAACATCTCCACTTCAGCGCCACTTTGAGCTTTTCGGACAGTTCCGAAGGTTAAAGCCCCCTCCTTCAATGGGGATGAGGACCCGACCGAGGCGGAGGATTGGCTCGAGCAGATCGAGAAGGTTTTTGACACCCCTCGCCCCCTGTGGAGTGCCGCATGGCCTTTGCCACGTACCAACTGGAGAGCGCGGCACACAGGTGGTGGAGGACAGTCAGGCATCAGGAGAGGGACGAGCTAACTTGGGACCAGTTCATCACCCTCTTCTGCGAGCAATACTTCCCCCAGATGTGGTAGGACCAGAGGAGGCAGGAGTTCCACACTCTCCTCCAGGGGACGATGACCATGAGCGCGTACCGTACGCATTTCCTAGAGCTATCTAGTTTCGCAGCGACAGCCGTGGCTACTGAGGAGAAGCTCCTTTGGAGGTTCACTGAGGGGCTCCGACCTGCGATTCGAGGGTATGTCAAACCCCTAAAGCTGCCTACATTCTCGAGGGTGGTGGAGGCAGCTATGACGTATGAAGAGACCAACCTGTCCGCATGCGACACTGACAGCAGGCGGAAGAGGCCCTATCAGCCAGACTTCTCACAGGGCCGACGAGAGAGGAGGCACGTGGCACCTGCAGGAGAGTCGTCACGCTTTACGGGGCTGTCAACGGCCTTTGGGGGCCCCCGATAGGGGCCAGCTGCGAGCACCAGACCCCCACCCAGCCGTCAGCAGGGACCCACTGAGGACGGGAGTCGAGTCCCCCTTTGCTACCAGTGTGGCCAGCCGGGCCACATCAGGAGGGACTACCCTTCTAGGGCTGGAGGTCAGCAGATGCTTCCCACGCCGAGCACTGGAGGGTGAGCAGGAGGCCGCAGTTTCCATGCATGAGGAGGAGGACAGCAGTCACAGGGAGGGTACCAGCCAGCGGCTACCCGTCCGACACAGAGTGTGGCTACTTCGTCCTCACCTAGGGCTGAGGGGAGTATCAACGCCCTAACACACAGGGATGCTAGAGCTTCGGGATCAGTGGTGGCAGGTATGGTTTCAGTTTTCGGCAGACTTGTTTACACGCTTTTTGATTCCGATGCTATGCACTCATTTATCGCTGCCAGTTTTGCAGTTAGCTTGGGTCAGGACTGTATGTTGTTAGAGGATCCGTTCATGATCAGAGGTCCAAGTGGTTAGCTGTTTGTAGCTGAGGAGTTGTACACAGGTTCTGAGGTTAGTGTTGAGGGACACAGCCTTCCCGCTGACCTGATTATGATACAGATGGAGGACTTTGGCGTAATTCTAGGGATGGACTGGCTGTCTGCTTACCACGCCTTGGTGGACTGCTTTGATAGGAAGATCGTCTTCTCCATACCGGAGTTGCCTTCTTTTGAGTTCCATAGGCAACCAGTGGATGGAGGCTTCAGGTGCATTTCTGCACTTCAAGCGGTGAGACTTTTGAGCCAGGGGTGTGCGGGCTTCCTAGCTTGTGTGGTGGCAGAGCCCAGCCCTGTGGCAGACTTCCAGAGTATCCCGGTGGTCAGAGAGTACCCCAACATGTTCCCAGATGAGTTGCCTGGACTACCGCCCGAGCGTGAGATCGAGTTTGAGATCTCACTGGTACCGGGGACCAGCCCCATCTCCACAACACCGTATAGGATGGCACCACTTGAGCTGCGAGAGCTCAAGTCTCAATTGCAGGACCTTCTGGAGAAGGGCTTTGTGAGGCCCAGTGCATCTCCATGGGGAGCCGCAGTATTGTTCGTAAAGAAGAAGGATGGTACCCTACGCCTTTGTGTGGACTACAAACAGTTGAATAGGGTCACCATCAAGAACAGGTATCCGCTGCTGAGGATTGATGACTTGTTTGACCAGCTGCGAGGTGCCACGGTATTCCCCAAAATCAATTTGAGGTCTGGAGACCACCAGTTGAGGATCAAGGAGGCAGACGTCTCCAAGACAGCTTTTTGCACCTGGTACGGACACTACGAGTTTCTGGTCATGCCATTTGGGCTGACCAATGCCCTCGCTGCCTTCATGGATTTGATGAA
Organism: Thalassia testudinum; assembly: GCA_037157565.1. Classification (NCBI taxonomy): domain Eukaryota; kingdom Viridiplantae; phylum Streptophyta; class Magnoliopsida; order Alismatales; family Hydrocharitaceae; genus Thalassia; species Thalassia testudinum. The sequence goes on along the minus strand of JAZHRO010000035.1, from coordinate 52,231,792 downwards.
TCGAGTGTTTAGGCCGTACTTGGACCAGTTCATGGTGGTATTTATTGATGATGTGCTCATCTATTCTCGAGATCAGAAGCAGCATGGACAGTATTTGCGGATGGTTTTGGACACACTGAGACGATGTAGGTTGTACGCCAAATACAACAAGTGCGAGTTCTGGTTGAGGGAGGTGACCTTCTTGAGTCATGTGATCTCCGGGGATGGCTTGGCTATGGACCCAGCCAAAGTTGAGGCAGTGCTCAAGTGGGAGAGACCGTGTACAGTTACTGAGATCCGCAATTTCTTTGGACTGGCAGGCTACTACCGACGGCTTATCAGGGGCTTCTCGCAGATTGCATGTCCTATGACACAGTTGACTCGGAAGGACGTGCCCTTTACTTGGACAGACACTTGTGAGGCGTGTTTTCAGGAGCTGAAGGAGAGGCTGAGTTCGGCTCCCATGCTCACCATCCTAGACAGTAGTGGCAGGTTCGTTGTGTACACGGACGCCTCTTTGCAGGGGTTAGGGTGTGCTCATGCAGAGGGGTCACGTTGTCGCTTACGTTTCACGGAAACTGAAGCCCCATGAGCATAGCTACCCTACCCACAACCTGGAGCTGGCAGCTGTCGTCTTCGCGTTGAAGACTTGGAGGCACTACTTGTACGGTGAGACTTTTGAGATTTTCACATATCATAAGAGCCTCAGATACTTGTTCGATCAGAAGGAGCTCAACATGAGACAGAGACGTTGGTTGGAGCTCCTGAAGGACTATGACTGTAGCATTTCCTACCACCCGGGAAAGGCCAACGTGGTGGCTGACGCCTTGAGCCGGAAGGCGCCCGCCCACGTAGCCAGTTTACAGGCGTAGAGTTGGAGCCTCATGGAGGAGATGGGCAGTTGGTGGCCCCTGGGGTTACTGGGGCACTGTGGGGCAGTGACGGTGACACGACAGACGAGGCCGGAGCTGATAGACAGCATCATCACTGGACAGATGAACAACCCGTACTTACAGTCATTGCATGACAGAGTGCTGTCAGGAGACCCTGGGGACTTCTCTTTTATAGACCAGGTACTGCGCATGAGGGGACGTTTGTGCGTTCCCAGGGACGAGGAGCTGTTGAGAGAGCTCCTGACTGAGGCATACGGTTCCAGGTTCACCATACATCTCGGAAACACAAAGATGTACCATGATTTGAGACGCAACTTTTGGTGGAGGGGGATGTAGCGAGATGTGGGTGAATTCGTACAGTAGTGTTTAGTGTGCCAGCAGGTGAAGGCCGAGCATCAGAGGCCTGCAGGGCTGTTGCAGCCACTTCCGGTGCCCAAGTGGAAGTGGGAGAGCATCACCATGGACTTCGTGGTGGGCTTGCCCATTACCCAGCGAGAACACGACGCAGTCTGGGTGATCGTTGACAGATTGATGAAGACGGCACGTTTCTTGCCGATCCGAGTCACCTTGGGACCAGCACAGTTGGTAGAGAGGTATATCCACGATGTAGTACGTCTACACGGAGTTCTGTGAGAGATCGTATCCTACCGGGATACCCGTTTTACATCCCAATTTTGGGCTAAGTTTCAGCAGGCCTTAGGGACACGGTTGAGGTTCAATACAGCATACCACCCCCAGACGGACGGACAGTCTGAGCGCACGATACAGACACTTGAGGTTACGTCTTTTCGGACTGGCTTCGGTCCTCTTTGAGTTTGTTATGCGTATATTGTTCTTTTTCCGCACCCTACTTAGCGTAAGTTTTGGGGACGAAACTTTCTTTGAGTTTCTTATGTTTTTAAGACCTAAGACATCAAACGCTTTTTAAGACGTCTGGGAGTTGGTCCAGACGTCTGGTCAGATGTCTGGACGCCTTCCCAGACGTCTGGAAATAAATTTTTGCATGTGTACAATTGCGAGTCTACGTGCATGCGTGCGCACGTAGACTGAACCCGCCGACCAGTAGGCACTTTTTCTCCCTCCCCACGCCTTCAAATACCCCTTCCCTCTCCCTCACCAACCTCCCCACCATCTCCTCCTTCTTCCAGCTTGAGCACGAGAGAGAGAGCGTGGGCAACAGCTGCTGCCGGGTGCGTGGGCGAGGAAGAGGTGCAGCGAGAAGGGAAAAGAGGGAGAGTGCGCGAGGAAGAGAGAGCGAGCTCGCCGGAGCAGCTCGGGGCCGGACGACAGGCGCGCAGCGGGAGCGTGATGCTGGGGAGGTTACCCCGGTGCTACTGCAACTCAGGCGGCAGGCGGGCGAGCGTAGCGCGGCCGTGCGCAACAGGAAGAAGGTGAGGAGGTTCTGATTCTGGGAAATTTTCCCAAAATCAGACGTCTGGACCTACGTCCAGACGACGCGGGCGACGTCTGGAGGGAGTTCCAGACGTCTGACAGGTATGTATTCCTTCCTCCACTTCCTTTTGCGGATACGGCCATGCAGGCCGTTTCGCCGAAAGTTCTGTCTCATGCAGTGTTGAGAGTGTGTTTACGTATGCATGCAGGTTTCGCTTCAGGAAGGCACAGGGCACGTCCTCCCACGCGATTCAGATGTCTGGGCGAAGCACCAGACGACGGAGAGAGTCTCCAGACGTCAGGAGTTATAGTCGGACGTCTAGAACTTGGTCCAGACGGTTCAGCGGGATCCTGGACATCAGAGGAACAGCTCAGAGTGAGGTATGACCTGGACCACCTTTTAAGACGTCTGGAAGGTGTTCCAGACGTCTGATTTGAATCAGAGTTGTCGTTTTTGACCTGTTTAAGGTCCGTTGTGGTCTGATTTCCGCCTTTAAAATTCTGTTCTTCTCAGAATTAGTTCCTCTACTTGTTTAAAATACTTGTATCCTATTCTAAGTCATTCCTTGTGATTGATCCTTGTGTTAGGACCTTGTTCCGTTGCAGCTCTGGTGGTTGCGAAGGCACGTGGACCTACCGATCACGCCCCCATTACTCCCGATTTTGCAGGTAGAGTGGCTCCCCTTAGTTATTTTCCAATATTAATGCATCGCTGAGATGAATGATAGATCCTAGGGTATGGCATGAATCCTAGGGCTTGAAAACTAGATTGAATGATAGATCCTAGGGTGTGGCATGAATCCTAGGAACAGAAACACTGAAACGAATGTCTTGAATACCTGAATTGCAGTCTTGGATAAGTAGATAGAATAATGATAATTGCCTGTAATTGGATAACAGCTGCCTGTAAAATGTAGAGTACTGTTGCTAGTAACTGCTACGTGTAATTCCTGTTGTTGGAAACTAAATTTGAGCTGCTTGTATATAAACAGATATTAAATGTTGGAAACACGGGCAATATGCAAATGAAACTGAAATGATGAAACCTAGTATAACTTGGCCTAAGAAATATGAGTATGAACCCTACGGGGAATTAGGAGTAGAGCTCCTGGAAATAAATAGAATGGAACTGGGAAAGTGGATGGGGAAGTGAGCTGGCCCTTGAGTACGGAGTACCAAGGAGAGCGACTGTCCCCATGTTTAGTGCAAAGCGGAGCTAACTGCCCCAGGGACCCGGGGTTAGGTCTGGCCACTTTGTACCGACTTCTGGCCCTCGCGTACACAGTACCATGGAGAGCTACTAGTGTATGGAAAGAGCTAGCCACCCTACGGGCCCCGAGGTTCAGCTAGTCGTCCTACACCAACTTGTTAGGCCCATTGGGCAAACCAGGGTAGTCAGGCGAGGGTGCACGGACTGTGGAAGGGCAAGACCCCTGTTTGGTTACTGTGGAGGGGCTGGACCCCTGTTACTGAGAGGGCTCTACTCTATATTGGTTCTGTGCTGTGCTTTGGGCACACCCGTTAACGGAAATGACTGACTGCGTGCCAGTGCGGGGTAGCTACCTGTGTGTTCATCGCGCATGCTGTAGTCACCGTTACGTGTGTCAGTGACCTTGGGGTGGTTGACTGAGGGTAGGACCACCACGGGGGACTCTCTCAGCCAAGAGAGCACCACGTGCTACTTCTACTTTTCGGAAAAGACTGCAATCAAGATCGTTCCCACAAGGAACATTCGAGATCAAGAGAAAGATCTGAGAAATAATTCGAGAATGAGTAAATAGAGAAATAAGGAAAGAAATTAAAAATAACAGCTACTTGTCCACCCTTACTGTTTTCTTATCTAGCTGGTTGCCACTCTACTCAGCGTTTCACTGACGTGTCACTTTTGTCACCTTTTCAAGACCAGGTGTTGAGTAGCCAGAGCCTGTGGCTGCGAAGGGTGCTGGGCCTAGTAGAGCCCAGTAGTTGTACTTTGTTGTACCATTTTTCTGTAGTAGTGAGTATTTCTGTTTCACTTGTACTCTTTTATTGAAATATTCATATTTCTGTACCTGTTTTAATTCTCTACTGTTGTGGTGGTATGTACTGTAGTAGTTCTTTTCTTTACTGCTGTACTTTTGTTACTGTTAGTTACATGCATGATGAATGTGGTTTATTTTACTACTTTTTGGTTACTTTCTCGTTGGATGACTGGGTCTTGGGATCAGTCGAGTCAGGCCGATTCTCGTGTCCTATAGGGATTCGGGAACCGGGTCGTAACAAAATGAAGGTCACCAAAGTAGGGCTCCTCCACGAAAATGGCGGAAGGACCACTTTGCAAACAGTGACGACAAAGATAGGGGCCTATTTATAATAAATTTCAAAAGCTAGGGGTACTTATGAAATAGAAAGAATCAGACAGGACTGAAATGCAAACTAAGTCAAGACGATCTCTGATTGGGCCCAAATTTTGGTACAAACCTAATTTGGACCCAAGGAATCTGATGGTGAAGTTAGATTTAGGTTTTGACCAAGTTGGACTAAGTAAATTGCATAGTTACCCAAATTAGGGTAATTTTCTATCTGACTCTGTTTTAGGTCAAAATGGGTTATGATGGCTAAATTGAAGGTACCAAACCCTAGAGGTATTTTCTATGAATTTTAGAGGGTTTAGATGAATTTTATCCTAATCAGAACCTCAGTTAATTAAGCAAGTCAGTTTTTAGGGTTTCAGATGTCCATTAATTCTTGAAATACGTGAAAACCTGTTTTTGTCTTCATGGATCCACTTATTAGACATTAATGACCATATGACCTTTAATAAACCCATAGCATATCCCGTGTTTATTATGTATTTGTGATAAGATGGTAAAATTGCATAAATAACCCTTTTTCATCTTTTCTTTTCAAAATAGAATATCAAGCACTTAGGACCCCCTGAGGTTATGTAAGAGCTTTTATCAACTTTATCAGACCAAATTGAGCTAGTCATAGCTCATGATAGTGTTCCCATCAGTGACGGCACCATTTGACGAGCACTAAAATGATGTTCGAAAATATGATCTAACATTACGTTGTAGTATAGAAATTGAGTGGTAAAAATGCGTGATCAAAACCAATGAAATAAGCCACTCTAAGGAGAGTGGGTCGTGTCCACAAGGAGACACTAGCCCATCTAAACTCGTAAAAGTCACAAACAATTGTTCACCAGAAATTTCCCCCAAACACTGAGCAGAAATGCCCTCTAGAATATGCTATCAATTGCTAGATATGTTGAATGAGCATTTATATACAACATGAGGGTTTTTATCATAAAACTACCATAATTAAATATTAGTAAACCATAAATCCATTTATGGCAATGGCACTTGAATGTAAAAACTAATGCAATGCAAAACAGGGGAAAACCTTCCCCTTGGCCATGTGTGAAGAGGAGGAGGCCAAGGTCGAAGGTGTGGCTCACGATGGAGGACCTGTCAACTGAGGGCTACATGGAAATGGTGGCGTCATATCGCATGGTGATCAGAGCCAGCAATGGCAAGGAGGAGAAGGTGGTGGGTGAGTGCTACTAACAGTAGCCGCACACACCCTTATTTGGGCATGAGGGGGGCAGAGGCTCTGCTACAGCCATGCGAGGAGATGGAGGTGGTGCTAGCCGCACGTGGGTGTGCACACTAGCAGTGGGTGAGGCACGGGCTGGAGGCGAGGACGGTGAGGCGCAGTGGTAAGAGGAAACGCGAGTGGCATGAGGAGGTGTGACGGTGGCTGCTGCTGCGTGCAGAAGTAGCTCCATGCTCAAGCATATTGGGCCCACATGAGAGGAGGGCGGCATGTCGAGTCGGAGGTGTTGCGTGATGTCACACGAGGTCGCGTGAGGGGTTGACAATCGTTGGGCGCTTGTTGGTGGCTGTGAATAGGTGGCGGTGATGTTGGGTACTTTTGGAAGTGAAGGTGGTCTATGTTGGTGATGGTATGGTAGGTTTCGTTGGGAAAGAAGATGAATAGTGGGATTTTGGGTTGTGATGAAAGGTGGTGGATGTGGTGTTGGTCGTCAAGCGAGGCATGGTGAAGGGGTGATGGCCGTTGGTCGCTTGACGTGGTTCTTGGTGGTGCTATAGGTTGCGATGAAGACGGTGGTGATGGCGATGAAGAAACACGGTGATGCAGGGACTCCAATTGGTGGTGTGGGCTATCACACCACACGCCCACAGTGGTGGAGCCTTGCTGCCATAGTTGAGGCCGATTGTTGTGGAGAGGAGGAGAGGTTCGCTCTCTGCATAGTGGTGAATGGGGGTGGTGACCTCTCGAGCTTGGTGGCTTCCTCTCCTCTCTTAATGCTACAAGGGAAGAGAAACAGATGGAAGCAAAGGAACGTTCAGATCCACATCCTCCACTCCTCTTCACCGCCACCTTCATTGCCATATCTTGCGATGAATGCCTTATTGAAGAGGAGCGGTTCTTTGCTGCATAAAGAAGATCAAGAGATTGAATAAAGAAATCATTCGATTCTTAACACAAATAATTAAGGTTATTAGTCTTAATTAATTACATAAAGGATGGACTTAGGTTAACTTGAATTGTTCAATCATTGTCATTGATTGTAGTATAGGGTCAAGCTAACCTAATATTTTAGATTTTATTTCTTTTTAACTGGCTGAGTCCAGGTCATTCATTGGGAGGAAAAATTGTATTTAATTCACCATTTTATTCTAATGCATAATTAACTAAGTACTTAATTAATTAGGTCGATAATTACAATATATGTTAAGCACATGAATAAATGCATATAGGATTGAACATGAAAACATGCAACTATTCCATTAATAAAAAGAAGAGGTACATGAGAGATTTACAATGAATGATAAGTAATCACAATTACAACATCAAATGTTACAAGATAAGCCATAAAAGAAATGATTACACTAACTACAATACCTTTCATCACATGAAAAGCTCAATCACTTAATATTTCTTTAATAAGCCTTCAGCCTTTGGTCATTAGACGTCTCTTTGCAATCTTCAGACGACGTAAAAATAGAGATTAGACTTCCATTTATAGCATCAAACGTCTCCTTTCTCTCTTCTTTAAATTTCACTCCATTCTCTCTTGCTTATTCCTCTCTCTCTTTCTCTTAGATCACTTTACTCTCTCAATTCCCAACCTTTTCCTCTATTCCTTTATTTTTCCCTAATTTCTTCACTTAAGTCATCCTCTCAATTCATATCTCTTTTCTTCTCTCACCTTTTTCTCTTCAATTTTATCTCTTTTCTTTGACCTTTTACTGTGAACCAATCTCCACACTTAGCCATTTTTAGAGACTTAATCCACGTTTAACACTTAGACAGAAACTTGTTAATGGGCGGCTTGGGCTTTTTCAGGGATACACAGGGCTCACTAGGGGCGGGACCTGACCCTACTCGAGGCCCAAGCCTAATTTTATTAGGTGGATTTTAACCATTTTAAGCATTTGCACAGTTCCAGGCCCACATGCTCATGCCCACCCAGGCCCACTCACATATAGGTGTGTGCACACATGAACGCTCACACGTGCACATGCACGTGCTCTCAAAGGATCAGCATGTTTAGTTAATTGCGCTCTGCGCTAACTACTAGCGGGTCACTGTGCGTTTTTGGTTTTATACCCAGCGTGTGTCCATCATATTCCGATGTGGAACTAAGATTAAGTGTTCCTCCTTCAAACCAGCGCTTACAGCTGTTGACATTGGTCGAGGATTCCAGGCAGCACAATGGACCAAATCGAGCATATAAGGGCTGAATCAAAAGCCCTAGAGATCCTCTATTCAATTTTATCCTCAATCTGGTGATTGGATCAGTTCTAATGTGAGGATTTAAAGGAAGAACATAGTTGTTTCACCATATTGAAATGTGCTTCGGAGGACAAATCTCAGGTCAAATGACCTACAGAGAGAAAATACCTCTCGATTGAGAATTTAAGAGAGTTCAGTGATGCATTCCGCAGATAGAGCTTCAGGAAGCTCCAGAAGCTTAAGATCTTTGAAACACAGTGCATAAATCACAAACTCAGGTTTCAATCAATCTAATCAATAGATAAAACTGTGTAGAACTCATCATATCCATCTATGATGATAAGAAACAACTGATCTGGGTAGAGTTTGGCTTCAAATTTTGACAGAAACACAAGGAACAGTGATGGGTTCCTTTTGGAACCCAAACTATATAGAAATTGAGATCATCTAAACTTCACTAAATCTAGTCAACCTATTCTAATTGATTCTAACTCATCACAGAGATTCAAATAATCCATTAAATCAAATTTTCGGACCTTAATTCATCAAGAACAGCTCTGCATTGACTCCTGAAGGTTGAAATTTTACTTTTAGAATCAGAGCTTATTAAATCAATTTGGAAGTGTGAATAGGTCTAACTCACCCTTAGGAATTGATTTAACACATCAAAATTGTATTTTGATAACCTTAGCCATGCTCTCAGACCTCTCCTCCTGAGCTCAATCAGTGGGCTATCCGATAGCTCATTCTAAAGCTTCTCAGACCTAATTGAAAGCTTAGATAGATTTTATGAGGTCTACTCTTGCTTATGGATCAAATTCTAGAGTATAATCTTCATCAATTACATCTCTCCAACTCCACCAGAGTTGGAGAAGACGAACATCAATCTAGGCATCTCATCATCAAAACTCAAATCAAATAGCTAGATTATGTTCCTCTAATCCTAATGACCCATTTTGGAGCTTCTTAGAAAGTTTTGAAGGCTGTAGTTCTAGTTTGGTTCGCCGAAGCTCGCCGAAGCTCCGGTGATGGCCGTTTCTGAACATTGGAGAGCAAATCTCCACAAAACAGACCAAAAATGGTCTTAAAAGCTTCCTGAGGTTGCAAGGAACCTCGAGAACTCTACAATTAATGCAAATGATGAACAAAATCATGAATTAATCAATGAATAAAGATGTCTGATCAGGGCAATCTTTAGCTTCCTCGGTCTCTATCTGGTGCTACGGATGTCTGATCAGGGCAATCTTGGAGTCGTTGAACTCCAATCGTTGCCTTGATCAGATCCGTACGATTGGATCTTCGATCCAAGGCCCCAATTAAAAATCACCCTGTCACTAACCATAAAAGGGACAATTAGTATATAATTTATACAACTTGACCTAAATGCATGATTATGCATGTTATGCAATATTTACAATATATGGTGCTAATATGACACTAAGAACATGCATTAATAGACATTTTTGCCTATTTAGATCTATGCACATCACACCCCCATGCCTCTCTTTTGCTAGTCCCTAGCAAAAACTATATGTTATTTATAAAAGAATTAGGGTTGGATTACTTGAGCACAAGTCATTTTCAACATTAAGAAATTTTTACTTAGGACCTGAACTTTCAAAGATAAAACAGCGCCCAGGTATCTGTCAAAATGAAGACCGCCTCAAGTTCTCGCCTTATTCAAAGAAAGATATCTTTTTCTCCTTTTTCTTCTTCTCTAATTTTTTTGGACTTTTGAGTTTAGGGTTACAAAGTGGCTTTCCACGGCCACTCAACCGACCCAAGACTTGATGAAAACTTATGTAAACACATTTACACTACTTAAAATGTCTATTTATGCATGTTCTTAAGCATAGGATTGCATTTCATGATATAAATATTGCATAACATGCATCATCTTGCATTTAGAGTAGTTTGAAAAAAATGGAGGTTAATTATCTCCTTTTATGTGCTTGGATAGGGCAAACATTTTATCAGGGCCTTGGATCAAAGATCCAACCGTATGGATGTGATCACGGCGACGATTGGAGTTCAACGACTCCAAGATCGCCCTAATCAGGCATCCGTAGCATCAGATAGTGACCGGGGAACCCTAGAAGATCAAGGGCTAGGATGGTGAAAATCCACACTTCAGATGACAAATCCAACCGCACAAATGAATTCGGATTGACGATCGCAGCCCAACGACACAAAAATCGAGTCAATCCAACATCCGTGGCACCATCCACAACTTCCAGAAGATGGACGGCCAAGATGGTGCCACGTGGTGCCATCTCAGCCGCCCAAACGGCCTCCAGCACCGCCGCACCTTTTCTTCTTCAATCAGCGCGTCGATTCTCCGTCGTTGGATCAAGATCCAACAGCTGTGGATGCGGCTGGCTAATTCATCCGCGCGACCATTTCGAAGGCGTAGCGCAGCGGTGACGCAGCCGTGGGCGAAGCAGAGGTTGCGAGATCGAGTCCCGCAAGCCTCAAATTGGGCGCAAGCAAGTAGGCACGTGGAGCGTCAGATGGAGATCGGACGGCCGCACGCGCCCGATAGTGCCGACGCGCGATTGAACACGCGGCGCGGACGCGCAATCTGACGCGCCAAGGGGGCAGGCTGCAGCGGGTGAAGCGCGATCTAAGCCGTCCAATCTCGCGATCGGACGGCTAAGAACCAGCGGACGTGCGCAGGCGTTGCGCACGCGAGCAGGCGATCAAGCGCTCACGAGCCACCCACGACGCCCACGAAGGAGGCTTTAGAAACGGTTTTATCCGTCACTAAAGACCCCTTATTTATTATTTTGAAGTTGTAATGTCCATTTTTCCCCCACTCCTTGCAACTATAAAAGGAGACCCCCTCCATACGAAATTTTCATCCCTTCCTTCTCCTCTCTACCCCTCCAAAGCTCAAGAGAAGCTTGTCCCAAACCCGGGATGCTTCTTGCGAGATAAAGTCCAATTTTTGTTCCCCTTCGGAAGTGGATCCCGCGACGACGATGGCGTGCTACTTCGTTCCCGTTCTTCTGCTTCGTCCTGCTTCGTTCCCCTTCGTCCAGGCGTCGTCCCGTCCGGCTCGTCCTCCAAGCAACCGTCGAGGAGGATTTCTCTCTCCCTATTCTTTTTACTACTTTCTAGTATAGATTTACTGTTTTCTAGTGTAGTTTTGTTCGTCCTCCAAGCAATCGTCGAGGAGGACATTTCTCCCTCCATTCTTTTAATGCTTTCTAGAGTAAATTTATCTCTTTCTAGAGTAATTATTTTATGCTTTGTAGTTGTAAGAGTGAAATGAACAATCTCCTTAATGAAAAATTCCTTGTTTATCCTACATCTCATTTTGATTTCTCTGTGTAATATTCTCTTTCTCTCTTACTCTCTCTCTCTCTTCTATTTATTATAAATAATTAGATAGTTTTAAATTGAATTATTCTGTGACAAATAAAAAGAAACGCGTAATTTTTAAATCAAACGTCTGCCTCCCTGTGTTCGACCCGGAATTTTCATTTCGGTATAAATTTTATTTGTTGAACACGAATTCTTCGCTTTCGAACTACAACGAGAGGTTTTCCAAAATCGAACACATTAGCGTAGCGATTCGTTTACGTTCAACATTTTGGCGCCATTGCCGAGGAGGCGACGCTCTTTGATTTCTCTTCGCATTTTGTAACTTACAAATCATTTACCTCACTTTTCTCCTTTCTTATTGTAATTGCAGGTACTCTTTTGAGACGAGCAAAAGCGGTAGATTGGAGTAAAGTGCTGTGGAAGGTTTTGTAAGTTATCCCCCATTCTTTCCCCCTCCATAGATTTCATTCGCCACATTAAATCCAAATTCCAATTAACCTAGGTGTTTGCATAAATCCTAGGAATAGTTTGGTTGTTTGGATTCTCACTCACATTCATTCCACCTTCATTTAAAAAAAAATAAAAATAAATAAAAAGATAATTTTGTGGGGTAATTTTCAACAAACACACAACATACACCCACATTCAAAGACACTTAACCTAATTGATTTGTTTCTACTCAACCGAGTTCTGATCTGTGGAACCGGTACACATAAAGCAACACATAAAAGAGTAGAAATCATTCTAGGTTAACCATCTTTGTGTGCCTAACTTAGTGGTGCATTTGTGGCCAGTTGTTTGAGTTGTTTGGGTCGCACCACATCAATTAAAATCAACTCATCAAGTAGCTGCCAATTAGGTTCAACTCTTAGGGATTTACCAGGCACTCCACATTCTTTTTAAACTTTAAAGGAAAACATCTTCACCTATGCTTGCAAAACCTGGTGTGCCAACGAAACCTGTTTGAAAACACCTAAAGTTGAATCCTAAAAGCTACTAAGCAAGATTTGAACCTTAAAATTCACCACATCAAAAATAATCTTGCTTGAAAACCACTGGTTGTACATGCACACACAAATCAATCAATCATTAAGGGCACAACCCATTTAAAGGGCCCATCACATTCCAAAGCACATTCAAACCTAGCCCTAAATAAAACAGAGTAGACGTTGGCCTTAAGAATTGAACTCGCTCTTCAGAACTCAGAACGAGATTATTTTCGATTAGTCTGTTTCTATTGTTCAATCTGATGTCTAGCTAGGGGAGCAGAGTCAAACGATCGCGGCTGGGGGGTACACTAGGAATCGGAGGCGCAAGCCGAAGGAAGAACCTTCTCCCCAGTCCCTCCTAACTGGATGGATTGAACAGACGGAAGTAGATCAAATCGTTCCTTTATCTCAAGACGGGTTTTGAGAGTCTGTAGGTCTTTATGCTAACCCACTTAAGGACAGGTTTGATTGTTTGTATTGCAAGGCGCCTTTCTTCCTCCCGTGTCTCATGAATCCTTCCACATATTTCACGCATTCCCACTCTTTCCCTCCTGTTGTGAATTATCCTCAACATGACGATTATCCCAACTCGTATTGTAATCAACCATCAATTAGTTGGGATAATTCGGATTGGGGATACAATTCCAGACCTCCATGTTTAGGGTCTAACCCTGAACACTTTCATTCTGATTTCTATCCTTCTCAGAGCTACATCGATTATAGATCGTCTTCCTTTCATGAACAGCCTAATACGATCTACAATCAAGAAGGATACACCGATCCTTACCCATCCTCTAATTTCACTGCCTTTAGGTCATCACCATCTTTTCAACAATCTGAAATGACCTATTATCAGGAAGGGTATAACGAATCTCAATTCGTTAATTCCCCTGCATTGAGCCCAAACCCGCCCAACCCTGAACCGACTCATTTGGTTCAGGTTAACCAGGTTCAAGATAAGGTTCTGGCTAACTTGAGGAATATCATTCAATCTTTAGAAGTTCAGCCAATACCTTGCATTGAGAGATTGGAGCCCCTAATTGAAATGATTGATGATTTAAACAAGTCTTTATTGGATTGGCTCCAGGATGTTAAGGATAAGAACCCAGGTGAATTTCTACTTGGGAAATTAGCGAAATTGAGGATGAGATTTGTGGTTGCTTTGATTCAATCTTGGAATAATTCCCAGGATGAACCCTCTTCAGGAAAGCCAATGACAGAACCCGCTCAGGCACCTATTGGGGGGGACACGTGTTACGAGGCTGACCAGATTAAATTAAAGCAATCAATTAATGATGATCTGATTTCTTCACCTGAGATCCCTGAGCCGGGTTACGAGGAAACGTATGTCTCTGGGGAACACAAAGTGACAACTGATTTTGGGACATACATTGATACGGATCCTGATGGTGAAGATTCAAGTTGCGAAGTCTCACGCGAGTTTTCTGAACATGATTTCTATGAGACGATTGGGCCTGAGGAATTTGATAGATCATTTGATAGCCCAATAACTGAGGAAACTGATCTTATTAGGGCACACATTACGGATCCAAAATTGCATTTTCTGGAGGAATCAATTCAATGCCCTGATTATCAGTTACACCCTGTTGAGCTTATTGATGATTCTAATTCTGAGATAATTAGACCCAAGTCAATTTTGATTCTGCCACATCATTTAGACTTGGAGATTTCAGACAGGGTGATGAATATACAAGAGGTCCTGGAATTTGATATGCTGAATGAGGAGGATAGGAGTTGGGAAGTTTTGATTTGGGAAGTTAATTTTGGAGGAAATGGAAGATTGAGTCGAAGGGTTCCTTTTAAGCTGAAACCATCAAATCAGAACCCTTACAACATTTGTTTCGAGGATGTTCAACTCAAGCACACATTCAACGATTATCCTTTTGAGCTTCAATTCTCTGTAACCTGACTTTTTGGTCTTGGGTTGCATCCTCATAAATCGCAGGCCCGACCCCGCTTGCAATCTGATTTCAGGTTTTGGATAATTTTTATCCAGAACCTAAGATATTCTCGATTATGGGGTGTGGGTCTGCACCACAATCTGGTCCACATCTGTGGACCTCTTTTGATAGGTCAGAGGATTCTTCTGTTTATTTTAATTCTGACCTACACTTGTGAATTCTTTATTTCTTTTCTTTGTATAGTGTGCCTAGCTGAAGGCACTAAACTCAACACATATATAGTTCTTTTTAATTTTTCATCTCGGAGCGGACTTGACATTCACGCAATTCAAGTGCTTTCTTCGCTTTTCCACTGTGTTTTATGTCTTTTTAATACAATGAGGACATTGCATTAGATAGGCATGGGGGGGTGGATATTTATCTCTGAATTCATTCGTCAGCTCCGTAGATTTGTTTTATTTTATTAAAAAAAAATTGAAATTAGGAAAGAGAATTTGGGTTTAAGAAAATTTTCAATCTTAGGAAATACTACATTAAGATCTGAACACAAAGACCCTTCAGGTCTTTGGACTTAATTAGCCTGTGTATCCACTAAAATGTGGATTTGTCTTTGAGACCTCACCATCTTAATTCTATTATAATTGGAATAAATAAGTTTGGGTGATAAGTACACGACTTATCAACCCACCCTCTGATTTGAGGGAATTTTGAGTCTTAAGCATCTGCACACTTTCTTTGCACTGACTCGTTGTTCGGCGATTTTAACGGAAATTGGGTAGCTAATGAACCTTCTAGGGTGACATGGCTGGCAAGTTATCGTGGGTAACAGCCCATAGGTAGGTTGTCCAGAGCCTAGTCACTGGACCTTTCTCTTTTTGCTGCCTTTAGGTAAATCTTAGACCAGGGAAGCCACCTACTTAAAAAAAAAAATCAAAAAAGAAAAGGAGAAAAGAACAAAAAGAAATAAGCCACACTTCGCCGCACAAGTATGGCTGGCAAGTTGTCGGTGGTAATAGCTCATTGACCGGTTGTCCAGAACCCAGCTCAGAAAATTCACTAAAAATTTCCAAAAACACTTAGGAAGAAGCGGAGAAATAGAATAAACCGGGGAGATATACACTGGATTCACCCTTGTGTTGACCCCGTAAAAAAATAAAAGTAGGGAGAAAGCTACCAATTGTAAAGATACACCTTTAGGCGGAATTCTTTTTGAGGTCACCTAGAGGCGTAGAAATCCGAAATCCATTTTAATTGCCAGTCAACGAGTCTATCACAATCACAATAAGATGCTTAAAACTTAGGGTTCTCATCAAATCTTGGGTGAGTTGAATGGCCGTAGAAAGCCACTCTTAAACCCTAAAATTTGAAAATCCAAAAAATTTAGAAAAGAGTAAAAAGAGAAAAAGAAATTTTTCTTTGAATAAGGTAAGGGCTTGAGGCGGTCTGCATTTTGGCTGATACCCGGGTGCTGTTGTGTCTTTGAAAGTTTAGTTCCTAAGTAGACAATTTCTTAATGATTGAAAATAACTCAGGTCCAAATAATCCAACCTAATTCTTTTATAAATATCATATAGTTTTTGTTAGGGACTAGCAAAAGATAGGCATGGCGGTATGATGTAAACACATTTACACTACTTAAAATGTCTATTTATGCATGTTCTTAAGCATAGGATTGCATTTCATGATATAAATATTGCATAACATGCATCATCTTGCATTTAGAGTAGTTTGAAAAAAATGGAGGTTAATTGTCTCCTTTTATGTGCTTGGACAGGGCAAATATTTTATCGGGGCCTTGGATCAAAGATCTAACCGTATGGATGTGATCAGGGCGACGATTGGAGTTCAACGACTCCAAGATCGCCCTAATCAGGCATCCATAGCATCAGATAGTGACCGGGGAACCCTAGAAGATCAAGGGCCAGGATGGTGAAAATCCGCACTTCAGATGACAAATCCAACCGCACGGATGAATTCGGATTGATGATCACAGCCCAATGATACAAAAATAGAGTCAATCCGACATCCGTGGCACCATCCACAACTTCCAGAAGATGGACGGCCAAGATGGCGCCACGTGGCGCCATCTCAGCCGCCCAAACGGCCTCTCCATCACCGGCGCACCTTTTCTTCTTCAATCAGCGTGTCGATTCTCCGCCGTTGGATCAAGATCCAACGGCTGTGGATGCGGCTGGCTAATTCATCCGCGCGACCATTTCAAAGGCGTAGCGTAGCGGTGATGCAGCCGTGGGCGAAGCAGAGGTCGCGGGATCGAGTCCCGCGTGCCTCAAATTGGGTGTAAGCAAGCAGGCACGTGGAGCGTCAGATGGAGATCGGACGGCCGCACGCACCCGATAGCACCGACGCGTGATTGAACCCGCGGTGCGGACGCGCAATCTGATGCGCCAAGCGGGCAGGCTACAGCGGGTGAAGCACGATCTAAGCCGTCCGATCTTGCGATCGAACGGCTAAGAACCAGCGGACATGCGCAGGCATTGCGCACGTGAGCAGGCGATCAGGCGCACGCAAGCCGCCCACGACGCCCACGAAGGAGGCTTTAGCGATGGTTTTATCCGTCACTAAAGACCCCTTATTTATTATTATGAAGTTGTAATGTCCATTTTGCCCCCACTCCTTGCAACTATAAAAGGAGACCCCCTCCATACGAAATTTTCATCCCTTCCTTCTCCTCTCTACCCCTCCAAAGCCAAGAGAAGCTTGTCCCACACCCGAGATGCTTCTCGCGAGATAAAGTCCAATTTTCATTCCCCTTCGGAAGTGGATCCCGCGACGACGACGGCGTGCTGCTTCGTTCCAGTTCTTCTGCTTCATCCTCCTTCATGCTGCTTCGTTCCCCTTCGTCATCAATGAATGTGTGCTTGGGTTGGACATCCTCTGAAAATATGTCATAAGGGTCCTGGTAGAAGGTTGGGAGTTTTAGACAAATTGGAACACTTAGACTAGGTTTTCTACTTCCTCCGGGATCGACTTCCCATATCATCATTTCCCACTTTCTATCCTCCCCAATCAGAATTTCAAACTCCGGGACCTCTTGCATATTAATCACCCCGTCTGAATTTTCCAAGTCTAAAAGATGTGACTGAGTCTGAATGGACTTGGGTTTAGTGATTTCAAAATCAAAATCGTCAATAAACTCTATGGGTGTGATTGAGGATTAGGGCTATGAATTGAATCCTTCAAAATAGGATCTGAATTTGCCAGGCGAGTCCCAACAGGATCAAATTCCTCAATTTTAGGGCCATCAGATGATTTATCGAATTCCTCTAGCCTAGTTGTCTTACTAAAATCGTGTTCTGTAAACTCATGTGAGACTTCGCATAATGATTCTTCACCTTCAGAATCAAAGAAATCTGAATCAATATTAATGTCTCAAAATTATCAATCACTTTCTAATCCATAGAGACACACATTTCCTCGTACCCTGGCTCAGGGATCTCCAGTGAAGAAATCAAATCATCCCTATTTGATTGCTCTATAACAACTTGGTCAAACCAGATCTCGTAACACGTGTCCCTCCCAATAGGTGCCTGAGCGGGTTCTAACATTAGCTCTCCTGAAGGGGGTTTATCCTGGGAATCATCCTAAGATTGAACTAAAGCAAGCACAAATCTCATCCTCAATTTCGATAATTTCCCAAGTAAAAACTCACCCGAGCCCTTATCCTTAATATCCTGGAGCCAATCTAATAGATACTTGTTCAGATCATTAATCATTTCAATCAGGGGCTCCAATTCTTCAGTACAAGGTGTTGGCTGAGCTTCTAAAGATTGTATGGTGTTCCTCAAGTTAGCCAACACCTTTTCTTGGACCTGGTTAACCCGAACCACATGGTTTGGTTCAGGGTAGGGTGGGTTTGGGTTCAGTGCAGGGGAGTGATAGGAACACCATCATGAGCCCTAACTAGCTCATTTTGACCTAGAAAAGAGAACAAAAGCTCCTACATAACCAACTGGAGATCCTAAATCAGTGAATAACCCTTCTGAAAGAAAAGTAGGAAACAAGCGGTAAAACTGCAATTTTACCATTGTAGTGCAACAACGGGATTTCTCATGGGCAAAACAAAGGTCAAATGGTCTTAACAAGATAAGAAGTGAGTTGGTTCAAACAAAAAAGAGAAGGAAAGAAAGGAGAAGAAGAAGCCAAGAAGAAAGAGAAGCCGTCAGAGATAGAAAGAGGAGAAGAAGCTAAAGACAAAAAGGCAAAGGCACAAGAACAGAAGAAATCAGAGAAGAAAAGTAGAAGGAAGGAGATCAGAGACAGAGCTCAGAGATAGAAAAAGAAGAGAAATAGCATTGTAGCATCTATACATTTAAGACGTCTAATTCACAAATCAAACATCCTTTTTCTTTTGTGCTTGTCTTCATATATTGACTTCTTGGTTCTCTTGTGCTTACATTTCTTGCATTGTAACTCTAATTTTTCATTGCATATTATATCCAATTTGAATGTTGTGTTCTTGATTTTTAAACCCCAATTTGCTCCCTATGTTCAACCTCGGATTTACAATTTTGAGTAATAAAATTTATTTGTTTTCGAGCAATTTCAACTATACTACAACGCATTGATTTTAACATTGATCTCGCCTTGATAAAACGAGTTAACAAATTGAGGATCTTGATACCCTCCCAAATAATAGGTCATTTCAAGTCGCTCATAAGGTGGTGGTGACCTAATGCCAGTGTATTCAACGAAGGGGTAAGGATCAGTGTATCCTTTTTGATTGTAGATCATATTAGGTTGTTCAAATGAGGGCAATGATCTAACATCAGTGTAGCTTGAAGAAGGACAAGAATCAAAATCGTGGTGTCCAGGATTAAACCCTGAACACGAAGGTCCAGAACTTTATTCCCAATCAAGATTATCCCAAATAGAAGATGGATGAGAATAAGTCTAGTTGGAATAATAATCATTTTGGGAATAAGATGTATTAGGAGGATAAGAATGCGAAAGCATGTGGAATGTGGAAGGATTCATGATAGAACGGGAAGAAGAAAGGTGCCCTACAATACAAACAAACAAACCTGTCCTTAAGTGGGCTAGCCTAAAGACCTACAGACTCCCTAAACCTATCTTGAGATAAAGAATCGATTTGATCTACTTCTTTCCGGTCAATCCAACCAGTTAGAGAGAGGGACTGGGGAGAAGGTTCTTCCTTTGACTTGCACCTCAAGTTCCTAGTGTACCCCCCAGCCACGATCATTTGATTCTACTCCCCTAGCTAGACATCAGATTGAATGATAGAAACAGACTAATCGAAAATAATCTCGATCTAGGCTCCGAAGAGCGAGTCAATCCTTAAGGCCAACGTCTACTCTATTTTAATTAAGGTTAGGTTTGAATGTGCTTTGGAATGTGATGGGCTCTTTATCTGGGTTGTGCCCTTAATGATTGATTGATATGTGTGTGCGTGCACAACCAGTGGTTTTCAAGCAATATTATTTTTGGATGCAGTGAATTTTAGGGTTCAAATCTTGCTTAGTAGCTTTTAAGATTCAACTTTAGGTATATTCAATCAGGTTCTGTTAGCACACCAGGTTTTAAAAGCACGAATGAAGATCTCTTTCCTTTTGAAATCAAAAGTAAAGTGGAGTGCCTAGTATTGACCTAAATTGAACCTAAAGGGAAGCTACTTGATGAGTTGATTTTAGCTTAACTGGTGCGGCCCAAACAACTCAAACAATTGGCCAAAATTGCACCACTAAGTTAGGCACACAAAATGGTTAACCTAGACTGATTTCTACTCTTTTATTTGTTAATTTGCATGTACCGGTTCCACAGGTCAGAATCCAGTTAAGTAGATGGAAATCAATTAGGTTAAGTGCCTTGAATCTGGGTGTATGTAGTGTGTATGTTGATTTACCCCACAAGAAATATCTTTTTGTTGATTTTTTATATGCGGGTGAGATGAATGTGAGTGGAAATCCAAGCAACCAAACTAACCCTAAGATTTATGCAAACACCTAAGTTCATTGGAGTTTTAATTAATATGGTGAAATGGAATCAATGGAGGGGGTAGAATGGGGAGCACTTACAGTTGTCTTCAACTGCATTTTACTCTGATCTACCACTTGAAGATCCCCTATTAAGGTACCTGTAAAATAATAGACAAGAAATAAAGCAAGTTAGAAAATAATAAAGTGCATGAAATGCAAAAAGAAAATTGAAAATCGTTGCCTCCCCAACAACAGGGCCAAAATGTTGAGCACAGAAAACTACGTGATCGAAGTTGGTTTCGAAAAACCTGTCATTGTATTCGATTTGCGAAGAAATCCATCAACAGAGAAATTTATACCAAAACTCTAAGAATTCTGGGTCAAACATAGGGAGGCAAACATTCGATTTAAAATTGCATTTGTTAAATCGTCACGAAGTAGATTAGCTAATCGAATTAAATCTAAACAATCTACTTAAAGAATAAAGAATAAAAGACAAAGAGAGAATATTACAAATAAAGACAAAAGAGAGATAGAATAAACATGGAATTCATTATCACAAGTTGATGTTCGTTATGATTACAACTATCCACTATACTAAAAAGCAGGAAATCTACACTAGAAAGCAGGAAATCTATTCTAGAAAGCAGTAAAAGAGAAGATAGAGAGAAGTTATCCTCCTCGACGACTGCTTGGAGGACGAGTCGGACGGGACGACACCTGGAAGATGGGGGACAGAGCGGGAAGAAGGAAGATGAAGTAGGAAGAAGCGGGAACAAGGTAGCACGTCGTCGTCACTGCAAGATCCACTTCCGGAATGGGGGTGAGAAAATTGGATTTTGGCTCTAGAATAGCATCCCTGGTGTGGTACAAGCTTTTCTTGAGCTTTGGAGAGGGAGAGAAGTAAAGGAAGGGATGAAGAAGAAGTGGAGGTCAAGTCTCCTTTTATAGTTGTAGGAATTGAGGGCAAATTTGTCATTTCAAGCTTAAAGCATTAAAATCAGGCCTTTAGTGACGGATTTATCCGTCACTAAAGGTCTGATCATGGCCGACGTGCACGCACTGCGCGCACCACCCTGCCTACTGAGCTCATAATGAACGCTCACATCCTTTAAACGATTGGACGGCTCAGATTTCTCCTCGCACGCGCCTTCATCAGCGCTTAACCGCGCACCCGCGTGCGATCGAGCGTGCGCGTTGTGCGTCAGATTGTGCGTGCGCACGATTGGATGATCCGAGCCACCCATAGTCGATCGTGCGATCATGATTAAATGCTCACGCCCTGCGGATGGCGAGTCGAACACGCGTCACATGCTCAAGCAACACCACTCAACCATTGTGCTAGCGGCGCTACTTTGTCGCAGTTACGAATTAAGCGTGATCTTCACAGCCGTTGGATCAAGATCCAACGGCCCAGATCATGCCTTATCATGCCTTCAAAAGATGAGGAGCAGTGCTGCGGCTGATTTAGGCGACTACGATGGTGCTACATGGCGCCATCTTGGCCGTCCATCTTCTGTGTTTTGTAGATGGTACCACGGATGTTGGATTGGATCGATTTTCACGCCGTTAGGCTGCGATCATCAATCCGAACCCATCCGTGCGATCAAATTTGTTGTCTAAAGTGCAGATTGGCACCATCTTAGCCCTTAATCTTTAGGCTTCCTAGGTCTTTATCTAGTGCTACGGATGTCCGATCAAGGTGATCTTAAAGTCGTTGAACTCCAATCATCGCCCTGATCAGATCCGTATGATTGGATCTTTGATCCGAGGCCCCGATTAAAAATCACCTTGTCCCTGACCATAAAAGGAGACAATTACTATACAATTTATACAACTTGACCTAAATGCATGATTATGCATGTTATGCAATATTTTCAATGTATGATACCAATATGACACTAAGAACATGCATTAATAGACATTTTCGGCTATTCAGATGTATGCACATCAATTAGTTTATAAAAATGATTGCATGCATATTTTATACATTGCATTCACAAGTTTTAGAAGGTAATGTGCATAACATGCATGCATTACTTGAATTATTGTGGATTACCTTTGTAAATAACCCATTTATTTTTCTTTATTTTCTTCTTTTCCCCTGCAGAAGCCATCGCAATAGCCACAACGCATCTACTGCCGCCAGACTTCTCGCAACAGCTGCAACGCATCCCCAACGGTAGATTTCTTCTTCGGATTGCGAGTCGAGATGCGTGGCGGGGGAGAAACAAATGGGAGAGGCGAGTCATTTAAAAGGGGGCCGAGGGCTTCCATCTTCTTCCTCTCGCCTGCACAATGCTCTAAACATGCACCGTGGACCCAGGCCTGCACTGTGGATCAACGCCGGCCTCACGTCTCCTTCACTTGCCTCAACATGGTGGTACTCGGTTACAAAGAGCGCCACCACCAGCCATTCCCCCAACATCTCCTCCCCATCACCAACACCAACACCACAAGATCGACCACACACGCCTGCATTCCAGCCCGCACGTACGCTCAGCCACCTAGCAACAACCGCATGCCCTTGCATGCACACAACCAGCCCTCGTGTGCACGCTGCGCACATGCCACCACAGAAGCCGCACCACATCCGCAACATCCACACGCCATCCACTCCCTCTTCGTCTTCCTTCTTCTCCTTCCCACGCCACCCCTGTTTTCCAGCAAAGAACCCAAAACACCAACGGCCGCACGTGCCACATTAACGCCATAGTCGCGCACACGCTGCGTGCATGCCACCACAACAGCCAACCGATGCCCTCCCCGCTGTTGCCTGATGTCAACGCCGCTTGTGGCAACCCCACTACCAGCCACAAAGATGCCAGCAAAATCCACCACCGCTGGCCTCCGTTCCACCATCCACCCTCATCCAACCATCCCAGGCCTCGCCTCCACCACCAACGCGCTCCTCTCCTACGGAACTCCTTCACCAAAGCAAACATCCGATGCCTCCTCCTCCAATGCGCAATGAAGAGGATGTTTCCTCTATTTTCACTCTAATTAAAATTTACATTGAGATGCCATTGCAAGAGTTTTTATTTTTAAATAAAAAATTCTGATTTATTAAGTGATATTGTAACCAGACACCCGTTAGTTTTCATTATTTATCGGACCTTCTAATTGCATCTATTTTCTTATTTTGTTAAACCACACATTTTAGGGTGAGATTATAATTCATATTTGCTGCCATGAAACATTCGGGTTGGAGTTTATAGGAGTATTCTAGTGAAGGAGAATTTACGTGATTGGTCAATCTCTTTTCAGAAATTAAAGATTGGTTATTTGATTCATCTATTAGTGTTCTTTCTTTGGCATTAGGATGAATGAATGAAATTACTTTTAAGCAAACAAGAGGTAAATTTATTGTGAGTTTATTTGCCTCGATCCTCCCTGTGGATATGACTTTTTTACTGTGGTTTAAATTAATATATGTTTAATCTTTGATTGAGAGATTTTCCACCACACGACTACAACGACATATCTTTTTATTGCTATCATTCATAATCAAGCGAATTTCTCTCTGTCAACCACTGCAGGAGTCCACCAACGTGTCAATCCTAGACAAGGGGAATTCATCCTTAGGGCAAGCTTCATTCAAGTTGAAGTCAATGCACATCCGCCACTTGCCATTTTCCTTCTTCACTATGACTACATTGGATAGTCATGTTAAGTACTGGGATTTCTCAATTAATCCAGCCTCCAGGAGCTTTTTAACTTCTGCTTCAGCTGCTTGCCACTATTTGGCTGACTTGTGCTTGCGAGCTTATTTCACTGGCTGAGCATTCGTTTGGACATTAAGGTGATGTTGTATTAGGGACAAGTCCACTCCTAGTAAGTCATTGGGGGACCAAGCGAATACATCTGCATTGGTCCTTAACTAAAGTAGCAACTCTTGGACTTTTGAGGGATCAAGGTATACCTCGACTTTGATGAGCTTAATCGCATCATCAAGATACAACTAAATAGCCATTTTTGAAGAGCCTAGCTGAAGCTCCGATGTTGCCGGAAGATCAGCTGGGTTCACTTCCTACTAAATCTCCTAAACATGGCTTCTTTTCTTTCCCCATTTCTGTCGCTTTAGCAGACTTGGTTCTATGAACCGCTCCAACTCGATCAGAAGGAATTCATGCCCGACTGATTGATCCCCATGCACTATCTGATGGTAGCACCATCATTGGTGTTAATAAGCTTAAATTAGACTAACTACGGTGATAAATGCTCCTTAATGATCATTTAAGGATTGTAATTCCATCTGAATTGAATTTGAGAAGAAGATAAGAAAATGAGTTAATTTTGTTGTTTTAACATCTAATCACTAATGCATATTAACTATGGGTTTAACCAGGGGGCAATGAAAGGTTAAATGAACTTAAAAGACCAAGAAGTGAGCCTAAGCTAACTGAATCAGGGTTTCATGTATTTTGAGGATTAAATTATTACTTAAAAACCCTAATTATCAACCTCACTCAAATTGAAAGGGTTATGGTAGAAATAAATGCAATCTAAATCTCTTAAAAATAATTAAAAAATATTCTAAGAGGTTTGGTGCCTTAACTTTGACCATTGGAACCTATTTTGACCAAAAATAAAGATTTAGGTGGGAATTTACCTTGTTTTGGGCTTTTGTGCAATTTATCAAGTCAAACGTGGTTAAAACCCAAATCTAAATTCACCATTAAATTCCTTAGGTCCAAATTAGGTTAACACCAAAATTTGAGCCCAATCAGAGTCCATCTTGACCAAGTTTGCATTTCATTTCAGGATTCTCTCATCATTACAAATGGCCCCTAACTTTTGATTTAAATTACAAATACCCCCCTATCGACCTTCTTCTCTCATTTCCTAAAATGAGTTGTAGCAATAGGAGAATACCCAACACCTGCTAACTTCAATTGAGGAATTCTCCAATCTTCAATCAAATCCCTCCAAATTTGGATGGATTGATCATCAGGTGATCCCCTTCCAATTAAACAAAGTCTCAAGTCCTAATCTAAAAAGGAGAGCACAAGCGAGTTCAAGGTTTCCAAGTTTGGGAATTTCCAAATTCGCAAAACAAACATGCAAATTCTTCCAAATTGAAGGCCTAAAATACCTCTATATAAGCTCTAGCATCTCCCAATGTATTCCTCAGTCGTGAATTTGCCAAAAATTCCTCCTGCTCAACCTCCGACCATGCTCGCATGATCTCTGAAAAAGCGATCTTCATTTTCATTGAAATTTTAAACATGAAATAACGTGTCGTTGTAAGCTTTTGTGTGGTAGAAAATCGCTTTTCAAAACATTTAATATTCAAAATCTAACCACGAGGATAGTTACATCATCTCCACAGGGAAGAATCAGCCTATTATACTAGTGAGTGGTGCCTCAATTATTCGGGAAACTCAATAGGTGTGCATGCTAATTCGTGCAATTCTTTTTCAACATAAGTCATCATTTTATGTAATTAATCAAGAATACAGGTGCACACATACAAAATCACCATCATGGAAATATGTCGATCATGATCTTGGTACTGACAAGCACAATCAATCTTAATCAAAACTGAACTCGTTCGCCATAACCAATATCCCCTACGCTATCATTTATGAGATAAATGCAACTATATGCAATTCAATTAAATCAGAGGGATATTCATGCAAATGTGCCTCAATAAATTAAGATGTCAAATAAAAGAATAGTGTTTCTCGCAATGGCAAACTTCATAAATATTAATAGGGCCTTTACTGTTGAGAAATAGAGGATTCGATGGAGGATCTTGCATTCGAGGAGGAGGGAAGGGTTGATGGCATGAACACCGATGGTGGTGCATCGAAGTGTGGTCTTCGCGTTGATGTTGGTCTCGCAGTGGGAAGCGGTCTGAGGCATCACCGGCGATGAGGAGATGATGCCAGCGGTGGCTTGCGTGCGTGTGCGCGTGGACGGTGAGAAGGGCTGCCGCAGGTGTGGATGGCCTTATGAGGGCGAGGCGAGTTCAACAGTGTCGATGGAGCAGAGATTGGCGGTCCGTGGAGTCGACTACGTGTAGAGAAGTGGACGTGGGTTTGGGTTCTTCTGGGGAAGACAATGAATAGTGATTGGAGAGGAGGTGCTCGCATGCACGATCGCGTGAGGAGAACAGTCGTGCGTGATTTCTGGAGGCTGGTGAGGCTTGCACACACGAGAAGGATGAAGGTGACACTGCGTGGATGGTGCGTGCGTGGCTATGGCCGCGCGGTTGGGTTCCTTTTGGGATGCAGGGAATGGTGGTGGAGAAGGTGAAGAAGAAGAAAACGAAGAGGAAGGAGAAGATGGATGGCTAATGGGGGTTATGTGCGGTGGTGTTGTGGCTGCACACTGTCACCATGCGACTGGCGAGAGGGAGAAGGAGAAGAGGTGCAGCACGCCTAAGCCACGGTGCTCACAGGGTCCATGGTGCGCGTAGGGTCCATGGTGGAGGAGGAAGGAGATCCCCGTCAGGGGGCAGGAGATATCCTCAGGATGATGGCCGATCCTCCCTTGAAAACAACTCCTCTATTTGTTGGTTTCTTCGAGCTCAAGTTTCCCCAACCACTCGTGAAGATTGCGAGTGGTTGGAACAGAAGGATAATTTCCTCACTGTTTCCATCATATGTTTGATGTCATCTTTAGATGTCTTAAAAAAAATGCAAACTCAAGAGTTTGTAATGGCCATTCCCAGGCGTCCGACCTTATCTCTAGATGTCTTATAGACGCAAAAATGGATGTCTAAACTCTTCCACCTAGCCTGCATTCATCAAATCAATTATGTTACCATATCATATGTTATTAAGTATAAAATTGATGCATAAAATTATATGCAGGCTAAGATGAATTGCCAAATAACTCCTAATTAATTAACAAATAAGAATAACTAATTAAAGAGTACTTAGGCGAAATAATGGTCCACAAAAGTGGACTTATCAAATGCCCCCATGATTAAGTTTTGTTAGTCCCGAGCAAAACTAAAAAGTGATGGAAGTGACAAAAGGATTTCTTCTTTCCTTATTCCAAACATTTAAAGATCCAGATAAATGTGAAATGATAGTAGCCTAAGTAACGAATCCACGTGAAAAGCCAACTTACATTTGCAGTTCGCACTTGTTGAACATCGGAGGACTACACTATCGGATTTGGTTTTGAAAACCTATCGTTGTAGTTTGAATAGCGAAGAACTTGGGTTCAACAAATAAAATTTATACCGAACTAGAAATCCTGGGTCGAACTTAGGGAGGCTATGTCGATCAAAATTTGTAATTTTTTTTTGTTTTTGTTTAAAGAGCGGAGTAATTACAATACAATGGAATCAAATATAAACAATCAGAGAGAGAGAGAGAGAGAGAGAACATCCACTTGAAGTTGCAAAATATTTGTACATCTAAGAAAGCGAGAAATTACACTAGAAAGCAGGAAAACTATTACAACTAGAAAGAAAGAAAATTCTACTCTAGAAAGTAGGAAAAAAGAATGGGAGAGAGAAGTTATCCTCCTCGACGATCACTTGGAGGACGAGTCGGACGAGACAACACCTGGAAGACAAGGAACGAAGCAGGAAGAAGGAGGTCGAAGCAGGAGGAATGGGAACGAGGCAGCACATCGTCGTTGTCGCGGGATTCAATTCTGGAATGGGGGCGAAAATTTGATTTTATCTCTTGAGGAGCGTCCTGGGTGTGGGACAAGCTTCTCTTGAGCTTAGGAGAGGAAGAAAAGAGAAGGAAGGGATGGAAAATTCATATGAAGGGGGTCTCCTTTTATAGTTGCAAGGAATGGGGGCATTTTGGACATTTCAATTTGAAAATCAATAATATGGGACTGATAAAACCGTTTTCACGCATTTTGAAAGTCGTCGGAATCGTAGTATAGTCGTGCAAAAATGTTCGTCAAAAATTAAGTTTGTAAAAATAACAAGACTTTGAGTCCCGGTTGTTCGTCTCTGGGAGGCATTTGTTTACTTCTGAAATTGATCTTCTATTGCTCTACTTTATTTAGAATCGCATGCCGGTTCATAATTATTACGTATTTAAGTACGACATGCTTAGTTGCAAGAATATTAGGAGTTAGAAACAGGCAACATTAATCACGCAAAAGATATTGCAATGAGCTCATGGTGATTCTCAACACATACACACATATATATAATATATTTTTCAATCATTCAATGGGAGAGTTGTTTGCAACAAGAACTGTAGAGGAAAGCTTGTACATAAATGCTTAAAATGGAAATCTAGCTACCAAAAAACGATTGCATACAAGAATCAATGGGGGGATTTTGCATGCATCATTGGGGGAGAATAAAGACTACTCTACTAAGCAGTAATAAAAAATAGTAAAACTACGAAGAGCATAAACTAAGTCTAGAAGAACAAAAGGGCATTTAGGGGTGGTCCCCGATGGCCTTGGACTGGTCGGGAGGAGAATGAGGGGCGGCCATTGTAGCTTAGGCCAACCCTTAGAGAGAGGGAGGAGTGATCCAGCATCCCGGCATGATGTCCTCCATGGTGGTGGTGTGCCCGTGGAGGTGGAGTGGCTAGCCTAAGTGAAGGTGGGCGTGCATGGAACCAATGGAGTGAGTGGTGCCAAGTATGTGAAGTGGAAAACCAAGGGATGTGAATGGGTGCACTTGGCCGCCCATGGGGTCTTTTTATAGACTCAAGGGCTTCTCTCTAGAGAGGTGTGGAACTCTCTAGAGAGAGTCCAAGAGTGGCCAACCACATGAGGATAGAGGTGATTTTTTGAGATCCAAAAAATGTGGATCTCAATTTGAATGCCTCTTGGTTGCTAAATTTGGCAACCAAGAGGTGGTGCCACTTCAAGAGAGTTCCAAAGAACTCTAGAGAAGTGTGTGTGCTTGAATGGGTGTGTGTGTGTGTGTGTGTGTGGTCATGCTCTAGGTGTCCAAGAGGTTTAGGTTAGGTCCTAAGAGGTTTAAGTAGGTGCATGTCTTGAATTAGGGTTACAAACCCTAATTGCTAAGGGAAAAATGCAATTAAACTTAACCTAAGTTTAATTGAATGAGTATGAACCTAATTGAGAGTGAAATAACTCAATTAGGTTGGGTTTAGGTCAATTGGACTCTCACTAAGTCCAATTGAACTTGTGTGGGTTGAGATCTAAGCTCAATTGGACTCAATGAGTCAAATTGACTTAGGTGAAGGTAATTGACTTTGATCTAAGTGAATTGGATTTGGTGAGGACCTAATTAGGTCCTTAGGAAGGTCTAGAGGTGATGTACTAGGGTTAGGACACCTTAATTTAGGTTTCTATGGTGTTGAGATTAGGTCTAAGGAGCTAGAGATCCAAGATCAAGACTTGAATCTCAAAACAGGGACTGGAGACCAGTATCAGACGTCCAATAATGTGATCAGACGACTTATACTCAAAAATCAGAAGTCCAAACTTCAGTTATGGACATCCAATCTGATTCAGGGGGAAATCAAGGTTCTATTTTGGGTATTTTGCAGAAATTGGACGTCTGATAAAGTGTTTGGATGTCCAATAACACTGCAGAAGTGGGTTTGAGGTGTGCGGGAGATGGCTAAGGGTCCTAGACGTCCTATAACTTATCTGGACGTCCAGATAAGGGCTGGAACTAGGGTTTTAGGGCTTCTTAGGGTGTTGTGACCTAATCTAAGGGTGGCTAAGGCTTGGGGAAGTCTCTAGGCTATTCTAAGGCTATGATGGACCTAAGCTCTTCACATTTTACTACTTTATTCTTAATTAATAGAATAGAAAACCTTTAACTCCCTTACATTATTATTCCTACATCTAAACTAAGCCTTCTGCTCCAGCTCTGCTGCAACTCCCGTTATTCCTGATCTAGCTTCAGATCCTACTCTAGATCCAGCTCCTGATCAGCTTATTGCCTGCAATTGACATAATTCACTTAATCAGCACACTATAACATTATTTCATGCATAGCTAAAGAAAAGCAGTAAAGATGAAGATAATGCGTATGTATGCATGAATAACCCTAACTTATGCTAAGTCCTAGCTTAATCAGGTCAATTAAGACCTATGATTGCTGCACAATCATACCCCCATGCCTAAATCTTGCTAGTCCCTAGCAAATGCAAGACTAACTTATTTACAGCAAAGGTCCTTAAGGGACCGATTATTTTATCAAGTGTATGCATAGAGATTTTTCTCCTTTTTTTTTCATCCTATAATCTAGAAATCCAGACAATCGTGAAAGTGCAGCTATGTAGCTTTTGCAACGGATTCGAGTGAAAAACTGATTCACCTCTAAAGCCTGTACTTGACCCCTAGTAAAAATTCTAGCGGGATAGGCGGACTTCTTCCCTCAAGGTATTCAAAATATTCTACGAATTTCACCCCGGCTTTAGGCTTAGGTAGAGAATCTCTGAGGGAAAAGATTAGATATTTGGTGGCTCACTCTCATTTGGTGCTACATAGAGACTAGTACTACAGA
Organism: Thalassia testudinum; assembly: GCA_037157565.1. Lineage (NCBI taxonomy): Eukaryota > Viridiplantae > Streptophyta > Magnoliopsida > Alismatales > Hydrocharitaceae > Thalassia > Thalassia testudinum. The sequence continues at coordinate 52,201,162 of JAZHRO010000035.1, read as the reverse complement.
ATCTAGATTCCCAGACTACTAAGTAACTCAACTCAGAGAAAGACAAGAAAAACTATGCTCCCATTTGATTCCTTTGTGTCTATTCTCTCTTACTCTTTTTCTTTTTCACAGAGCTCACAATCTCACCAGATTCACACATACAATCTACATTTGGTGATCTCACTAGGCATTAACACTTTAATTGAGTTTGCATAACCCTAACACTAAGTCGGAATTCCTCAGCCAATATTCGAGCGGTCAGAAACACAAGAAAGGTGGGTTAAGGCCATATTTGGTGGATCTCAAATTTATTTGGTGGTAGTGCCTCAATGTAAATGAAATAAATACTAAATATTCATAAGCACTTTTTCTTCTTTTTTTTTTCTTCTCCTCTTATATATATATATATATACTTTTTCTAACTCAACACAATCTAGCTACACATTCATAAATGTTATTGAAGAGACATTATTAGGGAATGGTGGTACTCAAGAGACATTGGGTGGCTTATTTGATCGGCAATTAAAATGGAATTCGGGTTTCTATGCCTCTAGGTAACCTTAAAAAGAGAGTTCTACCTAAAGGTGTATCTTTACGACCGGTAGCTTTCTCCCTACTTTTATTTTTATGGGGTCAACACAAGGGTGAACCCACTGTATATCTCCCTAGCTTATTCTACTTCTCCACTTCTTCCTAAGTGCTTTGGGAATTTTTAGTGCATTTCATGAGCTGGGTTCTGGACAACCGATCGATTAGCTGTTACCATCGACAACTTGCCAGCCATACTCGTGCGGCGAAGTGTGGCTTATTTCTTTTGCTTTCTTTTTGTTCTTTCCTTTTTGCTTTTCTTTTTTTTTTCTTTTTGACTTTCTTTTTCTTCTTTTTTTAAGTAGGTGGCTTCCCTGGTCTAAGATTTACCTAAAGGCAGTAAGAAAGGAATGGTCCAGTGACTGAGCTCTGGACAACCTACTTATGAGTTGTTACCCACGATAACTTGCCAGCCATATCACCCTAAAAGGTTCATTAGCTACCCAATTTCCGTTAAAACCGTCGATCAATAAGTCAGTGAAAAGATAGTGTGTAGATGCTTTAGACTTAAAGTTCCCTCAAATCAAAGGGTGGGTTGATAAGTCGTGTACTTATCACCCAAACTTATTTAATCACATTACAATAGAATTCAAGATGGCAAGGAATCGAAAAATAAATCCACATTTTAGTGGATACCTGGGCTGATTAAGCCCAAAGACCTAAAGGGTCTTTGTGTTCAGATCTAATGTAATATTTCCTAAGATTGAAAAGTCCTAATGTCCAAGTATTCTTTCCTAATTCATTTTTTTTTATATAAATAAAAGAAAATAAAACGAATCTATGGAGCTGATGAAATAATTCAGAGATGAATATCCATCCCCCCATGTCTATCTAATGCAATGTCCTCATTACATTAAAAAGACATAAAACAGAGTGGAATAGAGTAGAAAGCACCTGAATTGCGTGAATAACGGGTCCACTCTGAGATAAACAGAAACTGTATACATGTTGAATTTAGTGCTTTCAGCTAGGCATACTATACAAAGAAGAGAAATAAAGAATTTAGAAGTACAGGTCAGAATCAGAATAAAAAAATTCACTATAAGACCTGCCAACAGATGTCCACAGATGTGGACCAGATTGTGGTACAGACCCATACCCCATGATCGAGAATATGTAAGGTTCTGGATAAAAATTACCCAGAACCTAGAATCAATATGCAAGCGAGGTTGGGCCTATGATTTACGAGGATGCAACCCAAGACCAAAAAGTTGGGTTACAGAGAATTTGATAGCAAAAGGATAATCAATGAATGTGTGCTTGGGTTGGACATCCTCAGAACAAATGTCGTAAGGGCCCTAGTTTGATGGTTTCAGCTTAATTGAAACCCTTAGACTCGGTCTTCTACTTCCTCCGGAGTTTGCTTCCCAAATCAAAATTTCCCAGCTCCTATCCTCTTTCAGAATGTCAAATTCTGGGACCTCCTACATATTAATCACCCCATCTGAAATTTCCAAGTCTAAAAGATGTGGCTGAATTAGAATTGACTTGGGACTAATTATCTCAAAAACAGAATCGTCAGTAAGCTCAATGGGGTATAACTGACAATCGGGGCATTTGATTGAATCCTTCAGAAAATACAATTCTAGATCCGTCATGTAAGCCCCAATAAGATCAGTTTCCTCAGTTATTAGGCTATCAAATGATTTAACCGATTCCGCAGGCCTAATCGTCTCATAGAAATCATGTTCTGTAAACTCACGTGAGACTTCGCAAATTGAATCTTCACCATCAGAATCAAAATCCAAATTAATGTATGTCCCAAAATCATCCGTCACTTTCTGATCCATGGAGACATACATTTCCTCGTACCCCGGCTCAAGGATCTCAGGTGAAGAAATCATATCATCCTTAATTAGTTGCTCTAATTCAATCTGATCAGCCTCGTAACACGTGTCCCCCCTAGTAGGTGCCTGAGCGAGTTCTGACATTGGCTCTCTTTAAGGGGGTTCATCCTGGCAATCATCCCACGATTGAACTAAAGCAACCACAAATCTCATTCTCAATTTCACTAACTTCCCAAGTAGAAACTCATCCAGGTTCTTATCCTTAACATCCTGGAGCCAATCTAACAAATACTTGTTCATCATCAATCATTTCAATCAGGGGCTCCAATTCTTCAATGCAAGGTATTGGCTGAACTTCTAGAGATTGTATGGTATTCCTCAAGTTAGCCAAAACCTTATCTTGAACTTGGTTACCCTGAACCAAATGACTTGTTTCAGGGTTGGGCGGGTTTCGGTTCAGTGTAGCGGAGTTAACGAATGAGATTCATGATACCCTTCCTGATAATAGGTCATTTCAAATTGTTCAAAAGTTGGTGATGACCTAAAGGCAGCGTATTCAGGGAATGGGTAAGGATCAGTGTATCCTCCTTGATTGTAGATCGTATTAGGTTGTCCATGAAAGGGTAGCAATCTATAATCGATGTGGCTCTGAGAAGGATAGAAATCACAATCATAGTGTTCAAGGTTAGACCCTAAACACAGAGGTCCTGAACTATATCCCTAATCCGAGTTGTCCCGACTAACCAATGGTTGGTTACAGTACGAGTCGGGATAATCGTCATGTTGAGGATAACTCATAACAGGAGGGAAAGAGCGGGAATGCGTATAAAATGTGGAAGGATTCATGATAGATGGGAGGAAGAAAGGCGCCCTGCAATACAAACAATCAAACCTATCCTTAGGTGGGCTAGCCTAAAGACCTACAGACTCCCAGAACCCATCTTGAGATAAAGAAATGATTTGATCTACTTCTATCTGTTCAATCCAACCAGTTAGAGGGAGGGACTAGGGAGAAGGTTCTTCCTTCGGCTTGCGCCTCCTGTTCCTAGTGTACCCCCCAGCCACGATCGTTTTATTATGCTCCCCTAGCTAGACATTAGATTGAACAATAGAAACAGACTAATCGAAAATAATCTCATTCTAGGCTCCAAAAAGCGAGTCGAATCCTTAAGGCTAATGCCTACTCCATTTTATTTAGGACTAGGTTTGAATGTGCTTTGGAATGTGATGGGCCCTTTATCTGGTTGTGCTCTTAATGATTGATTGATGTGTGAGTGCATGCACAGCCAGTGGTTTTCAAGCAAGATTATTTTTGATGCGGTGAATTTTAGGGTTCAAATCTTGCTTAGTAGCTTTTAGGATTCAACTTTAGGTATTTTCAAATAAGTTTTGTTGGCACACCATGTTTTGAAAGAACAGGTGAAGATGTTTTCCTTGGAAGCTTAAAGAATGTGGAGTGCCTAGTAAATTCCTAAGAGTTGATCCTATGTGGCAACTACTTGATGAGTTAATTTTAATTGAAGTGGTGAAGCCCAATCAACTCAAACAATTGGCCTATTGCACCACTAGGTTAGGCACACAAAAATGGTTAACCTAGAATGATTTATACTCTTTTATATGTTGATTTGTGTGTACCAGTTCCACAGATCAGAATCCAGTCGAGTAGAAGAAAATCAAGTAGTTTAAGTGCCTTGAATGTGAGTGTATGTTGTGTGTATGTTGAATTACCCCACAAAATTATCTTTTTTTTTATATATGTGAGGGTGAAATGTGAGTGTGAGTGGAAATCCAAACAACCAAACTAATCCTAGGATTTATGCAAGCACCTAAGTTAATTGGAATTTGAATTTAATGTGATGAAATGAAATCTATGGAGGGGGAAAGAATGGGGAGCACATACAATCGTCTTCAACTGCACTTTACTCCGATCTACCACTTGATGATTCCCTAATAGAGGTATCTGCAAAACAATAGACACAAGAGAAAGCAAGTTAGAAGACAGTAAAGTGCATGAAATGCGAAAAGAAGATCGAAAAATCGTTGCCTCCTCGGCAACGGTGCCAAAATGTTGAATGCCGGAGGACTACACTATCGGATTTGGTTTTGAAAACCTGTTGTTGTAGTTTGAATAGCGAAGAACTTGGGTTTCAACAAATAAAATTTATACCGAAATAGAAATCCCCGGTCAAACTCAGGGAGGCTACATCGATCAAAATTTGTAATTATATTTTTTTTCTTTTTGTTTAAAGAGCGGAGTAATTACAATGCAATGGAATCAAATATAAACAATCAGAGAAAGAGAGAGAGAGAGAGAAAACATCCACTTGAAGTTGCAAAATGTTTGTACATCTAAGAAAGCAAGAAATTAGACTAAAAAGCAGGAAAACTATTACAACTAGAAAGCAGGAAAATTCTACTCTAGAAAGCAGGAAAAAGGAATGGGAGAGAGAAGTTATCCTCCTCAACGATCGCTTGGAGGATGAGCTAGACGAGACAACGCCTGGAAAATGAGGAACGGAGCAGGAAGAAGGAGGTCGAAGCAGGAGGAATGGGAATGAGGCAGCACGTCGTCGTTGTCGCGGGATCTGCTTCCGGAATGAGGGCGAAAATTTGATTTTATCTCTTGAGGAGCATCCCGGGTGTAGGATAAGCTTCTCTTGAGCTTAGGAGAGGGAGAGAAGAGAAGGGATGCAAAATTCATATGGAGGGGGTCTCCTTTTATAGTTGCAAGGAGTGGGGGCATTTTGGATATTTTAATTTGAAATCATTAATATGGGACCTTTAGTGACGGATAAATCCATCACTAAAGGCCTAAACGTGGCTTTCGTGTGCGCGCACCGCGGGCCTCCTCGCCTCCATGTCGTGCAACGCACGTGCACGTTCCCGCGCTTACAGCCGTCCGATCAAGAGATTGGATGGCTTAAACTATCATCGCCCGCGCCGTGCGCCCACATGCGATCACGCATCAATGCCGCACGTCTGATCGCGCGTGGGCACTATCGCTCGTGCAGCGCCGTCCAATCCTCATTGTGTGGCCCCGCTCGCTCGCCCGCTCCATGCTCCCGCTTCAATTTAAGGCGCAGCGGATTTGAATGCGCGACCTGCGTCTCGCGTAGCGCGCTCGACCACTGCGCTATGAGAGGCTTTGTGTCGCGTAGAGGAATTTAGCGTGCGGTTTCGCGACCGTTGGATAAGCATCCAACGGTCGAGATCGAGCAGGTGAGTGAAGAAGGAAAGGTTGCTGCGGGTCCTTGGGGTCGATTAGGCGACTGAGATGGCGTCACGTGACACCATCTTGGCCGTCCATCTTCTGAGTATTATAGACGGTGCCACGAGTGTCGGATTTGACCGATTTTCATGCCGTTAGGCTGCAATCGTCGATCCGAATCCATCCGTGTAGATTTGTTGTTTAAGGTGCGGATTAACATCATCTTAGCCCATGATCTTTAGGGTTCCTCGGTCTCTATCTGATGCTACGGTTGTCCGATTAAAGCGATCTTGGAGTCGTTGAACTCCAATCATCTCCCTGATCAGATTCGTATGGTTAGATCTTCGATCCAAGGCCCCGATAAAAAGTCACCCTATCCCTAACTATAAAAAGGAGACAATTACTGTACAATTTATACAACTTGATCTAAATGCATGATTATGCATGTTATGCACTATTTACAATGTATGATGCTAATGTGATACTAAGAACATGCATTAATAGACATTTTAGGTTAATCAGATGTATGCACATCAGCACTTAACCCTTGTTAGAATTCTATCGGGATAGGCAACTACTTCCTTCGGTGATAAAGCAGAAAATGACCTATAATTTGACCCTGACTTTTTGGCTTAGTTAGGAGATACTAAGTTGAATGGATTTGTATTTGGTGGCTCACACTCATCTGGTGATACATATAGTCTAGTACTGCAGACTCTCACTCTCTAGACTATCAAACAAGTCAACCTTGAGAGAGGCTAAAAACTGTGCTCTCTTAACGCTCCTTTGCGCTCACTCTTTTTCCTTCTTTTCTTTTTCTTCCTTCTTTTCTGATATCACATTTTGCCAGATTTTGTAAATATACTCAATATTTGGTGGCCTCACATGGCATTCACACTTCAATTAAAGTCTTGATAACCCTACAACTAAGTTAGAGGACCTCAGCCAGTATTCAGGCGATCGAAAATACTAAAAAGTACGTATGGGCCATATTTGGTAGATTGCAATGGGTGTTTTTGTTGTTGCCTCAAAAATATCGACATATAATTGAAAAAAAATGACAAGAAGATGAAACTCCAAATTCAGACTCTTTTCTTTTTCTTTCTCTCTCTTTCTTTTTAAATATTTTTTCTAAATATAAATATTTCCTTTTTTTTCTTCTCTCTTCTTTTTTTTTTCAACTACTAACACAAAATGGCGCATACTTTTATTTATGAGGCATTATTAGGAATGATGATGGTCAAGAAGATATTGTGTGGCTTATTTGGTGGAAGTGACTACTCTTGGCACCGAGAAAGAATGGATAGGACAATCATATTTCTGACCTTTGATAATACTACCCTCCTTCAGCCGAGGACTCTATAAAGGACGGTTGTAACCATCCACCATAGTCATAGTTTTATTCGGACTCAATCTCTATGTATCTGCCTTATTTGGTGACTTTCAGGAATTCACACAATGTTTGCACACAGGAACAGAGAGCGAAAACTATGCCTAACTCTGAAGTGTCATCATCTAATTATCCAGAACTTAAGAGTCCTTGCACTAGACTGAGCACACCAGTAGTCTCTCTACTTCTCCTTACAAATATTAGGTGGATCTGATAGAAGATAATATGCCTGACTCCCTATTAACTGTTCAAGGGTTTAGCAGACTAAAAATGCTTATTGATTTTCTATAAAGATCCATTACCCAGTCTATGTGCAAGTGAAGTAACTGTATTGGATTCTGAACTTAACAAATAATTTTAAGTAGAAAATCTTTAATGAAACCTCCTTGATACAACTTCTACTAGGGATTAACCAATTCAGCTCAAAAGAGATTTTTTTTTTTTCACTAATGCACCTAACCTAAATGCATGAATACTTCCTAAAATGCAAAATGCACCCCCCCATGCCTACACCCTACAAAGTCCTCATTATAAAATTAAAATAGGGGGAGAAAGGAAGGAAATCACCTGATAAAGGTGTTATTCTGAACGCTGGGTTGCCTCTCAACAAGCGCTGCATTTTCTGTTGGCAGCCAGACTTATAGGGAACCTATAAGTCTGGTTCCGAATAGAAAGAGCTAGGCCCTAAAAATATTCGTAACAGCGCCGGCCTAGAAAATAGGTAGTCACGGATGTTGGCGAGCTAATGATGCAACGTTATCCCAAATGCTCGCCAGAAGACATGAAAGCAGAGAACATCATAGGCTACCTAGGGAGGTCTAAGAATAAAAAAAGGAACATGAGAAGGGACCTCCCGAAATGGAATAAGTGGAGGATAGCAAGGATCCTATAAAGTAGGAAGTGTTTTAAAAGATATAAACATAATAATTTCAAACCCTTGAATGGAGAGACTAAAAGTACAAGCATCAATCCACACTTGCCATTCTACCTGAAGATGTACTGACCTGATATTCTCCCTAAAAAGAATGTATATGAGCAGAGACCTAAAAAGCAGGTTGAAAGTGGTAAGAAAAATACTGTCAGCGGGATCAAGGTCCTCAAGAGGTGCCATCTTCCCTTTCTTTTGACTCCAATATAGCTCATGTGGATAATCATTAAGATAGTTCTCCTCTAGTGGCCGTGTCTCATGGGAAGAGTCTACACGATAGTTACTCAAAACAGGATCCCTATTGTCTGTTGTTTCCTCATAATCTTGTTAATGATTACGGTTGTACGAGTAGGGATCAGAATCATTAGTAAGAGAGTAGCTAAGCTGACGAATTTGCTCATTCAATTGTTGACTATTTCTCAACATCTCTCCCATAGACTCCATCATTTATTTTTGTTATTTTGCATTTCTATCATAAAAGAGGAGAGGCTACTATCAGATTGGGGAGGATAGTCAATCTCAAGCTCTGGTTTCCTAGGGGTATCAGTCCAACCTTGATAACGAAAATCATGAAGGGTGGGAGGGTTGGGTGTTTGCCAACTAGAAAATTCCACTCCTAGGCTATGCTCAAAAGTGGGAGTTATCAGGCCAGTACTCCTAGGATAGGAATATGATTGATCCCATGAATTGTCATTGCATCTATCAAAGGATGGATATGCCCGAGGCATAGGATCCTGATTAAAAGATGGGAAGTATTGACTCTGATAATCTAAATGATAGGAGTAAGGGTGATCCATTTCTTTAAGCCAAGTAGATTTAACTCTCTTAGGACTTAGAAGAAATCAGAATGAAAGCAGAAACTTCCTAAAGAGTTCTACCCCTGTCAAAACAAATGCAAATACAGTGGGATTTGTTTTTAGTAGATTCTAGGTCTTAGAATTAAGTGTTCAGTTGGTGGCCAAACAAATTTTGCAAGAATTACGCTTCCTAGGTCGACCTTCGTTGGTGCCTACAACCTACTCACAAGGGATGGAAGTCTCGAATCGAGCCCACACATGAGGAACCAAAGTAACTTGGTGGATAGGCTTGTTGATTTCCGACTAACTTCCCTTGTGATGCAAAGAGGAGAGGTAGAGTTTATCTAGTGACCTTATGTGTGATGTGCACAGTGTCTCAGGTGTACAACACACGTGCGCATTTTGTATTTAAAATCTCGCAATCAAGTTCTTTGCATGCAATTTCAAGTCATTGATTTTAATGTCCAACCTCTTAACAGTCCCAATTTCTTAAAGTGACCACTGACTTAATTAGATTCAAACACTTTAGTGGTCTTAAATTTAAGTTCAATGCGGATGCATGACAGGTAATTGATTCCAAAGAGAAGACGTACCTTACTCCAGCTTTCTTCGTGCAAGATGTCCGCAATGCAGAAATATAAACTAGATGCTGCTCATTCAATCCTAGATGGTCGCCCTATTGATATGTAGCTTCTAGTAGGCAGTTCGAATATTTTTTTTTGAATAATAAGCAAACAAACCTAATCTAACTAACTAACTAACATGCAATTCAAATAATTCAAATAAACCTATAATCCAAATACAATGGGAACATGCTCCCAAAAAGATGCTCCCGCATACAAGAGCGATACAAAATAAAAAGTACTGGGAACACGTTCCCAAGAATACGCAACAAGGGTCCACAAGACAGAAATTAAATGCTAATGTCTATCTACCTGATCTAAATCTAAAAGAAGCAAACAAATGTCTCTAGTCATCGATCCTCCTTACACACTTATGGGATCAAGGCCCACATGCTCCTGTTGAGATCCTCTAGGTGGCATTAAGGTCCACCAAAAATATCCCCCCGTAGTGCGCTCCCATTACGTTCGTTTAATTTTGCATGCAAAGAGAAACAAGGTCAGCAATTCAGAAAAGTTTCAGAAATAGCACAAAAATAACATAAATTTCCTGAAAAAATTAATAGGTGTATTTCCTCCCCGGCAACTGTGCCATTTGAAATTTAAAACATAAAATAACATGTCATTGTAAGCTTTTGTGTGGCAGAAAATTGCTTTTCAAAACATTTAATATTCAAAATCTAACCACGAGGATAGTTACGTCGTCTCCACAGGGAGGAATCAGCCTATTATACTAGTGAGTGGTGCCTCAATTATTCGGGAAACTCAATGGGTGTGCATGCTAATTCATGCAATTCTTTTTCAACATAAGTCATTATTTTATGTAATTAATCAAGAATACAGGTGCACACATACAAAATCACCATCATGGAAATACGTCAATCATGATCTTGGTACTAACAAGCACTGTCAATCTTAATCAAAACTGAACTCGTTCCCCATAACCAATATCCCCTACTCTATCATTTATGAGATAAATGCAACTATATGTAATTCAAATAAATCAAAGGGATATTCATGCAAATGTGCCTCAATAAATTAAGATGTTAAATAAAAGAATAGTGTTTCTCGTAATGGCAAACTTCGTAAATATTAATAGGGCCTTTACTGCTGAGAAATATAGGATTCGATGGAGGAGCTTGCATGCAAGGAGGAGGGAAGGGCTGATGGCGTGAACGCCGGTGGTGGTGCACCAGAGTGTGGGCTTCGCGTTGACGTTGGTCTCGCAACGGGAGGTGACCGGAGGCGTTGCCGGCAATGAGGAGATGATGGCCAGCCGTGGCTTGCACGCGTGTGCGCATGGACGGTGGGAAGGGCTGCCACGGGCATGGACGGCCTTATGAGGGTAAGGCGAGTTCAATGGCATCGATGGAGCGGAGATTGGCGGTCCGTGGAGCTACCTGCGTGCAGAGAAGTGGACGTGGGTTTGGGTTCTTCTGGGGAAGATGATGAATAGTGATTGGAGAGGAGGTGCTCGCATGCGCGCGCGCGTGAGGAGAACGGTCGTGCGTGGCTGCTTGAGGCTGCTGAGGCTTGCACGCACGAGGAGGATGAAGGTGACACTGCGTGGATGGCGCGCACGTGGCTGATGGCCGCGCGGTTGGGTTCCTATTGGGTTGCAAGGAACGGTGGTGGAGAAGGTGAAGAAGAAGAAAATGAAGAGGAAGGAGAAGATGGATGGCTAAGGGGGGTTATGTGTGGTGGTGTTGTGGCTACACGTTGTCACCGTGCGACCGGCAAGAGGGAGAAGGAGCAAAGGTGCGGCATGCCTAAGCCACGGTGCTCGCAGGGTCCACAGTGCGCGCAAGGTCCACGGTGGAGGAGGAAGGAGATCCCCTTCAGGGGGCAGGAGATATCCTTAGGATGATGACTGATCCTCCCTTAAAAACAACTCCTCTGTTTGTTGGTTTCTTCGACTCGATTACCGCATGGTTTCCATCAGACATTTGACGCCATCTTTACACGTCTTAAAAAAAATGTAGACTCAGGAGTTTGTGATGGCCATTCCCAAATGTCCGACCTTATCTCCAGATGTCTTATAGACGCAAAAATGGATGTCTGAACTCTTCCCCCTAGCATGCATTCATCAAATAAATTATGTTACCATATCATATGTTATTAAGTATAAAATTGATGTATAAAATTATATGTAGACTAAGATGAATTGCCAAATAACTCCTAATTAATTAACAAATAAGAATAACTAATTAAAGAGTACTTAGGCCAAATAATGGTCCACGAAAGTGGACTTAACCATCTCCAGCGACCTCCTCCGTCCTTCCTCTTCTACACGTCCAAGCATCAAATTGGACGTGTGAACATTTTCCCTAAGTCCTCTTGACGATAGCCGGCCACAGCTATGTCTCCTTCCTCCATCGCCGTCGCTTCTCATCACCAGAGACTTCATCTCCTCTACATCCAGCGAAGCAAGCCAGTGTGGATTCTCCCTCTTTTTGTCTAATTAATTAGGTCTTTATCTCCCTTACTTCTTCTAGATTAGTTTTAGCCCCGTAGGTTTAGCTTTCAAATGCTATTTTTACTATTCTCCTATTCTTCTTCTCCGCCTCAGGCGTAGCTCCAACGAGCTCGCCACCGCACCACACACCACTAAACTACACGCCGCCACCACCAAATCCTTCCTCACACTCCATAGGTGAAAAACCCTAAAGAAATTTGGAGCTTTGACCTATAGTTCCGTTCGCCGAACAACCCACTACTCCACCGACCACCACGACGTCGTCCGACCACCTCACCCTCACAAACACCAAATCACCACCACCACCACACTCCACGTGCTTCAGTGACCTTCATGAGTTTTTAATCGGGGCTTAAAGCCTGTACTTGTTGTTTCAAGACTTCCTCGGATCAAGCTTCATCTTCGGCATCGACCGATGACTTCCGACCATCAATCAACCTCACCACCACTCTTAATTAGTGTGGACCAACTCCAGAAGACCTCTTGGGCTTTGGATCAGAGAAAGAGAAATAGCAGCAGCCTCAATTTGAAGAACCACTCTCAGTTGCACATGTGAAGGAGAAAGAGTCTTTATTAGTCCCACATCGTGGAGACTAAAATTGGAAACAGCTTCATAACTTTGCCCAGTAACTCTCCGCTCAAAACACGGGGGTCGGGTCCCTACGCAAGCATATCACACGTGCCCTCACCCGTACTCATGCCACGTTGGTCTGGGCTAGTTTGAACAGGGTTTGGTCTGAATTGAACTAGGTCTACAGAGAAAATAGAAAGAGGATTGGGTTTGTTGAGTGAAGGGGATGGGTTTTGCTCTTGGGATGCGTGCATAAGGACTCAGGAAAATTTGGGTTTGAATCTGATTTGAAAACTTAAGGTGTCTGATGGTTGCCACAACTATCTGATTTGGGCTTTACTTGAAGAAATTTGCCTAAGTGCTAAACTTAGGATGCACATCAGTTGTAAACTAAATTTTTTGCCTTGCATTCATTTATTTTGTAACTCGTTGGAACATCAAGTTTTATCCATTATTAAGAGTTGATTCATTGCATATCATTTATTTTTGAATCAAGATTATTGTTTTCAATTTTATTATTCACTTAGTAGTTAAATTGCACAATTTGCCCCCTACGAATGACCTCGAAACTCATGTTTTTTTTCAAGTACTTATAAATTTAAATGTTAATACACTTTTATCATCTATACTACAATGCATCCCTCTTCTAAAACATAGTAGGAGAGCTTCAACATTATCACTACTCCTCGTGGAGTTTAAAAGAGCATGAATTGGAAATAAGAAGAGGGGATCACCTGGAAGACATGGGTCATCGGGTAGCCAATGATGCCGTCAAACATCACCGTCAATTCGACCACAATGATTGTGGTCGTTCTATTTAGATGCCTATCCCCATCACAGATGATAGGGGTAAGCTTACCTCCCCTTTCGGCATCACCCTGTGATTTCCAAACCCCACAACCAGGTGAGTTGATGGGGATAGGTGTTCTTCTTTGAACCCCAGCCTTAGCAGTGTTTTCTAAAATAGAACGTCCATTGCACTGCCTTGATCCACCAGGAGCCTAGGCTGGAGTTGCCTTACCAACAGGAGAGTCACCAGGAGTGGGTCCATGTGCTCTACCAGGTTTACTAGTGTAGAGAACAGTTTTGAGGCCACTTCTTTGACAGAGGTTCTCTCTTCTCATTGAAGGGTGGGGAACACACTGTGAGGAATCCACTCGGGGGGAGCAGTTTGCTGGCTTGGAGCGACGTTGACCCCAAAAATGACCTTGACCTCCACGCCCGTTGTTTCAAGCGGTGGGAGGTGAGTATTCTGGGGTAGTGCTGCCTTCACCTCTAGGACCTAACGGTGATACTCCGTAGAGGGGAGCCATGGAGACACCACTTGCTCAATTTAATGGGCTTCAATCAAACTCCTCTAGCTCTTAGTTTGCCACGAGGACCACAGTAACCTACCGAAGCCATTGAAACTTCTTATGGTACTTCTCCTGACCCTCTATAGGTCTCCTGCCCTTATCTTGGCCTTCATTCCGCTTAACGAAATGGGCAAAGTTTCTGTGCTAGATTTGGGACTCAATCTGGTCACGCAAATCCCAACAGACTTCTATAGCATGTCCTCGAGCCCGATGATACTTGTAGTAGGGCCAGGTGTCAGCCTTCTTCCTAAGAGGCTTTGGTGCAGGTAAAAGACTGTTGTTGGTGGACCATATCTCCGCCAACACATTAGCCTGATTCATAGCCAAGGGAGTGTACTCTTCAAAGTACTCCTGCCTAGGCTGGTAGGGCCCGTTGTTTTGGCCCTTGTTGGGCCTTTCGCTTCTTTGGTCATGGAAGTTTGCCTTCCGTTTGTTAAATCGACTGCCTCCATGGATGGATATAGGAGTTGGTTCTCTTGAGACTCTCTTTTCCTCCGTGGGATCGAAGTCATCTCTGTATCCATCTGCCAACTGGCTATGGGAGCGGAATGAGTCATCTTACTCTGTAAACCTCGTAGCCCGGTCTCATAATTCCACCATATCTCTAGGTGGAAAGTCGTCAATATCGTGCTAGAACCTCTGAGTCAAGAAGCCTGACTTGAAGTACTGGATAGCGATGGTATCATGGGGCATGATGGCACAGTAATCATGCAACCTAAATCACCTGAATTAAGCTAGAACCTAGCATAACTTAGGATTAATTCATTCATAGGCATCGTAATTTGCACAATAGCTAGTTTATTAGTCATATAGATAATATCGTCATTTTATGATCTAAAAGAGAGATGATTTTAATCATAGATGATTCGAAGCCGTGGATGACAGATCTGATCAAAATGACGACGGGAGTCTAACACTTCCGAAATCGTCTCGATCAAACAACCAGGGCACCAAGCAAAGATCCAAGCCTAAAAGAACAGCGATCATAAAGCCAAAGGACAAAGATCTGAGCCTCAGATGAAGAATCTAACCACACAAATGAATCTGGATCGACGATTGCAGTCCAACAACGCAAAAACCAACTCGATCGGAGGTCTATATCACTAGATACAAAGAAAAGAAGATGAACGGCCATGATGGCGCCACATGGCTCCATCACAGCTGCTCCCTCACCACCGCCCCATCTAGGAAGGCCGCACCGCACGTTGTTGGTCGTTGGATCTTCATCCAATGGCCACGAGCATGCCACGTCGCCTGTCCAGCTGGATAAGTACAAATAGAAACAAACAAGTATGTATATTAGAACGTTCACGCAGCACGTTGGCTCACGCGCATACGCAGAAGCACGTGACGTGCATTCAAGTCAGGCTTTGTAAGAAATTGAAGCAGCGTTGGGCGCAGGTGCAGGCGCAATTGCCCGATCGGAGGGCAAAGGCGCAACCACGTGGCGTGATTATAACTCGTCGCGAGCGGACATGCGAGCGGACGCACGAGCCGACGCGTTTTGCAAGATCAGGAAGGCGAGGCAAGCGCGCTCAAGCCGTCCGATCTCATGATCGAACGGCTGACGATCAGGCGCTAAAAAGGGCCTTGTGGGTGTGCGCGTGGAGAAAGGTTGTTGCAGCAGGTGCGCGAGGAAGAAGCAAGGCCGTGCGATCGCGATCCAAGGGTGCAGCAGGCACAACGTGTCAACCAAGGATTAAATCCGTGCGATGGAGGCGAATTTGAAGGTTTTTTGAGGCTAGATCTAATCCATCGATCTCTTGATCAACAGATCTGATCAAACAGGAGTTGTTACACGAGATTAAGGGCTAAAATACCCTTTTTGCCCTCCACAAAAGCTATAAAAGAAGGCCTAGGGCCCCCCAATTGAAGCATCTCTCTCTCTCTTCCATCAACTCCAAGCATCTTCCACCTTCTCTGCAACTCTCCGTCCCTCTGCAACTCCGCTTCGACCTTCGTCCCAACACTCTAGATCTGAGGTGTTGCCACATCTCGCACAAGCAACCCACAAGCGGCGTCGTTTCTCTACCACTTTCTTCTCTCTCTCTATCTCTCTTTCTCTCTTTCTATCTATCTATTTTTATTTAGCATAGCAATTTCTACTGTGAAAAACTCTATCAATGCAATGAAATTTGATCTTATGAATATCTATTGTCTCTTTATACATATATACAAATATAAATACCTCTTAGATTAGTTTTATTGAAAAGCTTCTGTTAAAATCGAGATTGCTTCCCTGCGAATGACCCGGTACTCACCAGAGTTTTATAAATTTATTTGTCGACATGTTTTCGTGCTATACTACAACTAATTAGCTTTTAAAATGTGAATTACGCGCCGAATAGGGCCTTTTGCATTTGAAGTACTAAGCCTTAAACCGATGTAGATATGACTGGAAAGAATCATTTTTATGTTGTTGGATCTCTGATAGCCTTTCTGAGTTATGCTTAACTCATTGTCCCGCCAAGTGTAAGTGGCACAAGAAGAGGGGTTGAATTGTGCAATAAAAAATTTCACAAACAATCACAACAAATAACACAAGTATTTAGAGAGAAAACCCTTCTGGGAAAAAAAATCTCTACCTAGATCTCCCAATCTAGGATTTTGCCCCCAAATCAATTGGGAATCACCAAACCACACCACTAATTGGAGGGTGGTGCTCCTCAAAATATAATTCTCCTCTCCTGGACAACCCCTAAGGTGAGTTTAGCCCCTTTACTAATAGGAAACAGGAAACCCACAGCTCCGGCACCCAAACAAACTGTTGGTGCAAGAGTACCTCAATCGCTGATTTTGATAATAACAAAACACTTGGTATTTAACATTTGCATTAAGATTAAGTTTTCAGGAATAATGAAAATGGATTCAAGTGTGAAGGAGCTCAAGCTTGCTTCCATGGCAGATTGGGCAGATTGGAGGAGCTTGATAGAGGAGGAGAGAAGATGGAGCTCTACATGGAGCGAAAGCTTGAAGAAGGAAGAAGATGATGAAGACTAGGATATAAGTCTATTTGTTCTTATATATATTTGTCTTTTATTTATATGCTCTTTTCTTTCCTTAGAAATATTGTTAAAGAGCTCAAAAATACCATACCTTAGTCCTAAGAACACTAATCCATCACTAAGACACTTAGGCAAAATTAGATAATCAAAATAAGCTTCAGATAGCCCGATCAAACGTCCAATCTAGACTTCAGACGTCTAATCTTGAACTTTAAGATGTCTGATATTTTGTACAGACGTCCATAACACTTAGGTTGGACTTAGTGTTCTCTGTTCATTGCCTTCAGACAACCAGTCCATAGTCCAGACGTCTTAGAAGACATCTAATGACCTTGACAGACGTCCAACAAGAGGACCATTGGACTGTTAGATGAATATCTTCGAGGAGTATCTTATGATTTTATTAATATCACTTTCAGACATCCATAGAGCCTCCCAGACATCTGATAAATAGACGTTAGGTTAAGATCTGACCCAAATCACATTTATCAAATAATTATGGCTATTAGCCTCTCGGGAAATCCATTCCCGCAGAGAATTCTCTTTCTAGACGTCCAGACACTTTGCCAAACGACTGACCTGTCGTCTGACCTAAAATTACCTAGAACCCTATTTTGATCTGGTGAAAACAGGAAGCAACCTGTCTAGAATTAGATGTCTGATGATCTTCTCAGACGTCTTATAAATGACTTTTTAGATGTCTATCTTGTTCTAACACCATCTTGATGATCAACCCTTCTAGATCAAACGATCAACCTTTAGATTAGATGAAGACCCAGATGCTTGACCTTAAATCCAGATGTCTGATAACCCTGTCAGAATCATAAATGACCCAGATTTCATTGGGAATTTCGCTTGATCTTTTGTGATTTGTTCCCAACGACTATGAAAGCCTTCCAAGGCCTTCTAAACCCTTATTAGGACCTCTATAAATAGAGGAGCACCCTTCCTATGCAATATACACCTTGAGTAGAATACTTTCCACCATATTTGTGTCTAATAGATAGAGATGTGATCTTGCTCTCGAAGCTTTAGTCTACACATCTTGAGAGCACCATCCTAGCTGTACACCCGTTCTCTCGCCTTCATATTCGAGAGCATCTTTGTGCCTTGCGTGGTTCACGCACTCTGATTTCCATCTCAAGGAAGTATCTTTTGCCTATAGGAGCTAGTTAGAGTTATACCTATTTGGGCTCTATAAGATATTTGTAAGTTTCCTTTGTGGTTGGGTATTCCCTTTGCAAATTTTCATCTCCTTCGAGAGACAAAATACTCCTCATGAAGAGGAGGGGATTTGAGGTATGCTACCCTCGTTCAAAGTAGCGTGGTTGTATTGAGGTTGAGTCACCATCATTTAAGTGACTCGGATAATGGATTTGATTGACTCGATCGATTGGGAAATCCTAAATCAAGAGGTTTAGGTGAAGGTTTTTACCCGGGTTTGGATTTCCACCTAAAAATCCTTGTATACTTGTGAGATTACATTTTTGTGTGATTGTTGATTTATACTTTCGGATCTTATTTTTATACCACAAATCTTACCCCCTCTATAAGGAATTACACAAACTAATAAAACAAAATAAAGTAAACAATCCTAAGAGCCTTGAATGATATAGAATATAAAGTAGGCTATGATACTCCCTTTGCAAACTTATGTGATGCAGAAAATCATAGTGGGAATGATATTGCTCTCAAGAATTTCTAAGAACAAAAGAGCACAATGGAGTACAATAGCTTTAAAAAGCTTTGAATAGGATAATTGAAAGTATTTAGCACTAGAATATTTCTTTTCATGGTGTATAGGCTTAAGGAAACTCTTGGTGGGTATATATAGGTCTAGGAGGTCAAATTTAAGCCTAGGTAGTCGTTGAAATTTGAATTGGAATGGAATAAATTAAGGTAGAATGGCTACATTGCATTTAATCACAGTTTGACTAGATCAGACATCTGAAAAGTCAGAATAGACATTTGAAGGAGTCATTTCAAACATCTAAGAATAAAATCAGATGTCTGAAAAAGCCTTAGTGTCAAAGTGATCGTTACTGGAATGAGGTTGGATCCAAATAGGGATCTAAAGACTTATGGTCAGACGTCTTATTGGACATATGGAGGAAAGGTTAGATGTCTTAAAATGAAAAGTTAGTTGTTTGAATAAAAGACACGACGTCTAAAGACCTAAGACATTTCACAATCAATGAGTAACGAATATAATCAATTGTGGTCAAATTTAACATTGGATAAAAAATGAACATTAGTCATTTCAGATGTCTCAAGAAGAAACTAGATGTTTGAAATACAAGAACAATTTTGACCATTGTTCTTCTGAAAAGAAAAAAGTTAAAGAGATATCAAAAGCTCAAGGAGGCATCTGAAAGACTTTGCTAGACGTCTGAAGTGGAGCAAAGATGTCCGAAGTGGAGCACAGACGTCTGAAGTGGAGCATAGACATCTGAAATCATAGCTGACAGAGGTTAAGGATTGTAGACATGATTCTAGGTTCCAGACAAGGTCCTAAACGTCTAAAGAAGTAGATCAAACGTCTCAAAAATCAGACTCAGACATCTGAAGGTAGCATAAGACATCTAAAAATCAATAGAACTTAAGTCTTGTATGTTGAATTAGAAGAGTTTGGATAGGAAGGTTCTAAAGGTATCCTAAGGATAATGCAAGGCTCATTTACATTCTAAAAGTAATAAACCAAATAAACTAATCTAACTACATCTCCTTTTATCTTCATCTCCTCATCTCCTTGATGCTCATTGATGCAAAAACGTTTATATCACATAAACTGTCTATTTTTGTGCATTCTTAGACATAGAATTGCATCATATATTATAAATATTGTATAACATGCATCATCTTGCATTTAGGTTATGTTGTATAAAGTTTAGGTTAATTTTCCCTTTTTGTGGTCAAGTAGCAAGGCAACATTTAATCGGGGCCCCTGATTGAAGATTCAACTGTACGGATCTGATCAGGGCAACGATCGAAGTTCAATGACTCCAAGATCGCCCTAATCGGACTTCCGTAGCATCAAATGCAGTCCAAGAAAGATCAAAGGTCAAGGGGCCAAGATGGTGTAAACCCGTACATCAGATGACAAATCCGACCCATGGATGGGTTCGGATCGACAATCGCAGCCCAACGACGCGAAAATCGGTCCAATTCAACATCTGTGGCACCATCAACAACTTACAGAAGATGGACGGCCATGATGGAACCACGTGGCAGCATCACAGCCGCCCAAATCGGCCGTAGCATCTCTTCTCAACCTTTAAAGGTGTAGGCAAGCAAGATCTCAGCCGTTGGATCTTGATCCAACAGCCATGGATTCCCGACCCTTAAAACCTAAGCGTAACACAAAGGGAGGCGTGGCGTATTGGTCGCGTGCCTATGGGCGAACCATAGGTCACGAGATTAACCCCCGCCCCGTCTCAAATCAAGGGTGCAAGCAGGTGCGATCAAATTGGACCGTTGGATGCACGATGGACGGTGATGGAGCGGCCACGTGGCTCGCCCAGATGTGATGAGCGCTATACGCACAGTCAGACACGCATGCAAATGCCCGATCGCACACACAGGCGCGATGAAGGCATGGGCGTGATGGCTTTTAAGCCATCCGATCTCGCAATCAGACGGTTGATATTTCACATACGTGGGAAGAGCATTTTGTGCACAGAAGAAGAGGCACGGCCGTGCATGACCAACGCCCACGTTCAGCTCTTTAGTGACGAATAAATCCCTCACTAAAGACCTGTACATTAAATTTTAAAGGATAAAATGACCTTTTTGTCCCTTTAAACCTCACCTATAAATAGCCCTACGACCCCCACATATCCATGATCCCTTTCTCTCTTCTCTCACCCTCTCCAAAGCTCTAAAAGCTTGTCCCAAACCCAGGATGCTCCATTAGAGTTAAAAATACAATTTTTTCACCTTCTCACCCCGTTCGTGGAGCATTCCGCGATTGTCCTCTCACCTCCATTCAGGAAGCGTATCCCACTACGATGTTGTCCTACCCCGTTCTTCATTGTCCATCATCATTCTCCTTCATCCCACATCTCACCACCTTCTTCCAGGCGCTCCATCGTTGTGGCTCATCCTCCAAGCAGCCGTCGAGGAGGATAACTTCTCTCCACCTTCTTTTACCGCTTTCTAGTGTAGATTTCTTCCTTTCTAGTGTAGATTTCCTACTTTCTAGTGTAGAGAGTAGATGTAGCAAGTAGTTGTAATGAACATTGCTCTATAGTAATGAAATCCATGTTTATTCTATCTCTATTTTCTTTTTATTTGTAATATTCTCTCTTTCTTCTAGTATTTATTCTTTAAGTAGATAGGTAGTTTAGATTCAATTTGACTGGCTAATCTGCTTCGTGATAAATAAAACAAACACGATTTTTAATCAAATGTCCACCTCCCTATGTTTAACCTGGAATTCCTTTTGAGTTTCGGTAAAATTTATCTGTTGACGATTTTTCTCGCAAATCGCACTACAACGATGGGATTTCAAACTCAACTCTGTTTGCGTAGGATTTCTGAATCAACATTTTGGTGCCATTGCCGAGGAGATGACGCTCTTTGATTTTTCATGTTTTCCCTCCTTATCTTTTACCTCACTTCTCTCCTTTCTTATTGTGATTGTAGGTACTCTCTTGAGATAGGAAAAAGTGGTAGATTGGAGTAAAGCGCTATTGAAGGGTCTGTAAGTTTACCCCCACCTCCCCACCCACTAGATTTCATTCCATCACTTATAACACAAACCCTAATTAACCTAGGAGCTTGCATAAACTCTAAGGGTAGTTTTGATTGTTTGTTTGTCACCTCCACTTGCCTCACCCTCCACATATAAAAGAAAAATTAAAAAAAATCTCACAGAGGTACACAACCTCTTCTGATTTTCAAACTCAATTGGTAAACCGATCTTTGGAACTGGTACACACACCCAAACACATAATCGAGTAGAAATCAAATTAGATAACCACTTATGTGACTAACTAAGTGGTGCATCAGGCCAATTGTTTGAGTTGTTTGGGTCGTACCACTTCAACTAAAATCAACTCATCAAGTAGCTACCACATAGGGTCAATTTTTAGGGATTTACCAGGCACTCCACATTCTTTTAAGCTTTAAAGGAAAACATCTTCACCTGTGCTTTCAAAACCTAATGTGCCAACTGAACTTCATTGAATACACCTAAAGTTGAATCTTAAAAGCTACTAAGCAAGAATTAAACCCTAAAATTCACCGCATCCAAAAATAATCTTGCTTGAAAACCATTGGTTGTGCACACACACACATATCAATCAATCATTAAGGGCACAACCCAGATAAAGGGCCCATCACACTCCAAAACACATTCAAACCTAACGTTAATTAAAATAGAGTAGATGTTGGTCTTAAGGATTTGACTCGCTCTTCGAAGCCCAGACCGAGATTATTTTCAATTAGTCTATTTCTATCATTCAATTTGATGTCCAGCTAAGGGAGCAGAATCAAACAATCATGGTTGGGGGGTACACTAGGAACCGGAGGCGCAAGCCAAAGGAAGAACCTTCTCCCCAATCCCTCCCTCTAACTGGTTGGATTGACAGGATAGATCAAATCATTTCTTTATCTCAAGACGGGTTCTAGGAGTCTGTAGGTCTTTAGGCTAGCCCACTTAAGGACAGGTTTATTTATTTGTATTGCAAGGCACCTTTCATCCTTTCGTTCTGTCATGGATCCTTCCACATCCTATTAGCACTTCCAATCCTACCCTTTTACCACACTTATTCCTAAAATGATTATTATTCCAACCATACTTATTCTCATCCATCTTTTAGTTGGGATAATTCTGATTGGGAATACAGTTCCGGACCTCCGTGTTCAGGGTCTAACCCTGGACACCATAATCTTGATTCTTATCCTTCTCTGAGCTACATCGATTATAGATCACCTCCCTCATTTGGACAACCTAATATGATCTACAATCAAGAAGGATATGCTGATCCTTACCCTTCCCCAGATTATACTGCGTATAGGTCATCACCCCTATTTGAACAAGCTGAAATGACCTATTATCAAGGAGGGTATCAAGAACCTCAATTCATTAACTCCCCTGCACTGAACCCAAACTTGCCCAACCCTGAACCAAACTATTTGGTCCAGGTGAGCCAGGTCCAAGATAAGGTGTTGGCTAACTTAAGGAATACCATACAATCTTTAGATACTCAACCAACACTTTGCTCTGAAGAATTGGAGCCCCTGATTGAAATGATTGACAAACTTAACAAGTATCTATTGGATTGGCTCCAGGATGTTAAGGATAAGGGCCTGGGTGAGTTTTTACTTGAGAAGTTATCTAAATTGAGGATGAGATTTGTGATTGCGTTAATCCAATCTTGGAAGGATTCCTAGGATGAACCCTTAATGGGTGAGTTGATGTCAAAATCCTCTCAGGCATCTGTAGGAGGAACACGTTTTACGAGATCAAGGTCGACTAGGTTGTTCTAGAGCAGTCAAATAAGGATGATTTGATTTCTTCACCTGAGATCCCTGAGCTGGGGAATGAGGAAACTATGCCTCCGTGAATAAGAAAGTGATTGATTTTGAGACATACATTAATGACGATTTAGAATTCTTTGATTCTGAAGGTGAAGAATCATTATGTGAAATCTCACATGAGTTTACAAAACACAATTTTAGTGAGATTGAGGAATTCGATAAATCATTTGATGGCCCTGAAATTAAGGAACTTGATCCTATTAGGGCTCGCATGGTGGATTCAGATCCTGATTTCATGAAGGATTCAATTCAAAGCCCCATTCCTCAATTACACCCCTTTGAGTATATTGATGATTTTGTTTTTGAGATCACTAGACCCAAGTCAATTCTAATTCAGCAACAAATCTTGGACTTGGACATTTTAGATGGGGTGATTAATATGCAGGAGGTCCCAGAATTCAAAATTCTGATTAAGGATGATAGGAATTGGGAAATGATGACTTGGAAAGCCAATTTCGGAGGAAGTAAAAGATCGAGTCCAAGGGTTCCTATTTGTCTGAAACCACCAACTCTCTACTAGGACCCTTATGACATCTTTGATTCAGAGGATGTCCAACCCAAGTGCACATTCACAGATTATCCTTTTGAGCTTGATTTCTCTGTAACCCGACTTTTTGGTATTGGGTTGCAACCTCACAAATTGCAGGCCTGACCCCGCTTGC
Organism: Thalassia testudinum; assembly: GCA_037157565.1. Classification (NCBI taxonomy): domain Eukaryota; kingdom Viridiplantae; phylum Streptophyta; class Magnoliopsida; order Alismatales; family Hydrocharitaceae; genus Thalassia; species Thalassia testudinum. Next base: position 52,177,253 of record JAZHRO010000035.1, on the reverse strand, counting down.
ATACTAATCTCAGGTTTTGGATAATTTTTATCTAGAACCTTAGATATACTAGACCATGGGGTATGGGTTAGCATCACAATCTGGTCCACATCTGTAGATATCTTCTCATGGCAAGTCCAAAGCTAGATTTTCTTATTCTGATGATGACTTGCACCTATGAATTCTTTATTTTTTCTTCTTTATATAGTGTACCTAGCTGAAGGCACTAAATTCAGCATGTAAACAATTTCTTTTCATCCAAGAGTGGATCTGTTATTCACGCAATTCAGGTGCTTTCTACTCTACTCCACTCTATTTTATGTCTTTTTAATACAATAAGGACATTGCATTAGATAGGCATGGGAGGTGGATATTCATCACTGAATTATTTCGTCAGCTTCGTAGATTCTTTTTGTTTTCTTTTTATTTATTTAAAAATAAATAAATAAATAAATTGTGGAATTAGTAAAGAGAACTTGGTCTTTAGAAAATTTTCAATAGTAGAAAATAAAACTATATGATTTGAACACTAAGACCCTTCAGGTCTTTGGGTTTAATCAGCCCGGGTGTCCACTATGGACTTGTTTCTCGAGTCCTCACCATTCTAAATTTAGATTTTAATTAGTTAAATAAGTTAGGGTGATAAGTACACGACTTATCAACCCACTGATGGGTCGGCCCGGATAGGTTGTTAATATGATATTTTTATCGTTGAAATGTGTATAGTGGTTAACCTAATTCAGACCTAACCATCTCTTTACAAATTTTTTTAACCTGGCCTAATTGATTTTATCTTGTCACTTTTAGGCCCAGGGTCGAACACAGGGAAGTGGGGTTAAAGTCGAGTTTCTACGTTTTCCCTAAAACGCGTCTCTTCCGTTCGTTTATTGTGTTTTTGGTGTTTTTCTTCTTTAGGTTTTTTATGGTAATCCTTGTTCTTGAGGCACACCCTCAAAATTGTGTCCTTGGCTTTTAGCCAAACAGATCCCAAAACAAGTCTTGCTACTCGCAAGACGAGGTACCTGCAAGTCAAAGATTATCTTTTCTTTTTTATGTATTATTTTTTATCTTTTTACTAAGAGAAAAGCAAATAGACAGAAAGTAAATATAGTATGTATATATATATATGTAGTATATATATAAAGGGGTGGGGGTAGAGGTGGCGATGGAGTGTAGCACTATGTCGAGTCAGTCGACGTCTAGAGAGACGCAACCAACACGACTAGGTGCCGCGTGGAGTGTGGATGGAGGATGGATGATGTATGGGACCACACTTTTTTTGTACGCGTGTATCAGGGAATATCAGCAACTGGTGCAGATATTCCCGCGATATAGCGTATAATAAATAACATGAAAATATATGTACATATGTATGTATATAAGTAAATATATATATATATATATATGTATAGTTATATATGTATAGATATATATATATAGATATATATGTGTATAGTTATATATGTATAGATATATATATATAGATATATATGTGTATGTATATGTATATAAGTATATATATATATATTACTATATATATGTATATATATATGTATATAAGTATATATGCCTATATATATATAAGTATATGTATAAGTATATAGATGTATATATAAGTATATATATATATATATATTATATATATATGTATATATATTATATATATGTGTATGTATACATAACTATATAGATATACTATGTATATATATATATATGTATGTATATATATATTTATATATATAGTACTATAAGTGTGTGAGTGTGTGTGTATGTGTTGGTATAGGTGTGTGTGCGTCGGTGAACGTGTGTGTGTGTGCGTTGCTGTGAGTGTGTCTCTGTTAGTGAGTAAAAAAGAGAGAGAATACGTGAGAGAGAGAGCGGGAGCGGGCGGGAGAGATCAGTAGAGAGAGAGAGCGGGCGAGCGAGAGATCGCGGACGCGCGAGTTAAGACGTCTGCCGCCTCCGGCGGACGTCTGACGCCGCGTCGTCTGAAGGCGGAGGCAGACGTCTGAAGACGGCGGGTGCGGGCACGGCTTCGCGTAGGGTTCCTGCAGGCGTGCGCGAAGGCGACGGGCGGGCGAAGGCGTGGAGGAGCGAGCGTGGAGGAGGTCTGAAGGTGGTCGCGGAGGGTCGCGGAGGATGGCAGGGGGCGGCGCGAGGCTGTAGCCGGCCGCTGCAGTGTGCGCGGCGGACGGCTACAGGTGCAACTGCGGGGACGTCAGGACGGAGGTTGAGCGGGGAATGGCCCTGCAGGCGCGTGCGAAGTCGACAGGCAGCTGCGGGGACGGTCGCGGAGGAGCGGGAGGACCTGCTGCTGCCGTGGCTTCAAGCTTCGAAGCTTGGAGCGGCGGCAATGGCGTTAAAGAGAAAAAAAAATGAAGCGAGGGAATGCACCACGCCCACCGGCTCGTCGAAGAGCTGGGCGGTGGTGCTCCCACTGTGGTGGTGTGCACCACAGTGGGTTCTCCTGCTCGCCGGGTGCCTCCTCGACGGAGGGCCGACGTATGGGAGGGGAAAGCGGTGGAGAAGATGGCTGCGGGTTTTTGTTGCTGCAGCAGCCTCCATTGCGAGGATGAAGCTGCAGCTACTTATAGAGGAGGAGAGAGTGGCGTGCCGGCTGCAGCAGGGAGAGGGTGCGCAAGTTGCAGTTATAGGGAGCGGCGTTGGCAGGGAGAAGTGACGGGAAGAAGTGCTGCGTTGCATGCAGCTGCGGGAAGAGTGCAGCCGCGGGAAGGAGAGAAAAGAAGAAATCAAGAGGAAAAATAAAAAGAGGGTGATTTTGCAAGGAGGCACTTGAAGAAAAATGTAACTATGCAGGTGATTGTTTCACTCCTCTTCCTCTCTTGATTAAATGCATGCATGTAACCATTTTTACAAATGTGGCTATAGGATTATAATATACATAGTTAATGCTAGAAAATAGCATAAGAAGGCGTTATTATAGGCGTGTTTTGAGGTGCAAACATATACCCCCATGCCTATCTTTTGCTAGTCCCTAGCAAAACTGTATTTAGAAATGATCTTAAGCTAAAGATTTTCTTCTGAGGTGATATCGGTGTGTTTATTATCGGATATTGTGAGAACTAATTGTAGAGAAGATTACCAGTACTTTAAGTCTTACATGACAAAGATCATCTCTCAACTAACCAGGACTCTTGATATTTAAACCCTAAATACTATTTCCAAGACCCAGGAGGTTTTGCCGTACTCGAGAGCTCAAGAGGTTATGGTTGTGCATAGTGAAGGATCAAGACTGACCAGATGAACCTTAAGACTCACTCCCAGGGTTTCACGAATTTTTAAGTACAAGTTGGTCCCAGTTTCAGCTCGTGTTTTTGGATTGACCCTTAAGATGATTACGGAAAACTCAACTCCCATTTTCTGATTTTTTTTTTGTGGCTCACCGAAAAACAAAGTATACAGACATTTATGAGATATACTGACTCTTTTAAAACATCTCTTTTTTTTCTTTTCTTTTCTTTTTTTTTTCTTCTTTTTTTTTTTTTTTGAAACACGTGTCAGTATATCTCTTACAACACATTTTGAAGCACACTTTTTTTCTTTTTGGTGGAAAGAGTCACTCCTAAACACAAGACTAAAGCCTGGGATAAAAAGTCTACCTGCGCGCACAGGTAAGGACTCCACCTTCCCTAATGAACACTAGGGTTGGATCTTATGTTCACCTGGTCTTTCCTGATATGTGTAGTGTGAACCAAGTTTACTTAAGCTCTCAAGAAAAAGCAAACCAACGGATCCTGTACTGGTGTCTCAGGTACAAGAATACGTCCTTAGTTAAGAGAGATTTTGATCTATTTCGTCAATACTTTAAGTGAATTAAGCCGAGCCTGAGCGAATCAAGCTTCTGTGGCCTGGAAAATCTTCAAAAACAGAGGTTGAATATCCATAAACACTTATTGTATTTTTGTTTCAGCTTTTAGATTATTACTAAACACCATTTATTACTAATATATATATATATTTATTTATTTTTTTTCTTTTCTTTTTTCTTTTTCTTGCATATTTATAAATAGGTGGTAATTGTCTGCTACCATAAAATACCCGGATCCTATGGATGCCTATCCACCCCCCCATGCCAAACAATGCTATGTCCTCATATGCATGCAGGGAAAGGCAGAGAACGGACGACAGATCGGGTAACAGGAGCTGAGGTTCAGGGTATAAATCAGGGTGGAAGGGTGGGTGGATGGTGGGTGGTGAAGAGAAAAGCGAAGTAATCGCGATAGAGGCGTGAAAAGTAATGGTGGATGGTGAGAGATTTGGCATTTTCTGGGACGAGAGTGTCCCAGGCGGATCAGAAAACAGATCAGGAAGAGGAAGTTGGCCCTTAGATTGGCCAAGAAGGGGGGCTTTTTGGATAGATGGATCCAAAAGGGAATAGCCCCGGTGAGTAAGATGTGGGCTCAAGGTCCCAGTGTGGATTTGCAAATCCGCCTGATTCAGCGGGAAAGAAAGGGCAATCCGGTCTTCCATAGTGTGGACCGGCGGTGAGCAGCCCGGCGATGACTCAGACCACAAGGTATGGGAAGCGGAAAAAACCTCGTCAGAAGTCTGGTCAGGAGAAGGTACAGGAATAGGGAGGGATTGGGGAACGTCACAGTTTGTGTTGGTCAGGCAGTCGTCAGGTAATTCGCAGCAGTCTGAATCGGCTCCAATTAGTTCGATACACGTACTGACAGTCACGTCCTCGTCAGACGTGTCATCCTTGATGTGATCACTATCAGCATAAGAGTGCGGTGCTGCAGCGGGATTAACCTGAAATCCCGGAGGAATACTCGGAGCTTGCAGAATTTGATGAACCTGTTCCTGAGAAGGTTGTACCTGTGGTTGTGGACCACAGGGTACAAAGTTTTGCGGGTTTGGAACAGGTTGGGCGGGAAAAGTGCCCTGAGATCGAGTCGCCATGCTTAGTTGACTGATCTCAGCATTCTGCTGCGCCAAATGCTGAAGAGAGGTCATGTTTTCTTTATGGCGCTTTGACATTTCCGTCATCATTCGCAACAATTTATCAAGAGGTTTTGATGCGTGTTTGGTTTTCTACACACAAGGGCCTGATGGCAGATTTGCCATAGGATTAGACTGGGCCCTTGGGATGACGGGTGCGGACGATCGCATTGATCCACCAGCGGGGTTTCGACGCTGCGGGTTGTTGGACCATGCAAAACTGGGATGATTGTGCCACCCTGGGTTATACGTGGCAGAAAATGGGTTGTTCCCCAGGGTGCAGGCATCTTCTATGCCAGAAGACGTGTCCGCATATGTGTCCGAGTACACGGAGGCTTGGTCCTCCGTGTTGAAATACTGGCTCGCAGAAGCCAGTTCCACATGACTTACCGAGTCGCTTGGCGCGACACTCGATAAGGAAGGTCTTGTAGGGTTTCTCGGGATAAGCCTGGTGTTGAAAGAATTGGAATTGTGACGAAGTGGTGAGGCGGGGGTGTGTGCCATGTTTGTGGAGGAGGAGGATGATTCGGCTCTTTTTCTAGATTTATCAGTCAATACAAGCAATTCAGGGTTTTGTGACCTCCTCCCAAACATGCACTACCAGAGGAAGAGTTGAGGAGATGAGTAGGGAGAAGAGATGAGAGAAATGACGCTGCAAAGGTACACTTGATTACAAATCAATACAATCAAGTTCCTAACCTCGACAGTGTTCCCTTAGACTTAAAGATCTAAGTTACCTACTATCACGAACTACGGAACCGAATGCGAGCACCGCGGAACCACCGGGCCAGATTGAAAGGCCGTTTGCCCCAGTCTTAGACACCCGATAGCACGCGGGAACTCTCACCAGCACGTAGTCGCTACACGCAGGTAGTTAGAGGCTTAGGGTCAAGTTACTACCAGTTTTAATTAGAGGCTTAGGGTCAAGTGCTTTTGGAATGTGAAGGGCGTTGTTTACGGGTAATGCCCAAGTGATTGATTTTAAGAGTGTGTAAGAACAAGCATGCAACGGGGAAATCTCCCCGAATTGAAGTTTTTATTGGCGAATGGTTTTTAGAGTTCAGCCTTAAGTAGTATGAATTTTAGGGTTTTGCTGAATTACCAATTCAACCAATCTCCGGGTTTTTGCAAAAATACAGGTTTTCCTTCTAAAACCCAAGAAACCCTTCTTCAATTATCAGTTAGTTAATGCATGCTAAAATGCAATGGGCTACCCTAAATGGAGATTTCTAAGTGTGGATGCACGAATCAGTTTTATATCAATGTGACAGGGAGCCAAAGCACTTCAATTCAAGTGCTCCCAATCACCAGAAATGATTTCCACACACAAGGCTTCAACCAAAAGATAAAGAAAATAAAATTGTTGGGGTTGAAGTATTCAGGATCGAATCACAGGCAAGTTTGAAAAGTCGTGGAGGGGTTGGAATCAACTCAATTCCAAGTCTCCCCACCAAAAATGTGATCCTGAATTAAAGATAAGTGAGGCAAAAGAGGGATATAAGCAATCTTTTTCTTTGCCTCAAAGAATACTTCCCTCGGCGAGAAATCCAAGAATCAAGATTCTCGGATTTTCGCTATGCGAAGTGTGGCGGGAAATCCCGGGGCAGTGGGAGTGAATACAACCAATCAAACAAGTGAATTTTAATCCACTTGCCCCAAGAAATCCCAAGAAGTTTTTCTAGTTTTTAGTTTTAAATTTTTTTTTTTTTTATTGTGGTGGCAAGTTAACCCTAATTTGATGAGAAAAGAAAACCTACTTGTTCGGCAATGTGTGCGAAGCTCCAATGCGATGTCGGCGTCTTCACGCTCTCGTTCCTGCCTTGGATCTGCCCTCATTCCCGACTTCGTCTGCTTTCCTTCTCCTTCCACCAAGTTCACCTGCACACCAAAAACAATAATACCCGTGAAGAGGGAAGAGAAAAATTGAAAGGATTTGGATAGAAACTTACTCGAAGGCGCACCTCCCCGGCAACGGCGCCAGAAAAGTGTGATGGGTCGGCCCAGATAGGTTGTTAATATGATATTTTTATCGTTGAAATGTGTATAGTGGTTAACCTAATTCAGACCTAACCATCTCTTTACAAATTTTTTTAACCTGACCTAATTGATTTTATCTTGTCACTTTTAGGCCCAGATTCGAACACAGGGAAGTGGGGTTAAAGTCGAGTTTCTACGTTTTCCTTAAAACGCGTCTCTTCCGTTCGTTTATTGTGTTTTTGGTGTTTTTCTTCTTTAGGTTTTTTATGGTAATCCTTGTTCTTGAGGCACACCCTCAAAATTGTGTCCTTGGCTTTTAGCCAAACAGAGTCCCAAAACAAGTCTTGCTACTCGCAAGACGAGGTACCTGTAAGTCAAAGATTATCTTTTCTTTTTTATGTATTATTTTTTATCTTTTTACTAAGAGAAAAGCAAATAGACAGAAAGTAAATATAGTATGTATATATATATATATGTAGTATATATATAAAGGGGTGGGGGTGGAGGTGGCGATGGAGTGTAGCACTATGTCGAGTCAGTCGACGTCTAGAGAGACGCAACCAACACGACTAGGTGCCGCGTGGAGTGTGGATGGAGGATGGATGATGTATGGGACCACACTTTTTTTGTACGCGTGTATCAGGGAATATCAGCAACTGGTGCAGATATTCCCGCGATACAGCGTATAATAAATAACATGAAAATATATGTACATATGTATGTATATAAGTAAATATATCTATATATATATATATGTATAGTTATATATGTACAGATATATATATATAGATATATATGTGTATAGTTATATATGTATAGATATATATATATAGATATATATGTGTATGTATATGTATATAAGTATATATATATATATTACTATATATATGTATATATATATGTATATAGATATGTATATATATATGTATATAAGTATATATGCCTATATATATATAAGTATATGTATAAGTATATAGATGTATATATAAGTATATATATATATATATTATATATATATATATATTATATATATGTGTATGTATACATAACTATATAGATATACTATGTATATATATATATATATATGTATGTATGTATATATATATTTATATATATATAGTACTATAAGTGTGTGAGTGTGTGTGTATGTGTTGGTATAGGTGTGTGTGCGTCGGTGAACGTGTGTGTGTGTGTGCGTTGCTGTGAGTGTGTGTCTGTTAGTGAGTAAAAAAGAGAGAGAATACGTGAGAGAGAGAGCGGGAGCGGGCGGGAGAGATCAGCAGAGAGAGAGAGAGCGGGCGAGCGAGAGATCGCGGACGCGCGAGTTAAGACGTCTGCCGCCTCCGGCGGACGTCTGACGCCGCGTCGTCTGAAGGCGGAGGCAGACGTCTGAAGACGGCGGGTGCGGGCGCGGCTTCGCGTAGGGTTCCTGCAGGCGTGCGCGAAGGCGACGGGCGGGCGAAGGCGTGGAGGAGCGAGCGTGGAGGAGGTCTGAAGGTGGTCGCGGAGGGTCGCGGAGGATGGCAGGGGGCGGCGCGAGGCCGTAGCCGGCCGCTGCAGTGCGCGCGGCGGACGGCTACAGGTGCAACTGCGGGGACGTCAGGACGGAGGTTGAGCGGGGAATGGCCCTGTAGGCGCGCGCAAAGTCGACGGGCGGCTGCGGGGACGGTCGCGGAGGAGCGGGAGGACCTGCTGCTGCTGCTGCCGTGGCTTCAAGCTTCGAATCTTGGAGCATCGGCAATGGCGTTAAAGAGAAAAAAAAACGAAGCGAGGGAATGCACCACGCCCACCGGCTCGTCGAAGAGCTGGGCGGTGGTGCTCCCACTGTGGTGGTGTGCACCACAGTGGGTTCTCCTGCTCGCCGGGTGCCTCCTCGACGGAGGGCTGACGTATGGGAGGGGAATGCGGTGGAGAAGATGGCTGCGGGTTTTTGTTGCTGCAGCAGCCTCCGTTGCGAGGATGAAGCTGCAGCTACTTATAGAGGAGGAGAGAGTGGTGTGCCGGCTGCAGCAGGGAGAGGGTGCGCAAGTTGCAGCTATAGGGAGCGGCGTTGGTAGGGAGAAGTGACGGGAAGAAGTGCTGCGTTGCATGCAGCTGTGGGAAGAGTGCAGCCGCGGGAAGGAGAGAAAAGAAGAAATCAAGAGGAAAAATAAAAAGAGGGTGATTTTTCAAGGAGGCACTTGAAGAAAAATGTAACTATGCAGGTGATTGTTTCACTCCTCTTCCTCTCTTGATTAAATGCATGCATGTAACCATTTTTACAAATGTGGCTATAGGATTATAATATACATAGTTAATGCTAGAAAATAGCATAAGAAGGCGTTATTATAGGCGTGTTTTGAGGTGCAAACACCCACCCTCTGATCTGAGGGAATTTTAAGTCTAAGCATCTACACACTATTGGCACTAACTCGCTTTTCGACTGTTTTAACATAAATTGGGTAGCTAATGAACCTTCTAGGGTGGTATGGATTGCAAGTTATCATGGGTAATAGCCCATTGGTAGGTTGTCCAGAGCCCAGTCACATGACCATTCTTTTCTTACTGCCTTTAGGTAAATCTTAGATCAGGGAAGCCACCTACTTAAAGAAAGAAAAAAAAAGGCCAAAAAGAAAAGGAAAAAATAGAAAAGGAGAAAAGAAAAGAAAAAGAAATAAGCCACACTTCACCGCACGAGTATGGCTGGCAAGTTATCGTGGGTAATAACCCATTGGTAGGTTGTCCAAAACCCAGCTCAAGAAACACACATATAATTCCAAAACACTTAGGAAGAAGCGGAGAAGTAGAATAAGCCAAGGAGATATACACTGGGTTCGCCCTTGTGTTGACCCCATAAAAATAAAAGTAGGGAGAAAGCTACCGGTCGAATAGATACACCTTTAGGCAGAATTTCTTTTCAAGGTCACCTAAGGGCGTAGAAACCCGAAGTCCGTTCTAATCGCCGATCAATGAGTCTATCACATTTCACACAAAGATGCTTAGAACCTAGGGTTCTCTCCGAGTCTTGGGTAGGTTGAGTGGCAGTAGAAAGCTACTCCGAAACCCTAAACTCAAAAATCCAAAAAAAAATAGAAAAAAAGAAAAGAAAAAGATCCTTCTTTGAATAAGGCGAGGGCTTGAGGCGGTCTGCATTTGGACAGTCACCCGGGCACTGTTATGTCTTTGTAGTTCAGGTCTTACTTGAAATCTCTAAATGTTGAAAAATAACTATTGCCCAAGAAATCCGACCTAATTCTCTTAGAAATAGCATGTAGATTTGCTAGGGACCAGCAAAAAATAGGCATGGGGGTGTGATGTAAACATGTTTATATCACATAAACCATCTATTTTTGCGCATTCTTAGACATAGAATTTCATCATATATTATAAATATTGCATAACATTCATCATCTTACATTTAGGTTAGGTTGTATACAGTTTAGGTTAATTTCCATTTTTATGGTCAAGTAACAGGGTAACATTTAATCAGGGCCTCGAATTGAAGATCCAACTGTACGGATCTGTTCAGAGCAACGATCGGAGTTCAACGACTCTAAGATCTCCCCGATCGGACTTCTATAGCATCAGATGCAGTTCAAGAAAGATCAAAGGTCAATGGGCCAAGATGGTGTAAATCCGTACATTAGATGACAAATCTGACCACACTGATGGGTTCGGATCGACGATCGCAGCCCAACGGCATGAAAATCTATCCAATCCGACATCTGTGGCACCATCTGCAACTCACAGAAGATGGACGGCCATGATGGCAACATGTGGTGCCATCACAGCTGCCCAAATCGACCGCACCATCTCTTCTCAACCTCTAAAGGCGCAGGCGAGGCAAGATGGATGCTTGGCCCTTAAAACCTAAGCGTGACACAAAGGGGGGCATGGCTTGTTGGTCGCACGCCTGTGGGCGAACCACAAGTCGCGAGATCGACCCTCGCCCCCGCCTTAAATCAAGGGCACAGGCAGGTGCGGTCAAATTGAACCATTGGATGCACAATGGACAGTGATGGAGCGACCACGTGGCGTGTCCAGATGCGAGGAGCACTGCATGCATAGTCAGACACGCATGCGAACGCCGGATCGCACGCATAGGCGCGATGAAGGCGCGAGCACGATGGCTTTTAAGCAGTCCGATCGTTAATATTGCGCATACTTAGGAAGAGAGTTTTGTGTGCAGACGGAGAGAAGGCGTGGCCGTGCCTGACCTACGCCCACATTCAGCTCTTTAGTGACGAATAAATCCCTCACTAAAGACCTGTACATTAAATTTTAAAGGATAAAATGACCTTTTTGCCCCTTTAAACCTCACCTATAAATAGCCCTACGACCCCCACATATCCATGATCCCTTCCTCTCTTCTCTCACCCCCTCCAAAGCTTTAAGACCTTGTCCCAAACCCAGGATGCTTCATTAAAGTTAAAAATACAATTTTTCCACCTTCTCACCCCATTCGTGGAGCATTCCGCGGTTGTCCTCTCACCGCCATTCAGGAAGCGAATCCTACTACGACGTCATCCTACCCCATTCTCCTTCATCCCACATCTCACCACCTTCGTTCGGGAACTCCGTCGTTGCAGCTCGTCCTCCAAGCAACCATCGAGGATGATAACTTCTCTCCACCTTTTACCGCTTTCTAATGTAGATTTCCCACTTTCTAGTGTAGATTTCCAGTCTAGTGTAGCGAGTAGTTGTAGCAAGTAGTTGTAATGAACATTGCTCTATGGTAATGAAATCCAAGTTTATTCTATCTCAGTTTTCTCTTTATTTGTAATATTCTCTCTCTTTCTTCTATTATTTATTCTTTAAGTAAATAGCTAGTTTAGATTCAATTCGACCGGCTAATCTACTTCGTGACAAATAAAATAAATGCGATTTTAATGAAACGTCTACCCCTTTGTGTTTGATCCAGAATTCCTTTTGAGTTTCGGTAAAATTTATCTGTTGATGGTTTTTCTCGCAAATCGCACTACAACGGTGAGTTTTCAAACTCAACTCTGTTTGCGTAGATTTTCTAAATCAACACTCATCTCCTTCTATCTTCATAGAGCTTGAGCTTCAGCTTTCATCAAGCTTCTTCCAATCCTAAGCCTAAAATATTCGTATCCAAATACAATGTTAAATCTAACATATTTTGTTATCATTAAAATCAATGATCATATGTTTCTTTCAAAAAAAAATCAATGATCATATGCTTTATCACCAACATGAAGTACTAGCAGAATTTATCCGCCAGCTCTTGGAAGTAGGTAATCTATCCTATTGGCAGCTCGTTAAACCATTCGTGAGCCATGCTGGAAAGATATGACGAGAATACTCTACAGAGCACCCCATCAGGACAACTGTGTACAAGCATCATTTGGCGATAGCTCTCCACAAAGCTATTGGGGTCTGTCGTTCCATCATATTAAACCATAACGGGTTGCTTGAATTTCTCCAGTAGAGGTGCCATCATTACCTCCTCTATGAAGGGGTAGGTAGTGACATACACCTACGGGCGTATGCCTCTCATTGCCTAGGTGACCTGATGGACAATCTCGGGTAGCGAGCCCCCTCTGCTGGTCGCCATGTGGTAATCTCTAGACTGCTCCCCTGATGAAGGCAGATGGGGAGCTTTAGGTGGGCTAGGAGGAACTTCCCCTTTCTGGCTACTAAGCACCTGCATTTTAGCTTCTCGAGCTGTTCGCGTAGGCAGCTGTTCTTTTCTACCATACAATGCCACTTCAATTGATAGTCAGTAGGATTGGAGTTTTGGTGCTCCTTCGGCTGAATCTTGCATTTTCCTTGATCAGCTTTATTTCAAGTAGTTGATCCGCACTCAACTATTATTTAGCCTTTAGAGCCACCAACCTAGCTTCGTACTCCTCTTCCCTCGCCTGCATCCCGAGGAGAGAGTCCTGCTGAGGATTCTCAGGACGAGAAGGCTCAGGTTGCTAGCTAGGTTGTGCGGGCTTCTCCCTGCTAGGTTCGGTGTGCAGGTGGCATTCCTTGAACAGAGAAATGCTGGATTCCATTGGGGCGACCTTCTTGGAGTTAGTGTGAGAGGAATTTCAAGTTGTGGGAGCCATTGCTTCGATTTAGATTAAGGAAATGATATCAAATGATAGTCGTTTCCTACAGACGATGCCAATTGATCGAGGTCTTAATCGACCGGGGACCCGAATCAAAGAAATGTCACAAATAATCACAAAGATAGAGTCACAAGAAATTGGTAACCTAGTTCCACCCAAAGGGGTGTGCGTTTGAGAGGAGATCGATGCTCCCAAGATTTTACTATGGTGGTTGGTAATACGGTCACTCCTTGTTCTCTCTCTTGGAAAATGCGTGAAACCCCTTCTTAAGGCTTCCCTTCTCTATTTATAATACACAAAATATCGCAACAACTCTTCGATTCATAACAGACTTCGCAAATTCCCCGGCTCCTCCGTTATTTGGCCATAAATAGCCTTTACAGCGCAAACTGTTAGCGTGGATGTTATTGCCACCTCTTCAACTCCGGTCAACTGAATTCTTTGGCAGGTCGAGTCTGCCCAGATTCACTTGAGTTTTGGATTGTTGGGTAGATGGATCCATCAAGCTGATGAGCCCATATTTGTGGGCTAATTAGTTACTTAAGTGCCTAGGAATTAGATTAATATTAACGTATACATAGCATGCATTAAGATATAAATAATTTAGTTTATATATATTTGCTTGTATTCATTACACTCATATATAAATTATTTAGCACGCATTAGAATAACATTAGTCTTTAGGTTGCATTATATGCATGTATTTGAATTAACATTTTATGTGAGGGTTTATACATAAATAAACCAATATTTTTATTATTCATTTTTATTCTCTCTTCTTTGCAGGGAATACGTGCGTTCTTGTTGCCAGCTGCACGCCATTGAAGATGGCAGTCAAGGAGGAGCGGGAGAAGTGGATCTGGTCTCCTCGACTATGATAAGAAGATGGAGGCAGCCATGCTAGGGGAGGCCACCACCCACTCCATCACCATGCTACGCTCCCACCACCGACCTCCATGGACGAGTTCCACCACACCATGGGCCGACGAGGTGACAGCTCGTCACACCAAACCGGTGGACTTGTGCCAACACTGTGCGTGAGCCTTCACGACTCCACCTTACTGTAAGCACCTCAGCGTGCACCACCACCATCACCACCACTGCAGCCACACGCCAGCAACCATCCACGTGTGTTTAAGACATCTGGGAATGTTCCCAGACGTCTGAAGCCCCTACAGCACCACCTTCATCCTCACTTCCCCTTCGTTTCTTCTTCCCCTATTGTTCCTCCACCAAAAACAACCCAAATTGTCATCACCACCTCCACCACCTCACCGCACGCATCACCTCCAACAACCCTCTCGTGCGCATCACCTTCGCACACTACCAGTAGCCCATGTGCGCAAGCTCCACTAAGCACATCACCCTTGAGCACAGCCATGCCGCGTACAACCACTCCAGAGCCAGCATCCTCGCGTGAAGCCCCGGCCTTGCATGCTGTTGGTCACCTCCTTGCCGCGTGTGCAGCCACAACTGCACAACCCGCTTTCCTTCCTCTTCTTCCTCACCATCGACAGGGAGGAAGGAACCCATCACCCACTGACCACGCCCACACGCAGCCACTACCTCCGGCCACGAAACTCCATTCCATCAACACCATCGACCTCGTCTTGCCCTCGCGAGGCTGCCTACCCTTCGAGAGGTCCACCACAGTCCACGCACATCGTGAGCATGCCTCCACTGCCGGCAGCCTCCTCCTCTTAGGTGATCGTCACCGGTCACCATTCATTGAACCGTAACTATCATTGAGTTCCCCTCGTCATGGCCGACCTCCACCAAAGTTTTCATGACCAGCCGCGGCCTCCAGTGCACATGCATCTAAGAGGTCCAAGTCCTCTTTTTTGGGTTTAAATACATATTACATTTCATGCCATTGATGAGAAAATGCATTTTTGGGATTTGATTAGTTTATTCATCTGAATTTGCACACTTGCCCTCAAGCTTCAAAGTACTTATTCCATGCATCCACATCCTCATATGTTAGCTTAGATCTATAAATAAATGCATGAAATGTCATCAAACTTAAAGGAAAAAGACCAATATCTTGGAGTGTAATTACATTACATGCCATTGCAATTTATTTCAAGGAAGGATAATTACGCACATAACCTCACATTCTCAAATTACTGTGTCTTCTTCTTTTCACCTTATTTCACCTCGGATTTAGCACAGCTCTCGCACTTGATTGGACAAATACAAGGGAAAAATATTCGTTGATTTATTGCATCCGTTCCTCCCTATGGATACGACCTAACTCTTCGTATTTAGTTTTATTGAAATATTTTTGTTTGGGATTTTCCACCACGATTTATTCACTACGACAACGTATTTTCTGATACATTATCTGCAAGCGTAAAATTCCCAATTGAATGGCATTGTTTCTAGGTGATACGATCAACTACGATTCGTATAAAAATATGTCGTTGTCGTAGTATATGTCACAAATACTAACCATTGTCACATCAATTTTATTTAATTACATAATTTTTACTAGTTTATTCCAAGTCATTCACTAAGAGGCAGTTACTGATATACATCACTCTCTAAGTCCAATATTATGCTTTAATTCCAAAAAGATTGGCTTTATGTACAATTATGAATGAATGAATTAATGAATAAAAGAAATGAATTAATTTTATACATAAGAATAAATTATAAATGCTTGAAACAACTATTTACAATTAAGCATCAAGCACTATAACTAATTACTATATTCTATCTATTTATAACTTATAGTAATAATTATTGCGTATCTATACAATAATATGTTATAAAATATATCATACTAACTTAACTTAATATACTAACACCTATAGTAACATATATAATATGTACAGCGATTTATATAAGCGTCGCTAAACCTTAGGAAAAATTATAAACATGAACTAAGGTCAAAATAAGGGTCTATAGTAACATTTATTATATCTACAGTGACATATTTATTTGTCAATAAAGCTCATATGTTATTTATATGCATATATGAGCTCAAACACTCTATATACTAGTATTCTATATTAACATATTATTTACAATATACTATACTTATATACATATACACATATACTATATATATGTTACATATGTACAGATACACACGCACACAACAGACTTAGCCTTTTTTTTTTTACTTAGTTGCAGAGGCTCCTTTCTTCCTCTCTTCCCTTAATTAATTAGGCATGATTACTGTTCATCTTTAACAAAAATTAGGGTTTTTAATTGGCGAGCGGCCTTTTTGAGGGATACACAGCACCCTCAAGGGGTGGGACCAGACCTTTACTAAGGCCACCCATAATTCGTTATTAAGCCCTCTTAATTCCAATTTTTGCTCGTTAATGGGCCCATTCAGGCCCATGCACAGTGCCAGGCCCCCAGCTGCACCGCACATCGAAGTCTCAATGCCATATTCAATTCATGCTCAGAGGGGATAAGAGGAGAGGGTTTCAGGCACCCGACACCCGTGATGAAAGAAGAGGGGGGAGTAAAAATAATATAAGCGCCCGTAGCCACTTTTCCACGCCTGATGTGGCGCTTTATTATCGCCCCACAAGCGTTGCAGCTGAGGTGCGCATGTGTTGGATTTGTGACTTTCGCCCTTGATTCAAAGGCCATAAATTATTATAATTTAAAAATAAATTATGGGGTCTTAAAGTATATACATAGGAATACTTAATTATGCAATTTATTTTCAAAAATAATTATATTTACTATATAAATAAATTAGCTAAATATTGTGATTTGTACATACTGTATTCATGTTTATTTCTCAATTAACGTTTAAATTAGTTAATTAATAATCTAATTGATACTGTACAGTATTAATATAAATATTAAAGTATTTAATACACATTTCTATTGTATTTTACAAGTTTTATTTTTATTTATTTACATTTAAATATCAGTTTTCAGGCTATTTTACATATAAATTAGGTATAAATAGTATAATACAATATAAATATAGTTAAATTAGTTTAAATTACTTAAAATATTATAATACAAATGTATAGTATAAATTATCTCAGTTATAACTTAATTTACTAATTTATTTTAATTTAACTTAATAACTTAGCTAGTAACTTAATAAATTAATTATTTATTATATATACATAATTAAATTATGATATAGGATTTATAATATACATAATACATATATAAATATGTATATATAGTACCATTAGTACATACAGTTACTTACAAGGTTTTATATATTTACTTAAGTTATAGTATATATACGTTAGTATAAATAATAAATAGTTATATGATTAAGTTATATACAGTTTAAATAATCTTAAATATTTAATTTAAATTATACAATATATATATAAGTTAGTTATACCTATTATACACCTATTTTACAATATATATACATATAGCTTACTATATAGCCTATATTTATAAGTATATACATAATATACATGGTATTTTTGGGTATTTTTAGGGTTTTTCTATTTTTTATGGGTTTTATATGTTTTATAGAGGTAGGGGATGAGAAAGAAAGAAAGAGATGAGAGATAGAATGTGTTTTTGGTATTTTTATAGGTTAAGGTCTTTTATTAAGTTTTAAGGCAGACTGAACCATCGGCTGGTATGTTCTACCAAGCCGGGGGTTCAGAATGCCTTGAAACTTGGCATGCACTTAAAGATATAACTAATCCTACTCTCTACACCTTTATTTTATTTTTTTGGAATTTTTATATCATTTTTTTATTTACAAAGTTCGTACAACCTAGGCCTAAGAAGGGTTTTCTAATGTGAACCTAAGGCCTTGAATCCTAGTCTAAAGGCTGGATAGGCAGTAAACTGCCTTAGATGTGCTCAATACAGTTTAAGATAGATGTTCCAACCAATAAACATGATTTTCATTTAATTTATCCTTTAAATTTCCAATGTGGACAGTTAGGCACAAAAGTAGCTAACTAAGGATAATTAAAAACACAATACAAGCTATTCAAATGCAATTAAAAGACATAAAAGTACATGAATACTTGTTACAAATTATTGCACACATTACAAACATGTCAGCCATTCAACTATCCTAATTCTAGCCTACTGTCCTACTGATTCAGCCATAGCAGAAGCAACAGCTGCAGCAGTAACTTCAGACAATAGTAGCAGCAACTGCAGCAATAGCTACAATCACTCTCAACAGCTCTCAATGAGCTACTGCAGACACCTAGAACTTGGTTTCTAAGGTTGTAGTGCAACCATCAGGATCTCAATTTCAATAGTTTTGAATTGGGTATTTCAGTGACCAGAAATATATTCCAATCTATAAACACCCTATGATCAGACTAAATAAAACTGATCCAGGAGTGTTTATTCACTAAAATCTAATCAGATATACATTTTTAAAATCAATTAGACTCTATTGATACAATCATGCAGATCGTAAAAACCAATTATTGATTCAAAAAATGTCCCAAGTTCCTTTTATGCTGGTCTGAAAATCATTTGGTGTACTTAAATCCATAGAACTCCAATTTGATCTTCATTTCACACCATTGATAGTGTGAATCATGAAGATCAAATCAAGAGTTGAATTCTTGTAATCATGGCACCAAAACCTCATTGAGATCCCTCAAAAGTCAGTTAGATGTCCATGATTAGTTTGGGATCAAAATGTGCATTGAAAAATAAGTGTCTCCCATATAAGGCTGTTGCTATGAATTTAGCACTGATTTAATCATGTTCTTATCTTGAACACCATTGGTTGGTGATCAAATCATAATGCATTGGATCCTTGTCCTATCTCAAATCAGGGAGACTGATTCTCCTTGATAGAACTCCTCAATAAGTGACTTAGATCAGGTATACGCTCATCCATAAATCAAAACAACACTCAAGGACATTGGGATCCTTGCATATACCCAATCAAAACCACTAAAATCCTCAAACAACTCGATTAAATCCAATAAAGCTCAAAATTGAATTCAAATCTCCGATTCGATCATGAAAACCATTTGCATGCAAAATCAAGTCATTTGAGTTTGTGAACAAGATGGGGGTTCTTGTGAAATTGCGAGATGAATGAGAGAACCCCCAAGGTGGGTATGATGCTAATTTCAAATCTGAGACTCAAAGCCCTCAAATCTGAAATTAAGTCTAATGAAGGGGTGATTTATGGATTTAATTACGAGGAAAAATAGGGAACATGAATTAGTGCTATGAAGGGGGAGGTTAATGATCAAATGAGCGAGATGGATTCATCTCCTCTGATCTGAAACGATCAGAGGAGGTGGAGTGCAAATTCTACACTATATTAATCTACTCCTAGCTAGCAATCAATCCAGTGAATTTCCTACATCTGATCTACTTCTACTCTACTCTAAATTATACTAACTAAACTACAATTAACTAGGAAATAGGGAAATCCTATTCTAATCAGATGAATGGGACCTGTTGAGAAGATCTGCAGCTGATGGCTGCAGCTGTTGGGACCTAGTTCCACTTCTCTTTTATGTTTTGGAGTTAACAAAATCATTTTAAATCTAATGAGTTGTTGAAGTATTATTTTCAGGAAATAACAGGATCTAAGGATGGATGAAAGAGGTTATGATGGAATGAAAATTGAAGATTTTAGTTTTGTTTAGTTTGTTGCAACTTAGAACTTTTGTATGTCTCCTAACAAGAAAAAGTTAACTTAGGAGTTAAAATCAAAATAGAGATAATTAGGGATCAAAATCACCTTCAGTCATTCATTTTATAACTAAAGATCGACTCTTTGAAAATATTATCGTATAGCTAAGATAAGATTTCCTTAAAATTTGGTTTAAACTTATAAAACAAGGTACCTATAGCAAGTACCAGTACTAGTAATAAGTACCGGTACATGCTAGGCACAGGTTTGGGCCTAAGTCCCAAACTGTGAACAATAAGTACCAGTACTCATCATGAGTATCGGTATTAAGTGTTCACAGCCTCATTGCTTATGAGTCACAAGTATCAGTACTTGTGATATGTACCAGTACCAAGTAACTTTGTTGGTACTCAACAGAATGCAATGAGTACCGGTACTAATGATCAGTACCGATACCCCAGTCATTGTTGGGCTAACTGTGAGCAGTCAGTACCGGTACTACAACTTCAATACTGGTACTAACTAGCCGTTATGCCTAATTAGAGTGGCTATATTGCAATTTATGTTAATTCTAATCTTCCCAAATTGCCCCTAACCGCTAGTAATCGTAGGAGAGGTGTTTAGTGGCCTATATAAACATTCTTTGAGTATCATTTGCAAAATATCATCAAGCTAAAAATACTCTCTTTGCCTGCACCTCAATTTCTCAATTTTCTAGTTACAAAGGAGCTTGACTTATTGCATTCTTCTCAAGGTTATTCTTTGCTTGCAACAAATCTTCAAAGGCGATTGTGCACTTCTTTGTTTTATCGTTCGCTTTCAATTTAGTATTCTCGTTAGATTAATTCATACACTTTTAAGCAATATATCTGTTGGAGACTTAGGAACTATAGTTGTAAGCTTTTTATATCTTGCTTATACCTGTACTTTTGTTCATTTCTTTATCTTGTAATTGGGTTGAGGTAACCCGTTAATTATCTTAGATTATTAGTAAATTGATTCCCTCCGGGTTGAAAAATAAGGTTAAAAATCCTAAGTCGGGAGACTTAGGTAGACTTAGGTAGTGGAGTATCTGAGTGAGGGGAACCACTATATATTTCGTGTGCTTTTTGTGGCTTGCTTTGTCTTGTAATATTTTTTATACCACACTATTTATCCCCCCTTCTAGTGTGCTTGTGCTCTACAAATCCTACAAGTGGTATCAGAGCGGGCTATGATAAGAAGTAATTTTTCTCTCTCGCAATGGCATCATCAGCCAAGCACATTGAAGATTAGTCATCCATACGTCCTCCCTACTTTGATGGGATAGCCTATGGATACTGGAAGAGGAGGATGCAAATCTTCCTTAAGGCCATGGATGAAGACTCGTGGACTCTCATTCAAGAGAAGTACACGGATTCGGAGCCGCAGGAGGGAGTTGTTTGGACAGTAGATCAAAAGAAGATTGCTAGGAATGCAAAGGCAATGAACATGTTTTATTGTGCGTTATCAAGGGATGAGTTCAACTGTATCTCCGCGTGCAAGTCCACGTACGAGATATGGAATACTCTTCAAGTCACATAGGAAGGTACAAGCAAGGTAAAAGAAACATGAATCTCAATTCTAACCGAGAGTTATGAGTGTTTCAGGATGGAAGAAGGAGAAACAATTAATGTGATGTACACGAGATTTGGAGATATTATCAATCCCATGAAGAAATTGGGAGTGAATTTTATGGAAGAACAACTTGTAAGGAAGATCTTGAGATCCCTTACAAGTGATTGGTCTCCAAAGTCCACGGCGATCCAAGAGGCGAAGGATTTATCAACTCTATCCTTGGATGATCTGATTGGAAGCCTCATGGCGTATAAGGTCCAATTGGAAAACATGAAGAAGAACAAGAAGAGATCTGTGAGCAAGAAGAAGGAGCTTGCTTTTAAAGCCATGAAAGAGGATTCAGACTTCAACGATTTCGACTCCAACGAAAAAGAGGAGCTTGCTCTTCTAACGAGAAAATTTCGAAGATTCATCCAAAAATAAGGTAAGAGAGTCAATAAGTTTTCAAATGACATTATTTGTTTTGAGTGCAAGAAGAAGGGACATGTACAAAAAGATTGCCCTATGATCAAGAAGAAAAGAGAAGAAAAGAAGAAGGATAAAGAACTTGATCAGAAGAAGATTTCAAGAAAAGCATACAAAGCAACTTGGGATGACAATGATTCTGGCACGGAATCATCTTCCGAAGAATCTGAAGAAACAAAGGTTGCACATCTTTGCTTAATGGCAAACAACAATGGATCTGAAAAGGAGGTAGATTCTGAAATTACTTTTGAAGAATTGTTACAATCTTATGAAGATTTATATCATAAAGCTAGGATGATTAAAAAGGAAAATAAGGTCTTACATGATAGTTATAAGACAATAGAAATAAAAAAATCTTGTTTAGAAATAGAATTAGAAATGTCAAAAGAAACTAACAATCAATTACATGCAAAAATAGTAGAATTAGAAGATATTTATAAACACTTTGATGGAACTTTGAATAATCTAAAAACAACAACTAGGTTGAATATAGAATTTTGTAATAATTTAAAAGCCAAGTTCAATAATAAAAAGAACACACAAAATAAATCACATGCACCTAGACATGTATGGATTTATCAAAAGGTCAAAAATCCTAAGAATTATAGATCTAACACAAAGGTGATCTATAAACCTAAGGATTTAAAGGGTACTAACCATCAAGGACCCAAAAGAAAATTGGTACCTAAAATAGATTTGATAAACTATTTTGAAGGTCAAGAAGGACAAATGGATCCTAGACAATGGGTGTTCCAAGCATATGACGAGACACTCAGACCTCTTTATCAAATGGACAAGAATAGAAGATGGAGGACACATCAAGTTGGATGACAACAAACATTGTCGCATTATTGGTGAAGGAACAATAGGTAATTCCTCTAAGCAGGTACATAATGTTCTTTTAGTAAAAAACTTAAAACATAACCTGCTTAGTGTAAGTCAAATATGTGATAATGGTTGTAATGTATTATTTACTAAAGTTGGTTTTAAAATATTAAAAGAGGGAACAAATACGATTTTAATTGAAGGGTTTAGATATGAAAATATCTATGCTCTTCATTTTTCACAAGAGAGATTTGTAAAATGTCTGCTTACTTCCCATGTTGAAGTAGATCTATGGCACCGTAGGCTAGGTCACATTAATCACAAACATCTTAATAGGTTAGCCAGAAATGAGTTAGTAAGGGGCGTACCCAAACTAACTTATAAAAAGGATGCTTTGTGTAAATCTTGTGAACTCGGAAAAATGCACAAGGCTTCTTTCAAACCTAAAGAGTTAGTTTCAACCACACAACCTTTAGAGTTGTTACACCTTGATCTATTTGGGCCAACACGATTTGAGAGCTTAAATGGATCAAAATTTTGCCTAGTTATTGTTGATGACTTCTCTAGGTTCACTTGGGTCATCTTCTTAAAACATAAGGATGACCCATTTGATTCCTTCCTAAGTTTTGCTCGAAGACTTCAAAAGGAAAAATCATCCTCAATTCTTAGACTCAGGACTAATCATGGGGGTGAATTTGAAAATGAAAATTTTCAAGTTTTCATGTTAATTTTGGCATAACCCATGAATTTTCATTTCCACGGGCACCATCCCAAAATGGTGTTGTAGAGCGCAAGAATCGCACTCTACAAGAATGCGCCCAAACTTTGCTCTTGGAGTCCGGGCTTCAAAAATATTTCTGGGCGGAAGCCATCAATACAGCATGTTATATTCTTAATAGAACTCTCTTAAGGCCTATTATTAAGAAAACTCCATATGAGCTTTATTATGAGAAGTCTCCTAGAATTTCATATTTTAGGGTATTTGGAAGTCGGTGTTATTTATTAAACACCCGTGATCGACTTGATAAGTTTGATGCTAAAGGTAATGAAAGCATCTTTATTGGCTATTCAACAAAAAGCAAAGCTTATCAAGTATTTAATAAAAGGACTTTTATCATAGAAGAACCCCTGCATCCTGATGAAACAAACTTAGGAGAACCTGAACCAAATCATTTAGATTTTGATGATGAAGAAACCCCCTTCATCGATGTATCAAAAATGGAAGATACATGAAATGTACATGATCTTCCAAAAGAATGGGTACACCGAAAGGCTCACCCTCAAGAATAGATTATAGGTGATATTGAACAAGGTGTAAAAACCCGATCTCATTTTAGAGCTGATTTTGTCCTTAATGCCTTTGTTTCTCAACTTGAACCCAAGAAAGTTGATGAGGCATTAAAGGATGAATCATGGGTTGTAGCTATGCAGGAGGAGCTACTCCAATTTACAAGGAACCATGTATGGGACTTGGTACTCTCTCTTGAGGGCAATTCCACCATTGGAACCAAGTGGGTGTTCCGAAATAAATTGGATGAATCTAGTTCAGTAATCAGGAATAAAGCCAGACTTGTAGCGCAAGGCTATAACCAACAGGAGGGTATTGACTTTGATGAGACATATTCTCCTGTTGCTCGCTTGGAGTCCATACGGATGCTACTTGCCTTTTCAAGTGCAAAGGATTTCAAGCTTTATCAAATGGATGTCAAGAGTGCTTTTCTTAATGGATATATTAAGGAAGAAGTTTATGTCCATCAACCTCCCGGGTTCGAGGACCCAGCACACCCAGAGCATGTATACAAGCTCAATAAGGCATTATATGGACTTAAACAAGCTCCCAGGGCCTGGAATGAGAGGCTTTGGTGCTTCATTCTCCAGCATGGATATAGAAATGGAGTTGTTGATTCAACTCTCTTTATAAAAGAAGGAAATGACATCCTACTGGTTCAAATATATGTCGACAATATTATATTTGGGTTAACCAAGGAGTCCCTGTGTCAGCATTTTTGTGAGACTATGAAGACTGAATTCGAAATGAGTATGATGGGTGAACTCAGATTCTTTTTAGGCCTCCAAATTCAACAATTAGACACATGTATATACATTAGTCAAACTAAATATGTTCTTGAAATTCTCAAGAAGTTTGACTTTGAAAAAGTAAATGGAAAAGAGACTCCAATTGCTCTTTCTGCTTCTCTTGGTGAAGATTTATCCGGCAAGAGGGTAGATGAAAAGAAATACTAGGGTATGATAGGTTCACTACTATATCTTACAACTTCTAGACCTAATATTCTTTTTACTACATGTTTTTGTGCAAGATTCCAATTCGAACCCAAAGGATCTCATTTTAATGCAGTAAAAAGAATATTTAGATACCTAAATAGCACAAGAGACCTTGGTCTATTTTATCCTAAAGTACAAACCTTAGATCTATTATCCTATAGTGATGCAGACTTTGTAAGGAGTCAAACACACCGAAAGAGCACTAGTGGCACATGTCATTTTATTGGAGAATCCTTGGTCTCATGGTTCTCTAAGGAACAGACTTGTGTTTCACTTTCTATGACTGAAGCAGAGTATATTGCTGCTTCACTTGCTTGCTCTCAGGTCATTTGGATGAGACAGACTTTGTCCGACTTTGGATTGATTTTTGCGCAATCCAAAATTTTATGTAATAATTCAAACGCAATAAATTTATCCAAAAATCCAATACATCATTCACGTACCAAACACATAGATGTTAGACATCATTTCCTTAGAGATAATGTGCTTTAAGGTTCCATTCAATTAGAATTTGTAGACACACAAAACTAATTGGCAGACATCTTGACAAAACCTCTTGAGCAGAGAGATTCTACTTGATAAGAAGAAAGTTAGGACTTTGTACAATAAAAGAAATTCAAAATTAAAAAATTATTTGCTTAATAACTTGATTGCAATTACAAAATTCTCTAAGGGTTTAATTGTAATTTACCCACTATTGCTAGAAAGGGGATAAACTGTAATATTTCCATTTGACTAGAAATATCAGGGTATTGTTTGCAATATGATTGCTTAACTTAGGTTGTTGACTACATTATTTTTCAACACCTAAGTTGTTGATTGAAATATTTTCCTCAACCACTTAAGTGGTCATGTGACTAGCACATGACCCATCTCATATAAAAGAGGCCAAGTGCAAACACTTGCCTCATTTCACACTTTGCAAACCTTAGTTCTCCTCTCAAGAGCAACTCCAAGCCCTAGCAAAGAAAAAGAAGGATCACCTCTAAGCTTCTATTCTAGGTATATTCTTATCTCCTAAGTAAATATGTTTCTCGTCGGGTACCAGATGGTACCGGTACCCATCATCAGTACCGGTACTAGCTAGGCGCAATAGTGCTTGCTTTAGTGAGCAAGTATCGGTACTAAATATGAATACCGGTACTAGCTTGAATTTCTGGTTGGAACAGAAACCAACCAGTACCGGTACCAATCACCAGTACCGGTACATGCAAGCTTAAGCGTGTTGTTATATGCACACATGAAAGGAAATATTCTGAATTTCTAATTGTGTTTCCTACTCTATTTTATTGCATGATTTCAGATGGCACCTAAATCTAAGAGTAAAGGAAAGGCACCTCAAGATGCATTTCATAAATTTTGCATCAATAAGGATGCTAAATCAAAGTTTGATTGGTATAAGGGCCTAAAGCTTCACCATTGTAGGCCAGTTGAGTGGAAAGACTTCTCTCCACAAATCTTTAATTTCACCACCCATCTTTCTGAACAAAAACTCATGCATTTCTTTGATGAGCCATTTTTTGCCAATGTTCCTGGAGTGTATCCTGATGTCAACAGCTAATTTTTTGCCAATCTCCAAGAACAAGAAAACCAAGGTTATCTTGTCCTAACAACAAATGTATTTGGTCAAAAAATCACCATCATACCAAAATTCTTATCAACCGTCACTGAATGTCCAAATGAAGGTCATGCTTTTAACACTCTTAAGGAGCAATTTCCTACTTATAAAATCTATGAAACTCTCTTGCTCCCAACTATCAAGGGAAAGCATTGGTTTCCCCAAACATGACCCTGTTCGCTCGTGTTCTTTTTAGAATTTTAGCATGGAACTTAAGGGCTAAAAATTTGGGATTTCACAAAATTCCCATTGACATTTTACCCTTGATCTATGCTATTGTGACAAGTATTCCGGTAAATTGGAACACAATATTTATACACTTTTTAAGACCTCATTACCATGCTTCAGCTCTTCCTCTTGATATTCTTGTATCTTATATACTTATCAAGAGTAAAATTGATCTCTCTAACTTTACTTCTCTGTGAAAAGTGGTCTATTTCAAATGGTCCACTCTCCAAAAAATGAGAGTAAAACCCGCTAGAGAGGAATCCTCTAGTGATGATGAAGAAGTTGATCTAAATGCTCAATCTTCTTCTCATCCACTTCCTGAATCATCCTCCACTTTTGTTCCTATAACCTATCCATATCCAGAAGTTGAAACACCTTGGGTAAATCTCTCTAATGTGTCTGGAACTAATCCCAATATGATTAATACTTTCAATTATATTGGTCAAAATTTAACCAATCTCAATTTTGCCTTCCGTCACATGGAACACAAGTTTCATGATCTTTCTCTTCCCATTGAGTCTTCCCATGTTGCTCATTCCACTCAACAACCTAAACAAAGGAAGAGGACTCAACCAAAAGCACCTCAAGCATACAGTAAAAGAAGGCAAAAGCACTTTCAAGACCCATCTCATGTTTCATCTCCAATGGTGGAAGAAAAACCTATTCTTCATGATGATGAAGAGGAAGAAGACAATGAAGATGAAGAGGTTTCTTATGATGAGAGTGATGATGAAGATGATGAAAATGATGAAAATGATGATGATGAAGATGGTGATGATGGAGGACATGCTCAAAGTTTACCAGAAAATGTCCTCGCAATTAGTTTTTTTTTAGTCTATATTTTCATGTATTGAACAGCTCGACATGTTTTTTTTGCTTGGTTATTATGTCTTTTAATGATGTATGACTTTAATCTTGTTTATGTATGTCTTTTAAATTATGTCTTTTATTCTTATGATTGTTTTATTACAATATTGTTTCATGCCTAATCATTGTCTATGCATATTGATATATATTTTTTTAGTTTGATAAAAAGGGGGAGAAATGGTAAATATACTGTATATAAAATAAGGAAGCTTAGTTTGAGGGGGAGGTTTTACTCCTAGTGGAGTTTTTTGTATTCCTTCTCTTATGAGATTTCTATTATTTTAAATATAGGTATCTCTATTATTTTGTCAACACCAAAAAGAGGGAGATTGTTGAAACCTAGTTCCCCTTCTCTTTTATGTTTTGATGTTAACAAAATCATTTTAAATCTAATGAGTTGTTGAAGTATTATTTTCAGGAAATAACATGATCTAAGGATGGATGAAAGAAGTTATGATGGCATGAAAATTGAAGATTTTAGTTTTGTTTAGTTTGTTGCAGCTTAGAACTTTTGTATGTCTCCTAACAAGAAAAAGTTAACTTAGGAGTTAAAATCAAAATAGAGATAATTAGGGATCAAAATCACCTTCAGTCATTCATTTTATAACTAAAGATCGACTCTTTGAAAATATTATCGTATAGCTAAGATAAGATTTCCTTAAAATTTGGTTTAAACTTATAAAACAAGGTACCTATAGCAAGTACCGGTACTAGTAATAAGTACCGGTACATGCTAGGCACAGGTTTGGGCCTAAGTCCCAAACTGTGAACAATAAGTACCGGTACTCATCATGAGTATCGGTATTAAGTGTTCACAGCCTCATTGCTTATGAGTCACAAGTACCAGTACTTGTGATATGTACCAGTACCAAGTAACTTTGTTGGTACTCAACAGAATGCAATGAGTACCGGTACTAATGATCAGTACCGATACCCCAGTCATTGTTGGGCTGACTGTGAGCAGTCAGTACCGGTACTACAACTTCAATACTGGTACTAACTAGCCGTTATGCCTAATTAGAGTGGCTATATTGCAATTTATGTTAATTCTAATCTTCCCAAATTGCCCCTAACCGCTAGTAATCGTAGGAGAGGTGTTTAGTGGCCTATATAAACATTCTTTGAGTATCATTTGCAAAATATCATCAAGCTAAAAATACTCTCTTTGCCTGCACCTCAATTTCTCAATTTTCTAGTTGCACAGGAGCTTGACTTGTTGCATTCTTCTCAAGGCTATTCTTTGCTTGCAACAAATCTTCAAAGGCGATTGTGCACTTCTTTGTTTTATCATTCACTTTCAATTTAATATCCTCGTTAGATTAATTCATACACTTTTAAGCAATATACTTGTTGGAGACTTAGGAACTATAGTTGTAAGCTTTTTATATCTTGCTTATACCTGTGCTTTTGTTCATTTTTTTATCTTGTAATTGGGTTGAGGTAACCCGTTAATTACTTCAGATTAGTAGTAAATGGATTCCCTCTGGGTTAAAAATCCTAAGTCGGGAGACTTAGGTAGTGGAGTACCCAAGTGAGGGGAACCACTATATATTTCGTGTGCCTTTTATGGTTTGCTTTGTCTTGCAATATTTTTTTTATACCACACTATTCATCCCCCCTTCTAGTGTGCTTATGCTCTACAGATCCTACAGTAGCAACGAAGAGGGGAGATCTCTAGTGGATTGAAAGTCCACTAGTGGAACGCATCACCGCGGACTAGGAGGAGAGGTGACCACTAGATCAGATCTAGGAGGAGAGGTGACCACATCCGCGGACTCGCGTGAAGGTTCGATTGATGGAGAGCCACAGATCGAGTGGGTGAAGAGGATGAACGGCCATAATGGCCTCAGTTCTCCGGGTGCTACAATGCACCCACAAGGTGTAGGTGCTGTGGGATCTATTAGTGTTTTTACGCATAAGGCCCCTCAACGAAGGGGTAGAAAAACTGTAGGGAGGCCCAAAAGTGGTCAAGAATTGTTACAGAGCAATCCTTCTAGGCTTTCAAAAAGGTCCTTGCGGCCTTCAAATAGGACCTTAGAGGCTTTCTAGTGAACAAAATGTGATGTGTGAAGGACCTAAGTGCAAATCCTTAAATGCAAGGTCCTATTGATGTCCAAATGCAACTAAGTTTTTAATGAAGCTTAATTGAACATATTAGAAATTAGTTTTACTTTTGATTTGGAATTTTGAGCTCACTTTTGTGTTCAATTTACACTTAGATCTCCATTTAACCTTCTTTAGTAGAATATCTCATTTAATGGCCTAATTATGTGTTTTTAGCACAAAATTGATATTTTAGGTCTCTTTCTCTATTTCTCACACTTAACCTATTTTATGTGTTAATTTCCTAGTGTTTAGCCTAGTTTCTAGCTTAACTTAGGCGATTTAGCTATGATGAGTCGCAACTCATCACCGGGGAGGCAACGGGCTTGTTAAACATGCATTTATCCATTTATTTGTTCACATTTATTTGAGACATATTTAACCTGTTCTATTTGATTTGGTGCGAGGTACGCAAATTACATACGAGTTGTCACACCGGCCTCAGCAACGTCATGGTGAACCTTGTTGCCACCAACTGGGAGGAGGACATCCGGAGTGATCATCTTCATCTCCATCGAATTTTCAGTAGATAGAATTTAGGTTTTAGAATTTTATTTTTCTTTATTTATTTTCTTACACATTCATTTGGTTTGTGACCCTTATTCTGGGGTACATTTTAGGGGTTTGCTTCCCGCCATTGTTTTAGGCCCCTACGTAGGTAATTTTTTGGGAGTTTGTTCCCATTTCTGTAGCTTTAGGTTTTTGTTTATTTTGTGGTTATTTATCCTTTTCTTTGTCTGTGCATAAGTAGATATATATATATATGTATGTAAACAACAACATGAGTTGTCTGCCCTTAGATCG
The DNA here is from genome assembly GCA_037157565.1 of Thalassia testudinum. NCBI lineage: Eukaryota > Viridiplantae > Streptophyta > Magnoliopsida > Alismatales > Hydrocharitaceae > Thalassia > Thalassia testudinum. The sequence continues at coordinate 52,146,913 of JAZHRO010000035.1, read as the reverse complement.
TTTCATTTAGGATTGAATGAGCACCATCTAGATTTAATTTCCTGTTTTGCATATTGCATGAAGAATGCTGGAATCAGGTATGCACTTATAACTTTGCATTTCTACCTGTCATGTAAATGCATTTGGACTAATTTCAAGACCATCTAATCTGTATTGAATATATCTAACAAGTGGTCACATTTAATTTTTTGAAAAAGGACTAATTAAAGGAGGGACATTTAAAAACCAAGGACTTGATTTTCAAACTTGGCATGCGATTCAAAATTCAAAATCTTTTGCGGTGTATGCACACTTGTATCTCTTGCACCACGGCACGAATTTAGACACTCCTTAGGTTTGAAACCACTAGGACTAGAGCCTCCTATTACTGGAGTCTAAAGTGACCTGAACTTTAGTTCAAAGGTGAAGTTGCCTCCAAACCTTGCAGATTGAGGGTAGTTAAGAAGCACTGCAAAAGCAACACTTCAAAGGAAGGGCTTGACCCTACTTGCATCCCTCGTTGTCGTGTTTGGTGGTGACTAAACTTTTTGGACTTTAAAAAGGATCACCTAAGTCCCAGTTAGGTCTTCTTAGGCATATCATAGGTTGACAAGTAGGCGCGTAACTATTTGAGCAACTTGAATTGTCACCTATAATTGGACTTAAATCTCAAAAACCTTAACTGATTAAAGACCTAAAAAGTCCTTTAATTTGTGTTTGTTTTCTTGGGAAAGAATTGGATTTGGGTGTGAGTTAGAATGGACCATGTTGACTTTCATCCTTTCACATCTTGCCCACACCCTTACCCCCACTCTACAATCTTCGATCTCATACACCGAGATGGTCCATTCTTTGATGGACATGATGATAGTAATTGGGATACTTTTCACTCCTACTATAGGAGTATTGGCCTGGTTAAGCCTCTAATCAGTGAGCAGAACCTAGGAGCGAGATTTGCCTTGCCCAATATCCTATACAACATAGAAATACCCCTCCCTGAATGATTGTAATGGTTGGACAGAAACTCCTAGGTACTATAAGCCTGAGCCTAACTTCTCTCCTAATAGAAATGATGACCTCTCCTCCTTGAAGATGGAAATACAGAAAATGCAAGACGAAATGATTGAATTATTAGGAGAATCTTTGAGAGCAGGCCAACAAGAAAAAGAAGAAATTAGTTACCCAATCTACCCCATTGAGGATGACGTGCACCCCTCTACGCTAGATGCATCTCCCGTGGGAGAGCCATACCCTAAGTTGGAGGGGAATTTTGGGGATTATGTAAGGGAGAATAGCTACTTTTTAAGGATTGATTTCGAAACCTCCCCGCTAGATGATACTTCCTTGAGAGGTCCACGCCTTAAGTGGGAGGGGGATATGAATGAAAGTAGCTATGCATTGAATGAAGAAAGGTGGCAACCCGAGGAAGATGATGATCATGTTGAGTATCCACTTGAATTATATTGGAGTGAAAAGAAGGGAATGATGGTACCATTGGAAGACCTCGACCCAGATGACAGTATTTTCATGACATTTGATAAAGTGGGTCAAAGTCAAGTTGTTAATCCTACCCTCCCCTTTGATCAAGAGATGGAACTCAAGCCCACCTTTAGGGAACCTAATCCTGAAGAAATTTACCTATCTAAGAAGTCTAGTGTTTCTAGGATGAACGATTTACCCCAGATAGAGTGCCCTAGGGGACCTGTCGAGATTTTAGATGATTCTAGACCTCGGGTACATGATGAATTGTATGATGAGGAAAAGGATGAATTATATGAGGAACCTACATTCAAGATTTGGAGTGACACTAAGGGTGATTTTGTCTTATTTGAAGAATTAGCCCTCGAGGATGTCATAAATTTGATCAACTTAGGTTTCCTCTGTGCTCCTACTGATAATATCCCTCCTCATTATGAAATAATGGAAAATGTGGAAGCAACTTCTGAGACTTATGTGGATTCACATATAGACTCCGGGGAGGATTTGAGAAAAGAACAAGAACCCGGGGATGAGATTGATAGGGTAATCCCTAAATCTATTGCTTCCAACCTGCCTTTATTTGATTCGAAGAAACCCTCTGATTCGCCTATGTCTGAAGGCAAAATTTTGACTCCATACCTTGAAATGATCACTGATGAAGTGCAGATAGATACTTGTGATAGTACAAGGAATGCTAGGGATGTGATTGAGGAATTAGGAAGGCTGTTAGGAATGGACACTAAGCCGATTAGACCCAACCAAGATCTTATGGCCATTCCACAGCCTCGAAACTTGGACACCCTAAACAATCCCTGGATTAAAGATTGATACTGTCGTTTGTTCGTGGTTTTCAAAAAGATATGTTGTAGTATATTACAAAAAACGATGATCAATTTAATTTAATTTATTACTCGAAATTTAAAATATTCTGAGGTCGAACTCAGGGAACAATCTTGATTCTAGAAGCATAAAAATCACAATCCACCATGATGTATAAAAAAAAAGAAATTGTAGAGAATAAGAGTGGAATTAATCTCTCTCTTTCTTCTTTTCTCTCCTTCTTTGTTTTCTCTCTATCTTCAGAATCAGATGTCTTAAGTAGCATTTTCTACAGTGCTTGTTTCCTTCTTCTTCCTTTCTCTTTGGCTACTACTGCTTCTTCTCCTTGGCTTTTTCTTCTTCTCTTCTTTTCTTCCCTCTTGGCCTTCTTGGCTTCTTCTTTCTCTCTGTTGAGCTGTGCCTCCTCCTTCTTCCTTTTCTTCCTTTCTTTCTGCACTGTGCCTTCTTCTTCTTCAGTTGGCTTCAGCTCTTCCTCTTCTTCCGCTTTAGCTCCTTGGTGCGGCCAAGTCTTCAGCAACTTCCTCTTCTCTTCTTCTTCTTCTGCTTTCCTGCACAGGGCACAGTTAGGCAAAAACCTACCCCGACCCTCCCCCCGTCTCTCTCTCTCTATTTCTCTCTCAGGTCACCGCTCTTCCACAGCCACTGGTAATCGGGTTATCGGATTCAGGCACATACCCGAGTCCAGGCTCACCGCCGTATGGTGGTGAGAGAGGAGTGCAAGTCGGGTTATCGGGCCAAACCAGGTCCGCAGGGTTGGTCGCAGACGAGGTCGGGTGAGCGGGTGAGAGGGACCTCACCCCGTGTGACTGAGGTGATAAGCCTCAGTCACGTTTTCAATTTATGCACAGTGGGGCACTTGAAAACTTACAAGGTGGGACTAAACGTCCTACCCTCCTGCCTGTGCGCCCGCAGCTGAAGGCGCGAGCAACTACAGCGCCCACTAAGGTCTTCGCTACTAATCGAAGACCAGGAGTTGTGTGGGGAGGTATTCCGCGCAACCTGGAGCTGAGACCTGGGACTGCAGAGACCTGGAGCTGCTTGCGAGCTTGCTCCAAGCTCGGCGTCAATGGCGGCGAAGGCTCAGGACCTGAAAGCACGCAAACGGCCTTGCGGCTCTGTCAGAATGCTAGGCAGGCTTCGCTAGAGCACGGCGAAGTTACTGCGGGGGTCAGCGTGGCTTAGAATGGCCTAGGCATGCGTGCCCAGGTCGATCTGAGTCTGTGTGAGTGGGTTTGTTCGAGGGGAGGTTTCAGTGGGTGGCGCGGTGAGTGAAAGGGCGAGAGGTGATCAGTGGGTTGTGGCGAAGCTCAGGGACAGGTTGGCGAGGGGTGGAGTTGTCTGTGGTGGTGAAATGGCCTCGCCGAAGTTGGTGGAAGAGGTGGAGATGGTGAGGGTGGACAGTGGAGTCGAGGGGTCGAAACAATAAATTAACAGGGGGAAATAAAGGGGAGAGTAAGAGAAACTTATCTACAAGTCCAAAGTGAATGGGGTGGTGTGGAAATGGTGAGCTGCTAGTGCTGCCGTCGTCGAAGACGAAGGTGCTAGGGGGAGAGAACGGCGACGAGGAAGAGGGGCTGAAGGGCACCCGCTGGTATGGCGCGACGTAGCGGAAGACGGTGGAGTTAACCCTACCACTGGTATGGTGGTAGGGCGACGAGAGAGGAGAGGGAATGTCGCCGGAAGCTTTGGCAGTTTGCCGGAGTTGGTGAGAGACGAATAGGAGAGGAGATCTCGGGCCAAACGAAGCTTGAAGGAAGCGACAACCCCTGTCATTCCTTAAATAGGTGCTAGCTGGGAGGGAAATGCGAGGAGGAGGCGTGGACTAGTTGCAGGAGGCATGGCTGGAAAAAGACCCATACCTCTCGAGCATTTGCATGAGAGGTATGGTGGTCGGCAGGGCATGGGAACCGGTCCATGCAGAAGAGGACAACGTAGGGGATCCTCCTTTCAAGTATGGGGCCGGCTCCGATGCCCTGCGCAGCACCATCCGCCGCGCAAAGTTGCTGGAAGTATGGCCTACTGCTGTGGGTGGTAGAGGGACCGGTTTGCAGAAAATGATGGGAAAGTTGAGGGGGTAAATGCAAGAGTTCAAAAAGTTAACGGTCAGAAAGTAATTACTGAGGACCAATTTGTAAAGTGGGTCAAGGCGACCATTCCTTAGGTCCAAATTTTTGTATAACCCTAATTTGGACATAAGGAATCCAATGGTGAGGTTGGAATTTAGGTTTGACCTTGTTTGATTGGATATTTTGCATAAAAACCTAAATTAGGTCAAAAATTGGGTATGATTCTCAATCTAGGTCAAGATAGGTTCCAATGGCCAAATTGAAGGTTCTAAACCATAGGAGATATTTTTTCATGAATTTTAGAGGATTTAATTGATTTTTATCTTACCTAGAACTTCGTGAATTAAAGCAGGTTTGTTTTAAGGTTATAGAATGTTATTTAATTCCCAGATTTTGTTATAACCCTTTCCTGATTGAATCATCCCACTTTTTCTCTTATTAAGCCTGTTTGAGCTGTGTCTAGACCCTTAGAAATCCTGTTTATGTACTGCATTGGTAAAATTACATTTTTACCCCTTGTGAATTATTTCATACTTAAATTTGTAATTCCCTAATTTAGGCTTTCCCTTAGGTTTTGTAGGAGCTTTTGTACATTTATTTAGGTCAAAATGTGCTAGTTAGGGTTCATGATGAGGTTCTCATCATACCCCCATGCCTCGCTTTTGCTAGTCCCTTAGCAAAAATTTAAGGTTTTAACCTCTATTCTAGACCATGAATTCCTTTCATCAAATTTGATAAGTGCTTTTTCTCTTGTATCCTTAATTAGGTCAAAATGTCAACCATAGGCCTAAAAGGTACTCTAGTACCAACCAAGATCCAGATCTGTCTAGCTTTAGCCTTAGTCTTTAGCAAAGGTTTTTAAGGCCTACGAGAACTATCCTAAAGTTTATTGGACTCCGTGGTTAAAGCACCCTTGCTTGAAATATTTTTAGCCTTGGTTCAGTCTACAGTGCGTTTTGTAAGAAAGAGATAGAATGTTTAATTGTTTGGAGAGTTTTCTCTCTCTTTTCTTTTTAATTCTAGCTTAGGATTGGCTTCACAACCCGGTCTGTATCGGATTCCTTGTCCCCATCATCAATCCTCAAAGGTCCCTGGCAATCGATGCTTCGAGATAACACCGCCCATGGTAACCCCCAGAACCCTGGCTTTCGAGATTTCGAGATAATCCCGTCCATGGTGTTCCATGGCCAAATTTAGACCCTGGCAATTAACACTTCGTGATAATGCCATCTATGGAATCTGAACCAGCAGAGTGCTTACATGCCCCTAGTAGGATATGTAAATATCCTAAGAGACAAGCACCGAGGAGATGATATGTTGTTACGCATCTTCGAGGGGAATTTCCCACCTCTCCGCACCGGAAACTCATCCAAATCAACTTGTGTTGATCGGCCGCTCCTAATCTAGGTGATATTTTCAGAATATTTGAAACGCTTTTGCGTAATTTTGATATTTATGCTCGTTGAACCAGACTGTGTGTGTGAATTTTTGGGTGCTTAGGTTATTGAGTCCCGTAAATCGAAGGTCAGTTAATGAGGCCAAATACTTCCTAAGCCTTATACTTAATACTTAAGCTTTTCATTTTCCTCAACCTCTTGAGGAATATCTAGATCTTAATGGGTACTAAGAGTCTAGCCAAGAATGCCCAAGATTTGTGTTCTTACTAATCTTGTTGTGCACTTTGGTTTACTTTTCCTTAATGTGGTATAGAACTTTGGTTAATTCCTTAATTTCTTACTAATGACTATCCCTTTTCTTTTTCATTTTGTGCTCCTTTTTAGCATTCTACTCTTTTTCTCCTCCTTTTATAAAGTTTACCAGCATTTTCTTCTTCCTCCAAAGTTCTTTTTTTTTTTTGAAACCTTTTCTTGTTATGTCATTTCATTGCACTTTCATACCCCCCATGCCTAAGGTTTGCAATGTCCTCATTGTTCATTAGATGGGTTTTTATTTGATCAGGTTCAAGCATTAGGACAGAAATTTGGGTGAGTGGATGGGTCAACGTGACTGTTGCGAACGATTTCTAATCTCAGGTACGAGTACCTGAGGTGAAGTCGGTTGTTCTAAGGAATGAACCTAAAGTGCAAAGAAATGTTAGAAAAGGTTTTGGTTTTTCAAAAAGAATGACGGGTTGCCTCCCGTTAAGCGTTGAGTTTTATGCCATCGACTGGGCGCAATAAGCTCAGGGAGAATGGAGGATAAATGATGACTCAGCCAAATCTGTGTTGGTTATGTAAATGAACGGCTTGAGTCTCTAACCGTTCACAACGAAAGGTTCGGAATCATGGCTGAGTGGACTGATCTCGACGGCTCTATTTCCAAAAATTTGTCGGACAAGATATGGTCCGACCCACTTGGATCGCAGTTTCCCAGGGAAGAGTTTGAGTTGGGCATCAAAGAGTAGGACCTTCTGACCAGGGTGGAAGATCTTTCTACATATGTGCTTGTCATGAAAGGCTTTAACCCGCTCTTTGTAGATTCGCGAGTTCTCATACGCATCAAGGCGTAATTCATCAATCTCGCTTATCTGAAGCTTTCTGTGGGTTCCAGTCTTAGAAAGATCTAAGTTGCAACTTCGTACTACCCAATAGGCTTTGTGCTCCAGTTCGACAGGAAGGTGACACGCCTTCCCGTACACCAGTCTAAAAGGAGACATGCTTAATTGGGTCTTGTGAGCGATCCTATAAGCCCATAAGGCTTCCGGAAGTCGGGACAACCAGTCCTTCCTGTCAGGTCAAACAGTAACCTGCAGGATTTTCTTGATCTTTCAATTTGATAGCTCAGCTAGTCCATTAGTCTGGGGGTGATAAGGAGTAGAGATTCGGTGAGACACCCCGTATTTGGTCATCAATGACCTGAACTGAGCAATGGTAAAATGGGTCCCTCCATCAGAGATGATTGCACGAGGAATCCTGAACAGTGAAAAGATATTCTGATGAATGAATTTGATGACGATCTTGTGATCACAAGTTCGGGTCAGAATGGCTTCGATCCATTTGGACACGTAGTCCACAGCGAGTAAAATATACTCGAAGCCATCCAAGATAGGGAAGGGGCCCATAAAATCAATCCCCCAAATATCAAAAATCTCGCATACGAGAATCAGCTGTAAAGGCATCATGTTGCGATGGCTCATGTTGCCCAAAGTTTAGCAACGACTACATGCCTTACAGTGACTGTATGCGTCCTTGAAGATAGTGGGCCAGTAAAAGTCACACTGGAGGATTTTTGATGTGGTTTTGTGCCCAAAAAAATGGCCACCACATGCCTGGTCATGGCAGAAAGAGAGAATGTCATTGATTTCGCCCTCTGGGACACATCGCCAGATGATTTGGTCAACACCTATGTGGAATAAGTTCCCAAATGTAGTACTTGGCATTGGAGCGCAACTTGTCTTTCTTGGCCTTCGGCCAATCAGACAGGATCTGGTGTGATGCCAAGTAGTTTACTATATCAGCAAACCATGGAAGCCCGGTACCAATAGTCAAGAGGTGCTCATCAGGAAAATGCTCTGTGATGGGTCCAGAAGGGTCGATGATCTCAGAAGGAAGGCGAGACAAGTGGTCAGCTACCACATTCTGTCTTCCCTCCTTGTCGCGAATCTCGAGGTCGAATTCTTGCAACAGCAAGATCCATTGGATTAATCGAGGCTTCGTGTCCTTCTTTGCAAGGAGATGCCTCACAACTGTGTGATCCGAGTAGATTATGACGTGGGAACCCAGGAGATAAGATCTGAATTTTTCGAGGGCAAATACTATAGCTAGCAGCTCTTTCTCCGTAACCGTGTAGTTACACTAAGCCTCATCAAGTATCTTGCTAGCATAGTAAATGACCACAGGTTTCCCATCAATCTTCTACCCAAGAACCGCACCTACAGCGAAGTCAGATGCATCACACATGATCTCAAAGGGTTGAGACCAATCAGGGGACTGTAGGATCGGGGCTTGGGTGACTCGATCATGAAGGATCTCAAAAGCTTGAGTGCATTCCTTGGAAATCTCAAAGGGTACATCCTTGGAGAGAAGAGTAGTCAAGGGGCACGCGATTTTCAAGAAACAGGGATGAAACAATGGTAAAAACCAACGTGCCCCAGAAAAGATCAGATGTCCCTGATCGAGCTAGGCATAGGAAGTCTAGAAATCAGATTAGCCTTGGCTTGATCCACCTGGATGCCTCTCTCAGAAATTAAGTGTCCCAGGACGATCCCCTCAAGCACCATAAAGTGGCTCTTTTCCCAGGAAAGAACCAGATTTACGTCAATGCAACGCCTGAGTATGTGAACCAAGTGCTGGAGGCAATCGTCAAATGATGCCCCAAAAATTGAGAAGTCATCTATGAAGACTTCCAGATAATCACCTATCATATCAGAGAATATGGCAAGCATGCATCGCTGAAAAGTTGCGGGTGCATTGCAGAGACCGAAAGGCATCCTTCGGAACGTGTACGTCCCGAAGGGGCAGGTGAATGTGGTCTTCTCTTGGTCCTCTGGATGAATCACCACTTGGATGTAACCGGAGTACCCGTTAAGAAAGTAGAAGAATCTATTTCCCGCTAGTTTCTCGAGAATCTGATATATGAATGATAGGGGGGAAATGATCCTTCTTCGTGGAGGAATTTAGTCTTCGATAATCTATGCAGACTCTCCACGAGTTGGCTATACGGGTAGGTATGACCTCTCCGATTTCAGTCGTGATGGTGGTGAGCCCTACCTTCTTAGGCACAACCTAGATTGGGCTCACCCAACGACTGTCAGAGATCGGGTAGATGATCCCTACATCTAACCACTTAATGATCTCTTTTTTCATGACCTCCTGCAGATTGGGATTCAGACATCTCTGCATCGCACGTGAAGGTCGTGCGCCCTCTTCAGAATAGATGCAGTGTGTGCAATAAGAGGGACTTATTCCAATCAAATCATCGAGAGTCCAGGCAATGGCTCTGCAATGTTGCTGGAGAATAGTAATCAGATAGGATTCCTGGTCAGGTGTGAGTTTGGAGTTTATAATCATCGGAAGTGTCTGATTGGAACCCAAAAAGACGTATTTCAAATGATTGGGAAGGGGTTTGTGTTCAAGAATGGGGTTATCAGCAGTAGCGGGTGGTTCAGAGTGGGTGTGGGGTATAAAGGTAGGAGTTATGGGTCTGTCTAGGTCAAGTTCTGACTCCTCTGATTACGGTTTTAGATCTTCTTGTGGTTGATGAGGGGTAATTATGTTGTCCTCAATTTATGGTTCATCAACCACGGCTTTGATGTCACAAATTTGTTCAATGACACTGCAATTGATCCCTTGTTGGGCCTTAAAGATATCAATTTTGAGAGTCTGATTCCCAAATTTTAGCTCTATTTAGCCCTCTTCACAACTTATGTTGGCCCTTGTAGTGGCCAGAAAAGGTCTCCCTAGTATGATTGGTGTATCCCTTGGGTTTTCAGGTGCATCCATATCTAAAGCTATGAAATCTACAAGGAAGTAGAAATCCCGCCCCCTAACAATAACATCCTCAAGAACTCCCTTAGGTGACTTGATAGATCAATCTGCTAACTGCAATGTCACCTTGGTCGGTTTCAGCTCAGATTCTTCTAGATGGTTAAGTAGGGATGTGGGTATCAAGTTTATGGAGGCACCTAGGTCCAATAATGCTCTATCAAACTGGGTCTCACCGATCTTACATGAAATTAAGGGAGTGCCTGGGTCTTTATCCTTGGGTGGGAGTCTACTCAGGATTACAGAGCTGGCTTGCTCTGGCAGTACAATTGGACTCCCACTCTTGGTCCACAGCTTACGTTGAGGTGTACACACGTTCTTCAAGAATCGTGCGTAAGCCGGTACGTGACGGATTGCATCCATCAAGGGGATGTTTATTTGGACCTGCTCAAAGAGCTTGATCAGGTCCTCCTCAGGAGCTATGGGTTTAGTTGTCCTCTTTCCCTTGGTCAAGGTCTCGAGAAATGGAACCTTGGTTGGTTCCTCTAGGATAGGTCCAGGTTTTTGATTTGGGACAGGGATAGGAACATCCTGGATGACTATCCTAGGGTTTGGGTCACTACCAGGTTGGGAGTGGTCTAGATAAGGTGGATCTTGGGTTGCCTTACCACTACAAGTTGTTACAGAATTTATTCCTGCCTAGTTCTGGTTGGGGGTTGGTAGGATGGGCTGCTGCTGTTGGTAACCCGCATAGGAGGTTGATGCTTCCATCCCGTCAGGTGATGGAACAGAAAGGGCCTGATAAATCAAGTGTGCTTGGCCTGGGTTTGGGTTCATAAGCTCCGCTGGGTCGGCAAGCTATTCGGGTTAGGAAGAGGCTGAGAAGGAAGTGTGCCTGGTTGGCAAGAATTTGCTAACTGGGAGAGTTGGTTGCAGACCTCTGTGATTTCGTCCTTATGTTGCTTCTGGATAGCCGCATTTGTTCTTTGAATGTCAGCCAAAGTCTAGAGGATAAGGGACATTTGATCTTGGTTGGGCCCGGATGGATAAGTGGGGTTGGGCCGAGGCTGAGGCAGCTGATAAAGACAAGGGGCTTGTGGACAAGGCTAAAAGAGTGGTCTCGGATTCTAAGAATTTCTCGCCCACTGGAAATTGGGATGGTTTCGCCATCCAGGATTGTAGGTGTTGGAGAATGGGTCATTCTGGATGGCGTTGAGGTCCTTGCAGGTTTGAGGAGCCTCAGGAAAGTCGGAGAATGGGGGAGTAGGGTTCCCCCGGCAAGAATAGAAAGGATCGGAGGTCCCTCCGGTCCTAGAGTCAGATGGGGGTGGATAAGAGTTCATCCCAGGAGGTCGGTGGAAAATGTTCTGCACAGTTTCCCATGCAGGAGGGGGTTGTGCGAAGGAGTTCTGTGTAGAGGTGGCTCGCTGCAAGTGCTGAGTCAACTCGTCCACCTTCTTCTCAATGATTGAGACCTTGTCCAATCGACTGGCCATTAATTCCAGGTCGACTGATGTGGACAGGCCCTGCGTCTCATGTGCTTCCCTAAGGTTCATCACTACGCGGGTATTCGTCCGATCGAATAATCCTATGGAGTCATTGTTGATGGAGTTCTTGCACATATTCTCGAGAATCTTCCACACGGTGTCTTCATGTTGACCCATGATATTCCCTCCGCAAGTTGCATTGACGAACAGTCTAATATCTTCACGGAGTCCCTGGTAAAAAGACTGGACTTGTTCCCATTTAGGAACTCCGTGATGGGGGCACTTTCTCATGAGATCATGAAAACGATCCCATGCCTCATGAAGAGGTTCTCCCGTCTGTTGCGTGAAGTGAGTAATCTGATGGCGCAAGGTGTTTGTCCGACCAACAGGGAAGAACTTCTTCAAAAACTCGAACTGAAGTTCTTCCCAAGTGTTGATCGGGCAGGTCTGTGTCTATGTCTGATACCAATGAGCCGCCTTATCCATAAGGGAGAAAGAGAACATCTTCATAAGCAAGATATCCCGATTCTACGCATCTGACCCGAAGGTCTGGGCCAGATGCTTAAGCTGTTTGATATGCTAGAAGGGGTCTTTAGAGTTAAGCTAATAGAATTTAGGTATGGCATGAATCATGTTGGGCTTTAATTCAGAATCAGGTCCTCCAGTCGGGATTCTAACTTGAGTCTCAATTGTCACCGCAGCAGGATTATAGTGATCTCGCATCATGGGGCGCTGCGGTGGGTTCATGAAGTTTTGGAAGAGATCATTGAGTTGCTGGAGCTGGTGCTCAAGATTATTCTCTTCTTCAACAAGCTGAGCCATTGTGGAAGAAGAAGGGGAATTGGGTTCAGAGTCAGAAAAGAGGCCTATGTGAAGTGGTTGTCGCACAAACAAGGGTACCGAGGCTTGGCCTCAGGGAGAGTGGATTTCTAGAGGAGGTTTCAAGGACCTCCTACCGAACATGCACTGATGGATTGGACGAGGTTAGAAGGTGCTGGACCCAATCGAGGCACCCAAAATGTTGGGTGACTATAGAGGTTCGAGGTGGATGATATCCCTTAATCAAAAGGTCGTCCACCTGAGAATTACCTGAGCAGCCAGAGAGGGTGAGTCCCGCGAAGACCCCTACACGGTAGAGCACCCCCACGGTTACAGGGTTTCCCCCACCCGACCTCTCTTGTCATTGAGATTCCAGGTAGACTAGAATGGGGACCTTGACCTCTTAAGTCTATCACTTTTAATTAGGATCAAGGTACTTAGGATTTCACTTGAACTTTAACCTTTTGTGTGCAAAAAGTGACCTAATTTAAAGGTTGGTTGATCCAAGGGATCAACTTCACCTATTAGTTCCTGTGAGAACTTATTAGGTCCTTTCTTTTATGGTTCAAGTGACTTAAGAGCCGGATTGCTTAGGGTTTCTCTTTATTAGGTCTTTTCAAGCAATGGCTTAGGCACATTTTTTTTGGGAATTTTCAGTTCTTGATTAAAACGTGTGTCTCTAAAACCCTAGCTTAGAATCCTAGGTTGGCTATAATTAGTCCAGTTAGTTGCCTCAGGATTAGGTAACTAGGGCTCAAGCAAGAAGGTTTTAGCCCTAATTACCCTTAGTGGATATGTAGATAGAATGTGTTCAAATTAAAAAGTAGGCAACTCTTTACTATGTATAAGAGACAAGTAACCCTAGATTGATTTTCTTTTTCTTCTTCCTCTTTAGAATTTAAAGGGCTTAACAGAGAGGATAGAAGATTACTTGTCCCTTGGTGTGGTTGTTGTCCGGCTGCTTGTTCCTTCTTGCCTTCCTGTGCCTGCACAACAAAAGAGAGATTAAGTCAGTAGTCAATCAGAAATTATGATTTAATAGCTTCTAGAATGCCCGTTGCTCCCCGGCAACGACGCCAAAAACTGATACTATCATTTGTTCATGGTTTTCAAAAAGATATGTTGTAGTATATTACGAAAAACGATGATCAATTTAATTTAATTTATTACTCAAAATTTAAAATATTCCGAGGTCGAACTCAGGGAGCAATCTTGATTCTAGAAGCATAAAAATCATAATCCACCATGATGTACAAAAAAAAAAGAAATTGTAGAGAATAAGAGTGGAATTAATCTCTCTCTCTTTCTTGTTTTCTCTCCTTTGTTTTCTCTCTGTCTTCAGACGTCTGATTCTGGGAATCAGACGTCTTAAGTAGCGTTTTCTATAGTGCTTGTTTCCTTCTTCTTCTTCCTTTCTCTTTGGCAGCTACTGCTTCTTCTTCTCCTTGGCTTTTTCTTCTTCTCTTCTTTTCTTTCCTTCTTGGCCTTCTTGGCTTCTTCTTTCTCTCTGTTGAGCTGCACCTGCTCCTTCTTCCTTTTCTTTCTTTCTTTCTTTCTGCACTGTGCCTTCTTCTTCAGTTGGCTTCAGCTCTTCCTCTTCTTTCGCTTCAGCTCCTTGGTGTGGCCAAGTCTTCAGCTACTTCCTCTTCTCTTCTTCTTTTGATTTCCTGCACAGGGCAATGTTAGGCAAAAACCTACCCCTACCCTCCCCGCTTCTCTCTCTATTTCTCTCTCAGGTCATCGCTCCTCCACAACCACCGGTAATTGGGTTATCGGATTCAGGCGCGTACTCGGGTCCAGGCTCACCGGCGTGTGGTGGTGAGCGAGGAGTGCAAGTCGGGTTATCGGGTTGAACCAGGTTCGCGGGGGTGGTCGTGGACGAGGCCGGGTGAGCGGGTGAGAGGGACCTCACCCGGTGTGACTAAGGCGATAAGCCTCAGTCACTTTTTCAATTTATGAGCCGCGGGGCGCTTGAAAACTTACGAGGTAGGACTAAATGACCCACCCTCCTAGCTGTGTGCCTGCAGCTGAAGGCGCGAGCAACTGCAGTGCCCGCTGAGGTCTTCGCTGCTAATTGAAGACCTAGAGTTGTGCGCGGAGGTATTCCGTGCAACCTGGAGCTGAGACCTGGGATTACATAGACCTGGAGCTGCTTGCGAGTTTGCTCCAATCTTGGCGTCAATGGCGGCGAAGGCTCAGGACTTAAAAGCACGCAAATGACCTTGTGGCCCTGTCAGAATGCTAGGCAGGCTTTGCCAGAGCACAGCGAAGTTACTGCGGGGGTCGGCATGGCTCAGAACAACCTAGGCGTGCGTGCCTAGGTCGGTCTGAGTCTGTGTGAGTGGGTTTGTTCTGGGGGAGGTTTCAGTGGGTGGCGCGGTGAGTGAAAGGGCGAGAGGTGATCAATGGGTTGTGGCGAAGCTTAGGGACTGGTTGGCGAGGGGTAGAGTTGTCTATGGTGGTGAAATGGCCTCGCCGGAGTTGGTGGTCGGAGGTGGAGATGGTGAGGGTGGACAGTGGAGTCGAGGAGTTGAAACAACAAATTAACAAGGGGAAATAAAGGGGAGAGTAAGAGAAACTTATCTACTAGTCCAGAGCGAACGGAGAGGTGTGGAAATGGCAAGCGGCCGGTGCAGCCGTCATCGGAGACGAAGGTGCCAAGGGGAGAGAACGGCGACAAGGAAGAGGGGCTGGAGGGCACCCGCTGGTATGGCACGACGCAGCGGAAGACGGTGGAGTTAACCCTGCCACTGGTATGGTGGTAGGGCGACGAGAGAGGAGAGGGAATGTCGCCGGAAGCTCTGGCAGTTGGCCGGAGTTGGTGAGAGACGAATAGGAGAGGAGATCTCGGGCCAAACAAAGCTTGAAGGAAGTGGCAACCCTTGCCATTCCTTAAATAGGTGCTAGCTGGGAGGGAAACGCAAGGAGGAGGCATGGGCTGGTTACCGGAGGCATGGCTGGGAAAAGACCCATACCTCTCGAGCATTCGCACGAGAGGTATGGTGGTCGGCAGGGCATGTGATTGCACAGTAAAAATATACCAACAATTGTGTCGTCTTGTGCCATTTCCTAGCATTACCAGTGCATATTAGATATCCATAGTCGCATTTATAAAAATAAACACATGCATGCATTTAATTGAGAGGGGAGGAGAGTGAAATAAATGGCCTTGTAATTAACAAATTCTTCAAGTGCTGCCTCGCAAATTCACCATCTTTATTTTTATTTTTATTTTTATTTGACTTTCTTCTCCGCGGCTACATGGCATGGCTGGACCTTCCTCGCATCATTCTCTGGAGCAAATACTCCCTGCAGCCGCATGCACAGCCATGCACAGCCAGGGCATGGCTGTGCATGCCTCTTTCTTCTTTAAAAAGGCACGGCTGGCTTCTTTGCAAGAGGGCCTAGTCCACACACAGAAAACCCAACACAGCAGCTTCCTCCAAGCTGTCTCCTCCCCTCTCCCCTCCATAAGCAGCCTCTCTTCTCCTTGAAGAGTCACGCTGCGAGTAGGAGCAGCTCACAGTGGTGCACAACCACCATTGTGAGTCCCACCACCGCCCAGCTCATCAAAGAGTCGGTGGGCGTGGTGGTTCCCCGCTCTGATTTCATCGTTCAAAGCATTTCCGTCATTGCCACAGGAGCTTCAAGCTTTGAAGCTCAAGCTCCGCAGCAGCAGTAGCAAGGCGGCAGCAGAGGCGCAGGCCTCCAGCACGTGCCTGCAGGCCGCCCTCGCCTCCAGCGCGCGCCTGCAGGCCACCTCGCCTCCCGCGGCGCAGGCCTCCCGCACCCGCCTCTCTGCGCAAGCAAGCAGCCAGTGCAGCCTCTTCAGCACGTGTGCCAGCCACTCCACACCGCCGACACACACGGAACCGGGCGCAGGCGGTCGCGCGAGCCGAGCACACACTGTAGCCACTGTTCACGCTAGTCAGCGAAACACTGTGGCTACAGTGCAGTGACCAGTAAGTTTCTCACTTATCCGGTCACCCGACGCTCTCTCTTCGGACCTCTATGGGTGCCAACCCGTCTGTGTGCGCCTGCGTCTCTCCCCGCGCCCGCTCCAGCGCCCGCTCTCGCGTACGCCCGCCCACTTCAGCGTCCTCTCAGCGTATAGCGCCTTCACCCGCACCCGCCTCACTGCGCAGCGCAGTGCGCTGCGGTCTCTCCCCCAAGCCTGCTCCCTCCTGCATGCGTGCCTACGTGCCTGCGCGTGCGCGTGAAACATCAAACGACGGCTGGGGCTTCAGACGACTTAACTCCCGCACCTCTTCACTCCAGCAGCGCGCTCTCTTTCTCTCTCCTCTCTCTCTCTCACAGCACCCTCTCACTCTGCAGACACACACACACACACACACTCTCACTTATACACTATTATATACTTATATATATATACATATACATATATATATTGATATATATACATATATTTATATACGTATATATATATAAATATATATATATATCTATAAATATATTATTACCTATATAACTAAGTATAAGTATAGATACATATATATATATACATATATATACACATATACTTATACATATATATATATACATATACCTATAACTAAAAATACATATTATATATATATATATATATTTGTATATCTATCTACATATATCTATATACATAAATACTTATACTAATATATATATACATATATTACTATATATATACCTATATATATATATATATACATATACATATCTATATCTATATATATAGTTATATATACATACATATATATACAATTATAAATATATATATATATATATATATACATATACATACATCTATCTATACATATATTTACACATATATATATATACATATAGATATATATTTACATATATATACATATATTTTCATATCACCTACCATACATTGTATCGCGGGAATATCTGCACCAGTTGCTGATATTCCCCAATACAAGTGTACAGAAAACGTGTTCGCACTCATCTTCTACCAATCCACCTTACACTCCATGTGGCACTTCGTCTTATTGGTTGCGTCTTTCTAGACGATGATCGACTTGACACTGTGCTACACGCCATCTCCACCTCCACCCCCACCCCTTTATACATATATAATATATACATATATATATACACTATATTTACTTTATTTCTGCTTCTCTTTCCTGCCAGTAAAAAGATAAAAAAAATATACAAAAGAGAAAAGATAATCCTTGACTTGCAGGTACTCAGTCTTGCAAATAGCAAGACCAGTTTTGAAACCCTAATTTGGCACAAAGCCAAGAACCTGATTTTGAGAGTGTACCTCAAGGACAAAAATTATCAGAAAAAAATCTTAAATAGAAAAAAAAAAACCAAAAACATAATAAATGAATGGTAGAGATTCGTTGTAGGACAGGCGTAGAAACTTCTTCACCTCTAATCTCACTTCCCTGAGTTCAATCCTGGGCCTAAAAGTGACCAAGATAAAATCAAATAGACTAGGTAAAAAATTTTGTAATGAGAAGGTTAGGCTCGATTTAGGTTAACCTCTATACTCATTTTAACGATAAAATCACCATATTAACACAACCTATTCAGACCCAACCATACCTCTTTTCTGGCGCCGTTGCCGGGGAAGTGTGCATTCAAGTAAGTTTTTACTCCATTCCTTTAATTTTTCTCTTCTCACACCCTTCTCTTCACGGGTGTTTTTGTTTATTACTGTGCAGGTGAACCTGTTGCAAGGAGAAGATAGGCAGACGAAGTCGGAGACGTGGGCAGATCCAAGGCGGAAACGAGAGCATGAAGACGCTAGCACCACATTGGAGCTTCGCACACGTTGCTGAACAAGGTCTTTCTTTCTCAGCAACTTAGGTTAACTTGTCACCTTAATAGAAAAAAGAAAAAAAAAACTAAAAAAAACACTTCTTAGGATCTCTTGGGGAAAGTGGATTAAAAATCACTTGTTTGATTGTTTGTCATCACTCCCACCGCCCCGGGATTTCTCGCCGAACTTCGCATAGAGAAGATCCAAGAATCTTGATTCTTGAATCTTTCGCCGTGTGAAGTATTCTTTAAGGCAAATAAAAAGATTGACTGCCACCCCTCTTTGCCTCATTTATCTACAAATTCGAGATCACATTTTTGGTGGGGAGACTTGGAATTGAGTTAATTCCAACCCTACCACGACTCTTCACATGCCTAACATTCGATCCTGAATACTTCAACCCCAACAATTTGATTTTCTTTATCTTATGGTTGAGCCTTGTATGTGGACATCTTTTTAGTGATTGGGAGCACTTGAATTGAAGTGCTTTGGCTCCCTTTCACACTAATTTAAAATTGATTCGTGCATCCACACATAGAAATCTCCATCTAGGGAAGCCCATTGCATTTTAGCATGCATTAACCAACTGACATTGAAGAAGGGTTTGTTGGGCTTAGAAGAAAACTTGTATTCTCACAAAACCCAGAGATTGGTTGAATTGGTAATTCAGTGAAATCCTAAAATCCATACTACTTAAGGCTGAATTCTAAAAACCTTTCATCAATTAAAACTTCAATTTGGGGAGATTTCCCCGTTGCATACTTGGTTTACACACTCTAAAAATCAATCACTTGGGCATTACCCGTAAATAATGCCCTTCACATTCCAGAAGCACTTGATCCTAAGCCTCTAACTAAAACTAGTAGCAACTTGACCCTTATTAAGGATTGGAGGTCTAACTACCTGCGTGTAGCGCCTACGTGCTGGTGAGGGTTCCCGCGTGCTATCGGGTGTCTGAGACTGGGGCAAACGGCCTTTCAATCTGGCCCGGTGGTTCTGCGGTGCTCGCATTCGGTTCCGTAAGTCATGATAGTAGGTAACTTAGATCTGTAGGTCTAAGGGCACACTATAGAGGTTAGGAATTTGATTGTATTGATTTGTCATCAAGTGTACCTTTGCGGCGCCATTTCTCTCATCTCTTTTCCCTTCGTATCCCCCCAATTCTTCCTATGGTAGTGCATGTTTGGGAGGAGGTCACAAAACCCTGAACTGTGTGAATTGCCTGATCATTTTAGAAAGGAAGCCGAATCGTCCTCCTCCATAAACATGGCTGCACGCCCACCCCCAAATCCCGAGGGAGGAAACCGCCCTCAAAACCCACCACGTGGTGGAGCCTTGGATCCCATAACCCGCCTCCAAATGGAAATGTATAATGAAGAAATTGAAGCCATTCGGGAAACATTGGAGGAAATGCAGAACCCTCCCGAACGGGAGGAGCCTAGGTCTCTTAGCTCCTATCAGAATCCCGCTGCTACAGAGACCATAGGACAAATTCGGGTCCCATGGGCGGGGACGACTTTGAACTAAAACCTAACATAATTGGCGTGATAAATTTTCACTTCCACGGTCTTGCAAGTGAAGATCCTTTTCTTCACTTGGAAGACCTAACCCAATTGGCTGAAACAGTTAAACCAAGAAATATCGGGTTACCAATAGTCCTCATGAAAATGTTCCCATTTTCATTGCGGGATAAAGCATCGCAGTGGTTACGCACCCTTGGGAGAACCATCCACTCTTGGGAAGAGATGCGAACAGCGTTTCTCAAGTTCTTCCCAATCGAGCGAACCAATGCGCTTCGCCGTGCTATCACCTCCTTTACGCAACAAAACGGCGAACAGTTTCATGAGGCATGGGAGAGATATAATGACCTCCTCAGGAAGTGTCCGCACCACGGTCTGCTTAAGTGGCATATAGCCCAAATTTTCTACTATGGGCTAAATGAGACTTTGAAGCAGATTGCAGACGCTTCCTGCGGAGGGAATTTCATGAATAAAGACGAGAATGTAGCATTCGAATTATTTGAAAATATGAGAGAAAACTCAATGAACAATGCTTCCATTGTCGCCTTTAATCATACCAGCCTACCCCGTAATGTCCACAAAGTTGACACGGGACCCTCCCATTCATCAACATATCTCAACCTTATCGCACAGAAATTGGATGAAGTCTCCGTCGTGCACAAGAAGCTGGACGAGCTTCTGGCCAACCCTGCCCGTTCTATGGCAAACACCCCCACGTCACCACTTCGTCACAATTCCAATTCTTCCAACACCAGGCTTATCCCGAGAAACCCTATAAGACCTTCCTTATCGAGTGTCACGCCAAGCGATTCGGTAAGTCATGTGGATCTGGCTTCTGCAAGCCAATATTTTGACACGGATGACCAAGACTCCGTGTGCTCGGAAGCGTATTTACATGCAGACGCGACTTCTGGCATAGAAGACGCTTGCGCCCTGGGAAACAACCCATTCTTTGCCACTTATAACCCAGGGTGGCGAAATCATCCGAACTTCGCATGGTCCAACAACCCGTAGTGCCAAAACCTCGTGGGTGGACCAATGCGATCGTCCGCACCCATCATCCCAAGGGCCCAGTCTAATCCTATGGCGAATCCGCCATCGGGTCCTTGCATACCACAAACAGAACACGCATCAAGTCCTCTTGATAAATTGATGAGAATGATGACTAAAATGTCAAAGCGCCATGAAGAGAACATGACCTCTCTTCAGCACCAATTGGCGCAGCAGAATGTTGAGATCAGTCAACTACGCATGGCGACTCGATCTCTGGGCACTCTTCCAACCCAACCTGTTCCAAACCCGCGAAATTTCATACCCCGTGGTCCCCAACCACAAGTATGACCTTCTCAGGGGCAGGTTCATCAAATTCTGCAAGCTCCGAGCATTCCACCGGGATTTCTGGCTAATCCCACTGCAGCACCTTACTCTTATGTCCCTATTGCGAACCTTCCTCCACGTTATGATCCCACTGGACCCGCATCGTCCAATTCGATCACTACGAGGAGCGATAAGCAGACTGTCGATCCGCCTCGACCTGATCTTGGCCCGTCTTCTTCATCGCCCTCTCATTCGGGATGCGCACCGCATTCGCGAGAGGACGATACACCCAAATTGGTGCCAGAATTAGTCCCATTCCCTGAGACTCTACTGAGGGAGCCAAAAGGCAAGAAGAAGGATACGCAGGCCTTTGATAACCTGCGTAATTTATTCAGAGATGTTGAAATCAAGGTACCTCTGCTCGAGGCTATCGACCACATACCTACTGTCGCCCGATTTTTCAAAGACTACACAACACCCAGGCGACAGTCAAAGAAAACTAAGAATCTGGTGGTTCTCTCGCTTCATGCGAGTTGTGCTATACTATTAAATCTACCACCAAAGCAGAAAGATCCGGGCACACCGCTTATTTCCTGTAGCATCCAAGGCTGCAATTTTAACCGTGCCCTACTTGATCTAGGGTCTTCCATCAATCTTATACCAACCATCATGCTCGAAAAAATTTCCTTGGGAAATCTGAAACCCACCCCTGTCACGTTACAGTTGGCAGATCATTCTGTCAAAATCCCAAAGGGTATGGTGGAAGACGTGGTGGTTAGGGTCAACAGTCTCTGTTTTCCTGTTGACTTTCTTATTTTAGATATGGAAGTTCCTAGCTCACTTTCTGATTGTCCGATCATCCTTGGTCGACCTTTCTTGGCCACAGCCCACGCCCATATCGACTGCGAGTCAGGCTGTATCTAGATTGCCGTTGGATCTGAAAAGCTCAAGCTTAACATCTTCAAGGCAGCCAAGAACTTTGATTGCGATTGCATCGAGGATGACACGTCTGACGAGGACATGGCCGTCAACCCGTGTATCGGACTAATTGGGACTTATTCTGACTGCTGCAGATTACCTTTAAACATTGACGATTGCTTAACCAACACATATTGTGACGTTCCCCCATCCCTCCCTATTCCCGTACCTTCTCCTAACCAGACTTTTGACGAGGTTTTCTCCGCTTCCCATACCTCATGGTCTGCGTCATATCCAGGCTACTCACCACCGGTCCACACTCTTGAAGACCAGATTGCCCTTTCTTTTTTGCCAAATCAGGTGGATTTGCAACTCCACACTGGGACCTTGAGCCCACATACTACTCACTGGGGCTATTCCTTTTTGGATCCATCTATCCAAGAAGCCCCTCTTCTTGGCCAATCTGAGGACCAACTTCTTCCTCCTGACTTGTTTTCTGATTCGCCTGGGACACTCTCGTCCCAAGAAATGCCAGATCTTTCACCATCCACTCCTGAGCTGAAAGAGCTGCCTAGTACACTTAAGTATGTTTTCTTGGGACCAAATGAAACGCTCCCCGTAATCATCAGTTCAAAATTGACCAGGGAGAAAGAGTGCAAACTAACAAAGGTCCTCATGGAACACAAGGCAACCATTGGATGGTCTTTATCAGACTTAACTGGCATTAGCCCCTCCTACTGCACTCACTGTATATATACGGAGGAGGAGGCTCGACCTTCCCGCAAGATGCAGCGACGTCTCAACCCTAACATGCGGGAGGTCATTAAGAAGGAAATCATTAAATGGCTGGATGCGGGTATAATCTACCCGATCAGCGATAGCCCATGGGTGAGCCCAATTCACGTTGTGCCCAAAAAGGCTGGACTCACCATCCGTGTCAATGACAGGGGCGAATCTATCCCTACACGCACTCCTACATCTTGGAGAGTGTGTGTAGATTATAGGAAACTCAATGCTGCAACCAAGAAAGATCACTTTCTGCTACCTTTCATTGATCAAATCCTGGAGCGGTTAGCGGGAAATAAATTTTTCTGTTTCCTGGATGGATTCTCAGGATATAACCAGGTGGCAATTGACCCCCGGGACCAAGAGAAAACCACTTTTACCTACCCCTTCGGCACCTTTGCATTTAGAAGGATGCCGTTCGAACTTTGTAACGTGCCAGCAACTTTCCAGAGATGTATGCTGGCGATATTTCATGACATGGTGGGTGATTTTCTCGAGGTCTTCATGGATGACTTTTCAGTCTTTAGACCATCTTTCGATGAATGTCTTGCCAACCTGACCCGTATCCTTAGGAGATGTATTGATGTAAACCTCGTACTTTCTTGGGAAAAAAGTCATTTTATGGTACACAAGGGAATTGTTCTCGAACATATCATCTCCGATAGGGGTATCGAGGTTGACAGATCTAAGCTTGATGTAATTGCTGATTTACCTGTGCCTAGCTCTGTCAAACAAATCTGCTCCTTTCTGGGACATGTCGGTTTCTATAGGAGATTCATCAAAGATTTTTCCAAGATTTCTCGACCTTTAACTCATCTCCTATCGACCGACGTACCCTTCGATATGGGCCCCGGCTGCATACGAGCATTCACGCAGCTGCGTAATGCTGTCACCAAGGCCCCTGTTCTCCAGCCACCTGATTGGTCCCTCAACTTTGAACTCATGTGTGACGCTTCCGACCTTGCAGTCGGAGCCATCCTGGGACAAAGACACGATAGACACCCCTTCGTGGTGTACTACTCCAGTAAGACGTTGGACGAGGCTTAGCGTAATTATACTACCATTGAGAAAGAACTATTGGTGGTCGTCTTTGGGCTGGAGAAATTCCGCTCTTACCTTCTGGGCTCACATGTTATTATTTTCACTGATCACGTGACCATTCGCCATCTCATGCACAAGAAGGATGCCAAGCCTAGACTGATTCGTTGGATCCTTCTGCTCAAAGAATTTGACATTGAGATCCGCGATAAGGCCAGAGCCCAGAATGTTGTGGCTGATCATCTTTCTAGACTGGACCTTGACCATATTGGACTTACTCTGCCGATTAATGAGATTTTTCCTGATGAGCACATATTGGCAATTAATGTGGCAAGTGGACTGTGGTATGTCGATATTTCCAATTACCTTGCTTCTGGATCCCTTCCACGTGGCTGGCCTAAAAACCAGCGCGAGTGTCTCATGGCAGGAGCAAAGTATTATTTCTGGGATAATCCACTTCTTTTTTGAATAGGTGCAGATCAAATCATCCGTCGCTGTATTCCTAACAGCGAGTTCCCCAGTGTTCTATCGTTCTGCCACGATCAGGCCTGCGGAGGCCATTTCTCTGGGAGGAAAACTACAGCCAAGGTGTTGCAGTGCGGTTTCTTTTGGCCCTCCCTTCACCAGGATGCACACAATTATGCCAAACATTGCACTAGGTGCCAGTCGTTAGGGTCAATGTCACGTCGTGACATGATGCCCTTACAACCCATCCTAGCTACGGAAATCTTCGACATTTGGGGAATTGATTTCATGGGTCCCTTTTTTCCTTCCAACGGCTTCGAATTTATCCTCGTGGCCGTTGATTATGTTTCGAAATGGATCAAGGCTATTCCCATGCGCCGTGCTGACCATGTTATATCCACTCGATTTGTCAAAGACCACATCTTTGCGCGCTTTGGGATCCCTCGAGCCATTATCTCGGATGGAGGAAGACTTTACCCATGCTTCTTTTCGGGCACTTCTGAGGAAATACGGAGTCCACCATCGTATCGCATCTCCGTATCATCCTCACACGAACAGCCAGGCAGAGGTGTCGAACCGGCAAATCAAGCAAATTCTCTAGAAAACGGTTCGGCCTGACCGTAAGGATTGGTCCGACAAGCTGATTGACGCACTTTGGGCGTATCGGACCACCTTCAAGGCTCCCCTTGGTATGTCTCCTTATAGAATCATTTACGGGAAGCCTTGTCATTTGCTCATGGAGTTGGAGCACTGCGCTTATTGGGAGGTTCGTCAATGTAACCTCGACCCAGACCTGTGTGGTCGAGAAAGAAAACTCCAACTCCAAGAGCTGGAAGAGCTCCGTCGTGAAGCCTATGATTCTGCCTTAACTTTCAAGCAACACACTAAGGCTTTTCACAACAGCCTCATTCGGCGGAAAGAATTTGAGCCATCTCAGCAAGTTTGACTTTACAATGCCCAGCTCAAATTCTTTCCTAGAAAACTGAAGTCCAAATGGACTGGTCCTTTCCTGGTCTCGAGACCATTTCCCAACAGGGCCGTTGAGATTGAAGATCCCAAATTTGGGCATAAATTTACAGTCAATGGGCAGTGTTTAAAACCCTATCTTACTCATGAGCCTGCCCTGTTGGATAAACTGTTGCCCTGCTGGAGGGTAACTAATGTTGTGCCTCATTCTGAGTCCAGCTAGGGACGTTAAATTCAGCGCTCGTTGGGAGGCACCCCAAAAACACTCACCATCCACCATCACTTTTCACTGCACTGTCACGCTCACTTCACTTTTCACGTCACCACCCACCATCCACCCACCCTACCACCTTGCTGTATACCCTGCACCTCAGCTCTCGTTACCCGATCTTTCGTCCTTCCTCTACCCTTCCCTGCATGCATATGAGGACATAGCATCGTTTGGCATGGGGGGGTGGATAGGCATCCTTAGGATCTGGGTATTTTATGGTATCATGCAGTCTCCATCTATCTATATATATATATAAAATGAAAATGGTGTTTAGTAATGATCTGAAGGCTGAAACAAAAATATAATAAGTGTTTATGGATATTCAACCACTGTTTTGAAGACTTCCAGGCCACAGAAGCTTGATTCGCTCAGGCTCGGCTTAATTCACTTGAGCATTGACAAGATAGATCGGAATCTCTCCTAACTAAGGACGTATTCTTGTACCTGAGACACCAGTACAGGATTCGCTGGTTTGCTTCTACTCGAGAGCCTAAGTAATCTTGGTTCACACTACACATATCAAGAATGACCAGGTGAACATAAGATCCAACCCTCGTGTTCATTAGGGAAGGTGGAGTCCTTACTTATGTGCGCAGGTAGACTTTTTATCCCAGGCTTTAGTCTTGTATTTAGGAGAGACTCTTTCCACCAAGAAGGAACTCTCCACCAAAAAGAAAAGTGTGCTCCTCCAAATAATGTTGTAAAAGATATATTGACACGTGTTTAAAAAAAAAAAAGATGCAAATAAGTCAATATATCTCACAAATGTCTGTAAAATCTTCCTACAAAAAAGTTCTTCAGGGCAAATACCCTGTTTTCTTTGAGCCACAAATGTCAGAAAATGGGAGTTGAGTTTTTCGTCATCTTTTTAAGGGTCAATCTGAAGACACAAGCTGAAACTGGGACCAACCTGTACTTAAAAAATCGTGAAACCCTGGGCTTGAGTCTTAATGTTCATCTGGTCAGTCTTGATCCTTCACTATGCACAAGCCATAATCTCTTGAGCTCTCGAGTATGGCAAAAACCTCCTGGGTCCTGGAAATCGTACTTAAGGTTTAAATATCAAGAGTCCTGGTTAGTTGAGAGATGATCTATGTCACATAAGACTTAAAATACTGGTAATCTTCTCTGTAATTGGTTCTCACAATATCCAACAATAAACACACCTATGTCACCTCAGAAGAAAATCTTCAGTTTAAGATCATTTCTAAATACAATACAAAAAAATGTTTTGCTAGGGACTAGCAAAAGATAGGCATGGGGGTATGATTGCACAGCAAAAATAAACCAACAATTGTGTCGTCTTGTGCTATTTCCTAGCATTACCAATGCATATTAGGTATCCATAGTTGCATTTGTAAAAATAAACGCATGCATACATTTAATTGAGAGGGGAGGACAGTGAAATAAATGGCCTTGTAATTAACAAATTCTTCAAGTGCTGCCTCGCAAATTCACCATCTTTATTTTTATTTTTATTTTTATTTGACTTTCTTCTCCGCGGCTGCATGGCATGGCTGGACCTTCCTCGCGCCATTCTCTGCAGCAAACACTCCCTGCAACCGCATGCACAGCCATGCAAAGCCAGGGCATGGCTGTGCATGCCTCTTTCTTCTTTAAAAAGGCACGACTGGCTTCTTTGCAAGAGGGCCTAGTCCACACACAGAAAACCCAACACAGCAGCTTCCTCCAGGCCATCTCCTCCCCTCTCCCCTCCATACACAGCCTCTCTTCTCCTTGAAGAGCCACGCTGCGGGCAGGAGCAGCTCACAGTGGTGCACAACCACCACTGTGAGTCCCACCACCGCCCAGCTCATCAAAGAGCCAGTGGGCATGGTGGTTCCTTGCTATGATTTCATCATTCAAAGCATTTCCGCCATTGCCAAAGGAGCTTCAAGCTTTGAAGCTCAAGCTCCGCAACAGCAGCAGCAAGGCAGCAGCAGCAGCGCATGCCTCCAGCGCGCCTGCCTGCAGGCCGCCCTAGCCTCCATCGCACGCCTGCAGGCCACCCTCGCCTCCCGCTTTTTCGCGCCCACACCCGCCTCTCTGCGCAAGCTAGCAGCCAACACAGCCTCTTCAGGGCGTGTGCCAGCTGCTCCACACCACCGGCACACATGGAATCGGGCGCAGGCGGTTGCGCGAGTTGAGCGCGCACTGTAGCCACTGTTAATGCTAGTCAGCGGAACACTGTGGCTACAGTGCGATGACCGGTAAGTTTCTCACTTATCCGATCACCCAGTACTCTCTCTCCGCGCCACTATCGGCGCCAACTCATCTGCGTGCGCTCGCGTCTCTCCCCGCACCCGCTCCAGCGCCTGCTCTCGCATACGCCCGCCCGCTTCCGCTCCCGCTTCAGCGTCCTCTCAGTGCATAGCGCCTTCGCCCGCACCCACCTCACCGCGCAGCGCGTTGTGGTCTCTCCCCTACGCCCGCTCCCTCTTGCGTGCGCGCCTCTTCGCGCACCTACGCACCTGCGCGTGCGCGTGAAACATCAGACGACGGCTGGGGCTTCAGACGACTTAACTCCCGCACCTCTTCACTCCAGAGTGTGCTCTCTCTCTCTCTCTCTCTCTCTCACAACACTCTCTCACTCTCTCTGCAGACAAATACACACACACACTCACACTCTCGCACACACATACTCTCACTTATACACTATTATATACTTATATATATATACACATATACATATATATATTGATATATATATACATATATTTATATACGTATAAACATATAAATATATATATATATCTATATATATATTATTACCTATATAACTAAGTATAAGTATAGATACATATATATACACATATACATACATCTATCTATACATATATTTACATATCTATATATATACATATAGATATATATTTACATATATATATACATATATTTTCATATCACCTACCATATGTTCTATCATGGGAATATCTGCACCAGTTGCTGATATTCCCCGATACAGGTGTACAGAAAGCATGTTCGCACTCATTTTCCACCAATCCACCTTACACTCCACGCGGCACTTCATCCTATTGGTTGCGTCTTTCTAGACGACGACCGACTCGACACCGTGCTACACGCTATCTCCACTTCCACCCCCACCCCTTTATACATATATAATATATACATATATATATACACTATATTTACTTTATTTTTGCTTCCTTTTCTTGCCAATAAAAAGATAAAAAAAATATACAAAAGAGAAAAGATAATCCTTGACTTGCAGGTACTCAGTCTTGCAAATAGCAAGACCAATTTTGAAACCCTAATTTGGCTCAAAGCCAAGAACATGATTTTGAGGGTGTACCTCAAGGACAAAAATTATCAAAAAAAAAAATCTTAAATAGAAAAAAGAACACCAAAAACATAATAAACGAACGGAAGAGATTCGTTGTAGGACAGACGTAGAAACTTCTTTACCTCTAATCCCACTTCCCTGAGTTCGACCCTGGGCCTAAAAGTGATCAAGATAAAATCAAATAGGCTAGGTAAAAAATTTTGTAAAGAGATGGTTAGGCTCGATTTAGGTTAACCACTATACTCATTTCAACGATAAAATCACCATATTAACACAACCTATCCGGGCCCGACCAGCATGGGAACCGGTCCATGCAAAAGAGGCCAACGTAGGGGATCCTCCTTTCAAGTCTGCGGCTGGCTCCCATGCCCTGCGCGGCGCCATCCTCCGCGCAAAGTCGCCAAAGGTATGGCCTGCTGTTGCAGGTGGCAGAGGGACTGATTTACATAAAATGATGGGAAAGTTGAGGGGGTAAATGCAAGAGTTCAAAAAGTTAAGGGTCAGAAAGTAATTATTGAGGATCAATTTGTAAAGTGGGTCAAGGCGACCTTTCCTTAGGTTCAAATTTTTGTATAACCCTAATTTGAACCTAAGGAATCCAATGGTAAGGTTGGATTTTAGGTTTGACCATGTTTGACCAGACATTTTGCATAAAAACCTAAATTAGGTTAAAAATTGGGTATGGTTCTCAATCTTGGTCAAGATAGGTTTCAATGGCTAAACTGAAGGTTCTAAATCCTAGGGAATATTTTTTCATGAATTTTAGAGGGTTTAATTGATTTTTATCTTGCCTAGAACTTCATGAATTAAAGCGGATTTGTTTTAGGATTACAGAATGTCATTTAATTCCTAGATTTTGTTATAACCTTTCTTGATTGAATCATCCCACTTTTTCTCTTATTAAGCCCGTTTGACCTGTGTCTAGGCCCTTAGAAATCCCATTTATGTACTACATTGGTAAAATTGTAGTTTTACCTCTTGTGAATTATTTTATACTCAAATTTGTAATTCACTGATTTACGTTTTCCTTTAGGTTTTGTAGGAGCTTTTGTACACTTATTTAGGTCAAAATATGCTAGTTAGGGTTCATGATGAGGTTCTCATCAGAGATCTTCTCACTTCTATTTTGACCAGGGGGTTTAGCGAACCAGTATCTCTTGTAATGGGATACCGGGTATGGATTGATGCTTTCTATGGTCAATCCATCACCCTGGGGGTATATCTTTACACTATTCCTTCCCTATTTCTTTTGGAGGATCCTTGTCATCCTCCCCCTACCCTATGGAGGTTGTTATTCCTGCCTATCATTCAGAACCTCCTCTGGTGACTTGGGATGATTTCATTCCCATCCTGGTTGGGCTGTGGGCTGTGCTATCTCAAAGCATCGAAGTCAGGTACCCTTTGAGGTTCGGTGATGGGGACAATGAATCCGACACAGACCATATTTATAGCTAATCCAAGGTTAGACTTAGAGGAATCAAATAAAAAATATATATATGTATATTACAACAAAAAAAATCCTCTTACTTTCTTTCTAGGTTAGCAATCATACCAACTTCAAATAATGTAAACCAATGCACATGCATGGGTGCTTTAATCTCTGGGACCAATAAACCCTAGGATAGAGTTAGAAACCAGGGAAACTTATGCTTGTAACTCGTCCTTAGCCGACCTAGTTTGTAACTTAGAAACTACTTGGGAACCTTCGGTTTAAAGTATGTAACTTAACATGTTTCTAAGGGAAGACTGATTAGGTTGGCTAATCTATTTGTAGAGCTGGGTTATTGCTTAAGTCTGCTAGGAACTAGCAAAAACTAAGCATAGGGGCATTTGATGAACCCATATTTGTGGGCTAATTAGTTACTTAAGTGCTTAGGCATTAGATTAATATTAGCGTATACATAGCATGCATTAAGATATAAATAATTTAGTTTAAATATATTTGCTTGTATACATTACATTCATATATAAATTATTTAGCATGCATTAGAATAACATGCATTAGTCTTTAGGTTGCATTATATACATATATTTGAATTAACATTTTATGTGAGGGTTTGTACATAAATAAACCAATCTTTTTATTATCCATTTTTATGGAATACGTCGCCTTCTTGTTGCTAGCTGCGTGCCATTGAAGATGGCAATCGAGGAGGTGCGGGAGAAGTGGATCTGGTCTCCTCAACTGCGATAAGAAGATGGAGGCAGCCGTGCTCGGGGAGGCCACCACCTACTCCATCACCGTGCTCCCTCCCACCGCCAGCCTCCATGGACGAGTTCCACCACACCGTGGACCGACGAGGTGACAACTTGCCGTGCCAAACCGATGGACTTGTGCCAACACTGTGCGTGAGCCTTCACGGCTCCACCTTACCGTGAGCACCTCAGCGTGCACCACCACCGCAGCTACGCACCAGTAGCCATCCACGCGTGTTTCAGACATCTAGGAATGTTCCCAGACATCTGAAGCCTCTACAGCACCACCTTCATCCTCACTTCCCTTTCGTTTCTTCTTCCCCTGTTGTTCCTCCACCAAAACAACCCAAGCTGTCATCACCACCTCCACCACCTCACCGCACGCATCACCTTCGCACGCTACCAGCAGCCCGTGTGCGCACATCACCCTCGTGCGCGGCCATGCTCGCGCACAGCCACTGCAGAGCTGGCGTCCTCGCGTGAAGCCATGCCCTTGCGCATCATTGGTCACCTCCTCGTCACGTGTGCAGCCACAGCCGCACGACCCACTTTCCTTCCTCTTCTTCACCACCGACAGGGAGGAAGGAACCCATCACCCACCGTCCATGTCCACACGCAGCCACTACCTCCGACCACAAAACTCCGTTCCGTCAACACCATCGACCTTGTCTTGCCCTCGCGAGGCCGCCCACACCTTCGAGAGGTCCGCCGCAGTTTGCGCACATTGGGAGCACGCCTCCACCGCCGGCAGCCTCCTCTTCTCCGACGACCATCACTGGTCATCGTTCATTAAACCGACGACCACCATTGAGTTCCCCTCGTCATGGCCAACCTCCACCTAAGTTTTCGCGACCAGCCGCGACCTCTAGCGCATGTGCGTCTAAGAGGTCCAAGTCCTCTATTTTGGGTTTAAATACATATTACATTTCATGCCATTGATGAGAACATGCATTTTTGGGATTTGATTAGTTTATTCATTTGAATTTGCACACTTGCCCTCAAGCTTCAAAGTATTTATTCCATGCATTCACATCCTCATATGTTGGCTTAGATCTATAAATAAATGCATGAAATGTCATCAAACTTAAAGGAAAAAGACCAATATCTTAGAGCGTAATTATATTACGTCTCATTGTAATTTATTTCAAGGAAGGAAAATTACGCACATAACCTCTCATTCTCAAATTATTGTGTTTTCTTCTTTTCATCTTATTTCACCTCGGATTTAAGCACGGCTCTCGCACTCGATTGGACAAATATAATGGAAAATTATTCGTTGATTTATTGCATATGTTCCTCTATATGGATATGACCTAACTCTTCATGGTTAGTTTTATTGAAATATTTTTGTTCGAGATTTTCCATCACTATTTATTCACTACGACGACGTATTTTTCTGATACATCATCTACAAGCGTAAAATTCCCAATCACAAGCCATCAGAGAATTGGATTTATTGGGCTTTATATGAAATTTTATTTCTAGGGGTATCTTTTACCCTTCATCACATCCTAATTTAAAAGTTTCTAATATAGATCCATTCTAGAAAGGGACAAGCATGGTTGAAAGTGTTTTTGATTTAAGTCTACTTTTAGGAAAGCTAATAATGGTTTCTTTTGTTGCACTTTCCTTTCTCCAATCCTATCATCTCCATGATAGGAAGATTTTAGGGATAAGCATGGAACAATCATTTTAAAAAAGAAGAGCTTGGTACATAATCAAATGAAATATTGAATCTAAACATGATATCCCTCCAAAATTTCAAGAATACTACAATAGCACATGCCATTAAGTATATTTTTCAAGGCCCAGATTCTTTTAGGGCCTGTTTGATTAGAGGAATAATTAGGAGGCATAAAAAGGGATGTAAAAGAGTAGGATGAATTAAGAGTTTTTATTCTGCTTAAGTATTTGATTGTATTTGGTGTCACATCAAAATATTAGAAGTATTTATTCCACCTGAGGTGTTTGGTAGGACGAATAAATGAATTTTATGCGGTGAAGTTGAGAGAGGGAGATGGGAGAGGTGGAATAAACTAGTGGAATAAACAAATTTTACCTTTTCGGCGGAATTTGTTTATTCCATAATCAACTCTCAATTTCAGAATTCGGCGACACCGAAATAAAAACTGCAAAACATGAAATTCAACCTTAATTTCTCCTCTATTCCATCAACTAGACAGCTCCTTAAATAACTAATTTCAATAAAAAATATACTGAATTTGGATAATCCAGCACTTGAAATCTTTCGGGGCAATTTCAACATAAGCCATTCACTTGGGCCATTCCCAGCCACGCCTTAGACATGAAAAGGCAGCAGCAACATGGCCTTGCCATCTTGCCTCCGTTGTAACTCCTCAACAAACTTATCCGATCGACTTCCTCTCGACAGAAACAGAAAAAGAAAAAATACAAACAAACAAATTTTACACGGTTCGTTGAGAATTTCCACAAGCCAATAGTAGGAGTACATATATAATATAGAAAAATGCGTGAAAGTCAAAGCGACTGCCCATTCTTTTCAAAACGAACAAATCATAGCAGAATAAGAGCATATTCGGACGACATCCATCCAGCTTGCGTTGCACCCTCGCATCTCCTCTCCTCCAAACCAGACCACCGCATACGCCCCCGTTTCTCCCTCTCCCTAAAGCTCGCTCGCACCTCACCCTCCCATCCAACCAGGAAACGACAAACCAAACGAACGCATACCCGGTCTCCCTCTCTCTCTCTCTCTCTCTCTCTCTCTCTCTCTCTCTCTCTTGTCGTCCCTTTTTATTTCTTATTACGATAATAAGATTGTAATAAAGGGCACCCAGCCGGGCGCGGCCAAGGCAACAACAACAGCTTGGTCCTCCTTCGTTTATTACCTTCAGCGGCCCCCCCGCCCCGAAAGGACGACATAGACAGATAGATATAGTCGGTGCGTGCGTGAGATCCTCCTCCTCCGGACGCAACGCCCTTCCTCCCTCCCTGCGCAAGACAAGAAAAGACAAGACGAGACGAGAGAAGAGGAGGAGCGGCAGATAGGTTGATAAATGACGACGACAACGGCGGCACAGCAGCAACGGCGCATCGCCATAGCGGTGGACTTGAGCAACGAGAGCGCTTTCGCGGTGCAGTGGGCGGTGGAGAACTACCTCCGGCCAGGGGATTCGGTGGTCCTCCTGCACGTGAGCCGCACCCCCGTCCTCTACGGGGCCGATTGGGGCTCGGTGGATATCCTCGAGACAGCGGACGAGGACAAGAACAGGAATAATACAGCAAGTACTACTACTACTACTACCAGTAAGAAGAGGAAGGAGGAGGCCCTGAAGAAGGAGCTGGATGCGTCGACGGCTGCCAAGGTCCAGGAAATGGGAGGGTCTCTGGCGAGGGCGAACATCCCTTTCAGGGTCCACATCGTGAAGGACCACGACATGAAGGAGAGGCTGTGCCTGGAGATGGAGAGGTTGGCACCCAGCGCTGCTATCATGGGCTCCAGGGGAATCGGGGCTTCTTCTTCTACTTCCAGATCCCCTGTCAATAACAGCGACAGTGGACAAGTCGGAGGAGGAGGAGGCTTGGGCAGCGTCAGCGACTACTGCGTCCGCCACTGCGTTTGCCCCGTGGTCGTGGTGAGGTATCCCAACGAGAAGGCGGATGAGGAGGGCAAGGCCGAGCCCGTCGTCGAGATGCATTCTGGCTCCGACCTCGAATCTGATAACTACAACTTTCATCGTGATGATGCTTCCGAGAACCAACAACAACAAGAAGTAAGCAACAAATGCAGCAGCAGCAGCAGCAGGAGGGGATCGACACTCCTGGAAAGTAACCATTGGTCAGTTGATCAAAGGACAGGTAGAAAATACATTCATAGAATAATAGTTGATAGATAAATAGATACTTCCTCTCCTTACTTTTTAATCTATAAATCACCTCATTGACCATCTCTTCCAGATTCAATCAGATAGATGGATGGATCCTCCTGATATTCATCAAATGGAATAATAATGCGGATTATTTCTAATTATATTATATTCTTTGGTAATTAATATTTAATGAATCTGTATGTTTTGTGCTGCTTATTACATTCTTCTAATCACGGTGTAAAAGTCATTCAAATGGAACATAGACTATTTATTACATCGAAATACCAAAGCGGGAACTGTCAACAACACACAAAATGGAATGAAGAAGCTTTCATTGAGATTTCATGAGATAGAGGTACATGCATTTATGTTGCTTGGGTACGTCTATTTTTAGATAACCAAAAGTAGAGAGATAGTTGGAGGAGATCTCGGTGGTGGTTGGAGAGGTTGTGATTGGGACTCTCTAGAGACTACGAGCGAGACTTTTGGAACTATGACATGGTTGACTGCCCCCCTCAATCAAAGGAACTACGTGATGCCGAATTGTATTTGGAGTTTGTTGCGGATGTGGAGGAATTGTGGTTTTGGCAATGGCTTTGTCATGGCATTTGCAAGTTGATCCTTGGAGGGGATGTATCTAATGGAGAGAAGCTCCTATGCCACCTAATTACATACGAAGTGGTAATCAATTTCTATATGCTTAGTGCGAGCATGGAATATTGGGTTTGCTGTCAGGTAGGTAGCACCAATATTATCACACCATAAGGTTGGAGGTGTGGATGTAGGAATGCACAGTTCTGTGAAGAGGGATTGAAGCCAGATAAGTTTTGTAGTGGTGTTTTCAAGACCCTTGTATTCTGATTTTGTAGATGATCAGGAGACAATATGTTGCTTGCGAGCAGACCAGGAGATAAGGTTGTCATCAAGAAAAATCACATATCCTCCTGAAGATTTTCTGTCATCTAGAGAGCCAGCCCAATCTGCATCTGAGTAGGCATGTAGTGAAGTGGTGGGTGATGGAGATTGTAGAGATTGACGCATGTGAAGCATGGAGTGCTCGGGCATAAAATCGCATTGAAAGGTGATTTAGTCGTAGTATAGCGCAAAAATACGTTGAAACAAATAAATCTAACGAGATGTGAGTCCCGGTCGAACTTAGGGAGGCAGAAAACGACTTGATTTTAAAGCTGATTTAAAATTAACTATAACTAAATACTAATCATAATAGATATAAAGCGAATCAGGCAATTGGTTGATCATGAGTTGCAATTAGACTATAACAAGGACACCAAGGGTGGTTCTTGGTGGCTTTTGGAGAGGTTGGGGAGAGTAGCAGCGGTGCATCAAGGTGGTCTTGATGTATGCCTCAGAGGAAGAGGGAGTCTGGGGAAGCTTGGAGGTCTGGAGGGAGAGATGGAGAAGATGCCTTCAGATGGGGGCTCTAGTGTCCTTTTGATAGCCAAAATGAGGGGCAAAGTAGGTATTTGGCCCTCCAAACCGTGCAACAGCCTTGGATTGATCAGATTCGTTAGTCAGGGGATCAACAGATCAGATTGCACTTCAAAAGAGCCTCCAACGCGCCTGATATGCGTGCAACGCGCCAAATGTCAACATGTGGCGTGCTTTCAACCGCTCGCTCCATCGCCTCGTGCCTCCATCACGCACGCCCATTCTCGCTTCTCCTCAGCCATTCGATCTCTCGATCAGACGGCCTAAAAGCACACTTCGCACCACCTCTTCTCGCGTGCGTGCACGTTCAAATTCAACTGTTCGATCGTGGAGATCAACAGTTGAGGACGCGCTGCCGCCTCACCGAGCCGCGTATATCGGAGTGTCTAGCCACGCGTCGTCTCGTGCGTGCATCGCACCGCCTGATCAAATGCATGATAGCACGCCACGCGTTTGCTTTCGTGCCGCTCGATCGCCATCATGCAGTCCAATTGCAGCGCCTCATGCTTGAGCGCGAATTTGGCTGCGCTTTACGACTCGATCGCACGTCTTTGGCTTCTGAATGTAGGCGCTCTCTGTTGTGTTGCGGCGAGGGTCTTATGCTCTTAGTCGTTGGATGGGGATCTGACGGCTGAGATAGACTCACTTGATTAGGTGCTGTGAGGAGGGCGATGTGGTGCTCTTGTGGTCGTTGGATGACGATCCAATGGCCCACAAGGCGCATTGAATTCCTTCAGTGGATGGGGTGGTGGCCTTAGGCGGCTATGATGGCGTCACGTGACACCATCGTGGCAGTTCATCTTCTTTACTTTGTAGATGGTGCTGTAGGGTTCCGATTGAGTTGATTTTAGCGTCGTTGGATTGCGATCGTTGATCCGAATCCATCCGTACGGTCGGATTTTGCTTCTGAGGTTTAGATTTTCGCTACCTTGCCTCTTTGCTTTTGCTCTTCTGCGGACTTCATACGATGCTACGGAAGCCTGATCAAGATGATCTCAGAAGTGTTACGATCGGATTTATCATCCACGACCTTGAATTTCCTACAATTATTATTACCTCTCAATTAGAACATAATATAACATTATTATTTATAAAGCTAACAAATCGACTATGATGCAAAATAAGATGCTTATGTATGCATTATTCCTAGGTTAAGCTAGGATCTAACTTAATTTCGGTAGACTAGGACCTATGATTGCTACGCAATCATACCCCCGTGCCTAAATCTTGTTAGCCCCTAGCAAATGCAAGACTAAATGCATTCTATCAAGAGTTTGACCAGAGATTTATTTCTTTTGTTTTCATCTAAAAATTTAGAAATCCAGATAATCGTGTAGTGTTGTAACCTATGTGACGGATCAAAGCAAAAAGTCGATCCACATTTAAAGCTTGTACTTGACACTTAGTAAAACTCTTTTGGGATAAGCAAACTTCTTCTCTCGGGGATATAAAATAACCTTTAATTTTTAGCCTCAGCTTTTGGCTTAAGTAGAAGTCGTCTTAGTCAAGTGGGTTTGTATTTGGTGACTCACACTCCTCTGGTGCTATATAGAGACTAGGACTTCAGAATCTAGATTTTCAGACTATTAAATAAATCAACTTAGAGAGGCAGAAAAACTGTGTTCTCTTAAGTTCCTTGTACTCATTCTCTCTCTCTGTTTTTTTTTTATTCTTTTTTATTTTTTTTCTTTCTGAGTTTATATCTCACCGGATTTGTAAATATGTTTGGTGGTCTCCCATGACATTACACTTCAATTAAGTTTTGATAACCCTATAACTAAGTCAAAAATCCTCAACTAGTATTCAGGTGATCAGAAATACAGGAAAAGTAGGTTAAGGCTGTATTTGGTGGATCGTAAGGGTAGCAGGTATTGTTGCCTCAATGTACTTGTCATAAAATGAAATAAATGCAACTTAACTCTTTTTCTTTTATACTTTTTCTTCTTTTCCTTCTTTTTTTTTTCTCTTTTTCTCTTTTTTTTCACATATAAATCTACCAACACAACACAATGCAACATAATATATGTACTTTATTCACGAGGCATTATTCGAGATTTGTTATGTTTAAGAGGATATCGGGTGGCTTATTTGGTGGAAGTGCCTATTCTCGACACTGGGAAAGGAATTGATATGATAATGTATTTCTGACTTTTGACATTAACACATTCCTTCAGCTGAGGATTCCGTAAAGGACAATCGTGACCATCTACCTTAGTCCTAGTTTTATTAGAATGCACTCTGTGTATTTATCTTATTTGGTCTCTCACAAAGAATTTGTACACAGGAACCGAGAGCGAAAACTGAGCTCAACTCCAAGTATCATTATCCAATTATCCAGAAATTAAGATTTCTCGCACTAGTCTTAGAGTACCAGTAGACTCTTTATTCTCACCTCATAATTGTTTGGTGGATTTATTAGAAAATGGTTTGCCTGGCTCTCTAATTACTATCTAAGGGTTTAAGAAAAGAAGTAATGCTTCTTCTCGACAAACTAAAGATGTCTATCGGTCTTCATAATGGATCCATTGCAAATTCTACGTGCAAGTGTGAAATTGTACTGGATTCTAAGTTAAGGAATCAACTAAAGAATAAATCCCTAATAAAATCTCTTGATAAAAAGATCTATTTTGTAAGGTGCTGGCAGAAAATTTTTCAGTTTATATGTACTACCGTCCCATGCCGAAGTTCTTGCATGTTCTCATGTATGAATAAGAGAAAAATAAAGTAAGACAGGATGTAATTGGGTAGAAATCACCTGGAATTGTTCCTGATTCCTTATTCAGCTCATGTCAACACTATAATATCAGATCATAATATGTAGAACAATATGCAAAAATGAAATATGCTATGTATAGAGGATATCTATATATGTATAAGTGTTGAGTTTAAATGCTATGCCTAAATGTTGAGTTTAATGCCTCTAGTTGGGCGAAACTCCATCAGATGAATCAATGATTGTAGAGGAGTGGGTCAAGATCAAAAGGAAGATGTGTTCGTACGCTCCAAGAAAAAGTGATCCACACATGCGGACTAGTTGATGGTGCAACCCTATTCAAAGAGTCTCTCAATAGTAATGGAACAGGGACACAAAATGGAGAAAGATTGGGATGAGGGTCATGATGCCAATCCCACTCATTGATTCTGTTCCAAAAGTCCGTGAGCAGTTGTTGAGGGAGTGGATTGATATGAAAATCGAAATGCCAGTCAGCATCAGAGTCTAGATCATAAGGGTCTTGTCTTGATAATGGCAATTAACATTGAGAGTCATGCTCTCCCCAGACCCTGGGTTGTATGGAGGTGTACGCGCAATTGGAAGTTCTGTATAAAGATTACTAAAATCCTCGTCAGAAATCATCTCATCCTTGTCGGTACCAATCTCAGATTCTTTGGAATCTATCTCAGTCTCAGAGTCGAACCATCAATTAGATTGATTAGGATTATGAGTAAGTCCCCAATTCATTGTACTCAGTATTTCACCTTCATAAGAGTCAGGTTGCTCAACATTTTGTGCTTCCAATAGCCTTTCCGTTTCCTTTGATAAATCATCAGGAGTATCCCCTGATAATTGGGAATCAGAATCAAGAGTAGAGAATGTAATCTACAGGTTTCCTTTATCACCTTGGTAAGTGGGAGGAGAAAAATGCGAATCACAAGATGTCGGAGTGAAAATAGATTCATTTCCCTGAGTAGTCGTGTCAACTCCAGATTCATCAAGGCACATGTGATTGTCGGAATTCCTAGGCAAAATCATCTCTGAATTACCTAGGTGCACTTGACCCATGGTGTTTAAGGCAGTAATCTCCTGATTTTCATTGAATCTAACTTGTTGAATCTAACTTGTCTTTGCTTAAATTCCCCCATATTGTTTGAGACATCTAAATCATCCTGTGAATCCTTACCTTGGGAATCCTTGAATATAAGGGAATCGTAATCCAGCTCACAACTGATTGATTCCTCAAAATGAAAGGTTTGCATCTCGAGGCTTTCGCCAAGATCTAGATCCATAGGTTGGTTTTCTTCCTTGATTCTGTTAGGTGTCTCCTACAATTGTAAATTCATATTGGGGGTACCAATCCTTTCCTCTTCACTTTCCTGAATGGGACTCTCAAATGAGTCCATTCGGGTTATTCCTTGCTCATGTCTCTTGACCACCACAGATATCTCTTCTTTCATTTCAGAGTCATCTATTGGGACATTAGCATCATCCACTTCAGGTGTGTAACCCAAAGACTCTCTACAAACAGTCTCTGGTGCAACCATGTCAAGTTCCCTAAACTCCCCTTGGCTAGTTTGAACTTGGTACTGCAAAAGGAGTATGTCTTGCAGTGTGCGAGTTTGTTGATTCATCCTAGCCAAGGATTCTAGTTCTTTAAGGGTTTCCATTAGAGATTCTTCGGTTGAAATCAAAGTCTGCCTTTGCCCCGGATCAGTATTAGTTTGGATTTGGTGTAGATATCCCGCACCTGTGTTCTTGTACTTTGCTACTGTTTGCTGTAGTCTGAGAAGTAGTTGCGAGTCCATTGGCAGCTCCTCAGTGGTGATCTGTGTGGATGTCTTCAAAATGTGAGTTAGATGGAGGGTTATAATAGCTTTGGTCTGGAAAATCATAGGGGTGGTGGGTGGCTGCAGTGTAGTCATAGGTTATGGTCGAATCCTCAACCTTGAGTGGCTCACCATCTACTTGCTGCACATTCTCACTGAATTCAGGGCTCTTAGAGGTGATGTCTTGGGTTCTTTGTCTTTCATCCTGAATTGCTTTTCTCAAGTCCTCATATTCCTTTTTTTGACCTTCTTTGCTTCCTAGACTATTTGAATCAGTTTGGTGAGCTGGGAGTTCTTGTGAGGGGTAGGAGCTTGCCTTTAGTGGGACCAATCAAGATAATCAGTCATCTTGACGAAATCCTGATCCCACATGGAGAGTGTCTCTAAGGATTGTGATGTTCCTTGATATTGAGACATTCGTGTGGATCTCCAAGAGGGTGAGTTGAGTATATCCTAGGCTCGAGGAGCACGGGTATAGGAATCGTGATCAATGTAAATGAGGAGCAGTCTCCCACCCATAAGAAGTTAGGATCATAGTTGGGTTAAGAGAACCCTGATGATGGTATGATGAGAAGGAATATGGGTCCATGATTAGAACAGTTAAAAGACACTCGGAGGGTCTTAGTGACTTTACACTAGTTACAAGGGATTGGTGGTAGAACAAGGCAAAGGCCTTGTAATTAAATTGGTCCTTTAGAATCAGATGACCAACTTTTTTGTTCAGGTTTAAATTATTGAAAAAGATTTGTTGAGAAATCGACTGAAAATGATTCCCGCCTCTTAAGCTAACCCGACCAGTCTGTTTACGAGGGGACTAAGAGGAAGTTTCTTCCTTTGTCTTTCGCTTCTGATTCCTTTGTACCCCTTAGATGCGGTTGCTTGACACTACCCTGCAGGTTTAGCTACTAGGTTTGGCAAAAGAGGTTGAGATAACCCAATAGTCAAAGGACAAATGTGGGTTATAAGATGTTCTTTATTTTTTTTCATCCTTTTCTTCAATTTGTATGTAGTGAGTGGTCCACAGGGTGACTCGACTCACCGACTAACCATTGGACTTATTGAGTCCAAGCTAGTTCAATGTGGTCCCAAGGCTTATGCACTTCTAAGTTTTTCAAACAGTAGACCACCAATCAAAGAAATACTCTTTCAGATACAATTAGAATCTAAATAATTTGAAAATTTACAGGAAGATTCTTTTTTCGATAAGTTTTTTAGAGAATATTATTTGAGAATTTTTACTATCTCAAATCAATTTATATGAATTTTTAACTAACCGGTCAGATATGAGATTTTGATCCCAAGTTGATTTTTCTTTTTGAACAGTATCAAATGTGATCCAAAAATTCGTGAAAAATATGGTAATGAAAGCTAATTTAATTATCTTTCAAACACCATCGTTTTTGGGTCAATCATATTTGTGTGTTGATCGGAATCGATTTTTGAAGTTTAGAAAAATTCAGATTTCAGTCTATCTGACCTTCGGGTACTCCGTGAATTTTTTAGAAATCCACAAATTGAATTTTTTCTTGGGAACGGTGGTGTTGGAAAGATAGTTTGAAAATCTAGTTCCTAGTCGAATTTCAAAATTTTTAGACCACTAGAAACATGACAAATGAATTTTAAATTCGTATTCAGTTTCTAGTCGAGTTTCTAAAAATAGTAGTAGCAAAAAATTTTTTCAAACTAATTTTTTTTTTCTTTTAAGGCAAAGCAAATCCTAACTACCTAACAAGTAGCTCTTTTTTTTTTCAAATAACTCCTATCCTAATCAAATCCTAATCAAAAATCCTATTGAGATATTCGTGTGCACTTGATTGTCTTCACATGCACTCGATGCGTGCGTAGATTCTCGTTTCATACTTGCACATCAAATAGAAATACACTACATCAGATATTAAATCAAGAATTTTCGTGCCTCCCCAGCAATGACACCAATTTGCTCGGGTGAAATCACGTTTAAAGGTGGTTAAGTCGTAGTATAGCGTGCAGATATGTCGAAACAAATAAATATAACGAGATGTGAGTCCTGGTCGAACTAAGGAAGGTAGAAAATGACTTAATTTTAAAATTGATTTTGAACTAACTATAACTAAATACTAATCACAATAGATATAAAGCGAATCGGGCAATTGGTTGATCATGAGCTGCAATTAGACTAGAACTAAATAATTAGAACAAACATTACTAGAACTAGAATTAAAAATAACTATCTAAGCTACTAGAATAAGGGCACTAAGGGTGGTCCTTAATGGCCTTTGGAGAGGTTGGGGAGAGCAGTAGCGGTGTACCAAGATGGTCTTGATGTATACCTCAGAGGAAGAGGGAGTCTGGAGAAGCTTGGAGGTCTGGAGGGAGAGATGGAGGAGATGCCTTCAGATGGGGGCTCTAAGGTCCTTTTTTTGAAAAATCAAAGGGTAGTTATCCAATTGATAACCACCCACAATCAATTCATATTAAAAAAGTTAAAGCAGCATTACAAACATGATCCCCAAAACTCTACTTAAGAAGAGATGAATGAGACAAAATTCTCTACATAGGATCTCCCTCTCTAAATCCGACACCATTTCTTCCAAACCAAACACCTCACAAGACTGCCAGGATCCTATCTCTATCCTTGATCTAGAGGATATCATCTCATCTCTGGCGTTTCCTCTGCGGAAGGAGGACCAGAAGCTAGCCGTGTCCTGATAAGCAATCTAGCCGATCCCTAACCTCTACCACACTTGCCTTACAAATGGACATTGAAAGAAAAGATGTTGAATATCTCCCTCTTCTCCTCTACAAAGGGGATAATCAGATCATTTGTCTGGGTCCATCTTGCCCTTCATCGCTTCGTCATAATCCTCCCCCTCCTCACCAGACAGGCAAAGATCTTCACCTTTAGTGGACACTCCGTTGCCTATATCAATCGGCAGTCCCTCAAGAAGTCAATATCTGTGTTAACCACACCGTAACCCAGCCTGCGAAAGACCTTCGCCACAGAGAACTCTCCCTCTTCCCATGAGAAAGAGTCCCTGCCTTTCTTCGGCTCCCAACCATCCAGCTCCTGCAGCAGTTGCTGGAAATCTCACACCCCTGGTCGGAAAGGCCTCCTCTAAATGTCGGGCACCAAACCCCGTTCCAACAATCCCCCACCGTGGCCAACGGGTCCACCACCCCCCATAAAGATGGGGAAAGCTAGCATTGAGGGTTGAGCCAACCCCTCGCCAGTCATCTAGCCAGAACCGGAAGGAATCCCCTTCCCCCAGAGTGGGAGAAAAGAAATGTCGTACCTTCCCCGTCAGCTCCACCAATCCCCTAAGGAAGAAAGAGGCCCCAGGGGCCCCCAAGAGAGAAAAGGTCTGGAACAACTTCGCATGATGTCACCAAACAACCCCCCCTTCCTGACCCATCAACCTGGCAATTCATTTTGTAAGGAGACTAATATTTACCTTGTCTACATCTCTAACCCCCAGGCCCTTCTCCTGCATTGGCCTACAAACCTCTTGCCAAGCCACCAATCTCGCCCTTTTTCCTGTTGCCCCCACATTTGACTAGAAAAAATCCCTTATCAAACCCGATATCTTCTCAACCTGTCTCGGAATCCTAAAAATCGAGAGGAAATACGACGGTATGGAAGCCAGAACTGCCTTCACAAGGGTCAGCCTCCCTCCTCTAGACAGCAGTCTAGATGACCACCTTGCCAGCCTCTTCTCCATCCTCTCCAAGAAAGGAAGCCAATCATGCAACCTAAGACGCTGATCTGAAAGGGGTAGGTCTAGATACATCAGCGGCAGGGAGCCGACCTCTGTCCCTAAAAGGCACCACCCACCAACTCTGCCTCCTCCACCGCCATGTTCATCGGGATAAAAGATGACTTCTGGTAATTAATTTACAAACCTGATGCAACGTCAAAAAGTTCTAGTATAATCCTCATCCTCCTGGCCTCCCTACTGGCTCCTTCAACCAGGAGTAGGGTGTCATCATCATATTGAAGAATTTCCGTCTCGTTGTCCTCCCCAGCCTGAAAGCCTTTAAACAGACCCCTAACAGAGGCCCTATGAGTTGCCCTCGCCAAAGCATCTGCCACAAGCACAGACAACATAGGTGCAAGAGGACATCCCTTCCTGACCCCCCTCCTATGCTGCA
The DNA here is from genome assembly GCA_037157565.1 of Thalassia testudinum. Lineage (NCBI taxonomy): Eukaryota > Viridiplantae > Streptophyta > Magnoliopsida > Alismatales > Hydrocharitaceae > Thalassia > Thalassia testudinum. The sequence goes on along the minus strand of JAZHRO010000035.1, from coordinate 52,102,278 downwards.
CCCACCCTCCTACCGGGTTCCCATTAATCAGGACCGAAAAAGAAGCTGTCGTTGCACACCTCTTCATCCAGTCGATCCATATCCTGGAAAGCCCCTCCTCAGCAGAGAAGCACATAAGAAATCCCACTGCATCGTGTCGTATGCCTTGCTGAAGTTCACCTTCCACAGAAATGCTTATTTTTTCTCCCTCTTCTAAGCGGCCAACGCCTCCATAGCAATGACAAAACCATCTAGAATTCCTCTTCCTGGAACAAAGGCTGATTGAACATGGGAGATCAAGCCTCCAAGAAGACCCTTGAGTCTATTCGCTAAGACCTTATCGATAATAAGGTAAACGACATTTGATAGCGCAATCAGACAGAAATCTTGAATCGCTTCTGCAACTTCTTTCTTGGGTAATAAAAACATGTAATATCTATTTTGTCAAAGCCTCTGTTGTCGGTTGCAAGCTCCTCTATCATCTGCATCATGTCTGCCCCTACCAAGGACCAAAACTCTCTAAAGAAGAAGACAGGGAAGCCATCCAGTCCAGGGCACCCCTCTGCATTCAATCCCTAGATCACCTGTCGCACCTCATCCTCTGAGAAGATGCCGTAAGATCTAATGCCTGAGCCTCTGTGATACATTGCACATCCTCTCCCTTCCACTTCCAGCCTCCTCTGCTATGCTGCCCTGTGAAATCTCTGAAATAATCAGCCACAGCTTGCCCCACCTCCTCTCTGCCAGAGAAGGTCTCCCTATGAACCATCATCGTCTCAATCCAATTTCTCCTCTCGGCAGAAGCCGTTTGGTGTAAGAACTTGGTATTAGAATTGCCTTCCTTTAGCCATTTCTGTGTCGACCTCGTCTTCCATTCCACCTCAGCTTTCTTATCCTCCTCCTGAACCACTTGTGTCATCCTCATCCTGGTATCTCTCTCCGTAGAAGAGATGGGGCCGTGATCCTCCGGCCTATCAATCCTGGTAATTTCTGCTAATGCCTCCTTTCTGCCCCTTCTAGATGCTCTGATCTCTTTTCTGTATGCCTTCAAGTGGTCTCGCAACATAATTAACTTCCTTGCCATACGAAACGTAGCCGAACCCTCCACCTCTATAGGTACCCGGAATCCCTCCTTTATTAGTCAGGATCGATCAAATTTGAAATAGGTACCAAAGAGTGCCCCTTTGTTAGGATGTCACATAAGTGGTGTATGGTCCAAGAAGGGTCTGTCCAGAGGAGACATCCGCCAAAGAGAAAGCCTCCGCCAACTCCACATTGGAGAGAAATCTATCAATCTTGGACATTTGACCACAGTTATTCTTCCAAGTGTAAGCACATGACGTCGGGATCAAGTCTATGAGGCCATGTGTGGCCACAAAGTTCACAAAGAGATCTGACCTAGGATCCTGTCGCCCCCGTCCACCAGGTCGGTCATCTAGTTGTAGGGTGATGTTGAAATTCCCTTCAACCAACCAAGGACACCCATGGCATTTAGTGGCCACAGTTGACAACTCTTCCCACATCACTCCTCTCGCTTATGCATCTGAGGGACCGTACACTCCTGTGATTGTCATTTTGGCACCACCCACCTTCCGCACCAGCTTGACAGAGACAATAAGCTCTCCACTGAAGCAATCTTTCAAGGAGAAAACCTCTTCTCGCTACCCCAGGATTTGCCCTCCTGAACGACCAACCGCTCTAAGGGCCTGAAACCCTTCCATCCAAGAGCCCCCAATCTCCCATCACGTCTTGACATCACAATCAAACAATTTTGTTTCCTGCAACAGCACAATATCCGCTCCCCATAGATGAATGTAGTGTCTCAAAGATGCCCTCCTTGATAGGTCATTGAGACCTCGTACATTCCATGTAAGAACTCCTTTTATCAATGACTGGTGGAGGCCTCCCTCATTGTTGGTTGAAAGCCACACGCCTCCGCAGTTCGACGTACCTCTTCATCATCATGATCCAACATCTTCTCTTGCTACGTGGGCTGTGGAGATTTGCTACGACAATCCACCACCGCCTTAGGACCTCGGCCGGATGCACGATAGCGCCATGTTCGCTTATAATGGAGAGCTTCACCTCTACCATCGTTTACCATCCTCGGTCGCCGTTCGGTCAGTGGGACCTCCACTCGGTCTTCAAAGGTCAAATGCACACCCCCTGACCGTTGCCACAGCAAAGACCCGCCAGCTTCTCCTTCAACCTCCAGCCTTGGGGCCTCAGTGTTCCCATCAGCGACTCCATGATCACTAACAACCTCTCCACCCTTCATTGAGGTCGCACTGACCACCATTGCTGCCCCCTGAACCTCTGCACACTGCGTCAGAGCAGTTCGTAGTGCCTCGTCATCGATAACGGCCGAGGTCCGTACACCGCCTTCCTCGTCGTGGGGCACCGAGTTGCCTCCTCCAGCAGGCCTGGTGTGTGCTATCAGATGGAGCTTGGTAGCAAGCCCCTCCGGCATCTGCAGCTCGGTTAACACTTCATCCTAATTCGGAATGGGAGTTCGACCCAATTGAGCTATCAGATTCGGATTTGGATCCTCCTTTGCTCTGCATTTGGACCGCGAGCCACAAGCCCCAGACCCTTGATAAAAGGGTGTCTCCAACTGGCGGTCAACGTTTGTCTCCTCATTTAATCGTGCTGCATCGGGAAGCACAGGTGGCTCCAGTTGGTGCCCTCACAGATTCTTTGCCATCAATCGCTCCGTCTCTTCAGCTCCAGCAATCACCGGGCGTGCCTCAATCTCGGGATGCGGTGAATCACTGCGCGAGATATGTGGAGATCTGTCGGGGTCTGAAGCAGCTCCGGTGAGCCCTTGCCTCCACACCTTCGTCAGGCGTCGCCCTGCCTTCCTCCCTGTTGGAGCGTTGATTCCGACCACCGGCGGAGCTGCCTGACGCAAGCAAGACACCACCCAAGATGAGCCTCCAAGCCGGAACAAGATCTTCTCCATCACCTCTGCTCCAATCCCCAACCCAACCACAGCCACCAGGGGGCCCTCAGAGAGGTCGATTGACTTGCATTTCACAAGCTAGGCAAAAGGTGTAACCACCTCCTTCACCACCTCCACAGAATGCAGTTGCCAAGGAATACCTTTGATGGCCACCTCAACCAGTAGCCTCTCCAGAGGACGCTCCGACGATGCTCCATCATGAGGGCAAGGTTGATGCCACCTCTATCTCCCCATCTTTGACCCGACCTCCATGAAGCAAAGTGCATCTCTTCTTGGAGCGGGGAGGCCAAGAACCAGAATCTTCCTCCCATCAAGGATCATGACCTTCATCCCCTAGTACAGAGCGTCCGGACCCAACACCTCTACCACCTTCGACCGAGTGACCCAACCCTCCACCATAACTCCAAGCAGCCCAGTCTCGATCACCTCTCGCAAGCCCCTCACTTCCTTTAACCAGGGAGCGACGACCTCCGCCTGTGGCGTTCTCCTCGAAGGCGGAGGTGGCAAATCCCCAACACCACCATTACGACCAACACGGCATACCCCGCTTCTATGACCAAGACCACCGCATCTCCAGCACCTCCACGGCTCCCTGCAGTCTCAGGTGCAGTGGTTAGAGCCTAGACACTTGAAGCACTTTCTTCTCCCAGCCACGACGTTTCTTCGCCCAATTGCCCTTAGTGGATTATCCACAGCCCTGCACAAGCCCCTCCTTGTCCCCACTGACCAATCTAGCGCTCTTCCAGTCCCAACACCCTTTTGAAGCCCCGCTCCGCACCTTCTCCATCTCGACCAGGTACCCTCCTCTCGAAGCCCCTTCTGCCTTCGACCCCCCTCTCACATCCACTCTGTCTCTCTCCATCTCCCCTCCGGTTCTATCCTCTGGGGTCCTTTTTATAGCCAAAATGCGGGGCAAAGCATGTATTTGGCCCTCCAAACCGTGCAACAGCCTCGGATCGATTAGATCCGTCAATCGGGATATCAACGGATCAGATCGCACTTCAAAAGAACCTCCAACGTGGCTGATATGCGCGCAACGTGCCAGGTGTCGACACGTGGCGTGTTTTAGCCGCTTGCTCCACCACCACACGCCTTCATCACGTGTGCCCACGCTCGCTTCTCCTCAGCTGTTCGATTTTTCGATTGGAGGGCTTAAAAGCATGCTCCGCACCGCCTCTTCTCGTGTGTGCACGTTCAAATTCAACCATTCGATTGCGGAGATCAACGGTTAAGGATGTGCATGCTATCGCTTGACCGAGCCGTGTATATCGGTGCGTCTAACCGCGCGTTGTCTCGTGCGTGCATCGCACCGCCTGATCAGACGCATGATAGCACGCCACGCGTTTGCTTTCGTGCCACTCGATCACCATCGTGCGGTCCAAATGCAGTGCCTCGCACTTGAGTGTGAATTTGGTCGTGCTTTGTGACTCGATCGCACGTCTTTGGCTTTTGAACGTAGGCATTCTTCGTTATGCTGCGGCTGTGGATGGTTACGACGATGCTTTGAGGGTCTTGCGCTCTTAGCCGTTGGATGAGGATTTGACGACTGAGATAGACTCACTTGATTAGGTGCGGTGAGGAGGGCGACATGGCCTCTTGTGGCCGTTGAATTCCTTCAGTGGATGGGGCGGCAGCCTCGGGCGGCTATGATGGCACCACGGACGACCACGATGGCGCCAGGCGTCACATGGCGCCATTGTGATCGTCCATCTTCTTTGCTTTGTAGATGGTACTGTAGGGCTTCGATTGAGTTGATTTTTACGCTGTTGGATTGCGATCGTTGATCCGGATCTATCTGTGCGGTCGGATTTTGCATTTGAGGTTCGGATTTTTGCTACCTTGCCTCTTTGCCTTTGCTCTTTTGCGGACTTCATAAGATGCTACAAAAGTCTGATTACGACGATCTCGAGAGCGTTGGACTCCTGTTGTCGCCCGGAACAAATTCGTACGGTCGGATTTATCATCAGCACCCCTGAATTTCTTGCAATTATTATTACTTCTCAATTAGAACATAATATAGCATTTTTGTTTACAAAGTTAACAAATCGACTATGATGTAAAATAAGATGCTTATGCATGCATTATTCCTAGGTTAAGCTAGGATCTAACTTAATTCAGGTATATTAGGACTTATAATTACTGTGCAATCATGGAGGCTCCCTTGGCGTGGGAAAACAATCCACATGGGAAAATAAGGAGAAGGGGACCAGCCACTGGCTGCCCGTGTTGGCTGGCTAAAGGTGGTTGACGTTGGTGATGGTGGCCAACTATGTTGAGAGTAGAAGAGAGAGGAGAGGAGCCTTGGATGAATAGGAAATATTATTGTTGCTTAAGAAGAAAATACAAAGAGAAGACTCTTTATATAGAAATAACATTTTCCAACAAAATAAGAAACAAATCTTTTCTAAAATAACAAAGACCAAATTCCAAACAACTTCCTAAACCAACTTTTTCTAAAATTCACTTAACAAAAATACTAAATTTGGAACCTAAGACACCCAAAAACAGGACCCTTGGTTCTTTTTGTTGCCGACCCTGATGGGCCCACTGCTGTTGCCACGTGGCCTACTGGCTACCACGTGGTTACCTTATTCCTAACACTTCCTCTCAAGTCGAAGGTTGGGAGGCCAACGACTTGGTTTTCAACTCATGAGGCTAAATGTTCCATCACTCTTCTTCCTCGAGAGTCGTGCTCTTGGTCTTTTCTTTAGACGAGTAAATGGTGTAGCCTCTTACGACCTCCGAAGTCGTGTCTGTGGCAACCTAAATAGTTGTCGCGACGGCCGCCGTTGATTTGCCTTCTCAAGATTGCTAGACGTGAGAGAAACCATGTGTGAGGTGTCATTAGGCTCACGTGGTGGTTTTTACACCTTGCCTGGATTTTTAGGAAATGAACTTCTTGGATCAACTACTAGTCTTTTTGTAACTTGGGAAGTTATTCCTTTTGGCAACCTCGAAAGTCGTTGCATGGACTGTGGTGTCCTCTTCTTGGAATGATCAATATAATATTTAACATCTTTTTTCTAGGAAAATCTCCTCTTTTGAAGGAGAGTAAAAAATTGGAGATATAGCGTCAATATGAAGATAACTTGACAGATCTCTCTTTTCTTGGTTTTGAACTCTGCCCTCTTTGTTGATAACGTGGTGTCTGCAACCATCGTGGAAGCTTCTGTCATCTTCTACCGTCTTCTTTCTCCATGTAAGGCGCTAGATATGTTGAGGAAGACTCTCTTCGGAGACGCAAGCCACCTACGTGCGGTCAAAAACCCACATGCACAAGAGAGCCTAGATTGTAGGCTCTGATACCATGTAGAGATTGGCGCACGTGGAGCGTGGAAGCTCCCTTGGCGTGGGAAAATAGTCCACATGGGGGTTGTCCATGTGGGAAAACAAGGAGAAGGCAAGCAGCCATCGGCTGCCTTTGTTGGTCGGTTGAAGGTGGTCGGTGTTAGTGACGGTGGTCGGCTATGTTGAGAGAAGAGAGAGGAGAGGAGCCTTGGATGAATAAGAAATATTATTATTGCTCAAGAAGAAAATACAATAAGAAGACTTTATATAGACAGAACATATCCTAACAAAATAAGAAACAAATCTTATCTTCTAAAATAAGAAAGATCAAATCTCAAACAATTTCCTAAAACAACTTTTCCTAAAATCCACTTAACAAAAATACTAAACTTGGAACCTAAGACACCCAAAATAGGACCCTTGGTCCTCTTTGTTGTCGGCCTTGATGGGCCCACTACTGCTACCATGTGGCTTACTGGTTGGTTGTCACGTGGCCACCTTATTCCTAATAGAGATATAAGAAGACCATAAGCAGCTGTATTCTTGAGATAATGAAGAATACGTTTGTCATGCTCCCAGTGGTCTTCTGTAAGGTTGCTCATGAACTAGCAAGCTTTGTTGATTACAAAAGATAAGTCGAGTCGAGTAATAAGAATATGCTATAAGGTGTTGACAACCTGTCTGTAGAGTGTAGGATTGTGAAAGGGCTTTCCTTGAGCTATGAGTTTGGTGTTGGTAGACATTGGAGTCTGAAGTGGTTTTCACTGGGCCATTCCTACTCGGGTTAGCAGGTCAAGGATATACTTACTTTGCAGTAACATAAGGTTAGAATTATGTTGAAGAACTTCAATGCTGAGAAATTATTGTAAGTCACCTAAATCTCGAAGTTGGAATTTGTCATTGAGCTTGGAGATTAATGTGGTGATGAAGTTGCTATCATTGCCAGTGATAACGATGTCATCAACATAGATCGAACTGTAAGTGTAGGTGGATCCTTGGTGTAGAAGGAATAAGGAGGCATTAGTCTTCAAGCCCTGAAACCGAAGAGAGTTAAGGTAGTAACTGAGACAACTGAACCATGCGCATGTGCTTGCTTGAGGCCGTATAGGGGTTTGTTTAACTTGCAGACATGGTTGGGAAAATCAACATGGACAAAGCCTGGCGGTTGAAGCATATATATATATCTTCTTGGAGATTTCCATGTAAGAAGGCATTACTGATGTCAAGTTGCCAGAGAGACCAATTTTGAGAGACAGCAAGCGAGAGAACTATACGAATAGTGGTGGCTTTGATGACTGGACTAAAGGAGTCATTGTAATTGATGCCATCTCTTTGAATGTATCCTTTTGCAACTAGTTGTGCCTTATATTATTCTATCTCCCCACTAGATTTGTATTTTACACGGAAGACCCATTTGCAGCTAACAATGTTCATTTTTGGATGCCGTGGTACGAATGTCCATGTGCCGTTTTTTGATGAGGGCATTGTATTTGATTGCCATTTTGGAATATAAGAAACATGTTGGTTCGGGGACTGGAGTGGCTAAGGCGGATAGAGTAGCTAGAAGTGCGTAGAGGTCTTTTTGGAGAGACCTACCAATTGCCGATAGTCGACTTGGTTCCGAGGCCGAAGTTGTCGTTGCTTAGGATTGTGAGGCAGAGAAGGCGGTGATAGAGCTGGTGCGAGGGATGGTTGAGAAGGTGGACCATCAACTTCCTGAGAGCAGCTCATGGGTAGTTAGACTACAAGCCATTCATCATTTGTTGTTGGCAGTGATTCAAATGCCGACGGCTTATCGTCGGTAAGAGTATTTTTGAAAAATGGGCTTGCCGATATGGAAATGATGTCGTAATGTGGGGATGCTAGCGGCATGCCGATGATACGGGCAGCATGCCGGTAGATGCTGACAAGTTGGGGTGCAGTTCAGTAGGAAGGTTTGAAATTGGAAAGGCGGGAAGCTGGGTTTTGGCCACACACACACACATACGATTTTGTTCTTCGATGTATCCTTTTTTGAGTCGTTACATTCACGATGGAACACTTTTATTGTTGCATAATTACTATTTTTTGAAATTGATACCATTTTGACTATTTATGTGACTTTTTTGTCGGTCTCGGCATTTCCACGGTGTGCCCTCGACATGCCTATTGGCATGGCCATTGAAAAATGGGCATTTCCGCGATGTGCCCTCGACATGCTCACGAAATGCATACTTACAATTTCATCGGCATGGCGTCGAAATCGGCATTTTGAACCTTGGTTGTTGGTAGGGGCCCTAGAATAGAGTTGCCTTGAAAGGGAAGCAATTTTCTGTCAAATGTAACATGCCAAGCAATATAGTGCCGCAGATTTTGGGGTTCATAATGCCGGTAGCCCAAGTAGTTGGGAGCATAGCCAAGAGAAACACATTGAGTGGTGCAAAAGGAAAATTTGTGAGTTGTAGGGACAGAGTAAGGCGTAAGCTGCACACTCGAAGACACATAGGAATGTGATTGTGGGACTTTGATTGTAGAGGACCTTATAGGGAGACTTTCATGAGAGTATTGGGGTAGGTAATCGATTTATGAGGTAGATTGTTGTCTCAATAGCAAATTCCTAGAAATGCTTGGGTGTTGAGGATTGTGTAAGTAATGTAAGGGTTATATCAACCACATGGCGAGTTTTCTGCTCAGTTGCGCCATTTTGTTCATGGGTATGGGGGGGAGGAAAGACGATGAATAATCCCTTCCTGAAAGTGAAGGAAATGAGACTTGAGGGACACGAACTCGCCTCCACCATCATATTGAAAAGTTTTTATTTTTGCTCAAATTATCGCTCAAGCATTATTTAAAAGTTTTTAAATGCCATAAAAACATCATATTTGCATGGTAAAGGATGCTACCAAGTGAATTTAGAATAATCATCAATGAACAAAACAAAATATCGAAAATCGAAAACTTAAGCAATTGGAGTGGGGCCCCATACATCACTGAAGATCAAATCTAAAGGAGCACTACTTCTGGTTTTGGTTTTGGGTAAAGTGATTATGGAACTTTTACCTAACAAGCACGTAGGACATTTATTAGGGGAGGAAGAGGAAGCTAGAAGGCCAAAATGATGTAGGACATGGCGTGTGATGTTGAGATGAGGGTACCCTAAGTGTTGATGCTAGACATCATAGGGTAGGTGACAGGTGGATAGAGCGACATGAGTTGATGGCTGAAGAGGGAGTCGGTAGAGTCCGTTCTGAGGTTTTCCTCGTAGAAGGGTTTGATTTGTGCGGTGGTCCTTGATGACAAAATAATCATTCATGAATTCAAAAAGTATAAACCAAAAGTAAGGACTTGGATGCAGACGAAGAGTGGAGGATATTGTTTAACTGAAATTAACACATAGGATAGTTAAGGTTGTACTTACCAACACTTGAGATAGGCATGGTCTGGCCATTCCCTACCTGGATAGTATCTGTGCCTGTGCAGTTGTCGGAGATGGTTGGATTTTCTAGGTCATTAATGATATGGTGCGATGCCCTGGAGTCAGCATACCAATCCCCAGTTAAGGGAGAGCTTGGCATGGATTAATGCACTTGAGTGGGGGGAAGGGGGGGCAAGACAGGTGAGGTGCAATGAAACTGGCAGTGGTAGGAGCTATGGCCAAGAACATCGCAGACAGGGCATGGGGTAGATCGATTGGATTGACGTTTGTGACCACGACCACACCTTCATCCTTGGGAGAAGGTGCTCTCTGGAGAAGGAAGGATTTATTGTGCAGTGTTGTTTGTAGGAGCAGTGACTGACATAGTAGTTTGTTGGAGATGAATTTCATGACTCTGCAGTAGATTATAGAGCTCATCTCAGAGAGTGAGATGGAAGAAGATCGAGCTGATAAGGCTACAATAATGTCGTTGAAGTCCGTGCCAAGATTTAAGAAAATAATGGCATTAAATCCATCGAAGAGAGAGGTTGTCCTTAGTTAGCTAGCTTATCAAAGATATACTTGGCTTTCAAGAGAAAAGTTGCAATATTATAATCCTCTTTACACAAGTTGTGAAGTTGTGTGCGTGATTGTAAAAGTCGAGAAGCAGAGGGAGCACCGTAGGTATCCTAGAGAGTACACCATACCTGATGGGCATGCTTAAGCCTGATGATGGTGGGAAGAACATCTTCATACAACGATGATAATAACCAGCTAAAAACAACTTGATCTTTGTGAGTCCAGTTTGCAAGGGCCGTTGGGTTGGGGGTAATAGAGGAAGAAGTGTTCGAAAAGGAGGAATCTGTTGAAGAGATCGTAGAAGGGCATGGTTTAGTGTCATCTGCAATACCCATAAGAACATGTGCTCGAAGTAGTGGAACTATTTGTGTCTTCCAAAGGAGATAATTAGCTAGCTTCAATTTAATAGATAGGAAATGATGCACATTGGTTGAGGGAAGAGTAGGTGAGGTCGATGTCATCATGGCTGCAGTGTCAAAGAGCTGACTATATTCTCAGGCGGTGAAATGGCATGGCACGAATGTTGGAGTGGTGTCTTAACTCGACGTAGACATGACAAGAGGGTGCTCCGGATAAATACAAGAGGCTCTAGTGGTAATTGGAGAAAAATAGGTGGGTGAAGAGTAAAAAGGGGAGGTGAGAGGGTAGGGCTCGTGTAATGTGCCCCTGATTGACGTGCTTGGGACAGAGCATGCCTTTAATAAGGCATAGCTGACAAAGGGATAAACTCGAGGGGACTCATTGTAGACAAAGGCAGTGGAGGAGGCATATGTCACCTCTTGAGGCATTGCTAGAAGCGTGGGCATCGAGGCGATAGGCAAATGGTGTGGAGGAATGGGACATGGTCGGACCGGTGGGGCGTGTAGGGCAGAGAGGAAGTACGTGTGACGTCGGTAACATGTGGGAGCCGAGGTGTAGAGGTGCGCTCGAGATGGTAGGGGCGACGCTGGTTGTGCGTTGTAGCCGGACCAAGGCAGAGTCGTCGGGGAGAAGACTCCAGGTGGAGGTACGCGATGGTGTGTCATGACTAGAGGAGGAATGGGAGCGGAAGCAACAGCAATGATAACCGGATAGGAGGACCGGGCGTAGGCGGAGTGGTAGAGTTGTGTGTGGCTGTATTGTTGCACCACCACTGGACATGGGGGAAGGAAACGAACGAATCAGTTGGGACCAATTGGGCGAAGTTCCGGCGTTTGTAGTGGCTCACCGGAGATGTGGCGGAGAGGGATAATGCTCACGAAGGATAGGGCAACGTGGACATAGTGCTTGGTGATGAGTGTTTAGACATTGGAACCCCCCTTGGCCTGATACCATGTCAACAACACTAAATGGAATGAAGAAGCTTTCATTGAGATTTCATGAGATAGAGGTACATGTATTTATTTTGTTTGGGTACATCTATTTTTAGATAACCGGAAGTGTAGAGATAGTCGGAGGAGATCTCAGTGGTGGTTGGAGAGGCTGTGACTGGGACTCTCCAGAGACTAGGACAGAGACTCCTGGAACTATGACTCGGTTAACAGGATCATCTGAACTGGACACACAGAAATCGATTCCCAGGAATCAATAAGCCATCAGCATCCGAGATTACTGGGGTCAATGCATGATGACTCTTCTCCTTCTTCCTCTTCTTTTGATGATGATGACAATGACAAGTGTGATATTGGTGATGAGAATCTCTTAACTAGTTGCCTTCAGCAAGTGAAAATCTTCTCTCTCTTGAGAACAATTTTGTGTTGAGAAACTCAGTGATGTATATGTATGTCAGATAGATAGGATGTGAAGATGTGGAATCATGGCAGATTGAATATTGAATCAACAGAGTGTACTTAACTGCCTTTTGTGATTTTCACATGGTTAAAGCTTTGATTCGAGTAATTACTGATCAACAAGACTACAGTATTTAGGTTGAGCTCTTTCTCCAATGTTCAGACAAATAAGTTGGAAATAGTGAGATTGGCATGCGCTTTTGAGGGCTTGATAGGATCATTCCAGATCTGAGGTGTTTTGCTAGCTCCAGGATATGGATGGCGCCACCAGATACAAATGGTTCATATCCAAATAACAGGTAGTGTTGCGGCTAGTACTATTGAAGATGGTTGCCTCTTGCACTTAATTCGGGCTTGAGCGTCTGATCGTTGGGGTCTGATAATCCTCTGTCACTAGTTGGGGAGAGGGGGTACCTGCTGGAGTGTTACCCACCACCGCCATAGCTCTCTCTCTCTCCCCTCATCCTCCTCTTATCCCTCTTTCATGCATTCACTAATATACATGCATTATGGCCATATGACAAATTGAACTTCACATGACCAAGAGCCAGTCCAGGTTCACCTCTCCTCTACATGCATCTTGATGGATCTGCCATAATTCCATTTCAGTGGCACGTCTTCAGCATTAGCATGGAGCATTTCATTGGTGAACGTGATCAATTTGTGACCTTAGAGCTCCTTTTGTCCTTAGTAAAAATTGATTTTTTTTTGTCTTTTCGGACACATTTTTATCTTCAATGCTATTTGAACAATAAATATCAACTCACGTTTCCTGCTTTTCTTGTTCTCACCTCTTCCCTTAGTTCCCAATTCACTCCTTACAAACAAAGAACGCCAGCTTCGTGTTGTGCCACTAGTGGCATCTAGCTTGTTCTTGTTTCAAGCGTGAAGTGGTATAAATAATGCATTTTGATGCTCCGGACTATTTAAAGGAGATTACAGATAAAATGGACACATTGCTCTAGCATAGGATTATGTTTGCTCTTCTTTCTGGTTCTTTCTGGTGGCTTTGCTGCACCTTTTCACTTTTTTGCTCACCTGTCTTCAGTTCTTGAATTTAACTGCAATTCTTCTTCAATATGCTTTTGATCTCTAACTGTTCTTAATCAATTTATTCACTTTTAATGCATATCAAATTTGATTGTTTCAGCAAGATTTACTTTTGCTATTACCCATAATATTTTTACATGGTATCCTTTTATTGATGGTCAGTCCAGCTTCGGGTCCTTTGCTCTTCCATTGTTTTGTATGCAATTACACAAACGATACACGCATAATAATTTGGTGAATATCTACCCCATGCTTATTGTTTAGTATTTTAGTTGCAAATTTATCACATTTAAGAACGAATTTACATGACCATCCATCAATTTAGCCCTTTGTATAACTTCAAGCCATCTTACCAAGAACATAATCTTCCACAAGATTGATTCTTTTGTTCTTCTGTCAATCATTTTCTTGAGCATGGGCTTGGTCCATACATGATTTTTTATCATACACATTGGAGCCTACAGCCTTTCATTATAGGGAGATAGAGGGGGCTATTTCTTAAAGGTAAAGAAAGGAAATATGGAGCTTAATTTCCATTTCCCCACTTGAGGCTTTTTGTGTGTGCATCATCTCAGTTAGGGTCAAACTAATTTCCCAGCCCCATCACTCCTTTTGAAAGAGACTAGAGTACTTAGAAAGATATTAATGAACTCGGGAATTGAAAAGGTAAGGATTTATAACGTAAAAAATGCTTGCAATGCCGGTTTTAGGTTGGTGTATTTATGCTACATTATTAACACAAGTAGGAAATGATACTTTGTGTCATGTAGGTGTAGATTTTAAAGTAGAAATATTCAATTGGCTGTTTCGGTGGATAGCACAATGATAGTTCAATCGCATGATATTAGTGGTTTCGATTGTATGCATGATATATTGAGTGCCTCGGAATGCCATTTTCTACAAAGTAGCATTCAGTTTAAAATGGAATCAATCTTCTGTTTAAAACATTTACGTTGTTTCTCTCCTGTTTTGTGGAATGGAATCGATCTTCTGATACATGGTTCTCTTCTGAATTATGTTTGGATGCTGCAGATGCTTGATGAAAACCTATGGTCACATGCTGTCAGCTTTGGAGCCTCATCAAATAACTACAGCCTGAAATACCTTCTTTGTGCTTTGTAAGTTTGGTTTTCTGGAGAACTTGAGTATTTTTTTTTGTGAAAACAGACTGTTTCGCTGTTGTTCTTTTGTGGAAGTCTAATGAAATTTGTGTATAGTTTGTTTGTTTTACATGAGTTTGAAGTGTGCAAGATGAGATTGACAGAAAAATGTGAAAATGACATTGCTGAGATGCAGTTGTGTTGAAAGCCATGAATGTGCTTGAGCATCAAGGAATTTTCTCCCTGTTAAATGGGTGGAATCGTGAATTGTGCTTATAGAGGCCAGCTATATGCTCTATACAATCTCCTTATTGGTGGCTGCATGAAATTCTGATGCTTGGAATGTACCCAAAAGACCTTGATCTTGGAATTCAGTTGATGCTCTATCTGGTATTTTTTCCTTGAGTTTCATTCTATATTCAGAGAATGTGAGACTTCTCGTGAACATTTTCTATTGGGCACTCGTCTTGTCAAGGATGGTTATAACCGATGCTGGGGACTTGATTGCAAGACAAAGGATTGGCATGAGGAATAACTGGGAGATGTTTTTGCTGATTTGACGTAATTTGTTCTTGGTTATGGATAGAAATTAATGTTGAAATAACGTATGAAAGCCAAATATGCTGAATAAGAACCATAATTGATACAACAGAATATTCATTTTATTATATTCTCTTATTTAGTTTGTTTCAATTTTTAGCCTTTGCTAATTTTGACCTTTCTATTTTTAGCCTTGGCTATTTTTAGCTTTTCTATATTTGATTTTGTGCTCCTCTATATGCATTGCAAGATACTCCCATCAATAAAATCAGAATCTAGTATCCCACCAACTATTGTGTTCCAATATCCACCATCGCTCAGTAGAACAGAGTTGTTGAAAGAAAATTGCATCATTTGCTTAATATTGCCCGTATTTTGATGTTCTAGATGAATGTTCTTTCTCACTATTGAGGTGATTTTGTCCTTACTGTGGCCTTCCTTATAAATCGAGTTTCATTTTTTGTACTTGGTGGAAAAACCTCTTACTCTCAGTTGTTTCTTGGAAGGTTTTTCCTCTTTACCTCCGAGAATCTTTGGATGTGTTTGCTTTATTCATCTATTCAAAGTGGATAAGTTGGCTTCTAGGTCAATGAAATGTATTTTTCTAGAATACCTTACTCAAAAAAGATACCATTGCTGTAGTCTATTAACATAAGTTATATGTCAATGCTGATGTTCACCTTTTTGAGGATGTTCCTTATCTCTTCTATTGTGAAGGGAATGAAGCCACCTATTGAAAACAATATACCTCTACCAATTTCCTTTGACTCTCCACAACCATTACCTATGCCACCACCACCTACCCCACCCATATTGCCATCATCACCACCACCGTATGTGTTGGGAATCTAGGGGATTGAATGGTTTGTTCTTCGATTCTCAATTGTATCGTGAAAGTATGAAAATTTGATCATTTATTTATTTTTTTGAATCAATAGTCAGATCAATGCTTGAAAAATTGATTACAGAAATAAAGAAACAGACATGACCTAGATTAATCGAAACTACATGGGAAGATCTAGCATCAACATCCCAATTGTTGAACCTCCTAAAATAAGTCTTAGCCTCATGGGGCTTCCTTCTCGTTAGGCAAATGGGACCCTTCGCAATTTTGAGGCAACCCTTGCCTCAAATTCACGAAAGAATAGCCTGTGGATTAAGATCAACAAGGCCAATAGGTATTGGATGTCCAAAACCCTTTCTAGATGCCTAAAACCCTTTCTGATTCTTCTACACGAGAGTCTAGACACCCAGAAGATGTTAATCTGGATGTCTAGTAGCCTTATTAGATGTCACCTGAAGCCTTTGGATTGCTCCTGAGGCTTCCACATGCCTTAGGATGAGGAAAGCGAGGCTGTGGTAGCTCTCCTCTTTTCTCTTCCTTGCTCTCTCTACCAGTGGAAGGGATTTGCACTTACTTAGGGATTAATTAGGGTTTCTCAATTAGCTTTTGGGAAATATTTATAGGTATTCCAAACCTAATTCTAATATGATGAGATCTCTTGAATCTCCATCTAAGGGATAAGATTTATTTATACTTGATTTTTCTTTAGAATAAGTCTATAACAACTTATGGGATGTTTGAATTTAGTATTCAAACATTAATAAATTGTAATCCAACTCTTAGATTTAACCTAATCAAATTAGGCCTAATCAATTACAAATCAAATGCAATTTAACTATCTAAATAACATTTGATTTACATCCATTAAAATTATTATTAGTTTCATCATACCAATAATGAAGAGTTTAGGATTCATAGAATTATGATACCACACCTTCCCAGATATTTCAAGTACCCATGAATCCTTCACATTAGAAGGCATATATAACTCCTAGGATTAAATCCTAGATTCACTATCTATTCTATTATGGGTTATACATTTTCATATTCTCCTTATATCATTGAGACGAGCAAATGAGTATAATAAGGACCAGTATGATCATGTATGGAATTTCATACTTCCTAATATACGTAGAGCTAGCCCAAGTCTCCCAATTTGTTGCGTGCTATTACGATAACAGATATGAGTTATTCCATTATGAGATCATGTGTCTCATGTGTTCTCATATGTACACCAAAAGTCTCAACACTAAGGTGAATGCATTAACACTATTGATCCACCAAAGTTTAATATTCAAGCACAGAGACACATATCTGTCTTAGGTCAAAGGATACACCTCTGTGATAGTGATAAGAGAATGACTTCCGTATCTCCATCTCGTCGAGTCAATTTCTTGACCTGTGTGACAACCCTGAATCTCTATTTTTTTGTAAAGTATGTGCATTAAGAGCATTAATCAGGTAATAGTCTCTTGAGAAAATTGTCATCTCTTCTTAGACTAGAGACAACAATTGGACATCATAATGGTTATTAATGACTTTTCGAAATCCTCAATCCAAATTGTTTGGATCTTCGGTACCTATCATCATCATATGTAACATTGTTACAATACATTCTCTCATTTGAATTGAGGGATCAACTAACCATATTAGTGTGTTCACGTGATCTGACATTTAGATTTGGATTACTGATTGTGTGATTCGACTCAGGTTAGCTTGTTGAGAGCACATAACTCCAACAATATGTTCATCCTCCTTTTCGTACCTATTAGTGTCACCTACCACCAAATCCTATGCTTGCTACTCCTACAGATGAACCATTGTCCACGACTCCTACCAATCTAAACTCATTAGATGGAGATCATGAATAGGTACCTCATTAATCCACCATCTCTGACTTGGATATTCCCATTGCTCATAGAAAGGCATCCCATTATTGTGCCAAGTACCCCATTTCTCATTTTATGACTCTTGACACTCTTTCTGTTATTGCTCGACAACTCACTTTTTGTTGATAGTAAATCGGTTCCTAGGAGTCATAATGAGGCTTTATAGCATCCATTCTGGAAGGTTACAATGAAGAGATGTCTCCTTTGTAATCTAGAAAGATATGAGAATTGGTCGACCTACCCCTCGGAGCCATTGTAGTGAGGTGTAGGTAGGTGTTTACCCTAAAGTATCTTCCTGATGGTTCTATTCAGTGATATAAGGCTTGTTTGGTGGCTGAAGGACATACCCAAACATATGGTGTGTATTATTTTGAAACCTTCTAACTAGTCATGCACGACTCGATTGAACTAGGTGCAAATTATTCTTTCTATTACTGTGAACTATGACTAGCCTATTTTTTAGCTAGACATCAAAAATGCTTTTTTCTATATCAATCTTCATGAAGAGTTTTACATGCATTAACCCCTTGGTTTTGTGGCTTAGAGGAAGTGTTTGAAGGTGTAGAAACTTAACAAGGTCATTTATAGGTTAAAGCAAAGTCCACATGGGTGGGTTTGAGAGGTTTAATAGAGCTGTTCAAGACTTTGGGTTTAGTTGCTCAACTTCAGATCATTCTATTTTCACTTTCCATAGATCTATTGGGTTTATTATTATTCTGATTGTTTATGTGGATAATATTTTACTGACTGATAATGATTTAGATGGCATATCTGCTATAAAATAATTTCTACATTCTCAATTTGTCACTAAGGATTTGGAGGCTATCAGTTACTTCCTTGGTATTGAGGTGCACCATGTTCTGTGAGTACAAGATGTACTTGTAGAATTTTATAGGTTTACATTAGAGGGGGGTGAATAGTGTACTAAGGCAAATAATATAAAATTAAAAATGCAATCCACAAAGATAAGACAAATCACACCTGAATTTTATAGTGGAAAGTCTTCTGGGTAAAAATCACTATCTAAACCTCTCAGCTTAAGATTTTTTGACTAGTCAACGTTAGTCAATCTAATAACGCACCACTTAACAACGAGGGTGGTACAATCTCTTACAAGATTTTCTTCTCTTTTACACCTAACTAGAGAAGAAGAACGAGACTCCCAACAACTTAAGTCCCAAATCAAAATAACAAGATTATAAAGTAAACATACAAAATCCTACGGAATCTCAAAAAATAAGTAAATCATGAATTTTGAAGCCTTAGAGAGCTGCTCTTTAGAAAGCGTTGAGAGCAAGTGCAGAGGTGCAAAAGCACGAGAGAAAATAAGCACTTTTTACTTTAAAGAAGATATGAGAGGTGTGTTTTGAAATGTTGTTGGTCGATCTAAAGTAATTTTGATTGATTAAAGTAATATTTTGATCAATTTCATGTTGATCAATTAAAATATGAATTTGATTGACTTGAAGAACAAAATTAGGATTTGATAGTTAGGTGATTTTGATTAATTAAAAAGATAGATTTGGTCGATCCATAGCATTTGGTTGATCAATGTTAATCAGTTGGTCGATCAATAGTATTTAAAATTTAGTTTTTAACCTAAGTTTGTTATCTATTGAAGGTTAAAATAAAATTTATGATATTTTTGAGGTTCCTTACATATTGTTAGATTCAATAAAAGTAAAAATAACAACTCTAGAAATATAAATAACTTCTTGAATCCAATTTTACTTAAGTTGTAATTATTTCTCCAAGAATCCATCATGATATAACCTAAATTGAGTAGCTTACAATAAAGCATAATTTTGTTATATTAAAACAAGGGTATCAACATTCTCTTCTTTTTTTATGATAACAAAATTATAATTATATATATGTATGAAGTGAATGGCACATGCAAGCAAAAGCATATAGAATATTTCTACCCCCTTATTATTAACAAAAAGCATATAATAGCATTTATAAGTCAAAGCATGAGCTCCTCCTTTCTAAATGTCAAATGCAATTCATGGCTTGTTACTTATAAGAACATTCAAAAGATAATTTAAACATGCATAAAGGAAAGCTGTTTAGCATATGAAAGTAGTAAAAGGCTACAAAAAAGCAGTAATAGTCAATGATAAGTGTCAAACCACACATATATAACAATACTACAAACCAAATAGTTGAAATACAAGTCAAAGAAATTAAGAAGCACCTCTAGGTTCTCTGGGAACTCTATATCCATGTCAAAGTCATCAAGAGGGTGACTAGAGGTGCTCGGTCTAGTAGACAAGGCGAGTGGTGCATGGAGTCGAAGTCAATGTCCCATGTGAGGAGAGAGCTGACTCCACTCAAGTGGTGTGGTACGAGACGGAGTAGTAAGCATGCTGATCTACTGAGGTTGTTGCTAGTGTAGACTGTCAATGCTGTTGAGTAGGAGGAGGAGGTGGTGCTGCTGTTGTTGCTCATTTGGATTTGGGAGGTTGCTAGTTGCAAAATTGAAGAGCATGTATTTGCTCTTCCAATTGATCCAAGAGCTGACCCTGTCGACTCAAGTAGTTGGATACATGAGTCCCGTACTCCATCATCACCACAATCTTTCTCTGTCTGTGCATCATGAGAGAGATGCCATTTGTCACGTCCTATATCCCTACTGTGTCGTGCTTGGTGAACTGCCTGTCAAGATACTACCACTCACGATCATAAAAAGATGAAGTGAGACACACTGGTGGGTCTTTGGGTGTTTAGTTGAAGAGTGGAGGTTAATTAGTTTTTTTTTTGAAAAGAGATTATAAAAAAAATTGGTTTTATTGAGTTTAAGTCAACCAAAATAGGAATGAGTAAATATGGAATTGAGATCGAAGATTAGAGTAAGGTTAGCAATCAAATCAAGTTGATTTGATTAGAGAATCACAAATCGCGGTGAGGTAATTTCGCCCAGTTTTGGTCGATCAAAATATAATTTTGGTCGACTAAATTCAAATTTGATCGATCAGATTACAAGATTGATCGATAAATTTGAATTTTCAGTGGAGGAAAATTTCTCGTCCAAACATTGAGCGATCAAAAGTAACGGTTGATCAATCAACTCTTGAAAATTTTAGAGAAAGTTTTCTCTCTCCATGAATAATTGGCCAAAATAAAGTTTTGATCAATCAAAAGAAATTTGATCGATCAAGTTTATCTTTTTGATTGATCAATAGCAGACAAGTATTAATATTAAAAAGACATCAAAGTTCCTTTAGTCTTGTGAGGCCTAGTTCTATTCTAATTGTGATAAATATGTCTTTTGCTAAAGGTTGGGTGAAGATATCAGCTAATTATTTTTCAGTTTCAACAAACTCTAAAGAAATTTCCTTTTTAGGAACATGATCTCTTATAAAGTTGTGTTTGATCTCGATGTATTTAGTTCGAGTGTTGTATTGGGTTCTTAGACAACTTAATGACACTATTGTTGTCAAAAAGTATTCTAGTGTTTTCAAAGTTAAGTCCAAAATCTTTAAGTATTTGCTTCATCCAAAATATCTGCGAGCATGCCAAAGAGGCAGCAATGTATATAGCTTTAGTTGTGGATAGAGAAACACAGTTCTATTTCTTACTGACCTAGGAGGCTAGTGAATTCTAGAGAAATTGACATGTTTGACTAGTATTCTTGTGATCCGTCTGACTTCCTGCATAGTCAGCATCACAATAAAAGAAAAAGTCATGGCTGACTTGGGATAGAATGGACCAAGATCTACAGTGTTTGACAAATATCTAAGTATTCTTTTTATATCAATGTAATGTGCTTCTTTAGGATTTATTTGAAATCTAGCACACAAACAAGTGTTAAACAGGATGTTTGATCTACTGGTAGTTAAGTAAATCAAGGAACCTATCATGTTTAAGTAAAGTTTTTGATCTACACTCTTACCTGTCTCATCTTCTTTTAGTTGGGTCGTTGTTGCCATTGATGTTTCTTTTCCTTTTGTGTTTTCCATGCCAAACTTCTTCAATATCTCTATATACTTTGTTTGAGAGATGAAGATGTCGTTGGTCAGTTGATCAATTTGCAATCCTAGGAAGAACTTCAATTCTCCCATTAGGCTCATTTCGAAGTGATCTTGCATTACTTTCACAAACTTTTGGCATAGAAGAACGTTAGTAGCACTAAATACAATATCAACATAGATTTGAATCATAATAAGTTCATTATCCTTTCTTTCAGTGAATAGAGTTGGATCAATCTATTCAATTTTGAAGTCATTGTCTAAAAGATAGTCCTTTAATATTTCATACCAAGCTCAAGGAGCTTGTTTTAGTCCATATAGTGCTTTATTTAGCTTAAAAGCATGATTAGGTTTTTTTGAATTTTCAAATCTAGGTGATCTTTTTAATAGACTTCTTTAATGAACCCATTAAGAAATATACTTTTGACATCCATTTGGAATAGTTTAAATCCTATAAGGGTAACAAAAGCTAACATCATTCGAATGGATTCCAAACGTGCCACAGGTGCGTATGTTTTGTCAAAATCAATTCCTTCTTCCTAATTATAGCCTTGAGCCACAAGTCTAGTTTTGTTTCTTACAACCTTTCCTGATTCATCAAGCTTATTTTTAAACACCCACTTGATTTTGATTAGTGATTGAGATTTAGACCTAGGAACTAATTCCCAAACGTTATTTCTTTCAAAACTGATTCAGTAAAAACTTCTTTAATAGTTTTAAACTCAAATTAGGATACAAAACACTAAGAGCAATGTTGTTTATTGAAGATCTAGTTTAAACTCCTTTAGTAACTTCACCGATTACATGATCCTTGGGATGATTCTTAGAATAGGTTAAATATCTTTGGATAAGTCACTAGCTATGCTATCCTTTTGGACATTGGATAGATCCTTTAACATCAGTTCATCATCTTTGCTTGAAGATTTTTCCTTGTGATTTGATTCATCAATAGAAACATAGAGTTTCTTCAATAGTTGAATTATTCTTATTGTAAACTCTATAAGCTTTGCTTCTAGATGAATACCTTAAAAATATCCCTTCGTTTCGGCATCAAACTTATCTAGATTTTCCTTTGTATTCAGGATAAAACATTTGTACCTAAATACCTTAAAATAGGAAATCTTTGATGATCTGTGTCTTCATAAGGATTGTTCTAATGGAAGCCCTATTTTGAATGTAGCAACTAGTGTTTACTATCTTAGCCCAAAAATATCGAGGTAGCTTTGTCTTGCATAGCATTGTACGGGTACACTCTTGCAAAGTTCTATTCTTTCTTTCTACAACACCATTTTGAGGAACTACTCTAAGGAAAGTAAATTCTTGTTTGATCCCATGATTTAGGCAAACATCTTAAAAATTTTGGTTCTTAAATTCTCCTCCATGATCACTTATGATTCTAGTGATGCAATATACTTTTTCAGTTTGATTTCTTTTAGTAATTTTACTAGATTCCTCAAAAGTAGAATCTTTGGCTCTTAAAAATAATATCCAAGTAAATTGGGAAAAGTTAATAATAACTAGATAGTATCTACACCTATTATGGCTCTTGGACTTCATTGGTTCGAAGAGTTCTAGATGAAGCAAATTAAGTGATTTTGAAGTGCTGACCATATTTTTAGGTTTAAATGAAGTTTTATAAAGTTTACTGGGATTCATAGATATTTTTCTTCTTGAAAGACATTTTGGGTAATCTTTGTACTAAGTCATGTTTCACAAACTTGTTTATATTTCGCATATGAACATGCCCTGTCGACGATGCCACAATATTGACTCGTCATCCGGTGCAATTAAGCAGTTTAAGTTGTTTCAGTTATCAAAGTCAATAGTGTAAATATTTTTGAATCTATTTCCAATTAAAAGAATTTCTTTGGTCTTTTTGTCTTTAATTTTAAAACCTTTTGAAGAAAAATTAACTTTGTAACCTTTATCACAGATTTAGCTTACACTAAGTAAAGTGTCCTTTAAACCTTTAACTACATGAACATTATCAAAAGAAGTTTGAGAATTACCAATTTGATCAGTATCAATAATACAACTCTTGTGGTTCTTACCAAAGGTAACTGTGCTACCTTACTTGCGGTTGAACTTGAGGAACAATTCTTCTTCTCCTGCATGTGCTTGGAGCATTCGTTGTCCATGACTCATCTTTTGTTTTGGACTTGTCATCATTTTAGGCTTGTGAGGTCCAGAAATCCATCTAACGACTATAAGATTTCCATCAATTTCTTTGTATAGCTAGTCTATGCACTTTGTGAGCCCTTTGTTAAGGTGACCTACAAAATAAGTTTGCAAAGTTTTTTTTGGTACCCATATTTTCCTTTTGGGTCCACTCTTGTTAGTAGGTGCATGTCTAGGCGTGAACATATTCTTGTCCTTATGGCTAGAAATTTGTGTTAGTTTGCGAATTACATGCTTCACTATCATTTTTGGGAGTGTAACCTAACTCAAATTTGGTTGTGACTTGGGTGTGTGTCCCTAAAAAGATTTTCAAATTATTTTTACCCTTAGTGAATTTAGCTAGATTATTTACTAGGGTAACTTACTTTTGCTTGAGCTTCTGTGGTTCTATTTGAAGTGAATCTATGTGTTTTTTTAAAGAGATTTCTTATGAAAGTTGGTGATTCTATGAAGCAAATTTGTGTTTCAATTCAGCATTCGCATCTAAGTCTTTTGTTAATTTTTTGTTAGCAATCTATAGTGCTTTTACTAAATCATGTAATTCATAAAAAGCTTCTAAAAGTTCATCAAAAGTAAATGAAGATATCTCATTCGCGAGTGCCATGAGCCTACAGAGAGCTTCTTCACTTGATGTATCTTCTCCTTCTGATGAGCTGGAATCGGTGTCATCCTAGGTAGCTTGTAGGGCTTTCTTCTTCCCTTCTCTTCTAGGTTGTCTTCTGACCTTTTTGTTAGGTTCTTTCTTCAATAAGGGGCATTCCTTCCTTATATGGCCCTTTTTCTTGTAGTTGTAGCAGATGACTTGATCTTCCTTCGGTTCGTCTTTCTTCTTCCTCCAATTCTTCTTATTTTTCAAGAATTTTCTAAATTTTCTTGAAAGCAAAGCAATATTGTCCTCATCCTCTTCTTCCTCTAATTCTTCTGTATTAATATGAGCCTTTAGAGTGATATCTTTCTTCTTTCCTTCACCTTTGTGTTCTTTTATGTGCTCCAGTTGGACTTCATATGCCAATAAACTTCCTATGAGATCATCCAACTGAAGTTGAGAAAGGTTTTTTGATTCCTGTTATCTTTATTTCTTAATCACCCGTGAGTGTTTAGAGAATCTTTCGAACTAGAGCTTCATTCTTGATTTCTTGATCAAGATTCCTCAAGGAGTTTATGACATCTGTAAATCTTGTGTACATCTCCTGATCATGTGTCCTTTCTTCATCCTAAAAGCTTGTACTTCCATG
Organism: Thalassia testudinum; assembly: GCA_037157565.1. NCBI lineage: Eukaryota > Viridiplantae > Streptophyta > Magnoliopsida > Alismatales > Hydrocharitaceae > Thalassia > Thalassia testudinum. The sequence goes on along the minus strand of JAZHRO010000035.1, from coordinate 52,077,500 downwards.
TCAAGAGGCTAATTCGAGTTCGCTTGACTTTTGAAGTTCTTTTGTGTGTAATTTCCATAGTGTTCCATATTTCAAAAGCTATTTTGCATGCCAACACTTTGTTAAACTTTTCTTTGAATAACCCGCAGAACATAGCATTCATTGCCTTGGCGTTGTGGGTAGCCATCTTTTTCTGATTAGTTGTAATTACTACTACTTTTCTGGACTTGTGTTTGAATGCAATGATGTTCCATTCTTTGTAATCCATGAATTCCACAAAGATCTACATCTTAGTTTTCTAATAACTATATTTGGTGCCACGGAATAAAGGTGGTCTTACAGCTGACTACCCTTCAGCGTAGACTTCATAAGACTTTGACATCTGTTTGAATTTTAGAAGAACTTGGCTTTGATACCGGATGTAAGTAAAAGATGTACCTGTAGGATCATATAGGTCTACACTTAGGGGGTGAATAGTATACCAAGGCATACAAGATAAAATTAAAAATGCAATCCACAGAGATAAGGCATATTACACTTGAATTTTATAGTAGAAATCTTTCTGAGTAAAAACTAATACCTAACCCTCCCAGATTAGGATTTTTTGACTAGTTGACATTAATCAATTTACTAATGCACCACTTAACAACGAGGGTGGTACAACCTCTTACAAGACCTTTTTTGCACCTAACAAGAGAAGAATATGACTCCCAACAACTTGGGTCCCAAATCAAAGCAACAAGAATATAAATTAAATATACAAAATCCTATGGAATCTCAGAAAATAAGCAAATCGTGGATTTTGAAGCTTAGAGAGCTGTTCTTTAGAAAACAATGCGAGTAGGTGCATAGACGTGAAAGTATGAGAGAAAATAAGCACCTTTTGCTTTAGAGAAGCTTTGAGATATGTGTTTTGAAACGGCATTGGTCAATCAAAAAGAGTTATTGGTTGATCAAAAGTAATATTGGTCGATTAAAATAATATTTTGATCGATTCCATCGTATGAATTTTATTGACTTGAAGCACAAAATCAAGATTCGATTGTTGGGTGTTTTTGATCGATTAAAAGGATAGGTTTGGTCGATCAATAGCATTTGGTCGATTAATATTAATTGGTTGGTCGATCAACAATATCGAAAAGTTAGTTTTTAGCCTAAGTTTGTTATCTAATGATTAAAGTATGAATTTGGTCGACTTGAAATGCAAAATCAGGATTTGATCATTGGGTGATTTTAATCGATTAAAAAGATAGGTTTGGTTGGTCAATCAACAATATTAAAAATTTAGTTTTTAACCTAAGTTTGTTATCTATCGAAGATCAAAATGAAATAGATGATATTTTTGAGATTCCTTATATATTTTTAGACTCAATAAAAGTAAAAATAACAACTCTAGAAATACAAATGACTTCTTGAATCCAGTCTTAATTCGTAATCATTTCTGGAAGAATTCATCATAATATAACTTGAAATTATTAGTCCGCAATAAGACATAATTTTGTTATATCAAAACAAAGGTATCAACATGTTGGAGGTCTTGTTTTGTCTTAGCGAAAATATGTTCTGGACTTCATGAAGTAGGGATGATAGGATGCAAACCTGCCACTATTCCATTAGACCCTAAGACACATCTTGTTGATCCTAATAGTCTAGAGTTTAAGGATGTGACTCGATATTAGGCGATGGTTGATAAATTACTCTACATCATTGTCACTTGAGCATATATTGCTTATGTTGTTCGTAGGCTGAGTTAGTTTATGTAGCAACCTAGGGAGTTACATTGGGCTGGTTTGATGACCTCATCAGGAAGAGCATCATCCTTTACTAAGCACGATCACCTAAATGTGTGGGGATATTCAGATGTTGATTATGTTGATGCTCATAAAGATTGATGCTCTACCATTGGTTTGTGCACATATGTTGGTGGTAATTTTGGTGCCCTGATGGAGTAAGAAGCAAAATGTTGTGTCAAAGTTCAATATAGAGTTTGAATATCAGGTTGTGGCACATAATACATGTGAATTGTTATGGGTATTATCTATTCTTCAATATTGGTATTTCAATCTCTATTCTTGTGGATAGGTATTATGATAACAAAGCAGTAAGTTTTATTATAAATAATCATGCCTTTCATGAACACACCAAGCACATTGAGGTAGACTGTTATTTTATTTGAGATGTTGTGATGACTAGGAAGATATCGATTGCATACATCACAACAGAGGACCAAGTGACGGACATTTTCACCAAAGCACTACATCGTTGTCGACTGGAGCTTATTCATTCTAAGGTAAGCATGAAAGATATCATGTTCTAATTTGAGGGGAAGTGTGAGAAGAAAATATTCATTTTAGTGTATTTTCTTTATTTAGTTTGTTTTCATTTCAACTTTGGTTATTTTTAACCATTCTATATTTGATTTTGTACTCTTCTATATTTTCCATCACAACGACAATCATAATTGATAACATGACATGCAAATTTCTTATGAACCAAATTATATAATATTGTGTTACAACTTTGGTGAGAGTGGAGTTGATGTTTTTCTCCCTCTTAAACTAATAACTTCATTGCTAAAGATAAGTAGGTACAGCTAAAAACATTCATTATGACATCAGGATAAGTAGGTACAGCTAAAAACATTCATTATGACATCAGAAACATTGTCACCGTTCTAATTCCTAGCAAACCATTTGATTTACATGCTTGCATTGACAAATGTGCAAGAACATTTAGGTACCTATTGATATAAAAGCATTTATCATACCTACAACAGTTAAAAAAAACAATCTTAATTGGAGTTTGTACATGCCAAGGAGCATCATTTAGATAACAATTAATTCCCTTAACTAAAGTCAAAGAAGAACACAACAGAGGCGTCTTCAGCACATGTTGTGTTCCCTCGGGGTTCATTTGGATGGAGGAATAAAAAGAATAATTATGGAAGGCATTAGGAACAAATGGAACTAGGAGAAGAAAAGGTACCTTTTTGTATTTGATTCTTTTTTAGAAGGAAAAGGGTGATTATCGGAGGTCAGTAATCATCCAAGAAATTACATTAACAAAGTTGGAATAGAGTTACAGATTTGATAACCAAAACTTAGAAAGATAAGAAGCCTCCTTAATAATATTTTCCACCCAACAACATTCTCCCCGAAGCAGGATGCCATTGTGTTGCAACCATACACACCGTAGACTAGTAGTCACCATGATCCAACCTGTTGTGTCAATACTCACATGATTTTGGAAGGAGATCTAGAAGTTGTCTGTCGAAGAAATGTTCGTTGTATGAAGTTTGAAAAAGTCCCACACTTGTCTAGTGATATTGCAGGAAAGAAATAGGTGCTCAATATCTTCATCTACATCATGGCAAAGGGAGCAACTCACATTTTGATCAGTAGACCAAGCACTTAAGCATTTTGTAACTAACTTCTGTCACGCCCTATTAATCACTACAAGGAAGACGGCTTTTTACAACAGTTAAAGACTGTCGCGTAAATGCATCTGACCGTCGTATTTTGCCATCGTGAAAGGGTATGTTGCGATATCCTACATACGACGGTTATGCATTATAAACGTCATGTATACTTGTTTATAGATGACGGTTCAATTATGTTAAGACCCACGACATAAAACATTTTTAAGACGTCTGGGAGTTGGTCCAGATGTCTGGTCAGACATCTGGACGCCTTCCCAGACGTTTGGAATTTAATTTTTGAGGCGTACAATTGTGAGTCTGCATGCATGTGCGCGCAGACTGAACCCGCTGCCCTCTTTTCTTCTCTCTCTTTCCGCACCGTCCTGTAGACACCTTTCCCCACCCCGCCACGCCTTCAAATACCCTTCCCTCTCCCTCACCCATTCCCCCCACCATCCCCTCCTTCCTGCTTGAGCGCGTGAGAGAGAGAGTGTGGGTAGCAACTGCTGCCAGGCGCACGCGAAGAGGAGGAGGTGCAGCGAGAGGGAGAAGAGGTGGAGCGCGTGAGGAAGAGAGAGCGAGCTCACCGGAGCAGCCAGGGCTTGCCGACGGGTGCGCAGCGGGAGCGTGGTACTGGGAAGGTTACCCTGGAGCTGTTGCAGCTTAGGCAGCAAGCGGGCGTGGCGGACCGTGCACAACAAGTGGAGGGCGAGGTCCTGATCCTGGGAAATTTTCCCAGAATCAGATGTCTGGACCTACGTCCAGACGACGTGGGAGACGTTTAGAGGAAGATCCAGACGTCTGAAAGGTACAATATTTCTTTTCTTCTTCTTCCTTTCGCGGGTACGGCGATGCAGGCCGTTCTGCCGAGGGTTCTGCCTCATTGCCGTGTTGAGATCGTTTACGTATGCATGCAGGTTTCGCTCGGGAAGGCGCAAGGGCATGCCCTCCCACATAGATCAGACGTCTAGGCACATCACTAGACGACGGAGAGGGTCTCCAGACGTCCGGAGTGATAATCGGATGTCTAGAACTAGGTCTAGACGGTTCAGTGGGATCCTGGACATCTGAAGAATAGTGTAGAAGTGAGGTATGATCTGAACCATCATTTAAGACGTCTGGAAGGTGTTCCAGACGTTTGATTTGGGGCCATATTATCGTTTTTGACCCGTTTAGGGTCCGTTCGAAGTTCGATTTCCGCGTTTGAAATTTCGTTCTTCTCAGAAATTGTTCCTCTACTTGTTTAAAATACTTGTATCCTATTCTGAGTGGTTCCTTGTGTTAGGACCTCGTCCCGTTGCGGCTTTGGGGGTTGCGGAGGCACATGGACCTGCCGATCACGCCCCCAGTACTCCCGATTTCACGGGTAGAGTGGCTCCCATTGATTATTTACCAACATTTATGCACTTGTGAGATAAATAATAGATTTTAAGGTATGGCATGAACCCTAGGACTGGAAAACTAGATTGAATGATAGATCCTAGGGTATGGCATGAATCCTAGGATTGGAAAACTAGATTGAATGATAGATCTTAGGGTATGGCATGAATCTTAGGACTGGAAAACTTAGATATTGATTGGTATTGACGTCTTTTCTGTTCCATGTTCACGTCTCCTTGCAGGAGATGCCTCGACGAGGAGGTAGTGAGGCGGGCCGCAGGCGCGGCTGAGGACAAGGTCAGAGGGGTGGGCGCGTTGAACCCGATGCCTCGTGGACCAGCCACTACTTCCTGGCATTCAGGCCTAGGACCTCGCCCAGCTGATACGGGACATCGTGCGAGAGGAGCTCCACCCACCGCCACGAGCGCCTCTCCCTGGGGTTGCGGAGGGGGAGTCCTTTGTGGGATCACGCGACGGACATGGCGCTGGATGCGGGGAAGGGGATGGGCCTCCACCGGCCCCACCTTCCTTCGGCACTTCTGAGCACGAGGCTTCTTTACCTGGAGGCGCTCCAGCATCTCCACTTCAGCGCCACTTTGAGCTTTCCGGACAGTTTCGGAAGCTGAGGCCCCCCTCCTTCAAGGGGGATGAGGACCCGACCGAGGCGGAGGACTGGCTAGAGCAGATTGAGAAGGTTTTTGACACCCTTTGCCCCCCTATGGAGTGCCGCGTGGCCTTTGCCACGTACCAGCTAGAGAGTGCAGCACACAGGTGGTGGAGGGCGGTCAGGGGTCAGGAGAGGGACGAGCCAACTTGGGACCGGTTCGTCACCCTCTTCTGCGAGCAGTACTTTCCCCAGACGTGGCAGGACCAGAGGAGGCGGGAGTTCCACACTCTCCGCCAGGGGACGATGACTGTGAGCACGTACCGTATGCGTTTCCTAGAGCTGTCTCGTTTCGCAGCGACAGCCATGGCTACTGAGGAAGATCGCCTTTGGAGGTTCACCGAGGGGCTCCGACCTGTGATTCGAGGGTATGTCAAACCCCTGAAGCTTCCTACGTTCTAGAGGGTGGTGGAGGCAGCTATGACGTATGAAGAGACCAACCCGTCCGGGCGAGACACTGACAGCGGGCGGAAGAGGCCCTATTAGCCAGACTTCTCACAGGGCCGACGAGAGAGGAGACACATGGCGCCTGCAGGAGAGTCGTCACGTTTTGCGGGGCCATCGGTGTTCTTTGGGGACCCCCGACAGGGGCTAGCTGCTAGCACCGGACCCCCACCTAGCCAACAGTAGGGACCACTGAGGGCGAGAGTCGAGTCCCCCTTTGCTACCAGTGTGGCTAGCTGGGCCACATCAGGAGGGACTGCCCGTCTAGGGCAGGAGGTCAGCAGATGCTTCCCGCACCGAGCACTAGAGGGCGAACAGGAGGCCACGGTTTCCAGGCGCGAGGAGGAGGACAGTAGTCACGGGAGGGTACCGGCCGGCGGCTACCCGTCCGACGCAGAGTGTGGCTACTTTGTCTGCACCTAGGGTTGAGGGGAGTATCAACGTCCTGACACACAGGGATGCTAGAGCTTCGAGATCAGTGGTGGCAGGTATGGTTTTAGTTTCCGGTAGACTTGTTTACACGCTTTTCGATTCCGACGCTACACACTCATTTGTCGCAGCCAGTTTTACGGTCAGTTTGGGGCAGGACTGTGTGCTGTTAGAGGATCCGTTCATGATCAGAGGTCCGAGTGGTCAGCTGTTTGTAGCTGAGGAGGTGTACATAGGTTGTGAGGTTAGTGTTGTGGGACACAGCCTTCTCGCTGACCTGATTATGATACAGATGGAGGACTTTGGCGTAATTATGCGAATGGACTGGCTGTCTGCTTACCACGCCTTGGTGGACTACTTTGAGAGGAAGATTGTCTTCTCCATACCGGAGTTGCCTTCTTTCGAGTTCTACAGGAAGCAATGGACGGAGGCTTTAGGTGCATTTCTGTACTTCGGGCGGCGAGACTTTTAAGCCAGGGGTGTGAGGGCTTCCTAGCTTGTGTGGTGGCAGAGCCCAGCCCTGTGGCAGACTTCCAGAGTATCACGGTGGTCAGAGAGTACCCCGACGTGTTCCCAGATGAGCTGCCAGGACTACCGCCCGGGAGATCGTATTCGACCGGGATACCCGTTTTACGTCCTAGTTTTGGGCTGAGTTTCAACAGGCCCTGGGGAAGCGGTTGAGGTTCAGTACAGCATACCACCCCCAGACGGACGGACAGTCTGAGCGCACGATACAGACACTTGAGGACCTTTTGCATGCTTGTGTATTGAACTGGAGGGGCTCTTGGGAGGAGCACTTGCCCCTGGCGGAGTTTGCTTATAACAACAGTTAACACTTGAGCATTGGCATGGCACCCTATGAGGCTCTGTACAGACGGAGGTGTACGGCACCCTTGAGTTGGGTTAAGGTGGGGACCAAGTGGGAGGTTGGCCCCAGGCTGATCCGGCAGAGTCAGGAGGTGATTGAGCAGATCCACAGGTGACTCCGCACTGTTAGGAGCAGACAGAAGAGCTATGCAGATCGGAAACGCAGAGAGGTACAGTTTGAGGTTGGGGATCACGTCTTCCTTTGTGTTTCGCCCATGAAGGGCTTGCAGGGGTTTGGGGTGAGAGGGAAGCTCGCGCCAAGGTTCGTGGGATCCTTTGAGGTCCTGGAGCGGGTTGGACCCGTTGCTTACAGGCTGGTCTTTCCTCCCTAGCTTTCTGGTGTGCACGACGCGTTCCATGTGTCCACCCTCAGGAAGTACGTCACCGATCCCAATCACGTCTTGAGCCACGAGAGCGTCGAGGTGGGTGACGACCTGACCTACCCCGAGCGACCAGTGCAGATTCTTGATAGAACCATCCGGAGTTTGAGACGGAAGCAAGTACCCCTGGTGAAGGTTTTGTGGAGGAGCCAGCGGTATGAGGAGGCTACCTGGGAGCCTGAGGCGGCGATGTAGGAGCGGTACCCGGAGCTCTTTGAGGGTACGTCTTTTCGGACCGGCTTCGGTCCTCTTTGAGTTTGTTATGCATATATCGTTCTTTTCCGTACTCTAGTTAGCGCAAGTTTCGGGGACGAAACTTCTTTTGAGTTTGTTATGTTGTTAAGACCCACGACATAAAACATTTTTAAGACGTCTAGGAGTTGGTTTAGACGTCTGGTCAGACGTCTGGATGCCTTCCTAGACGTCAGGAATTTAATTTTTGCAGCGTACAATTAGGAGTCTGCGAGCCCGCCGCCCTCTTTTCTTATCTCTTCCTGCACCGTCCTACAGACACCTTTCCCTACCCCACCACGCCTTTAAATACCCTTCCCTCTCCCTCACCCATTCCCCCCACTGTCCCCTCCTTCCAGCTTGAGCGCGAGAGAGAGAGAGAGTGGGCAGCAGCTGCTGCTAGGCATGCGCAGGGAGGAGGAGGTGCAGCGAGAGGGAGAAGAGGAGGAGTACGTGAGGAAGAGAGAGTGAGCTCGCCGGAGCAGCCAGGGCCGGTCGGCGGGCGCGCAACGGGAGCGTGGTACTGGGGAGGTTACCCTGGTGCTGCTGCAGCTCAGGTAGTAGGCAGGCGCGGTGCGGCGTGGCCGTGCGTAGCAAATAGAGGGTGAGGAGGCCCTGATCCTGGGAAATTTTCCTAGAATCAGACGTCTGGACCTTCGTCCAGACGACGTGGGAGACGTCTGGACTAAGATCTAGACGTCTGAAAGGTACAATATTTCTTTTCTTCCTTTCCCGGGTACCACCATGCAGGCCGTTCCGCCGAGGGTTCTGCCTCATTGCCGTGTTGAGATCGCTTATGTATGCGTGCAGGTTTCATTCGGAAATGCGCAAGGGCACGCCCTCCCACACAGATCAGACGTCTGGGCACAGCACCAGATGGCAGAGAGGGTCTCCACACGTCCGGAGTGATAATCGGACATCTGGAACTAGGTCTAGACGGTTCAGCGGGATCCTGGACATCTGAAGAATAATGCAGAAGTGAGGTATGATTTGAACCATCGTTTAAGACGTCTGGAAGGTGTTCCAGACGTTTGATTTGGGGCCGTATTGTCGTTTTTGACTCGTTTAGGGTCCGTTTGAAGTTCGATTTCTGCGTTTGAAATTCCGTTCTTCTCAGAAATTGTTCCTCTACTTGTTTAAAATACTTGTATGCTATTCTGAGTGGTTCCTTATGTTAGGACCTCGTCCCGTTGCGGCTTTGGGGGTTGCGGAGGCATACGGACCTGCCGATCACGCCCCCAGTACTCCCGATTTCACGGGTAGAGTAGCTCCCATTGATTATTTACCAACATTTATGCACTTGTGAGATAAATAATAGATTTTAAGGTATGGCATGAATCCTGGGACTGGAAAACTAGATTGAATGATAGATCCTAAGGTATGGCATGAATCCTAGGATTGGAAAACTAGATTGAATGATAGATCTTAGGGTATGGCATGAATCTTAGGACTGGAAAACTAGATTGAATGATAGATCCTAGGGTGTGGCATGAATCCTAGGAACAGAAACACTGAAACGATTGTCCTGAATACATTAATTGCAGTCTTGGAAAGGTAGAAAGAAAAATGATAATTGCCTGTAATTGGATAACAGCTGCTTGTACATGAATGTATATTAACTATTGGGAACATGGGCTATATGAAAATAAAGCTGAAATGATAAAACCTAAATTGGCTTGGTTAAAGAAATATGAGCATGAACCCTATGGGGAATTAGGAGTAGAGCTCCTGAGAGGTAAATGGAATTGGGGAAGTGAGCTGGCTCTTGAGTACGGAGTACTAAGGAGAGCGACTATCCCCCTGTTTAGTGCAGAGCGGAGCTAGCCGCCCCAGGGATCCGGGGTTAAGTCTGACCACTTTGTACCGACTTTTGGACCTCACGTACACAGTACCGGGGAGAGCTACTAGTGTAGGGAGTCGCTAGCCACCCCACGGGCCCCGGGGTTCGGCTAGCCGTCCTACACCGACTTGTTAGGCCCACTGGGCAAACCAGGGTAGTCAGGCGAGGGTGTGCAGACTGTGGAGGGGCAAGACCCCTGTTTGGTTACTGTGGAGGTGTTGGACCCTTGTTACTGAGGGGGCTCTACCCTATATTAGTTCCATGCTGTGCTTTGGGGTGCACCAGTTAACGGAAACGACTGACTGCGTGCCAGTGCGGGGTAGCTACTCGTGCGTTTATCGCGCATGCCGTAGTCACCATTACGTCTGTCAGTGATCTTGGGGTGGTTGACTGAGGGTAGGACCACCACGGGGGACTCTCCCGGCCTGGAGAGCACCACGTGCTACTTCTACTTTTTGGAAAAGGCTACAATCAAGATCGTTCCCACGAGGAACATTTGAGATTAAGAGAAAGATCTGAGGAATAATTCAAGAACGAGTAAATAGAAAATAAAGAAAGAAATTAAAAATAACTACTTGTCCACTTTACTGTTTTCTTAGCTAGTTGGTTGCCACTCTACTTAGCGTTTCACTGACGTGTCACCTTTGTCACCTTTTCAGGACCAGGTGTTGAGCAGCCAGAGCTTGCGGCTACAGAGGGTGCTGGGCCTAGTAGAGCCCAGTAGTTTTACTTGTGTTATACCTATTATACCATTTCTTCTGTTGTAGTGAGTATTTTCTGTTACCATTGTACTCTTTTATTGTAAGCATCATGTTTATGTACCTGTTTAATTCTCTACTGCTGTGGTGGTGTGTACTGTAGTAGTTCTTTTCTTTACTGTTGTACTTTTGTTACTGTTAGTTAAATACATGATGAATGTGTTTTATTTTACTGCTCTTTTGGTTACTTTCTCGTTGGACGACTGAGTCTTGGGATCAGTCTTGTTGGTCCGATTTTCGTGTCTCATAGGGATTCGGGAATCAGGTCGTAACAAATTAATCATCGTTTAAACTCTATATAAGACAGTTAAATTTATAACTGTCATTTAACACCATAAACGTCGATTTGAAAATCATCGTTTATGTCATTAATTAGACCGTGAGGGAGGTCACCTTGACATTACATGACGGTTTGCTAACCGTCGTATGGGTCATTTTACGATTTTAATGTAAGCCATTGTAAAAATAACTGTTGTAGAAACCCACTTTACATTTTGCTCGGGGCTTCATTTGGGTACCATGCATCAGTTATGGCGTGTTTACGATAGTTAAAAAATATATGATAGTCATATGAAAACCGTCACATATTATGTTAAATTTTTTTTTAAAAATAATATTAATCTAGACATTGTAAATATGTTTATATATAATACCTATATGTGCTCATTGGAACAATTTGACGCCTCACAATATATAATACAAAATAGTCTCTGATCAAAAAAGTTGTCATAATATTAAAATATACATGTTACTAATAAAGAAATGTGAACCTATCTAAAAAAAATAGAAAGGAAATGTAAACCTAGCTAAGGAAAATTCAAAAGAAATTTAAACCTATGCTTCAGCTCCTACATCGTGACCCACTCCACCATCAAAGTCATCATCTCTACGAGGCGGGTAGTAATAGGAAGTGTGATCTTGACCACTACCTCATAGAAATGCCATCATCTCCTGCATTTTAGCTTTTTGCTGCTCTATCTCTTGCCTCTGCTACTCCATGAATTGTTTCATATCTTGCCAAGCTTGAGTTTGCTGTTGCAGCTGTGAGGTGACATTTTGGAGTTGCCTGCTATATTTGCTGATTTTCCTACTGTAGTGTCTGAACCTGTGTTTGTAGTTACTCAACGATAGCTGATGATGACGACCCCTTCTGCCCATACTAGCTGGAGATCATTTGACTGCCCCCCACTATGAATGAAGCCTTCGTGCTTTGGAGGCATGACACTCCTATAAGACTCCTCAAGTGTCATAGGAGGCTGCTGTTGAGTGCTGGAGGAGGCATCCGGAGTAGGGGGATTAATCAAGTTCATCATTTTTCCCTATAAATTACAATTTAAGTTACGCTAGTTAATATAATGTCATATAAAAATAGGTAGGAAATTTAAATTAAATGATAATTAAATGTAATTTACATGCTTCGTCCGGTATGTCTTGTGTATTCATGTTCTCCCGCCGTCAGTGATGACCTTGCTATGAGTTATCTCATAGACACCAACTCAATCAAGCTAGGCACCATCATATGAATATACCAATAAATATATTTCAACTTGTAACTAATAGTAACTACAACTATGGTTAACTTTCAATTAAAATAATAAAATTGAAATAATAAGAAATTCCTTACATATTTTTTCTTCACTCTATCTATACTCCAACCTAAACAATGGGTCCATGGTCACAACAACAATCTGCACCTACACCGATGGTCAACAACCATCGGTATTGGTCAAATTGACTATCGCTGTAGATCTAAGTTTCTATTTCGACGGTCATTGGGGCTATTCTCTTAAGAGGCGTCATTGTAGGCAACACTGACGGTAAAAATCATCAGTGTTGTACCTAAAGCTTCAGTGACAGTCACATTTTAAAAGCGAGCCATTTTTTGTGATAGCAGCAACAATGACGATTTTATCGGATAAAAAATGTTGGTAAAACTATCATTATAAGTAATAACTCCAATTGTCTTTTTAACATAATACCAATATTACTATCACCAAATCTGTCAATATAGATATCAAGATCTTCACTATTAAATCCTATTCAATTTTATGATATTGTAATATCTTAATATATTTAAGATTTAACCTTATCATCAACAACAATGTTTACCTTCATTCATATATGATTAAAGAAAAATATACAAGAAATAACACACTTTTGAAATAACAAATTGAATTATTCATAGAACTATACATGTACATCCAATGGAATAATTTTTTCATATAATTCTAAAAGAAAATTATTTATCTATAAGTATTATAAGTGGCATGAGCCACAATTATCTATCAATCTCTTTATACCAAGTATCTAATTGTTCTAAATGTTTGCTAGTTGTAAGGTACTTCAACTATGAGATCTTGAGTAGCTCGTAAATGTTCTTGATCAACTTGAGGTATTATACAACTACAAATCATTAAACATGATGTTATAGCTCTTGGGAAAAAAATTATGATGTTATAGTTTGTGTATACTTAAATATAAAATCATCAATAGCTTATTCCTAAAAAAAAGAGAGCTTCAAAATTAATAACAAGCTTCTCTAAAAAAAAAATCTTGAATATGACATGAAATACTACTTAAACCTAAATAGTCTAAAACCTGAATATGTCTAGATTGAGTTGGGATTGTGGTACTTGTTGATGGGTCTCAAGTCATCATCATACATGGAAAAAAGGGTGATAATACTTCTTAACAAGATTACCTTGTGCCATATTTTTCCCTTATTATGCATCGGTAAATGATTTCCCTTAACTTGTGCCATGTTTGATTGTTTTGTTCCACAAAATTTGGAAATGGGAAGCAGGTTAACAATTGAATTGTGTACAAGTTGGCTGGGAAGGTGGCTATTGCCCCTAATCTAGTATATACCACGACACCAGGAAAGAGTAATGGGCAAAAAGATTATACTATTCTTTGGCATAATCACCTCAGACACCTTAGCTTATTTGAAGAAATTATTATTATGTTTGATTTTTGGAATAGAATTATACTTTTTACATAAGGAAGACTTGCCAATTATCAAATCACCATCCTATTACTTGGGAAAGGGAAAGTAAATATGGGTTTTTTTCATTGGTATACAGAATCAATTATAGAATAGGCTTGAAAATTTTCAAGGGTCATCTCTGAATGGGATGGCATCTAATATCACGGTATGCATGAAATCCAACATGCCCAATAGGTCCTTTTCAAAAACAAAAAAGCAGATTGAAAAATGTTAACAGTAGATATGAAAAAGTAATTTAAAAAATCAAAATAATGGGTAGTAGAGGCACACACTATTCCGAAGCAGTGTGAATTTCCTTTGCATCTTCCCCCCAACACCTGTCACCAGATCTAGTGCTCCAATCCTTAGCATCACCTCTTGCATAAATTCATATTCAACATTGAGAAGGAAATTATGGATAAAGAAATATGTATATTCTATGTCTACGTGGTCCAATTTTATTCCTACCTCCCCACAAGCTATCTCTATCACCCCTTATTCTCCCATGGCCTAATGTACTGAACCTCATACTTCTATCACATGGCTTCCGCCTCTACTCATACAACCAAGTTACATTTTTTTTCATCACCAGTCTTGTTATCTACTGTCCATCACTTGCTCTTCCTCCATTATCCAATACTCCCATTGCCAGCGCTATCTACCTTGATCATGCTCTTCATATCTCCTCACTTTACCCAATTGCCTACTTAGTTTCCAATGATTGTCCCATTCATACTAATTGCAACTACTTGTGCTCTTGCGATGTATCAAGCATTGTTGTTCTCTATATTTAGCTCTTCCACACTCCACAATCTCTATTGTTATTTACCACTTCATCACTCACAATCCAACACAAGAATATATCATTCTAATTCTATCTTAACTTTAGGTAGCAACTATCTTCTCTGGACACTCTGACTCCTTGCTACCTAGACTGACAAATTAGTCTAACAACTGAGTGTTGCCATGTTTTCTTAAGGTTGCAGATAAAACCTCCAACCTTTGTTAATTTCCTCCAGCTAAATTTTACCACAGTAAACTAGCTATTTGCCAAGGTCGATAACATATCTAATATTTTTGTTAGCATAATCATATCAGCCTTATAGATAGCACTGGAGTGTTCTGCCTCCTCTTCAGGTATCCCCTCAAATGATTCATTTGCATCCTCCCTTTTATTTCTACTACTACCATAGATTTAAACAAGCAAGATTGGATTGTTCTTCATCAAATACTCGTTAGTTGGATTGCTGCTTCTCTTTTCCCAATGGTTGATTGAAAGACAAGTTATGAGCTTTTGGCTACATTGAAACAATCATACAGTGCCCTATTGGATATTCATAGAAGTAAAAAATGGATGGTGAAGAGAGCTATCGGGTCCATTAGATTGTCTACTTGAGAATGTCACTAGATGAAAGGTAACTGATTCAGGACTTGGAGGGTTGGAATGATTCATCTCTATGCGGTTAAGCCCTGCAAGTTTTTTTGAAGCCATTACAGCAAGTGCTTGGATTTTCATGTGGCCAGTGTTAAAGGTGATCTTCGACATGCTGGCAGCCAGAAACATAATCTCTTGAGCCTGACGATATGCTTACAGAACAATCCAAGTTAATTTCCTGGACAAACATATCTAGACCCTGTGGCTGTTGGAATCTTATCTGTAATTTAAAATTCAAAGACAGTGCCTTCTCTATTGGAATATTATCGAAGAAGTTGACCCTCCCTCCATAGTTTATGGTCATTTGAGATTGGAGTGGTTTGTTCAGTGCACTGCAGGATATAGACAATGATTGGGTGTCATCAGTCAGTGGTTAAATTAACCAGGAATTGGGGTAGGACAAAGTTTTGAGATTTATCACATTGGAGAAGTTGTGCCATTGGTAATTCCAACAACAGTTGGAGGGGCCCCACTCTTCACAATGGGCAATTTCTTCTCCTTATATGTAAACTATTGTATCTGTCCATCAAGGGGACCATAGCCCTTGAAGAAGCTGTCTCCAGATGAAGTAGTCATGGCATGATTTTAAGCCAAAGGAAAAGCTCTAGCAACTGCACTGTGGTCAATGTTATTGCATAGTGATATTACCCTATCAGATTGGAATCACATCGTTGAGTTGATCAATGATAGTGATATTGCATAGTTTTCTCAAGGCCATGCAAGTTTTTGAAGAATTAAGGAATATGGTATTTTTGTTACTTTGTATCTGTGCATGGTGAGGTGATTTCTCTAAAGTGCTCTGATCTTGAATCGGCTGTCAAGAGGGTAAAGTGAGAGTTAATGTGAAATAAAAAAAGAGAGATAGGAAAGATTAGTGATGGTGTCGATGTGGTAGGAGTTGATGTTCCTTCCAAAATGTTGGCTCTTTTATTGGTGGGGGGGGGGGGTTACAAAGCACAAGAAATAGAGTGGTTGTACCATTGATAAAGAAGGCCAAATTTGAGCCATTGAGGATGATGATGCTATTTGGGTTTTCTATTGTGCTTTGGGAAACATATTGAAATGATGGTGATGCTCTTCTTCCAGCAAGTTTTTGTTTTGATCTTTAGAAAATTCATGTCAAGGTTTAATTCTTGAATATGTAGTTTATGGGGTTCTGCTTTCCAAGGAAGAACATATATATGCATTATATTTTGATTTGTCTTTTTTTTTTTTGTTTGAGATTACGAAAATTAGTTTCTTGCAGAGCTTTCCTTCACGAGAAATAAAGTTTCTTTATATGACCTTTTGGATAACCATGACCCTGGAAGAGTTACTAGATCCTAATTTTTAGATTGAGCTCCTTAGTTTCACATATGAAGATACAAATAACAACAGTACAAAAATTGTTCGGCCCTTTTCTCCTTTTTACCATTGTGAAAAGGATGGCACTTGTCTTTTTTTTCCTCCAAAACATGTTTTCTAATTTGGATTCAAGAGCTTTGTAGACAATCTAGTGAATTAGACAAGTCAATGGGGCCATTGTAAGGGGAAGCCGTTAGAAATCGTAGGGGAACGAGGGAAAGGTGCACTATTGAATTCATGAGCATTTTGGTCCAAAATTGGATCATATTCTAGTAGGGGGCATTTCAATTTAAGTTGGAAACCATAGGTATCAAATTATGCAAGTCAAAAAAAGACTTGGTGAATTGATTTTGGGGCCAAATTAGAGGGGATTAAATCATTTTTTGACTACAAGATTTGACATGTAGCTTTGGGGATTTTCTACCTTGTTTCCACATTTCAATCAATCACCTCTTTTTGAAGAGGAGGGAAATTGTGTAGCATTAAGCATGTTATTGATAGATTCATTAGATATGGAAATTCTACAATCATAACGTCTCAACAACACACACAACTTGCTAGAGTCAACTATCATATGAAAACCCATTATAATCTAAGGATATGATAATAAAGTCCAAACAGGAATTCTTCCTATCTTAAAAAAAAAATATCTCAGCACCTTTAACTAATTGGACCTAAAGATAAACATAAATCCTAATGGTCAATCTACAATTGCCAATTGATTAAATGATAAAACTTGTATGGAAGTTAAGCAATGTCGAAAGATGTAATCTTATCCAAAGTATTTATTGAAGAAAGGAGTTAACCTTAATGATTTCCAACAATGCACACTCATTAGAAACTAGAGGTGCAAATCGCTCTTGCCATTGGTTTGAGGATACAAGAAAGGAGGTCAGTAGCTGTGATTAGAAGAAAACTCCCAACAAATAAATGGAAAACTTAGCTTAAAATATTACTATGTACTTAGGAACAACAAATAAGTAGATTATTCAGAAACGCCACATGGCCTCCATGAGGTCGATGGATCCAATCCACACTCCATTCACAAAATTCCAACTCGACACCCCCCCAACCACAAAGAGGGAAAAAAAGGAAGGTCACACAAACATAAACAACAGTAACAACTAATTATCTGATCTTGCTGTACACTTCTTTGTATATGCCCTTTATAATTCACCTAGATTTGTTCCTTTGAGGCCCAATATTGCCAGAGGAAAAAGTTACTAAATATGTTGTTGCTAGTGTTGTTGAAAATGTATAAATTTACAAGGAAAATTGAGTTACTTCTTGCCTCACTTCATTATACAAAGCTCGAAATTCCTGCACTGTTTTTGAAAATAATCATAGAAAAGCAGCACTAATTCGTTTAGGAAAAAGCTAAGTGGTATTCATGTAGAAAGGGACAAGTGTGAGACGAATAGACACAAATAATTAATGCATTGTATGTCATCGATGGAGGCATTTCTGTGCTTAATAAAAAAAACAAAACTTCAAAAAAAAACATAAGAGATGCTAGAGGAACCTGGTAGGTGTCAGCGTGCTTTCATTGAGTTTATAATATATGTTGTAGTATAGTCAATAAAAGCAAATTGACATTTAAATTTATAATACTTGGAAAGCAAATGTGAGTTTGAGGTTATTCACAGGGAGTAAATATGGTAAATCAGTTCACTAGTCACAATTATCAACAATGGGCACAATAATTCACAAAAGATATGCAATGAATATCAATAAGAAATATATTCAATAATAAGCCAAAATTTATCTCAAAAATCACTGGGATAAAAAGAATAATAAAACCCTAAAAATGATGATTTGAATCACCAATTTAATCCTACAATTAAACACATATCCCAATGTTTCAAACAAAATCAATTTCTCAATAGTGGTCATGAACCACTTATCACAAATATCCATGCCAGCCAATAAGTCAATAGTACCTTCCAATCAGACGTCAGAATAAGGGCTGGATGACTTAAATGGCCAAAGCCTCAGAAGCACAAGGCACAAGCCTCAACAGCAGCTAAGAGTTGAGCGAGGGGGGGCACGAATCCCAATGCTCCATAGTATAAAATCCCCTCCCTCATTAGATCTCTCTATCTCAATTTTAGACCCGAGTATTTGGGTTTTGGGTAAGCGGACCAAAGACCTGGCCCACTGATGGTGGTGATGGGTGAGGAGTGAAGGGTTGAATGAGTGAGGGACCTCACCCCTCTGTGTAGAGGCACTTAGCCAATAACACGAATGCATTTTATATGGTTCTCTGAGTTTGGTGCTCACAATGTGGGACTAAACAACTTCTTTCCTCGTGTAGCACAATTGCTATGAAGACTCCTTCAATTTCTTGTTGCTATAGGTGTCTTTGTCCAATTGGAGTCGTAGCTGCCTTCCTGGGATGTGTTCGTGTGGATTGAGGGTAGTAGTGATGGTGATGATGGCTGGAGAAAGGTTGATGGTGATGGAGAAGACGTCGGTGATGATGAACACCTGCAACAAGGAACATAGGTTCTAACCCTAATCAGATAGTTCATGATGATCGCCGTGAGGTGTAGAGTATGATGGAGGTGGTGATTAGATGGTTGGAGGCTTATGGAGGGTGGTCGGAGTTGGGGAAGACGACGGAAGCATGTGTTGTTCAGTAGAGTGATGTAGTGGTCGAAGCTTCCAATTTGTAGAGGGCTTTTGATCGGTGGATGGTGAGGAAGCTTTTGGCGAAATTGGTTTGGTGTTTGGTGGTTGGTGGTGGCCGAGCAAAGCTCACCAGAGTTTCGCCATTCGCGAAGAAGACAGAGAAGGAGATAGTGTTTTGGCAGTTGAATCAGGAGGCGAAAGGGTTGAATTGAAGCTAGGGAGAGAGAGGGAGTGAGAGAGACCTAAATATAGGTGAAAGGGGGAGGATCTCGTGTTGGCTTGCCTCGTCGGATGTGAAGGAGACAACGACCTTTGGTGATAGATAGGGCTACGAGGAGAGGGATAGGCGCCTTTGCTTTGTCCGACGAGAGGCGGAAGAAGGCTGGGAAGATCGTGAGCTACTCGATTTGGCCGTTGAGTGGCTGGAGAGAAGGGGTTGAGGAGAGTCGTCGGAGCCGCAGTGGAGGTGGCTGGAGAAGAGAAGAACGTGTAGGTTTAGGCAGTGATCGGCCTCAAATTGGACCTAGAAGCTAAGGGAGCCTAAATAGAGGGAGCTCATGCCCTCAATTGCGAGGAAATCACAAGATTTCCTCGTGATTTTTGCAAAGGGAACTCACTAAAATTGTGGGGTTCTCCTAAGCAACATGATTTATCAAAGATCTTGACAGAGGGTCCAAACTGTAGGGAATCATCTTAGGAACATTCTCTCCAAGTTTGGAGAGATTTAAGCGAGAATCAAGCAAGAAATCTTCACTCAAAGTTGGCAGTGAAGGTTCCATTCACATTCAATGGCGGCAA
This sequence comes from Thalassia testudinum, assembly GCA_037157565.1. Classification (NCBI taxonomy): domain Eukaryota; kingdom Viridiplantae; phylum Streptophyta; class Magnoliopsida; order Alismatales; family Hydrocharitaceae; genus Thalassia; species Thalassia testudinum. The sequence goes on along the minus strand of JAZHRO010000035.1, from coordinate 52,057,916 downwards.
GGATCCTTTTGCAAAGAAGAAAAGAAAGTTAGGGGTCTTTTTGTAAGAAACTTGAAACTTATGGGTTTAAATGTAAGAAATAGAGATTTTAGGGAGTAGAATGGAAACTAGGTCACGATGGACTTTGATTGGACCCAAATTTTGGTATTAACCTAATTTTGACCCAAGGAATCTAATGGTGAACTTGGATTTGAGTTTTGACCATGTTTGACTGGGAAAATTGCACAGAAGCCCAAGTTAGGGTAAATTCCCATCTGAATATTTATTTTAGGTCAAAATGGATCAAGGTGGTCAAACCAAAGGTACTAAAAATCTTAGAATATTTTCATATGAATTTTAAGAGGTTTATATTAATTTTATCCTAATCAGAACCTTTCCAATTTAAGTGGGGTTGATAATTAGGGTTTTTAGTCCTGTTTTGGTCCTCGAAATGCGTGGAACCTTAATTCAGTCAGTGTAAACCCACTTTTGGTCTTTTATGCTTAATTGACCTTCAATTAACCTCTGAATAACCCCGTGGTTAATCTGCACTTGTGATGTGATGCTAAAATAATAGAAGTAACCCTATTTTATTATCTTCTCAAAATAGATCAAAGTGGAATTGTGATCGTCAGGTGATCATTTAGGAGCATTTATCTCTTGATTCCAATTAATTCAAGTTAGTTATGAAGAATGATGGCATTACCATTAGTATGATGAATATTGGGAAAAGTTACAACTCTAAGCCGATCGCTATCAGAAAATGAATTGCAGTTGCTGTGGATCCATGGAAAGATTGTCCACTCCCCTGTAGTTTGTATGCTATATAATTCATAAAATTACAACCAAATATCCTCAAAATAAAAGAAAGAATAATCAGACATACTTACTGCTTAAGAATGAACCTTGGGCAGATCACCATGTAATAAGAAAACTCATTTCCTTGGCTCATAATCCTAAGAAAAAAATAAAAAACATTCAGCAGTATATCGACACCATCAACTTCAAAAAATTAGCATGAGAGATATCTCCAATTTGTATAGAAAATCGACATGCAATAGACAAACCCATAGGAACTGGAGCTTGTCTAGAGACTTACCAAATTCCATGAAAAGTACTATCACCAGACTAAAGAGTTGGCATCTATATAAGAAATTTGAAAACAAATGAGGTGTACCGAGGTGATCAACATCACCTCCCTAACCTTGCAAATGCATAACTTCCTCCAGCATGAATGCATGAATTCCCACAACCAATTCTACGTGCACAAATAGAATCTTAAAATGCATAGGAACATAGCTGAAGCTTAAAAAAAAAAAAAGAATCTCATAAGCATTTGCATAGATAGAAGTATCGACCAATTATAGACTCAAGAAATATAAAAATTATAAAATGCCATGTAGATAGTTACCTAGACCAATTGTACTTTTTTTATGGGATTTCCTTGATTTCTTCATAAAAAGAGGATGGCTTTCAAATTAGAGTTGATGGATGATGGACTTTCCCTAGTTCATAAAAAACCTATCAAACCAGTTGCAACTCCTTTTTGTCAATGGGGCCAATCAGAGAAATCAACAATTCCAAACATGCACAAGAACATAAAATGGATAATAGTACATGAATAGACGATAAATATGCTAACCTAAAATAATATGATGTAAATCATGGACGTCATTATTTCCCAAAGTAAAAAAGCATGAAAATAAAAATTGGCAATAAGACAACAATCGCCTGTAAGGCCAAAAAACAAATAGTAAATAGTAAATGGTTATTGTCTTACATTAATAGAGATTATATCAATAAAGTAGCAAAAAGAACTTATCAGAATAACCTACATTGGCATGATGTTGCTTTGCAGTGTGTACTTAGAATCGGTCCTCATGTCCTTTCCAACGAAGTGTCAAACAAGTTGAATCACATAAGTAACAATATGAGAAATGAAAGTGTAATCCCACTTTGGATGAATGGGGGTTGTCCTCGCATGTTTGTATAGAATTTCCATAGTACCAATCTAAGAAGAGTGATAACTTTGGTTTGTAAGCTGTTTCTAACATGTTTTTATAGAATTTCCATAGATAGTCTTTTATAGGCAAGCAAGGGATACCTTTTGTTTTAGCATTTATGAGGTTGCTTTTGCAATAGTTTTAGGAGGACCTAACTTCTTAGCTTCTTCAGTATGTTTCTGCCTCTTTTCCTAATAGAGAAATCAAAGAGACTATGTTAGAAATGAGACAATCCATACAAACCATTCCATAAGGAAAAATATCAATGATCTAGAACAAAGGCCATGTTAAAGCATGTCAACAATTTGGTATTGGCTAACATGGAAATATATGCGTATGCATACATGTTAAGGGAAATGGGTAGGGACCTTGGGAGGAGGTCGACATTGTGTTTCACAACACCACATACCTCTTTGCCATTTTGTCGAACACCTTGAGGGCAACTTGGTGTCATCAAACCCAACCAACACAATGAAGGCCACCTCCTCCCCCTCGAGCTCCATCTCCCCATTGAGATCGATGAACCTCGTCGAGCTCCTCCATGCCTAGTGCTGGAGGTCCTTCATTGATGCCAATCCCTCTAAGGTGAGGCTCCGATTGGGCATCCTCGACACCATTGGGAGATCAACTGGGAGAGAATTCCTAACAAAACCTTTAGACAAAGACTATCCTCACTAGGATTTGAACTTTGATCAAGAAAACCAGATTTGGAGATTGGATCCATGAGTAATAATGGATGGAGGATGGAAGGGAAGGAGAAACCCTAGATATCAAGAGGGGGTGGCAAACCTGTGCTTTGGATCGATGGCTGTTAGGGCTTCATGGATCTCTTCATGGTGTCAATCTCTCCGTCTCTTTATCATGATAGGGATCGATTGTGGAGGTTTAGGGGTGTAAGGAGTGGAGTGATGGAAAATATTAATTGGAGCAGCAAGGTTTTAGCGGTTGTAGTAAGATGTTGGAGAACCATTGCAAGGGTGTCGAAGAGCTTAAGCGTTGAGAAGTGAGGAAGGAATGTTGGGGTGAGGGATTTCAAAGGGCCTTCTGGCTAACAAATAGGGCATCTTGACCATTGGCGTAGTATTGAAGATCACCAACTTGTAAACTGACCTATAGCAACATCAATTGAATTTCAGTATAGTTTATCCATCAGTGTAGATCATTTATTTTGTAGTGGGTGGAGCTTCGACCCTATTGGCCCTGTTCTTCTTTGCCTGATCCTATATGAATTACATATTGTAATGAGAAAATAATTAAATCATTTATTACAAAATACAAATAGAAGTATTTATATTTACCTTTGTTGAAGGCTTTTTCTAATGCTCACAACATTCTCCAAATATCTACTGATATAGTAGGAGGCACGTTCCTCATGACTCGTCATGTGACGACATTTTCTTATAAAACTAAATTATACAAAGAAAATGTTATAAGAACTTCATTAAGTACATAATGAAAAGATTGGTAATATTATGTATTTTATGAGTCTTCATCGTCATCCTTCAATCATGATGTCGCCACATGACATGATGGAGGATATACTTGGTGACATTTGAATTGTCACCCCAATAAAAAATTGCTTGTATTAAATAATAATATAAACAAATTAGAAACAATAATATTTAATCGCATGTATATATGTTACGATTTATTACCTCCATATTACAAATAACCTGCCTCTTTACCTCCTTCGGAACCCTCCTCCAGTCAAAACATGAAAGGGGGACGAGCTCCTTTACCACCCTAGAGAGTCTACTAGTGAATGGAGAGTAGTCTGGATCTTCTCTAGGTTTGTTGATTTACACTTTGATCCTCGTTTCCTTTGGAAATGCAAATAGATCTGTATTTCTTGTCGGACCCCTTCCTTTTTTTTCTTACCTGATAAGAAAAATATAACAAAAAATTAGAACATTACAAACAAATTTGCATAAATTAAATGCTAATAATAAATAAGATATTCCCATAATTCTTATCAGAATAGGTCCTTGCCTCAATTTGAGGGTCTTACTAAGGTGTCTACTGTACCTCAGCATCGTCATCCTCACCTTCATCCTCGCCATCATCCTCGCTCTCACCATCATCCTCATCCTCGTCCTTGTTCTCATCCATATCCTCATCCACTTTGTTACCAAGGTTGTGGGTGGCAACCTGATGGGAACACCATCATAGGCCCTAACTAGCTACTTTTAGTCAGTATTGAAAGATAAATGCTCCTACATAACCATCTGAGGGTTATAACTCCACATCATTCTATTTTGAGAAGAGAATAGGAAACTAGGGTTAATTATGTAATTTTAACAGCATATCATGAACACAGAATAACCACGGGGTTTGTTAGGGGTAAACTGAAGGTTAAATGAGCATTAAAGACTAATAAGTGGGTCAATGCAGATAGAAACGGGGTTTCACGCATTTCGAGAACATAACAGCATATAAAGCCTTAATTTCAGACTCGCTTAAATTGAAGTGGTTTAGGTTAGGATAAAAATCATCTAAATCTCCTAAAATTTATATAAAAATATTCTAAAGGGTTTGGTATCTTTTTTTTGACCATCTGAACCCATTTTGACCTTGAATAGTGTCGCAAATGACATTCTACCTTAATTTGGGTTTCTACACAAATTGCTCAGTCAAACTTGGTCAAAATTAAAATCCAACTTCGCCATTAGATTTCTTGGGTCCAAATTAGGTTGTTACCAAAATTTAGACCCAATTAGAGTCCATCTTAACCTAGTTTACATTTTAATCCATTTAAACTTTGTTCCTCTCAATTAAGCCCCTAACTTTCAAAATATTTGCGATCAAGTCCCTAACTTTATCATAATTTTTTCAAAGAGATCCCTATCGCCATTAGTGTGAATGGAGCTCCTCCGCCGAGATTTGAATGAGGTTTTCTCGCTCCATACTTGGCCAAATCCTCCAAATTTGGAAGGAAGAATCCTAATAAGATCTCTAATCATCTGAACCACAAATTGGACCTTGATTTGCATCTAGAAGTCCATGCGAATGTTCAAAATTTCAGGGATTTTCTTCCCTGATACTTCACGCTCGACGAGTTTCTTCCCATGCTTGGAGCATGACTTGAGACCTTTAAAAGGTCCCCCTTCACAAGGCCTTGCTCCTTAGTGAAGTTTAGAGTCGGATTTCCTCTCTCTTCATCTTCTTCGGCCACCCACACCTTCAACTCAGGCAACCTCTCTACCCTCTTCTTCCGGCTATCCAACCATCAAATTGGACGACCCTCTACCTTTCTCCTTTTCCACATCTCTCCAGCCAAAGAGGGATTGCTCTCTACCTCTTCTTCATCACTGCCTCCTCACCGGACTCCATCGCCTTCTTCGACTCCTGCCAGCCAACGCCAGCACCTCTGCTCCCCTATTCTTCCACTTCCTTCCCTTTAAACTCCTCTCCTACTCCTCTACTTCATTTCTATCCACTTAAACAACACTTTCGACTACCGTTCCACACGCACACACTCCATCTTCCCCACGTCCTACCAAGCCTCTGGCAAGGCCCTCCGCACGCCACAGACCACCAGACTCCCTCGCACCACCTCCATTAGCTCTGCCACGGCTCACTCTTCAAAAGCCCTAACCCAATTTCATCTATTGACCACCCACTCATACCACTGAACTCAACCTTCTTTGTTCGCCTTCTCCATCACCGACCACCCACATCCAACCATGCCATGCCCTAAAATCACCTCTAGCACACTCGTCGCTTCACGACAAAGCTTTTGAGCTTCTTTGATGTGGCCGCAAGGTTGTATTCGTGGTTTCAGGTGTTTGCCAGACAGCTGTTACCTCTCTGAACCCCATCTGACCAACTAAAGAGCGCAATCCAAGTGGCTGTAGTTCTTAGTGCTCTCCAGGTCCTCAATTGAGTAATAGCAGGGAAGTAGTAGCTTAATTCAATGACTCCATTATCTGCAGCTGCACAAGAGGAAGGACCGTGGGTTTAGTCCTACATCGTGGACTGAAGGAGCTTCAGCTGCGCGTAAAAGGAAAAAGCACCAATGGCTTATCACCTCAGCACGCACAGGGGGTGAGGTCCTCGCTCATGCACGCGCATATGCACGCCCTCGCCCGCGGTCACGCCATGCGGATCTGGATTGATCCGTTTACCCGACTACCTTGGTCTGGTCCGTTCTAAGCAAGGAAGAGAAGAAAGAGAATCTAAGAGGGGGAGGGGGGTTTTTGCTGTTTGAGCCCTCTCCTCTCTCTATACTTAGCAAGATTTCTGAAGAGGCCCTTGAGCCTCTGTTCGGTTACTGCTATGCTTCTTCTGAGGATCTTAAGAGAGAGAGCCTTGAGCTCTTGTGAGGCCCTTGAGCCTCTTCTGATAAGGTGTCTAAATCCTTTGGTTGACGTCTGACCCCCACTGGTGCTTGATTCTGTTGGTTACCGTTGAAACATTTAAGTGTCTAACATGGATTAATGGTTCTGGTTTACTGTTCAAATATTTGAGTAGGTTAAGAGCTTAACATTGAAGGTTAATTTGGTGATTCAAATCACCATTTTAATCTAATTTTTTTGCATTGTTCTTCTAGTTCTTATTGAAATATCATTTTGAGCATCTTATTGATTTCAATTGCATGTTTTTTTGATAAATTGTGATTGGTGAATTAAATTGCACAATTGCTTCCTACGAACGACCTCAAACTTCTTTTTGAATCTGAGTTTTATAAATTTAAGTGTTTTGTGTTTTTGTTGACTATACTACACATGCATTTCCTTAAACATCGATGATTTCGCATTAAACACAACCTCTGGCTCTGGCTCTACAGGGGTGACCACCCTCTTGCCCTTGTTGTGGTACTATTGGGCAAGATCACTAGGTTGGAGATATCTATAAGAGCTTGTAAATGCTTGGTTAGGCACGTAAACTTTGGTCTCTAGGTGGGGAGTACTAAGAGGGATGTACTAAAAGGGGGGGTGATTGGATAGCAATCATGGGCCCCAATTTGACTAAATTAAGCTAATAACCTAGCTCACATCTTGTAAATAGAGCATACATTGCATGCATTGCATTCATACTTACATGTGTACATTCTTAAACTAATTCTGTCATATTATGATCCACTGAGTAATATTATCAATTCATCCAAGTAGGACCATAATCAGGGAGCAATATTGGAACTTAAGGATACTGGAGAACCATCTCTATAGGTTGAGAACAAGGAAGAAGCTGGCAAGAGAAGCAAAGAAGCGAACCCATGCAAAAACCATGCAAACCCACTCATGTCCAACTAACCCAACTACGCAAACCCACACACATAACCATACACCTTACACACACACACATGTGCTCATACATAAATTGTAAATTGCATGTTCATTCATACTTTCATGTACAACTTTACACATGCATAATACGTTTGCACATTTTTACTATAACTATTTCTATTTTCCTATTTTATTTACACCTATGTGGACCTAGTAGCAGCTATTATATAATTGTATTTAATTTATTTTCTCTAAGCCCACTCTACTACACACTAAAGCCCATACAATTTGAGGTCCAAACACTTCACTAATCTAAACCCACCTAACCCTAGTTGCTTAGCCCTAACCCACCAATTAAATCCCACCTAACCCCTACCTAACCCAAGCCATATCTAACGCCCACTCTAGCCTTATCCTTTGCCTTGACCACACCTTGACTATACCCTCACCTTCTTTTGCACCTTAGAATAGAAGGTTCCATTCTTAATTTGCACCTTAAAGTAGCCCTCCTAAACCTACACCATAGGAACACCTTACCCAACCCAAAGTTCTAGAAGAAGCCCCCCATAGAAGAGTGCACGCCCCCTGATGACGCGGATTCACAGGCAGAAAGGATTGGAGTTTGGAAAATCCGTTGTCGTAGTTCGATTCGTGAGAAAATTCATCGATTAGATAAAATTTATAATTGAAACTCTAAAAGTGAGTCCTAGGTCGAATACAGGGAGGCAAACGTTTGGTTTGAAAATTACGCGTTTCGCTTTTATTTATTTTTATCATTTTTGTCTTTTCTAATTTTTTTGGTATTTTAGCAAGTAAGAGATTAGGTCGATGAATTCTTATCTAACTAATCTACTTATGAGAGGGAGAGAGAGAGAGAAACAATCACATATATTTTTGAAGCAAATGTTTTCTACAACAAGAAGCTGGAAAGATTACACTACAAAAGCAAAAAGAAAGATATAGGTGAGAGAATCCCCTTTGACGGTTGGTCGGAGGATGACTGGCTTGGACGTCGCCTGGAGGAAGGTGGTGAGCGGGACGAACAAGGATGGAGCCAAAGGACAAAGGGTGGGGCAGGACGACATCGTGGCGAGGATCTTCTTCCCAAAGGGAGGTGAGAGGATGGCTGCTGGATGCTCCATGAAGGGGCATGAAAGGAGGAAAAATATTTGGTTTCTACTCTAGAGGAGCATCTCGGGCTTGGGACAAGTTCTCTCTAAAGCCTTGGAGGTGGTGAGAGGAAGAAAGGAAGAGATGGTGAAGAATAGAGGTATAGGGGTCCTTTCATAGTGGAGGGAAGAGAAAGAAATTCGTGTAGACAGCTGTAGTGACAGATGTAAGTGTCGCTGAAGATCCGCCCAACTGTCACTGAAGATCAGCGCCAACCCTCGCCCTCGCTTGTGCGCGCATCATGCGCTTGTGCCTCACGCTTTTTGTCGCATGCGCTTGTGCTGCGCGCGACTGTGCTGTGCGTGCGTGCAGCGGTGTGTGCGTGCTTGATTGTGCACACGGTCGGTGCACCTCCAATCCTCAATTTGTGGGGGCCTACGGGGATTCGAACTCGCGCCCCTCCCTTGTAAGGCAAAGTCTTCACTGTTGCGCCAAGTTGCCTGGAGTGTTGAGAAGATGGCGTGGGAGCTGTGGGCGTAGGGAAACCTCAGCCGTTCGATCTTGATCCAATGGTTATGGTGCAAGATCTTGGATGAAGAGGAGGCGCCTGTAGTCATTGATGGCCGACGTTGAGCGGCCTAGATGTCGCCACATGGCACCATCTGGGCTGTCCATCTTCTTTCTATTGCAGAGGGTGCCACGATGCTCAGATCAAGATGATTCCCACGTTGTCGGACTGTGATTGTTGCTACGGATCCATCCACGGTTGGATTTTTCATCCGAAGCCCATATGGATGTTGGTTTGCCCCCTGGCCATTGATCTTCCTCGGATTGCATAAGGTGATATGGGATTCCAATTAGGATGATCTCAGAGGCATTGGACTTTGATCATCATCCCGAATAGATCCGTACATTCGGATTGTCAATCCGAGGCCCTGAAATAAATCTCCTTCCCTCCTGGCCATGAAAAGGACGTAATTAACCTAAAATATACGCAACTACTCTAAATGCAGGATGATGCATGCTATGCGCTATTTATAGTATGAAATGCAAATCTAAGCCTAGGAACATTCATGAATAGGCTTTTTATCCTCAATAGTTGTGCCCACATCATATCCCCTTGCCTATCTTTTGCTAGTCCCTAGTAAAATTAAACTACATGCTATGTATAAAAAAGGAATTAGGAATCGATTGCTTAGGCGTAAGTTGTTTATTAACAATAGAAAATTTCAACTAAGTTCCTAACTACGAAAACTCAACAGTACTTGGGTGTTTGCCAGAATGTAGACTGCCCAAGTCCTCGCCTTATTTGAGAAGGGAAGATACATTTTTTTATTTTTCTTCTTTTCTAATTTTTTTTGGACTTTTGGAGTTTGAGAGTTTAGGGATAACTTTTTATGGTTACCCGATCCGCTCAAGACTCGAAAAGGACTCTAAGTGCTAAGCATCTTGTGAAAGGGTGATAGACTCACTAAGCCGCCATTAAAATGGACTTCAAGTTTCTACGACCCTAGGTGACCTTAAGAATTTCTGCTTAAAGGTTTATCTTTCCAATTGGTAGCTTTCTCGCTACTTTTATTTATGGGGTCAACACAAGGGTGAACCCAGTATATATCTCCTCGGTTTACTCTACTTCCCCGCTTCTTCCCTAAGTGTTTTCAGAATTATTTGTGCATTTTTTGTGAGCTGGGTTCTGGACAATCGGTCAAGGAGCTGTTACCCATGGCAACTTGCCACCCATACTCGTGCGGTGAAGTGTGATTTTATTTTTTTTGAAACAATAAGGAAAGCTATCATGCAACGATAGCAATTTGGGGGAGAATTTTATTGATCAATATAAAGACATGATTACAATGTAGAACCCCACATATGTATGAGAGACCAGCATACATTTATAATTTGCTCTACACATACTGACCTCTCCTGAAATAAAAAATCATTTCTCGCTCTCCAAACACACCACATGACTGTCGCCATATGACAAGGCCATTTATTATGCAACAAAAATTTTTTTCCATAGATCATCTTAAATGGGAAGAGGTTCCCTGCTTACTCTTCTCCACATGGCATTAGTGACTACGCATGAAGAAAAAATATGAGTGGAACTATCGGCTGGCAAACCACATAGCAGGTAGGATTGCAACACAGCACCCAATCTTCTATGTCTGAGATCACCTACCACCAATCCATCCCTCCTGCATAGCCAAAGAAAAATCTGGACTTTAATTAGGATCTTCAGTAGCCATAGCTTTTTTCCTACCGCATCAGCCTCTATTGAGTGGGAGTGCCTCATGATCTTTTCGTATGCTCTTGTAGGAGTGAAAATTCCATCCCAACTATATCTGTCTTCAATACCAGGTAGCGGCCTAAAAGCCATCAGGTCTTGCTCCGAGCTTGTCTTTTCCTCCCATGTTCTTGTGCCTTCTCTGCTAGAGTCACCCCCACCAATCTGCCAGGCATCATGTTAGTCGCTCTGAAATGGATTTTAAAGTTGTCGCGTTGTAGTACTTGATGTAAACACATTTACACTACTTAAAATGTCTATTTATGCATGTTCTTAAGCATAGGATTGCATTTCATGATATAAATATTGCATAACATGCATCATCTCTCATTTAGTGTAGTTTGAATAAAATGGAGGTTAATTATCTCCTTTTATGTGCTTGGACAGGGCAAACATTTTATCGGGACCTCGGATCAAAGATCCAACCGTATGGATATGATCAGGGCGACGATTGGAGTTCAACGACTCCAAGATCGCCCTAATCAGGCATCCGTAGCATCAGATAGAGATCGGGGAACCCTAGAAGATCAAGGGCCAGGATGGTGTAAATCCACACTTCAGATGATAAATCCGACTGCATGGATGAATTTGTATTGATGATCGCAGCCCAACGACACAAAAATAGAGTCAATCCGACATCCGTGGCACCATCTACAACTTCCAGAAGATGGACGGCCAAGATGGCGCCATGTGGCGCCATCTCAGCCGCCCAAACGGCCGCGGGCATTTTGTGAAGGCCCCCGCCAGATCGCTCTCCATCGTCAGATGGAGATCCAACGGCTGTGGCTGCCCGGCACTTAAAACATGCGCTCGACCATCCGCGCCCCGCAGTGCAGCGGTCGAGCGCGCTTACGCGAGTGAGGGGCGCGGGTTCGAGCCGCGGTGAGGGGATTGGTGGCGCGGGTAATTGAGGCGCGTGGAGCGTCGGATGGAGATCGTGCAGTTGCGGGCGCTCGATAGCGCCGACGCGCGATTGGATGCCCCGCGTAACGCGCGATCGCACGCGTTGGCGGGCGGGTTGCAGCGGGCGCAGACGCGATTTAAGCCGTCCGATCTCGCGATCGGAAGACTGAAAAGTGCTGGACGTGCGCAAGCGTTGAGGAGCGGGCAGCCAAGGAGGCGCGCGTGGGCGCGGCGGCGACGGCCACGTCAGGGCTTTAGTGACGGATTTATCCGTCACTAAAGACCCCTTATTTATTATTTTGAAGATGTAATGTCCATTTTGCCCCCACTCCTTGCAACTATAAAAGGAGACCCCCTCCATACGAAATTCTCATCCCTTCTTTCTCCTCTCTACCCCTCCAAAGCTCAAGAGAAGCTTGTCCCACACCCGGGATGCTTCTCGCGAGATAAAGTCCAATTTTCGTTCCCCTTCGGAAGTGGATCCCGCGACGATGACGGCGTGCTGCTTCGTTCCCGTTCTTCTGCTTCGTCCTCCTTCGTCCCGCTTCGTTCTCCTTCGTCCAGGCATCGTTTCGTCCGGCTCGTCCTCCAAGCAATCGTCGAGGAGGATAATTTCTCTCTCCCATTCTTATTTACAGCTTTTCTAGTGTAGAGTTTTCTGCTTTATAGTGTAATTAATTTTCCGCATTCTAGTGTAACTTTTATAAACTATTTAAATATTGAATGCATGTTCTCTTTCTCTCTCTTTCTCTCTCTCTCTCATAGTTTGATAGCCCCATTGTAATTATAACGCCTTGCTTAATGAAAATCCTAAAAAAAAATAATTGCGAAAATAGATCAACGTAGCCTCCCTGTGTTCGACCCGGAATTATTTTCGGTATAAATTTTATTTGTTGAACACGAATTCTTCGCTTTCGAACTACAACAACAGGTTTTCCAAAACCAATCTCGTTAGCGTATGTTCGTACGCGTTCAACATTTTGGCGCCGTTGCCGGGGAGGCAACGATTTCCGATCTTTTCTTCGCATTTCTTGCACTTTATTTGTTTTCTAACTAGCTTTCTCTTGTGTCTATTGTTTTGCAGAGACCTCCATCAAGGAATCAACAAGCGGTAGACTGGAGTAAAGCGCAGTTGAAGACAACTGTAAGTGCTCCCCCATTCTTTCCCCCTCCATAGATTTCATTCGCCACATTAAATCCAAATTCCAATTAACCTAGATGTTTGCATAAATCCTAGGAATAGTTTGGTTGTTTGGATTTCCACTCACATTCATTCCACCTTCGTTCATAAAAAAAAATAACAAAAAGATAATCTTATGGGGTAATTTCCAACAAACACACAACACACACCCATATTCAAGGCACTTGATCAACTTGATTTGTTTTCTACTCAACCGGGTTCTGATCTGTGGAACCGGTACACATAAAGCAACACATAATAGAGTAGAAATCATTCTAGGTTAACCATCTTTGAGTGCCTAACTTAGTGGTGCAATTGTGGCCAATTGTTTGAGTTGTTTGGGCCGCACCATTTTATTTAAAACCAACTCATCAAGTAGCTCCTCCTTAGGGTTTTCAATCTAGGTATATTCCAGGCACTCCACTTTCTTTCTGATTTTAAAGGAAAAATATCTTCACCCATGTTTTACAACTTGGTTTGCCTAGAAACTTCATTGCAATTCACCTAATTTGAAACCCTAAAAGCTACCTAAGCAAGATTTGAACATTAAAATTCACGCATAATCAATAATCTTACTTGAAAACCTTGGTTGTGCACGCACTTACACAAATCTCAATCAATCATTAAGGGCACAACCCATTGTAAGGGCCCATCACATTCCATAAGCACCACAATCCCAGGCCTTAATAAAATTGAGTAGACGTTGGCCTTAAGGTTTGATTCGCTTTTCAGGGCCTAGTCTGAGATTATTTTTGATTAACCTACTTGTACTGATTAATCTGATGTCTAGCTAGGGGAGCAGAGTCAAACGATCGCGGCTGGGGGGTACACTAGGAACCGAAGGCGAAAGCCAAAGGAAGAACCTTCTCCCCTGTCCCTCCTTCTAACTGGTTGGATTAAATAGACGCAAGTAAAGTAAATCACTTACAGTTTTAAGGCTGGTTTTGGGAGTCAGTAGATCCTTAGGCTACCCCACTTAAGGACAGCCTTGTTTTGTTGTGCTGCAGGGTCCATATCCCCAGTCCTTCCGACCTTCTCCTAGTTTATGCTGGGAAGACGGTCATTGAATCCCCGATTAGAAGGACCATTAGAACATTCTAGGAGGCGCAAGTTAGATTTTGGTCAATTTGATCCCATGGCCGAACAACAGCCTCCTCTGCTTGAAAATCCACAGGAAGAATTTAGAAGGCAGTTGGAACAAATGCAGAGAATGCAAGAATGGTTCCAGAGAATGCAGGGCGCTCAGCCCTTGAAGGATTTTTATGATCCTTCGAATTACAGGGAACGTCCCGGCGTCCAGATTCCAGCCGGTGACATAGAAATCAAGCCCCAGGTGTTAAGCCTGATTAAACATTATCATGGGCTTGGCTCTGAAGATCCGTTTCAGCACTTGGAGGATTTGACCACTTTGGTCCAAACCACCAAGGCTCGAAACGTTAACGAGGAGCAAATGATCATGAGGCTCTTCCCCCACTCTCTTAGGGATAAAGCCGCGCATTGGTATAGGACAATAGGAAGACCAATTACAACTTGGAATGAGTTGAAATCGGCCTTTCTGAAGAAATTCTTCCCAGTCGGTCGTACCAATGCTTTGAGACGGGCAATCACTACTTTTACCCAGCGGTCGGGGGAGTAGTTTCATGTGGCCTGGGAGCGATTCCAGGACTTATTGCAGAGGTGTCCACACCACGAGGTGCCGAAATGGCAACTCGTGCAGATCTTCTATCATGGGTTGAATGAGCAACTTAGAAACCATGTGGATGCTTCTTGCGGAGGAAATTTCCTCAATAAAGATGCAGATAGTGCACATGATTTATTTGAGGAAATGAGTGAGAATTCAATTAATCATGCCTCCATGGATACTTTTAACCGGTCCCAGCAACCCAAATTAAATGTAAATGAAGTCCAGGACTCTCATTCATTTGATATGGAATTGATTTGTAATAAACTTGATAAGGTGGACTTGGTTGCTAAAAGAATGGAAGAGTGGATGGCTGGCAATTCTATGAACAACTCTCAATCCACTCAATCCCAAAATTCGGGATTCCATTCCCCACGAGCTCCTTCTGGACGGGAGTTCGTGAATCAACTCGATGTGACTCAATCTATGAGTCAGCATTTCTCGGAACCCCATGGGTTCCCAACTGGGGCCTTTGATCCCAGTTTTTCTGATCCTTCCCTTTCTTTCTCTCCATCCTCACCCTATGAGGATGTCTGTGCTGTACAAGAGAATGTTAGATCCAACCCCTACTCGAATGCCTATAATCCAGGTTGGAGAAACCACCCTAACTTCTCTTGGAAAAATCCGGGGCAACAGACCCAATTCCGATCCATCCACTATGCTCTGCAATGTCCAATGGGTCAGGGTCAAGTATATACTCAGTTGCCTCCGAATCAGGTCAATCAGCCAACTTGGAATGCTCGTCAACCCGCAGGGCAAGCTGATTTGAACCGTCAAATGGTAGAGATGCAAGGATCTATGCTCCAGCTTATGCAGCAAATGAAAAACTCGCTGGACAACTTGCAATCCGGGCTCATTGCTAACTCTCGTCAACCCAGATCTCTACCATCCCAACCCGTACCCAACCTGCGAAACATTATAAATTCGGGCAATCAAGCCCAAGGGTACGGAAATCAGAGGGACCCGCTCGCACATGCTCAGGTGGTTGAGCAGGGTTCCTCATCTTCTTCTTCTGCTAATCAACAATTCATGATCAATCAAGCCCCTCCAATCTTTCCTAACCTTCCCCAAGACCCAAATTCTTACGCTTCTGCAAATTCTGTCACTTTGAGGAGTGGTAAGAAGACTCAGGATCCACGACCACACTATTTTGATCTTTTGAATCCTGAAGAATCTGATGAGAGAGAGGAGAATTCTAGAGAAGAAATCAAGGCTCAGGAACCTGATTCCAAAGATCTGACTAATGTTCCTTTTCCTGAAGCCTTAGCCAAAGCAAAGAAGAAGAAGTCTGTTGATAGCAATGAGGAGCTTCTGAATTTATTTAAGAATGTTGAGATCAATTTTCCGCTCCTTGATGCTATCAAGCACATACCGGCTTACGCAAAATTTTTAAAGGAATTATGTACACAAAAGCCTAAGTCAAGGGAATCTGTTCCGAGGAAGGTGGTACTCTCTGAGCAGGCTAGCTCTGTTATCCTGCACTACCTCCCTCAGAAAAAGAGAGATCCTGGTGCTCCTTTGATTTCTTGCGTTATCGGAGATTACACATTTGATAGAGCACTTTTGGATCTCGGTGCATCCATCAACCTAATCCCAACTTCTCTTTATGAGAAGTTTGGGTTAGGTGAACTTCGGCCAACTTCAGTAACGCTACAGTTAGCAGACCGTTTGGTCACAAACCCGCGAGGCGTTATTGAAGATGTTATAGTTAAGGTCAAGGATTTCTATTTTCCTGTAGATTTCCTTGTCCTTGACATGGATGTACCAAATAATTTGAGGAACACGCCCATCATTCTAGGGCGTCCGTTCCTGGCTACCGCAAAGGCCAACATTAATTGTGAAAGCGGTAGCATGGAAATCGCCTTTGGGGACCAACGAATGAAATTGGATATTTTTAAGGCGATAAACAAATTTGAGGATTGTGGATTTATTGAGGAACTTGATGAGGATAATGTTAATATTGAAACTTGTTTGACAGTTTCTTCAATTGAAAGTTCCTCTTTTGTTAATGAATTTGACCCGCAACCCTCTGACCTGACATCTTCGGAAGAGGTTACTGATTTTGTTCACTCAAAACCTCTTCCTCTTGTTGAATCTTCAGCATCTACCCTACCTACCATCAATCATTACCCCACCCCAGCTTGAATTGAAACCATTGCCCGAGAATTTAAAATATCAATTTTTAGGACCGCAGAATACGCTCCCTGTGATTATTAGTGCTAAATTGACA
The DNA here is from genome assembly GCA_037157565.1 of Thalassia testudinum. Taxonomy (NCBI): domain Eukaryota; kingdom Viridiplantae; phylum Streptophyta; class Magnoliopsida; order Alismatales; family Hydrocharitaceae; genus Thalassia; species Thalassia testudinum. Next base: position 52,041,321 of record JAZHRO010000035.1, on the reverse strand, counting down.
AAGGAGCAAGAGATTAAATTGATTAAGGTCCTAAAGGAACATAAGGAGGCAATTGGTTGGACCATTCATGACCTCAGGGGGATCGAGCCATCTTACTGTAATCATAGAATATTTTTGGAAGATGGATCCCGCCCTTCTCGCCAGATGCAGAGGAGATTAAATCCAAAGATGCGAGAAGTGGTCAAAAAGGAAATCATCAAGTGGCTCGATGCAGGAATTATTTATCCAATCTCTGACAGTCCCTGGGTAAGTCCTGTTTAGATTGTTCCAAAGAAAGCTGGGATTACTGTTGTGACTAATGAGAGAGGTGAATCTGTCACAACTCGTTCAGCTTCCTCTTGGAGAGTTTGTATTGATTACAGGAAGTTGAACACAGCCACTAAAAAGGATCATTTTCCCCTGCCCTTCATTGATTAAATCTTGGAAAAATTAGCTGGGAAGAAGTACTTCTGTTTTCTTGATGGCTACTCGGGATATAATCAAGTTCCTATCCATCCCGGGGATTAGGAAAAAACTACTTTCACCTGTCCCTACGGAACCTTTGCTTTTCGTAGGATGCCTTTTGGGTTATGCAATGCACCTGCGACTTTTCAAAGGTGTATGCTAGCCATATTTTCCGACATGGTGGGAGAGTTTATGGAAGTCTTCATGGATGATTTCTCTATTTTCGGAGAATCATTTGACTCTTGTTTGGCTAATTTAGAAATGATTCTTAAGCGATGTATCAAGACACGACTGGTCCTTAGCTGTTAAAAGAGTCATTTCATGACCCAAGAAGGAATCGTTTTGGGTCATGTAATCTCTGAATGGGGAATTGAAGTGGATAAAGCTAAGGTTGATGTTATCGCTAAACTTCCTCATCCCACATCTGTTAAACATATCAGATCATTTCTTGGCCATGTGGGATTTTATTGAAGATTCATCAACGATTTTTCGAAGGTTGCTCGTCCTTTGAGCAATCTTCTTGCCAAAGAAACGCTGTTTGTTTTTGAAGAATCATGCCGAAAGGCATTTGATTTTCTGAAAACAGCAGTCACCTGTGCTCCAATTTTGCAACCACCAATTTGGATAGCCCCATTTGAGATCATGACCGACACTTCTGATTACGCGGTCGGGGCTGTCCTGGGTCAGAAAATTGACCGAAAGCCCTCTGTCATTTACTACGCTAGTAAAACTCTGGATGAAGTCCAGAGGAATTATACTGTTACTGAAAAGGAATTACTAGCTGTAGTATTTGCTTTGGAAAAATTCAGGGCTTATCTCTTGGGGTCTCATGTTATTGTTTATACCGACCACTCGGCCTTGAGACATCTCTTGGCTAAAAAGGATGCTAAACCCTGGCTTATTCGTTGGATTCTTCTTCTTCAAGAATTTGATCTTGAAATCAAGGATAAAGCTGGGGTACAAAATGTGGTAGCGGATCATTTGTCGAGACTCCTAGGTGATTCTTCTTGTCCGGATATTCCGATTGCTGACACTTTTCCGAACGAAACCATTCTTACAGTTTTAGGTGTCCACTCCCCATGGTTTGCTGACATTGTTAACTATTTGGCCGTTGGTCAAATCCCCCAGGATTGGACCAAGCAACAACGAGATAGACTCAAATCTGAGGCCAAATACTACTTTTGGGAGGACCCTGAACTGTATCGCATCGGCTTTGATCAGATTATTCGTCGATGCATACCGGAGAATGAATTCAACAGTATACTCGAGTTCTGCCATGCATCTGGGTGTGGTGGACATTTCTCCGGAAGAAAGACGGCTGCAAAAATCTTGCAATCTGGCTTCTATTGGCCGTCTTTATTCAAGGATGCCCAGGATTTCTCAAGGTCATGTTCTCGATGTCAGGCACTCGGGAGCATAACTAAGAGAGACATGATGCCCCTAAACCCTATTCTTCCTGTCAAAATTTTCGATGTTTGGGGCATCGATTTCATGGGACCCTTTATCCCTTCATTTGGACATTAGTACATTCTTGTTGCTGTTGATTATGTGTCCAAATGGATTGAGGTAATTCCCACCCGAACCAATGACCACAAGGTGGTCATCAATTTTGTCAAGAAAAATATCTTCAGTAGGTTCGGGATTTCGAGGGCTATCATCAGTGATGGTGGCACTCATTTTACTAATGCCCAATTCCGGAATTTATTGGCCAAATACGGGGTTAATCATCGAATTTCCACACCTTACCATCCCCAAACGAATGGACAAGCCGAGATCTCCAATCGAGAGATTAAGAACATTCTGCAAAAAATGGTTAGGCCTGATTGCAAGGATTGGACTCAAAAGCTTGAGGACGCTCTTTGGGCCTACCGTACGACGTATAAAATGCCCATCGGCATGTCTCATTCCGTTTGGTGTATGGAAAGGCGTGTCATCTACCCGTAGAGATTGAACACAGGGCATTCTGGGTAATCAAACAATGCAATCTAGATCTAATTCTAGCTGGGAAGACCAGGAAACTCCAACTATCTGAGTTGGAGGAGCTTAGAAATGATGCTTATGAGAACGCCAAGATCTACAAGGCTCGAACCAAAGCTCTACATGATCAAATGATTTCCCGCAAGAGCTTTGAGCCAAACCAGAAGGTCTGGTTATTCGATTCTAAACTTAAGCTCTTTCCTGGTAAACTTAGATCTAAATGGAATGACCCAGTCATAATTGATCAGATTTTTCTAAATGGTGTCGTTCAGATTTCTGACCCAAAGACGGGTAACACCTTTAAAGTCAACGGTCAACGTCTGAAGCCTGTTGTTGACCGTAATCTTCCAGAACCCGTGTCAGACTCTGTTGCTCTAGCCATTCTGTGACTTCTTTGGCTGGACTTTGCCTAGCTGACGGCATTAAACTCAGCAATTGTACATATGACACAAGGCTGATACGAGCTTCATATCCAGGTGACATCTTTCATATTCTACCCTCTCTTTCATGTCTCTTTTTCAATGAGGACATTGCATCAGCTAGGCATGGGGGGGTGGATTCATTCTTGAATTATTTGGTCAGCCTTGTGAAATCCATGTAAATTGTTTATCTTCTTATAAAAAAAAAAAAATTAGGAAGGATTAGTTGGACATTAGGACTTTTCAATCCTAAGAAATTTTACATTAGGATCTGAACACAAAGACCCCTCAGGTCTTTAGACTTAATTAGCCTGTGTATCCACTAAAATGTGGATTTGTCTTTGAGTCATCGCCATCTTAATTCTATTATAATTGGAATAAATAAGTTTGGGTGATAAGTACACGACTTATCAACCCGCCCTCTGATTTGAGGGAATTTTGAGTTTTAAGCATCTACACACTTTCTTTGCACTGACTCATTATTCGGCGATTCTAACGGAAATTGGGTAGCTAATGAACCTTCTAGGGTGATATGGCTGGCAAGTTATCGTGGGTAATAGCCCATAGGTAGGTTGTCGCCCAGTCATTGGACCTTTCTCTTTTTGCTGCCTTTAGGTAAATCTTAGATCAGGGAAGCCACCTACTTAAAAAAAAAAAAAAATCAAAAAGAAAAAGGAGAAAATAACAAAAAGAAATAAGCCACACTTCGCCGCACGAGTATGGCTGGCAAGTTGTCGGTGGTAACAGCTCATCGACCGGTTGTCCAGAACCCAGCTCAGAAATGCACTAAAAATTCCCAAAACACTTAGGAAGAAGCGGAGAAGTAGAATAAATCGGGGAGATATACACTGGATTCACCCTTGTGTTGACCCCGTTAAAAAAATAAAAGTAGGGAGAAAGCTACCGGTTGTAAAGATACACCTTTAGGCAGAATTCTTTTTGAGGTCACCTAGAGGCGTAGAAATCCGAAGTCCGTTTTAATTGCCGGTCAACGAGTCTATCACAATCACAATAAGATGCTTAAAACTTAGGGTTCTCATCAAATCTTGGGTGAGTTGAATGGTTGTAGAAAGCCACTCTTGAACCCTAAAATTTGAAAATCCAAAAAGAGAAAAAGAAAATTTTCTTTGAATAAGGCGAGGGCTTGAGGCGGTCTGCATTTTGGCTGATACCCGGGCACTATTGTGTCTTTGAAAGTTCAGTTCCTAAGTAGACAATTTCTTAATGATTGAAAATAACTCAGGTCTAAATAATCTAACCTAATTCTTTTATAAATAGCATATAGTTTTTGCTAGGGACTAGTCATCATGAGCCATAACTAGCTCATTTTGACCCAATACAAAGGATAAAAGCTCCTACATAACTCAAGGAAAGGCTTAACTCAGAGAATTCTGAGTTTAAGGAGAAAACAAGTCATAAGGGGTAAAAATGCAATTTTACCAGTATAATCTGCATTCAGGGTAATTCAGGGTCCAAACATAGGTCAAAGCAACTTAATAAGAATAAAAGTGGGATGAGATGATCTAGCAAGGGCTACGGCAATTCCAAGGAACTAAATGATAATATGTAACCCTAAAACAAATCCACTTCAATTCACGAGGCTCAAGGCAAAGCAAAAATGGAATAAACCCTCTAAAATTCATAGAAAAATAATCTCTAGGCTTTAGAACCTTCAATTTGACCTTAGGAACCCATCTTGACCTACATTGAGAACCATACCCAATTAATAACTTAATTTGGGTTTTTGCGTAAATTTACCAGTCAAACAAGGTTTAATCTGGAAATAAAATTCACCATCAGATTCCTTAGGTCCTAATTAGTCATGTATAAAAACTTGAGCCTAAGAAGAAACCTTCTTGACCAACTTTACACTTTGGTCCTCATATATTTACTTTTTGGCCCTCAACTTTTGAACCCTCGCATTTTGGCCCCTAACTCTCCTTCGTTCTTTGCGTTCAGGTCCCCCCTGCAAAACCTGCCAGCACCATGCTCCGGCGACCTTGCGCGGAGCATGGCGCCGCGCAGGGTGAGGGGGAGAGCCTGGCAAGTAAACCGGGGATGCCCTACGTCGTCAGCCGTCGCAGGGACACCCCCCTGGTCGCTGTAACCCACCATACTGGCCGTGCGAACGCACGGACGGTATGGGTTTCCATCTCCGGCGTCCTCCGGCGAGGGAGACACGTCGTCTCCCTCCGCCTTCCTCCCTGATTCAGTCCCTATAAATACCCCCATCGCTCCACCGTCCTTCCCAGCTCAGATCTGACGGAGAAAACCCCCAACTTTCCTCTCTTCTCACTCCGGCAGACGCCCACCAGCTCCGGCGGTTCTTCCTCCTCCTCCTCTTCGCTCTGCCGCAATACCAGCAGCAGAGACTTCTTCCCCTGCTCTTCCCGCGCCACGCCGCACCCAGCTGGCGCATCTCCGGCCCTCTGCTCGCCGCCACCCCTTCCCCCGGGCATCTTCTTCTCCGGCGACAGTCGATACGACTGTCGCCTGCTCCGGCCCCTCCTCCTCCTGCTAAGTAGGTAGAACTCCTCCTCTTCCTCCCCTCTTCCTTTTCCTCACTTTAAACATCTACTGTCGCCCTCGATTCCGACCCCTCACCCTCACCTTCTCCGCCTCCGGCCATCCTCCGGCGAGCCGCTCCCATCACCCCAGCAACCCACACGGCTCGCCGACCACCGCAGAACCTCCGCCTCCTCACCCTGATCAACCCCCGCCCTTCCACTTCCCCTACATCACCCTCTGCAACCCCACCGAGCAAACCCATCTTCCGACCCACAGTCCGACCTAGGGCAGCCCTTGCACGTCGCCCCACGCCTCGCCACCACCCACACGAGCTTCGCCGCACTCTGGCGAAGCTCCCGGCACCTTCTGATTAGGCCGAGAGGCCGTTTTGCTGTGAACAGGTCACCCGACCTCCGCCGCCATTGCCGTGCAGAAGGAGCTGCTTCCGCCTGCAGCTGCAGGCGCGCCACGCCCAGATTCGACTCCCAGGCCTTGCGAGGCATTTCGACAAAGCGTCAGGCTCGCAGCTGGGGCGAAGGCCTCGCGTGAAGCCGCGATCGCCCGCTGCTTTCTCCGCTGTGGGCGCTCAATTAGGGTGGGACATTTAGTCCCACCTCGGAAAACTCTGAAGAGGCGCAGCGGTATAAAGCGAAAAAGTGCTGGAGGCTTATTGCCTCAGCACACGGGGTGAGGTCCCCTTCACCCGCCCGGTTACCCGGTCTCGTCCGCGCTCACGCCCCGCGGACCTGACCCAACCCGACTTAGACTGACCTACACTCCTCGCCCACCACGCACTCCAGTGGGCCTCAAATGAAATTGAAATTGCTTCGGGAGATAACCAGGTTTTATTGTTATAGCGTTGTAGTATAGCAGTTATTGCCATCATTTCAAATATATAAATTTTTTACTCGGAAAATAAAAGAGAGTTCCCGAGGTCGAACTCAGGGAGCAAGTTGTATTCTAGAGATATACATGTTCTATTACAAAAAAAAAATAAAGAGAGAGAGAGAGGGAGAGAGATGAAAGTTTGAGTTCTTCTTCTTTTCTTCTTTCTTTCTCTTTGTCTATCTCTCTCTTTAGCTGTTGTTCTTCCTGTTCTTCTTCTGTGTTTATCTCCTTGTGGTCCTCTTCTTCTTCTGTTGTTCTTCCTTGTTCTTTTGTTCTTCTTCTTCTGCTGTTCTTCCTTGTTCTTTTGTTCCTCAGATCTTCTTCTTTCTTCTTTTCTTTTTCCTGTCAGGACGTCGTCTCTCCTTCTTTCTTCTTTTCCCTTCAGGCCGTCGTCTGATTTTCCAATCAGACGACTTAAACCACTTGTTGCTACAGTGTCTCCCTTAGCTTTCCTCTTCTTCCGCAGTCCTTCTTGTTCACCTGTGCCTGCACACTTCAGAGTTTACGTCAGAGGGCAAAACCTACTCTACCCTCCCCCACCCCCGCGTCTCTCTTTCTCTGAATTCGCTCTTAGGAAGGCTCTCCCAGAGCATCCGGGTAATCGGGTATGCGGGTCGCGCCCGGGTCCAAGCCCACCGGCGTGCGTGGTGGGCGAGGAGTGCAGGTCAGTCTAAGTCGGGTCGGGTCAGGTCCGCGGGGCGTGAGCGCGGACGAGACCGGGTAACCGGGCGGGTGAAGGGGACCTCACCCCGTGTGCTGAGGCAATAAGCCTCCAGCACTTTTTCGCTTTATACCGCTGCGCCTCTTCAGAGTTTTCCGAGGTGGGACTAAATGTCCCACCCTAATTGAGCGCCCGCAGCGGAGAAAGCAGCGGGCGATCGCGGCTTCACGCGAGGCCTTCACCCCAGCTGCGAGCCTGACGCTTTGTCGAAATGCCTCGCAAGGCCTGGGAGTCGAATCTGGGCGTGGCGCGCCTGCAGCTGCAGGCGGAAGCAGCTCCTTCTGCACGGCAATGGCGGCGGAGGTCGGGTGACCTGTTCACAGCAAAACGGCCTCTCGGCCTAATCAGAAGGTGCCGGGAGCTTCGCCAGAGTGCGGCGAAGCTCGTGTGGGTGGTGGCGAGGCGTGGGGCGACGTGCAAGGGCTGCCCTAGGTCGGACTGTGGGTCGGAAGATGGGTTTGTTCGGTGGGGTTGCAGAGGGTGATGTGGGGGAAGTGGAAGGGCGGGGGTTGATCAGGGTGAGGAGGCGGAGGTTCTGCGGTGGTTGGCGAGCCGTGTGGGTTGCTGGGGTGATGGGAGCGGCTCGCCGGAGGATGGCCGGAGGCGGAGAAGGTGCGGGTGAGGGGTCGGAATTGAGGGCGACAGTAGATGTTTAAAGTGAGGAAAAGGAAGAGGGGAGGAAGAGGAGGAGTTCTGCCTACTTAGCAGGAGGAGGAGGGGCCGGAGCAGGCGACAGTCGTATCGACTGTCGCCGGAGAAGAAGATGCCCGGGGGAAGGGGCGGCGGCGAGCAGAGGGCCGGAGATGCGCCGGCTGGGTGCGGCGTGGCGCGGGAAGAGCAGGGGAAGAAGTCTCTGCTGCTGGTATTGCGGCAGAGCGAAGAGGAGGAGGAGGAAGAACCGCCGGAGTTGGTGGGCGTCTGCCGGAGTGAGAAGAGAGGAAAGTTGGGGTTTTCTCCGTCAGATCCGAGCTGGGAAGGACGGTGGAGCGATGGGGGTATTTATAGGGACCGAATCAGGGAGGAAGGCGGAGGGAGACGACGTGTCTCCCTCGCCGGAGGACGCCGGAGATGGAAACCCATACCGTCCGTGCGTTCGCACGGCCGGTATGGTGGGTTACAGCGACCAGGGGGGTGTCCCTGCGACGGCTGACGACGTAGGGCACCCGCGGTTTACTTGCCAGGCTCTCCCCCTCACCCTGCGCGGCGCCATGCTCCTCGCAAGGTCGCCGGAGCATGGTGCTGGCAGGTTTTGCAGGGGGGACCTGAACGCAAAGAACGAAGGAGAGTTAGGGGCCAAAATGCAAGGGTTCAAAAGTTGAGGGCCAAAAAGTAAATATATGAGGACCAAAGTGTAAAGTTGGTCAAGAAGGTTTCTTCTTTGGCTCAAGTTTTTATACATGACTAATTAGGACCTAAGGAATCTGATGGTGAATTTTATTTCCAGATTAAACCTTGTTTGACTGGTCAATTTATGCAAAAACCCAAATTAACTTATTAATTGGGTATGGTTCTCAATGTAGGTCAAGATGGGTTCCTAAGGTCAAATTGAAGGTTCTAAACCCTAGAGATTATTTTTCTATGAATTTTAGAGGGTTTATTCCATTTTTGCTTTGCCTTGAACCTCGTGAATTGAAGTGGGTTTGTTTTAGGGTTACATATTATCATTTAGTTCCTTGGAATTGCTGTAGCCCTTGCTAGATCATCTCATCCCACTTTTATTCTTATGAAGTTGCTTTGACCTATGTTTGGACCCTGAATTACCCTGAATGCAGATTATACTGGTAAAATTGCATTTTTACCCCTTATGACTTTTTTCTCCTTAAACTCAGAATTCTCTGAGTTAAGCCTTTCCTTGAGTTATGTAGGAGCTTTTATCCTTTGTATTGGGTCAAAATGAGCTAGTTATGGCTCATGATGAGGTTCTCATCAACTAGCAAAAGATAGGCATGGGGGTATGATGTAAACACATTTACACTACTTAAAATGTCTATTTATGCACGTTCTTAAGCATAGGATTGCATTTCATGATATAAATATTGCATAACATGCATCATCTCACATTTAGAGTAGGGAGGTTAATTGTCTCCTTTTATGTGCTTGGACAGGGAAAATATTTTATCGGGGCCTCGGATCAAAGATCCAATCTTATGGATATGATCAGGATGACGATTGGAGTTCAACGACTCCAAGATCGCCCTAATCAGGCATCCGTAGCATCAGATAGAGACCGGGGAACCCTAGAAGATCAAGGGCCAGGATGGTGTAAATCCACACTTCAGATGACAAATCCGACTGCACGGATGAATTTGGATCGACGATCGCAGCCCAACGACACAAAAATCGAGTCAATCCGACATCCGTGGCACCATCTACAACTTCCAGAAGATGGATGGCCAAGATGGCACCACGTGGTGCCATCTCAGCCGCCCAAACGGCCGCTGGGATTTTGTGAAGGCCCCCGCTCGATCGCTCTCCACCATCAGATGGAGATCCAACGACTGTGGCCGCCCGACGCTTAAAACGTGCGCTCGACCATCCGCGCCCCGCAGCGCAGCGGTAGAGCGCGCTTATGCAAGTGCAGGGCGCGGGTTCGAGCTGCGGTGAGGGGATTGGAGGCGCGGGTAATTGAGGCGCGTGGAGCGTCGGATGGAGATCGTGCAGTCGCGGGCGCCCGATAGCGCCGACGCACGATTGGACGCCCCGCGTAACGCGCGATCGCACGCGCAGGCGGGCGGGTTGTAGCGGGTGCAGACGCGATTTAAGCCGTCCGATCTCACGATCGGACTGCTGAAAAGCACTGGATGTGCGTGAGCGTTGAGGAGTGGGCAACCGAGGAGGCACGCGTGGGCACGGCGGTGACGGCCACGTCGGGGCTTTAGTGACGGATTTATCTGTCACTAAAAACCCCTTATTTATTATTTTGAAGATGTAATGTGCATTTTGCCCCCACTCCTTGCAACTATAAAAGGAGACCCTCTCCATACGAAATTCTCATCCCTTCTTTCTCCTCTCTACCCCTCCAAAGCTCAAGAGAAGCTTGTCCCACACCCGGGATGCTTCTCGCGAGATAAAGTCCAATTTTCGTTCCCCTTCGGAAGTGGATCCCGCGAAGACGACGGCGTGCTGCTTCGTTCCCGTTCTTCTGCTTCGTCCTCCTTCGTCCCGCTTCGTTCTCCTTCGTCCAGGCGTCGTCCCGTCCGGCTCGTCCTCCAAGCAATCGTCGAGGAGGATAATTTCTCTCTCCCATTCTTATTTACAGCTTTTCTAGTGTAGAATTTTCTGCTTTATAGTGTAATTGATTTTCCACATTCTAGTGTAACTTTTATAAACTATTTAAATATTGAATGCATGTTCTCTTTCTCTCTCTCTCTCTTTCTCTCTCTCTCTCTCATAGTTTGATAGCCCCATTGTAATTATAACGCCTTGCTTAAAGAAAATCCTAAAAAAAAATAATTGCGAAAATAGATCAACGTAGCCTCCCTGTGTTCGACCCGGAATTATTTTCGGTATAAATTTTATTTGTTGAACACGAATTCTTCGCTTTCGAACTACAACGACAGGTTTTCCAAAACCAATCTCGTTAGCGTAGGTTCGTACACGTTCAACAGTACTGTTCGAATCAGTGTGAAAAATAAATAAAATTTATAACTTGAATGAAAGTCCGAGGTCATTCGCTGGGAGCAAATAGGAATTCACTCACTAATCTCAACAAATAATGTAAATGAGCACACAATTTGAGTCAAAGATATAAGAAATTGCAATCAGAATTAATTCAGAATGATATAGCAATAATGTCAAGTATTAATGTGCAAAAAGAATGGAATAAAGTGGTGATTTGAATCACCAATTACTTCTCACAATCATAGCAAGTAGATGCTCAATAATCAAGTTAGTTAGCCTGAAACAGGAGAATTGGACATCTGATGGTAGGATTATACGTCTTAAACATCTGATTCTATAGTGCTTTTCTCTTCCTTTCTTTGCTTCTTTTTCTCTTGCCTTCTGTTCTTCTTCTTTCTTCTCTTTCTTCTCGTTCTGTCTTTTTCCTCTTCTTTCTTCTTCGGCCCTTCTAATGCATAGGGGGAAACTTTCCTCTGAAATTGACTAAGTGTTGCACACATGCTGGAGAGAGCAAAACTCCCTTGACCCTACTCTCTCTCTATCTTCCTTCTCCTCTTCCTCTCTCAGGGTTCTCCTCTATCATGCCCTCCTATGGCCATGCACAGTACTGGGTTGCGGGTTTCGGATCTAAACGCACCTGGAACCAGGGTTGTCGGCGTGGGGTAGTAGCCGAGGTGTGTGCGGGTTAGGTGGGTCGGGTTGGAGCCAAGCCCACGTGCACAGTGTCACGGGCGAGGCAAGTGTCTGGTGCGGGGGACCTCACCCCCTTGTGTGTCGAGGCGAATAGCTCGTATCACATTTGCAATTTATGCATTGCTGGATGCTCTGTGGTTTCTGAGGTGGGACTAAATGTCCCACCGTCTTCGGGCAATCATCTGCTGATGGAATGCTCACTCAATCAGAGCTGAACTAATGCTTAGTGCTCCAAATTGGAGGCCTAGGTTGCTTCCTGGGATGAGTTTGCGGTGCCTGGGACTTCCATCTGGGGCTTGCAGGTGCTGGAGCAAGCTTGAAGCAATCTCAAAGCTCCTCGTTAATGGTAGGGTCGACCTGAGTACCTGAAATCAAAAGATGGCCTCTCGGCCTTGTCAAAACAACTCAGGAAGTATCATCGGATGTCGTGGAGTGCAACAGTGGTGGTGCGGAGGTGATTGGTGGAGTGAGGAGGTTTAACAACCTCGGAATATGTGTGCAATGGTGGGTTTGTTCGGCAGAAGGTTTGGAGGGGCAATAGAACTAACTACGTTAGGGTTTTTGCTATTGGGGTCGAGGCGGAGGTGTAGGGAGTGTCAGTGAGGCGTATGGAGTGGTGTAATGATGAGAACCTCATCATGAACCCTAACTAGCACATTTTAACATAAGAAATTGAATAAAAAGCTCCTACTAACCTAAGGGAAGGCCTAAATCAGGAAATTGTTGAGCAGAGAATAAAACATTACACAAGGGGTAAAACTGTAATTTTACCATTGTAGTACATGAACGGGATTTTTAAGGGTCTAGACACAGGTCAAGTGGACTTAATAAAGGAAAAAGTGGGATGGTTTGGTTAGAAAATGGTTATGACAAAATCTGGGAATTAAATGACATTCTATAACCCTAGAACAAACCTACTTTAATTCACGAAGTTCCAGGCAAGATAAAAATCAATTAAACCCTCTAAAATTCATAAAAAATATCAGCTAGGGTTGGAACCTTCAATTTGGCCAATGAAACCTATCTTGACCTAGATTGAGAACCATACCTAATTTTTGACCTAATTTGGGTTTTTATGCAAAATGTCTGGTCAAACATGGTTAAACCTAAAATACAACCTCACCATTAGATTCCTTAGGTCCAAATTAGGTTTATACCAAAATTTGGACCTAAGGAAAGGTCGCCTTGACCCACTTTACAAAATGATCCTCAACAATTACTATTTGACCCTTAGCTTTTTGAAACCTTGCAAGGACCCCCTATCTTTCCCATCATCTTCTTCAATTGGGTCCCTCTGCCACCTGCCTGCGCAGGCCATACCTCCGGTCACTTTGCGTGGAGGATGGCGCCACGCATGCATGGGGAACCGGCCCCAGATTTGAAAGGGAGACTCCTTACATTGTCCCTTGCCGCATGGGCCAGCTCCCATGCCCTGTCGGCCACCATACCTCTCGTGCGAACACTTGAGAGGTATGGGTCTCGCTCCGGCCATACCTCTGGTAGGGTATTCCCGCCTCCTCCTTGCTATTCTCTCTCTGCTAACGCCTATTTAAGGAGTGCCACCCTCTGCCGCATCCTTCAAGCTTGTTCTGGCCTGAGAATCCCCCTTATTTTCGTCTTCCTCATCTCCGGCCGTCTGCCCGCAAGCTCTGACGACTTCCTCTTCCTCCTCTCGTCGCTCTGCCACCATACCAGTGGCAGAGTCATCTCTGCCGTCTTTCGCTGCGCCTCGCTGCACCAGCAGGTGCCCTCCAGTCCCTCTTCCTCGTCGCTGTCTCCTCCCTTGGGTGCCTTCGTCTCCGGCGACGGCAACACAGTTGCTCACCACCTCTGCCTCCACCCTTTGTCCAGAGACTCTTAGATAAGTCCTTTCTCTCTGCTCTTTATTTTTCCCTCATTTATTTCTGTTATTTCGCCTCACCGCTCACACACCATCGCCGCCTTCACCTCCGGCAGACCATTGGCGAGGTGTATCCATCGCTCCACGCATCCACCCACCTCGTCAACCACCTCACAAGCTCTGCCATGAGTCATTGATCATGACCCCTCTTCCCATTCACCGCCACACGCTCCCAACACTTTCCCCGAACACACCCATCTTCGAGCCACAGGGCGACCTAGGCACGCACGCCCAGGCCACCCTGCGGCCAGCCGACCACCGCAGCAATTTCGCCATGCCACGGCGAAGCTCCCCAAGTAATTTGACAAGGCCGTGAGGCCATATTCGTTCATTTCAGGTTTGACCCTTCCCCTACCATTAGCAAAGGTGCGAAGGAGCTTGCTCGCGAGCTCCAGGTCATCCCACTCTAGGCAGAGGCGTTGCAGGTGTGCAGAATCCCTCTACGAGTCGTTCATACCTGGCAAGCAAAGGCATCAGTGACTGCAGCTGCCTCAATTGGTCGAGACTCCTCCCTACGGGCGCGCGAAGAAGCGGGTGGGACTTTAGTCCCACCTCGGAAAAGCTTGGCGCAGGTGCGTGCTTTTTATTGTTTTTGTGTTTCTTTCTTAGCACCTCAAGGAACACAGGGTGAGGTCCCTTGCCCACTCCACCTGCCTCGTCCGCGGTCACTCCTACGTGGACCTGGCTGACCTGTTTACCCTACACTCCTCGCGCACCACCCATGCCGGTGTGCCTGGACATGGGCGCACGTAATTTGACCCGTTTACCTGGCTGGCTCTGAGAGTGCGAAGAGAGAAATAGAGAGAGAGTGACGCGGGGGAGGGTAGGGGTAGGTTTTGCTCTGTACTATGTAGGGAAAGGAGGAGGAGGAGGAGGCAGCTGTGGAAGAACTTGAAGGCAGGAGTAGCAAAGGAGGAGGAGGAAGATGGCACTGTAGCCACAGGTAGAAGAAGGAAGAAGAAAGGCTTGAAAGTGCAAGGAAAGAGAAGGAAGAGAGAAAGCAAATGCACAGTAGAGAAGAAAGAAGAAGAAGAAGGCAGAGACAGAAGGGAAAAGAAGAGAAAAAGAAGAAGCCAAGAAAGAAGAAGAAGAAGAAGCAGTAGCGGCAACAGCTAAAAAGAAGGAGAGTACAAGCACTATAGCAAGTGGCCACTTAAGGCATCTGATCCTTGGAGTCAGACGTCTGAAAATAGAGAAAAGGGAGAACAAAAGAAGAGAGGGAGAGGAAAGGAGAAGAGATATTTTTATTTCCTCTCTTTACTTTTTTTGTAAAATAGTATATTGTAAATTGTGATTTTCTAATTTCTAGAATCAAGTTTGCTCCCTGAGTTCGACCTTGGAGAATTTTTTCGAGTAATAAAATATAATCAAACTGGTGCGGTTTTACATAAAACCCACACCATGTAGTGGCGGGGACTCCTCGCCAAAGGAGCGGTCGGAGACGAGGAAGACAAGGATGAATGGCAGTGTCGAGGGTTTGAAACTAAGGTTTAAGGAGGGGAAACTAATCTATAATGCTAACAATACCTAACTAACTACTCTAATGGATGAAATGGGGGAGATCCACTCTGGTTTTGGTATGCCGATGTTCGAGCGTGTTTCGCGTGTTTGAAATCGGGGTTACAAGTAGCCCATCATCGTAGTTGCAAAACATGTCGATCAGATAAAATTTATACTAAAACTCCAAGGGAGTCCTGGGTCGAACACAGGGAGGTGACGTTTACTTTACTTGAAAACCGCGCTTCGATTCATTTCTTTTTGGCATTTTGGGGTTTTGTTATTTTTTTTTGTACTTTTGAAATTAAAGAAAACAAGCAAATGTATCACAAGATAGAGATGTGGAACAAATATGATATATATTACTTCCAATGTCAATTACAAGAAACTATGAAAGCATATAAAGAGAGGGAGGTGAGAGGAAATCTCCTGAATCGGCTGTTCAGCGAGATGACGGCACTTGGCGAAAGCTCGGACGAAGGAGGTGAGGAGCGGGACGACAGAGGTGAGATGATGGAGGACGTCGGGTTGAGGAAAGCTTCGGCGTAGCTCTGAAATGGAGGTGAGAAGACGGAGTTGATCTGCTACTGGAATGGAGGTGGGAGGATAGCTCCAAGGTGACCTATGAAGGGAGGTGGGAAGATGGAGGAGTATTTGGTGGGGCAGAGGTTTGCTACAGTAATAGGCACCTTAGGAGCTTGAGAACAAGCTTTAATGGAGCGTTGGTAGGCTTGCTAGAGCTTGGGAGTAGGTGGGAGTAGAGTAGGTAGAGATGGCTTGGAAGGGAGGGGGTGTAGGTCCTTTTATAGTGGTGGAGAAGAGGCAAAAATCGATAGGGGCCCCTTAGCGACATCCAGGCCGTCGCTGGAAACGTTGCTGTAGGCAGCTCATGCCCGCTGGCGCCCATAGCTGGCTTTTCTGGCATGCGATGAATTATCGATGGTTGTAAGTCCAGCTCATGCATCCCTGTAGTCCACCTCACGCTACGCTGGTGCCACTCCTACCTTGCCGCGCACGTGCACCCACGCGCTATCGTTGCGCGCATGCACGCCTGCGCTCTCGCGTGGGCACCCGCGCTGCTGCGCAGGTGCGGTGTTGCGTGCGCTGTCCATCTTCTTCTTATTGTAGGGGCTGCTACAGAGGTTGGATTGAGTCAATTTTTGCGCCGTTAGGCTACGATCGTCGACCCAAATCCATCCACGCAGTCAGATTTATCATTTGAAGCTTCGAATTATGTCTCCTAGTCTCTTGGCCGTTGATCTTCCTCGGACTGCATATGGTGCTACGGGACTCCGATTGAGGTGATTTCAGAGGCATTGGACTTCAATCGTCATCTTGATCAGATCCGTACAGTCAGATCATCAATCCGAGGCTCCAAAATATATATCTTTCTCTCCTAACCACAAAAGGACACAATTAACCTAAATTATATAAGACTAATCTAAATGCAGAATGATGCATGCTATGCAATATTTATAACATTAAATGCAAATATAAGCCTAGGAATATGCATGAATAGGTATTTTACCCTCAATAAATGTGTTTACATTAGCCGACGACGGAGAAGATGAACTCTTCGGTAGGGAAGGAACGACGATGAAGAAGTGGAAGGGGATGACCGTTGATATTGCAGCATGCGGAAGAATATGAGGATGAAGAATCTGCTGCTGGTTTTGCAAGAATGGATGAGGAAGGCGGTAGAAGATGTTGTTGGAGCTTGCAGAGCTTTTCGACCAGATTGGAGGGAGGAACGTGGGGTGATTCCAGCCAAAAACGAGTCTGGGGAACTCAGCGAGGTCTGGGGATCCTTTTATAGGTCTCTAGAGGTCGAAAAGAGCTTGGAAGCCAAGCTTCCAAGCTTGGAAGGTTTGCCGAAATAGGATACTTGAAAGATACCCGAATCTCTCATTCATTCGCATGAGAGATTGGGGTTGTTGGGCTTTGGATCTGATTCATTGGAAAGAGAACTTCTCAAGGAATCTCCTTTCTAATTTTGGAAGAGATTCATTGATCAGAGGACTTCTCTTCAATCAAAGGTCCCCAGAGTTGTAGGATTAGGATTTTAGGGTAGTAGGGACCTTTTTGTGAAGAAGTCAAAGAAGTTGGGGGGCTTTTTGTGGGGAATTCAAAAGCTGAGGGGCTATTGGAGATAAAGAAAGTTAGACTTGGACCAAAGTGCAAACTAGGTCGAAACAATCTCAGATTGGGCCCAAATTTTTGTTCAAACCTATTTTGGACCTAAGGAATTCAATGGTGAAGTTGAATTTTGGTTTTGAGCTAGTTTGACAGGGTAATTTATGTAAAAACCTAAATTATGGCAAATATCTGTTTGAGATTCTGTTTTAGGTCAAGACAGGTTCCAATGGCCAAATCAAGGATGCCAAACCCTAGAGAATATTTTTATATGAATTTTAAAGGATTTAGGTGAATTTTATCCTGACCAGAACCTCAATTATTTAAGCAGATCTATTTTTAGGGTTTCAGAAGTTATTTAATTCCTGAAATGCGTGAAAACCCATTTCTGTCTGTTCTAACCCACTTGTTAGACTCTTAAGATCATTTGACTCTTAATTAACCCCTAGAGAAACCCCGTGATTGAACTGCAATTGAGATATGCTGTTAAAACTACAGTTTTACCTCTATTTTATTGTATTTCCCTCAGAATGGATTTGCTGTGAATTGTGTCTCTCTGGCTATTATGTAGGAGCATTTATTCCTTGATTATGATTAATTAAAGCTAGATATGGCTGATGATGATGTTATCATCACATCATTCCCATCAGACCAGAACCTGCAAACTAGATCCCCTTTATTCATGTCAACCGCATAAGCTCTTGGATATACTTCCTTTAGTTAGCCCAAAGAAGACCATTCCTCCTACCAAAACCTAAAGTAGATGAATGCAAATAAATGTGGTTTTATTTATTTTTTAATTTCTCCTTTTTCTATTTTTTTTCTTTTTGGATACTTTTTTTTTCTTTTTCCTAAGTAGGTGGCTTTCATGATCTAAGAGTTACTTAAAGGTGGTATGAAGAGAATGGTCGTGTGGCTGGGCTCTGGACAACCAGCCGATGAGCTATTACCACCGACAACTTGTCAGCCATACCACTCTAGACAGTTCATTCGCTGCCCAATTTCCATAAAAATTGTTGGAAAGTGAGTCAGTGTGAATAGTGTGTAGATGCTTAGACTTAAAATTCTCTCAAATCAGAGGGTAGGTTGATAAGTCGTGTTATCAACTCAATTTATTCACCAAATTAAAGTAAAATTACTTGGAAAGGACTCAAGACTAAGTCTACATTCGAGTGGACACCCAGGTTAATTAAGTTCGAAGACCTGGAGAGTTTAGGTGTTCAGGTCCTATCATATCATTTCCTAAAGTTAAGAACTTCCAAATGCCTATGTTATCTTACACTAATTTATTTATTCTTGTTCTTTTTTTTTAAGAAAATAAAAATAAAAGAATTTCCACGAAGTTAACAAAATGATTTCGGGAATTAATTATCCACCCCCCATCCCTAAATGATGCAATGTCCTCATTGTAGAATAAAGACATGAAATGGATGAAATAACAGAATATCACCTGAGTTTTATGACAATCCAGTCAGCATTGCAGAGAGGAGAGTATACACACATGCTAAATTTATTGCCTTTAGGTAGGCACAATTCACAAGTAAAGAAGACATTAAAAGTTCAGAAGTGTAGGTCAAAATCAAAATCAAAAGATTAATCCTTAGACCCACCAGCAGAAGATGTCCACAGATGTGGACCAGATTATGGTGGAGACCCATGCCCTATGGTAGAGTAGTTCTAAGGTTTAGGATGAAAATCACCCAGAATGGAAGATTATTGTGCTTTCGGGGCTGGGTCTGCGATTTAGTGGTGTGCAACCCAAGACTAAAGTGTCGGACAAAAGGTAGATTTGATTCACTAGGTTCAGATGTCCACTTAACGTTCAGCTTAGAAAAATAATCAGTTATTCCAAGCTTGGGTCGCACATCAAAGGTATTGTAGGGGTCCTGGTAAAAAGTAGGTGGTTTTAGGTCAACAGGAACCCTTAGATTCGAAATCATAGTTCCCTCAGAAGTAGCTTCCTAGATTTTTATTTCCAACTTCCTATCCTCTAAAATCAATGCTTTCGGGACCTCCAAATCATTATACACCCCATCTAAAGTACCCAAATCCAACAATTGTGGCTTAATCAGGATTAACTTGGGTCTGGTGATCTCAAAAATATAATAATTTAGCTCTTCAGGGTGTGGTTGAGAAGTAGGGCTACTGATTGAATCATCAGGATTCGGATAGTCCAAGTTAGCCCCAACATGATCATAATCTTCAATAATCAGGCTGTCAAAAGGTTCGTCATGCTCCTCAAGCCCATTCGTTTCACTAAAATCATTCTCCTTAAACTCAAGTGAGACTTCACCAAGAGATTCCTCACCCTCAGAATCAAAGAATTCTTGATCCTCATTTATATATGTCTTAAAATCATATGTCATTTCATTTTCCATGGAGACATTTTTTATCGTTCCTTGGCTCGGGGATATTGGGTGAAGCAATCGGTTCATCCTAAATTGGTTGCTCTAGACCAACCTGGTCATCTCTGATCTCAAAATATGTATTCCCCTCGATAGGCGCCTGAGCAGGTTTAGACATTGGCTCTCCTGAAGAGGGTTCATCTTGAGAATCATCTCAAGATTGGACTAGGGCAACCACAAATTTCATCCTCAACCTCGACAATTTCCCGAGTAGAAACTCACTTTGGCCCCTATCCCTAACATTTTGGAGCAAATCCAATAGAGAACTATTAAGCTCATCAATCATTTTGATCAAGCTCTAAAGGTTGGGGTGTTCCTCAAGTTAGCCAACACCTTATCTTGGACTTGGTTCACCTGAATTGAATGGTTTGGTTCAGGTTTGGGTGGGTTTGGGTTAAATCTATGAGAGTTAAGATATCAAGGTTTTCAGGTCCTTCCCTAGTAGTAGGTCATTTCAAGTTGTTCAAAGAATGGTGGCGACCTATATTCAGTGGAATACTGGGGAGGGTAAGTGTTATAATCAACATATCCTTCTTGATTGTAGATTGGGTTGGTTCGGTCATCAAAGGGTGGAGATCTATAATCATTATAGCTCTGGGAAGGATAGTAATCATAGTCTTATTGTCAGGGTTAGGCCCTGGACACTGAGGTCTGCTATCGTATCCTCAATCAAAGTTATCTTGGCTAGTGGATGGATAATTAAAATCGAGTCGGGATAGTAATCATCTTGGGTATAAGTGGTGGTAGGAGTGTAGGATGCGAAATGAGTGTAGGATGTGGAAGGATACATGGTAGAATAGGAAGGGAAATCAGAAGAAAGAAAGGAGCCCTGAAATACAAGCAATCAACCATGTCCTTATGTGGGTTAGCCTAAAGACCTACAAACTCCCAGGACCCGTCTTGAGGTTATAAATGATTTGGTCTACTTCTATCCAGTCAATCCAACCAGTTAGAGGGAGGGGCTGGGGAGAAGGTTCTTTCTTTGGCTTGCGCCTTCGGTTCCTAGTGTACCCCTAGCTGTGGTCGTTTGACGCTACTCCCCTAGCTATACATCGATGGACCAGTAGAAACAGATTAATCGAAAAAGATCTCAATCTGAGCCCCAAACAGCAAATCAATCCTTAAGGCCAACGTCTACTCAGTTTTAGTTAGGCTTGGGATGATCATGCTCTTGGAATGTGATGGGCCCTTTAGATGGGCTGTGCCCTTAATGATCAGTTAATATGTGTGTGCGTGCACAACCAGAGTTTGCAAACAAGGTTATTTGATGATGTGTCTTTTAGGGATTAACCTTGTTTAGTAGCTTTTAGTGTTTAATCTTAGGTGTATTCAATCAAGTTCAGGAAAACACTCCAAGTTTTGAAAATACGGGTGTAGATATATTCTTTTAAAAATTAGAAATAAAATGTGGAGTGCCTGGTTCAGTCTTAAAAATCAACCCTAAGTGGCAAGCTACTTGGTGGATCAGTTTTATTGAGTGGTTCGACCCAAATAAATCAATCAATTGGCCTATCGCACCACAGATTAAGGCACGCAATGTCTTAGCCTAATTAGATTCCTACACACTTATGTGTATTGTGTTGAAGTGTACCAAGCCCACAGGTTAGATCTTGGTTAAGTGGTAGAATCAAAGTGATTGTGTGCCTTAGGATGAGAATTTGTGGGTGTTAAGTGTGTCTCTTTTATTTAAATCTCATAGAAGAAGAGTATATTTTTTTTTTAATAAAGGAGGGGGGGTGAGGTGAGGCGAAGTGACAATCAAACTATCAATCTATCCTAGGATTTATGCAAGCACCTAAGTTGATTTGAGTTTAAGTTATTAGGTTATGGAATGGAAATCTAGTGGGTGGGTGGGGGGGATAAACTTACAAATGTCTCTACCTGCACTTTACTCTAATCTACCGCCTTCAGCTCCTCGATTGGGTTAAAGCGAAGAAGAAAGATATGTTAGAAAAATATGTAAGTAATGCGGGAAAACGTGAGAAAAACCAAAAAGCATTGCCTTCCCGGCAACGAATCTAAAATGATGATGCGAATTCGCACGCGGAAAGGATTGGAGTTTGGAAAATCCATCGTCGTAGTTCGATTCGTGAGAAAATCCGTCTATTAGATAAAATTTATAACGAAAACTCAAAAAGTGAGTCCCGGGTCGAACACAAGGAGTCGAACATTTGGTTTTGAAAATTACGCATTTCGCTTTTATTTGTTTTTGTTGTTTTTGTCTTTTCTAATTTTTTTGTATTTTTAGCAAGCAAGAGATTTGGTCGATGAATTCTTATCTAGCTAATCTACTTGCAAAATATAAGAGAGAGAGAAACAATTACATTTATTTCTGAAGCAAATGTTTTCACAACTAAGAAAGCGGGAAAGATTACACTACAAAAGCAAAAAGAAAGATACAGGTGAGAGAATCCCCCTCGACGGTTGCTGGGAGGACGACTTGCTTTGATGTCGCCTGGAGGAAGGTGGTGAGGAGCGGGACGAACAAGGATGGAGTCGGAGGATGGAGGGTAGGGCAGGATGGCATCGTGGCGAGGATCTTCTTCCTAAAGGGAGGTGGGAGGACGGTTGTGGGATGCTCCACGAAAGGGGATGAGAGGAGGGAAAATATTTGGTTTTCTACTCTAGAGGAGCATCCCGAACTTGGAACAAGCTCTCTCTAGAGCCTTGGAGGTGGTGAGAGGAAGAAAGGAAGAGATGGTGAAGAATAGAAGTGTAGAGTGTAGTTTCCTACTTGGACGGGGTGAGATCAGCGTGACGTAAAAAATGTGGAATTGAAAATATACCAATCTCACAAAATAAACAATCACACAATGTGCACAATTATTTTTAGGTGGAAACCCAAACCGGGTGAAAACCACCACCTAACCCTCTTGAGTTAGGATTTTTCGATCAACCAAGTTGATCAAATCCACTAAACGAATCACTTAAACGAGGGTGATTCAACCTCAATTACAACCACGCTACAAGTGCGAGGGTAGTGTTCCTCAACCCCTTCTCTTCACGAGAAGGATTTTTTCCCACGAAGGAGACGGGAATTCGCAAAGTGAATGCCCAACCAAATAACAAAGTAAAATAACAAATATAGTCCTATAGAGCCAACAAAGATTTAAACCTAGCTTCTATAGGAATTAGGAAACTCCCCTTTGCAAGGAGTGCATCGAATCGATGACGCGGGTGCGTGAGCTACACGACGGCGCAACGTCGCTCTCATGAACTACGGTGGGAGAGCGTGTGCGCAAAGGCTTGATGCTCTCAAGATGTAGAACTTGAGCTTGGAGAGCAAGAGCTTCTTTTTGGACAAAAAAGAGTGGAAAGTGTGTTTCTTGGGTGTGTCTTGTTGTATCTAGGTGTGTCTTTGTGTGCAAGAGGTTCCTCTCTATTTATAGAGGCCTTAGGAAAGCTTTGGAAGGCTTAGGAAAGCTTCCATAGCCGTTGGGTGCAAAGCCCAAGAGAATCAGATCGAAATCAGGAACAATGATTGCACTGACAGGGTTACAGACATCTGATCCTGGCATCAGACGTCTGGGAGATCACTTTAAGATGTCTGGGAACAAAGTCAGATGTCTGATTTTAGGCGGGTTTCTTCCTGACATGAATCAGATCTAAACAGGGTTCTAGTGCAAGTCCATCAGACGACATATAGGATGTCTGGCACTATGTCTGGACGTCCGGAAACCTACTTTTTCGTGGGAATGGATTTCCAAGAGTTCCAACGGCTAGAAAATCTCTGAGAAGAGATTTTGGGTCAGCCGAGGCAAAACGGTCATCTATCAGACGTCCTTAAAGGCTCTAACGGTCACATCCTTCACTGTTTGCTAAGCCAGCCAACGGTCCACTAATTGAATGTCTGGCAAGTCCATCAGACGCCTTCTAAGACGTCTGGACTAAGGTCTGGACGTCTGATTTCATCAGACAGAGCTAACTAAGTCCATCCTAAATGTTATCAGACGTCTTAATCAACAGTCAGACGTCTTAAAACATATTATCAGACGTCTGATTTTGTAATTAGATGTCAGGGAAAGCTGTTTGAACCCTATATTGGTTTTCTAAGTTCTCTACAGAAAACCTAAGTATCCTAGGGTTGTGCTGGTGTTCCTAGGACTCCTGTTAGGGTACTTTGAGGCTCTTTAACAAGATTTTCTAAGGAACAAAAAGAGCAAGGAAACAAAGACAAAAGTACATGAAAGAAATAAATAGATTTCTATCCTATTCTTCTTGTCCTTCCATCTTCAATCTATCAATCCTCGCGAATCTCCTCTATTTTCCATCAAGCTCCTCCAATCCATCCTGGATGCGAGCTCGAACTCCGTCTAGTCACGTCTTCATTTGCAATTTGCCTGAAATCTGAGACTCCAAGTGCAAATGTTAAATGACACGTGTTTTGTTATCATCAAAACAAATGATCGTGGTGCTCTGGCACCAACATAGAGGTCCTTTTATAGTGGAGGGAAGTGGAAGAAATTCGTGTAGTGGGTAGTAGTGATAGCTGCAAGCATTGCTGAAGATTTGCCCAACTGTCACTGAAGATCTACGCCTACCCTCGCCCTCGCTGGCGTGCCCATCACGTGCTTGTGCCTTGCACTCCTTGTCGTGCACGTGTGTGCTGGCATGCACTGTGCTGCATTGTGCGCGGCTGTGCTGTGCGTTCTTGTGGGCGCAAGCAGCTTTGCATGCGTGCTTGCTTGTGTGTGCGACCGGTGCACCTCCAATCCTAAATTTGGGGGGGGGGGGGGCTGCGGGGATTCGAAGCCACGCCCCTCCCTTGGAAGGCAAAGTCTTCACCATTACGCCAAGTTGCTCGAAGTGTTGAGAAGGTGGCGTGGGAGCTGCGGGCGTAGGTAAACTTGAGTCATTGGATCTTGATCCAACAGCTGTGGTGCAATATCTTGGATGAAGAGGAGGCACCTGTAGTCATTGATGGATGACATTGAGAGGCTTAGATGGTGCCACGTGGTGCCATCTGGGCCGTCCATCTTCTTTCTGTTGCAGAGGGTGCCACGGTGCTCGGATTGAGATGATTCCAACATTGCCAGACTGCGATCGTTGCTCCGAATCCATCCGTATGGTTAGATTTTTCATTTGAAGTCCGTAAGGATTTCGCATTGTCCCCTGGCCATTGATCTTCCTCGGATCGCATATGGTGATACGGGATTTCGATTAGGACGATCTCAGATGCATTGGACTCTGTTCATCATTCTGATCAAATCCGTACATTCGGATCATCAATCTGAGGCCTTGAAATAAATCTCCTTCCCTCTTGGCCATAAAAAGGATGTAATTAACCTAAAATATACACAACTACTCTAAATGCAGGATGATGCATGCTATGCACTATTTCTAATATGAAATGCAAATCTAAGCCGAGGAACATGCATGAATAAGCATTTTATCCTCAATAGTTGTGTCTACATCATCCCCCCTCCTCCCCCTCCACTCTCCTCTCCAACTCACTCTCTATGCAAACCATTTTCCTCCTTGTGAGCTCCATGATAAGACCCTAATCCTTGGCCAACGACTAGCTTGTGCCCACTTGGTTTTGGATTTCTAGTTGAAGAAGAGGTAGGCTTCAAGCCAAGAATCCTCCTCGTCCACCAATAGGCTTTGTGCCCCATTGGAAGAGACACCTATCTTCTTCCCTAATCTCTTTTTAGTTTCTCTGTTAGCTTGAAATTTTCTTATTTTCTACGTACTTTACTTGCACCTTAGTTAGTTGATCTTTATATTCCTTGCTTTTTAATTTCCTTGCTAGTAGAGTAGATTTCATATCCAAGCAATTTAATACTTGTATTTTCTTTTA
The DNA here is from genome assembly GCA_037157565.1 of Thalassia testudinum. Taxonomy (NCBI): domain Eukaryota; kingdom Viridiplantae; phylum Streptophyta; class Magnoliopsida; order Alismatales; family Hydrocharitaceae; genus Thalassia; species Thalassia testudinum. The sequence goes on along the minus strand of JAZHRO010000035.1, from coordinate 52,016,315 downwards.
CTTTGTTTGCTTACTAAGTTGCTACACACACTCTCACTCACTTGCTCACACACGCCACCACTCACACCACCACCACACTCACTCACACATGCCACCTGTTACACTACCACACTTTCACACACATTAACAAGCCATCGCACTACATTCGTTTACACCACCATTATATGGCCATCCCCTCTTCGTACCATCTTGCACACCAAGTAGACTCGATAGAGAACACCTCTATAGAATGTACTTGGATTACCTCCCACTATAGAGTATTTATATCTATTACCCTTACCTCCACGGTAGTGATAGCCACTAACCTTAAGTCCAACACACACCTCATAACCAACATCACCGAAACCCTTACCCTAAGCCACATTAGAAACCTTGAAAACTACATCCTACACTAGATGACTTACTACATCATTGTCTTCACTCCTATCATCATGACCATCATGCGACCGCTACCATTTCCTGCTTTCCTCTCACACCTCTTCGCACCGCCAACGTGTTAACTGCATGGCCATTGTTGTATTCGTTTATTGTGCTTTGTAGAGAGTTGAGTGTGTTATACAAGTGCATTTTTATCTTTGTATAAGTGGATCTTTCCATACTTTAGTGTAATGAAGTTTTCTTTTCAATGTGTGTTCTATGTTGTAGTATGTTTGTGTGAAGTAAAAGTTTGAGTTGTTCACTTGTGTATCTTTTTCTTCCTTAAACAAAAGAAAAGAAAATCATCAGAAAAAATGAGGGTAGTTGTAAAAGTACTCTTGTCGTTGTTTAGTTGGCGTTTGTAAATATATCGTTGTTTGTTTTTACCTTAGTAAATGAAAAGGCCAAAAAAAATATATTTATCAAAAAGAAAAAAAGAACCACCATGCCTTATTGCCTAGTCATAGTCACTCCTATTACCCTCACTACTACCTATCCTAGCCATTTCCCCCACTTAACGCAAAACATCCACTGCGCATATTTCTTAGTCTTTGTAATCACCTTCCCCGAAAGTGTATCGCGAGTGTAGTTAATTTTCTTTCGACTTTATCATTAAGCCAAAAATCATAGAAAAATTAAGTGTATTAGCTAGTCTTAGGTTTTGTTTCATTTTCATAAGAAAGGAAGATAAAAGATGGAAAAGATAAAAATCACAAAAATAGAATAAAGAAACTCACTTAAGGAATTCATGGTTCAAGTTTCATCTAAGCCTCCTCACTGGATCTGTTGGTGCAAGAACATTACGATCGTTGATTTTGATGATAACAAAACACTCGGTATTTAACATTTGCATTGAGTTTAAGTTCCAGGAATAATGCAAATGGATTTAAGTGTGAAGAAGCTCAAGCTCGCATCAATGGTGGATTGGAGGAGCTTGATGGAGGAGAAGAGAAGATGGAGCCTCACATGGAGGAGGAGCTTGAAGATGAAGAATAGGATAGAAAGTCTATTTTGTTCTTGTATTATGTACTTGTTGTTATGTTCTTTGCTCTTTATCTTCTTAGATTCATTGTTAAAGAGTCCAAAGTGCCTTACCTTAGTCCTAGGAACACTATTCCTACTCTAGGACACTTAGGCAAACCTTAAAATAGAATCAGAAAACTAATATAGAAATTAGACAATCCAATCAAACATCTAACCTAATCATCAGGTGTTTAGTAATGACTTTTAATACGTCTGATAGTTTGTACAAACACCCAAACACTTAAGTTGGATTTCGTGTTCTCTGATTATTACTTTCACACGATTAGTGCATAGTCCAGATGTCTGATGACCTTGACAGATGTCCAGGAATAGGACTATTAGTCTATCAGAACATGATCTTCGAGGATCACCTTTGATAGTATGTATATTACTTTCCAGATATCCATAAAGCCTTCTAGATGTCTGATAAAGAGACTTTAGACATAATCTGACTCAAATCTTGATTTGTCAGATGTATATGATCGTTAGAGCCTCGGGAAATCAGTTCTCGCAGAGAATCTCGTACTAGACAACCAGACATTTTGTTAAGATGTCCTACCTGTCATTTGACCTACAAACACTAGAACCCTGTTTCGATCTGGTCCAATTCCAGGAATCGAATCCGTCTAGAATTAGACGTCTGATTACCTTCCTAGATGTCTTAAAATGATTTGTTAGACGTTCATCTAGATCCAAAGCAATTCTGATCATCAACCCTTCAAGATCAGCCATACGAACTTTAGATCGGACGAAGCCCTAGACGTCTAACCATAAATCCAGACATCTAAAACCCTGTCAGATTCATAATTAACCTTGATTTCATTGGGATTTGGCCCCAATCTCTTGAGGCTTGTCCCTACGGCTATAAGAGGCTTCCTAAGCTTTCCAAAGACTTCTTAGGACCTCTATAAATAGGAGAGGACCCTTCCTAAGCTATACACACCTAAGATACACTAATTCCACCATTTGTGTCAAGGAAAAGAAAGGAAATCATCAAGAAGTGATCTTGCTCTCCAAGCCTTGTTCCATACGCTTGAGAGCATTGAACCTCTATCGAATTCATACCGAATCTCTTCTTTATTAGGGAAGTCCTTCTTGCCTATAGTAGCATAGATTTATCCCTACTTTGTGACTCTATAGGAATTTGTTTTTGTACTTTATTTTTTGGTTGGGTATTCGCTTTGTGAATTCCTCTTTCCCTCACGAGACAAAATACCTGTGAAGAGGAGGGGTTTGAGCTACGCTATCCTCGGTTCAAAGTAGCGTGGTTGTAAGAGGTGGAACTACTCTCGGTTAAGTAGTTTATTAGTGGATTTGACCTACTAGGTAGATTGAGAAATCCTAAATCGAGAGGTTTAGGTGGTGGTTTTTACCCGGATTTGGATTTCCACCTAAAAATCATTTGTGTTCTTGTGTGATTACTTTTTTGTGAGATTGTTCATTTTTATTTTCGCATTATTTCATCTCATGCAAATCTCACCCTCTCCTAGTCTGGAATTATAATTGGTATCAAAACAGGTTTCACGATATCGACGTTACACACCAGTGAGGATCTGATGGAGGGAAAGATGTTCATTTGCACCGAAGGGCATGGCACTTCGAGACCACCATATTATGAAGGTATGAATTTTTCATATTGGAAGATTCATATGACCTTGTGGTTGCAGGCATTCGATTATAGAGTTTAGGAGATATGAAAGTCTGCATTTGTGATCCTGAAGAAACTGATGCTTGACTACTCGGAGGATCAAATTCGGGAACTTAACCTCAATGCAAATGCTATCAATGCCTCGTATTGTGCTTTGAGCTCGGAGGAATTTGAGCAAATTCGGGAGTGCACCACCACTCATGACATTTGGAGAGAGATGGAAACGACTCATGGAGAATCAAGCTCGGAGGAGGAAGAAGAATCCGAGGAAGAAACGAACAAGAGCACGTGCCTTGGTCTCATGGCAATCGCGGATAGCAGTAGCAAGAATAAGGACAACTCCGACGAAGAAGTAAATCCTTTCACTATGTTAGAGTTGCAAGAAGCCTTAGGAGAATTATATAAAATTAGTAAATCCCTTAAAGTAGAAAAGAAAAATCTAAAAAAGAATCTTAGTGTTTTAGAATGTGAAATTGAAAGGTTAGTTGCTGAAGTTGAGAATCTAAAGATCAACTCTAGTTCTAGCTTTTCTGAAAAGAATAGTCTTATTTTACAAAATAATGAGCTAATCATAAAGAACACAAAATTGATTGAAGAGAATAGTTTATTAAAATGTGAAACTTCAATTCTAAAAGGGAAAATGAGTATTATTGAAAAAGGCCTAGCTAGTCTTAAAGAAAATTCAGATTGGCTGTTAAATAAATCAGATAATTTTTCTAATGAAAAAGGTAGCTCTAGTCGAAAAGTTGAGAAAGGATCTCCATCAAGGAGACCAACTAACAAGTTCGGATCCAAATTGACTTGGATACAGAAAAGAGAACTCGAATCTTATTTTGTAGGTTTCGAAGAAGATTACAATGTCAAAGATTGGACCTACAAGTTGGAGAATGGACTACTCAAATTGGAAGGATCAAAAAGTAGACCAAGGAAGAGCAAGATGAGAAGACCCATGAGACGATCGGCGGGTGATGGAACCGCCTTACATCAACCATTCACTTGGAGATCGGCATTGATGCCCAGTCCTCCAAGTTTCGAATGAGAGCCCCATCAGTATTGGCATCTACCTTGAGGGCCATTTTATTGGCCATGGTAAGTGAGGTAAACCCTTTTCCCTATTTTTGATAACTTTTGATAGCATCTAGATAGGGGGACATAAAAAAGTTTATATGCTATATGTTCATCATTAAGGGGGAGATAGAAAAGCATTTCCTATATGTTTGGACTCTTTTTAAAAAGGGGGAGAAAATTTTCCTTCAATTATAAAAAAAGAGAGATTTTAAAAATGATTATAGCTATATTTCCATTAGAAAGGGGGAGTTAATGAATAAAATTAAATAGCTATCTTGTTATGACTAAATGGGGAGAATGTTATGTCAAAAAGGGGAATTAAGCCAAATTAGAAGAGCATGTATTAAGGGAGAGTATAGGATAAAATAATTAAAATTAATTTAAACCTTTTTGATAATGTCAAAAAGGGAAAGAATGTTTTTATTATTATTTGTGGTTTTGTCATCATCAAAAATGGGGAGATTGTTGGTGCAAGAGTACCATGATCGTTGATTTTGATGATAACAAAACACTTTGTATTTAACATTTGCATTGAGTTTAAGTTTCAGGAATAATGCAAATGGATTCAAGTGTGAAGAATCTCAAGCTCGCATCCATGGCAGATTGAAGGAGCTTGATGGAGGAGAAGAGAAGATGGAGCCTCATATGGAGCAGGAGCTTGAAGATGAAGAATAAGATAGAAAGTCTATTTTATTCTTGTATTATGTACTTGTTGTTATGTTCATTGCTCTTTGTCTTCTTGGATTCATTATTAAAGAGCCCAAAGTGCCTTAGCTTAGTCCTAGGAACACTATTCCTGCACTAGGACACTTAGGAAAACCTTAGAATAGAATCAGAAAACTAATATAGAAATCAGACAATCCAATCAGACGTCTAACATGATCATCAGACATCTGATATAGTTTGTATAGATGTCTAAACACTTAGGTTGGATTTAGTGTTCTCTGATCATTACTTTCAGATGATCAGCCCATAGTCAAGACGCCTTAGAAGAGGTTTGATGACTTTGATAGACATTCAGGAATAGGACCGTTGGTTTGTCAGAACATGATCTTCGAGGATCACCTTAGATAGTATTTATATTACTTTCCATATGTCCGTAGAGCCTTCTAGATCTTAGATAAAGAGACGTTAGACATAATCTGACTCGAATTTTGATTTGTCAGATGAATATGACTGTTAGAGCCTCGGGAAATTAGTTCCCGCAGAGAATCTCATACTAGACAATGAGACATTTTGTCAAGACGTTCGACCTATCATCTGACCTACAAACACTAGAACCCTATTTTGATCTTGTCCAATTCCAAGAACTGAACCCGTCTAGAACTAGACATCTAATAACCTTCCTGGACATCTTAAATTGATTTGTTAGACGTTCATCTATATCCAAACCAATCCTGATCATCAACCCTTCATGATCAGTTGTCTGGCCTTTAGATCAGACGAAGCCCCAGACGTTTGACAATAAAACCAGACGTCTAAAACCCCTATCAGACTCATAATTCAACTTGATTCCATTGGGATTTTGGCCCAATCTCTTGAGGCTTGTTTCCAATGGCTACAAGAGACTTCCTAAGCCTTCCAAAGACTTCTTAGGATCTCTATAAATAGGAGAGGACCCTTCCTAAGCTACACACACCTAGGATACACTACTTCCACCATTTATGCCAAGGAAAAGAAAGAAAATCATCAAGAAGTGATCTTGCTCTCCAAGTCTTGTTCCATAACTTTAGAGCACCGAAACTTTGTTGAATTTACGTCGAATCTCTTCCCTATTAGGGAAGTCCTTCTTGCCTGAAGTAGCATAGATTTATCCCTACTTTGTGGCTATATAGGTATTTATTTTTGTATTTTATTTTTGGTTGGGTATTCGCTTTGCGTATTCCTGTCTCCCTCGTGAGACAAAATACTCCTTGTGAGGATGTGGGGTTTGAGGTACGCTACTCTTGGTTCAAAGGTAGCGTGGTTGTAAGAGATTGAACTACCCTCTGTTAAATAGTTTGTTAGTGGATTTGATCTACTCGGTAGATCGGGAAATTCTAAACCGAGTGGTTTAGGTGGTGCTTTTACCCAGGTTTGGGTTTCCACTTAGAAATCCTTTGTGTTCTTGTGTGATTGCTTTTGTTTGAGATTGTTCATTTATATTTCTGCATTATTTCATATCACACAAATCTCACCCCCTCCTAGTTTGGAATTACAAGATCGACCGTGACTCCCTTAATCGAATCCATTTTGAGTTCTATAACTAATTTAAGTGTATTAGTGCTAAGGGCAATTCGAACTACAACTGCGTGTTTTCAAAAACGCGTAACTTCTTAGTCTTAACATCTTATATTTAACTCTGCCTTAGCAACTCTTACATTTTTAGCGTTGTTGCTAGAGAGGCAATGGCCTTTGGTTTAGCCTTAAGTACTTTGTAAATATTAGTACCTAATCATTGTTTGCCTTTACTTATTTTGTTGTGTGAAGGGATCTTGTGAGGAAACTTGCACACACAATCGACACGAGGTGAAGAAGATAAGGTAAGTGTCCTTTTCTTTTACCTAAAAAAAATTATTTTTTTTAAAAATTATAAAAATAAAAAAATTAAAAAAATTTCACCAAATGAGCTACTTTACCTCATTTACTTTTCTATCAACAATTCTAGCCCATTCTTGCTTGTTTGAGTTCGGATAGACTTCAAACTCTAACTTCAAAAATCATCATAGGTTTGGCCTAACTCTGAAAAATTATGGTATCATATCAAGAGATAGCTATAGTAATCAACTTTCATTTCCGACCACTTCTACTTAAAAACTCCCATTGTAGAATTTTTAAAAATTCCTATAGTGAGGGTCTATTAGCATTAAAATAGAGACAGACTTTGTCTGCCTTGCAAATTTGTTACAGTTTGTATAGTTATCAGAATTTATCAAAATTATTGCCGTTGGAATGCTCTTGCAATTCTCTATCTCTAGTAATTTTGGTAAAATTTTTGGACAAGTGTAGCTCTATTTGTTGTCTGAATCTATTTGTAGTGGTTTGTTTGCCCGTTCTAGACCCATCAGAATTGAAAAATCTCGTTAAAATCTTAAAATATCTCAAGCATTTAGACAAAAAATATTTTTTAACACATGATTGATAGAGGATTTAGTACCCATCATTTGGGCTTCATTTAATACTGATTCCACCATATCCCACATAGGAACATTCGTCCAATCTATTTAGAAGTTGCACAACAATAGGGTGTTTCAACATAAGTGTTACTTCTTTTAGAGACCCTATACCAACTTGTGTGAGTGATAGTGATTGAAATACTTGTAATAGACACAGGTTTGAGACGCCACCTTTGTATTGCTTGGGCCGTGATAAACACACGTGAATTCATGATAAAATACTTATTTATGATAGTTCCTAGGCATAGCATTGCATATCTTGTTATAAATATTGCATAACATCCATTGCATGACATTTAGGATAGTTGTGTATTATGTACATTAATTCTTCCATTTTCTATGGCCAGGAGGTAGTGAGACATCTTTATGGGCTTCGGATGAAGAATCCGACCGTAGGGATGAATCCAGAGCGACGATTGCAGTCCGTCAATGTGAAAATCACCTCCATCAGAGCTCCGTAACACCTTCTACAAGAAGAAGATGGATGGTCCAGATGGCGCCACGTGGTGCCATCCAGACCGCCCAATATGAACCACGGCCGCCCCAGCTTCACACATGGAGAGATCTCAGCCGTTGGATCTCAATTCAACGGCTGAGGGGCGCTCTACACTGCGTGACCACATCACCCTCCACATGACAATCCAACTCTTTGGCGCAATGGTGAAGCACCTGGCTTGTGAAGGAGCACGGGTTCAAGACCTACGGGCCTCCCAAATCCGCAATTGAAGGCATCGGCTGCGTGCACAGCTAACCGCACTACAGCAAGCATGCACGTACACAAGGGTGCAGCGCACAGCCAACTGTAGCACAGCACCAGCACGCCAGCGCGCGGGCGACAAGGGGCGCGTGATGCGTGGGCCAGCTGGAGAGGTGGGGGCACGAATCTTTAGCGACAGCCTGGTTGGACCTTTAGGGACGCTTACAGCCATCACTAATTGCTTGTAGATGCAAGGCCAGTTGCGGGCGTGAGCAGTGTGGGCGCGATCTTCAGCGATAGCTGTATGGGGTCTTTAGTGACGCTTGTAGCTATCACTATAGTCCTCTACACGAATTTCTTCTTCTTCCCTCCACCATATAAACACCCTTACACCCCCCATTCCTCTTCATCTCTACATACTATAGTCCTACGTACTCCTAAGCTCTAGTAGCCTACCAAAGCTCCATTAAAGCTTACTCTCAAGCTCCAAAGGTCTCTTATTAGTGTAATGATCCTTTGCCCCAGCAAAATTCGTCCTTTACCCCACCACTTTCATAAGAAGCCTTCAAGCCATCCTCCTACCTCCATTTTGGTAGAAGATCGCCTCCATCTCCTCACCTCCATTCCAGAGCCTCGGCGAAGCATTCCTCTACCCAGCATCCTCTTGCATCTCACCTCTGTCGTCTTACATCTCACCTCCTTCGTCCGAGCTTTCGCCAGGCACCGTTGTCTCGCCGAGCAGCCAATTCGGGAGATTTCCTCTCACCTCTATCTCTTTCATGCTTTCATAGATTATTGTAATAAAAATTTGTGTGATATATCATAGCTGTGTTCTATCTCATTTTGTGAACTTGTCTTGCTTGTCTTTTTATTTAAAAAAGTACAAAAATAACAAAACCTCAAAATACCAAAAAGAAGCAAAATGAAGCACGATTTTCAAACAAAGTAAACGTCACCTAATTGTGTTTGACCCGAGACTCTCCTGGAGTTTCAGTTATAAATTGTATTTGATATACGTGTTTTGCAAGCTACGACGACAGGTTCTCTAAACCCTAATTTTAATTCGTGAAACACGCCTCATCATTTTGGCTCCATTGTCGGGGAGGCAACAGAATTTACTTTCTTGTTTTCTATGCTTCTTTGCATTTACATATTATTAACCCCGCTTGTCTTTGATCTACTATCTTGTAGGTACCCTTGCTTGGAGATCCAAGTGCGGTAGATCGGAATAAAGTGCAGGTAAAGTAATTTGTAAGTGTCCCCCACATTCCCCCCACTAGTTTCATTTCGCCACATTCATAACCAAGAGCTAATCTACTTAGGTGTTTGCATAAACCCTAGGATAGAATTTGTTTGTCTTGTTTGTCACCTCCCTCGCATATTATAAAAAAAAAACAAAAGGATGCCTCTTGTGGGACAAATCAACATACACACTTTATACACCCACATTTGAGGCACGTAACCTAACTTGATTTTTATCTACTCAACCAGGATTCTGACCTATGGAACCGCTACACACAAATCAACACATAAAGGAGTAGAAATCAGTCTAGGTTAATCATTTCTACGTGCCTAATTGGTGGTGCATCTGGGTCACTTGATTGAATTGTTTGGACCACACCACCTAATTTAAAACTGATTCATTTTGTAGCTGCCCCATAGGATTCAATATTTAGGTCAAGCCAGACACTATATTTCTTCTTGATTTATAAAGGAAAAACAGTTGAACTCGTGATTTCAAATTTGGTTTGCCTCCTGAAAACTTGGTTGAATACACCTAATATTTGAATCCTAAAAGCTACTAAGTAATATCTTAATCTTAAAACTCACTTCATTCTTAATAATCTTGCTTGAAAACTTCTTGGTTGTGTACATACACACGCTCACAAAAAAATCATTAAGGGCACAACCCATTAAGAGCCCATCACATTCCAGAAGCACTAATATCCCAAGCCTAACTAAAATTGATTAAACATTGGCCCTAAGGACTGGTTCGCTCGTCAAGATCTAGATTGAGATTGTTCACGATTAACCTGCTTATACTAGTCAATCAGATGTCTAGCTAGGGGAGTAGCATCAAACGACCGTGGCTGGGGGGTACACTAGGAATTGGAGGTGCAAGCTAAAGGAAGAACCTTCTCCTCAATCCCTCCTCCTAACTGGTAGGATTTCCTGGATACAAGTAGAGTAAATCCCCCATAATCTTAGGATGGATTCTGAGAGTCTGTAGACCTTTAGGCTACCCAACCTAAGGATAGGCTTGTATTTTTTGTGCTATAGGGTTCCTTCTCTTCCTCGTCCTTCCGACTTCCTTCCAGTGTATGTTTGGAAGGAGGTCATTGAACCCTAGATTGGAAGGACCTTTAGACCATTCCCGGAGGTGAAGGTTGAGCTATAGCCAAGCAGATCCCATGGCTGATCAACAACCACCTCCTTTGCCCCCGAACCAATAGGAGTTGATTCAGAGGCAGTTGGAAGAATTGCAGCAGATGTAGCAATGGTTTCAACGAATGAATGGTCAAGGCGCTCGGCCCTTAAAGGATTTCTTTGATCCTTCAAACTATGGGAAACGTCCTGGCATCATGATTCCCACCAGAGACATAGAAATCAAGCCCCAAGTCTTAAGTTTGATTAAGCATTTCCATAGGCTTGGCTCGGAGGACCCATTCTAGCACTTGAAGGATCTGACCACTTTGGTTCAGACCACCCGAGCAAGGAATGTGAACGAAGAGCAAATGATCATGAGGCTCTTTCCCCACTCTCTCAGGGATAAGGCCGCGCATTGGTACTGTACCATCGGAAGGCCGATGTAAACATGGGCTGCTCTTAAGTTGGCTTTCCTGAAAAAATTCTTCCCAATCGGACGGACTAATGCCTTTCGATGGGTGATTACCACTTTTGCCCAGCGGCCGAGGAAACCGTTTCATGGTGCCTGGGAGCGATTCCAGGAACTTTTGAGGAAGTGTCCACACCACGAGGTACTGAAATGGCAACTCGTGCAGATTTTCTATCACGGGTTGGTTGAACAACTCCGTAATCATGTGGACGCCTCCTATGGAGGTAATTTCCTCAACAGGGATGCAGATAGTGCATACGACCTATTTTAGGAAATGAGTGAGAACTCAATTAATCATGCCTCCATGGATGTATTCAACTGGTCCCAACAACCTAGGTCAAATGCTAATGAGATCCATAATTCTCATTCATTTGACATGAAATTGATTTGTAATAAGCTTAATAAGATGGACTTGGTTGCTAAAAGAATGGAAGAATGGATGTCTGGGAATTCGTGAAACACATCTACACCCACTCAATCCTAGAATTTGGGATTTCATTCCTCACGAGCTCCCATGGGACAGGAGTTCGTGAACCAACTTGAATCGGCTTAACCTATGAGCCAAGATTTCTTGGAACCTTATGGGTTCCAAACTGGGGCCTTTGATCCCAGTTTTTTTGATCCTTCCTTCTCTCCATCCTTTCCCTATGAGGATGCGTATGCAATGTAGGAGAATGCTAGGTCCAACCCGTATTCCAATACTTATAACTCGGGTTGGAGGAACAACCCTAACTTCTCCTGGAAAAGTCAAGGGCAACAGACCCAAACACGACCCAACAACTATGCATCTCAAAGACCTATGGGTCAGGGTCAAGTATACACCCAGTTGCCCTCGAGATCGGTTACTCAGCCATCTTGGAATGCCCAACAATCTGCAGGGCAGGATGATTTAAATCAGCAGATGGTGGAAATGCAAGGGTCTATGCTTCAGCTTATGCAACAAATGAAGACATCATTGGATAACTTGCAATCCGGGTTAATTGCTAACACCCAACAACTTGGATCTCTACCATTCCAACCTATACCCAACCTGCGCAATGTGCAAAATCAAGGCAATAGAGCCCAAGGGTACGAGAATCAAATGGACCACACGCACATGCTCAGGTGGTTGAGCAGGGTCCCTCCTCTTCTTCTTCTTCTGGTTACATGACCAATCAAGGCCCTCCAATCTTCACTAACCCTCCTCAAGACCCGAACCCATATGCCTCTGCAAACTTTGTCACCTTGAGAAGTGGAAAGCAGACCAAGGACCCTGAATTACCTTCTAGAAGCCAAAACCCTGGGGAGCTTGAGAGAGAGAAGGAGGAGATTGAAGAAGATAATAAGGCCTAGGGATCGAAAATTGATAATACCACTCAAATCCCGTTCCCTGAAGCCCTATTGAAAACCAGGAAGAAGAAAACCTTAGATAGCAACAAGGAGCTCTTGAATTTATTCAAGAGCATAGAGATCAATATTCCACTCCTCGATGCTATTAAGCACATCCCAACTTATGCTAAATTTCTGAAAGAATTATGTACCCAAAAGCACAAGCCAAGAGAACACACTCTGAGGAAGGTGATTCTCTCTGAGCAGGCAAATTCTGTCATCCTGCATCACCTTCCTCAAAGGAAGAAAGATCCTGGTGCCCCCTTGATTTCATGCATTATTAGGGAATACACTTTTGATAGGGCACTATTGGATCTAGGTGCATCCATCAACCTAATCCTGACTTCTCTTTATGAGAAGTTTGGGTTAGGCGAACTTAGGTCAACCTTAGTAACGCTACAATTAGCAGATTGCTCGGTCACTTCATCGAAGGGAGCTATTGAGGATGTAATCGTCAAGGTCAAGGATTTCTATTTTCCCGTAGATTTCTTGGTCCTTGACATGAATGTACCTAACGATTTGAGGAACACGGTCATCATTCTGGGGCGCTTGTTCTTGTTCCTAGCTACCGCTAAGTCCAACATAAACTGTGAGAGCGGTGGTATGGAGATCGCCTTTGGGGATAAGAAGCTAACTCTTGATATTTTTAAGGTGATAATCGGATTTGAGGATTGTGGATTCATTGAGGAGCTCTAGGATCATGATTTTGAGACTTGTATGACGATCAGTGCATTCGAGGGCTCCACCAACTTTAGTGAACCCAACCCACAACCCTTCGTGACAGACCTGCCACATCCCGAAGAGGCTGTTGATTTTGATCATTCCCAACCTTTTCCACTGGATCGTCCTGATAAATCTTCATCAGCATCCTCCCTACCTTCTATACTAACCCACCTCATCTTGAATTGAAACCATTGACTAAAAATTACGAGTTCTTAGGACCTGAGAATACGCTCCCTGTGATTATTAGTGCTGATTTGACAAGGAGCAAGAATTGAGGTTGATTAAGGTCCTTAAGAACAATAAGGAGGCAATTGGTTGAACCATCCACGACCTCAGGGGGATCGAGCCATCTTATTGTAATCATCGTATTTTTATGGAAGATGGATCCCGACCTTCTCGCGAAATGCAAAGGAGATTAAACTCGAATATGCGAGAAGTGATCAAGAAGGAGATAATCAAGTTGGTCGATGCTAGAATTATATACCCAATCTTGGATAGTCCGTGGGTTAGCCCCGTTCAAATTGTACCCAAGAAGGTGGGAATAATCATTACGACTAACAAGAAAGGGGAAACCTTCATCACTTGTTCAGCTTCTACTTGGAGAGTCTGTATTGACTATAGGAAGCTGAACACAACCACCAAAAAGGATCACTTTCCCTTGACATTCATCGATCAAATCCTAGAAAGGTTAGTTGGGCAGAAATACTTTTGCTTCTTGGATAGTTATTCGGGATATAACCAAGTTCCTATCCATCTCGAAGACCAGGAAAAGATAACTTTCACATGTCCCTATGGAACCTTTGCATTCCGTAGAATGCCGTTCAGGCTTTGCAATGCACCTGTGACTTTTCAAAGGTGCATGATGGCCATATTTTCTGACATTGTGGGAGATTTTCTTGAGGTGTTCATGGACTATTTCTCCATTTTCAGAGATTCTTTTGAGTCTTGCCTAGCTAACATGGAATTGATCCTCCAGAGATGCATCAAGACACGACTGGTTCTTAGCTGGGAAAAGAGACATTTTGTGACTCGGGAAGGCATTGCCCTGGGTCATGTGGTTTCTAATCAGGGTATTGAGGTTGATAAGGCTAAGGTGGATGCTATCTCTAGACTTCCTCCACCCACATCCGTAAAACAGATCCGCTCTTTCCTTGGGCATGTGGGTTTTTATAGAAGATTCATCAAGGATTTCTCGAAGGTTTCTCAACCCTTGAGTAACCTTCTTGCCAAAGACATGCCGTTCGAGTTTGGTGAATCATGCCGTAAGGCATTTGATTTGTTAAAAATGGCAGTCACTTGTGCCTCGGTGTTGCAAGCACTGGTTTGGGCAGCCCCATTTGAGATTATGGCCGACATATCTGATTATGCAGTCAGGGCTGTCTTGGGTCAGAAGATTGAGAAAAAGTCCTCTGTGATTTACTACACTAGCAAGACTCTGGATGAGGCCCAGAGGAACTACACCGTTACTGGAAAAGAATTGCTAGCTATAGCTTTCGCTTTAGAAAAATTTATGGCTTATCTTTTAGGTTCTCATGTAATCATTTATTCCGACCACTCGGCCTTGAAACATCTCTTGGCCAAAAAGGATACCAAGCCCTGACTTATTCTCTGGATTCTGTTACTTTAAGAATTTAATCTTGAAATTAGGGATGAAGCAAGGGCACAAAATGTAGTGGCAGATCACCTCTTGAGAATCCTAATTGATTCTCCTCATCCAGATATCCCTATTTTAGACACTTTTTCGGATGAGACTATCCTTACAATCTCGGGTATCCGAACCCCCTGGTTTGCGGATATCATTAATTATTTGACCATTGGACAAATCCCCCAGGATTGGACTAAACAACAATGGGGCAGACTTGTGTCTGAGGCCAACTATTATTTTTGGGATGATCCTGAGCTGTACTACATCTGAGCAGACTAGATTATTTGTTGATGCATCCTAGAAATTGAGTTCCATAGTATACATGAGTTCTATCATGCATCTGCGTGTGAACACTTTTTTGGGAAAAATACTGCTGCAAAAATCTTGCAATCTGGATTCTATTGGCCATCATTATTTTAGGATGCCCAGGAATTCTCAAAGTCATGCACCCGATGCCAGATACTCGGGAACATGGTTAAGAGAGATATGATGCCCCTAAACCCAATACTTTCCGTCGACATTTTCAACATTTGGGGCATCGACTTCATGGGACCTTTTCCTCCTTCATTTGGACACCAGTATATTCTGGTCGCTATTGATTACGTGTCCAAATGGATTGAGCCAATCCCCACCCGGACCAATGACCACAAGGTGGTCATCAATTTTGTGAAGAAGAATATCTTTAGTCGGTTCGGGATTCCTCGGGCGATTATCAGTGATGGTGGCACACATTTCACTCATGCCCAATTTTAGAATTTACTGGGGAAATACGGGGTGAATCATCGGATTTCCACACCCTACCACCCTCAGACAAACGGATAGGCTGAGGTCTCCAATAGGGAGATCAAAAACATTTTGCAGAAATCCGTAAGGCCTGATAGGAAGGATTGAACCTGAAAGCTTGATGATTCTCTTTTGGTCTACCATACGATGTACAAAACGCCTATTGGTATGTCTCCGTTCCGTCTAGTGTTTGGTAAGGCATGTCACTTACCCGTAGTGCTAGAACACCAAGCATTTTGGGCCATCAGGAAATGTAATTTTGACTTAGAGTTGGCCGGGAAGACTAGGAAACTCCAACTATCTAAGTTGGAGGAGCTTAGAAATGATGCCTATGAAAATGCCAGAATCTATAAGGCAAGGACTAAAGCTCTCCATGACCAGATGATTTCACGTAAGAGCTTTGAGCTGAACTAGAAGGCTTGGCTTTTTGATTCTCAACTAAAGCTCTTCCTTGGCAAGCTTAGGTTTAAGTGGGACCGCTCGTTCATTATTGAGCGGATATTTCCTAACGGGGCTGTCGAAATCTCTGACCCAAAGACGGGTAATTCCTTCAAGGTCAACAAATAGTGTCTCAAACCCTTTGTTGACCATGTGCTCCCTGAACCCGTCTTGGACAAGGTTGCTCTTACCTTGCCCTAACCACCGCGGGTCGATCATCGCCTAGCTGAAGGCACTAAACTCAGCACGTGTAAAGAATGTTCCAAGTTGACCAGAATCTAATGGAAACCAAGTGTTATTCTTCCACTTTTACTCTCCTGCATGCTTTCATTTTTAACAATGAGGACATTACATTAGCTAAGCATGGCGGGTGGATATATCTTATGAATCTTTTTGTCAACTGTAATAGTAATTTCCTTTTTTTTTAAAAAAATAGAATTAGGAGACGAGAACTTAGGCATTAGGAGTTGCAAACCTTAAGAATTGATACTTTGGGACCTGAATACTCAAACTCTTCAGGTCTTCAGGCATAATTAGCCTGGGTGTCCACTCGAATGTGGACTTAGTCTTGAGTCCTTGCCAATTCAAATTCATCTTTAATCTAGTAAATAAATTGGGATGATAAGTATGCGACTTATCAACTCGCCCTCTGATTTGAGAGGATTTTAAGTCTAAGCATCTACACACTATTTGCACTGACTCACTTTCCAGCGATTTTTATGGAAATTGGGTAGCTAATGAACTATCTAGGGTGGTATGGCTGGCAAGTTGTCGTGAGTAACAGCCCATTAGCCGGTTGTATAGAGCCTAGCCACAAGACCATTTTCTTTGTACTGCCTTTAGGTAAATCTTAGATTAGGGAAGTCACCTACTTAGGAAAAAAAAAAAGAAAAAGGAGAAAAAAAAAACAAATAAAACCACACTTCCTCGCACGAATATGGCTGCCAAGTTACCGTGGGTAACAGCCCATTGGCCAGTTGTCTAGAGCCCATCTCATAAAAATGCACAATAATTCCCAAAACACTTAGGGAAGAAGGGGGGAAGTAGAATAAATAGGAGAGATATACACTGGGTTGCCTTTGTGTTGACCCCATAAATAAAAGAAGTAGGGAGAAAGCTACCGTTCGAAAAGATAAACCCTTAGGCAAGGTTACCTAGGGTCGTAGAAACCTGAAGTCCGTTTTTACGGCTGGCTAGTGAATCTTTCACTCTTTTCACTAGATGCTTAGCACTTAGAGTCTTTTTCGAGTCTGGGGCAGGTCGGGAACCGTAAAAAGTTATCCTGAAACTCTCAAACTCAAAAAGTACAAAAAAAAGAAAAGAAGAAAAAAAAATTGTGTATCTTCTCTTTTCAAATAAAGCAAGGGCTTGGGCGATCTACATTCTGGGAGACACCCGGGCACTGTTGAGTTTTTGTAATTAGGTCTTAGGGTTGAGATTTTCTGAAGTAATCGACAAATTTTGCCTAAGTAATCAAATCCTGATTCTACTTTTATACATAGCAATTAGGTTAGTTTTGCTAGGGACTAGCAAAAGTTAAGCATGGGGGTATGATAAACACACATGAATTCATGATGAAATTCTTATTTATGAAAGTTCCTAGGCTTAGCATTGCATATTATGTTATAAATACTGCATAACATCCATTGCATGGCATTTAGGATAGTTGGGTATTATGTACATTAATTCTTCCATTTTCTATGGCCAGGAGTTAGTGCGACATCTTTACGGGCTTCGGATGAAGAATCTGATCGTATGGATGAATCTGGAGCGGCGATCACAGTCCATCAACACGAAAATCACCCCGTTCAGAGCTCCGTAGCACCCTCTATAAGAAGAAGATGGACGGTCCAGATGGTGCCACATGGCATCATCTAGACCACCCAATATGAACCACGACCGCCTCAGCCTCACGCATGGAGAGATCTTAGCCATTGGATCTCAATCCAACAGCTGAGGGGTGCTCTACACAGTGCGACCACATCACCCTCCACACGACAATCCATCTCTTTGGCGCAATGGTGAAGCACCTGGCTTTCAAAGAAGGAGCATGAGTTCGAGACCTGCAGACCTCCCAAATCCGCAATTGAAGGCATCGGCTGCGCGCACAAGCACGCATAGCCAACCGCACTGTATCAAGTGCGCACGCGCATAAGGGTGCAGCACACTGCCAACCGCAGTGCAGCGCTAGCACAGCACCAGCGCGTGAGCGCGTGGGCGACAAGGGCCACGTGATGTGCGGGTCAACAGGAAAGGTGGGGGCATAGATCTTCAACGACAGCCTAGGCAGACCTTTAGTGATGCTTATAGCCATCACTAATTGCTTGTTGGTGCAAGGCCAGCTGCGGGTGTGAGCGGTGGGGGTGCGATCTCCAGCGACAGCTGTATGGGGTCTTTAGTGATGCTTGCAGTTGTCACTACAGCCCTCTTCACAAATTTCTTCTTCTTCCCTCCACTATATAAACACCTCTACACCCCCCATTCCCCTTCATCTCTACGTACTATACTCCCACCTACTCCTAAGCTCTAGTAGCCTACTAAAGCTCCATTAGAGCTTACTCTCAAGCTCCAAAGGTCTCTTATTGGTGTTATGATCCTTTGCCCCACCAAACATTTGTCCTTCATCCCACCACCTTCATAAGAAGCCTTGGAGCTGTCCTCCCACCTCCATTTAGGTAGAAGATCGCCTCCATCTCCTTACCACCATTCCAGAGCCTCGGCAAAGCATTCCTCTACCCGACGTCGTCCTGCATCTCACCTTCTTCATCCTACATCTCACCTCCTTCATCTGAGCTTCTGCCAGGCACCGTCGTCTCGCCGAATAGTCGATTCAGAAGATTTCCTCTCACCCCTATCTCTTTTATGCTTTCATAGATTATTGTAATAAACATTTGTGTGATATATCATAGTTGTGTTCTATCTCACTTTGTGAGCTAGTCTTTGATAAGTCCACTTTAGTGGATTATTATTGGGCCTAGGTACTCTTTAAGTATCTATTCATAGTTTCTAATTGGTTGGGAGTTATACACTAATTCATCTTAGTCTGCATATAATCTTGTGCGTCAATTTTATGTTTAATAACGCATGTTATGTTCACATATTCTATATGGTTGGATGCAGGCTAGGTATAAGAATCAAATGTCATTCTACCTATATAAGATGTCTGGAGCTAAGGATGGACGTCTGGGAATTGCTAGGACAAGTGCTTTGAATTTACATTTTTTTAAGACGTCTGATGATGAAGTCAGATGTCCGATAAAGTTCAACCAATGCTTATCGGCGGCTCTAACCACTCGCAATCTTCGCGAGTGGTTAGAGAAGTTTAGGCCGGAAGGAAATAGACGAGAGTTTTTTTTAAAAGGCTCCATCTTCCTGGCTAGCTCTTCATCACCTCCACCCTCTCCACTGTGGCCCTCTTGCCAGCACCGTGAAACCAATGTGTGCAATGTGGCTTGAGCGATCTCCACCGTCGATGCCGCCTACCCCCAAGTGGTGCTCTGTGACAGAGAGCATCACCACCACAATCAACGCCTACCCCTGCTTGAGCCACCTAGCGTGTCGTCACCCCATGTGTGGCGCACCAGCACAACAGGCACTCGGGAACCAACAGCAATAGGCACTCGCGTGCTAGCCCCTGCATGCGCCCTCTTCTCCGTCTTCTTCATTTTCTTCTTCCTTTTCTTTCCACCGATAGAGGAGAGGAGGAACTGTTTACCGAGGCAAGATCAATGTTAAAATCAATGCGTCGTAGTATAGTTGAAATCACTCGAAAACAAAAAAATTTTATTACTCGAAATTGTAAATCCGAGGTCTAACACAGGGAGCAAATTGGGGTTTAAAAATCAAGAACACAACTTTCAAATTAGATATAATATGTAATGAAAAATCGAAGTTATAATTCAAGAAATGTAAGCATAAGAGAACCAAGAAGTCAATATATGAAGACATGCACAAAAGAAAAAGGACATCTGATTTGTGAATCAGACGTCTGAAATGTATAGATACTATAGTGCTATTTCTCTTCTTTTTCTGTCTCTAATCTCTGTCTCTGATCTCCTTCTTCTTTTCTTCTCTGATTTCTTCTGTTCTCGTGCCTTTGCCTTTCTGTCTTTTGCTTCTTCTCCTTCTCTTTCTATCTCTGATGGCTCCTTTTTCTTCTTGGCTTCTTCTTCTTCTCCTTTCTTTCCTTCTCTTCTGCCATCAGCTTTTCTTTAGCTTCCTCCTCTTCAGCCTTGCCTTCTCCTTCCTTAGCTACTTTGGCTGCCGCCCTCTCTTTCCTTGGCTTCTTCTTCTTCTCCTGCCTGTGAGAGCAAAACCTACCCTACCTGCCCCCGCGATCTCTCTTCTTCTTTCTCTCTTAGGCTTGCTCTCCCAGAGCCTTCTCGGGTAATTGGGTCGGGTATGCGTGCCTGAGACCAAGCCCACCGACGTGTGTGGTGGGCGAGGAGTGCAGGTTGGTCGGGTATACGGGTCAGGGCCAGGTCCATGGGCGGTGGGTCACGGACGAGGCAGTGAGGGCGAGTGGGACCTCACCCTGCGGTCAGGAGGTGATAAGCCTCTATGACTTTTTCCTCTTATTTCTCTACGCCCACTTGTTAGCTTCCGAGGTGGGGCTAAACGTCCCACCTTTCTTTGCGAGCGTCCATAGTAGAAATCCTCCTCTGATTGCAGTAGTTGCATAGGGCATCAGTGCCAATTGCTTGGCTGAGGCTATGCGCAAAGAGAGTCCGCGCAACCTGGCACCTGTAGCCTGGAGCGAGGAGCCCTGGAGGGGGCTCCCAAGCAAGCTCCTTGCTACGGCAATAGCGGTGGAGACCTCTAACCCTGTCAGCAAGAAAATGGCCTTGTAGCCTCGCTAGAAAGTTCAGGGAGCTTCGCCTAAACATGGTGAAGGTAGTGCGAGGGTCGACGTGGCGTGGGGTGGCCGGAGCGTGTGTGCCTAGGTCACCCAGTGTACAAAAGTGGGTGTGTGCGGGGGGAGTTCTGGGGGCTTGGCGTGGTGAGTGGAGTGAGGGTCTAGGGTCAGTGAGATGTGGCGGTGCTTGTGTGGTAGTTGGCGAGGCGGATGGAGGCATGGAGCGGTGGGAACACCTCGCCGGAGGTTTGGCCGGAGGTGGAGAAGGTGGTGGTGGTTGCGAGCGTCGAGGAGTGTTTGCAAGAATAAATGATAGAAAAATGATGAGAGGAGAGAGAGGACTTAACTGAGTGAAAATAGAGGAAGGGGGATGCAAAGGAGGCAGCCGGCTCGTATTGTCGTCGCCGAAGACGAAGTACTCAGTGGGAGGAGGATGGCGACGATGAGGGGGTTGCAGGGACGTCGGCTGGTGCGATGCGACACGGATGAAGTGGATAAAGAGAACCCTGCCACTAGTATTTGTGGTAGAGCGACAAGAGAGAGAGAGAGAGGGATCACTAGAGCTTGTTGTGTTATTGACCAGTGGGGGAAGAGAAGAAATAGGAGGTTTCTCAGGCCAATTTCAAGCTTAGAGGCTGCGGGTTGATCTGGGCTTGCTTTTATAGGCCCTGGCAGAAGGTCCTGTGCTTGGAAGCCAAGCTTCCAAGTACGGCAACCTCGCCGGAGTTGGAAGGTCGAAGGTGACCAAAATCTCTTATGCATTGCATGAGAGATTGGATGCCAAATCAGGCCTCTGACTGTGCTCAAACTGGAGGAGATTTCTCAGAGAATTTCCCTTTCAAATTTCAAGGGGTTCTCTGAGGAATCAGGGAGATCTTTCCCTGGATACCTCGCCGGAGTAGGATTCCCTCCGCTATAATGGTAGAGGGACCTAATTGTAAAGAATGACAAGAATCTTAGGGGGGTTTCTGCAGAAGTTTTCAAAAGTTAGGGGTAGAAATGTAATTGGGCTGGACCTGTTTGCAAAGTAGGTCAAGGTGAATTCCCCTTAGGCCTAAATTTTGGTACAAACCTAATTTGAACCTAATAAATCTAATGGTGAAGTTGGATTTTAGGTTTGACCATGTTTGACTGGGAAATTGACACAAAAACCCAAAGTAGGGCAAACATTTGATTGAGACACCAATTTAGGTTGAAATAGGTTATAAGAGCCAAATTGAAGGTTATAAACCCTAGAGGATATTTTTCTATGATTTTTAAAGGGATTAGGTGAATTTTATCTTGACCATAACCATGTTAAATTAAGTGGGTCTATTTTAGGATTACAAGAAGTCATTTAATTCCCAGAATTCACATGAACCCTTTTCTGTTTGAACCGACCCACTTTTTATCTTGTTAAGATCATTTGACCTGTGTTTAGCCATGAGAAATCCCATTGTTGCACTACAATGGTAAAATTACAGTTTTACCCCTTGTTTCTTACTTTTCTTTCAAAAGGGTTATTCATTGAGTTAGGACCTCCAGTTGGTTATGTAGGAGCTTTTGTTCTCCTTTTTGGGTCAAAATGAGCTAGTTAGTGCTCATGATGGTTTCCCATCATACCCCCATGCCTAGCTTTTGCTAGTCCTTTAGAAAAATTTTAAGGTTTCAACTTATATTCTAAATCATGAATTTCTTGATGTCTAGAGATTATGATGAGTGCCTTTTTGTTTTCTTTTTTATTAGGTTAGAGTGCCGACAGTATGCCTAGAGGTACTCAAGTACCAACCAAGATCCGGACCTGACCAGCTCTAGCCTTGGTCCTCCGTGAAGGTTTTTAAAGCCAACAGGAACTATCCTAAGGTTCGTTGGACTCCATGGTTAAAGAACCCATGCTTGCAACGTATTTTAGCCTTGGTTCAGTTTGTAGTGCATTTTTTTGTAGGAGAGAGACAGGGGATTTTTTTGTTTGGAGAGTTTTCTCTCTTTTCTTTTTATTTCTAGCTTCGGATTGACTTCTCAACGCGGTCTGTATCGGATTCCTCGTCCCCATCATCAATCCTCGAAGGGTCTTTGGCAATCGATGCTTCGTGATAGCATTGCCCATGGAAACCCCCAGAACCCTAGCTTTTGAGATTTCGAGATAATCTCACCCATAGCGTTCTGTAGCTAAATCCAGACCTTGGCAAACGACATTTCGTGATAATGCCGCCCATGGCATCTGAACCAGCACAGGGTGCTTACGTGCCCCCGGTAGGATATGTAAATATCCTAGGAGACAAGCACCGAGGAGATGTTATGTTATTGCGCATTTTCAAGGAGAATTTCCTGCCTCTCCGTGTCGGGAACTCATCCAAATCAACTTGTGTTGATCGGCCGCTCCTAATCTAGGCGATTTTTTCCAAACACTTAAACGCTTTTGCATGATTTTGATAATTATGCGCACTGAACTAGACTGTGTGTGGATTATGGTGCTTAGGTTATCGAGTCCCACAAGCCAAAGGTCAGTTAACGAGGCCGAATCTCCCTAAGCCTTAGGCCTAATACTTAAACTTCGCATTTTCCCCAACCTCTTGAGGACTATCCATATCTTAGAGGATACTTGAATTTTTAAGCCTAAGAGTCTAGCCCAAGAGGCTTAAGATCAGCGTTCCTACTAATCTCTTTTGTATCTCATTTAACACTTTTTCCTTCATTTTTCTTTTTCTTGATATGGTCTAGAACTTTAGTTAATCCCTTAATTTCCTACTAATGACTCTTTTTTTTTCTTTTTCATCTTGTGCTCCTTTTTTGATATTTTTCACTTTTCCTCATTTTCTCCTCATGATTTGTATGGCCTCAAAATGCTCTCCCCTCAGTATTTTTTGTTCTTTTTCAAGATTTTTTCATTTTTTTGATGTTTTTTGTGGTATGTGATTTTTTTGTTGAAACTTTTCTTGTGAGATGAGTTTTCATGGTGTTTTACACTTTCATACCCCCCCATGCCTACAATTTACAATATACCCATTGTAAATTAGGTGGGTTTGAATTTAACTTAGATAATTCATTAGAACAGGATTTGGGTGGGCGAACGGGTTGAGGTGACTGTTGTGAACGATTTCTAGATTCGGGTACGGGTACCTGAAGTGGGGTCAGCTGTTCTAATGGATGAACCCTAAAGTGCAATATGAATTTAGCATTGGAATGTCAAGAATGGTTTCAGGCTTTTCAAGAATGACGGGTTGCCTCCTGTTAAGCACTGAGTTTTACTCCATCGGTTGGGCGCAACGAGCTCAGGGAGAATGGAGGGTAAAGGATATGTCAGCCAAATTTGTATCGGTCAAGTCAAAGAATGGTTTGAGTCTCTGACTGTTCACAACGAAAGGTTCTGAATCGTGGTTGAGTGAACTGATCTCAATGGCTCCATTTCCAAAGATTCATCGGATGAGATAGGGTCTGATCCATTTTGATTGTAGCTTTCTTGGGAACAGTTTAAGCTTGGCATCAAAGAGTAGGACTTTTTGACCAAGATGGAAGATCTTTCTGGATATGTGCTTGTCGTGAAAGGCCTTAACCCGCTCTTTGTGAATTCGTGAGTTCTCATATGCATCGTGGCGTAATTCATTGATCTTGCTTATTTGAATCTTTTTGTAGGCTCCTGCCTTAGAAAGATCTAGGTTGCAGTTCCGTACTGCCCAATAGGCTTTGTGCTCTAATTCGACGGGGAGGTGACATGCCTTCCCGTACACCAATCTGAAGGGAGACATACCTAATTGGGTTTTGTGGGCGGTCCTATAAGCCCACAAAGCTTTTGGAAGCCAGGATGACCAATCCTTCCTCTCAGGTCGAACAGTAACCTGGAGGATTTTCTTGATCTCCCAATTTGATAGCTCAGTTAGACCATTAGTTTGAGGGTGGTAAGGAGTAGAGATTCGGTGTGACACCCCGTATTTGGTCATCAGTGACCTGAGCTGAGCATTAGTGAAATGGGTCCCTCCGTAAGAAATTATAGCACGTGGAATCCAGAACATTGAAAAGATGTTCTGATGAGTGAATTTGATAACCACTTTATGCTCAATGGTTCGGGTCGGAATGGCTTCGATCCATTTGGTCACGTAGTCAACGGTGAGTAAAATGTACTCGAAGCGGTCTGAAATAGAGAAGGGTCCCAGGAAATCAATCCCCCATATGTCGAAGATTTCACATACCAAAATCGGCTATAAAGGCATCATATCACGGTGGCTCATGTTGCCTAAGGTCTGGCAACGAGTGCATGCCCTACAGTGATTGTATGCATCTTTGAAAGTTGTGGGACAATAGAAGCTGCACTGGAGGACTTTTGCTCCGATTTTATGACCTGAAAAATGTCCACCGCATGCCTGGTTATGGCAGAAAGATAATGTCTTGAATTTCCACTTTCGCGACACATCATCGAATAATCTGATCAGCACCGATGTGAAAAAGATACGAATCTTCCTAGAGGTAATACTTGGCATCGGAAAGCAATTTGTCCTACTTGGCCTTCGGCCAATCGGACGGGATCTGATGTGATGCCAGGTAGTTTACTATATCAGCAAGCCATGGAAGCGCTGTATTGATAGTCAAAAGGTGCTCATCAGGAAAATGTTCCGTGATGGGTCCAGAAGGGTCGATGATCTTAGAAGGAAGGCGGGACAAGTGATCAGCTACCACGTTCTGTTTTCCCGCTTTGTCGCGAATCTCTAGGTCAAACTCTTGCAACAGCAAGATCCAGTGGATTAATCGAGGTTCGTGTCCTTCGCAAGGAGATGCCTCACAGCTGTGTGATCCGAGTAAATGATAACACGGGAACCCAGGAGATAAGATTTGAATTTTTCCAAGGCAAATACTATGGCTAGCAGCTCTTTCTTAGTAACTGTGTAGTTATGCTGAGCCTCGTCAAGTGTCTTGCTAGCGTAGTAGATGACCATGTGTTTCCAGTCAATTTTCTGCCCAAGTACCCTCCTACAACAAAATCAGATGCATTGCACATGATCTCAAAGGGTTGAGACCAATTAAGGAACTGTAGGATCGGGGCTTGGGTAACTTGATCACGGAGGATTTCAAATGCTTGAGTGCATTCGTTGGAGATTTCGAAAGGAACATCCTGAGAAAGCAGAGAGGTCAGGGGGCACGCGATCTTTGAGAAATTAGGAATGAATCGACGGTAAAAATCGACGTGCCCCAGAAAAGATCGAATGTCCTTGATCGAGCTAGGCATCAGGAGTTTGGAAATAAAGTCCACCTTGGCTCGATCGACTTGGATGCCTTTTTCTGAAATAAGGTGTCCTAGGACAATTCCTTCAGGCACCATGAAATGGCTCTTTTTCCAGGAAAGAACCAGATTCACATCAATGCACCGCCTAAGGATTTGGACCAAGTGCAGGAGACAATCGTCAAATGATTCTTCGAATACTAAAAAGTCATCCATGAAGACTTCCAGATAATCACCTATCATATATGAGAATATGGCAAGCATGCACCGCTGAAAAGTAGCGGGTGCATTGCAGAGACCGAACGTCATCCTTCGGAATGTGTACGTCCCGAAGGGGTAGGTGAAAGTGGTCATTTCTTGGTCTTCAGGATGGATTGCCACCTGGTTATAACTGGAGTACCCATCCAAAAAGTAGAAGAACCTATTTCCTGCTAGTGTCTCGAGGATTTGATCAATAAACGAGAGTGGGAAATGATCCTTCTTCGTGGAGGAATTGAGTCTTCTGTAATCAATGCAGACTCTCCACAAGTTTGCCACACGGGTCGGTATGAGTTCTCCGATTTCAGTCGTGATAACAGTGAGTCTTGCCTTCTTAGGCACAACCTGGATTAGACTCACCCACCGACTGTCGGAGATCGGGTAGATGATCCCTGCATCTAACCACTTAATGATCTCCTTTTTCACGACCTCCTGCAGATTAGGATTTAAATGTCTCTACATTTCACGGGAAGGTTGTGTGCCCTCTTGGGTGTAGATACGGTGTGTGCAGTAAGAGGGGCTGATACCAGTCAAATCAGACGGGATTCCAGGTCAGGTGTGTGTCTGGAGTTGATTATCACAGGAAATGTCTAATTGGAACCCAAATATACGTACTTTAGATGGTCGAGAAGAGGCTTGAGTTCCAGAACAGGGTTATCAACAGCAACGGGTGGTTCTGGGTGTGTGTCAGGAGCAAGGGAAGGAGTTATGGGTGTATCTAAGTTAGATTCGAGCTCCTCTAATTGCGGGTTTTGATCTTCTTGTGGTTGATCGGGAGTAATCAAGTTGTCTTCAATATACAGTTCATCAACCATGACCTTGATATCACATATTTGTTCTATAACACCGCAATTAATCCTTTGTTGGACCTTAAAGATGTCAATTTTCAGTGTTTGGTTCCCAAATTTCAGTTCAATTTAGCCCTCCTCACAGTTTATATTGGCCCTAGTAGTGGCCAGAAAGGGTCTCCCTAGTATAATTGGTGTATCCCTTGGGTTTTCAGGTGCATCCATGTCCAAGACTACAAAATCCACTAGGAAATAGAAATCTCGTACCCTAACAATAACATCCTCGATACTCCTTTAGGTGACTTAATAGATCGGTCAGCTAACTGCAATGTCACCTTTGTCGGTTTAAGCTCAGATTCTTTAAGGTGGTCAAGGAGGGATGTAGGTATTAGGTTTATGGAGGCACCTAAACCTAACAAGGCTCTGTCGAATTGGGTATCACCAATGGTACATGAAATCAGGGGAGTAGCTGGGTCTTTAGCCTTAGGTGGGAGTTTACTCAAAATTACAGAGCTGGCTTGCTCTGATAGTACAATCGGACTCCCACTTTTAGTTCGCGGCTTACGTTTGGGTGTACACACGTCCTTCAGAAATCGTGCGTAAGCTGGTACGTGGCGGATTGCATCCATCAAGGGGATGTTTATATGGACCTATTCAAAGAGCTTGACTAGATCCTCCTCAGGAGCCATGGGTTTGTTTATCCTCTTTCCCTTGGTTAAGGCCTCGGGAAATGGAACCTTGGTTGGTTCCTCTAGAATAGGTCTAGGTTCTTGATCTGGGACAGGGGTGTCTTGGATAACTATCCTAGGGCTTGGGTTACTACCAGGCTAAGAGTGGCTTGGATAAGGTGGGTCTTGAGTTGCTTTACCACTATGGGTTGTTACAGAGTTTAGTCCTGCCTGGTTTTGGTTTGGGGTTGGTAAAATAGGTGGTTGCTGTTGAAATCCCGCATAAGATGTCGAAGCTTCCATCCAGTCGGGTGATGGAATGGAAGGGGCTTGATAAATCATGTGGGCTTGGCCCGGATTTGGGTTCATAACCTGCCTCTGGTTCGACACGTTATTTGGATTCAGCAAAGGTTGCGAAGGGGGTGTGCCAGGTTGGTGGGAATTCGCCATCTGAGCGAGTTGATTGCAGACCTCTGTGATCTCGTCCTTGTGTTGTTTTTGCATCGCCGCATTCATCTTCTGAATGTCAGCCAAAGTCTGAAGGATAAGAGTCATTTGATCTGCTTGGGTTGGGCCAGATTGATAGGTGGGGTTGGGTTGAGGCTGAGGCGGCTGATATGGATGAGGACCTTGTGGATAGGGTTGATATGGTGGTCTTTGATTCTGATTATTTCCCACCCACAGGAAGTTGGGATGATTCCGCCATCCAGGGTTATAGGTATTAGAGAATGGGTCATTATGGATGGCGTTGAGGTCCTCGCAGGTCTGAGGAACCTCAGGAAAATCAGAGTACGAGGGTTCAGAGTTCCCCCAACTAGAGTAGGTCGAATCGGAGTTTCCTCTGATCCTAGAGTCAGATGGGTGTGGATACGGATCCATCCCCTGAGAAGATCGGTGATAGATGTTATGCACAGCTTCCCTTCCAAGAGGTGGCTGTGCAAACGGGTTTTGTGCAGAGGTGGCTTGCTACAGATGTTGAGTCAGCTCATCCACCTTCTTGATGATAGAGACCTTGTCCAACCGACTGGCCATCAATTCCAAATCGACGGATGCGGACAGGCCCTGCATCCTATGTTCTCCCCTTGGATTCGTTGATGCACGGGCATTCATCCTGTCGAATAAGCCTATGGAGACATTTTTGATGGAATTCTTGCACATATTTTCTAGAATCTCCCACATAGTGTCTTCGTGTTGACCCATGATATTTCCTTCATAGGTTGCAGTGACAAATAAGTGGATGTCTTCTTGGAGTCCCTGGTAAAAAGACTGGATTTGTTCCCATTTAGGAACTCTGTGATGTGGGCACTTACGCATGAGATCCAAGAAACGGTCCCATGCCTCATGAAGTGGTTCTCCAGATTGCTGGGTAAAGTGTGTGATCTGGTGGTGCAAGACATTCGTCCGACTAATTGGGAAGAACTTTTTCAAGAATTCAGATTGCAGTTCGACCCACGTGTTGATTGGATGCATCTGAGTCTGATACCAATGAGCTGCCTTGTCCATGAGCGAGAAGGAAAACATTTTCATAAGAAGGATATCCCAATTTTGTACATCTGACCCGAAGGTCTGGGCTAGGTGTTTGAGTTGTTTGATGTGCTGGAAGGGATCCTCGGAATTAAGCCCATGAAACTTTGGAATAGCATGAATCATGTTGGGCTTGAGTTCAGGATCAGGACCTCCAGCCGAGATTTGGACTCGAGGTTAGATCACCATTGCAGTGGGATTATAGTGATCTTGTATCATAGGACATTGTAGCGGGTTTACAAAATTTTGAAATAGGTCATTCAGGCGCTGATGTTGGTGTTCAAGATTGTTATCTTCTTCAACTGGTTGTGCCATGATGATGGAAGAAGGAGAATTCGGTTCTGATGAATCAGAGGAGATGTCTATGTGGTGGGGTTGCTGCACAAACATGGATGTTGAGGCTTGGCCTCAGTGAGAGTGGATTGCTAAAGGAGGTCTTAAGGATGGTCTCAAGGACCTCCTGATAGAATTCGTTCCAAGATCTGATCAATGAACGACAAAGGAAAGTGATCCTTCTGGGTAGTCGTGTTTAGTTTCCTGTAGTCAATGCAGACTCGCCAAGATGTCACAGTGCAGGTCGGGATGGATTCGCCTTTATCGTTTTCATGATGGTGAGTCCTGCTTTCTTGGGCACTATTTGAATCGGACTCACCCACTGGCTGTCTGAGATTGGATATACAATGCCTACATCCAGGCATTTGATGATCTCCTTCTTAACAACCTCTAGCATATTCGGGTTAAGCCGTCTTTGAGGTTGTCTTGAAGGTTTCACCCCCTCATCCGTGTAAATGTGATGAGTGCAACACGTGGGGCGAATACCGCGGAGGTTAGCAATAGTCCACCCGATAGCAGCCCTATGGTCTTGAAGTGTAGAAATCAATTGATGCTCCTATTCTTGGGTTAAGTGGGCATTGATAATGACCGGATATGCCTCACTTTCGCCCAAGAACATGTACTTAAGTGAGTCAGGTAAGGGCTTCAATTCAATCACAGGTGGGTCAGAATCACATATGAGAGTGGGAGGAGCAGAATCGAGGATGGGAATTTGCTGATCCATGTGCACGTGAATTCCCACTGAGTCACTCCCTATGGAATCGGTTGTGACTGCATTAACGGGAAACCCATTAGCTGTAGTCACGTCTTCCTGTAATAACATGGGCGATTCAGTAATATATGGATCAGGATAGTTGGATTTAGGGGTGCTGTGGTCAGAAGCACACCCTAAACAGTTAGATCCTTGGGGAGATATGTGTAATGCAGTGGTTTCATTCTCGTGTGGATCGTGGTTTGAGAACCCTGATAGTGTAGACAAATGAGACATTGGGTCGTCACAAAGGAGCCCAATGCTACCACAATAAGCCGTATCTTCATCTTCACCATCCTCCTCTATTCGATCACAGTCGAAGTTCTTTGCTGCCCTAAATATGTCTAGTCGAAGTCGCTCATTGCCTAGGGAAATCTCCATACACTCGGATGCACAATCGATGTTCGCTTGGGCTGTCGCCAGAAATGGGTGACCCAAAATAATTGGTGCATCTCGGAGATTAGGAGGAACTTCCATATCGAGAACGAAAAAATCTGCAAGAAAGCAGAACCTGTGGACTTTCACGATCACGTTCTCAACCACCCCCCTCGGTGTTTTAACTGATCTGTCAGCCAGCTGAATCGTAACCGAGGTGGGTTTCAACTCCCTAAATCGAAATCGATCAAATACGGCAGTGGGAGTTAAGTTGATGGACGAACCCAAGTCTAAAAGGGCCCGATCAAATGGAGAATCTCGCAAGTAGCAGGATATGAGTGGGGTACCAGGGTCTTTCTTCTTTGACGGTACGTTAGCTAGAATCGCGACGCTAGCTTCTTTCGACAATACCGCCTGTCGTCCAATTCTCGGTTGTCGCTTTGGGGTACAGTAGTCCTTGAAGAACCTAGCGACAGTGCGAATGTGATCGATAGCCTCGAGGAGGGGGACCTAAATATGTACTTCCTTAAACATCGATTTCAGCTCCTCGAAATTCCGCGTGTCCTCTTTCCGTATTGCATTTCGTGTCAGAGCCTCAGGAAAAGGGACGGGAATCTCAGGGTTGAGTGGCCTCTTACCGTTATCTACCGCAGGTGGCTCCCGAGATGATGAAGGAGTCGAATCTACCTGCTGAGAAGGGTGGGAAAAAGCTGAACCTGCCTACCTAGGTGGTGGGTCGAATGTCTTCCTTCCGCTCTGCAATGAGACAGCGTGTGCATCGGCTTGCTGTCCATGAGGTGGTGGGGGAGCGGATGGGGCAGAATATGCGGGATTCTGCAAAGGCGGTTGGCCATGCACGTAATCGGGTGGTGCAGGAGGTGCCTGTAGTATGGCATGTGCCTTTCCTTGCGGTGCCTGAAACCTAGGCAGGGCACCCTGGTTTTGCACATATCGAGGATTCGGGATGGGTTGGGAGGGCAAGGCTCCCTGAGTCCTATGCTCCTGCAACAGCTGGTTCTACGTGTTCTGTATGGTCTGAATCTGATCAGCCATCGCCTTCATAATCTGCAAGCTATCTTGTGTAGATTTCCTCATCGATTCTTGCAGCTCCTCTTTTAGCGCCTCCAAAGGGTCAGCCCGCTTTGGAGGGTGGTTGGCAGCTTGTTGTAGCGACTGGTATAACGAGTGGGGTTGCTGCTGCTGAGACAGGAATGGCTGCTTCCTGGGATACATGTTTTGCGCATTCTCATATTGCCTGGTCTGGTAGTGTGGATCTTGATGTGATCTCTGTGAATTACCAGACTAGGAGAAGTTCGGATGCTGGCGCCAACCAGGGTTATACGTCTCTGAATATGGTTTATTACGCCCGTATCCTTGGATTGCGCTGACGTCCTCATAGGCCGAAGATGTCTGAGACGTATATCCGTCAATGGGGTACGCTTATAATCTGCGAGTGGTGTGTAACCCTTGTCGTAGAGTGCCAGATCTGGATTATTCACGGGATCCTGATATACGGGATCTCGTAAATACGAAGAAGATGCATCCCGAGTGAGTAGATTAAATCTCGAGTAGGTGAAGCTCGGGGTGCATAGGAGGGCCGTGAAGTAGTAGAGCTCAAGTCGGATTGACCCTGACTAATCTAGTCAATCTTATTCTCGATTAAGTTTATTCTATCGTGCTGCTTGACGATGATATCCATGTTAGCTCGAATAGACTCGGCGTGAGCCTCATGGACACCAACCCGCTGCTGACCAGGCTGCTGGAACTAGTTCATAGACGCGGCATTCATCGAGTTCTCCGCTAATGATTCGAACAGCTCAAATGCACTGTTCTCATCTTTTGCGAGAAAATTCCCGCCGCTAGATGCATCGGCCAGATATCGATGTGTGTCATCTAGCCCGTGGTAAAAATTCTGAGCTAAGTGTCATTTGGGTATACCATGATGTAGGCATTTCTGGAGAAGGTCATGAAATTTGTCCCATGCTACATGTAATTTCTCCCTTGCTCCCTGGGAGAAAGTCGTGATTGTGCACCGCATTGCGTTTGTTCGACCGATTGGGAAGAACTTTTGCAGGAATTCACGTCGTAATTCCAGCTAGGTTCCAATTAGCTTCCCAATAGTTTTTAACCAGTATGAAGCTTTGTCCCTCAGCGAGAACAGGAAAAGCTTCATCAAAACAATCTTGAGATCAATATTCCTGGGTCGAATCGTTTCAGCGAGTCGACTCAGGTCCTCAAGGTGCTGGAACGGATCTTCGCTTGATTTCCCGTAGAAATGAATGCTGATAAAACCAATTACATTGGGCTTGAGCTCAAATGCATCTCCGTTTGCGGGAATTCTGACTAGCGGTGAGACGATAGGTGCGGATGGGTCGTAGAAACCTGTAGTTGTTCTCCTCATGGTGGGTGCAGCATCCTGTCAAGCGCCATCAGAATGCGATCCATGCTCTGCTGATGCCGCTCCTTAGATTCGGCGCCCGGGCTTCCAGACGAGCCATCAGGTCTAGA
Organism: Thalassia testudinum; assembly: GCA_037157565.1. Classification (NCBI taxonomy): domain Eukaryota; kingdom Viridiplantae; phylum Streptophyta; class Magnoliopsida; order Alismatales; family Hydrocharitaceae; genus Thalassia; species Thalassia testudinum. The sequence continues at coordinate 51,983,263 of JAZHRO010000035.1, read as the reverse complement.
TTCTCAATGTCCTGACCCTGTCTAGGTCCAGGTCTAGGATTTGCCACGGTGGCTCTTGGAGTAGAAGAAATGGGGTGAGAAGATGGTCTGGGCGAGGTGACTCGCCTCCTTGGGAGTGGCTCCCAAGGTCCAGCCAAGTGAGGGCGAAGTGACCTCCTTCCGTGCATACACCGCCCAACCCCTGGGTTGGTGTAGCCACATAGGACAAGGCTAAGGCTCTGTCGATCAAATGGTCCTTATAGATCAGGTGACCAAATTTTTCGTTAAAGATTTGAATTCCTGAAGATAAGTTCGTCGTACAACCGACTGAAAGTGGTTCCCGCCTTTCAATCTAAACCCAGCCAGTCTGGTTACGAGGGGACTAAGGGGAAGGTTCTTCCTTTGGCTTACGCCTCCGGTTCTATTGACCCCCGAGCCGCGGTTGTTTGACACTACCCAGCAGACTTAGTCACCAGGTTCGGCAAGAGAGATTAAAATCACCCAGTAGTACGACAACGAACTCGGGTTGATTTCGTGTTTTGAAAATTAATTTTAAACCCGTTTTCTTTAGTGGGGTTTGTGGTGAGTGGCCCACAAGGTGACCAAGCTCACCGGCTAACTAGACTTGACTAAGTCTAAGTTAGCCCAACGTGTGGTCTCTAGTTGTAACCCTAAGGGTTTAACCTAAGTTGCATGCACTTCTAAGGTTTTTCTCTATTTCAGCAGACCACAAAAGTAATGTTGATTCTCTGATAATAATTGGAATCCAATTAATTTGAAATTTTTTGAGTAGATTCCACTTTCAATTTTTTTGGAATTTTTATTGTTTCAACCGAATTTTTAGGGAATTTTGAATTTTAGGGTGTCAGATCTGGAATTTTGACCCTAGTCAATTTTTTTGCTTTGAATCAATATCAAATGACCTTCAAAAATTTGGAAAAAATATGGAAAATAAAGCCAATGAGATCAGCTTTCAACCCCACCATTTTTAGTTAAAACAGATTCATGGATTACTCGAAATTGCTTTTTGAAATTTGAAAAATTTTGAATCTGGGTCAGTCTGAACCCCGTGCACTTCACGAATTTTTAAAAATTGTATACTTGAATTTTTTCAAAGTAATCGTGGCATTTGAAAGATGGTTTAAAAATAAAGGTTTAGTCTGAATTTTAGAATTTTTTACTAACGAATTTTTCGGCAATCGAATTTTTAATTTAGATTTGAAATCTGGTCGAAAATCAGAAGATGGTGGAAAAGCTTTTTAAAGAGGTTTGAATTTGAAATTCGAGCCTTCCACCAAAAAGATTTTTTTTTCAAAACTCTTGCACTTTTTTTTTTCAAAAAGAATTTTTCAAAAGATTCAACAAAAATATCTTTTTTTTTTCAACTAACCTAGATTCAAAAGGAAACCTAATCTAGATTTCTTTTCAAAAAAGTTTTTTTTTTTTTGATTTTTTTTTTCACGGAGAATTTGTCGAAGGAAAGTGCAGAAAGTAAATCTATTCCTAGGGTTCAGAAAAAGAAACCTAATCTAGAAAGAGATGACGTGCACCTGATTTTTTTTCTTTGCCGTGCTCGTTGTGTGCGCAGATCCCGTTCTTTTCTGTTTTTCCTGCACATCAAAAACAAAGCAGAGAGATATTTGTCAATGATAGTTTCAAGATCGAAATCATACAAAATGACGTTGCCTCCCCAGCAACGACGCCATTTGACAGAATCTGTTCTCGCGCATTTTGAAAGTCGTCGAAATCGTAGTATAGTCACGCAAAAACGTTCGTCAAAAAATGATTTCTAAAGATAACGAGACTTTGAGTCCCGGTCATTCGTCTCTGGGAGGAGTTGTTTTCGCTTTTGAAATCGATCTTATCCAGCTCTACTTTGTTTAGAATCGCATGCCGGTTCGTGATTATTACGTATTTAGGTATGACTTGCTTAGTTGCAAGAATATTAAGAGTTAGAAACAGGCAACATTAATCACGCAAATATGATAATAGTAATCATTAAGCTCATGGTGATTTCAAACGTATATATATATATATATATATATATATATATATATATATATATATATATATATATATATATATATATGCATTTTTTCATTCATTCATTGGAGAGTTGTTGCACAAGGAAATCTAGAGGAAAGCTTATACATAAATGCTTGAAAATTAAACCTAGCTACCAGAAAACGATTGCATACAAGAATCAGCAGGGGGATTTCGCATGCATCATTGGGGGAGAAGTAAGACTACACTACTAAGCAGTAAATGAAAGCAGTAAAGATTGAAGAGCATGATTTAAAGCTAGAAGAATAGAGGGCATTCAGGGGTGGTCCCCGATGGCCATGGAGTGTTCGAGAGGAGAATGAGGAGCGGCCAATGTAGCTTAGACCGACTCTTGGAGAGAGGTAGGGTTGATCTAGCATCCCGGTATGGTGTCCTCCATGGTGGTGGTAGTGAGCTCGTGGAGGTGGAGTGACTATCTAAGTGGAGGTGGCGTGAATGGCACCAATGAAGTGCAATTGCCAAAGAAGTGAATGGAGGTGTTTGGCCACCCATGGGGTCTTTTTATAGACCCAATGGCTTCTCTCTAGAGAGGTGTAGAACTCTCTAGAGAGAGTCCAAGAGTGGCTGGCCACATGTGGGTGGATGTTGTCTTTGAGATCCAAAATTGTGGATCTCAATTTGAATGCCTCTTGGTTGCTAAATTTGGCAACCAAGAGGTGGCGCCATCTCAAGAGGTCTCTAGAGAATTCTAGGGAAGTGTGTGTGCGTGAATGGGTGTGTGTGTGTGTGTGTGGTCGTGCTCTATGTGGCTAGGTGGCTTAGGTTAGGTCCTAAGGGGTTTGGGTAGGTGTAGGTCCTGAATTAGGGTTACAAACCCTAATTGCTAAGGGGAAAATGCAATTAAACTTAACCTAAATTTAATTGAATGCGTGTGAACCTATTTGAGAGTGGAATAACTCAATTAGGTTGGGTATAGGTCAATTGGACTCTCACTAAGTCCAATTAAGCTTGAGTGGGTTGAGATCTAAGCTCAATTGGACTCAATGAGTCCAATTGACTTAGGTGAAGGTAATTGACTTTGATCTAAGTCAATTAGGTTTAGTGAGGACCTAATTAGGTCCTTAGGTAGGTCTAGAGGTGATGTACTAGGGTTAGGACACCTTAATTTAGGTTCCTATGGGGTTGGGATTAGGTCTAGGGAGCTAGAGATCCAGGATCAAGACTTGAATCTCAAAATAGGGACTAGAGACCAGTATCAGATGTCCAATAATAGGATTAGACGACTTATACTCAAAAATTAGAAATCCAGACTTCAGTTCTGGACGTCCAATTTGAGTCAAGGGGAAATTAGGGTTCTGTTTTGGGTACTCTGTAGAAATTGGACGTTCGACAAAGTGTCTGGACGTCCAATAACACTGCAGAAGTGGGTTTGAGGTGTGCGTGAGATGGCTAAGGGTCCTAGACGTCCTATAACTTATCTGGACGTCCAGATAAGGGTTGGAACTAGGGTTTTAAGGCTTCCTAGGGTGTTGTGACCTAATCTAAGGTTGGCTAAGGCTTGGGGAAGTCTCTAGGCTATCCTAGGACTAGGATGGACCTAAGCTCTTCACTTTTTACTGCTTTATTCCTACTTAATAGAATAGCAAACTTTAACCCCCTTACATTTTTGTTCCTATATCTAAACTAAGCTTTCTACTCCAACTCTGCTGCAACTCCCATTATTATGGACCCAGCTTCAGATCCTACTCCAGATCTAGCTCCAGATCTGCTTATTGCCTGCAATCGACATAATATACTTAATCAGCACATTATAACATTATTTTATGCATAGCTAAAGGAAAGCAATAAAGATGCAGATAATGCTTATGCGTGCATGAATTTCCCTAACTTATGCTAAGTTCTAACCTAAGTTAGGTCAATTAAGACCTATGATTGCTACGCAATCACCTCCTACCAAACATGCACTGATGGTTTAGATGAGATTAGAATGTGCTGGACCCAATCAAGACACCCAAAAATTTGGATGATTATAGAGGTTCAGAGCAGATGATACCCCTTAGTCAGGAAAGCCGTCCACCTGAGAAATACCTGAGTAGCCAGAGAGGGAGAGTCCCGCAAAGACCCCTACACGGTAGTGCATCCCCACGAGTTACAGGATTTCCCCCATCTGACCTCTCTTGTCACTGAGATTCCAGGTAGACCAGATTTCCCCCATCCGACCTCTCTTTCCTTCTCTTCTACCTTTAGTTTTTCTTCAACTTCCTCCTCTTCAGCCTTGCCTTCTCCTTCCTTAGCTTCTCTGGCTACCGGCCTCTACTTCCTTGGCTTCTTCTTCTCCTACCTGCGAGAGAAAAACCTACCCCTACCCGCCCCCACGATCTCTCTTCTTCTTTCTCTCTTAGGCTCGCTCTCCCAGAGCCTTCTCGGGTAATCGGGTCGGGTATGCGTGCCTGGGACCAGGCCCACCAGCATGCGTGGTGAGCGAGGAGTGCAGGTTGGTCGGGTATACAGGTAAGGGCCAGGTCCACGGGCAGTGGGTCACGGATGAGGCAGTGAGGGCGAGTGGGACCTTACCCCGCGGTCAGGAGGTGATAAGCCTCTGTGACTTTTTCCTCTTATTTCACTGCACCCACTTTTCAGCTTCCGAGGTAGGGCTAAACGTCCCACCTTTCTTCGTGAGCGTCCACAGCAGAAATCCTCCTCTGATTGCAATAGCTGCATAGGGCGTCAGTGCCAATTGCTTGGCTGAGGCTATGCGCAAAGAGAGTCTGCGCAACCTGGTACTTGTATCCTGGAGCGAGGAGTCCTGGAGGGGGCTCCTAAGCAAGCTCCTTGCTGCGTCATTGGCGGTGGAGACCTCTAACCCTGTCAGCAAGAAAACGGCCTTGTAGCCTCGTCAAAAAGTTCAGGGAGCTTTTCCTAAACACGGTGAAGGTAGTGCGAGGGTCTGCGTGGCATGGGGTAGCTGGAGCATGCGTGCCTAGGTCACCCAGTGTGTGCGAAAGTGGGTGTGTGCAGGGGGAGTTCTGGGGGCTTGGAGCGGTGAGTGGAGGGTCTAGGGTCTGTGAGATGTGGTGGTGCCTGTGGGGTAGTTGGCAAGGTGGATGGAGGTGTGGAGCAACGGGAACACCTCGCTGGATGTTTGGCCGGAGGTGGAGAAGGTGGTAGTGGTTGCGAGCGTCGAGGTGTGTTTGCAAGAATAAAAGATAGAACAATGATGAGAAGAGAGAGGACTTAACTGAGTGAAAATAGAGGAAGGGGGATGCAGAGGAGGCGGTCGGCTCGTATTGCCGTCACCGAAGACGAAGTACTCAGTGGGAGGACGGTGACGATGAGGGGGCTGCAGGGATGTTGGCTGGTGCGGCGCGATGCGGACGAAGAGGATAAAGAGAACCCTACAACTGGTATTTGTGGCAGAGTGACGAGAGAGAGAGAGGGATCGTCGGAGCTTGCTGAGTTATTGGCCGGAGGGGGAAGAGAAGAAATAGGAGGTTTCTTAGGCCAATTCCAAGCTTAGAGGCTGTGGGTTGATCTGGGCATGCTTTTATAGGCCCTGGTAGAAGGTCTTGTGCTTGGAAGCCAAGCTTCCAAGAACAGCAACCTCGCCGAAGTTGGAAGGTCAAAGGTGACCCTAATCTCTCATGCATTCGTATGAGAGATTGTGTGCCAAATCAAGCCTTTGATTGTGCTCAAATTGGAGGAGATTTATCAGAGAATCTCCCTTTCAAATTTGATGGGGATTCTCTAAGGAATTAAGATCTTTCCCTTGATACCTCACCGGAGTAGGATTCCCTCCGTTATAATGGTGGAGGGACCTAATTGTAAAGAATGATGAGGAAGTTAGGGGGTTTCTGCAGAAGTTTTCAAAAGTTAGGGGTAGAAATGTAAGTAGGCTGGACCTATTTGCAAAGTAGGTCAAGGTGAATTCCTCTTAGGTCCAAATTTTTGATACAAACCTAATTTGGATGTAAGGAATCCAAGGATGAAATTGGATTTTAGGTTTGACCACATTTGATTGGGTAATTTACACAAAAATCCAATTTAGGGTAAACATTTGATTGAGACCCCAATTTAGGCCAAAATAGATCCTAAGGGCCAAATTGAATGTTCTAAATCCTAAAGGATATTTTTACATGAATTTGAGAGGGTTTAGGTGAATTTTATCATGACCAGAACCTTGTTAAATTAAGTAGGTCTGTTTTAGGGTTACAAGAAGTCATTTAATTCCCAGAATTCACATGAACCCTTTTCTATTTGAACCAACCCCCTTTTTATCTTGTTAAGATCATTTGACCTGTGTTTAGCCCATGAGAAATCCCGTTGTTGCACTGTAATGGTAAAAGTGCAATTTTACCCCTTGTTTCTTGCTTTTCTTTCAAAAGGGTTATTCATTGAGTTAGGACCTCCAATTGGTTATGTAGGAGCTTTTGTTCTCTTTTATGAGTCAAAATGAGCTAGTTAGTGTTCATGATGGTGTTCCCATCAGGAACCCATAGCCACCATCATCGCACAACCACCTTCTCAACGGGCCAACGACCTCCTACCTCACCACCAACATCGTCGGCGTCCTCTTCGAGTGTAGTAGCACCCACACCACCAATCGGCAGCTCCTTTACCGCTAGCAATAACACACACCACCGGTCAGAATTCCTAGCCATCTGGCCGCTCCCGAGCTCCACCGACTGAGCTGTCGCCACCAGCGGGTTCCTTACCTCTGGCCAATCTCTCCCAGCCGAGCTCGTCGACCGTCATCCCTTCTTCGCACGTGAGCACCCCTGAGAACCTCCTCCCCTATTTTGCTATAGTGGGGGAGCTATTAGTTGGCTTTTGAATTTTTCAGTTGAAAGAACTATTGCTTTATTTGTGAAATTATTTTATTACATCAATATTGCATGCCAAGCACTTTAACTTCTTCTCCCTCTCTCCTTTTATATCATGAAATGGATGGACTTGAATGAGAGGTAAAGATTTGGCTTAAAGAAAAAGAATAATCTTACTAATTATTTTCCTGGGAACAAGATTTCATGCACTAGAAGCCTTGGTGAATTTATTGGTTTGTGACTCCCTGTGATACGACTTGAAGTGTGGTATAATTTCAGCATATTTTTAGTAACTTTGATCGAGGGTTTTTCCACCACATTACATATTGCGACGATAGAATTTTCTAATATAAAAGTATTTTGAAAAGTGAAAAACACTTGACCAAATGGCACCATTTCCGGGGAGGCAATTGACGTAATAAATTCACCTGACTTTATCTCTGATTACTCTGAATTGCGCATTTATGTGATCATTCTTTATCTTTTCTGTGAGAGGAATCTGATAAAGCGACAAGCGTATGACAGGATCCGTTCTCGCGCATTTGAAAGTCGTCGGATCGTAGCACAGTCACGCAAAAACGTTCGTCAAAAATTAAGTTTGTAAAAATAATCAGACTTGAGTCCCGGTCATTCGTCTTTGGAAGGCGTTGCTTTTACTTTTGAAATCGATCTTACTCTACTTTGCTTAGAATCGCATGTCGGTTCATGATTATTATGTATTTAGGTATGACATGCTTAGTTGTAAGAATATTAGGAATTGGAAATAAGCAACTTCAATCACACAAAAAGAATGACAATTATTAAGCTCATGGTGATTTCAAACATATAGAGACAAATATATATATAAAAACATTTTTCATTCATTCAGCGGGAGAGTTGTTTGCAGCATAAAATGTAGAGGAAAGCTTGTACGTAAATGCTTGAAAATTAAACCTAGCTACCAGAAAATGATCGCATACAAGAATCGATGGGGAGATTTCTCATGCATCATTGGGGGAGAAGTAAGACTACACTACTAAGCAGTAAATAAAAGAAATAAATATACGAAGAGCTAAGCTACTAATCTTGCAGAAGGAAGGGCATTCGAAGGTGGTCTCTGATGGCCTTTGAGTGGTTGAGAGAGGAAGGATGGGTAGCCAGTGGAGCTTAGGCCGGCCCTTGGAGAGAGATTGGGGAGCTGATCCAGCTTCCTGGCGTGGACATGGTGGCCTCCATGGTGGTGCTCAACTCGTGGAGGTGGAGTGGAGATGGGAGTGGCTAGCCTAAGTGGAATGAATGCCAAGGAAGTGAATGGGGGTGCATGGCCGCCCAAGGGGTCTTTTTATAGACCCAATGGCTTCTCTCTAGAGAGGTGTAGAACTCTCTAGAGAGAGTCCAAGAGTGGTTGGCCACATGTGGGTGGAGATGGTCTTTGAGATTAAAGAATTATGGATCTCAATTTGAATTCCTCTTGGTTGCTAAATTTGGCAACCAAGAGGTGGCACCATCTCAAGAGCTCTCTAGAGAATTCTAGAGAAGTGTGTGCGTGAATGGGTGTTTGTGTGTGTGTGTGTGGTCGTGCTCTATGTGGCTAGCTGGCTTAGGTTAGGTTCTAAGGGGTTTGGGTAGGTGTAGGTCTTGAATTAGGGTTACAAACCTTAATTGCTAAGGGGAAAATGCAATTAAACTTAACCTAATTTTAATTGAATGAGTGTGAATCCTAATTGAGAGTGGAATAACTCAATTAGGTTGGGTTTAGGTCAATTGGACTCTCACCAAGTCCAATTAAACTTGTGTTGGTTGAGATCTAAGCTCAATTGGACTCAATGAGTCCAATTGACTTGATCTAAGTCAATTGGGTTTGGTAAGGATCTAATTAGTTCCTTAGGTTGGTCTAGAGGTGATGTACTAGGGTTAGGATACCTTAATTTAGGTTCCTATGGGGTTGGGATTAGGTCTAGGGAGCTAGAGATCCAAGATCAAGACTTGAATCTCAAAACAGGGACTGGAGACCAGCATCAGACGTCCAATAATAGGATCAGATGACTTATACTCAAAAATCAGAAGTCCAAACTTCAGTTCTGGATGTCCAATTTGAGTCAGGGGGAAATCAGGGTTCTGTTTTGGGTACTCTGCAGAAATTGGACATCTGACAAAGTGTTTGGACGTCCAATAACACTGCAGAAGTGGGTTTGAGGTGTGCGGGAGATGGCTAAGTGTTCTGGACGTCTTATAACTTATCTGAACATCCAGATAAGGGTTGGAACTTGGGTTTTAGGGCTTCTTGGGGTGTTGTGACCTAATCTAAGGGTAGCTAAGGCTTGGGGAGGTCTCTAAGCTATCCTAGGGCTAGGATGGACCTAAGCTCTTCACATTTTATTGCTTTATTTCTACTTAATAGCATAGCAAACCTTTAACTCCCATACATTATTATTCCTATATCTAAACTGGGCCTTCTGCTCCAGCTCTGCTACAACTCCTGTTATTTCAGATCCAGCTCCAGATCTGCTTATTGCCTGCAATCGACATAATATACTTAATCAGCACATTATAACATTATTTTATGCATAGCTAAAGTAAAGCAGTAAAGATGCTGATAATGCTTATGTATGCATGAGTAGCCCTAACTTATGCTAAGTCCTAGCTTAATCTAGGTCATTTAAGACCTATGATTGCTGCGCAATTATACCCCCATGCCTAAATCCTGCTAGTCTCTAGCAAATGCAAGACTAAATTATTTACAGCAAAGGTCCCTACGGGATTGATTATTTTATCAAGCGTATGCCTAGAGATTTTTGTCCTTTTTTTTTTCATCCTATGCTCTAGAAATCTAGACAATCGTAAAAGTGCAGCTATGTAGCTTTTACAACGGATTCAAGTGAAAAAACTGATTTACCTCTAAAGGCTGTACTTGACCCCTAGTAAAAATTCTAGCAGGATAGGAAAACTTCTTCCCACGGGGTATTCAAGATATTCTATGAATTCCATGCCGGCTTTAGGCTTAGGTAGAGAATCTCTGAGGGAAAGGATTATATATTTGGTGGCTCATTCTCACTTGGTGCTATATAGAGACTAGTACTACAGAATCTAGATTCCCAGACTACTAAGTAACTCAACTTAGAGAAAGACGAGAAAAACTATGCTCTCTTTGATTCCTTTGTATTAATTCTCTCTTACTCTTTTTCTTTTCCTTTTCTTTTCTTTCGTAGAGCTCACAACTTCACCAGACTCAAACATAGGATTTGTATTTGGTGGTCTCACTAGGCATTAACACTTTAATTGAGTTTTCATAACCTTAACACTAAGTCAAAATTCCTCAGCCAGTATTTGGGCGGTCAGAAACACAAGAAAAATAGGTTAAGGCCATATTTGGTGGAGCTCAATTTTATTTGGTGATATTGCCTCGATGAAATAAACACTAAATATTCATTCTTTTCTTTGCTTTTTCTTCTTTTACTAATTTTTTTTTTCAGCATAACACAACTGGCATACATCCATGAACTTTATTGAGGAGGCATTATTTGGGATTGGTGGTACTCAAGAGACATTGGGTGGCTTATTTGGTGGAAGTGCCTACTTACAGCATTGGGAGAGACAGATAGGATAGTGTATTTCTGACCTTGACATCAATACCCTCCTTCAGCTGAGGATTCCGTAGAGAATGGTTGTAACCATCCACCTTAGCCCTATTTTTATGAAAACTCGCTCTCTGCGTATTTGCCTTATTTGGTGGCTCTCAAAATTTTGCACAAAAATGTATACGCAGGAACCGAAAGCGAAAACTATGTCTAATCTCATAGTATCATCACCTAATTATCTAGGATTCTAGATTCCTTGCACTAATCTTAGAGCACCAATACACTCTACTCTCATCTCACACTATTTGGTGGATTTTTAGAGGAAAATTTGCCTGACTCCCAAAACACTGTCCCGGGGTTCAGGAAAAGAAGCACTGCTTCTTCTCGACAGACTGAAGACGTTTACTAGCCTTCACTGTGAATCCATTGCAAATTCTACGTGTGTGTGAAAAGTTGTACTGGATTCCAGATTACAGGAATCAACTAGAGGATAAAATCCCTAATGCATTCTCTTAATAAAATAATCTTATTCATGAATGCAATATGTATATATGATATAAACATGTATCCTCGCATAATTTGTACTTCGTGAATTTTCCATATCGGGTTACAATCAGCTTGACCCTAAATTTAGAACAAAAGGTGAGCGGGTGAGTTTGAAGTGGCTGTTGCGAATGATTTCTAGCTCCAATGCGAGCGTTGGAAGTGGGGTCGGTTGTTCTTTTATTTTGGGTCCTAAAGTACATTTTTCATGCAGCTCCGAGATTTTCCTAAATGTTGGCATAAAAAATTTTTAGTTTTTCTGTATCTACCCCCCATGCATAAGTTCTTGCATGTCCTCATGCATGAATATAAAAGAAAATAAATCTGACAGAGGATGAGCGGGTAGAAGTCACCTGTAATTGCTCTTGAAATTATATTCAGCTCCAGCCAACTTGTAAACATACAAAGGGGACATATGCTAAAGCAAAAATATGCTATGTATAAAAATGGTCATGTATAGATGATGGTGGAATGTGGAGTGAATGGTATTTATACGTGTTGTTTAACGCCTCCAGCTGGGCGAGCAGTCAGTCACACGTCCTCACTAAGATGAACAATCTCGTCAGGTGGAGGAGGTTCCTGGCCCAAAAATGGTTCGAGGCGCTGGCCATTTACCGTGAATATATGCCCAGATTTTAGGTTCTTGATCTGGACTGCCCCGTTAGAATATGGCTGTATCACAACATACGAGCCAGTCCATTTGGACTTAAGCTTCCCCGCGAACAGTTTTAGCCTTGAATCGAACAACCAGACTCGCTGGTTGGGCGTGAATACTTTCCTCTGGATGTGGCGGTCATGAAAGGCCTTGGTCTTGTCCTTGTATATTAATGCATTCTCATAGGCCTCCCACCGGATTTCTTCTAATTCGCTGAGCTGGAGCTTCCGTTCTCGACCTCCTGCATCGAGGTCGAGGTTGCATTTTCGCACTGCCCACAAGGTGAGGTGTTCCAGCTCTACAGAAAGGTGACAGGCCTTGCCATATACCATGCGATATGGTGACATTTTGAGTGGGGCCTTGTATGCAGTTCGATATGCCTAGAGTGCATCGATTAATTTGTCAGACCAGTCCTTCCTGTCTGGTCTAACCGTCTTCTAGAGGAGCAGCTTGATTTGATGGTTAGACACTTTAGCCCGCCCATTGGTCTGCGGGTGATATAGAGTGGCTATGCGGTGATGTACCCCGTATTTCTTTAATAATGACCTGAAGTGGGTGTGGATGAAGTGGCTTCCCCTGTCGCTAATCGGAGCGTGGGGTATTCCGAATCTCGCGAAAATATTTTGCTGTACGAAAGAAATGACGATCTTGTGGTCAGCCCGTCTAGCCGGGATGGCCTCGACCCACTTCGAGACATAATCAACGGCTAGCAATATGTACTCGAAGCCATGCGAGTTCGGAAAAGGGCCCATAAAATCGATGCCCCGGACGTCGAATAGTTCTACGACCATGATGGGTTGGAGTGGCATCATGTCTCTCCTGGTCATAGAACCGACCGGCTGACATCGTTTGCAGTGTTGGGCATAATCGTGTGTATCTCTGAAGATGGTTGTCCAGAAAAATCCCGATTGCAAAATTTTTGCGGCGGTTTTCCGTCCTGAGAAATGGCCACCACACGCATCATTGTGGCGGAAAGATAACACACTGGGGATCTCAGAGTCTGGGATGCATATGCGGATAATTTGGTTCACTCCAATGCAGAAGAGCAGTGGGTCATCCCAGAGGTAGTATTTGGCTTCTGCAATGAATTTGAGTTTCTGGTTTTTGGATAGGTTCACGGGAATTTTGCCTGTGGCAAGGTAGTTTGCGAAATCCGCATACCGGGGGAACTCAACAGCATGAATTGCCAAAAGTGATTCATTCGGAATTTGTTCATGGATAGGCAGGGAATAAGGAATGTGGTCTGGGTCCAATCTGGACAGGTGATCCGCCACAACATTTTGTTTTCTGGCTTTGTCATGGATCTCGATATCAAATTCCTGCAATAGAAGGGTCCATCTAATGAGTCGTGGTTTGGCATCCTTCTTTGCCAACAAATGCCGGAGGGTGGAGTGGTCAGTGAAGATGATGACCTTGGACCCTAATAAATATGATCTGAATTTCTCCAACCCGAATACTACTGCTAGCAGTTCTTTTTTGGTGACAGTGTAATTACGCTGAGCCTCATTCAGCGTCTTGCTAGCATAGTATATGACAAAAAGTTGTTTCTCCTGACGCTAGCCTAAAACATCACCGACGGCAAAATCAGAAGCGTCGCGCATCATTTTGAAATCAAGCGATCAGTCGGGTGGTTGGAGAATCGAGGAGTCGGAAATAGCGCTTCGTAAAGTCTCAAAGGCGCTGAGACATGAGGTATCAAATTCAAATGGGACATTGGTAACCAGAAGATTCGTCAAAGGTAGTGCAATTTTTGAAAAATCGCGTATAAATCTCCGATAGAAGCTGACATGGCCCAAGAATGATCTAATTTGCTTGACCGAGCTAGATGGCGGTAAGTGGGAGATAATCTTTGATTTAGCCTGGTCAACCTCGAGTCCATTTTTAGAGATCCTGTGCCCTAGTACTATGCCATCCCTCACCATGAAATGGCTTTTCTCCCAGGATAGTACTAGGTTTACCTCAATACATCGTTTTAGGATATTGGTGAGGTTATCAAGACAAGATGCGAAATCATCTCCGGAAACAGAGAAATCATCCATGAATACCTCTACATAATCCCCAATCATGTTAGAGAAGACAGCCATCATACAACGCTGAAATGTCGCTGGTGCGTTGCAGAGGCCAAAGGGCATTCGCATGAAGGCGAATGTTCTAAAGGGACATGTGAATGTGGTCTTGTCCTGGTCTTTCGGGCTAATTGCTACCTGATTATACCAGGAGTATCCATCCAGAAAGCAGAAGTAACTACGTCTGGCTAAACATTCCAAGATCTGATCGATGAATGGCAAAGGAAAGTGACCCTTCTGGGTAGCCGTGTTCAGTTTCCTGCAGTCAATGCAGACCTGCCAAGATGTCACAATGCGGGTCGGGATGTATTTGCCCTTATCATTTTTCATGACGGTGAGTCCTACTTTCTTGGGTACTATTTGAATCGGACTCACCCACTAGCTGCCTGAGATTGGATATACAATGCCTGCGTCCAGCCATTTGATGATCTCCTTCTTAACAACCTCTAGCATATTCGAGTTTAGCCGTCTTTGAGGTTGTCTCGAAGGTTTCACCCCCTCATTCGTGTAAATGTGATGAGTGCAATACGAGGGGCGAATACCGTGGAGATCAGCAACACTCCACCCGATAGCAACCTTATGGTCTTGAAGTGTAGAAATTAATTGATGCTCCTGTTCTTGGGTTAAGTGGGCATTGATAATGACCGGATATGTCTCACTTTCGCCCAAGAACACGTACTTGAGTGAGTCAGGTAAGGGCTTCAATTCAATTACGGGTGGGTCAGAATTAGAACTGAGAGTGGGAGCAGCAGAACTGAGGGTGGGAATCCACTAATCCATGTACATGTGAATTCCTGCTAAGTTGCTCCCTGTGAAATCGGTTGTTACTGCGTTAACGGCAAACCCATTAGCTGTAGTCACGTCTTCCTGTAATAACAGGGGCGATTCAGTAATATATGGATCAAGATAGCTGGATTCAGGGGTGCTGTGGTCAGAAGCACACCCCAAACAGTCAGATCCTCGGGGAGATATGTGTAATGCAGTGGTTTCAATCCCGTGTGGATCGAGGTCCGAGAACCCTGATAGTGTAGATGAATGAGACATTGGGTCGTCACAAAGGAGCCCAATGTTACCACAGTAAGCCGAATCTTCGTCTTCACCATCCTCTATTCAATCACAGTCGAAGTTCTTTGCTACCCTGAATATGTCTAGTCGAAGTCGCTCATTGCCTAGGGCAATCTCCATACACTCGGATGCACAATCAATATTCGCTCGGGCTGTCGCCAGAAATGGGCGACCCAAAATAATTGGTGCATCGCGGAGATTAGGAGGAACTTCCATATCGAGAATGAAAAAGTCTACGGGAAAGCAAAACCCGCTTTCTTTCATGATCACGTTCTCAACCACCCCCCTCGGTGTTTTGACTGATCTGTCAGCCAGTTGAATCGTAACTGAGGTGGGTTTCAACTCCCCGAATCGAAATCGATCAAATACGATGGTGGGAGTTAAGTTGATGGACGAACCCAAATCTAGAAGGGCCATATCAAATGGGGAATCCTGCAAGAAGCAAGATATGAGTGGGGTGCCAGGGTCTTTCTTCTTCGGCAGTAGGTCAACTAGAATCACGGTGCTAGCTTCTTTCGACAGTACCGCCTGTCGTCCAATTCTCGGCTGTTGCTTCAGGGTACAGTAATCCTTGAAGAACCTAGTGATAGCTGGAATGTGATCAATAGCCTCGAGGAGGGGTCCTGAATATGTACTACCTTAAACATTGATTTCAGGTCCTTGAAATTCCACGTGTCCTTTTTCCGTACTACATTTCGTGTCAGAGCCTCAGGAAAGGGGACGGGAATCTCAGGGTTAAATGGCCTCTTACCCTCCTTATCTATTGTAGGTGGCTCCTGAGATGATGGAGTCGAATTTGCCTGCAGCAAAGGGTGGGAAAAATCAGAACCCGCCTGCCTAGGTGGTGGGTCGATGTCTTCCTCCCGCTTCGCAATGAGATAGCATGTGCATCGGCTTGCTGTCCATGAGGTGGTGGGGGAGCGGATGGGGCAGAATACGCGGGATTCTGCAAAGTCGGCTGGCCTTGCGCGTAACCGGGTGGTGAAGGAGGTGCCTGGAGTTTGGCGTGTGCCTGTCCCTGCGGTGCCTGAAACCTAGGCAGGGCACCCTGGTTCTACATATATTGAGGATTTGGGACGGGTTGGGAGGGCAAGGCTCCCTAAGTCCTATGCTCCTGTAGCAGCTGGTTCTGCGTGTTTTGTATGGTCTAATATGATCAGCCATTGCCTTCATAATCTGCAAGCTATCTTGTGTAGACTACCTCATTGATTCTTGCAGCTCCTCTTTTAGCACCTTGATTGCGCAGCAATCACAGGTCTTAATTGGCCTAGATTAATCTAGGACTTAGCATAAGTTAGGGTTATTCATGCATGTATATGCATTATCTGCATCTTTACTGCTTTCCTTTAGCTATGCATAAAATAATGTTATAATGTGCTGATTAAGTACATTATGTCGATTGCAAGGAATAAGCTGATCAGGAGCTGGATCTGAAGCTGGATCAGGAATAACGGGAGTTCTAGCAGAGCTGGAGCAGAAAGCCTAGTTTAGATGTAGGAATAATAATGTAAGGGGTTTAAAGGTTTTCTATTCTATTAAGTAGAAATAAAGCAGTAAAATGTGAAGAGCTTAGGTCCATCCTAGCCCTAGGATAGCCTAGAGACTTCCCCAAGCCTTAGCCACCCTTAGATTAGGTCACAACACCCTAGGAAGCCCTAAAACCCTAGTTCCAACCCTTCTTTGGACATCCGGATAAGTTTTAAGACGTCCAGGACCCTTAGCCAAATCCCGCACACTTCAAACCCACTTCTGCAGTATTATTGGACGTCCAGACACTTTGTCAGACGTCTAATTTCTGCAGAATACCCGAAACAGAATCCAAAATCCTTCCTGACTCTGATTGGACATCCAGACAACAAGTCTGGACTTCTGATTTTTGAGTATAAGACGTCTGATTATATTATTAGACGTCTGATACTGCTCTCCAATTCCTGTTTTGAGATTTAAGCCTTGATCTTGGATCTCTAGGTCCCTAAACCCAATTCCAACCCCATAGGAACCTAAATTAAGGTGCCTTAACCCTAGTACACCACCTCTAGACCTCCCTAAGGACCTAATTAGGTCCTCACTAAACCTAATTGACTTGGTGAATTCCATCAGCCTATTCAATAGGACTCATTGAGTCCAATTGAACCCTGATCTCAGCACACACTGTCCAATTGGACTCAGTGAGAGTCCAATTGACCTAGACCTGACTTAATTGAGTTGTTTTACTCTCAATTAAGTTTCCACACACCCAATTACCTTAGTGAATTAGGGTTTATAACCCTAATTTGAGACCTACCTTGACCTAAACCCACTAGAACCTAACCTAATCAACCTAGCCACCTAAGTTTCGACCCACACACACCTGCACACACCATCCACATGAAAATATCTAGCCTAGAGTTCTCTATAACTCTCTACCATGTGTGGTTGCCTTGGTTGCCAAAAATAGCAACCAAGAGCCATTCAATTTTTAGATCCACATTTGGTGGATCTAAAAACCACCATCCACCCTCTCTCTCTCACTCTCTCACGAGCTCCCACCATAGGCCTCTCTAGAGAATTCCATAATTCTCTAGAGAGCTTCCCTTAGGTCTATAAAAAGACCCCTTGGGTGGCCATTTGCAACCATTCACTTCTTTGGCAATTGCACTCCATTAGTGCCATTCACGCCACATCCATAGTCACTCCACCTCCACGAGCTCACTACCGCCACCATGGAGGACACCATGCCGGGATGCTGGATCAACCCTACCTCTCTCCAAGGGCCGGCCTAAGTTCCATTGGCCGCCCCTCCTTCTTCTCTCGACTACTCCAAGGCCATCAGGGACCACCCCTGAATGCCCTCTATTCTTCTAGCTTTAAATCATGCTCTTCATAATCTTAATTTCTTTCATTTACTACTTAGTAGTGTAGTCTTATTCTCCCCCAATGATGCATGAGAAATCCCCCTGTTGATTCTTGTATGCAATCGTTTTCTGGTAGTTAGGTTTAATTTTTAAGCATTCATGTATAAGCTTTCCTCTAGATTTCCTTGTGCAACAACTCTCCAATGATGAATGAAATTTCACTTTATATATATATATATATATATATATATATATCTCTTATGTGTTCGAAATCACCATGAGCTGAATGATTATCATATTTGCGTGATTTAAGTGCCTGTTCTTTAATTGCCTATATTTTACGCACCAGCATGTCGTTTAAATAAAGTAGAGCGACTTTAAGATCGATTTCAAAAGCAAAAACAACGCCTCCCAGAGATGAACGACCGGGACTCAAAGTCTCGTTATTTTTACAAAATAATATCTTTGTTGGATCGTATTTCGTAACTATACTATGACGCTTTTATCAAAAATGCGATCTACAACCCTCCAACACGCCCCCAAAGGGTCAGCCCGCTTTGGAGGGTGGTTGGCAGCTTGGTGCAGCGGCTGGTATAGCCACCGGGGTTGCTGCTGCTGAGGCCGGAATGGCTGCTGCCTAGGATACGTGTTTTGCGCATTCCCGTATTGCCTAGTCTGGTAGTGTGGATCTTGATGTGGTCTCTGTAAATTACCAGACCAGGAGAAGTTCGGATGCTGGCGCCAACTAGGGTTATACATCTCCAAATACGAGTTATTACGCCCATATCCTTGGATAGTGCTGACATCCTCTTAGGCCGAAGATGTCTAAGACGTATATCCATCAAGGGGATACACATTATAATCTATGGGTGGTGCGTAACCCTAGTCGTAGGGAGCCAGATCTGGATTATTCACGGGATCCTGATATGTGGGATCTCGTAAATACGAAGAAGATGCATCCCGAGTGAGTAGATTAAATCTCGAGTAGGTGAATCTCCGGGTGCATAGGAGGGCCGTGAAGTAGTAGAGCGCAAGTCGGATTGACCCTGACTAATCTGGTCAATCTTCTTCTCGATTAAGTTTATTATATCGTGCTGCTTGACGATGACATCCATGTCGGCTCGAATAGACTCGGCGTGAGCCTCGTGGACACCAACCCGCTGCTGACCAAGCTGTTGGAAATGGTTCATAGATGTGGCATTCATCGAGTTCTCCGCTAATGATTCGAACAGCTCAAATGCGTAGTTCTCGTCTTTTGCGAGAAAATTCCCACCGCTAGATGCATCGGCCAGATACCGATGTGTGTCATCTAGCCCATGGTAAAAAATCTGAGCTAAGTGTCATATGGGTATACCATGATGCGGGCATTTCCGAAGAAGGTCGTGAAATCTGTCCCATGCTTCATGTAATTTCTCCCTAGCTCCCTGGGAGAAAGTCGTGATTGTGCGTCGCATTGCATTTGTTCGACCGATTGGGAAGAACTTTTGTAGGAATTCACGTCGTAATTCCGGCCAGGTTCCAATTGGCTTCCCAATAGTCTTGAACCAGTATGAAGCTTTGTCCCTCAGCGAGAACGGGAAAAGCTTCATCAGAACAATTCCGAGATCAATATTCCTGGGTCGAATCATTTCAGCGAGTCGACTCAGGTCCTCAAGGTGCTGGAACGGATCTTCACTTGTGTTCCCGTAGAAATCAGTTCTGATCAACCCAATTACATTGGGCATGAGCTCAAACGCGTCTCCGCCTGTGGGAATTTTGACTAGCGGTGCGACGATAGGTGCGGTTGGGTTGTAGAAATCCTGCAGTTGTTCTCCTCATGGTGGGTGCTGCATCCTGTCAAGCGCCGTCAGAATACGATCCATGCTCTGCTGATGCCACTCCTCAGATTCGGCGACCCGGGCTTCCAGACGAGCCATCGGGTCCAGATTCTCAATGTCCTGACCCGGTCTAGGTCCAGCTCCAGGAGTTGCCATGGTGGCTCTTGGAGTAGAAGAAATGGGGGGAGAAGGTGGTCCAGGCGTGGTGACTCGCCTCCTTGGGAGTGCCTCCCAAGGTCCAACCAAGTGAGGTCGAAGTGACCTCCTTCCGTGCATACACCGCCCAACCCCTGGGTTGGTGTAGCCACGCAGGACAAGGCTAAGGCCCTGTCAATCAAATGGTCCTTATAGATCAGGTGATGATTGCACCTCAAAAATACGCTTGCAATTGTGCCATCTTGTGCTATTTCCTAGCATTACCAATGCATATTAGGTCTCCATAGTTGCATTGTAAAAATACATGCATGCATGCATTTAATTGAGAGGAGAGGAGAATAAATAAATGGCCTCGCAATTTACTTTTTTCCTCAAGTGCATCTCTGCTAATTCATCAACATTTTAATTTTATTTCCCTTGATTTTTAAATCTCTTCCCGCGGCTGCATGGGATGGCACCTTTCTTCCTCGCGCGCCATCCCCTGCTCAAGCCCTTTCCCTGCGCCAGCCTCTCCCTGCCAAGGCCGTGCATGGCCTTGCTCTTCTATAAAGGAGGGCATCTTCTTCTCTTCAAGAGCAGCCTGGTCCCAGCCAAAAAACCCGCAGCTCCATCTCCTTCCAGGCCATCCTCTCCTCCCTCTCCCTCCATACGCCGACCCTCTGCCTCGGAGACACCCGACGGGCAGGAGCCCTCACTGTGGTGCACACCACCACAGTGAGACCACCACCGCCCAGCTCTTCAAAGAGCCGGTGGGTGTGGTGGCTCTTTTCTATTTTTTCCCGCTCCAGCACCTTCAGCCATGGCCGCAAGCTTCAAGGTCTGAAGCTCAGCGGCAAGGCAGCAGCAGCAGCCGCAGCCCCTTCCACGTGCGCCTGTAGGCGCCTTCGCCCTCCGCACACGCCTGCAGGCCCTCTCCACCTCCCGCTTTCTCCGCTCTATCGCACGCTCACTTCTTCCTGCAACCGGCCTCTGCAAGCCTTTGCAGTGGCCGGCCAAGCGCTTCCCCGCACCCCTGCCAGCACCTGCAAGCTTCCGCGCAAGCTGTAGACGCCCTCACCTCCCTCTCCGCGCGCTCTATCGCGAGCTCTCCGCACTCGCAACCGACCGGCGCAGACCTCCTTCCTCGCGTGCTAGCCGTGAGCCGACAGCACTCACACCACCTGCAGCTCCCGGTTGTGCTACGCGGACCACCACTGTAGCCACTGTTCACGCGAGTCTGCGCGACACTGTGGCTACAGTGGGGTGACTGGAAAGCTTCTCACTTTACCGGTCACTCGGCGCCCCGCAACCGGCCGTAGCCAACGCACGCGTCTCCGCCTGCATCGCCCACACTCGCCCACACCCGCCTGCCTCGCCCGCACTCGCCTACACGTGCCTGCCTTCGCCCGCGCCAGCCTTTGCGCAGCACAGTGCACTGCGACTCCTCTCCCCACCCTTCGCCCTCCAACATGTGCTTGTCTACGTGCTGGCACGCCTGCGCGCGAGCTTGAAGTCCTCAGACGACGCCCTTCGTGCCCAGATGCCTTAACAGCGCCCTTGCCTCCAGCAGAGCGGCTGCTCTCTCCTCTCCCGCTCTCTCTCTCTCTCTATCACAACACTCTCTCACTCTCTCTACACCGACGCTCACACACACCTACACTTTATTGTATACATATATATATATGTATACTTATATATTGATATATATATATATACATATATATACACATATATTTATATACATATATATATATATATATGTATATACTTATATTTATACATATAGTAGTATCTATATACTTATGTATTAGTATACATACATACATATATATAAAGATCTATACTTATATATATGCTTATATATATATACATACATATATACATATACTTATATAAATATACATATATCTATACACAGATATATATATATATATATATACATATATCTATATATATATTACCTATAAAACTAAGTATAGATACATATATATATATATATATATATATATATATATATATATATATATATATATATATATATATACATATATACACACCTACTTATATATACATACATATATACATATATATATCTATATAACTATATATACATAT
The DNA here is from genome assembly GCA_037157565.1 of Thalassia testudinum. Classification (NCBI taxonomy): domain Eukaryota; kingdom Viridiplantae; phylum Streptophyta; class Magnoliopsida; order Alismatales; family Hydrocharitaceae; genus Thalassia; species Thalassia testudinum. The sequence goes on along the minus strand of JAZHRO010000035.1, from coordinate 51,961,673 downwards.
CTAGATACATATACCTATATACATATCTTATTTTATATATATATATATATATATACATACTTAGCTACATATATCTATATATACATATATTACTATATACTTATACATACATATATATATACCTCTATATAGTTATATATACACACACACACACACAGATATATATATACATATATATCTACATATATATATACCTATATATTTATAACCATATATATATATATACATATATATATATTTTCACATTATTTACCATACGCTGTATCATGGGAACATCTGCACCAGTTGCTGATATTCCCCGATACATGCGTACAAAAAGCGTGGTTACATACATCTTCCACCATCCATCCCATACTCCATGCGGCACCTAGTCCTGTTGGTTGCATCTCTCTAAACGACGACCGACTTGACATCGTGCTACACTCCATCTCCGCCTCCACCCCCACCCCTTTATAGACATAATATATACATATATATATACTGTATTTACTTTATTTCTATTTCGCTTTCCTGTTAGAAAAAAGATAAAAGAAATATATAAAAGAGAAGATAATCTTTGACTTGCAGGTACCCCGTCTTGCGAATAGCAAGACTCGTTTTGGAACTCTGTTTTGGCTCAAAGCCAAGAACCCAATTTTGAGGGTGTGCCTCAAGGACAAAGATTACCAGAAAAAAATCTAAATAAGAAAAACACCAAAAACACAATAAACGAACGGAAGAGACTCGTTGTAGAAAAGGCGTAGAAACTTGACTTGTAATCCCACTTCCCTGAGTTTGACCTTGGGCCTAAAAGTGACCAAGATAAAATCAAATAGGCCAGGTTAAAAATTTTGTAAAGAGATGGTTAGGTCCGATTTAGGTTAACCACTATACATACTTCAATGATAAAATCATCATATTAACAACCTATTTGGCTCCGAAACCATACTCTTTTCTGGCATCGTTGCCGGGGAAGTGCGCCTTCAAGTATGTTTTTACTCCATTCCTGTAATTTTTTCTCTTCTCTTCTCTCTTCACGGGTATCTCTGTTTTTGGTGTGCAGGTAAACCTGTTGCAAGGAAAAGGCAAGCAAACGAAGTCAAAGACGTGAGCAGATCCAAGGCAGGAACGAGAGCGTGAAGATGCCGACACCGCATTAGAGCTTCACACACGTTGCCGAACAAGTAGGTCTTCTTTTCTTAGCAACTAGTGTTAACTTGCCACCTTAAAAAAAAAGAAAAAAAAAAGAAAAAAAAACTAAAAACTAGAAAAACTTCTTGGGATCTCTTGGGGCAAGTGGATTAAATTCACTTGTTTGATTGATTGTCTTCACACCCACTGCCCCGAGATTTCTCGCCTTACTTCGCATAGCGAAAATCCAAGAATCTTGATTCTTGAATTTCTCGCCGTGGGAAGTATTCCTTGAGGCAAACATAAAAAGATTGATTGCACCCCTCTTTGCCTCACTTATCTACAATTCGGGATCACCTTTTTGGTGAGGAGACTTGGAATTGAGTTAATTCCAACCCCACCACGACTTGTCAACTTGCCTAAGATTCAATCCCGAATACCTCAACCCCCAACAATTTGATTTTCTTTTTGTTGAGCCTTGTGTGTGGACATTTTTCTTGGTGATTAGGAGTACTTGAATTGAAGTGCTTGGCTCCCTTTCACATTAATATAAAACTGATTCATGCATCCACACATAGAAATCTCCATTTAGGGTAGCCCATTGCATTATAGCATGCATTAACTAACTGATATTGAAGAAAGGTTTGTTGGGCTTAGAAAGAAAACTTGTATTTTCACAAAAACCCGGAGATTGGTTGAATTGGTAATTCAGCAAAATCCTAAAATTCATACTACTTAAGGCTGAACTCTAAAAACCATTCACCAATTAAAAACTTCAATTCGAGGAGATTTCCCCGTTGCATGCTTGTTTTACACACTCTGAAAAACAATCACTTGGGCATTACCTGTAAACAACGCTCTTCACATTCCAAAAGCACTTGATCCTAAGCCTCTAACTAAAACTGGTAGTAACTTGACCCTTACTAAGGATTGGAGGTCTAACTACCTGCGTGTAGCGTCTATGTGCTGGTGAGAGTTCCCGCGTGCTATCGGGTGTCTAAGACTGGGGCAAACGGCCTTTCAATCTGGCCTGGTGGTTCCGCGGTGCTCACATTCGGTTCCATAGTTCGTGATAGTAGGTAACTTAGATCCTTAGGTCTAAGGGCACACTATAGAGGTTAGGAATTTTATTGAATTGATTTGTCATCAAGTGTACCTTTGCGACGTCATTTCTCTCATCTCTTTTCCCTTCTCATCTCCCCAACTCTTCCTATGGTAGTGCATGTTTGGGAGGAGGTCACAAAACCCTGAACTGTTTGAATTGGCTGCTAAATCTAGAAAAGAAGCCGAATTGTCATCCTCCTCCACAAACATGGCTGCACGCCCACCCCCAAATCCTGAGGGAGGAAACCGCCCTCAAAACCCACCAGGTGGTGGAGCCTTAGATCGCATAACCCGCCTCCAAGCCCAAATGGAAATATATAATGAACGAATTGAAGCCATTCGGGAAACATTGGAGGAAATGCAGAACCCTCCCGAATGGGAGGAGCCTAGGTCTCTTAGCTCTTATCAGAATCCCACTGCTACAGAGACCATAGGACAAATTCGGGTCCCCATGGGCAGGGACGACTTTGAATTAAAATCGAACATAATTGGCCTAATAAATTTTCACTTCCATGGTCTTGCAAGTGAAGATCCTTTTCTCCACTTGGAAGACCTAACCCGACTGGCTGAAACTGTTAAACCAAGAAATGTCGGGTTACCTATAGTCCTCATGAAAATGTTCCCGTTTTCATTGCGGGATAAAGCATCGCAGTGGTTACACACCCTTGGGAGAACTGCCCACTCTTGGGAAGAGATGCGAACAGCATTTCTCAAGAAGTTCTTCCCAATCAGGCGAACAAATGCGCTTCACCGTGCTATCACTTCATTTACGCAACAAAATGGCGAACAATTTCATGAGGCAGGGGAGAGGTATAATGACCTCCTCAGGAAGTGTCCGCACCACGGTCTGCCTAAGTGGCATATAGTCCAAATTTTCTACTATGGGCTAAATGAGACTTTGAAGTAGATTGCAGACGCTTCCTGCGGAGGGAACCTTATGAATAAAGATGAGAATGGAGCTTTTGAACTGTTTGAAAATATGAGTGAAAACTCGATGAACAATGCTTCCATTGTCGCCTTTAATCGTACCAGCCAGCCCCAAAATGTCCACGAAGTTGACACGGGACCCTCCCATTCATCCACTGATCTAAGCCTTATTGCACAAAAATTGGATGAAGTCTCCGTCGTGCACAAGAAGCTGGACGAGCTTCTGGCCAACCCCGCTCGATCTCTAGCAAACACCACCTCTTCACCACTTCGTCACAATCCAAATTCTTCCCACACCAGGCTTATCCCGAGAAACCCCGTAAGACCTTCCTTACCGAGTGTCGCACTGAGCGACTCGGTAAGTCATGTGGAACTGGCTTTTGCAAGCCAGTATTTTGACACGGAGGACCAAGCCTCCATGTGCTCGGACGCATACTTACATGCGGACGTGTCTTCTGGCATAGAAGACGCTTGCGCCCTGGGGAACAACCCGTTCTCTGCCACTTATAACCTAGGGTGGCGCAATCATCCGAACTTCGCATGGTCCAACAACCCACAGAGCCAAAACCCCGCGGGTGGACCAATGCGACCGTCCGCACCCATCATCCCAAGGGCCCAGTCTAATCCTATGGCGAATCCACCATCAGGCCCTTGGGTACCACAAGCAGAACACGCATCAAGTCCTCTTGACAAATTGATGCGAATGACGACGGATATGTCAAAGTGCCATAAAGAGAACATGACCTCTCTTCAGCACCAATTGGCGCAGCAGAATGCTGAGACCAGTCAACTATGCATGGTGACTCGATCTCAGGGCACTCTTCCTGCCCAACCTGTCCCAAACCCACGAAATTTCGTACCTTGTGGTCCTCAACCACAGGTACGACCTTCTCATGGGCAGGTTAATCAGATTTTGCAAGCTCTGAGCATTCCACCGGGATTTCAGGCTAATCCCACTACAGCACCGCACTCTTATGTCCCCATTGCGAACCCTCCTCCACCGTATGATCCCACTGGACCTGCATCATCCAATTCTATCACTACGAGGAGTGGTAAGCAGACCATCGATCCGCCTCGACCTGATCTTGGCCCGTCTTCTTCATTGCCCTCTCATTCGGGATGTGCTCCGCATTCGTGAGAGGACGATACACCCAAATTGTTGCCAGAATCAGTCCCATTCCCTGAGGCTCTACTGATGGAGCCAAAAGGCAAAAAGAAAGATACGCAGGCCTTTGATAACCTGCGTAATTTGTTCAGGGATGTAGAAATCAAGGTACCCTTACTCGAGGCTATCGATCACATACCTACTGTCGCTCGATTTTTCAAAGACTACACAACACCCAGGCGACAGTCAAAGAAAACTAAGAATCCGGTGGTTGTCTTGTCTCATGCGAGTTGTGCTATACTGTCAAACCTACCACCGAAGCAAAAAGATCCGGGTACCGCTTATTTCCTGTAGCATCCAAGGCTGCAGTTTTAACTGTGCCCTGCTTGATCTAGGATCTTCCATAAATCTTATAGAGACCATCATGCTTGAAAAATTTTCCTTGGGAAATCTGAAACCCACCCCTGTCACGTTACAGATGGCAGATCGTTCTGTCAAAATCCCAAAGGGTGTGGTGGAAGACGTGGTGGTTAGGGTCAACAGTCTCTATTTTCTTGTTGACTTTCTTGTTTTAGATATGGAAGTTCCTAGTTCACTTTCTGATTGTCCGATCATCCTTGGTCGACCATTCTTGGCCAAAGCCCGTGCCCTTATCGACTGGGAGTCGAGCTGTATTGAGATTGCCGTTGGATCTGAAAAGATCAAGCTTAAAATCTTCAAGGCAGCCAAGAACTTTTATTAAGATTGCATCGAGGATGACACGTCTAACGAGGACATGACCGTCAGTGCGTGTATCGGACTAATTGGGACCTATTCTGACTGCTGCAGATTACCTGACGACTGCCTGATCAACACATACTGTGACGTTCCCCCATCCCTCCCTTGTCCCGTACCTTTTCCTGGCCAGACTTTTGACGAGGTTTTCTCCGCTTCCCATACCTCGTGGTCTGAGTCATATCCGGGCTGCTCACCGCCGGTCCACACTCTTGAAGACCGGATTGCCCTTTCTTTCCTGCCAAATCAGGCGGATTTACAACTCCACACTGGGACCTTGAGCCCACATCCTACTCACTGGGGCTATTCTTTTTTGGATACATCTATCCAAAGAGCCCCTCTTCTTGGCCAATCTGAAGGCCAACTTCTTCTTCCCGACTTGTTCTCCGATCCTCCTGGGACACTCTCATCCCAGAAAATGACAGATCTTTCACCAACCACCATCCACCCACCCTACCACCCTGTTGTATACCCTACACTTCAGCTCTCGTTACCCGATACTTCATCCTTTCTCTACCTTTCCCTGCATGCATATGAGGACATAGCATTGTTTGGCATGGGGGGGTGGATAGGCATCCATAGGATCTGGGCATTTTATGGTATCATACAGTTCCCACCTATTTATAAATATGCAAGAAAAAGAAAAAGAAAAAATAATAATAAATGGTGTTTAGTAATGATCTGAAAGCTGAAACAAAAATACAATAAGTGTTTATGGATATTCAACCTCTGTTTTGAAGACTTTCCAGGCCACAAAAGCTTGATTCACTCAGGCTCGGCTTAATTCACTTGAGCATTGACAAGATAGATCGGAATCTCTCCTAACTAAGGACGTATTCTTGTACCTGAGACACCAGTACAGGATTCGTTGGTTTGCTTCTACTTGAGAGCTTAAGTAAACTTGGTTCACACTATACATATCAGGAAAGACCAGGTGAACATAAGATCCAACCCTAGTGTTCATTAGGGAAGGTGGAGTCCTTACCTGTGCGTGCAGGTAGACTTTTTATCCCAGGTTTTAGTCTTGCGTTTAGGAGAAACTTGTTGAGCGAGAATCTACGCTAACGTGTTTGGTTTTGGAAAACCCGTCGTTGTAGTTCGAAAGCGAAGGATTCGTGTTCAACAAATAAAATTTATACCGAAATAAGAATTCCGGGTCGAACACAGGGAGGCGAACGTTTGATTTAAAAACTCCGCGTTTCTTTTTATTTTGTCACAAAGAAATTCAATTTAAACTATCTAAGTATCTACAACAAATAAAAGAGAGAGAGGGAGTAAGAGAGAGAGAAAGAATACTATACATGGAAATCAAAATGAGATGTAGAATAGACAAGGAATTTATCATAAAAGAGTTCGTTCCTTACAACTAGAAAACATAAAACAATTACTCTAGAAAGCATTAAAAGAATGGAGGGAGAAATGTCCTCCTCGACGATCGCTCGGAGGACGAATAGACTACTCTAGAAAGCAGTAAATCTATACTAGAAAGCAGTAAAAAGAATAGGGAGAGAGAATCCTCCTCGACGGTCGCTTGGAGGACGAGCCGGACGGGACGATGCCTGGACGAAGGAGAACGAAGCGGGACGAAGGACGACGAAGCAGAAGAACGGGAACGAAGCAGCACGCCGTCGTCGTCGCAGGATCCACTTCCGAAGGAGGACGAAAATTTGGACTTTATCTCGCGAGAAGCATCCCGGGTGTGGGACAAGCTTCTCTTGAGCTTTGGAGAGGTAGAGAGGAGAAGGAAGGGATGAAAATTTCGTATGGAGGGGGTCTCCTTTTATAGTTGCAAGGAGTGGGGGCAAAATGGACATTACATCTTCAAAATAATAAATAAGGGGTCTTTAGTGACGGATAAAACCGTCGCTAAAGCCCCACCGTCGCCGTCGCCGCCGCACCCACGCGCGCCCGCTCGGCTGGCCTGCGCGCGTAACGCAGACGCACGTCCGCGTCGTCTCAGCCGTCCGATCGCGAGATCGGACGGCTTAGATCGCGTCCGCGCCCGCTGCGTAGCGCGCCGCCCGCGTGCGATCGCGCGCCCACCAGAGCGTCCAATTGCGCGTCGGCGCTATCGGGCGCGCGCGGCCGTTGGATCTTCATCCGACGCTCGTGCGCGCCCGCTCGCCCGCGCCTTCGACCCCCTCTCCGCGGCTCGAACCCGCGACCTCCGCTTCGCCCGCAGCTGCGTCGCCGCTGCGCTACGCGGGCGAAATGGTCGCGCGGACGTTTTTAAACGCGCGCGACCGCAGCCGTTGGATCGAGATCCAACGGCGGAGAGGAGACGTTGCGCGGTCTTCACAGGACTCCTGCGGCCGATTGGGCGGCTGGGATGGCGCCACGTGGCGCCATCTTGGCCGTCCATCTTCTGGAAGTTGTAGATGGTGCCACGGATGTCGGATTGACTCGATTTTTGTGTCGTTCGGCTGCGATCGTCGATCCGAATTCATCCGTGTGGTCGGATTTTCCATCTGAAGTGCGGATTTACACCATCCTGGCCCTTGATCTTCTAGGGTTCCCCGGTCTCTATCTGATGCTACGGATGCCTGATTAGGGCGATCTTGGAGTCGTTGAACTCCAATCGTCGCCCTGATCATATCCATACGGTTGGATCTTTGATCCGAGGCCCTGATAAAATATTTGCCCTGTCCAAGCACATAAAAGGAGACAATTAACCTCCATTTTATTCAAGCTACTCTAAATGCAAGATGATGCATGTAATGCAATATTTATATCATGAAATGCAATCCTATGCTTAAGAACATGCATAAATAGACATTTTAAGTAGTGTAAATGTGTTTACATCAAAACTCTTTCTACCAAAAAGAAACTCTCCCACCAAAAAGGAAAGTGTGCTCCTCCAAATAAAGTTGTTAGAGATATACTGACACGTGTTTCAAAAAAAAAAAATAAATAAAAAGGTTGCAAATAAGTCAGTATATCTCACAAATGTCTGTAAAGTCTTCTCCCTACAAGAAGTTCTTCAGGGATGGTTACAAATACCTTGTTTTCCTGTGAGCCACAAAAATCATAAAATGGGAGTTAAGTTTTTCGTCATCTTCTTAACGGTCAATCTGAAAAACGAGCTGAAATTGGGACCAACCTGTACTTAAAGATTCGTGAAACCCTGGGCTTGAGTCTTAATGTTCATCTGGTCAGTCTTGATCCTTCACTAAGCACAAGCCATAACCTCTTGAGCTCTCGAGAATGGCAAAAACCTCCTGGATACTGTAAATCATACTTAAGGTTTAAATATCAAGAGTCCTGGTTAGTTGAGAGATGATCTATGTCATGTGAGACTTAAAGTATTGGTAGTCTTCTCTACAATTGGTTCTCACAATATCCAGCAATAAACACACCTATGTTGCCTCAGGAGAAAATCTTCAGCTTAAGATCATTTCTAAATACTACAAAAAATGTTTTGCTAGGGACTAGAAAAAGATAGGCATGGGGGTATGATTGCACCACAAAAATATGCCTGCAATTGTGCCATCTTGTGCTATTTCCTAGCATTACCAATGCATATTAGGTCTCCATAGTTGCATTGTAAAAATACATGCATGCATGCATTTAATTGAGAGGAGAGGAGAATAAATAAATGGCCTCGCAATTTACTTTTTTCCACAAGTGCATTTCTGCTAATTCACCATCTTTTTAATTTTATTCCCTTGATTTTTAAAGACCTATGGGTTAGGGTCATGTATATACTCAACTGCCCTGAAATCAGGTCAGTTAGCTAACTTGGAATGCCCAACAACTTGTAGGATAGGTTGATTCTAACCGTAAGATGCTGGAGATGCAAGGATCTATGCTTTAGCTCATGCAGCAAGTGAAAACCTCGCTAAACAACTTGCAATCCAGGCTTATTGCTAACTGATGACAACCCGAATCTCTACCATCCCAACTCGTACCCAACCTGAGAAATGTTCAAATTCAGGACAACAGAGCCTAAGGGTACAAGAATCAGAGGGTCCCACATGCACATGCCTAGGTGGTTGAGCAAGGCCCCTCCTCTTTTAATCTTAGATATCTGGCTAACCAAGCCTCTCGAATCTTTCCTAACCATCCCCAAGACCCAAACCAGTATACTTCTGCCAATTCTATGACCTTGAGAAGTGGGGAACAAACTCAAGACCTAGAACTACCTTCTTTTAGCAAACAAAACCCTGTTAAGGCTAGGGATAAGATGGAGAATAATGAAGAAGATACTGAGCCTCGGGAACTAGAAAAAGATGACCCTACCTATATCCCATTCCCTGAAGCCTTATTGAAATCCAGGAAGAAGAAACCTATAGATAGCAATGAGGAGCTTCTTAATATATTTAAAAGTGTAGAGATTAACATTCCGTTCCTCAATGCTATTAAGCATATCTCGGCTTGTGGTAAGTTCTTAAAGGATTTATGCACGCAAAAGCATAAGCTCAAGGAACCCACCCCGAGGAAGGTGATACTCTTTGAGCAGGCTAGTTTTATTATCCTGTATTACCTTCTTTAGAAGAAGAGAGATCTAGGTGCCCCTTTGATTTCATGTGTTATCAGGGATTACACTTTTGACTAGGCACTATTCAATCTTGGTACATCTATTAATCTAATCCCAACCTCAATGTATGAAAAATTTGGGTTTGGTGAACTTACGCCCACCTCAGTAATGCTCTAATTAGCAAACTGTTCGGTCAGCACTCCGAAGGGCATTAGTGAGGATGTGATTGTTGTTTAATCGCTTTAATTGGGTTTTAAGATACACGTCGTAGTATAGCAAGTAAAACAATGAAAACATTTAAATTTATAATCTTGAATTTATGAGTCCAAGGTCATCTCAAGGAGCAAATAATCACAATTAACCACTACTCAAATGAATATGAAATGAGGCATAAGAATTTGATATAAAAAGAAATATATTACTTAATTGATTATACTATCAAACTCAAAAATAAATGACTAATGTAAGTGCAAAAAATATTTTTTTTCAACTAAGCTAAACCACAACACTTAGCCAAATTTCCAAACCAAAGAGAGACTCAACACAATGTCAAAGCCTTCAGCCGGTCCAAGCCCAGCCAAACCGAACCAAAACTAGCCCAATACTTGTTTACGCCCATGTGTGTGCGGGCGTATGTGTGTGTGGTGTTATGGGGACCTGACCACCTAGTTCTTGAGCAAATAGCCAATGTCACAAATTCCTTATATGCTCGTTTCGGAGTCCTGGTCTTCATGATGTGTGACTAAAGTCCCAAGCTCCTTCCATCGTGTTCTACTCTACCTCATCACGAGCTGTTGCTCTTAATTGGATGAGAAAATGTCGTTGGATCTCGAATCCAATGGCCAAGGTAGCCTGCTCAGGTGATTCCGCACAAGGATGGATGCTGCCTTTGTGGTTTTCTTATTGAATATGCTTGCTCGATGCCGGAGAAGATGGTGGCTATGATGAGTTACTTGAAACACAAATACGAGCTTTTGCCCCCAATTAAACCCTCAAGGACCTTCACCGTAAGTCGACAAAGGTGGTAGTGGCGTGAATTTGGTGTGGAATGGCCTAAGAAGGTCGGCCAGACGTGGTGTAGGTGATGGGTGGAGGCAGTGTTCGGCAAAAGGATTGGTAGGTCAAAAGCCTTAATATCTTGAGGGCTTTTGATCACCAAGGCCATGCGGTGCTTGTTGGGTGAACAACGTGGTGGGAGATGGATTGTAGGCCAGGTTCGACCTCACTAGAGCCCTCGCCGATCGTGGAGGAGAAAAATTGAGGGAATACAAGACTAATTTCTAAGTTTAAGGACTCTTAATTATCGTACGGGAAGAGGGGAATAGAAATAACTACCTAAAAGGGATAAAGGGGAAGAATTGCGTGAGACGTTGGTTAGCCGAACGTGAGGGAGATGAGACCTCCGGTGATGGAATTAGCAATGAAGAAGGGGTCCAAACGACCTAGCTTTGGCCTGTTAGAGTCAGAAGATGATGAGGAAGAGGATGGTGATGCTCTTTGGTCGGAGAATGACCAGATGAGGGGGATTGAAGGAAGTCACCAAAGTCGAAAATGTGACAGTCGTGACGAAGAAAAAATAATGATAATCACAACTATTTCGTAACCAAATTGTGCTTGGAAATAGCCAAGCACTTATATATAGGAGGATTTCACGTTGAATTGCCTAAAATTCAAAAGATTGACTTGTGAATTTGACTGATTAATGACCCACGAATCTCAGTTGATCGGAGAAGATTAGCTCCAAATTGGAGCTCGTTATCTTGGTTAATCGAAAGAGCATAATTTGAATACTAATGCCACCAAATTTGGAGGGATTTGGTTGAGAATTGAAGGAGTTCTCATCAATAAAAGTCGATGGCTTTGGGTGCATCTGCTGTTGCTGTTGTTGCCTTTTTTTACTGAAGAAGAAGGAAAGGACTTGGTTGTAAGAAAAGTCAAAACCTAGGGTGTTTTATGTAATAAATAGACAATTGGGCTAAAATGTAAAATGAGTTTAGATGAACTCCGATTGGGCTCAAAATTTAGGGAAACCTAATTTGGAGCCAAGGACTCTATTGGTGACATCAAATTTGGGTTTGGAATAGGTTTGATTGGGTAATTTACACTATAAACCAAAAATGAAGTAATTTCCCACCTTGGTTCTATTTTTGGTCAAAATGGGTTCATTTGGTTAAAATGAAAGTTCCAAATCTCATAGAATATTTTTCAATGATTTTTAGAAGGTTAGATTGCATTTATTTCCACCAGAACCCATACAATTAAGGTAAGGGTGTAATTAGGTTTTTATGATTAAATTAATTTTCAAATCTCAGAAAATCCTAATTCGATCAGTTTGAGCCCTCTTCTTGGAAATTTAAGTTCATTTGACCTTAGATTAGGCACTGATTAACCTCTTAGTTAATCTGCATTCGTGATTTCTCCTTAAAATAGTAGAATTAACGAAATTTTCTTTCTTCTCAAATTCAACTCAGAGTTGAATTACGACCTTAAGATGATTATTTAGGAGCATTTATCACTGAACTTAGACTAAATTAGGCTAGTTATGGCAGATGCTGGTGTTACCATCAATTGTAAATGTTAAGGACTTCTATTTTCCTATCGATTTTCTGGTCCTTGATATGGATGCACCTGAGGAATTGAGGAACACAACCATTATTCTGGGGCATCCATTCCTAGCTACCACAAAGGCAAACATCAATTGTGAAAATGGTAGCATGGAGATCGAGTTTGGGGATAGAAAATTGAAACTCGATATTTTCAAGGCGATAAACAAATTTGAGGATTGTTGATGTATCAATGAACTTGAGGATACTGACAATATTGTTCAGGCTTGAATGTTGATTAACATACTTGAGGATTCTAGTGACACATGCAATCCTGACACACAACTCTCCATGGCAGACCCGCCACACCTAGAAGAGGTTGTTGATTTTATTCACTCCCAACCTCTTCCCTTATATCGACTTGCTAAAGCTTCACCGACATCATCTTTGCCATCTATTTTGAACCCTCCCCAACTAGAACTGAAACCATTGCCTGGAAATTGAAGTACGAGTTTTTTGGACCTAAAAAGACACTCCCAGTGATTATAAGTGCTAAATTAATAAAGGAGCAAGAGTTGAAATCAATTAAGGTTCTAAGAGGCAATTGGGTGGACCATACATGATCTTAAAGGGATCAAGCCTTCTTATTATAATCATTAGATTTATTTAGAGGGATCTTGCACTTCTCACAAGATGCAGAGATGACTTAACCCTAATATGCGAGAAGTGGTTAAGGAGGAAATTATCAAGTGGCTCAATGTTCGAATTATCTACCTAAGCTCCAATAGTCCATGGGTTTACCCTGTATAGATTATTCCCAAGAAGGCGGGGATAAATGTAGTGACCAACGAGAAAGGGGAATCCATGACCACCCATTCAGCTTCCTCTTGGAGAGTATGTATTGATTACAAGAAGCTGAACACAACCACCAAAAAGGACCTGTTGAGCGCACGAATCGCTAAGCTAACATGTTCGATTTTGGAAAACCTGTGTAGCTTGAAAGCGAAGAATTCATGTTTAATAAATAAAATTTATACCGAAATGAAAATTTCAGGTCGAACACAGGGAGGTGGACGTTTGATTTAAAAACTACGTATTTCTTTTTATTTGTCATGAAGTAATTCAATTTAAAACTATCTAATTATTTACAATAAATAGAAGAGAGAGAGAGAGTAAGAGAGAAAGAGAATATTACACAGAGAAATCAAAATGAGATGTAGAATAAATAATGAATTTATCATTAAGGAGATTGTTCATTTCACTCTTACAACTACAAAGTATAAAACAATTACTCTAGAAAGTGATAAATTTACTCTAGAAAGCATTAAAAGAATGGAGGGAGAAATGTCCTCCTCGACGATTGCTTGGAAGATGAGCAAAGCTACACTAGAAAGCAGTAAATCTATACTAGAAAGCAGTAAAAAGAATAGGGAGAGAGAAATCCTCCTCGACGGTTGCTTGGAGGACGAGCCAGACGGGACGACGCCTGGACGAAGGGGAACGAAGCAAGACGAAGCAGAAGAACGGGAACAAAGCAGCACGCCGTCGTCGTCGCGGGATCCACTTCCGAAGGGGGACGAAAATTTGGACTTTATCTCGCGAGAAACATCCTGGGTGTGGGACAAGCTTCTCTTGAGCTTTGGAGGGTTAGAGAAGGAAGGGATGAGAATTTCGTATGGAGGGGGTCTCCTTTTATAGTTGCAAGGAGTGGGGGCAAAATGGATATTACAACTTTAAAATAATAAATGAGGGTCTTTAGTGATGGATAAATCCGTCACTAAAGCCCCCAACATGGGCGTAGCTCCTGCACCCACGCGTGCCACCTTAGCTGCCCGCTTCCTCAACGCATACGCATGTTCTTCGATTCTCAGCCGTCCGATCGCGAGATCGGACGGCTTAAGACACGTCTCCGCCCACTCGCTGTGCGCCCACCTAGCACGTGCGATTGCGCACCCATGCCGCGAGTTCAATCGTGCGTGAACACTATCGGGCGCGCGCGGTCGTCCGATCAAGATCCAACTCCCGCCCGCACCCAATCGCCCGCGCCTTCCAGCCCTTCGCTGCGGCTCGAACCTGCGCCCGCCGCTCGCGTAAGCGCGCTCGACCGCTATGCTACGAGGTGTGGATGGTCGAGCGGACGCTCTTAAGCGCGGCTGACCACAGCCGTTGGATCAAGATCCAACGGTGGAGAGCAAGTGGGTGCGGGGTCTTCAGAGGTCACATGCGGCCGTTTGGGCAGTCGAGATGGCGCCACGTGGCGTCATCTTGGCCGTCCATCTTCTGGAAGTTGTAGATGGTGCCACGGATGTCGGATTGACTCGATTTTTGTGTCGTTGGGCTGCGATCGTTGATCCGAATTCATCCATGTAGTCGAATTTGTCATCTGAAGTTTGAATTTACACCATCCTGGCCCTTGATCTTCTAGGGTTCCCCAATCACTATCTGATGCTACGGATGCCTGATTAGGGCGATCTTGGAGTCGTTGAACTCTAATCGTCGCCCTGATCACATCCATACGGTTGGATCTTTGATCCGAGGCCCTGATAAAATGTTTGCCCTGTCCAAGTGCATAAAAGGAGACAATTAACCTCCATTTTATTCAAACTACTCTAAATGCAAGATGATGCATGTTATGCAATATTTATATCATGAAATGCAGTCCTATGCTTAAGAACATGCATAAATAGACATCTTAAGTAGTGTAAATGTGTTTAGATCATACCCCCATGCCTATCTTTTGCTAGTCCCTAGCAAAACTATATGCTATTTATAAAAGAATTAGGTTGGATTATTTGGACCTAAGTTATTTTCAATCATTAAGAAATTGTCTACTTAGGAACTGAACTTTCAAAGACACAACGGTGCCCGAGTATCAGCTAAAATGCAGACCTCCTCAAGCCCTCGCCTTATTCAAAGAAAATTTTGTTTTTCTCTTTTTACACTTTTCTAATTTTTTTGGATTTTCAAATTTTAGGGTTTAAGAGTGGCTTTCTACGGCCATTCAACTCACCCAAGATTTGATGAAAACCCTAAGTTTTAAGCATCTTATTGTGATTGTGATAGACTCGTTGACCGGTAATTAAAATGGACTTCGGATTTCTATGCCTCTAGGTGACCTCAAAAAGACTTCTGCCTAAAGGTGTATCTTTACAATCGGTAGCTTTCTCCCTACTTTTATTTTTTTACGGGATCAACACAAGAGTGAATCCAGTGTATATCTCCCCGGTTTATTCTACTTCTCCGCTTCTTCCTATGTGTTTTGGAAATTTTTAGTGCATTTACTGAGCTGGGTTCTTGACAACCGGTCGATGAGCTGTTACCACCGACAACTTGCCAGCCATACTCGTGCGGCGAAGTGTGGTTTATTTCTTTTTGTTCTTTTCTCCTTTTCTTTTTGATTTTTTTTTTTAAGTAGGTGGCTTCCCTGGTCTAAGATTTACCTAAGGGCAGGAAAAAGAGAAATGTCCAGTGACTGGGCTCTGGACAACCTACCTATGGGCTGTTACCCACGATAACTTGCCAGCCATATCACCCTAGAAAGTTCATTAGCTACCCAATTTCCATTAAAATCGCTGAACAACGAGTCAGTGCAAAGAAAGTGTGTAGATGCTTAAGACTCAAAATTCCCTCAAATCAGAGGGCGGGTTGATAAGTCGTATACTTATCACCCAAACTTATTTACTCCAATTATGATAGAATTAAGATGGCGAGGACTCGAAAGACAAATCCACATTTTAGTGGATACATGGGTTGATTAAGTCTAAAGACCTAAAGAGTCTTTGTGTTCAAATCATAATGTAGTATTTCCTAAGATTGAAAATTTTCTTAAACCTAAATTCTCTTTCCTAATTCGGAATTTTTTTTTTAATAAATGAAAATAAAATAAATCTACGAAGCTAACGAATGAATTCAGAGATAAATATCCACCCCCCCATGCCTATCTAATGCAATGTCCTCATTGCATTAAAAAGACATAAAACAGAGTGGAAAAGCATAGAAAGCACATGAATTGCATGAATGTCAGGTTCGCTCCGAGATGAAAACTAAGAAAAACTGTATATGTGCTGAGTTTAGTGCCTTCAGCTAGGCACACTATACAAGGAAAAGAAATGAAGAATTCACAAGTGCAGGTCAGAATTAGAATAAACAGAAGAATCCTCTGACCTATCAAAAGAGGTCCACAGATGTGGACCAGATTGTGGTGCAGACCCATTCCCCATAATCGAGAATATCTTAGGTTCTGGATAAAAATTATCCAAAACCTAAAATCAGAATGCAAGCGGGGTCAGGCCTACAATTTATGAGGATGCAACCCAAGACCAAAAAGTCGGGTTACAGAGAATTGAAGCTCAAAAGGATAATCGTTGAATGTGTGCTTTAGTTTTGCATCTTTGAAACAAATGTCGTAAGGGTTCTGATTTGATGGTTTCAGCTTAAAAGGAACCCTTTGACTCAATCTTCCATTTCCTCCAAAATTAACTTCCCAAAACAGAACTTCCTAGCTCCTATCCTCCTCAATCAGCATATCAAATTCCAGGACCTCTTGTATATTAATCACCACGTCTGAAATCTCCAAGTCTAAATGATGTGGCAGAATCAAAATTGACTTGGGTCTAATTATCTCAGAATTAGAATCATCAATAAGCTCAACGGGGTGTAACTGACAATCAGGGCATTGAATTGAATCCTCCAGAAAATGTAATTCTGGATCCATAATGTGTGCCCTAAGATCAGTTTCCTCAATTATTGGGCTATCAAATGATATATCAGATTCCTTAGGCCCAATCGTCTCACAAAAATCGTGTTCAGAAAACTCACATGAGACTTCGCAACTTGAATCTTCACCATCAAAGAAATCAGGATCCGTATCAATGTATGTCCCAAAATTAGTTGTCACTTTCTGTTCCCAGGAGACATACGTTTCCTCGTAACCCGGCTCAGGGATCTCAGGTGAAGAAATCAGATCTTCCTTAATTGGTCGCTTTAATTCAATCTGGTCAGCCTCGTAACACGTGTCCCCCCCAACAGGTGCATGAGCAGTTTCTGTCATTGGCTTTCCTGAGGAGGGTTCATCCTGGGAATCATCCCAAGATTGAATCAAAGCAACCACGAATCTCATCCTCAATTTCACTAATTTCCCAAGTAGAAACTCACCCGGGTTCTTATCCTTAACGTCCTGGAGCCAATCCAACAATGACTTGTTTAAATCGTCAATCATTTCAATCAGGGGCTCCAATCTCTCAATGCAAGGTATTGGCTGAACTTCTAAAGATTGAATGATATTCCTCAAGTTAGCCAGAACCTTATCTTGAACCTGGTTAACTTGAACCAAATGAGTTGGTTCAGGGTTGGGCAGGTTTGGGCTCAATGCAGGGGAATTAACGAATTGAGATTCGTTATACCCTTCCCGATAATAGGTCATTTCAGATTGTTCAAAAGATGGTGATAACCTAAAGACAGTGAAATCAGAGGATGGGTAAAGATCGGTGTATCCTTCTTGATTATAGATCGTATTAGGTTGTTCATGAAAAGAAGACGATCTATAATCAATGTAGCTCTGAGAAGGATAGAAATCAGAATCAAGGTGTTCAGGGTTAGACCCTAAACACGGAGGTCTGGAGCTGTATCCCCAATCCGAATTATCCCAACTAACTGATGGTTGATTACAATACGAGTCGGGATAATCGTCATGTTGAGGATAATTTACAACAGGAGGGAAAGAGCGGGAATGCGTGAAATATGTGGAAGGATTCATGAGACACGGGAGGAAGAAAGGTGCCCTGCAATACAAACAATCAAACCTGTCCTTAAATGGGTTACCCTATAGACCTACAGACTCCCAAAACCCATCTTGAGATAAAGGAACGATTTGATCTACTTCTGTCTGTTCAATCTAACCAGTTAGAAGGAGTGACTGGGGAGAAGGTTCTTCCTTCGGCTTGCGCCTCCGGTTCCTAGTGTACCCCCCAACCGCGATCGTTTGACTCTGCTCCCCTAGCTAGACATCAGATTGAACAGTAGAAACAGACTAATAGAAAATAATCTCATTCTGAGTTCTGAAGAGCGAGTTCAATCCTTAAGGCCAATGTCTACTCTGTTTTATTTAGGGCTAGGTTTGAATGTGCTTTGGAATGTGATGGGCCCTTTAAATGGGTTGTGCCCTTAATGATTGATTGATTTGTGTGTGCGTGCACAACCAGTGCTTTTCAAGCAAGATTATTTTTGATGTGGTGAATTTTAAGGTTCAAATCTTGCTTAGTAGCTTTTAGGATTCAACTTTAGGTATTTTCAAACAAGTTTCATTGGCACACCATGTTTTACAAGCACGAGTGAAAATGTTTTCCTTTGAAGCTTAAAAAGATTGTGGAGTGCCTGGTAAATCCCTAAGAGTTGAACCTAATTGGCAGCTACTTGATGAGTTGATTTTAATTGAAGTGGTGTGCAGCCCAAACAACTCAAACAATTGGCCTGATGCACCACTTAATTAGGCACACAAATGATTACCTAACCTGATTTCTACTCAATTATGTGTTGCTTTATGTGTACCAGTTCCACAGATCAGAACCCAGTTGAGTAGAAACAAATCAATTCAGTTAAGTGCCTTTAAATGTGGGTGTACGTTGTGTGTTTGTTGAAAATTACCCTGCAAAATTATCTTTTTGTTATTTTTTTTTATGAATGGGGGTGGAATGAATGTGAGTGGAAATCCAAACAACCAAACTATTCCTAGGGTTTATGCAAACACCTAGGTTAATTGGAATTTGGATTCAATGTGGCGAATGAAATCTATGGAGGGGGAAAGAATGTGGGATAACTTACAAAACCTTCCACAGCACTTTACTCCAATCTATCGCTTTTGCTCGCCTCAAAAGAGTACCTGCAATTACAATAAGAAAGGAGAAAAGTGAGGTAAATGATTTGTAAGTTACAAAACGCGAAGAGAAATCAAAGGTCATCGCCTCCTCGGCAACGACGCCAAAATGTTGAGCGCACGAATCACTACGC
This sequence comes from Thalassia testudinum, assembly GCA_037157565.1. NCBI lineage: Eukaryota > Viridiplantae > Streptophyta > Magnoliopsida > Alismatales > Hydrocharitaceae > Thalassia > Thalassia testudinum. The sequence goes on along the minus strand of JAZHRO010000035.1, from coordinate 51,942,628 downwards.
TAACGTGTTCGGTTTTGGAAAACCTGTCGTTGTAGCTTGAAAGTGAAGAATTCGTGTTCAACAAATAAAATTTATACCGAAATGAAAATTCCAGGTCGAACACAGGGAGGCGGACGTTTGATTTAAAAACTACGCGTTTCTTTTTATTTGTCACGAAGTAATTCAATTTAAAACTATCTAATTATTTACAATAAATAGAAGAGAGAGAAAGAGTAAGAGAGAAAGATAATATTACACAGAGAAATCAAAATGAGATATAGAATAAACAAGGAATTTATCATTAAGGAGATTGTTCATTTCACTCTTACAACTACAAAGCATAAAATAATTACTCTAGAAAGCGATAAATTTACTCTAGAAAGCATTAAAAGAATGGAGGGAGAAATGTCCTCCTCGACGATTGCTTGGAGGACAAGCAAAACTACACTAGAAAGCAGTAAAAAGAATAGGGAGAGAGAAATCCTCCTCGACGGTTGCTTGGAGGACGAGCCAGACGGAACGACGCCTGGATGAAAGAGAATGAAGCAAGACGAAGCAGAAGAATGGGAACGAAGCAGCTCGCCGTCGTCGTCGCGAGATCCACTTCCGAAGGGGGATGAAAATTTGGACTTTATCTCGCGAGAAGCATCCCGGGTGTGGGACAAGCTTCTCTTGAGCTTTGGAGGGGTAGAGAAGAGAAGGAAGGGATGAGAATTTCGTATGGAGGGGGTCTCCTTTTATAGTTGCAAGGAGTGGGGGCAAAATGGACATTACAACTTTAAAATAATAAATGAGGGGTCTTTAGTGACGGATAAATCCGTCACTAAAGCCCTCAATGTGTGCGTAGCTATCGCACCCACGTGCGCCGCCTCAGCTGCCAGCTTCCTAAACGCATACGCATGTTCTTCGATTCTCAGCCATCCGATAGCGAGATCGGACGGCTTAAGACGCGTCTCCGCCTGCTCGCTGTGCGCCCGCTTGGCACGTGCGATCACGTGTCCATGCTGCGCGTTCAATCGCGCGTGAATGCTATCGGGCGCGCGCAGCCGTCCGATCAAGATCCAACGCCCACCCGCGCCCAATCTCCCGCGCCTTCCAACCCTTCGCTGCAGCTCGAACCCGTACCCGTCGCTTGCGTAAGCGCGCTCGACCGCTGCGCTACGAGGCGCGAATGGTCGAGTGGATGCTTTTAAGCGCGACTGACCACAGCCGTTGGATCTTGATCCAACGGCGGAGAGCGAGCGGGTGCGGGGTCTTCAGAGGTTGCATGCGGCCGTTTGGGCGGCCGAGATGGTGCCACGTGGTGCCATCTCGGCCGCCCAAACGGCCGCATGCAACCTCTGAGTGCCATCTTGGCCGTCCATCTTCTGGAAGTTGTAGATGGTGCCACGGATGTCGGACTGACTCGATTTTTGTGTCGTTGGGCTGCGATCGTCGATCCGAATTCATTCGTGTGGTCGGATTTGTCATTTGAAGTGCAGATTTACACCATCCTGGCCCTTGATCTTCTAGGGTTCCCCGGTCACTATCTGATGCTACGGATGCCTGATTAGGGTGATCTTGGAGTCGTTAAACTCTAATCGTCACCCTGATCACATTCATACGGTTGGATCCTTGATCCGAGGCCCCGATAAAATGTTTACTCTGTCCAAGCACATAAAAGGAGACAATTAACCTCCATTTTATTCAAACTACTCTAAATGCAAGATGATGCATGTTATGCAATATTTATATCATGAAATGCAATCCTATGCTTAAGAACATGCATAAATAGACATCTTAAGTAGTGTAAATGTGTTTACATCAGGACCATTTCCCTCTGCCCTTTATTGACCAAATCCTTGAAGAGTTAACTGACCAGAAGTACTTCTATTTACTGGATGGTCATTTAGGTTATAACCAAGTTGCTATCCCTCTTGACAACCAGGAAAAGACAACCTTTACTTGTCCCTATAGAATTGTTGCATTCCGTAGAATGCCTTTCAAGCTCCACAATGCACCTACATCTTTTTGGAGGTGCATGCTGGCCATCTTCTTAGACATGGTGGGGGATTGTCTTGATTCCTGCTTGGCTAACTTGGAATTGATCCTTAAAAGATGTATTAAGACTAGGTTGGTCTTGAGCTGGAAGAAGAGTCACTTAATGACATAAGAAGGTATTGTCTTGGGTCATGTAGTCTCTAGTAGGGGGATTGAAATTAACAAGGCCAAAGTTGATGCCATTTCCAAACTTCCCGCGCCAACATCTATTAAACAAATTCTCTCTTTCCTTGGCCATGTGGGCTTTTATAAAAGGTTCATCAAGGACTTCTCGAAGGTTGCAAGACCCTTGAGCAATCTTTTGGACAAGGATAAGCTATTTTGAGTTCAATGAACCATGCTAAAAGGCATTAAATTTATTAAAAATAGCAGTCACCCGTGCCCTAGTGTTGCAATCACCGATCTGGACAGCCCCATTTGAGATCATGACTGATGCTTCAGATTATGTGTTCGAGGTTGTCTTAGGTCAAAAAGTTGATAAAAAGTCCTCTGTTAGCTACTATGCTAGCAAGACTCTAGATGAGGCCTAGAGGAATTATACCGTCATTGAAAATGAATTGCTAGTTGTAGTCTTTGCTCTGGAAAAATTCATGGCTTACCTGTTAGGTTCTTACGTCATAATTGATATAGACCACTCAGGATTGAAACCTCTTGGCCAAAAAAGACGTCAAGCCCCAGCTCATTAGATGGATTCTATTGTTGCTAGACTTTGACTTGGAAATTAAAGATAAAGCCAGGGCACAAAATGTAGTGGCCGATCATCTATCGAGAATCCTAACTGATTCTCCTCATTTGGATATTTCAATTTCTGACACTTTTCTGAATGAGACTATTCTTGCAGTCTCGAGTATCTGAACCCTTTAGTTTGTGGACATCGTCAATTATTTGGTCATTGGTCAAGTCCCCCAGGACTAGACCAAGTAACAATGTGATAGACTTCTGTCTGAGGCCAAATATTATTTTTGGGATGATCCTGAGCTGTATCACATAGATGCTAATCAGATTATTTGTCAATGTGTTCTAGAAAATGAGTTTCAAAGTATACTCGAGTTCTACCATGCATTCGTGTGCGGTAGACATTTTTCCAGAAAGATGGCAATAGCAAAAATTCTTTAGTCTGGGTTTTATTGGTCATCTTTGTTTAAGGATGCCCAGGACTTCACGAGGTCGTGTTCCTGATGCCAAGCACTCAGAATCATAGCCAAGAGAGACATGATGCCCTTAAACCTGATTTTGCTTGTCGAAATGTTTGATGTTTGGGGCATCGACTGTATGGGACCCTTTCTATCTTCAGTTGGACATTAGTATATTTTGGTTGTTGTTGACTATGTGTCAAGTGGATAGAGCAATTCCCACCTGAACCAATGATCACAAGGTGGCCATCGACTTTGTATGGAGGAATATCTTCAATCTGTTCGGGATTCCTAAGGCTATCGTTAGCACTGGTAGCACGCACTTTACAAATGAAAAATTTTAGAACTTACTAGCTAAGTACAAGGTGAATCATCGAATTTCCACACCTTACCACCCCTAGACGAATGGACAAGTCGAGGTCTCCCATAGGGAGATTAAGAATATACTCTAGAAGATGGTTAAGCCTAATAGGAAGGAATGGACTCAAAACTTAGATGACTCACTCTGAGCATATTATACCACATATAAGATGCCTATAGGCACGTCCCTATATCATTTGGTGTTTGGTAAGGCATGTCACTTACTCATCGAAATTGAACATCGAGCATTTTGGCCTATCAAAAAGTGTAATTTTAACTTAGATCTATACAGGAAGACTAGGAAACTTCAACTATCTGAGCTAGAGGACCTTAGAAATGATGCACACGAAAACACTAAGATATATAAGGCTCAGACCAAAGCTTTACATGATTAGATGATCTCCCGTAAATGCTTTGAGCCAAACTAGAAGGTTTGGCTTTTTGATTCTCGACTTAAACTCTTTCCCAACAAGCTTAGGTCTAAGTACACGACTCGTTTATTATTAATTGGATTTTTCCTAATAGTGGCATTAAAATTTCTAACCCAAAGACGAGTAGTTCTATTAAGGTCAACGGACAACACATTAAACCCTTTGTTGACTGTGTTATCCTTGAACCATTCTCAGACAAGGTTGCTTTAACCTTAGGCTGATTTCTATTGGGACTGAATTGTGCTTAGCTGAAGGCACTAAACTCAGCAATTTGTACATGTTGTATACATTTGGAGTTGACTGGATTTATAACAAATTCAGGTGCTATCTTTTCATTCCACTCCTTTTCATGCTTTACTTTACAATGAGGACATTACATTAGCTAGGAATGGGGGTTGATACAATTATTCTGAATTATTTTGTCAGCTCCTTGGATTCTTTCATTTTATATAAAATGAAAAAAAGAAAAAGGAAGAAAAATTTTCAAAAAGACAAAAAAATTAGAGGATTAGGAAATGAGAACTTAGGCATTAAAAGTTTTCAACTTTAGGAAATAATACACTGAGAACTAAACACATAGACTCTTCAGGTCTATGGGCTTAATTGACCAGGGTGTCCATTAAAATGTGGATTTATTTCTCGAGTCCTTACCAACTTAGAATGTACTTTAAATAAGTTAGGGTGATAAATATGATTTATAAACTTGCCCTCTGATTTGAGGGGACTTAAAGTCTAAGTATCTACACACTTTTTGTACTGACTCATTTTATGGGTGATCTTAATGGAAATTAGGTAGCTAATAAATGTACTAGGGTGGTATGGCTTTGCTATGAGTAATGAATGCAAGATTTCGCTTGGCAGAAAAATACGTCATTGCAGTAATGTAAATCGTGGTAGAAAAATCCTAAATCAAAAAGTATATATCAGTGAAAAACTAACCACGGTGGATTAGGTCATATCCATAGGGAGGAAGAGGACCAATAAGATCACAGATATGTAACAATCATGTTTGCAGAAATGAAAGATGGTTGCATAAAAATATTCGTCAAATCAATCAAAGGGATATGCTACTCTAAATGTAAACCCCTAATTTATAGAAAAGTTAAGGGTTTTTAATGCAAATTTCACTCAATAAATCACATCTCCAAATATGTGAATAGTGTATGTGTAGTGGCAGATCATGTAACTTTCAAATGCGTGTGTACTCGAGTGCAAATCTGAATCCCAATTTTATGCAATCAAAGTGATCAGAAAGAGTTGAATAATAATGCAAGATTATAAGGGTGCTGCCATAATTTTACCTCAATAAAATAATAAAAAATAAAAAAATGCCACAATGGCATTGAATGTAAGTACTATTACAACCCAAAACATAGCATTTCTTTCCCGCTACCGTGTGTGCTCGTAGGGCTACAGTGAGGGCCAAGGAGCTCAAGGAAGGTTGAGGTGGATGAGAGCTTTGCGTCAGTGTTGATGGCGTAGTGGGAGATGGTCGTCAGTCATTGGCCAAAGAGGAGAAAGCCATCAGTGGTGAGGCTTCCCACTGGCATGCGTGGACTGCAGGAGACATTGCTACGGCGTGGGTGAGCTCAGTGCGGCGTGGCAGATCCAATGACGTCGACGGCGTGTCGAACAGTGTGGTATGGGTGCGGCTGCGTGGAGGGAGAATGATTGGTTGATGGGTTCTCTTCTCTGGGGAAAAGATTAATAGTGCGGTGGCTGGTGCGCACGAGGGCACGTGCAGGTGGTGGTGGGCATGTAGTTGGTGCACGGCGGAGGAAGGGTGGTGCATGGCCAGCGCTGGGCACTACTACAGTTGCATCTAGGAGGGTGCGTTGGCGGTTGTGCTTGCGTGACGGTGCCTCTGTTGGCATTGGTGCACAGGGAGGGTGCGGGCGTTAGCTACGGGCACGAGGGTGTGCACTGCTGCGGGTGGGCAGTGGTTGGCGGTGCACCGTCTGGACGTCAGGGAAGGATACTAGATGACTTAAATGAAGGGCAGTGGATGGTGCATGGTGGTGGTTGTCGAGCAAGGAGAGAAGGCATGCCCTTTGTTGGGTCTTGTGTAGAAGAAATAGAGAAAAGAGGAAGAAGAAGAGGCCGGTGACTGCTATAGATCATGGCTGGTCTCTACTGGTTGGAGAAGAGGCTATGTGTGGGTGGCGCAATCGTGGTCGCAGTAGATGTGAGATGCAGTGGCGAGTCAAAGACACAATAGCGAATGTGGTGGTGGCGTGGAGGTCATCATAGTAAAGGCAGTCGATGACGAGTCATCGCGGTTCTGGATGCTAGTGCTGTCACCACTGACCGTGGTGATGGGAATGTCATGGGTGAGATGCAGTGGTGGTTGGGCATCGTCGGTGGTGGTTGTCGATGTCAGGAGAAGGTGCTCTTCCGTGGAGAGGAAGAAAGTTGTCCATCTCCCACCGTCTATGCTTAGTATAAAGAGAACAAAGAGAGAGAATCAGAGAGAGAATATCAGGGGGAGAGAGAGAGAGGAAAAATAAGGAAGGTCCTCTTGTTTTCTTTTCCTTCTTTCCTTTTTCCTCTTCCACTATGTGTGTTAGTGTGGAAGTTTAAAATGGCAAGTGGTGGATTTGGTTGATTTGAGGGAAAGAAATTTTGGGGAAAGAATATGCTAGGATTTCTCTCTTTCCTTTGATGCATTAGCCGCAACTTTCCTTTTTAATGGCATTTGCGAAAACCAAGAGCCAAAAAAGGTAAGCCCACTTGCTTCCTTTTGTTAATATGTTTGGAAAAATCAGATGACCATATGACAATCCTCAATTGGCCCTTCAATCAATCCCTTTAAGAAAAATAATATGTCAATAGACGACGTATTCATCAACGTATACCTACAGCGTGGAAAATGCTGGAACATCCAAGACACAAGCTTAGCAAATTTCTCAGTGAAATACATGCTTTAAATCGAATTCTTAATCCAACAATAATGTGCTTAAGCACTAAGTTAGTCCACTAAAGTGGACCTATCAAGTAACCCCTCATAGTCGAGTGTCCAAAACCTAGCCACGTGATCTAATCTCTTTGGCTATTGCCTTTAGGTACATCTTAAATCAGGGACATACTCAGAAAAAGAAGAAAAAAAGAAAAACACCCAAAATGAAAAGAGAAAAAAAGAGAAGTAGAAAAGGATAGAAAAAAAGAATAAGCCACACTTCACCACACTGGTATTGTTGGTAAGTTGCCATGGGTAACCTCCCATTGACGTTTGTCCAGAGCTCAACCCTAAAAAATGCATGAATAATCCCAAAACTTAAGGAGAAGCGGGGAAGTATAATAAACCTAGGGAGATATACACTGGGTTCGACCTTATGTTAATCCTATCCAAAAATAATAGTAGGGAGAAAGTTACTAATTGGAAAGATAAACCTTTAGGCAGAAATATCTTCACTTAGTGTCACTTAAGGTTTATAGATACCTAAGGGCCATTTTGGTTGCCATTTAATAAGTCAATCATTGTCGCATAATAAGTTGCTCAGCACTTTTAGTTCTCTTAAGTCTTGGGTGGGTTGGGTAGCCATAGAAAGTTGCCTTGAAACCTTAAATGCAAAAATTCCAAAAAAATTAAAAAAGAAGTAAGAAAATTCTTTTATGTGTGTAATAAAAGGGCAATGACTTGGGCAGTCATCATTTTGCAGGCACCCTGGTTACTGTTGAGTCTTTAGAGTTTAGATCCTAGGTATAAATTTCTTTTTATTGATAAATGACTTATACCGAAGCAATCAAATCTTAATTCTGTTTATAAATAGCATTTCATTTAGTTTTTCTAGGGACCGGCAAAAGGTAGGTGATAAGTGAAAATTTGTTCGAAAAAATGGATTAGGGTTTTAAGAAAGAGAAAACTACATCGTAGTGTTTGCAGAATTTTGCTATCAAATAATTTTACCAAGACTCAATGAGTCCCGAGTCAAATACAGGGAGGTGAATTTTGATTTTAGAAATCCACGTTTGAATTATTATTTTATGATATTTTTTTACTTTGTAATTTTCTTTTGTGATTTTATATAAGCAAGATATCAACCGAAAATAAATCTAAAATAAGTAAAAGAAGATTTTTGTTGCTTTATATGTGGTTAATCATTTTAATATTTCTGTTTCATTTTGCTACAAACCACTCAACGGAGACAATGATTTATTTATTTATTTTTCTCTTCGTTAGCAAATCAATCATTTTGCAGCCGTTAGATCTCCGTTGTAGGATAGAGAAAATGCAAAGCTCACACTCCCTAAATCGCGCTTAATGTACTCCTACTAGCAAGTGTGGATGGCAGTCGTCCAATTGAGATTGCATTGTTGAGGAAAGAGAGCAGATCGTGCCTTCAAATTGCGCAAGCACGCGCACTCATCCATCGCTAGCAACACGTGGCTGAATCATGGTCACTGATTGCATGCCTCAATCCATGTGATTGCTTGATTTGACTGATGCAACCGACTCTCCACCGTGTGATCATGATCGAGTGGACAAAATCAACTTGCATACGTGCTGAGGCTGTGGATCAATTCCAGCTCGAACGCTCGTCAGTTCTTTGGGAGTGTCACTTGAAGATCGCCGAGCCAAGGGCATGGGTGTGCTCTTTGGATGGTTATCAGTGAGTAGTGGCCATGCGATCGTGGTTGTACCAACAGTCGCGATTTTTCTTGTTGAGGAGAGGCATGGGTAAAGGGGAAGAATCTTGGCCATTGATACAGGAAGATCAAATCTCAGCCGTTGGTTGATGATCCAACGACTGAGATTGCACACGGGGAGAGCCTTTGAGAGGGGTGATGGAGTGATTTTCACTTTTAATAATTAATATTAAGATAATAAATTGTTGCAGCACAAAAGGTGGTGGAAAATCTCTCAATTAAAGATTAAATAGATATGAATTTAAACCACAAGAACGGATGTCGTATCCACAGGGAGGAATAGACCAATAAATTCATGATAAATTTACCTCTTGTTTACTTAAAAGTAATTTCATTCATTCATCCTAATCCCAAAGAAAGAACACTAATAGATGAATCAAATAACCAATCTCTAATTTCTGAAAAGAGATGGACCAATCACGCAAATTCTAATTTACTAGAATACTCCTATAAAATCAATCAACCCCAAATATTCAATGGCATCCAATGTAAAGCATAATATCACCATTTAATGTAAAGCTAATAGATGGGGGAAGATAATCATGCAATTTGATAAGCCAATTAATTGGAGTAGACTAAAGGGGCTTGGTTGTAAATTCATTCAATTAATAAAATAATAAATCAAAAATCAAGTGTTGGCAATGACAGCACATGTAATATCTAATTGAAGGGAAAACAGAGCTTTCTCTCTCTCTCCTCCTCGCGTGGTAGATGGAGCACTGGCGACGGGGCTGCTATGGGGGAAGGTTGACCGACGCGTGGAGATCACGATGACGGTGACAGAACGACGAGAGGTGGCCAGCGGGTGGAGGAGGGCCGCTGGCTTGTTGGAGGAGAAGGCGACTGCCGTGCGTCTAGCTGCGCTCGGGTGCTTGCCTGCAGGGCACTGGTGGCGAGGGCAAGCGCCTGCGGGAGGGGGTGTGCCTGCCTGCACGGAGCACTGGTGAAGCGAGGGTGCATGCCTGCAGGTTGCTTGGTGAGGGCACGGGCGGAGGTGATGGCACTGCAGAGGGTTTTCTGCGTGGGTGCATGAGCGGGCTGGAAGGGGGAAGCGCCTGCGGGTGCGAGTGGGGTGGTGCTATCGCCTGCAGGGCCGACTGGAGATGGGTGAGTGGACGGCTGCAGGCACCTGCAGGGGCGCGGGTGAGGCGGTGCTAGTTCATGCAGGCTGCTTGAGTGGTGCTGCGTGGGTGCAACCTGGCAGGTGTAGGGGGGAACGAGTGTGCTGGAAGGAGGAAGCGCCTGCGGGCGCGGCCTGGCAGGGGCGCTAAAGATGGGTGCGGCCTAGCAGGGGCATGCAAGGTGGAGAAGGTGCGGGTGCCTACAAGCTGGAAGGTGATTTGGCACAGACATGTGAGGGCGGTGAGGCTGTGTAGCGCCTACGGGCTGGTTGGAGGGTGCGGTGGGCGGTGTGTGCCTGACGTGGAAGGGCAATGGAAGATGAAGCAACTACAGTGTGAGCATAGGTTGAAGGGCAGGATGGGGTGCTTGGTGCATAGTGCACGCGGTGGTTCACAGGGTTAGCCCTCTCCACGGTGGAGAAGATGGAGCAGTTCCCCGCAAAGGGGAAGATGATCCCCCATCCAACTTTTCCCCACCTCTTTATTTCCTCTCCCTGCGTGCATGAGTTAAGGGATTTTCCAAATCCATTTGCTATTTTTGGCCGGTGGCTGTTGAGGGGAGAGTTGCGGCTGGCCGGAGGATGGGGAAAAGATGGCGTTGTTTGTTAGAAAGGGAAATTTACCCTCACCTCCTTGTTCTTTTCCCAATATTCTTCCTGCACATAAAAACATAAAATCATTACTTATTAAGTTATAGAATGCTATAAAATAGATGTAAACTCAAATCATGATGCATGCACACATTCTATAACTTAATGTAGTTATTAACAAACCTAAAAGGTAAGATTAAAGTTACTTAGGTGTAATATTAGTCCATTAAAATGGACTCATCAAATACCCCCATGCCTAAGATTTGCTAGTCCCTAGCAAAAATAAAAGTAATCTGAAGATTTCTTCGTTTCTTATTTCAAAACTTTAGAGATCCAGACAAATGTGACGTGATAATAGCCTAAGTAACGGATCCAAGTGAAAAAGCCAATTTCGCATTGGGAGTTCATACTTCACCCTTGGCAAATATTTCTGTCAGGATAGGCAACTACTTCCCTCGGGGATAAAGCAGAAGATAATCTGTAATTTGACCTCGGCTTTTGGCTTAGGTAGGAGATATCGAGTAGAATGGATTTGTAATTAGTGGCACACACTCATCTGGTGCTACATGTAGTCTAGTACTACAGACTCTAGATTAATAGACTATTAGACAAGTCAACTCTGAGAGAGGCTACACAACTGTGCTCTCTTGATGTTCCTGGGCACTCCCTCTTTTCTTTCTTTCTGAGATCACAAATCTCGCCAGATTTAGAAATTGTACTCACTATTTGGTGGCCTCACATGGCATCCACACTTCAATTAAAGTCCTAATAACTCTACAACTAAGTTAGAGTCCTCAACCAGTATTCGGGTGATCAGAAATACTAAAAGGTAGGTATGGGTTATATTTGGTGGAACGCGATAGGTGTTTTGTTGCCTCAGAAATAATGTTACATCATAACTTGAACTTCTTTTTTTCTTTTTTATAATATAACTATTTGTCCTTTTTCTTTTTTCTCTCTCTCTTTTTTTTTCAGTTTCTTCTTTTTCTTCTTTTCTTTTCTCCCCCTTTTTTTCTTTATCAATTGACACAAACTTTTATTTATGAGGCATTATTAGGGATGACGATGATCAAGAGGATATTGTGTGGCTTATTTGATGGAAGTGCCTATTCTCGGCACCGGGAAGGAATGGATAGGACAGGCGTATTTCTAACCTTTGACACTATTACCCTCCTTCAGCCAAGGACTCTATGAAGGACGGTCGTAACCATCCACCATAGTCATAGCTTTATTAAGACTCCATCTCTGTGTATCTGCCTCATATGGTGACTCTCAGGAATTCACACAAAGTACGCACACAGGAACAGAGAGTGAAAACTACGCCTAACTCTGAAGTATCATCATCTAATTATCCAAAACTTAAGAGTCCTTACACTAGCCTTAGCACACCAGTAATCTCTCTACTTTCTTCTCATAAATATGAGGTGAATCTACTAGAAGATAGTATGCCTGACTCCCTATAAACTGTCCAAGTGTTCAGTAGACTACAAATGGTTATTTGTTTTCCTCAAGGATCCATTACCAAGTCTACGTGTACGTGAAATAAATGTACTGGATTCTAAACTTAAGAAATAATTTTAGAGGAAAAACCTCAAATGACCAGGGTATTTTGCTAGGGACTAACCCATTCAGCTTAAGAAAAGAGGAATTTTTTTTTTATATGCTAACCTAAATGCATGAATACTTCCTAAAATGCAAATGCACCCCCTATGCCTAAATCCTACAATGTCTCCATTGTAAAATTAAAATAGGAGGAGAAAGGAAAAACATCACCTGACAACGGTGTTATTCTGACCGCTGGGTTGCCTCCCAACAAGCGCTACATTTCCTGTCAGCAGCCAGACTTGGAAGGAACCTATAAGTCTGGTTCCAAACAGAAAAAGTTAGGCCCTAAAAATAAGCGTAACAATGCGGGCCTAGAAAACAGGTAGCCACGGATGTTGGCGAGCTGATGATGCAACGTAATACCAAATGCTCGCCAGAAGATATGAAAGCGAAGAACCTCATTGGCTACCTTGGGAGGTCTAGGAATAATAAACAGAATATGAAAGGGACCTCCTGAAATGGAATAAGTGGAGGATAACAAGGATCCTCCGGAGTAGTATGGGTTTTAAAAGATATACACATTATTAGTTCAAACCCTTGAATGGCAAGAGTAAAAGTACAAGCATCAATCCACACTCGCCATTCTACCCGAGGATGTACTAGCCTGATATGTTCTCCAGAAAGAATGTACATGAGCAGAGATCTGAGCCAAGGATCGGTTAGGGAGTATAAGGGTTGTTTATAGTTTTGGAAGGTAATGGTTAAGTCCAATGAGGGCTTAGTCGGTGTTAGGTCTAATTCCAACAATGATTCAGATTGTGTACACTCCCTAATAGTTGTAGACAACTGCATATTACCCTGCCTAACATTAATGATCGGAGTCATATTTGAATCAAGGGTAGACTCCAAGTTACAACTCTTTGATGGCTGGGTCAAAATATCTGAATCATTATTATTAAGCTCATCCCTGAATTCGTTTGGTTCACTCAAATATTTGTCGGGGTGTATATGTGATTCATTAGGAGTTGGATCAGTATCCTCAATTATTTCTAAAGGAGGATCAGCCTTAATATTTTGGAGCAAGCCTATATCATTGAATTCGTTATTGTTCTCGAGGTATAAATCCTCAATTGACGTGTTTAGTTCCCGAGAGTGTCCCATAGACTTCTCATTATTTTGTTTGTCCTCCTCTAATATCAACTCCTATTTTAATGGAGGATGACTCTCAAAAGAAAGGAGGAATCTGGATTTAATCATATTATTTCTATCCTCTGGAGGTAAATCCTCAAATGATAAATAATTCCCCTGTGATTCACTCCAGATTTTCAGTCCAGGTTACTCTATTGGGGCATCCTCATTTTCTGAATTAGACTCTTCATATCCCTGAGACCAAAATTGATCTAATTCATCCTCCATTCCGTTAGGGTCACCTTCATTCGGTGCATATAAATCCTCAGGATACTGAATGATAGGTGTTGATTCCCTAAGTGGTGGGTCAGGAGTAGGCTCACTAAAGGTAGAATGAGATTCCACCAAATAATCAATAGGGGTGATAGGAACAATACAACCTTGACCTGGTTTGGTAGGGGTAAAGAGAATACTATCATTGGGGTCAAGGTCCTCAAGAGGTACCATCTTCCCTTGCTTTTGACTCCAATATAGTTCAGGTGGATAATCACTATGATCGTTGTCCTCTAGTGGCCGTGTCTCATTGGGAGAGTCTAAGTGATAGCTACATAAAATTGGATCCCTATTGTCATTAGGTTCCTCAGAATTATTTTCATGATCATGGTAGTATGGGTAGGGATTAGAATTATTGGGAAGTGTGTAGCTAAGCTGGCTTATTTCTTCATTTAGCTGTTGATTATTCCTCAACATCTCTCCCATTGATTCCATCATTTCCTTTTGCTATTTTTGCATTTCTATCATAAAAGAGGAGAGGCTACTATTATCAGGTTTGGGAGGATAGTCAATTTCAGGCTCTGGTTGCCTAGGGGTATCGTTCCAACCTCGATACGAAAAATCATGAAGGGTGGGAGGGTTGGGTGTTTGCATGGAAGTAGGGATTTCAGGGTTGGGAAATCCCGCTCCTAGGCTCTGCTCAAAAGTGGGAGTTATTAAGCCAGTACTCCCAGGATAAGAATAAGAATGATCCCATGAATTGTCAATGTACCCATCAAAGGATGGATACGCTCGGGGCATGGGATTCTGATTAAAAGATGGGAAGTATTGACTCTGATAATCTAAATGATAGGAGTAAGGGTAATCCATTTCTTTAAGCAAAATAGTTTTAACTCTCTTAGGATTTAGTAGAATTCATAATACAAGCAGAAACTTCCTAGAGAGTTCTACTGTCAAAGCAAATGCAAATTCAGTAGGATCTTGTTTTTAGTAGATTGTAGGTCTTAGAATTAAATGTTCAATTGGTGGCCAAACAAGTTTTGCAAAAAATTACGCTTCCTAGGCCAACCTTCGCTGGTGCTTATAACCTACTCGCAAGGGATGGAAGTCTCGAATCGAGCCCACACATGAGGAATCGAAGTAACTTGGTGGATAGGCTTGTTGATTTCCGACTAACTTCCCTTGTGGTGCAAAAGAGGAGAGGTAGAAATTTATCTAGTGACCTTATGTGTGAGGTGCACAATGTCTCAAGTGTGCAAATATACGATCGTGTTTCGATTTTTGAAATTTCGCAAACAGGACCTTTTGCACACAATTTCAGTCACAGATTTTAAGGTCCAACCTCTTAGCAGTCCTAATTTTTAAAGTGACCACTGAATTAATTTAATTCAAGCACTTTAGTGGCTTAGATTTAGGTTCAATGCATATGCATGACAGGTAATTGATGCTCAAGAGAAGACATACCTTACTCCAGCTTTCTTCGTGCAATGTATGCAATGCAGTAAAAATAAATGAGATGCTACTCATTCAGTCCTAGATGGTCATCCTATAGATATGCAGCTTCTAGCAGGCAGTTCGATATATATATATTTTAATAATAAACAAACAGACCTAATCTAACTAACTAACTGAAATTCAGTTCAAATAGTTCAAATAATCCTATAATCTAAATAAATGGGAACATGCTCTCGAAAATACGCTCTCGCATACAAGAGCGATAAGAAATAAAGTAGCACTGGGAACACGTTCCCAAGAATACCCGACAAGGGTCCAAAAGAAAGAAATTAAATTCTAATGTCTATCTAAACTAAATCGAACTAAGATCTACTGACTAAATCAAAAATAGGCTTCTTCGTAAGCCTATGTGCGTGGGATCAAGGCCCACGTGTTCCTATTTCTGGCCTCCAGGTGGCGTCAAGGTCCACCAAAAAGATCATCTTCGCCATGCACGTCGTTCAGGTTCAATGTCGTCGCTCTGCTGCGCCTCTCGCCGTGTCAGATTCCTCGCATAAAAAGAAAAGATTAGATGATTGCGCAACTCAGAATATAAAAAAAAATAATAACATGAATCTATTGCATCTGTTGCCTCCCCGGCAACGGCGCCATTTGATGGAGCGATTTTCACTTTGAATAATTAATATTAAGATAATAAATCGTTGTAGCACAAAAAGTAGTGGAAAATCTCTCAATGAAAGATTAAACAGATATGAATTTAAACCACAAGAACGGATGTCGTATCCACAGGGAGGAATAGACCAATAAATTCACGATGAATTTACCTCTTATTTACTTAAAAGTAATTTCATTCAATCATCCAAATCCCAAAGAAAGAACACTAATAGATGAATCAAATAACCAATCTCTAATTTCTAAAAAGAGATGGATCAATCACGCAAATTCTCCTTTACTAGAATACTCCTATAAAATCAATCAACCCCAAATATTCAATGGCATCCAATGTAAAGCATAATATTACCATTTAATGTAAAGCTAATAGATGGGGAAAGATAATCATGCAATTTGATAAGCCAATTAATTGGAGTAGACTAAAGGGGCTTGGTTGTAAATTCATTCAATTAATAAAATAATAAATCAAAAATCAAGTGTTGGCAATGGCAGCACATGTAATATCTAATTGAAGGGAAAACAGAGCTTTCTCTCTCTCTCCACCTCGCATGGTAGATGGAGCACTGGCGACGGAGCTGCTATGGGGGAAGGTTGACCGACGCGTAGGGATCACGATGATGGTGACAGAACGACGAGAGGTGGCTAGCGGGTGGAGGAGGGCCGCTGGCTTGTTGGAGGAGAAGGCGACAGCCGTGCGTCTGGCTGCGCTCGGGTGCTCGCCTGCAGGGCGCTGGTGGCGAGGGCAAGCGCCTGCGGGAGGGGGTGTGCCTGCCTGCAAGGAGTGCTGGTGAAGCGAGGGCACATGCCTGCAGGTTGCTTGGTGAGGGCATGGGCGGAGGTGATGGCGCTGTAGAGGGTTTTCTGCGTGGGTGCGTGACCGGGCTGGAAGGGGGAAGCGCCTGCGGGTGCGGGTGGGGTGGTGCTATCGCCTGCAGGGCCGACTGGAGATGGGTGAGTGGACGCCTGCAGGGGCGCGGGTGAGGCGGTGCTAGTTCATGCAGGCTGCTTGAGTGATGCTGTGTGGGTGCGGCCTGGCAGGTGTAGGGGGGAACGCGTGTACTGGAAGGAGGAAGCGCCTACGGGCGCGACCTGGCAAGGGCGCTAAAGATGGGTGCGACCTAGCAGGGGCATGCAAGGTGGAGAAGGAGCAGGCGCCTACAGGCTGGAAGGTGATTTGGCGCAGACATGTGAGGGTGGTGAGGTTGTGCAGCACCTACGGGCTGGTTGGAGGGTGCGGTGGGCGGTGTGCGCCTGACGTGGAAGGGCGATAGAAGATGAAGCAACTGCAGTGCAGGCATAGGCTGAAGGGCAGGATGGGGTGCTTGGTGCACAGTGCAAGCGGTGGTTAACAAGGTTCGCCCTCTCCATGGTGGAGAAGATGGAGCAGTTCCCCGCAAAGGGGAAGATGATCCCCCATCCAACTTTTCCCCACCTCTTTATTTCCTCTCCCTGCGTGCGTGAGTTGAGGGATTTTCCAAATCCCTTTGCTATTTTTGGATGGCGGCTGTTGAGGGGAGAGTTGCAGCTGGCCGGAGGATGGGGAAAAGATGGCGTCGTTTGTTAGAAAGGGAAATTTACCCTCACCTCCGTGTTCATTTCCCAATATTCTTCCTGCACATAAAAACATAAAATCATTACTTATTAAGTTATAGAATGCTATAAAATAGATGTAAACTTAAATCATGATGCATGCAAACATTCTATAACTTAATGTAGTTATTAACAAACCTAAAAGGTAAACCACCCAATGCCTCTTGAGTGCCACCAATCCCTAATAATGCCTTCTCAATAAAGTTCATGGATGTATGCTAGTTGTGTTATGTTGAAAAAAAAATGAAAATGATGAAAAGAAAGAAAACTAAAAAATAGAAAAAAGAAAAAGAAGCGAAAGCAAAGAAGAGAATGAATATTTAGTGTTTATTTCATCGAGGCAATATCACCAAATAAAATTGAGATCCACCAAATATGGCCCTAACCTATTTTTCTTGTGTTTCTAACTGCTCGAATACTGGCTGAGGAATTCTGACTTAGTGTTAGGGTTATGAGAACTCAATTAAAGTGTTAATGTCTAGTGAGACCACCAAATACAGGTCGTATACATGAATCTGGTGAAGTTGTGAGCTCTAAGAAAGAAAAGAAAAGGAAAATAAAAAGAGTAAGAGAGAATAGATACAAAGGAATCAAAAGGGAGCAAAGTTTTTCTCGTCTTTCTCTGAGTTGAGTTACTTAGTAATCCGGGAATCTGGATTCTATAGTACTAGCCTCTATGTAGCACCAAGTAAGAATGAGCCACCAAATATATAATCTTTTCTCTCAGAGATTCTCTACCTAAGCCTAAAGCTGGGGTGAAATTCATAGAATATCTTGAATACCCCGAGGGAAGAAGTCCGCCTATCCCGCTAGAATTTTCACTAGGGGTCAAATACAGGCTTTAGAGGTGTATTAGTTTTTCACTCGAATCCGTTACAAAAGCTACATTGTTGCACTTTCACGATTGTCTGGATTTCTAGAGCATAGGATAAAAACAAAAAAGAGAAAAATCTCAATGCATACACTCGATAAAATAATCAGTCCCTTAGGGACCCTTTCTGTAAATAAATTAATCTTGCATTTTCTAGGGACTAGCAAGATTTAGAAATGAGGGTATGATTGCGCAGTAATCATAGGTTTTAATTGACCTAGATTAGGCTAGAACTTAGCATAAGTTAGGGAAATTTATGCACGCATAAGCATTATCTGCATCTTTACTACTTTAGCTATGCATAAAATAATGTTATAATGTGCTGATTAAGTGCATTATGTCAATTACAGGCAATAAGCAGATCTGGAGTAGGATTTGAAGCTGGATCTAGAATAACGGAAGTTGCAACAGAGCTGGAGCAGAAGGCTTAGTTTAGATGTAGGAATAATAATATAAGGGAGTTAAAGGTTTGCTATTCTATTAAGTAGTGATAAAGTAGTAAAATGTGAAGAGCTTAGGTCCATCCTAGCCCTAGGATAGCCTAGAGATTTCCCTAAGCCTTAGCCACCCTTAGATTAGGTCACAACACCCTAGGAAGCCCTAAAACCATAATTCCAACCCTTATTTGGACGTCCAGATAAGTTATAGGATGTCTAGGACCCTTAGCCATCTCCCACACACCTCAAACCCACTTCTGGAGTGTTATTGGACGTCCAGACACTTTGTCAGACGTCCAATTTCCGCAAAATACCTAAAATAGAACCTTGATTTCCCCCTGACTCAGATTGGACATCCCGAACTGAAGTCTGGACTTCTGATTTTTGAGTATAAGTCGTCTGACCACATTACTGGACGTTTGGTACTGGTCTCCAGTCCCTGTTTTGAGATTCAAGTCTTGATCTTGGATCTCTAGCTCACTAGACCTATTCCCAACCCCATAGGAACCTAAATTAAGGTATCCTAACCCTAGTACATCACCTCTAGACCTACCTAAGGACCTAATTAGGTCCTCACCAAACCCAATTGACTTAGATCAAAGTCAATTACCTTCACCTAAGTCAATTGGACTCATTAAGTCCAATTGAGCTTAGATCTCAACCCACACAAGTTCAATTGGACTTAGTGAGAGTCCAATTGACCTAAACCCAACCTAGTTGAGATATTTCACTCTCAATTAGGTTCACACCCATTCAATTAAACTTAGGATAAGTTTAATTGCATTTTCCCCTTAGCAATTAGGGTTTGTAACCCTAATTCAAGACCTACACCTACCCAAACCCCTTAGGACCTAACCCAAGCCACCTAGCCATATAGAGCACGACCACACACACACACACACACTTCTCTAGAGTTCTCTAGAACTCTCCTTAAAGTGGCGCCACCTCTTGGTTGCCAAAATTAGTAACCAAGAGGCATTCAAAATGAGATCCATAATTTTTGGATCTAATAACCTCTTGGCCGGCCACTCTTGGACTCGCTCTAGAGAGTTCCACACCTCTCTAGAAAGAAGCCATTGGGTCTATAAAAAGACCCCATGGGCGGCCAAGTGACCCCATTCACTTCCTTGGCAAATTCACACTCTTGACTCCATTGGTGCCATTTACGCCCACTTCCACTTAGCTAGCCACTCCACCTCCACGAGCTCACTACCACCAGCATGGAGGACATCATGCCAAGATGCTAAATCACTCCTCCCTCTCTCCAAGGGTCGGCCTAAGTTACATTGGCCGCCCCTCATTCTCCTCCCGACCACTCCAAGGCCATCGGGGACCACCCCTGAATGCCCTTTATTATGCTAGATTTAGTTTATGCTCTCCATAATTTTTACTGCTTTTATTACTGCTTAGTAGCGTAGTCCTAACTCCCCCCTCAATGATGCATGCAAAATCCCCCCATTGATTCTTGTAGGCAGTCATTTTCTAGTAGATAGATTTAAATTCCAAGCATTTCTGTACAAACTTTCATCTATAGTTCTGCTGTAAACAACTCTCTCACAGAATAAATGAAAAATGTTTTATATATATATATGTCTCCATGTTATGAAATCACAATGAGCTTACTGTTTGCTGTCATATTTGCGTGATTTAAGTTGCCTGCTTTTTAATTGTCTATCCATTTTGCAACTAAGCATGTTGTTTCCCGAGGATATTGAAAATCTAACGATAGATGCTTTCTCCGTAAATAGTCACCACCCTACTAGAATTGTGAGCACAGAAACTGACATGTTCACCTTCGTAATTTATTTGACGCACGCGCACGTAATCCGAGTCCATAACAGAAGTGGTGAAATCTTAATTAGGAGATTGGAAACTGGCATGAGTTTTTAAACGAAGTAGAGCGGCAAAAAGATCAATTTCTAGAGTAAAGCAAACGCCTCCCAGAGATGAACGACTGGGATTCAAGTCTTGTTATGTTTAAAAAATAATATCTTTGTTCGATCGTATTTCACAACTATATTACGACGCTTTTCCTATCTAAAATCCGATCTACGACTCTCAACACATACCTTCCCTCCAATGATCAACAATGCAAGATGCATGCAATTCACAAAAAAATAAAGTCTATATGCTGCTCATACAATCCTAAATGGTTGTCCTTAGGGGCAGGCAGCTTCTAGCAGGTAGCTTGTGTTTTTTTTTTTGTGTTCCTACTTATGCACAAACCAAAAAAGGATAAACTAACCACAAAATAAAACAAAAACCTAAAGCTAAAAAATGGGAACAACCTCCCAAAAAATTACCCACGTAGGGGCCTAAAACAATGGCGGGGAGCAAACCCCTCAAATATACCCCAAAATAAGGGTCTCAAACTGAATGAATGTGCAAGAATAATAAAATTAGGTCTAAAGTCTAAATCCTACATTGCTCAATTCAACGGAGATGATAATCACTCGGGGTGTCCTCCTTTAGTGGTGGAATCAAGGTCCACCTCAATCGTGTGCACAATGGTTGTGGTTGCTCCTTCTCCCAACTGTGTGGCTCACTAGAGATGTCCAAGGTTGCCTAATCTCCGAGGCTGGTGTGGTAAGATGTAGGAGATATGCATACCTCGCACAAAAAAGATCAAAGTAAAATATGCCTCAAACAAAAATAATATGTGATGAACTAAACAAATAAGTGTAATTTTAACAGGTCCATTGGCTCCCCGGCAATGGTTGCTCCTTTCTAGTGTAACGAGTAGTTGTAACAAACCTAATTTTGTGGTTATAAAATATCTGTTCATTCTCTCTCCATTTTCTCTTTATCTGTGTCATTTTCTCTCTCTTCTATTAATTATTCTTTAAGTAGATAGCTAGCGTAGATTCAATTGAAGTAGCTAATTTACTTCATGACAATAAATCAAATGCGATTTTTGATCAAACGTTCGCCTCCCTATGTTCGACCTGGAATTTCTTTTGAGTTTCAGTTAAAATTATCTGTTGACGGATTTTTCTCGTAAATTACACTAGATGATAGGTTTCCCAAACTCAATCTTTTTGCGATGATTTTCCTCAACATTTTTGTGCCATTGCCAGGGAAGCAACATTCTTTGATTTTTTGCATTTTCTGACTTTTTATTTACCTCACTTCTCTCCTTCCCTATTGTGATTGCAGGTACTCTCACAAGGCAGGAAAAGCGGTAGATTGGAGTAAAGTGCTGTTGAAGGGTTTGTAAGTAACCCCACCTCCCCACCCGCTAGATTTCATTTCACTACCTAATAACACAAACCCTAATTAACCTAGGAGCTTGCATAAACTCTAAGGTTAGTTTTGATTGTTTGTTTAACACTTCCACCCTTCTCACTCTCTGCATATAAAAGAAAAATTAAATAAAAAGTCTCACAGAGGTACACAATCTCTTCTGATTCTTCATACTCAACCGGTAACCTGATCTTTGGGATCGGTACACTCATCAACACATAACTGAGTAGAAATCAGATTAGGTAATCACTTGTGTGCCTAATTAAATGGTGCATCATGCCAATTGTTTGAGTTGTTTGGGTTGCACCACTTCAACTAAAAATAACTCATCAAGTAGTTGCCAAATAGATTCAACATTTAGGACTAAACTAGGCACTCCACATTTTTAGTTTGATTTCAAAGGAAAACATCTTCACCTATGCTTTTAAAACCTGGTGTGCCAACTGAACTTGGTTGAATATACTTAAAGTTGAATCCTAAAAGCTACTAAGCAAGATTTAAACCCTAAAATTCACCGCATCCAAAAATAATCTTGCTTGAAAACCATTGGTTGTGCACGCACAGACATATTAACTAATCATTAAGGGCACAACCTAGATAAAGGGCCCATCACATTTCAAAGCACATTTAAACCTAACCCTAATTAAAACAAAGTAGACGTTGGCCTTAAGGATTGGACTCACTCTTCGGAGTCCAGATCGAGATTATTTTTTGTTAGTATTCTTCTACCATTAAATCTGATGTCTATTTATGGGAGTAGAATCAAACGATCGTGGTTGGGGGGTATCAAAGGAACCTAAGGCAAAAGCCAAGGGAACAACCTTCTCCCCAACCCCTCCCTCTAACTAGTTGGATTGATCAGAAAGAAGTAGATCAAATGTTTCTTCATCTCAAGATGGGTTTTGAGAGTCTCTAGGTCTTTAGGCTAGCCGACTTAAGGATAGGTTTGATTGTTTGTATTATAGGGCACCTTTCTTCCTCCCGTTCTGTCATGGATCCTTTTACCTCCTTTTCTCATTTCCATTCCTACCCTCCTACCACTACCTATTCCCAAGAGGATTATTATCCCAACTAGATTTATTCTCATCCATCTACTAGTTGGGATAACTCGGATTGGGGATACAATTCCGGACCTCTGTGGTTAGGGTCTAACCCTGGATACCATGATCTTGATTCTTATCCTTCTTCAAGATACATCGATTATAGATCACCGCCCTTATATGGACAACCTAATACAATCTACAATCAAGAAGGATATGTCGATCCTTACCCTTCCCCAGATTACACTGCATATAGGTCATCACCTCCTTATGAATAACCCTAAATGACTTATTATCAGGGAGGGTATCAAGAACCTCATTTCGTTGACTCCCCTACACTGAACCCAAACCCACCCAACCCTGAACCAAACCATTTGGTTCATGTTAATCAGGTCCAAGATAAGGTGTTGGCTAACTTAAGGAATACCATACAATCTTTAGAAGTTTAGCCAACACCTTGCCCTGAAGAATTGGAGCCTCTGATTTAAATGATTGACGATCTTAACAAGTATTTGTTGGATTGGCTCCAGGATGTTAAAGATAAGGACTCGGGTGAGTTTTTACTTGGGAAGTTATCAAAATTGAGGATGACATTTGTGATTGCTCTAGTCTAATCTTGGGATGATTCGTGGGATGAACCTTGATAGTCGTGTTTCGCGAATTAAAATCAGGGTTTGGAGGACCCATCGTCATAGCTCGTAAAATGCGTCTATCAGATAAAATTTTTAATCGAAACTCATAAAGTGAGTCCCGGGTCAAACACGGGGAAGCGAACATTTGATTTTATAAAAATCCGTGTTTCACTTTATTTCTTTTTTTAATTTTTTGGTATTTTAGTAAGGCAAGAGATCAGATCGACAATTGCTTATCTAGCTAATCTACTTGGGAAAATATAAGAGAGATAGGGAGAGAGAGAGAGAGAAAGAAACGATCATCTATTCATAAGCAAGTGTTTGTTACAACTACGAAAGCAGAAAAATCTATACTACGAAAGCGAAAAAGATAGAAAGAGGTGAGAGAAATCTCCCTCGATAGTTGCTCGAAGGATGACTTGCTTTGACATCGCCTGGAGGAAGGTGGTGAGGAGTGGGATGAATGGGGACAGAGCCGGAGGATGGAGGATGGGGTAGGACGACGTCGCGGTGAGGATCTTCTTCCCGAAGGGCGGTGAGAGGGCAGCCATGGGATGCTCCACAAATAGGGATGAGGGGAGGGAAAACTATTTGATTTTCTACCCTAAAGGAACATCCCAGGCTTGGGACAAGCTCTCTCTAGAGCCTTGGAGGTGGTGAGAGGAAGGAAGAGATGATCAAAAATGGGAAGGGTAGGGGTTCTTTTATAGTGGAGGAAAGAATCAAATTTGTATACAGGACATTTAGTGACAGTCATAAACATCACTGAAGATCCACCACAAATGTTGCTGAAGATCCTGCTCACGCGCCTCTACTGCCGCATCACTGGCGCGTGCGATACCCGCCCTTGTTGCTCACACATGCGCGAAACGCGCCACTGCTGTCGCTGCCTGAGCGCATGCGGTGCGCTGCTGCGCTTGTGCGTGCATGCCTTCGTGCGCGTCCGTGCACCCGCGCTGCTGTGGGCATGAGGTGGTGCGTGCGTACGCATGGGCAGCCTGGGTTGTGCTACGTGGCGGAATCTGGGCATCCAACTTCTTTCCTTTGTAGAGGATGCTACAAAGGTCAGGTTGAGTCGATTTTCACACCGTTGGGCTACGATCATTGACTCGAATTCATCCGTGCAGTCGGGTTTGTCGTTAGATGCTCCAGATTGAGTCACCTAGTCCCTCGGTAGTTGATCTTCCTTGGATTGCATATGGTGCTACGAGACCTCGATCGTCGTCTTGATCAGATCCGTATGGTCTAATTATCAATCCGAGGCTTCGAAATAAATATCCTTCTCTCCTGACCACAAAAAGGATGCAAGTAACCTAAATTATGTACAACTACTCTAAATGCAGAATGATGCATGCTATGCAATATTTATAACATGAAATGCAAATCTAAGCCTAGAAACATGCATGAATAGGCATTTTACTTTCAATAATTGTGTCTATATCATACCCCCATGCCTATCTTTTGCTAGTCCCTAGCAAAATTAAACTACATGCTATGTATAAAAACATAATTAGGACTCGATCGCTTAGGCCTAAGTTGTTTATTAATAATATAAAATTTCAACTAAGGTCCTAAACTACGAAGACTCAACAACACCCGGGTGTCTGCCAGAATGCAGACCGCCTAAGTCCTCGCCTTATTTGGAAAGGGAAGATACATTTTTTTTTCTTTTTCTTCTTTTCTAATTTTTTTGTACTTTTGGAGTTTGAGAGTTTCAAGATAACCTTTTACGGCTACTCGACCTACCCAAGACCCGAAAAGGACTCTAAGTGCTAAGCATCTAGTGAAAAGAGTGAAAGACTCACTAGGCAGCCGTTAAAACAAACTTCAGGTTTCTACGACCCTAGGTGACCTTACCTAGAGGTTTATCTTTTCAAACGGTAGCTTTCTCCCTATTTTTTATATTTATAGGATCAACATAAGGGCAAACACAGTGTATATCTCCCCGGTTTATTCTACTTCCTCGCTTCTTCCCTAAATATTTTGGGAATTATTGTGCATTTTAGTGAGCTGGGCTTTGGACAGCAGGCCAATGGGCTGTTACCCACGGCAACTTGCCAGCCATACTCATGCAGTGAAGTGTGGTTTTGTTTATTTTTTTATTTTATCCTTTTTCTTCTTTTTTTTATTTTTTTTTCTTTTTCTTCTTTTTTTTTAAGTAGGTGGCTTCCTTAATCTAAGATTTACCTAAAGGTAGTACGACAAAAATGGTCTTGTGGCTGGGCTTTGGACAATCGACCGATGAGCTGTTACCACCAACAACTTGCCAGCCATACCACCCTAGATAGTTCATTAGCTACCTAATTTCAAAGAAACCGCCGAAAAGTGAGTCAGTGCAAAAAGTGTGTAGATGCTTAGGCTTAAAGTCTCCTCAAATCAGAGGGCAGGTTGATAAGTCATATACTTATCACCCCAATTTATTGACCAATTTAGAGTTACTTGGCGAGGACTCGAGATTAAGTCCACATTTGAGTGGACACCCAAGCTAATGAAGCTCGAAGACCTGAAGAGTCTAAGTGTCTAGGTCCTATCATATCATTTTCTAAAGTTAATAACTTTCAAAAGCCTAAGTTATCTTCTCTTAATTCTATTTTTTTCCTTTTTTAATTTTCAATTTTTTTAAAGAAACTAAAATAAATTCTACGGAGTTAACAAAATAATTTCAAGATAAAGTATCTAGCCCCCATGCCTAAATGATGCAATGTCCTCACTGTAAAAACAAAGACATGAAAAGGGCGGAGTAAATAGAATATCACCTGAATTTCATGACAACCCGATCAGCTCTATAAAGAGAAGAGAGTATACACATGCATTCAATTTAATGCCTTCAATTAGGCATAATATACATACAAAGAAGTTGTGAATTCACAAGTGCGGGTCAGAATAAAAATAAAAATATTGATCCTCCAACCTACTAACAGAAGATGTCCATAGATGTAGACCAAGTTATGATGCAGACCCATGCTCCAAGGTCGAGTGGTTCTAAGGTTTTGGATAAAAATCACCCAGAACCGAAGGTTGTTAAACTTGCAGGCCTGGGCCTGCGGTTTTATGGTGTGCAACTCAAGACCAAAGTGTCGGACAATGGGTAAAGATGGTTCAATAGGTTTAGATGTCCTCTTAACATTCAGCTCAGAAAAATAATCAGTTATTTCAAGCTTAGGCTACACGTGAAATATATCATAAGGGTCTTGGTAGAAAGTAGGTGGTTTCAGGTCAATAGAAACCCTTAAATCCAAACTCCTGCTTTCCCTTAAGTTAACTTCCCAGATCCTCACTTCCAAATTCCTATCCTTCAACATCAATTGTTTGGCCTCTGGGACCTCTAGGATATCATTCACCCCATATGATTTACCCAAGTATAGAAATCGTGGCTGAATCAAGATTGATTTGGGCACAATGATCTCAGAAGTCGGCTCTTTGGGGTGTAGATGAGGAATAGGGTCACTGATTGAATCATCAAGATTCGAATCCACCAAGTTAACCCCAACCAAATCATAATCTTCAATAGTCAGGCTATCAAATGATTATCAGATTCCTCAAGCCCATTTGTCTCACTAAAATCATTTTCCTTAAGCTCAAGTGGGACTTCACTAAGAGATTCCTCACTCTTAAAATCAAAGAATCCATGATCCTCATTTATATATGTCTCAAAATCATATATCATTTCATGATCCAAGGAGACATTTTTCTTCATTTCCTGACTTGGGGATCTCGAGTGAATCAATTGATTCTTCCTCAAATGGTTGCTCTAGACTAATATGGTCATCTCCAATCTCAGAATGTGTATCCCCCCCGACAGGCACCTGAGTGGGTTCAGACATTGGCTCTCCTGAAGAGGGTTCATCTTGAGAATCATCCCAAGATTTGACTAGGGCAACCACAAATTTCATTCTCAACCTAGATAATTTTCCAAGAAGAAACTCACCCAATCATTTTGATCACAACTCCAATGCTTTAGTGCATGGTATTGGCTGAGCTTCTAAAGATTGTATAGTGTTCCTCAAATTAGCCAACACCCTATCCTGGATCTAGTTCACCTTAACTGAATGGTTTGGTTCAAGTTTGGGTGGGTTTGAGTTAAATCTAGGGGAGACAAGATAGCGAGGTTCTCGACTCCCTCCTTGATAGTAAGTTATTTTAGGTTGTTCAAAGAATGGTGATGACCTATTTTCAATAGAATACTAGGGAGGGTAGATGTTATAATCAGCATATCCTTCCTGATTGTAGATCAGGTTGGTTTTGTCATCAAAGGATAAAGATCCATAATCGTTGTAGGTTTGGGAAGGATAGTAATCATAGTCTTGTTGTCCAGGGTTAGGCCTTGGACACTGTGGTCTGGATTCGTATCCCCAATCAAAGTTATCTCAGCTAGTAGATGGGTAATTACAGGTCAAGTCGGGATAGTAATCATCTTGGAGATAAGTGGTGGCAGGAGGATAGGATGTGAAATGTGCGTAGGATGTGGAAGGGTACATGGTAGAAAGGAGGGAAAATAGAGAAGAGAAAAGGTGCCTTGCAATACAATCAACCAAACCTGTCCTTATGTGGGTAGCCTAAAGACCTACAGACTCCCAGGACTAGTCTTGAGATTATAAATGATTTGGTCTACTTTTATCCAATCAATCCAACCAGTTAGGAGGGACTGGGGAGAAAGTTCCTCCTTTAGCTTACGCCTCCAGTTCCTAGTGTAGCCCCCAGCCGTGGTTGTTTGATGCTACTCCCCTAGCTAGACATCAGATGGACCAGCAGAAGTAGATTAATCAAAAAAAATCTCAATCTGAGCCCCAAAGAGTGAATCAATCCTTAAGGCCAACATCTACTTTGTTTTAGTTAGGCTTGGGATGATCGTGCTCTTGGAATGTGATAAGCCCTTAAGATAGGTTGTGCCCTTAATGATCAGTTAAAATGTGTGTGTGTGCACAACCATGGTTTGCAAACAAGGTTATTTGTTGATGTGTCTTTTAGGGTTCAACCTTGTTTAGTAGCTTTTAGGGTCTAATTCTTAAGTTGGTTCAATCAAAGGTTTAGTAGAACACTCCAAGTTTTGAAAACACGGGTGATGATATGTTCCTTTAAAAATAAAAAATAATATGGAGTGCCTGGTTCAGCCCTAAGAATCAACCCTAAGTGGCAAGCTACTTGATGGATCAGTTTTAGCTTGAGTGGTGCGGCCCAAACAGTTCAAGCAATTGGCCTATTGCACCACTTGATTAAGTCACACAAAAAGTCTTAACCTAATTAGATTTCTACTCACTTATGTGTGTGTTGAGTTAAGGTGTACCGAATCCACAGGTCAGATCTCGGTAAAGTGGTAGAATCAAAGTGGAGTGGTGCACCTTAAGTTGAGAGTTGTAGGTGTTAATGTATGTATTTTTTAGAAAATCCCACAAGAGAAGAGTATTTTTTTTTCTTTTTAATATATGCGGGGGTGAGATGAGCGGAGGTGATAAACAAACAACCAGATCTATCCTAGGGTTTATAAAAAGCACCTAAGTTGATTTGGGTTTGAGTTATCAGTGTGGTGAAATGAACTAGTGGGTAGGGAAGTGGGGGGAAACTTACAAAATTCTCTACCCACACTTTACTCCAATCTACCGCTCTCAGCTCCATGAACAGGCTCCCACAAGACAATAAATCAAAGAAGAAAGATAGGTTAGAGAAATATGTAAGTAATGTGGAAAACGCGATAAAAACCAAAGAGCGTTGCCCCCAGCAACGATGCCAAAATGATGGTCACGTTTCACGAATTAAAATCGGGATTTGGAGGACCCATTGTCGTAGCTCTCAAAATTTGTCTATCAGATGAAATTTATAATCGAAACTCAAAAAGTGAGTCCCGAGTCGAACATAAGGAGGCGAACGTTGATAACACTGCACATGGGGGTGATAACTCTATTGAATAGGGTCCATCTGAAGAATAAAAGGCACAACATAAGTAGAATAGGAGCATTGCATGCATCATATACCAAGATTTCTTATAAAACTGTATTAATGGCCATTTATGTAAGCAGTTGTCAAAATAGGCCTTAGATGAGCAATCGAACCGCACGGATGGATTCAGAATGACGAACGGAGTCCAACAGACTCAGGATTGGCCAAATCCGACATCCGGAGCTCCTACAATGGGCCGAAGAAGTTCTGACTATTGATCTGGTGATCAACGGCCCTCATTGTGCCACGTCTCCACCGCACGCTGCCTCATCCTTCAGTTGAGATCAAATCTCGGCCATTGATCTTCAATCGGACGGCCGAGAATTGCAACGGTTAGCACGCACGCCTGCACGCACGCAACGCGGGTTCGAGCCGCACGGTGCGTAAATTGAAGACGAAGGAAGCGTGCGGTGAAATTGGGCCGCCTGATCAGGAGCAGGCGGCCGAGATCGTGCCATGCGGCGTGCCCATAGATCGCGAGCGCCCACGCACGCGTGCACGCCGGGCGACGACGCCTGCGCACACGCGCGCTCGAGGAGCGATCCGAGCGCATCCAAGGGGAGATCTCAGCCGTCCGATCTTCGATCAGACGGCTCTCACGCAGCAGCCGTGGATCGAGCACGAAGAAGAACAGCGCGGGCGGTTGACCGGCGGGCTGGAAGGCTTCACCGACGCTATTGGAATGGTTTTAGCGATGTCCCGGACGTCGCTAAAGCCCTTTCTTCTTTTAGAAAGACCTTAACCCTATTTAAACCTCCTCCAACCACTCATTCAAGGCATTCACTTCCCTTGCAACTACTCTACCCCTCTCCTAGCTAGCTTTAGGCCCTCTTATAATCGCTGGAGACAACGAGCCGCCGACGGAGCCTCCTCCACTGCTGTGGCTGCCTCGCCGCCCTCCCTCCTCTCTCTCTCTCTTCCTCTCTTTTAAGCTTTCCATTACTTTTGTTTGAGCATGTATTTAACGTTGTAAGCTATGAACTAAAAGTGCATGATTAATGAAGTACTTTCCGTTCAGTTGTTATTTTAATTCCTGTTTAAGTTGCATGATCAAGCAAGAACCAACTCTAACCCTAATCTCTCCCTCTCTCTCTCTTTATCTCTCTCTCACTTTTCAAAACTGCACCTTTCGTAAGCAAAACTCTACGCTTTCCGTGACAACAAGTGATAAGCAAAATCCGGTTTTTATGCCTCCCTGAGACCGACACTCAGACTCACCTCCATTTATTTACTTTAAAATCGGCGTTGCAAGTGCGACTATAATGACACTTCTTAACACACGCACAAGCGCACGTCAGTTTTTGGCGTCGTTGCCGGGGAGGCAACGGATTTGTTTTGTCACCTTCATTCCACATTCATTCTCACATCGTCTAATGTCCTATTTTCCTTTTTACATGATGGTTGCAGGAATTCGGCGCATGGACGGAGATGCGATGCATCCCACGATGGTAACAAGGGAGTAGGCACTATGAGGACCGATAGTGAGTAATTCTTCACTCATGATTGTTTGCTTGCGTAAAAAAAACTAAAAAAATTGTAAAATTTGAAAAAATTAGCATGATGTATGATTGCTTGACCCACATCCTTAACACATCACCCCACAAAAAAATGTACACTCTAACATTCTGAATAAATTCTTGGAGTATTCTTTTCTCTTTTTGAGTGGTGTTTGCAAAGCCATCATGAGTTGACCTGGGCCGCACCACTCAACCCTAAAATCAACTCATTTAATAGAAGCTGCATGATCATTAGGATGAGTACATTAAGGTTTTAGAACCTCTACAGAATAAAAGGAAATCTACTTTCACCGAATTGTGTACAGAACTTGACGTGTCCACTGAAACTTGTCTGAAAACATTAAAACACGTCAACCCTAAAAAGCACTAAAGTAAGGATGAAATACTAAAAGACACCACATCTTAAAAATCCTTGCTTGGAAACCATGTTTTCATAAAAGCACACACTTTGAAATTGGAAAATTAAGAGGCATCACCCCAATCAACGCCTCATCACATAACCATAGCACAAGCACTATCCAAGCCCTTTAAAACTGAGTAGACGTGCCTTAGGCAGGACTGAGTTAAGTGTCGAAAGGTGAGGTTTTGTTCGCTGGGCACTTGGCTTTCATTCCCTTGGTAGAATCTGGTGACTAGGCTGCGGGGTAGTGTCAAATGACCATGGTTGTGGGGTCTACGGAACCGTAGGCGCAAGCCAAAGGAAGAACCTTCCCTGCAATCCCCTCGTAATCAACCTGGCCAGATTAGCCTTGGGAAGGGGAGTCCAGTGCTTACGGACTTAATCACCCTTTGTGAGATTTCTAGGTCTCCTAAGGAATACACCATAAGGACTAGGCTTGTGTGCTTGATTGAAACACATTTCTCGCATCTGTCGCCCTCCGCATCCCCTCCTGTTCTTCTCTAGTGTATGCACGGGAGACGCTCACTGCATCCCGAGTTGTGTGTTTTGGGGCAGGAATCTAGGCAATGAAATTTTGTTAGAAACATGGCTGAACCTAGGGTAGGTGAGGCTGAGGATCAACCCCCACCAGACGCAATGGCCATCATCCAAGCCCAAATTAATGCAAACCACCAGCTTCAGCAACAACAAATCCAACCATCATGCAAGCCATACAACGATTACAAAACCCACAAGAACAACCACCACCACCTTTCCAAGGCGTACAAGGGCAACCACCACTTGATATACCACCATTTCAGGATCAGCCGAGGCCCCTCCGTGATTTCTATAATCCCTCCGCTATTAGAGTCAAGCCGCACCTTAGGATCCCCGAAGGGGGAGATGATTTTGAGCTGTAACCGAATGTCTTAAGTCTGATCCAGAGCCACTTTCATGGAAGCTCAAATGAGGACCCCTTTCAACATCTAGAGGATCTCAACTGTATAGTGCGAACTGTGAAACCTAGGAGCATTAGCCTTGACATTGTTCTCATCAAGATGTTTCCCTTCTCATTAAGAGACAAGGCTTCTCATTGGCTTAGAACCCTAGGTAGACCCATCACCACCTGGGAAGAACTGAGGCATGTATTTTTAAAGAAATTCTTCCCCATAGGAAAGACTAATGCCCTCAAAAGAGCTATTACTACCTTTACACTCTAGGGTGGGGAACAATTTCATGAGGCGTGGGAAAGATTTAATGAACTCTTAAGGAAATGCCCACATCACGAAGTACCAAGGTAGCAATTGGCCTAGATTTTCTACCATGGTCTGGATAGCAACCTACGAAACTTAGTCGATGCCTCATGCGGGGGGAAATTCCTGAACAAAGACGAGGAGAGCGCATTTGAGCTCTTTGAGTCTATGAGCGAGAATTCACTCAACAATGCCTCCATAACCCAGTTCAACAGGTCCAGTCAACCCCGTGGTGGGATTTATGAGGTACAAGAAAATTCTAGAATGGTTGACATGGACATCATCACCAAGAAACTGGATCGAGTGGAATTGGTGGACAAAAAGATTGATGAGTTACTGAACCAGACCAGGAACCCATTACAGACTTTCTCCCTAGCAAAGGGAGCACATAATGTTGACCTGGTCCAGCCCTTTACCCAACTGAACCTGGAGCAACCCCTAACCACGTTCCATGGAGGGACCTTTGCTCCCTCAACCCTTGATTTCTCCCTTCCCTCTTCATCAACATCGGCTATCCTAGAAGATGTGCAAGCTGTCTAAGGTTTTGCGAAACCTGACCCTTTCTCCAACACTTACAACACTGGCTGGCGTAACCACGCCAACTTTGGTTGGACAAACCAGAAACCACCACAATTCCAAAATCAGCCCAGGCCAAACTAGCAGCCACACTTGCCCCCTATCAGCAAGGACCACCAGTTAGACCCCAATACAATCAGAATAGGGCGGCTCCTCCCCCACAAAACCAAATGGACACCCTAATAAAGATGATGGCTGACATGAACCAGAAACATCAGGAGGAAATGGCCTTGGTAAAGGGACAGTTAAGTCAACTCTTGGACTGTAAACAACAAGGATCTCTACCTTCCCAGCCACAACCGAACCCGCGAAACATAATTAACAGAGGCCCCAATTCGTAAGGGTTCCAAGGCAACCCTGGGAAGGATCACATGGTCCAGCCAGCCCCGCAAACACCCCCTGGGTTTGGTGCTTCTTCATCCTCATCTTCTCAAGGATCACCCCATGGCCCCAATGCCTCTGCGAATGCAGTGACCTTGAGAAGCGGCACCAAAACCTAGGACCCCAAATGGATGACTCTCCCTGAGACTTCACCCACTGAAATACCCGACTCAGAAGAGGCACCAACCAAGGACCCAGAAATAGATCCGATCCACATTTAGACACCCTACCCTGAGGCCTTGGAAATAATCAAGAAAAAGAAGAATGTTGTGGAAACTGAGGAGCTGTTGGAAATCTTTAAGCAAAGTATAGATTAATATTCTGCTCGTTGATGCCGTAAAACACATCCTTGCTTACGCCAAGTTTTTAAAGGATGCCTGTACACCCAAGCGTAAGCTAAAACCTCAAGCACCTAGGAAGGTTGTGCTCTCTGAACAAGCAAGTTCCGTAATATCAAGCAACCTTCCGCTCAAGCGAACTGACCTAGGAGCGCCCCTGATTTCCTGCAATATTAGGGAAATGACGTTTGATAGAGCGCTCCTGGACTTAGGTGCCTCTATCAATCTAATTCCAACAACCCTGTACCACCAATTTGGTTTTGGAGAGCTGACACCAACCCCTGTCACCATCCAGCTGGCTGATAGATCAGTGAAAACCCCGAAAGGGGTTGTCGAGGACGTGATTGTATGGGTCAAGGACTTCTATTTCCCAGACGACTTTTTAGTGCTCGACATGGAAGTCCCAGAAAAATTACAAAATGCACCCATAATCTTAGGCAGACCTTTCTTAGCTACGGCTAAGGCAAACATTGATTGTGACACGAGATGTATGGAAATCGCCTTCGGGGGCAGGAAAATGCAATTGGATATCTTCCGGGTGACAAAGTCTTTTGATTGCGAGTGTGTTGAGGAACATGATCCCGTGGAAACTCTGATCGAGGAATGCCTCACCCTCAGTTCTGTATCAGACCACCAAACCCGTAATGACTGTTCTGACCCGTCACCATCATTAGCCATGGACCTCTGTAAGGCTGAGTACCATCACACAACACCATTTGAGGAGATCGATGTTGATCAACTCCTGCCCTTTCCCTTCCCATCGCCTGTGGTTCCACCTGCACCTGAACTTAAGCCATTGCCCAAGAATCTCAAGTATGTCTTCTTGGGACCTGACCAAACCTTCCCAGTGATTATTAATTCTCATCTAACCAAGGATCAGGAACTCAGGTTGACTGCGACCCTTTCAGAACATCGGGCTGGCATTGGTTGGACCATTTCAAACTTAAGAGGAATTAGCCCCACCTATTGCACCCATAAGATTTACTTGGAAGACGGGGCATGACCCTCCCGCCAGATGCAGAGACACTTAAACCCAAACATGCGGGAGGTCGTTAAGAAAGAAATTATCAAGTGGCTTGACGCTGACATCATCTATCTTATCTCCGATAGCCCCTGGGTGAGCCCCACTCAAGTGGTTCTCAAGCAAGCTGAACTCACCGTTGTCACCAATGATCATGGCGAATCCATCCCCACCCGCACCACCACCGCATGGCGGGTGTGTATTGATTATAGGAAGCTCAATGAAGCCACTAAGAAGGATCATTTTCCCTTGCCATTCAATGACCAAATCCTTGAAAGATTGGCAGGGTAGAAGTATTTTTGCTTCCTGGATGGATATTCAGGATATAATCAAGTCACAATTACTCCGGAAGATCAAGAAAAGACCATATTCACTAGCCCGCATGGCACGTTTACATTCCGTCGAATGCCGTTCGGGTTATGCAACGCACCTATGACCTTCCAGTGTTGCATGCTAGCCATTTTTTCGGAAATGATGGGTGAATACTTAGAGGTCTTTATGGATGATTTCTCTGTATTCAGGAATTCATTCGACCATTGTCTGAGCAACTTGGAGAAAATCCTGAAACGATGTATCGAAGTTAACCTGGTGTTAAGTTGGGAAAAGAGCCATTTTATGGTTCAAGAAGGAATTGTCCTCGGTCACATCGTATCACATAGGGGCATTGAGGTAGATCGGGCTAAGGTTGAGTTAATTTCCAAACTTCCTCCACCTAGCTCGGTCCAACAAATTCGCTCATTCCTGGGACATGTTGGCTTCCACAGAAGGTTCATTAAAGACCTTTCCAAGCTTTCCAAACCCTTGACTGACCTTCTAGCCAACGACGCCTTATTCCACATGTCTTCTGGTTGCATCCAGGCTTATCACACCCTTCGGGACTTAGTCTCCACCACACCTGTACTTCAACCCCCAGACTGGCCCCAAGACTTTGAGATTATGTATGATGCATCAGATTTTTCCATAGGTGCTGTCCTAGAACAAAGGTAAGATAAGAAGCTCGTGGTGATCTACTATGCGAGCAAAACGTTGGACGAGGCCCAACGAAATGGTCACAGAGAAAGAGCTGCTCACTGTAGCCATTGGACTTGAAAAGTTTTGATCGTACTTGTTGGGATCCCACGTGACAATTTATACTAACCATTCAGCTATCCGGCACTTGTTGGCCAAGAAGGACGCAAAGCCCAGGCTAATCAGATGGATCCTGCTTTTGCAGAAATTTGACCTGGAAATCCAAGACAAGGCCGGATCAAAGAATGTGGTGGCTGACCACTTGTCTAGACTTCATCCAGACCATATTGGACTCTCCCTACCTTTATCTGACGCCTTCCTTGATGAACACATCCTGGCTGTGCAAGACAAGAAAATGCCATGGTATGTTGACTACGTCAACTACCCGGTTGTAGGACAAAACCTGCACAGCTGGTCCAGATAGCAACAGGACAAGTTCTTGGCTGACGCCAAGCACTATTTCTGGGATGATCCCATACTGTTTCGCCTCTGTGCTGACCAGATCATCAGGAGGTGTATCCCCAAAGACGAAGTTCAGAGTGTGCTTTCCTTCTGTCATGACCAGGCTTGTGGTGGCCACTTCTCTGGAAAGAAAACAACTGCAAAAGTTCTGCAGTCTGGATTTTACTGGCCGTCTCTATTTAAGGATGCATACAACTTTGCCAAGACTTGCTCAAGCTGCCAAATGCTGGGGACCATGATCAAGAAAGATATGATGCCCCTCCAGCCCATTTTGATTGTCGAAATCTTCAACGTTTGGGGTATCGATTTTATGGGCCCCTTTCACCATCCAACGGCTTCGAGTACATCCTGGTCTCAGTAGACTATGTTTCCAAATGGATTGAAGCCGTCGCCACCCTCCAATGCGATCACAGGACTATCATGGACTTTGTTAAGAAGAACATCTTTTCCCGGTTTGGAATATCCAAGGCCATGATCAGTGATGGTGGAAGCCATTTTATCCATTCCCAATTTCGTGCCCTACTTAGAAAATACGGGATGAACCACCGCATTGCACCCCGTATCATCCACAAACAAACGGGCAGACCGAGGTCTCAAATAGACAAATCAAGAACATTTTACAGAAGACTGTGAGACCTGACAAAAAAGACTGGTCCACACGACTTGATGATGCCCTGTGGGCATACAGGACCGCTTTCAAGACCCCGATAGGCATGTTGCCTTATCGCCTGGTCTTTGGCAAAGACTGCCATCTTCCAGTCGAATTGGAACACCGAGCTTACTGGGCTATCAAGCAATGTAACATGGATCCCCAGTTAGCCGGTGCACAGAGGACACTCCAATTATCTGAGCTCGAAAAAATTCATCGGGACGCTTTTGAAAATAGTCGATTGTATAAGGAGAAAATGAAAGCTCTCCACAACCGACTCATTCATAGAAAAACCTTTGAGCCTAACCAGCAAGTCTGGCCGTTTGACGCCCGCCTAAAACTCTTCCCAGGGAAACTCAGGTCCAAATGGATAGGACCATTTTGGGTGGTTAAGCCTTGCTCTAATGGGGCAGTCGAAATTGCTGATCCTAACATTGGGCACACTTTTACAATTAATGGTCAAAGATTGAAGTACTTCTTGGCCAAGGTTCCCCCAAAAGAGAGTGTCACCCTCGTTGAGGGATGACACGGAGCACCGCCCAGCTGGAGGTGTTAAACTCAATGCTTCCTAGGAGGCAACCCAAAGGATTCAAACTGATCTGGTATTTTACGTCACTCAGGTACTATCCTTTTGAACCCTTATGCATCCATGTACTTTCCAATGAGGACATTGTCCAACTTAAGCATGAGGGGGTGGTAAATTGCATAATCCTGAGCTTATTTATCAGTCTGAATAATAATAATAATAATAAAAAAAAAATTAAATTTAGGAAGAAAAACTTAGGCATTAGAAACTTTTCAATAGTGGAAAATAATACAAAATGAACTTAAACACTTAGACTTTTCAAGCCTTCAGGCTTAATCAACCCTGGTGTCCGTTAAAATATGGATTTAGCTTCGAATCCTTGCAACCTTAAGCTATTCTAATCCACCTACTAAATAAGGTGATAAGTATACAACTTATCAACTCACCCTCTAACTCAGAAAAACTTTGACTCTAAGCATCTGCACACATTTTTGCATAGACTCACTTCTCGAAGATTTTGACAGAAATTGGGTAGCTAATGAACTCTCTAGGGTGGTATGGCTGGCAAGTTGTTGTGGGTAACAGCCCATTGGCAGGTTGTCCAGAACCCAGCCACGGGACCATTCCTTCTTCATTGCCTCTAGGTACATTTGAGATCAGGGAAGCCACCTATGAAAAAAAAAAAGAAGAAAAGAAAATAAACCACACTTTACCGCATGAGTATGGCTAGCAAGTGATCATGGGTAACAGCCCATTGGTTGGTTGTCAAGAGCCCAGCTCAATAACTGCACAAAATAACCAAAAACACTTAAGGAAGAAGCGGGGAAGTAGTACAAGCCGGGGAGATATACACTGGAAAAATCCTTGTGTTGACCCCAATTAAAATAAACGTAGGGAGAAAGCTACCAATCGAACAAACACACCTTCAGGCAAATATATTTCCTCTTCCGGTAACCTAGGGGCTTAGAAACCCGAAGTCTGTCTGAATTACCGTTAAGTGAGTCTATCACAATCTTCACACCAAGATGCTTAGCACTTAGGGTTTTGACCGAGTTTTGGGTGGGTTAGGTAGCCGTAAAAAGTTACCAACCCACACTGAATTTCAAAAAAATTCCAAAAATATATATATATACAT
This sequence comes from Thalassia testudinum, assembly GCA_037157565.1. NCBI lineage: Eukaryota > Viridiplantae > Streptophyta > Magnoliopsida > Alismatales > Hydrocharitaceae > Thalassia > Thalassia testudinum. The sequence goes on along the minus strand of JAZHRO010000035.1, from coordinate 51,904,262 downwards.
ATACATATGTATAGTTATATATATTAAAACAAGGATTCAGGCGATTCGTATTTTGGCAGACACCCGGGTGCTGCTTAGTCTTTGTAGATTAAGATCTTGGTATATTTCCTCCAATTGACAAGTGACAAAGTATCTAAGCAATTACTTCTTAAATTCTGAAAAAAATAAAGGCTAGAATAAACCTTGCTAGGGACTAGCAAGGAGTAAGCATAGGGGTATGATAACACTGCACATGGGGGTGATAACTCTGTTGAATAGGGCCCATCTTAAGAATAAAAGTCACAACATAAGTAGAATAGGAGCATTGCATGCATCATATACCAAGATTGCTTATAAAATTGTATTAATGGCCATTTGTGTAAGCACTTGTCAAAACAGGCCTCAGATGAGCAATTAGACCACACGGATGGATTCAGAACGACGAACGGAGTCCAACGGACTCAAGATCAGCCAAATCCGACATCTGGAGCTCCTACAATGGGCCCAAGAAGTTCTGACCGCTGATCTGGTGATCAACGGCCCTCATTGTGCCACGTCACCCCCAATCCACTGCACGCCGCCTCATCCATCAGCTGAGATCAAATCTCAGCAGTCGATCTTCGATCAGACAGTCGAGAACTGCGCAGTCGATGCGACAAAGCGCGGGCGTGGCGCAACGGTTAGCGCTCACGGCCGTAGGCACGCGACACAGGTTTGAGCCACGTAGAGTGTAAATTGAAGACAAAGGAAGCGCGCGGCAAAATTAGGCTGCCCAATCAGTAGCGGGCGGCCGAGATTGCGCCACGCGACATGCCCACAGATCACGAGTGCCCACGAGCCCGCATACGCTGGGCGATGACGCCCACGCACACGCGCACCCGAGGCGCGATCCGAGCGCATCCAAGGGGAGATCTCAACCGTCCGCTGCTACGCAGCAGCCGCGGATCAAGCACGAAGAACACCGTGGATCAAATCGACAATTGCTTATCTAGCTAATCTACTTGTGAAAATATAAGACAGACAGGGAGAAAGGGAGAGAGAAACAATCATCTATTCATAAGCAAGTGTTTGTTACAGCTACGAAAGTGGAAAAATCTATACTACGAAAGCGAAAAAGATAGAAAGAGGTGAGAGAAATCCCCCTCGATGGTTGTTCAGAGGATGACTCGCTCTGATGTCGTGTGGAGGAAGGTGGTGAGGAGCGGGACGAACGGGGATAGAGACAGAGGATGGAGGATGGGGTAGGATGGCGTCGTGGTGAGGATCTTCTTCTCGAAAGGTGGTGAGAGGATGGGCATGGGATGCTCCACGAATGAGGATGAGGGGAGGGAAAACTATTTGATTTTCTACTCTAGAGGAGCATCCCAAGCTTGGGACAAGCTCGCTCTAGAGCCTTGGAGGGGGTGCGAGGAAGAAGAGATGATAAAAAATGTGAGGGGTAGGGGTCCTTTTATAGTGGAGGAAAGAATCAAATTCAAATACAGGACATTTAGTGACGGTCATAAATGTCGTTGAAGATCCGTTGCAAGCGTCATTGAAGATACTGATATGCGCCCTTGTCGCGCACGCATGCACGATACGTGTCGCTGCTGCCACTACCTCCGCGCGAGCGTGCACCTGTGCTGCTGTGCGCAAGTGGTTGTGTGTACGTGCGTATGGGCGGCTTGGGTTGCACCACGTAGCCCAATCTGGGTCGTCCATCTTCTTTCCTTTGTAGGGGATGCTACAGAGGTCGAGTTGAGTCAATTTTCGAGCCATTGGGCTGCGATCGTTGACTTGAATTCATCTGTGTGGTCGGATTTGTCATTTAATGGTCCAAATTATGTCACCTAGTCCCTCGACCTTTGATCTTCCTTGGATTGCATATGGTGCTATGAGACTCCGATCGAGGGAATTTTGTAGGCGTTGGACTACGATCGTCATCTTGATCAGATCCGTACAGTCTGATCATCAATCCATGGCTCCAAAATAAATATCCTTTTTTCCTGACCACAAAAAGGATGCAAGTAACCTAAATTATATACTACTCTAAATGCAGAATAATGCATGCTATGCAATATTTATAAAATGAAATGCAAATCTAAGCCTAAGAACATGCATGAATAGGCATTTTACCCTCAATAATTGTGTCTATATCAAACCCCCTTCAGGAGAGCTAATGTCAGAATCTGCTCAGGCACCTATAGGGGGGACATGTTTTATGAGACCAGGGTTGACCAGGTTGTTCTACAGCAATCAAATAAGGATGAACTGATTTCTTCACCTGAGATCCCTAAGCCGAGGTATGAGAAAACGTATGTCTCCATGGAACAAAAAGTGATTGATGATTTTGAGGCATACATTAATGCAGATTCAAAATTCTTTGATTTTGAAGGTGAAGAATCATTATGTGAAGTCTCACCTAAGTTTATAGCACATGATTTCAGTGAGATGATTGGGCCTGAGGAATTCGATGAATCCTTTGATGGCCCTAAAATTGCGGAACTTGATTCTGTTGGGGCTTGCATGGTGGATCCAATTCCTTTCATGAAGGATTCAATTCAAAGCCACATTCCTCAATCACACCCCATTGATCATAATGATGATTCTATTCTTGAGATCATTTGACCCAAGTCAATTCTGATTCAGTCACAACTCAAACACTTGGAAATTTCAGATGGGCCGTCTAATATGTAGGAGGTCCCATAATTTGAAATACTGATTGTGGAGGATGGGAATTGGGAAATGATGATATGGGAAACCAATTTTGGATGAAGCAGAAGATTGAGTCTAAGAGTTCGTATTTGCCTGAAACCCCCAACCTTCTACCAAGACCCTTATGAAATTTTTTATTCTGAGGATGTCTAAACCAAGCACAAATTCATTAATTATCCTTTTGAGCTTGATTTCTCTATAACCCGACTTTTTGGTCTTGGGTTGCATCCTCACAAATCGTAGGCCTGACCCCGCCTGCATGCTAATCTTAGGTTTTGGATATTTTTTATCCAAAATCCTAGATATACTCGACCATGGGATGTGGGTCTGCACCACAATCTAGTCCACATCTATGGACATCTTCTCCTGGTAGGTCCAAAACTAGATTTTCTTATTCTAATTCTGGCTTGCACCTGTGAATTCTTTATTTCTTCTTTATTTGCATAGTGTGCCTTGTTGAAGGCACTAAATTTAGTACGTATACAGTTTGTTTTGATCTTGAAATTGACCGAGTAATCATGAAATTCAAGTGCTTTCTTCTCTACTCCACTTTATTTTATGTCTTTTTAATACAATGAAGATATTGCATTAGATTGGGGGGGTGGATATCATTATCTGAATCATCTTGTTAGCTCTGTTGATTCTTTTCATTTTCTCTTTATTTTTGAAAAAAAATTGAATTAGGAAAAGAGAGCTTGGGCTTTAGAAATTTTTAACTTTAGGAAATAATATAGTAAGACATGAACACTTAGACCCTTCAAGTCTTAGAGCTTAATCAGCCTTGGTATCCACTAAAATGTGGATCTATTTATTGACTCCTCGCCATTTGAAAATTCATTTGAAATTGGTTAAATAAGTTAGGGTGATAAGTACACGACTTATCAACCTACCCTCTGATTTGAGGGGACTTTAAGTCTAAGAATCTCCACACTATTTATACTGACTCACTTTTTTATAGTTTTAAGGAAAATTGGGTAGCTAATGAACCTTCTACGGTGGTATGGCTAGCAAGTTTTCATAGGTAACAACCTTTTGGTCGGTTGTCTAGAGCCTAGTCACATGACCAATATCTTCTTACCGCCTTTAGGTAAATATTAGATTAGGGAAGCTAATGGGAACACAATCATGAGCCCTAACTAGCTCATTTTGACCTAGAAAAGAGAACAAAAGTTCCTACATAACCAACTGGAGGTCCAAACCCAAGGAAAAACCCTTCTTAAAGAAAAGTAAGAAACAAGGGGTAAAACTGCAACAACGGGATTTCTCAGGGACTAAACATAGACCAAATGGTCCTAACATAATAAAAAGTGGGTTGGTTCAAACAGAAAAGGGTTCATGTGAAACCTGGGAATTAAATGACTTTTTATAACCCTAAAATCAGCCCAGTTAATTTAATAAGGTTCTGGTCAGGATAAAATTCACCTAAATCCTCTAAAAATCATGAAAAAATATCCTCTAGGGTTTAGAACCTTCAATTTGGCCCTTAGAACCTATTTTGACCTAAATAAGGGTCTCAGTCAAATGTTTGCCCTAAATTAGGTTTTTGTGTAAATTACCCAGTCAAACGTGTCAAACCCGAAGTCCAACCTCACCATTGGATTCCTTAGGTACAAATTAGGTTTTTACCAAAATTTGGTTTTAAGGGGAGTTCACATTGACCTACTTTGCAAATCAATCCAGCCCAATTACATTCATACCCCTAACTTTTGAAAAATCTTGCAGACACCCCCTACCTTCCTCGTCGTTCTCTGCAATTAGGTCCCTCCTCCATTATAGCAGAGGGAATCCTACTCTGGCGAGGATTCAAGGGAAACAACTTCCTAATTCCTCAGAGAATCCCTCTCAAATTTGAAAGGGAGATTCTCTGAGGAATTCCCGTTCATGTGAACCCAATTTGGAGCTCTAATTCCTACCCAATCTCTCATGCGAACGCATGAGATATTTGGGTCTTTTTGACCTTCCAACTCTGGCGACTTGCCAAAGCTTGGAAGCTTGCCTTCCAAGCACAAGGCCCTCCGCCAGGGGTTATAAAAGGGTGCCCCAATCTTTCCGTAGATCCCCAGGTTGAATTGGCCAGAGATAACCCCCAATTTCCTCTTTTCCCCTCCGTCCAAACTCCCAGAGAGCTCTGGCGACCTTTATCTCCTTCTCTCGTCGCTCTGCCACAATACCAGTGGTAGAGTTGCCTTCGCGTCCTTCGTCCGCGTCGTGCCACACCTGCGCACGTGCCTGCCTCCTTCTCATCACCGCCGTCCTTCTCTCACTGGACCTACATCTCCGGCAACGGCACATACGAGCCGTCTGCCTCCTTCACTTCCCCTTCATCTAACTACTCTCAGATTAGTCTACTCTCCCTTCTCATCTCTTTTCCCTCATTTATTTCTGTTATCACGCCTCGACATTCGTAAATCGCCACCATCTTCTCCACCTCCGGCAGACCACCGGCGAGGTGTATGCGCCACTCCACACATCCACCCACCTCGCCAACCACCTTACAAGCTCCGCCTCGACTCACTGATCATCACCCCTCTTCCCATTCACTGCCACACACTCCCAACACGTCCCCTGAACACACCTATCTTCACAGCAACAGAGTGACCTAGGCACACATGCCTAGGCCATCCCGCGCCATGCCAACCACCGAGACACCTTTGCTGTGCCAAGGCAAAGCTTTCTGTGTGTTTTGATGAGGCTGTGAGATTGTTTGCTTGTAGACAGGTATGGGTGCTTCACCACCATTGGAGCAGGCTCGAAGAAGCTTGCAAGCTTCATCCAAGACCCCAGGCTCCAGGCATCAGGTTCCCAGACATGCGAACTTCCTTCGTTCACGCTTCTCGCCCCGCAATTGGAGTCCCAGACCCTCGCATCTGCTGCAATTGAACGAACAATTGCTGCGAAGGTGCCTGCGAAGAAGGTGGGACATTTAGTCCCACCTTGGAGGATTTGAAGCAGGCGGTGTGATATAAGTGGAAAAAGTGTCAGGGGCTTATAGCCTCCTGACACGGGGTGAGGTCCCACTCATCCCACTTGCCTCGTCCGCGACCCATGCCCCCACAGACCTGGTTACTGACCTGACTACCCGTGTACTCCTCGCCCACCACCCATGCCGGTGGGCCTGGTCCTGGGCACATTGACCCAACCCGTTAACCTGAGAAGGCTCTAGGGGAGTGAGCCTAAGAGAGAAAGGAGAGGAGAGTTCGCGGGGAGGGTAGGGGTAGGTTTTGCTCTTGCAGGGAAAGGAAAAGAAGAAGAAGCCAAGGAAGAAAGGGTGGTAGCCTGGGCAGCTAAGGGGAAGGCACTGCACGGCTGGAGAAGCAAGGGCTGAAGGTAGAAATCAGAAGAGAGCTGAAGAGGAAAAGAGTTGCAGAGAAGTTAAGGAAAGAGGAAGAAGAAAGCAGCTGAGGCTCGCAAGGTAAAGAACAGAGAAGAAAGAAAAGAAAGAAAGAAGAAGAAAGAAGGAAGGAAAAGAGTCAGAGAAGAAGGAAAAAGCCAAAGAAAGGAAGGGAGAAGTCAGAGCAGAAAGAAGGAAGAGAAATCCAAGGTAGGAAGGAACAGAAGAAAGAAGAAGAAGCAAAAGACAGAAGAGGTAGGAAAAATAAGAGGAAGACACTGTAGAACCACACTTACAAGATGTCTAATTTTATAATCAGGCATCCAATTTTTCATCAGATCTCCATTATTTATGGCTACAATTCTTTTTATGCTCTATATATTCATGCTTTACAATCTGAATTAGATTTTGAGTAGTTTTATGTGTTCAATTTACATCTATTATTGAGATTAGTGCGTGAATTCCATTTGCTCCCTGTGTTCGATCTCAGACTTAAACTTCGAGTAATAAATTCTATTTGTTTTGAAAGCGATTTCAGCTATACTACGACACATTATTTTAAAACCCAATTTCACTACTGCAAACATTTTGGCACCGTTACCGAGAGGCAACGCGCAATTTATCACTAGTCTCTGCATTATTTTGATTATATTTGAGCAGTAACTTGCCCTATTTGTCTTCTGTGATTTTGCGAGGTATTTCACGATGAGATCTCTCGTGCAAATCAACCACTCCAGGGTAAGTAACTTCTCTCTTCTTTCCTAATCCATCTCCTAATCCTGGGAAGAAAAAAAGGAAGCAATCAATTAGGAATCAACTGCCTTACTCTCTTTAGTAATTATCATTTTTAAGGCAAAGTTTCCTAATTTGCGAATGTTTTTCAAATCTTATTGAAGTTGAAGCGATTTCTTGAGATCTTGCCCAAAATTCCTATGCCTATTGGGGATCACTCTTAATTTCTAAATCTCCATGGACTGCACACTTCTTGTTTGAAGTCCAAGGAGAACTTCTATGAAAAATAAAAAGGATTGGAAATAGAACCAAATTAGGGTTTCTATAGTAGGGTTTTGGAGTGCTAGTTCACACGTGCTTTCATAAAAGGAAACAAACCCACCCGCATCTATGTGCTACCCAAGCCCTTGATTGAAAGGATCTAATCAAAACAAATCCTAAAATCAAGCTCTAAAATCACTTGAACCTTAAAAAACCTTAGACCTAATAACCTAGGAGTCAAATAAGGGTGATTTCTAGGTCTTGACCTAGAATCATTCTGCCATCTTTAGGGTAGGTCAGGTGAAGTTGGACTACATTGTAGGCCAACCAACCTCCAAATTAGGTCACAAGTCCAAATAACTCTTAATTCAAGTGAAATCAAAGGCACAAACTAGGACATAAAACTGATAGACTTAAGAGGTCAAGGTTCCCATTCTGGCCTACGTGGAATCTCAGTGACAAGAGAGGTCGGGAGGGGGAAACCCTATAACCCGTGGGGACACTCTACTGTGTAGGGGTCTTTGCGGGACTCTCCCTCTTTAGCTGCCCAAGTAATTCTCAGGTGGACGACTTTCCAATCCAGGGGTATCATCTGCCTCGAACCTCCATAGTCATCCAAACATATTTGGGTGCCTTGATTGGGTCAAAAACACATCCAGTCCCTCATCCCTTCTCTTTAGATCACACATAAATTTTCAGTGGGATTCCCTATTCAGAACACTTTAGTCTAAGATTTGAATTCTGATTCTACATCTTGATTCCACCATCTGATCCAAATATGCAACCTAATTACTTAGGATTACCATTCAAAATGCCTGAGTCACAAAGATCCATGAGAGATAGGATGATTGAGGATGTCCTTGAATTTTATGAAATTGAATATAAAACCTCAACACCAGTAGAAGACATTCAGGTTAGTGTACCAACAACATAACTTTCATCATAAACTGTGCTAAAGCGTTATTGACAGAAGCCACAAAAGGATAAACCTGAGACATTCTCATAACAGGATAAATTGAGATAGAAAAATTGCATGACTTTGAATACCTTCAATGCATGACAAATCATGTACTATGGGAACAACACCAAGATGATCTTGAAAAATGGGAAGAGATGATGAGATTATTGAAACAAGTTATCAATCAGAAATACCCATACATGCCCCAAACAGATAATGAACCATCTTGGAATAGTATTGAGGATCAATCTAATTTCCCAAATTCTGGGTTTAAGGCACAACATTGTTGTGGATTCCTAACCCAGATAGAATACAACATGCCTGATCTTGAATTGTGTTGGGAAGTTCCAATTGCGGGAGAACACGATTTTGAGCTAGCCCTAGATCTTGGGTCACTAAGCATAGAATTTTGAGACTCCTGCAATGATGAGATTAGAACTGAACCTCTCAAGGGTGTAAATCCTGCCCCTTATTCTGATAAAGTGACCCTCGAAGGTAATTCTGACCTAGATTCTAGTGATTCAACCCACATCCTCAGCCTAGAATCTGGATCTAAAACTTATTGGGAAGATTACGAGGCCCTGTATAATGAAGATCAAAGTTTCAATGAGGAGTATGATTCCGAGCCTTTATTTGATGAATATCCCTCTCCAACATCCTCAGAGATACAAATCGATTTTTCCGCTGTCACGCCAATCTATGATATAGAAACCGAGGAGTTGGAAGAGTGGGGTTTTGATTGAGTCTTTCCTACAAGCCTAGAACTTGAGCCTAAACCAAATAAGGACACCTCTTTGAGCTCAGAATCAAAGATTAGGCTAGATCCAAGTCAGGTTGCTGAGTCTACATCATGTGATTTACTCAGTGGTGGAGCTCCTAATCTCGAATCTCATTCAGAACTTGATTTTCACAAGTTCTCCAACGATTTCGAATCTTACCATGACTTCGGAGAACCTCTGTTTCCTGAATACGATGAGTCAATCTACGACCTCAGCTCACATGATTCATTCTCTGACTCCGGCCCTGAGGTCCCTGATCCTAAGATCACTGATTTAAATTCAGATTCTAGTGAGATGGAATCATTTCTTTTCGATCCTCAGGAATCAAAAGCAGGAAATGTCGAGTGACTGCAACCCAGAGTTCGAATCTTTTCTCGACTCAGATTTCCCTCATCCTATAGACACTCTTCAAGCATTCACTTTTGAATTTGAGAGCTACTATGAGGACTCTCTAAATGAAACCACCTGTAACTCCTTTCTAGAAGAGCCCTCATACACAATTCTTATTGAAGCCACCTCCTCCGCACATACAGAACCTATCCAAACCCATTTTCAACCCCGACCCGCAACCGGACTCAATTTCTATTCTGATTCCCCTCTTACTGGGCCGATTGCAGATGATTCGATTCCACATCTATACCGGGTTTCGGACATTGATCAAACTGAAGACCATGCTCCATCATTCTCTGATCACCCCTGTAGGGTTTTCGCATCATCCACTAATTATTTTACGGATCCATACCTTGACCAAGCTGATTTAACTCAGCCAAACCCTGAATTCACACTTCCACATCAATCCGAGCACCATAGTATATGGTGGGTTCCACATCTCTTGATATACATTTATCAACCCACCAGATTGATTGGGTTTGGGCTGCATCATCAGCCTATTGATCTAAACAAGCACCTGGTTGGACCAACTAGGCTCTTGATCAAGGTTCTTGTTCTACAAAACTCCACTGATTTGACCACTCCCTCTCCATCCCATTTCCTGCTCAGCTGAAGGCGTTGAATTTAGTGCTTAGCGAGAGGCAACTCGCCATTCCAAAAACCCGAGATCTGTCTGATTATCCGTCTATACTTCATGTCTATTGCACCCTGAGTTTGATTTTCTTAGAACAGTTGATCCCACCTCTAGTACACATGTTAGAGCTTGAAATCATCTGCATCAGTCATTCCCGACCCATTCACCCACCTGATAAATCCTATTCTAAGTCCCTAAACCCAACATTGTTTCATACCCTTCGTTTATAATGAGGACATTGCAAAACTTAGGCATGGGGGGGTGGTAAAGTTCAACCATATAGAAATCAAGTCAGAAGGATTCTCACAAAAAATCACATATGCTAAAAATAGTAAAAGAATAAAAAATTGTGAAAAAGAACAAAAAAATTGGAGGGAAGAAAACTTTGAGGCCATATAAACATGAGGAGGAAAAGTGAAAAATGCCAAAGAAGGAGCACAAAATGAAAAAGAAAAAAGAGATAGTCATTAGTAAGAAATTAAGGGATTAACCGAAGTTCTAAACCACATCAAGGAAAAGAAAAATGAAGGAAAAAGTGCTAATGAGACACAAAAGAGATTAGTAGGAATGCTGATCGTAGGCCTCTTGGGCTAGATTCTTAGGCTTAAAAAATTCAAGTATCCGCTAAGATCTGGATAATCCTCAAGAGGTTGGGGAAAATGTGAAGCTTAAGTATTAGGTCTAAAGCTTAGGGAGTATTCAGCCTCGTTAACTGACCTTTGATTTGCGGGACTCGATAACCTAAGCACCCCAATCCACACACAGTCTGGTTCAGTGCGCATAATTATCAAAATCATGCAAAAGCGTTTAAATGTTCTGAAAAAAGTTGCCTAGATTAGGAGCGACCGATCAACACAAGTTGATTTGGATAAGTTTCCAGCACGGAGAGACGGGAAATTCCCCTTGAAGATGCGTAATAACATATCGTCTCCTCGGTGCTTGTCTCATAGGATATTTACATATCCTAGTGGGGGCACGTAAGCACCATGCTGGTGCAGATGCCATGGGCGGTATTATCACGAAATGTCGATTGCTAGGGTCTGGATTTAGCTACAGAACACCATGGGCGGGATTATCTCGAAATCTCAAAAGCCAAGGTTCTAGGGGTTGCCATGGGCGGTGCTATCATGAAGCATCGATTGCCAAGGACCTTTTGAGGATTGATGATGGGGACGAGGAATCCAATACAGACCGTGTTGAGAAGCCAATATGAAGCTAGAAATAAAAGGAAAAGAGAGAGAAAACTCTCCAAACAAATAAATCCTCTATCTCTCTCTTACAAAAAATGCACTGCAAACTGGACCAAGGCTAAAATATATCTCAAGCACGGGTGCTTTAACCGCGGAGTCCAACGAACCTTAGGATATTCCTGTGGGCGTTAAAACCTTCGCGGAGGACTGAAGCTAGAGCTGGTCAGGTCCGGATTTTGGCTGGTACTTGAGTACCTCTAGGCCTACTGTCGGCATTCTAACTTAATCAAAAAGAAAAAGAAAGAGCACTCATCATAATGTGTGAAAGGAACTCATGGTCTAGAACAGAAGTTAAAACCTTAAAATTTTGCTACGGGACTAGCAAAAGCTAGGCAAGGGGGTATGACGGGAACACCATCATGAGCCCTAACTAGCTCATTTTGACCTAGAAAAGAGAACAAAAGCTCCTACATAACCAATTGGAGGTCCTAACTCAAGGAAAACCCTTCTGAAAGAAAAGCAAGAAACAAGGGGTAAAACTGTAATTTTACCATTGCAGTGCAACAACGGAATTTCTTAGGGACTAAACATAGGCCAAATGGTCCTAACAAGATAAAAAAGTGGGTTGGTTCAAACAAAAAAGGGTTCATGTGAAATCTGGGAATTAAATGACTTCTTGTAACCCTAAAACAGGCCCACTTTGCAAATCAATCCAACCCAATTACATTCATACCCCTAACTTTTGAAAACTCTTGCAGACACCCCCTAGCTTCCTCGTCGTTCTCTGCAATTAGGTCCCTTTTCCATTACAACGGAGGGAATCCTACTCTGGCGATGATTCAATGGAAACAACTCCCTAATTCCTTAGAGAATCCCTCTCAAATTTGAAAGGGAGATTCTCTAAGGAATTCCCACTCATGTGAACCTAATTTGGAGCTCTAATTCCTACCCAATCTCTAATGCAAATGCCTGAGAGATTTGGGTCTTTACAACCTTCCAACTCCGACGACTTGCCCGTGCTTGGAAGTTTGCCTTCCAAGCACAAGGCCCTCCGCTTGGGGTTATAAAATGGCGCCCTAGTCTTTCTGCAGATCCCTAGCTTGAATTAGTCGGAAATAACCCCCAATTTCCTCTTTTCTCCTACAGCCAAACTCCCAGTGAGATCCAATGACCTTTATCTCCTTCTCTCAACGCTCTGCCACAATACCAGTGGCAGAGTTGCCTTTGCCTCCTTCATCCGCATCGTGCCGCACCTGCGCACGTGCCTGCCTACTTCTCGTCGTTGTCGTCCTCTCACTGGACCTTCGTCTCCGGCAATGGCACATACGAGTCGTCCACCTCCACTTCCCCCTTCGTCTAACTACTCTCAGATAAGTCTACTCTCCCTTCTCATCTCTTTTCCCTCATTTATTTTTGTTATCATGCCTCGACATTTGCAAACTGCCACCATCTTCTCCACCTTCAGTAGACCACTGGTGAGGTGCATCCGCCACTCCACGCATCCACCCACCTCGCCAACCACCTCACAAGCTCTGCCTCGACTCACTGATCATTACCCCTCTTCCCATTCACCGCCACACACTCCCAACACGTCCCCTGAACACACCCATCTTCACAGCCACAGAGTGACCTAGGCACACACGCCCAAGCCACCCCGTGCCATGCCAACCACCGAGACACCTTCGCCGTGCCAAGGCGAAGCTTTTTGTGTGTTTTGACGAAACCATGAGGCTATTTGCTTGTAGATAGGTACAAGTGCTTCGCTGCCATTGGAGCTAGCTCGAAGATGCTTACAAGCTTCATCCAAGACCCCAGGCTCCAAGCATCAGGTTCCCAGACACGCGGACTTCCTTCATGCACCCTTCTCGCCCAGCAATTGGAGTCCCAGACCCTCGCATCTGCTGCAATTGAATGAACACCTGCTATGGAGGTGGCTGCAAAGGTGGGATATTTAGTCCCACCTCGAAGGATTTGAAGCGAGCGGTGTGATATATAAAGTGGAAAAAGTGTCAGGGGCTTATCACCTCCTGACACGGGGTGAGGTCCCACTCATCCTACTTGCCTCGTCCATGACCCATGCCCCCACGGACTTGGTTACTGACCCGATTACTCATGCACTCCTCGCCCACCACCTACGCTGGTGGGCCTGGTCCCTGGCGTGTTGACCTGACCCGTTAACCCAAGAAGGCTCTGGGAGAGTGAGCCTAAGAGAGAAAGGAGAGGAGAGTTCGCAAGGAGGGTAGGGGTAGGTTTTGCTCTTGCAGGGAAAGGAAAAGAAGAAGCCAAGGAAGAAAGGGTGGCAGCCTGGGCAGCTAAGGGGAAGGCACTGTACGGCTGAAGAAGAAGCTAAGGGCTGAAAGCAGAAATCATAAGAGAGCTGAAGAGGAAAAGAGTTGCAGAGAAGTTAAGGAAAGAGGAAGAAGAAAGGAAGAAGAAAGTAGTTGAGGCTCGCAAGGCAAAGAACAGAGAAGAAAGAAAAGAAAGAAAGAAGAAAGAAGGAAGGCAAAGAGCCAGAGAAAAAGGAAAAAGCCAAAGAAAGGAAGGGTGAAGTCCGAGCAGAAAGAAGGAAAAGAAAGCCAAGGTAGGAAGGAACAGAAGAAAGAAGCAGAAGGCAGAAGAAGAAGGAAAAATAAGAGGAAGACACTGTAGCACCACACTTATAAGACGTCTGATTTTATAATCAGATGTCCAATTTTTCATCAGATCTCTATTATTTGTGGCTACAATTCTTTTATGCTGTACATATTCATGCTTTACATTCTTAATTATATTTTGAGTAGTTTTATGTGTTCAATTTACATCTATTATTAAGATTAGTGCATGAATTCCATTTGCCACCTGTGTTCCACCTCGGACTTAAACTTCGACTAATAAAATCTATTTATTTTCAAAGCAATTTCAACTATACTATGATGCATTATTTTGAAAACCTGATTTCTCTTTTGATAAATAGAAGCCGCCTACTTAAAAAAAAAAGAAAAGAAAAGCAAAACTAGAAAAAGAAAAAAAAAGAAAAGAAGAAAAGAAGAAAGAAATAAGCCACACTTCATCGCACGAGTATGACTCGCAAGTTATCGTAGGTAACATCCCATTGGTCAGTTATCCAGAACCTAGCTCACAAAAATGCCCAGTTAATTCCAAATACTCAGGAAGAAGCGAAGTAGAGATATACACTAGGTTCGTCTTTGTGTTGACCCCATAAAAATAAAAGTAAGGAAAAAGCTACTGGTTGGGTAGATACACCTTTAAGCAAAAATTCTTTTAAGGTCACCTACGGGTGTGGAAACTCGAAGTCCATTCTGATTGCCGATCAGTGAGTCTAACACATTCACGAAAAGATACTTAGAACTTAGAGTTCTCATTGAGTCTTGGGTGAGTTGAGTAATCGTAAAAAGCTACCTCAAAATCATAAACTTAAACATTCAGAAAAAAAAATTTGTAAAGAAGAAAAGGAAAAAATCCTCCCTTTAATAAGGCGAGGGCTTGAGGCGGTCTGCATTTTGGCAAATACCCGGGCTCTATTATGTTTATGTAGTTCAAGTTTTAGTTGAAATTCTTAAGAGTTGAAAAATAGCTTTTGCACAAGAAATCTGATTCTAATTCTCTTATAAATAGCATGTAGTTTTGCTAGGGACTAGCAAAAGAGAGGTATGGGGGTGTGATGTAAACACGTTTATGTCACATAAACCATCTACTTATGCATGTTCTTAGGTGCATAGTTGTATCATACGTTATAAATATTGCATAACATGCATCATCATGCATTTAGATTAGGTTGCATAAATTTTAGGTTAATTTTTCTTTGTTGTGGTCAAGAAATAGGGCAATATCATTTTGGGACCTCGGATTGAAGATCCAACTGTACAGATCTGATCAGAGTGACGATCGAAGTTCAATGACTCTGAAATCTCTCCAATCAGTCTTCAGTAGCATCAGATGCAGTCTGAGAAAGATAAGAGGTCAAGGAGCCTGGTGGTGTAAATATATACTTCAAATGACAAATCCGACCACACGAATGGCTTCAAATCAACGATCACAGCCTAACGACACAAAAATCGATCCAATCCGACATTCGTGGCACTACCTACAAGCATATAAAGATGGATGGCCAGGATGGTGCCACGTGGCACCATCCTAACTGCCCAAATCGACCCTTGAACGACCACAGTCTCTCTCTCTCCACAAGCACTCACCAGATCTAGGTTGTTGGATCTTTGATCCAACAGCCTTGATCACTTGCACCTTCGTTGAAAATGCGCCTCAAGAGGCACCGTGGCACGTTGGTCACGTGTGCTTCCACAGAGCTAAAGGTGCTAGTTCGAAGCACACCCTACTTCCAATCAAGTGGGCGAGGTGGCGCAACTAAATTCAGCCGCACGATCTTCATCGAGTGGCTCAAGAGGCCAAACGTGGCAGGTTGGATGGGCTAGGATCGTGCACCTGCGCGATGACGTGTGAACCAATGCACCATCACACGCGAATGCACACAGCAACTGAAGCAGCTTTTAAGTCGTCCGATCTCACGATCGAATGACTGAGATCGTGAGGTCGTGGGCTTAGTGTTGAAGAAGAGAAGCTAAAGGCACGGGCGCGAGGCGATCTGAGCCATTGGATCCAAGATGGATGGCTGAGGATTAATGGACGTGGCTTATGCATTGAGGCAGCTAAAGCTAAGGAGGTGGGTGCATGCATGACCTACGCCCACGTTCAGGGCTTTAGTGACGCTTAAATCCATCACTAAAGGCCCTTGCATTAATGTTTTAAACATGAAATGACCTAATTGCCCCTCCCGTCTTCACCTCTAAATAGCCCTCGACTCCCGCACTTTCTCCATCCCTTCCTCTCTTCTCTCACCCTCTCCAAATCTCTAAGAGCTTGTCCCAAACCCGGGATGCTCCATTAGAGTTAAAATTAGAATTTTGCTACCTTCTCATCCCCATTCATGGAGCACCTGCGGTTGTCTTCCAATCGCCGTTCGGGAAGCAGATCCTGCTGCGACATCACCCTACCTCATCCTCCGTCGTTCGTCTTCGTTCTCCTTCGTCCAGCATCTTACCACCTTCGTTCGAGTGCTCCATCAACGTGGCTCATCCTCCAAACAGCCATAGAAGAAGATAACTTCTCTCCACCTTCTCTTTTATTACTTTCCATCGTAGATTTCCTGCTTTCTAGTGTAATGAGTAGTTGTAACGAGTAGTTGTAACGAACCTTATTCTATGGTTATGAAATACCTATTCATTCTCTCTCTTTTTTCTCTTTATTTGTATCATTCTCTCTTTCTTCTATTAATTATTCTTTAAGTAGATAACTAGTGTAGATTCAATTCAATTGGCTAATTTGCTTCGTGGTAATAAATCAAACGTGATTTTTTATCAAACGTTCGCCTCCCTGTGTTCAACCTGGAATTCCTTTTGACTTTCAGTTAAAATTATCCATTGATGGATTTTTCTTGCAAATTAGACTACGATGACAGGTTTTCCAAACTCAATCCTTTTGCGATGATTTTCTGCCTCAACACACAATCCAGAAAAGGATAAACTAACCAAAAAATAAAATAAAAACCTAAAGCTAAAGAAATGGGAACAACCTCTCAAAAAATTACCCACGTAGGGGCCTAAAATAATGGCAAGGAACAAACCCCTTGAATATGCCCCAAGACAAGGGTCTCAAACTGAATGAATGTGCAAGGATAATAAAATCAAGTCTAAAGTCTAAATCCTACACTACTCAGTTCAGCGGAGATGATAATCACTCCGGGTGTCCTCCTCTGGTGGCGGAATCAAGGTCCACCTCAATCGCATGCGCAACGGTTGTGGTTGCACCTTCTCCCAAATGTGTGGCTCCCTAGCGACAACCAAGGTCACCTAATCTCCGAGGTTGGTGCAGCAAGATGTAGGAGATATGCGTACCTCACACCAAAAAGATCAAAGTCAAATATGCCTCAAACAAAAATAATGTGTGATCAACTATACAAAGAAGTGCAAGTTTAACAGGCATGTTGCCTCCTTAGCAACGATGCCATTTGAAAAGATGGTTTTCACTGTGGAAGAATTTTCGCACATAAAATGACATGTCAAAATAGTAAGGAGTGGTGGAAAACTGATCATCAAAACAGATCAAATAACCATTCTCAAGAGAGCGGGTTGTCTCCACAGGGAGGTATGTGCTCGTTAACACTCATACAAGTCAGCATAAAATTTTCACAAATGACTAACCAAAGAAATCAAGTCAAAACCCTCTTTAAGTTAAGCTAACAAAGATAAGTACCATTGAAATCGTCTTTATGCAATATAAGAGGGGTCCCATGTAATGTGCACTACAATAAAATAAGAATAAACTCCTCACAATGGCACTTGAATGTAAATACAAATAAAGCTTCTCCTATAGCAAGATTCTTCCAAGAATTGAATGAAAATCCACATAGATTAAGGTTAAGAGATTGGTTTAAATTGATTTACCAAATAAGTCAAACCATGGAGGGGATTCTCATAAATTCACTAGAATAATGAAATCAAAAAAAATGAAAGTCAACAATGGCATGAGTTGTAATAATTAATTGAGGCAATAGCAGGGGAAACCCTTCCCCTTGCTTGCACGTGTGGAGGAGATGGCTGGAGGTGTGAAGCTCTCCAAAGATGGAGAGGAGCGAGGCCAATTCGATTGTGGTAGCGGCGAGGTGTGGGGTGGACGGAGCTCATCAGACTGCTGAGATGAAGGTGGTGGGTGGTGGCAGTCGCTATTGCTGTTGGAGATCATGGAGAGGAGAGATCCACGTCCCCCCAGCTGCTCTACAGGCGGTGAGCGGTCGCGCGTGGTCGTGCATGGACAACCACATAAGGAAGCAACAGCGGAGGGTACATTGGCCCTGCTGGGCGCAGGCGCAAGGGGGCGCTGCCTGTGGAGGTCGGGTGATGCGCTAGGCATGCACGTAAAGGAGGAGGAACGGCAGGTGGATGCTCACTACTGCATGTGAGAAGAAGCTGACAAGGGGCAATTTAGCGAGGGGCGCGACGTGGAGGAGAGGGAGATTGTGGTGCTGGTGGTGATGGGATCTCTTGAGAGGTAACAGAGAAAATAGAGGAAGAAGGAGGGAAGGAGAAAAAGGAAAGAAAATGACAACAAAGAAGAGGTGATGGAGATGGTGGTGTTGTGAGGTGGAAGCTTGAGGAGGATGGTGGTCTGAGTGGGGAGCGGCCGGCATGTGCGAAGGAAGGCGAGGACGCATGGTGGTTGTTGCGGTGTCGATGATGACTCGCAGTGGGGGTTTAACACAGTAAAGATAATTGCATTGCCACCAGAGGCACACGCTTATGGTGATGGTCAAGTCCACCATCTTGGCGTGGCGGTTTGTCACCCCATTGGCCCACGGTGTAGCAGAGCTCAACCTTGGAGATGCACGATGGTGGAGTAGAGATGGGCTCGAACCTCTTCACAGTGGTGGAGACAAGGCGGAGTCTCCCTGATGGCAGTTGTTGAAGCTTCTTCTTATACTGTGGGGAAGGTGATGAATGGAATGGCAAAGGAGATGGAACGGCGGTGGTGTGCGACATAGATCCACTCCTTACGGCCATCAATGGTGGTCTTCAATGGCGGTTCCCTATAGCCATTAAGAAGAGAATAAATAAAAATGAAAAAGAAATGATGGGTTATTTATATGCAAACCCTTAACTTCTATGTTAAACCAAAACAATGCATGTAATGCACTTAATTGGTTAACTAATCAAATGCTTGCCATTCTAAGTCAATTCTAAATGCATTTAAATATGAATGCAATGCTTGAATTATGCCGTCAAGCCAAACAAATAAATTAATCTATTTACATCCTAATGCATGTTAAATAAATATTAATGATAACTTAATGTCTAGGAATTCAAACACATAAGTAGCCCACAAATATGGGCTCATCACCCCCATTCCTAACTTTTGCTAGTCCCTAGCAAAATCTTATGGAAAGACCTAGATCTCTAGACCATATTTCTGATGTTCAGATGCTTGTTTGTGCCTCTTCTATAGAAATTAGATCAGAAAACCAACAATAGGCCTAGAGGTACTCAATCACAAGCCAAGATCTAAACTTGACCAGCCTCAGCATTAGGTCTGTCACGCAGGTTTCTAAGGCCTACAAAAATTTCCTAGAGGTTCGTTGACCCAAAGTTAAAGCACCATGCATATTCATAGCAAGTCCTGGTTTAGTTTGTCAGTGCATTTTTTTGATAAGAGAGACGAAGAGGGATATTTATTTTGACAGCTTTCTCTCTTTTCCTTTTACATTCCCCTAAATTGAACCTCGGATTGGCTCTAAACATGGTCTATATCGAATTCCTTGTCCCCATTATCAATTCTCGTAGGGTCCCTGGCTTTCAATGATTTGGGATAGCACTGCCAATGGCAACCCCTAGAACTCTTGGCTTTCGATACTTCAGGATAGTGCCGCCCATGACATTCTGTAACTAAATGTAGGCCTTGGCAATCAACATTTTGGGATAATCTCGCCCATGGCACCTGAACCAGCACAAGATGCTTACGTGCCCCCAGTAGGATATTTGGATATCCTAGGAGACAAGCACCAAGAAGACGATATGTTATAATGCGTATTCAAGGGGAGTATTTTTCATTCCTCCTCTCTACGGTAGGAACTCATCTAATCAACTTGTGTCTTCGAGCCGCTCCTTGATAAACGCCAGTTTATCACTCTTATGCCCTAAAATAGATCTAGCTCTTAGGATTTTAACTCCGCAAATAGGCTTTCAGGTTGCATTTAGCCATTTATTTAGGATAGGCATGCATTGCATTTTATTATCCTTCTGATGCATTTACTTGAGTGTCAGAGATGAATAGAAAGATAGATCCTACATACCTTGGCACTTAAGAAGGTAGAAGATGAAGAAACTCCTATCAGCTAGATCCTAACTTGATCTATCTCATCCCAGCAGGATCCCAGCTCCTTTTAGCTAGATCAACTCATCCTTAGCTCCATTCAATTCATCTCAGCTGAATGGTAGCTCAAGCTAGTTCACCCTTAGCTAGATGGTAGCTCAAACTAAGCTCAAGATAGTTGATCCCATCTCCATTCTAGCTCCTCTAGATTAAAATAGTTCACTGGAAGCTCAACCTAACTAGGACTAGCTACTAGCTAGACCTGGTCAGCTGAAGATGACCTCAACCACCTCAGGCTAGCTCAAGTCCAGCTCTTGGAGGTTCAACATAGCTCAACTTAGTTGAGCTGAGCTACTTGACCTAAGATAGCTACTCCAGCTAGCTAGGTAATCTCTAGGAAGACCAAACGCAGCTCACCTCAACTCACATCAGCAAAAGCCAGCTCATCTTAGCTTGGCTTAGTAGTTAGTAAAGAACTAGCAAGCTAAGCCAACTAAGGTAGCACCATTCATTTCTTTTCAGCAACCACCAACTCCAGTGCAGCTCAAGACAACTTCCTCCAACTCCTCTCCCTCCAAAACCCTAGCTCCCTCTACCTTTCTACCCTACTCCCTACTAGCTAAGCTAGATAAGGTAGCTTAGCTTAGCTAGTCACCTCCTTGGCCACCAAAACGTAAGCCTAAAACCCACCTAACTAGTTCTACCAACTAACCTTACCTAAGTCCACCTATGCTACCACCACTCCACCTCAATCTTGGCGCCAACCCTACACATCCCTTCACCCCTCTCTACAACCAAAAGACACTACCAAATTGCCTCCAAAGCTACCTAGAAATGGCGCCAACTTTTTCCCTCCAAAACCCTTGAAATCCAACTGTATACCTACCCCTTTAACCCATCTCCACCCTTCATTTTTTCCCTCCAAAATCAACACCTTCTAGAAGGAATTTTTGGAGGGAAAACCAAGGCACCTCTTCTTTTCCCTCTCATTTTTCCCTCCAAAAATATCCAAGCACCCCTTCATTTCCCTCCAAAAAAATACCATAACCACCCCCCTTCCCATCCTATAGATACCCTACCCTACCACCACATAATTCCCATCTTCTTCATTAGTTTAGGTTCCACCCAAACCACCCTACATCCCCTTCCATTCATGCCAAGTAAGAAGAAGAGAAGAAGATTAAGGGGGCAACCTACCTGCCCATTTGGTTCCTTCTTCCTCTCCTTCTTCTCCCTTATGCCATGCCAATGAGGAGGTCACCTCTAGAAGGATGGCTAGGCAAGGAGGAGATCTTCATCAAGGTGGTTGACGCCTACATTGGAGGAGTCATCATATTGGAAGCAAGGAAGAATTCTTTTCAAGCATAGGAAGTGTTGTGCTTGAAGCAAGGACCACTCCTTCACCATCTTTGGAGGACATTTCTTCATCTTTACTTTCTTTGTATCAGCTTGTTTAGTTCCATTTTTTTTTGTTGTAAGAATCATTCAGCTATTTGTCTCTTACTTTGCTAGTAATACAAATCATTCAATTTGCCTTCCAACTTTCATGATTTCTAATTAGTGTGTTCTTCTTGTAGTAGAAGCTTAGTGCACCACACCTTCTTCTTCTAACTACCCTAGATGCACTTGCCTAGGGTGAGCTTAGAAGAAGAGGTTTTCTTATTGTCACTTAAGGTTAGTGATAGGTAGTTAATATTCGCATCAAATGCATGATTATTTTGAAAACCTAAAAACAACAAAAATTGAAAATACAAAAACATAAGTGTGGATTTGAGAGGTGAGAGAGAGAATTAATTCCTGTGATTAACAATTTGGCCTCCTTGGATGACCCTAGATACTCCACTATCTACATTTTACAAATTTTAGAAGTTGATTGCAAAGATACATGTCTCAAAGACACTATTTCGCATATTTAACAAACAGTGTAAAATTTGCATCACTCCTAAGACATATCTTCGGGAAACATTTTCAGAATAGAACACTTTTGGCATTATACATCATTATCTGCACTAAACCAAGCTAGTGTGTGATTTTTAGGTGCCTAGATTTCCAAGTCCTGCAAACCAAATGCCAGGCTACGGGGTCGAATAATCCCTAAGTCTTAGACTTAATATATCATCCTCACAACTTCCTCAACCTCTCAAGAAATGCTCCATATTGTAACAAATACATGAGTATTTAAGCCCTAGAATAGGCCCAAGAGACCTAAGGTCGGTACTCTTTACTTATCTTCTTGTCTCTAGCAATTCAGGACTTAATCCTTATTTTGATTTGGTCTAGAACTTAAGTAGATTTCATAATCAATTGTTAGGACTATCAATTCATTTTTTTATTTTTCTCCTTTGTCATTCTTTGTGTTTTCTACTCTTTTTCCTCTTCAAGAAAGATTTTTCATTCAGCTTGCAAAATTTTCCTCCCCTTTTCTCCATTTTTTTCTTTTTGTATATATATATTTTGTAAGAATCCCTCAAAGAATTGAATTCTCATTTGTTTTGCACTTTTAATATCCTCCATGCCTAAGTTTTGCAATGTCCTCATTGTAAACTAGGGGGGTTCAAATTTAACTTAGTTCATAGTTTAGAACATGGTCAAAGGGTGGGTGAATGGGTGAAGATGACTATTGTAAATTATTTCAAGCTCTCATACAAGTATCAGAGGTGGAGTTACTGTTCTAAAGTTTGAACCCTAAAGTGCAATATGAATGCAGCTCTAAAAGAATCAGAAGGCGCTCAGGTTTTTGAGTTGACGGGTTGTCTCCTGTTAAGTACTAAATTCAATGCCTTCAGCCAAGCAGAAGGTGGTCAAGGAGAAGGGGTGATCAGATTGGAAGAATTTTGTAGAACAAGCACCTTGATGATTAACCTAGTTGGTCCAACCAGGTGCTTGTTCACATCAATCGGTTGATGATGCAAACCAAACCCAATCAATCTGGTAGGTTGAGGAATGTGAATCAATAGGTGTGGAGCCTACCAAATGTTTTATGGCTCAAATAGGTGTGGAAATGCGAATCGAGAGTTTGGGTGTATCAACTCAGCTGGGTCAGAGTAGGGGTCCTCAAAAGATAATGGATCTGTGAATAAAGTAGGAATCCTACTGGTGGAATCGGAAGGGGACAATATACGGTTG
Organism: Thalassia testudinum; assembly: GCA_037157565.1. Lineage (NCBI taxonomy): Eukaryota > Viridiplantae > Streptophyta > Magnoliopsida > Alismatales > Hydrocharitaceae > Thalassia > Thalassia testudinum. The sequence goes on along the minus strand of JAZHRO010000035.1, from coordinate 51,881,311 downwards.
TCAGTTTAATCAATGTCCCATTCACTATTGAAACATGGTGGTGAATCATAAGCAACAGGATCGGAAAGAGATGAGTCAGAATAGAAAATAATTTCGATGGTGGGTTAAGGTTGGGATTGGTTTTTAAAAGGCTCTGTAGGAGGTAGGGTTATTTCAGGTTCCAAATCATTAGCCTCAGAATTAGAATTAAAGAATGGATCATGGATACTGAGATCATAAATCAGCTTGTAATCATCTGGAAATAATGATTCTCCTAAATCAGTGTATGATTCAAAATCATTAGAGAATTTACAAAAATTATCTTCTGAACCAAACTCAAGATCAGGATTTCCACCACAAAATAAAGCAAGATGCATGGAGTCATCAACCTGACTTTGGTCTAGCCTACTCTCAAATTCCAAGCTCACTGGGATATCCTTATTAGGCATAGGATCAGGTTCATGGCATCCAGGGTAGGTCCAATCAAATCCCAAGTCTTCTAACTACTTCGATTCTGTATCGTAAATCGGTTTGACTTTCGACAAATCAATTTGTTCTTCCGAGGAGTCTGGAGAGGTATAATCATCAAATATAGGCTCAAGATCATAGTTTAAATCTAAAATCTTGTTCTTATCACATTGAGCCTCATGATCATCCCAACTAGATTTAGATCTAGATTCTAGGTTAGGTGTAGGAATTGGGTCACTAGAATTTGGACTTAGTTCTATTGGGATGTCAGAACTATTCTTGTGGAATACCTTAGCAGGATAAGGTGCAGGAGTTACATCCTTGAGAGATTCTAAGTGCACTCATCACAGGTGTTTTAAAAATCTAGGCATGATGGACCAACTTCATAGCTTCCTATGGCTGGCTCATAATCAGGAACACCTGTAACTAGATCTGCCCAATCGACATCTTAATCAGGTATTTCATTCTACACAAAATCAAAATTTGGTTCCATTTGGGTTAAGGATTCATGACAACCTCCATTTTCGTACCCAGGCTCTGGGAAATTGTATTGATCCTCAAAATTGCTCCAAGATGCATCATTAGCTCCTAGGCAGTGATCTGGGTATTTTTAATCAATGGCTTCTTGCATCATATTTAGCATATCCCTATGTTTCTCAATGACATCCTGGTGCATTTCTCAAAGTGGTGGATTTGTCAAACATTGTAGATACTCAACGTTATGTAATCTCCACAATTCACTGTACTCTGATAAAAGAGCATCTTGGGTTGAACCACATATCATTTGTGTTATCATCATCTTGGCGTGGTCCATAATTAGGTTTGTTGATTCTGCTACATTAACTTGAACTCTGCTAAATGTATCTATGGTCCTATAATATTCTTCACTATGTCTAAGGGCAACCTCGATCATTTTCTCTTTTATGCTCTTACAGGATTTAGGTTTATTGAAAATGTTTCCTATTTTGTCAGGTTGCATCTCCAAAAGGATCAACTCTAATGGAGGCCTCTAGGTCAGACCTAGGGACCTCTTCCTGTGTTTGTGCACTAAATAATAGATGAGGGACTGGATGTGTATTGGATCCAATCAAGACACCTAAAAATTTTTGGATGGCTAAAGCTGTTTGAGGCAGATGGACCTCTACATTAAAAATCCACACCTAAGAATTACTTGGGCAGCCAGGAATGGAGAGTCCTGCAAAGACCCCTACAAAGGTAGAGCATCCCCATGGGTTACAGGGTTTCCCCACCCCACCTTCCTTGTCACTGCAGTTCCAAGTAGATTGGAATGTGTGAATTGAGACCTAAGTCTACCAATTTTAACCCTAGTTGTGCTTTGAATTTCACATGATTTATAAGTTAATTCAAATTGTGACCTAATTTGTAAGTTGATTGATTCACAAAGTGAACCAACTTCACCTGACCTATTGATGTAAACACATTTGTTGAGGGTAAAATGCCTATTCATGCATGTTCCTAGGCTTAGATTTGCATTTCATGTTATAAATATTGCATAGCATGCATCATTCTGCATTTAGAGTAGTTGTATATAATTTAGGCTAATTGCATCTTTTTTGTGGTTAGGAGAGAAGCATATTTATTTCAGAGCCTCAGATTGATGATCCAACCGTACAGATCTGATCGAGATGACGATCGAAGTCCAACGCTTCTAAAATCACCTCGATCGTAGTCCCGTAGCACCATATGCAGTTCGAGGAAGATCAACGACCAAGGGACTAGGAGACATAATTCAAAGCTTCAAATGATAAATCCGACCGTGCGAATGGATTCGGGTCGACGATCGAAGCCTAACGACGCAAAAATCAACTAAATCCGACCTCTGTAGCAACCCTACAACAACAAGAAGATGGACGGCCCAGACTGCACCACGTGGCGCAGCCCAGGCCGCCAGCACACGCACACAGCATCGTACGTGTGCAGCAGCGTGGGTGCACACGCGGGAGCACAGGTGCGCATGCAAGCAGTGCAGTGCCAGCGCGTGGGCGCACGCACGCGTGCGGCAAGGCAGGAGCGCGGCGCTAGCGCAACATGAGGTGGACTATAGCGAAGCATGAGCTGGACTTACGACGCTTACAGCCATCGGTAAGTCATCGCATGCCAGCAAAGCCAGCTGCGAGCGCTAGCGGGCATGAGCCGCCTATAGCGACGTTTACAGTGACAGCATGGAGTCACTAATGGTCCCATACCTATTTTTGCCTCTCTCCTCCACCATAAAAGGACCTACACCCCCTCCCTTCCAAGCCATCTCTACCTACTCTACTCCCACCTACTCCCAAGCTCTAGCAAGCCTACCAACGCTCCATTAGAGCTTGTTCTCAAGCTCCCAAGATGACTATTAGTGTAGTGAAGCTCTACCCCACCAAATACTCCAACTTCCCATCTCCCTTCATAGGTCACCTTGGAGTCATCCTCCCACCTCCATTTCGGTAGCAGATCACCTCCGTCTTCTCACCTCCATTCCAGAGCCACGCCAAAACTTTCCTCAACATGACATCCTCCTGCATCTCATCTTCGTCGTCCTGCTCCTCACCTCCTTCGTCCGAGCTTCCACCAGGCACCATTGTCTCGCCGAACAGCCGATTCAGGAGATTTCCTCTCACCTCCCTCTCTTTATATGCTTTCATAGTTTCTTGTAATTGACATTGGAAGTAATATATATCATATTTGTTCCACGTCTCTATCTTGTGATACATTTGCTTGTTTTCTTTTATTTCAAAAATACAAAAAAATAACAAAACCCCAAAATACAAGAAAGAAACAAAATGAAGCGCGATTTTCAAGTAAAGTAAATGACTCCTCCCTGTGTTTTACCCGGGACTCTTTTGGAGTTTCGGTATAAATTTTATCTGATCGACGTGTTTTGCAACTACGACGACGGGTTACTTGTAACCTCGATTTCTAACACGCAAACATGCACGACCACCTGTCCTAAGGTTGAGGATGAAATTTGGGTCAGAGCACCCAAACCACCCTAATTGGTTCTCAACAGGTTATTAGGTCTAAAATTTTATGATTCAAGTGGATTTAGAGCTTTGATTTTAGGGTTCACTTGAGTAGATCAGTCTAAATAAGGGCTTGGGTAACACACAAATGCGGGAAAATCAATTTCCTTAATTGTAGGCAAGTTTGTATGAACACTTCAAAACCCTAATGTGTAACCCTAATTGGCTATAATTCCAAGTCAATTTGAATCCCAATATGACACCTTAGACTCAAATAAGAAAGTGAGTAGTCCAAGACAATGAGAAATTTTTGCTTGAATCCCTAATAGGTACAAGAAGGATGGGGAATCTCTAATTAAATCACATCAACTTTAACATGATTTCAATCAATGCCGCAAATCAAGAAACTCTTTGGCTTTAAATGATAATTACTAGGAAAGTAAGGCAAGTGGATCCTAATTGATTTGTTTCCTTTTTATCTTCCCAATATTAGGAGATGATTAGGGAAGAAAAGAGAATTGTACCTACCCTGGAGAGGTTGCTTGTACGGAAGATCTCATGATTCAGCTCGCAACAACAAAATAAAGCAGATAAGGCAAGTTAGAAATCAACTTAGAAAGTGTGATTAGTGATTGAAATGCATGTTGCTCTCTGGAAACGGTGTCAAAATGTTAGGTGGAAATCATCATAATTTAGGAAAGAATCGTGTCATAGTATAGCGACGAAAATCAAATTGACATTTAAATTTATAGTACTAAAAAAATCATGACTTCCAAGGTCATTTGCAGGGAGCAAAATTGGAATTCAATCCACTAATCAATTATACATGATGAGCACAAATAAAATATCATAATAATAATATGCAATGACTGATCACTCAACTAAAATATATTCAATAATAATCAAATTGTATCTCAGAAGCCAAATAACAAAAATATAATAAAGAACAAAAAGAAAGTGATGATTGATACCACCAATTAAGCCTTTAACACTTGGCATAATTCCCAACTCAAGATCAACTTCTCAAAGGGCATCAGTTATCTCAAATAATAGCCTCGATTAAATGTTTAATTTAAGCCCAATAGATGGCCTTAAGTGTTTAGACCCAAACAGCTCAAATTTTGCGCAAGTGTTTAGGCATAATTCTGGAGGGAAAACCCTCCCCCACTTCTATCAGAAAACCCTTCTCTTTCTCTCTCCTCAATCCCAGACCAATCTAGACCAATTCGGTTCAGCACAAGGGAATCGGTCCGGCTCGCATGGCTTAGGCGAGCAGACTGGCATGCATATGCTTGTGAGGAGGGACCTGACCCCTCGTGACTAGGGCGACCGGGTAACACACGTTATTCAATAAGCATCAAAAATAAAAGTAAATGGCCATGATGTGGCACTATCTTCTGAAGTGTTCTCATGTGTGTGCTGCAGCTGGAACTCCAATTGATTGCTATAGCTGTTGTTGTTGGATTGCCCAATCAAGGGCCTGGATGGCTTCATTGTTGCAACCCACAATTATTGAAGGTGGTGATGAGGTTGTTGATGGCCGAGGCATGGCTGACGAAATCGGTGATGAACGGTGGTGACAGCGACGACGATAAAGACATGAAAAGCACTAAAATAGCCTTGCAACCCAGTTAAAAGGTTCAATACCTTCGTCGCAGTGTGTGGATTGCAATGGGGATGGAAATTGGATGATTAGGGGCGAGTTGTGGTCGGACGATGTCGGAGACGAAGGTGGATAGGTGGGTTGTTCGATGAGGAGCTGGAGAGGTCAATAGCCTTAATAGGTTTTGGGCTTTTGATCATGGAGTCGAGGTAGAGCTTGTGATGGTAGTAACGAGTTGTTTGGTAGAGTGTATCGTCAGCATGAGCTTGCCGAAGCTTACGCTGGACTTGGGCAACATGAGGGGGAAGATACATGATAATGCGGTCGAACCTAGAATCTAAAGGGATACACCTAAGCTAGAGGAGGAGGGGGTAAAAGGAGCTACTCTATTGGATGAAAGGGAGAGGAATCCATGGTGGCTTGCTTCGCTAGTGCCGCAGACAATGAAGACTCCAATGGGGAGAATGGCGACAATGATGGGGGAGAGAGCCTCTACTTTGGCACGAGAGAAGCGGAGAGAGGAAGAGCTTCGGTTGTCCAATTTGATTGATTGACAGCTGGAGGAGGGAGGTCGAGGAGTGTCATCGAAGCCGTTGGAGATCGTGGCCAAAGAGGAGGAAGATGGGAATCCAGCCTAGAATCGACTCCCTTTTGACATAGGAACACGAGGAAGCTTCTATATAGCTTGAATTGACCTTGAATTAGGAATATTTGGCGAATAAAAATCATGAATTTGGAAAATGAAATCCTCCAAAAATCTTGAGTTCGCTAGTGCTCTTGGGTTGATTACAACCCTTGGAATCTTGCCCAATTAGAAGAGAATATCTTGATTGGCAATCCCTCCAAATTTGGAGGGATTTAGTCTTAAAGGTTGGTCTTGCTTTGGGTTGACCTTGTGTTTAGGACTCAGGTTGAACTCAGGTGGTGGGGGCATATTTGTGTAGGAGATGATGAAGTTAGGGACCTGTTGTAAGGAAACGTGAAAGTTAGGGGTCTAAATGTGAAAAATAGAGATTTTAGGGGCAAAAATGCAAACTAGAAAAGATGGACTCTAATTAGGCCTACTTTTTGGTATTAACCTAAATTGGGCTCAAGAAATCTAATGGTGAACTTGGATTTGAGTTTTGACCATGCTTGATTGGGTAAATTATAAAAAGGCCTAAATAAAGGCAAATTCCCATCTAGATCTTTGTTTTTGGTGAAAATGAGTTCAGATGGTCAAAGTGAAGGTACCAAGCCTCTTAGAATATTTTTAAATGATTTTTGGAGGTTTATATTGAACTTATATCAACTAGAACACTTTTAATATAAGTGTGGCTTATAATTAGGATTTTTAGTGATATTTTCTTTCTCGCAATGCGTGAAACCTTGATTTAATCAATGTGAGCCTACTTCTTGGATATTTAAGTTCATTTGACCATGGATTAACCCCTTAGTTAATCTGCATTAATGATGGGATGGTAAAACAATAGAATTAACCCTATTTTCTGGCCTTCTTCTCAGATCAGTGTAGTATGGAACTATGATCCTCAGACTATCATTTAAGAGCATTTAATACTTGAATGTGACTAATTTCAGTTAATTATGATGCATGATGGTGTTACCATCAGGAGGGTTAGTTCTGTTAGCAAGGTATGGGCAAGCCGAATTGTGTGCGTAGGTTCATGAGTTCAGTGGGATTTGATCCCATGTTCAAAGGTGACTTGTCTAAGCACGTAATTCATTAAGTTTCGAAATTAAAATTAAAAACTACCGATGTGGGACTATAATCCCCATGGTCTTCTCTTGCTGCTACTGAAAAGATATCCTCCAAATTAAGCTACAACCAAAGCTATCTTCTTCAATTGAGGTTGCAGATGCCTTCATAGAAGTAGTCTACGTCTCCTGGAGGTGGAGTTGAGCTTAGAGAGCTGTGGATGGTGACAAGCGACGGCGGCATGAAGCAGAGATCCAGCGAAGACCTAATCATCAAAATACAGGCGAAATGCCCCAAGTAATACATTCATAAGCTTTACCTTGGTCTAAGGAATGTGGTGGCAGTGGTGTTGAAGCATTTAGAGGTGTCTAGAGGTGTGGCAATTGATTACACAGCAATCATGTAACCTAAATCACCTAAATTAAGCTAGATTCTAGCATAACTTAAGAATAATGCATTCATAGGAATCGTAATTTGCACAATAGCTAGTTTATTAGTCATATAGATAATTCGTCATTTTATGTACCAATGAGAGATGATTTTTATCGTAGATGTTTCGAAGCTGCGGACGATAGATCGGACCAGACAAATCTGATCAGAACAACGACTGGAGATCAACGCTTCCGAAATCGTCTTGATCAAACAACTAGAGCATCATGTGCAATCCATAAAAGAACGGAGATTATGGAGCCAAAGGACAAAGATCCAAGCCTCAGATGAAGAATCCAACTGCACGGATGGATCTGGATCAACGATCACAGTTCAACGACGAAAAAATCAACCCGATCGGAGGTCTACAGCACTAGATACAAGGAAAAGAAGATGGACGACCATGATGGAGCCACGTGGTGCCATCACACCTGCCCCCTCATCGTCGCCCCATCTAGGAAGGCCACCCTTGCACGTTGTGGGCCGTTGGATCTTCATCCAATGGCCACGAGCGCACCACATCACCTGTTCAGCCACTCCTCATCAAAGGAAAGAAAATCTCGACCATTGGATCTTCATCCAACGGACGAGAATAAGTTTCCTTAAAATGAAAACGCAACAAAAATGTGCCCTTAGTGCAGTGGTGAGCACCATCAACTGCAAGCGCAAGATGCGCGTTCCAGCAGCGTTGCGCGAGAAATTAAGAAGGCGGTGGCACGTAGGCGCTATTGCTTGTTGGATGGCAAGCGAAGCGTGTGGATGCGACCGCATGGCATAATCTAAGAGCGCCGTAGCTGGATGCGGGAACCCATGCACGATCTCATGCACTTGCTTCAACGCAAAGGCGAGGTGCGTGTGAGCCGTCCAATCGTAAGATCGAACGACCAAAGATAAGGAGCTTGAATGTGGCATGCAGGCATGAGCGCGGAGAAAGAAGAACTATTGGGCACACGTGAGGGGGAAGTGAAAGCGTCATATCAAGATCCAAGGGATGTGGGCACACCATATGTCGAGCCCAAGTTGAATCCGCGTGCAGAGGGCGCGTTGGAGGCTATTTTGAGGCCAGATCTGAAAAGTTGATCTCTCGATCGACGAATCTGATTGGCCAGGAGTTGTTACACAAGATTAAGGACTAAAATGCCCACTTTGCCCCTCATCAAAGCTATAAAAGAAGGCCCAAGATCCCCCAATTGAAGGCATCTCTAGATACAACTTTTCCACCTTCCTCCAGACCAAAGCTCTCCCTCTACAACTCCGCTCCTGCCTTCATCTCGGCGCTCTGGATCTAAGGTACTGCCGCATCTCGCATAAGCATCCTACAAGCGGCGTCGTCTCTCTACCTCTTTCTATCTCTCTCTCTATCTCGCTATCTTCTGTCTATCTATCAATTTATTCCTAGTAGCATTCTCTATTGTGAAAACTCTATCTACTTACAATAAAATTCTAATCTTTTGAATGCATGATATCTACTTTATACATATATACATGCATATATATATATCTAGTTAGAATTATTTTTCTTGAAAAGCTTCTGCAAAAATCGAGATTGCCTCCCTGCAAAACGACTCGGTACTGATCAGAGTTTTATAAATTTATTTGTTGATGTGTTTTCACGTTATACTACAACTAAATAATCTTTTAAAAGGTGATTTACGTGCCGAACAAGTTGGCACCATTGCCGTGGAGGAAACGAAAATTTTTAAAGCTTTCCAGGTGCTTATTTGAGATCTCTAACTTGTTATTTTTCCGTTGAATTCAGGAAGCAAGGAAATCTGAACCGAACATGCCAATGGAGAAATCATGGGTTCAAACCTCAAGTAAGTACCTGTAGTTTAGATTAGTTAGATTTTATATTTGCTTGAACCTTGGGATTAGTTAGAATTTACTTGATTATTAAAAAAATAAAAAAAATCTCTTAATTTTCGGGCTGAAATAAAGTTTGATCTTAAAAATTCAATTCTCGAAGATGCGCACGTCCAAAAATTCTCAAAGTTTTTTTAGACGTGAGTTCTGAAGTAAAAAACAACCAACCCAAATTTTACATAAATATGAGTTATAGAAAATTTTTAAAAATTCATGCACTGATCTGTTATCAATTCGATTATTGTTCCTGATTTTTTGAACTTAAAAATATCATAAGAATTTTTATACAAGTCCAGTTGGGTGAAGCTCCATGTCAACCCTCAATGTGGGTGACTACTTCCTTTGAGGGAACTTGGGCAAGGAAATGTTTTAATCTCTGGTCATTTATTGTGAAGGTTTGCCCAGTGCTAGGATCTGCAATTTCAACTACCCCATTGGGATAAGGTTTGACCACCTGATATGGTCCTGTCCACTTTGATCTCAGCTTCATGGGGAAACGTTTAAGTCTTACATCAAAAAGCTAGACTTGCTGATTGCTTTCGAAGGTTTTCCTATGAATGTGTCTGTCGTGGATGGCCTTCATCTTCTCTTTGTAAAGTCAACTATTCTCATAAGCATCCTGACGGATTTCCTCGAGCTCAGAGAGTTGGAGTGTCCTTTGTGCTCTGACCAACTAGGAATCCATATTGCACTGCTTAACAGCCCAGTATGCCTAGTGTTCCAACTCGACCAGAAGGTGGCAAGTCTTTCCAAAGACCAATTGATAAGGCGACATGCCTATCGGGGTCTTAAAAGCGGTCCTGTATGCCCAAAGGGCATCATCCAATCGTGTGGACCAATCCTTCCAATCAAGTCTCATAGTCTTTTGCAGAATATTCTTGATCTTCCTATTAAAGACCTTAGTTTACCCATTTATTTGAGGGTGATATGGGGTGGCAATGCAGTCAATAACCCTGTATTTTCTAAGGCACAGAATTGGTCATGAATAAAGTGACTCCCACCATCACTGATCATGGGTTTCGATATCCCAAATCGAGAGAAGATGTTTTTCTTAACAAATTCCATGACAGCCTTATGGTCACATCTTCGAGTGACTACGGCTTCGATCCATTTCGAGACATAGTCCACTGAGACTAATATGTACTCGAAGTCGTTGGATGGTGGGAAGGGACCCATAAAATCGATGCCCTAAACATTGAAAAATTCGACGATCAGAATGGGTTGTAGGGGCATCTTATCCTTTCTGGTCATAGTCCCTAATGTCTGGCATAGAGAGCAAGTCTTTGCAAAACTGTGTGCATCCTTGAATAAGGATGGCTAATAAAAATCAGACTGCAAAACTTTTGCAGCCATCTGCTTCCTAGAGAAATGGCCAGCACAGGTTTGGTCATGACAGAAGGATAGCACACTCTAGACTTCCTCTTCAGGAATACACCTCCTAATGATCTGGTCAGCATAAAGTCTAAACAGCATATGATCATCCCAGAAATAGTGCTTAGCTTCAGCCAAGAACTTATCCTGTTGCTGTCTGGACCAGCCGTGCGAAGTCTGACCTACCGCCAGATAGTTGACTAAGTCTACATACCAAGGTAGCCTCCTTCCTTTCATGGCTAGAAGTTGTTCATCAGGGAAGGTGTCGATTAAGGGTACTGAGGGTCCAATGTGATCCAGGTGAAGTCTAGACAAGTGGTTGGCTACGACGTTCTTGGACTCGGCTTTGTCACATATTTCCAAGTCAAATTTTTGCAACAGTAGGATCCATCTGATGAGCCTAGATTTAGCGTCCTTTTGGCCAACAAATGCCAGATAGCTGAGTGGTTAGTGTAAATCGTTACATGGGATCTGAGAAGGTATGATCTGAACTTTTCTAACCCAAAGACTATGGCGAGAAGTTCTTTTTCGGTGATAGTGTAATTCCGTTGAGCCTCATCCAATGTTTTGCTCGTGTAGTAGATCACCATGGGTTTCTTCTCTCTTAATTGTCCTAGGACTGTGCTGACATCAGAATCTGATGCATCGCACATTATCTCAAAGTCCTAGGCCCAGTCTGGGGGTTGTAAAATAGGTGCAGTGGAGACTATTTCCCTAAGGGTGGTGTAGGCCCTGATGCAATCAGGTGTCATGTGAAAAAGGGCACCGTTGGCTAGAAGGTCAGTCAAGGGCTTAGAAAGTTTGAAAAAATCCTTAATGAACCTTTTATAGAAGCCAACATGTCCTAGGAAAGATTGGATTTGCTTGACTGAGATAGGGGGTGGAAATTTGGAAATTAAATCAACCTTAGCTCGATCAACTTCGATGCCCCTATGCGAGACGATGTGACCAAGGATAATCCCTTCCTGAACCATGAAATGGCTCTTTTCCCAACTTAAAACCAGGTTGACCTCGATACATCACTTCAGGATCTTTTCCAAGTTGCTAAGATAATGGTCGAATGAGTTCCCAAACATGGAGAAATCATCCTTAAAGACCTCCAGGTATTCACCCACCATCTCTGAAAAGATGGCTAGCATGCAACGCTAAAAGGTAGCAGGTGCATTGCATAACCTGAATGGCATACGACGGAATGCTAACGTGCCATACGGGAAAGTGCATGTGATCTTCTCTTGATCCTATGGTGCAATAGCAACTTGGTTGTATCCTGAATATCCATCCAGGAAGCAAAAATATTTCTTCCCTACCAACCACTCGAGAATCTAGTCAATGAATGGCAAAGGGAAATGATCTTTCTTGGTGGCCTCATTAAGCTTCCTATAGTCGATGCACACCCACCATGTGGTAGCAGTGTGGGTGGGGATAGATTCGCCCTGGTAATTGGTGACCACAGTGAGCCCAACTTTCTTGGGTACCACTTTAGTAGGGCTCACCCAGGGGCTATCGGAAATTGGGTAAATGATGTCTACGTCAAGCCACTTGATTATTTCTTTTTTCACGACCTCTCACATATTCAAGTTCAATCGCCTCTGCATCTGGCGAGAAGGTCAAGCCCCATCTTCCAAATAGATCTTGTGAGTGCAATAGGTAGGGATAATTCCCTTTAGGTTAGAAATTATCCACCCAATGGCTACCTGATGTTCAGAGAGGGTTGCAGTCAACCTAAGTTCTTGATCCCTAGTTAAATTGGCATTGATAATCACAGGGAAGGTCTGGTCAGGTCCTAGGAGGACATACTTGAGATTATCGGGCAAAGGCTTTTGTTCGGGTGTAGGTGGGACAATATTTGACAGGTAAGGGAATGGCGGGAGTTGATCAACATCAATCTCCTCAAATGGAGGTTGCTGAAGGTAATCAACTCTACAAAGGTCAACCTCCACAGGCTGGGGTGGGTAAGGGTAGTCATCAACTGGTTGAGTCAAATGGTCTGCTAAAGAGCTAAGAGTAAGGCACTCTTCCACCAGAGGTTCCATGGGATCGTGCTCCTCAACCCAACCACAATCAAAAGATTTAGCTGCCCTAAAGATATCCAATTGCATCTTCTTGTCTCCAAAGGCAATTTCCATGCATCCCGTGTCACAATCAATGTTCGCCTTAGCCATAGCTAAGAAGGGTCTGCTGTTGAACGTTTACGAATCGCTACGCTAACGTGTTCGATTTTGGAAAACCTGTCGTTGTAGTTAAAAAGGGAAGAATTCATGTTCAACAAATAAAATTTATACCGAAATGAAAATTCCGGGTCGAACACAGGGAGGCGGACGTTTGATTTAAAAACTATGCGTTTCTGTTTATTTGTCACAGAATAATTCAATTTAAAACTATCTAATTATTTACAATAAATAGAAGAGAGAGAGAGTAAGAGAGAAAGAGAATATTACACAGAGAAATCAAAATGAGATGTAGAATAAACAAGGAATTTTTCATTGAGGAGATTGTTCATTACAACAAGAAAGCATAAAACAATTACTCTAGAAAGCATTAAAAGAACGGAGGGAGAAATGTCCTCCTCGACGATTGCTTAGAGGACAAACAAAACTACACTAGAAAACAGTAAATCTATACTAGAAAGCAGTAAAAAGAATAGGGAGAGAGAAATCCTCCTCGACGGTTGCTTGGAGGACGAGCCGGACTGGATGACGCCTGGACTAAGGACAACGAAGCAGGACGAAGGAGGACGAAGCATAAGAACGGGAACGAAGCAGCATGCCGTCGTCGTCGCAGGATCCACTTCCGAAGGGGAACGAAAATTGGACTTTATCTCGCGAGAAGCATCCCGGGTGTGGGACAAGCTTATCTTGAGCTTTGGAGGGGTAGAGAGGACAAGGAAGGGATGAAAATTTCGTATGGAGGGGGTCTCCTTTTATAGTTGCAAGGAGTGGGGGCAAAATGGACATTACAACTTCAAAACTATAAATGAGGGGTCTTTAGTGACGGATAAAACCGCCGCTAAAGCCCCCAACGTGGGCGTAGCTTCCGCGCCCACGCGCACCTGCTCAGCTGCCCGCACACGCAATGCTTGCGCACGTTCATCGATTCTCAGTCGCCCGATCGCGAGATCGGACGGCTTAAGATGCATCTTCGCCCGCTCGTTGTGCGCCTGCTTGGCGCGTTCGATCGCGTGTTCACGCCACGCGTTCAATCGCGCGTGAACGCTATTGGGTGCGCGCGACCGTCCAATCTCCATCTGACGCTCCACATGCCTCAATTGCCCGCACCTTCCAGCCCCTAGCCGCGGCTCGAACCCGCGCCCACCGCTCGCAAAAGCGCACTCGATCGCTGCGCTATGGGGCGCGGATGGTCGAGCAGATGCTTTTAGGCGCGGTCGACCACAGCCGTTGGATCAAGATCCAACGGTGGAGAGCGAGCGGGTGTGGGGCCTTCGTGGAATGCGTACGACCGTTTGGGCTATCGAGATGGCACCACATGGCGCCATCTTGGCCGTCCATCTTCTGGAAGTTGTAGATGGTGCCATAGATGTCGGATTGACTTGATTTTTGCATCGTTGGGCTGCGATCGTCGATCCGAATTCATTCGTGCAGTCGGATTTGTCATCTGAAGTGTGGATTTTCACCATCCTAGCCCTTGATCTTCTAGGGTTCCCCAGTCACTATCTGATGCTACGGATGTCTGATTAGGGCGATCTTAGAGTTGTTGAACTCCAATCGTCGCCCTGATCACATCCATACGGTTGGATTTTTTATCCGAGGCCCCGATAAAATGTTTGCCCTGTCCAAGCACATAAAAGGAGACAATTAACCTCCATTTTATTCAAACTACCCTAAATGCAAGATGATGCATGTTATGCAATATTTATATCATGAAATGCAATCCTATGCTTAAGAACATGCATAAATAGACATTTTAAGTAGTGTAAATGTGTTTACATCATACCCCCATGCCTATCTTTTGCTAGTCCCTAGCAAAAACTATATGCTATTTATAAAAGAATTAGTTTGGATTATTTGGACCTAAGTTATTTTCAATCATTAAGAAATTGTTTACTTAGGAACTGAACTTTCAAAGACACAACAGTACCCGGGTATCAGCCAAAATGCAGATCGCCTCAAGCCCTCGCCTTATTCAAAGAAAAATTTCTTTTTCTCTTTTTACTGTTTTCTAATTTTTTTGGATTTTCAAATTTTAGGGTTTAAGAGTGGCTTTCTACGGCCATTCAACTCACCCAAGATTTGGTGAGAACCCTAAGTTTTAAGCATCTTATTGTGATTGTGATAGACTCGTTGACCGGCAATTAAAACGGATTTCGGATTTCTACGCCTCTAGGTGACCTCAAAAAGAATTCTGCCTAAAGGTGTATCTTTACAACCGGTAGCTTTCTCCCTATTTTTATTTTTTTACTGGGTCAACATAAGGGTGAATCCAGTGTATATCTCCCCAGTTTATTCTACTTCTCTGCTTCTTCCTAAGTGTTTTGGGAATTTTTAGTGCATTTACTGAGCTGGGTTCTGGACAACCGGTCGATGAGTTGTTACCACCAACAACTTGCCAGCCATACTCGTGCGGGGAAGTGTGGCTTATGTCTTTTTGTTCTTTTCTCCTTTTATTTTTTTTTTTTTTATTATTATTTTTTAAGTAAGTGGCTTCCCTGGTCTAAGATTTACCTAAAGGCAGCAAAAAGAGAAAGGTCCAGTGACTGGGCTCTGGACAAAATACCTATGGGCTGTTACCTACGATAACTTGCCAACCATATCACCCTAGAAGGTTCATTAGCTACCCAAATTCCGTTAGAATCGCCGAACAACGAGTCAGTGCAAAGAAAGTGTGTAGATGCTTAAAACTCAAAATTCCCTCAAATCAGAGGGCAGGTTGATAAGTCGTGTACTTATCACCCAAACTTATTTATTCCAATCATAATAGAATTAAGATGGTGATGAATCAAAGACATCCACATTTTAGTGGACACACAAGCTAATTAAGTCCAAAGACCTGAAGGGTCTTTGTGTTCAGATCTTAATGTAGTATTTCCTAAGATTGAAAATTTTCTTAAACCTAAATTCTCTTTCCTAATTTTGAAATTTTTTTTTTTAAATAAAACAAATCTACGGAGCTGACGAATGAATTCAGAGATGAATATCCACCCCCCCCATGCCTATCTAATGCAATGTCCTCATTGTATTAAAAAGACATAAAACAGAGTGGAAAAGCGAAGAAAGCACCTAAATTGTGTGAATGTCAGGTCCGCTCCGAGATGAAAATTAAGAAAAACTGTATATATGCTGAATTTAGTGCCTTCAGCTAGGCACACTATACAAAGAAAAGAAATGAAGAATTCACAAGTGCAGGTCAGAATTAAAATAAACAGAAGAATCCTCCGACCTGTTAACAGAGGTCCACAGATGTGGACCAGATTATGGTGCAGACCCACACCCCATAATCGAGAATATCTTAGGTTCTGGATAAAAATTACCCAAAACCTAAAATCAGAATGCAAGCGGGGTCGGGCCTGCGATTTATGAGGATGCAACCCAAGACCAAAAAGTCAGGTTACAAAGAATTGAAGCTCAAAAGGATAATCATTAAATGTGTGCTTGAGTTTGACATCCTCGAAACAAATGTCGTAAGGGTTCTGATTTGATGGTTTCAGCTTAAAAGGAACCCTTCAACTCAATCTTCTATTTCCTCCAAAATTAACTTCCCAAATCAGAACTTCCCAGCTCCTATCCTCCTCATTCAGCATATCAAATTCCAGGACCTCTTGTATATTCATCACCCCGTCTGAAATCGCCAAGTCTAAATGATGTGGCAGAATCAAAATTGACTTGGGTCTAATTATCTCAGAATTAGAATCATCAATAAGCTCAACAGGGTGTAATTGATAATCAGGGCATTGGATTGATTCCTCCAGAAAATGCGATTCTGGATCCGTAATGTGTGCCCTAATAAGATCAGTTTCCTCTGTTATTGGACTATCAAATGATCTATTAGATTCCTCAGGCCCAATCGTCTCACAGAAATCATGTTCAGAAAACTCGCGTGAGACTTCGCAACTTGAATCTTCACCATCAGGATCCGTAACAATGTATGTCCCAAAATCATTTGTCACTTTCTGTTCCAAGGAGACATACATTTCCTCGTAACCCGGCTTAGGGATCTCAGGTGAAGAAATCAGATCATCCTTAATTAGTTGTTTTAATTCAATCTGGTTAGCCTCGTAACACGTGTCCCCCCCAACAGGTGCCTGAGCAGGTTCTGTCATTGGCTTTCCTGAAGAGGGTTCATCCTGGGAATTATTCCAAGATTGAATCAAAGCAACCACGAATCTCATCCTCAATTTCGCTAATTTCCCAAGTAGAAACTCACCCGGGTTCTTATCCTTAACATCCTGGAGCCAATCCAACAAAGACTTGTTTAAATCATCAATCATTTCAATCAGGGGCTCCAATCCCTCAATGCAAGGTATTGGCTGAACTTCTAAAGATTGAATGATATTCCTCAAGTTAGCCAAAACCTTATCTTGAACCTGGTTAACCTGAACCAAATGAGTTGGTTCAGGGTTGGGCGGGTTTGGGCTTAATGCAGGGGAATTAACGAATTGAGATTCGTTATGCCCTTCCTGATAATAGGTCATTTCAGATTGTTGAAAAGATGGTGATGACCTAAAGGCAGTGAAATCAGAGGATGGGTAAGGATCGGTGTATCCTTCTTGATTGTAGATCGTATTAGGTTGTGCATGAAAGGAAGATGATCTATAATCGATGTAGCTCTTAGAAGGATAGAAATCAGAATCAAAGTGTTCAGGGTTAAACCCTAAACACGGGGGTCCAGAATTGTATCCCCAATCCGAATTATCCCAACTGACTGATGGTTGATTACAATATGAGTTGGGATAATCGTCATGTTGAGGATAATTCACAACAGGAGGGAAAGAGTGGGAATGCGTAAATATGTGGAAGGATTCATGAGACACGGGAGGAAGAAAGGTACCCTACAATAGAAACAATCAAACTTGTCCTTAAATGGGTTAGCCTACAGACCTACAAACTCCCAAAACCCATCTTGAGATAAAGGAACGATTTGATCTACTTCTGTCTATTCAATCCAACCAGTTAGAAGGAGGGACTGGGCAGAAGATTCTTCCTTCGGCTTGCGCCTCCGATTCCTAGTGTACCCCCCAGCCGCGATCGTTTGACTCTACTCCCCTAGCTAGACATCATATTGAATAGTAGAAATAGACTAATCGAAAATAATCTCGTTCTAAGTTTTGAAGAGCAAGTTCAATCCTTAAGGCCAACGTCTACTTTGTTTTATTTAGGGCTAGGTTTGAATGTGCTTTGGAATGTGATGGGCCCTTTAAATGGGTTGTGCCCTTAATGATTGATTGATTTGTGTGTGCGTGCATAACCAGTGGTTTTCAAGCAAGATTGTTTTTGATGTGGTGAATTTTAAGGTTCAAATCTTGCTTAGTAGGTTTTAGGATTCAACTTTAGGTATTTTCAAACAAGTTTCATTGGCACACCATGTTTTACAAGAACGGGTGAAAATGTTTTCCATTGAAGCTTAAAAAGAATGTGGAGTGCCTGGTAAATCCCTAAGAGTTGAACCTAACTGGCAGCTACTTGATGAGTTGATTTTAATTGAAGTGCTGCGGCCCAAACAACTCAAACAACTGGCCACACATGCACCACTAAGTTAGGCACACAAAGATGGTTAACCTAGAATGATTTCTACTCTTTTATGTGTTGCTTTATGTGTACCGGTTCCACAGATCAGAACCCGGTTGAGTAGAAACAAATCAATTTGGTTAAGTGCCTTTGAATGTGGGTGCACGTTGTGTGTTTGTTGAAAATTGCCCCACAGAATTATCTTTTTGTTTTTTTTTTTATATAAATGAAGGTGGAATGAAAGTGAGTGAGAATCAAAACAACCAAACTATTCCTAGGATTTATGCAAACACCTAGGTTAATTGGAATTTGGATTCAATGTGGCGAATGAAATCTATGGAGGGGGAAAGAATGGGGGATAACTTACAAAACCTTCCACAGCACTTTACTCCAATCTACCACTTTTGCTCGCCTCAAAAGAGTACCTGCAATTACAATAAGAAAGGAGAAAAGCGAGGTAAATGATTTGTAAGTTACAAAACGCGAAGAGAAATCAAAGAGCGTCGCCTCCCCGGCAACGGCGCCAAAATGTTGAACGCTTATGAATCGCTACGCTAACGTGTTCAGTTTTGGAAAACCTGTCGTAGTTCGAAAGCGAAGAATTCGTGTTTAACAAATAAAATTTATACCGAAATGAAAATTCCGGGTCGAACACAGGGAGGCGGACGTTTGATTTAAAAACTATGCATTTCTTTTTATTTGTCACAGAATAATTCAATTTAAAACTATCTAATTATTTACAATAAATAGAAGAGAGAGAGAGAGTAAGAGAGAAAGAGAATATTACACAGAGAAATCAAAATGAGATGTAGAATAAACAAGGAATTTTTCATTTAGGAGATTGTTCATTACAACTAGAAAGCATAAAACAATTACTCTAGAAAGCGATAAATTTACTCTAGAAAGCATTAAAAGAATGGAGGGAGAAATGTCATCCTCGATGATTGCTTGGAGGACGAACAAAACTACACTAGAAAGCAGTAAATCTATACTAGAAAGCAGTAAAAAGAATAGGGAGAGAGAAATCCTCCTCGACGGTTGCTTGGAGGACGAGCCGGACAAGACGACGCCTGGACGAAGGAGAATGAAGCAGGACGAAGCAGAAGAACGGGAACGAAGCAGCATGCGTCGTCTTCGCGGGATCCACTTCCGAAGGGGAACAAAAATTGGACTTTATCTCGCGAGAAGCATCCCGGGTGTGGGACAAGCTTCTCTTGAGCTTTGGAGGGGTAGAGAGGAGAAGGAAGGGATGAAAATTTCATATGGAGGGGGTCTCCTTTTATAGTTGCAAGGAGTGGGAGCAAAATGGACATTGCAACTTCAAAACAATAAATGAGGGGTCTTTAGTGACGGATAAAACCGTCGCTAAAGCCCCCAACGTGGGCATAGCTTCCGCGCCCACGCGTGCCCGCTCAGCTGCCCGCGCGTGCAATGCTTACACACGTTCGTCGATTCTCAGTCGTCCGATCGCGAGATCGGAAGGCTTAAGATGCGTCTCCGCCTGCTCGTTGTGCGCCCGCCTGGCACGTGCGATCGCGTGTTCACGCCGCGCGTTCAATCGCGCGTGAACGCTATCGGGCGCACCGACCGTTCGATCTCCATCTGACGCTCCACCCGCCTCAATTGCCCGCACCTTCCAGCCCCTCGCCGCGGCTCGAACCCGCGCCCGCCGCTCGCGAAAGCGCGCTCGACCGGTGCGCTATGGGGCGCGGATGGTCGAGCGGATGCTTTTAGGTGCAGTCGACCACAGCCGTTGGATCAAGATCCAACGGCGAAGAGCGAGCAGGTGTGGGGCCTTCGTGAAATGCGTGCAGCCGTTTGGGTGATCGAGATGGAACCACGTGGAGCCATCTTGGCCGTCCATCTTCTGGAAGTTGTAGATGGTGCCACGGATGTCGGATTGACTTGATTTTTGCGTCGTTGGGCTACGATCGTCGATCCGAATTCATCCGTCTGGTCGGATTTGTTATTAAAAGTGAGGATTTTCACCATCCTAGCCCTTGATCTTCTAGGGTTCCCCGGTCACTATCGGATGCTACGGATGTCTGATTAGGGCGATCTTGGAGTCGTTGAACTCCAATCGTCGCCCTAATCACATCCATATGGTTGGATTTTTTATCCGAGGCCCCGATAAAATGTTTTCCCTGCCCAAGCACATAAAAGGAGACAATTAACCTCCATTTTATTCAAACTACTCTAAATGCAAGATGATGCATGTTATGCAATATTTATATCATGAAATGCAATCCTATGCTTAAGAACATGCATAAATAGACATTTTAAGTAGTGTAAATGTGTTTACATCATCTGCCCAGGATGATGGGTGTGTTTTGTAGCTGCTCGGGAACTTCCATGTCAAGGACCAAAAAGTCGATAGGGAAGTAGAAGTCCTTGACACGAACAATTATGTCCTCGACTACCCCCTTCGGGGTTTTCACGAATCTATCAGCCAATTGGATAGTCACAGGTGTGGGTTTCAACTCCCCAAATCCAAATTGGTAATAAAGGATAGTCGAGATTATGTTGATTGAAGCACCTAAGTCCAAGAGTGATCTATCAAATGTCATGTCCCTAATATTACAAGATATCAAGGGTGCTCCTGGGTTAATTCATTTGGGAGGTAGGCTGCTCAATATCACTGAACTAGCTTATTTTGAGGGCACTATCTTCCTAGGTGCTTGGGTTCTCGGCATACGCTTCAGTGTACAGACATCCTTCAAGAACTTAATGTAAGCCGGGATATGCTTGATCACTTCGAGGAAAGGAATATTAATCTAAACTTGTTTTAAAATCTCCAACAACTCCTCATTCTCAACTACATTTTTCTTTTTCTTCATTTTCTCCAAGGCCTCAGTGTATGGTGTTTGGGTTTGAATTGGTTTAGTTTCTAGGTCCTTGGGTTCCTCCCACTCATCCTCAAAATCAGGCATCTCAAGAAGCGAGGTCATGGGAGAGGTTGTCCATTTGGGGTCCTGGGTTTTAGTGCTGCTACTCAAGGTAACCACGTTGGCTGAGGCATTGGGACCATGGGTAGATCCTTGAGAAGAAGAAGAGGAAGCACCAAACCCAGCGGGTGTTTGTGGGGCTTGCTAGATCATGTGGGCATGCCCAGGATTGGCTTGGAACCCTTGAGGATTAGGACCTCTGTTGATCACATTTCTCGGGTTCAATTGTGGCTGAGAAGGAAGGGACCCCTATTGTTTGCAATCCAACAACTAGCTCATTTGTCCCTTCATTAATGCCATTTCCTCCTGATGTTTCTGATTCATATCAGCCATCATTTTTATCAGCGTGTCCATTTAGTTTTGTGGGGTAGGGGCCGCCCTATTTTGATTATATGGTGCTATAACCAGTGGACCTTGTTGTTAGGAGGGAGGGTTTGACCTGGGTTGGCTCTGGAATTGGTTCGGTTTTTGGTTTGTCTAGGCAAAATTTGGGTGATTACGCTATCCGACGTTGTAGGTGTTGGAGAAGGGGTTAGGTTTGGAGTAACCTTGGATGGCCTGGGCATCTTCATTGATAGAAGGTGCTGAAGGGGAGGAAGGAGAGTAATCAGGGTTTGAGGGAGCAACGGTCCCTCCTTGGAACATGGTCAAGGGTTGTTCCAGGTGCATTTGGTTCATTGGCTGCACCAAATCTACATTGTGAGCTCCCTTTGCTAGGGAGAGGGTCAGTAGTGGGTTTCGGGTTTGGTTCAACAGCTCATCAATCTTTTTGTCCACCAACTCAACTCGATCCAACTTTTTGGCTGTAATGTCCATGTCAACCATTCCAGAATTAGCTTGCACCTCATAGATCCCACCACGGGGTTGACTGGATCGATTAAACTAGGTCATGGAGGCATTGTTGAGCGAATTCTCACTCATGGACTCAAAGAGTTAGAATGCGCTCTCCTCATCTTTGTTCAAAAAGTTGCCTCCACATGAGGCGTCAACAAAGTTCGTAAGGATGCTATCCAGACCATGGTAGAAGATCTGGGCCAATTGCCACCTTGAAACCTCATGGTGTGGGCATTTCCTCAACAATTCATTAAATCTTTCCCATGCCTCATGTAATTGTTCCCCACCTTGTAGTGTGAATGTGGTAATGGCTCTTCTGAGGGCATTGGTTTTACCTATGGGGAAAATTTTCTTCAAGAATGAATGCCTCAGTTCCTCCCAGGTGGAGATGGGTCTCCCTAAGGTTCTAAGCCAGTGAGATGCTTTGTCTTTTAGGGAGAAAGGGAACATCTTAATTAAAATAATATCCAAGCTGATGTTCCTTGGTTTCACAATCCGGGCAATCCAATCTAGGTTTTCTAGGTGTTGGAAGGGGTCCTCATTTGAGCTCCCATGAAAGTGGCTTTGAATTAAGCTTAGGACATTTGGTTTTAGCTGAAAATCATCTCCCCCTTCGGGGACCCTAAGATGTGGCTCAATCTGGATAGCAGATGAATCGTAAAAATCACGGAGAGGCCTTGGTTGGCCCTCGAGAGGTTGTGGTGGGTTAGGTTGGGGTTGCCCTTGCGGGTTTTGCAATCGGTGTATGGCTTGCATGATGGTTTGGATCTGTTGTTGTTGAAGTTGGTGGTTAGCAGAGATTTGGGCCTGAATGATTACGAGAAGAACGAGGAGGGTTGTGGAGAGAGACAAGTGCGAGAAGTGTGTGCACAAACAAGCAAGCAAGTCTAGTCCTTATAGTGTATACCTTAGGTGACCTAGAAGCCTCAAAGGGAATGATCAAATCTACAAGCACTTAACCTCCCTTCCCAATGTTAATCTGCCCAGGTTGATTACGAGGGGATTGAGGGGAAGGTTCTTCCTTTGGCTTGCATCGCCGGTTCCGTAGACCCCACAACCGCAGTCATTTGACACTTCCCCGCAGCTTAGACACCAGATTTTACAAAGGGAATGAAGGCCAAGTGCCTAGCAAACCTAATCACACCTCAAAGACTTAGACTAGTCCTACCTAAGGCACGCCTACTCCATTTTAATGAGGGCTAGGTTAGTGCTTGTGCTCAGGATATGTGATGAGGCTTTGTTTGGGGTTGTGCCTCTTAGTTAATAGATTTGAGCGTGTGTGTGCACTTAACAAAACATGGTTCTCAAACAAGGATTTTAGGATGTGGTGCCTTTTAATGATTCGTCCTTGCTTTAGTGATTTTTAGGGTTGAAATTCCTTAATGTTTTCAAACAATGTTCAAGTGGGCACACAAGGTTTTGCACACAATGGGCGAAAGTTGATTTCCTTTAGAATGATGTGGCCTTCAAAAAAAACCCTAGTGTATTCACCCTAGTGTTCATGTAGTTCTACTAGGTGAGTTGATTTTAATTATGGTGAGTGGGGTGGCCCAAGTCAAGTCATGGTGGCTTCACAAACACCACTCAAAAGAAAGAACACTCCAAAAAGATTATCTCTTCAAAAACGTTAGAGTGTATTTTTTTTTTGTTGGGTGATGAGTTTGGAATGTGGGTCAAATAGCCCTTCACCATGGCAATTTTAGATTTATATTTTTTTTCATTTTTTTTTTTTAGCAAGCAAACACTCAATGGGTGGAGTGATACTTACAACAATCTTTATAGCACTTTATTCCTTGTCTACTATCTTGGATCGCACTCCTTCGTCACCCAAGTGCCCACTTCCTGCAATCAACAAGTAGAGAGAGGAAAGTAAGTCAAAAAATGTGAGTAGAAATGCGAGATAAAAGTGACAAAAGAAATCCATTGCCTCTCCGGCAACGGCGCCAAAAACTGATGCGCGGGGAACACGTTGATTTAATTATGTCATTATAGCATCTCTCATGTCGTCGGCTTTAAATTAAGATAAGGATTTGTGAGTCCAAGTGTCGATCTCAGGGAGGCATAAAATCATATTAGTTTTAGTTGCCTTGGGTGTCACAAAATGGTAGCGTGTTTTGCTTGCGAAAATGAGAGCGAAAGAGAGAGAGAGAGTAGGGTTAGAGCTCATGTTTAAAACATTACAATCACTTTAAGGAGATGTGAACTATGATATAAGAAGCAACATTAACATATAGCATGCAATTAGAGTTTGTTTACAAATACAACAATAGATGAAAGCTTAAAATAGTGCAACATAAAACTAGAGTAAGAGAGAGTGCGAGGAGGAGGCAAGGCAACCACGACGGTGTAGGGGGGTTCCATCGATGGCTCGACAACTCTGGGGTGAATATGGAGTGTTTGGTGGAGCTAGGAGAGGGCTAGTGTTGCAAGGAAAGTGAATGAGAATTGAATGCCCTTGAATAGGGTGGTTGAGGGGGTCTATATAGTAGAAGAGGGCTTCCAAAAGAGGTACAGGTCTAGCGATGTCCGGGATGTCGCTAAATGCCTTCCAAAAGTGTCGCTGAAGTCCCACACCCACCGATCCTTAGGTGCGCCCATTCTTCTTCTCAAGCCACACCCACGCATCCTTAGCCATTGGATCTAAGCCACGGATCGCCATTGGACAACTGGGGACGCGCCACATCGCCCTCCCCCCGCGTCACGCCCGCTGGTGCTACTTCTCCCATGATCCACATGCTTGCACCATAAGTCGTCCGATCACTCATCAACGGCTGGGACTACACACGACCGGGTGTGCTGGATCGCGCCTCACACATGATGAGCACGTGCTGCAGCGAATTTGGCGGTGCGGTGGGATCGAACGAGCGTCCGCTGCTTGCGAGTGAGAGGCTTCACCTGCTGTGCTACCCTCACGAGTTGTTGCAGAGGTGAGATATGGTGCAGGCATGGTCGATC
Organism: Thalassia testudinum; assembly: GCA_037157565.1. Classification (NCBI taxonomy): domain Eukaryota; kingdom Viridiplantae; phylum Streptophyta; class Magnoliopsida; order Alismatales; family Hydrocharitaceae; genus Thalassia; species Thalassia testudinum. The sequence goes on along the minus strand of JAZHRO010000035.1, from coordinate 51,856,526 downwards.
GTTGGATGGAAATCCAACGGTCAGGATTCCATGTTGAAGGCTTCTTTGGGTGCGATGGAGAGCACACCTTTGCAGATCCTCAATTGTCCGAATGACTTAAAATGCTCCTAATGAAGCGAGGTTGGGTGCTGGCGCAACGGCTGATGCTGCAGATGCACGACATGTGGCGGCCTCGTGGTCGTTAATCCACAAATCAATGGTCATGACTTCTTGGGCTTGTTGTGAGAGCTCCAAATGTTTGATTTAGGTTATTTTGAGTCTGTTGGACTCTGTTCATCAAACTGGATCCATCCGTGTGGTCCAATTGCTCATCTGAGGCCTAATTCAACATGAACTTGTACACATGGCCATTAAACATTGATTTTCAAGCAATCTTAATTCTCAATGCATGTAGTGCTCCCATGCCCATTATGGTGTGTTATTAGTGCACATATATCCTCAAGATGATCCCTTGTTGACGTAATTATCATCATCAAATCCATTGTTACCTGACATAGCATTAGCTGAGATGACAGCCCAGCTAGCACACTTGAAGGATTCCCGTCAAGCACATTCACTTCCATCTCAAACACAACCCAACCCTAGGAACATGCCCGCCCAAAGGTATGTGCACCCTAGACCACCTGTGCAAGGTTAAGCACATCTCATTTCAAAAACCTTGCATGAATCTAAATTCTACACTGATCCTACTTCTTCCTATCTTGAATCTAAACCACCTCTCTAGCCTAATTCAGATACACCTCTACATCGAGAGCTGAACTTAATGACATCACAGCTAGGAGTGGTAGAAGCACTGTAGATCCACCATTTCCTACTTCTACATCTCTACCTAGACCTTCTAACCCTCCATCTAATTTACCTCTTCCTGACTCTTCTGAACCTAGGAATCACCCTCCTATTACCACTTATGTACCTTTTCTAAAGGCTTTAAAGAAGAAGGGTAAAGGAAAGAAGCAGACTAGTGTGGCTCCTGAGGAGGATTTGCTTAAGCTCTTTGAGCAAGTCCATATAAACTTCCCCTTGTTAGATGTTATCCACTACATCCCACTTTACGCTAAATTCTTGAATGGCCTATGTACACCTAAGCGTAAAGCTAGAGTGCAAAAAGGGAGTACTATTATCCTTTTAGAACAAGTGAGTTCCATAATCTCCAGTAACCTCCCCTTGAAAAAGAAAGACCCAAGCACCCCTCTTCGCTCCTGTATGATAGGAAACACCACATTCAATAGAGCCTTATTAGACTTAGGAGATTCCTTTCATCTTATCCCAATCTCCCTCTTGACTCATTTAGAGGTTGGCAATCTGTAGCCAACCGAGGTGTCCCTGCAATTAGTTGACCGATCAATTATGACACTGTTAAGTCTAAAATTGCGAAAATGGTTAAATTTGTCATAGTATAGATGCGAAACCCGATGTAAACAAAATTAATAACGAGATGGTAAGTCCCGGTCGAACTCAGGCAGGCATGGTTGCGAATTTCAAAATGAATCCTAAATTGATTTACAAACTAAACTAACTAATCTAAAGCCTAAGCCTAATTACTAACATGGCAGATTTCTCACACCGAATATTCATCGATGGCAAATTCAAAATGAAGGATCATGGTACAAGTCAAGTAGCAATAATATGTATACATGAATCTTTCATTTCAATATTCTTTCAACATGTATATGCTATCAAGATCGTTACGGTGCAACATATAATCATTGATATTTGGAGGAATTGCCATAATTTATTTGATAATGAAAAACCTTTATTCTATTAATAGATTCACAAAAGTGATTACAGAACTAATCCTAGAGACATGCCTTATGATATATATATAATGCAGGAAGAAGAATCAAGAATAGAGTTTAGGCATTATTAGAAAGGGGGGCACTGATAGTGCTCCAGCGAGGAGTGCAATGGTGGCCCTAGAGCTTGGTCAAGAGGAGAAAGCAAGCCCAAGCCCTTGAAGAGGACCTTCTCTCCTTGCTAGCCGTCCATGGAGGAGGAGGAGGAGTACCCTTGGGGAGGACCATTGGGGACGGCCTTGAGGAAGGGAGGAGGGGAGAGCTAAGGAGGTGGAGCTCTAATGGTGGAATGAGGGAGAAGGAAGATGATGGTAGGTGGCCAAAAGGTATGGGTTTTTATAAGGAGATGGGGGTCTTTTGAGTTGGCATTGGAGGATTGTAGTAGGTGGCCTTGGACTCACCAACTTGGAGGAGGAAGTGGTCTTGTGAGATCCACTTTTTGAGGGGTAGCTGGAGAGGTTGCGTGGACTAGGCTAGGAGAGATGTTGACTACTCTAGAGTCTTCTAGAGTGGCCATCCAAATGGTTGAGGTGAGGAGGAGTGCGTTGGGTTAGCCTAAGGTCTAGTAGGTTGCGACTAGTTGGTTATGTCCTAGTCTAATTAGGTGTATGTGTGTGTGATTGGGCTAGGAGATCCCTAATTAGGTTCTTGGATTAGGATTTGGGTATAACCTAATTAGGTTAGGGTCACAGGTAGTAGGATAGGCTTACGAGGTATCTAAATAGGTTTCTGATGAGGTGCCTTTCGCGAATTAAAATTAGCGTTTGGAGAACCCATCATCATAGCTCACAAAATGCATCTATCAAATAAATTTATAACTGAAACTCCAGGGGAGTCACGGGTCGAACACAGGGAGGCGACGTTTACTTTGTTTGAAAACTACGCTTCGTTTTGTTTCTTTTTGGTATTTTGAGGTTTTGTTATTTTTGTGTTTTTTTTGAAATAAAAAGACAAGAAAGACAAGTTCACAAAATGAGATAGAACACAACTATGATATATCACACAAATGTTTATTAAAATAATCTATGAAAGCATAAAAGAGATGGGGTGAGAGGAAATCTCCTGAATTAGCTGTTTAGCAAGACGACAACACCTGGTGTAAGCTCGGATGAAGGACGTGAGATGTAAGACGATGGAGGTGAGATACAGGAGGACGCTAGGTAGAGGAATGCTTCTCCGAAGCTCTGGAATGGAGGTAAGGAGATGGAGGCGATCTTCTACCAAAATGGAGGTGGGAGGATGGATCCAAGACAACCTATGAAGGTGGTGGGATGATGGATGAATATTTGGTGGGAAATAGGATCATAACACTAATAGGAGGCCTTTGAAACTTGAGAGTAAGCTCTAATGGAGCTTTGGTAGGCTACTAGAGCTTAGGAGTAGGTGGGAGTAGAGTAGGTAGAGATGAAGAGGAATGGGGGATGTAGGGGTGTTTATATAGTGGTGGAATGGAGGTGGTTTGCACACACAGGCCTTTAGTGACATTTAAGACATCTCCAAAGACCCTCCAGGGACGTCGTTAAAGCATTCACGCACCATGGCTAGCGCTTGGAAGCTCGGTTGCAACTGGCGTAGGGCGCGACGATCGTCAGTCGTTGGATCGAGCATGGATGGCTAAGATGACAAGGAGACAACACATGCTCACCTGCGTTTGAATCATGCACCGTTGGCGCATGCGTTGACAGCCGTCGGATGGAGCATCGCATGGCCGAGACTCACCTGTAGATCGTGCCTCATTGATTTGAATCGTGCGCGCCTCACGCGATTGCGAGGATTGGACGGCGGGAGCGGCTCCCGGTCATCTTAAATGCACACTCCAGAAGGCACGTGTGCATCCTCGCGTCAGAGGGCAGTGTCAGATGGGGTGTAAGGACTCTCGACTGCTCGATCAAGATCGAGCGGTCCTATTGCATCCAATACTGTAGCGGGCACGAATGGATTGTGGTTCGAACCCGTGCCATCGCTTCGCGAAGTGGCCGCCTCACCGTTTGGCCAAGAAGGTGGATGTCGCGTGGAGGATGATGTGGTCGCACGTCTCGACCGTTGGATGAAGATCCAACGGTCGAGATGAGGCCTTTGCTAATGCACTTTGGAGGGAAGAGCCAACCGGTGGAGCACGCATCTCAACCATTGGATTGAGATCCAACGGCTGGGATCTCTTCCTGCGGTGAGTTTAGGGATTGATGGCTCAGATGGGGCAGCCTAGATGGCACCATGTGGCACCATCTGGGTCGTCCATCTTCTTTTTCTTGTAGAAAGTGCTACAGACCTCTGATTGGGGTGATTTTCACGTTGACGGACTGCAATCGTTGCTCTGGATTCATCCGTACAGTCGGATTCTTCATCTGAAACCCATAAAGATGCCGCACTACCTCCTGGCCATAGAAAATGAAAGAATTAATGTACATAATATACAACTATCCTAAATGCCATGCAATGAATGTTATGAAGTATTTATAACATGATATGAAATTCTAAGCCTAGGAACTATCATAAATAAGCATTTTATCATAAATTAATGTGTGTTTATCATACTCCCATGCTTACTTTTTTTGCTAATCCCTAACAAAATTAACCTAAATGCTACGTATAAAAGTGGAATTAGGATTCGATTACTTTGGCAAAATTTGTCGATTGCTTTAGAAAATCTCAACCCCAAGACCTAATTACAAAAACTTGACCATGCCTAGATGTCTACCAAAATGCAGACCGCCCAAGCCCTCACCTTATTTGAAAAGGGAAGATACACACTTTTTTTTCTTCTTTTCTATTTTTTTTGTACTTTTGGAGTTTGAGAGTTCCAGGATAGCTTTCTACGGCTACCCGACCCACCCAAGACTTGAAAAAGACTCTAAGTGCTAAGCATCTAGTGAAAAGTATGAAAGACTCACTAGGAGGTCGTTAAAACAGACTTCGGGTTTCTACGACCCTAGGTGACGTTGCCTAAAGGTTTATCTTTTCGAACGATAGCTTTCTCCCTACTTTTATTTATGGGGTCAACACAAGGGCAAACCCAATGTATATCTCCCTGATTTATTCTAATTCCTCGCTTCTTCCCTAAGTGTTTTGGGAATTATTGTGCATTTTTGTGAGCTAGGTTCTGGACAACTGGCCAATGGGCTATTACCTACAGCAACTTGCCAACCATACTCGTGCGGTGAAGTGTGGTTTTGTTTTTTTTTCTCCTTTTTCTTTTTTTTTAAGTAGGTGGCTTCCTTGATCTAAGATTTACCTAAAGGCCGTACGAAGAAAATGGTCTTGCAGCTGGTCTCTGGACAACCAGCTAATGGGCTATTACCCATGACAACTTGCCAACCATACCACCCTAGATGGTTCATTAGCTACCCAATTTCCGAAGAAACTGCCGAAAAGTGAGTTAGTGCAAACAATGTTAGATGCTTAGGCTTAAAGTACCCTCAAATCAGAGGGTGGGTTAATAAGTCATACACTTATCACTCCAATTTATTAACCAAATTAAAATGGAATTACTTGGCGAGGACTTGAGACTAAGTCCACATTTGAGTGGACACCCGGGCTAATTAAACCCGAAGACCTGAAGAGTCTAAGTATTCAAGTCCCAAAGTATCAATTCCTAAAGTTTGCAACTCCTAATGCCTAAGTTCTCATCTCCTAATTCTCTTTTCTTTTTTTTTTTAAGAATAAAAGGAAATTACTGTTATGGCTGACAAAAAGATTCATAAGATATATCCACCCCCCATGCTTAGCTAATGCAATGTCCTCATTGTTAAAAATGAAAGCATGCAGGAGAGTAGAAGTGTAAGAATAGCACCTGGTTTCCATAAGATTCTGGTCAGCTCGGAACAGTCTTTACACATGCTGAGTTTAGTGCCTTCAGCTAGGCGATGATCTGCTCGAATGGTTAGGGCAAGGTAAGAGCAACCTTGTCTGAGACAAGTTCAGGGAGCACATGGTCAACAAAGGGTTTAAGACGCTGTCCGTTGACCTTGAAGGAATTACCTATCCTTGGGTCAGAGATTTCGACGACCCCGTTAGGGAAAATCTGCTCAATAACGAATGGGCCGTCCCACTTAGACCTAAGCTTGCTGGGGAAGAGCTTTAGTCGAGAATCGAAAAGCCAGACCTTCGATTTCAACTCAAAGCTCTTATTTGATATCATCTAGTCATGGAGAGCTTTGGTCCTTGCCTTATAGATTCTAGCATTTTCATAAGCATCATTTCTAAGCTCCTCCAACTCAGATAGTTGGAGTTTCCTAGTCTTCCCAACCAACTCAAGGTCAAAATTACATTTCCTGATGGCCCAAAATGCCCGGTGTTCTAGGTCTACGGGTAAGTGACATGCCTTACCAAACACCAGATGGAATGGAGACATACGATAGACCCAAAGAGCATCATCTAGATTTTGGGTCCAATCCTTCCTATCGGGCCTTACGATTTTTCTGCAAAATGTTTTTGATCTCCCGATTGGAGACCTCAACCTGTCCATCCATCTGAGGGTGGTAGGGTGTGCAAATCCGATGATTCACCCCGTATTTCCCCAATAAATTCCAAAAGTAAGCATGAGTGAAATGCATGCCACCATCACTGATAATCACCTTAGGAATCCCGAACCGATTGAAGATATTCTTCTTCACAAAATCAATGACCACCATGTGGTCGTTGTTCCGGGTGGGGGTTTCTTCAATCTATTTGGACACGTAATCAACAACAACGAGAATATATTGGTGTCCAAATGAAGGAGGAAAAGGTCCCATGAAGTCGATGCGCCAAATGTCGAAAATTTCAACTGAAAGTATTGCGTTTAGGGGCATCATATCTCTCTTAGCCATGTTCTCAAGTGTCTAGATCAAGTGCACAACTTTGAGAATTCCTAGGCATCCTTAAATAATGACGGCCAATAGAATCCAGATTGCAAGATTTTTGCAGTCGTCTTTTTCCCGGAAAGGTGTCCACCACACGCAGATGTATGGCACAACTCAAGTATACTATGGAACTTAATTTTCGAGATGCATCGACGAATAATCTAGTCTGCACAGATGCGGTACAGCTCAGGATCATCCCAAAAATAATATTTGGCCTCAGACACAAGTCTGTCCCATTGTTTGGTCCAATCCTGGGGGATTTGACCAATGGTCAAATAATTAACTATATCCGCAAACCAGGGGGTTTGGATACCAGAGATTGTAAGGATAATCTCATACGAAAAAGTGTCTAAAATAGGGATATTCGAATAAGGAGAATCAATTAGGATTCTCGAGAGGTGATCCACCACTACATTTTATGCCCTGATTTTATCCCTAATTTCAAGATCAAATTCTTGAAGTAACAAAATCTAGCGAATAAGCTGGGGCTTGGCATCCTTTTTGGCCAAGAGATGTTTCAAGGCCAAGTGGTCGATATGAATGATGAAACAAGAACCTAAAAGATAAGCCCTAAATTTTTCCAAAGCAAAAACTACAGATAGCAATTCTTTTTCAGTAATGGTGTAGTTCCTCTAGGCATCGTCTAGAGTCTTGCTAGCGTAGTAGATCACAGAGGGCTTTTTTTCAATCTTTTGACCCAAGACAACCCCGATGGCATAATCAGATGCGTCAGCCATAATCTCAAATGGGGTTGTCCAGATCGGTGGTTGCAACACTAGGGCACAGGTGACTGCCATTTTTAACAAATCAAATGCCTTATGGCATGATTCATCAAACTCAAATGCCGTGTCTTTGGCCAGAAGGTTACTCAAGGGTCAAGCAACCTTTGAGAAGTCCTTGATGAGTCTTCTGTAAAAACACAGATGCCCAAGGAAAGAGCAAATCTATTTCACAGATGTGGGTGGATGAAGTCTAGAGATAGCATCCACCTTAGCCTTATCAACCTCAATACCCCGATTAGAGACCACATGACCCAGGACAATGCCTTCCTGAGTCATAAAGTGGCTCTTTTCCCAACTAAGGACCAGCCGTGTCTTGATGCATCTCTAGAGGATCAATTCCAAGTTAGCTAGGCAGGACTCAAAAGAAGCTCCAAAAATGGAGAAATCATCCATGAACACCTCAAGACAATCTCTCACCATGTCAGAAAAAATGGCCAGCATGCACCTTTTAAAAGTCGCGGGTGCATTGCAAAGCCCGAACGGCATTTTATGGAATGCAAAGGTTCCGTAGGGACATGTTAAAGTTGTCTTTTCCTAGTCTTTGGGATGGATAGGGACTTAGTTATATCCTGAATAACCATCCAGGAAGCAAAAGTATTTCTGCCCAGCAAGCCTTTCTAGGATTTGATCGATGAATGGCAAGGGAAAGTGATCCTTTTTGGTGGCTGTGTTCAACTTCCTATAGTCAATACACACTCTCCAAGCAGAAGCTGAACGAATGGTGAAGGTTTCCCCTTTCTTGTTAGTCGTAATGGTTATTCCTGCCTTCTTGGGTACAATCTGAACGGGGCTAACCCACGGACTATCCGAGATTGGGTATATGATGCTAGCATCAAGCCACTTGATTATCTCCTTCTTGACCACTTTTCGCATATTCAGGCTTAGTCTCGTTTGCATTTCGTGAGAAGGGTGGGATCCACCTTCCATGAAAATACGATGATTACAATAAGATGGCTCGATCCCCCTAAGGTCATGGATGGTCCAACCAATTGCCTCCTTATTATTCTTAAGGACCTTAATCAACCTCGATTCTTGCTTCTTAGTAAAATCTGCACTAATAATCACAGTGAGCATGTTCTCAAGTCCTAAGAACTCGTATTTCAAATTTTTAGGCAATGGTTTCAATTCAAGCTGAGGTGGGTTTAGTATAGAAGGTAGGGAGGATGCTGATGAAGATTCATCAGGACGATCCGGTGGAAGAGGCTGGGAATGAACAAAATCAATAGCCTCTTCAGGATGTGGTAGGTCTACCACAGAGGGTTGTGGTTTGGGCTCGCTAAAGCTAAGGGAATCCTTGACTGCACTGATCGACATACAAATCTCAAAATCATGATCCTCGAGCTCCTCAATGAATCCACAATCCTTAAATCCTCTTATCACCTTAAAAATATCAAGAGTTAGCTTCCTATCCCCAAAGGCGATCTTCATACTGCCGCTCTCATAGTTTATGTTGGCCTTGGCGGTAGCTAGGAACGGGTGCTCCAGAATGATGGGCGGTTCCTCAAATCGTTAGGTACATCCATGTCAAGGACCAGGAAATCTACGGGAAAATAAAAATCCTTGAACTTGACAATTACATCCTTAATAACACCCTTTAGTGTGGTGACCAAGCAGTCTGCTAATTGTAGCGTTACTGAGGTTGGCCTAAGTTCGCCTAGCCCAAACCTCTCATAAAGAGAAGTCAAGATTAGGTTGATGGATGCACCTAGATCCAACAATGCCCTATCAAAATTGTACTCCCCAATAATGCATGAAATCAAGGGGGCACCAGGATCTTTCTTCTTTTAAGGAAGGTGATGCAGGATGACAGAACTTGCCTACTCAGAGAGAATCACCTTCCTCGAAGTGGGTTCTCTCATATTACACTTTTGGGTACATAGTTTTTTCATAAATTCAGCGTAAGCCGGGATGTGCTTAATAGCATCAAGGAGCGGAATATTGATCTCTACGCTCTTGAATAAATTCAGGAGCTCCTCGTTGCTATCTAAGGTTTTCTTTTTCTTGGTTTCAATGGAGCTTCAAGGAATAGGATGTGGGTGGCAGTTTCAATTTCTGGTCCCTGGGCCTTATTGTCTTCAATCTCCTTGTCTCTCTCAATCCCCCCAGGGTTTTGGCTTCTAGAAGGTAATTCAGGGTCCTGGGTTTGCTTTAAACTTCTCAAGGTGACGGAGTTTGCAGAACCATATGGGTTCGGGTCTTGAGGTGGGTTAGTGAAGATTGGAGGGCCTTGATTGGTCATGTAACCAGAAGAAGAAGAAGAGGAGGGACCCTGCTCAACCACCTGAGCATGTGCATGTGGGTCCCTTTGATTCCCGTACCCTTGGGCTCTATTGCCCGGATTTTGCACATTGCACGGGTTGGGTACGGGTTGGGATGGTAGAGATCCAGGTTGTCAGGTGTTAGCAATTAACCCGGATTGCAAGTTATCCAATGATGTCTTCATTTGCTGCATAAGCTTAAGCATGGACCCTTGCATTTCTACCATCTACCAGTTTAAATCAACCTGCCCTATAGATTGTTGGGCATTCCAAGATGGCTAAGTAACCAGTATCAGGGGCAATTGGGTGTATACTTGACACTGACCCATAGGTCTTTGAGTTGCATAGTTGTTGGGTCGTGTTTGGGTCTGTTGCCCCTGACTTTTCCAGGAGAAGTTAGGGTGGTTCCTCCAACCCGAGTTATAAGTATTGGAATGTGGGTTGGGCCTAGCATTCTCCTGCACCGCATACACATCCTCATAGGGCGAGGATGGAGAGAAGGAAGGATCAGAAAAACTGGGATCAAAGGCCCCAGTTTGGAACCCATAAGGTTCCGGGAAATCTTGGCTCATAGGTTGAGCCGATTCAAGTTGGTTCACGAACTCCCGCCCCGTGGGAGCTCGTGAGGAATGAAATCATGAATTCTAGGATTGAGTAGGTGTAGATGTGTTTCTCGAATTCCCAAACATCCATTCTTCCATTCTTTTAGCAACCAAGTCCATCTTATCAAGCTTATTACAAATCAATTTCATGTCAAATGAATGAGAATCCTAGATCTCATTAGCATTTGACCTGGGTTGTTGGGACCGGTTGAATGCATCCATGGAGGCATGATTAATTGAGTTCTCGCTCATTTTGTCAAATAGGTCATATGCGCTATCTGCATCCTTGTTGAGGAAATTACCTCTTCAGGAGGCATCAACGTGATTACAGAGTTGTTCAACCAACCCATGATAGAAAATCTACACGAGTTGCCATTTTGGCACCTCATGGTGTGGACACTTCCTCAAAAGTTCTTAAAATCACTCCCAGTCACCACGTAACGATTCCCCCGGTCGATGGGTGAAAGTGGTAATCGCCCATCGCAAGGCATTGGTCCGTCCGATTTGGAAGAATTTCTTCAGGAAAGCCAACTTAAGAGCAACCCATGTTTCTATCAGCCTTCTGATGGTACAGTACCAATGTGCGACCTTATCCCTGAGAGAGTGGGGAAAAAGCCTCATGATCATTTTCTCTTCATTCACATTCCTTGCTCCGGTGGTCTGAACCAAAGTGGTCAGATCTTCTAAGTGCTGGAATGGGTCCTCTGAGCCAAGCCCATGGAAATGCTTAATCAAACTTAAGACTTAGGGCTTGATTTCTATGTCACCGGCGGGAATCATGACGTTGGAACGTTCCCCATAGTTCGAAGGCTCATAAAAGTCCTTCAAGGGCCAAGCGCTCTAACCATTCATTCGTTGGAACCATTGCTGCATCTACTGCAATTCTTTCAACAGCCTTTGAATTAGCTCCTACTGGTTCGGGGACGGGGGAGGTGGTTGTTGATTAGCCATGAGATCTACTTAGCCATAGCTCAACCTCCGCCTCCAGGAATGGTCTAAAGGCCCTTCCAATCTAGGGTTCAATGACCTCCTTCCAAGCATACACTGGAAGGAAGTTGGAAGGATGGGGAAGAGAAGGAGCGCCGCAGCACAAAAATACAAGCATGTTGATGAGTCCATTTTAATGGACTATTAGTATGCCTAAGTAATTCAATTCTAACATTGTATGTTGGTTAATAATCACATTTGTTCATTAAATGATTGCATGTGTCATTATTTAAGTTTACATTTCTTCTATTGCTTATTATGTAATTATATTTCATGCAGGGTCCCGCAACAGCGCACTCATCTTCTCCAATTAATCTACTCTAATAATCGGGAAGAAGAGGGAGGAGGATCAAATGTGGAAAAGAACAGGGGGGTGGAAAGATATTTTCCTCCCCAAATATCTCCACCTACGGCCAACAGAACACAACAAGCGTCGGCTAAAATTAGGAAGGGATTTGAAAATCCCTTGATTGGAGCGGGGGAAGAGGAGTTAAGAGGGGACTTGCACAGGAGAGGAGGGCATCTGGATCTTCGGATCTTCTTCCTCCCCCTTGAGGGGATATCCATTGAAGGCGGCATGCCTTGTGCAACCGTGCTTGCACTATGCACCAAGCCTCCCACCGTAGGCGCCCAAGACAGCAGCCGCCTGTAGGTGCGACGCCTCCCTGCAGAACGCTTTGCATGCATGCACGCCCAGTGCGTAGCCATATGGGCTACAGCAACGGCCTCCTCCTCCAATAGGCCGGTGGCCATCCTCATCTGTCCGGCCGCCGCCGGCCACCTCCAGCCACCGCATCACCGCCGTTGCATAGCCCTCGTCGAGGCGCACCTCCTCGTCGACTCTCGCGGCCAACCGTGCACGGCAGGACATGAGAGGAAGAGAGAGGAGAAATCCTCTATTTTTGTCTCAATTAATAATTACATTCAATGCCATTTCCAATTATATATTCATATTTTATTCAGGCCAGGTTGCATTGATGCACTCAGACTTTCCTGAAATTACTTTACTTGTGTTATGTGCATGATTCTACATTGAATTTCAAATCAAATTTGCATGAAAGTTGAATTTATATGGTATGCCATTACACATGCATCATATGCATATTTTTGGTGCTTAATTCCTGATGTGAAAATTGCATAACTAACCCTAAACATTTAAGGAAACTTGCAAGCTCCATTTAAATTAGCATATTCCTCGCATTAAAGTCACGAAAGTGTCTGCGAACATTATATTCCTCTTTTTGTGAATTTATTGGTCTATTCCTCCCTGTGGATACGACATTTTTACTGTGGTTAAAATTGATATTTAGTTTTGATTGAGAGATTTCCACCACATTAATTACAACGACATATCCTCTATTACTATCATAACTAAGCGAAAATCTCTCTGCCAAAATGGCGCCGTTACCGGGGAGGAAACAAATGCAACAAATTCACTCATTATTTTTGAATATTCTGAGTTGCGCAGTTATCTGATCAATTTTTTTTATTGTACGAGGAATCTGACATGGCGACAGGCACAGCAGAGCGACGACATTGACCCTGAATGACGTGCACGGCGGAGATGATCTTTTTGGTGGACCTTGATGCCACCTAGAGGCCAGCAACAGGAACACGTGGGCCTTGATCCCACGTGCATAGGCTTACGGAGAAGCCTATGTCTGATTTAGTCAGTAGATATTAGTTAGATTTATTTTAGATAGACATTAGAATTTAATTTTTGTCTTTTGGACCCTTGTCGGGTATTTTTGGGAACATGTTCCCAGTGCCTCTTTATTTCTTATCGCTCTTGTATGCGGGAGCATTTTTCGGGAGCGTGTTCCCATTTATTTAGCTTATAGGACTATTCGAATTATTTGAACTGCATGTTTGTTAGTTAGTTAGATTAGGTTTGTTTGCTTATTATTATTATTAAAAAAAAAGATCGAACTGCCTGCTAGAAGCTGCATATCTATAGGACGACCATCTAGGACTGAATGAGCAGCATCTAGTATATTTTTACTGCATTACATTCATTATTGCACGAAGAAAGCTGGAGTAAGGTACGTCTTCTCTTGAGCATCAATTACTTGTCATGCATATGCATTGAACCTAAATCTAAGACCACTAAATATGGTGAAATCCAGATTCCTCCCTTCTTTTGAGAGTCATCCTCCATCAAAACAGGAATTGCTATTAGAGGAGGAAAAACAAAATAGTGAAAAGTCTATGGGAGACTCTCAGGGACAAAACATGTCAATTATGGATTTATACCCCGAGAAGAATAACGAATTTAGTGATATAGGCTTGCTCCAAAACATTAAGATTGATCCTCCTTTAGGAATAATTGAGGATACTGATCCAACTCCTAATGAATCACATATGCACCCCGACAAAAATTTGAGTGAACCAAACGAATCCGGGGATGAGCTTAATGATAATTATTCTAATATTTTAACCATGTCATCAAAGAGTTGTAATTTGGAGTATACCCTTGATTCAAATATGACTCCGACCATTAATGCTACGCAGGGTAACCTGAAGTTGTCTACAACTGTTAGGGAGTATACACAATCTGAATCATTGTTGGAATTGGACCTAACACCGACTATGCCCTCATTGGACTTAACCATTACCTTCCAACACTACAAACAACCCTTATACCCCCTAACCAATCCTTGGCTCAGATCTCTGCTCATGTACATTCTTTCTGGAGAACATATCAGGCCAGTACATCCTCGAGTAGAATGGCGAGTGTGGATTGATGCTTGTACTTTTACTCTCACCATTCAAGGGTTTGAACTAATAATGTTTATATCTTTTACAACCCGTCCTGCTCTGGAGGATCCTTGTTATCCTCCACTTATTCCATTTCAGGAGGTCCCTTTTCATATTCCTTTTGTGATTCCTAGACCTCCCAAGGTAGCCAACGAGGTTCTCTATTTTCATATCTTCTGGCGAGCATTTGGAATTACGTTGCATCATCAGCTCGCCAACATCCATGGCTACCTACTTTCTAGGCCTGCACTGTTACGCATACTTTTAGGGCCTAACCTTTTCTGTCTAGAACCAGACTTGCAGGTTCCTTCTAAGTCTGGCTGCAGAAAGAAAATGTAGTGCTTATTGGGAGGCAACCCAGCCGCCTGAATAATACCGTCATCAGGTGATTTCTTTCCTTTCTCCTCCTACTTTAATTTTACAATGGGAACATTGTAGGATTTAGGCATAGGGGGTGCATTCGCATTTTAGGAAGTTGATTGCACAGCCAAAATGCACCAATAAGAATGCCATCTTGTGTTATTTCCTAGCATTGCCATTGCATATTAGGTAGCCATAGTTGCAAGGGGAGGAGAGTGAATAATTGGCCATGTAAATAACATCTTCTTCAAGTGCTGCCTCGCAATTTCACCATCCTCATTTTTTTATTTGCTTTGAATTTCTTCTCCCTCGCGCGGCTCAGGGCATGGGTTGTCTTCTCTTCGCACCATTCCTCTGCCTGCAGCATGGCGAAACTTGTTCTGCCAGAGCAAGGCTATGGCAAGCTTCTCCTTCTTTAAAAAGCATTGACCTCTTCCTTGCGAGGGAGAGCGTGGAACACAGAACACAGCAGCCACCTTCGTCCAGGCCATCTTCCTCCCCTCTCCCCTCCATACGCAGTACCTCTTCCACTGAAGAGATACACTGCGGGCAGGAGTAGGCTCACAGGGGTCCCACGACCACCACTGTGAGTTCCACCACCGCCCAGCTCATCCAAGAGCAGCTGGGCATGGTGGATTCGCTCCCTGTTTCCACCACTCAACACCTTTCCGCCATTGCCGAAGATCCAAGCTCTGAAGCTCAGCAACAGCAGCAGCACGGCACCAGCAGCAGCAACAGCCCGCGCGCACGCCAACAGCCGGCCACAAGCTCCTTCCCCGCACACAGGCACCTTCCAGGGCGCCCGCGCACGCAGAACCAGCTGCAACCGGTTGTCCAAGCCGCACAGCACTGTAGCTACTATTCACGCGTTTCTGCGCGACACTGTAGCTACAGTGTGGTGACCGGAGAGTTTCTCACTTATCCGGTCACCGCGCACACTCTCTCCTCGCCGCTACCACCTCCAGCCAGATGCACGTGCCTGCGCCCGCGTACGCCCATACCCGTCCGTGCTCGCACCCGCTCCAGCCTGCAGCACAGTGCACTGCGCTACACATTGCGTTGCGTTGCATCCTCTCTTCCGCTCGCACCCACCCACGACTCACTCCAGCTCCCGCACGCGCCCGCGCCACCAGATGATGCCTGCGGCTGCCAGACGTCTTAACTCAGTGCTCTCGCTCTCGCACACTCTCCAGCAGACACTCCCTCACCCTTACACACACACTGACTTGTACACTCACACTCACTTGTACACACCTATATATATATATATATATTCATACCTATACAACTATTTATAAGTATATATACATACATACATAAATATATATATATATATATTTATATATATCTATATATATATATATATATATATATATATATATATATATACATATTCATACCTATACAACTATATATAAGTATATATACATACATACATAAATATATATATATATATATTTATATATATATAAATTTATACATATATATATACATATATACATACATATATACATATATATCTATGGATATAAATACATATATATATATATATAGTTATATATAAACATATATAAATATATATATATACCTATATATATATTTACATATCTATATATATATATACACATAACTACATATACATCTATATAATTAAAACCCTATCTATATATATATATATATAAATATATATTTACATATATACATATATATATATATATTTACATACATATCACCTACCTTCATCCATACGCACTAGTCACTTCACCACGCATTATATCGAGGGAATATCTGCACCAGTTGCTCATATTCCCCAATACCCGCGTAAAGAAAGCACCTCCACACACACTCCCACACATCCATCCTACACTCTGCGCGGCACTTCGTCTTGTTGGTTGTGTCATTCTAGACGTCAACAAACTCGACACTGTGCTACACGTCATTCCACCTCCACCCCTACCCCTATATATAATATATATATATATATCTATATATATATAGACTATATTTATTTCTTTACAAGCAACCTATCTTGTTTCTATTTCTCTTTTGTTTCCTGCTATTAAAAAGATAAAAAAAAAAATAGTAAAAGAGAAAAGATAATCCTTGTCTTGCAGGTACTCGGTCTTGCTATCAGCAAGACCAGTTTTTGGAACCCTAATTTAGCTCAAAGCCAAGAACAATTTTGGCTTGAAGCCAAGGACCTGATTTTGAGGGTGTACCTCAAGGACAAAATTATCAGCAAAAAAATCTTAAATAGAAAAAAAACCAAAAACATAATAAATGCACGGAAGAGATTCATTGTAGGAAAGGCGTAAAAACTTATTCACCCTTAATCCCTGCCTCCCTGAGATCGACCCTAGGCCTAAAAGTGACCAAGATAAAATTAAGTAGGCTAGGTTAACAATTTTGTAAAAAGATGGTTAGGCTCGATTTAGGTTAACCACTATACTCACTTCAACAATAATTTCACCATATTAACACAACCTATCCGAGCCTATCACACCTTTTTCTGGCACCGTTGCCAGGGAGGTACGCATTGAGGTAAGTTTCTACTCCATTCCTTTAATTTTCTCTTCTCACGCCCTCCTCTTCACGGGTGTTTTTGTTTGTTGGTGTGCAGGTGAACCAGTTGCAAGGAGGAGGCAAGCAGAGAAAGTTGGAGATGTGGGCAAATCCAAGGCGGGAACGAGAGCGTGAAGTCACTGACGCCACACTGAAGCTTCGCCCATGTTGCTGAAAGGGTAGGTCTCTATCTTAGCAACATAGGTCAACTTGTCACCATAATAAAAAAAACCTAAAAAAAAAAACTTCTTGGGATTTCTTGGGGCAAGTGGATTAAAAATCACTTGTTTGATTGTCTGTCATCACTCCCACCACCCCGGGATTTCCCGCCAAACTTCACATGGCGAAGATCCAAGAATCTTGATTCTTGAATCTTTCATTGTGTGAAGTATTCGTTGAGGAAAAATTAAATAGAATGATTGCCATCCCTCCTTGCCTCATTTATCCGCAATTCTGGATCATATTTTTGGTGGGGAGACTTGCAATTGAGTTGATTCCAACCCCACCACGACCTTTCACGTGCCTCAGATTTGATCCCGAATACTTCAACCCCAACAGTTTGATTTTCTTTACATTATCTTGTGGTTGAGCCTTGTGTGTGGAACATCATTCCGGTTATTGGGAGCACTTGAATTGAAGTGCTTTGGCTCCCTTTCACACTAACTTAAAATTGACTCATGCATCCACACATAGAAATTTCCACTTAGGGAATCTCATTGCATTTTTAGCATGCATTAACTAACTCATATTAAAGAAGGGTTTGTTAGGCATAGAAAAACTTGTATTTTCTCAAACTCGGAGATTGGTTGAATTGGTAACTTAGCGAAATCCTAAAATCCATACTACTTAAGGCTAAAATCCTAAAAACCATTCACCATCTAAAACTTCAATTCGGGGAGATTTCCCCGTTGCATGCTTGGGTTTACACACTTTCTAAAATTAACGCACTTGGGCATTACCCGTAAACAACGCCCTTCACATTCCAGAAGCACTTGATCCTAAGCCTCTAATTAAAACTGGTAGCAACTTGACCCTTATTAAGGATTGGAGGTCTAACTACCTGCGTGTAGCGCCTACGTGCTGGTGTGGGTTCCCACGTGCTATCGGGTGTCTAAGACTGGGGCAAAACGGCCTTTCAATCTGGCCTGGTGGTTCTGCGGTGCTCGCATTTGGTTCCGTAGGTCGTGATAGTAGGTAACTTAGATCTTTAGGTCTAAGGGCACATTGTAGAGGTTAGGACTTTGATTGCCTTGATTTGTCATCAAGTGTACCTTTGCGGCATCATTTCTCTCATCTCCTTTTCCCTTCTTATCCCCCCAATTCTTCTTGCGGTAGTGCATGTTTGGGAGGAGGTCACAAAATCCTGAATTGTTTGAATTGTCTGATAATTCTAGGAAAGAAGCCAAATCGTCATCCTCCTCCACAAACAGGGCTGCACGCCCACCCCAAATCCCGAGGGAGGAAATCGCCCTCAAATCCCGCCAGGTGGTGGAGCCATGGACCCCATAACCTGCCTCCAAGCCCAAATGGAAATGTATAATGAGCAAATTGAAGCCATTAGGGAAACCTTAGAGGAAATGCAGAACCCTCCCGAGCGGGAGGAGCCTAGGTCTCTTAGCTCTTATCAAAATCCTGCTGCTACAGAGACCATAGGACAAATTCAGGTCCCCATGGGTGGGGACGATTTTGAATTAAAACCCAACATAATTGGCCTGATTAACTTCCACTTCCATGGTCTTGCAAGTGAAGATCCTTTTCTCCATTTGGAAGACTTAACCCGATTGGCCGAAATGGTTAAACCTAGAAACATCGAGTTATCAATTGTCCCCATGAAAATGTTCCCGTTTTCATTATGGGATAAAGTGTCGCAATGGTTACCCTTGGGAGAACCATCCATTCTTGGGAAGAGATGCGAGCAGCATTTCTCAAGAAATTCTTCCCAATCATGCGAACCAATGCGCTTCGCTGTGCTATAACTTCCTTTACGCAACAAAACGGCGAACAGTTTCATAAGGCTTGGGAGAGGTATAATGACCTCCTTCAGAAGTGTCCGCACCACGGTCTGCCTAAGTGGCATATAGCCTAAATTTTCTATTATGGGCTAAATGAGACTTTGAAGCAAATTGCAGATGCTTCATGCGGAAGGAATTTCATGAATAAAGACGAGAATGGAGCATTCGAATTATTTGAAAACATGAGCGAGAACTCAATGAATAATGCCTCCATTGTTTCCTTTAATCGTACCAGCCTATCCCGTAATGTTCACGAAGTTGACACGGGACCCTCCCATTCATCCACTAATCTTAACCTTATCTCACAAAAATTGGATGAAGTCTCCATCGTGCATAAGAAGCTGGACGAGCTTCTGGCCAATCCTGCCCGTTCTATAGCAAACACCCCCACCTCACCACTTCGTCATAATCCTAATTCTTCCAACACCAGGCTTATCTCCAGAAACCCCGTGAGATCTTCCTTACCGAGTGTCACACCGAGCGATTCAGTAAGTCATGTGGATCTGGCTTCTGCAATCTAGTATTTTGACACGGAGGACCAAGCCTCCGTGTGCTCGGATGCATATGTACATGCGGACTCGTCTTCTGGCTATGAAGACGCTTGCGCCCTAGGGAACAACCCATTCTCTGCTACTTATAACCCAGGGTGGCGAAATCATCCAAACTTCGCATGGTCCAGCAACCTGTAGCGCCAAAACCCCGCGGGTGCACCAATGCGATCGTCTGCACCGGTCATCCCAAGGGCCCAGTCTAATCCTATGGCAAATCCGCCATCGGGTCCTTGCATACCGCAAACAGAACACGCATCAAGTCCTCTTGATAAATTGATGCGAATGATGACGGAAATGTCAAAGCGCCATGAAGAGAACATGACCTCTCTTCAGCACCAATTAGCACAGTAGAATGCTGAGATCAGTCAACTACGCATGGTGACTCGATCTCAGGGCACTCTTCCAGCCCAATCTGTTCCCAACCCACAAAATTTCGTACCCCGTGGTCCTCAACCACAGGTATGACCTTCTCAGGGTAGGTTCATCAAATTTTGCAAGCTTCGAGCATTCCACCGGGATTTCAGGCTAATCCCACTGCAGCACCTCACTCTTATGTCCCTATTGTGAACCCTCCTCCACCTTATGATCCCACTGGACCCGCATCTTCCAATGCGATTACTACGAGGAGCGGTAAGCAAATCGTCGATCTACCTCGACCTGATCCTAGCCCATCTTTTTCATCGCCCTCTCATTCGGGATGTGCACCGCATTTGCGAGAGGACGATACACCCAATTTAGTGCCAAAATCGGTCCCATTCCCTGAGGCTCTACTGAGGGAGCCAAAAGGCAAGAAGAAGGATACGCAGGCCTTTGATAACCTGCGTAATTTGTTCAAGGATGTTGAAATCAAGGTACCCCTATTAAAGGCTATCGACCACATACCTACTGTCACCCAATTTTTCAAAGACTACACTACACCCAAGAGACAGTCAAAGAAAACAAGGAATCCGGTGGTTCTCTCGCCTCATGTGAGTTGTGATATACTGTCAAATCTACCACCAAAGTAGAAAGATCCAGGCACACCGTTTATTCCTTGTAGCATCCAAGGCTGCAATTTTAACCGTGCCCTGCTTGATCTAGGATTTTCCATCAATCTTATACCAATCATCATGCTCGAGAAATTTGCCTTAGGAAATCTGAAACCCGCCCCTGTCACATTACAGTTGGCAAATCGTTCTGTCAAAATACTAAAGGGTGTGGTGGAAGACATGGTGGTTAGGGTCAACAGTCTCTGTTTTCCTGTTGACTTTCTTGTTTTGGATATGGAAGTTCCTAGCTCACTTTCTTATTGTCTGATCATCCTTGGTCGACCTTTCTTGGCCACAGCCCGTGCCCATATCAACTGCGAGTCGGGCTGTATTGAGATTGCCGTTGGATCTGAGAAGCTCACGCTTAACATCTTCAAGTCAGCCAAGAACTTTGATTGCGATTACATTGAGGATGACACGTCTAACGAGGACATGGCTGTCAGCGCATGTATCGAACTAATTGGGACCTATTCTGACTGTTGTGGATTGCCTTTAAACACAGACGATTGCATGACCGACACCTATTGTGATGTTCCCCCATCCCTCCCTTTTCCCGTACCTTCTCCTGACTAGACTTCTGACGAGGTTTTCTCCGCTTCCCACACCTCATGGTCTGAGTCATATTCGGGCTACTCACCGTCGGTCCACACTCTTGAAGACCGAATTGCCCTTTCTTTCCTGCCAAATCAGGTAGAATTGCAACTCCACACTGTGACCTTGGGCCCAAATAGTACTCACTGGGGCTATCCCTTTTTGGATCCATCTATCCAAGATGCCCCTCCTCTTGGCCAAACTAAGGGCCAACTTCTTCCTCCTGACTTGTTTTCTTCTGATCCGCTTGGGACACTCTCATCCCAAGGAATGCCAAATCTTTGACCATCCACTCCCGAGCTAAAAGAGTTGCCTGATACACTTAAGTATGTTTTCTTAGGACAAAATGAAACACTCCCCGTAATCATTAGTTCAAAATTGACCAGGGAGCAAGAGTGCAAACTAACAAAGGTCCTTATGGAACACAAGGCAGCCATTGGATGGTCTTTATCAGACTTAACTGGCATTAGCCCCTCCTACTGCACTCACCGTATATATACGAAGGAGGCTTGACCTTCCCGCGAGATGCAGTGACGTCTCAACCTTAACATGCGGGAGGTCGTTAAAAAGGAAATTATTAAGTAGCTGGCTGCAGGTATAATCTACCCGATCAGTGATAGCTCCTGGGAGAGTCCTATTCATGTCGTGCACAAAAAGGCGAGACTCACCATCCGTGTCAATGACAGGGGGAATCCATCCTTACACGCACTCCTACATCTTAGAGAGTGTGTGTAGATTATAGGAAACTGAATGCTGCAACTAAGAAAGATCACTTTCCGCTACCTTTCATTGACAAAATTCTGGAGCGATTAGCGGGAAATAAATTTTTCTATTTCCTGGATGGATTCTCTGGATATAACCAGGTGTCAATTGACCCCAGGGACCAAGATAAAACCACCTTTACCTGCCCCTTCGGCACCTTTGCATTTAGAAGAATGCCGTTCGGACTTTGTAACGTGCCAGCAACTTTCCAGAGATGTATGCTTGAGATATTCCATGACATGGTGGGTGACTTTCTCGAGGTTTTCATGGATGACTTTTTGGTCTTTGGACCCTCTTTTGATGACTGTCTTACCAACCTGACCCGTATCCTTAGGAGATGTAATGATGTGAACCTCGTGCTTTCCTGGGAAAAAAGTCATTTTATGGTACAAGAGGGAATTGTTCTCGGGCATATCATCTCCGATAAGGGTATCGAGGTTGACAGAGCTAAGCTTGATGTAATTTCTGATTTACCTGTGCCTGGCTCTATCAAACAAATCTGCTCCTTCCTGGGACACGTCGGTTTCAATAGGAGATTCATCAAAGACTTCTCCAAGATTCTTGACCTTTAACTCATCTCCTATCGACCGACGTACCCTTTGATATGGGCCCTGACTGCATACGAGCATTCACGCAGCTGCGTGATGCTGTCACCAAGGCCCCTGTTCTTCAGCCACCTAATTGGTCCCTCGACTTTGAACTCATGTGTGATGCTTCCGACCTTGCAGTCGGAGCCATCCTGGGACAAAGACGCAATGGACACCCCTTCGTGGTGTACTACGCCAATAAGACATTGGACGAGGCCTAGCGTAATTATACTACCATTGAGAAAGAACTACTGGCGGTCTTCTTTGGGCTGGAGAAATTCCACTCTTACCTTCTGGGCTCTCATGTTATTGTTTTCACTGACCACGCGGCCATTCGCATGCACAAGAAGGATGCCAAGCCTAGACTGATTCGTTGGATCTTTCTGCCCTAAGAATTTGACATTGAGATCCACGATAAGGCTGGATCCCAGAATGTTGTGGCTGATCATCTCTCTAGACTAGACCCTGACCACATTGGATTAACCCTACCGATTAATGAGATTTTTCCCGATAAGCACCTATTGGCAATTAATGTGGCAAGTGGACCTTGTTATGCTGACATTGCCAATTACCTTAGTTCTGGTTCCCTTCCACGTGGCTAGCCTAAAAACCAGCGCGAGTGTCTCATTGCAGAAGCAAAGTATTATTTATGGGATAATCCATTTCTTTTTCGAATAGGTGCTGATCAAATTATCCGTCGCTGTATTCCTGATAACAAATTCCCCAGTGTGCTATCTTTCTGCCACGATCAGGCCTGCGGAGGCCATTTCTTTGGGAGGAAAACTGCAGCCAAGGTGTTGCAGTGCGATTTCTTTTGGCCTTCCCTTCACCAGGATGCACACAATTATGCCAAACATTGCACTAGGTGCCAGTCGTTAGGGTCAATGTCACGTCGTGACATGATGCCCTTGCAACCCATCCTAGCTGCTGAAATCTTTGACATTTGGGGAATTGATTTCATGGGTCCCTTTCCTCCTTCCAACTGCTTCGAATACATCCTCATTGCTGTTGATTATGTTTCGAAATGGATTGAGGTTATTCCCACGCGCCATGCTGACCATGTCATATCCACTCGATTCATCAAAGACCACATTTTTGCGCGCTTTGGGATCCCTCGAGCCATTATCTCGGATGGAGGAAGCCATTTTATGCATGCTTCTTTCCGGGCACTTCTGAGGAAATATGGAGTCCACCATCGTATCACGTCTCCATATCATCCTCAGACGAACGGCCAGGCGGAGGTGTCAAATTGACAAATCAAGCAAATTCTCTAGAAAATGGTTCGGCTTGACCGTAAGGATTGGTCCAACAAGCTGACTGACGCACTTTGGGCATATTGGACCACCTTCAAGGCTCCCCTAGGTATGTCTCCTTATAGAATTGTTTATGGGAAGCCTTGTCATTTGCCCGTGGAGTTGGAGCACCACGCTTACTGGGCGATTCGCCAATGTAACCTCGACCCGAACCTATGTGGTCGAGAAAGGAAACTCCAACTCTAAGAGCTAGAAGAGCTCCGTCGTGAAGCCTATGATTCTGCCTTAACTTTCAAGCAACGCACTAAGGCTTTTCACAACAGCCGTATTCGGCGGAAGGAATTTGAGCCATCTCAGCAAGTTTGGCTTTACAATGCCCGACTCAAATTCTTTCCAGGGAAATTGAAGTCTAAATGGACTAGTCCCTTCCTGGTCTAGAGACCATTTCCCAACGGGGCTGTTGAAATTGAACATCCCAAATCTGGGCATAAATTTACGGTCAATGGGCATCGTTTAAAACCTTATCTTACTCATGAACCTACCCCCGTTGGAGAAACTGTTGCCCTGCTGGAGGGTAACTAATGTCGTGCCTTATTCTGAGTCCAGCTGGGGACATTAAATTCAACGCTCGTTGGGAGGCACCCCAACAGCACTCCTCCACTGTCACATACACTTCACTTCACACCATTTCACTTCACCACCCACCATCCACCCACCCTACCACCCTGCTATATACCTTGCACTTCAGCTCTCGTTTCCCGATCTTTGGACCTTCCTCTACCCTACCCTGCATGCATATGAGGATATAGCATTGTGTGGCATGAGGGGGTGGATAGGCATCCATAGGATCTGGGTATTATATGATATCATGCAACTTCCATCCATCTATAAATATGTACATAAAAAAAAAAGAAATGGTGTTTAGTAATGATCTGAAGGCCGAAACAAAAATACAATAAGTGTTTATGGATATTCAACCACTGTTTTGAAGACTTTCCAGGCCACAGAAGCTTGATTCGCTCAGGCTTGGCTTAATTCACTTGAGCATTGACAATATAGACCGGAATCTCTCCTAACCAAGGACGTATTCTTGTACCTGAGACATCAGTATAGGATCCATTGGTTTGCTTCTACTCGAGAGCCTAAATAATCTTGGTTCACACTACACATATCAAGAAAGACCAGGTGAACATAAGATCCAACCCTAGTGTTCATTAGGGAAGGTGGAGTCCTTACCTGTGCGTGTAGGTAGACATTTTATCCCAGGCTTTAGTCTTGTGTTTAGGAGAGACTCTTTCCACCAAAAAGAAACTCTCCCACCAAAAGAAAAGTGTGCTCCTTCAAATAAAGTTGTAAGAGATATACTGACACGTGTTTCAAAAAAAAATTGTGCAAATAAGTCAGTATATCTCGCAAACGTCTGTAAATTCGTCTCCCTCAAAATGTTTCAAGGCAAAGTCACAAATACCCTGTTTCTACCATATATTCTTTGAGCCACAAAAGAAAAAAATGGGAGTTGAGTTTTTCGTCATCTTTTTAAGGGTCAATCCGAAGACACGAGCTGAAACTAGGACCAACCTGCACTTAAAGAATCATGAAACCCTAGCCTTGAGTCTTAATGTTCATCTAGTCAGCCTTGATCCTTCACTATGCACAAGCCATAATCTCTTGAGCTCTCGAGTATGGCAAAAACCTTCTGAGTCCTGGAAATCGTACTTAAGGTTTAAATATCAAGAGTCCAGGATAGTTGAGAGATGGTCTATGTCACATAAGACTTAAAGTACCGGTAGTCTTCCCTGCAATTAGTTCTCACAATATCCAACAAATAAACACACCTATGTCGCCTCAGAAGAAAATCTTCAGCTTAAGATCATTTCTAAATACAATACAAAATGTTTTGCTAGGGACTAGCAAAAGATAGGCATGGGGGTATGATTGCACAGCAAAAATACACCAATAAAAATGCCATCTTATGTTATTTCCTAGCATTGCCATTACATATTAGGTAGCCATAGTTGCAAGGGGAGGAGAGTGAATAATTGGCTATGTAAATAACATCTTCTTCAAGTGCTACCTCACAATTTCACCATCCTCATTTTTCTATTTTGCTTTGAATTTCTTCTCCCTCACACGACTCAGGGCATGGGCTGGCTTCACTTCGCGCCATTCCTCTGCCTGCAGCATGGCGGAACTTGTTCTGCCAGAGCATGGCTATGGCAGGCTTCTCCTTCTTTAAAAAGCCCTACCCTCTTCCTTGCGAGGGAGAGCATGGAACATAGAACACAACAGCCACCTTCATCCAGGCCATCTTCCTCCCCTCTCCCCTCCATATGCAGTACCTCTTCCACTGAAGAGATACACTGCAGGCAGGAGCAGGCCCACAGTGGTCCCACGACCACCACTATGAGTTCCACCACCGCCCAGCTCATCTAAGAGCAGGTGGGCATGGTGGATTCACTCCCTATTTCCATCGCTCAACACCTTTCCGCCATTGCCGAAGATCCAAGCTCTGAAGCTCAACAGCAGCAGCAGCACGGCACCAGCAGCAGCAGCCCCGCGCGCACGCCAGCAACCGGCCGCAAGCTCCTTTCGCGTGCGCAGGTGCCTTCCATCGCGCTCGCACACGCAGAACCAGCCACAACCGGTTGTCCAAGCCGCGCGGCACTGTAGCTACTGTTCATGCATTTCTGCGCGACACTGTAGCTACAATGCAGTGACCAGAGAGTTTCTTGATGTCGAGCCCGGATAGGTTGTTAATATGGTGATTTTATCGTTGAAATGTGTATAGTGGTTGACCTAAATCAGACCTAACCATCTCTTTACAAAAAATTTTTACCTGGCCTACTTGATTTTATCTTGTCACTTTTACGCACAAGGTCGAACTCAGGGAAGTGGGGTACAAGTTAAGTTTCTACGCCTTTCCTACAACGAGTCTCTTCCATTAGTTTATTGTGTTTTTGGTGTTTTTCTTATTTAGATTTTTTCTGGTAATCTTTGTCCTTGAGGCACACCCTCAAAATTGTGTTCTTGGCTTTGAGCCAAAACAGAGTTCCAAGACGGGTCTTGCTATTCGCAAGATGGAGTACCTGCTAGTCAAAGATTATCTTTTCTCTTTTATATTTTTTTTTGCCTTTTTACTATCAGGAAAGCGAAACAGAAATAAAGTAAATATAGTATATATAGGTATATATATTATGTATATAAAGGGGTGGGGGTGGAGGCAGAGATGGAGTGTAGCACGGTGTCGAGTCGGTCCTCGTCTAGAGAGAAGCAACCAACAGGACTAGGTGCCGCGTGGAGTATGAGATGGATGGTGGATGATGTATGCGACCACGCTTTTTGTACGCGTGTATCGGGGAATATCAACAACTGGTGCAGATATTCCCACTATACAGCGTATGGTAAATAATGTGAAAATATATATATATGTATAATGTAAATATGTCTATATGTGTATATGGTTATCTATAGGTATATATATGTATATAGATATATGTGTATATATATATGTATATATGTATGTATATATGGATGTAGCTTTATATGTATATATGTATATGTATATATATATAGGTATGTAAATATATATATATATATATATATAAGTATAGATAGATATATGTATAGATCTATATATATATATATATGTATAAGTATGTATATATAACTATATAGAGGTATATATATATGTATGTATAAGGATATAGTGATATATGTATATATATAGATATATGTAGCTATATGTATAGATAGATATACGTATATATATATGTATGTATATATAGTTATAGATAAATATATGTATATATGTATGTATAAGTATATATATATGTGTATATATATATAAGTATATAGATGCATATATGTATATATATATGTGTATATGACTAATACATATTTATATAAGTACTAATATATGCATAGATATATGTAAGTATATATGTATATATATATATAAGTATATAGATATATGTAAATATGTATATACGGATACTAATACTACTATATATATAGATATAAGTATATATATATATGTATATGTATAGTAATATATGTATATATATAAGTATATAGATATATATATGTATGTATGTATACTAATACATAAGTATATAGGTACTATTATATGTATAAATATAAGTATATATATGTATATATATGTATATAAATATTTGTATATATATATGTATATATATATATATCAATATATAAGTATAAGTATATATATATGTATACAATAGAGTATACGTGTGTGTGTGCGTCGGTGTAGAGTGCTATGAGTGTTGTGAGAGAGAGTGAGAGAAAGAGAGAGAGAGCTGGAGAGAGAGAGGGAGAGAGTGGGAGAGAGAAATGGCAGAGAGAGCGCAGCCGCACTGCTGGAGGGTTGAGTTAGGTCATTTGCAGCTAGCAGGCGTCGTCTGGAGACTTCAGGCTCACGCGCAGGCGCGTCTGCTTAGAGAGGAGAGCGCGGGAGTGGGAAGCGGAGAGGAACCCGCAGTGCACAGTGCTGCTCGAAGGCTGTAGCGGGCGAGTAGGGTGGGCCGACAGACGCGCGGGCGCAAGCGGGCGATGTGGGCAGAGACGCACAGGTGGGCGCGGGCACGGGCGAGGGCCGGTTGCGGCGTGCCAGGTGACCGGGAAAGTGAGAAGCTTTCCGGTCAGACCACTGTAGCCACAGTGTCGCGATGACTCGCGTGAACAGTGACTACAGTGGTCGTCCGTGCCGCGCAACCGACAGTGGGCGGTGCTGTGAGAGAGGCCAGCTCGCGGCTGGCACGCAAGGGAGAAGACCTACGCTGGTCGGTTGTGAGCGGGGAGAGCTCGCGACAACGCACGCGGAGAGGGAGGCAAGGTGTCTGCAGGTTGCACGGAAGCTTGCAGGTGCTGGCAGGGGTGCAGGGAGCGCTTAGCCGGCCGTTACAGAGGCGCGCAGCGGCCGGTTCCGAGCGGGAGCGAGTGTGACAGGGCGGAGAAAGCGAAGGCAGAGAGGGCCTGTAGGCACCCGCGGAGAGTTGGGGCGCCTGCAGGAGTGCGTGGAAGGAGCTGCTGCTGCTGCTTCAAGCTTCAGACCTTGAAGCTTGCGACCATGGCTGAAAGTCTGGAACAGGAAAAAAAATGGAAAAGAGCCACCACGCCCACTAGCTCTTTGAAGAGTTGGGCGGTGGTAGTCTCACTGTGGTGGTGTGCACCACAGTGAGAGCCCCTACCCGTCGGGTTTCTCCTCGAAGGAGGACCGACGTATGGAGGGGAATGGAGGAGAAGGTGGTGGCCTGGAAGGAGCTGCGTTGGGTTTTTCTGAAGTTGGACTAGCCTTCGCTTTGAAGATGGAAGCTGTGGCTTTTTATAGGAGAAGGCATGGCCATGTATGGCTCATGCAGGGAATGGCAACCGTAGGGAAGGGCTGGCAGGGAGAGGCAACCGCAGGGAAGGGCAGCTGCAGCATGGCGCGAGGAGAAGATGCAGCCGCGGGAAAGATTAAAAATCAAGTGGAAATAAAAATAGAGATGGGAATTTTGCAAAGAGGCACTGAAGGAAAAAAGTAAAATGCAAGGCCACTTATTTCATTCTCCTCTCCTCTCAATTAAATGCATGCATGCATGTATTTTTACAATGCAACTATGGAGACCTAATATGCATTGGTAATGCTAGGAAATAGCACAAGATGGCACAATTGCAGGCGTATTTTTGTGGTGCAATCATTCTCACTTATCCGGTCACAGCGTGCTCTCTCTCCTCGCCGCTACTGCCTCCAGCCAGTTGCACGCGCCTACGCCCGCGTACGCCCGCACCCATCCGCACCCGCACCTACTCCAGCCCGTAGCGTAGAGCGCTGCGCTACGCAGTGTGCTGCGTTGCGTCCTCGCTTCCGCTCGCACCCGCCTGCGACTCGCTCCAGCACCCATGCTCGCCTGTGCCTGCGCGCACGCCCTTGCCACCAGACAATGCCTGCAGCTGCCAAACATCTTAACTCAGCGCTCTCTCTCTCGCACACTCTCCAGCTGACACTCCCTCACCCTTACACACACACACACTCGTACACACACTGACTTGTACACTCACACTCACTTGTACACACCTATATATACTTATATATATATACATATATATATTTATATATATCTATATATATATACATATTCACACCTATACAACTATATATAAGTATATATACATACATACATAAATATATATATATCTATATACATAGATATTTATACTAATATATGCATATAGATATATATATATATATACACATAACTACATATACATCTATATAATTACAACCCTATCTATATATATATATAAAATATATTTACATATATACATATATATATATTTACATACATATCACCTACCTTCATCCATACGCACTAGTCACTCCACCACGCGTTATATCGCGGGAATATCTGCACCAGTTGCTGATATTCCCCGATACCCGCATAAAGAAAGCACCTCTGCACACACTCCCACACATCCATCCTACACTTTGCGCGGCACTTCGTCTTGTTGATTGCATCTTTCTAGATGTCGACCCTCGACACTGTGCTACACGCCATTTCCACCTCCACCCCCACCCCTATATATAATATATATATATCTATATATATAGACTATATTTATTTCTTTACAAGCAACCTATCTTGTTTCTATTTCTCTTTTGTTTCCTGCTATTAAAAAGATTAAAAAAAAAAAAAGTAAAAGAGAAAAAGTAATCCTTGTCTTGCAGGTACTTGGTCTTGCAATCAGCAAGACCAGTTTTTAGAACCCTAATTTGGTTCAAGGCCAAGAATAATTTGCTCGAAGCCAAGGACCTAATTTTGAGGGTGTACCTCAAGGACAAAATTATCAACAAAAAAATCTTAAATAGAAAAAAAATCAAAAACATAATAAACGCACGGAAGAGATTCATTGTAGGAAAGGCATAGAAACTTATTCACCCTTAATCCCCGCCTCCCTGAGATCAACCCTGGGCCTAAAAGTGACCAAGATAAAATTAAGTAGGCCAGGTTAAAAAATTTGTAAAAGGATGGTTAGGCTTGATTTAGGTTAACCACTATACTCACTTCAATGATAATTTCACCATATTAACACAACCTATCCGAGCCTATCAAAAGTATTCATGCATTTAGATTAGCATATAAAAAAAAATTCTTTTCTTGAGCTGAATGGGTTAGTCCCTAGAAAAATATCTTTATCATTGGAGGTTTTTCTTCCTAAATTATTTCTTAAGTTTAGAATCCAGTACATTTATTTCACGTGCACGTAAACTTGGTAATGGATCCTTGAGGAAAACCAATAAGCATTTGTAGTCTACTGAACCCTTGGACAGTTCATAAAGAGTTAGGCATACTATCTTCTAGTAGATCCACCTCATATTTGTGAGAAGAAAGTAGAGAGATTACTGGTGAGCTAAGTCTAGTGCAAGGACTCTTAAGTTTTGGATAATTAGATGATGATACTTCAGAGTTAGACGTAGTTTTCGCTCTCTGTTCCTGTGTGCGTACTTTATGTGAATTCTTGAGAGTGACCAAATAAGGTAGATACACAGAGATGGAGTCTTGATAAAGCTATGACTACGATGGATGGTTATGACCGTCCTTCATAGAGTCCTCGGCTAAAGGAGGGTAATAGTGTCAAAGGACAGAAATACACCTGTCCTATTCATTCATTCCCGGTGCCGAGAATAGGCACTTCCACCAAATAAGGCACACCATATCCTCTTGACCATCATCATCCCTAATAATGCCTCATAAATAAAAGTCAGTATCGTGTTGTGTTGATTAATAAAGAAGAAAAAGAAGAAACAATTATATTACAAAAAAAAAAGAAAGGAAGAAGAAAAGAGAGAGAGAAAAGAAAAAGAAAAGAGTCCAGGGTTATCATTGTAACATTATTTCTGAGGCAACAAAACACCTATCGCGTTCCACCAAATATGACCCATACCTAAATTTCAGTATTTTTGATCGCCCGAATATTGGTTGAGGACTCTAACTTAGTTGTAGAGTTATTAGGATTTTAATTGAAGTGTGGATGCCATGTGAGGCCACCAAACAGTGAGTACAATTATCTGGCGAGATTTATGATCTCAGAAAGAAAAGAAAGGCAAAAGTGAGCACCTAGGAACATCAAGAGAGCACAGTTGTTTAGCCTCTCTCTGAGTTGACTTGTCTAACAGTATAGAAATCTAGAGTCTGTAGTACTAAGACTACATGTAGCACCAGATGAGTGTGTGCCACCAAATACAAATCCATTCTACTCGATATCTCCTACCTAAGTCAATAGCCAGGGTCAAATTACAGATTATCTTCTGCTTTATCCTTGAGGGAAGTAGTTGCCATCCTGATAGAAATATTTACCAAGAGTAAAGTACGAACTCCGAATGTGAATTGGCTTTTCACATTGATCTGTTACTTAGGCTATCATCACTTCACATTTGTCTGGATCTCTAAAGTTTTGAAATAAGAAAAGAAGAAATCTTCTGATTACTTTTATTATTTTTCATTTTTGCTAGGGACTAGCAAATCTTAGGCATGGGGGTACTTGATGAGTCCATTTTAATGGACTATTAGTACACCTAAGTAATTCAATTCTAACATTGTATGTTGGTTAATAATCACATTTGTTCATTAAATGATTGCATGTGTCATTATTTAAGCCTACATTTCTTCTATTGCTTATTATGTAATTATATTTCATGCAGGGTCCCGCAACTGCGCACTCATCTTCTCCAATTAATCTACTCTAATAATCAGGAAGAAGAGGGAGGAGGATAAAATGTGGAAAAGAACAGGGGGGTGGAAAGATATTTTCCTCCCACAAATATCTCCACCTATGGCCAACAGAACCCAACAAGCGTCGGCTAAAATTAAGAAGGGATTCGAAAATCCCTTGATTGGCGCAGGGGAAGAGGAGTTATGAGGGGACTTGCACAAGGGAGGAAGGCATCTGGATCTTTGGATCTTCTTCCTCCCCCTTGAGGGGATATCCATTGAAGGACACATGCCTTGTGCAACCGTGCTTGCACTGTGCACCAAGCCTCCCACCACAGGCACCCAAGCTAGCAGCCGCCTGTAGACACAGTGCCTCCCTGCAGAACGCTTTGCGCGCGTGTTCGCCCAGCGTGTAGACGTGTGGGCTACAGCAGCGGCCTCCTCCTCCAACAGGTCAGGTCAGCGGCCACCCTCATCCATCCGGCCGCCGCCATCCACCTCCAGCCACCGCGTCACTACCGTTGCGTAGCCCTCGTCGAGGCGCACCTCCCCATAGACTCTCGTGGCCAACCGTGCACGGCCGCACATGCGAGGAAGAGAGAGGAGAAATCCTCTATTTTTGTCTCAATTAATAATTACATTCAATGCCATTTCCAATTATATATTCATATTTTATTCAGGCCACATTGCATTGAAGCACTCAGACTTTCCTGAAATTACTTTACTTATGTTATGTGCATGATTCTACAATGAATTTCAAATCAAATTTGCATGAAAGTTGAATTTAAATGATATGCCATTACACATGCATCATATGCATATTTTTGGATCTTAATTCCTAACATGAAAATTGCATAACTAACCCTAAACTTTTAAGGAAACTTGCAAGCTCTATTTAAATTAGCATATTCCCCGCATTAGAGTCACGAAAGTGTCAGCGAACATTATATCCTCTTTTTGTGAATTTATTGGTCTATTCCTCCCTATGGATACAACATTTTCACTGTGGTTAAAATTGATATTTAGTTTTGATTAAGAGATTTCCACCACATTAATTACAACGGCATATCCTCTATTGCTATCATAACTAAGTGAAAATCTCTCTACCACCTGTCCTTAGGTTTGGTAGCCTAAAGGTCTACAGACTCCTAGAATCTGTCCTAAGATTATGGATGATTTAGTCTACTTTTATCCAATCAATCCAACCAGTTAGAAGGAGGGACTAGGGAGAAGATTCTTCCTTTGGCTTGCGTCTTTGGTTTCTAGTGTACCCCCCAACCGCAATCATTTGATGCTACTCCCCTAGCTAGACATCAGATTGACTAGTATAAGCAAGTTAATCGTGAACAATCTTAATTTGGGCCCTGAAGAGTGAATCGCTCTTTATGGCCAACATCTAATCAATTCTAGTTAGGCTTGGGATGTTGGTCCTTCTAGAATGTGATGGGCCCTTAATGGGTTGTGCCCTTAATGATTTGTTTGAGAGCATGTGTATGTGCAAAACCAAGAAGTTTTCAAGCAAGATTATTAAGAATAAAGTGAGTTTTAAGATTCAGATCTTGCTTAGTAGCTTTTAGGATTCAAATATTAGGTATATTCAACCAAGTTTTTAGGAGGCAAACCAAATTTGAAATCACAAGTTCAAGTGTTTTTCCTTTATAAATCAAGAAATATGGAATGCCTGGCTTAACCTAAATATTGAATCCTATGGGGCAACTACAAAATGAATCAATTTTAAATTAGGTGGTGCGGTTCAAACAATTAAATCGAGTGACCCAAATGCACCACCAATTAGGCACGCAGAGATGATTAACCTAGACTGATTTCTACTCCTTTATGTGTTGCTTTGTGTGTACCAATTCCACAGGTCAGAATCCCGATTGAGTAGATAAAAATCAAGTTAGGTTATGTGCCACAAATGTGGGTGTATGTAGTGTGTATGTTGATTTGTCCCACAAGAAGTATCTTTCTTTTTTTTTTATAATATGCGAGGGTGAGATGAGTGGAGGTGGCAAACAAGACAAACAAATTCTATCCTAGGGTTTATGCAAACACCTAAGTAGATTAGGTCTTAGTTATGAATGTGGCGAAATGAAACTGGTGGGGGGGAATGTGGGGGACACTTATAAATTACTTTACCCACACTCTACTCCAGTCTACCACACTTGGATCTCCATGCTAGGGTACTTGCAAGACAGCAGATCAGAGACAAGTGGGGTTAATAATATGTAAATGTAAAGAAGCACAGAAAACAAGAAAGTAAATTCCGTTGCCTCCCCGGCAACGGCGTCAAAATGAAGAGGCATGTTTCGTGAATTAAAATAAGGGTTTGGAGAACCCATCATCATAGTTCGCAAAACGCATCTATCAAATACAATTTATAATCGAAACTCAAGGTTAGTCCCGGGTCGAACACAGGGAGGCAATGTTTACTTTGTTTGAAAACCGCGCTTCATTTTGTTTCTTTTTGGTATCTTGAGGTTTTGTTGTTTCTGTGTTTTTTTGGAATAAAAAGACAAGCAAGACAAGTTCACAAAATGTGATAGAACACAACTATGTTATATCACACAAATGTTTATTACAATAATCTATGAAAGCATAAAAGAGATAGTGGTGAGAAGATATCTCCCGAATCAGTTGTTCGGTGAGACAACGACGCCTAGCAGAAGCTTGGATGAAGGAGGTGAGATGCAAAACGACGGAGATGAGATGCAGGACGACGTCGAGTAGAGGAATGCTTCGTCGAAGCTCTGGAATGGAGGTGAGGAGATGGAGGAAATCTTCTACCAGAATGGAGGTAGGAGGACAGCTCCAAAGCAACCTATGAAGCTGGTGGGATGATGGATGAATATTTGGTGGGAAATAGGATCATTACACTAATAGGAGGCTGATGTAAACATGTTTATATTACATAAAATGTCTATTTATGCATGTTCTTAAGCATAGAATTGCATTACATACTATAGATATTGCATAGCATGCATCATCTTGCATTTAGATTAGTCTGAATAAAATGGAGGTTAATTGTCCCCTTTATATTCAGGGACAGGGCGACTTTTTATCGGGGCCTCAGATCGAAGATCCAACCGTACGAATCTGATCAGGGTAACGATTGGAGTTCAACGACTCCATGATCGCCCTAATCAGATATCCATAGCACCAGACAGAGATTGAGGAACCCTAGAAGATCAAGTGCCAAGATGGTGTGAATCCGCACTTTAGACAACAAATCCGATCGCACGAATGGGTTCGGATCGACTATCGCAGCCTAACGACGTAAAAATCGATCCAATTTGATACCTGTGGCACCATCTACATCACTCAGAAGATGGACGGCCAAGATGGCACCACGTGGCACCATCTCGGCCACCCAGCCGACCGCACCATCCGCTGAAGCACTTCTAGCCAGTGCTTCACCGCCGTTGGATCAAGATCCAACGGCTGCGAGGCACGCGCACTTGAGTTATGCGCTCGACACAAACGCACCGTAGCGAGTTGGTCTAGCGCCTTAACGAGGCGAAGAGATGCGGGATCGAGCCCTCGCATGCCTTAAATTAGAGTGGGCGTGCGGGCACGATCAGCCGCGTGATGAAGATCCAACGGAGTCGCGCGGCCGATAGCGTTCACGTGCCATCTGACCCCCCCACGTGACACAGGATCTCACACGCAAGGTGTGCAATTGAGGCGCGGCGAGGAAAGCTCTCAACCGTCCGATCTCATGATCGAATGGTCAAGATCTGATGGACATAGGCGCGTGTTGAGGTGTGGGGAGGCGAGCAGGCACATGAGCGCCGCCCACGAAGGCCACGTTCAGGCTTTTAGTGATGGATTTATCCATCACTAAATGTCCTGAATTAATGATTTTCAAAATGTAATGACCAAAATGCCCTCACTCCTTTCAACTATAAAAGGAGACACCCTCTATACGAATTTCTCATCCCTTCTCTTCTCTCCCTCTCCAAAGCTCAAGAGAAGCTATCCCACACCCGGGATGCTTCTCAAGAGATAAAGTAAAATTTTCGCCCCCATTTCAGAAGCGGATCCTACGACGACGATGACATGCTGCCCCATTCTTATTCTTCCTAACTTAACCTCCTTCTTCCCGCTTCGTTCTTCATCTTCCAGGCGTCATCTCGTCCGGCTCATCCTCCAAGTGATCATT
The DNA here is from genome assembly GCA_037157565.1 of Thalassia testudinum. Lineage (NCBI taxonomy): Eukaryota > Viridiplantae > Streptophyta > Magnoliopsida > Alismatales > Hydrocharitaceae > Thalassia > Thalassia testudinum. Next base: position 51,819,927 of record JAZHRO010000035.1, on the reverse strand, counting down.
GAGGAGGATATCTCTCTCTCTCCATTCTTTTTACTGCTTTCTAGAGTAGATTTACTGCTTTCTAGTGTAATCATTTCCTGCTTTCTAGTCGTAATTAGTGTAATGAATAATTTTTGATAATGAAATCCATGTTTATTCTACATCCCTTTTGCTTTCATTTGTAATATTCTCTCTCTCTCTTCTATTTATTCTTTGTTAAATAGTTTTCAATCAGCTATTCTATTTCGTGACAAATAAAACAAACGCGTATTTTTAATCAAACGTCTGCCTCCCTGAGTTCAACCTGGGATTTCTATTCCGGTATAAATTTTATTTGTTGAACACGAGTTCTTCGCTTTCAAACTACAACGACAGGTTTTCAAAACCAAATACGATAGCGTAGTACTTCATCATTTCAGCATCCATTTTCAAAACCAAATACGATAGCTGACTTCCCCGGCAACGGTGCCACAAAATGTTGAAATGACGAAGTACTACATATCGTATTTGGTTTTGAAAACCTGTCGTTGTAGTTTGAAAGCGAAGAACTCGTGTTCAACAAATAAAATTTATACCGGAATGGAAATCCCAGGTCAAACTCATGGAGGCGGACGTTTGATTAAAAATACGCATGTTTTATTTGTCACGAAATAGAATAGCTGGTTGAAAACTATTTAACAAAGAATAAATAGAAGAGAGAGAGAATATTACAAATAAAAGCAAAAGGGATGTAGAATAAACATGGATTTCATTATCATAAATTATTCATTACACTACACATTACGACTAGAAAGTGGGAAATGATTACACTAGAAAGCAGTAAATCTACTCTAGAAAATAGTAAAAAGAATGGAGAGAGAGATATCCTCCTCGACGATCGCTTGGAGGATGAGCCAGATAGTACAATGCCTGAAAGACAACGAACGAAGCGGGAAGAAGGAGGTTGAGGTAGAAGAATAAAGAACAGGGCAGCGCGTCATCGTCGTCGCGGGATCCGCTTCCGAAATGGAGGTGAAATTTTGACTTTATCTCTTGAGAAGCAACTCGGGTGTGGGACAAGCTTCTCTTGAGCTTTGGAGAGGGAGAGAAGAGAAAGAAGGGGTGAGAAATTCGTATGGAGGGTGTCTCCTTTTATAGTTGCAAGGAGTGAGGGCATTTTGGTCATTACATTTTGAAAATCATTAATTCAGGACCTTTAGTGACGGATAAATCTGTCACTAAAGGCCTAAACGTGGCCGTTGTGGGCGACGCTTGCGCACCCACTCGCCTCCCCACGCCTCAACGTGTGCCCACGTTCATCAGATCTTGACCATCTGATCATGAGATCGGACGGCTGAGGGCTTTCCTCGCCGCACCTCAACTGCGCACCTTGCGCGTGAGATCCCACGTCACGTGGGGGCGTCAGATTGCACGTGGATGCTATCGGCTGCGCGGCGCCAATGGATCTTCATCGCGTGGCTGATCGCACTCGCGCACCTGCTCCAATTTGAGGCATGCGGGAGCTCGATCCCGTGCCTCTTCACCTCGTTAAGGCGCTCGACTAACACGCTACGACATGTTTGTGTCGAGCGCACAACTCAAGTGCGCGCGCCTCGCAGCCGTTGGATCTTGATCCAACGGCGGAGAAGCACTAGCCAGAAGTGCTTCAGTGGATGCGTGCGGCTAGTTAGGCGGCCGAGATGGCACCACGTGGTGCCATCTTGGTTTTCCATCAACTAAGTGATGTAGATGGTGCCACAAGTATTGGATTGGATCGATTTTCGCGCCGTTAGGCTGCGATCGTTGATTCGAACCCATCTGTATGGTCAGATTTGTTGTCTGAAGTGTAGATTCACACCATCTTGGCCCTTGATCTTCTAGGGTTCCTCAATCTCTGTCTAATGCTACGGATATCCGATTAGGGCGATCTTGGAGTCGTTGAACTCCAATCATCTCCCTGATCAGATCCATACAATTGGATCTTCGATCCAAGGCCCCGATAAAATGTCACCCTATCCCTGAACATAAAAGGAGACAATTAACCTCCATTTTATTCAGACTAATCTAAATGCAAGATGATGCATGCTCTGCAATATCTATAGTATGTAATGCAATTCTATGCTTAAGAACATGCATAAATAGACATTTTATGTAATATAAACATGTTTACATTAGAGGCCTTTGGAGCTTGAGAGTAATCTCTAATGGAGCTTTGGTAGGCTACTGGAGCTTAGGAGTAGGTAGGAGTAGAGTAGGTAGAGATGAAGAGGAATGGGGGGTGTAGGGGTGTTTATATAGTTGTGGAATGGAGGTGGTTTGCACACACAGACCTTTAGTGACATTTAAGACATTGTTAAAGAGCTTCCAGGGAATCACTAAAGCATTCTCGTGCCTTGGATAGCGCTTGGAAGCTCGGCTACACCTGGCGTAGGGCGTGGTGATCATCAACCATTGGATCAGGCGTGGATGGCTAAGATCGCAAGGAGAGAATGCACGCTCACCTGTATTTGAATCACGCACTGCTAGCACATGCATTAACAGCCGTCGGATGGAGCATCGCACTGCTGAGACTCTCTCGTAGATCGTGCCTCATTGATTTGAATCACGCGTGCCTCACGCGATTGTGAGGATCAGACGGCGGACGTGACTCCTGGTCATCTTAAATGCACACTCCAGATGGCGCGCATGTGTCCTCGCATTAGAGGGCGGCATCAGGTGGGGCGTGAGGAGTCTCGACCGCTCGATCAAGATCAAGCGGTCCTATTGCATCCAATACTATAGCGGTTATGGATGGATTGTGGTTCGAACCCACACCATCGCTTTGCGAAGTGGCCGCCTCACTGTGTGGCCAAGAAGGTGGATTGTCGCATGGAGGATGATGTGGTTGCACGTCTTGACCGTTGGATGAAGATCCAACGGTCAAGATGAAGCCTTTGCTGATGCACTTTGGAGGGAAGAGCCAGCCGATGGAGCACGCATCTCAGCCGTTGGATTGAGATCCAATGGCTAGGATCTCTTCTTACGGTGAGCTTGGGGCTTAATGGCTCAGATGGGTCAACCTGGATGGTGCCACGTGGCGCCATCTAGGCCAACCATCTTCTTTTTCTTGTAGAAAGTTCTACAGACCTCTGATCGGGGTGATTTTCTCTTTGACGAACTAAGATCGTCGCTCTGGATTCATCCGTACAGTCAGATTCTTCATCTAAAACCTGTAAAGATATTGCACTACCTCCTGGTCATAGAAAATGGAAGAATTAATGTACATAATATACAACTATCCTAAATGCCATGCAATGAATGTTGTGCAGTATTTATAACATGATATGCAATGCTAAGCCTAGGAACTATCATAAATAAGCATTTTATCATGAATTCATATGTGTTTATCAATTCCCTAAGGTGTATATAGGGTTTCTCGGTTAAAGGAGGCAAGGTCAAACTTCTAGTTCCAAAATAGGAACTAGAGAGGACCTCCAAACATCCAAAGAAGTGGTCAAACGACTTATACTTCAAAGTTGGACATCTGAAGAGTAGGTTGGACATCTAAATTTTGAATCAGTATTGGAGTTGGGTTCTAGCGGGTGTTTCTGCAGGAATTGAACATCCAAACACACTGTCTGGATGTCCAGAAGTGTGCTGGAAAGTGAGTTTGGGGTTTTCTAAGGTAGGTTTAGGTTCCTAAGGACTTGGGTATCCCAAATAGGTTTCGGGCACTAGTTTCCTGGTGTTTCTAAGGTCATGGATAGGGATATCCTCCTCTCCCCATTGTCTTGATCCAGCTTCTTCTTCTTCTCTTCCTTGCCTTATTCCACTTTATTTCACATCCTAGATCACTTTATTACCTGCAAACAACAATAGAAGCATTAAATAGCAAGATAATATTACATTGTTCTATGTACAACATTATAAAATGATGCAATGCATGATGTGCATGATATAAATACAATATTTACATATTAAGCTAGGTTTCTAACATTATTTAGGCTGACTAAGACCTATGCTTGCTATGCAATCAAACACCTCAAGGAGTGTTGGAGGATGTTATAGTGTGGGTCAAGGACTTTTATTTTCTTGTGGATTTTATTATCCTTGACATGGAAGTACCAAAGGATATACAAAACACACCCATCATACTAGGAAGACCTTTCTTAGCAACAGCCAAGGCAAACATAGACTGTGAGGATGGCCTTTTAGAATTGAAGTTTGGAGACAGGGAGATGAAGATAGACATTTTTAAGGTACAAAAGGGACCATCTTATAGTTTAATTGAAGAGATCTACTCTTTGGATTCTTTGAACAAGTTGGTTGAGGACACATTGATTGATTCACTTCATTAGAACCTCAATTCCCTTCTGCATCTGTCCTAACTCTTATTGGGACACCTGCTAGAGAGACTTTGGATTCACCTCCAATTCCTTTAATGTCTTTAGGATCTTCTGAGATCTTCACACCTGCTCCTTCATCTGATCCTACACCTGTTGAGCTTAATCGTCTTCCTGATTCACTCAAGTATGTCTTCTTAAGATAAGATCAGACTTATCTTGTGATTATCAACTTCACTTATCCTCTAATTAGGAATTACAACCCATTTCCATCCTGAGAGCACATAGACAGGCCATAGGATGGAGCTTAGCTGACATAACTGGCATTAGTCCTTCTTACTGCACTTAGATTTTCACTAAAGAAGGATCTAGACCTACCAAACAGCTACAACGTAGACTAAGCCCTACACTGCAGGAGGGCGTTAAGAATGAAATGATTAAGTGGTTAGAGAATGGAATTATTTTTCCCATCTCTAATAGTCAGTGGGTAAGTCTTGTTCAAGTAGTGCCTAAGAAGGTCGGACTTACTGTCATAACCACTGAGTCTGGAGAAGTCATCCCAACATGGATTGCAAGCTCATGGCGAGTATGTATTGATTACTGCAAGCTCAACCAAGCCACGAAGAAAGATTATTTCCCATTGCCTTTCATTGATCAGATACTGGAAAGATTGGTAGGGAATAGATTCTTCTACTTTTTGGATGGCTATTCAAGCTATAATCAAGTGGCAATTCACCTTGATGACTAGGAAAAAATGACCTTCACCTGCCCCTACAGAACCTTTGCTTTCCGTAGGATGCCATTTGGATTGTGCAATGCACCCTCTACTTTTCAACAGTGTATGTTTGCAATCTTTTCCAAATTGGTAGGTGATTGCCTAGAAGTCTCCATGGATGACTTCTCAATCTTTGAGAGAACATTTGAGACCTGTTTAGACCACCTGACCAAGGTCCTACAAAGATTCATTAAGGTGAATCTGGTACTTTACCGAGAAAAATCACATTTTACGATACCAAAAGGACTTGTCTTAGGTCACCTTGTTTCTGAGAGAGGAATTGACATTGACCGTGTAAAGGTAAAATTGATATCTAACCTGCCATTACCTTTCTCGATTAAGCAGATTCGATCTTTTGTTAAGCATGTTGGTTTTTATCGCCGCTTTATAGCAAACTTCTCAAAAATAGCCCAACCTCTCACCAATCTCCTTTCTAAGGATGTAGACTTCCAGATCTCTGACGATTGTGTTCGTGCATATATGACACTTCTTGATCTCGTTACCAAGGCACCAATTCTGCAACCCTCGGATTAGTCTCACCCTTTTGAAATTATGTGAGATGCCTCTAATTATGTAGTAGGAGTTGTCCTTGGGCAAAAATTGGATGGGAAACCTACAGTCATTTACTATGCTAGCAAGACCTTAGATGAAGCACAGAGGAATTACACAGTCACCGAAAAGGAATTGCTAGAAGTACTTGCACTAGAAAAATTTAGATCTTATCTTTTCGGTTCCCACATTATAGTCTACACTGACCACATGGCGGTTAGACATCTCACCAAGAAGGATGCGAAATCTTGTTTGATTAGATGGATCCTACTTTTACAGGAGTTTGATTTAGATATTTGTGACAAGGCTGGGAAGCAGAATGTGGTAGCTAACCACTTATCCCACCTTCCTTTTGAAGTAATTTCTCCTTCACTTCCAATTGTTGACCACTTCCCAACAAGCAATTGCTGGCCATTCATTCTGATCTTCCCTGCTATACTGACATTGTCAACTACCTGACTTCTAAAATCGTTCCCTCTAATTGGGCTCGACATCAAAAAGACAAACTTAAATCCAAAGCCAAGCACTACTAGTGGGAGGACCCATGGTTATTCAAACACTACAAAGACCAGATTCTTAGGAAGTATGTCCCTGATAAGGAGATAGAGGGCATTCTGTCGTTTTGCCATGACCAGGCATGTGGTGATCATTTCTGTGGCAAAAAGACCACTACCAAGATTTTGCAAAGAGATTTTTATTGGCCCACAATATTTAAGGATGCACACGATTATAGTAGGGCATGTTCAAGCAGTCAGTCTCTCAGCAGTATTGGCTGCCGAGACAATGCCCTTAAATCAAATTCTAGTGTACGAAATCTTTGACATATGGGGCATTGACTTCATGGGACCTTTTCCGAATTCTCATGGCTTCAAGTACATATTATTAGCTATGGATTATGTGTCAAAATGGATTGAAGCCATCCCCTCAAGAACGATCATAGAGTTGTGACACAATTTGTCTAAGATTATATCTTCTCTTATTTTGAGGTACCAAAAGCCATCATTAGTGATAGAGGGTTTCACTTTAGAAACACACTTTCAGTCCTTGCTACAAAAGTATGGGGTGGCACATAGGTTTGCAACACCTTATCACCCACAGACTAATGAATTAGCTAAGGTGACTAATCGGGAGATCAAGAAAATTTTGCAGACTACCATTAGACTGGATGGAAAAGATTGGTCTTCCCACCTTTCTGATGCATTGTGGGCATTTAGGATAGCTCACAAAATCTCATTAGGAATATCTCCTTGTTCGTCACACTTGATCGGGTTTTAAAAAGGTTGCGTTATAGTACAGCCGAAAAAAGTGTTCCAAACAAATACAATTTTATTACTCGAATTTTAAAGTCCGAGGTCGAACACAAGGAGCAAATTAGGGTTTAGAAATAAAGATCACAACTTTAGAATTTAAAAGAATATGCAATAAGATCAACGTTATAGTGCAAAAAGGATAGGAATAAATGTAAGGCACAAAATACTAAAGTAACCAATGTTTGTAAATAAAGCTCAAAATTGGATGTCTAATTTGTGAATCAGACGCCTTAAAATGACTATGATACTGTTCTTGGCTCTTTCTTTTCTTCTTCTTCTCTTGTTCTTCTTTCTCTATCTCTGACGGCTGCCTTCAATCTTCTTCTTTCTTTCTCCTTGTTCTCTAGCTTAGCTTTTCCTACCTTAGCCTTTCTCTTCCTCTGCCTTCAGCTTCTTCTTCCTTCAGTTTCTTCCTTCTCTTTCCTTTCTCTACCTTCCTTGCTTTCCTCTCTTTGGCTTTGGCTTCTTCCTTCTTTTGCAACCCTTCTCCTTCTTCTTCCTTAGATTCACTTCTCCTCTTCGACCTGCAGAGCAAAACCTACCCCCTACCCACGCGAGCTCTCTTCTCTCTTTTCTCTCTTAAGTTTGCCCTCCTAGAGTCACGCTTCTCAGGTAATTGGGTCAGGTACGCGCCCGGGACCAGCCCCATTGGCGTGCGGTGGTGGGTGAGGTGTGCTAGTCGAGTCGAGTCACCAGGTCCGCGGGGCATGGTTGCGGACGAGGCGGTCGGGTCGACTGAGAGAGGGACCTCACCCCGTGAGTTGGAGGCGATAAGCCTCTGATAGAAAATCAACTTATGCAGGTGCAGCGCTCCAAATCTTTCCAAGGTGGGACTATCTTCCCAAGCCCTTTCACGCATGCCTGCAGCAAAGTGTGCCTTCGATTGCAGCTACAACTACGACCCTGGACACCAATTGGAGGCCTGGACATGTTTGCGAAGGCTTTCCGTGCAACCTGGGACTGTGACCTGGAGCGGGCACGGCCTAGAGCAGCTTGCAGGCAAGCTTCAAGCTATGAGCCAATGGCGGAGAGCTCCTGGACCTGAAATCACCACAACGGCCTTGCGGCCACATTAAAAAGCTTAGAGAGCTTCGCCAAGGTGCGGCAAGTTCGTAGAGATGGTCGGCATGGCGTGGGAACGCCTGAGGGAGCATGCCTAAGGCACCCAAACGCACGAGAGATTTGGGTATCCACCCTCTTTCCATCTCCGACGACCCGGCGGAGGTGATTGCATGATCTCCACTCACTAGAAGGTTCGGCCAACACCTTTAAAAGGATCCCCAGACCCGGCCGCAGATCCTCAGCCTTGTTTTTGGCAGAGATTTCCCCGAATTTTCCTCTCTCCCATCTCCAGCCAAGAGACCCGCAAGCTCTGGCGACCTCCTCCCCTCCTTCTCGTCTCTCTGCTGCCATACCAGTAGCAGAGTCAACTCTGCCTCTTCCTCCCACGTTGCGCCATACCAAGCGCGCGTGCCCCTGACCTCATCCTCGTCGCCGCTCCCTCCCTCAGGGTTCTTCTTCTCCAACGACGGTAGTTACGCGCCGTCCACTCCGCTGCCTCCCTTCCTTCCAGACCACTCCAGATATCTTCTCACCATAAGGAACACTTTCCGCACCTCCACTGCCACTCCACACCTCCACAGTAGCCCCCCGAACAACTCCACATGGGCACGCATGCCTAGGCCATCCTGCGACCTGCAGCACCGTGCACCATCTTCGCCGTGCCACGGTGAAGGTGCCCAGCTGGTCTGATTAGGCCAATAGGCCGTGCTCGTGTTTGATAGGTTTCAGCTCCTGCCGCCATTGACGGTCGAAGCAGCTTCGCAGCAGCTTTAGGCATCAGGTCCTCCAGGCTTCAGGCGCAGCAAGTTCGCACGAGCAGTGAGAAGTCCTCGAGTCTAGCCAGGGGCACTGCAAAGCCAGCAGCCTTGGCGATTGCACGAAGAATCCTCTGCGGGCGCGCGCGATCTTAGGGCAGGCCAGATAGTCCCACATCGTGGAAATACAAGGCGCCGTTGTGGTAAAAGTTGAATTTGTGATATTGTTTGGTTGCCTCCGAACGCATAGGGGTGAGATCCCTCACCTGCCCTAGCGCCCGCCTCATCCGCGGTTTCACCACGCGAATCTGGTAGGATCCGACCGGGCCCTAACTTACGCACTCCTCGCGCATCACCCACCTGCAGGTGCGCCTGGTCCCGGGTGCGAAATCCGACCCGATTACCCGTGTGGCTCTGGGAGAGCGTCCTTGAGTGAATTGCTGAGAGAGAGAGACACGCGGGTAGAGGGGAAGGGATAGGTTTTGCTCTATGCAGGTAGGCTGAACATTGAAGAAGCAAACACTTAGCCGTTGCAGAAGGGAAAAGAAGAGAAGGAAGAGGCAAATGAAAGCAAAAAGAAGAATTGAAGAAATGGAAGAGCAGGAGTAGAAGAAGGAACTCTGAAGAAAGGAAGCTAAGCAAGGCAGAGATCTAAAAGAAGGAAGGACTGCAGAAAAGACAAAAAGAAAGGAGAAGGCAGAAGGGAAACAAAGGCAGGAAGAAGAAGTCTTCGCAGGAAAGGGAAGAGAAGAGAAAGAAGTTCAAAGACCTATGGATCAGAAGAAGAAGAGCCAACAAAGAAGAAGAAGGCAGAAGAGAGAAAGAAGACTACTTTTAAGACATCTGATAAAGAAATCAGACGTCCAATTTTGTTCTCTTTTAGCAATACTTTTTATAACTCGCTCTTTTTGAATCAATTATGTTCATTTAAAAGTTGTATTCTTTGGTTTTGAAAGTACTGAGATTGCTCCCTGTGTTCGACCTCGGAGACTCTAGTTTTTCGAGTAATAAAATTCTCTATATTTGTTTGAACATTTTGTCGGCTATATTACAACGTGTTATCTTTTAAAACCTCACAAAACCGTGCGAACAATAGGGTATGATGAGGTATGGTTCATCATAGCTAAATTGCCCAAGTTAAGTTAGAATCTAGGTTAGACACTATCTTCTTAACATAATAAATGAGTTAAATGTGAGAATTAATGGAAAAGACCAAAAACACTCAATTTGTGTTAAAAATGCATAATTAGGTCACTTTTGAGATATTTTATTCATAAAATACAATTGGCTGATCCAAATGTCAATTGAACACCTATTTAAGATTCAAAGTACAAATGAAGGGTTGAATTAAGTTCCAACATGTTTAGTTAGCATTCCACTAAAATCTCCTTACATTTGTACATCACTAAGACCTTGTATTTAGAGTTTAACACTTAGATCCTTTTGTGATTACATTTTACTCACATACAAAGTTGTAGGGCCTTACTTGTAAGCAATTAAGGACTGTTCTGCATTTATATTGCCACTTATGGGCCTTGTCTACAAACTTCACACCATTTCAGTTGAGGGCTATTCGTGCAGTTGTTCCAATAGACCTGATGCTCAACATTCATCCACTGTTCATCACGAAGAATAGGAGAAATAGCCATTGTCCGTTCATCGACTCATGAGATCAACGATGGATCTTCCACCATTAACTCAGTGCTGGTGCACGCAGCATCGCATCCTCATATAGATCTCATCCAATGGATGAATTCTTGCATGAAACTTCCTGCGCTTCTCTCAAACCCATCCGCACCATTTAGCCCCAAATCACCCCTCCTTCAAATGCAGTGACCACACTTGCTCATCACTTATATAAACAGCTCAAGTGTAACCTTAACAAAGGAGGCAGCTCCCTACTACTTCTCTCGAGCTACCATTAATCCTCTCTAGTTTCTCCCACCCCATCATTTAGTCTGCCTATGACAGCGGTGGACTTGTCCTCCTCCATTCTTCCTCACCGCTAAGGATGGCATACACCTGAGGGCAACTGTGGAGCTCCTCTAGCAAGTTCTTCTTTGACCGAAGATCCTCCCTCTCTTCTTTTTCTTCAACCACCGGTTGGATACCCAAAGGTCCTATTCATCCAATTAGTATAGGTTTTAATTGCTTTCGTAGATTATATTTCTTGCCTTCATAGATCAAGTAGGTAGTATAGATCATGATTTACTGTTTGATTGACTTAGATTAGAGTTAGATGGTGGTCGAGCCCGGATAGGTGTTTTAATATGGTGATTTTATCGTTGGAATGTGTATAGTGGTTAACCTAAATCGGACCTAACCATCTCTTTACAAAATTTTTAACCTGGCCTACTTGATTTTATCTTGGTCACTTTTAGGCCCAGGGTCGAACTCAGGGAAGTAGGGTTACAAGTAAAGTTTCTACGCCTGTCCTACAACGAATCTCTTCCATTCGTTTATTGTGTTTTTGGTGTTTTTCTATTTAAGATTTTTTTCTGATAATCTTGGTCCTTGAGGCACACCCTCAAAATTAGGTTCTTGGCTTTGAGCTAAATCAGGGTTCCAAAAATGGGTCTTGCTATTCGCAAGACGGAGTACCTGCAAGTCAAGGATTATCTTTTCTCTTCTATATATCTTTTTTATCTTTTTATTGGCAGGAAAGAAACAGAAATAAAGTAAATATAGTATATGTATATATGTATAAAGGGGTAGGGGTGGAGGCGGAGATGGAGTGTAGCACGGTGTCAAGTCAGTCGTCGTCTAGAAAGACGCAACCAACAGGACGAGGTGCTGCATGGCGTGTAAGGTGGATGGTGGAAGATGTGTGTGAACATGCTTTTTGTACGCATGTATCGGGGAATATCAGCAACTGGTGCAGATATTCCCGCGATACAACGTATGGTAAGTAATGTGAAAATATATATATATATGTAAATATATCTATATGTATATATGGTTATAAATATATAGGTATATATGTAGTTATATGTATATATATATGTATATATATATGTATATGTATATATATATATATAAGTATATGTATAGATATATATATATGTATATATAACTATATAGATGTAAATATATATATATATATAGTAATATATGTATATAGATATATGTAGATAGATATGTGTATATATATATATATGTATATATAGTTATATAGATGGATATGTATATATGTATGTATATATATATATATGTATGTATGTATGTATGTATAAGTATATGTGTATATATATGTATATATATATATAAGTATATAGATGTGTATATATAGATATGTATGTATGTATATAGACTAATACATATCTATAAGTACTAATATATGTATATATAAGTAAATAGATATATATATATGTATGTATGTATGTATACTAATATTTTAACTATATAGATACTATTATATGTATAGATATAAGTATATATATATATGTATATATTTCAATATATATATGTATATGCATATATATATATAAGTATATAATAATATATAAGTGAGAGTGTGTGTGTGCGAGAGTGTGAGTGTGTGTGTGTATGTGTTTCTGCAGAGAGAGAGGGAGTGTGCTGTGAGAGAGAGAGAGAGAGCACGAGAGAGAAAGGGCTTCTGCTGAGGAAAAGAGAGGCGTTTAAGTCGTCTGAGGCAACCAGGCGTTGCTTGAAGGTTCCACGCGTGCGCCCAGGCAATTATGCGCGCGGAGAGGCATGCTCTGGAGGGAAGTGGGCGTGGAGAGGAAAGGCTACAGCGCACCACACTGCGTGAAAAACTGGAGCTGGCAGACGCAGGCGCACGCGGGCGAAGACGCGGGCGAGACAAGCGTTGGCAGAGGACCGTACGCAGACGCGCAGGCGGGCACTAGAGCGGGACGCGGGGCGAGACGTGCGTGCAGGCAAACAGCGGCAGCGGCGCACCAGGTGACCGGTTAAGTGAGAAACTTACCGGTCACCACACTGTAGCCACAGTGTTCCGCAGACTGGCGTGAACAGTGGCTACAGTGCATGGCCGAGCCGCGCTACCGGGTACGCCCGGTGCTGTGAGTGAGGGCGGCTTGGACGTGGCTCGGCGCGCGCGGAAGAAGGTCTACGCCGGCTGGGCTGCGGGGAGAAGCGGTGTTTGTGCGAAGAAGCTGGAGGCGAGGGCGCCTGCAGGTGCGTGCGGAAGGCCTACGTGCGCTGCTACCACCTTGCTGCTACTGCTGTGCGGCTTGGCCGGCTGCTGCAGGGCGTGCGGTGGCCGGTTGAGCTTCACAGCTTAAAGCTATGGTGTAATGGTGGAAATGGCATGGAAAGTGAAACAGGGAAGAAGGCCACCACGCCCACTGACTCTTTGATGAGCTGGGCGGTGGTGGTCTCATGGTGGTGGGTGTGCACCACAGTGATGACTCCTGCCCGCAGAGTGGCTCCTCTGAGGAGGAGGTCCTGCGTATGGAGGGAGAGGGAAGGAGATGGTGGCCTGGAGAAGAAGCAGCCTTGGGTTCTATTGGCTGGACCAGGCTCGACTTCAAAGAAGAAACCGTGCCCTTTTAAAGAAGAAGAAGGCATGCACAGCCATGCCCTGGCTGTGCATGCCTCAGCATGGCTATGCAGGGCAAGCTGCCACAGGGAAGGGCCTGAGCAGGGAATGGCTGAGCAGGACATGGCGCGAAGAAGAAGAGGTTGCCATGCATGCCTTGCAGCCGCGGGAAGAAAATCAAAAATAAATAAAAAATGAAGATGGAAATTTTGCAAAGAAGCACTTGAAGAAAATGTGAACTGCGAGGCCATTTTATTCACTCTCCTCCCCTCTCAATTAAATGCATGCAAGCATGTATTTTCACAAATGCGACTATGGAACCCTAATATGCACTGGTAATGCTAGGAAATAGCACAAGATGGCACAATTGCAGGTGTATTTTTGTGGTGAAATCATTAGACTAGCATAGATTTGGATTTCGCCAAATCACACCTCCCTGATCAATTCAAATCAGAGAGGCAAATTCACTTTCTCTCGCATGTTCATTGATCTTCCTTTACACCTCACGATCACATTCATTCATTTCCCTCGTGTTTTTAATCTACAATCCACCCCATCCATCACAACATGTTCGGATCTGAAGTTCTCTAACTTTCAGATCTGAATAGCACTCAAATTCACCTGGAGGTCTAATATAGACACATTTATTTAGGTTAAAATGCCTATTCATGCATGTTCCTAAGCTTAGATTTGCATTTCATGTTATAAATATTGCATCGTATGCATCATTCTTCATTTAGAGTAGTTGTATATGTTTTTGGTTAATTAGGCCCTTTTTATGGTCAGGAGAGAAGAGGATTTATTTCAAGGCCTCAGATGGATGATCGAACCATACGAATCTGATCAAGACGATGATCGGACGCTAACGCCTCCGAAATCATCTAGATCGGAGTCCCGTAACATCATATGAAGTCCGAAGAAGATCAACAGCCAAGAGGGCAAGAGACATACTTACAGGCTTCGGATGAAAAATTCAACCGTACGGATGGATCCGGAGCAACGATCATAGTCCAACAACGTAGAAATCAACTCGATCCAAGCACCGTGGCACCCTCTGCAACAGAAAGAAGAATGGACAGCCTAGATGGTGCCACGTGGCACCATCCAGGACACCAAACACTGGCCAGCAGTCCCAGCACTGCCTCCTCATCATCTCTAATCTCACACTACAGCCGTTGGATCAAGATCCAACGGCTGAGGATTCATCTCCACCGCGTGCGTTAAGACGTCCACACAACAATCTGGACGTCTTGGCGCGTTGGTTGGAGAGAGGCACTACCAAAGGAGGGCCACGGGTTCGAATCCCTGCAGCCCCCCCAATTACCAATTGAGTACACATGAAGCACTGCAGCACACTACACACAGCCGCAGCAGCACGCAGCAGCAGCATAGCACATGCCAGCGCGCGACACGACGCCTGGAGCATGGGCACATGAAGCACGTAATGCCAGCAACGCGTGCCAGCGGGGCATGACCAGCGAGGATATGCATAGATCATCAATGACGCTTGCAGCTGTCACTAATGGCCCTTGTGTGCCAACAAAGGAATTGAAGGCGCAAATCTGCAGCGACAGAAAGGGAGAATCTGTAGCGACATTTACGAACGTCGGTAATGACCCATATACGAATTTATTCTTCCTCCACTATAAAAGGACCTACCCACCACCATTCCAAACCATCTCTTCCTCTCTTCACCTCACCACCTCCAAGGCTCTAGAGAGAGCTTGTCCCAAGCTCGGGATGCTCTTCTAGAGCAGAACCAAACTTTTCCCTACCTCTCACCCCCCTTCCTGGAGCATCTCGTGATGATCCTCCCTTCAGGAAGAAGATCCTCGCCATGACGTCGTCCTGCCCTATCCTCCGTCCTCCGGCTCCATCCTCCATCGTCCCACTCCTCACCACCTTCCTCTAGGCAACGTCAAAGTGAGTCATCCTCTGAGCAACCATCGAGGGGGATTTCTCTCACCTCATTCTATCTTTTTATGCTTTCGTAGTGTAGATTTTCCGTTTTCGTAGTGTAACATTCGTTTATAAATAGATGATTATTTCTCTCTCTTTCTCTCTCTCTCTTATATTGTTGCAAGTAGATTAGCTAGAAGTCATCAACCTAATCTCTTGCTTGCTAAAAACTAAAGAAAATTAGAAAAGATAAAAATGACCAAAAACAAATAAAAGCGAAGTGCAGATTTTTCAAAACCAAACATTCGCCTCCCCGTGTTAGACCCGGGACTCACTTTTCAAGTTTCGGTTATAAATTTTATTTGATAGACGTGTTTTGCGA
Organism: Thalassia testudinum; assembly: GCA_037157565.1. Taxonomy (NCBI): domain Eukaryota; kingdom Viridiplantae; phylum Streptophyta; class Magnoliopsida; order Alismatales; family Hydrocharitaceae; genus Thalassia; species Thalassia testudinum. The sequence continues at coordinate 51,804,393 of JAZHRO010000035.1, read as the reverse complement.
GCTACGACGACGGGTCCTCCAACCCCCGATTTCATTTAGCGAAACGCACCTCAATCATTTCGACAACACTCTTTGGTTTTTATCGCGTTTTCCCGCATTACTTACATATTTCTCTAACCTATCTTTCTTCTTCAATTTATTCTCTTGCAGGAACCCGATCGTGGGGCCGAGGGCAGTAGATTGGAGTAAAGTGCGGGTAGAGAATTCTGTAAGTTTCCCCCCACTTCCCCACCGACTAATTCATTTCACCACACTAATAACTCAAACCCAAATCATCTTAGGTGCTTTCTATAAATCCTAAGATAGATCTAGTTGTTTGTTTGTCACCTCCACTCATCTCACCCCTACATATATTAAAAAAGAAAAAATATATATATTCTTCTCTTGTGGGATTTTCTGAAAGCTACACACTTAACACCCACAATTTCTCACCCTAAGGCGCACAATCACATCAATTCTACCACTTAACAGGGATCTGACGTGTGGACCTGGTACACTTAACTCAACACACAAATAAGTGAGTAGAAATTTGATTAGGTGAAGACTTTTTGTGTGCCTTAATCTGTGGTGCGAATAGGCTAATTGATTGATTTGTTTGGTCCACACCACTCAAATTAAAAGTGATTCATCAATAGCTTGCCACTTAGGGTTGATTTTTAAGGTTGAACCAAGCACTCCACATTTTTTCTGATTTCTAAAGGAATACATCATCACCAGTGTTTGTAAAACCTGGAGTGTTCTACTGAACCCTGATTGAACAAACCTAAAGATTAAACCCTAAAAGCTACTAAACAGGGTTAAACCCTAAAAGACACATCATCAAATAACCTTGTTTATAAACCCTGGTTGTGCACGCACACACATTTGAATTGATCATTAAGGGCACAACCCATCTAAAGTGCCCATCACATTCCAAGAGCGCAGTCATCCCAAGCCTAATTAAAATCGAGTAGACGTTGGCCTTAAGGATTGATTCGCACTTCAGGGCTTAGATTGAGTTTTTTTCGATTAATCTGCTTTTCCTGGTCCATCTAATGTCTAGCTAGGGGAGTAGCATCAAACAACCGTGGTTGGGGGGTACACTAGGAACCAGAGGCATAAGCCAAAGGAAGAACCTTCTCCCCAGTCCCTCCTTCTAGCTAGTTGGATTGACCGGATAAAATTAGACCAAATCATTTATAATCTCAAGATGGGTCCTGGAGTCTATAGGTCTTTAGGCTACCCACATAAGGATGGGTTTGGTTGATTGTACTGCAGGGCACCTTTCTCTCTTCTATTTTTCCTCCTATTCTACCATGTATCCTTCCACTTCCTACATGCATTTCCCATCCTATCCTCCTACGACCACTTATCCCCAAGATGATTACTATTTCGACTTGACTTGTAATTACCCATCCACTAGCCGAGATGACTTTGATTAGGGATATGAATACGGACCTCAGTGTCCAGGGCCTAACCCTGGACAACAAGACTATGATTACTATCCTTCCCAGAGCTACAAAGATTATAGATCTCCATCCTTTGATGATCAACCTAACCAGATCTACAACCATGAAGGATATGTTAATTATAACACTTACCCTCCCCAGAATTATGCTGAATATAGGCCTCCACCATTCTTTAAACAACATGAAATGACCTACTATCAGGGAGGGACCCGAGAACCTCAATATCTTGACTCCCCTAGATTTAACCCAAACCCACCCAACCCTGAACCGAACCAGTCGGTTCAGGTGAACCAGATCCAGGATAGGGTGTTGGTTGATTTGAGGAACACTATACAATCTTTAGAAGCTCAGCCAACACCATGCATTGAAGCATTGGAGCCTATGATCAAAATGATTGATGAACTTAATAGTTCTCTATTGGATTTGCTCCAAAATGTTAAGGATAGGGACCTGGTTGAGTTTCTTCTTGGGAAATTGTAGAGGTTGAGGATGAAATTTGTGGTTGCCCTAGTCAAATCTTAGGATGATTCTCAAGATGAGCCCCCTTCAGGAGAGCCAATGTCTAAACCTGCCCAGGCACCTGTCGAGGGGGATACATTTTCTGAGACCGAGGATGACCAGGTTGGGCTAGAGCAACCCATTGCAGATGAACCGATTGATTCACCCGAGATCCCCAAGCCAGGGAGCAAGGAAAAATATGTCTCTTTAAACCAGGAAATGACAGTCAATTTTGAGACATATATAAATGAAGATCATCAATTCTTTGACTTTGAGGGTGAAGAATCTTTAGGTGAAGTCTCACTTGAGCATAAGGAAAATGATTTTAGTGAGACAAACGGGCATGAGGAATCTGATGAACCATTTGACAACCCGATAATAGAGGAATTTGATTCGGTTGGGGTTAACTTGGAGGATCTGAATCTTGAAGATTCAATCAGTGACCCTGTTCCTCATCCGCACCCTAAAGAGTTGGCTTCTGAGATTATTGTGCCCAAGTCAACCTTGATTCAGCCATGATTTCTAGACTTGGGTAAATCTTATTGGGTGAACGGTATGCTAGAGGTCCCAAAGCTTGAGCACTTGATGTTGGACAATAGAAATGGTGAAATAAAAATTTGGGAGGCTAATTTTGAGGGAACTTTCATTTTGGATCTAAGGGTGCCTATTGACCTGAAACCACCTACTTTCTACCAGGACCCTTACGATATCTTTCATGAACAACCTAAGCTCAAAATAACTGATTATTTTTCTGAGCTGAACATTAAGTGGACATCCAAACCTATTGAACCATCTTTACCCATTGTTCGACACTTTGGTCTTGGGTTGCACACCACTAAATTGCATGCCCGGCCCCGCAAACACAACAACCTTTGGTTTTAGGTGATTTTCATCTAGAACCTGAGAACCACTCGACCCTGGGGCATGGGTCTGCACCATAATTTGGTCCACATTTGTGGACACCTACTGGCAGGTCATGTGATCAATATTTTTATTTTGATTCTGACCAGCACTTGTGATTTCCTAATTTCTTCTTTGTATGTATGTTATGCCTAACTGAAGGCATTAAATTTAGCACGTGTTTATATTTCACGTTCTCTGCAAAGCTGACCTGATTTTCACATTATTCAGGTGATATTCTGTTTACTCCAGCTTTTCATGTCTTTATTTTTACAATGAGGACATTGCATCATTTAGGCATGGGAGGGTGGATAATCAATTCCTGAAATCACTTTGTTAACTTCGTAGAATTTCTTTTATGGTCCTCTAAGATTAAAAAAAAATTAAAATTTGAAAAAGATAAAAAAGAAAGAAATTAGGAAAAGAGAACTTAGGCATTTGGAAGTTAATAACTTTAGGAAATGATACGATAAGAATTGAATACTTAAACTCTTTAAGTCTTCAGGCTTAATTAGCTTGGGTGTCCATTCGAATGTGGATTGAGTCTTGAGCTCTCACTAAGTCAATCTTATTTTAATTCGGTAAATAATTTGGGATGATAAGAATGCGACTTATCAACCTGCCCTCTGATTTGAGGGGATTTTAAGTCTAAGCATTTACACACTTTTTGCACTGACTCACTTTTCGACTGTTTCTTCGAAAATTGGGTAGTTAATGAACTACCTAGGGTGGTATGGCTGGTAAGTTGTCAATGGTAACAGTTTATTAGCTAATTGTCCAGATCTCATACACAAGACCATTTTCTTTGTGCTGCCTTTAGGTAAATCTTAGATCAAGGAAGCCACCTACTTAGAAAAAAGAGAAAAAAAGAAATACCCAAAAAGAAAGAAAAAAAATAGAAAAAGGTCAAAATTAAGAAAAAAAACCACACTTCACCGCACGAGTATGGCTAGCAAGTTGTCGTGGGTAACAGCCCATTGGCTCGATGTCCAAAGCCCAGCTCACAAAAATGCACAATAATTCCCAAAACACTTAGGGAAGAAGCGAGCAAGTAGAATAAATCGGGGAGATATACACTGGGTTCGCCCTTATGTTGACCCCATAAATAAAAGTAGGGAGAAAGCTACCATTCGAAAAAGTAAAAAGTAAACCTTTAGGCAAGGTCACCTAGGGTCGTAGAAACCCGAAGTCCATTTTAACGGTCGCCTAGTGAGTCTTTCACTCTTTTCACTAGATGCTTAGCCCTTAGAGTCCTTTTCGAGTCTTTTCCCAACACTCTCAAACTCCAAAAGTCCAAAAGAATAAGAAAAGAAGAAAAATAAAAAAAATGCATCTTCCCTTTTCAAATAAGGTGAGGACTTGGACAGTCTGCATTCTGGCAACACCTGGGTACTGTTGAGTCTTCGTACTTTAAGACCTTAGTTGATAATTTCTATTATTGTTAATAAACAACATACGCTTAAGCAATCGAATCCTAATTCTATTTTTATATATAGCATGTAGTTTAATTTTGCTAGGGACTAGCAAAAGATAGGCATGGGGGTATGATATAGACACATCTATTTAGGTTAAAATGCCTATTCATACATGTTCCTAAGCTTAGATTTGCATTTCATGTTATAAATATTGCATAGCGTGCATCATTCTGCATTTAAAGTAGTTGTATATATTTTAGGTTAATTAGGTCCTTTTTATGGTTAGGAGAGAAGAGGATTTATTACAGGGCCTCGGATGCACGATCAGACCGTATGGATCCGATCAGGATGACGATCAGCGGCTAATGCCTCTGAAATCATCTAGATTGAAGTCCCATAGCATCATATGAAGTTCGAGGAAGATCAACGGCCAGGAGAGCAATGCGACATCCTTACGAGCTTTGGATGAAAAATTCGACCATACGGACGGATCTAGAGCGACAATCGCAGTCTGGCAACGTGGGAATCAACTCGATCCAAGCACCGTGGCACCCTCTACAATAGAAAGAAGAATGGATAGCCCAAATGGTACCACGTGGCACCATCCAGGCAGCCCAACACTGGCTACCAGTCCCACCACCGCCTCCTCATCATCGCTGAGCTCACACCACAGCCGTTGGATCAAGATCCAACGACTGAGGATTCATCTCCACCATGTGCATTAAGGCATCCGCGCGATGATTTGGAGGTCTTGGCGCGTTGGTTGGAGAGGCACTCCCAATCGAGGGGCACGGGTTCGAATCCTCGCAGCCCCCCCAATTACTAATTGAGTGTGCATGAAGCACCGCAGAGCACCGCACACAACCACAGCTCCGCGCAGTAGCAGCACAGCGCATGCCAGTGCAAGCGCGCGACATGGCACGGGGAGCACAAGCACTTGAAGCGCTCAGCACCAGCAGCGCGTGACCAGCGAGGATATGCATGGATCTTCAGCAATACGGGCCTTTAGTGATGCTTGCAGCTGTCATTAATGGACCTTACATGCCAGCAAAGGAATTAAAGGTGTGGATCTTCAGCGACAGAAAGGGCTAATCTATAGCGACGTTTATGAACGTCAGTAATGACCCATATACGAATTTGTTCTTCCTCCTCCACTATAACAAGACCTTCCCACCACCATTCCTCTTCCTCTCTTCACCTCACCACCTCCAAGGCTCTAGAGAGAGCTTGTCCCAAGCTCGGGATGCTCTTCTAGAGCAGAACCAAGCTTTTCCCTACCTCTCACCCCCCTTCATGGAGCATCCCATGGTCGTCGCCTCACCTCCCTTTGGGAAGAAGATCCTCGCCGCAATGTTGTCCTGCCCCATGCCCCGTCCTCCGGCTCCATCCACCTTCGTCCAGCTCCTCACCACCTTCCTCCAGGTGACATCAGAACGAGTCATCCTCTGAGCAACTGTCGCGAGGGATTTCTCTCACCTCATTCTATCTTTTTACTCTTTTGTAGTGTAGATTTTCCGCTTTCGTAGTGTAACATTCGTTTATAAATAGATGATTATTTCTCTCTCTTTCTCTCTCTCTTATATTGTTGCAAGTAGATTAGCTAGAAGTCATCAACTTGATCTCTTGCTTGCTAAAAACCAAACAAAAAATAGAAAAGATAAAAATGACCAAAAGCAAATAAAAGCGAAGCACGGATTTTTCAAAACCAAACATTCGCCTCCCCGTGTTCGACCCGAGACTCACTTTTCAAGTTTCGATTATAAATTTTATTTGATAGATGCATTTTGCGAGCTACGATGACGAGTCCTCCAAACCCCGATTTCATTTTGCAAAATGCACCCCGCATCAAGGTCTCTCCATTCATTTCACCTGATCACAAAGACCCCCATCTAGTTTTAATTACATCAATTCTCTCGATTGACTTAGATTTGAGTTTTTCGCCCATTCGAGAGATTTGGATTCAATTTGGTTTGAAAGGGATTTAATCGAGTAAATTGAGTTTTTATTCATTTAATTAGATGCATTGCAATGACTCTGAGGGGTTTCAATTGGATTTTTACTCTCAAATGAGCATATTCCCAATTTATGCTTCATTTTGGGTAGCTTTGGCCAAGGAATCTCAATTGCACTGAGATGAGGCTTGGAAATGACCCATTTGGTTTTTATAGATTCACCTTGAGGTCCTAAACATTGATTGTTAGTGTTTAGGAGCTCTAGATGATCAAATCACTTTGGCAAACTCATATTAAAAGCCCTCCTGGGCAACAATGTCCTATAAATCAAACTGACTTCAATCTGTGAATCAAGGCTTTAATGAGGTTTGGAAGACCCTAGTGGAGGTTTTGAATCAATTTGTAAGTGGATTTAATGTCTAGTTAATACAATCCTCTTGCGTTGTCCTTGGCTAAGAGGAAGGGAATAAACTAGGGTTTTAGGGTTTTAAATCCTTTGATTTGGTTTTCAGTAAGTTCCAGATCTTTTAAATAGGTTTTGCAACTGTTGAAATGTGGATTTTAATGTGTGATTCAGATCTGATTGAATTTGCAGCTGCAGCAACAGCCCTATTTTTGCTTATGTAAAAGGGTTTTTTTGTAGGGTTTTGATCTTTGATTTTGAGTGACTTAAGAATGGAATGGTTTTGTTGGAATTTATTATCTTTAGATTTGGTTTTCTAGATCTAGGGATGGACCTTTTGAGCTCTGATCAGACCTTGAAGGCTTGATCTGAGCATCTGAGCAATTGAACAGCACCTACAGCTGCACCTAACAAATTGAGCAAGATTTGACCTGAATCTTAGGAGTTAATTGAGTTGTCAAATGTTTTGTAATGTAGAACCTAATGTCATAAGCTTTCATGTACTGTTATAGCTTACATCTGATCTAAAAATGGCTTGTAGTTGATGTTTGAAACTGTTAGCAGCATGTGAACTATATAAACTGTCCAATCTAAAATTTTAATGAAATCTAAAGTTGAAATTCATGTTTAAGGTTCTAGCATATTGAATGATCCTGTCTGGATGGTTTTGTCACCTTACATTTTAGTTTTAGATGTTAGAACTCAATTTTAAGGCTTAGGTCCATTGTCTCAATACTCATTTAAGCCTACATTGTGCCAAATTGTAATTACTTTAAAAAAATACACAAATAGTGTAAGAAAATAAAATAAATGTGTCTTGATTTAGGTTAGGAATAGTTTTAGATGTGTGTCAAGTTAGGATAGATTGTGAGCCCTCTAGTTAGTAGAACATACCAGTAGATGATTAAGTCTCTTCTAGTATTGAATAAAAGAAAAACACAACAAAACACCAAAAAGAACCTTCTTCCTCTCTTCTCACCTTTTATCTCTCTTCCTCTTTCTCTATAAACACAAAAAGACCATAAAAATATGAAAAAGTCAAAAATTACATAAAAATACCTTGTATATAGTATTTATACTTGTATATATAATATAATACTAAGTTAATTCTAAACAAAAAGTTATATATCTATAATGTACATAAATAACTTATATATTTATTATATTTATTTAAATAAAAATTTATGTTGAGTTAAACATTATATATGATAATTATATATTTGTTTATTTACATTAAATGTACATTGATGAGAGTAATTTTTGCGATAAAAAATCAGGGTTTCGGAGAACCTGTCGTCGTAGTCGCAAAATATCGCTACCAAATAAATTTATAACTGAAACTCAAAGAGAGTCCCGGGTCAAACACAAGAAGGCAAATGTTTGGTTTTGAAATCCACACTTCGATTTTATTTTTTTTCTTGTCATTTTTATCTTTTGCAATTTTTTTGGTATTTTAATAGGAAATAGATTAAATCGACAAAATCTTTATCTACCTAATCTACTTGCAAAGAGAGAGAGAAACAATCATATATATGTCTAAACAAGTGTTTGCTACAATGGAGAAATGAAAACTATACTAGAAAGTGAATAAAAGATAGAATGGGTTGAGAAGAATCCCCCTTGACGGTCGCTTGGAGGATGACTCAATTTGACGACGCCTGTATGGCAGTGATGACAAGCTGGACGAAGAAGAATGGCATCAGAGGAAAGAAGGCAAGGCAAAACGTCATCATGGCGAGGATCTTCTTCCGGAAGGTGGTGAGAGGATGGCCATGGGATGCTCCATGAAGGGGGGTGAGAAGTGGGAAAAATATTCAGTTTTCTACTCTAGATGAGCATCCCAGGCTTGGGTTAAGCTCTCTCTAGAGCCTTAGAGGTGGTGAGGGAGAGAAAGGAAGAGATGAAGAGAAATGGGAAGGGTAGGGGTCCTTTTATAGTGGAGGAGAAGAGGGTTTGGTCATCCATGGTCAATAGCGACATCAAAGACGTCACTGTAGCTCCATCGCAAATATTGCTAAACATCCAACTCACACTTGCTCACAATGTGCTCACGCACTCCCAACTAAAGCATGGTCGAAGCAGAGTCTTCCAATCTTCATCGAAGGGCTACAGATCGCATGGACGTCGCGTGCTCAGCTGGTACATCAGATAGGGCATCAGTCAGTGCGTGATCACATGAGTACAGATCGCGCGGCACTCTTCACGCTATGTCGACTCCTTCTTTGTTGCCGGATCAGATCCAACGGGTGAATTTCACCCACTCAAGTTCTGCAGTGGATTAATTCCGTGCCCAAGGCATCGATCGCACGCCGTTGGTGATGAGTCGAAGGTGCTCTCCAATGCACTACCGCAGTCGATGGTGGCGTGGATGGAATTTCATGCACATGCTCCAACCATTGGATCTCGATACAACGGTCGAGATCTCATCTTCGCGTTCTCCTTTGAAGTAGAGCAATGCGTTGAGGTGATTCTCCGCTGTTGGATCATGATCCAATGGCTAGGATCGCGTGATGACGCTGCCTGCAAGATGGAGCAGAGGGGATTGGACTGATTTGGGCAACTGTGATGGTGTCATGTGGCGCCATCATGGCCGTCCATTTTCTTCACTTTGTAGGTGATGCCACGGATGTTAGATTGGGTCGATTTTCACGTTGTTGGGCTGCGATCGTCGATCCGAATCCGTTCATGTGGTTGGATTTGTCGTTTGAAGCTCTGAAATGCATCACCTAGCCCCTTGGCCATTGATCTTCCTCGAACTACATAAGGTACTACGGAACTCCGATCAAGACAATTTCATAGGCGTTGGACTCCGATCGTCATCTTGATTAGATCCATATGGTCGGATCATCAATCCAAGGCCCCGAAATAGATCTCCTTCTCTCCTAGCCACAAAAGGACACGAATTAACCTAAACTTTATACAAACTATTCTAAATGCAAAATGATGCATGCTTTGTAATATTTATAATATCAAATGCATCTCTAAGCTTAGGAACATGCATAAATAGGCATTTTAACTTAAATAAATGTGCTACATCCTACTCCCATGCCTATCTTTTACTAGTCCCTAGCAAAACTAAACTAAATGCTATGTATAGAAACAAAATTAGGACTCGATCGCTTAAGGCATTAGTTGTTTATTAACAAAAGGAAATTTCAACTAAGGTCCCAAACTATGAAGAGTCAACAGTGCCCAGGTGCCTGCCAAAATGTAGACCGCCCAAGCCCTCACTGTATTTTGAAAAGGGAAGATACATTTTTTTCTATTTTTTCTTCCTTTCTTATTTTTTTGGATTTTTGAGTTTAGAGTTTCAGGGCAGTTCTACCTCAAGGTTTATCTTTCCAATCAGTAGCTTTCTCCATACTTGTTTTCATTTTTTTATGGGGTCAACACAAGGGCAAACCCAGTGTATATCTCTCTAATTTATTCTACTTCGTTGCTTCTTCCTTAGGTGTTTTGGGAATTATTTGTGCATTTTTCTATGAGATGGGCTCTGAACAAACGACCAATGGGTTGTTACTCACGATAACTTGCCAGCCATACTTGTGCGGTGAAGTGTGGCTTATTTATTTTTTTCCTTTTTCTATTTTTTATTATTTTTTTCTTTCTGAGTATATATATTTTTTTCTTTTTTTTCTGAGTAGGTGGCTTCCCTAATCAAAGATTTACCTAAAGGCAGTAGAAAGATAATGGTTATGTAGCTGGGCTCTGGACAACTGCCAGTGGGCTGTTACCACGACAACTTGCTAGCCATACTACCCTAGAAAGTTCATTAGTTGCCTAATTTTCGTAAAAATCATCGAAAAGTGAGCCAATGCAAATAGTGTGTAGATGCTTTAGACTCAGAGTCCCCTCAAATCAGAGGGTGGGTTGATAAGTCGCATACTTATCACCCCAATTTATTAACCAAATTAAAGTAAAATTAACGTGGTGAGGACTTGAGACACAAGTCCACATTTTAGTGGACACCCGGGCTAATTAAGCCCGAAGACTTGAAGAGTCTAAGTGTTCTGGTCCTAAAGTATCATTTCCTGAAGTTAACTCCTAATGCCTAAGTTCTCTTCTCCTAATTCTAATTTCTTTTGTCTTTTTGAATTTTAATTTTTTTTAAAGAAATAAAGAAATTCCACAGAGCTAACAAAATAATCTCAAGATTAAGTAACCACCCCCCATGCCTAAATTATGTAATGTCCTCATTGTAAAAATAAAAACATGAAAAGGGTAGAATAAATAGAATATCACTTGAATTTCATGATAAGTTTAATGCCTTTAGCTAGGCATAATATACAAACAAAGAAGAAATTAAGAATTCACAAGTGCAGCTCAAAATCAAAATAAAAATATTGATCTTAGGACCCGCCAGCAAGTGTCTACAGATGTGGGTCAAATTATGGTGCAGAACCATGTCCCAGGGTCGAGTTGTTTTAAGGTTCTGGATGAAAGTCACCCAGAATCGGAGATTGTTATACTTGCAGGGCCAGGCCTGTGGTTTTGTGGTGTGCAACCCAAGTCTAAAACATCGAACAATGGGTAGGTCTAAATAACTTGGCCTATTTGTCCATGTAGAGCTTGGCTCAAAAATATAATCAATTATGTTACGCTTGGGTTTCACGTCCCCAGAATAAAAATTGTCATAAGGGTCCTAGTAAAAAGTAGGTGGTTTCAAGTCAATAGGAACCCTTAGATCCAACATTGTATGTCCCTCAGAATCAGCCTCCCATAATTTAACTTCCAATCTCCTCTCCTTTAAAATCTAGTGTTTGGTTTCCAGGACCTCTAGCATATTATTCACCCCATGTGATTTACCTAAGTCCAAAAATTATGGCTAAATTAGAATTGACTTGGGTACATTGATTTCAAAAATGTCATCATTCAATTCTTTGAGGTGTGGAAGGAATGGGGTTACTGATTGAATCATCCAATAAATCTAGATTTGAATCCTCCATGTCAACCCTAACCGAATCAAAGTCCTCAATTACAAAGCCATCAGATGATTATCATATTCCTTTAGCGCATTTGTCTTACTAAAATTATCTTCCTTAAGCTCAAGTGAGACTTCACTAAGAGATTCCTCACCCTCAGAATCAAAGAAATCATGATCCTCATTTATATATGTCTCAAAATCGTCTGTCATTTCATTATCCATGGAGACATATTTTTCCTCATTCCTTGGCTCGGGGATCTCGGGTGAGAAGATCTGTTCATCCTCAATGGGTTGCTCTAAACCAACCTGGTCATCCCCGATCTCATAAAATGTGTCCCCCCTGACAAGTGCCTAAGCGAGTTCTGACATTGGCTCTCTTAAAGGAGGTTCATCTTGAGAATCATCCCAACATTGGACTAGGGCAACCACAAATTTCATCCTCAATCTTGACAGCTTCCCAAGTAAAAACTCACTTGGGCCCCTATCCTTAACATCTTGGAGCCAATCCAATAAAGAACTATAAAGCTCATCAATCATTTTGATCATAGGCTCCAATGCTTCAGTGCATGGTGTTGGCTGAGCTTCTAAAGATTGTATAGTGTTCCTCAAGTTAACCAACACCCTGTCTTGGACCTAGTTCACCTAAACCGAATGGTTCGGTTCAGGGTTGGGTAGGTTTGGGTTAAATCTAGGGGAGTCGAGAAATTAAGGTTCTTGGGTACCTCCTTGATAGTAGGTCATTTCGGGTTATTCAAAAAGAAGTGGTGACCTATGTTCAGCATAATCCAGGGGAGAGTAGGTGTTATAATCATCATATCCTTCTTAATTGTAGATCGGGTTAGGTTGATCATCAAAGGGTAGAGATCAATAATCGGTATAGTCATGAGAAGGATAATAATCATAGTCTTGTTGTCCAGGGTTAGGCCCTAGACACTGAGGTCCAGAATCATATCTCCAATCAAAGTTATCCCGACTAGGAGATGGGTAATCATAAGTTGAGTCGAGATAGTAATCATCTTGAGGATAAGTGGTGGTAGGAGGGTAGGATTGGAATTGTGTATATGGTGTGGAAGAATACATGATGAAGTAGGAGGGAAAACAGAATAGAGAAAGGTGCCCAGCAGTACAATCAACCAAACCTGTCCTTAGGTGGGTAGCTTAAAGACCTACAAACTCCCAGGACCTGTCTTGAGATGAAAGAAATGATTTAGTCTACTTCTATCTGGTCAATCTAACTAGTTAGAGAGAGGGATTGGGGAGAAGGTTCTTCCTTTGGCTTGCGCCTCCGATTCCTTTGATACCCCCCAACCACGGTCGTTTGACGCTACTCCTCTAGCTAGACATCAGATGAACCGATAGAAGCAAATTAATCGAAAAAAATCTCAGTTGGAGTCCCAAAGAGCTAGTTAATTCTTAAGGCCAACATCTACTCAATTTTAATTAGGCTTGGGATGATTGTGCTCTTGGAATGTGTTGGGCCCTTTAGATGAGTTATGCCCTTAATGATTGTTTAGGTCGCTAAATTGATGTTTTAAAATTATCGCACTGTACTATAGCCAAAATAATGCTTAAACAAATAAATTTTATTACTCAAGAAAGTTCCAAGGTCGAACACAGGGAGCAATATGAATTCACACACTAATCTCAAGAATGCAAATGAGCACAAGAATTTAAACCAAATAAACTACTCAAAAATGATGATCAGTGTAGAACAGGAGTATAACAAGAATTCAATATGATAAAAAGAATTCTATAGCAAAATAATGGTGATTTAGATCACCAATTATTAAGTATAGTTATATGTAAACTAAAGTAATCAATATGCCACAGTAGTCAGGACCAAATATCCACACAGTAGCTTGAATGCTACAGTAATCAAACATCTCCTTTGGAGATCAGAAGCCTTAAACTCCTCTTCTGCTTCTACTTTCTTCTTCTTTTCTCTTCTGCAGTTGTGCCTTTTCTTCTTCTCTTCCTTCCTTGCTTTCTCTTCCCTCTTCTTTAAGCATAGGGGAAAGGGCTCAGATGTTGGCTAAGTGTTAGCCAATGCACAGAAGAACAAAACCCGCCCCCGCCCTGCACACTCTCTTCCTTTCTCTTTCTTAGGTTCTGCTCTCCCAAAGCCATGCACATCTAGTTATCGGGTAATCGAAGGATCCACTTACCTGGGTCCAGGCTCACCTGCAGTGGGTGGTGACAAGGAGTGAAGGCTTAGGCGGGTTGGGTGCACCAAGTCCACGAAGGAGAGGTCGCGGATGAGGAGCATGAAGGGTGTGAGGGACCTCACCCCTCAAGTGTTGAGGCGATAAGCCCTCAACACTTTTGCAACTTATGCGCTTGTACCGCTTCCAAATTCCACGATGTGGGACTATCTTGCCCACCTTCTTTGCATGCGCCTACAGCAAGGAAATCTCCTCCAATTGGAGTGGCTGCTAAGGGCAGGAACCTCAATTGACCATCTGGAAGTGGTCTTGGGGCTCTTCCACACAGTCTAGAATGAAGACCTGGGCCTGTCATGGCCTTGAACATGAAGAACAATGTTAGAGGGATGACACTACGGCAGAGCTCCGACGTCATACCTGAAACACAAAGAACGGGCTAAAAACCCTGACTAAAAGGCTCAAGAGGATCGTCGTAGGGTGTGGAATGTGATGGCGGCATCCGTGGGGAGTTTTATGCATGGATGAGGGCGGATGGTGACAAAAATGAAGGTGCCTAGGTGGGTTGGTCAACAGGGAGTTTGGGTGGATGAAATGGCAAGATAAGAGAGGGGTTTTAAAGAGGGTGGAGAGGCAGAGCTTGTGGAAGTTTCGACGAGGCTGATGGAGTTGTGTAACAGTGGAGCCTCCTCGCCGGAGGACCCAGGAGCCTGGAGCCCTGATTGTGTTAGCTCAATTATACAACAAGGGACACCCCCGAAACTTAAGGACCTAGGAGCCCCATACATCTTAGTGGTCGTTGGAGACCTACAAATAGACGAGGCTCTGCTTGATCTGGGTGCGGGGGTTAACATCCTTCCGAGCTATGTATATGAACAACTTGGAGGAGGCAATCTGAAGCCTTCCCCTGTAATCCTCCAAGTTGCAGACCATTCTTTGAAGACACCACGGGCCTAATGGAAGATGTCCTCAAGAGAGTGGAGGATTTCTTTTTCCCTGTTGACTTTCTAGTACATGACACTGACCCTTCCAACAAACCAAACAAGCCCTCTATCATCTTGGGCCGCCTTTTCTTGCGACTTTGTGGTGGGTCTGCATCGATTATCGTAAGCTAAACATGGCTACCAAAAATGATCATTTTCCTTTACCTTTCATTGATTAGATCTTAGAAAGGTTAGTCGGATGAAGCTTATTTTATTTTCTAGATGAATACTCTAGGTATAATCAGGTTGAGATTAACCCAAAAGATCAAGAGAAGACAACTTTCATGTGTCCTTTTGGTATCTGCAATGCACCCATGACTTTTCAGCATTGTATGATGGCCATATTTTCCAACATGATTGGGGACTTCATGGAAGTATTCATGGACGATTTCTCCATTTTTGGAGATGATTTTCAATTTTGTCTTGATAACCTCACCAAGATCCTGAGGAGGTGCATTGAAGTTAACCTAGTACTTTCATAGGAGAAAAGCCATTTCATGGTAAGGGTTGGCATAGTACTAGGTCACAGGATCTCTGCAAATGGACTTGAGGTTGACCCAGCAAAGTCTAATGTTATTTCCTGATTACCTCCACCAAGCTCGGTCAAACAGATTAGATCCTTCGTAGGTCACGTCAGATTTTGTAGAAGATTCATTCAAGATTTCTCAAAATTAATCGTCCATTGACGAATCTTCTTGCAATCAATGTCCCATTTAATTTTTATTCCTTGTGTCACAGCACTTTTGAGACTTTACGAAGCATTGTATTTAATTCCCCTGTTCTCCAGCCACCCGACTATTCTCTCAATTTTGAGATTATATGTGATGCCTCTGATTTTGTTGTCGGAGTCGTTCTGGGCCAATGTCAGGAATGCCACCCTTTTGTTATCTACTACGCTAGCAAGACGCTGAACAAGTCTCAACGTAATTACACAGTCACTGAAAAGGAACTACTAGCCATAGTATTTGGGCTAGAGAAATTCCGATCTTATCTTTTAGGGTCAAAAGTCATCATCTTTACTGATCATTTCTCCCTCTGACATTTGTTGGCAAAGAAGGATGCTAAACCCCACTTGATTAGGTGGGTCCTTCAATTGCAGGAATTTGACATTAAAATCTACAACAAAGAAGAAGTGCATAATGTAGTGGAAGATCACTTATCCCAACTCGACCCATCCCACATCTCGTATTCCCCACATATATTTGATAATATTTTGGATGAGTATCTATTGGCTATAGATTCATAGGAGTTTTCTTGGTACGTGGATATCGCAAATTATCTTGTCTCAGGCAAGATACCTGTGGGATTATCCAAGGACCAAAAACTCAGATTCTTGTCAGAAGCCAAGTTTTATTTTTGGTACAACCCCCTACTTTTCCATATTGGAACAGATTAGATAATCAAAAGATGCATCACCGACTCTGAGATCTCCAGTGTGCTATCTTTTTGCCACAGAGATGCATGTGGTGGTCATATTTCTGGTAGAAAAGTCACTGCAAAGATTTTGCAGTCAGGTTTCTTTTGGCCTACTATTTTTAAAGATACACATGAATTCGCCAAATGCTATAAACAATGCCAGTCAGTCAATTCTATGACCAGGAGAGACATGATGCCTCTCTAACCTGTCTTGGTTCTAGAAGTGTTCGTTGTTTAGGGCATTGATTTTATGGGCCCATTCCCAAACTAGCATGGCTTCGAGTACATTCTACTCATAGTTGATTATGCCTCGAAGTGGGTTGAGGCTATCCCAGCAAGGCAAGCTGATCATAAAACTGTCATATCTTTCGTCAAGGAATTTATCTTTGAGAGATTTGGTGCCCCCCATGCTCTAATTAGCTATGGGGGAAGTCATTTCATCCACGCCCATTTTTAGTCATTATTAAAAGAATACGGGGTACATCACTACATTACCACCCCATATCATCCGCAGACCAATGGGCAGGCTGAGGTGTCTAACCGTCAAATCAAACTCATCCTTCAAAAGATGGTTAGACCCGACCAGAAGGATTGGTCCGATCGACTGATTGATGCATTATGAGCATATCAGACTACATACAAGGCCCCACTCGGAATGTCAGCATACCGCATGGTGTATGGAAAGGCCTATCACCTTCTAGTCAAGCTGGAGCACCGCACCTTTTGGGCAGTGCAGAAATGTAATTTTAACCTCGATGCAAGAGGTTATGAAAGGAAGCTCCAGCTCAGCGAATTGGAAGAAATCTAGTGGGAGGCCTACGAGAATGCAAAGATTTATAAGGATAAGACCAAGACCTTTCATGACTGCCACATCCAGAGAAAATCTTTCATGCCTAACCAGCAAGTTTGGTTATTTGATTCCAAGCTCAAATTCTTTGCAAGTAAGCTGAAGTCCAAGTAGACTAGCCCTCTTGTTGTGATTCACCCATATCCTAATGGGGCGATTTAGATTATGGACCCGAAAACTAGGCATGTTTCTACTATAAATGGCCTGCGCCTCAAGCCAGTTATGGCCTAGGAACCTCCTCCTATTGATGAAGTGATCAATCTCCTTAAGGACGTGTGATTGAGTTTACACCCAGCTAGATGCGTTAAACTCAGCATTTGTATATATGTAAATATCCTTTTATATATAGCATATTTGTCTCATTTAATAGGTGTTGAAATATGCTGAACAGAAAATTCAGGAGATATTTCAGGTGATTTCTACCCTTTTCTACCTCTTGTCTTTCATTTCTTTCTATTCTATTCATGCATGAATTTAGTCATGGGGGGTAGTAGACATACACTAAATACTTTTTGTCACCAACACCTACGATTTTCAATAAAATCTTTCCATTATCACATTCGCATTTGCATAATCTCTCACAGTATTTCTTCTGTAAATAGGTTTTCAAAAAAATAAAAATAAATATATATATAAAAGAGAAGAAAAAAAATAAGGGTGTTTTCAGTGTTGGTTTGGAATTTAAGTTAGGAGGAATCAAGAATTTCGATTCTAAGGATTTACTAACTTTAAGAAATGCGGAAGAAAGCCTTTTCGCTTAGACTCTTCAGGTCTTGACGAACTTAATTTTTCGAGTCTTTACCTAAATTCGGATTTGTATGGCCGAGTTTTTAAGGGGACCTGAAAAAGCTTAAAGTATTAAGTCAAAAGGGTGATAAGTGAATGACTTATCCTCCTATCCTTTGATTTGGATGGTCATTGAGTGTCAAGCATCTTCAATTGCACTAAGCACTGACTCGTCTTTTGGACGACTTTATTGAGCTCTTAGTGGTCAATAAGATTTAGTCTAGACCTACAAATCTAATGACCTTGCCGAATTTCTAGCTCTTAGGACTATTCCTGTTTGTAGGGGATGCATTTAGAATGGATGAAGGAGTCACTCACCTAGAAAAATGAGTTGGAGAGAAAAGAAAATAATATTTTGGATATCCCGATCAAGATCTTTAGATTGAGAATCAATCTTTGGGATGCTAACCTTTTCTTAATCATTTTTCAGGATGGGGCTGTCAAATGATTCTAATCCGAATGTGTCACAATTAGTTTCAAGGACCCCATCAGATGTCCCTTCCATAGAGTTGTCGTTCATTTCAGAATCAATGTTTGGGACATCAAAACTATCTATCAATTTAGATGGAGGCCTGGGTAAGATATCCTCTAGATATCAATTGGCTGGTGGTTAGGCTCAATGTACTCAAGGATCGGGATTGGGTAAGATGTAATAGTTGGGGTCAGAGCCTCAACCCTGAGTGGCATACCACCAACTTGTGGCACACTCAGACCAGATTTAGGGGTCTTTAAGGTGTTATCTTGGGATTTATGTTGCTCCTCCTGAATTCTATGAAGCTCCTTCATCATGTTATCAGTATTTCTTTTATTAGATTCTCTCATCTCCTGGAGCACTTGGAGAAATTGAGTAGGCTGAGGATAATAATTTCCAGAGTTTCTAACCTTACTCAAATTAGAATATCCATCATCAAGATTTGAATACCCAAGGTAAGGATCATATCCCTGGTTGGGTGGTATGGGGTTATCCCATAAGAGGGTGGAGTGAGTTGGGTGAAATTGGGATAATTTGTGAGGTGATTTTGGGGATAAGATTGATATCCCAGGTACTGGGGCTCTGAGGCATTTCCCTGACCACGGGAGAGGTGAGTTTATTTGAATCAGTCAAGATAGTTGGTCATGCTTATCAGTTCTCGATATTGTAGGGAGAGTGTCTCTTGAGATTGTAGAGATCTTTGATATCTAGAGATTTGTGTGGAATTCCATAAGGATGAGGTAGATCTAGCTATACCAGGGGAATATGGGGTGTAGGCAAGGGAATCAAGCCCCTAGTGTCGAGGAGAGTTCTCCCATCCTAAAGAAGTTGGAGTAAGGGATGAGTTGGGATATGGAGAAAAGGAGGAATAGTGGGATGAAAAAGAGTATGGGTCCAAGTTCTCCTCTTCAATTAGTTCTTCCTCATGGTGATTAGCCATGGGAGGTGGTTCAGAAATAGAAAAATTAGGTCCTCTCCTTAGATTACTCTCTAAAGGTGGTACGAAATCAGGGTTTAAAGACCTTCTAGCATCCATGTACAGGAAGAAAGTTAATAGATGAGAGAGAAGAAGATAGATGAGAGAGAAGTGTGGGCATAATTTAAGCAATCAAATTCTAGCCCTAAAGGGTTGCACCTATTGTACCTAGTCCAAATTTTGCTAACCCTAGCTAAATGACCTGACCCTTAAATTACTTGGCTACCAGAAGGGTAGGACCCCTAGGACACCCCTGGAGGTTAACGCGATTATCGCACCAACCTTTCTTGTCACTAGTTGGTCCAAATAGATAAGGCCTCATATGCAATCAACTAAGTATAGCTCCAGTTTGGAAAATAAAATCCAATCTAGTTGGAGCATCTACAAGTTAATTAGGGCATGGGATTTAAAGTGCACAGGATTAGATGATGGGCGTGAGGTGGGTGCCCAATTGATTCAATTCTAATGTGTGTGCGTGCCAATCAAAGGGGTTCATAATACAAGCTTATCTGAGGTAGTTGCTTTTAGGGTTCAAGTGCTTGTATTAATGAATTTCAAGGTTCAGTTGGTTAAATATATTCAAATAATGATTCTAGTGAGGCACACAAGAGATTTTTCAAGTCCTAATTATTTAATAAATTTCCTTTAAGTATGAAGATGCAAGTGCACTCTACCTTAATTTGAAACCCTAAAAGTAGATAGTGCTAAATGATGGAATTTAAGTCCAATAGGCCAAATGTGGTGCGACCCAATAAGGCAATCAATGGTACTAATGCTCCACTAACTATGGCTCTAAAAAAAAATCTATATTTTTTTAATGCACGTTAATATTTTTTCAAATTTAATAGTTCACTAAGGTCATCAAGTCTATTTTGACACCCAATTAGTGATTCAATTTTCCATGCAATCAAACATGCTCAAAATAATTTTTTATGATTTTTTTAAGATTTTCAATTATCACAGGAATCCAACGCCATAAATTTCAGGTAAATCTGAGTAATATAAAAATGCTTATGATTTTTTAATAATAAAAAGTAGGAAGAAAAGATAGATCTAATAGTAGTGTAGTCCTGAAATTTTTAAAAATTAAATATAACTTAGATGTATATGAAATTTGGACACAATATTCCTGACTTCAATATTTATGTCTAATAACAATTTCAAAATTTTTGGACTTATATAATTTTGGAAAATAATTTTTGAAAATTGAAATTTGTTACAGCCTGAATTTCAAGGAGGTAGTTTTGTTGATTTCCAAGATATGCCCACCAAAAAGAATGTTTTTTTTTTATAGAAAGCAAGCAAACACAAGAAAATGCTTCTAAGGACCAAGCACATTACCTAATTTTTTTTGGGATTTGTTTTTTTATATCGAAAGAAACCTAAGATAGATACACTTACCTTAAGACGACCGAATCCGCTTCTCTTCCATTTGTCGTGCTTCTTCTTCGAATTTTTGATACCTACACACAGGCCAACTAGTACAAAGTAAACTGGATTAGTAAACAAAAATAAGTGGAAAATCAAAAGGCTATAAATAAATCCATGCCTCCCCAGCAACGGCGTCAAATTGATACTTACTAATCTACACGATTAAAATTACCAAATCATTGTAGTGTGTAAATAAAGTAATCAATTAATATAATACCGAACTACAAGGAGTTTGAGTTGAACACAGGGAGGCTGTCGCTATTTTAATACCTTTTGTAGTTATTATATAGTAGAGTAGAATATATATAAATATCAAATAGATGCATATATAATAATACTAGAGACATAGATAAATGAATACTACAATTTATCTCTAATATCAGGAATGTCTCATAAATATGAATCTAATCAATGATTACGAATAGAACTATAACAAAATAGATAGAGGGAGAGAAGATCGGAGCCACTTGAGGGATGCTTGAGGATGCTTCTGACGAAGCTTCAGATCCAAGGCACTGAAAGGAAGAAGATGGAAGTCCAGAGAGGAATACATCATGGGCATGCACTAAGGAAGAGGAGGGATAGGTAGGCTAATTATCTCAGAGACTAAGTGGTTCCTAAGGGTTCGAGGCTAGGTCATTTTATAGGAATTTAGGTGACTTCCTATTGGTCAATCTAAGGTGCCTAGGATGACTAAGTTGGATGGCTTAAATTCAATCAAAAGTGATGCCTAGGATTGGTCAAATAGGGATCTTAGGATCTAGGTTGTAAGGCTAGGATAGGGTGGTGGTTTTCTAAAAATAGGGTTTCTTAGGTGTAGGTTTTAGGAAAGGATAGGTTCTAGGCTTAGGGATAAAGTTCAAATGGTGTGTTGGGTTGTTTCAATAGGATAAGGCTGAGTTCAGTGGTTTTTTCTTGTTGCAGAAGGGTTATGGACATCCACAAAGGTGTGTGGACATCTTAAAATGCAAAATCAGATGTCTAGAGATTGTTCTGGACATCCAGAGCAGAGTTCTAGGCTAAGGGTGCATTTGGGAAGGGTCTTGTTGTTGGGTCTGTCCAAATTAGATGTCCAGAGAGGTGTCTAGACATCCAATTTGAGTGTTGGCCCAAGTCTAAATGTGTGTGAGTGTGTAATTGGGTTGGAGAAGCTACTAAATAGGTTAAGGGAATCCTAATTAGGTTCTAGGTTAACCTAATTAGGTTGTGGGTAAGTTTCAATTAGACTTACTGAGTCAAATTGGGTAAGGCATGGTTGGACCTGACCCAATTAGGTTCCAACTGAACCGAATCAGAGTTGTGTGCATCCAATCAGGTTGTACTGCACCTAATTGGATGAGGCTAGGTCTATACGTTTTGGTAGGATCTAATTAGACTCAATTGAGTCTAATTAGTTAGGATTAGTCCAATCAGGTCCCATAGACCCAATTGACACGTGGCTAACCTAATTGACTCAAACTAAGTCAATTAGGTTTGGTATGGACCTAAATAGGTTTCGAGGCTAGGGATAGGGTATTGGATAAGTGAATTAGGGTTAGAGATAATAGGATAGGACTATGGATAGGGTGGATAGGTTCATGGATAATGCTATCCATGTTTATGGCTTTTGAGCTTAAATATCTAAGGTTGAGCTAGTTCAGGGATAGGTACTAGAATAAGGCCATCCTAAGGTTTCTAGAATGGGGTAGGGTTGTCCTAATTCCTCTCTTTCCTCGTTTGTTCTTGTATCTTCAATCTTTCCTTATTTTATCTTTATTCCTCAATCAGCTCCTAAGTCAGATATAGCTTCTACTCCTATACAGCTTTATTTCTCAGGTCTTCAAATCACTTTGAAACCTATTACCTAATTATTTATAAGATAAATACAAAGCTCAAATGTGCATGCATGCTCTAAATGAAATATTTATAAACCTAATGCATGATTCTACTAAGGAATTAGCCATAGATTAAGCCAATTAGGGTAATAGATTAGACTGTTACCAGCAGATAACCTTTCTAAGATTTGATCAATGAAAGGCAGGGGAAAGTGGTTCTTCTTGGTAACTGAATTCAGCTTGCGATAGTTGATATGGACCCACTAAGAAGTAGCGGTGAGGATCGGGATGGATTCTCCTCATTCACAAAGGCAACAAAAACTGATCTTGTACTGTCTACGTTATGGTTTGGTATTGCCATTGAGGGCAAACATAGATCAGAGAGCCCGTTCACATGTCCCTCAAGAGGACCTAACCCATTTGTAGCAACCACATCATCTTGCACCAATAGAGGTGGGTCAGAAACATGAAGTTCAACTGAGGCATCAAGATGTACCTGCACTGGGGTGTAAAAATCAAAAGAGCATCCCAAATAGTCAGAATCAAGAAGTGGAATAATGTAAAGTGAGTCAGCAGTAGTCATCCTGTGTTGGGTCACTGCAAGGAAGCCCAATGTTTGCATGGTATTCGGATTCTTCATCTTCAAGATCCTCCTCGATGACATCATAGTCAAAGTTTTAGGTAGCCCTAAAAATATGTAATCTAAGTCATTCATCACCTAGGGCAATCTCCATACACCCGAATGCACAATTGATGTTGGCCCGAGCAGTCACCAAAAATGGGCAACCCAAAATGATTGGTGCACCATGGAGGTTAGGAGGAACCTCCATGTTCAAAATGCAAAAGTCCGCTGGAAAGCATAACTCCTAAACCTTCAAAATGATGTTCTCAACCACCCCTCTCGGAGTCTTCACCAATCAATCTGCCAACTGAATGGTGACCATGGTAGGCTTTAACTACCCAAATCAGAAATGTTCATAAACAGTAGTGGGAGTTAGGTTGATGGACTAGCCCAGATCTAGAAGGGCCATGTCAAATGGAGTCTTGCAGATAGTAAGAAATGAGTGGTGTCCCAGGGTCTTTCTTATTCGGTGGCAAGTCAGTCAAAATGACCATGCTCGCTTCCTTGGATACTACTTCCTTCTTTCCTTTCTTTTGTTGTCGCCTCGATGTGCAGTAATCCTTGAAGAATCTAGCAATAGCAGGAATGTGATCTATAGCCTCAAGGAAGGGGACTTGAATATGTAATTCCTTGAGCATCGCCTTGAGGTCTTCATAATTCCTTAATACCTTAGTTTTCCTTGTTATATCTCTCATCATGGCTCCAAGAAAAGGGATTGGAATCTCAGGGTCTACGGTGACAAGTCTCTTTCCTTTGTCCTCCTTGGGTGGCTCCTTATCAAGGTAAGAGTGGGAAGCGAAGTCGACTTGAGGGGGAAGTCGTGATGTGTCTTGACCAACCTACCTATATGGTGGGTCCTTAATCATAGTTCCACTCTTCAATGTGACAACTTTTGCATCGGCTTACTATCCATGAGGTGGGAGAGGAGCAAAAGGAGCAGCATGGGTTGAGTTGGGTAATAAAGGGCCAGATTGGGGTTGAGCAAAACTAGGAGGCACAGGAGGTGCTTGGAATACTACATGCATATGTCTCTGAGGTTCTTAGAACCTAGGTGGGCCACCTAGGTTCTACACATTTCACAAGCTAGGGACAAGTTAAGAAGGCAAGGCTCCTTGTGATTTATTCTCCTATGATATTTGGCCTTGTGTGTTCTGTATGTTTTGCATCTGACTCGTTGACGATTCCATAAGAGTTGCATAACACTTATCATTTGTTGCACACTCTTTTTCACCTCCTCCACCAGGTCAACCTGCAGTGGAAGCTCAGGGGCAACATTGTGTAACAGTTAATAAATGAATCAAGACAGCTGGTTGGATGGGAAGGGCTGCTACCTAGGGTATATGGGGGCCACATTCCCATAAGATCTAGGCTGGTGCAGTGGAGCAGGATTTGGCATTTGTGAGTTCCCACCCTAGGAGAAGTTAGGATGATGGCGCCAACCAGGATTATACATCTCTAAATACAAGTTGTTACACCCATAACCATAAATAGTGTTGCCATCTTTGTAGGTCAAAGATGCCTGAGATGCATAATCACCAAAAGAATACACACTCATATCATCCTAGTATGCGTAACCCTGGTCTACTGGTACCAGATCCAAGTTGTTCATGAGTTCCTGATAACTAGGAGCCCATAAAGAGACAAAAGAAGAGGGAACAGAGGCATCTCGAAAGAGCATGTAAGCTCGAGCAGAAGGAGCTCAAGATGAGGAGGAACAGTTAGAAGGAGCAGTTCCTAATCCTATTGGACAAGATCGGATAAGCTCACCAAGTTTCTTGTCCAATAGATCCACCTTGTCTAGCTTCTTTGTGAATATGTCCATATCAGCTCGAGCTGACTCTGCCTAGGCCTCATGGACGGAGAGTCTTTGCTGGCAAGGTTTCTAGAACTGGTTCATTGAAGCTTCATTGAGTAAGTTCTCAGCCAATGATGCAAACAACTCAAAGGCACAAACCTCATCCTTAGCCAGGAAGTTCCCACCACTAGATGCATCGACCATATATCGATGGGTGTCATCTAGTCTGTGATGAAAAATCTAATTGAGGTCCCAAAGAGGTACCCTATGGTGGGGACACTTCCGGAGAAGGTCTTGAAATCTTTCTCAGGCCTCATGCAACTTTGCTCTCGGTTGCTGGGAAAAAGTTGTGATGACCTACCTCATTCCGTTCGTCCAACTGATCAGGAAGAATTTTTGGAGGAATTCTCGACGCAATTCCTTCCACATGGTCACAAGTCTCCAAATGGTCTTGAACTAGTATGAAGCTTTATCCCTAAGGGAGAATGGGAAAACATTCATGAGAACGATCCCTAGGTCAATATTCCTAGGTCGAACTATCTCAACAATCCAACCTAGGTCTTCTAGGTGATAGAATGGATCTTCATTCGAGTTCCCATAGAAATAAGTATTAATCAAACTTATCACATTCATCTTAAGCTCGAATGTGTTTCCGTTTGCAGGCAACTAGACCTAGGGTTGCACATTTCATGCTGCCGAATCATAAAAGTCCTGCACTTCGAGACACGGGGGTCAGGTCGCCATTACTCATGCCCATACGCATGCCCGCACACTCACCCAAGCCATACAAGTGCGGGGCCCATCTATGCTCTAAACCGAATTGAACCGGCCCCCTTTGGGTCTGAATCAGGCTGGGGTTTGAAGAAAGAGAAAAAGGGGGTTTTTTGCACTGCAGAGAAGTGGAGTTGAGACTTAAGGCATCTATAGAAGTGACGAAGAGTTAATTTGGCTAAGTGCTGGAACTAAAGGAGTATTGCAATGTTGAGACATTTGGTGATTACTGGAGACGTCGGATACTGAGATTTGGATTTGAGTTAAGAGAATAGACTAAGTGTTTAAGGCATACATTGGTGGTTTCAACCACCATTATTTTTTGCTCACTAAATTATTTTTGTACTTTGACCTCGGTATACAATTTGGTTATTCACTAAATATATTATTTCTTATGAATTGTTTATTGTGCTTGATGTATACACATCCATTTAGCTTAAAATGCCTATTTATGCATGTTCCTAAACTTAGAGATGCATTCCATATTATAAATATTGCAAAGCATGCATCATTCAACATTTAAAATAGTTTGTATAAATTTTAGGTTAATTTGCATCCTTTTGTGGCCATGAGAGAAGGAGATTTATTTTAGGACCTCGGATTGATGATCCAACCGTACGAATCTAATCAGGATGATGATCAGAATCCAACACCTCCGAAATCATTTTGATCAGAGTCCCGTAGCACATTATGTAGTCCGAAGAAGATCAAAGGCCAAGGGGTAAGGTGGTGCTGATCTGAACCTCAGATGCCAAATTTAACCGTGTGGATGGAGTCGGATCAACGATCGCAACCCAACGACATGAAAATCGACCCAATTCAACATCTATGGTGCCAGCTACAAAGCAAAGAAGATGGACGGCCATGATGGTGCCACGTGGTGCCATCACAGCAGCCTAATATCGACCAGAGCCTTGCCTCAGCCTCAAAGAGCACCTACGTCGTGCAATCCCAACCGTTGTGTCTCAATCCAATAGCTGAGATTCACGTAGCAGTGCTCGTTCTACCTCAAAGGAGAAGGCTCTAATGAGATCTCGACCATTGGATCGAGATCCAACTGTCATGAGCACGTGAACCCTAAGTCCAAAATGTAACACTTGTGGGCGTGTAGCACAACGGTCGCCAAGAGAGTTCCCAAGCCACCGATGCAAGTTCGCAACCCGTTGAGCTCTCAATTCACAAGTGCATGATGGAGACAAATTCGACCACTGGATCTTCATCGAGCGGGGAAGAGAGCACTGACATGGCATGATGAGCACTGCATGATCTACACGCGGGTGATAACACGTGAACCAACGAGTGATTCCACACACCATCCAATGCGATCCAAAGAGCGCGATCCTCGCATGATTGTGACTGTCAATCGAGCATCTAACAGCGAGAAAGCGAGCATGCGGGCACAACTTCATGCTCGTTGTGCGCACATGCGTGAGCATGAGCTAGGGTTGTAGCGACATTTGCAGTGGAGCTTTAGTGACAATTGTGAATGTCACTATTTACCATGACTTCATTTTGCCTCCTCTCCTCCACTATAAAAGAACCACTACCCCTCCCATTCTTCTTCATCTCTTCCTTTCTCTCCCTCACCACATCCAAGGCTCTAGAGAGAGCTCGTCCCAAGCCCTAGATGCTCCTCTAGAGTAGAAAAGAAATATTTTTTTACACTTCTTATCCCCCTTCGTGGAGCATCTCGTGGCTGTCCTCTGACCACATTTAGGAAGTAGATCCTCGACGCGAGATTATCCGGTCCCATCCTCCTCCCCCTGCCATTGTTCTTCCTCCAACTCCTCACCACCTTCATCCAGGCGCCGTTAGAGCGAGTCATCCTCCAAGCGATCATCGAGGGGGATTCTTCTCACCTCACTCTATCTTTTATTGCTTTCGAGTATAGTTTTCCACTTTTCTATTTGTAGCAAACTCTTATTGAACATATATGTTGATTGTTTCTCTCTCTCTCTCTTTCTCTTATTTTGCAAGTAGATTAGCTAGATATTATCAACCTGATATCTTGCCTTATAAAATACCAAAAAAATCACAAAATATAAAAATAACAAAAAAAAATAAAATCGAAAGCGTGGATTTCACAAACCAAACGTTCACCTCCCCATGTTTGACCCAAGGCTCACCTTGAGCTTCGAATATAAATTTTATCTAGTAGTGGATTTCTACGCACTGCGACGATGGGTTTTAGAACTTAAATCTTTTCACGTACAAAATCACTCTCACCATTTTGGCATCGTTGCCGAGGAGGCAGTGCTCTTTGGTTTTTCTCACATTTTCGCCTTACCTAACTTTTATCTCACTTTCTCTCCGATCTTGCTATGATTGCAAGTACTCTTCCGAGGCAAGCCAAAACGGTTAGATTGAAGAAAATTGAAGATGAAGGTTCTGTAAGTGTACCACCACCCTCACCCTAGATTTCATTTCGCCACACTAATAAATTAAACCCAAACCAACTTAGGTGCTTGCATAAACCCACAGTTAGTCCTGGTTGTTTGATTGTCACTTCACCTCACCTCACCCACCTGCATAAATTTAAAAAATAAAAAATAAAAAAAAAACTCTTCTCTTCTTGTGGGATTAAATTAAAAGAGACACACTTAACACCCACAAACTCTCGACCTAAGGCACACCACTCTACATTGATTCTACCACTTAACCGGAATCTGACCTGTGGATTTGGTATACCTTAACTCAACACACAAATAAGTGACCAGAAACTTTGAATAGGTTAAACATTATTGCATGCCTTAACTGAGTGGTGCAACAGGCCAATTGAATGAGTTGTTTGGGTCGTACCACCTAAGATAAAACTGATTCATCAAGTAGCTTGCTAGTTAGGGTTCAATTTTTAAGAACTAACCAGGCACTCTACATTCTTTTTGAGCTTTAATGAAATATATCACCACCGATGCTTCTAAAAACTTGGAGTGTTCTACTAAACCTGATTGAACAAACCTAAAGATTAAATCCTAAAAGCTACTAAATAAGGTTAAACCCTAAAAGACACATCATATAAAAATAAACTTGTTTAAAAACCCTGGTTGTGTAGGTACATACATATCAACTGATCTTTAAGGGCACAACCCATCTAAAGAGCTATTGGGAAGTCGTAGATCGTGTTTTTGATAGAAAAAAGTGTCGTAGTATAGTCGCGAAGTACGATCCAACAATGATATTGTTTTGTAAAAATAACGAGACTTGAGTCCCAATCGTTCGTCTCTGGGAGGCGTTGTTTTCGCTTTTGAAATTGATCTTTTTTTACTACTCTACTTCATTTAAAGATGCACGCCGGTTTCTAATCTCCTAACTAAGACTTCACCGCTCCTGTTATTAACTCGGATCACATGCGCATGCGTCAAGTAAATCACGAAAGTGAACGTGTGAGTTTCTGTGTGCACGATTCTAGTGAGGTGGTGACTAGTTATGGAGAAAGCATCTATCATCAGATTTTCAATATCCTCAGGAAACGACATGCTGGTGTGTAATATGTAGACAGTTAAAGAGCAGGCACTTAAATCACGCAAATACGATAATTATTAAGCTCACGGTGATTGCAAACACATAAAGAGACATATATATAAATGCAATTTCATTCATTCATTGGAGAGTTGTTGCACAAGGAAATCTAGAGGAAAGCTTATACACAAATGCTTGAAAATTAAACCTAGCTACCAGAAAATGATTGCATACAAGAATCAACGGGGGGATTTCGCATGCATCATTGGGGGAGAAGTAAGACTACACTACTAAGCAGTAAATAAAAGTAGTAAATATGCTAAGAGCTAAGTTACTAATCTAGCAGAAGGAAGGGCATTCGGAGGTGGTCTTCGATGGCCTTTGAGTGGCTGAGAGAAGAAGGAGGGGCGGCCAATGGAGCTTAGGTCAGCCCTTGGAGAGAGGTTGGGGAGCTGATCCAGCTTCCTGGCATGGAGATGGTGGCCTCCATGGTGGTGCTCAACTCGTGGAGGTGGAGTGGCGATGGAAGTGGCTAGCCTAAGTGGAATGAATGCCAAGGAAGTGAATGGGGGTGTTTGGCTGCCCATGGGGTCTTTTTTATAGACCCAATGGCTTCTCTCTAGAGAGGTGTAGAACTCTCTAGAGAGAGTCCAAGAGTGACCGGCCACATGTGGGTGGATGTGGTCTTTGAGATCCAAGAATTGTGGATCTCAATTCGAATTCCTCTTGGTTGCTAAATTTGGCAACCAAGAGGTGGCGCCATCTCAAGAGGTCTCTAGAGAATTCTAGAGAAGTGTGTATGCGTGAATAGGTGTGTGTGTGTGTGTGTGGTCGTGCTCTATGTGGCTAGGTGGCTTAGGTTAGGTCCTAAGGGGTTTGGGTAGGTGTAGGTCTTGAATTAGGGTTACAAACCCTAATTGTTTAGGGAAAAATGCAATTAAACTTAACCTAAGTTTAATTGAATGAGTGTGAACCTAATTGAGAGTAGAATAACTCAATTAGCTGGGGTTTAGGTCAATTGGACTCTCACCAAGTCCAATTAAACTTGTGTGGGTTGAGATCTAAGCTCAATTGGACTCAATGAGTCCAATTGACTTAGGTGAAGGTAATTGACTTGATCTAAGTCAATTGGGTTTGGTGAGGACCTAATTAGGTCCTTAAATAGGTCTAGAGGTGATGTACTATGGTTAGGACACCTTAATTTAGGTTCCTATGGGGTTGGGATTAGGTCTAAGGAGCTAGAGATTCAAGACCAAGACTTGAATCTCAAAACAGGGACTGGAGACCAGCATCAGACATCCAATAATAGGATCAGACGACTTATACTCAAAAATCAAAAGTCTAGACTTCAGTTCTGGATGTCCAATTTGAGTCAGGGGGAAATCAGGGTTCTGTTTTGGGTATTCTGCAGAAATTGGACGTCTGACAAAATGTCTGGACGTCCAATAACAGTGCAGAAGTGGGTTTGAGGTGTGCTTGAGATGGCTAAGGGTCCTGGACGTCCTATAACTTATCTAGACGTCCAAATAAGGGTTGGAACTAGGGTTTTAGGGCTTCCTAGGGTGTTGTGACCTAATCTAAGGGTGGCTAAGGCTTGGGGAAGTCTCTAGGCTATCCTAGGGCTAGGATGGACCTAAGCTCTTCACATTTTACTGCTTTATTCCTACTTAATAGCATAGCAAACTTTAACTCCCTTACATTATTGTTCCTACATCTAAACTAGGCCTTCTGCTCCAGCTCTGCTACAACTCCCATTATTTCAAATCCAGCTTCAGATCCTGCTCCAGATCCAGCTTCAGATCCTGCTCCAGATCCAGCTCCAGATCTGCTTATTACCTGCAATCGACATAATATACTTAATCAGCACATTATAATATTATTTTATGCATAGCTAAAGTAAAGCAGTAAAGATGCAAATAATGCTTATGCGTGCATGAATTTCCCTAACTTATGTTATGTTCTAGCTTAATCTAGGTCAATTAAGACCTATGATTGCTGCGCAATCAAGAGCCCATCACATTCCAAGAGCACAACCATCCCAATCCTAATTAAAATTGAGTAGACGTTGGCCTTAAGGATTGATTCGCTCTTTGGGACCCAGATTGAGATTGTTTTCGATTAGTTTGCTTATACCAGTCCATTTGATGTCTAGCTAAGGGAGTAGTGTCAAATGACCATAGTTGAAGGATATCAAAGAACCTGACGCAAAAGCTAAGGGAAGTACCTTTCCTCAATCCCTCCCTCTAACTGGTTGGATTGACTGGATAAAAGTAGACTAAATCATTTATATTCTTAAGACAGGTTCTGAGAGTCTGTAGATCATTAGGCTAACCCACCTAAGGATAGCTTTGATTGTTTATATTGAAAGGCTCCTTTTCTTTCTCTTTTCCCTTTTGCTTCGCTATGTATCCTTCCACATCCTACACACATTTCCAATCCTACCCTCCTACCACCACTTATCCCCAAGATGATTACTATCTCAACCCAACTTATGACTAACCATCCACTAGTCGGGATAACTTTGATTGGGAATACAATTCTGGACTTCAACGTCCAGGACCTAGCCCTAGACATCATGATTATTATTATCCTTCCCAGAGCTACACTGATTTAAGATAACCGCCCTCTTATGAACAAACTAACCCGATCTACAATCAGGAAGGATATGATGATTATAACACCGACCCTCCCCAGGATTATACTGAATATAGGTCATCACCCCTCTTTGAACAACCTGAAACAACCTACTATCAGGGAGGAACCTAAGAACGTCAATTCCTTGACTCCCGTAGATTTAACCCAAATCCACCCAACCCTGAATCGAACCATTCGGTTCAGGTGAACCAAGTCCAAGATAGGGTGTTGACTAATTTAAGGAACACCATATGATCTTTAAAAACCCAGCCAACACCCCGCAATGAATAATTGGAGCCCCTGATTCAAATGTTTGACAATCTGAATAGTTTGTTATTAGATTGGCTCCAAGATATTGTGCATAAGGGCCCAGGTGAGTTTTTACTTGGGAAGTTGTCAAGATTGAGGATGAAATTCGTGGTTGCCCTAGTCCAATCTTGGGATGATTCTCAGGATGAACCTCCTTCAGGAGAGCCAATGTCAGATCCCGCTCAGGCACCTGTAAGGGGAACAATTTTTATGAGACTAAGGATGACCAGGTTGGTCTAGAGCAACCCAATGAGGATGAACTAATTTTCTCACCCGAGATCCCAGAGCTAGGGAGCGAGGAAAAATATGTTTCCATGGACCAGGAAATGACATACGATTTTGAGACTTATGTAAATGTGGATCAAGAATTCTTTGATTCTGAGGGTGAAGAATCTTTAGGTGAAGTCTCACTTGAGCTCAAAGAAAATGATTTTAGTGAGATGACTGGGCCCGAGGAATTCGATAAATCATTTGATGACCCTATAATTGAGGAAATTGATCCTATTGGGGCTAGCTTGGAGGATACAAATCTTGTTTTCATGGATGATTCAATTAGTAGCCCCATTCCTCTACCACACCGTGAAGAATGTAATGATGATCTTGAAATCACCAAACCCAAGTCAATTCTGATTCAGCCACGATTCTTGGACTTGGGTAAATCACATGGGGTGAATAATATGCTAGAGGTTTCGAAAATCGAACACTTAATCATGGAGGATAGGAAGTTGGAAATTAAGATCTGGGAAGTTAACTCTGAGGAAGACAGGAGTATGAATCTAAGGGTTTCTATTTGCCTCAAACCACCTACCTTCTACCAGGACCCTTGTGATATTTTCAACCTTAAGGCTGTGCAACCCAAGCTCAGATTAATTAATTATCTTTTTGATCTAAACCCTAAGTGGACATCTGAACCTATTTAACCAGATCTACGTATTATCCACTATTTTAGACTTGGCTTGCACACCACAAAACCACAAGCCCAGCCTCACAATCACAGCAATCTCCGATTCTAGGTGATTTCCATCCAGAACCTTAGAACCACTTAACCCTGGGGCATCGACCTGCATCACAATCTAGTCCACATCTGTGGACATTTTCTACTGGCAGGTTTGAGGATTAATCTTCTTATTTTGATCTAGACCCGCAGTTGTGAATTCTCAATTTCTTCCTTGTTTGTTTACTATGCCTAGCTAAAGACAATAAACTTAGCATGTGTGTATATTCCACTTTCTCTATAGAGCCGACCAAATTGTCATGAAATTCAAGTGATACTCTGCTTATTCCACCCTTTTCATGTCTTTATTTTTACAATGAGGACATTGCAACATTAGGCATGGGGGGTGGATACTTAATCTTGAGATTATTTTATTAGCTCTGTGGAATTTCTTTTATTTTCTTTTTTAAAAAATCGAATTAGGAGAAGAGAACTTAGGCATTAGGAGTTATTAAATTTAGGAAATAATACGATAGGACTTGAACACTTAGACTCTTCAAGTCTTTGGGCTTAATCAACCCGGGTGTCCACTAAAATGTGGACATGTTCTCGAGTCCTTGCCATGTTAATTTTATTTTAATTTGTCTAATAAATTGGGGTGATAAGTGATAAGACGATTTTCGCTTTCGAATAATATATTAAGATGATTTATCGTTGTAGGATCAAAGTGGTGGAAAATCTCTTAACAAAATAATTAAAATCAAAATTAAACCACTCACAGAAGAGCGGGTCATGTCCACAGGGAGGAAATAGTGCAATAAAATCACAAATATTTTTCTCGTATTCGTTCAATCAAGTGTGAAATCCTGAGTCAAATCTGACATGAAATTCAATGAAAAGAAGATACACAATAACTCAAAAATGTAAGGGTATATGTGCAATTTTTCTTGACTTAAATATTCAATAAATATGTGATGAATCTATGTAATTTCCAATTGACATGCATTAGATAAAATTTGTGCTCATTTTACTCCAAAACCAATTTTAAAACACGTGAATAACAAAGCCACGCAATTATAAGGAAGCATGAGTATGAAGTTACAATTTCACCACAATAAAATAATCATAAACCAAAATTCATTTTCTTGGCAATGGCATTCAAATATAAATATTAATCAAACTAAAAATAGAGGATTTCGTTCCTTTGTGCGTGCGCGAAGAGGAGGCGATGGCGGCTCGCGGGAAGCTCGGAGAAGGATAAGCACGACGAGAGCTTTCCGATGGTGGTGGTGGCACTCCGAACGGTTGTCAATGGTCACTGGCTGGAGTGCAAGAGGCCGCCAGTGGTGAGGCTCTCCAGCCGACCGTCGAGTGGTAGATTGGTGCGACCGGAAGCGTGGTTGTGCTCGAGGAGTCGGGGCGAGTCCGATGGAGTTCCCAACGTGAAGTTTCGAGGCCGGATTTGATGGCTACGTTTGTGGGTGCTTTGGGTACCTTCGTCAACAGAGAAGAAGAAGAAGCAGGAGGAGGAGGAGCCAGCTGGAGTGAAGCACGCTATGCGTGCACTGCTGATGGTGAGGCCGGGTGCTGCTGCTGGGCGCACAAGCGCGTGAGCGCTCTGTAGGCCGCTTAGGCACACGGGCGCTTGTGCGACAGTTGCTGCAAGCGGCATGCGCACACAACAGCAGCGGGCGCGGAAGGTGCTGGAGAGCGCTTGCATGTGTGCTGTGTGTGGCGGGGGTGAGAGCACACGCACGCGCAGGCTGGTGCGAGCGGGAGGCACTAAGGAACGCACGTGGGCATGAAGGCACGTGGAGGCTCTGGTAAAGGCACGCGGGTTGCTGACGTACGGGCGAGGTGGTGTAGGTGTTGGTGCGTGGGTTGGAGCTACTGGTGAAGGCAAAGGCGCGGGCGTGCACTGGCTAAGTTGAGGGCGCGGTGGGCTGGATGAAGGTGAAGGCGCGGTGGGCAGATGGCACGTGCGTTGAAGGTGGGTGCGCTGGACGTTGGCGTGAGTTGCTGGCTGAGGTGAAGAGTTGCAGAGACTCTTTGGCAGTGTGGGCTGTCACCCCACACACCCACAGTGGAGAGTCGTTCTGCCGTGGTGAGGCCAGTGGTATGGAATGGAAGAGGAGCAAGGTCCTCTAAGCACAGTAAGGAACAAAGGGTGGTGGCCTCCCCTCAACGGCAACTCTCCCTTCTCCTTTTATAGCTGCAGCCACACTGATTTGAAATTCAAAACACTGTAGCATGAATTTGATGTGCAGGAGGAGGAGGCGAAGCCGAAGGAGTTACCTGTGCAAAGGAGAAAAAGAATAAAATAATAAAATAATTAGGGTTATTTATACATAACTCCTTAACTTCTATGTTAATTAAAATAGTGCACCTAATTAATTAACTAATTAAAAGTATGCAACCCTAAGTTAATTCTAAATGCATGAATTATGTACTTAAGCTAAAAATATGAATAAATTTATTTACATTCTAATGTATGCTATCTAAATATTAAAATTAATTAATGTCCAGACATTTAGATACTTAAATAGCCTGTGAATATGGGCTAATCAAATAGCCCCATGCCTAGTTTTTGCTAGTCCCTAGCAAAATCAAGAAAAACCTATCACTCTAAGTAGACTAGCCAACCCAATCGGTCTTCCTTTAGAAACATATTAAGTTCAACCTTTAGACCTAAGGTTCCCAAGTAGTTGTTAAGTTACAAACTAGGTCGGCTAAAGACGAGTTGCAGGCACAAGTTACCCTGATTTCTGACTCTACCCTAAGGTTTATTGATCCCTGAGATTAAAGCATCCGTGCATGTGCATTGGTCGGAGTTATTTGAGTTAAAGGAAAAAGGATTTTTTTTTTTGAATAATATATATATTTTTTTTTTTTTATTCTACTAAATCTAACATCAGATCAGCTATCAACACAGTCTGTGTCGGATTCATTGTCCCCATCACTGCACCTTGAAAGGTGCCTAGCTTTCGATGCTTCGAGATAGCACCGCCCATAGCGACCCCAAGAACTCCTAACAATGGACACTTCGAGATAGTATCGCCCATGGATTTCTTAAACGAATTCAGGCCTGTGGCAATCGGCACATCGAGATAGAGCCACCCATGGCACCTGAACCGCACAATGCGCTTACATGCCCCCAGTAGGATGGATATCCTAAGAAACAAGTGCCGAGGAGGTAATATGTTATCATCGCATCCTCAAGGTGAGTATATACTCCACCTCTCCTGTGGAGGGAACTCTTCCAATCAAATTATGTTTTCAAGCCTCTCAGTCAAAACTAAGAGAACCAATTCTCTTTTAAGAAAGGAATTAAGTTGATTACTTTCTTACACCAGACCAAGTGTGTGAAATTCGGATACTTGGGTTACAAGGACCCGTAAACCAAAAGGTAGAACAAGACTCCAGGTACTACCCCACCTTTTAACTCAAACCCTAGCTTTCCTTCCTCAACCTCTTGAGGAATGGTCCGCAACTTAACTCCTACTTAAGTTTTTAAGTCCACAAAGGACCCTAAAGGTCTAAAGCTAGTATCTCATTTAGCTTCTAAAGTTCGACCCTAGAACCAACTTAGTCTCACCTAGAGTTCTGATTTGCTTAAGAATGCAAGACCTAGCCAGTTAAGCTCAAAACTTTTTAAAAAAAAAAAAAAATGCAATGTGCATGAATGAATGCAAAATGTAGACATGCTATAAACAAAATGCCTCAGGTCCTCTCCCCCATGCCTGGTTTAAACAGTGTCCTCATTGGAAACAAAAATAGTTAAAGGAAGATATTACTTGAGGCGGAGAATGACAGGAGCTAAGGCTCCTCAAGAGTGACCTCGTCAACCAGATGGCCATCCAAAGTAATGTATGGTTTTAACCGTTGAACATTGACGATAAAGGGAGTTGCTGAAGAGGAAGGTTTTTTAATCTCCACAGCTCCATGCAGAAACACTTTAGTGATTATGTAAGGCCCATCCCAACGAGATTTTAACTTCCCAGGAAAAAGCTTAAGTCTGGAATTGAAAAGCCAGACTTGTTGGTTGGGCTCAAAGGTCTTTCGAAGTATATACTAATCATACAAGACCTTAGTTCTTTCTTTATAAGCTTGAGAGGTGTCATAAGCATCATTCCTCAGCTCCTCAAGCTCACTTAATTCCAGAAGTCGTGCCTTACCTGCCTTCTCTAAATCCATGTTAACACTTCAAATAGCCCAAAGTGCCATATGTTCCAACTCAACAGGTAAATGGCACGCTTTCCCATACATAATCCGAAAGGGAGAAGTATCTAAAGGGGTCTTATAGGCCGTTCGATACGCCCACAAAGCATCATCGAGCTTTTGGGACCAGTCTTTCCTATTAAATCTAACGATCTTTTCCAAAATGTTTTTTATCTCCCTATTCTACACTTCAACCTGGCCACTCACCTGAGGATGGTAAGGGGTAGCGACCTTGTGAGTCACTCCCAGACTCCTGATTAGCCGATTGAAGTGGTGGTTTCGGAAATGAGGTCCCCCATCACTTATAATGGTCTTGGGGCAGTCGAAACGAGATATGATATTAGCCTTCACAAATTTCAAAACCACAGAGTGGTCATTTGTGCACGTAGGAATGGCCTCTATCCATTTAGAGACATAATCAACTGCCACCAAGATATATTCATAACCATGGGATCACGGGAAGGGGCCCATAAAGTCAATTCCCCACACATCAAAAATTTCAACAGATTGAATAGGGTGTTGAGGCATTTCATTCCTCTTCCCAATCATTCCAGTCCGTTGACATCTAATACAGGCCTAACAAAATTATGAGAATCCTTAAATGAGGAAGGCCACCAAAAACCAGACTGGAGAACCTTAGAAGAAGTTCCCTTAGCACCAAAGTATCCTCCATAATGAAGTTCATGGCAAAAACTCAGCACACTTTGTTGCTCCTCTTCAGGTATACAACGTCTCAATACTTGGTCTTGTCCAATTCTAAATAATTCAGGCTCTTCCCAATGAAAATATCTTGCTTGGGAAATGAATCTCTTTCTTTTCTGCTCATCCCAAGAGCCAGAAGTTTGTTCAGTGACCAAGTAATTTAGGTATCTACATACCAAGGTAAAGTTGGTGTTACTGCCATCAGAGTTTCATCGGGAAATGTCTCGCAGATGTCTCCAGAAAGAGAGTCATTAAGTGGAAGGCGAGACAAGTGGTCAGCCACAACATTTTATACTCCTTTCTTTTCACGTATCTCTAAGTCAAATTCTTGAAGGAGTAGGATCCACCTAATCAGAAGTGGCTTAGAATCTTTCTTAGCAATGAAATGTTTCACTGCTGCATGATCAGTAAAAATAACCACCTTAGACCCAAGCAGATAAGACCTAAACTTCTCTAGAGCAAAAACTACAGTAAGTAATTCTTTTTCAGTGACGGTATAGTCTTGCTGAGGTTCGGTTAAAGTCTTGCTGGCATAATGTAGCACATAAGGTCTTTCCTCAACCCTTTGTCCAAGGACTGCTCCCACTACATAATCCGAAGCATCACACATCAGCTCAAATGGGAGTGTCCAATCAGGAGCTCAGACAATAGACGTAAAGATCAAGGCATCCTTCAGAGTTTGAAAGGCCTCGGCACACTTTGAATCAAAATTGAAGGAAGATTCCTTCGCCAACAAGTCACAAAGTGGCCTAGATATTTTACTAAAATTTTTAATAAAGCGCCTATAAAAGCCAGCATGACCCAGAAAGGATCTAAGCTATTTGACATTCATGGGCAATGGGAGTTTGGAAATAGAATCAATCTTGACTTTATCTACTTCCAAACCTCGCTCGGATACAACATGCCCAAGTACAATTCCTTTCTACACCATGAAATGACTTTTCTCCCAGCTGAGGACTAAACCAGTCTCCTTACATCGCTTCAACACATTCTCCAGGTGCAAGAGACACTGGTCGAAAGACTAGCCATAAATGGAGAAGTCATCCATAAACACTTCTACAGACTCATCAATCATGTCCGAAAAAATAGACATCATACGCCGCTGGAAGGTTGCAGGGGCATTACATAATCCAAACGGCATACGCCTAAATGCAAAAGTACCATAAAGACTCGTGAATGTCGTCTTCTCCTGGTCATCAGGGAAGACTGCAACCTGGTTGTACCCAGAATATCCACCGAGAAAGCAATAGTACTTATTCCCTGCCAATTTCTAGAGAATTTGATCAGTAAAAGGCAAGGGAAAGTGATCATTCTGGGTAGCGGTGTTCAGCTTACGATAATCAATACAAACCCTCCATCCAGTTGAGGGTCAAGTGACAACTTGTTCACCTTGGTCGTTGAATTCCACAATAAATCCTGCCTTCTTTGGCACCACATGAATAGGACTTACCCATTTACTATTTGCAATGGGATATATGATCCCAGCATCCAACCACTTCAGGATTTCCTTTTTGACCACCTCCCTCATATTAGGGTTCAGACGTCTCTGCATGTCCCTAAATGGCTTGATGGAATCATCAGTATAAATGTGGTGCATGCAGAGTGTAGAGTCCATACCCTTAATGTCAGCAATGCTCCAAGTAATATCTTCCTTGTGCCTAGTCAAGCATTCAATCAGGGCTCCCTCCTGTGCCTCAGATAGCACAACCGAAATGATAACGGGGAGCGTATCATTGGCACCTAGGAAGACGTACTTGAGAGTGTCAGGGAGGGGTTTCAACTCAAGGTCGGGGGCTTGTATGGTTGAGGGTTTCATAATAGATGTCCTCATCTCAGGTAGCAGATCTACCTTAGGCAGAGATGATGGGGGAAGAGACTTAGCAGAAACACCCAGTAATTCCTCAAGTTCAAGTATATCCCCTTCACATTCCTCCAAGAGATGGGAATGCTCATTTAGCATGACATGCTGAAGGGGGTCATCACAAAACATTGCAGGGGTTGCCTCTTCAATCAGGTCATTTATCACCTCAACTTGAGAACAATCCTCAAGTCTGGCTTGTTTGTAACAATCAAACACATTAAACTGGATTTTCCTGTTCCCAAAGCCCATTTTCAATGCCCTAGTATTGCAATTGATTGAAGCATGCGAAGTTGCAAAGAAGGGGCGGCTCAAAATGATGGAGGGTTTGGTTGGCTTGTTGGTAGGGTCAGTGTCTAAAACTAAAAAGTCAATGGGAAAGAAGAAATCCTCCACTCTTACGAGGACATCTTCCAAAATTCCCTGTGGTGTCTTACGTGATCGATCTGCAACTTGAAAGATTACAGGGCTAGGCTTCAGATTGCCTCCCCCAAGTTGTTCATACATGTAGCTCGAAAGGATGTTCACCCCCGCACCCAGATCAAGTAGAGCCTCATCAATCTGTAAGTCACCAATAACTACTTAGATGTATGGGGCTCCTGGGTCCTTAAGTTTTGGGGGTGTACCATGCTGAACAATTGAGCTAACAAAATTAGGCAGGACAACTTTTGATTGGACCTATTTCCAAGATTGCCGCTTTTTTGTGCATAGGTCCTTTAAGAAGCAGGCATAAGATAGAATCTGCCTGATAGCTTCAAGAAAAGGCAAGTTAATTTGCACTTGCTTGAAAGTTTCCATGATCTCATCCGTCTTATCTTTGGCTCCAGATGAGCCAACAGAAGTCTGTCCAGAGGTGGATAAGCACTTTGGAAAGGGCACTCTCGATCTCTGGGTGGAAGGGTTGTCATGTCGAGTAAGGGGTGGAACAAGGGCAACTTCTTCCGGTGAGGTGATTTCAAGTGGAGAAGATTTGAGCAAGTCTTCTCCGGTGGGGGTGAAAGTCGGGGTGGATGATTTTTTAGGGAGTGAGACTATAGGAGCATCAGGTTTGGAAATTTCTTTCCCACTCCTCAGAATAGTCACCGCCTGAGCATGCTCCCTAAAGACAATCCCTTTTCCTTTAGGATTCTCCTCAACAGCACTGGGGAGCTTCCTAGTTTCCCTCTGTCTAACGGCCTCAACAAGGTGTCCTATTTGTGATTTCATCTCATGTATAGCCTTGTCATGAGATTGGATGATGGCACTTTGACTTTCTTGCATAGTTTTCAACATTGCCTTTAATTCATCCATCTCAGAGGTCTTAGATTGGGCAAAGGTCTGAGGTTGGTTCATTTGATGGTTTTGAAAGGATTTTGGTTTATAATTCCCTGAATTTGAGACATTTCCTTGTCTCCATGAAAAGTTTGGGTGGTTCCTCCATCCCTCATTATAAGTGTTGGAAAAAGGGTCATTACGAGGTCTAGGATGGAACCCTTGAGCGGCATTCAGATCCGCTTGTACAAGCTCAGGGAATTAGGAGGCCAAGTGGCAATCCACAATGGCGTGTGTATTGCCTTGGCAAATTGAGCATTCAGAAGCTTGGGATGTGGAGGTGTTAGAGACAAATGGACTCAGGTCCGACATAAGCCTTTCCATGTTTTGATTCAATAATTGAATCTGATAGGCTAAATTATGGGCGTCCCTTGCCTCGTTCGCCTCCAACTTTCTTTGCAAGAGAGTGGGCTTTCTATCCATGTAGGGAGAATTCAAGTGAATAGAATTCTCACTCAAAGTATCGAAAAGGTTCCAAGCTTCATCCTCAGTCTTAGATAGAAAGGTTCCTACACAGGCACCATCCACAGTTTGCCTATGCAAATCATTAAGTCCGGTATAGAACCTTTCAACCAGTTGGCATTTAGGCACTTGGTGATGTGGGCAGTCTCAGCAAGTCATTAAAGCGCTCCCATGCATCATGGAAAGCTTCCCCTTCCTTTTAAACAAAACTCATATTTTCCCTCCTAAAGTGATTGGTTTTGCTCATGGGGAAGTACTTCTTCAAAAACTCCTTCAGGGCATCCCAAGTGTTAATATCATCAAGGGTGTGATACCAATACTTGGCTTTGTCCTTAAGGGAGAAGGGAAAGAGGGTCCGCATTTGAGCGTCATCAGTAACGCCCTGCAGCTTCACCATGGAACAGACCTTGGTGAATTCCTCTATATGCCTATAAGGGTCATCATTAGCAGTACCATAAAAGGAGGGCAGCAAGGATATGGTACTGCTTTTGATCTCATAAGGATTGTCCCCTCCAGGTCTACATAGTGTAGGGCCAGCTTGATTGGTTGGAATGAAATATTCCTTAAGGCTCCTTTGACCGGCCATTTCTACCCTTGGAAGGTTTCTTCTTAAGATTCTTTCAGGTTCAGGATCAAACACAAGTTGTCTCCTAAGAGAACGCCTACCAAGCATGCACTACAAATACAATTCAAAAGGACTTGTTCGGTCATTACAAGGCTTTTGACTTTAGTTCAAATTGTAGGTGACAAAGCAAGTTGCCCGATCAATTGCGCACCTATTGTCAACCTTCGAAATGCCTAAAAAGACCTAGTTGGATCTTAGGTGTTCTTCCCTAAATCTCAAATGGTAGAGAAAATCCAAAGACGGAAGATCGAGGGATGCAAGTAGGCCTAAGCCTTCCTTTGAAGCTGTGCTTTCGCGGTGCTTCTCAACTACCCCCAAAAATCCATGACAGAGTATCCCCCTCTTTGGATTTACAAAACCTTTGATCTCAAGTTCCAAACACTTCAAAATCCAATGGTAGGAGGGCTCTTGTCCTAGTCATTCCAAGACTTAGGAGTGTCTAAATGTGTGCCGTGGTGCAAAAGATATAAGTGTACATACACCGCAAAAAGATTTTGAATTTTGAATCGCACATCACGTTTGAAAATCAAGTCCTTGATTTTTAAATGTCCCTCCTTTAATTAGTCCTTTTTCAAGAATATATGTGACCACTTGTTAGATCGCTTCAAGACAAATTATGTGGTCTAAAAATTAATTCAAATGCATTTGCATGACAGGTAGAAATGCAAAGTTAGAAATGCATACCTAATTCTAGCATTCTTCATGCAATATGCAAGACAAGAATTAGATCTAGATGCTGCTCATTCAGTCCTAAATGATTCGACCTAAGGGCAGGCAGTTCTAGTAGGTAGCTCGTGTTTTTGTTTTTATTTTTTTAGCTACTTATGCACAAGAAAATTAAAGGGTAAACAATCCACAAAATAAATTAAAAACGTAAATCTAAAGAAAAG
Source organism: Thalassia testudinum (assembly GCA_037157565.1). NCBI lineage: Eukaryota > Viridiplantae > Streptophyta > Magnoliopsida > Alismatales > Hydrocharitaceae > Thalassia > Thalassia testudinum. The sequence goes on along the minus strand of JAZHRO010000035.1, from coordinate 51,761,379 downwards.
GGAACAAGCTCCCAAAAATCAGCCCCAATTACTACAAGGGCGAGAAAACAGAAATAAAGCTTATGAAACGGAGGATCTCTATAGAGGCAGAATCCAGGTCTCCTTCGTCTTCCCCGCATGTAAGCGTCGTTCAAGGTCGACGTCTTCTCCCCGATGTGCCTGTCACCTCTCTCAAATTCCTCGCACAAATTCCTTACACAGAAAAAAGTAATAAATGGTCAGTTCACTATGCAATGAGAAATAATCAGAAATGAAATCAGGTGAAATTATTGCGTTCGTTGCCTCCTCGGCAACGGTGCCATTTGATAAGACAATTTTCGCTTTCGAATAATGTATTAAGATGATTTATCATTGTAGGATCAAAGTGGTGGAAAATCGCTTAACAAAATAATTAAAATCAAAATTAAACCACTCACAGAAGAGCGGGTCATGTCCACAGGGAGGAAATAATGAAATAAAATCATAAATATTTTTCTCGTATTCGTTCAATCAAGTGGGAAATCTCGAGTCAAATCTGACATGAAATGCAATGAAAAGAAGATACACAATAACTCAAAAATATAAGGGTATATGTGCAATTTTTCCTTGCTGAAATATTCAATAAATATGTGATGAATCTATGTAATTTCCAATTGACATGCATTAGAGAAAATTTATGCTCATTTTACTCCAAAACCAATGTTAAAACATGTGAATAGCAAAAGCCTCGCAATTATAAGGAAGCATGAGTATGAAGTCACAATTTCACCACAATAAAATAATCATAAACCAAAATTCATTTTCATGGCAATGGCATTCAAATGTAAATATTAATCAACCCAAAAATAGAGGATTTCGTTCCTTTGTGCGTGCGCGAAGAGGAGGCAATGGCGGCTCGCGGGAAGCTCGAAGAAGGATAAGCACAATGAGAGCTTTCCGATGGTGGTGGTGGCGCTCCAAACGGTTGTCAGTGGTCGCTGGCCGGAGTGAAAGAGGCCGCCGGTAGTGAGGCTCTCCAGTTGGCCGTCGGGTGGTCAATTGGTGTCACCAGAAGCGTGGTTGTGCTCAGGGAGTCGGGGCGAGTCCGATGGAGTTCCCGAGGTGAAGTTTCGAGGCCAGATTTGATGGCTATGTTTGTGGGTGCTTTGGGTACCTTCGTCAATGGAGAAGAAGGAGGAGGAGGAGGAGCCAGCTGGAGTGAAGCACGCTATGCATGCGCTGCTGGTGGCGAGGCTGGGTGCTGCTTCTGGGCGCGCGGGCGCACGAGCACTTTGCAGGCTGCTTGGGTGTGCGGGTGCTTGTGCGACAGTTGCTGCGGGCGACGTGCGCACACAATAGTAGCGAGCGCGGAAGGTGCTAGAGGGCGCTTGCGTGTATGCTACGTGCGACGAGGGTGAGAGCGCACGCAAGCACAGGCTGGCGCAGGCAGGAAGCGCTGAGGAACGCGCGTAGGTGTGAAGGTGCGTGTAGGTTCTGGTGAAGGTGAGCGAGCTATTGGCGTACGGGCGTGGTGGTGTAGGTGCTAGTGCATGGGTTGGAGCTACTGGTGAAGGCGAAGGCGTGGGCGTGAGCTAGCTGAGTTGAGGGCATGGTGGGCTGGATGAAGGTGAAGGCGCGGTGGGCAGATGGTGCCTACGCTGAAGGTGGGTGCGCTGGGGGTTAGCGTGAGTTGCTGACTGAGGTGAAGAGTTGCAGAGAATCTTTGGCGGTGTGGGCTATCACCCCACACGCTCATAGTGGTGAGTCATTCTGCCGCGGTGAGGCCAGTGGTACGGAATGGAAGAGAAGTAAGGTCCTCTAAGTACAGTGAGGAACAAAGGGTGGTGGCCTCCCCTCAACGGCAGCTCTCCCTTCTCCTTTTGTAGCCTTGGCTACACTGATTTGAAATTCAAAACACCATAGCATGAATGTGATGCGTAGGAGGAGGAGGCGGAGCCGGAGGAGTTACCTGTGCAAAGGAGAAAAAGAATAAAATAATAAAATAATTAGGGTTATTTATACATAACTCCTTAACTTCTATGTTAATTAAAATAGTGTACCTAATTAATTAACTAATTAAATGTATGCAACCCTAGGTTAATTCTAAATGCATGAATTATGTACTTAAGCTAAAAATATGAATAAATTTATTTACATCCTAATGTATGCTATCTAAATGTTAAAATTAATTAATGTCTAGACATTTAGATACTTAAATAGCCCACAGATATGGGTTAATCAATAGGTACACGACTTATCAACCTGTTCTCTGATTTGAGGGAACTTTGAGTCTAAAGCATCTACACACTATTTGCATTGACTCACTTTTCGATGATTTTTACGGAGATTAGGTAGCTAATGGACTTTCTAAGGTAGTATGGCTGGCAAGTTGCCTTGGGTAACAGCCCATTGGACCATTGTCCAGAGCCCAACTACATGACCATACTCATTCTACTTCTTTTAGGTAAATCTTAGATTATGGAAGCCACCTACTCAGAAAAAGAAAAAATATATATACTCACAAAAAAAAGGAAAAGAAAAAAATAAAAAAATAGAAAAAGGAGAACAATAAATAAGCCACACTTCACCGCACAAGTATGGCTGGCAAGTTGTCATGAGTAGCAGCCCATTGGCCATTTGTTCAAACCCCAGCATACAAAAAAATGCACAAATAATTCCCAAAACACCTAAGAAAGAAGAGGGGAAGTAAAATAAATCGGGGAGATATACGCTAGCTTCACCCTTATGTTGACCCCATAAAAAAATTAAAACAAGTAGGTAGAAAGCAACCGACCGGAAAGAGAAACCTTGAGGCAGAATTTTTAGGTCACTTAGGGTCGTAGAAACCTGAAGTCTGTTTTAACAGCCACCTAGTGAGTTTATCATTTTTCACAAGATTCTTAGAACTTAAACTCTTTTCAAGTCTTGAGTAGGTTAGGTAGCCGTAGAAAGCTGCCCTAAAACTCTCAACTCAAAAAATCCAAAAAATTAGAAATGAAGAAAAAAATGTAGCTTCTCTTTTCAAAGTAAGGCGAGGACTTGGGCAGTCTGCATTTTGGCAGATACCCTGGCATTGTTGAATCTTTGTCATTTAGGACCTTAGTTGAAATTTCTTCTTGTTAGTAAACAACTTATGCTTAAGTGATTGTACTCTAATTCTACTTTTATACATAGCATTTAGTTTGATTTTACTAGGGACTAGCAAAAGATAGGCATGGGGGTATGATGTATACACATCCATTTAGGTTAAAAAAATCTATTTATGCATTTTTCTAAGCTTAGATATGCATTCCATATTATAAATATTGCATAGCATGCATCATTCTACATTTAGAAGAGTTTGGATAAATTTTAGGTTAATTTGCATCCTTTTGTGGCCACGAAAGGAGATTTATTTTAGGACCTTGGATTGATGATCCAACCATACGAATATGATCAGAATGACGATTGGAGTCCAACACCTATGAAATCATCTTGATCGGAGTCCCGTAGCACAATATGCAATCCAGGGAAGATCAAAGGCCAAGGGGCAAGGTGGTACCAATTTGAACTTCAGATGCCAAATCTGATTGCATGGATGGATCCAGATCGACGATCGTACCCCAACGATGTGAAAATCGACCCAATTCGACATCCTTGGTGCCACCTACAAAGCAAAGAAGATGCACGACCATGATGGTGCCATGTGGCGCCATCACAGCCACCCAATATCGACCATGGCCTTACCTCAGCCTCAAAGAGCACCTATGTCGAGCATTCCCAACCATTGGATCTCAATCCAACAGCTAAGATTAATGCAGCAGTGCTCATTATGCCTCAAAGGAGAAGACTATGATTAGATCTCGACTATTGGATCGAGATCCAACAGTTGTTGATAAGTCCACTTTTATGGACTATTATTTAGTTAAGTACTATTTAATTATTTGTTCTTAGTTGTAATTAATTAGGAGTTATATGGCAATTCACCTTGGCCTACATTTAATTTTATGCTTCAATTTTACATTTAATAACATATGTTATGATAATATAATTTATTTGATGAATGCAGGCTAGGTACAAGAATCAGGCTCTCATTTTTACTTCTATAAGATGTCTTGGACTTGGATTGGATCTCTGGAACTGCTATCACAAATTCACAGCATTACATTTTTTTTAAGACGTCTGATGCTCTAGTTAGACGTCTGAAGAAGAAACCGCCCGTGCTTATGTACTATTCCAACCACTCGCGATAGTCGCGAGTAGTTAGAGATACTTGCGACCGAAGGAAAAGGAGGAGATTTTTGTTTAAAAAGAAGCAGCGTCCACCAAGGAGAAGATCCGGATCCGCCTTGCCCCTGGCGAGGAACTATCCTCCATCTCCACCACCGTGAAGAAGGCGTGCACCGTGGACTTCAGCGAGCACCGTGGTCTCTGTGCACCAACTTCCACCATCCTCTCCACTGCCAACCACGCACTGCCAACCTCACTAACGCTGCGCAGCCGCAGCCCAAGTGCACACCTCATCCTCGCCACACCATCACCCTCGCAACTTCCACCGCTTGTCCACCGCACGTGCATGCCCTTGCAACCATGCCAGCCTGCCCTCGCGCCTTCCACCTCACTACCACAGCCGAGCCTGCAACTCCCACCGCCCTTGTACCCTTGCGCGCCCAACAGGCCCCGCACCCATCACAATCGTGCACTACCACAACGCAAGCATGCCACCACATCCACCTACACAGCGCGCAACCTCGCAGTGCGGACAGCGCAAGCACACAACCACGCCCGGCTGCGCTTCAGTCGCCACACGCAGTGTGCCTCACACCCTTACCCGACGTCGCACTATTCATCTTCTTCCCCAAAGGAACCCATCATCGATCGTCCACCTCCAAGTGCAGCCACCGCCACAAATTGCCATTCTCCATGTCGTCGCCCCCGTTAAGCTCGCCTCAACCTCACGAACACGACCACACCCTCAAACGTGCCTGCCAAGACCCGCGTGCACACATGGAGTGACTCACCGTCGACGGGTTCCTCCTCGACGGCCGGCGACCTCAGGCCACCATAGTCGACGCCACCACCGCCATCATGATACCCTTGTCACAGCCAACCTCTCCTGGGCTTCTCTCCTTCAGCCATGGGCCCTCCTCCTCGTACGCGCCAAGAAGAGCAATTGCTCTGTTTTGCAACAGTAAACCGCCTATTAAAAATTACAAGCATTGCCATTGTCAAAGCTACTATTTATTTATTTATCTTAATATTATATTACGGTAGAATTGCATGAATGACCCTCAATTTTAATGGAATTACATGTAGTTACATTATATTCATCTCATGACTAAGCTAACATGTATCTTTGCTATGGGGAACAAATTCGGATTTAGATAAATTTGATGACGTTTGTCAGTATTAAGATAGCAATTCTAGTATTTCCATAGTGGTGATTTTGCATGTGCACCCTCAAATTTTTAGTTAATTATCTAAATTGAGAATTTATGCTGGAAATGAGAATACTAATTAGCATACACATCCATTGAAATTCCTGATTACTTGATACATCATTATTCATGTTTGATAGGTTAATTCCTCGTTGTGGAGATGACCTAACTATTCATGGTTAGATTCTGAAAATTAAAATGTTTTGAAAAGTAATTTTCTACCACGCGATTAAATACGACACATCATTTTATGTTAAAATTTTCAACGAAAATGAAGATCGCTCTTTCAAATGGTGCCATTGCTGGGGAGGCAACAGACGCAATAGATTCACTTCATTATTTTTGAATATTCTGAGTTGCGCAGTTATCTGATCATATTTTTTATTGTGCGAGGAATCTGACGAGGCAACAGGTGCAGCAGAGAGACGACATTGACCTTGAACGATGCGCACGGCGGAGACAATCTTTTCAGTGGACCTTGACGCCACCTGGAGGCCAGCAACAAGAGCACGTGGGCCTTGATCCCACGCACATAGGCTTACGGAGGAGCCTATTCCTGATTTAGTCATTAGAGCTTAGTTTAGATTTAGTTTAGATAGACATTAGAATTTAATTTCTGTCTTTTGGACCCTTGTCAGGTATTTTTGGGAACGTGTTCCCGGTGCTTCTTTATTTCTTGTCGCTCTTGTATACGAGAGCGTATTTTCGGGAGCGTGTTTCCATTTATTTAGATTATAGGACTATTCGAATTGTTTGAACTGTATGTTTGTTAGTTAGTTAGATTAGGTTTGTTTGATTATTATTATTAAAAAAAAAATTTTGAACTGCCTGCTAGAAGCTACATATCTATAGGACAACCATCTAGGACTGAATAAGCAGCGTCTAGTTTATTTTTACTGCATCGCATACATTCTTGCACGAAAAAAGCTGGAGTAAGGTACGTCTTCTCTTGAGCATCAATTACCTGTCATGCATCTGCATTGAACCTAAATCTAAGACCACTAAAGTGCTTGAATCGAATTAATTCAGTGGTCACTTTAAAAATTGGGACTGCTAAGAGGTTGGACCTTAAAATCTGTGACTTAAAATTGTGTGCAAAAGGATCTTGTTTGCAAAATTTCAAAACTCAACGCATGATCATATATTTGCACACCTGAGACACTGTGCACCTCACACATAAGGTCACTAGATAAATTTCTACCTCTCCTCTTTTGCACCACAAGGGAAGTTAGTCAGAAATCAATAAGCCTATCACCAAGTTACTTCGGTTCCTCGTGTGTGGGCTCGATTCGAGACTTTCATCCCTTGCGAGTAGGTTATAGGCACCAGCGAAAGTTCGCCTAGGAAGAGTAATTTGTGCAAAACTTGTTTGGCCACCAATTGAACATTTAATTCTAAGACCTACAATCTACTAAAAATAGATCCCACTAAATTTGCGTTTGCTTTGACAGTAGAACTCTCTAGGTAGTTTCTGCTTGTTTTCTGAATTCTTCTAAATCTTAAGAGAGTTAAAACTATTTTTCTTAAAGAAAAGGATCGCCCAAACTCCTATCATTTAGATTATCCGAGTCAATACTTCCCATGTTTTAATCAGGATCCCATGCCCCGAGTGTATCCATCCTTTGATGGGTACATTGACAATTCATGGGATCATTCTTATTCCTATCCTGGGAGTACTGGCCCAATAACTCCCACTTTTGAGCAGAGCCTAGGAGCAAGATTTTCCAACCCTGGAATCCCTACTTCTATGCAAACACCCAACCCTCCCACCCTTCATGATTTTCCGTATAGAGGTTGAATCGATACCCCTAGGCAACCAAAGCCTGAAATTGATTATCCTCCCCAACCTGATAATAGTAACCTCTCCTCTTTTATGATAGAAATGCAAAAACAACAAAAGGAAATGATGGAATCTATGGGAGAGATGTTGAGGAATAGTCAACAGTTAAATGAAGAAAAAAGACAGCTTAGCTACACACTTCCCAGTAATTCTGATCCCTACCCATACAACCATGATCATGAAAATAATTCTAAGGAACCCAATGAGAATAGGGATCCAGTTTTATGTAGCTATCACTTAGACTCTCCCAATGAGACACGGCTACTAGAGGAGAACGATCATAGTGATTATCCACCTGAGCTATATTGGAATCAAAAGCAAGGGAAGACAGTACCTCTTGAGGACCTTGACCCCAATGACAGTATTCTCCTTACCCCTACCAACCTGGGTCAAGGTTGTATTGTTCCTATCACATCCACTATTGATAATTTGGTGGAATCCCATTCTACCCTTAGTGAGCCTACTCCTAACCCACCACTTAGGGAATCAACTCCTACCATTCAACATCCTGAGGATGTAAATGCACCCAATGAAGGTGACCCTAAGGGAATGGAGGATGAATTAGATCAATTTTGGTCTCAGGATATGAAGAGTCTATTTCAGAGGACGAGGATGCCCCAATAGAGGAACCTAGACTGAAAATCTGGAGTGAATCACAAGGGAATTATTTATTATTTGAGGATTTACCTCCAAAGGATATTAATAATATGGTGAATTCCAGATTCCTCCCTTCTTTTGAGAGTCATCCTCCATCAAAATAGGAGTTGATATTAGAAGAGGACAAACAAAATAGTGAGAAGCCTAGCAAAGACTCTCGGGGATAAAACACGTCAATTGAGGATTTATACCCCGAGAAGAATAACGAATTCAATGATATAGGATTGCTCCAAAATATTAAGACTGATCCTCCTTTAGGAATAATTAAGGATACTGATCCAACTCCTGTCTTCACTAATGAATCACATATACACCCCGACAAAAATTTGAGTGAACCAAACTAATCCGGGGATGAGCTTAATGATAATGATTCTGATATTTTGACCCTGCCATCAAAGAGTTGTAATTTGGAGTCTACCCTTGATTCAAATATGACTCCGATCATTAATGCTAGGCAGGGTAACGTGAAATTGTTTACAACTGTTAGGGAGTATACACAATCTGAATCATTGTTGGAATTAGACCTGACACCGACTAAGCCCTTATTGGACTTAACCATTACCTTCCAACACTACAAACAACCTTTATACTCCCTAACCGATCCTTGGCTCAAATCTCTACTCATGTACATTCTTTTTGGAGAACATATCAGGCCAGTACATCCTCGAGTAGAATGGCGAGTGTGGATTGATGCTTGTACTTTTAGTCTTGCCATTCAAGGGTTTCAAATATTAATGTTTATATCTTTTAAAACCCGTCCTGTTTTGGAGGATCCTTGTTATCCTCCATTTATTCCATTTCAAGAGGCCTCTTTTCATATTCCCTTATTCGTAGACCTCCCCAAGTAGCCAACGAGGTTTTCTACTTTCATACTTTCTGGCGAGAATTTGGGATTACATTATATCATCAGCTCGCTAACATCCGTGGCTACCTATTTTCTAGGCCCGCACTGTTATGCATATTTTTAAGGCCTAACCTTTTCTATCTGGAACCAGACTTACAGGTTCCTTCTAAGTCTGACTGCTGACAGAAAATGCAGTACTTGTTGGGAGGCAACCCAGCGTTCTAAATAACACCATTGTCAGGTGATTTTTTTCCTTTCTCTCCCTATTTTAATTTTACAATGAAGACATTGTAGGATTTAAGCATGGGGGGTTGCATTTTGCATTTTAGGAAGTATTCATGCATTTAGGTTGGCGCAAAAGAAAATAAAAAAAATCACTTTTCTTAAGCTGAATGGGTTAGTCCCTAGCAGAATACCTTTGTCATTGGAGGTTTTTCTTCTTGAATTATTTCTTAAGTTTAGAATCCAGTACATTTACTTCACATCCACGTAGATTAGGTAATGGATCCTTGAAGAAAACCAATAAGCATTTTTAGTCTACTGAACCCTTGGACGGTTAATAGGGAGTCAGGCATACTATCTTCTAGTAGATCCACCTCATAATTGTGAGAAGAAAGTAGAGAGATTACTGGTGTGCTAAGTCCAGTGCAAGGACTCTTAAGTTTTGGACAATTAGATGATGATGCTTCAGAGTTAGGAATAGTTTTCACTCTCTGTTCCTGTGTGCGTACTTTGTGTGAATTCCTGAGAGTCACCAAATAAGGTAGATACACAGAGATTGAGTCTTAATAAAGCTATGACTATGGTGGATGGTTACGACCATCCTTCATAGAGTCCTCTCTTGAAGGAGGGTAATAGTGTCAAAGGTCAGAAATATGTCTATCCTATCAATTCCTTCCCAGTGCTGAGAATAGGCACTTCCACCAAATAAGCCACACAATATCCTCTTGACCATCATCATCCCTAATAATGCCTCATAAATAAAAGTCTGTATCGTGTTATGTTGATTGATAAAGAAAGAAAAAGAAAAAAAAGAAGAAAAAAAAGAGAGAGAGAAAAGAAAAAAGAAAAAGAAAAGAGTCCAGGGTTATAATTTTATCATTGTAACATTATTTCTGAGGCAACAAAAACACTTATCACTTTCCACCAAATATAACCCATACCTACCTTTCAGTATTTCTGATCGCGCGAATACTAGTTGAGGACTCTAACTTAGTTGTAGAGTTATTAGGACTTTAGTTGAAGTGTGAATGCCATGTGAGGCCACCAAACAGTGAGTACACTTACTAAATCTGGCGAGATTTGTGATCTCAGAAAGAAAAGAAGGAAAAGAGTGAGTGCCAATGAACATCAAGAGAGCACAATTGTTTAGCCTCTCTCTGGGTTGATTCATTTGATAGTCTGGATATCTAGAGTCTGCAGTACTAGACTACATGTAGCACCAGATAAGTGTGTGCCACCAAATATAAATCCATTCAACTCAGCATCTCCTACCTAAGCTAAAAAGCCAGGGTCAATTTACAGATTATTTTCTACTTTATCCCCAAGGGAAGTAGTTGCCTATCCAGACAGAAATATTTACCAAGGGTGAAGTATGAACTCCTAATGCGAATTGGCTTTTTCACTAGGATCTGTTACCTAGGCTATTATCACTTCACATTTGTCTGGATCTTTAAAGTTTTGAAATAAGAAAAGAAGAAATCTTCTGATTACTTCTATTGTTTTTCATTTTTGCTAGGGACTAGCAGTCGTGGGCTCGTGAACCGTAAGTCCAAAATGCAACAGTTGTGGGTGTGTAGCACAGCGATCGTGTAGAGAGTTCTCAAGCCACCGATGCGAGTTCAAAACCCGCCAAGCTCTCTCAATTAGTAAGCATGCACTGGAAATAAATTTGACCGTCGAATCTTTATCGAGCGGTGAAGAGAGCGCCGATGTGGCATTATGAGCATCGCACAATCTGCACGCAAGTGATAATGAGTGATTCCACATGCCATCCAATGCAATCCAGAGAGCAATCCTCGTGCGATCATGACCGTCGATCGAGCATCTGACGGCGAGAAAGCAAGCGTAAGCTGAGGCTGTACTAACATTTGTGGTGGAGCTTTAGCAACGATTATGAATGTCGTTGTTGACCATGACTTCATTTTGCATCCTCTCCTCCATTATAAAAGGACCACTACCCCTCCCATTCTTCTTCATCTCTTCCTTTCTCTCCCTCACCACCTCTAAGGCTCTAGAAAGAGCTTGTCCTAAGCCCAGAATGCTCCTCTAGAGTAAAAAAGAAATATTTTTTTTGCTTCTCACCCCCCTTCATGGAGCATCCCGTGATTGTCCTCTCACCACATTCGAGAAGTAGATCCTCGTCGCAACACTGTCTTGCCCCATCCTCCTTCCTCCACCACCATTCTCCTTCATCCAACTCTTCACCACCTTCATCCAAGCGACTGTTCACCTCACTCTATCTTTTATCTCTTTCTAGTATAGTTTTCTACTTTTCCATCTGTAGCAAACTCTTATTGAACATATATGTTGATTGTTTCTCTCTCCCTCTCTCTCTTTCTCTTATTTTGCAAGTTGATTAGCTAGATATTATCGACTTGATATCTTGCCATATAAAATACCAAAAAATCACAAAAGATAAAAATAACAAAAATAAATAAAATCAAAAGTGTAGATTTCACAAACCAAACATTCGCCTCCCCATGTTTGACCTGGGGCTCAACTCAAGCTTCGGTTATAAATTTTATCTGGTAGCATATTTCTATGCACTGCGATGACAAGTTTTTTAACTCAAATCTTTTGCATACAAAATCACACTCACTAGTGCTCATTTCTTATATACATGATTAGTGTTTGAATTACAATTGTTTCCTCCCTTGTTTCCTCCCTGCGAACAACCTTGAAACTCACATTTTTTGAGCTTTACAAATTTTAAATGTCAATTCGATTTTCGTCGCCTGTACTACGACACGTATTTCTCTAAACTACGACGATTATTGTTCAACAGTGACAGATATCTGGTCATGTATAGAGCATGGAAAACATCAAGCTGACCCCTATAGAAGCATATGGACATTCACCCATGGCCATCTTCTCCTCAACTATTTGGGGAGACATTCCTTTTGGCAAATCAACTCCATGTCTAGTAGGGAGTGATACGCAAAATCTATTTCATAAAAATGTGTTCATTGCAATTGAAATCGTGTAAATACTTTAAAAAGTTTTTATGCTGAACTCGAAGAAATCAAGTTTGAAATCAGAGTCTAGGTCATCTCTCAGGGAGGCAACTGAATACTTTTGCTTCTGAGAGTCTATCATTTTTTTATACTTTTTCTAATTTATATTTTTTTATATTTTTCATAGAGCACAAGTGATCGATTCATTACGATAACAAAATAATACGTTGTCGTTGCGAGTGGCCATTGTAAATCGATTCAGAAATAAAATAAATGTAGACCACATATATAGGGGATCAAGTAGCATCCGCAGGGAGGCTAAAACTCATCTTAATGTTATTTAATCACATTCACAAATACATGTTCACAAGGAATCGGAATAAACACAATAATAAGAAAAGAAAGAACTGGAAAGGAAGAGCCTAGAGAGGTGAAGAACCCTTGCACGCATAGCTATTGAGAACGCACGTGCAGGCTAGTGGTGTCGTACTCATGATGCAAGTGGCTGCGTGCAATGGAGTTGAGGTGGCTAATGCAACTCAAGCAGGTGATGCGCATGGCCACGCGCGACAGCTATGAAGACACGTGGAGGATGCGCTGCTGCTGTTGTAACTCGCACATACATGAGCGTGGTTGCAAGGGAAGACTAGGAGCAACACAGATGAGGCACACAATGTTGACACCCTTGTTTTGATGTAACAAAATTATGCTTTTTTGTGGACTAATCAATTCAAGTTATACTCTAGTGAAATGATTGCAAATTGGAGAAATTGGATTCAAGAAGCTGATTAAGTCTTTAGACTTCTAATTTTTTACATTTCTTGAGCCTCCAAATATATGTAAGGAACCTCAAAGTAATAGTTATTATGTTTTGTCACTCATTAAATAATAAACTTAGGCTAAAGATCAAGTTTTTAGCACTGTTGATCAACCAATATTTTACCAATGATCAACCAAATGACTTTGATCGACCAAACATATTAATTTAACTAATCAAAATCACCTGACAATCATATCATAAATTTGCGCATGAAGTTGATCAAAATACTATTTTAATCGATCAACATGTAATCGATTAAAATACAAATTTAATCGACCAAAATTGCTTTTGATTGACCAATATATTATTTTGATCGACCAACGTTATTTTTACAAACTTTCCAAAACAGCCTAAAAACACCTACAAATAGGACCCCTCGACCCTCATTTCAAAACACACCTCTCAGAGCAATCTCAAAGCAAAAAGTGCTCTTACTCTCATGCTTTCACACCTTTGCACCTACGCTCAACGCTTTCTAAAGCACAGCTTTCTGAGACTCCAAAAATCATGGTTTGCATACTTTTGAGGTTCCATAGGAAATATTGCATTTTGATATTCTAGTTATTTTGAATTGGGACCCAAGTTGTTGGGGTTCCGATAGTTCTATGTTCAGGTGTTAAAGGAGAAGATGTTCTTGTAAAGAGGTTGTGCCACTCTCATTTTAAGTGGTGCATTAGTGAATTAAATAGCATTGACTAGTCAAGAAAATCCTAAGTCGAGAGGCTTAGGTAGTGGTTTTTACCCGAAATGGTTTCCACTATAAATCAAGGTGCAATTTATCTTACTCTTTCTTATTTAAATTTTTGAATTTCATATAATTTGTCCATTTACACTATTCAACCCCCCACTAGTGTAGAGGTATAGATCCATACAAGTACCCACAATATATATATAGGTTACTTTATGTGTAATTGGATATATATATGTGAGAATATGAGTATGTATGTATAGGATTGAGTGTACGAGAGTGTACATGAGTGTCGTGTGCGTACGCATTTTTTGAAGGTAAGCATTGATGTCACATGTCTTGTGTCATATAGGTGATAGAGTTTTAAACACTCTAGGCCTGTTTAAGCACACTTTTGACCCAGCACCTCAAGACCCACAAGGTCTATGTTAGGGTTCCTTTCCCATGAAGTCTTTCGTTGTGACCGTACAGATGTAACACGATTCTAATCTTGTTGCCTAAGAGCATAGGTCAAGGATCAACTGAAAACTGAGCATACCTCAAGAATGCAAGATTCTAGGTAAAGTATCCCCTCTCTATTTTGAAATTTAAACTATTTGATTCATTCTGCCTCTTGCTAGTTTGGAAGCTGCATTATATTTCTACCTAAACCTTGTTTGAGAACCTCAAAATTTAAAGTAATGAATTGTGAACTACTTGGGATTAACCCACAGTAACTTAATTGACTTTTGTGGAATAGTTGTTGAGCATAATCCTTAAAATAAATGACTCTGGAATCTTCTATTGATTTTGTTATAACTTGGACTTGAGATGCTTGGCTAAACCACTAAGAATTATAAGAATGGAATTATTGTGTAATGAAAGTTTCATAAATTATGCCTTATGAATAATGTGGAACACCAGACATTTGGAAGAATGGTTTGAATAAATTGAAAATGAAAATCTCAATGTTGATGAATTAGATGGACTATACTTGCTTCTAGAAATGGATTATAGAAATGGAAAATTCTAAGTAAGGTTTACCTTTATTTGATGTGTTTGTTCTAATTTATTTTTTTCTTTTCCTTTTTCTATATATTTGTAAAAGAGCCCCAAACTAAAGTTAATATCCTTAGTTAACCATTAGGTTACCTAGAGAACCAAACCCCACACTTTAAGGCTTCAAAACAACCAAACATAGGTCAAGGGTGTCAATCAATAACCATATACAACAACCGGTTCCTTTATAGCCAGACAACTTGCTACCTCACCCACTGATCAACTCCTATATAGGGTATCAACTAGTGATCATCCTATAGACTAGACATTGGCTCTACAACATTCAAAAACCCTTAGAACTTGTGCCTAATTACTACCCTAATTAACTTGGCTAATTACCCAAGACACAATAGTTCCCAGTTGACCATTAGCCAATCAATCCTAGTGTAGAACGTTGCTTGATACTGTACCACCCATCAACTTGTAGCCTGTTCCTGGAATTTACACCCAAGAATACCTTAGTAGCCAAACGACCGGGCACCAACCTGCTACTATAGCATCAATTGACCGTCAATCGTCCAACCACAAAAGACCACCTTTGGCTACCCTCACCTGTTCAAGGGTGTCAACTTATGTTTGCAGTTGGTCGACTGGCTAGTACCAGCATGTTGACTAGCTGTCAACTGGTTATTGTTGTCTGATAGAACTGCACCATTTTCCAAAAATCTAATGCATTGTCTAATAGCCTTATTTATTTCTAATGAGTATATCTTTATCCTAAGCACATCTAGAGTGTTCCTATCAATTCTATAAATAGTCATGAACACTTCCTTACTTACATACATAATTGAAGAGAAAAATACCTTTAAGTGCCACTACTTCCATCCACATACACTTTGAGTGAAATCAAATGGAGATTGTGTTCAAGCTACTCCCCAAGTAACCTAAGCCACATTTGAGAACACCATTTCCCTATGCACTCACTCCATTTCCCTTCCATCTCAAGGAAGACCCTTACGCCTATAGGAGCTAAGTTAGTTGCTTTATTTTGGGCTCTATAAGATGTTTGTTTTGTTTTTGTTTAGGTATTCTCTTTGTGAATTTTAGTCTCTATTGGAGACAAAATGCTCTTTGTGAAGAAGAGTATTTTTGAGGTACGCTACCCTTGTTTCAAGTGATTGTACTTGAGGTTGTGTCACCCTCATTTAAGTAGTACATTAGTAATTTGATTGACTCAGTCGATCAGTAAATCCAAAGTTGGGAAAGTCAGATGGTGATTTTTACCTAGGTTAGCTTTTCACCTAAAAATCTCTTATGCAATTGTGGTGAATATTCTTGTGTGATTGTTCTTCATTTCATTTATTAATCATTTTATTATTCCATACTATTCACCCCCTAGTGGAATTCACAACCCTCACCTCCAACCTTGATACACGTGTGATAAACACCAGTTTATTTGACGTTTATCATCATTCTTATACATTAAAACAGACCTAGCTCTTAGGGCTTTTGGGCTGCATTTAGGCATTAATTAGGTTAGGCATGCATTGCACCTTTTTGTTGTCTTTTTAATGTGTTTTTGTGAGTGTTAGGGATATACAGATTGCCAGATCCCCAGAACCCTAGCACTCAAGAAAGCAACTGGTGAAGGAGAAGCTCTCACCAGCTAGAACTCAGCTTGATCCAGCTCACCATAGCTGGAATTCAACTCACCTAAATAAGGTTGGCTCATCCTAACTCCATTCAACTCATCTCAGCTGAATGGCAGCTCAAGAGAGCTCATCTTAGCACACCCTAGCTCAGGTCAGCTCAAATCCAGCTCAACTTAGCTAAGTCTAGCTCATCTCAGCTCCCATTAGTCCACAAGGAGCTTTAGCTAGTTTAGTTCAGTTGACTGGAGTTCACCCCAGCTCAGGTCCAGCTACATCCAACTCCAGCCAACTAAAGATGACTTCATTTCAGCTCAGGAAGCTCAAGTCCAGCTCCCAAGGATTCACCTTAGCTCAACTCAGTTGAGTTAAGCTACCTTAGCTGCCTCAACCAACTTGATCCTCCCCAGGAGCACCAGACCCAGCTCACCTTAGCTCCTTATGGCAGAAGCCAGCTTACTTTAGCTTGGCTTAGCAGCTAGCAAAGAACTAGCAAGCTAAGCCAGCTAAAGTAGCTACATGCCATCCTCTTCAGCAGTTGCCAGCTACAATTCAGCTCTAGACTTCTTCTGTCCAGCTCCTCTCCTCAAACCCTAGCTCCCATTGCCTACTCCTCTACTCCATTACTAGCTAAGCTAGCTTAGCTTAGCTTAGCTTAGATAGGTTCCAGCTCCCTTGGCATTTACCACCCTAAAACCCTACCTAACTAGCTCCACCAACTAAGCCCTACCTAAGCTAGCTCCATCCACTCCAAGTTGGTGCCACCACCATCACCACCATTCACCCCTCAACCACCACCAAAGGGCACCAAGAAGTTGGCGCCAAAACCACCCTAACTACCCCCCTTTTTGGTGCCAACTTTTCCCTCCAAAAATGCCCTAATCTCCACCCTACACCTAAGCCTAAAACCCATCTCTACCTTCCATTTTCCCTCCAAAATTGCCCCCCTTCTAGAACACCATTTTGGCACCAAAATGGAGGCACCCCCTCCACCATGGACGTCCACCAAGGGGTGGATTCAACCTATAACTACCCCCCCTTGCACCCTTTAAGGTGGTGCCAAGTGATCTCCACCTTAGGATTCCTAACCAACATCCCAAACTCCATCCTAGCCACCCATTATCTCCACGCCAACTACCCCTTCTCCACCACTATATATACCCACCTAATTACCCACATTTTCCCATCCTCCCTTTGGTTAAATCCACCCTATACCCACCTCATACCTATGGCCAAGAAGAAGGAGTAGAGAAGAAGATTAAGAGGGCACATCACCCACCCCTTTGGTGCCTTCTTCTCCCCATTCCTTCGCCTTGTGCCACGCCAAGAAGGAGGAACATTCCACATCAAGGAGGATGGCCAGGCATTGGAGGAGAAAGGGTGGTGCACGCCCACCCTTGGAGGAAAGAATTAAGGTGGAGAGCATCCACCTTGGAGGAGCATTCAAGGAAGGAGAAGAAGGAGACCTTCTTTTCAAGCTAAGGAGCAGCTAAGCTTAAAGCAAGAGGACTCCCTTTTTCACCAGATTTTGCAAGAGGATTTGTGTTTTTTATTACTTTTATATTTTCCATTTTAAGTAGAATCATTCCTCTACATGTTTTTGTAAAACACAAATTCTACTAAATCAATTTGCCTTCTTTTCATTTTCTATTGCAATTAGTTTATCTTTGTTCTATCACTTTTTCACTTCTACTTCCTAATTACTCTAGGCTTCCACGTGCCTAGAGTGAGCTTAGGGAGTGGTCATATTTGTCACTTAGGTTTTAGCTTAGTGATTGTAGGTGTTAGTTGCTTTTCCGTCAATAATTCTCATTTTGCCTTCATTATTTCAAAACATAAAAATTATATATTTAAATAACCAAAAACAAAGTTGAGTTCGATTTCCAAGCAAAAGACATAATTTTGCAAACATTTGGCCTCCTTGGATGACCCTAGATACTCCCCTATCTTGGTTATAAATTTTAAAAGTGAGCGGATTTACGCTTTGCAACAACACTAAATTGCCTAATTAACAAATCACGTATTTTTGTTATCAACGTGCTTCTCAAGGGAGAGGAACTTCCTCAACCTGCAATAGAACTAGCTGGCCACCAACAAGAAGATTCGTCCAAGCCCTTTGCCTTTTTAGAATCCAACAAGCAGGCTATACGTCTAATGGTGTTCCTAGAAGTCCAAGAAGAGACCTAGACATCCAAAACAAAGGAAGAAGAAGAGGCAACACCGCTCCTTCTCTTTCTCTTTCTTAACTATGAAGGTGGAAATAGGTTTTGTCAAAAATCAATTTAGGTTTCCCTTTCCCTTTGGGAGATATTTATAGGGATTCCAATCTAATCCTAATTTGATGGGACCCTTCGATCTCCATCCAAAGGATGGGATTTATTCCTACTTGAATGTTATAGGATAAGCCTACAAAAAATTATGGGATGTTAGAATTTAGTATCCTAACATTAATTAATTGCAATCCAACAAATCAAATTAAGTCCAATTAATTATCAAATCAAATGCAAGTTAACTCCTTAAACAGCATATGATTTATTATACAAGAACCCATTAAAATCATTATTGGTTTCATCACGCCAATAATAAATAGTTTAGGATTCATGGAATTATAGAATTTCGCCTCCCTAGGTATTCCAAATACCCGTGAATCCTTCACACATGGATGATAATATTATCCTAAGGTCTAATCACATTAGATAACTATCATTCCTCCTTAAATAATATTATTTCTAACATCTCTTTATATCATTGGGATAAGAACAAAGACCAAATCCTTTCCAAAGTACTATCTTCTTACCTTTCCTACTTAAGTCTGATCAAGACTGCAATCACATGTGGAATTTGTCTTCCGCAATATATTTAGAGTATGCTCATTCCTCCAATCTGCGACATTCATCTATAGGACAGATTTGTGTGATCCCTTTGAGAAACCATGTACCTCCTGTCCCTTCTTGCATAGAGCTTTCCAATATCAACACCAAGGTGGGCGCATCTACTATTGGTCAACCAAATGTATGTGCTCGTAAATAAATTTACATATCTTTCTTAGGTCAAAGGATAAACCTTTTCCACTGTAAGATTAGAATAAGATGGTTTCTTGATGTGTTATCAGATCTTCCAAATCATTTAGATCTCTAAATCAAACACTTCAGGTTTATTGATTTGGCTAAGTACGTTACCCTATTCATACTAACGGACCTAATTAATGTACTAAAAAATAATTATATTGTTTTATTCAAATGTAATGTAATCATATTACATTATTGTAAGTTCTAGTGGAGGGGGGGTGAGATATGCATGATACGAAAATAATGCAAAATAAAATATAACAATCACACAAATATGCAATCTCACAAATGATAGATTTTTAGGTGGAAACTCAAACCCAGGTAAAAACCACCACTTAAACCTCTTGGTTTAGGATTTCCTGATCTACCTAGTAGATCAAATTCACTAACCAAACTACTTAAACGAGGGTAGTTCAACCTCAATACAACCATGCTACTTTGAACCGAGGGTAGCGTACCTCAAACCCCTCCTTTTCACAAGGAGTATTTTGTCTTGCAAGGGAGATGGGAATTCACAAAGTGAATACCAAGATTACAAATATCCTATAGAGCCCAAATAGGTATAAATCTAACTAGCTCCTATAGGCAATAGACACTTCCCTAAGATGGAAGTCAGAGTGCGTGAACCACGCAAGGCACATAGATGCTCTCGAAGATGAGGAGACAAGAGAGCGGTTGTGTAGCTAAAATGGTTCTCTCAAATGTATGTTGAAAGGCTTGGAGAGCAATGGCTTTTCTTCCAATTGATCTTTCTTTCCTTGGACACAAATTGTGGAAGAAGTGTATCTTAGAGTTGCTTAGGAAGGGTCCTCTCTTATTTATAGAAGTCTTAAGAATGTTCAAGAAGGCCTTGGAGAGGGCTTATAGACATTGGAATCAAATCTAAGGCAAATCAAGCCGAAATTAGGGTCATAATGACTCTAACAGAGTAATCAGACATCTAATGTTCTGGTCAAACATCCGATGCAAATTTTGGACATCTACTCGAAAGGGTCAGAGTTCATGATTCTATTGGATCTAAATAGGGATCTAAGAGGACGTTTGAAATGCCATTATAAGACGTCTAGCACTAAAATTGGACATCTAATACTAGGCAAATTCGTCCCTATTTTGACCAGATCCAAATAGGGTTCTAGATCTTGAGAGTCAAATGACATACTGGACATCTATCAAGAGGTCTGGACGTCCAGAAAGAGAATTCTCTACGGGAATTGATTTTCCGAGGTTCAAATGGTCATAAACATGACACATAAGGATTTGGGTCAAATTAAGTCTAATGGTTCTTTATCAAACGTCTGGGAGGCTCCACAAACATCTCAAAGTGTTATAAATATGATTAAAAGGTAAGCCTCGAATATTATGCTCTGACAGATTAACGATCCTATTGTTGGACATCTATCAAGGTCATCAGACGTCTTCTCAGACATCTGGACAAGGGGTTGGATGTCTAAAAAGTAAGGCACAGACTAAGGGTTCCCAACCTAAGTGTTTAGACATCTGTACAGAAGGTCAGGCATCTTAAAGTCCAAGATCAGACGTCTGAAGTCCAAATTAAACATCTGATCAGGCTGCCTGAAGCCTATTTTGGTTTTCTAAGTTTTCTATGAAATGCCTAAATGTTTGTCTAAGAGTCCTAATGTAGGAATAGTGTTCTTAGGACTAAGGTATGTTACTTTGGGGCTCTTTAACAATAATCTAAGAAAATTAGAGAGCAAAACAAATAAAGAGTACAAATACAAAGATAAACAAGACATGTATCATATTCTTCTTATCTTCAAGCTCTCGCTCCAAGCGAAGCTTCCATCTTCTCTTCTCCATCAAGCTCCTCCAATTTCCATGGATGAGAGTTTGATCTCCTTCACACTTGAATCCATTTGCATTATTCCTAAAAACTCAAACTCAAATGCAAATGTCAAATAACAAGTGTTTTGTTATCATCAAAATTAACGATCGTGGTTCCCTTGCATCAGCAATTATTTGGATGACTCGCTTAGGGCATACCAAAATCTAACAAGGTGCACCACTAACTATTGAGGTAAATTATTATGTTAATGATTAACCAACCAAGACAATGAATGGCTTAGGGTTTAAGTCATTTGCATATATAGTTGACTAGTTAACATTAATCCTAAGGTGAAGGATTTAAAAATGGTAAAAATGAGTATATGGTAGAAACCCTATTTGATTAGAGAAGTATGCCCTTAGTTGACTAAGACTAAAGTGCAATTGGCTAGGTCAAGTTTAACATTCCACTCTTATTGTCTTGAAATTCCACTTTTTACTTAACTCTCAGGAATAGATCCTCTTTTAATGGGTCATGGTCAAGGTGATTGGATACTTGATTCCATTGCCAAATCCTAGTTTTCTTAGGCTTTGATGACAAAACTTCCTTTTAGTATGATGAGGTGTGGCTCATCATAGCTAAAATGCCCAAGTTAAGCTAGAAACTAGGTTAAACACTATACAATTAACACATGAAATGGGTTAAGTGTGGGAAATAACAAAAATGACCTAAAACATCAAATCTGTGTTAAAAATGAAAAATTAGGTCACAAAATGAGATATTATATTCATTAATATAAATTGATGATCCATTTGCAAATTGAACGCATTTTTGGGTTCAAAAGATCAAATTAAAAAAAAATTAACTTCCTAAATGTTCAATTGTGCTTCAATAAAAATTTGGTTGCATTTGGATATCAATAGGACCTTGGATTAATGACATTACATCTAGGTCCTCAGGTCATAACATTTTCTTCACATAAAAACCATCTAAGAACCTGTTTGTAAGTCACCGGGGTCTTCTTTACAATACTCAGGGACTGCGCTGCATCTTTTCTTGCCACTTATGGGTTTATACACAAATGTTCTATCGTTTCACACCTTAAGGGCTTGTCTGCAAATTTCCCTTTACACTTGATGGCATCGGACCACTATAACGGCTCAAGAACTCAGCCAATCAGGATCGTTGATTCTCTACTCCACTATCCTAGGGTCGATCTTGAATTGAAGTTTCGCGTGCCTTCATGCGTGGCATCACCTCCCATCCCATATCTAATCCTATGATTAGATTTCATCCATTTGCTTCGCTCACATCATCCTTTCCATCACCACCGCCCAAACCCTATTTGCTTAATCACACCCTCTTGGTGGTGTGATTCACTGATTTTCCTACTTAAGCAGCTCCAGAGCTCGCGCACATAGCTATCGACTCCCCTCCTACTTCCTTGAGTCGATCCTTTCTCTCCATCAACTTCTTACTAGTTCACTCGTCGCGCCTGTGACAGATGAGTGGTTTTTCTTCCTCAATTTGTCCTCATCAAGCTGGATCTCGTAACACCAGGAGACAACCCTAGAGCTCCTCTTGTGGGCTCTTCACTCGCTAGAGACCTCCCACCCTTCTTCCTCCTCAGCTGCTGGCTTTGGATCCATAGGTCTTATTCGTCTAATTAGATTAGGATTTCCTACTTTCTATATTAGTTTTAGTATTAGTTAGTGTAGTTTAGATTAGCTTAAGAGTAGATCAGATCCTTGGATTCATGGATATTGTAGCCTAGGTTAGGAGTAGATTAGGATAATTCCTCACCTCCTCTGATCAATTCAGATCAGAGGAGACAAACCCACTACCATCCACATGTTCATATATCTGCCTCTTCACCTTACAACATACGTTCACTCATTGATGCACACTTTTCACCAATCACCCACTCACAAGAGCACTCAACAGATCTAAAGTTCATTCGCTTTCAAATCTGTTGAATCGCTCAAACATCAAATTGAGGGCATTTCATTCAGCCCATATTCCCACTGATACCCTTCCCCTGGTTTGAATTGAGCAAACTTGACTGATTTTATTAAGATGGTGTTTGATAGTTGATTGAATGAGTTTTGAGCTAATTGCAATCTATTTGGATTTAATTGATTAAATTGGCTTTATATGAGTTTGATTTGAAGCATTGCAGTTAGTTTAAACTTATTTGATCAAGTTTTCAGAGATCATATTCTCTGTGCTTTATTCGATGTCAGATTCTAAATTTTTTGGTGATTGTTAGGTAGTTTAGGTCAACGAGAATCATATGAAGTGATTCAAGGCCTAAGCAATGACCTAATGATCTTTCTAGGATTACTTAAGATCATGAACATTGGTTTAGAGTGTTTAGGAGCTCAAATTGATCCATTCACAATGACACTCTTATATCAAACTACCCAAAATAGGGCTACATGAATTCTTGCCTCATTCTGACTTCATTCTAATTTTTAAAGAATCAAAAGGTGTTTCCAAGGCTTTAATGGAGAATTGGAGTTGCTTTGAAATTAATTCAAAACCTAATATGATCTCCTTCTTTACATTGTCCATAATGTCGAGAGGAGATTACATTAGGGTTGCTTGAGAATTTTAAAGAATGGGGATTGGGCCTATGGATGTCAGGATTTCAAACATGGTTTTCAAGGAACTTTGGGCAGATTTGATTTATCAGAAGTATGCTTTTAGGAATTTTATGCATTATATTAGACCTTCTTAGGTCTGATCTGGGCATATTTTAGTAGCCAAAGCAACAGATGATTTAGCTGCGTGTTTTCAGGAGATAAAAGAAGCCATTGACTACTGAATTGGCAGTAGCAATAGCTGCAGTGATTAGCGAGTTTTCACGAAGAAAAGCTAAGGTTTTGAGAAGTCTGTCATCGTAGTCACAAAACTCACTATCAAATAAAATTTATCAAAACTCGAAAGGGAATCCCGGGTCGAACATGAGGAGGCAACATTTTTTTCTTTGAAATCCGCACTTCGCTTTGTTTTGTTTTGGTATTTTGCATTTGCTTTTTTTTTTTTAGCATTTTATGATAGTGTGGGAACAAGCAGGAATATTATCTATACTAAGCTATTCTAGAAAGTAGGATAGAACTATTCTACTTGTTAAGTATGAAAGAAGAGAGAATCAAAAACTACTAGATAAATGCTTAACAAATGTTTATTATAAATGTTTCTACACTATGATAGTAAAAGGGAAAGGGGGTGAAAGAAATCCTCTTTGTCGACTGCTCAGAGGACGAAGCTACGTTGACATGGCCTAGACAAAGATGTTAAGGAGTTGGAGGAAGGAGAGCAACGTCAAAAGATGAGGGGAGGACAGGCATTGTTGTGGCATGATTTGCTTCCCAGAATGGGGTTGAGAAGACGGCTGATGAAAGCTCCACAAATGGTGATGAGAGGGTGGAAAATACTTTTTCTTTTCTCTAGTGGAGCATCCCAAAGGCTTGGGACACAAGCTCAAAGTGTGTTTTGAGCTCTAAAGTAGGTGAGGAGAGCATAGGAAGGGATGATTGTGGATGGAGGGGTATAGGTCCTTTTATAGTGGAGGGGAAGAAATTCGTCCATGGGCTATAGTGACATCAAATGCATCGTTGAAGATCCCCACTAACCACAACTGACACTCGCACACATGCCTTGCTGGTGCACGCATCACGTAGCCTTGTCGTGCGCACGTGTGCTGGCATGCGCTGTTGGTGCGTGCTGGTGCACACCGGTGCGTGTGCATGCACTGATGTGCACCTAATTGAGAATTGGGGGGGTCTTGTGGGTCTCGAACCCGCGCCACTCCATTGGGAGTGTGTGCTTCGACCACTATGCTGTGCTTGCAGATTGCCACGAAGACCATCCAACGCATGATCGCTCGCAACTGTTGGATGAGGATCCAACGGCCGTGAGCTCCCGAAGACTAGATGTGGAGAGGAGACGTGGCTACACAAGAGCCATTTGATGGGCATCCAATAGCCCAGATGATGGGAACACCATCATGAGCCATAACTAGCTCAATTTAATCTGATTAGGTCATTAAATGTTCCTATATAACCACTAGAGGATTGCAATTCATTACATTAGCATTCTGAAAGAAAGGTAAGAAACTAGGGTTAAAATTACAATTTTACCATCATAACTTGAATGCAGTGCAACCACGGGTTTTCTCAGGTGTTAATTAAGGGTCAAATGGTCCTAAAAGGCTAACAAGTGGGTTAGAACAGATAGAAAAGGATTTTCACGTGTTTTGAGAATTAAATAACTTTTGAAACCCTAAAAACAAGCCCGCTTAATTAACTAAGGTTCTAGTCAGGATAAAATTCACCTAAACCCTCTAAAATTCATAGAAAATATTCTCTAAGGTTTAGTACCTTCAAATTGACCATCAGAACCCGTCTTGACCCAAAATAGTCTCAGACAGATATTTACCCTAATTTGGGTTTTTCCATAAATTACCCAGTAAAACATGGTCAAAACCAAAATCCAACCTCACCACTAGATTCCTTAGGTTCAAATTAGATTTGTACCAAAATTTGGACCCAATCTGAGATTGTCTTGACCTAGTTTGTAACTTGGTCTTGTCCGATTACATATATGCCCTTAACTTTCAAAATTATTACAAAAAGGCCCCTAACTTTATCATCATTTTCA
Source organism: Thalassia testudinum (assembly GCA_037157565.1). NCBI lineage: Eukaryota > Viridiplantae > Streptophyta > Magnoliopsida > Alismatales > Hydrocharitaceae > Thalassia > Thalassia testudinum. The sequence continues at coordinate 51,735,836 of JAZHRO010000035.1, read as the reverse complement.
CAAATAGGTCCCTACCACCGTTAATCCTATTCCTACAATCTCCGACAACCTAAAATTGGCAAGATCTCCTTGATTCCTTGGCAAATCCCTTTCAAATTTGAAAGGGAAGTTCATCGAGGAATTTCCTTTTGAGTCAATTCCCACACCCCAAAACCTTCCCAATCTCTCATGCGAATGCATGAGAGATTAGGGTATCAAAAAATGTCAACTCTGGTGAAGCTTTCCAAGCTTGGGAATCTTGCTTCCCAAGCCCAAAAATCCCTCTAAATACCTATAAAAAGACCTCCAAATCAAACCATTCTCCCCACGCTTGAATTCAGCCTTGAACACCTCAAATTCCTCTCCTCTTTCTTGGTCAAATCGCTCCTCAACGTCCGATGATCCTCCCTACCTCCATTCTTCCTCTATTCACAATATCGGTGGCGGAGTTATTTCCCCCATCTTCCTCCGTGTCGAGTCGTACCAGCCGACACCCCCTTCTCTATCTTCCTCGCCGTTTCCTATCCACCGGAGTAGCCTCCTACGGTGTCGACCATACCACAACCAACGCCATCTCCTCTCCCCTTCATCCGCTACTGCTCTCAGCTAACACCTCATCTTCCACTTGTCATTTCCATGCATTCGCAACTCTGATTCAACCGCCGACTCACCCTAACGCCCTCCGTCTTCCACCTCGCCGGCGTACCTCTGGCGAACCCTAACGGCTTTCACACTCACCCAAATGCACCGCTTCCACTCTCCACACCACCTCATCACGATGATCAAAAGCCCTCACTCATTGAGAGCTATTGGTCCCCCTATAGTGCCACCGAACACACCCACCTTCGCATGCACAATTCGCCTCATCAACCTTCATCACACACACCCACACCACGCTGACCCCCTCAGCAAGGTCGCCGTGCTCCGGTGATCATTCCTGAACATTTTGATGCGACTGAAAGGCCTTACTGCTGCTTTCAGGTGTTCGCTCTTCCGCCGCCATGAACGCAAGCTTCAAGCTTGCTTAAAGCCCTCTCCAGCAACTGCAGCTCCAGGAGTCACCTCCAGGTGATGCGGCTACCTTCCAGGACCGCTCTTGGATCGTCAATTGGAGCCACTGACTGCCCCTTGCACGAGAATTGGACAAAGGCCTTCACAGTTGTGTACGCGAAGACAGGGACTGAAGATAGCCCCACATCGCATGTTTTGAGATGATTGCGCCTGCATAAATTGCAAAAGTGTCTGGGGCTTATTGCATCAGACACAAGGGGTGAGGTCCCTCACACCCTTCACGTGCCTCGTCCGCAACATGCCCCTGTAGACCTGGTGCAGATCCATTTACCGCCTAAGCCTTACACTCCTCGGCTGCAACCCACACCCGTAGCCCTAGACCCGGGTACGTTGTAGGTCCGAAAACCCGATAACCCGGTACTGTTGGAGGCTCTGGGAGAGTGTGACCCAAAGAAAGTAAAGAAGAAGAGCAGAAGAACAGAGCAGAGAAGAGCAGAAGAAGAGCAGAGAAAGAGGAAGAAGAAAGAAGAAGGAAAGCAAGAAAAAGAAGAAATTAAAGAGAAGCACTATTCATAAAATGTTTAACACATCTGATTGAATAATCAGACGGCTGACTTAAGTTTATTTTATTCATAACTATTGAGCTTCATTTGATATTACTGTAGGGAGTAATTGGTGATTCAAATCACCATTTTACTCCATTCTTTTTACAGTCTGATACTTGATTTTATTGCCACATTATTCTGAATCAATTTTTTATTATAATTTCGTATCTCTATTGTTTTAAATTGCAATTTTGAGAATTGAGTTCCTACTTGCTCCCAGCGAACGACCTCGGACTTTTTCGAGTATAAATTTTATTTATTTTACGTGACATTTCAACTATACTACAATGCAACGATTTAAAACTTGATTTCGAGTGAGCAACACTAGATATTGCAAGGGGAGACACCTTTGAGGAGGAGCAGCTACTGCTGGCAGTCTTGGATGGTCTGGATGGAGCCATGTGGTGCCATCTGGACCATCCATCTTCAAGTGCTTGTAGGTGGCACCACAGACATTGGATTGGATCAATTTTCTCATCGTTGGGCTGCGATTGTTGATCCGGATCCATCCGTGCAGTCGGATTTGTCGTTTGAAGCTCTGAATCGCATCACCTAGTCCCTTGGTCGTTGATCTTCCTCGAACTACATAAAGTGCTACGAGATTCTGATCAAGACGATTTCGGAGGCATTGGACTCAGACCGTCTTTTTGATCAGATCCGTATGGTAGGATCATCAATCTGAGGACCCGAAATAAATATCCTCTCCTGACTACAAAAGGACATGAATTAACCTAAAATATACACAAACTATTCTAAATGCAGAATGATGCATGATATGCAATATTTATAGTATGGAATGCATATCTAAGCCTAGGAACATGCATAAATAGGCATTTTATTCTAAATAAATGTGTTTACATCATACCCCCATGCCTATCTTTTGCTAGTCCCTAGCAAAATCAATCTAAATGCTATGTATAAAACTAAAATTAGGACTCAATTACTTAGGCCTAAGTTGTTTATTAACAATAGAAAATTTTCAACTAAGGTCCTTAACTATAAAGACTTCAACAGTGCTCGGGTACCTGCCAAAATGAAGATCACCCAAGTCCTCGCCTTATTTGAATAAGGAAGATACACAATTTTTCTTATTTTTCTTCTTTTCTAATTTTTTTAGAATTTTAGAGTTGAGAGTTTCCGGATAACTTTTTACTACTACCCAACCTGCCCAAGACTTGAAAAGGATCCTAAGTGCTAAGCATCTTGTGAAAGAGTGATAGACTTACTGAGCAATCATTAAAACGGACTTCAGGTTTCTACGACCCTAGGTGACCTTAAGAGTTTCTGCTTAAAGGTTTATCTTTTCAATCGATAGCTTTCTCCCTACTTTTTTATTTTTTATTGGATCAACACAAGGGCGAACCCAGTGTTTATCTCTCCAATTTATTCTATTTTCCTACTTCTTCCCTAAGTGTTTTGGGAACTATCTGTGCATTTTTTTTGAGTTAGGCTCTGGACAACCAACCAATGGGCTGTTACCCACGGTAATTTGCCAACCATACTCGTGCGGTGAAGTATGGTTTATTTTTTCTCCTTTTTCTATTTTTCTATTTTTTCTTTATATTTTTAGTATCATTTTTTTCTTTTTCTAAGTAGGTGGCTTCCCTAATCTAAGATTTACCTAAAAGTAGTAGAATGAGTATGGTCATGTAGCTGGGCTTTGGACAACTGGCCAATGGGCTGTTACCTATGACAACTTGCTAGCCATACTACCCTAGAAATTTCATGAGCTACCTAATTTCCGTAAAAATCGTCAAAAAGTGAGTCAATGCAAATAATGTGTAGATGCTTAGACTTAAAGTCCCCTCAAATCAAAGGGTGGGCTGATAAGTCGTGTACTTATCATCCCAATTTATTTACCAAATTAAAATAAAATTAACTTGGCGAGGACTCGAGACCAAGTCCACATTGTAGTGGACACTATTGGGATCGTAGAGCATGTATTTGATCAGAAATGCGTCGTAGTACAATTGCGAAATACGATCAACAAAAATAATTTCTAAGATAACAAGACTTGAGTCTCGGTCATTCGTCTCTAGAAGGCATTTATGGAAATGCAGATTTGAAATCGATCTCGATCACTCTATTTGCTTAAAATCGCACGCCAATTTCTAATCGTCGGATCAATGTTCGACCACTTTCATTATTAACCCTAATTACGTGCGCATGTGTTAGGTAGATGACAAACATGAAAGTGTGAGTCTCAGTACGCACGATTCTAGTTATGTGGTGGCTGTTTACAGAAAATGCATTAATAGTTAGATCCTCGATATTTTCAGGTATCAACATGCTAGTTGCAATAGATAGTAATTAAGAGTAGACAACTTCAATCACACAAAAATATTGCAACAAGGCTCATGGTAATTTTCACAAATAGATATATATATATATAGAAAAAAATTTTCATTGATTCATGATGGTGTTTGCAACATAAAGCTCATGGAAAGCTTCTAGAGGAATGCTTGAAAACATAAATCTAGCTAACAAAAAATGATTGCATACACGAATCTAAGGGAGAATTATGCACGCATCATTGGGGGAGAATTTAGAGCTACACTATTAAGCAGTAAATAAAGCATTAAATTTATGAAGAACTATAATCTAGTCTAGCAGAACTAAGGGCATTCAGAGGTGGGCTCCGATGGCCTTTGACTTGGTTGAGAGGAGAAGGAGGGGTAGCCAATGGTGCTTAGGTTGGCCCTTAGAGAGAGGTTGAAGAGGTGATCAACATCTTGGCGTGGAGATGGTGGTGGCCATGGTCAAGCTACTCGTTAAGGTGGAGTGGAGGTGGAATGAAGCTAAGCTAAAATGGAGCCAAGAGTGAATGGGTCCAAAGTGCCACCCCTTAAGTCTTTTTATAGACCCAAGGGAAACTCTCTAGAGAAGTGTGGAACTCTCTAGAGAGAGTCCCAAGTGTGGCCGGCCAAGGTGAGAGAGAGGGTGGTTCTTAGATCCACCAAAAGTGGATCTAAGAGAAGAGTCATCCTTGGTTGCTATTTTTGGCAACCAAGGTGGCACCACCTTTGGACGATCCTAGACTACCCTAGGTGGTGTGGGAGTGTGTGTGTGTGTGTGTGTGTGTGTGTGTGTGTGTGGCCATGCCCTAAGTGGTTAGGTGGGTTAGGATAGGTTCTAATGGGTTTAGGTCTAGGTTAGGTCTCAAATTAGGGTTGCAAACCCTAATTCAATAAGGAAAATTGAAATTAAACTTAATACAAGTTTAATTGGGTGTGTGGAAACCTAATTGAGAGTAAAACAACTCAATTAAGTTAGGTCTAGGTCAATTGGACTCTCACTGAGTCCAATGGGACAGTGTATGCTGAGATCAGGGCTCAATTGGACTCAATGAGTCCAATTGAATAGACTGAAGAGATTGACCATGATCCAAGTCAATTAGGTTTAATGAGGACCTAATTAGGTCCTTAGGGAGGTCTAGAGGTGATGCAATAGGGTTAGGGCACCTTAATTTAGGTTCCTATGGGGTTGGAATTGGGTTTGGGGACCTAGGAATTCAAGATCCAAGCTTGAATCTCAAAACAGGGTCTGGAGGGCAGTTCTGGACATCTGATAAAAGTGTCAGACGACTTATAGTGGAAAATCAGAAGTCCAAACTTATTGTCTAGACGTCCAATCAAAGTCAAGAGGGATTCTAGGTTCTGTCTTGGCTATTCTGCAGAAATTGGACGTCTGACCAAGTGTCTGGACATCCAATAACACTGCAAAAGTGGGTTTAAGGTGTGCAGGAGTTGGCTAAGGGTTCTGGACGTCTTATAACTTATCTGGATGTCCAGATAGAGGCTGGATTTAGGGTTTTAAGGTTTTTTAGGGTGAGATGACCTAATCTAAGGGTGGTTAAAGCTTAAGGAAGCTTCTAGGCTGTCCTAGGGCTAGGATGGACCAAGTTATTCATAATTTATTGCTTTATTCCTACTTAATAGAATAGCATACCTTAACTCCCTTACATTATTATCTACTACATCTAATCTAAGTCTTTCACTCCAGCTTTGCTGCAACACCAGTTATTCTTTATTCTTCGGATCCAGCTTTAGATCCAGCTTCAAATCTAACTTTTGATCAGCTTATTACCTATAATTGACATAATGCATCTAATCAGTACATTATAACATTATTTTATGCATAGCTAAAAGAAAGCAGTAAATGTGCTAGTAATGCTTATGCATGCATGAATTACCCTTACTTATGCTAAGTCCTAGCCTAATTTAAGTCAATTAAGACCTATGATTGCTGTACAATCAGACACCCCAAATAATTAAGCCCGAAGACCTGAAGAGTCTAAGTGTTCAAGTCCTAAAGTATCATTTTCTAAAGTTAACAACTCCTAATGCCTAAGTTCTCTTCTCCTTTTTTTTTGAATTTTTATTTTTTTATTTATTATTTTTTAAATAACAGGAAATTACTATTACAGGCTGACAAAATAATCAAACCATAAAGTATCCACCCTCATGCCTATCTAATGCAATATCCTCATTGTAAAATAAAGGCATAAAGGATGGCAGAATAGGAAGAATATCACCTGTATTCAGTGAAACTCCAGTCAGCTCCAAAACAGTCGATACATGTGCTGAGTTTAGTGCCTTCAGCTAGGTGCAATCCTCAAACAAAAACTATAAACATTGAGGCTACAAGAACAAAGTTTTCGGGCCCCAAGATAAGGGTCCTGGAGAGTGAAAGTGGGCTTGCCAAAGAGATGATCAATGAAAGTGGCAAGCTGGTGATGCAGGGAGAGCCCAATGGTTTCCAATAGGAGTTTTATTAACTCAATATAGAGGAGGTTTGGGTGGGTGTAGATTTGTGCAATGTTAGGGTGAAAAAAAATGATGAGGTTTTTGTGATGTGTTGGGGGTTTGTAATGTGCGTGTGTACTCTAGAATACTAAGCTTTTCAAGAGTTTCTCCCCAAAGTTCAATTACATCCTCAAAATCCGGGTGCTTGATCCAACCATTATCATCTTCATGATTTCCACCCATTATTTGAACCTCAAACTCTAAAAATTTAGAATGAGGACATTGGTGGGTTTTAACTTGATCATGTGAATCTTCCAACAAATTCCCAATTTCATGAATATTTTCCTCATCCCGATTTGCCACATGTTGGTTGCATGTCTTCATTGTCCTCAATTATTCTTGCAACCTTGTGATTTTCTTCCTAAGTTTGGGTTGGGTTAGCCATTAAGGGGTTGTCTAATGTGTGTATGGCCATTACCTCCTCTATCCTGCCAACCTCCTCCATCAAACCACACTTAACTTGTTCCTTCTTTGAGACCTCAAAAATATTAAATCGATTTATTTTATTCCCTGAGGTGATTTCTATATCTCCGATTCACAATCAATCCTTGCCTTAGCAGTGGCCAAGAAAGGTCTTCCCAAAATAATCGAGGTGTGGTTGAGTAGTTTTGGTGCTTCCATGTCAAGGACCATGAAATCAACAAGGTAATGCAAATCATTAACCTTGACTAAAACATCTTCCAAGAGACCCCTTGGTTTTGTAATAGATCTATCGGCCAACTCCAGGGTTATGTCAGTGTGTTTCAGGTGGCCTAGACCTAGTTTCCTATCTAATGAGGTAGGGATCACATTAATGGAAGCTCCCAAGTCAAGGAGGGCCCGGTCAGAAGTAATGTTTCATATTGTGCAGGAAATCAACAGGGCTCCCATGTCCTGCTTCTTAGGGGGTAGCTTGTTTAAGAATAGTGTGCTTGTGTTGTCAGGCAAGACTAGTCTCCTAGTGTTTTCAGATTCTACTCTACGCTTCTCTTTATATGAATTCGGTAAAGCTTTGGCGTAGGCGGGGATTAATCCAATAGTCGCAAGGAGTAAAATGATTGTCAATTTGAAAGCTTGAATTAAGGACATCCTCTCCTCCAATTTCTCCTCCGGCTTTTTCTGTTTGTCCATACAACATACTCCCGAATCAGACTCTGATGTTTTGTTTATTACATTCTTAGTTGGGAGTCTAGAGTTCTTATTATGGATCTTATTGGTATTAACATGGGTTTGGGTGGGACCCTTCTATCTACTACCACTCCTCAAGGTGATGGTATTTGCAGTAGCAAAGTGCTATTGGTTAGTGCCTTGGGGAGGGTTGGGAAAAACAAGAGACTCCCGGTTGATTATGGTAGGGACTTGGTTAGCTCCTGGAGGGACTAGGGTAGCCTAATAGATAGCATGAGCTTGAGCATGTGGCTCCCCACTATTACCAAACCCTTGAGGCCCAGCACCTCGGTTCTGCACATTCCTTGGGTTGATACAGGCTATGATGGTAGAGATCCGAGCTATCTGTTGTTTGCACTAAGTCCGGATTGCAAGGTGTCCAACGAAGTTCTCATTTGTTGCATGTGCTAGAGCATTGACCCTTGCATTTCTACCATCTTTAAGTTTAAATCAGCCTACCCTGTGGGTTGTTGGGCATTCCACATGGGCTGATTAACTTGATTCGGGGGCAGTTGAGTATATACATGACCTTGACCAATTGGTTTTTGTGGTACATAGTTGTTGGGTCGATATTGGGTCTACTGCCCTTGAAATTTCCAAGAGAAGTTAGGGTGATTTTTCCAACCAGGATTATAGGAGTTCGAGTAAGTGTTGGACCTAGTGTTCTCTTGTACAACATAAACATCCTCATAAGATGAGGATGAAGGGTAGGAAGGAGCAGAAAAACTAGGATCAAAGGCCCTAGTTTAGAACCCATAAGGTTCCGAGAAGCGCTGGCTCGAAGGTTGAGCCAACGCAAGTTGGTTCACAAACTCCTATCCCATGGGAGCTTGCAAAGAATGGAATCCCGAGCTTTGGGATTGAGTAGATCTAGAAGTATTAGAGTTTTCGGACATCCACTCTTCCATTCGCTTAGCAACTAGATCCACCTTATCTAATTTATTGCAGATCAATTCCATAGCAAATGTATGAGAATCTTAGACCTCATTGTCATTTGATCTAGTTTGTTGGGATCGGTTGAAGGTTTCCATGGAGGCATGGTTTATAGTGTTTTCGCTCATTTCCTCGAACAATCATACATGCTATCTGCATCTTTGTTAAGGAAATTACCTCTGTAAGAAGCATCCACATGATGGAGTTGGTCATTCAACCCGTGGTAGAAAATCTACACAAGTTGCCATTTAGGCACCTCGTGGTGTGGACACTTCCACAACAAATCCTAGAATCTCTCTCAGGCCCCATAAAACGGTTCCCCCAGCCATTGGGCAAAAGTGGTAATTGCCCGTCGTAAAGCATTAGTTCATCCAATTGGGAAGAATTTCTTTAGGAAGGCCGATTTCAATGCTGTCCAGGTAGCAATCGGTCTCCAATGGTATGATACCAATATGCAACCTTATCCCTAAGTGAATGGGGGAAAAGTCTCATAAGCATATGTTCTTCATCCACATTCCACGATTTGGTGGTCTAAACCAGGGTGATCAGATCCTCCAAATGTTGGAATGGGTCTTCTGAGCAAGCCTGTGAAAGTGTTTAATCAAACTCAAAACCTGGGGCTTGATCTTAACATCACCAGTAGGGATCACAATGCCGAGACGATCCTCGTAATTTGAAGGATTATAAAAATCCTTCAAAGGTTGAGCGCCTTGACCATTCATTCGTTGGAACCATTGTTGCATCTGCTGCAGCTCTTCCAAGTGTCTCTGAATCAGCTCATGATGGTTCGAGGGTGGGGGAGGTGGTTGTTTATCATCCATGGGATCTGCTAAGTTATAACTCAACCTCTACCTCTGAGAATGGTCTAAAGGTCCTTCCAAGTGAGGATTCAATGACCTCCTTGCAAGCATGCACTGGAAGGAAGTCGGAAGGACGAGGAAAAAGGAACCCTACAGCACAAAAAATACAAGCATTTCCTTAAATTGGGTAGCTTAAAGACCTATGCTTCAGAAATAAACTCTGACCACACAACGAATCTGATGTTGTCCTTACTCCCGAAGGTGGTAAAGTTGGGTCTGCGAGGCAGGAGGAGCGTGTCCCGAGGGCTGCTAATTATGCCAAACCCTTGCTTGCTTAAGTTGTTTGACAGTCGGGCCCCCCAACTTAGCACCTTTTGAAGCAAGCAAATGTCACTAATTCAAAATGTGTTCAAGAGATTACCCTAAAACAGACTCAATGAATCCTAGGGCCAACGTCTACTCAATTTTATTTAAGTCCTGGAATTATAGTGCTTCTAAAATGTGATTGGCCCCTAATTGGGTCATGCCTTTAATGATAAATTCATGAGTGTGTATGTGCACAACCAATGGTTTTTCATGCAAGATTAAATTTTTGTAAGGTGAATTTTAATGTTCGAATCTTGCTTAGTAGCTTTTGGGATTCAAATAGTAGGTGCATTCAACTAAGTTTGGTAGGGCAAACCAAGTTTGAAAGCACAAGTTCAATTATTTTCCTTTATAAATCAAGAAAATATGGAGTGCCTGGCTTGACCTAATTATTTGAATCCTATGGTGCAGCTACAAGATGAATCAGTTTTAAATTGATTAGGTGGTGTGGCCCAAACAATTCAACCAATTAAGGAACACAAAAGGTGATTTACCTAATCTGATTTATATTCTTTTGTGTGTGTTGATGTGTGTACCAGTTCCACAGGTTGGAATCCCGGTTGAGTAGATATAATCAAAAGAGATTATGTGCCTCAAATGTGGGTGTGTGTAATGTGTATGTTAATTTGTCCCACAATCAGAAAGTATATTTTTTTAATTTTCTTTTTATGCGAGGGTGAGATGAGTGGAGGTGGCAGACAAGACAAATAATTTCTATCCTAGGGTTTGTGAAAACACCTAAGTAGATTGGGTCTTTATTATTAAGGTGGCGAAATGAACTAGTGGGTAGGGAAGTGGGAGGGAAACTTACAAATATCTCTACCCGCACATTACTCCAATCTACCGCCTTCACCTCCTCGATCAGGTTCCTCCAAGATAGTGAATCTAAGAAGAAAGATAGGTTAGAAAACTATGTAAGTAATGTGGAGAAATGTAGAAAATCGAATCAAAGTCTGTTGCCTCCCTGGTAACGGCACCAAAATGATTAGTGGGTTTTCGCGAAGAAAAGATAGGGTTTTGAGAAACCCATCCTCATAGTCGCAAAACTCGCTATCAAATAAAATTTACCAAAACTTGAAAGGGAGTCCCAGGTCGAACATGGGGAGGCGATGTTTGTTTCTTTGAAATTCGCATTTCGCTTTGTTTCTTTTTGGTATTTTGTATTTGCTATTTTTTTTGGTGTTTTATGATAGTATGGGAACAAGCAGGAATATTATCTATACTAAGCTATTCTAGAAAGTAGGAAAGAACTATTCTACTTGCTAAGTATGAAGGAAGAGAGTGAATCAAAAACTACTTCTAGATAAATGCTTGACAAATGTTTATTACAAATGTCTCTACACTATGAAAGCAATAAAAGGGAAAGGGGGTGAGAGAAATCCTCTTTGTTGATTGCTCGAAGGATGAATCTGAGTTAACGTGGCTCGAACGAAGATGTTGAGGAGTTGGAGGAAGGATGTAACGACCCGATTCCCGAGTCCCTACGAGACACGAGAACCGGACCGACTCGACTAATCCCAAGATGTAGTCGTCCAACGAGGAAGTAACCAAAAGAGCAGTAAAATAAACCACATTCAACATGAAATATAACTAGCAGTAAATTGATTTTAACAGCTGCCCGTTATGACTAAATGAACATGTTTGAGAATATGGGTTGTACGAACGTGAAACTGAAAGGGTGAAACTTGAATGTGCTGAGTTAAAAGAGCTGGAACCCTACGGGGAGTTAGGAGTAGAACTCCTAGAAAGAGAATGAAATGGAACTGAGAAGGAAAGATGTGGAGGTGCGTTGTCTCTTGGGTACGTAGTGCCAGGGGAAGCACCTATTACCTGCTTAGTGCAGAGCGGAGCCAGCCGCCCCAGGGACCCGGGGTTAGGTCTGGCCGCTTTGTACCGACTTGTTGGCCCTCATGTACACAGTACCGAGGAGAGCTACTAGTGTAGGGCGAGTACTAGATACCCCACGGGCCCCGGGGTTCTGCTAGCTCACCTACACCGACTTGTTAGGCCCACTGGGCAAACCAGGGTAGTCAGGCGAGGGTGCGCGGACTGTGGAGGGGCAAGGCCCCTGTTTGGTTACTGTGGAGGGGTTGGACCCCTGTTACTGAGAGGGCTCTGCCCTATACTGGTTCCGTACTGTGCTTTGGGTGCACCCGTTAACGGAAACGACTAACCGCGTGCCAGTGCGGGGTAGCTACCCGTGTGTTTACCGCGCGTGCCGTAGTCACCGTTACGTCTGTCAGTGACCTTGGGGTGGTTGACTGAGAGTAGGATCACCACGGGGGACTCTCCCGGCCAGGAGAGCACCACGTGTTACTTCTACTGTTCGGAAAAGACTGCAATCAAGATCATTCCCACGAGGAACATTCGAGATCAAGTGAAGGATCTGAGAAATAGATAAATTATGAAACAATAGAAGGACGTAAATAAAGGAAGAAAGAAAATAAAACAGCTACTGTACACTTTACTGCTTCTTTAGTTTAGCTGCCACTCTACTCAGCATTTCGTTGATGTGTTACACTCGTTACTTTTCAGGACCAGGTGTTGAGTAGCCAGGGTCAGCGGCTGCAGAGGACGCTGGGCCAAGTAGGGTCCAGTAGAGTTACCACTGTTCTTTTGTGCCCTTTTTGTTCCACTATAGTGAGTAGTTTTTGTTAGTCTCTGTACTTTTCTTTACTCACAGTTCTTGTTATGTTATAAATGTTGTTCTACTGTTGTGGTGGTACATGCTGTAGTAGTTCCTCTTCTTACTGCTGTATTTTGTTATTGCTAGTTATATTTCATATTGAATGTGATTTATTTTACTGCTCTTTTGGTTACTTCCTCGTTGGATGACTAAGTCTTGGGATTCGTCGAGTCGGTCCGGTTCTCATGTCTCGTAGGGACTCGGGAATCGGGTCGTTACAAAGGAGAACGGCGTCAGAAGATGAGGGGAGGACGGGCGACGTCGCAGCGTGATCTGCTTCCCAGAATGGCGTTAAGAAGACAGCCGATGAGAGCTCCACGAATGGTGATGAGAGGGTGGAAAATACTTTTTCTTTTCTCTAGTGGAGCATCCCAAAGGCTTGGAACACAAGCTCAAAGTGTGTTTTGAGCTCTAAAGTAGGTAAGGAGAGCATAAGAAGGGATGAAGGTGGATGGAGGGGTGTAGGTCCTTTTATAGTTGAGGAGAGGAAGAAATCCGTCCATGGGCTATAGCGACATCAAATGCATCGCTAAAGATCCTCCCCCAAATGTCGCTGAAGATCCCCGCTAACCATCGCTGGCACTCGTGCACATGCCTCATTGGTGCGCACATCATGCGACCGTGTCTTGCGTAGCCTTGTCATGCACGCATGCACTGGCATGCGCTACTGGTGCACGCACTGATGCGTGACGGTGCATGCCTCTTGTGCGTGTGCTGGTGTGCGCCTAATTGAGAATTGGGGGGGTCTTGCGGGTCTCAAACCCGCACCCCTCTTTTGGGAGTGCATGCTTCGACCACTGTGCTGCCTTTACGAATTGCCACGAAGACCATCCAACGCACGATCGCTCACAGTTGTTAGATGAGGATCCAACGGCCGTAAGCTCTTGAAGACTAGATGTGGAGAGGCTACGTGGCTACACAGGAGCCATTGGATGGGCATCCAACGACCTAGATCTCATGAGGGGAGACGCCTTTGACGAGGAACGACTGCTACTGGTTAGCTTGAATGGTCTGGATGGCACCACATGGTGCCATCTGGACCGTCCATCTTTAGGTGCTTGTAAGTGGCACCACAAATGTCGGATTGGGTCAATTTTCACGTTGTTGGGCTGCGATCGTCGATTCGGATCCATACGTGCAATCGGATTTGTTGTTTGAAGCTTCAAATTGCATCACCTCGTCCCTCGGCCATTGATCTTCCTCGAACTTCATAAGGTGTTATAGGATTCTGATCAAGACAATTTCAAAGGCATTGGACTCCGATTGTCATCCTGATCAAATCCATATAGTAGAATCATCAATCCGAGACCCCAAAATAAATCTCCTCTCCTGACCACAAAAAGACATGAATTAACCTAAAATATACACAAACTACTCTAAATGCAGAATGATGCATGCTATGCAATATTTATAGTATGGAATGCATATCTAAGCCTAGGAACATGCATAAATAGGAATTTTACCCTAAATAAATGTGTCTACATCATGCAACATGGCCTTAAGTTGTCTGAGCTTTTTAAGCAGCAGATGAGTTGCTATCGTGAGCAGCAATAGCAGCAGCTGGGTTGGATTTGGAGAGATCTGAACAGGTAAAAATTCAAGGAAATTGGGATAGGATTTGAATGTTTAAGGAGCTGGCACTATTTTTCACTATTATAACTTCTTAAAACAAGCATTCTTGTGCTAAAATTGGAATGAAATTTAGTCAGAACTGCTTGTCATTTCTTTTTTAACTTCATTGTCAGCTATATTCAATGTTTTAACTATCCAACATGCCATTTTAATGAAATTAAGGTTCTAAATCATGTTTAAATGTTCCATCATATTCTATGTGATGTGTTGAGGGTTTGTGAATGCTTTTACTGATTGTCTAACCCTTAAAACACATTTAGAGGCCTTAGGTTCTTTATTGAAAACCCTTTCTAGGCCTAAACTTAGGTTGGTTTGTAAATAAATAAAAATCTTTTAAAAAATCACAAAAAATAAAATAAAGATGTCTTGAGTAGGTTAGTAAATTTTCTAAGTGTTCACCAAGTTTCAAGGTAATTTGAACACCCGATTTAGTAGAACATACCACCCGACGATTCAGTATACCTTAGAATTTAATGAAAGACCTAATATGAAAAACAACAAAAAGATACTCTATCTTTCTCATCTCATTCTTTCTCTTGCATCCCCTATCTCCCCTAAATATATAAAAATCATAAAAATCATAAAAACCCCAAAAATACCTAAAAATACCCTATATACTATGTGTATACTTGTATATATAAGTATGTATATAATGTATAATATGTACATAATAAGTATATATTAACTTATATCTATATTCTATATATTAAATTAAGTATTTAGAGTGATTTATTATATATATAACTTTATTGTATTATTAGATATTAATTTATATAAACTAAATGTACACTAAACTAAGTAATTATATAAACCTATCTATATGCATATAATTGTACCTAATACAGTACATGCGTATTTATATATATAATATGAATATTATAATACCTATAAACTAATTTAATTGTATATTTACAGTAAATAATTAAATTAGTAAGTTAATTAGGTAATTTATTAACTTAAAATAAAATAAATTAGCAATTTAATCGAATAATGAAGTAAATTATAATGTACATTTGTATTATATTATTTAAGTATTTTCAACATATTTATATTGTATTATAGTATTTATAAAATATTTATGTATAAAACTAACTTAAACATGTATTTAAACGTAAATAAATTAAAATAAAGTTCATAAAATATAATAAAAATTTGTAATAAATAATTTATTATGTATATAAACATTGTATAAGGTTAATTTTGTAATTAATTAACTAATTTATACTTTAATTAACATATTAACACATTACTTATCATATATAAATTGTAAACTTTAACTAATTTAATTATATATCTAAATAATTTATTTCATTAAATTAACTATACCATTATATAGCCTTATAAAAGGGATTTTCAAAAATATAATTTATTGTAAAATCAGATTTAATTTGGGCCTTCAAATCGAGGGCCAAACTCCTCTCAATCAAACGCAGCACAAGGCAGCCACACGCTTAATTTATGCCTGCTGAAAGGAGCCACATTGTGGAGCACAGACTAATCAAAGCGATATAAGAGCAATTTATCTCTTAAGCCACTCAGTCGTCATGGCGCTAGGTGCCTGCACATACTAATGCCATACCCATTACCCTTTCCTCTGAATTGAACATATGAATTGATATTGACAATGGTGCGTTGGGGGCCATGCACCGTACCTGGACCTCTATGGACCCAATATTGGGCCTGAAATCGGATAAAATGCATAATAAATATACAAGAATCGAGTTTAGTAGTAGTCTAATCCCACCCATATAGGTGTTGTGTATCCTACGAAAGGATGATTTGCCAATTAAAAAAAACCAAGTTTTGTTTAAGTGAACAGTGAATCGAACCATGTTTGTGTGTTGAGAGAGGCCCTAAAAAACCAAGTGTTGAGAAGAAGGGAGGAAGAGAGAAGAAGAGTAGCCGTGAGCAGCTAACTGTTAGACAGTGTTATACTGTGTGTGTGCGTATGTTGTACTGTATGGTGCTCGTTATATGTATAGTAAAGTATAATATATATGTATATATAAATAATGTAAATAAATAAGTATAAGTATGTAGATAAATAACATATACTTAATATGTATGTATATAGTAGTATAAGTAGAATAGGTACTTGTTTGAGTTCTTATATATATAAATAACTAGAGCTTTAGTGACAGACATATATGTCACTGTATATATATGTATACGTTAGTGTGAGTAACAATTTTTACCTTAAATTATGTAAATATGTTACTAGGCTTTAAGTAATGTATATATATGTCACTGCACATAGCTATATATGTCAATATAGATAGCTATTTTACCTTATGTTATGTATATATTTTACTAAGGCTATAGCAACGCTTATTTATGTTACTGTATATATAATATATGTTACTATAGATATTAACATATTAATATAATTTAGTATGGTAGATATTATTAGTTATTTTTGTACCTATACTTAGGTATTACTTATAGTAATTGTATATAACTAACATAGTGCAGTAGTGATAGTTTATGCCTGTTTGTTGTATATATATTTTCAGACATTGTAAGACATATTAATTGATTCTTTTATAAATAATTAACCAATTTTTTCATTCATTAATTCATTCATTCATTTTGTAAATAAAATTAACATTTTTTGAAATAAAAGAATATTTTTGGACTTAGAGAGTAATGTATATCAATAACTGTCTTACAGTGAACAACTTAGAAACAAATCAGTAAAAATTATAAATAAATAAAATTGACGCGACATCGGTTTGCATTTGTGACATCTATACTACAACAACGATATTTAAAACACCATTTTTATTACAAATCGAAAGTCATCGATCATATTTTTTACGCTAATAGTGTTTTCTTATGATTGTTGATGTCATGTTCAAACAGTTATGATTTAACAATTCCAAATTGAAGATAGATAGTATAATCGAGCTGTGACCTTAACAACCCAACAATACTCATCATGCATGAATCGAGTCCAATTTGTATATTGGCATGTAAATCAAAGTGAAAACCTACCCAAGTCCTTATTTTTATGCTACAAACCTCGAGTCGATGATCCGAAAGCGGGTTTTTGATTTTTTGGTGTTGCCAAGATTCCAATGACAAGCTTCAAGTATAGATCAACCTCGGATGTGAAAAATGTGCACAACATGTACACCCCATTTGGGAATCTACATCATGCAAACAACCTTGGATTTGAGATCTAACAATTTCATTGAATTCCTTGTTTCATAATGATGTCAATGGCATATGTTTCATGAAAATCGAAGTATATTTTCCCTGGTTACAAGGATGCCAATATTCAAGTGCAAAAATAATAATAAATAGAGAAACCCTATTGCTAACATCTCACTCAATTCTCTCTATGTACATATAATAACTAGGTTTACCCCTTCCTTGCATGCAACTTGTTCCGGGCAATGCCTCTCTCCCCTCCCATCTACCCACACAATTGAGAGAGAGAGGGAGAAAGAACCGATGAGAGAAAGGGATGACAAAGAGTGAGAAAAAGAAAGAAAGAAAAGAAAGAGGGCCTGAGAGGGAAAAGAGAACAGACGACAACAGCCACACAGAGTATCATAGGGGCATGGAAGATGCTATAGAAGACCCTGGTGCAACATGTGAGTTGTGGACGTACCATGATGAGAGATGAAGGGCATTGAAAGGTGTGGTGATGTAAGTAAAAAGAGGTTGCAAGGAGTTAAGGCTACAAAATGAGCCACTAGGTATTGCTAGAGCATGACTACTAAGTCACGAAAAGGGTCAAGTCACCAACATGGCAGTGGAAGTCATGGAATGGCAATGGTGGTGGTGGGTTGTTCCTTGTGTGTGTGAGTTCAATGTGGAAGGTGAAGGAGAGATGGTAAACAATTACATCTTGGTTGATGGTACTTTTTTATAGAGGATTTTGATTGATATTATATAAAAAATGCAACCATAGTTTCATAAGTTTCTTTTATCGTGAACTAGTTCATGTGTAAGATTGATAATATTAAATAAATCCACAATTATCTTTTCCCAACCTAGGCTATCTGAAGGCATATTACAATATCAAAGTCAAAGTATGGTTTTCAAGAGATGAACATCACGGTGGGCCTGAATCAAACAAATTATGCTTTGGTCTCCAAATCGTTGAATAAAGGGCACATACATGCTTAATTGTGTGAGAAGCGAATAGAGCTGTGTGTGCTTACATACGTGTTAAGTAGAATGCCATTTTACGCACCCATCCTTTAGATTCATACACATAGGACAAAAAAGAAACTGATGCATTTTATCCGTATACATTGAATTGCCATTGTTTATCCTTGACCACCCTTGTAGGATTGAAGGATTGTTATTAATAATTTAAGCTCAGCTTAATTTCGTTGAATATGGTTTTAAATAATAGGAAGGTCCAGACTTATTTATTATAATATTTGCTATTGTACATTTAGTTATGCTTATTTTCAACTTATTTGATTACAGTTGTATATCTTATGTTTAAGTGTTAGAAAATGGTTATTTTAACGTACATTAGCAACTCAACACCCTATCAGGTCGCCACGACATTGATGGACTCCTCCAAGACAAACTGACAACCTCAGGAAACATTCTTAAGGTACTAGTTGAACCACATACCTTTCATCATAATGTTCACTCAGACTAAGTTAGAATATAGCATTTATACATCCTCTGGGTTGCTACATCTGGTAGCTGCACCAGGGGACAATAGCAATCAAGTGACTTGGTCCAACCCTATGTAACCTGAATCGTACAATTAAGGCCCAGACCTACGACCTGAGACATGAGCTTGGCACGGACTCGAATAATCCGCTTAGCTTAAATAACACTAGTTTAACTTTAATTTTTAACCCTTCCTAGTGTTTCGAGGATCTAAAATCACATACTTACATACCTAGGAATAAACTTGCCCTTGGCATAGTTATGACTGGACTTGGTCGAGGGTGAGAAGGCACGGTCATGACGGAAAACAATATGTTGCAATCATTAAACTTGGAAATGATGTGCATAATTAAGAGGGAAAATCATTCTCTTCGCTGACAGAAATGTACCTCTGTTCATACAAGCATTTGATGACTCGTACAAGTGATTTTTATTTTCCTCGACAATAAAAATATACAACAAAGTGGTAACAGAATGAACAGCACCCGAATTCAAATTTCATACATTAATGAAAATCTTCACCTAACTTCTTCATTCTTTAGTGATGCTAGAGGATTTTCTTTCCACGTAATTTTAACGAAGCCAAGAGCTTCTGCCAAACATGAAATAAGCTGCTCATGAATCACGTCATCAATAGGAAGGGGTATCCTTGCCTCTCTTCTCAAAGAGGTTATCCCTTTGTCGGCAATACCACAGGGTACTATGTGTTTAAAATAATCTAAATCAGGATCAATATTGAATGCTAACCCATGAGAGGTGATACCTGAAGAAATTCTAACACCAATTGCACCAATCTTCTTGTCTCCAACCCAGACACCAGTTTCCAATTTATTTCCAACCTGAGCTTGTACACCGTACATGGACAACAACTTAATCATTGCCACTTCCAAAGCCTCTACATACTTCCTTGCACCAAAACCAATTTCTCTCAAAGATATTATTGGGTATAAGATAGCTTGTTGGGGCCCATGGAATGTTATATCTCCCCCTCTATCAGTAGCATGAAGCTCAATGCCAATACTTGATAGTTCAGCCTCAGGTAGGAGTAAATTCTGATATGTCCGCCTTTTACCAACAGTAAATGTTGGTGGGTGCTGGAGGGATAAAAGCATGTCTTGAATTCTGCCAGCTTTTCTATCGTAGGAAAGCTTTTCTTGTAGCCTGAGTGCATCCAAGTACTTCACAGTACCCAACCTCCAAACTTCAAGAGTTCTTTTTAGTCTCATTCCCTGAACCAAAAGGAACCAAGTGATAATTAAAAGCAGATTTAAAGCTTCTGAATTTTGTGAACGAATTGAAAAGCTGTGTGAGGTGCCATACTCAAAAACTCAGCCATACTGTATTTAGTCAAAGCAACAGTTTACCCAATGCAGTGAAAAAGCAGAATGAAACAACAATTGAAACAACTGTAGTTCGTCTTACAATGGAATGGAGTCAGGCTGGGAAGTAATATGTACTTCCATTCCTAAAAATAGAGAAGTAGCACATGCCTGATCATATATTCAGCAAAACATGAAAAGATGTGATCATATGTTAGGTGATATCTTCAGCCATATACTTGACCTTGTACAAACATGCATTAGCCTTTACATCAACATAATCAACGGCCTAAAGTGAAACATAACAATCTCAGTAATTCAAAGTAAAAATAGCATTCATCCTTCAATATACAGATGTATATGTTTATTTATATTACAAAATCAAAGGGACATAAGCAGCACCTCCATCATATGAGTTAGAGAAATATGAACTAATTGGGAATGTGAGGCCTCATCACTTACCAAGGCCAGGGCGGTGCCAAACTAGACATAGCCAATGAGGACATGGCAAAGGGCAACATAGCAGCCTACTGAGAAAATAAGCTTTGTTGATCATTTCATAAGTGAACCTTAACCCTTTTTATATAAAGAACCTAGGGATAAAAGGAAAGTAATAACACATTTACCAAAATAAGAGAAAACTAAAAATAACAAGACATCCAAACCTAACAAATTTAACCCTAAAGTATCTAATCTAAATTATTATGTGACACTCCCCCTCAAGTTGAGATGTAAATATCTACGAGACCCAACTTGTTACACAAGAATAGATGCCACTTCTTATTCAATGCCATCGTGAGTATATCTGTAAGCTAAAATTCAAAGGTGATGTGAGAGGTGACTATCTTTCCCTTTAGGATTGCATTTCGTACGAAATGGCAATGCACTTCAATGTGCTTGGTCCTTACATGAAACACCGGATTTGAAATAACGTAAGTGGTTGATTTGTTATCGCAATACAGGAGAATAGGAATCTACGCAAAAAAACCAAGATCATTCAAGGAGACGATCCATATAACTTCACATGCTATGTGCACCAAGGCTCTATACCCCGCATGGACACTGGAATGGGCCAGCACTATTTGCTTTTTCCTTCGTCATGAAATAAGATTTCCTTCAAGGAAAATAACATAACCTGTATTAGATTTTCTATCCTCGACTGCCCCTGCATAATCAGCATCTAAACATAGGACAATATCAAAAGAGGTGTTATTTTTATAATGAAGGCCCATTCCAGGATTCCCCTTTAAATACTTCAATATTAGGCAAACATCACGCCAATTGCTATAGGATGGTTTCTTCATATAGTAGCGAGATCTCCTCATTGCAAAGTCAATGTATGGGCGAGTAACAGATACAGAAACTTCCCCACAGTGCACCTGTAGCGAGTAACATCTTCAAACAACATATCATCTTCAAGTAGTATAATCTTCAAGTAGTATAGTCTTCCTCGCTTGTTCTACAAATACACCAGAAGGTTTTGCGCCTAATAGTCTTGCTTCCTCAACAATCTACAGAGTATGCTTTCGTTAGGACAAAGACAAGTCATCATCCTATTGTGCTGCTTCTAGTCGCAGGAAGTATTTCAAGCATCCAAGATCCTTTGTAACAAAGAGAACAAAGGTCTTGTGCAAGAATTTCTTAGTCTATTTCATGCCCTTCCATATCATCATTAGTCAAAATCATACCGTACATGTTAATGTGGAAACAAAGCCACGTGGCAGGGTCCAGTAGGGCCCACTATTGGGCACATGAATGTGTGTGTGCATGTGTGAGTATTGACTTGCATGCCAAGTTATTTGATGCCACATGTGGCAAGTTATTTTGATTAGTTGTTAAAGCCCAAATTAGGATTGAATCAATTTAGGAATAGTTGATTTGATTTGATTGAGTTTGTTTCAAGAAATAGGATTGGCAAATCCTAAATTTGTTAAGATTGCAATTAAGTTTAGTTCTCTTTAAATAGAGACCAATACTCTATTTTGTTTCTTGAGTTGCAATACACTATTTCTACATTCTACAACTTCCTCCTTTCTCTCCTCCATAGCCACCAACCCCTCTCTCTCTCTCTCTCTCTCTCTCTCCAACATCAACAGCAAGAAGGGCCCTCTCCACATGTTGCAAATCTTAACATAATATCAAAACGGGTTCTCCAGGTCTATTAGCATCTACGTGTGGGAAGGAGCACAAGGAGGCAATGTGCTACACGTTGAAGGGGTTCTATTTCACAAACAAGATCTTGTGCGCAAAACACGTGGAGATCAATCCAGAGTGTAAGCATCACGCCTCGACATGTCTGGAAGGGGGAGTACTCTCACGTACTCCAAGATAACCCGACGCTTTACATGAGCCCATGTGGAGACATACAAGAAGAGGCTCTATGACGACGTGATCTCTCACGTACCTCAACAGATCCTAACACCTTACATAGGCTCTATGAGGACATAGAAGCGAAGATAACTCGCCGATATGACCCTTCGCCTAAAACATCCCATATCACCGACATGCCAATGACATCTTGAACATTGTATCAATCTACATTCAATTCTAACCTTAGGGTTCATGATTAACTTTCGCAATAATAGGATGAAGTGTTACCTTGAAATGCAAATAAAGTCTAGTGTGCAAGCTTGGATTTGCCTAAGTCTTAATGAATGAACCTCAATCACAATGACAATATAAGAACCTACAGAAATATCGATTAAAGAGACATTAGGAACATATCAATAAAAAGGCATAAAACACTGGCTATGTTAACTGCTTCTCTTGCTAAATGTGAATTCATTATCTCTTGCTAGGTTTATTTTATCTCTTGTATCAATGGTTGTGCACTTTATTTTGTAATGTCTGGTTTCGCTTTGATTTTGCTCATAAGTTTGCACTTTAGTTTGGTTGGGCATAGTGTCAACTCTCATATTTGAATCCTCTACAATCTTGTCAGTTATAACTGGTCATTGTCATATTTGTGATCCATCCTTTTCTTCTTTGCCATTTAAATATATGATAAAAACATAGTGGGGAATAATGGCATCTATAACGGGACAAAAAAGTATCCAAGTTTTATGTAATGACATAAAGGAATGATTTCTAACCAAATCCATTTTTTTCGATCATAGTTTGTGGATGTTGTCGTTTGCTTTACCCATTCTACTTTTTATTTTAATCAGTAACCACGTGGAACAATTTCATAATAGTACAGATAATTACGTAATAGTGCAGATAGTATCAATTGAATGATGGACTGAATTCTACACAACTTACATCAAAAGGTGGCTTACTTCTATTAAAAAAAAAGTGTTGAAAGTATTTTCTTATATCCTATCAGGAAGAGGTATTTTTCAGACTGAATAAAACTGGGTCTTTTCACTTTTCTATCGGGTTTTCACATGTAAGCCTCCATATGCATCAGAGATCATGGAAAGCCTCCATATGCATTGGAGATCATGGAAGTCCCCTTATAATTAAAGTTCTAATTACTTTATAAAGGAATTCCATCTTTTACACATAAGAATGACAACTAAGTGCTTCAAATGTTCATCGAGCTAATCAAGTTACCTGGTCATATGCATTAAACGAAAATGAGGGAAAAATATCCATATGTGGTGTGTATATATAAAGATATTCTATTACTTTTAATAATTATAGTGATTTCTATATCCATCATTAATATCATAGTTATTCTTAAGTGCTAAAAGCCTAAAACTACCCCATGAGCTGGCACATGTCCTCATTCAACAAGTCCAATGTTGACTAGGCAAAGATCAGGATATACCTACTCTTCAAGGTCAAGCATTCAAGTCTAACGTTGACTAAGAAAGACTTTGACACATTTACTCTTCCCACAAAATGACGAAGAAGAAATACTAATCCGCATCCAAGATTTATAATCAATTCAGCTATCAAACGAATTAGAAATACTAATCAGCACCAATCCAAATCCCAACAATATCACCAACAACCACAAGACCCCAAAAAAAGATGAAGACAAAAGGGGAGTTTTACCTGATCATCTTCGCCCCAACATTAGCTCTTATGCCTGCTCGGCACCCTAATCGATCAATCAATCAACATCATCAAAATCAAAATTGAGAGGACACGAAAGAAAAGGTGATGAACTACATGTTATTTGTCACACAACCTATCACCAAATCCCAATGGGGCAAAAGAAGCATAATAAAGACACAAGCTTTGAGTAGATGGCTAAACTCGCACAGCAAGAACTGTATACAATTTTTTGTGTTTCCATTGCTACAACTGAATGCAGGTATCAGTTGGGTATTTATAGGCAAATCACCAATTACGTCCTCTCAGCATAGTGAGGTTGGATTACCAGCGAGCCTTTCAAGGTGGTACATTGTTAGTATTATTAGAAGAGTACTTGTGTTATTTTTGCTTAGTTGAGAGCTATTCTTGTATTTTACTAAGAGACTCTCCCAATATAAGGAGAGCTAAGGTTTATCATAATAGATTGATTGCATTTTCTCCCCCCTCAACACGGTATCAAAGCAAGGTGGATCCGAGATCCTTCATGCTCTAGTGCTCTTCCCACCAAATAACCTTATTCTCTCTTTCCGATCTCTAGCACACCTGTAGAGAAATTCATTAGCATCATCAAGAGACACCACTAGCAGTGCCGCCTACGTGCCGACGATGTCCACCAACGTCTATCTAACTCGCCGCTAAACCCTAGCGCCGCTCCGACCAACAACGCATCGTCAGATCTCCACGATCGCCAGCGCCGCCCTAGCACATGCTGAAACCTTAGCGCGCAGCTGGGGCTTCTCCAAGATAGCCAACGCCGCCCTGCGACCCAACACGGTCGCTTAGCACCGCTGGACCTTTGCGACCTAGCGCTGCCGCCAAGCACCGCCAGGCCTTCTCTAAAATCCACCAACGTTACCTAGTGATGCCAGAACCCTCTTTACCGCCTAGTGCCGCTACCAAGCACCGCCAGGTGTCGTCAGGGTGCAATCTTTCTCCGGTTGGTGCTGTCTGGGGTGCTGCACATCTCTAATCGGAGGATGATGTGCTAGAACACCTCCTTAGGTGGCTTGGGTTATGGTTTATAGTTCCTATAACTCGTAGAGCATGTTCTACCACTCTGCATACTAAAAATCAGATCTGAGTTCTTCCTCCCGATTTCAATAGCTTCGTGTGGTCAACATCATGGTTTCTACTTCGAGTGAAAAAGTTGAAGCAAAGCCGATACTACCTCAGCTTCCCTAATGGTTCAAGGGACAACCATCAAACTGAATGGACATCAAAATTATCTCCTATAGGCATAAGCTTTCAAGATATTTGTGAGTAGCCACTGATTGCACGGCAATCATGCAACCTAAATCACCTAAACTAAGTTAGATTCCAGCATAACTTAGGAACAATGCATGCATAAGCGTCGCAATTCGCATAATAGTTAGCTTATTAACTGCATAAATAATATTGTCATTATGCACAAAAGGAGAGATAAAATTAATTGCAGATGATTCGAGACCGCAAATGACAGATCAAGCCATACAGATCTGATCAGGACAACAACGGGAGTCCAACGCTTCCAAAATCGTCTTGATCAAACATCCGTAGCATCACGTGCAGCCCATAGAAGATCAGAAGCCAAGGAGCAAAAAGACAAATCCGAACCTCAAATGCCAAATCCGACTATACGGATGGCTCCAGATTGACGATCGCAATCCAACAGCGCAAAAATCAACCCAATCGGAGGCCTACATCACCAATTACAAAGAAGAGAAGATGGACGGCCATGATAGCGTCACGTGGAATCATCACAGCCGTCCCTCGCCACACCCCCAATCTCTGAAGAAGCCCTCCTCACACATTGTGGGCCATTGGATCGTCATCCAACGGCCACCATGCACCCACGTCGCCCCTGGCCCCACGCCTCATCAGTCAAGAGAAGATCTCAGCCATTGGATCGATCTCCATCCAACGACTGAGAGTGAACTTGCCTAAAAACATAACCACAACACAAGAGAGGACTCAACGCAGTGGTTAGCACGCCCACATGCGATCAAAGGGCGCGGGATCGATCCACATTCAGTATGAAATTGAACAAGCGGTGGTGTTGGAATGAAATCTGACCATCAGATGAAGATCATATGGCGCGCACGCGAGCACGTGGCGCGACCAGAGCCATCGAATGGCCACGCACGGATGCACGCCAACAGAACACACCGTCACACATGCACAAACGAAGGCAGTGGCATGCACGATTTAAGTCGTCCGATCTCTCGATCGAATGGTCGAAATCAAAGGGTACACGATTTGAATGTGTGGGCGTGCGCACGCGAGGAGAGAGAAAAAGCGAAGCCAGTGTGCAAAGAAGAGGAAGGTGCAACGACAGTCGTGCGATGGCGATCCGAAGGCTACGGGAGCGCCACATGTCAAGCCCAGGTTAAATCCGAGCGTAAAAGGCCCAATCAGAGCCATTGATCTCCCGATCGACGAGTCTGATCAACCTAGAGTTGTTGCACAATTTTAAGGGCTAAAATGCCTTCTTTACCCTCATCAAAGCTATAAAAGAAGACCAGGGCCCCATGTTGATCACCTCTTCCACCAGAACTCCCACTAGATACAACTTCAGCCTCTCTCCCTCTCTGCAACTTCTCTCTGGACTTCCTCCCGACGCTCTGGATTTGAAGTGTTGTCGCACTACCCACAAGAATCCCACAAGCGACGTCGTCATCTACTATCTCTCTACCTTTCTATCTCTCTCTCTGGCATAATTATTTCTAGTTGAAAAACTGTTCAAATTAGCAATAAAATTCTGATTATCTGGATATCTGATGCCTATATATTTGCATATATAAATATATAAATATTTGTTTAGAATGACTTTCTGGAAAGCTTTAGCATAGAAATCATGTTTACCTCCCTGCAAACAACTCGGTATTCACCGAACTTTATAAATCTTATTTGTTTCATCGCGATTGGCACTACAACAATAAACTTAATCTTTTACGCTAATCGCAAGAGAAAAAGTTGGCGCTATTGCCGAGGTAACGAAAATTTTTAAAAGTTTTTCCAGTAAAAGTGGTTATTTGATATTATAACTTGCTATCTTTTATTGTGCAGGAATCACAAAATTGCAGAAAAGATACGTGCAGCAACGAAAAACAAACGGGTGAGAATCTCAGGCAAGTACTCGTAACTTAGTTTAGGTTAGATTTCCTTTCAAAAAAAAATTCAAAAAAAATTAGGTGTTTTGCTTGGACCTTAGGATTAATTAGCATTTGTTTTAAAAAAAATCTCTCAGTAGTTTTTCGGGCTGAAATAATCTCTTTTATTAAAAATTCAATTCCCAAAAATCCGCATGTTCAAAAATTCTAAAATGTTTGCTGGACGTGGATTTTAAAGTCAGGAGCAACATATCCAAATTTTGTGCAAATCTGAGTTATGGAAAAATTTTAAAAATTTATGCAATGATCTATTATCAAATCAATTATTGCTCCTAATTTTTCGAAGTTTAAAATATCATAAGAATTTTTATACATCTTCAATTCACTTGAAATTTGTCGCACTGAATGCTATTGAAATCAAGAATTTAGAAAAAAATTTGAAAAAAAATATTTTCCGCACATTTAATTGCACAAATTATTCAATCACAACAGGGCATCAAACCAGACTACAGAACCCCAGTACACTTTAAATGTGAAAAAAAAATCAAAAACATGCATTAAAATTTTTGAAAAAAAATATTTTCTGAGTGCCTAGCTAGTGGTACAATAGGACCAATTGATTGCATTGCTTAGGTCACACCATTCTTCTGATTTTGAACTTAAAAAGACCATCTAACACTATCTGAACTTAGGGTTTCACATTATGGATAGGGCACACCTGTATTTCCATTCATAAAGGAAATCTATCAGACAATTGGGATTTGCAAAACTCTTGTGTGCCTCATTAAAACCCTTGATTAAAGATATTAACTCAAGTGAATCTTAAAACTGATTAATACAAGCATTTGAACCTTAAAATTCACTTCATAAAAAAATTGCTTGTGAACCACTTGCCTGAGCACTTGCACGTTTGAAAATCAATTTTAAGAGTAACACCCCCTAACGCCCATCATATTCCAAAAGCACATCAAGCCTAAGTCTAAAACTGAGTAGACGTGCCCTAAGCAGGACTAATATTCTTGGAGACTTGAAATTAGATTGGGGTAAGGTCAAGACCTTGTCTACTTTAATCCACTGGTGAAAAGAAAGGTCAGTGCAGTAACCACATTAACCCTTAGTGGTGTCCTGCCGTACGAGGTGTCCTAGGGGGCTCCACCCTTCTGGCGAGCCAAGTAATTCAAGGGTTAACCTAACCTAGTCGTATTTTGGGGAACCAGAATTAGATCTATTTAGGGTTTACCCTCTAAGGAATAGCATGATTGCTTGCATTGAAAGGGTGGGGTATTCTCTTATCTGTCATCTCCCTCTCATCTACGGACATTCTTCTGGTACATGCAAGGTAGAAGATCTCTACATCCTGATTTGCTACCACCTTTAGAAAGAATTCCTAGAAGAGTTGTTTGTCCAGAATCTGAATCTGAACCCTCTACAGTGGCTAGTCACCATGAGGAAGATAAGATCGAAGAGGAAAAACAAAATCAGAACCCAATGACTCTTCTACAAAGGCAAATCACTAAGCAAGGCCGACATCATGACAAACAAATAGAGGTCATAGTGCAGGCCCTTACTCAACTCTAAAACAAAAGAGCAGACTGGCCTCTCCGTGATTTTACAATCCTCCTAAAGCCTAACCTGAACCTTTTATTAAGGTACCTCAGGATCAGAAAGATTTTGAACTCAAACCACAGATCATCAATCTGATTCCCCACTTCCATGGCTGCGATTCTGATGACCCCTTCCGCTGCCTTAAAAAACTACACATAGGAAGGACCTTTGGCCTTAGGAACCTGAATGAAGACCTTAATGATGAAAATGTTCACATTCTCCTTAAAAGATAGAGCTGCTTATTGGTTGAAGACTATTGGTAGACCAATCCTTAGGAAGATTTGAGAATCAAATTCCTAAAAAAATTCTTTCCTATAAGAAAAACCAATACCCTTAGATGTGTCATTACAACCGTTAAGCAGAACCCTGGGGCACTACATGAGGCTTAGGAGAGATTTAACAATTTGGCTAGAAAATGCCCTCATCATGGGATTCCGAAGTGGCACTTAACCCATATTTTCTATTATGGGTTAAAGTGACAATTTGAAGAATTTTGTTGATGCAACATGTAGGGGCAATTTCCTAAGCAGTGATGCTAAGGGAGCCTTTCAATTATTTAAGAATATGAGTGAAAATTCCCTCAACAATGCCTCGTCTGCCTTTAATAGAGCAAATCAACCAAGGAGTGAAGTTTATAAAATTAAGGATAATTCAAACTCGATTGATTTAGAGCTAATTACACAACGATTGGATAAGGTGAAACTCGTTGGAAAGAACGTAGAGTTTGGATAAGAAACTAGACAACCTTCTGAAGGGCGAGAGTTTCTTAGGTACACATTCCAGAGTAAATCCTATGCCTACCCAAGGAGTTTCTATACCATCCCATACCCAACTCCCCAACCCTTTAGGTCAGGAAATGGTGCACAATCTTAATAACCTGACCATGGCTCCACCTACGAGCCAACTCTACTTGGACCCATCTCTTTCTGGATACCAAGGAGGGACCTTAATGCCCTCAAATTCTGAACTAGGCATCCCGATGCCTAGTTATCCTGAGGATGTGAATGCACACTAGGGTTACACTAGGAATGATCCCTATTCATACAATTACAACTCGAGATGGCACAACCATCCTAACTTTGCTTGGTCAAGTCAGAAACTTGCCCAAGGTCCTAACTTGACTAAGCCAAACACTTATGGGTAACCCAGTAGGTACACACAACCACGCACATATCAACCACAACCTACTCAGGAAAACCAGCCCTCTAATCTGAGTCTAATCCTCCAGGAAATGTGAGAAATGAATCTAAGACATAAGAAAGAAATAAATCAATTGAGGACAGAATTGACAGGACAATTAGCCAACTAGTTGATGCTAGACAACATGGGATGCTGCCATCCCAACCCGTCCCCAACCCGAGGAACTTCAATAGGGTTAACCAGCACAACACACGAGAGCAACAAGCACATATAGTTCAACCTGCTCCCCAGCACCCACCTGGTTTTGTTAACCACAACCCAGCCCAGGCTCAGCCTATCTTGCCAAACCCACCTCACCCTTCTAACCAAGGTTTGACATATCGCGATATATCGCCGATATATCGCATATCGACGGGTTGGGTGGTATCGATACCACCCAAAGTGTATTTTCCCCGAATATCGACGATATATCGCCAGTTGGGTAGGAAAAATGGTGATGTGGCGTTGTTAAAATGGGACAGCTAGGCGGGAACTGTTGGGCAAGAGGTTGAAAACAGTAAGGCAGGACTGGACGGGAGGCGTGAGATTAAAAATGGGCATACACAGGCAGGACTGGACAGGAGGCGTGAGATTGAAAATTGCCAAACACACATTTTTTAGCAATTCCTTTATGATATATTAGTCATAAAAATGTTAATTTGACATTTTTTATATTTTATGAATTTCTGAGTAATTTCCCAAAAATTCACCGATATCAGCGATATATCAGTGATATATCCCCTTTTTGAATTGACGATACGATATCGATATCGATATTTAAAACCTTGCTTCTAACCCTAATGCCTATGCTTGTGCTACCACTTTTAGAAGTGAAAAACAAATCCAAGATCCTTATCCTTCTACATCGAAATCTTACCAAGATCTTAAGGAACCTGAATCTGACCTGGGAGACCAAGCTAATCTAGAAAACAAGACTCAGGATTTGAATACTCATGATTTCTCTCAAGCACCTTTTCCTGAAGCCTTAAATAAATCCAGGGAAAAGAAAATCAATTGATCTAAGGAGTGGCTTGAGATTTTAAAGCAAGTCCAGGTAAATATACCACTCCTTAAAGCCATTGAAAACATCCTGACCTGTGCGAAATTTCTGAAGGAAATATGCACATCGAAACTCCAGGCCAAATCATCAAAAAGGGTCACAGTTTCTGAACAAGCTAGTGCCATCATCTTAAACAAGCTCCCTCCTAAAAAAAAAGATCCAAGGACTCTTAATTTCATGTGAGATAGATAGTTTTGTCTTGGATCGAGCCTTGATGGACCTTGTTGCCTCCATCAATCTAATCCACACAGAATTATATGAAGAATTGGATTTAGGTCCCTTGCAACACACTAATGTTACCTTTCAGCTTACTGATAGGTCAACTAAGATTCCAAAGGAACTTTTACAAAACGTGATTATAAAAGTGAGGGATTTTGAGTACCCTATGAACTTTCTTGTTTTAGATATGGAGGCATCAGAAAACTTGAATCACACCCCGACGATCTTAAGAAGACCTTTCTTAGCCACAACCAAGGCCTTAATCAACTGTGAGACGGGGATTATGCAAATCACTTCTGAAAGGAAAATTTGTCAACTCAATATCTTTAAAACTTCCGAAAAGAATAAGGTGAATTGTAATTCCATCGAGGTCGTAGGAACAATTGAAGAGGTTTTGACAATTCACACTAAAGATGATCCGAATCCTACCAAATCTCAATATCAACATGAAAGACAAGAAAGTGATGTACTTGAGGATGATTCTGATTTACCACCTCCCATAGAAAATCAAATTGAAAAATACATTAGTGAGATTGAGAAACTCTTGAGAATTTCTTATGATGAATTAGATGATAACATAAAAAATCCTCAATACATCCACCCTGAAATTCAAGAACTAGTGAATTTTAAGGGGGTTCAAGAAATTGGACAATCTAAGGACATGAACCAGGTAAATGAAGAAACAACCTTAGAAACAGAAGCTCAAATCATGATGGACTGGGGAAGAACTTATACTCCTACTGGTTCAAATGAATAGCTTGAATCTGAAGAAGAAATGACTTCTTATGAGGAAGAAGTGATTTCTAATGAAGATTTTGACGAATTCAGCACAACTCTACCTTTGTCCTCATATGACCCAGAGGCTGGAGAATTCATGATTTTTGACATCAACTACCATTATGAGGATCCTTATAATTCTAATTCAAAACCAGATTTAAACCTCAATCATGTTTTCAATCCAAACATTCTACCACCTCTTCTTGAATTATGGAACTAGATTTAGATTTATGAACAGGCTCTGCTTCATGAACCTCATCTATCTGACCCTACTGTCTATCTCAAATCAGAGAAACTCTTCGGAGTAGAACTGCATCATCAGTTGGTCCGCATTTGTGGATCACTGATTCTTGGACCAAACGATCATATCTTTATACTAATTCCGAATCTCAGCGACAATCATTACTCCTCTTGACCCACAATATTGATTTCTTTTGGGTTTAAGTTCAACAAATGACGTTAAACTTAGCGCTGGTTGAAAGGCAACCCAGTACTCTTTACAGGTAGTTTTGCATTCAAGCTGACCTGGAATAACAAGCTTAGTCAAGTGATATCTCCTCTTACTTGTTACTTTTTTATTTTCCTGCATATATTTCAATGAGGATATTGTAATGAATAAACATGAAGAGGTAGACATTGCATGTCTTATTTTTGTCAAAAAAAAAAAACTACATTTAGGCATAAAGAATTTTTATCAAAAAGGTTTTATTAGAGATTTATTCTTAAGCTGATTCCCAAGTTTAGAATCCAGTATAATTTCACACTTGCACGTAGAATTTGCAATGTATCCTCTGTGAAGACCAATAGATATCTTTAGTTTGTTGAGAAGAAGCAATGCTTCTTCTCTTGAGTCCTTAGACAGTAATTAAGGAGTCAGGTAAACTATCTTCTGATAGATCCACCAAACAAGTGTGTGAGGTGAGAGTAGAAAGTTTACTAGTACTCTAAGACTACTATGATGAATCTTAAATTAACTAGATAATGATACTCAGAGTTAGGCATAACTTTCCACTCTCGATTTTTACATATAAATTCTTAGTGCGAATCTTTTGAGAGCCACCAAATAAGGCAAATACGCAGAGAGCGAGTTCTGATAAAACTAGGACTAAAGTGGATGGTCACGACTGTCCTTTACATAATCCTCGGCTGAAGAAGGGTATTAGTGTCAAAGTCAGAAATATGTTGTCCTATCTATTCTTTTCCCTATGCTGAGAGTAAGCACTTCCACCAAATAAGCTACCCAATATCCTCTTGGATATCCCCAATTTCGCATAATGCCTTGCAAATAAAATTTGTATCTATACTGTGTTGTATTAATAGATATATGGATGTGAAAAATAGAGAAAAGGAGAGAAAAAAAAAGAAAAAAATATATATATATACATAAAAGAAAAGAAAGAAAAAGAAAAGAAATATATATATAAGAAAAGAGTAGAAAAAAATGAGTTTATGAGTTTAAACTTTGTTTTAAGTATATTAAGGCAAAAACACCTCACCCTCACGATCCACCAAATACAGCCTTAACCTACTTTTTTGTATTTTTGGTCGCCTAAGTACTGGCTGAGGAATTCTGACTTAGTCATAAGATTATCAGAACCTAATCAAACTGTTAATACCATGTGAGACCACCAAATATACTAACAAATCTGGTGAGATTGTGAGCTCAAAAAGAAAAGAAAATAAAGAAAAGAAAAAGAAAGAGAGAAAATGAGTACCAATGAACTAAAGAGAACACAGTTTCTCCGTCTCTCTTTGAGTTGATTTATTTAATAGTCTGGAAATTTATGTTCCAAAGTACTAGTCTATATGTAGTACCAGATGAGTATGAGCCACCAAATACAAATCTACTAGACTCAAAGTATCTTCTACCTAAGCCAAAAGCCAAGACTGAATTTATAGATTACTTTATAACCCCGAAGAAAGAAGTCTGTCTATCACAATATAGAATTTTACTAAAGGTCAAGTACGAGCTTTAGATGTGGATTGATTTTTCATTTGGATTTGTTGTATATGCTACAATAATATACTTTCACGACTGTCTGGATATCTAAAGTCTTGGATGAAAATAAAAGAAATAAATCTCTAATCGAACTCATGATAAGAAATTTGTCATATTAGACCACTTTACATTTAGTCATGCATTTGCTAGGGACTATCAAGATTTAAGCATAAGAGAGATTGCACAGCAATCATGCAACCTAAATCACCTTAATTAAGTTAGATTCCAGCATAACTTAAGAACAATGCGCATAAGTGTCGTAATTCGCATAATAATTAGTTAACTACATAAATAATATTGTCATTTTATGCACTAAAAGAAATAAAATTAATTGCAGATGATTCAAGGCCGCGAATGACAGATCAGACCATACAGATATGATCAGGACGACAACGGGAGTCCAACGCTTTCGAAATCATCTTAATCAGACATTCGTAGCATCACGTGCAGCCCGTAGAAGATCAGAAGCCAAGAAGCAAAAAGACAAAAATGCGGACCTCAGATACCAAATCCAACTGACGGATGGCTCCGAATCGACGATCGCAATCCAACGTAAAAATCAACCCGATCGGAGGCATATATCACTAATTACAAAAGAAGATGGATGGCCACAATGGCATCACGTGGCACCATCAAAGCCGCCCCTCGCCGCGCCCCCAATCTCTAAAGAAGCCCCCACGCATTGTGGGTCATTGGATCGTCATCCAACGACCACCATGCACCCACATCGCCCCCGCCCCACCCCTCATCATCCAAGAGAAGATCTCAGCCGTTGGATCTCCATCCAACAGCCGAGAGTGAACTTGCCTAAAAACATAACCACAACACAAGAGAGGACTTAGCGCAGCGGTTAGTGTGGCCACATGCAAGCAAAGGGCGCGGGATCGATCCACGTTCAACATGAAATCGAAGAGGCGGTGGCGTTGGAACAAAATCCAACCATCAGATGAAGATCATATGGCACGGACACTAGCGCGTGGCGCAACCAAAGCCATCGGATGTCCATGCGCGAATGCACGCCAACAGAATGCGCCATCACACACGCACAAACGAAGGCGGTGGCACGCACGATTTAAGTCATCCAATCAAGAGATCAGACGACCGAAATCAAAGGGCGCACGATTTGAATGTGCGAGCGCGCGCACGCGAGGAGAGAGACAAAGCGAAGCCGATGCACAAAGAGGAAGGCACAGCAACACCCATGCGATGGCGATCCGAAGGCTACGGGTGCGCCACGTGTCAAGCCCAGGTTAAATCCGAGCGTAGAAGGTGCAAATGAGATTATTTTAAGGCCCGATCAAAGTCGTCGATCTCCTGATCGACGAATCCGATCAACCTAGAGTTGTTGCACGATTTTAAGGGTTAAAATGCCCTCTTTGCCCCTCGTCAAAACTATAAAAGAAGACCAGGGGCCCCTGTTGATCATCTCTTCCACCAGAACTCCCACCAGATACAACTCCAGCCTCTTTCCCTCTCTGCAACTCCTCTCTGGACTTCCTCCCGGCGCTCTGGATTTGAAGTGCTGCCGCACTTCCCACAAGAATCCCACAAGCAACGTCATCTACTATCTCTCTATCTCTCTCTCTAGCATAATTATTTCTAGTTGAAAAATCATTTCACATTAGCAATAAAATTCTGATTATCTGGATATCTGATACATATATATATATATATACATATATAAATATATAAATATTTGGTTAAAAAGACTTTCTGAAAAGCTTTAGCATAGAAATCATCTTTGCCTCCTTGCGAACAACTCGGTATTCACCGAACTTTATAACTCTTATTTGTTTCATAGCAATTTGCACTGCAACGATAGACTTAATCTTTTACGTGTCTCGCGAGCGAACAGCCACAAGAAGCTTTCAATCCTCTCTACTAGTCCTCCTAAGTCAACTCATAAGGATTTTGAAAAATGAGAGCAGGATAATTACCTGGTGATGAACTGCATAATGAATAGTGTGAAGCGACAGATATCATCAAATCTATTGTACAAGAATACGGTAAAGGATATGTAAGAGAGCCTCTCCAAGAAGTATTCTATAAAATCCAATCATGCTCGTCTTTCAAACATATATTGTCGTATATGGTCCATGTCTCAAGGAGAGAAGATGCTAATTGATTATTATACAGGGATGGAAGGACTCTTTGAAGAGCTAAATGTGTTTCGACCTTCTTCTTGTGATGTTCAGACCAGCCAGAGATAGACGTGGCAAGTCTACAGATTTTTGGATGAGTTGAATGCTAAGTTCTCATCTGCTCATGAGAATAGTTTGGCCCTTGAGGTTATGCCTGATTTGGAGACTGTGTATGGTCGTCAGCAAAAAATATCCCTAGATGCGAGCCATCCTCCGATTGTCTCTACAACACCTAACACCGAGGCATCGACCTTTGCTGCAACTAAAGGCAAAGGTGCATTCCGAGGGGGTCGCGGATATGAAGGTGATCGTGGATGTGGACAAGGTCGCGTCTATGAACCTTGTACTCACTATTAGAAAACTAATCATCCCTCAGAGAAATGTTGGGTTAAATTTGGTTATCCAAGAAATCGCTCCATTATTGTTACAGTGGCTGAGGGGGAGTTGTCTCCCTCTACTGAATCATTTCCTACTTCGATGTCATCTTCTACCCCTACTCTAACGATGGATGACTATAATCGTCTTATGACCCTTCTACGTCAACCTGTTGCCTCAAACACTACAGCTTCTCTAGCTGCCACTAGTAGCTCTGCGAACATTGCCACTACTTCACCCTCTTCATCATGGATTGTTGACTAAGGTGCTTCGAGTCATGTCACTGGTAAAGAAGATGCTATTGTCTCTATACATAAAGTTAATTATCACTTCTCTTTGTCTGGCAAATGGTACATATTCTCCTATTACGGAGTTGGAGAGGTTCATTTTTCAAATAAGCTTAGCCTTTCAAATGTCTACTGTGCTCCAGGATTTCTGTTGAGCTTATTACATGTTTACAGATTATGCAAATAACTTAAATGTCATGTTATATTTTGATGAACAATTTGTCTATTTTTAAGACATCCAAACAGAGACAGTAATTGGTGGGGGATTGAATGTGATGGTCTTTACTACATTGATGCTTCTACTTTATTTGCTGGTGCTGCCTCTGTTTCTATGGATCTAGTTCTTTGACATCGTCAACTTGGTCATCCTTCTATTTTACGTCTGCGAAAAATATTTCCAAAGTCTACTATACCACCAAATATAGAATATGAAGCTTGTCATCTTGGCAAGCATCACCGTGCTTCCTTTTCGTCTACACAAAATAAAAGGTGTTCAGCACCTTTTGAGTTGGTCCATTGTAATGTTTAGGATCTGTGTCCAATAACCCACCGGAATATTTACTAGTATTTTGTGGTCTTTATTAATGACTTCAGTCGTCTATCCTAGACGATTTTTATGAGTGATAGGTCTCAAATTGTTTCTATTATTCCAAAGTTTTCCAATAAAGTGCAAAATTTTTATTCTGCTCGTATCAAAATTTTTCGTAGTAACAATGCTTTAGAATTTATGCAAAAAGATGTGGCTAATTTTCTTTCTAACAATGGTACTCTTCATCAAACCTCATGTGCTCACGCTTAACAACAAAATGAAGTTACACAATGGAAATTACATCATTTGCTTGATATTACTAGAATCATAATGCTGGCCACAAATGTGCCTAAGAATTTTTGGGGAGATGCTATCCTACCATCCACATACTTGATAAATAGACTTCCTTCCACGGTTCTTGACGGAGCTATATCGTTACTTTTGTTGTAGCTAGATACCACACCATTTGCATTGCCACTACATATTTTTAGGTGCACTTGCTTTGTTCACCTCTTTGGGACCCTTGATAAATTATCTCCCCAGTCCGTTAAGTGTATTTTCTTGGGTTATTCTAAAATCCAGAAGGGGTATCAATGTTTTGATCCGATTGGGAGACGATATTATGTGTCTGCAAATATCTCCTTTATTAAGAAGACACCCTACTTCTCTCATGAGAGATCTAGTCTCTGAGTCATTTTCGCAGACTTATGAATGTCGACATACTTCGTCTGCTCCTGTCATTGTACCTATCACGCAGGTAGAGGATTAAGAGGAGCCTCACATCCCCTCACCATCATCAAATCCGGATGATCCACCACAGCAATTTAATGAACTTATTGCTTTGAGAAAGCCGATAAGATCTTGCACCTTACACCCTATGGCCCATTATACAGCTACCAATCATCTTATTTACAAAGATTTACTACATCTCTTGCAACTATGGTGGTTCTTAAACATCCTGGTGAGGCTCCTTAAGATCCTGATTGAAAACAAGCAATGCAAGATGAGATGGATGCTCTTATATCTCTCAGGATACATAAGACTTAACACATCTTCCACCAGGAGGCAAGGTGGTGGACTGCAGATCGGTGTTTACTGTGAAGTATCATCTGAATGGTACTATTAAGAGGCTGAAGTCCAGACTTGTAGCAAAGGAACATACCCAAACTTATGGGGTCGACTACTTTGATACGTTCTCGCCAGTGGCACGTATATGCTATGTCAAGGTTATTCTCTCTCTTGCGGTTAACAAAAATTGATATTGCATCAATTGGATATAAAAAAAAATACTCTTATATGGTGATTTGGAGGAGGAAGTGTACATGTCTCAACTACCAGGCTTTGTGGTTGAGAGGGGGCAGGTATGTAGGCTCAGAAAGGCTATCTATGGCATGAAGCAAAGCCTCTAAGCTCGATTTGAGAGGTTCAGTGTAGCAATACAAGAGATTGGATTCTACAGGTCAACATCTGATCATTCCATCTTCATTAGACGAAAGAAATCTGAAACTACCATTCTTGCTGTGTATGTTGATGATATACTACTCACAAGAGATGACATTCAGGAAATTCAAGATACTAAAATATACTTGCAAAACACGTTTGTAACCAAGGATTTAAGCAACTTACACTATTTCTTAGGCATTGAGGTTGCTAAAAATTCCAAAGGGGTGTCCTTGTCCAAGAGGAAATATGTACTTGAGCTTCTTGGTGAAACTGGATTAAGTGCACGATCATCTATGGTACCTATAGAGTCATTGTGTCGATTGCCAGAGGACGATGATCCGTTGTTTGAGGATAAAGGAAGGTATAGGAGTATTACTGGGAAGCTCTTGTATGTCGCTGTTAGAAGACCTGATATTAATTATGTTGTTAACAAGGCCAGTTAGTATATGGAAAACCCGAGATATAGTCATTGGAATGCTGTCTTATCCGCAGATATCTCAAAGGAAGTCCTGGAAAAGGACTTACATTAAGAACAATGGTCATTATGATGTATATGCATATTATGATGCTGACTATATAAGGGTCATTTACCTTTGCATCCATGACCCGATTACCGAACCATTTATCTCACTATGGAAAAAAGGGTGACTACTCGGCCAACTATATCAACTACTTGACTGACTGAGTAGTCAATGTTGCGAACTATATACCCAATTAGGACCCATTCAGTCAATTAGTGGGACATCTAGGAGTAGTCAACCGAATACTCAGCTGACTGGATCATTTTGTACATATGTAAGACTATCCCCTTTGACGGTAACTAGAAAGCAATCAATTATAACATGGCCTAAACAAGAGAAATGCAAGATGAAGTTCCACTTTTGACTTGGTCCAGGTGTGATTGTGCTAACTTAGACAGTAATATTTGCTTTGCCACAACAAATATTTTTGTATCTTACAGGGAATTACTTAGTTGCAACATTTCCAAGAATGAAGTGGAGGTACGGAGTTTTTATCCAAATATCAACATTACCAGCATTTACTCCCAATTCCAAATCAATAAAGAAACGATTATGATCGGATGCCCACCTCTGCTTGGGCTCAACTGCACAGAGAGAGGGGGTGAACGGAAATGGACGAGCGCGGGTGGAGAAGGCGAATGTCGTGATCTAAAGGGGGGCTGGGGTTGTTTGAAAGCGATCAGCGTGGACGACGATCTGAGGGGAAGGCAGTGAAGAGGACCCCGGTCTGCTAGTGTCAGGCGTCTCCTCGATCCTTTCCAACCTAAAGATCCTCACCGCCGAACGCAACAGCGAAAGGGCTGCCCCTGAGGGGTAAGAGCTGTGCAGGAACAGATCCCCCGAGGGGTACGGCCTCGTGATTGATGGAGACTGGAGTAAAGGTCGCGATCTGAAGGGGGGTGAGGTTGTTTGAAAGCAGGCGGCGTGGACGACGATCTGAGAGGAAGGCGGTGAAGAGGACACAGATCTGGTAGTGTCAGGCGTCTCCTCAATCCTCTCCGACCGAAAGATCCTCACCGCCGCGCGCAACAGCGAAAGTGTTGCGCCTGAGGGGTAAGAGTTGTGCAGGAACAAATCCCCAAGGGGTACGGCCTCGCGATCGATGGAGATTGGAGTTAAGGAGGGAAGGAGGACGCAACGGTGGTCGACAACAGCAGAGGAGAGGAGGGGATCGGAGAGGCGGGCAAGGGAAGAGTTGGGATTTGGGGTCTGGTGTTCGGGGTTCGGGTAGGGTTTTGAAGACAATGCTTTGGGTATTTAGAAACTTTAGGCGCACGAGAACTTGGAGTATGTGTTTGTTCACTGAGTTCTCATTTGGCAAGGGAATTAAGTTTGTAAAATAAATTAAAAGAGTAAATAAATAAAAGAATAAGTGAGTTAATTTATTTTAATATTTTAATGAGTTAAAATTATTTTATATAAAAATAAAATAATTTTATCTAGTTCACTTTACTCGAGTAAATAGAAAGTAGGTTAAGTAACAATTTAAATATTTAATCTACTAACCAAATACAGCCTAAAAGGGATATTACCTAGGTACCCCTTCTAGACCTTCCCACATTTACCCCTCCACTGCCCCCTTACACCTCAAGCTCCTATATCCTCTCCTCCAAAGAAAATGTGACACAATGTAAGTCAATTCCTACCATTCCATCTTATTGCCTCCTCCCTTTCTAGCACAATGTGAAGCTTACTGCAAAGGCCTTTTATCTTCATCGCCTGTTACCTTCCTTTCTAGGCAACAAATTCTTTCGAACAAGGCTCACATGGCCTTTTATTGCAAATATATCAATTTTGTGTAGGCAATGCTACAGCATTAAGGTGCTTGAGGGTTGTAAATGGCCTTGAATGCTTACTTGCTTTCATTGTTGCTATCCCTGGTTGGATGCAGGCTTATTTGTATAAAGTGTCCTTACTAGTGCGATCATCAATCATTTCTTTAGGGCTTTGTATTTGAATGGGAGGTATCCTTGATTCTAGGGGTCTATATAAGGCATCGAAGGCAGAAAGAAACCCACACTAGTGCAGGCTCACTTGTTAGGTCAATCGGACCATATTGTGATGTATTTGGATTCGTGATAATCCTACCTAAGTTTCACCTTTTTTCAATTGCAAGTAAGGTGTGTTTGGTATATGTGATCAGTGAAGGTTGTTTTCCAACCCATCGGTCATCTTTGTCATTACAAGGTATGGCCATCTGCCCCTTTTTGGATTTTCTATTTGTTGGTCATTTTTTGGTCACCTCTTGTTTGGAACTCATAGCTTGTTCTTACAGCTTATCTCTTTGTTGCATAGACTTATTGTTTTACTAACCTTTCCTTCCAGAAGCTGTAGTTTGCAAGGTTTTATTTGTATGATGTATAATAGTTTTGACTGGTAGTGCTTTTCCTAGCTTGCTCATATTACTATTTGCTACAGTATAGAACTCTTTTAGTTATGCATTTATGTTTGGCAACCATAGTTATAAAATGACTATTACCTCACTTGCATTAATGTTTTTGGCAACCATAGTTATATATTGGATCAAATGAGTTTAAGGTTGTTACCAGTGGTTCTCATGTCCACAAAATCTTTGAAGATACTTGCTCTATTGTTACATAGATGGTTGTGTTGATTTTTATTTGGTTGATCAATGTCTTAGCATTGTTGTTATCAGATGGTTGTTTTCTAGTGTAAGTACGAAATGGTCGTTCAATCTCCTATGTTGGGATTTTTTTGTTAATGACCTTTTTCTATTACAGCAAAGATAGTTTTCTTTATCACTATTCACTAATTTTAGATAGTGAAACACTCATTTGGGATACTTTGTATGTAATCCAAGATTTATCTCTTGAATGAAAAAACTAACCATGGTCCATGAAATCCCAGAGGCTTATGGATGGTGAGATACACTTTAAGTAGAAAGATTTCAAGTATATCTTGTTTAGGTCTAGATGGAAGATATGCTTGGTTTTACATTTTGCAAATTAGGTTGGTACTTGCTAATTTGGCATAGCACAATGAATGGTTTGAGACAAAGCATTCATAAAGTTGTGGTGTTTGCTAAACAACACTAATTAATGGAGTACCTGTCCCTGGCATACCAACAAAATGGAGGCTTTTGACTATATGCCATATCAACACGACATACTCATCGAAATGCAAGAATATCTCCACCATGCCGATGGCATGCCACTGAAATTGTTGACATACTAACAATATGTGGTTTGCGTTGTTGCTTGTTGCTAGGTCGCGGGCGTGTGATGCATGTTGCACGTCATTGCTATTGTTGGTTGCTACCTGGTTGCTGCTACTGTTGCATGAGTTATGTATCGCATATTGCCAACTAAAAAGATATTGATAATTCATACTGTGGAGGGACTCCTCAAAACATGATTTTGGTCTTCTAGAGCTTATGCTTGTTTTATATTGTAACATTTTTACCCATTTTAAGTCATTTTTAATAATTTCCTTAAAGTCCCCTACATCAACAATATATCATCAATATATCTCCTTTTAAATTAGCATTAGCACTTTTCTTTTTATAGTCCTTAATTTTAAAAATAGTTATCCATTTAAATAGAAAATATAATATAGGATTTAGGATTTAAATAAAAATATTTATCCATTTAAATAATTATTCTTAAAATTCCAATCATTTTGACCAGTTTTGTCATTTTTATTGACATGCGTCGACGTGTCTTTGGCATGCCCCTGACATACTTCCGAAATGGACTATTTTTTTAGCATCGAAATCATTGAAATCTGACAACAAAACACGGATATTTCCATGACATGCCCTCGACATGTTAACGAAATGCACATTTGAAAATTTATCAAAATGATATCATCGGCATTTCAAATCTTGTGGAGTACATGTATCATTTAGAGGCAGAAAGTAAGGAATAAGAAGTAGTAACGGGTTAAGGCACTTCCTTTTCTTTTAAGGTTGACTCAAGTCAAAGAATAAGTTGAAATTGTTATTTTGACAAAGGATAAAAACTGATAATGATAAAAAGTGGACTATAATTTATGATTTCTCGACATTAAGAAAGTATAGCTTATATCTTATTATCATATAAGGAGGTGAACTAAGTTAAATCCATGGTAGAGGTATCACTTGCATGTTAGATTTAATCCTAAATAAAGCTATCCAAGCAAACGCAGAGAGGATTTCACTTCCTTCCCCTTCGAATATTATATGTTAATAGCTTAAAATTTGCATGTTCAAACATTATGCATTTTGTAAAGGTGTGAACTGATAGCGAAGTTTTGTTTGCCAACAAAGATTCAATTTCATTCATCATTTGTAATAGTAGTTAGATTAGAGAAGTTCACCGGATATCCAAAGGATGGTAAAATTTCCCTTTAAAAGGCTGTGGAATTCTATTTTATTGAAAATCTATCTTTATACTCAACTTCAACTTCACGTTCTCTTCAAAAAAAAAATCAACTTCAAATTATACATTCTGTGGATATTAACAGATTCTGAGTTTTGACTATTAGCCACACTAACTTTTGATAGGTTGTGGAAGTAACATTAGATATTAGTTGATTTGGAAATAACGCAATATATGTCAAATAGCAAATTACCATAGTAAACCAAAGTAGTCTTGCAGTTGTTTGAGGTTACTTGTTAAATCAAAAGAGTTTGTTGGTTTAAAAATGAAATCCTCAAGTCCTCTACATGATCTAATTTCACATTTCAATTATAATGAACATTAATATAGGGCTGCCGATGAGTTGGTGCTTTCTAGGAACTTGGTTATATGTAGGTTTGGAGCAAAGGTAGTTTGACTCTATGGTATAGATATCACACTTTTGTTGGTGAATGCAATAGAACACACTTACTTGCCTATCAAAAAAGAAGTTTACATAGAAATAGAGAGACGTGTTGTCAAATGTAAAAGATGTATATGCTTTTAGTTTTGTTTTGCATATGCTAATATTCTGAGCACCACTAAATCTACGAATTTCCAGTTGAACTTCATCAATAGCCATGAGATGGCTTGAT
Organism: Thalassia testudinum; assembly: GCA_037157565.1. NCBI lineage: Eukaryota > Viridiplantae > Streptophyta > Magnoliopsida > Alismatales > Hydrocharitaceae > Thalassia > Thalassia testudinum. Next base: position 51,691,649 of record JAZHRO010000035.1, on the reverse strand, counting down.
AAAGTGAATTGCTTATCAGAGAGAAATTGAAGGAACCTAAAATGTGCAGAGGTCACAAATACAACCTAAATTTAGTTAAATACTGTTCAGTAAACAACTAAGCTACGAATGTGCATGGACACATGCCTATTTGGGGACCATCTGAGCATGTACAAATTTTGAAAAAAAAATTGAAAAGCCAATTTTGAAATTTGATATGTAAAACTATAATAAATTAGTGATGTGGATGGTAGGTACTTGGAGGAATTATAAGTGTAGGCGTTAGTCTACGTACCCTTTTAGTTCATTGATAATCTTATTTAGATGATACTAAGTTCACACCTCCGAAATATATTGTTGTTTTTTTACATTCATTGAGTCTAATTCTTTCATTTATATGTTTCCCTGCATTCACTTTCGGATGATACTTGAGGAGCTGTGATTGATGATTTTCTCTGAGATTTTTTTTTTAAGTGAAAATGTCATTATCGAAATAATAATCATTTATGATCATTTCATTCCACCAGAAAGAATTATGTCATAAATTACATAAAAAATCTCCAGAACTCCACTTGGGATATAATGGAATAAAAAAAAATTTCAACATTGGATCTTTCTCCCCTAAAAAGCACCCCATTCCTACCCAACTAAACATTCCATGATACAACTAAAATCTTAGCTCGATCCTTCTTAGATTTAAATTAGATCTGCCCCTCTTGGGCATTTCCCCTATGGAAAGAAGGCCAAAAGCTAGCCACATCCCAATGGATAATCCAGTTGATTCCCATCCTCTACCACACCTATTCCATAAAAGGACACTAGAAAAGATGTGCTGAATGTCCTCCCCTTCTCCTCCAAAGGAGACAATTTACGTCATCCATCTGTGCCCACCTCGCTCTCCACCTTTTCATCATGATCCTTCCCCTCATCAACTACGCAAAAATCTTTACCTTCAATGGACCTCGCTCTCCAAACTTAACAAGGAAGATTGCTACCTTTGTCTAGAAAAGAATTATATAATATCTTCATATTTTATTTCTCTTGACACTGTTAATTAGAATGTTTGACAACATTACTACTTGAATGTGATTTGTAACAAACGGCCTTGCTAAACATTTGTTGCCAGTAGTTTAAGTCAATTGATTTATAATGCTAATAACATTCCATTGTACAGCCAAAAAAAAACTTATGCAATTAATAAACCTAGTTAACCCTTGAAGTAATTGTGATAGAAACCTTCTTCCTTCTAAATAATTTCTTTTAGATGTGTCTAGGTAATGGAACAGTAATTAGGTTCATGAGTTAGAGCTTTAACAATTGCTCTTAGGAAAGTAGAAAGCAAATGTTTGATACCATTTCCAGGTTTATCATTTTCGTGCATTTTTTAAATGTACAATAAACTGTGTCTAGGTCGAGAATGGAACCTTCTCCTGAATTTCTATCCTGCTAAGTCTCTGACTTAAAAGAGTTGTGTCAATCACTGTATTTACACATCAAGGAAGCGGAAAAGTATATGTGATAATGATTGTAGGATTATTGAGATGGTCTCAATATTTATTAAATTCATTATTGCATTAGAGTTTGAAGATAGTGAATACAATTGCATTCCAATTTCTTTTAAGTGAGAAAGGTAAGGACCGTATTTAGTGTAAATGGGCTTTAATATCTAGTGTTTTGGCATACATATCAAGGTGAGAGCTTATTGGCTAGGATGAATACTATGGGAGCTGTACAAGGGAGCGGGGTAATGCAGATGGGAAGAAATTTGTTCAATGTATTGGGGGCTCGTTAGTGGAGAAAAACCTATTGTTGGTTCTGGTCGGTGGAGAAAAACCTATTGTTGATTCAATTGCTTCACGACAACTACAATAAGCGTTACATGAACAACTCCTTCACAATGACAACATAGCTCGATATAACTGCTGGGGAAATCTGTACCCTGCTTGAGGGGTGGGGAGTTGTATGATTTGATCCCTGGTTCTCCATGACATCGCAAAAGCGTGAAACATAGGCATTTAAAATTTTCTCAATTCAATGAACCTGGTTGATGCCCAAAATCAAATTAATCCAGAAACAAAAACACCTAAACTGGAACTACATGGGAAGAACTAATTTCTTCCCGTTCCAGAATCCCCACGAGTAATAAGATTATATCTATGGGTGGAGTAGCATAGCACCCTATATGTTGTGCCTTCTCAAATAAGCCATGCCTAAAAGTACTCTCTTCTTCTTGACAAGTAGAAAAAGTCCTTCGCGCTAAGAACACTTGATCCTTGCCACACGCAATGCAAACCCTTGACACTTCATAACTTCCTTCACAATTGCTAAGGCGACAAGCAACTCGAAATCAACTTCACATTAGAAGAAATCCACCATTAGGGTTGTCAAATGACTCAAACACGACCCATTAGTAGCTAAACGACCAACATAGGTGTTGGTTGTTTGGCTACTAAAGAGGGGCGGACCAAAGTAGTTGGACACTTGATTGCTTTATTAGATGTCTAGCTACAAAGGGGTAGCAAGTTGTCTCCATGACCCTTTTCTCCTCCCTTCTTCCTACGATAGCTATAGCCTCTCTCTCGTGATTAAAGAATTGACAATGATCAATTAGGGTTCCCAATTAGCTTTAGAGAGGTTTATAGGGATTCCATGTCTAATCTCAATATAATGGAGGCCCTTAGATCTTTATCCAAGGGTTGAGATTAATCCCACTTAAATTTTATAATATAAGCCCCCATAACAACTTATGGGATGATTAAATGTAGTATTTAAACATCAATTAATTGCAATCCAACCTTTGGATTTTGTATTAATCAAATTAGGTGCAATTAATCAACAAATCAAATATAATTAAATTCTTTAAATAGCATTCGACTTATCTTTCAAGTAGGAACCATCAAAATAATTATTCCTTTCATCACACCAATAATAAAGGATTTAGGGTCGTGGAATTATGGCACCAGCCTCTCTTAGGTATTCCATGTTGGGAAAATTGTTGGACCCTACTCAACAATTAAAGGGGGCCAGGAGTCAAACGATTTGATCTCCAAATCCCTGTGACATCACTGAAGCATAAAACATAGGTGCTTTAAAAATTTCCTCAATTCAATAAACTTGATCGATGCCCAACGTCAAATCAATCAAGAAACATCAAACATCTAAATCAAAATCACATGGGAAGAACTAGTTTCTTCCATTTCGGGATCCCCATGAGTAACAAATTATACTTATGGGTGGCATAACACAACACCGCACATGTTGTGTCTCCTCAAATAAGTCTTGCCTAGAGGCACTCCATTCTTCTCGACAAGCAAATGAAGCCCTTCGTGCAGAGAACACTTGATCCTACTACAGTGCTGTAAAAGTCGATAATTGGCATTCAGTCGATCATGCCATTAACAAAGGAGTATACAGTATGCAAGGGAGTAGTTAAAGAGTACTTAGGGGGGCATTTTTTAAATGTTTAAATATATATATACATACAAACGCACACATACACAGACATCAAGAAGTAAAATATACTATTGCATAAAAGTAAATCATTTTCATGGTCAAAGTTATAAAATAAGCTACAAGCAATAATTCTAATGAAATAAAAGCATAAGTTCGAAGTATGTAATCATCAAAACAATAGAAAACACATCTGAGTACACATCTCTATGCAAAAATAAGCCTAATACTTAGTTGACTCCACTGACTACTCAGTCGAGTAGTCGATGTTGCCAACTATAGGGCCAACTATGGAGTATTCAGTTGAGAGGGTGATGTCTAGGATTACTTGGTCGATTACTTGATTGAGTAGGCCGATTTTTGCATCACTGTCCTACTATGTGTGACATGAACCTTTTGTGTCTCGCGAACCCCTTTACATATTCCAAGGCGACCTTTGCCTCGAATCCACTAAGTAGAAGCTCTATTGTGGATTCAAGAACCCACAGCAAGCACTAGTTGGATGTCTAATGCTCTGCTTGGACATCCCCTAGCCTCCTTAGATGTCCAATTGGATGCTTGGATGTCTGACCACAATTGCAAGCAGAGGGGCAGGTGTCGTCCACCTTCTGGATTAGACGTTCAACCAAAGAAGGCTTGGACAACCTTCTTGATGTTGGTCAACTCCTTTGTTCTTGAAGTCCTTCAAGAGCAAGGGCTTGAGAATAGAGAGCCACTAGGCCTTTCTCTTCACGATGGTGGGGTTGGATAAACACCAAAAAATAGAATCAAATTAGAGTATCGCAACTAAGTTTAGGGAGATATTTATAGGGCTCCAATCCTAATCCTAATATGGTGGGAACCCTTGAAGTCTAATTCTACTTGATTTTTATAGGATTGGCCCATAATAACTTATGGGATGTTTAAATCTAGTATCTAAAAATTAATTAATTGCAATCCAACCATCAAATTTTGTACCTAATCAAATTAGGTGCAATTAAATGTGATTTAACTCATTAAATCACACTAATCAATCTTATAAATAGACAATCACCAAAATTATTAATGATTTCATCATGCTAATAATGAAGAGTTCAAGATTAGTGGAATTATAACGCTAAGCAAGTATTCCAAATACTTATGAATCCTTCACACATTAGAAGATATATGTAACCACTAGGATTAAATTCCATATTCACTATCCATCCTATCATAGGTTACACATTTTTCATTTTCTACTTGTATCATTGAGACCATTGTTCTGAATGCCCATAGCATGCCCACGAAATGGCCTTTTTTCTAACGTTGGATGATATTAGCACACATGTAATGTCAAAATCTAGGAGTGACAGTAATATTTTGTCAAATATGGATAATATGTTAATAAGTTCAGAGAATTGAGTGATATTAAGCACAATCCTTAAATTATTGTCATATTTTAAGGTTAATATAACTGTCTCAATAACTGCTCTCTATCCATTATTATTTTTGTAAGTGATTTAAATTTTAACGATATAATGTCGGCATGTTGTCGAAATAACTATTTTTTTAGGCCATATCAACATCAATATAATGTCAAAATACAAGGATTTCAATGAAATGTTGTCGAAATTTTACCAAAATGTCACCAAGTGTTGAATGCACGCGACATTTTGACTTGTTATTGCTTCCTACTCTCAGTTCTCCCATTCTTTATTGCTATTGTTGCATGCGCTACTGCTGCTACTCTATTCTTATCTAAATCGAATCTCCACTACTATTTCTCCCTCTCTTCTCATGCTCCTCTTATCCGACTCCATTAGGGGTTGTTACATCATGGGATATCCCACGTTTTCGCCGGATATCCTATGTTTATGAAGAAGAATAAGTGAATTTGGGCTTTGCCCTAAACCCAGGTTTCCTCAAACCCAGGTATAGGTGAGGGATGAGTTATCTCGTGTCTTAATCCCTTGCAACCCTCCCCCTTGCACCTTACACTCTTTCTGCATTTGCCCTCCCCTTCCTCCTTGCCCCAACAAAAAAAAGAAAAAGTTCACTAACCAACATAACCACAAATCTAAGGGTATGATTGTCTTTTGACAACTTTCCCTCCTTTCATCCCTCATTTCCAAGTAAACAACTTAATTTCCCATCCTTAGCTTAATCTCACCTTATCCCCTATTCACGTGAACACCTCCACATAATTATTCTTGGTCACATGTAAACACTAACACGAAATATCCTCTGTTTCCAAGTTGTTATCCCTGTAGAATACATCCCACAACATAAACTAACCCTTAAGGTTTGATTTCACACATATCCATAATTATAGAGTTGATCTACAAACTAATCTTTATATATATATGATTATTACAAACATATAGGTCTAATCACAATTTAGAATTGAAGAACCATTCGTCTAATTTCTAAAAATAAAATCCTACGTTTAGGATAACATTAGAGAATAAAAAAACTTGCACCTATCCATAAGAGAATACAACTTGAAAATTACAAACACTAAAAGGCATATTTACTTCATAAATTAATCATTTACTTCAAGGATAGCATCCAACCAAAAAATCCATGGTCTGATTTTTGAAGGTGACAACCTATATTTTCATATATAAATATCATACAACTAGATCTAAACGTGACTCATAAGTAATGGTATAAATAAAAATAGTTAGCGCAACACATAATTATATTAATCTAGATATATTCAAATTGAATAATAGTGAAAGACTTCGAATTAACTAACAAATTAATTGAAGATCAATTGATTAGATGTTCTATATATTTGAATCTTTTATCTTTAGATAACTTAATTCAATTCGCATAGTAATTATCATTGCTCAGGAAGTTGGCTGAGTAAGTTGATTATACGGCTGCATACTCGTTAGCGCTACCTTCTTCGCACCGAGCATCCTCAAGCAATCCACTAAGTGGGTAAGGCAAATAACTCAGCCCAAATACCCGAGTAGTTGGCCGATTTTGTGATAGAATATTTTTAGGTCTGATTTAAAAAAAAAAAGATATTTTAAGTTTGATTTTGTTGTAAGATTGATTGTTATGATTTTAAGTGAGTTTAGGTCTCATTATAGTTGTGGTTGATGTTTACTATTTATGTATTATTTGTTAGAACGTAAATTTTAATAAGTTGACTAATTATTTTATATTTTTAAAATAAAAATACAAAACCACATACTCATCCGCATACCGTATACTCTCTATGTGATGACCCAACCGACCACATACTGACTTCCTGAATTTTGATAATTATTTGATATTTGATTCTTAAACTTGAAAATGGTATAGTAGACTATATATTGCATATGATATTTGAATATAACATTATTATTTTTTACATAAATATGTTTAAATTATGTTTTCCTTGAAATTTCAATCATTTTGACTATTGCCATTTTTGTCAGTATACGTCGTCATACCTCTAGTATGCTCTCGACGTGCCTCCATAATGGATTATTTTCAAGGCATTGAAATCATCAAAATTTGACATTAAAATACAAGCATTTTCACAATGTACCCTTGGCATGCCTTCGAAATGCATACTTAGAAATTTATCAAAATAGCATCAAAATCGACATTTTAAACCTTGATTGAGGCAAGAACAAAGATTAGATCTTCACTAAAGACTACCTTCTCTTTCATGTATGGGTATGATCAAAACCCATATGACCATGCATAGAATTTTATACTTCTCAATATACGTAGAGTCCTTAAAATCCGAGTCCTAAGTCATTTCGGAGTGGTTCTATTCATTTCAAACCTGTAGACATGCTTTAGATTTAGTGTAAATGTGAATGCTTTATAAAATGTGAAAAAATGTGTTTCCAGTCAAACCCTTCATCAAACCTCATCAAAAGGGTATAGTATGGGGTATCACTGGATTCGTCATCTCAAACTTTCCAACGATGCTTGTTTTGCGCAAATCCAAATTGTGTAGCTTAAGGTATGCTCAAAATAAGACAAACAGAATTATAATGTGAATGAACCAAATTCCACAGGTATTTTGGGTAATCAATGGCTGTCCTAAACCAGACAATCCTAATTAGAAGTCTATAAAAAGGCTAAATTAAGGTTTACGATTGTCATTTAAATCTTATGGTTGCACAATTTTCGAAAGAGAGGAATCAGAAGAGAGAAGAAAGAAAGAAGAATAGACAGAAAGGTCTGCCCACGCACGGGGTGTGCGTAGTGGACGCAATAGGCACGCAGAGGGTGCACGTAGGCACATGACAGCGACTAGGCAATTCAGTTCAACTGAGTTGACCTGGGCTAGGTGGTTCAGGATCCCCTCACGTTATTTTAAGCAGTTTAAGCCTTTAAGGCCTTCTAGACCTCATATTTTAACAAATAAGATATTGTTAGAATCGTATCAACGCATGCTATGGATTAATAACCTTTATTTTTGTTTTTGAATATCTTATGTAAAAAAGTAGAAACATGTTCTAATATCTTTTTCGATCTGATTTTTTATGCTTGGCTTAGGAGACTCGCTTAGTGCATGCATAGATTTTGAGGTAGAGTTGGCACACATCCTTAGAACCCTTGCCCATTATTTAGAATCACCGTGATTCTCTAGTGACATTAAGTATAGTAGTCTACTCTCTTTCTTTGTTTCGGTCCATTTCACATATTTTGGACTCGTTTCCGCATGATTCTTCACATATATTTTTGTTAGCATGTGTTCTCCCCTTTTTGCTAAGTTTAGAATGCTTGTTTCTGATTTTGGGTACTTTAAATCATAATATGCAATTGATTCTTTGATAATTGGCACTTAAGATTAATTAGATTAAACCTAAATAAAACCTGGTGGTGGTTTAAAGACTAATTAAACCATGATTTCACTATTGAAACTAATGGCGATTAATACTGATTTTCAGAGTAACTTTACTGAATTTATCTTCTAGTATGTGGGCTTGAGTTAAGGTGAGGATTCCAGTTGAATTGGGTTGATTAATGCCAACCCGTGTAACCTGTTAAATCAATTATTCGAGATTAAAATTCAAATTATATGAAGGCAGATTTGTCAAAATTTAAAGGTTGGATAACTGGTGTTAACCCCGCTACTCGCTAAATTTTGGCTATAGCTTTGGTCCTTCGATCAATTTTAAATTGATTTAGAGATTTGTTGACCACCCTATGACACTTTAGTTAGGCTTAGCACTCAACTGGGAAAACAGGATGCAACGCTTGAGGGTTGGAGTTGATTTGTTTGTCAACCATTGGGTGATGAGAGACTCATCATGATCTCTAATTACCCCTAATTAACTAGTCTTCCTAGTTAATTAGCTAAGGATATGAATATATAAGGGTTAATTATAAAATAAGGGATATTTAGTAAAGGACCTTAAAATAAGTTTAAAATGATATTTTATCATTCAATTAATATTATTAACAATCTAATTGGACTCGAAATCTTATTAATCATTTCCTTAATTAATAAGTTAAGTAACTTAAACATAATACGTACATAAGTATATAATAACTTAAGTAACTTTACTTAATTTAATAAATTAACTTAAAAAGGTCAAAAATGTAAATTCAAGGTCTAATCATAATAGTTACCTTATTTACTAACATATATAAAAAGTTGAAAAAGATCTAAGTTAAAATAAACCTTTAAAACCTGAGTTTACATTTAGGTCCTTACTAATCATTGCAATCGGGTCCTTAATTTTCATATAGGTCCTTAAGTTTCACTGCACTTAGGTCTCTTTCGTCTTCTTCTTCTTCTTCAGCTGATTGAACGGCTGACGACGGAGAGTGACTCTACCGCGCGATCACCGCCCTACCAACATCATTCTTCCTTCTCCAAGCTCTTGGAGCTTGCGCTCACCATCCCATCTTCATCCATCGGTCTGGATTACTCCAAAATCCTAATTTTTGGTGGGAGTTAACCTCACCGTCGTCGGAGACAATGCCGGAGGTTAAGCTTCCCAAGCTTCTTCTTCATCCAGACTCCATCGTCCTCTTCGTCGCCATTCACTATAAATACCCCCTCACCCCTTCGATTTCTCTTAAGTTGCCTCCCTTCCTTCTTTTAACACTGAGCCGACCCAATAGGCTATTCATTTGCAACTCCGGTGATCTTCCACGCCATTCTCCGACTTCCTCCATCCATCTTGATTAGCCGAGGAGATTTGTTGAGGTCATCCACGTCTCTGGACACAGGCATCGACCAAGGAAATCCTCTGCTCCGTCCAAACTTACCCACCGGAGTTTCTTCTTATACCCTCTGATTTCGTCTTCCGCCATGAGCCATCGGCGGAATCCCGTTGACCCCTTCGTCCAGGTAATAGTAGCTAGGAGTAGATTAGGAGTAGGAGTATGAATAGGAGTAGTTTAGGTAGTTAAAGTAGTTAGTTAGATTAGTTAATTGCAGATTTTAAACTTCATCTCCTTCGACTCCGGTGTAACGACCCGGTTCCCGAGTCCCTACGAGACACGAGAATCGGACCGACTCGACTAATCCCAAGACCTAGTCGTCCAACGAGGAAGTAACCAAAAGAGCAGTAAAATAAACCACATTCAGCATGAATATAACTAACAGTAAGGAAGTACAGCAGTAAGGAAAGAAACTACTACAGTAGATACCACCACAACAGTAGAACAACATTTATCATATAACAAGAACTGCAGGTAAAGAAAGTACAGCGGAAACAAAAACTACTCACTAGAACAGAAACAAAAGAGGTACAAAAGACTGTGGTAAACTCTACTGGACCCTACTCGGCCCAGCGTCCTATACAGCCGTCGACCCTGGCTGCTCAACACCTGGTCCTGAAAAAGGTAACGAGTGTAACAAGTCAGCAAAACGCTGAGTAGAGTGGAAAACAAACTAAAGGCAACAGTAGAGTGTACAGTAGCTGTTATGTTCTATTACTTCCTTTATTTACATCTTTCAATTTTCTCACTATTTCATTTATTTCTCAGATCCTTTACTTGATCTCGAATGTCCTCGTGGGAACGATCTTGATTGCAGTCTTTTCCAAAAGTAGAAGTAGCATGTGGTGCTCTCCTGGCCGGGAGAGTCCCCCGTGGTGATCCTACCCTCAGTCAACCACTCCAAGGTCACTGACAGACGTAACGGTGACTACGGCACGCGCGATAAACGCACAGGTAGCTAGCCCGCACTGGCACGCGGTCAGTCGTTTCCGTTAACGGGTGCGCCCAAAGCACAGCACGGAACCAGGGCAGAGCCCTCTCAGTAACAGGGGTCCAACCCCTCCACAGTAACCAGACCGGGGCCTTGCCCCTCCACAGTCCGCGCACCCTCGCCTGACTACCCTGGTTTGCCCTAGTGGGCCTAACAAGTCGGTGAAGGAGGCTAGCAGAACCCCGGGGCCCGTGGGGTAGCTAGTACTCTCATAACACTAGTAGCTCTCCTCGGTACTACGTACACGAGGGCAACAAGTCGGTACAGAGCGGCCAATCCTAACCCCGGGTCCCTGGGGTGGCTGGCCCCACTCTGCACTAAACAGGTACAGGTACTTCCCTTGGTACTACGTACCCAAGAGACAGTACAAACTACATCTCAGTTCCATTCCTTTTTCTTTCCAGGAGTTCCACTCCTAATTCCCCGTAGGGTTCCAGCTCTTTATCTCAGAACATCATATGTTTCACTTTCCAGTTTCATGTTCTCACAATCCATGATCTCAATCATGTTTCTTTATTCATAACAGGCAGCTGTTAATTCAATTTACAGGAAGCTTTATATTCCTTTCCATTTTTCCAAGACTGCAGTATTATACATTCCACTAGTTTTTCCATCCTAGGGTTCATGTCACATCCTAGGATCTAGCATACAACTAGTTTTCCAGCCCTAGGATTCATGCATCACCTAGGAGCTAGCATTCCATACATTTCTCATTCCTAAGATTCATGCAATGTCCTAGATTCTAGTTATGGTTCCATACTTTAACATATTTTAATAGTAAACTTAAGCCACTCTACCAGGTACAACGGGAGTAATGGGGGCGTGATCGGGAATCCCGCGTGCCTCCGCGACTCCCAAGACTGCAACTGAACGAGGTCCTATCACAAGGATCAAAACACAAGGAGTGTCTCAAAATAGTGTATAGTTACTGTAGACGGGTATAGGAATTAATTCTGAAAAGAACGCAACTCGAATCGCGGAAAACGGAGCCCGAACGGCCCCTAAACGGGTTAAAAAGACGATACTGTGCAAAATCAGACGTCTGGAACTTATTCCAGACGTCTTAAATAGTGGATCAGAGAATTACCTGTCCAGCGTGGTTTCTCAGACGTCCAGAAGTCTGCGGGGACGTCTGTCCTAGCTCCCAGACGTCCGATGGTCACCCAGGACGTCTGGAGGTTGCTCACGCCGTCTGGTACAACTTCCAGACGTCTGATTCGCAAAAGATGGCGAATCAGCGAACCTGCGCACAGCCAACTGCCTCCCTCAGTACGGTCGGTCGACAGGAAGGAAGAAGAAAGCGGAATACGCACCTTTCAGACGTCTGTATGAGCTACCAGATGTCGTCCTCGCCGTCTGCCTATCAACCCAGACGTCTGATTCTGGAAATTTTTCCAGAATCAGGGCGCTACTCCGCCTCCGCCCGCGACGCGGCCCGCGTCGCACCTCGCGCGCCTGCTGCTCAGACTGCAGCAGGTGCCTCTCCGCGTCGTTCCGTGCCCCCTGCGCCCTCCGCTGGCCTGCCAAGCCGCTTCGGTGAGCTCGCCCTCACGGCAGAGCTCCGCTCTCGCATGCCGCACCTCCTCCGCGCTCACTGCGGCCGCCGCTGCCGCCATCGCGCTCGCGCTCACGCTCTGGCTGAAGGAGAAGGGAAAAGAGACGGTGGTGACGGAGTGAGGGGAGGCGTGCCCTTTTAAGGCCGCGCGAGGAGGAGAGAGGAGCGTGGCAGGTCGCCTGTAGCCGCAGAGAGAGAGAGGGAAAAAGAGAGAGAGAGGAATCGCGGGTCTGCGCTCACGGCGCGCAGAAGAATCCTTCGTGCGAAAATAACTGTTTTCCAGACGTCTGGATGTGATCCCAGACGTCTGGTCCGACGTCTGGGCCACCTCCCAGACATCTTAAAAGACGTCTGGGGCATGCGTTCGTTACATCCGGTGAGCTCCTTGAGCTTGCTGGAGCTCTTGTTTTGTCTTTTAAAGTCGCTGATCACCTTCCTTTAACCCTCACGACCATTTCTAATCCATTAAAACACTAAATTGATCACTATTAGCCTAATTCACCTTCACCTTCAATAGCGACTATTGCTGTCCATGGCGACAGTAACTGAGCTTAGATTCACCTCCATAGGGTCCTCCACCACCTATTCACAATCTAATGATCCTAAGTATCACTTCAATTTGAATAATTACCACCTATAACCTAAACGCCTAAATTTATTTAAGCTCTTGAGCTCGCTGTCAATGGTGGCTCACGAGTAGTTGAATCTCTTAATTAACTATATAATTATGATCGCAATTCTCTTTAGACTTGTCTCAACCACTTTTCTGAGTGGGAGAGCAAGTCCTGTGCTTCAACCCACTAAAAATCCATTTAAACTGAATTCACTATTAATTCTTAATTCTAATGATCAATTAAGGAATTTAATGAGTTCCTGAGGTTCCTTGCAACCTCAGGAACCTTCTAAAATAAAAAATGGCGCAATTCTTCATTCTGAACACATTTTTCATCTTTTCTGGACTCACCGGAGCTCCGACGAGTGAATTTCGACCTTCAGCCTATAGAACTCTTGAGAAGCTCCAGAATGACTTAATTTTGATTTTTGATTTGTTTGAGGTTGTTTATTTGGGATTTTATCACTTGGAGCTTAGATTAGCAATCTGTCTTCTCCAACTTCGGTAGAGTTGGAGAAGCTTGTTCAGAAGCTTAAGAATCACATTTAGCAGGTCTAGAAGCTTCAGTGCAGTACACTGAAGCTAATTTTACCTTCAAATTAATGCAACAAACCCCTGATTATTCTGTCGAACAAAGCACTTTTTGATCTCAGGCGAAGAGCCTGAAACCTTAACTTCTAGGGATAGAACATCTGTTTAAAGGATTGAATTAGTTCATGAGGTTGTTAGGATTCTCTTCCAGGTTTTAATTCCTTGTAAAAAGGTTTACATTAGAAAGTCAATTTTCAAGCGTTATAGTCAACCCTGAGGAGGAAACTCTGATTCTGAGCTCGATCTGAGGAATTGAGGAGTTAGAATCATTTCTGAGAATCTATTGAATGATTTTAGAGAGGTTAAAGTGAGCTTAGATCTGTTTATCTGATGGAATTAATCAACTGTCAGTTTGGGTTATTTTCGTACCCAAACTGATAGTAGTGCCTTTTTGATGAGATTTGAATGCAAATCCTGCCTAGAGTAGTCTATTTTGACCCTTAGAAGTTGGTCCAATCGATCATAAATGATCCCAAGTGTCTGTTACACCTTTTTTGAAGTTCAAATCCTTTCTCTGAAGCTTTCAAAGAAGCTTCAAGCTTCCCCATGTTACCTGAAGCTTCAAGAGCTTTAAACCTATATAAACAGCTGCGGAATCATTTGAAGGATCTATTCATACCCTTAGATAAGCTGGAAAGCTATCCTATAAGACACAATAGAGCTAATTTCACTTTCTAGACATTAATTAACCTGTAGGAACCCCCTAATTTCACCTATCAAATCGAAGAGGAAATTATCCTCTAAACCTTAAATTGACATTGGAATCCTATAGAGCTACCTTAGAACTCTCCATCAAGCTTTATCTTGCTTGATTTGAAGCTCTGAGTAGGGAGAAATCTTCGTTTGAAGTCAGGTCTGGAGGGGGGAACATTAGTCCCACATCGGAAATCTTCGAGCTCCTGCCTTAGTATAAAAGTGTTTTATGTTATAGGCGATTCAGTCATCAGCGCTCGGCGCGAAAAGAAACCATTTGACCTTTGAGCATGCGTGTGTGTGTGGGCGAGTGCGCCTGCGGGTGTGCGCCCGAGTGGGCATGTGTGTGGGATTGGCCCTGGGAGGGCGAGGCCTGGGAGGCGTTGAGCTGATTCGGCTTGAGAGAGGGCCGGTTTGGCTCAAGAGAAAAGAATCGAAAATAAACCCTAATGAAATTAGGCGAGAACCAAGTAAGGTCTGGTCCCACCCTGATCTCAGGGTGCTGTGTATCCTCGAAAGGACCTCGCTGCAAATCTCAAACAAATTTTTGGTTGAGAAAGAAATTTAACTCGGTTCAGCAAAAGGTTAAGAAAGAAAGAAGAGTAAAAGTGCTAAAGGCTCTGATGGCTAAGTGTCGAAGGAAAAAGAGTAAGGGCTGAAGAAGGAAGGTTGAAGAGGAAGAGGAAGAACTCGCTAAGGAAAAGAGAAAAAGAAGAGAAGGGCAGGAACAGAAGCATAAGAAAAGAAAGAAAGAAAGAAAGAAGAAGAAAAGAAGAGAAAGAAGAGAGGCTGAAGAATAAGGAAAAGAATTAATTTTTCTTATTTTATTTTAATTTCTTTTTGCTCTTAAATGTTGTATTAAGGCATATGTTGACTAAAGAAATTCTTTTTTGCCTTAAATCATTTGAAATAAATAGAGAATTTACATGTTTTTAATGTTGAAATGAGAATTCATATGGAATTTTGCATGTTATTTCATTTAAACCAATTTTTAGCAAAATTCATGCTATTATAGATAACTTAAATATACCTCCTATACTTATAAAGAAAAATAAAGATAACTAGTGAATTTATAATAAATTATACCTCCCAGCGAACGACCTGGACTCAACCAGTAAAAATTTCTAAAATGTTAAGTTAATTCGACCCTTTACTACTAATCGATACAACTTCGAGTTAACCTAAGTGACTTTTCTTCTGCTCTTAATTAAGTAAAATTAACTTAATTAACTGAGTTGTGGTAAGAAACGATCAATGGGTGGGTCATTGATTATCCATAGTTCAGTGTGCATAACGCTTGCCCTTGTTCACATCATACAACGTAGTCGTCACTCCTTTCCACTATGACCTCAGGGTGATAAATTGAGGTGACTTGACAGATATAAGTTGCCTTCTCAGCCAAGAAGATGGATTGTACCAGACTTGTATCTCAGGAAGTCACACGAGATCGTCTCATGCTCGAGGCATTGATTAAAGGGTTGTTAACTATAATAAGTTGGGCTTAATGTATAAAATGAACCGGATAATGTGGTGAGTAATAAATGGATTAATTGATGATATAGTATCATTTTTCTGTTACTTTGTTACTTTTGTGCTTAGTTCTACTCTACTCAGTCTTTACTAACATGTTTTCTCTGGTTCCATATTGAAGTATTGCTGAGTAGCCAATGTAGTGGTTGTTGTTGGTCCTACTATAGGCCCAAGCTCTACCATAAGAGATGGTCTGTACTAAGTATTGTGGCTCACTTAGTTTTACTTCCGTTAAACTCTACTTCCAACCTTTTCCGTTGCTTTTTTTTTCTGAGAAGTGAAAGGATGGTATCCGATTGGTAACCACCCAAGTAATTTATTAATCAAAAGGCACTAAGACAAAATTACAAAATATAACCCCACAAGGAGGTAAAAGACTCCATAAAATTTTCTACATACGGACGCTGCCCCCTAAAAACCACCGCATTCCTTCCAAGCCAAATGGCCCACAAAACTGCTAGTGGTAGTGCCCTCTCCTTCTTGGATCGAAAAGAGTTATGTCCATCACCTCTGGTGCCCCTTATGAATGATCTCCAAACCTTCTAAAAAGAGCCATGAGACCACCATCCATCTCCAAACCTATGTCACCACAGGGCACGTGAAAACAGGTGCTCCAGATCTTTCGCTGCTCTAAGGCAAAGATGGCAAACAGTATCCGCTCCCTGTGTCCACTTGGCTCTCCAAACCTAATCCGACCCCTCCCAAGCAGCCAAACAAAAATCTTCACCTTCAATGGGCACGTCGTCTCCAAAAACAGCTGGCAATCTTTGATAAGTTCAATATCCGTTAGCCCTGCAGGATCTCCCAATCTCTTGTATGCACCTTGAACAAAGAAATCCCCCTCCTCCCACCCAAACATGTCCTCCCCCTCCTTTGGCTGGAATCCCTCCAAGCCCTGCAACAACTCCTACACCTCATAAATCCTCTGATCAGACAGATTTCCTGAGAAAACGAGACACCAACAGCCATCCCAAGCATTAGCAACAACACTTCTCCATCCAGCACCATCACCACAAGCCTAGGGAATCGATCGCACAATCTCCCCTTACCTGTCCAGTCATCTAACCAAAATCTGAACTCCCTTCCCTCTCCAAACTAGTGTAAAGAAACCACAGATCCCAGGAACCACCTTGGAGAGACCCTAACAAAATGTGATGATCCCCTTGAAGGAGAAGTCAACAAATCCCAAGTAGGAGGGGACTTATAACACAAACGAAGAATCCTACCGACCAAACAGTCCTTCCTTTCGAGCAATCTCACAATCCACTTGGTCAAGAGGCCATCATTCATCCTCCTCACCTCTCTCACTCCTAGGCCCCCCTCCTTGAGGGACTTACAAGCCTCCTCCCATGCCACAGCTTCACCCTGCTTCCATTCGCCCCATAGTTTGTCCAAAAGGAGTTCCTCATGAGACCAAGAATCTTCTTCTTAATGTCATGGCATCTTTAACACTACAACAAAATAAGAAGGCATAGCTGCAAGCACCACTTTCAAGATCACCAATTTGCCCCCCTAAACAATAACTTTGACGCCCACCCCACCAAACATCCTTCAATCCTCTCCACCAGAGGAAACCAATCCTGCATCGTAATCCTCCTATCCGTCAAGGGCAAGCCCAAGTAGGAAATAGGCAAGACCCCTCTATATGTGCCCAACACGTTACTGCAAGCATCTACCTCCTCCTCTGATAAACCAAATGGGATGAAAGTCAATTTTGTGTAATTGATCTACAGGCTCGATGCCTCCCCAAACAACTCCAAAATACCCTATTCCTTCTCGCCTCTGTCACCACTCCGTCAACAAAGAAAAATGTGTCATCTGCATATTGAAGAACAGGGACCATGGTTTCATGATTAACGGAAAAGCCCCTGACTAGTCCTCTCTCACAAGCTCTAACCAAAGATCTCTCTAGTGCATCTATAGCCAGAACAAACAACATAGGCACCAGAGGGCACCCCTACCGAACTCCCCTCGGTTGTATCCAACCACCTGTCAGGTTCCTGTCGATGAGGATCGAGAATGAGGTTACTATGGCCAAGGTTTGAAATATCGCGATATGTCAGTATCATCAGGTCAGCACATATTGATATCAGCCTTAGTATCTTTTTTCCATGATATCGCCGATATATCGCGGATATATCAACCAAATCGTCATTATATCGTCGATATCATGAACTTTTGTTGAACTTTTGAACTGTACATGCAAGGGTTCTTGCTCCCTTATAGTCCATCAAATATGTCAACTTTAGAGATGTACATCCTCTGTCAACAATTCAATCATTGCACTTGATTTTACTTATTGAAAAATAGGAAGAAGATTCTAAAACGTCGATGAGAAATACATTAGCATCTTCAAACCTTATAAAAAGATGCATAAAATCAAGCACTTTGATAATCCATGGGGTTATTGAAAGGGTTATCTTGTCATCTTCCTTTGATTAAAGGATGTCATCAATGGAGGTTCCTCTTTCTTTCCCCCACAACAACCTAGGGTTGACATGCTCATTTATTTCATTATGGTTTATCTAAGTACTTGCGTACTGGTGCTTTGTTGATCTCACTAATCTTGCAAACTGTGCATTATGCTATGATGGACTGGTAAAACTGAAATAGGTTGTGCTAATATGGTGAAATTATCATTGAAGTGAGTATAGTGGTCAACCTAAATCGAGTGTAACCATCTTTTACAAATTTTTTTTTTTACTTGGCCTACTTAATTTTATCTTGATCACTTTTAGGCCCACGGTCGATCTCAGGGAGGCGGGGATTAAAGGTGAAGAAGTTTCTACGCCTTTCTTAAAACGTATCTCTTCCGTGCGTTTATTATGTTTTTGATTTTTTTCTATTTAAGATTTTTTTGTGTTGATAATATTGTCCTTGAGGTACACTCTCAAAATCAAGTTCTTGGCTTTGAGCCAAATTGTTCTTGGCTTTGAGCCAGTTTAGGGTTTCCAAAAAAACTGGTCCTGCTATTCGCAAGACCGAGTACCTGCAAGATAAGGATTATCTTTTCTCTTTTACTCTTTTTTTTTTATCTTTTTAGTAGCAGGAAACAAAAGAGAAATAAAAACAAGGTAGGTTGCTTGTAGAGAAATAAATATAGTCTCTATATATATAGATATGTATATATTATATATATAGGGGTGGGGGTGGAAGTGGAAATGGCGTGTAGCACAGTATCGAGTTGGTCCACGTCTAGTAAGACGCAACCAACAAGACGACGTGCTGCGTAGAGTGTGGGACGGATGTGTGGGAGTGTGTGCGGAGGTGTTTTCTTTACGCAGGTATCGGGGAATATCAACAACTGGTGCAGATATTCCAGCAATATAATGCATGGTGGAGTGACTAGTGTAAGGGCGTATGGATACAGGTAGGTGATGTGTATGTAAAGATATATATATATGTGTCTATATATATATTTATAAATAGATATATATATATATTTATAACTATATAGATATATATATAGTAATATATGTATATAGATATATATATGTATATATATATATTTATTTATGTATATATGTGAGTGGATATATAAATATATATGTGTGTAGACGTGAGTTTATAAGGGTGTGTGTGTGTGTACAAGTGTGTGTGAGAGAGTACACGTGAGTTTGTACAAGTGAGTGTGTGTGTGCACGTACTGGCGGGTGACTGTGAGAGAGAGCAGACGAGTTAAGTCTGGTGGACAGGGCACGCGCAGGCGAAGGGCTGCGCGCGGGCACTGGAGGGAGCATGCCTACTGCCTTCTCACGTAGGCTGGTGTGGGAGTGCAGCGCAGCGCACAGCCTTGCGGGCGGGAGCGGGCGTGGGCGCAGACGCGAGCGACCGGTTGGAGTGGGTTGTAGGCGAGGAGAGAGAGTGTTGTGCCACCGGTTAAGTGAGAAACAAGTCGGTGGCTACAGTGTCGCGCTGAGAGGCTTGAACAGTGGCTACAGTGCCGCGTAGGAGCGGGAGATCGGTAGCGCTGGTTCTGCATGCGCGGGCGTGCTGGGAAGTGCCTATGCCACTGGGAGAGTTCGTGTACGTCTGCTGGCATGCGCGCGGTGGCCTGCGC
Organism: Thalassia testudinum; assembly: GCA_037157565.1. Taxonomy (NCBI): domain Eukaryota; kingdom Viridiplantae; phylum Streptophyta; class Magnoliopsida; order Alismatales; family Hydrocharitaceae; genus Thalassia; species Thalassia testudinum. The sequence goes on along the minus strand of JAZHRO010000035.1, from coordinate 51,672,040 downwards.
TGCTTCAGGCGACCGTGGCTGCTGCTGGAGCTTCCGACCCTGAAGCTCTGGCAATGGCGGTGAGGGCTTCCAACGATGAAAATAGAAGTTGAAACCACCACGCCCACCTGCTCTCGAGGGAGCTGGGCGATGGTGGAACTCATAGTGGTGGTTGTGGGACCACTGTGAGCTTTCTCCTGCCCGTAGTGTGTCTCTTCAGTGGGAAGAGATACTGCGTATGGAGAGGGAGAGGGGAGGAGGTTGGCCTGGAAGAAAGTGTCTGAGGGTGCTTGATGAGTCGATTCTTCTCTTTTACAGTCGTTTATTACATAAAATGTCGTGTTGTTTGTAGTTCTATGTGGTGGAAAAATCGACTAATCAATAATTAAAATAACCACTCGCAGAAGAGTGGGTCATGTCCACAGGGAGGCAATGATGTATTTAAATTCGCACCGATTAAAAACATATGTTCGTAGTTAGTTTAGACGAGAATCGAGCCAAATCTGCCTTCAGATTAAGGTAGTACCAAGAAAACATGCTGAAATGGCAATTTTGAACAACTAGAGGATATTTTTTGCAATGCAGATTTAATAAAATATCAATAAAAGTTGGCAATGGCAAAGAATGTAAATATTAATAGGCCTTTTACTGTAGCAAAACAGGGGATCTTCTTCCCCTTGGCCGTGCGCGTGGAGGAAGGAACGGTCGGAGGCGTGAAGCTCGGAGGAGATTCACTAGACCGAGGGCTCCGTGATGGCGGTGGCGACGAGTTGCAAGGTGGCCAGAGCTGGCTGGACGGAGCTCCGGTGAAGGTGGGTTTCGACGGGCTGAAGTGCTGCAGGCCATGCGGCGTGGACGGGCGGGCGTGGGCGCTGCAGGTGATGCGCGCGGAGGCTGTGAGCACGCTGCGGTTCTGGCGGAGCGCTGAAGAAGGTCGGTGAGGGAGCGGAAGTGGACGCTGGAGAGGAGGCGCATGTGTTGCTGTTGCGTACTGCTGGCCGCACTGCCGCAACCCGCGCGCTGCAGCTAGAGGGTGCGCGGAGGGTGCTGCAGGAGATGCGGCTCTGCAGGCTGCAAGGAAGGCGCTCGGCGGTTGCTGCAGGAGGTGCTGCATGGTGCGGGCGGTGTGCGGTCTGTAGGCGGTGATGATGAAGAGGCGTGCGTGGGCTGGTGGTTGGCGCTGGAGGAGATGCAGCGCGCTGAGGTTCAAAGGAGGGCACGCGGCAGGTGTGCTGGAGTGGTTGTGCTGGAGGAGATGAAGCGCAAGGGCGGTTGTTGCTGCAGGCTGGGGATGATGAAGAGGTGTGCGTGGGCTAGTGGTTGGCTCTAGAGGAGATGCAGTGTGCTGAGGTTCAAAGGAAGGCACGTGGTGGGTGTGCTGGAGTGGTTGTGTTGGAGGAGATGCAGCACAACGGCGATTGCTACTGCAGGTTAGGGATGATGAAGAGGTGTGCATGGGCTGGTGATGTTGATTCTGGTGAGGCCCAGTGATGCAGACAAGCTCCAAATGGCAGTGTGGCTTGTCACGCCACACGCCCACGGTGGTGGAGGCTCGTCGCCGCGGTTGAGGCCGACAGTGGTGAAATGGACGAGAGATGAACTCTCTGCACAGTGTGGATTGTTGGGATGGTGGCCTCCCTCGCTCGGCAGCCTCTCTCCTCCTTTTGTAGCCACCTACATAGATTTGAATGAAGAGGCGGGAGCAGGTCCACATTCTCCGCTCGTCCTTGAATGCAGATTTCATTGCGGCAGCTGGTGGCGTTGGAGCGGCAGCCGAAGGAAATGCATCCGTTGCTGCAAGAAGAAGAAAGAAAAAATAATGTTAAAATATTATGGTTATTTATATACAAACCCTCAACTTTTATGTTAACTTAAATTAATGTATGCAAAGCACCTAATTGGTTAACTAATTAAATGAACGCAATTCTAAGTTAATTCTAAATGCTTTTAAATATGAATGCAATGTATGAATTATATAATTAAATTAGAAATATGAATTAACCTATTTACATCCTAATTTATGCTAAATGCATGTTAGAATTAAGTTAATGTCTAGGCACTTAAATACTTAAATAGCCCACAAATATGTGCTAATCAAATACCCCCATGCCTAGTTTTTGCTAGTCCCTAGCAAATCCAAGCAAAACCTAGCACTCCAAGTAGACTAGCCAACTCAATCGGTCTTCCTTTAGAAACATATTAAGTTCAGACTCTAGACCTAAGGTTCCCAAGTAGTTGCTAAGTTACAGACTAGGTCGGCTAAAGACTACTTGCAGGCACAAGTTTCTCTGATTTCTGACTCTACCCGAAGGTTTATTAATCCCTGAGATTAAAGCATCCGTGCATGTGCATTGGTCTGAGTTATTTGAGTTAAAGGAAAAAGGATTTTTTTTTTTTGATATATAAATTTTTTTCTGTTTGATTCCTCTAAGTCTAACCTCGGATCAGCTATCAACACGGTCTGTGTCGGATTCATTGTCCCCATTACCATACCTCAAAGGGTGCCTGGCTTTCGATGATTTGAGATAGCACCGCCCATAACGACCCCAAGAACTCCGGGCAATCGACACTTCGAGATAGTATCGCCCATGGATTTCTTAAGTGAATTCAGGCCTATGGCAATTGGCACTTCGAGATAGGGCCGCCCATGGTACCTGAACCGCGCAATGCACTTACATGTCCCCAATAGGATGGATATCCTAAGAGACAAATGCCAAGGAGGTAATATATTATCATCGCATCCTCAAGGTGAGTATATACTCCACCTCTCCTGCGGCGGGAACTCTTCCAATCAAATTGTGTTTTCAAGCCTCTCCTAAGTCAAAACTAAGAGAACCAAATCTCCTTTAAAAAAGGAATTAAGTTGATTACTTATTTACACCAGACCAAGTGTGTGAAATTTGGATGCTTGGGTTACAAGGACCCGTAAACCAAAAGGTAGAACAAGACTCCAGGTACTACACCACCTTTAACTCAAACCCTAGCTTTTCTTCCTCAACCTCTTGAGGAATGGTCCGCAACTTAACTCCTACTTAAGTTTTTAAGTCCACAAAGGGCCCTAAAGGTTTAAAGCTAGTAGCTCATTTAGCCTCTAAAGTTTGACCCTAAAATTAACTTAGTCTACCCTAGAGTTCTGATTTGCTTAAGAATGCAAGACCTAGCCAGTTAAGCTCAAAACCCTTTTTTTTTTTTAATGCAAATGTATGCATGCTATAAACAAAATGCCTCAGGTCCTCTCCCCCATGCTTAGTTCAAACAATGTCCTCATTGAAAATAAAAATAGTTAAAGGAAGATATTACCTGCGGCGGAGAATGGTAGGAGCTAAGGCTCCTCAAGAGTGACTTCGTCAACCAGATGGCCATCCAAAGTTATGTAAGGTTTTAATCGTTGACGATAAAGGGAGTTGCTGAAGAGGAAGGGTTTTTAATCTCCACAGCTCCATACAGAAATTCTTTGGTGATTATGTAAGGCCCATCCCAACGAGATTTTAACTTCCCAGGAAAAAGCTTAAGTCTGGAATTGAAAAGCCAAACTTGTTGGTTAGGCTCAAAGGTCTTTCGAAGTATAAACTTATCATGCAAGACTTTAACACTTTGAATAGCCTAAAGTGCCTTATGTTCCAACTCAACAGGTAAATGGCATGCTTTTCCATACATAATCCGAAAGGGAGAAGTACCCAAAGGGATCTTATAGGCCGTTCGATGTGCCCACAAAGCATCATCGAGCTTTTGGGACCAGTCTTTCCTATCAGGTCTAACGGTCTTTTCCAAAATATTTTTTATCTCCCTATTCGACACTTCAACCTGGCCATTTGTCTGAGGATGGTAAGGGGTAGTGACCTTGTGAGTCACTCCCAGACTCCTGATTAGCCGATTGAAGTGGTGGTTTCAGAAATGAGGTCCCTCATCACTTATAATGGTCTTGGGGCAGCCGAAATGGGATATGATATTAGCCTTCACAAATTTCAAAATCACAGAGTGGTCATTTGTGCACGCAGGAATGGTCTCTATCCATTTAGAGACATAATCAACTGCCACCAAGATATATTCATAACCATGGGACGATGGGAAGGGACCCATAAAGTCAATTCCCCACACATCAAAAATTTCAACAGATTGAATAGGATGTTGAGGCATTTCATTCCTCTTCCCAATCGTTCCAGTCCGTTGACATCTAATACAGGCCTTAACAAAATTATGAGAATCCTTAAATAAGGAAGGCCACCAAAAATCGGACCGGAGAACCTTAAAAGCAATTTTCTTAGCACCAAAGTGTCCTCCACAATGAAGTTCATGGCAAAAACTCAGCACACTTTGTTGTTCCTTTTCAGGTACACAACGTCTCAATACTTGGTCTTGTCCAATTCTAAATAATTCTGGCTCTTCCCAATGAAAATATCTTGCTTGAGAAATGAATCTCTTTCTTTTTTGCTCATCCCAAGAGCCAGGAGTTTGTCCAGTGACCAAGTAATTTACAGTTTCTGCATACCAAGGTAAAGTTGGTGTTACCGCATCAGAGTTTCATCGGATCTTGCAAATGTCTCCAGAAAGAGAGTCATTATGAGGAAGGCGAGATAGGTGGCCAGCCACAACATTTTCTACTCTTTTTTTTCACGTATTTCTAAGTCAAATTCTTGAAGGAGTAGGATCCACCTAATCAGACGTGGCTTAGAATCTTTCTTAGCAATGAGATGTTTCACTGTCGCATGATCAGTAAAAATAACCACCTTAGACCCAAGCAGATAAGACCTAAACTTCTCCAGAGCAAAAACTACAACAAGTAATTCTTTTTCAGTGATGGTGTAGTTTTGCTGAGGTTCAGTTAAAGTCCTGCTTGCATAATGTAGCACATGAGGTCTTCCCTCAACCCTTTGTCCAAGGACTGCTCCCACTACATAATTCGAAGCATCACACATCAGCTCAAATGGGAGTGTCCAATCAGGAGCTTGGAGAATAGGTGTAGAAATCAAGGCCTCCTTTAGAGTTTGAAAGGCCTCGGCACACTTTGAATCAAAACTGAAGGAAGATTCCTTCTCCAACAAGTCACAAAGTGTCCTAGAAATTTTACTAAAATTCTTAATAAAGCGCTTATAAAAGCCGGTATGGCCCAGAAAGGATCTAATCTGTTTGACGTTCGTAGGCAAAGGAAGTTTGGAAATAGAATCAATCTTGGCTTTATCTACTTCCAAACCTTGCTCGGATACAACATGCCCAAGTACAATTCCTTTCTGTACCATGAAGTGACTTTTCTCCCAGCTAAGGACTAAACTAGTCTCCTTACATCATTTCAACACATTCTCTAGGTGCAGGAGACACTGGTCGAAAGACGAGCCATAAATGGAGAAGTCATCCATAAACACTTCAACACACTCGTCAATCATGTCTGAAAAGATAGACATCATACACTGCTGGAAAGTTGAAGGGACATTACATATCCAAATGGCATACGCCTGAATGCAAAAGTACCGTAAGGACTCGTGAATGTCGTCTTCTCCTGGTCATCAGGAAAGACTGCCACCTGATTGTACCCAGAATATCCATCGAGAAAGCAATAGTACTTATTTCCTGCCAATTTCTTGAGAATTTGATCAATAAAAGGCAGAGGAAAGTGATCCTTCTGGGTAGCGGTGTTCAGCTTGCGGTAATCAATACAGACCCTCCATCCAGTTGAGGGTCTAGTTTGGCTCGATTCTCGTCTAAACTAACTATGAATATACATTTTTAACCGGTGCGAATTTAAATGTCATTGCCTCCCTGTGGACATGACCCGCTCTTCTGCGAGTGGTTATTTTAATTATTGATTTTTCCACCACATAGAACTACAAATGATGCGACATTTTATGCAATAAACGACTGTAAAAGCGAAGAATCGACTCACCAAATGGCACCGTTGCCGGGGAGGAAGGAACGACCGGAGACGTGAAGCTCGGAGAAGATTCTCTAGACCGAGGGCTCCGTGATGGCTGTGGCGGCGAGTTGCGAGGTGGTCGGAGCTGGCCGGACGGAGCTCCGGTGAAGGTGGGTTTCGACGGGCTGAAGTGCTGCAGGCCGTGCGGTGTGGATGGGCACGCGTGGGCGCTGCAAGTGATGCGTGCGGAGGCTGTGCGCACGTTGTGGTTCTGGCGGAGCACTGAAGAAGGTCGACGAGGGCACGGAAGTGGACGCTAGAGAGGAGGCGCATGCGCTACTGTTGAGTACTGCTGGCCGCACTGCCGCAACCCACATGCTGCAGCTAGAGGGCACGTGGCGGGTGCTGCAGGAGATGTGACTCTGCAGGCTGCAAGGAAGGCACGCGGCGGTTGCTGCATGAGGCACTGCAGGGTGCAGGCAGTGCGCGGTCTGTAGGCGGTGATGATGAAGAGGCATGCGTGGGCTGGTGGTTGACACTGGAGGAGATGCAGTGCGCCGAGGTTCAAAGGAAGGATGCGGCGGGTGTGCTGGAGTGGCTGCACTGGAGGAGATGCAGCGCAAGGGCGGTTGCTGCTGCAGGCTGGGGATGATGAAGAGGTGTGCGTGGGCTGGTGATGTTGATTCTGGTGAGGCCCAGTGATGCAGACAAGCTCCAGATGGCGGTGTGGCCTGTCACGCCACACGCCCACGGTGGTGGAGGCTCGTCGCCGCGGTTGAGGCCGGCAGTGGTGAAATGGATGAGAGATGAACTCTCTGCACAGTGTGGATTGTTGGGATGGTGGCCTCCCTCGCTCGGCAGCCCCTCTCCTCCTTTTGTAGCCACCTGCATAGATTTGAACGAAGAGGCGGGAGCAGATCCACATTCTCCGCTCGTCCTTGAATGCAGATTTCATTGCGGCAGTTGGTGGCGTTGGAGCGGCAGCCGAAGGAAATGCAGCCATTGCTGCAAGAAGAAGAAAGAAAAAATAATGTTAAAATATTATGATTATTTATATACAAACCCTCAACTTTTATGTTAACTTAAATTAATATATGCAATGCACCTAATTGGTTAACTAATTAAATGAACGCAATTCTAAGTTAATTCTAAATGCATTTAAATATGAATGCAATGCATGAATTATATAATTAAATTAGAAATATGAATTAACCTATTTACATCCTAATTTATGCTAAATACATGTTAGAATTAACTTAATGTCTAGGCACTTAAATACTTAAATAGCTGACAAATATGGGCTAATCAGTGCTCTCTGTTTTGGCTCCCTTCGCAAGGGAGAGGGCAAGGCTTTTTAAAGAAGAAGGAGCCTACCACAGCCATGCTGCTAGTGTTGCATGTCCGGCCATGCTGCTGGGCAGAGGAATGGCGCGAAGAGGTGCATGTCCCATGCCCTGAGCCACGCGAGGGAGAAGAATTTCAAAGTCAAAATAAAAAAATGAGAATGGTGAATTTGCAATGCAGCCCTTGATGAAGACATTAATTAGATGGCCAATTATTCGCATTATCCTCCCCTCTCAATAAATGCATGCATGTGTTAATTTACAAATGCAACTATAGTTACTTAAGATACAATGGTAGTGATAGGAAATAACACAAGATGGCATAATTACTGGTGTATTTTTGCTGTGCAATCATACCCCCATGCCTATCTTTTGCTAGTCCCTAGCAAAACATTTTGTATTGTATTTAGAAATGATCTTAAGCTGAAGATTTTCTTCTGAGGCGACATGGGTGTGTTTATTTGTTGGATATTGTGAGAACCAATTGCAAAGAAGACTACTAGTACTTTAAGTCTTACGTGACATAGACCATCTCTCGACTAACTTGGACTCTTGATATTTAAACCTTAAGTACGATTTCCAGGACTCAGAAGGTTTTTGCCATACTCGAGAGCTCAAGAGATTATGGTTTGTGCACAGTGAAGGATCAAGACTGACCTGATGAACATTAAGACTCAAGCCCAGGGTTTCATGAATCTTTAAGTGCAGGTTGGTCCCAGTTTCAGCTCATGTCTTCGGATTGACCCTTAAGAAGATGACGGAAAACTCAACTCCCATTTTATTACATTTGTGGCTCAAAGAATATATGGTAGAAACAGGGTATTTGTAACTTGCCCTGAAAAACTTTTTAGGGAGAAGAATTTACAGACATTTGCGAGATATACTGACTTATTTGCACAAATTTTTTTTTTTGAAACAAGTGTTAGTATATCTCTTACAACTTTATTTGAAGGAGCACGCTTTTCTTGGTGGGAGAGTTCCTTTTTGGTGGAAAGAGTTTCTCCTAGACACAAGACTAAAGCCTGGGATAAAAAGTCTACCTGCGCACACAGGTAAGGACTCCACCTTCCCTAATGAACACTAGGGTTGGATCTTATGTTCACTTGGTCTTTCTTGATATGTGTAGTGTGAACCAAGATTACTTAGGCTCTCGAGTAGAAGCAAACCAACGGATCCTATACTGATGTCTCAAGTACAAGAATACGTCCTTAGTTAGGAGAGATTCTGATCTATCTTGTCAATGCTCAAGTGAATTAAGCCGAGCCTGAGCGAATCAAGCTTCTGTGGCCTGGAAAGTCTTTAAAACGGTGGTTGAATATCCATAAACACTTATTATATTTTTGTTTTAACCTTCAGATCATTACTAAACACCCTTTTTTTTTCTTGCTATATACATATTTATAGATGGATGGAAGCTGCATGATACCATATGACACCCAGATCCTATAGATGCCTATCCACCAGTACCCCCATGCCTAATGATGCTATGTCCTCATATGCATGCAGAGTAGGGTAGAGGAAGGTCCAAAGATCGGGGAACGAGAGCTGAGGTGCAGGGTATATAGCACGGTGGTAGGGTGGGTGGTGAAGTGAAAAGGTGCGAAGTGAAGTGTATGTGACAGTGGAGGAGTGTTGCTGGGGTGCCTCCCAACGAGAGCTGAATTTAACGTCCCCAGCTGGACTTAGAATGAGGCACGAAATTAGTTACCCTCCAGCAGGACAACAGTTTCTCCAATGGGGGCAAGTTCATGAGTAAGATAAGGTTTTAAACGCTACCCATTGACCGTAAATTTATGCCCAGATTTGGGATCTTCAATTTCCTGGAAGGCCTTGAGACCAAGAAGGGACCATTCCATTTGGACTTTAATTTTCCTGGAAAGAATTTGAGCTGGGCGTTGTAAAGCCAAACTTGCTAAGATGGCTCAAATTCCTTCTGCCGAATACGGCTATCGTGAAAAGCCTTAGTGCGTTGCTTGAAAGTTAAGGTAGAATCATAGGCTTCACGACGGAGCTCTTCCAGCTTTTGGAGTTGGAGTTTCCTTTCTTGACCACACAGGTCTGAGTCGAGGTTACATTGGCGAACCGCCCAATAAGCGCGGTGCTCCAGCTCCATGGGCAAATGACAAGGCTTCCCGTAAACGATTCTATAAGGAGACATACCTAGGAGAGCCTTGAAGGCAATCTGGTACGCCCAAAGTGTGTCAATCAGCTTGTCAGACCAATCCTTACGGTCAGGCCGAACCATTTTCTAGAGAATTTGCTTGATTTGTCGGTTCGACACCTCAGCCTGACCGTTCGTCTGAGGATGATACGGAGATGCGATATGATGGTGGACTCCGTATTTCCTTAGAAGTGCTCGAAAAGAAGCATGGGTAAAGTGGTTTCCTCCATCCGAGATAATGGCTCGAGGGATCCCAAAGCGTGCAAAGATGTGGTCTTTGACAAATCGAGTGGATATAACATGGTCAGCACGGCGCGTGGGAATAGCCTCGATCCATTTCGAAACATAATCAATAGCCACGAGAATGAGTTCGAAGCCGTTGGAAGGAGGAAAGAGACCCATGAAATCGATTCCCCAAATGTCAAAGATTTCAACAGCTAGGATGGGTTGCAAGAGCATCATGTCATGATGTGACATTGACCCTAATGACTGGCACCTAGTGCAATGTTTGGCATAATTGTGTGCATCCTGGTGAAGGGAGGGCCAAAAGAAACCGCACTGCAACACCTTGGCTGCAGTTTTCCTCCTAGAGAAATGGCCTCCGTAGGCCTGATCGTGGTAGAAGGATAGCACACTAGGGAATTCGCTATCAGGAATACAGCGACGGATGATCTGGTAGCACCTATTCGAAAAAGTAGTGGATTATCCCAGAAATAATACTTTACTTCTGCAATGAGACGTTCGCACTAGTTTTTAGGCCAGCCACGTGGAAGGGAACCAGAAGCAAGGTAATTGGCAATGTCGGCATACCAAGGTCCACTTGCCACATTAATTACCAATAGGTGCTTATCGGGAAAAACCTCAGTGATCGGCAGGGTAAGTCCAATGTGATCAGGGTCCAGTCTCGAGAGATGATCAGCTACTTCATTCTGGGCTCTGGCCTTATCGCGGACCTCAATGTCAAATTCTTGGAGCAGAAGGATCCAACGAATCCGTCTAGGCTTGGCATCCTTCTTGTGCATGAGATGGCGAATGGCCGCGTGGTCAGTGAATACAATAACATGCGAGCTCAGAAGGTAAGAGCGGAATTTCTCCAGCCCAAAGACGACCGCCAGTAGTTCTTTCTCAGTGGTTGTATAATTGCGCTAGGCCTCATCCAACATCTTACTGGCGTAGTACACCACGAAGGGTTGTCTATCGCGTCTTTGTCCCAGGATGGCTCCGACTGCAAGGTCGGAAGTGTCACACATGAGTTTAAAGTCGATGGACCAATCAGGTGGCTGGAGAACAGGGGCCTTGGTGACAGCATCACGCAACTGCGTGAATGCTTGTATGCAGTTGGGGCCCATATCAAAGGGTACGTCGGTCGATAGGAGATGAGTTAAAGGTCTAGAAATCCTGGAGAAGTCTTTGATGAATCTCCTATAGAAACCGACGTGTCCCAAGAAGGAGCGGATTTGTTTGACAGAGCCAGGCACAGGTAAATCAACAATTACATCAAGCTTAGCTCTGTCAACCTCGATACCCCTATCGGAGATGATATGCCCGAGAACAATTCCCTCGTGTACCATAAAATGACTTTTTTCCCAGGAAAGCACGAGGTTCACATCAATACATCTCCGAAGGATACGGGTCAGATTGGCAAGACAGTCATCAAAAGAGGGTCTAAAGACCGAAAAGTCATCCATGAAAACCTCAAGAAAGCCACCCACCATGTCATGGAATATCGGCAGCATACATCTCTGGAAAGTTGGTGAGTTACAAAGTCCGAACAGCATCCTTCTAAATGCAAAGGTGCTGAAGGGGCAGGTAAAGGTAGTTTTCTCTTGGTCCCTGGGGTCAATTACCACCTGGTTATATCTAGAGAATCCATCCAGGAAACAGAAAAATTTATTTCCCGCTAACCGCTCCAGGATTTGGTCAATAAAAGATAGCGGAAAGTGATCTTTCTTAGTTGCAGCATTAAGTTTCCTGTAATCTACACACACTCTCCAAGATGTAGGAGTGCGTGTAGGGATGGATTCGCCCCTGTCATTGACACGGACGGTGAGTCCCGCCTTTTTTGGCACGACGTGAATCGGACTCACCCAGGGGCTATTGCTAATCGGGTAGATTATACCCGCATCCAGCCACTTAATAATTTCCTTTTTAATGACCTCCCGCATGTTAGGGTTGAGATGTCGCTGCATCTCCTCCTCCGTATATATACGGCGAGTGCAGTAGGAGGGGCTAATGCCAGTTAAGTCTGATAAGGACCATCCAATGGCTACCTTGTGTTCCATAAGGACCTTTGTTAGTTTGCACTCTTGCTCCCTGGTTAATTTTGAACTAATGATTACGGGGAGCGTTTCATTGGGTCCCAAGAAAACATACTTAAGCGTATTAGGCAACTCTTTCAGCTCGAGAGTGCATGGTGAAAGATCTGGCATTTCTTGGGATGAGAGTGTCCTAAGCAGATCAGAAGAAAACAAGGCAGGAGGAAGAAATTGGCCCTCAAATTGGCCAAGAAGAGGGGCATCTTGGATTGATGGATCCAAAAAGGGATAGCCCCAATGAGCAGTATTTGGGCTCTAGGTCCCAGTGTGGAGTTGCAATTCTGCCTGATTTAGTGGGAAAGAAAGGGCAGTCCGGTCTTCAAGAGTGTGGCCCAGCAGTGAGTAGCTCGAATATGACTCAGACCATGAGGTATGGGATGCGAAGAAAACCTCATCAGAAGTCTGGTCAGGAGAAGGTACGGAAAAAGGGAGGGATGGGGGGCGTCACAATATGTGTCGGTTAGGAAATTGTTTGTGTTTAAAGGCAATCCACAGCAATCAGAATAGGTCCCTATTAGTCCGATACACGCGCTAACGGCCATGTCCTCGTCAGACGTGTCATCCTCGATGCAATCGCAATCAAAGTTCTTGGCTGCCTTGAAGATGTTAAGCTTGAGCTTCTCAGATCCAACGGCAATCTCAATATAGCTCGACTCGCAGTCGATATGGGCATGGGCTGTGGCCAAGAAAGGTCGACCAAGGATGATCGGACAATCAGAAAGTGAGCTAGGAACTTCCATATCCAAAACAAGAAAGTCAACAGGAAAACAGACTATTGACCCTAACCACCACGTCTTCCACCACACCCTTTGGTATTTTGACAGAACGATCTGCCAACTGTAACGTGACAGGGGTGGGTTTCAGATTTCCTAAGGCAAATTTCTCGAGCATGACGGTTGGTATAAGATTGATGGAAATCCTAGATCAAGCAGAGCATGGTTAAAATTGCAGCCTTGGATGCTACAAGAAATAAGCGGTGTCCCAGATTTTTCTGCTTCGGTGGTAGATTTAACAGTATGGCACAACTCGCACAAGGTGAGAGAACCACTGGATTCTTTGTTTTCTTTGACTGTCGCCTGGGTGTAGTGTAGTCTTTGAAAAATCAGGCGACAGTAGGTATGTGGTCGATAGCCTCCAACAAGGGTACCTTGATTTCAACATCCCTGAATAAATTATACAGGTTATCAAAGGCCTGCGTATCCTTTTTCTTGCCTTTTGGCTCCCTCAGTAGAGCCTCAGGGAATGGGACCGATTCTGGCACTAATTTGGGTGTATCGTCCTCTCGCGAATGCGGTGCGCATCCCAAATGAGAGGGCGATGAAAAAGATGGGCCAGGATCAAGTCGAGATGGATCGATGGTTTGCTTACCGCTCCTCGTAGTAATTGCATTGGACATTGCGGGTCTAGTGGGATCATAAGGCTGAGGAGGGTTCGCAATAGGGACATAAGGGTGAGGTGTAGTTGCTGCGGGATTAGCTTGAAATCTTGGTGGAATGCTCGGAGCCTGCAAAATCTGATGAATCTGCCCTTGAGATGGTCGTATCTGTGGTTGAGGACCACAGGGTACGAAATTTCGCGGGTTGGGAACAGGTTGGGCTGGAAGAGTGCCCTGAGATCGAGTCGCCATATGTAGTTGACTGATCTCAGCATTCTGCTACGCCAATTGGTGCTGAAGAGAGGTCATGTTCTCTTCATGGCACTTAGACATTTTCGTCATCATTCGCATCAGTTTATCAAGAGGACTCAATGCATGTTCTGTTTGCGGTATGCAAGGACCCGATGGCAGATTTGCCACAGGATTAGATTGGGCCCTTGGGATGACGGGTGTGGATGGTCGCATTGGCCCACCTGCGGGGTTTTGGCACAGCAGGTTATTGGACCATGCGAAGTTAGGATGATTTCGCCACCCTGGGTTATAAGTAGCAGAGAACGGGTTGTTTCCCAAAGCGCAAGCATCTTCTAAGCCAGAAGACGAGTCTGCATGTAAATATGTATCCGAGCACACGGAGGCTTAGTCCTCCGTGTCAAAATACTGGCTTGTAGAAGCCAGATCCACATGACTTACCGAATCGCTCAGCGCGACACTCGTAAGGAAGATCTCACGGGGTTTTTGGGGATAAGCCTGGCGTTGGAAGGATTAGGATTGTGACGAAGTGGTGAGGTGGCGGTGTTTGCCATAGAACGGGCGAGATTGGCCAGAAGCTCGTCCAGTTTCTTGTGCATAATGGAGACTTCATCCAATTTTTGTGCGATAAGGCTAAGATCTGTGGATGAATGGGAGGGTCTCGTGTCAACTTCGTGAACATTACAGGGCAGGCTGGTACGATTAAAGGCGACAATGGAGGCATTGTTCATTGAGTTTTCGCTCATGATTTCAAATAATTCGAATGCTCCATTCTCGTCTTTATTCATGAAATTCCCTCCGCAAGAAGCGTCTGCAATCTGCTTCAAAGTCTCATTTAGCCCATAATAGAAATCTGGGCTATATGACATTTAGGCAGACTATGGTGCGGACACTTCCGAAGGAGGTCATTATACCTCTCCCAAGCCTCATGAAACTTTCGCCGTTTTGTTGTGTAAAGGAAGTTATAGCACGGTGAAGCGCATTGGTTCGCCCGATTGGGAAGAATTTCTTGAGAATTGCTGTTCGCATCTCCTTCCAAGAATGGATGGTTCTCCCAAGGGTGCGTAACCATTGCGACGCTTTATCCCGCAAGGAAAACGAGAACATTTTCATGAGGACAATTGATAACTCGATGTTTCTTGGTTTAACTGTTTCAGTCAATCGGGTTAGGTCTTTCAAATGGAGAAAAGGATCATTACTTGCAAGACCATGGAAGTGAAAGTTAATCAGGCCAATTATATTGGGTTTCAATTCAAAATCGTCCCTGCCCATGGGAACCCAGATTTTTCCTATGGTTTCTGTAGCAGCGGGATTTTGATATGAGCAAGAGACCTAGGCTCCTCCCGTTCGGGAGGGTTCTGCATTTCCTCCAAGGTTTCCCTAATGGCTTCAATCTGTTCATTGTACATTTCCATTTGGGCTTGGAGGCGGGTTATGGGGTCCATGGGTCCACCACCTAGTGGGATTTGAGGGGGGCGGTTTCCTCCCTCGGGATTTGGGGGTGGGTGTGTAGCCATGTTTGTGGAGGAGGATGACGATTCGGTTTCTTTCCTTCTAGAATTATTAGACAATTCAAACAATTCAGGGTTTTGTGACCTCCTCCCAAACATGCACTACCACAGGAAGAATTGGGGAGATAAGAAGGGAAAAGGTGATGAGAGAAATGACGCCGCAAAGGTACACTTGATGACAAATCAAGGCAATCAAAGTCCTAACCTCTAAAATGTGCCTTAGACCTAAAGATCTAAGTTACCTACTATCACAACCTACGGAACCAAATGCGAGCACCGCGGAACCACCAGGCCAGATTGAAAGGCCGTTTGCCCCAGTCTTAGACACCCGATAGCACACGGGAACCCACACCAGCACGTAGGCGCTACACGCAGGTAGTTAGACCTCCAATCCTTAATAAGGGTCAAGTTGATACCAGTTTTAATTAGAGGCTTAGGATCAAGTGCTTCAGGAATGTGAAGGGCGTTGTATACGGGTAATGCCCAAGTGCGTTGATTTTAGAAAGTGTGTAAACCAAGCATGCAACGGGGAAATCTCCCCAAATTGAAGTTTTAGTTGGTGAATGGTTTTTAGAATTTCAGCCTTAAGTAGTATGGATTTTAAGATTTCGCTGAGTTACCAATTGAACCAATCTTCAGGTTTTGAGAAAATACAAGTTCTTCTATGCCCAACAAACCCTTCTTTAATGTGAGTTGGTTAATGATGCTAAAAATGCAATGGGCTTCCCTAGGTAGAAATTTCTATGTGTGGATGCACGAGTCAATTTTAGGTTAGTGTGAAAGGGAGCCAAAGCACTTCAATTCAAGTGCTCCCCACCACCAAAATAATGTTCCACACACAAGGCTCAATCACAAGATAATGTAAAGAAAATCAAAGTGTTGGGGTTGAAATATTCGAGAACAAATCTAAGGCACGTGAAAGGTTGTGGAGGGGTTGGATCAACTCAATTCGAAGTCTCCCCACCAAAAAAATGTGATCCTGAATTGTGGATAAATGAGGTAAGGAGGAATGGCAATCAATCTATTTAATCTTGCCTCAAAGAATACTTCACACGACGAAAGATTCAAGAATCAAGATTCATGGATCTTCGCTATGCGAAGTTTGCCGAGAAATCCCGGGGAGGTGGGAGTGATGGCAAACAATTAAGCAAGTGATTTTTAATCCACTTGCCCCAAGAAATCCCAAGAAGTGTTTTTAGGTTTTTTTTATTTATTTAGGTGACAAGTTAACCTAAGTTGCTAATAGAGGGAGAGACCTATCTTTTCAGCAACGTGGGCGAAGCTCCAGTGCGACGTTGGCGACTTCACACTCTCGTTCCCACCTTGGATCTGCCCACGTCTCTGACGTCCTCTGCTTGCCTCCTCCTTGCAACAGGTTTACCTACACACCAGCAAACAAAAACACCCGTGAAGAGAAGGGTGTGAGAAGAGAAAATCAAAGGAATGGAGTAGAAACTTATCTCAATGCTCACCTCCCCGGCAACGGCACCAGAAAAAGGGTGGTAAAACTCGAATAGGTTGTGTTAACATGGTGAAATTATCGTTGAAGTGAGTATAGTGGTTAACCTAAATCAAGTCTAACCATCTTTTACAAAATTTTTTTTTTTACCTGGCCTACTTAATTTTATCTTGGTCACTTTTAAGCCCACGGTCGATCTCAGGGAGGCGGGGATTAAAGGTGAAGAAGTTTCTATGCCTTTCCTAAAACGTATTTCTTCCATGCGTTTATTATGATTTTGATTTTTTTCTATTTAATATTTTTTTGTGTTGATAATATTGTCCTTGAGGTACACCCTCAAAATCAAGTCTTGGCCTTGAGCCAAATTATTCTTGGCTTTGAGCCAACTTAGGTTTCCAAAAAAACTGGTCCTGCTATTTGCAAGACCGAGTACCTGCAAGACAAGGATTATCTTTTCTCTTTTACTCTTTTTTTTTTATCTTTTTAGTAGCAAGAAACAAAAGAGAAATAAAAATAAGGTAGGTTGCTTGTAGAGAAATAAATACAGTCTCTATATATATAGGTATGTATATATTATATATATAGGGGTGGGGGTGGAAGTGAAAATGGCATGTAGCACAGTATTGAGTTGGTCCACGTCTAGTAAGACGTAACCAACAAGACGACGTGCTGCGTAGAGTATGGGATAGATGTGTGGGAGTGTGTGTGGAGGCGCTTGCTTTACGCAAGTATCGGGGAATATCAACAACTGGTGCAGATATTCCTGCAATATAATGCATGGTGGAGTGACTAGTGTAAGGGCGTACGGATACAGGTAGGTGATGTGTATGTAAAGATATATATATATATGTATATATACGGATAGGGTTATAACTATATAGGTATATATGTAGTTATGTATATATATAGATATGTAAATATAGATATATATGTGTATATATATATATATATTTATAACTATATAGATAGATATATATATATATAGTAGTATATGTATATATATATATATTTATGTATATATGTGAGTGGATATATAAATATATATGTGTGTAGACGTGAGTTTATAAGGGTGTGTGTGTGTACAAGTGTGTGTGAGAGAGTACATGTGAGTGTGTACAAGTGAGTGTGTGTGTGCGCGTACTGGCGGGTGACTGTGAGAGAGAGCGGAGGAGTTAAGTCGTCTGGCAGAAGCGGGCGTCTTCTGGTGGCCAGGGCATGTGCAGGCGCACAAAGGTTGCGTGTGGGCGCTGGAGGGAGTGCACGTACTGCCTTCGCGCACAGGCTGGTGCGGGAGTGCAGCGCAGCGCACAGCGCTACGAGCAGGAGCGGCTGCGGGCGCAGACGCGGGTGACTGGCTGGAGTGGGTTGAAGGCGAGGAGAGAGAGCGCTGTGCCACCGGCTAAGTGAGAAACAAGCCGGTGGCTACAGTGTTGCGCTGAGAGGCGTGAACAGTGGCTACAGTGCCGCGCGGGAGCAGGCGACTGGTAGCGCCGGTTCTACGTGTGCGGGAGCGCTGGGAAGCGCCTGCGCGTGCGGGGAGAGTTCACATACGTTTGCTGGCATGCGCGCGGTGGCCTGCGCTGCTTCAGGCGGCCGTGGCTGCTGCTGGAGCTTCCAACCTTAAAGCTCTGGAAATGGCGGTGAGGGCTTCCAGCGATGAAAACAGAAGTTGAAACCACCACGCCCACCTGCTCTCGAGGGAACTGGGCGGTGGTGGAACTCACAGTGGTGGTTGTGGGACCACTGTGAGCTTTCTCCTGCCCACAGTGTGTCTCTTCAATGGGAAGAGATACTGCGTATGGAGAGGGAGAGGGGAGGAGGCTGGCCTGGAGGAAAGTGTCTGTGGGTGCTCTCTGTTTTGGCTCCCTTCGCAAGGGAGAGGGCAAGGCTTTTTATAGAAGAAGGAGCCTGTCACAGCCATGCTGCTGGTGTTGCATGTCCAGCCATGCTGCTGGGCAGAGGAATGGTGCAAAGAAGTGCATGCCCCATGCCCTGAAACGTGCGAGGGAGAAGAATTTCAAAGTCAAAATAAAAAAATGAGAATGGTGAATTTGCAATGCAGCCCTTGATGAAGACGTTAATTAGATGGCCAATTATTCGTATTATCCTCCCCTCTCAATAAATGCATGCATGTGTTAATTTACAAATGCAACTATAGTTACTTAAGATACAATGGTAGTGTTAGGAAATAACACAAGATGGCATAAATACTGGTGTATTTTTACTGTGTAATATAATTTCTCTTTAGTTATTTGAGTGCTTATATTTATCCATTATATACGCTTGTGTTATCTAAACCATGTCTTGTTTCACCAAGTGCATCTTTATTTGTAGAAGATGTGATTTCATGTGTTGAGCTTATAATGAGAAGAGTAATAGGGTAGTTCACTGTTACGATCCGCCTCCTGGATCCCTACAGGACTCGAGATCAGCTCACCTCGACTAATCCCAAGACTCAGTCGTCCAACAAGAAATAACCAAAAAGTAGCGAGGTAAACCACATTCACATATGCAATATAACTAAGCAGTAAAAACATACAAAGCAGTAAAGGAAAGTAAAACTGTTGTTCCATTACATACCACCACAACAATAGAGCAACGAAACTAAAGTAAACAGTAGAGACAACAGTAACTGAAAGTCTAATACTTACTACAATAGGAAAGGAACAACAAAGAAGTGCTGAAAACTATGGTTGGGCTCGATTGGGCCCAGCACCCTTCGCAGCTGGAAGCTCGGGCTACTCAACTCCTGGTCCTGAACAGTATTATGAAAAGATAGAGTCAGCGAATGCTGAGTAGAGTGGTATTTATACCATCTAGAACAGTAAAAGCAATAGGTTTAATTCTCTTTCCTATTTATCTATTTTATGTGTATTTCCTTTTTACCCATTTTCCTCAAACATCCAAATATTCTTGATCTTGCATGTTTCTCAAGGGAACGATTTTGATTGCAGTCTTTTCAGAAGAGTAGAAGGTACACGTGGTGCTCTCTTGGCCGAGAGATTCCCCCGTGATAGTCCTACACCCAGTCAACCAGCCCGAGGTCATTGTCAAGACGTAGCGGTGACTACGGCATGCGTGATAAGCGCACGGGTAACTACCTTGCACTGACACGCGGTTAGTCATTTTTGCTAGCGGGTACGCCCAAAGTACAGCACTGAACAGTATAGGGCCTTGCCCACTTAGAATAGGGGTCTCGCCCCTTAGAACCAAACAGGGGTCTCACCCCTCCACAGTCCGCGCACCCTCGTTTAACAACCTCGGTTTGCCCAGAGGGCCTAACAAGTCGGTGTAGGGTGGCTAGCTGAACCCTGGGCCCCATGGGGTGGTTAGCTCTTTCCCTACACTAGTAGCTCGCCTCGGTACCGCGTACATGAGGGCCAACTGGAGTCGGTGTAGAGTGGCCAATCCTGACCTCAGGTGTCAACCCAAGGGCGGCTAGCTCCGCTCTACACGAAAAGGGGACAACTGCTCTCTTTGGTACCACGTACTCAAGGGCCAGAACACTTCCCGTCTACATTCCAGATTTCCATCTAACCACAGGAGCTCTACTCCTAAATTCCCCGTAGGGTTTATGCTCATGTTCACCTCATTTATTCTGATCTAGATCCCACCATTTACAATTTAGTTCTTATTCATATACAGGCAGCTCGTGTTTCCATAATTCAATACATGAAACTGGTGATTTCATAGGTAATTATTCATAAATTACAGGCAGCTCATAATTATAATACAGGCAAGTGTTAACAGTTTAGCTAAATCATGCATGCAAGTACATCATACAGCACAAAAGATTCATTCATTCCTCTATCCTAGGGTTCATGCCACATCCTAGGGTTCCATCCAGCTATTTTTACAAACACATTCTTATTAAATATTATCAACAGAAGTAAACCACTCTATCAAACAATTCGGGAGTAATGGGGGCTTGAACCGCTGACCCAGGCGTCTCTACGAGCCCCAAACATGCAATAGGCTGAAACCCTACACCAGGGAATGCATCACAAAAGGAGGGTTTAGAATAGTGTACAAAGGTCTCTAGTACGTAGAGAAACTTGCAAGGAAACTACAGGTACTTCGTTTGCGTAAAACAGATCCCGATTAGACCCTAAACGGGTCAAAACGTGCCTATTGTCCAAAATTAGATGTCTGGGAACATGTCTAGACATCTTAAAAGGTACCAGAATCTTACCTTAAGCCCCTGCGGTGTCCTCAGACGTCCAGGCCTCCTCTGCAATCATCTGAAGGTAGTTCCAGACGTCGGATCATGCCTTCGGTCGTTTGGGAGCACCTCCAGACATCTGGTGAACTGATCAGACGTCCAAAAGTGCGTGGGAGAACGTTCCGCGCTCCTTCCCAAGGCTACTCCTGCGTACGACACTCGCAGCCCCCAAATTAGACCCAACATTCGTCTGCAGTGAGGCCTGCATGGCCGTAATCATGAAAAAGAACGTACCTTCGTGATAAATGAGCTTTTAGACGTCTGGCCTTAACTCCAGACGTCCAGGTGCTCAATCAGCCGTCTGGACTCCACTCCAAACGTTTGATACTGAAAAATTTCCAGTACCAGAACCTGCTCCCAACTCTCTCCGCCGTGCACCTCCTCGTGCCGCTGCAGCTCCAGCCACTGTAGATGGTCGAGGACTCCTCCCTGGGATCTCTCCTCCCACACGCGCCCGCAGTGGCCGTGCAGCTTCGTAGAGCTTCCACCAGAGCTCTCCGACCTCGACCTCCTCCTCCTGCACTCTCCTCCTTCTCCCTCTCGCTCTCCTCCACGCTCACCTCCTCTCACCACTCCCGCAAGCTCTGAAGGTGAAGTTGGTGGTGTGTGGAGTGGAGAGGAGAGGAGAGGAGAGGAGAGGAGGGGAGGGGCTTAAATAGGTGGCGTGGGGATTTTAGGTTTTGGGGAAAGGTGGAAGGGAGAGAGAGAGAAGAACGTTATGTGCGCCGCCCACGCGTAGAGCACAGAGCGCGTACAAATATTTCATTTTCAGATGTCCGAGAAAGGGCTAGACGTCTGGACAGACGTTTGACTGACACTCTAGACATCTTAAAAGGCTAAAAGTGCGACGGGTCTTTACATTCACAAAATGTCAGACAAATCAATGAGAAAGAGAAGAGTATTGGAATGGTGAACATGTTGAAACTGATAAGAAAATCAAGGCTCTAGTTATTTGACCATTTATATTTGTTCATTATATACTCCTGTGTAATCTAAATCGTATCTTCTATCACCAAGTGCATCTTTGGTGATAGTATTTGTGATTTCATATCTTGAGATCGTAATGAGAAGACTAATAGGGTGATTCACGAAATCTGAGGTAGGTCAATGAGAAAAAGAGTATTGGAATAGAGAGCATATTGAATTGATAAGAAAGTCAATGCAACTAAGGTACGATTTCAATTGTCAACAATATGCAACGAAAGTTACTATGAACATTTTTCAATTATTATCATGTTCTATATACTTTCTTTTCAATATATGACTTTGTCGACATACGACTAGTGCATTTCTATTATGTTTTCATTCAAAATTTATGATTTTTGTCTTCTATGCATTTCTTCATGATGTATTAGTTATTAAAATGTTAATTTTCATAACATTTGTGACATTTTGGGCCTTTCTGAATGATTTCCCCAAAATTCACCGATATCAGCGATATATCCCCAATATATCCCTTTTTTGACTTATCGATACGATATCGATATTGATATTTAAAACCTTGATCGTGGCACACTGCTTCATCCATTGTATCCAGGTCTGCAGGAACCCCCTCTTAATTATGGAATCCCACAGGAAAGATCGATGAATCGAATCATACACTTTACCGAAATCCACCTTCCAAAGAAAAGCCTTCTTCCTCTCCCTCCTTCAAAAGGATAAGATCTCCGTGGCAGCCACATACCATCAAGGATATTCCTTCCAGGTACAAATGTTGTTTGCACCCTAGAAACCACCCCGCCAATCACTTCCCTCAACCTGTTTGCCAACACCTTGGCGACTATCAGAAAGATTACATTGGACAAGGCAATGGGTCTAAACTCATCAATAGCCTCTGCCCCTTCCTTCTTAGGCAATAGAAACATGAAGAATTTGTTGAGCCTATTAAAGTCATGATTCACCTCCTTGAATTCTACGATCACCTCCAAAACATCGTCTTTGAGCAATGTTCAAAATTCCTTATAGAAATGGATCAAAAACCATCAGGACTAAGGCATCCATTAACATTCAACCCCCAAATTGCCTTCCAAACCTCCTCTGTGAAAGGTGCAACCAACTCCTCAGCCTGGTCAACACGAATGGACGGAATATCTGACCCTCGCCACCTTTAGTGGCCAGACCTCCTCCCCGTGAACTCCTTAAAATAGTCTGTAGTCACCCTGCCCACCACCTCTTTGCCAACATAGTCTGTGCCCCTTACGAACAGCCTGTCAATCCAGTTTCTCTGCCGCCTGCTAGAGGCCACCATGTGAAAATATCTAGTATTTGAGTCCCCTTCCTTGATCCATTTCTGTCTGGACCTCATCCTCCATTCCACCTCAGCCTTCTTATCCTCCGCCTGGATGGTCTTCAAATGCTCCGCCCTGGTCACCCTCTACTCCGATGTCAATAGGCCTAGATCCTCGCCCCTGTCCAACCTCTCCCAAGGCTTCCTTCCTGGTCCTTTCTTCTTTCACCTACATCCTAAAATCCTTTAGAAAACACCTGAGATCCCTAAGCTTCACTTCTAGTCTCGCTACCACAGACCCCTCCGGTCGCAAGGATCTTCATTTGTCCTTGATCTTCGATCTAAAACCCTCTTTAAACAGCCAGGCCTAATCAAATTTGAAATGCGTACCACGTGTTGGCTTCATTAGACCCCCACAGTAGAGGTGTGCGATCAGAAAAAGGTCTCTCCAGAGGCCGAACTCTTGCTAATGGAAACACCTTTGCAAGCTCCAAAGAGGAGAAGAATCTGTCCAGCTTATACATCATTTCTCCAGAACTCCACATGAATGCACAAGAAGAGGGAGGCAGATCAATTAGGCCATGTGTCTCAACAAACTCTAAAAAATCCTCAAATCCTCGATCCTGCCCACCTCTTCCCCTCGGTATGTCATCAGCCGCCAACAAGATATTAAAGTCCCCACCAATCAACCACGATTGTCCTTGGAACCTCACAATAATTTGGCTTAGGTCCTCCCACATGAAATGCCTATCGAAGTCTTCAACAGGCCCGTACACAGTAGAAACCGCTACAACAAAGCCATCGCTGCGCCTTCTAAATTGGACTGAAACAACATTTCTCCCCACCATCTAGTCCTCCATGGAGAAAACATCCCTCTTCCAAGCAACAATGATTCCCCCAGAGCGGCCCACAGAATCAAGAGCCACAAATCCTCAAAAGTCCCCCCTCTAAGGCCCCTCTAGATTCCAAAGTCATATCGTTGGAGCTTGGTCACCTGGAGAAGTACGACTTTAGGGCCCCACTTCTGCAAATACGACCTCAATGCCACCCGCTTGGATGGATCATTAAGGCCCCTAACATTCCACGTTAAGACCTTCATCACTGGGTAAGCACACGGACCTCCCCTTTGGCTCTCCCATAGCCAGACATTGCCGCCACCTCGTCAATCTCCGCTCGACCAAAGGCTACACTCCAAGTTCTCCAGCCTTTTTCGTTGTTGTATTTGTAGTTAAGTACTCAGTTTACTTTTCTACTTTCTGTGGTGGATTTTATTTTAATTGTCAGCACTTTATTTTCATTTAATGTATTATGAATGAATATTTGACTATTGATGTTCTATGAATATGTGTTGGGTTATTGTGATCTTGTGTATATTGTTGTTGCTAGTATTAACACTCGACAACTCGGGTCTTGTCGGTCGACAAGACAAGTCATCACAGATGATATTAGAGCAAGGTCACCCCATTAGTTGTAGAGCAGCTTGAAAAAGGCATACAGATGTTCATGTTATGTTAAATGACAGGTACTCATCCATTGTTTGACGCGAGACCTAATCGAATTTTGCCACTCACTCTTATCTAATTGTGAATTCATAATGGTTGACATTTATTTCCACGAACTCCTCACAAGGCTAGGCAAGCGGATGCAACTAGCCATACTGATGGGGATTGGCAAACTGACCCCATTCAATAGGCTCCAAACCTGGTCGCTCAGCTCCAAGCCTTCATAGAGACCTTCAAAATGCTAGACCAGAGGCTACATCCTGCACTGCAAGCAGGAAAAGGCAACCCAAAATAGCACTCGGTACCGAGTGTACGCATACCCACTCACGAGGAAAACAGGGAGAACCAGAGCCTCCTCCACCTAAGGATGCATTGACAGACCCTTTGCATGAGTACAAGGAGATCTTTACTGAGTTCGGGGAGGTGAAGCCTCTAACCTTCAAGGGGGACGAGAATCCGACGAGGATTTGACGAGGGTAAAGGATTGGATACAACAGATTGAGAAGGCCTTCAACATGATCTACCCAACGGAGAATTGTAGAGTGCCATTCACGACCTTGTAGCTGACTTGTGTAACGACCCGACCTCACAAGATTGAGTCGAGAAATCCTGGATTGAAAATTTGTTATCCAACAATAAGTATATACCCAATACAACCAAGCAATAGCAAAGCAGAAAGAAACTATAATGGTATATTTCACATTTAATAATACGAAACAAGATAAAATAAGAATAAAGTGCCTAATTCATGGTATTGCAAAAGTAAGAAACTACAGCACCCTACAAAAAAAACTACCTCAAACAGAATAATGGTAATAATTCGATGTAGTCTCGCAAATCCGCTAAACTCCTTGTCGGTATCCAATATAGAATAACGTGAGCCAAAAAGCTCAGTAAAGTGTTAACAAACTAAACTTAAAAGGCGTAGCAACCAAACAAGAGGGTAGAGATGGAACAACCCCAAGTCTGATTACTTAAGGGTTCAATTTCTATTTCTTCCTTCTATTTTATTCAATTGACCACATTTATTTTTAGATTTCCTCTTGACCCGAATCTCAAGACTTAGGATGAGATTTGAGGAGGTATATGTTGGTGCTAGAGCACCACGATCATTTGTTTTGATGATAACAAAACACGTGTTATTTAACATTTGCAATTTGAGTCCTAGATTTCAGGTCAATTGCAAATGAGGACGTGTTTAGACGGAGTTCGAGCTCGCATCCAGGACGGATTGGAAGAGCTTGACGGAAAACGGAGGAGGTTCGCGTGGAGCGAAAGATTGGAGATGGAAGACAAGAAGAATATGATAGATTCTTTTTTTATCCTTTCATGTATCTCTTGTATTTATTTTCTTACTCTTTTTGATTCCTTAGAACATTATGTTAAAGAGCCTCAAAGTACCCTAAAAGTAGTCCTAGGAACACCTGCAAAATCCTAGGATAGTTAGGTTTTCTGTAGAATACTTAGAAAACCAATATAGGGCTCAAACAGCATTTCCAGACGTCTAATTACAAACTCAGACGTCTGATAAAGAATTTTAAGACGTCTGACTGTTGTTTCAGACGTCTGATAACTGTTAGGCTGGACTTAGTTTTCTGTCTGATGAAATCAGACGTCCAGACCTTAGACCAGACGTCTTAGAAGACGTCTGATGGATTTGCCAGACGTCCAGATAGTGGACCGTTGGCTAACTTAGCAAGCACGACAGTATATGACCGTTAGAGCCTTATCAGACGTCCATAGGACTGTCCAGACGTCTGATAAATGACCGTTTTGCCTCGGCTGACCCAAAATCTCTTCTCAGAGATTTTCTAGCCGTTGCAACGTTTGGAAATCAATTCCCACAGTAAAAGTAGGTTTCCAGACGTCCATACATAGTACCAGACGTCCTGTATGTCGTCTGATGAACTTGCACAAAAACCCTGTTTAGATCTGATTCAAGTCAGGGAGAAATCCGCATAGAATCAGACGTCTGACCTTTAAATCAGACGTCTTAAAGTGGCCTTCCAGACGTCTGATACCAGAGTTAGACGTCTGATAACCCTGTCAAATGCAATCATTGTCCTGATTTCGGCCTGATTCTCTTGGGCTTTGCACCCAACGGCTATGGAAGCTTTTCCAAGCCTTCCAAAGCCTTCCTAAGGCCTCTATAAATAGAGGGGAACCTTTGTAACACAAAAACACAAGAAGAGAAACATAAGAGACACACTTAGAAAAACAAGACACAAGATATACACTCTCACACTCTTTTGTGTCCAGAAAAGATCTTGCTCTCCAAGCTCAAGCTCCATCATCTTGAGAGCTAAATTCAGTTTGCGCGCCTGCTCTCCCGCCGTAGATAACGAGAGCAACGTAGCGCCATCGCGTGGCACACGCACCGCGTCATCGTCGACGCACTCCTTGCAAAGGGGAGTTTCCTATTTCCTATAGAAGCTAGGTTTAATTTTGTTGGCTCTATAGGACTGTTGTTTCATTTTATCTTTGTATTTTGGTTGGGTATTCGCTTTGCGAATTCCCGTCTCCTTCGTGGGACAAAATCCTTCTCGTGGAGAGAAGGGGTTGAGGAACGCTACCCTCGTACTTGTAGCGTGGTTGTATTGAGGTTGAATCACCCTCGTTCAAAGTGATTCGGTTAGTGGATTTGATCAACTTGGTTGATCGGAAAATCCTAACTCGAGAGGGTTAGGTGGTGGTTTTCACCCGGTTTGGGTTTCCACCTAAAAATTACTTGTGTACATTGTGTGATTGCTTATTTTTGTGATATTGCTTTATATATTCAATTCCGCAATTTTATTACATCACCCCTCCTGGTAGGGACGAACTTTCAATTGGTTTCAGAGCAGGTCTCGCGTTATCGGCGTTACAAACCGGCGAGGATCTAGACATGGAGGGAAAAGCATTCGTGTGCACTGAAGGACACGATACCTCGCGACCACCATACTTTGCAGGTATAGATTTCATTTATTGGAAAAATCGTATGACTATGTGGTTGCAGGCCTACGACTTCCGGGTGTGGGAAAAATGCGAATCCGCATTTTTGATTCCCAAGAAACCCGCAAAAGGTTACTCAGAAGATCAGGTTCAGAATCTCAACCTCAACGCAAAGGCAATGAATGCCTTGTATTGCGCGTTGAGTCTGAAGGAGTTCGAGAAAATCCAAGAGTGCACCACCGCCCACGAGATATGGAGGAGGTTGGAAGGCACTCATGAAGAGACAAGCTCGGAAGAAGATCACGAGAAGGAGGAAACCGCTTGCTTTGGTTTCATGGCCAGAGGAACCAATAGCGACAGCGAAAGCGGAAGCGACTCCGACGACGAGGTAAATTTCGATTTACAAGAAGCTTTTAATGAACTATTTGAGCTTAGTAAATCTCTAAAAATAGAAAACAAAAGCATGAAAAAGAATCTTAGCTTTCTTAAATCTGAAAATGATAGGTTAGAAATAAAACTTAAGGATCTAGAAGCTAATCCTAAAAATAATAACCTAGTATTAGAAAATCATAACCTCATCAATGAAAATAATAAATTGATTGAGGAAAATAATAGTCTAAAGTTAGAAATCTATGATTTAAAGACTAAGATGCAAACTATAGAAAAAGAAATTGCATGTCTTAGGGAAAATTCTAACAAATTAATCAACAAAGTTGATAATTTTTATAGCCTTAAGGTTGAGAAAGGATCTCCATCAAGGAGACCCGCTAACAGATCCGGATCCAAGCTCACTTGGATACCGAAGAAAAAATTAGAATCTTGTTTTGTAGGGTTCAGGGATGACTACAACATAAAGGACTGGACCTACAAGCTCAAGGTTGGTCAACTTAAGTTGGGAGAACCAATGAGTAGACCAAGGAGGAGAAGAAGAAGACCGACGAGACGGCGAACAAACGACGGACCCGCCGCATGTCGACCACCAGATTGGAGACCGGCGCCGATGCCCGGGACTCCAAGCTACGGATGGGAGCCCCATCCGATGTGGCATCCACCACCACCATTCGGGCCATTTTATTGGCCATGGTAGGTGAGGTAAAAATTCTTAACCCTATCTTATTATCATAAGCATTTAGATAGGGGGAGTAAAAAAATGATGAGCTAATTATCAATTTTTAAGGGGGAGAAATAAGGTAGCTAAATTTCCTTTAGTAAGGGGGAGAAAAATAATAGCTATCTTGTTGTTACAAAAAGGGGAGAATATTACCTTTGTTAAAATAAACTCATAGAAGAGCATGTTTTAAGGGGGAGTTATAGGAAATGTAAAATCAATTAAACCTTTTTGATAATGTCAAAAAGGGGGAGGATTTTTTATGCATTATTATTTACGGTTTTGTCATCATCAAAAAGGGGGAGATTGTTGGTGCTAGAGCACCACGATCATTTGTTTTGATGATAACAAAACACGTGTTATTTAATATTTGCAATTTGAGTCCTAGATTTCAGGTCAATTGCAAATGAGGACGTGTTTAGACGGAGTTCGAGCTCGCATCCAGGACGGATTGGAAGAGCTTGACGGAAAACGGAGGAGGTTCGCGTGGAGCGAAAGATTGGAGATGGAAGACAAGAAGAATAGGATAGATTCTTTTTTTATCCTTTCATGTATCTCTTGTATTTATTTTCTTACTCTTTTTGATTCCTTAGAACATTATGTTAAAGAGCCTCAAAGTACCCTAAAAGTAGTCCTAGGAACACCTGCAAAACCCTAGGATAGTTAGGTTTTCTGTAGAATACTTAGAAAACCAATATAGGGCTCAAACAGCATTTCCAGACGTCTAATTACAAACTCAGACGTCTGATAAAGAATTTTAAGACGTCTGACTGTTGTTTCAGACGTCTGATAACTGTTAGGCTGGACTTAGTTTTCTGTCTGATGAAATCAGACGTCCAGACCTTAGACCAGACGTCTTAGAAGACGTCTGATGGATTTGCCAGACGTCCAGATAGTGGACCGTTGGCTAACTTAGCAAGCACGACAGTATATGACCGTTAGAGCCTTATCAGACGTCCATAGGACTGTCCAGACGTCTGATAAATGACCGTTTTGCCTCGGCTGACCCAAAATCTCTTCTCAGAGATTTTCTAGCCGTTGCAACGTTTGGAAATCAATTCCCACAGTAAAAGTAGGTTTCCAGACGTCCATACATAGTACCAGACGTCCTGTATGTCGTCTGATGAACTTGCACAAAAACCCTGTTTAGATCTGATTCAAGTCAGGGAGAAATCCGCATAGAATCAGACGTCTGACCTTTAAATCAGACGTCTTAAAGTGGCCTTCCAGACGTCTGATACCAGAGTTAGACGTCTGATAACCCTGTCAAATGCAATCATTGTCCTGATTTCGGCCTGATTCTCTTGGGCTTTGCACCCAACGGCTATGGAAGCTTTTCCAAGCCTTCCAAAGCCTTCCTAAGGCCTCTATAAATAGAGGGGAACCTTTGTAACACAAAAACACAAGAAGAGAAACATAAGAGACACACTTAGAAAAACAAGACACAAGATATACACTCTCACACTCTTTTGTGTCCAGAAAAGATCTTGCTCTCCAAGCTCAAGCTCCATCATCTTGAGAGCTAAATTCAGTTTGCGCGCCTGCTCTCCCGCCGTAGATAACGAGAGCAACGTAGTGCCATCGCGTGGCACACGCACCGCGTCATCGTCGACGCACTCCTTGCAAAGGGGAGTTTCCTATTTCCTATAGAAGCTAGGTTTAATTTTGTTGGCTCTATAGGACTGTTGTTTCATTTTATCTTTGTATTTTGGTTGGGTATTCGCTTTGCGAATTCCCGTCTCTTTCGTGGGACAAAATCCTTCTCGTGGAGAGAAGGGGTTGAGGAACGCTACCCTCGTACTTGTAGCGTGGTTGTATTGAGGTTGAATCACCCTCGTTCAAAGTGATTCGGTTAGTGGATTTGATCAACTTGGTTGATCGGAAAATCCTAACTCGAGAGGGTTAGGTGATGGTTTTCACCCGGTTTGGGTTTCCACCTAAAAATTACTTGTGTATATTGTGTGATTGCTTATTTTTGTGATATTGCTTTATATATTCAATTCCGCAATTTTATTACGTCACCCCTCCTGGTAGGGACGAACCTTCAGAATATTGAGTGACCAACCCAATATGCCCTACCATCTCCCGTCCAAATTGTGACATGACATGTAGCTGCCTACAAAAGGGAGTTCGTACTCAAGAACAATCTCCACACCCACAGAGTTAAATCATCTTCGCTCGTTAATCCATCATCACATTATTTATTTCCAACGACACTAAATCCAACGATACAAAAAATGCTATATATTTTGCCCAAAGTGTTGAAGAGACATTTAACTCTCCAACTTAGTATATTTTATTTTTAAATTTTTTCAATACCTCTGTTATTTCTTATATTTATTTTTTTCTAAAGCAAAAAGGTAATATTGCAACAATTTACCAATATTGCAATAATTTACAACAGGTATTTTCATTTTCTAGACAAGTTCCATATTTTTCCAGTTGCTAATTATTCACAGGAATTACGAAGCATAAATTTGTCAGATTCATAGATCATCACGTGCATCTCTCATTCTCATGTGTCTTGTCCATCTACCGGTAGATAAGTTCTTTTTGATGATCAATTTGCAGTCAGCACTAGGTTTGGTTACTTAATCTAAAGGTTAAAATAAGCATTTAATTACAAAATTTTCACAATTGGTTAATCAGGCAATCCCCACTTCGTTAATTTAAAATTTCACAGGGGTTTTATCAATAAGATAATAGGGGTGCACAGGTTGACCTCTGTCTTGGGTCTGGAAGTGCCCGTGACCCTGTCACCTGTAACCAAAAATGACACACGGTGTAAATTCCCAGTTCCGCAAAATACCGACACACGCAGACCCGTACACAGACCAGCTAACTCCATAAATCTTGTAATCCACACACATACACCTAACATCACTTCTTCCTTCCACGGTTCCACCATTTCCCCCTTCTTGTGCACAAGAAAGCACCCCCAATCATCACAACACAATGCGTACCTATAATATCCGAACGTACGCAAATACACTCATACACATATATACATATCGCTATAATTGTATCCCCTTGTATCTAATCTAATACGAGTAAACAGATATGTATCCCTGTAAATACACACCAACCCAACCTATTTATCATGCATCCATGTACATGTGCATGCAATACATGTTAATGTATACTTTTATATGACAACCACTAACAAATATTCAACATCCATATGTAAACATGTACCTCGGCCATGTATGCATGCGCGACTACATATGTACATACCTCAACTATATATATGTATATGCAAACTTACATATATATCTACATACCTACAGCACACGTGTATATATGTGATAAAAACTTGTACACAGTTATCATATACCTATACACGTACCCCCATGTATGCATACCAACATACTTTAATAGATATCCATAGACATATAGGACCCATATATACTGCAAACATATATGTTAGTTCACTTATAATATCCACACATATATATAAAAATCCACCCACACACCACTCTAATTGGCATCTCCACTTACCCGTCTCCTCTCTCCCACTCACGTTCTCACCCCTGTTGTCCTCTCCTCCCCCTCCTCACACGCACACACAGAACAGCACTTCACCAATCCTACGTCCCCTTCCTATAGAAATTCCCCAAATATTACTTCCTCACTCCCCAAATATTAATCCCCTGTAGCATTAATGTGCTGAAAGGTTTATTTAAGTTTCTATTATTTCTTCACACCTAACAGCTAAGGCTTCATGAACGGCTTGGGCTATAATCCGGCAATTTATATTCTTACTTGGAGAGAGAGAGAGAAAGAGAGATAATAAAAAAGAATTCAAGTAGTTTCAAAATGACAGCAAAAAGTGCCACGTAGATTAGCCAATCTTAAGTACCTCATGCATGCTCTGTATTATCCAACAATCCAGTCAAGGGTATGAAATTCTTTCCCAACTTAGAACAATCAAATAGGACCTAAATGCAAAAATGGCATAGGAACTCTTCCATAAGCACTTCCATAGACAAAAAGCAAGCTAGAATACGAAATGTTGGCACGTAACTCAAGCACATTTTCGGATTCAACATGAATCAGAGTTAGTTGAAACATAATGTATTACTACAACTCATGAATTTTCAAGTCGAAGGACATAAAAACATCCGTAGGCTCCATCTTGAAATGAAAGACAGACACCATCGACATATACACAACATCATCGGCGACACTCAACCTAAGCCAACCCCCAAGCTTCGAAGCCCATCAAGCCAGCCAAGAACATCACACCAAACACCAATCTACCACCAATGGCATCATCCTGAAGCTCCCTCATCAAATCTTTGTCCCAAACTCCCATCTCTAGGCCTTCCATTTCAAATCCAAATCCCTGGACACCTTCAAAACCCCCTCATTCTGAGATCAGAGCACAGATCGCTATAACCCACACCCCCCCACCCTCCTCGCAAAATCACACAGTTCCACCCGACCCCATGGGTACGACGACAGCTGCCATGCCACCTCCCAGAAATAGGACATGGAAACCCCCAACATCGGGCATCGCACTCGATTTGCAACCATCCTCCACTCTTCCGTACCAACCCTAACGCACGTGCCCGTGGTGCGTGAGGAGATCGACGTGCATGTACCTATGGTAGGAATGGAGGAGAGTAGAGGCGTGCAGGGGAGGAGAGGAGCTTTGGGGGAGTCCCTGAGGAGCCCTTGTGGGGTTGTTGAGAAGGAGATTGGCGCGTCGGAGGTGGGGAAGGAGAGAACACGAGGAAACAAGGGAGGAGGGGGAGCGGGTGGAAGACGTGCTAGTAGGGAATGGTGAGCGCAACGACAAAACGGAGGGGGGGTTGCGCGGGCGTGTTACGATTTTTTTTTGCGTCATTTGCCGCGTTTTATAAGGTAAGATGGTGCGAAGGTGGTTCATTAATTGCTATTTAATATAAAAAATAAAAAGAACGTAAGATTTGTTACGTGGTGAGTTTCACTGTATTGAAGAAAATTATCATATCATTTTGAAATAAAATATATAGGTGATGGATAACTTTGCATGTGTGATAAATTATTTTAGGTAATTTTGCACAAGTGCAAAATCATTTGAAAGGGTGATAATTATTTTGGGAAGATTTTACACCGATGCAAAAGTGTTCTGAAGGTAATCACTAGTTTTACATTAGTGAAAAGTGGTTTGTAAGGTGATCTAGTAGTTTTACATAGGTGAAAAATGATTTTGCACCGATGCAAAGTGATTTCGAATGTGATTTCAGTGGTTTGCACCTGTGCAAAATGGGTTCGTTATTGGTTTCAACGATGATGGACAAACCATATGTCAGTACTTTTTTGCATAAAAAGGAGATACATCAAATGAGGACCACGTTCATGCCTCTTTGCGTTGCATTTAATGTTTTTGTACTTGCGTCCTTATTTTTTTTAATCGGGTGGGGTTACGGTTAGGACCTCATCTCTTTTTTTTTCTACAGACGAGGCAAGGATGGAACGTAGGTGAAATCTATATATATAAACTAGAGTTAAGCTGCAACTAAATTAGATGCAATTGCTATTTATAATTGTTGAATTTCATCTACAATTAAAAGTTAATATAGGAACATCACCTCCTACCCCACCCTTAGCAAACCCTCCGTTCGTCTCCCCCACGATAGCCCTTCTCCATTGTGCTCCTCCTCCATACGACGTTTGCATCCTGATCGCTTGCTTGGCCGACCAATGTTCGCCTCCTCCTCAACCTGCCCCTCCCTCTTCCTGTTCCTCATCTTCCTTCCCTACTCATCCTACTCTTCCCACACAATCGCCCACCACCACCGTCTCCAACTCCCCCTTCCCCATGCATCCTATTCCTCCATGATCGGTCACCACCACTGACTCCTCCTCCTCCTCCATGGCTGCCTATGGCTCATCCTCCTCCACCACCATCCCTAACTATAGCCCTCTCTACTGGTCCTCCACCTCCATAACCATCCCTACCACGCCTCCTCTACCAATAGATGCCAACTTTTGCATAATTTTTTTTTAAAACTTTCAAGTTCTCCACTTCCCTGCTCTATCATCAGTGACGAAGTTAAGGGCTTGGAAAGGAAGAACACAGCTCGTTGTGAAGGGGATCATGTCACAGTCAATGGGTAATCCTTACATGATATCTCGCAAGATTCGACTTGGGTTTTGTTGGATTTGATCAAAGGTGAGACCTTGTGAATTGGGGAGTCATGATTTTGTCGAGGTTAGAGGTATCGAGGTGTGCTCTGTTGTGTGGAGGTGTGATGGCAGTGGTGGTGAGCGATAGGTTTTTGGTTCTACATTATATGTTGTGAGATTTGAATTGGGTTTTGTGGGGTTCGATCTTTGGATATTTTTGATTTGGTGGTCATGATTTCATGAGCTCCTCCTCCTCATCATCCATCTCCTTCCCCTACCCAATCCCTCCCGTTCCTCCTCCTCCTCCTCCACCAACGGCCACCCCACCCTGCCCATTTTATTTGATTTTCTTTCTTATTCCTTCAATTCTTGAATTGATATAAAAAGATGAGACCTTGTGAGTTGGGGAGTCATGATTTTGTCGAGGTTAAAGGTATCGAGGTGTGCTCTGTTGTGTGGAGGTGTGATGGCAGTGGTGGTGAGCTATAGGTTTTTGGTTCTACATTATATGTTGTGAGATTTGAATTGGGTTTTGTGGGGTTCGATCTTTGGATTTTTTTGATTTGGGTTATCATGATTTCGTGAGCTCCTCCTCCTCATCATCCATCTCCTTCCCCTACCCAATCCCTCCCGTTCCTCCTCCTCCTCCACCAACAGCCACCCCACCCTGCCCATTTTATTTGATTTTCTTTCTTATTCCTTCAATTCTTGAATTGATATAAAAAGATGAGACCTTGTG
This sequence comes from Thalassia testudinum, assembly GCA_037157565.1. Classification (NCBI taxonomy): domain Eukaryota; kingdom Viridiplantae; phylum Streptophyta; class Magnoliopsida; order Alismatales; family Hydrocharitaceae; genus Thalassia; species Thalassia testudinum. The sequence goes on along the minus strand of JAZHRO010000035.1, from coordinate 51,636,957 downwards.
AGTTGGGGAGTCATGATTTTGTCGAGGTTAAAGGTATCGAGGTGTGCTCTGTTGTGTGGAGGTGTGATGGCAGTGGTGGTTAGCGATAGGTTTTTGTTTCTACATTATATGTTGTGAGATTTGAATTGGGTTTTGTGGGGTTCGATCTTTGGATTTTTTTGATTTGGGTTATCATGATTTCGTGAGCTCCTCCTCCTCATCATCCATCTCCTTCCCCTACCCAATCCCTCCCATTCCTTCTCCTCCTCCACCAACAGCCACCCCACCTTGCCCAGTTTATTTGATTTTCTTTCTTATTCCTTCAATTCATATATATGTTCTTTCATGTCGATAATATTTTGTTTTGTTCAAAGGCTTTCAAAATTAGAGGATTCATGGAAATTATATTTATGTACAATTGTGGAGTTTTGTAATGGTATTAAGGGGAGATAAGCCAATTCTAGGGGAGATAATATAGGAGAGTGATAATAAGGGGAGATAATTCATGCTCGTCCTTGTCCTTTCCTTGTCCATCCCCTCCCCTTGTTTGGTTTTTTTTCGTGTCCTTCGAGAATGCTAAGTTATGTCAATCGTAATTCTGATTGAAGGTTTTAATGAAAGAAAATGAGAGTTAGATCATCATTGCAGAGACGTACAATACAAAAATGTCATTATGGATTATATGCACTAGTGTATACGTCTCACATGAAAACCAATAAAGGACAAAAATTTTATCGATATCTAGGATAGCAGGTAATGTATATTGAAATGTTAATTATAAATTGTTGAATATGTTGTTGTATTTTGTTCATTTTTGTAACTTTTGAGTTTTTTTTGTCTTCTCTTATAGGAAACTAATTCGTGTAAATTCTTCGAGTGAGTTGACAACTATTACGTTCTCAACTTCAAGAGTCAGTATCAAATTTGATATAATGTAGGAACATCAAGAGAAGTTAACAAATAAGATGAGTTTAATGGAAAAAGAATTACAAGTGCTAAGATGACAAGTGGAAAGAGTTAAAGCTATGGAAGTTATGTTAGGCAACAAAATTGAAGCTATTAAGAGCTATGTCATAGGTTTTGGACTTGTACTTGTCGTAGTAGTTGTTATGCAAGTGACATTCTATATATGAGTGGATGCTAACTCACAAGATACATACTTCTCATGTAATAAACTAGAACTAATATGATTAGAAGTGATGGATGTTTTCTTATGTCAATTAGGTTCTTTGCTCTTGTGATGGATGTTTGCTTATATAATTAGAAGTAATGGATGTTTTCTTTACTCATAGTCATTTGGGTTCTTTGCTGTTATGAGTAAAAGTGATGGAAGTTTTCTTTGTTCATGTTTCAAATGTGAAAAATTCTTTTGTTGTGTGGTCGGCTAAGTAATGCCAACTTAAAGGGATTTGTGGTGTCGATCATTCATTTCTTATTGGATTTTCTCCTAATAAGAGGATTGGTCTCATCTGTTTAATTCATCCCCTTTTGAGAAATCTCTATGATTTTCCTTTGGTGTTAGAATTGAAGTTCCAACAGGTAATTAGCTTAATGTGTTACTAATCTTGAATAAAAGAGTTAATGCTGAATGTCCTAACTTATTCAAATTGCAACTAAACACATCCCAAATTCCACTTAAGGCTAATCACCAATCTAAATTGAAGAGGAACCTAATCGAGACATACCACCTTCTCTATTGCCACCACTCCACCACCTGATCCAACTCTATGTTAACTCATCCCCACACACTTCCATGTGAGCAGAGGACAAATTTTTAATTAATTAACCTTCTTATGAAACTCCTAAAATTGTGCTGCATAAGATATGTAGTGCATTATATTGGTTTCTGATGGTAACACCATCATCGTCCATATCTAACTCAATTTGCCTAAATCCCAAGGTTAAAATTCATTTAATTAATCATTAAAATGGTATAATTCAATCTAGGCTAAATAAAGGAAATAATGTAAATCGGGTTAATTCTGTTGTTTTAACAGTCAAATACAAGTGTAGAATATCCCGGGGTAAACCTACACCTAATTGAATGTCAATTGAGCTTAAAGTTCAAACAAGTGGGCTTGTGTGAACTAATTTATGATTTTTCTAAAAATTGAAAGTCAATTCATATTTAAAAATACTAATTTTAGCCTCACTAAAATTAAAGGGGTTCTTATTAAAATAAATGTAATCTAAACATTCTAAAAATCATTGAAAAATATTTTATAAGGTTTAGAAATTTTAATTGGACAAAAGGAACCTATTTTGATCTAAACCAAAGACCTCGGCGGATATTTATTAAATTTTAGGTCAAATCATAAATTGACCAATAAAACTTCATTAAAATAAAAAATTGAAGTCACTAATGGATTCCTTAAATTCAAATTATTCTACTAGAAAATTTTGAGTCTAATTGGATATCATCTTGACCTAGTTCGCATTTGGGCCCTCAATTTTTTAATTTATTGCAATCGGGTCCAATTTCCTCTCATTGAGGCCCTTGACTGATGTCATGCTGACGTTAGCCATCATCTTCTTCCTTTAGCGAGCACAGTAGCAGCTGCAGTAGCTTCTCTTCACGCATTTCGACCGTAAGCTTGATCGAGTTTCTCTCGATCAAATCTCACCAAATTTGGTGGGATTGATCACCACTTGAAATGACCCTTCCTAAGGGTCATTTGGGCTTTTCTGAAAATTTAGGGGCCTTTTCATAAATTCTATGCACCAAAAAGATCCCGTGCGGAGTTTTTGACTTTTGGAAGAGTTTTTGCACAATTCCAACACCCGAGAAATTATTTTGCAGGGTGGGGTGCAATTTTCCCAACCCCACCTTATCCCACACAACCCCCTACACACACCCCAAACCCTACCTTCTCCCATATAAAACACCCCCCTCCTCCACTCTCTCCATCCCTAGCGGCACACATTTTTCCCCCCACCTCCTCCTTCATTTCCCCCCTTCCATCCCCTGTAGCCAGCAGAGGGAGAGATTGGGAGCTTGAGTTCGAGCAAGGGAGGAGCTCAGGAGAGGAGAGAGGGAACGTGGGGAGGAGATCCTAAAGCTGCTGTGGGAATCACTACTGTAGTTGTAGCAACACCAGATCGAGGAGAGGAGGAAAGCTCACGAGGAAGGTCCTATGCACGAAGGTGGGAGTCATTTTTCCGTGTTAGTAGATGTTTGCGATGTTCGCCAAACGTCTGGAGAGAGCTCAGGATGTCTGGTAGCACGTAGAGTGTCGAGGTATTTCACTGCCCGAACTCTATGTCGTGCATGCGTACTGCGGTAGTTACTAGGGTGTCATGTTCTGCGGCACGTGCCTGTGTAGGTGCCAGAGACGTTGGAAAGGTGCATTGGCATGGCGTTCGAGGCACTTTAAGATGTCTGGAAGAAGTTTCAGACGTCTGACTGCTCTCCCAGACGACCGGGAGTAATGTTAGACATCTGAAGACACCCTTAGACGGCTGTGAGGGGCCACAAACGATTGGAACAAATGCAGGAGAGCAAGGTGAGACTCTGCGCACTTTTAAGACGTCTGAGACTCACCCTAGACGTCTGATTATGGTCTGATGTGCTAATATAGCCACCAGGCGGCCGATCTAACCATACCAGCTTGCCTGGTATGGTTCAGGTGAACCGGGAAGAGTGTTTGGGCTGGTTCAGGGCCCAAACGAAGTTGGTTTTGCACAAAGGAAGTACAGTTGGATTTCTTTCAGATTTTCCTATGTGTTAGGGTCGTTTCCATACTATTTTGAGATTGTTTTGACATGCTGGAATTTTGGTCAATGTTATTAATGTCTGGTTTGACCAACCATTTGGAATAGGTCTACAGTCCATAGTGTACATGGGACCTGCGGAGACATTGGGATCCACTATTCGTGACCCCATACCACCTGTACACTTTGGTAGAGTGGTCCTCTCTACTCATGTGATTTAAGTTGTTAAGTGCATGCTAAATTAGAAATATCTGCTTGAAACCTAAGATATGAGATGAACCCTAGGGCTGAGAATGTGGTATGTACACTATTTGAACCTTGCTTGTTATAATTTAAGAATGCATGTTTCTACATTTCCCTACTGTGAGCAATTGAATATGTAAATTGATAAGATTGAATGCTTATCCTGTTAAATCACGAGCTACCTGTTCTATGATTATGAAACCAGAATGTGAATAGAGATGCATGCCATGTATTGAAATGAGACGAGTACTATGCACGAACCCTACGGGGAGTTAGGAAAGGAATTAAAGTACAGTGACATGGATATTGATATATGATGGAACACTTTGCCTATACAGGTATGTTGGTTGGTTGTTTGCACTTGGGTATAGAAAGTGAGCTGACCCTTGTGTACGTGATACTGAGGAGAGTTACCGTCACTTTTGTGTAGGGAGAGAGCTAGCCTCCCCTTGGGTTGGGACCCGGGGTTAGGATTGGCCTCCCTACACCAACTCCTGTTAGGCCCACTGGGTAAACTGGGATAGTCAGGCAAGGGTACGCAGACTATTGAGGGGTGTGGCCCTTGTTCTGTTATGTGCTGTACATTTGAGCGTACCCACTAGCGGAAAGGACGGCCACGTGCCAGTGCGGGGTAGCTACTCGTGTGCTTATTGCACGTGCTATAGTCACTACTACATCGCAACCATGACCCCAAGGTGGTAGATCGGGTGTAGGACTACTACGGGGTGCTCTCTCGGCCAGGAGAGTCATCCTGCATCACAAGAAAACTACATCAAGATCGTTCCCTTAGGGAACATGTGGATTAAGTAATGATGTGGACCTTTACTAGAATATGCGAACAATTAAACACATAGTGGAATATAAATGGAAACATATGATAATGAGTAACTGGAAAATACATAAATGGTTTACTGCTTTCTTTTATATTAGATGCCTTAAATGTTCTCATGTACCACTCTACTTAGTGTTGAATGTTTTGCAAAGCTACGCTAACGTGTTTGGTTTTGGAAAACCTGTCGTTGTAGATCGAAAGTGAAGAATTTGTAGTCAACAAATAAAATTTATATCGAAAAGAATTCCAGGTCGAACACAGGGAGGCTACGTTGATCTATATTCGCAATTATATTTTTTTAGGATTTTTGATAAGCAAGGCGATATAATTACAATGGAGCTATCAGACTAAAAGAGAGAGAGAGAGAGAGAGAGAGAGAGAGAGAGAGAGAGAAAGAGAGGGAAAGAGAACATGCATTCAATATTTCAATTGTTTATATAATCAAACTAAATAAAAGTTACACTAGAAAGCGGGAAATCAATTACACTATAAAGCAGGAAAATTCTACACTAGAAAAGCTGTAAATAAGAATGGGAGAGAGAAGTTATCCTCCTTGACGATTGCTTGGAGGATGAGCCGGACGGGACGACGCCTGGACGAAGGAGAACGAAGTAGGATGAAGGAGGACAAAGCAGAAGAACGGGAACGGAACAGCACGTCGTCGTCGTCGCGGGATCCACTTCCGAAGGGGAACGAAAATTGAACTTTATCTCGCGAGAAGCATCCTGGGTGTGGGACAAGCTTCTCTTGAGCTTTGGAGGGGTAGAGAGGAGAAAGAAGGGATGAAAATTTCATATGGAGGGGGTCTCCTTTTATAGTTGCAAGGAGTGGGGGCAAAATGGACATTACAACTTCAAAACAATAAATAAGGGGTCTTTAGTGACGGATAAATCCGTCACTAAAGCCCCGACGTGGGCGTAGCTTCCGCGCCCACGCGTGCCGCTTCAGCTGCCCGCGTGCACGCTGAGTCTCAGCTGTCCGATTGTGAGATTGGACGGCTTAAAACGCATCTTCGCCCGCCCGCGTGTGATCGCGCGTCCATGCTGCGCGTCCAATCGCGCGTCGGCGCTATTGGGCGCGCGTAGCCATTAGATCGCAATCTGACGCTCCACGCACTGCTTACTTGCGCTTGATTTGAGGTTCGCGGGACTCGATCTCGCGACCGCTGCTTCGCCTGCCGCTTCATCTCCGCTGCGCTACGTCGTCGAGAAGGTCGCGAGGATGATTTTAAAGCACTGCGTCCACAGTCGTTGGATTGAGATCCAACAGCGGAGAGGGGGCAGGTGCGCGGTCTTCATGGAATGTAGGCGGCCGTTTGGGCGGCCGAGATGGCACCACGTGGTGCCATCTTGGCCGTCCATCTTCTGGAAGTTGTAGATGGTGCCACGGATGTTGGATGACTCGATTTTTGTGTCGTTGAGCTGCGATTGTCAATCCGAATTTATCCGTGCGGTCGGATTTGTCACCTGAAGTGTGGATTTTCACCATCCTGGCCCTTGATCTTCTAGGGTTCCCTAGTCACTATCTGATGCTACGGATGCATGATTAGGGCGATCTTGGAGTCGTTGAACTCCAATCGCCGCCCTGATCACATCCATACGGTTGGATCTTTGATCCGAGGCCCCGATAAAATGTTTGCCCTGTCCAAGCACATAAAAGGAGACAATTAACCTCCATTTTATTCAAACTACTCTAAATGCAAGATGATGCATGTTATGCAATATTTATATCATGAAATGCAATCCTATGCTTAAGAACATGCATAAATAGACATTTTAAGTAATGTAAATGTGTTTACATCATACCCCCATGCCTATCTTTTGCTAGTCCCTAGCAAAAACTATATGGTATTTATAAAAGAATTAGGTTGGATTATTTGGACTTGAGTTATTTTTAATTATTAAGAAATTGTCTACTTAGGAACTGAACTATCAAAGACACAACAGTGCCCGGGTATCAGCCAAAATGCAGACCGCCTCAAGCCCTCACCTTATTAAAAGAAAAATTTCTTTTTCTCTTTTTCTCTTTTCTAATTTTTTTTGGATTTTCAAATTTTAGGGTTTAAGAGTGGCTTTCTACGGGCATTCAACTCACCCAAGATTTGATGAGAACCCTAAGCTTTAAGCATCTTATTGTGATTATGATAGACTCGTTGACCGGCAATTAAAACAGATTTCGGATTTCTACGCCTCTAGGTGACCTAACAAGAATTCTGCCTAAAAGTGTATCTTTACAACCGGTAGCTTTCTCCCTACTTTTATTTTTTTTACGGGGTCAACACAAGGGTGAATCCAGTGTATATCTCCCCGGTTTATTCTACTTCTCCGCTTCTTCCTAAGTGTTTTGGGAATTTTTAGTGCATTTTCTGAGCTGGGTTCTGGACAACCGGTCGATGAGCTGTTACCACCGATAACTTGACAGCCATACTCGTGCGGTGAAGTGTGGCTTATTTCTTTTTATTCTTTTCTCCTTTTCTTTTTGATTTTTTTTTTTTTTAAGTAGGTGGCTTCCCTGGTCTAAGATTTACCTAAAGGCAGCAAACAGAGAAAGGTCCAGTGACTGGGCTCTGGACAACCTACCTATGGGCTGTTACCCACGATAACTTGCCAGCCATATCACCCTAGAAGGTTCATTAGCTACCCAATTTCCGTTAGAATCGCCGAACAACGAGTCAGTGCAAAGAAAGTGTGTAGATGCTTAAAACTCAAAATTCCCTCAAATCAGAGGGCGGGTTGATAAGTCGTGTACTTATCACCCAAACTTATTTATTCCAATTATAATAGAATTAAGATGGCGATAACTCAAAAATAAATCCACATTTTAGTAGATGCACAGGCTAATTAAGTCCAAAGACCTGAGGGGTCTTTGTGTTCAGATCCTAATGTAAAATTTCTTAGGATTGAAAAGTCCTAATGTCCTACTAATCCTTCCTAATTTTTTTTTTAAATAAGAAGAGAGACAATTTATATGGATTTCACAAAGCTGACCAAATAATTCAAGAATGAATCCACCCGCCATGCCTAGCTGATGTAATGTCCTCATTGAAAAAGAGACATGAAAGAAAGGGTAGAATATGAAAGATGTCACCTGGATATGAAGCTCGTATCAGCCTTGTGTCATATGTACAACTGCTCAGTTTAATGCCGTCAGCTAGGCGAAGTCCAGCCAAAGAAGTCACAGAATGGCTAGAGCAACAGAGTCTGAGACGGGTTCTGGAAGATTACGATCAACAACAGGCTTCAAACGTTGATCGTTGAATTTAAAGGTGTTACCCGTCTTTGGGTCAGAAATCTGAACGGCACCATTAGGAAAAATCTGATCAATTATGAATGGGCCATTCCATTTAGATCTAAGTTTACCAGGAAAGAGCTTAAGTTTAGAATTAAATAACCAGACCTTCTGGTTTGGCTCAAAGCTCTTGTGGGAAATCAATTGATCTTGTAGAGCTTTGGTCCGAGCCTTGTAGATCTTGGCATTCTCATAAGCATCATTTCTAAGCTCCTCCAACTCAGATAGTTGGAGTTTCCTGGTCTTTCCAGCTAGATTCAGATCTAAATTGCATTGTTTGATTACCTAGAATGCCCTGTGTTCAATCTCTCCAGGTAGATGGCATGCCTTTCCATACACCAAATGGAATGGAGACATGCCGATGGGCATTTTATACGCCGTACGGTAGGCCCAAAGAGCATCCTCAAGCTTTTGAGTCCAATCCTTGCGATCAGGCCTAACCGTTTTTTGCAGAATGTTCTTGATCTCTCGATTGGAGATCTCGGCTTGTCTATTCTTTTGGGGATGGTAAGGTGTGGAAATTCGATGGTTAACCCCGTATTTGGCCAATAAATTCCGGAATTGGGCATTAGTAAAATGAGTGCCACCATCACTGATGATAGCCCTCGGAATCCCGAACCTACTGAAGATATTTTTTTTGACAAAATTGATGACCACCTTGTGGTCATTGGTTCAGGTGGGAATTGCCTCAATCCATTTGGACACATAATCAACAGCAACAAGAATGTACTGATGTCCAAATGAAGGGATAAAGGGTCCCATGAAATCGATGCCCCAAACATTGAAAATTTCTACAGGAAGAATAGGGTTTAGGGGCATCATGTTTCTCTTAGTTATGTTCCCGAGTGACTGACATCGAGAACATGACCTTGAGAAGTCCTGGGCATCCTTGAGTAAAGACGGCCAATAGAAGCCAGATTGCAAGATTTTTGCAGCCGTCTTTCTCCCGAAGAAATGTCCACCACACCCAGATGCATGGCAGAACTTGAGTATACTGTTGAATTCATTCTCCGGTATGCATCGGCGAATAATCTGATCAGAGCTGATGCGATACAGTTTTGGGTCCCCCCAAAAGTAGTATTTGGCCTCAGATTTGAGTCTATCCCGTTGTTGCTTGGTCCAATCCTGGGGGATTTGACAAACGGCCAAATAGTTAACAATGTCAGCAAACCATGGGGTGTGGACACCTAAAACTGTAAGAATGGTTTCGTCCGGAAAAGTGTTAGCAATTGGAATGTCCGGACAAGAAGAATCACCTAGGAGTCTCGACAAATGATTCGCTACCACATTTTGCACCCCGGCTTTATCCTTGATTTCAAGATCAAATTCTTGAAGAAGAAGAATCCAATGAATAAGCCGGGGTTTAGCATCCTTTTTAGCCAAGAGATGTCTCAAGGCCGAGTGGTCGGTATAAACAATAACATGAGACCCGAAGAGATAAGCCCTGAATTTTTCCAACGCAAATAAGACAGCTAGTAATTCCTTTTCAGTAATAGTGTAATTCCCCTCGGCTTCATCCAGAGTTTTACTAGTGTAATAAATGACAGAGGGCTTTCGGTCAATTTTCTGACCCAGGACAGCCCCGACCGCGTAATCAGAAGCATCGGTCATGATCTCAAATGTGGCTGTCCAAATTGGTGGTTGCAAAATTAGAGCACGGGTGACTGCTATTTTTAGGAAATCAAATGCCTTTCGGCATGATTCGTAAAAAACAAACGGCGTTTCTTTGGCAAGAAGATTTCTCAAAGGACAAGCAACCTTCGAGAAATCCTTGATGAATCTTCGATAAAATCCCACATGGCCAAGAAATGATCTGATTTGTTTAACAGATGCGGGAGGAGGAAGTTTAGCGATAGCATCAACCTTAGCTTTGTCTACTTCAATTCCACGTTCAGAGATTACATGACCCAAAACGATGCCCTCTTGGGTCATGAAATGACTCTTTTCCCAGCTAAGGACCAGTCGTGTCTTGATACATCGCTTAAGAATCATTTCCAAATTAGCCAAACAAGAGTCAAATGATTCTCTGAAAATAGAGAAATGATCCATGAAGACTTCCATAAACTCTCCCACCATGTCAGAAAATATGGCTAGCATACACCTTTGAAAAGTCGCAGGTGCATTCATAACCCGAAAGGCATCCTCCGAAAAGAAAAGGTTCCGTAGGGACAGGTGAAAGTAGTTTTTTCCTGATCCTCGGGATGGATAGGAACTTGGTTGTATCCCGAGTAGCCATCAAGAAAACAGAAGTACTTCTGCCCAGCTAATTTTTCCAAGATTTGATCAATGAAGGGCAGGGGAAAATGATCCTTTTTAGTGGCTGTGTTCAGCTTCCTGTAATCAATACAAACTCTCCAAGAGGAAGCTGAACGAGTTGTGACAGATTCTCCTCTCTCATTAGTCACAACAGTAATCCCGGCTTTCTTTGGAACAATCTGAACGGGACTTACCCAGGGATTGTCAGAGATTGGATAAATAATTCCTGCATCGAGCCACTTGATGATTTCCTTTTTGACCACTTCTCGCATATTTGGATTCAATCTCCTCTGCATCTGGTGAGAAGGGCGGGATCCATCTTCCAAAAATATTCTATGATTACATTAAGATGGCTCGATCCCCCTGAGGTCATGAATGGTCCAACCAATTGCCTCCTTATGTTCCTTTAGGACCTTAATCAATTTAATCTCTTGCTCCTTTGTCAATTTAGCACTAATAATCACAGGGAGCGTATTCTGCGGTCCTAAAAATTGATATTTTAAATTCTCGGGCAATGGTTTCAATTCAAGATGGGGTGGGGTAATGATTGATGGTAGGGTAGATGCTGAAAATTCAACAAGAGGAAGGGGTTTTGAGTGAACAAAATCAGAAACCTCTTCCGAAGATGTTAGGTCAGAGGGTTGCAGGTCAAATTCATCAACCAAAGAGGAACTTTCAATTGAAGAAACTGTCAAACAAGTTTCAATATTAACATTATCCTCATCAAGTTCCTCAATAAATCCACAATCCTCAAATTTATTGATCGCCTTAAAAATATCCAATTTCATTCGTTGGTCCCCAAAGGCGATTTCCATGCTACCGCTTTCACAATTAATGTTGGCCTTTGCGGTAGCCAGGAACGGACGCCCCAAAATGATGGGCGTGTTCCTCAGATTATCTGGTACATCCATGTAAAGGACAAGAAAATCTACAGGAAAATAGAAATCCTTGACCTTAACTATAACATCTTCAATAACGCCTCGCGGGTTTGTGACCGAACGGTCTGCTAACTGTAGCGTTACTGAAGTTGGCCGAAGTTCACCTAACCCAAACTTCTCATAAAGAGAAGTCGGAATTAGGTTGATGGATGCACCGAGATCCAAAAGTGCTCTATCAAATGTGTAATCTCTGATAACACAAGAAATCAAATGAGCACCAGGATCTCTCTTTTTCTGAGGGAGGTAGTGCAGGATAACAGAATTAGCCTGCTCGGAGAGTACCACCTTCCTCGGAACAGATTCTCTCGACTTACGCTTTTGTGTACATAATTCCTTTAAAAATCTTGCATAAGCCGGTATGTGTTTGATAGCATCAAGGAGCAGGATATTGATCTCAACATTCTTAAATAAATTCAGAAGCTCCCCATTACTATCAACAGACTTCTTCTTTGCTTTGGTTAAGGCTTCAGGAAAAGGAACATGAGTCAGATCTTTGGAATCAGGTTCTTGAGCCTTGATTTCTCTTCTAGAATTCTCCTCTCTCTCCTCAGATTCGTCAGGATTCAAAAGATCAGAATAGTGTGGTTGTGGATCCTGAGTCTTCTTACCACTCCTTAAAGTTACAGAATTTGCAGAAGCGTAAGAATTTGGGTCTTGGGGAGGATTAGGAAAGATTGGAGGGGCTTGATTGACCATGAATTGTTGATTTGTAGAAGAAGAAGACGAGGAACCCTGCTCAACCACCTGAGCATGTGCGTGCGGGTCCCTCTGATTTCCGTACCCTTGGGCTTGATTGCCCGAATTTATAATGTTTCGCGGGTTGGGTACGGGTTGGGATGGTAGAGATCCGGGTTGACGAGAGTTAGCAATGAGCCTGGATTGCAAGTTGTCCAGCGAGTTTTTCATTTGCTGCATGAGCTGGAGCATAGATCCTTGCATCTCTTCCATTTGACGATTCAAATCAGCCTGCCTTGCGGGTTGATGGGCATTCCAAGCTGGCTGATTGGCCTGATTTGGAGGCAACTGAGTATATACTTGACCCTGACCCATTGGTCGTTGCGGAGCATAGTTGCCGGGTCGGAATTGGGTCTGTTGCCTCGGATTTTTCCAAGAGAAGTTAGGGTGGTTTCTCCAACCTGGATTATAGGCATTCGAGTAGGGGTTGGATCTAACATTCTCTTGTACAGCACAGACATCCTCATAGGGTGAGGATGGAGAGAAAGAAAGGGAAGGATAAGAAAAACTGGGATCAAAGGCCCCAGTTGGGAACCCATGGGGTTCCGAAAAATGCTGACTCATAGGTTGAGTTGTATCGAGTTGATTCACGAACTCCCGTCCAGAAGGAGCTCGTGAGGAATGGAATCCCGAATTTTGGGATTGAGTGGATTGAGAGTTGTTCATAGAATTGCCAGCCATCCACTCTTCCATTCTTTTAGCAACCAAGTCCACCTTATCAAGTTTATTACAAATCAATTCCATATCAAATGAATGAGAGTCATGGACTTCATTAACATTTGATCTGGGTTGCTGGGACCGATTAAAAGTATCCATGGAGGCATGATTAATTGAATTCTCACTCATTTCCTCAAATAAATCATGTGCACTATCTGCATCTTTATTGAGGAAATTGCCTCCGCAAGAAGCATTCACATGGTTTCTGAGTTGCTCATTCAACCCATGATAGAAGATCTGCACGAGTTGCCATTTCGGCACCTCGTGGTGTGGACACCTCCACAATAAGTCCTGGAATCGCTCCCAGGACACATGAAACTACTCCCCCGGCCGCTGGGTAAAGGTAGTGATTGCCCATCTCAAAGCATTGGTACGACCGACTGGGAAGAATTTCTTCAGAAAGGCCGATTTCAACTCATTCCAAGTTGTAATTGGTCTTCCTATTGTCCTATACCAATGCGCGGCTTTATCCCTAAGAGAGTAGGGGAAGAGCCTCATGATCATTTGCTCCTCGTTAATGTTTCGAGCCTTAGTGGTCTGGACCAAAGTGGTCAAATCTTCCAAGTGCTGAAACGGATCTTCGGAGCCAAGCCCATGATAATGTTTAATCAGGCTTAACACCTGGGGCTTGATTTCTACGTCACCGGCTGGAATCTGGATGCCGGGACGTTCCCCGTAATTTGGAGGATCATAAAAATCCTTTAAGGGATGAGCGCTCTGCATTCTCTGGAACCATTCCTGCATTCTCTACATTTGTTCCAGTTGCCTTTGAAATTCTTCCTGTGGATTTTCAAGCAGAGGAGGCTGTTGTTCGGCCATGGGATCAAATTGACCAAAATCTAACTTGCGCCTCCTAAAATGTTCTAACGATCCTTCCAATCAGGGATTCAATGACCGTCTTCCCAGCATAAACTAGGAGAAGGTCGGAAGGACTGGGGGTAGGGACTCTGCAGCACAACAAAACAAGGCTGTCCTTAAGTGGGGTAGCCTAAGGATCTACTGACTCCTAAAACCAGCCTTAAGACTGTAAGTGATTTACTCTACTTGCGTCTGTTTAGTCCAACCAGTTAGAAGGAGAGACTGGGGAGAAGGTTCTTCCTTTGGCTTTCGCCTCCGGTTCCTAGTGTACCCCCCAGCCGCGGTCGTTTGACGCTACTCCCCTAGCTAAACATCAGATTAATCAGTACAAGTAGGTTAATCAAGAACAATCTCAGATGAGGCCCTGAAGAGCGAATCAAACCTTAAGGCCAACGTCTACTCAATTTTATTAAAGCCTGGGATTGTGGTGCTTATGGAATGTGATGGGCCCTTACCATGGGCTGTGCCCTTAATGATTGATTGAGATTTGTGTAAGTGCGTGCACAACCAGGGTTTTCAAGCAAGATTATTGATAATGCGTGAATTTTAATGTTCAAATCTTGCTTAAATAGCTTTTAGGGTTTCAAATTAGGTGAATTGCAATCAAGTTTCTAGGCAAACCAAGTTGTAAAACACGGGTGAAAATTGTTTTCCTTTAAAATCAGAAAGAAAGTGGAGTGCCTGGAATATACCTAGATTGAAAACCCTAAGGAGGAGCTACTTGATGAGTTGGTTTTAAATAAAGTGGTGCGGCCCAAACAACTCAAACAATTGGCCACAAATGCACCACTAAGTTAGGCACTCAAAAATGGTTAACCTAGAATAATTTCTACTCTGTTATGTGTTGCTTTGTGTGTACCGGTTCCACAGATCAGAACCTAGTTGAGTAGAAAACAAATCGAGTTGATCAAGTGCCTTGAATGTGAGTGTTTGTTGGAAATTACCCCACAAGATTATCTTTTTGTTATTTTTTTATAAATGAGGGTGGAATGAATGTGAGTGAAAATCCAAACAACCAAACTATTCTTAGGATTTATGCAAACACCTAGGTTAATTGGGATTTGGATTTAATGTGGCGAATGAAATCTATGGAGGGGGAAAGAATGGGGGAGCACTTACAGTTGTCTTCAACTGCACTTTACTCCAGTCTACCGCTTGTTGATTTCTTGATGGAGGTCTCTGCAAAACAATAGACACAAGAGAAAGCTAGTTAGAAAAACAAATAAAGTGCAAGAAATGCGAAGAAAAGATCGGAAATCGTTGCCTCCCCAGCAACGGTGCCAAAATGTTGAACGTTTTGCGAACGCTACGCTAACGTGTTTGGTTTTGGAAAACCTGTCGTTGTAGTTTGAAAGCGAAGAATTCGTGTTCAACAAATAAAATTTATACCGAAAAGAATTCCGGGTCGAACACAGGGAGGCTACGTTGATCTATATTCGCAATTATATTTTTTTAGGATTTTTGATAAGCAAGGCGATATAATTACAATGGAGCTATCAGACTAAAAGAGAGAGAGAGAGAGAAAGAGGGAAAGAGAACATGCATTCAATATTTCAATTGTTTATATAATCAAACTAAATAAAAGTTACACTAGAAAGCGGGAAATCAATTTCACTATAAAGTAGGAAAATTCTACACTAGAAAAGCTGTAAATAAGAATGGGAGAGAGAAGTTATCCTCCTCGACGATTGCTTGGAGGACAAGCCAGACGGGACGACGCTTGGACGAAGGAGAATGAAGCAGGACGAAGGAGGACGAAGCAGAAGAACGGGAACGGAACAGCACGCCATCGTCGTGGGATCCACTTCCGAAGGGGAACGAAAATTGAACTTTATCTCGCGAGAAGCATCCCGGGTGTGGGACAAGCTTCTCTTGACCTTTGGAGGGGAAGAGAAGAGAAAGAAGGGATGAAAATTTCGTATGGAGGGGGTCTCCTTTTATAGTTGCAAGGAGTGTGGGCAAAATGGACATTACAACTTCAAAACAATAAATGAGGGGTCTTTAGTGATGGATAAATCCGTCACTAAAGCCTCGACGTGGGCGTAGCTTCCGCGCCCACGCGCACCGCTTCAGCTGCCTGTGCGCCCAACGCCATCGCACTCACGTTGAGTCTCAGCCGTCCGAACGTATTTTCACCTGCCCGCGTGTGATCGCGCGTCCACGCTGCGCGTCCAATCGCGCGTCGGTGCTATTGGGCGCGCGCAGCCGTTGGATCGCAATCTGACGCTCCACGCGCCGCTTGCTTGCGCCTGATTTGAGGATTGCGGGACTCGATCCCGCGACCTCTGCTTCGCCCGCCGCTTCATCTCCACTTCGCTACGCCATCGAGAAGGTCGCGAGGATGATTTTAAAGCGCCGCATCCACAGCCATTGGATCGAGATCCAACGGCAGAGAGGGGGCGGGTGCGCAGTCTTCATGGAATGTAGGCGGCCGTTTGGGCGGCCGAGATGGCACCACGTGGCACTATCTTGGCCGTCCATCTTCTGGAAGTTGTAGATGATGCCACGGATGTCGGATTGACTCGATTTTTGTGTCGTTGAGCTACGATCGTCAATCTGAATTCATCCGTGCAGTCGGATTTGTCATCTGAAGTGAGGATTTTCACCATCCTGGCCCTTGATCTTCTAGGGTTCCTCAGTCACTATCTGATGCTACGGATGCCTGATTAGGGCGATCTTGGAGTCGTTGAACTCTAATCGCCGCCCTGATCACATCCATACGGTTGGATCTTTGATCCGAGACCCCGATAAAATGTTTTCCCTGTGCAAGCACATAAAAGGAGACAATTGACCTCCATTTTATTCAAACTACTCTAAATGCAAGATGATGCATGTTATGCAATATTTATATCACGAAATGCAATCCTATGCTTAAGAACATGCATAAATAGACATTTTAAGTAGTGTAAATGTGTTTACATCACTTAGCATCTAGCTGACAACAATTATATGTGTACATGTTCAGGTTAGGGAGTTGAGTAGCTAGCACCACTGACTACAGAGGGTGCTAGGCTCAGTCGAGCCTAACAGTAGACTATCTCTTTTTGTTCCACTTTTGTGACACCTTTACTGTAGTGAGTACTTTTCGGCACGTTGGAATGTATGTTGTTGCTTATGTCTTTTTGTTCTAGTGTGATGGCTAGTTAGCGAACTCTTTTCTTCTGCTTATGGCATGTTGTCCTATTTGAACTTTTGCTCTATTTCTATTACTGGATTTTGATTTAACTGCTTAGCTACTTTGCATGTGTGGTTGTTGTATGTTTCGTGCATTTGGGTTGTTTCTCGATGGATGACTTGGTCTTGGGATTAGTCAAGGTGAGTCGTTCCCGGGTTCTATGGGCAGCCAGGTTCCAGTTGTAACACCACTTCACGATGAATTCAGACACCGAATCTCCAGTCGAGATTACCATCCATGGAGCTCGAATTTCTCAGCTAAAAATTGCATCAAAACTTTCCTAAAAATCGAGCTTTTTAGGCTTGATTCGTGGCTTAATTCGTGCAACTAGAGCTCTATAAAGCATGGCCTCGCTCCAATGATTAAATTCGTACAAAAATTGGATGTGAAAATTCTTCTCCTCTCTTCCTTCACGCACCATTGTTGAGCACTTGCAGCACCTTCGACTACCTTCCTCGCTGCTGCCCGCCGTCAATCGAGTAGTGATTTTTCTTCCCCTTGTCGTCGCCGAGCTCCTGCCACTGAGTCGACCCCTCTTTCTCTGTAACGACCCGGTTCCCGAGTCCCTACGAGACACGAGAACTGGACCGATTCGACTAATCCCAAGACCTAGTCGTCCAACGAGGAAGTAACCAAAAGAGTAGTAAAATAAACCACATTCAGCAGTAAGAAAGTACATCAGTAAGGAAAGAAACTACTACAGTATATACCACCACAACAGTAGAACAACATTTATCATATAACATGAACTGCAGGTAAAGAAAAGTACAGCGGAAACAAGAACTACTCACTATAACGGAAACAAAAGAGGTATAAAAGACAGTGGTAACTCTACTGGACCCTACTCGGCCCAGCGTCCTCTGCAGTCGCTGACCCTGGCTGCTCAACACCTAGTCCTGAAAAAAGTAACGAGTGTAACACGTCAGCAAAACGTTGAGTAGAGTGGCAACTAAAACTAAAGACAACAGTAGAGTGTACAGTAGCTGTTATGTTCTATTACTTTCTTTATTCACATCTTTCAATTGTCTCACTATTTCATTTATTCCTCAGATCTTTTACTTGATCTCGAATGTTCCTCGTGGGAACAATCTTGATTGCAGTCTTTTCCAAAAAGTAGAAGTAGCACGTGGTGCTCTCCTGGCCGGGAGAGTCCCCCGTGGTGATCCTACCCTCAGTCAACCACCCCAAGGTCACTGACAGACGTAACGGTGACTACGGCACGCGCGATAAACGCACAGGTAGCTAACCCGTACTGGCACGCGGTCAGTCGTTTCCGTTAACGAGTGCGCCCAAAGCACAGCACGGAACCAGTCCAGGGCAGAGCCCTCTCAGTAACAGGGGTCCAACCCCTCCACAGTAACCAAACTGGGGCCTTGCCCCTCCACAGTCCGCGCACCCTCGCCTGACTACCCTGGTTTGCCCCAGCGGGCCTAACAAGTCGGTGTGGGAGGCTAGCAGAACCCCGGGGCCCGTGGGGTAGCTAGTACCTCCCTACACTAGTAGCTCTCCTCGGTACTACGTACGCGAGGGCCAGCAAGTCGGTACAGAGTGGCCAGTCCTAACCCCGGGTCCCTGGGGCGGCTGGCTCCGCTCTGCACTAAACAGGGGGACAGTCGCTCTCCTTGGTACTTCGTACTCAAGGGCCAGCTCACTTCCCCAAAACTATTCCATTCACTTTCCAGGAGTTCTACTCCTACTTCCCCGTAGGGTTCCATCCTTTTTGACTCAAACGTCTAGGTTTCACTTTCCAGTTTCACATTCTTACAATCCATGTTCTCAACCACGTTATTTATTCACAACAGGCAGCTGTTAATTCAAATTACAGGCAGCTTTATATCTCTTTCCATTTTCCAAGACTGCAGTATTATACATTCCACTAGTTTTTCCCATCCTAGGATTCATGCCATATCCAAGGATCTATCATACAATCTAGTTTCCAGCCCTAGGATTCATGCAACACCTAGGAGCTATCATTCCATTTATTTCTCATTCCTAGGATTCATGCAGTGTCCTAGGTTCTATTTATGGTTCCATAATTTAATAGATTTTATTAATAACTTAAAGCCACTCTACCAGGTACAACGGGAGTAATGGGGGCGTGATCGGGAATCCCGCGTGCCTCCGCGACTCCCAAGATTGCAACTGAAGGAGGTCCTATCACAATGATCAAACAGAAAGAGTGTCTCAAAACAGTGTATAGCTACTGTAGACGGGTAGAGGAATTAATTCTGAAAAGAACGCAACTCGAATCGTGGAAAACGGAACCCGAACGGGCCCTAAACGGGTCAAAAACGACGACACTGTGCAAAATCAGACATCTGGAACTTCTTCCAGACGTCTTAAAAAGTGGATCAGAGAATTACTTGTTCAGCGTAGTTTACCAGACGTCCAGAAGTCTGCGGGGGCGTCTGGCCTAGCTCCCAGACATCCGATGGTCACCCCGGACATCTGGAGGTCGCTCCCGCCGTCTGGTACAACAGCCAGACGTCTGATTCGCATTGGATGGCGTATCACCGAGCCTGCGCACACCCATCTCCCTCCCTCAGTACGGTCAGTCGACAGGAAGGAAGAAGAAGATGGAAAACTCACCTTTCAGACGTCTGGAAGGTCTTCCAGACATCGCCCTCGCCGTCTGGCTATCAACCCAGACGTCTGATTCTGGAAATTTTTCCAGAATCAGGGCGCCACCCGGCCTCCGCTCGCGACGCCGCCCGCGTCGCACCTCGCGCGCCTGCTGCTCAGACCGCAGCAGTCCCTCCTGCGCCGTTCCGCGCCCCCTGCGCCCTCCGCCGGCCGGCCCTAGCAGCCCCGGCGAGCTCGCCCTCACGGCAGAGCTCCGCTCTCGCACGAAGCACCCCCTCCGCGCTCACTGCGGCCGTCGCTGCCGCAGCAACCTCACGCTCGCTCGCTCTCGCGCACAGGAAGGAGAAGAGGAAGGGGTGGAGACGACGGGAGGGAGCGCGTGGCCTTTTAAGGCTGCGCGAGGAGGAGAGAGAGGATGCGGCAGGCGTCTGCAGCCGCAGAGAAAGAGGGAATAAGCGAATATCCAGTTTGCGCGCTCAGGCGCGCAGACGACCCGGGCGTGTCGAAATTAACGGATTTCCAGACGTCTGGACATGATCCCAGACGTCTGGTCCGACGTCTGGGGCACGCATTCGTTACATTCTCCGTCTCTCCAAACGAAGCTACCAAAGTTCTCACCTTCTTGGTGTCTGGCCAACCTCCAACGAACGCTCTCCGATGTCTTCCTCCACTCCTAGGTATCCTCGCTTCTTCCTTTCTCTCTATAGGGTAGATTTAGTTCCGTAGATTTTAAAACCAACATCTCAACCACCCTTCTTCGTGTCATCTTCCCCATCCTTGACAGGTACTTTGGTCACCACCAATTGCCAATGTCGGCCCATCTCGCTCATCGCCAGCCACCCCTTGACCTTTGTCTCACCTCTGTGAGTAAAAGCCCTAAGTTTATTGGGACAATTACTCGCCAGGGCCACTTGCCGAGCACCACCAGTAGCCGTCGCCTTCTCCAAGTTTGACCATCCTCCTCTAGCCTCGTCATGCAAATCCACCACCGTCAAGACCTTCACTGAAGTCAGGCAGAGCTTCGTGACCATTTTCTCGTAGTCGAGGGGCATTTTCTCGTTGACCCATCATCGTCGGCCACCACATCGTTCTCCGACATAGGTGGACCTCCTCAACCCTCCTCGCATGGCCAAGCTTCGCGTGAAGCTCCACAAAGCCACGCAGAACACTCTGCAATCCCTAGTAGGGAGTTTTGTCCATCAACGACCTCTCGCGACATCCGTTGGCTCCGTCGGTCTCTCCACCACTGGCCACCTCCTTCGAGCCTTCTCGCAACCGTCAAGCTCAACAAGGAGCTTTGGGGGCGCATGACAGGAAGTTTTCCCTCCTCAAAGGGCAATTTCATGCAAGGATCACTCCCAGCCACCTCGTTGGACCTCCTCCCTACCTCCTCTCCAGCGTTGAAGAAGGAGAAGAGCTTCACTCCATGTGCTGGTAGGGGCTTGATTGAAGGAAAAAAAAAGCCTTTAGGGACCTAACTGCATCGTTTCAGGGACCACAATGCAAGAAAACTAAGAACTTCTAAGTTTCTGTGGACAGATTGGTATTATCTTTTGGTTAATGATTAACTTGTTTTGATTATCAAGTATTGGAGGATTTTATTGCATCACTTTGTTATGCAAACATTATTTGGATTATTTAGTGCTTAAATCATCCTTAATCAAGTATTGAATAATTGAAATACAAGTTTCTCAATTGATTCATTGAGTTGAGTGAATAATGTTTACATCTCTAAATTAGACTTTGTGCACATGAAATCAAACTAACCAAGTCTAGTTCCTGGGCCAAATTTTTGTGAAACCCTAATAGTGCATTTCTCTTGCTCCCAGTAAATGACCTCAGAACTCAAATTTTGAGAAATTACAAATTTAAAAGTTATTTTCGTGTGTTTCGACTATATTACAATGCTCAATTTTTACCAAACATCAATTTGCGTATAACAGTTTCTCACCTATGTTTTGCAAATTTCAAGTTTTAATTTCTACTACAAAAAATTGGCATCGACAGAGGCAAGACAGCATGACAAAGAACCATTAATTCATGCTTAAGATGATCACCTTAAAACTTGTGAGAATTCCAAATATTACACAAAGGGAGCTTCTCCTGCATAGAGTATAAACATCATACAGAGAGGGAATGAGAGCTTCATTAAAAAGAAGAGCTAATAATTCCCAAGCATTACAAATGGAACCACAATTACAAATAACACCATCCATGAAACCTCTCTCCCCTAAAAATAATTGCAGTTGTAATCAATCCACAATAGTTCGGTGTTTGCTGGGACCATCAATTACAACTCAAAATAAAGTTTTCAATCGACTAATGACAACAACAACAACATAAAAACTATCCTCAACTGCTAATACATAAACAACACCCTTTTGTCTTGGACCTCCCAAACATCAATCTTCATGTGTGCACTTCAATCTTCCATCAATAGCAACACTTCAATCTTCTTGTAGTTGCAACAGTAATCAGCATTCCATCAACAACAATGGCAACAATACATTTTTACCCGACAAATTGTTGAGCATGGACCATCATCTTGATGTTAACTCCCATGACTGCATCCAAAGTATTAGAAATGGCAAGTGTCAATCTCTATCAATAATCCATAACTAGCAGAAGTTAGTATCAGCCTTTGACGATTGTATGGTTTTCTAGTGATGGAATACACATGTAACAAAAATATCAACCTTGTTTCTTTCTTGAGTAATACGAGTATTTGCGTAGCCATATAAAAGAAAATAACATCCATTCACTGAACTTGGCACTTTGGCAAGAAACAAGAATTTTAGGGGTATAAACAAGTTGTGACTATGAAAATGCTAATCATTACATTATTACAGGTTAAACCTTGTAATGCCTTCAAAACCTTTCTTCTTAAGCCTAGAAGTAGTTCATGGTTGATACAAATATAAATGTAGTAATGCAGATGCTCAAGCGCATATTTCTAACTTATTTTGAACACCCTGTATTACCTAACAACAGGAGATGACAAAATTAGGTGTAAATACCATAAAAAGACACCAAGAGAATTCTTGGCATTTACAATTAAGAAGAGACAGTCTTTTTGCAATTAGTATGAACTAAGATTTGGGACAACGATCTAGGTAGTAGCTTGTATGTAGAGCGATCTCAGAGCTTTGTATGTAATTTTCAAAATTAATCATGTCTATAAATAATCCCATAACCATGTCTAGATAATTTTAGTTTCTTTAAACCATTAAATGGAATTAGAAATATTTAATAGTAAGACTTGTCTAGTTAAAATTCAATAAAAAGTTAGTAAGGAAAAACACCCTATATATTAACCATAAGAATGCACTACAAAGTCATTGGAATTGGGAACATCTGTTTGGAATCTCCAAGATTTCAATCAAAATGCATAACATTACAATAAGGTGTACTAAGAAGAACATAGGAACTATGTATGACAATATTAGATCATGCATAAAGCATGCTTCAATGCGATTAAAGTACAATAATTTTTGCGCAGAGCAACAGTGACAACATAATTCTATGTAATTCTGAAACCTATCTCAAGGCTCTAGATGTGATAAAACTAGGTTAGCTTCTGTGAGAGAGTATATCTATATGAAAAGAGCACTTACTTTATGAATCCAAGAAGAGCATAATAAGTTCCTTCTTTCTTGCTTTCCTTGTTTGACATAGAAGTTCAAAAGTTTCAAAAATGAATGGCAATTGCAGGTGCATTGGATGTATAATCAGAACTTTTTTTTTTAAGTGTATAATCAGAACATTACCTTGTAAAACTAGCTTTCACTTTCTTTTACCCCCCTCTAAGATGGCTTTGAAGTGTACTTTTAGATAGAAATTAGTATACCTTGACTAACCAAACGATTATCTCAAGAATAGAATTTAGGTTTCTATTGATTTTCTACCTCTATAACCCTACCGCATAAACATGCAAATAAAGTTTCTTTGGTTGTATGAATTTGATACACAAACCCTTCAAACTACACATTAATGGATGATCAAGACTTCAAAATATCATTCATAAGCTTGGGGATTATGAGTTGTTGAGACAAAATAAAAACATGGAAAAATCATTTCTTGCTTATCCATCCATGTTTAACGGGCTATCGAGGAGGTTTAAATATGCATTCGTTATAGCAAGGCCTCAATCGCTCGAAAACAAATAAATGTATAACTCAGATTCTAAAGAAGAGTACAAAGTCGAACATAGCGAGCAAATATGGAATTCACAACATTAATCTCATTCAGAATCAAAGAACGCAATAAATGGAACACAATAAAGATAGTTAATGAATGAAATTGATTAGAATTAATATCAATCAATGTATCTCGAGATTGCATGGAATCAAAAAGAGAAGAGAATCAAAACAATGGTGATTTAGATCACCACTAATCCTCTTTAATCAAACATGC
Source organism: Thalassia testudinum (assembly GCA_037157565.1). Classification (NCBI taxonomy): domain Eukaryota; kingdom Viridiplantae; phylum Streptophyta; class Magnoliopsida; order Alismatales; family Hydrocharitaceae; genus Thalassia; species Thalassia testudinum. Next base: position 51,613,229 of record JAZHRO010000035.1, on the reverse strand, counting down.
ATGCAATCACTCAATTATTTCAATTATAAACTATAGTATTTAAATAATGCAACAGTATCTCAAATCAACTCAGATCAGACGACAGGCACAAGGCTTTCAAGGAGCCTTTTCTTCTTCGGCTTCTTTTCTTCTTCTCAAGGCATGACCTCTCTTCTTCTTTCCTTCTTCAAAGCCTTCTTTTCTTTCTCACGCACAACACAGGGAAATCAACTTTCCTTCAGTGACTAAGTGTTGCACAGGAGCACAAGGCCAAGAGAGCAAAACCCTCCCCTACTCTCTCACAAATCTTCCTCCTCTCTCTCAACCTAGACCCAAAGCATATTCGGATCCAAGTACGAGTAAACAGGTTATGTACAGTGTCCAGGGTCACTGGGTGTGTGTGGTGACCGAGGAGTGAAGTAGGCGGGTTATCGAGTGAAAGGGGTATGAGGGACCCGACCCCTCAGTGACTGGGCAAAGAGCTCAATTCATTAAAATAATTTATCCGTTGCATTGAGTCTGCATCCCCATGATGTGGGACTAAAACTCGTAGCTCCTCTTCGCGCGTCTGCAGTTTCTAATGCTTCACCAATTGGGCTTGCTAAAGCTTTTGGGTCTTCGATTGAAGGACCTGGGAAGGGTCCTAGGAGTGATGCGCATGGCCTAGGAGTGGTCTTGAGGTTGAATGTGGTCAGAGGACGGCGAACATCGTTGGAGATGACGAAGGCAACGGCAGAAGGTGGCGTTGATTTGAAACACAAAGGACGGCCTCATGGCCACATTAAAATACCTTAGGGGAATCACCAAGTGATGGCAAATGTGGTGGTGGCAGTTTCGTGTGGTGAGCGTGTGTGTGGTGGTCGAACGATGTCGGGGACGGAGTGCGGCGATGGGTGTGTTCGGTGGGTGTTTTTGGTGGGTGAAACACAAAATTAGGTGGGGTGTTTTGTGCGGTGATGTGAGGCAGAGGTTTTGGAGGTGGGGCGGGCGTATTTGGTGGTGTGTAGCAAGCTCACAACCTCGCTGGAGCTCGGTTGGAGCTGGGGAAGACAGAGAGCGAACAGGGTGGATGATGGTCAAAAGGGAAAGGAGAGGAGCTAGAGAGGTTAGGGAGGAGAAGAGGAAGAGGTTATACCTAGTTATAGGATGAAAAGAAAGAGGATTACCATGCCGGTGTGATGGCTAGATGTGGGGAAGATGAAGCCTCCGTTGTGGGGGATGGCGGCGAGGAAAGGGTAAGGATGCCCTCGCTATGGCTGGCGAGGGGCGGATGAACGTGAGGAAGAAGTTGGATGGTCCAATTTGGCTTTGGAAGATAGAGAAGGAGAAGCCACCGGAGTTGGTCAGAGCTGGCTGTGGATAGGGAAGGAAAAAGGATTTTGAGGCCAAACCTAGCTTAGGAGAACGACCGTGCATAGGGGATGCTTTTATAGGGCTCAGGGGGGCGTTTTAAGCTTAAAAACCAGGCTTGGAAACTCGAGACTTTCGCAAACTAGGAAACCCACATGTTCAAACCATTCGCATTAGGTTTTGGGTAAGAATCAAAGCCCAAGATGCAGCTCAGATTAAAGAGGACCTTCTCAAAAGTTCCCCTTCCAATTTTGGAAGAGATTGAGCGTGAAATCAGGGAGAACTCCTTGATTGAAGGTCGGCGGAAAGCTACGTTCACACGGCCATGGCGACAGGGACCTATTTAAAAGAATGATGACAAACCTAGGGGCCTAATTGCAAGCAATTCAAAAGCTGAGGGGCTATTTGAGAGAGAAAAAGTCTAACTGGACCAAAATGCAAACTAGGTCAAGATGATCTTTGATTGGGCTCAAATTTTAGTACAAACTTAATTTGGACCTAAGGAATCTGATGGTGAAGTCAGATTTTAGTTTTAACTAAGTTTGATTGGGTAATTTATGTAGAAACCCAAATTAGGGTAACTTTCCGTCTGAGAATCTATTTGAGGTCAGAATAGGTTTAGATGGTCAAACCAAGGTTACCAAACCTTATGGGATATTTTAATATGAATTTTACAAGGTTTAGATGGAATGTATTCTAACCAGAACCTCTGTTATCTAAGAGGGTCTAAACTTATTTCGGGTTATGAACTAGTTCTCAAAGTGCGTGAAAACCCGTTTCTATCTATACAGACCCTCTTATTAGTCATTAATGCTCATTAGACCATAAATTAACCCTTGGGAAAATCCATGATTATTCTGCATTCATAATATGATGTTAAAACTGCACATTTAACCCTATTTTAATGTACTCTTCTTAGAAAGGATATGCAGTGAGTTATGACTCTCCGGTGATTATGTAGGAGCATTTGTCAATTAGTCCTAAGTAATTAAAGCTAGTTATGGTGCATGATGATGTTATCATCAATCTAGAATAAAAATAATTAGCATTCTTGAATTATGAGTTGTTGTCCCCACTGAAAAATGAGTTTCTTTCAGTTGGAAAATATTGGAATGAGTTTTTTTGACATTTATGTTTAGTAGCTATAGACATCAGGTTTGACATCATTTTTGTTGAGAAGACGATGTCATGAGTGAAAGTAGCCTATTGATTTGAATTGGACAACTCATATGGCATGAGTCAAAATAACCTATTTGATTTAGTTCTGATCTTGATCTCAAATGATGAAGACCTTAAAGAAAATGGGGAAAATCTGACAACCATATAATTTAGATAGTAATCATGTAAGGGAAGTTGCTCATGATGATTTGGAGTTGTTGGAAGTGTATTGGAATTACTAATGATGGTGGAACATTAGCAATAACTCTTCAGACATCTCCTACTTATTATGTCAAGAAATTTCAAACATGAAACTGCTATAAATAGATGTTTTAGGATGAGGCCATTGTCATAGCACTGAACGACATTGAAATTTGGAGGCTTCCATCACAGGAAAATGTTGCTTCTGTAACACCTGTATTCCTAAGTCATTTCCATGATTGATAGGACCACAAGGAGCTTTGTTTATTAGATTGCAAGCATGGCATAAGTCACACGTAGAGAAGTTACAAGAAATACATTAGTCACACAGGAAAGTTATAGGCATGGCATAAGTCACATACATGAAAATAACAAGTGTCCCTCAAGTTTAATGAGTAGAAACCACCATATCACAAATCATCCTTCTTTGAATTGACGTAAACCCCAAGAATGTGGAATTCTAATTAACCACCCAATGTCATTGGTGGTCCTCTCTATATATATTTGTAAAAATTACATTAATACATTAAACAAGTAAAGAACTTCCACACTTTTGACCACTAACTTACAACCAACATTTGTAGATCTTACTGCCAAGTGAAACAGTTAAAAAAAGAGGGTAACAAAGGTGGAGGGATGCTAGCAGTGATGACAATTGTTTTGTAAAAAAGCTTGTAATATAGAAACAAATGCAAGAGTTCCCTTTCACTCATGTTCACCATATGGGATGAATAATCAAATTGTGGGAACTGTCTTGATTCTTGAAGATGGGTTAAAATACTTAATATGATTAATTGAAACTGTGACCATCGTTAAACAATTACAATAAAGCGTTGTTGATGGGTTTTTATCCCTGGTAACAGCGCCAAAAATATGATCGACGACGACCTATTTACAGTAAAAATGGTGTTTAATGTGTCGTTGTTGTAGTATATGTGTTGCAAATGCAAACTGATGTCGCGTCAATTTTATTTATTTACAATTTTTATTGGTTTGTTTCCAGGTTGTTCACTAGGAGGTAGTTATTGATATACATCATTTTCTAAGTAAAAAAATATTCTTTGTTCCAAAAATGTTAATTTTATTTAGAAAATGAATGAATCAATCAATAATGAAAGAATTGGTTAATTATTTACAAAAGAATCAATTAATATATGTTACAATACCTGAAACATAGGTACAACAACATGCATAAAAAATTAATTAATAATACACTATGTTAATTATTTACAACTAATATAAGTAATACTTAAGTATAGGTAAAAAATAGCTATTAATATCTACTATACTAAATCATATTAATATACTAATATCTGTAGTAACATATATTACATATATAGTAACATAAATAAGTGTCTCTGTAGCCTTAATAAAATATTTACATAACATAAGGCAAAAATAGTTACTTTTACTAACATAAATACCTATGTATAGTGATGGATACAACTGTCATTAAAGCCCTTATTTATTTATATACATATAAGACCTCAAACATACTATACTACTCTACAATCTATACTTATATACATATATGTACATACTACTTACATATATATATACACACTATTATATTTAATTGATTTATATACATATTTATACTATATATACATATGCTATATACTTCTACTGTACATATTATACATATATATACACATAGTACAACACACGCACACAAGCACCAAGCTCCAACACTTAGCCACTGCGCGACTTCTTTTCTCTCATCTCTCTTCTAACACTTTGTGAGACTATTCATTAGCCTAAAAATTAGGTATTTAATGGGCGGTCCAACCCATTTTGAGGGATACACAGCACCCAAGAGGGTGGGACCAGTCCTCTACTTTGGGTTATCCCTAATTCATTTTAGGTTTCATTGAAATCCAATTAGAGGCCCAATATTAGGCCCATTTCAGACCTAGCATAGTGTGTGGCCCCTTGCCCATCACTGGTCATCAAGGTATCATCATATGCTCATTCGGATCAGAGAGGGTATGGTGTGTGGCGCCCAACGCTCATGACGACTGAGTAGCTATATATGGGTGCTAAAACATCTTATACCATAGTGCGCGGTCAAATGCCACCGATGTGGCACCAATGTTGAGTGCCAAATTGGCGCTGCGCAGCGTCTGATAGCTATTGATTTGATGATTTTGGCCCTCGATTCGAGGGCCATAAATTAATCTAAATTATAAATAAATTATATAATTACAAAGCCCTTATATAGGGCTACCTAATTATATAATTATTTTACATAAATAAATTATTTACATATATAATAAAATTAGTTAAAAGTGATTGTTTATACACATTAAATTAAAGGTTAATTTCTTAATTAAAGGATAAATTAATGTCTTAATCATAAAATTGACTTTATACAGTGTAATTTACATAATAAAATATTTATTATGCATTTTTATTATAATTTAGGAACTTTTTTTTAATTTATGTATAATTAAATACATGTTTTAGATAGTTTTACATATAAATAATCTATAAATATTATAATACTGATAAATGCTAGTTTATCATCATTCTTATACTATAAAACAAACCTAGCTCTTAGGATTTTAACAACGCAAATGGGTTTCTAGGCTGCATTTAGGCATCACTTAGGTTAGGCATGTATTTCATTATTTTTGTTATTTTTGACATGCTTACTTGAGTGTTAGGGATAAATAGATAGCCAGACCCCTAAAACCCTAACATTTAGGAGGCAGCAGGTGAAGAAGAAGCTCAATCTAGCTTGGACTCAGCTAAATCCAGCTCATCATAGCTGGATATCAGCTCACTTGGGTTAGGGTTAGCTCCCTTCAGCTCCATTTAGCTCATCTTAGCTGGATGGTAGCTCAAAGTAGCTTAACTTAGCTCAACCTAGCTCAAGTCAGCTCAGATCCAGCTCAACTTAGTTGAGTTTAGCTCATCTTAGCTCCAATTAGTTCGCTGAGAGCTTTAGCTAGCTCAACAAAGTTGATAGGAGTTCTCCTCAACTTAGGTCCAGCTACTTCCAGCTTCACTCAACTCAAGTCAGCTGAAGATGACCTCAACTAGCTCAGGCCAGCTCAAGTCCAGCTCCCGAAGACTCCACTCAGCTCAACCTAGTTGAGCTAAACTAATTAACCTATGCTAGCTACTCCAGCTAGCTAGGCTATCTTCGGGAAGATCAGACCCAACTCACCTCAGCTCAATTCAGTAGAAGCCAGCTTACTTTAGCTTAGCTTAGTAGCTAGCAAAGAACTAGCAAGCTAAGCTAGCTAAGGTAGCTCCTTGCTATTTGATGTAAACATGTTTACATTGCATAAGATGTCTATTTATGCATGTTCTTAAGCATAAAATTGTAGTGCATACTATAAATATTGCATAGCATGCATCATCTTGCATTTAGATTAGTTTGAATAAAATGGAGGTTAATTGTCTCCTTTTATGTTCAGGGACAGGGCAAAATTTTTATAGGGCCTTGGAATGAAGATCCAACCGTACAGATGTGATCAGGGCGACGATTGGAGTTCAACGACTCTAAGATCGCCCTAATTAAACATCTGTAGCATCATATAGAGATTGGGGAACCCTAGAAGATCAAGGGCCAAGATGGTATGAATCCGCACTTCAAACGACAAATCCGACCGCACGAATAGATTCAGATCAACGATCGTAGCCTAACGGTGTGAAAATCGACCCATTCCGACAACCGTGGCACCATTTACATCATCCAGAAGATGAACGGCCAAGATGGCGCCATGTGGCACCATCTCAGCTACCCAATCGGCCGCTACACCCGCCGTGCCCTCTCTTCTTTAACGATTCTCCATCGTTGGATGTGCATCCAACTACTGTGGATGTGCACGCACGAATTGTAAGCGCGACACAAACAGGCTTGTAGCGCGTTGGTTGAACGCGCTTTTGCGAAGCACGGGCGAGCGTTCGAGTCTTGTGGAGTGGATTTGAGGTGCGCACGAGCGAGCATATTGACCGCTCGATCGCGATCGGTCAGCTGCGGGCGCTCAATAGCGCCCACGCGCTATTACATGCCTGCGCATGATGCGCCATCAAACATGGGCGAGCGCACGGTTGAGGCGCAGCGAGGGTGCATCTCAGCCGTTTGATCTCGCGATCGAACGATTGAGAATCAAAGGATGTGAGCGTGCGTTTCACGCACGAGAGGCGAGCGGGTAGCGCACATCGCCCACGATGGGGCTTTAGCGACGATTTTATATGTCACTAAAGACCCCTGATTTAATGTTTTGAGATTAAAAAGATCAAATTGCCCTCATTCCTTGCAACTATAAAAGGAGACCTCCTCCATACGAAATCTTCATCCCTTCTTTCTCTTCTCTCCCTCTCCAAAGCTCAAGAGAAGCTTGTCCCCACTCGGGATGCCTCTCAAGAGATAAAGTCAAATTTTCGCACCCCTTTCGGAAGCGGATCCTGCGACGACGACACGTGCTGCTTCATTCCCGTTCTTCCCACTTCATCCTCCTTCTTCCTACTCTGTTCCCCTTCTTCTAGGCGTCATCCCATCCGGCTCATCCTCCAAGCAACCGTCGAGGAGGATAATTCTCTCTCCATTCTTTTTAATGCTTTCTAGAGTAGATTTACTACTTTCTAGTGTAATTGTTTTCTGCTTTCTAGTCGTAATGTTTAGTGTAACAAACAATCTCTTTTACAATGAATTCCATGTTCATTCTACATCTCTTTTTGATTTTTGTTTGTAATATACTCTCTCTCTCATTCTCTCTCTCTCTCTTCTATTTAGTGTAAATAGATAGATAGTTTCTAATCAATTAATTTACTTCGTGACAAATAAATAGACCCGTATTTTTAATCAAACGTTTGCCTCCCTGAGTTCGACTCGAGATTTCTATTCTAGTATAAATTTTATTTGTTGAATACGAGTTTTTTGCTTTCATACTACGACGACAGGTTTTCAAAACCAAACACGATAGCGTAGCAACTCGTAGTTTCGACACTATTCTCTTCAGCTTCCACCAGCTCCAGTGCAGCTCCAAATAATTTCTCCTCAGCTCCTTTTCCCTAAATTCTAGCTCCCTCCATTACTATCTTGCTAGCTAAGCTAGCTAAACTAGCTTAGCTTAGCTATACCTAAGCTCCCCATGGCCATCCACTGTCCTCCTTAACTTCACCTTAACCCTACTTAAACCTAACCCTAAATCACCATGGTTGGTGCCAAAAACACACCACAAGCACCCCTTCAAAGTGGCTCCAACCATGGCACCTTTTCCCCCCATAAGCACCAACCTAACCACCCATAACCACCACCCTTCACCCCCCTTAAGTTGGCACCAAAACTCCCTTACACCCCTTCATAATTGGCACCAACTTGAACCCTTATCACAACCCTACACCTATCCCCATAAAGCCATCTACACCCTACACATCACCCCCTCTAGAAGACCCTCTTGGCGCCAACCTTAACCTACCCCTTCACCACCTTAACCAACCTTTAACCACCACATAAATGGTGCCAAAACACCTCCATACACCCCCTCCCTTGGTGCCATTTAATATCTACCTTTGATCCCACAACCACCACCACATGGAACCATCCTAACCCTTCCCATTTTCCATGCCAACTAACCCACCTAAACCCACCTAAGTTGGCACCAAACCTCCTTCACCCAACCTCCATACACCCCTTCCCTTGGCGCCATTAGCTTCCTCCCTACAACTTCATCTTAACCCTACAACACACCTTACCAAACCCCTTAACCCTAGTTACCTCTAAGGATGGTGCCAACCACCAAGTAACCTTTCATTTTGGCTCCATCAATCCTAGCCCTAGGATCTCCTAATCATTCCCTATGAGCCATCTTAGCTATACATTCCTTAACTACACCTACCTCCCTACCACCAAAAAAAGACACCTTTGGCTACATTAATTCCACCATATTCCACCTACCATAGCTAGCCAAGAGAAGAAGGAGAAGAAGAAGATTAAGGGGATACTCTGTCCCCTTGGTGTCTTCCCCTCTTCCTTTCTCTCTTGTGCCCATGCCAGGCAGGAGGATGTCCAGGAAAAGGTCTAGAGGGTGGTGCATGCCCACCCTAGGAGGAGTTCTTTTGGGTGGATTTCTTCCATCCTTGGAGGAGCTTGGGCATGCCCTATCTAGGGTTTTCTAGGAAGGAGAAGCAGCACCTATAGAGGAGCACTTCAAAGAAAGAGTTGGAGAGATTCTTTTCAAGCTCAGGAGCAGCTGAGCTTGGAGCAAGAATCCTTCCCTCTTCGCCATCATCTTCGGGAGAAATTTCATTTTACTTGCATTCTTTTCTTTTTGTAGTAGACGCATTCCTCTACATTTCTTGTAAAATGACTTTTCTTCTTTTATAAAAGTTGTCTTTCTATAATTTTGTTCCATCTTTTGATCGCTTTCACTTTAGTATTTTTTCACTCCCTTTCTTTAATTACCCTAGGTCTCCACGTACCTAGGGTGAGCTTAGAGAAGGGTTACTTCTGTCACCTAGGTGTTAGCTTTAGAAAGTTAGGTGTAGCTATTTCCCGTTTACTATTTCGTTGTCGCCTGTTATTTCAAAATAAAAAAATCTTATATTAAAAAATTCGCAAAAGGAAAGTTGATTTCCTATTTTCAAGTGAGGGTATTTAAAGTGCATTCCTACTTCCCTTGGGACAACCTTAGATACCCCACTATTTAGGTTTTACAAATTTTAAAAGCAATCAGATTTACGTATTACAACGATAAAACCCTAATTTCAAATCGCGCTTTTCTCGCATCAAGTACACTATAAATACAGTATAAATAAGTTGAAAATAGTTAATATAATATTATACAAGTATACATTATTAATTATTTCAGTATTAACTTAAATTGCTAATTTATTTTATTTTAAGTTAATAAATTACCTAATTAACCTAATAACTTAATTATCTACTGTAATTACTTAATTAAATTAAATTACAGGTATTGTACTATTCATATTATATAGTTGAATACATATTTACAGTACTAGGTATAACTATGTATATATAGATTTGTTTATATAATTACTTAGATTTATATACATTTACTTTATATAAATTAATATCTAATAATACAATAAAGTTATATATATAATAAATCACTCTAAATACTTAATTTAATATATAGAATACAAATATAAGTTATATATACACATTATATACATATTATACATTATATACATATAGCTTAGGTTTAATTTATATATACAAGTATATACATAGTATATAGGGTATTTTTAGGTATTTTTGGGATTTTTCTGATTTTTATGGCTTTTATAGGTATAATAGAGATAGGAGATGAGAGAGAGAGAGAGTTCTTTTTGGTGTTTTTCATATTAGGTTTTTTTATTAAATTCCAAGGTAGACTGAACCGTCGGCTGGTATGTTCTACCAAGCTGAGGGTTCAGATTACCTTGAAACTTGACACAAACCTAAATAAATACCTAATCTTACTCAAGACAAATTTATTTTATTTTGTTATGATTTTTTTAGATTTTTTATGTATTTTCAATTTTGCCCAAGAGAGGCCTTAAAAGAATGAAATCTATTGAACCAAAGGTCTAAAATGATTTCTAAGGACCAGAACCTCATCTCAAATAATTAGAAATGGTCAACACACAATATGAAAGGTGATAGAGCAATGAACCATGATTTTCATCTCAAATTCATTTCAAACCAATTTTTGGATAGTGAATTACATTAAAATAACTGACAATAACATGAGAACATGGTTACATGACATTCAAAACATATTTAAAGCCCATAAAAGTATATGAATGCTTATACACATATGTTCTAACAATATGCACATGTCAGCTACATTATACTCCTCAGGTTCAACCAAAATCCTAGCTAATAGGCTGATCTGCTGCTCAAATAATTAGCAGCTACTGCTGCTGCAAAGTCCCAGCAGCAGCTGCTATTGCAATTGCTGCTAAAGGTGCTCAGATGATGGATCAAAGATCAGACGACTTATAACATTGCTACAACTACTGCTGCAGCCACTTCAACCACTGATGTTGCTGTTCTTGCTGTTCTATGCTAGCAATTCAGTATGATTAAATCCCAAGTTAAAAACAACAGCTGTTAGCTGCTACTGAAATTGTCCAATCAGTAGATAAAATCCATTGAAATCCACTTGAAATCCTTCCCAAATCTTCATTGAAATCTTTCACATGTCAATCACTCTTTTAAAAATCGATTAAAACTGATTTTGAATCTCAAAACCATGTTGCCTAAGTGGGCTATTGATCTTAGGTCACCACAAGAATTTGATCCCTTAGGATTCTTACACTATTAATTAGTGTGCAAGGGTCCATTGTGATCTTCTTTAGCAAATCAGGTCCTCACCAAAGCCTCAATCCAGTGCATTGAAAATCCTAGGCTTTGGCTACCTCAGGCAATACAAGCAAGTAAGAGATTAGGTTAAAATTAGGCGTGAAATAGATATTTGGTAAAACTCCAAATTGAAGAGATCCAATTCATCACCATAAGATCAATTGGACTCTAATAAAGATAATTTTCTCGATTAAAATCGTTTAAACCAAAATTGACTCCAAACCACAGGATCGGGCATGAAACACAAATATGAAAGAATTGAGCGAATTGGTTTACTTAAAATTAGATTGGGGGCTCTTTGTGAGCTTATGGAATGAATGAGAGACCCCCCATGCGAATTTTTGACGCAAATTCAGATCTAGAAGTGAAGACTTCAGATCTGAATTTGACCTTAATGGAGGGGTGAATAATGAATAAAATGCGAGGGAAAATCAGAAACGAATTGTTGAGTGTTGAGGGAGATTTATGAGTCGAAATGGAGGTGGAAAAACACCTCTCTGGTCTAAATTAATCAGAGAGGGAGAAAGCGATCTAAACTAATCTAATCTACTCCCAACTAATCCATCACAAATTCTGACTTCTAATCTACTCCTAGCTAATCTAATTACACTAATCACTACTCTAAACTACTCTAGAAAGTTGGAAATCCTATCTAATAGGAGGAATCGTGATTGTAGGGGTTTTGCGTGTTTGAAATCAGGGTTATGAGTAACCCGTTGTCGTAGTTGCAAAACTCGTGATCAAATATAATTTATACCGAAACTCCAAGGGAGTCTTGGGTTGAACACAGGGAGGTGACGTTTACTTTGTATGAAAACCGCGCTTTGATTTGTTTCTTTTTGGTGTTTTAGGGTTTTGTTTTTTTTTTGTTTTTGAAATAAAATGACAATCAATCACAAGAGAGAGATAGAATTGAATATGATATATTGCATGAATGTTAATTACAATAATATAGAAAACTTAAAAAGAGAGGGTGGTGAGAAGAAATCTACCGAAGCGACTGTTCGGCGAGATGACAGTGCCTAATGGAAGCTCGGATGAAGGAGTTGGGAAGCATGACGATGGAGGTGAGAAGCGAGAGGACATCGGGTAGAGGAAAGCTTCAGCATAGCTCCGGAATGGAGGTGAGAAGGCGGAGGTGATCTGCTACCAGAATGGAGGTGGGAGGACGGCTCTAAGGTGACCAATGAATGGGGATGGGAAGAGGAGTATTTGGTGGGGCAAAGTCTCGTTACACTAATAGGCGCCTTGGGATCTTGAGAGCAAACTCTAATAGAGCGTTGATAGGCTTGCTAAAGCTTGGGAGTAGGTGGGAGTAGAGTAGGTAGAGATAACTTGGAAGGGAGGGGGTGTAGGTCCTTTTATAGTGGAGGAGAAGAGGCTAAAATAGGCATGGGACCATTAGAGATCTCTAGGTTGTCGTTGTAAGTGTCGCTGTAGGCAGCTCATACCCGTTGGCACACGTAGTTGGCCTTGCACCTACGAACAATTAGCAACGGCTGTAAGCGTCACTAAATGTCCACCAGGCTATCTTTGAAGATCCACTCACTGCTCATACTCTACTGTCATTGCGTCGTGCGTTCTCCTTATCGTGCTTGCACACTCATGTGCTGGCGTTGCGCTGTGCGTAGCTGTGCTGCCTTGCGCTGCCGCCTAGCTACGCTCCCGTGCATGCGCGTCCGTGCGTGCTTAGGTGCTGCATCGCACCTCAAGCATCCAATTGAGGGGGTAGCAGGCTTCGAACCGACACCCTCTCTTTGTGAGGCACCTTTACAACCAACGTGCCATAACCAAGAGTTTGTTGTGAAGACGTTTTAAGGGTGTGCAGTGGAGATGAATCCTCAACCATTGGATTAAGATCCAATGGCTGAGAATGGGTGATGCCTTGATAAAGAGTGGGTGTTGGCCGGTGTTGGGCGGCCTAGATGGCACCACGTGGCACCATTTGGGCCATCCACCTTCTTCCTGTTGCAGAGGGTGCCACGGTGCTTATATAGAGATGATTCTTGTGTTGCTAGACTGCGATTGTCGCTCCGGATCCATCCATATCATCGGATTTTCCATCTGAAACCCATATGGATGCTGCATTTTCCCTTAGCTGTTGATCTTCCTCGGACTTCGTATGATGCTACACGACTCCGATTTAGACGATTTCGGAGGCATTAGCCTCCGATCGTCATCCTGATCAGATCCGTACGGTTCGATTGTCCATTCGAGGCCCTGAAATAAATCCTCTTCTCTCCTGACCATAAAAAAGACCTAATTAACTTAAAATATATACTGCTCTAAATGCAAATGATGCATGCTATGTAATATTTATAACATAAAATGCAAATCTAAGCCTAGGAACATGCATGAATTGGAATTTTAACCTAAACAGATGTGTTTACATCATACCTCCATGCCTATCTTTTGCTAGTCCCTAGCAAAATTAAAGTAAATACTGTGTATAAAAGCAGAATTAGGATTAGATCGCTTAGGCCTAAGTCATTTATTGACAATAGAAAATTTTAACTAAGGTCCTAAACAACGAAAACTCAACAGTACCTGGGTGACTGCCATAATGCTGATCGCCCAAGTCCTTGCCTTATTTGAAAAGGGAAGATACATTTTTTATTTTTCTTCTTTCTACTTTTTTTTGTACTTTTGGAGTTTGAGAGTTCTGGGATAACTTTTTACGGCTACCCGACTTGCCCAAGACTCGAAAAGGACTCTAAGTGCTAAGCATCTAGTGAAAAGAGTGAAAGACTCACTAAGCGGTCGTTAAAACGGACTTCAGGTTTCTACGACCCTAGGTGACCTTGCCTAGAGGTTTATCTTTTCGAACGGTAGCTTTCTCCCTACTTCTTTTATTTATGGGGTCAACACAAGGGCGAACCCGATGTATATCTCCCCGGTTTATTCTACTTCCCCGCTTATTTCCTAAGTGTTTTGGGAATTATTGTGCATTTTATTTGTGAGCTAGGTTCTGAACAATCGGCCAATGGGCTGTTACCCACGACAACTTGCCAGCTATACTCGTGCGATGAAGTGTGATTTTTTTTATTATTATTATTTATTTTTTTCTCCTTTTTCTATTTTTTATTTTTCTACTTCTTATTTTTTTTTAAGTAGGTGGCTTCCTTGATCTAAGATTTACCTAAAGGCAGTATAATGAAAATGGTCTTGTGATTGGATTCTGGACAACTGGCCAATTAGCTGTTACCACCGACAACTTGCTAGCCATATCACCCTAGATAGTTCATTAGCTACCCAATTTTTGAAGAAACCTCCGAAAGTGAGTCAGTGTAAAAAAGTGTGCAGATGTTTAGACTTAAAGTCCCCTCAAATCAGAAAGCGGGTTAATAAGTCGCATACTTATCATCCCAATTTATTTACCAAATTAAAATAAGATTGACTTGGCGAGGACTTGAGACTAAGTCCACATTCGAGTAGACACCCAAGCTAATTAAGCCCGATGACCTGAAGAGTCTAAGTGTCTAGGTCTTATCGTATCATTTCCTAAAGTTAATAACTTCCAAATGCCTAAGTTCTCTTCTCCTAATTCTTCTTTTTTTTTATAAGAAACTAAAAGAAATTCTACAGAGTTAACAAAATGATTTCAGGAATTGATTATCCACCCCCATGCCTAAATGATGCAATGTCATTGTAAAAACAAAGACATGAAAAGGGTAGAGTAAGCAAAATATCGCCTGAACATCGTGAGAAATCCGGTCAGCTCCACAGAGAACGTGAAATATAAACACGTGCTAAATTTAATACCTTCAGCTAGGCATAAAATATATACAAGGAAGAAATTGAGAATTCACAAGTGCGGGTCATAATCAAAATAAAAATATTGATTCTCAGACCCACCAACAGAATATGTCCATAGATGTGGACTAGATTATGGTGCAGACCCATGCCTCAGGGTCGAGTGGTTTTAAGGTTCTGGATGAAAATCACCTAGAACCTAAGATTATTGTGTCTGTGGGGCCGAGCTTGCGGTTTTGTGATGTGCAACCCAAGACCAAAGTGTCAGACAATGGGTAAAGATGGTTTAATAGGTTTAGATGTCCTCTTAACATTCAGCTCAGAAAAATAATCAGTTATTTCAAGCTTGGGTTGCACGTGAAATATATCATAAGGGTCTTGGAAGAAAGTAGGTAGTTTTAGGTCAATAGGTACCCTTAGATCTAAAATCAAAGTTCCCTCAGACTTAGCCTCCCAAATTTTCATTTCAACAATTCTATCCTCCAACATCAAGAGCTCAGGCTCCGGGACCTCTAGCATATCATTCACCCCATACGCTTTACCCAAGTCTAGAAATCGTAGCTAAATCAAGATTGACTTGGGCACAATGATCTCAGAAGTCAGCTCTTTGGGGTGCAGATGAGGAATGGGGTCACTGATTGAATCATCAAGATTCGAATCCTCCAAGTTAACCCCAACTGAATCAGAATCTTCAATAGTCGGGCTATTAAATGATTTATCAGATTCCACAATCCCGTCTGCCTCACTAAAATCATTTTTCTTAATCTCAAGTGAGACTTCACTAAGAGATTCCTCACCATCAGAATCAAAGAATCCATGATCCTCATTTATATATGTCTCAAAATCATATATCATTTCATGATCCAAGGAGACATATTTTTCTTCATTTCCTAGCTTGAGGATCTCGGGTGAATCAATTGGTTCATCCTTAAAGGGTTGCTCTAGACCAATCTGGTCATCTTCAATCTTTGAATATGTATCCCCCCCGACAGGTGCCTAAGTGGGTTCAGACATTGGCTCTCTTGAAGGGGGTTCATCTTGAGAATCATCCCAAGATTTGACTAGGGCAACCACAAATTTCATCCTCAACCTCAACAATTTCCCAAGAACTCACCTAGGTCCTTATCCCTAACACTTTGGAGCAAATCCAATAGAGAACTATTAAGTTCATCAATCATTTTGATCGTAGGCTCCAGTGCTTCAGTGCATGGTGTTGGCTAAGCTTCTAAATATTGTATAGTGTTTCGCAAATTAGCTAACACCCTTTCCTCGATCTGGTTCACCTGAATCGATTGGTTTGGTTCAGGTTTGGGTGGTTTTGGGTTAAATCTAGGGGAGTTAAGATGTCGAGGTTCTCTAGTTCCTCTCTGATAGTAGGTCATCTTGGGTTGTTTAAAGAATGGTGATGACCTATTTTCAATGGAATACTGGGAAGGTTAGGTGTTATAATCAGCAAATCCTTCCTGATTGTAGATCAGGTTGGTTTTGTCATCAAAGGATAGAGGTCCATAATCATTGTAGGTTTGGGAAGGATAGTAATCATAGTCTTGTTGTCCAGGGTTAGGCCATGGACACTGAGGTTCGGATTCGTACCCCCAATCAAAGTCATCCCGGCTTGTGGATGGGTAATTACAAGTCAAGTTGGAAGAGTAATCATCTTGGGGATAAGTGGTGGTAGGAGGGTAAGATTGGAAATGTGTGAAAGATGTGAAATGATACATTGTAGAGTAGGAGGGAAATTAGAAGAGAGAAAAGAGCCCTGCAATACAATCAACCAAGCCTATCCTTATGTGGGTAGCTTAAAGACCTACAGACTCCTAGGATCTGTCTTGAGATTATAAATGATTTGGTCTACTTTTATCTGGTCAATCCAACCAGTTAGAAGGAGGGATTAGGGAGAAGGTTCATTCTTTGGCTTAGGCCTCCAGTTCCTAGTGTACCCCCCAGCCGCGATCGTTTGACACTACTCCCCTAGCTAGACATCAGATGGACCAGCAAAAGCAGATTAATAAAAAAAAATCTCAGTCTGAGTCTTGAAGAGTGAATCAATCCTTAAGGCCAACGTCTACTCAGTTTTAATTAGGCTTGGGATGATTGTGCTCTTGGAATGTGATGGGCCCTTTAGATGGGTTGTACCCTTAATGATTGATTCAAATGTGTGTGCATGCACAACCAGGGTTTGCAAACAAGGTTATTTGATGATGTGTCTTTTAGGGTTTAACCTTGTTTAGTAACTTTTTGGGTTTAATTCTTAGGTTGGTTCAATCAAGGTTTAGTAGACACTCTAAGTTTTGAAAGCACGGGTGATGATATGTTCCTTTAAAAATAAAAAATAATGTAGAGTGCTTGGTTCAACCCTAAAAATCAACCTTAAGTGGCAAGCTACTTGATGGATCAATTTTAGATTGAGTGGTGCGGCCCAAACAGTTCAAGCAATTGGCCTATTGCACCACTTGATTAGGGCACATAAAAAAGTCTTAACCTAATAAGATTTCTACTCACTTATTTGTGTGTTGAGTTAAGTGTACCGGGTCTATATGTTAGATCCTGGTTAAGTGGTAGAATCGATGCAATTGTGCGCCTTAGGGTGAAAAGTTGTGGGTGTTAAGTGTGTAGCTTTCAGAAAATCCCACAAGAGAAGAGTATATTTTTTTTCCTTTTTTTTATATATATGTAAGGGTGAGATGAGTGGAGGTGGCAAACAAACAACCAATCTATCCTAGGGTTTATAAAAAGTACCTAAGTTGATTTGGGTTTGAGTTATTAGTGTGGCGAAATCAACTAGTGGGTGGGGAAGTGGGGGACACTTACAAAGTACTCTACCCGCACTTTACTCTGGTCTACCGCACTTGGATCTCCATGCTAGGGTACCTGCAAGACAGTAGATCAAAGACAAGTGGGGTTAGTGCTATGTAAATGCAAAGAAGCGCAGAAAATAATAAAGTAAATTCCGTTGCCTCCCCGGCAACGGCGCCAAAATGATCGCAGGGGTTTTGCGTGTTTGAAATCAGGGTTATGAGTAACCCGTCGTCGTAGTTACAAAACTCATGATCAAATATAATTTATACCGAAACTCCAAGGGAGTCCTGGGTCGAACACAGGGTGGCGACGTTTACTTTGTATGAAAACCAAGCTTCGATTTATTTCTTTTTGGTGTTTTAGGGTTTTGTTATTTTTTTTATTTTTGAAATAAAATGACAATCAATCACAAGAGAGAGATAGAATTGAATCTGATATATTGCATGAATGTCAATTACAATAATATAGAAACATAAAAAGAGAGGGAGGTGAGAAGAAATCTCCCAAAGCGACTATTCGACGAGACGACGGTGCCTGGCGGAAGCTCGGATGAAGGAGTTGGGAAGCAGGACGATGGAGGTAAGAAGCGAGAGGACGTCAGGTAGAGGAAAGCTTCAACGTAGCTCTGGAATGGAGGTGAGAAGGCGGAGGTGATCTGCTACCGGAATGGAGGTGGGAGGATGGCTCCAAGGCAACCTATGAATGGGGATGGGAAGTTGGAGGATTATTTGGTGGGGTAGAGTCTCATTACACTAATAGGCACCTTAGGAGCTTGAGAGCAGTTAGAGTGTTGGTAGGCTTGCTAGAGCTTGGGAGTAGGTGGGAGTAGAGTAGGTAGAGATGACTTGGAAGGGAGGGGGCGTTGGTCCTTTTATAGTAGAGGAGAAGAGGCTAAAATAGGCATGGGACCATTAGCGACTCTAGGCTGTCACTGTAAGTGTCGCTATAGGTAGCTCATGCTCGCTGCGGACTTACACCTGCGAAGAATTAGCGAAGGCTGTAAGCGTCACTAAATGTTTGCCAGGCTGTCTTTGAAGATCCACCTGCTGCTCATGCTCTGCTGGCACTGCGTTGTGCGCTCTCCTTGTCACACGCTCACGCTAATGCACTGGTGTTGTGCTATGCGTAGCTACGCTGCCTTGCGCTGCCGCTTAGTTGCACTCCCGTGCGTGCGTGTGCGTGCGTGCTTAATTGCTGCACCGTGCCTCAAACATCCAATTAAGGGGGTAGCAGGTTTTGATCCAGCACCCTCTCTTTGTGAGGCGCCTTTACAACCAACGTGCCATGACCAAGAGTTTGTTACAAAGACGTTTTAAGGGCACGCGGTGGAGATGAATCCTCAACCATTGGATTAAGATCCAATGGCTGAGAATGGATGATGCCTTGATGAAGAGTGGGTGCTGGCCGGTGTTGGGCGGCCTAGATGGCACCACGTGGCGCCATTTGGGCTGTCCATCTTCTTCCTATTGCAGAGGGTGCCACGGTGCTCAAATAAGGATGATTCCCATGTTGCCGGATTGCGATTGTCGCTTCGGATCCATTTGTATGGTCAGATTTTCCATCCGAAACCCGTATGGATGCTGCATTGCCCCCTAGCCGTTGATCTTCCTCGGACTTTGTATGATGCTACGGGACTATGATCTAGATGATTTTGGAGGCGTTAGCCTTCTTCGATTGTCGTCCTAATAAGATCCATATGGTCCGATCGTCCATCCGAGGTCCTGAAATAAATCCCCTTCTCTCCTGACCATAAAAAGGACCTAATTAACCCAAAATATATACAACTACTCTAAATGCAAAATGATGCATGCTATGCAATATTTATAACATGAAATGCATATATAAGCCTAGGAACATGCATGAATAGGCATTTTAACCTAAATAGATGTGTTTACATCAAATTGAGTTGCTTGGATCGAAAGCTGACAGCTAAGGAGGAAGAAAGGGGGAGATCTGCAGCAAGTGAAGAGCCCTGTAGTGGAGCTCTAGGGTCGTCCTCAGGCGTACATCATCTCTACTGGCGAGGAGGAATTGAAGGTAAAGAACCACGCCCCTATCATAGGCGAAGTGATTGAAGGGGTTAGAAGTTACTGGAGAGGGATGAAAGGATTAGCTCAAGGAAGTAAAAGGGGAGTCATGGTGTGCGCGCTAGCTGTGGAGGTGCTTAAGTAGACAAATCAGTGATTGTACTCACTGTAGTGGTGAGATTAGTCCATTAGGGCTTCTACGATGGGGATGGAGGGAGAGGAGCATGCGTGCGTTCAAATCAAAGTACCACTGATCTGGGATGAGAGGTGAGGCCACGTGTGAAGGCACGCAAAATTTGGAGAAGGATTGGCTAATGGATCATGAGTGCATGGGAAAACGGTTATGATTGGTCGTGTTCTTGTGATGAATAATTAGCACTCAACTCGCAGGTGTATTGGGATTTTTGTGAGGAAGCCCTTAACTATGAAGGGGTAGAAGATTTGTAGAAAAGCCCATTAGTCACGAAGAATGATGGTAGAGAAGTCCTCAAATCTTACAAGTAGGTCCTTGGTGGCTTGCAATTACGTCCTTGAGGGTTTTAAATGCGAAGAAATGTGAATGACCTAGATGTAATGTAATAATTGCAAGGTCCTAATGATGTCCAAATGCTACCAAATTTTTATTGAGGCTCAATTGAACATTTAGGAGGTTGATTTCACTTTCAATTTGAACTTTTGAACCCAAATATGTGTTTAATTTGCAATTGGATCATCAATTTGTATTAATGAATAGAATATCTCATTTTATGACCTAAATTTGAGTTTTTAACACAAATTTGTTATTTTAGGTCATTTTTGTTATTTTTCACACTTAACCCATTTCTTGTGTTAATTGTGTAGTGTTTAACCTAGTTTCTAGCTTAATGTAGGCATTTTAGCTGTGATGAGCCACACCTCATCAATACTGCTCAGAGTAGATAAAGAATTTTTGGCAATAAATTGGTGAAGATTAAGATTAGGATGGGAGAAGAATAGAACTAGGTATGAGAATTTTAAAATAAAAGAAAATATGAAAGCATCTCTAATCAAATCCATAAAAGTCTGTAAAGTAACATGGTATTCACCATATTTGATTCAAATATCAATACAAAGAAGCTATATACAGAAGTAGCAATGTACAAAAATAATAAGCATTTGGCATTTTTGAAAGTAATGACTTGGGAGGGTAAAGACAAGTTGGCACCTTATGTATCAATTAGTTGATTCTTGTTGTGATCTATATCAATTCTGACATATGACTTTTGACTTACCAAAAAGACAATTATGGTATTCAGTTTAATATAAGAAATAGAGGTAAAATAGAAAGAATATTCTTGTGCAAAGTATAATGCATAACTAGAAATTTTTTTAGTATTGACTTAAGGATAACCTATTGAATAGGTGGAATAAGGTACCTGAAATTTATATTGAAATTTACATTGAAATATATGCTAAATGGGTGGATTACCTGAAATACATAAAGGAAAATTAGTGAAGTGAACTTATGTGTGTGTGTGTATAAAATAATGTTTGAAAAATTTTTAATTACCTCTTGGGACATGTGGTCTTATAGTGTCCTCTCCACAAAAATGGCAAGTTCTTTTCTTGCCTTTATTTTTGGATGACAATGCTTTAATCATAGACTTCATACGCTCCAATATTGTTGCTTGTCCCTTGAGCTTGACACATAGGATCTCGAATATTCAAAAAACTTCCTTGTGACTTCAAAATGGGAAGAATGTTTGAGTTGGATGCTGGAGTTGTCGAGGAATGCACAATAGAGGGTGAAGTACATGAGATTTGGAATGCTCCTTCATTCGATTCCTAACTTCTGCAACCATCACCATAGCCATTTGAATATTTTCTCTACTTGCTCTTCCCCATTCTTATATATCAAATGACATGGAACTTAAACCCATAGCATATGTAGCGTTGGTTGATTTTCACCATCTAGACAATGAGATTGACCACTGCCAATGAATCTGTTATCAATTCCCCAATGGCTAAATAAGTTACAATCAAGCAACTCCAAGAATCCCTTTTTTCTAAGAGTAAACAAGGCATGACAACACAATGCCATCTTGTTCAACTTTCTTAAATGAACACCAACATTTTTTCTCATTAACGACAAAGTCAACGATGAAGACTTTGTTGCCCTTGCCATGCATATATACCTCATATTCATTCTTCTCACCATCACTTGAAATTTTTTTAGATTCACAATCAAATACCTTCTTGAACTCTTCTTGGAATATTATAAAATTAGCAGGAGTATAAAAATTAGTTTATTGCAATTCAATTGGATGATTTGATACCAACGGTGGCTTCATTGTTAAACCTTTGAAATCTTCTGTCTCTTCATCATTCTGACAAGAATCCAATACTCGATCATATTGTTGAACAAACTTAGATAAAGGTGTTTGAGCATTTATGGAGCCATCAAAATAAGAATTCATACTTTCGACTCTTTAGCTTGTTGACATGTTGACCCATAATATATGTCTAAGATACATAAGCATCTAATGCTGGCGAACTTCATACATCATCTTACACAACCAACTTTCACTCGCTATTTCATATTTTTCCTTCAATCCTATACACTGCTTCTTGAACTCTTCTATACTCCCACATTTGTTAATCCACCAATAATAATCTTGGAATTGCTCAACACATCTCAATTTCTGCAAGTGTATTAATGCATTTTTCCTTATATGCCACATACAAAATCTATGTAATGTGGAAGGAAAAATATTTGCAATTGCTTCTCGCATGGCCATATCTTGATAAGTTATAATTGATATTAACATTTTACCACACATGCAATTTAACCAAGTTTGAAATAACCACTTAAAAGTTTCTGCAGATTCATCAGAAAGCAAAGCACAACCAAAGAGTGTAGATTGCCTATGATGGTTGATGCTAGTAAATGATGCAAAGGGTATGGAAAATTTATTTGTTCTGTATGTTGTGTCAAATATTAATACATCACGTAATTTTAAATAAGAGGATCTAGATCTACCATTAGCCCCACAAGACTAGTTTCATCAACTTGAAGTTAAAACAAAAAAGTAGGATCACTAGCCATCTTTTCTAAAAAGGACCTAACAATTGCTCTACACTCCTATCCAATATTGTTTCTCCTTTTGCTTTTGATTAAATCGTTACAAAATTGACTTGTGACATTTTCTTCTCCCATTTCAATAACTATAACAACAACCTTGCATGGGCACAAGCCACAATTATGCAATGTCGATATCATTTCTATGGTAGAAGATACTTGCTTATGTGATCTTAACTTTCTCATCATAAATAGACTTGCCATTACATGATTTTATTCATTTTGAATCTGTTTCACAACCTAATTTCCCTTGGCATTTTCACAAATATACATATGTGCTTCTCAACCTTGTTGACTCTCCCATCGCTATTTCACTTCTCTTTCAGCCTCCTTCCTTGTTACGACTCGGTTCCCGAATCCCTACAGGACCTAAGATTGGCTCAACTTAACTAATCCCAAGACCCAGTCATCCAACAAGAAATAATCGAAAAACAGGAAAATAAACCACATTCACTATGCAAGGTAACTAACAGTAAAAGCGTACTAGTAAAGGAAGTAAAAACTGCTAAACAGTACATACTACCAGCACAACAGGAAAGTAGAACAAAAGTACAGTAACAGGAATGGTAAACAATTCTGAAACTCACTAACAGAAGGGAAGTACTACAGCAGTAAGAACTATTGCTGGGCTCGACTGGGCCCAGTACCCTCTGCAGCCGGTGACTCGAGTTGCTCAACTCCTGGACCTGTAAAGGGTTATGAGTAAACGGAGTTAGCGAACGCTGAGTAGAGTGGTAACCAAACTATCTAAAGCAGTAAAAGCTAACAGGTAAATTTATCTTTTCCAATTATGTTATTTTACAAGTAATTCCTTTTCACTCATTGGTTTACTTCCAGATTTCTTTCTTGATCTCGAATTTCCTCGTGGGAACGATCTTGATTGTAGTATTTTCCGAAGAGTAGAAGGCACACGTGGTGCTCTCCTGGCCAGGAGAGTCCCCCGTGGTAATCCTACACCCAGTTAACCACCTTGAGGTCACTGACAGACGTAGCGGTGACTATAGCACATGCGATAAGTGCACAGGTAGCTACCACACACTGGCATGCGGTCAGTCGTTTCCGCTAACAAGTACGCCCAAAGTACAGCACGGAACAGTATAGGGCCTAGCCCTCTAAGCAACAGGGGTCTAGCCCCTCAGCAACAGGTGTCTAGCCCCTCAGAACCAAACAAGGGTCTCGTCCCTCCACAGTCCGTGCACCCTCGTCTGACTACCCCGATTTACCCAGTGGGCCTAACAAGTCGGTGTAGGGTGGCTAACTGAACCCCGGGCCCCGTGGGGTGGCTAGCTCCCTCCCTACACTAGTATCTCTCCTCGGTATAGTGTATGCGAGGGCCAACAGAAGTTGGTGTAGAGTGGCCAATCCTAACCTCGAGTCCCAACCCAAGGGTGGCTAGCTCCACTCTACACTAAACAGGGGACAGTCGCTCTCCTTGGTATCACGTACTCAAGGGCTAGCACACTTCCCACTCACATTTCCAGACCTTTCCATTCATCCACAGGAGCTCTACTCTTAATTCCCCGTAGGGTTCATGCTCATATTCACCATATTATTCCATACCAGGTTTCATCATTCACAATTCCATTCTCGTATTGTACACATGCAGCTCATATTTCCACAAATTAACATATGCAACAAGTGATATCACAGGTAATTGTTTAACTAGCACAGGCATTTGATATTCCAATAGGCAGCTCATATTTATTAACAGGCAATTGTTTACAATTCTACTCATTCATTTATGATTGCAATCTCAAACACGCATACAAACAGTGCAACTATTTCTCATTCTAGGATTCATGCCACATCCTAGGGTTCTAGTTATCTAAGTTTCATAGATGCATTCACATTTTATAAGTAGAACAGGGGGAAACAACTCTACCAGACAATCTGGGAGTACTGGGGGCTCGAATGGCAGGCTCACGTGCCTCTGCAAGCCCCAGACACGCAACAGGTTGAAGTCCTATACCAAGGAAAAAATCACAATGGAACGTTCAAAATAGTATACAAGAATTTCTAACATGTATAGGAACTCATAAGGAAACCACAGATATCTCGTTTGCGTAAAACAGACCCCGATTGGACCCTAAACAGGTCAAAAACAGAACTGCAGAACCAAATCAGACGTCTGGAACCAAGTCCAAACATCTTAAAAGTCACCAGAGTCTCACCTCAAGTCCTTGCGTCGACCTCAGATATCCAGGACTCCTATTTGACCATTTGGACTTAGCTCCAGACATCCGACCTATACTCCAGTTGTCTGGGAATGCCTCCGGTAGTTTGGTAAACTGTCCAAATGTCCGAAACGCGTGGGAGGGCATGCTACGCGCCTTCCCAAAGCTGCTCCTACGTATGACAGAGGAGCACATCCTTATTTAGCCAAGCAAGCAGCTGTGGAAATGACGTACCTACGCGAATACCTGCTTTCGAACGTCCGGTGTCGTCACCAGACGTCTAGCCTGTCATTTGGAAGGCACTTCGGACGTCTGATATTGGAAAAATTCCAGTATCAGAACGAGCTCCCGCTCCTCTCGTCGTGCTCAGCCACAGCCTCTTCCTCTCGTCTGTAGCTCCGGCTACTGCAGGAAGTCGGGGATGGCTCCTCGACACTCTCCTCCTCCCGCATGCGTCGTGGTGACCGTGCGCACTCCGGTGAGCCTCTCTGAGCTCACGAGCTCAACCTCCTCCTTCTCTACACGTCGCTCCTCCTCCTCACTCTTGCTCCCTCTCTCTCGCTCATCTCTCTCATGGCAGTGGAGAGGAAGGAAGGTGGTGGGGGTGGAGTGGAGAGGAGAGGAAGGGGGAGAGGGCTCTTATATAGACAAGGGATTAGGGTTCGATGAGGGGGGAGAGAGAAGAAAAGGCGTTTGCTCGTAGCCAGCGCGCAGAACCAACTTCGCATACAGATTTTTCAATTTCCATACGTCTGGGAAGGGATCCAGATGTCTGACCAGACATCTGACTGACAGTCCAGACGACTTAAAAGGCTCAAACAGAATAGGTCTTTACATTCCTTCTCAAATTTTTAGATCCTTGATTGGAGCATATAATAGTACGAGCCACAATAAGTTTCGATCTTTTAGATTGTCACATCCAATGCTTATGAATGGAAAAACTTTTCATTATTGCATATTGATGACTCTATAATTATTAGCGTTAACTATATCAATTAGAGTTAATTTTGAGGGCACATGCTTATTAATGACATATCAAAATGGGCTTGAGAGCATGGCATGCATGTTGTGTTAAGATTGCTTGTAATTCATGTTTAACGACCATGTGTGCAAGTGCGTATTAAAATAGGTCCCAGATGAGCAATTGGACCATATGGATGGATCCGGATTGACGAACGGAGTCCAATAGACTAAAAATCACCTCAATCCGACCTCCGTAGCTCCCACAACAAGCTCGGAAAGTTCTGGTCGTTGATATGATGATCAATGGCCCAAAGCCAGCCACATGTCGCACATTAGTGCTCTCGCATCCACCGCCCTTTCTCCAACGTGCCTTCATCAAGCAATCTCGACCGTTTGTTCTCCATCCAACGACCGAGATGTCTCCACGCTCTCTGCAGCCAAAACATCTGTGCGACCATCCACGCCAGTAGCATGGCAGAGAGCACCTCAACCCACGCACGCAAGACACGCGTTCAAACCTTGGAGAAGATCAAATTAGCAGCGGGGGACGCACACGGTCGAAATTGAATCGTTGATAGACAATTGAGCGATCGAGAGGCGTGCTACGCAGTGCACTCTCGCGCATTCATCGCGCATGCGTCAGATGATGCGTGCCCCAATCGTGCTTGAGGCATGATTTGAGCATGCATTCATGCGTGATCTGGGTCGTCGATCATCGATCGGACGGCTCTGAGCCAGCGCACACGGATTGCGCGAGGGGAGAAGCATGTGCGCGTGATGGATCGGCGGAAGGTGGCCTTCATCGACACTTTTGGAATGGCTTTAGCGATGTCCTAGACATCGCTAAAGCCCCTGCCTAATTTAGAAACCCTTCCTTCTTTATAAAAACCCCCACACCCACTCCATTTATGGCATCCCTGACTAGCTTCTCCTTAGCTCCACTTAGCATGCCTTTCACACTCTCCCAAAGTTGCAGAGCCATCGATGGAAGCCCATCCACCGCCGTGACTGCCTCGCCTCTCCATTTCGCAACTCTCTACCCTAGTTTAATGCTTATGTGTTTTAAAGCTTTCCTCTAGCATTGTACTTGTGAAATGATTTTACGTATGCAATATATTTCCATTTGTTTCATTGTATCATGTTTCATGCATGCACAAATAATCACCATGCTATAATCTTAAGTCTCTAACCTTACTCTCTCTCTCTCATTTTCTCACAAGCAAACAAAGTAAAGATTTTTGTGATGCACTAAAGTAACAAACTAATCCAATTTCATGCCTTTTCGTGTTCGACGCTTGGACTCACCTAATCCGTATCTTCATTTAAAATTGATGTTGCAAACGCATACTATATCGACAGATTTAACTTAATGCATTTCGACGACGTCAGTTTTTGGCGTTGTTGCTGGGGAGGCAATGGATCTTTTTGTCACTTTTATCCTTGCATTGGTATTTGAATTTCTAACCCTCTTTTCTCTCTTGTTCTTTGGTTGCAGGAACTTGGTGCGTTGGCAACAAGAGGAGAGAGATCCACATTGATAGAGTCAGAGCAAAGTACAGTAAAGAACTTTTGTGAGTATCGTTTGACCTAGTGTAGTCTCATCTCTCAATTATCTAAAAAATTAAAAAAAAATTGCATCTAGGCTCGTGCATAAACCCTAGGTTAGTTGATTGTTTGCTTACTTAAAAATAAAAAAAGTATAAATTAAAAAAAAATGGCGTGGTGAATGAGTATTTGACCCACATCTCAAATCCATCATCCAAACAAAAAAAATATACACTCTATTGTTCCTGAAGAAAATCTTTTTGGAGTGTTCTTTTCTTTTTAAGTGGTGTTTGTAAAGCCATCTGTGCTTTGTACTTGGTCGCACCACTTCAACTAAAATCAATTCACCTGGTAGAATTGCATGAACTCTAGGGTGAATACATTAGGATTGTCTTTTTAGGGCCACATCATTCTCTCAAAAGGAAATCAACTATCATCCGTTGTATGCAAAACATTATGTGCCTACATAAACATTGTCTGAACCCATCGAGAAATTTCAACCCTAAAAATCACTAAAACAAGGACGAATCATTACAAGACACCACATCCTAAAAACCTTGCTTGAAAATCTTGTTTTGTTGAGTGCACACACACGTTCAATTGGATTAACTAAGAGGCACAACCCCCAACAACGCCTCACCACATCTCTTGAGCACAAGCACTAACCTAGCCCCATATTAAAATGGAGTAGACTAATCTAAGTCCTAGAAGAGTGATTGGGTTTGACAAGTGCTTGGCCTTAATTCCCATCGTAAAATCTGGTGTCTAGGCTGCGAGGAAGTGCCAAAAGATCGTAGTTGTGGGGTACAAAGGAACCGGCGGCGTGAGCCAAAGGAAGAACCTTCCCCTCAATCCCCTCGTAATCAACCTGGTCGGATTAACTTTGAGAAGGGAGGTTTAAGTGCTTGTAGACTTGATTACTTTTTCTAAGGCTTTTAGGTCACCTAGGTCTACACTATAGGGACTAGACTTGTTTGCTTAATTGTGCACACACTTTTCTTGCACTTGTCTCTCTCCGCACCTTTCATTATTCTTCTTTAGTGTATGCATGGAAGACAATCGCTTCATCCTGAGTTGTTTGTTTTAGAAAGGGACATTAGGAGGAGACTTGATTTTTCAAGGGATAGGATTAAGGAAATGGCTAACCCAAGAATTGAGGAGATTGAGGACCAACCTCAACCTGATGCTATGGCCATCATTTAGGCTCAAATCTCGGCCAACCACCAACTCCAACAACAACAGATCCAAACCATCATGCAAGCCATACACCGATTGTAGAACCCTCAAGGGCAACCCCCACTGAACCCACCTAACCCACCACAACCTCCCGAGGGCCAACCAAGGCCTCTTCATGATTTTTATGATTCGTCTGCTATTCGGAACGAGACACATCTTAGGGTCCCCGAAGGGGGAGATGATTTTGAGCTAAAACCTAATGTCCTTAGCTTAATTCAAAGTCACTTTCATGGGAGCTCAAATGAAGACCCCTTCCAACACCTAAAGGACCTAGACCAAATCGCCCGGGCTGTGAAACCAAGGAACATCAGCTTAGATATTATTTTAATTAAGATGTTTCCTTTCTCCCTAAAAGACGAAGCTTCTCACTGGCTTAGAACCTTAGAGAGACCCATCTCAACCTGGGAGGAACTGAGGCATGCATTCTTGAAGAAATTTTTCCCCATAGATAAAACCAATGCCCTCAGAAGAGCCATTACCACATTCACACTACAAGGTAGGGAATAATTTCATGAGGCATGGGAAAGATTTAATGAATTACTGAGGAAATGCCCACACCATAAGGTTCCAAGGTGGTAATTGGCCCAGATCTTCTACCATGGTATGGATATGAACCTTAGGAATTTTGTTGATGCCTCATGTGGAGGCAATTTTCTGAACAAAGAAGAGGAAAGCATGTTCGAACTCTGAGTCCATGAGTAAGAATTCACTTAATAACGCCTCCATGACCCAATTCAACAGGTCCAAGCAACCCCGTGGTGGTATTTACGAAGTGCAAACTAATTCAGGGATAGTTGACATGGACATCATAACAAAGAAGCTGGATTGAGTTGAGATGGTAGACAAGAAAATTGATGAGCTTTTGAATGAATCCCAGACACCCTTGCAAACCTTCTCCCTAGCAAAGGGAGCTCACAATGTTGACTTAGTTTAGTTTATGAACCAAATACATTTGGAACAACCCCTGCCTATGTTCCAGGGAGGGACCTTTGCTCCCTCAAACCTTGACTATTCTTTCCCCTCCCCTTCGACACCGCCAACCTTGGAAGATGCCATTGCCATCCAAGGTTACTCTAAACCTGACCCTTTATCTAACACTTACAACGTCGGATGGCGCAATTACCCAAATTTTGCCTGGACAAACCAAAAATTGAACCAATTCTAGAACTAACCAAGGCCAAACCCTCCCTCCTATCAGCAAGGTCCACCTACTAGACCACCCTACAACCAGAATAGGGTGGCTCCTACACAACAAAACCAACTGGACACCCTGATCAAGATGATGGCTGAAATGAATAAGAAACATCAGGAGGAGATGGCTTTAGTGAATGGACAATTGAGTCAGCTACTGGATAGCAAACAATAGGGATCCCTTCCATCTCAGCCACAACCAAACCCGAGGAATGTCATGAACAGAGGCCACAATCCTTAAGGATTCCAACAAAATCAGGGGCAAGCCCATGTGATTCTACAAGCCCCACAGACACCCCTTGGGTTTGCTACTTCTTGTTCTTCTCAAGGACCTAACCTTGGTCCTAATGCCTCAGCCAATGCGGTTACCTTGAGAAGTGGCACCCAAACCCAGGATCCCAAATGGTCGACTCCTCCTGTGACCACTACCCAAGATAGTTGATTCCGAAGATGAGCGAGAGGAACCCAAGGATCAAGAACTTGACCTAATTCAAATCCCCAAGTCCCATACCCTGAAGCCTTGGATAAGGCCAAGAAGAAAAGAAACATGGCTGAGGATGAGGAGTTGTTAGAAATATTCAAATAGGTATAGATCAATATACCCCTCCTCAATGCAATCAAACATATCTTGGCTTACGCAAAGTTTCTGAAGGATGTTTGCACATCCAAGCATAAGCCAAGAACCCAAGCACCTAGGAAGGTAGTGCTATCTGAGCAAGCTAGTTTGGTGATATTGAGTAGCCTACCTCCAAAAAGGATTGACCTTGGAGAACCTTTGATCTCATGTAATATTGGAGATTTAACTTTTGATCGAGCACTCCTGGATCTAGGTGTTTCGATAAATATGATCCCGACTACCCTTTACCATCAGTTTGGATTTGGAGAGCTAAAGCTTACACCTATGACTATCCAACTGGTCGACCGATCTATGAAAATCCTGAAAGGGGTAGTTGAGGATGTAATTGCTCGGGTTAAGGACTTCTACTTCCTAGTTGACTTCTTAGTCCTTGACATGGAGGTCCCTGAACAGTTACAAAATACACCCATCATCCTAGGTAGACCTTTTTTGGCTACGGCCAAGGCTAACATCGATTGCGACATGGGATGTATGGAGATTGCCTTTGGAGATAGGAAGATGCAATTAGATATTTTCAAGGCAACAAAGTCTTTTGATTGCGGTTGGGTTGAGGAATGCCATCTCGTGGAAACTCTAGTTGAGGAATGCTTGATAGCAAGCTCTTTAGAGGACCATCTAACTGAACCAGCATTAGAGTACCCTGACCGAACCAGCATTAGACTACCCTGACCCACCCCAATCTCTAGAGGTTGTAGAACTTTGCTGAGCTAATTTCCACCAGCAACCCTCATTTGAGGAGATTGATGTCACTCAACTCCCCCCTTTCCCTTACCCATCAAATATTGTACCACCTGCACCTGAATTGAAACCTCTGCCCAACAACCTCAAGTATATCTTCCTAGGACCCGATAACACCTTCCCTTTGATTATCAATGCACATCTAACCAGGGACCAAGAGCTTAGGTTGACTACAACTCTTTTTGAATATTGGGCAGCAATTGGGTGGATAATCTCTGACCTAAGAGGCATTAGCCCTAGCTATTGCACACATAAAATCTATGTGGAAGACGGGGCTCGGCCTTCTCGCCAGATGAAAAGGCAACTAAATCCAACCATGAGGGAGGTCGTTAAAAATGAGATCATTAAATGGCTTGATGTGGGGATTATCTACCCGATTTCCGACAGCCCTTGGGTGAGCCCTACTCAAGTGGTACCAAAGAAGGCTAGTCTCACTGTTATCACAAATGACAATGGCGAATCCATCCCTACCTGCACCACAACCGCATGGCAGGTATGCATTAACTATAGGAAGCTCAATGAAGCTACCAAGAAAGATCATTTCCCTTTGCCATTTATTGACCAGATTCTTGAACGGTGGTAAGGAAGAAATACTTCTGCTTCCTGGATGGATATTCAAGATATAACCAGGTTGCTATTGCACCCAAGGACCAAGAGAAGACCACGTTCACCTGCCCATATGGCATGTTTGCATTCTGCCATATGCCATTCGGGTTATGTAATGTACTCGCTACCTTTCAGTGTTGCATGTTGACCATCTTTTCAGAGATGGTTGGTGAATATTTAGAGATCTTTATGGATGATTTCTCCATCTTTGGAGACTCATTCGACCATTGCCTTAGCAACCTGGAGAAGATCCTGAAGCGATGTATCAAGGTCAACCTTATTTTAAGCTGGGAAAAGAGCCATTTTATGGTTCAAGAAGGGATTGTCCTCGGTCACATTGTCTCGCATCGGGGCATAGAAGTCGACCGAGCTAAAGTTGACTTAATCTCCAAACTTCCACCCTTGAGCTCCGTTAAACAGATCAAATCTTTCCTAGGACATGTTGGCTTTTACAGAAGGTTCATAAAAGACTTCTCCAAGGTCTCCAAGCCCTTAACTGACCTTCTAGCCAACAATGTGCACTTTAACATGATACCTGAGTGCATCAAAGCCTACACTACTCTAAGGGACACTGTCTCGACTACACCTATCTTACAACCCCCAAACTGGTCACAAGATTTTGAGATAATGTGTGATGCATCAAACTTTGCCATTGGGGTCATCCTAGGATAGAGGCAGGAAAAGAAACCCGTGGTGATCTATTACGGTAGCAAAACATTGGATGACACTCAACGGAACTACACTGTAACAGAGAAGGAGCTGCTCGCCATAGTTTTTGGACTAGAAAAGTTCAGATCATACTTGTTAGAATCCTATGTCATCATTTATACTGACCACTCGGCTATCTAGCACTTGTTAGCCAAAAAGGATGCTAAACCCAGGCTAATCAAATGGATCCTGCTCCTGTAGGAATTTGACCTGGGAATATGCGACAAGGCCAGATCCAAGAATGTTGTAACTGACTACTTATCTCGACTTCACTCGAAACACATTGGACCTTCACTACCTTTGACTGATACATTTCCCGATGAGCAAATCCTGGCCGTGCAAGCCAAAAGTCTCCCCTGGTATGCCGACTTGGTTAATTACCTTGTGGTAGGGCAGATTCTGCACAGCTGGTCCAGACAGCAACAAGACAAGTTCTTGGCTGAAGCCAGACACTATCTTTGGGATGACCCCTTGCTGTTTAGACTCTGCTCTGATTAGATTATTAGGAGATGCATACCTGAGGAAGAGGTCCAAAGTGTGTTGTCTTTCTATCATGACCAAGCTTGTGGTAGCCACTTCTCTAGGAAACAAACGGCTGCAAAGGTTTTGCAATTTGGTTTTTACTGGCCATCACTATTTAAGGACGCACATAGCTTTGCTAAAACCTACGCTAGATGCCTGATTTAGTGACCATGACTAGAAAGGATATGATGCCTCTACAACCCATTCTTGTCATCGAAATATTTGATGTTTGGGGCATTGATTTCATGGGTCCATTCCCACCATCAAACAACTAATATATACTGGTCTCAGTTGACTGTCTCGAAATGGATCGAAGCCTTACCTACCCGGAAATGTGATCATAAGGCCGTCATGGACTTTGTGAAGAAGAACATCTTTTCCTGATTTGGGATACCCAAGGCCATGATCAGCGATGGTGGGAGCCACTTCATCAATGACTAGTTTTGTGCTTTGCTCAAGAAATATGGGGTTACTCACCGCATTGCTACCCCATATCACCCACAAACGAATGGGCAATCTGAGGTCTCAAATAGACAAATCAAGAATATTCTGCAAAAGACTATAATACCTGACTGGAAGGATTGGTCCACACGATTGGATGATGCCCTATGGGCATATAGGACTATTTTTAAAGACTCCGATTGGCATGTCACCATATTGATTGGTCTTTGGAAAAGCTTGCCGCCTTCTAGTTGAGTTAGAGCACCAGGCATACTGGGTTGTCAAACAATGAAATAAGGATTCCCATTTGGTCGGAGCTCAGAGGAAGCTCCAACTCTCTGAGCTTGAAGAAATTCGTCAGGATGCTTATGAGAATAGTAGACTTTACAAGGAGAAGATGAAAGCTGTTCATGACTGGTATATCACTAGGAAAACCTTCGATCCAAATCAACAAGTCTAGCTCTTTGATGCGTGGCTTAAACTCTTCCCCAGGAAGTTAAGATCTAAGTAGACAGGACCTTACCAGGTGGTCAGACCATTCTCAAACGAGGTGGTAGAAATTGTGGATCCTAAAACTGGGCAAACCTTCATAGTCAATGGCCAAAGATTAAAATACTTTCTTGCCCAGGACCCCCTAAAGGAAGTTGTAACCCTCATTGAGGGTTAAATCGGAGCTGCGCCCAGCTGGAGGCAATAAACTCAATGCTTCCTGGGAGGCAACCCAGAAGATTCTGGCTGATCGGACACATAGCTAAACTCAGGTGATTTCTTTCTTTACTCCCTTGCATACATTTATCTTCTAATGAGGACATTGTCCAACTTAAGCATGGGGGGGTGGTAAATTCATATTCTCTGAGTTCATACCATCAACTTGAATTTTTGAATTATAGTGTGATAAAAAAAAGAGAGAATTGGGAAAAGTAAAACTTAGGCATTAGAAGCTTGTCAATTGTAGGAAATTATACATTATGGACCTGAACACTTAGACACTTCAGGTCATTAGGCTTAATCAGCCTAGGTGTCCACTAAGATATGGATTTGGTCTTGAGTCCTCACCACCTCAATTTATATTAATCTGATAAAAAAAGTAGGGTCATAAGTATACGTTAAGGACCTGAACACTTAGACACTTCAGGTCATTAGGCTTAATCAGGCCAGGTGTCTACTAAAATATGGATTTGATCTCCAGTCCTCACCACCTCAACTTATATTAATCTGATAAAAAAGGTAGGGTGATAAGTATACTATTATCAACCCGCCCTCTGATTCGGGGGAACTTTTAGTCTAAGCATCTGCATACATTTTGCACTGACTCATTCCTCGACGATTCTAATAGAAATTGGGTAGCTAATGAACCTTCTAGGGTGGTATGGCTGGCAAGTTGTTGTGGGTAACAGCCCATTGGCCGGTTGTCCAGAACCCAGCCACAAGACCATTCTCTTTTACTATTGCCTTTAGGTAAATCTTAGATTAGGAAAGCCACCTACAAAAATAAGGAAGAAAATGAAAAAAGAAATAAGCCACACTTTGCCACGGGAGTATAGCTGGCAAGTTGTTGTGGGTAACAACCCATTGGCCATTTGTCCAGATCCCAACTCCTAAAATGCACAAAAAAATTCCAAAACACTTAAGGAAGAAGTGGGGAAGTAGAACAATCCAGGGAGATATACACTGGAAACGCCCTTATGTTGATCCCACACAAAATAAAAGTAGGAAGAAAGCTACCAGTTGGACAGATACACCTTTAGGCAACATCTTCTTTTCAGGTCACCTAGGGGCGTAGAAACTCGAAGTCTATTTTAATTACCATCGAATGAGTCTATCACAATTTTCACACCAAGATACTTAGCACTTAGAGTCCCTTTTTGAGTTATGGGTGGGTTGGATAGTCGTAAAAAGTTACCTAGACACTCTCAACTTCAAAAATCCAAAAAAAAAAAAAAGAAAAGATGAAAAAGAAAAAATATATATGCATATATGTGTGCTTAAATTTAAAGCGAGGACTTGAGCGGTCTGCATTTTGGCAGACACCCAGGCACTGTTTAGTCTCTGTGGATTAACATCTTAGTATATATTTCCTCCTGTTGATAAGCAACATACGCCTGAGCAACCAATTCTTAATTCTAGCTGAAAATAACATTTCAGATAACCTTTTGCTAAGGACTAGCAAAGGATGAGCATGAGGGTATGATGACTCTACAATTATTAGCATTAACTATATCAATTAGAGTTAATTTTGAGAGAACATGTTTATTAATGAAATATCATAATGGGCTTCAGAGTATGGCATGCATGCTGTGTTGAGATTTCTTGTAATTCATGTTTAACCACCATGTGTGCAAGTGCACATTAAAACAGGTCCCAGATGAGTAATCGGATCATACGGATGGATCCGGATGGACGAACGGAGTCCAATGGACTCAAAATCACCTCAATCCGACCTTCGTAGCTCCCACAACAAGCTCAAAAAGTTCTTGCTATTGATCTGATGATCAACGGCCTAAAGCCAGCCACGCGTTGCACATTTGTGCGCTCGCAGCCATCGCCCTCTCTCCAACAAACTCGGCAGTCCATTCTCCATCCAACGATAGAGATGTCTCCGCACTCTTCGCAGCAAAAGCAATCACGTGACCATCCACGCTCGCAGCATGGTGGAGAGCGCCTCAACCCGCGCATGCAAGACACGCGTTTGAGCCTTGGCTAAGCTCGAATCAGTAGCAGGGGAAGCACTCGATCGAAATTGAATCGTTGATGGATGATCGAGTAGTCGAGAGGCACGCTACACGGTGCACTCTCACACATCCATCGCGCATGCATCAGATGATGTGTGCCCTAAGTGCGCTTGAGGTGCGATCTGAGCACGCATTTACGCATAATCTAGGCCGTCGATTGTCGATTGGATGGCTCTGAGCCAACATACATGGATCGCGCGAGGGGAGAAGCACACGTGCACGTGATGGACCAACGGAAGGAGGCCCTCACCGACACTTTTGGAATGGTTTTAGCGACGTCATGGACGTCGCTAAAGCCCTTGCTTGATTTAGAAACCCTTCTCTATAAAAACCCCCACACCCACTCCATTTAGGGCATCCCTTCCTAGCTTCTCCTTAGCTCTACTTAGCATGCCTTTCACACTCTCTCGGAGTTGCAAAGCCATTGACGGAAGCCCATCGACCGCTGTGACTGCCTCGCCTCTCCATTTCGCACCTTTCTACCCTTGTTTTAATGCTTATGTGTTTTAAAGCTTTCCTCTAGCATTTTACTTGTGAAACGATTTTACATATGTAATATATTTCCATTTGTTTCATCGTATCATGTTTCATGCATGCACAAGTAATCACCATGTTATAATCTCAAGTCTCTAACCCTACTCTCTCTCTTTTTCTCGTTTTCTTGTAAGCAAACAAAGCAAAGGTTTTTGTGACACCCTAAAGTGACAAACTAATATGATTTCACACCTCCTCGTGTTTGAGACCTGGACTCACCTAACCTATATCTTCATTTATTGATGTCGCAAATGCATGCTATAACGACGGATTTAACTTAACGCATTTCGACGACGTCACATATGCATTGTAAAATTGATATGCATCATCTTTTGATTCAAACTCCATGCCTACAACAAGCTTCTCTCCTTACACATGTATCATTCTAGCATTTACTCCATTAGATTGGCTACTATTTGCATCCAATGCATTTATCTTATCCACTTGAATTTCATCTTCCAATGTATGATTCCCAACTTCAATTTCATCTTCTAATGTATGGTTTTCAACCTCAAGTTTAGTAACCAATGTGTAGTTATTGACTTCAGTTTCGTCATCCAAATTGTCTATTTTTTCCTAGAGGAAATGAATTTATAAGAAAGAACAATTCGCAAGGGAGCCAAAAATCATAGGAAAAGTAATGATTAATTGAATCTTTTAACTTGTTTTGAAGATTTTTTTTTCTGAAAAAGTGTTATGAAGATTATTAATCTAATACAATCTTTATGGAAATACATTTAGAGTACAAATAAATGAATTTTCTATCCTTAATAGGACTAGCATATTGTAAAAATTTCATTCGTCATCCCACGACCACACTACCAACTAGTTTAGCACCCCGAGATCATGGCTACAGTGTAGTGGTGACTGTGGCATGTGATACGATCGATTTTCACTTAACTAAGATAATTGAAGTAAAAATGCTTCGCCGTTGTATTAGTGTGGTGGAAAACCTTCGACCAGAAGATTAATCAATGAAAACTAACCATAGTGGTTAGGTCGTTTCCATAGGGAGGCTCAGGTGAACTAAAAAATCACAAATATTTCTCAATACTCATGCGCACACCACTAAGCACATCATTGAATATTTTATCACCCAATATATGTTGCATTTATGCATAGTGGGTGATTAAGCAGATAAGTAACCCAACACGGTCAGTAGGAGGATGGAGAGAAGGTGCGATGGCGACTGTGCGACTAGGGCTGGGCTTCATGGGGAGGAGGATGGTTGGAAGACTTGGAGACCCAAATATTGGACGAGAAGGGAGAGTAGACAGCTATCTCAACTGGGAAGGGGTGTTAGGGGTGGGATGAGAGAGGGTTGGGGGTGGACAAACGGAGATATCCTTTGCTTTAGATGTAGAAGAAGAGGGCACATGTAGGGTTTGCTAGAATCTCCTTGTTTGTTTGGCATGTGGAGGGCTTGGCCATAAATGTGACTCGTGTGCTAGGGCGGGGATGTAATCAGTGAAGGTGAATCAACCACGCCCTAAGCCGAAGGTTTTCGATGAGCCTCTGCTTCCTATGAATTTCGACCACACAGTTGATGTGGAGGTTCCAATATCAGAAAATATTCAGTCGGCAGAGATGGTGCTACGAGGTGCTTTGATAGAAGTTATGATGGGAAGCCCTTCTATTGAACAATTCCATCAACTGGTGAGTTCTATCTCCCTAATATCATCGGGTTGGAAGGCTGCAGCTATATCCCCAACACATTTTCTTGTATTCGATTTGGGGATGCTAGATGTGGAAAGGCTTAGATTTCAATCGAATAGTTTTGAAAATATCATGGTGCCGTGGAGGCTGGTATCTCCATTTGATGGTGCTTTGCCAGATCAACCCCCTCAGAGAGTAGGTGCTAGGCACATCAATCTTGAAATCAGAGGTCCACCGTTGCATCTGAGGTTGAGAGGTGTGGTAGCCATGATGATTGCTAGGTTTGCCAAATTATCTGATGATGCAGATGTATGTATAGGGGAAGGTGATGCTCGTGTTTTGAAGGTTGGCGCTAAAGTTTTCAGAAGTGGGTCTGTGCCAGAGAAAATAATACTCAGATGTGGAGGTTGTTCATGGCTTATTCGGCTGTCATTAGGTGACTATGAGAAAATATATCATGAACAGAGGCAAGATAAGACGTCTGTGGATGTGGTTGGCGATGAATAGAGCTTGGGGCAGGATGGCCACATTTCATTTGATGAGGCATCGGAATCAAAGAAAAGGAAAGATCATCATCATGAGGATACTGAAGGGGGTCTGATGATGAACATGGAGGGGGAAACCTTTGGTGTGGGTGACCAACAAATGTGTGAGGTTTCTGACAAAGTTTCCAATAATGAGATTGTATCGGTAGACAACAGTAAGGAAAGGTGTATTCTGGGAGTTCACAATCAAGTACCTTTCCTCGCCCCTGAAGAGTTAAAATTTGGGAAAGGAGTATGTCTAAAGAAGGGAATTGGGAGGTCCCCTTATATGCTTAGAAGGAGAAGAAAGGAAAATCAGACCCTATTGATGAAGATGTCATTGCAAATTCTCTTATGGTTGAATGTGTTGAGAATATGGCACAAGGGGAGATGCATCTCAAGGGATGAGAATCCTATCGGAATGTGCATGGGTTGCGCAACAGTGTGAGAAGAGCATCTCTATCAAGATACTTATTGGAATGGGAGATTGATTGTGCTCTTATTCAAGAGACACATTTAGAGGAGGGTACTGATGATGTCTGGAATGTGTTAAGGCAATCTAGAAGAGCTGAGTGTATTGCTCTGGCTGCAAGTGGGAGGTCTGGGGGATTGGTAGTATGGTGGAGAAAATCTTGTCTTAAAGTGACTTAAGTTCATATGGCAAGACATGTGCTCACATGTAGGTGCCAAAATAGCCAAGGGGAGTTGGATTGGTATATTTCGTGTGTGTATGGACCTTGTGCAGCATTTGCTCAGGGGGAGCTTTGGGAAGATCTGACTACAGCTTAGCATATGGTCCAAGCGAGGACTTGGCTCATAGGAGGTGATTTTAACTGCACCTTGACAAGTGGGGATAGACCAAATGGCATTGTTGATGAGGCTACCATTGGATTTTAGCTGACTATGCAAAATCTAGGCCTAACTGAATTTCTTGCCAATGGAGTGGAATTTACTTGGAGAAATGGGAGTCGACTGATGTCCAAACTTGGCAGATTCTTTGGCAATACTACACTATTGGAGAGGTTTCATCTGTCATCTGTCATGAGTTTGGATAGGCCTTTTTCAAACCACACACCAATTGTATGGGACAGTGGGGAGAATGCGGATGTGGGATCTTATTTTAAATTTAGAAGATCTTGGTTCAGGAAGGATGGATTCAAGGAAATGCTGACAAACTGGTGGAAGGCAAAGGCTATTGTAGGTTCAGCGACCCAAAGATTGGCTTCAAAGCTCTCGGATATGCATGTGATGCTGAAAGAATATGGGCAGACAGTGCAGGCTATTTGTGAATAGAAGAGAGTGGAGGCTTTGGCAGAGGTGCAGCAGCTGGATCTGAAAGAAGCTACGGTGGTTCTTAATGCTCAAGAATAGGATATGAGAAAATTTTGGCAACAAGGCATTGCTGAGGAGGACTTGAAAAAAGAAATGGATTGGCAAGAGAGATCTAGGTAGCTTTGGCTTAAGGAAGGGGATACCAACACAATTATTTCACCTCGCTACTAGTGCTAGAAGGCAGAGCAACTTAATATCTTCCATCAAAATTGGTGAAAGGAGAATTTCATCTATTTAGGAGATTAGAGTAGAAGCCTCGCGATATTTTAAGGAGGTTTCAAAGGCTGCTCCAAGGGGAGCATGGAGGATGGCTGCTGTAGATTTTCTTTGTGTAAATGATGAACAATCTAAAATGTTGGTGGCTCCTATTATTAAATAGGAGGTTATGGAGGCAATTAAAGAACTGGATAATGAAGGATCTCCAGGTCCAGATGATGTTCAAGTTTTATTTTATAAAGAAATGTGGAGCATTATTAAGGAGGAGGTTATGGGAGTTATACACGAGTTTGAAAATGGGAATTTCGATTTCGAATGGATAAATAAATCATTCCTTTTTTTGCTGCTGAAGAAGTCTAGAGCTGAATGTTTTTCTGACTTTAGGCCAATCACATTGTTGAATTCCATATACCTGATTATAAGTAAAACCCTTGCCAACAGATTGTGTGGTGTTTTACAAAATATGATCATGCCTGTTCAATCTGCTTTCCTGCCTGGGAGATATTTGCAAGAGTCATTTATTGTGGCTCAAGAGATGGTGATGGGATGGCATAGGAGAAAATGTAAAGCTTTTTTTTGAAAGGTAGATTTTACTAGAGCATATGATTCTGTCTTGTGGTCTTATCTATGGGAAATTTTTAAAAGGAGAAGGTTTCCCCCAATTGGGTTTAGTGGATGAAGAGATGCATCACGACAGCCTCCTACTCCCCATTGATTAATGGGAAACCGTGTAGAGCCTAGGTACAACCACAATGTGAGGTGCGGCAAGGATGTCCCCTAGCTCCATTGAATTTTAATCTTGAAGTGGATACATTATCCAGATATGCATGTAAATTGGTAGAGGATGGTTCGATATGGGGATACTCGATTTCGAATAGAAGGGCTTTGGCTCCTGTTCTCCAGTATGCTGGTGATACTGTATTTTTTGTGGAAGGAAGTGTAAGGGAATCCCAAGCCCTTTATCATATGGTCAACATTTTCGGAGAAACCTTTGGCTTAAAGTTAAAAGGAAGAAAGTCATCCTTGGTGTGCTTTGGTATGAATGGGAATGAACAGAATGTTATTTCATCTATTTTAGGTACCCCTTGATCTCTCTTCCAATCAAATACTTGGGGCTACCTTTGAAATGCACTAAATTGAAGAAAAGTGATTGGAACATACTTTTTGAGAAGGTGTCTGTTAAGTTAGATGGTTGGAGCAGCTGATATTTATCGAAAGGGGGAAGACTTATATTATTAAATTCGATGATTACATCAATCCCGGTCTTCTTTTTTTTTGTCTTTAGAGTGCCAAAGTCGATTTGGAAGAGACTCGATGTAATGCATAAGAGATTTTTCTGGAAGGGAACCTCTCATCAAGGTCAATTCTTTTAACCTGTCAAATGGGATATATTATGCTCGCCGAAGGAACATGGTGGCATGGGGATTCGGTCACTCAACGAGTTCAACGAAGCCTTACTATTAAAATGGGCGATCAGGTTGTTACAGGCGGAGCAGAAGCCGTGGACAGAGATAATTAATGAGATATATGGGTCTTCAAATGATGAGATGAATCGGTTGAACCCCATTAGATCATCCCTCTTTTGGGCTTCAGTGGTGCGTGTGTTGGCTGACAATTGGAACATGTTCAAACCGGTGCTAGGAAATGGGAAGAGCTTTCAGTTTTGGCATGAAAAATGGGCACCATTTGGGGTGATAAAAGACAAACACTGATGTGCATACATCTAAATAGCCAAAAATGTCTATTAATGCATGTTCTTAGTACCATATTAGCATCATGCATTGTAAATATTGCATAACATGCATAATCATGCATTTAGGTCAAATTGTATAAATTATATAGTAATTGTCTCCTTTTATGGCTAGGGACAGGGAGACTTTTAATCGGGGCTTCGGATGGAAGATCCAACATACAGATTTGATCAGGGCGACGATGGGAGTTCAACGACTCTAAGATCACCCTGATCGGACATCCGTAGCACCAGATATAGTCCGAGGAAGCTTAGAGATCAATGGCCAAGATGGTGTCAATCCGCACTTCAGACGACAAATTCGACCACACGAATGGGTTCGGATCAACGATCGCAGCCTAACGGCATGAAAATCGATCTAATCCGACATCCGTGGCACCATCTACAACAAAAAGAAGATGGATGGTCAGGATGGTGCCACGTGGCACCATCCCAAGCATCCGCACTCGGCCGCCCCCCTTCGCTCAACTCCTGAAGGCTTGAGTGACGTGAGATCTCGGTCGTTGGATGAAGATCCAACAGCCAAGATTAGCCACGCTCCAAAGCAGCGCCGTGCCTCAAACTGCTGTGTAGCGTAGTGGTTAAGGCACTACGCGTGTAAAGCGCACGTGTTCGAGCCGCCGTGAAGCGCTTCTTCTCGCGTGGACGTGCACGATCTCGACTGCGCGATTAGCTGCAAATGACCCAGATTGTCCAATTGGGCGCACATGCAATTGGACGCCCCATTTTACACCTGATCTTACGCGTTGGTGCGCGAAGCTGAAGCAGGCAAGGAGTGATCTGAGCAGTCCGATCTCGCGATCGGACGACTAAGATCCCGATCATCCAAGCAGTCTCAGATCTCGATCGGATGTGTGCACGTGTTGCACGTTCCTCCTCCTCTCCCGTGCGGGATCGGCATGTGCACACGTCTCCCACGATAGGTCTTTAGTGACGAATAAATCGATCACTAAAGACTTGATTTTAATGTTTTTGAATATGGAATGACCAAATTGCCCCTAATCCTTACAACTATAAAAGGAGACCCCTACCCTACGAAATTCTCATCCCTTCCTCTCTTCTCTCGCCCCCTCCAAAGCTCTGAGAGCTTGTCCCAAACCCAGGATGCTCCTTTAGAGTAAAAATTAGAAAATTTCCACCTTCTCCCCCCTTCATGGAGCATCCCGTGGTTGTCCTCTCACTCCATTTGGGAAGCGGATCCCGCGACGATGACGATGTCTTGCCTTGCCCCTGGTTCCTCCTGCTTCGTCCTCCTTCCCGCTCCATGCTCCATCTTCCAGGCATCGCTCCGTCCGGTTCGTCCTCCAAGCAATCGTCGAGGAGGATACTTCTCTCTCCATTCTCTTTACCACATTCTAGAGTAGATTTACTGCTTTCTAGCATAGATTTCCTGCTTTCTAGTTGTAATGATTAGTGAATGAACAACATTTGATGATGAAATCCATATTTATTCTACCTCACTTTTGTCTTTATTTGTAATATTCTCTCTCTCTCTTCGATTTATTATTTGTTAAATAGATAGCTAGTTTTCGACCAGTTAATCTATTTCGTGACAAACAAAATAAACACATATTTATAATCAAACGTCCGCCTCCCTGTGTTCGACTTGGAATTTCTTTATGAATTTCGGTTAAAATTTATCTGTTGATGGATTGCTTCGCTAATCGAACTACAATGACGGGTTTTCAAAATCCAATTCCGATTGCATAGTTTTCCACTATACAACAAACACCCATTTGCATATTCAGCTACTCTTGATAAACAGGAGAT
This sequence comes from Thalassia testudinum, assembly GCA_037157565.1. Lineage (NCBI taxonomy): Eukaryota > Viridiplantae > Streptophyta > Magnoliopsida > Alismatales > Hydrocharitaceae > Thalassia > Thalassia testudinum. The sequence continues at coordinate 51,569,264 of JAZHRO010000035.1, read as the reverse complement.
GGTGAAGGATTATTGGGAAGTGGAATCCAGCCAATGGAAAATCAATAGTGTTGATGCTTACGGCTATGGAACAAGAACTTGGGATGATAATGAACGACTATTGCAGGAGCTGAGTGCCTTTAGGCCCACACCAGAGGAGCGAGATACATATAAGTGGAAGGGGATTTTTACACCGGCAGCAGCATATGAAAAGATCACAATTTTATCCCGTTCGGCGGAGATTGATGCGATAGGGAGGAAACTACGGAACTTGAAAGTCCCTCTGGAGGTACAATTTTTTTTGTGGTTATGCAGAAGAGATGGATTGATAACGGGTGACTTGTGCCATAGGAGGATGGGTACTCTTGCCCAATTCTGTCAGCTATGTGGATTACATAACGATAGTAGCCGACACATCTTTTCTTCGTGTACGGTGACAGATTATGTGTGGAGAGCAGTCTGTAGGGAATCGATCCCCACCTGGGAAAATTTATGGGATTGTTTTTTACTATGTGATAAGCCACATGTGTCTATGGTGGCGGTGTTATGGTGTGTTTGGAGAGAAAGAAATGAGTGGTTATTTCAGGAGAGGCCGGTGTGTGTGGAGCATATTGTAAGTAGTTGCTGGTCTCTCATACATATGTGGGGATCGACCTTGTAATCTTTTTCTTTATCTATAGAAAATAAAAGCTCTCATGGATAGCTATCGGTGATTCGATAGCTCTCCTTTCAGTTTCAAAAAAAGAATAACCCAACACAAATATAAATTCATGACTAGGCAACAAAGATATAACAAAATTATGTTCCCACCAATTAGTTCAAATCAAATTTATAGAGATGGACCGATGAAAAAGCATGGATGGATATTGCTTAAAATTTAAATGAAACAAAAATATCCCAGTTCAAGCAAAATAAATCAATATAATTAATTCAAAAGAGGTAGCCAAGATCTTGGCCCACAACATGGATAGAAAACAAAAAAAACTAATGGGCTGCATAGGCATAATGTTGGTGCAAGAGCATTACGATCGTTAATTTTGATGATAAAAAAGTAGTTGTTATTTAACATTTGCAATTTGAGCGTGAGTTTTAGGATAATTGCAAATGGATACAAGTGTGAAGGAGCTCAAGCTCACATCCATGGTGGATTGGAGGAACTTGATGGATGAGAAGGAGCTTCGCTTGGAGCGAGAACTTGAAGAAAGGAGATAAAAAATATGATAGAAGTTTATTTCATACATGTACTTTATTTTTGTATCTTTGTTCCTTGCTCTTTATTTTGTTTAAATTATATGTTAAAGAGCCCAAAGTAACTAAACAATAGTCTGAGGAACACTTACTCAATCCTAGGATACTTAGACTTCTCGTAGAAAACTTAGAAAACCAAAATAGGTTTCAGATAGCCTGATCAGACATCCAATCTGGACATCAGACATCTAATCTTAAATGTTAAGACATTTGACTATTTGATTGGATGTCCAAAATACTTAGGCTGGAAACCACTCTCTATCTACCAGTTTCAGACATCTGATGACCTTGCCAGATGTCCAACTAGAGGACTGTTGGCTTGTCAGACCTAATCTTAGAGGATTAACCCTTAATCTGACCTACATGCACTTTTAGACATCTGTAGAGTTCCTCAAATGTTTAATAAGTAGACGTTAGGCTTAGATCTGACCCAAATCACTTTTTTGTTAGACCTAATAGCCATTTAGCCTTGGGAAATCAATTCCCACAGTGAATCCTATTTCCAAATGTCCAGACTTTGTGCCAGACGACCGACCTGTCGTCTGACCAACACGACCTAGAACCCTGTTTAGGTCTGGACAAAATAGGAAGGAAACTTGTCTAGAATTAGACATCTAATTTGTTTCACAAACATCTTATAATTGATCTTTAGACGTCTATCTTGATCTAACCTTAATCAGATCTTCCACCTTCTAAATCAGACGACCGATCCCTAGATCAGATGATGACCTAGAAGTTTGATAATAGATTCAGACGTCTGATAACCCTGTCAAAATCATAAATGATCCTAATTTCTGCCTGATTTACCTTGGATTTATTCTTAACAGCTATAGAAGCCTTCTAAGGAATTCCAAAGCCTTCTTAGGACCTCTATAAATAGAGGAACACCCTTCCTAAGCTAACATACATCTTGATATACTACTTCCACACTCATATTGTGTAAAATTGATCTAGAGAGGTGCTCTTGCCTTAGTCTACATCTTGAGAACATCTTCCCAACTGTGCGCCCACTCTTCCGCCTATGAATACGAGAGCACAGTAGTGCCATCGCATGGTTCACGCACTCCGACTTCCATCTAAGGTAAGTTTCTTTTTCCTATAGTAGCTAGATTTACACTTTACTTTGTGGCTCTATAGGATTGTTGTAATTTTTCTTCATAGTTGGGTATTCGCTTGGCGAATTCCCATCTCCTTCATGGGACAAAATACTCTTCGTGAAGAGGATGGTTTGAGGTACACTACCCTCGTATAAGTAGTGTGATTGTAAGAGGTTGAACTACTCTCATTTGAAGTAGTTCATTAGTGGATTTGATCGACTCAGTTAATTGGGAAATCCTAAACCGAGAGGTTTAGGTGATGGTTTTTACCCGAGTTTGGGTTCCACCTAAAAATCCTCTGTGTACTTGTGATTGCATTCTTTTGTGAGATTGATTATTATATTTTCTTATTTTATTTTATATCACGCAAATCTCACCCACCTTCGTCAAAACATACACATAAGACATTAGGGGCATTCAAATCTCTGGAGCAAAGGAAAAGAACAAATATAACAATATCTTGCCTAATAAATAATCATGAAAATATCCCAATAGTGATTTCAATTAGAAAATGAGAGAAAAACAAATGTGGTCATTACTATAGAGAAATAGGGGAATTGTGGGAGAGACCGCGTGCACATGGGACGGTGTCCAACGATGGTGAGCTAGATGGAGATGCGTCGGAGGAGAGCATCTCGATGGTGGTGGTGGCACTAGTTGAGGCAGCTAGAGGCAGCCATACAGTGGTGAAGAGGTCAGCGATAATGGATTATCGTAGAGGCTATGGGCTACGCTTGGAGGCTATGTTGATAGCGGGCTTGACGCGGTTGTGTTAGCAGTGAGAACGATGGTGGGAAATGGTGAGGGTAAGCATGGGAGGCAGGTGGCATATGGGTTCTTGCAAAGGAAATGCGAGGAAGGAGGAAACAAAGGATAAGAAGAGGAAGCGGAAGGTGGGTGTAGGTGGAGTGGCATAGGAAAAGGTTATGGTGCTCTCTATCACCAAGCACCACCAGGACAAAGGCAGGGTTGAGGTGATAGCAGACTGTGCAAGCCCATGGTTCACGCTTCTTCCATGGGGTACTCAATGGGCATAGTGCAGGTGGAGAAGATCCTTCCCTCTGAGAGAGAGTGATTCCTTTTTTTAAAACCACGCAGCCTCTCCAGATCCATAATCTTCGCCTGATTTCTTAATCGAAAATGGTTGGCGATGGCTGAGCCTCAATTATGCAAAGACTTGGCAATGTTCGAACATGAGAATTGCTTTGAAGAGGTAACGGGGGATTTATGAATACCCCTTCCCTGTCACGCTATTTTCGTTTAGGTCTAGCGACCTTTAATTTGATACCTGGCTACACTAAATAAAATTGTAAATTAAGAATAATAACTTTGTCTACAAGTTAAGTTAATAAACACTTAGATCTATGCAATTAAAGATTAGGAAAATGTAATTAAGATGTACTTAGGTCAAATAATTATCCAATAAAATGGACTCATCAAATGCCCCCATGCCTAAGTTTTGCTAGTTCCAAGGAAAAATCCATGTAGAATCCCAAAACTCTAGGCTAGAATTAGCCGTCAGGGTGCCTCAACATATCTCACCTCTACAAATTAGTTTGAGATACAACTCCTTGACCTTAAGGTATCTTAATACCAACTAAGATACAGACTTGGTTAGCAGAGGTTTTGGGTCGCCGACAATGGTTTCTTAAACCCCTAAGCCTATGCTAAAATTTGTTGGTCCCAGAGGTTTAAGCATTCGTGCATAAGTGTGAGTGGTCTTTATTCAATCTGCAGATGAATGAATTTGCGTTGGTATGATGGCCAACAAAAGAGAGTAGGGAAAGATTTTGTGATTTATCTTTTGCAATTTTTTTGTTTGATCCATCTAAGTCTAACCTTAGATCAACTATCAACACGGTCTGTATCATATTCATTGTCTCCATCACCAATCCTCGAAGGGTCCTTAGCATTTGATGCTTCGGGATAGCATCACCCATGGAAACCCCAAGAACCCCTGGCAATTGACACTTTGAGATAGTGCCATACATGGAATGCTTAAGCAAATTCAGGCTTTTGGCAATTAGCACTTCGAGATAGTGCCACCCATGGTACTTGAACCACACAATGCGCTTACATGCTCCCAGTATGATGGATATCCTATGAGACAAGCACCGAGGAGGTGACATGTTATGATCACATCTTCAAGGAGAGTATATACTTCACCTCTCATGCGGTAGGAACTCCTCCAATCAACTTGTGTTTTCAAGCTTCATCTAAGTTAGAGCCTAGAGAACCATATTTTCTTCAAGAAAAGGATTAAGGCGATCACCTTATTAGGCATTCTGAACACAACCATAGTGAGTGTAAGGGTGGATGCCTAGGTTACCAAGACTCTCAAACAAAAGCGTATAAAGGGATATCAAATATTTCCAAAGTCCTTGACTTAATACCTTAGCTTCGCAACATCCTCAACCACATGAGGAACAATTTGCATCTTAATGGATACTCAAGCTTTTAAGCTCTCAGAGGCCTAAGGGTCTAAATATAGTACCTCTCATCTATCTCTTGAGGTAAGACACTTAAGGCCTTATCTCTTCATTCAATCCAGTCTAGAATTTTAGTACTAGTTCATCCAAATGCATGTAAATATTTATAATTACTATAAAACAACCTCAGGTTAGACCCCCCCTATGCCTAATCATGACAATGTCCTCGTTGGGAAAAGTAAAGACATAAAAAAATATCACCTGAGTGCAAGAGTGTAAGGAGCTAAGGCTCCTAGAGTAGAAGTGCATCCACAACCTAGCCATTATCAAGAGTTTTGTAAGGTTTGAGATGTTGGCCATTTACCTTGAAGCACTCTCTAGAAGTGGGGCTCTAAATCTCTGCTGTTCCATAGGGGGAGGCTTCTATAACAACGTACGGCCCATCCCAGTGGAACTTGAGCTTACCAAGAAATAATTTGAGCTTGGAATTGAAAAGCTAAACCCACTGGTTGGGCTCAAGGGTCTTTCTAGTGATGTGCTTGTCATGGAAGACCTTTGTATTGGTGCAAGGGCACCACGATTATTTATTTTGATGACAACAAAACACTTGGTATTTTACATTTGCTTTTGAGTCCTAGATTTCAGGTAGATTGCAAATGTTACAAGTGTAAAGACGAAGATCAAGCTCACATCCATGGTGGATTGGAGGAGCTTGACGGAGAAGGAACATTGCGAGGAGCGAGAGCTTGAAGACAGAAGAATATGATAGATGTTCTTTTGTCTTGTACTCTATAATCGTTGTTTTCATTCTTTGCTCTTTCATTCTGTTAGATGCATGTTAAAGAGCCTCAAAGTATTAACATTGTACTCCTCGGAATACTTGCACAATCCTAGGATACTTAGATTTTCCGTAGAGAACTTAAAAAACCTAAATAGGTTTCAGACAACCTTATTAGATATCTAATCTGATAATCAGACATCTGATAGTGAACTTTAAGACGTCTGAATGTTGAATTAGACATCCAAACTTTTAGGGCTAATCTTAGAGCCTTCTGTCTGTTGATTTCAGACGATCGATCCTTAGTCCAGACGTCCAATTAGTGAAATGTTGGCATTCACAATATGTTCATTGAGAAATGACCTTTAGGCTTCTATCAGATGTTCGTAGAGGACCTTAGACATCTGATAAAGTGACCATTAGCCTCGATTGAGCCAAAATCACTTCTATTGAGACTTATAGCCATTTGTGCCTTGGGAAATCCATTCCCGTAGTTAATTAGGTTTCCAGACATCCAGACCTTGTGCCATACGTTCGATATGTCGTCTGACTGAATTACACTAGAACCCTATTTAGGTCTGACTCAAGTCAGTAAGGAAACTCGTCTAGGATTAGATATATAATTTAGTTTCCAAACGTCTTAAGAGTATCTTCCAGATGTCTAATGACCCTGTTAGTATCATTAATGATTTTGAATGCAGCTTGTTTTGCCTTGGGATGATCCCCAATGGCTACCTAAGGCTTCCAAAGCCTTCCTAAGCTTTCCTAGGCCCTCTATAAATAGAGGAGTACCCTTGCCTTGCAAATATACACCAAGCAAAACCATTTCCACATCAAGTTGTGTCAATTTGATCATTAAAAGAGATCTAGCTCTCACAAGCTTCAGTTCTACATCTTGAGAGCTTTCCTCTCGCACACACCTGCTCTCCCGCTGTCGTTATGAGAGCACCGTCGTGCCATTGCGTGGATCACGCACCTACATCACTTGTCGAAGCACTTCCACCAAAGGGAAGATCCTTTACCTATGGTAGCTAGATTCAATTGTTTACTTTGTGGCTCCATAGGATTATTGTAGTTTATAATCTTTGGTTGGGTATTTGCTTTGCGCATTCCCATCTCCTTCGAGAGACTAAATACCCCTTGTGAAGAGGAGGGGTTTGAGACACACTACCCTTGTATAAAGTAGTGTTGTTGTATTGAGGTTGAGTCACCCTCATTTTAAGTGACTTGGTTAGTGGATTTTGATCGACTTGTTCGATTGGAAAATCCTAACTCGAGAGGGTTAGGTGGTGGTTTTCACACGATTTGGGTTTCCACGTAAAAATCTTTTGTGAAATTGTGTGATTGTATCTTTTGTGAGATTGTTTATTTGCTTCCCACTTTATTTTATATTCCGCAAATCTCACCTCCTCCTGTAGGAATCAACACTTTGTACGTTGTTGTAAGCTTGGGAGGTTTCATAGGCTTCATTGCGCAACTCCTCAAGCTCACTTTGCTTAAGTATGCGAATCTTACCCGCTCTATCCAGATTTAGATAACATTCTTAATGGTCCAATAGGCCTTGCGCTAGATCTCAATGGGTAGGTAGCAAGCTTTATCATGCACCATTTTAAAAGGTGACATGCCCAAGGGAATCTTATAAGTTATCCTATAGGCCCAAAGCACATCATTCAACTTTTTCGACCAATTTTTTTCTGTCAGGCCTAACAGTCTTTTCCAAAATTCGTTTGATCTCCCTATTTGACACTTCGACTTAGTCACTCTTTTGGGGATGGTAAAGTGTGGCTATCATGTGATTGACTCCCAAACTTTGGAGTAGTCGTGTTAAGTGTGCATTCTTGAAGTGAGGTCCTCTATCATCTATGATAGTCCTTGGGCATTCGTATCGAGAAATGATATTAGCCCTAACAAAATCCATGACCACAAAATGGTCATTGGTTTGTGTGGGTATGGTTTCTATCCCTTTTGATACATAGTCCACAACCACAAGGATATACTCATATCTGAAGGACATAATAAAAGGACCCATGAAGTCGATGCCCCAAATATCAAATATCTCTACGGGTAGAATAGGCTGTTGAGGCATCTCATCCCTTTTCCCAATGGTTCCCGTCTGCTAGCAGCGTAGACATGCATCCACAAAAGTATGTGCATCTTTGAACAATGTGGGCCACTAAAAGCCAAATTGAAGAACCTTGTGGGCAGTCTTTTCCCACTAAAATGCCCTCCATAGTGGAGGTTATAGCAAAAACTCAGAACACCTTTTTGTTCTTCCTCAGGGATGCAATGGCAGAGTAACCGGTTGGTGCCTATTCTAAACAGCTCAGGTTCTTCCCAGTGATAAAATTTAGCTTTGGCAAGAAACTTGTCTCGCCTTTGCTTGTCCTAAGTACTGGGGGTAATGCCTGTGACCAGATAGTTTACTATATCAATGAACCATGGAGATTTGGCCTCCATGGTCATCAGAGCCTCATCGAGGAAGGCCTCGTGAATATTTCCAGTGGGGGTTGATGCCTCAATAGGGATCATAGACAAATAATTTGCTACAACATTCTCAACCTTTTTTATCCTTGATTTCTAGGTCAAACTCCTAGAGTAGCAAAATCCAACGAATTAGTCTAGGTTTGGTGTCCTTTTTAGCAAGCAAGTGCTTTAAGGTCAGGTGATCTGTATATACCAAAACCTTGGACCCCAATAAATAAGACTGAAACTCTTCCAAATCAAACACTACTGCGAGAAGTTCCTTCTTAGTAACAGTATAGTTTTATTGAGGATCCATAAGGGTCATGCTGGCATAGTGTAAAACATGAGGTTTACCATCAACCCTTTGACCTAAAATTGCTCCCATGGCAAAGTTAGATGCGTCGTACATATGCTCAAAGGGGAGGGTCCAATCTGGTGGTTGGAGGATCGGCGTAGTAATAAGGGCCTTCTTTAAGACTTGGAAGGCCTTGCCACATCTATCATCAAACTCAAAGGAAACATCCTAGGCTAATAGGTTGCAGAGTGGCTTAGAGATTTTACTAAAATCTCTAATGAAGTGCCGATAGAATCTAGCATGGCTAAGAAAAGATCTAACTTGACGAACATTGGTGGGCGGTGGAAGTTTAGAGATGAACTCGATTTTGGTCTTATCCACCTTTAATCCTCTCTCGAAAAGTACATGCCCCAAAACAATGCCCTGCTAGACCATAAATTGGTTTTCTCCTAGTTGCGCACTGATGTGTAATTTCTCAACATAATTAATTATGGTTAAAAGTCTTAATTAATCACGTAAGAAATGACTTAAGTTAACTCGAATCGTTGTCATTTTGGTAGTATAAGGTCAATTTAACCTAACATTTAGATTTAAGTTCTTTTTAACTAATTGAGTCCAGGTCGTTTACTAAAAGGTATATTTGTAATCCTAATTCACCATTTTTATTAATTAATATTAATGTATAACTTATTACTATGATAATTACAATATATGTTAAGCACATGAATATTTGCACAAAAGAATAGACAATTAAATCATGCAATTATTCCATTATAGAAAAGAAATGTACATGAATGATTTTGCAATAAAATCTAAGTTGAAGAATGTTTATTACAATTTGTACAAAATTACAAGGCATAAGAAAAAATGTTTACATGAATAGCATAAGAAATGCCTTTGAGCAATTAGAAACAAAGTACTAAAACATTCTTCTCTCAACCTTTAAGTTGCCTTCTACACCATCAGACGTCTGTTCAAAAGGTTGGATGACTTAAGAAATAACAATTAGACCATATTCTTTCTTTTCAAATCAACCCTTCTCTTTATTCTCTTTAAGCTTTCTTTCTTTAACTTCATTCCTTCTCTCTTCACTACACTGCACTCTTATTCCCTTAGCTTCATCTCTGCCCCTCTGTTTCTTCCCTTATTCTTCACTCAGCCAATTTATTACTTCAACCCTTTTCTCTTTCACTGTGCACGAACCCACACTTAGTCATTTTAACAAAAATTTGTTAGTGGGCGGCCCATGCTTTTCGAGGATACACAATGCGCACATGGGGACGGGACCAGACCCTACTCAGCCCAGGCCTAGTTTTTATTAGGTGTATTTTTGTCGATTTAGCCATCCATGCACAGTCTCAGGCCCATTCAAGCCCACACATGCTTGCTCGCCCACTCAGGCACACACACACACATGCACATGCACACACGCGCTCAAAGGTTCAGGTGCTTAGAGGAATAGGTGCAGCCAGTGCTTGATGACTGAAGTGCTAATTGCACCGCAAAAATACACCTGCAATTGTGCCATCTTGTGCTATTTCCTAGCATTACCAGTGCATATTAGGTATCCATAGTCGCATTTGTAAAAATACACGCATGCATGCATTTAATTGAGAGGGGAGGAGAGTGAATAAAATGGCCATGAAATTAACGTTTTCCTCAAGTGCTGCTTTGCAAAATTCACCATCTTATTTTTTATTTTTATTTGACTTTGAATTCTTCTCGCGGCTGCAAGACATGGCCTCTTCTTCCTCACGCCTTGCTCTGCATAGTAGCTTGCCCTGCAGTAAGCCACTCCCTGCCAAGACGCATGCATAGCCATGCACAGCTAGGGCATGTCTGTGCATGCCTTCTTCCTCGATAAAATTGGCACGGCTTCTTCTTTGCAAGTTGAGCCTGGTCCACAAAAAAAACCCACACTGCAGCTCCTCCCTTCCAGGCTACCTCCTCCCCTCTCCCTCCATATGCAGCCTCTCCTCCTCTGAGGAGCCACTCTGTGGGTAGGAGTACCTCATTGTGGTGCACAACCACCACCGTAAGTCCACCACCGCCCAGCTCATCAAAGAGCCGGTGGGCGTGGTGGTTCTCTTCCCTGATTTCTTCGTTTGAAGCATTTCTGCCATTGCCACAGGAGCTTCAAGCTTTGAAGCTCAAAGCTCCGCAGCGGTAGCAGCAGCGCAGGCCACCGTGCGCCCGCACGTAGGCCACCGCGCATCCCTGCAGGCTGCCCTCGCCTCCCGCTTCTTTGCGTACAACCACTTCTCCGTGCAAGCCACTAGTCGGCGCAGCCTCTTCCGCACGCGCGCCGAGCCGTCCACGCCTCCCGCACTCACAGCACCAGATACGTCTGGTCACGCGGCTCGCCCCGGCACTGTAGCCATTGTTCACGCGTTTCAGCGGAACACTATGGCTACAGTGCGGTGACCGGTAAGTTTCTCACTTAACTGATCATCCGACACACCGCAACCGCTGCTAGCCCGCGCCCGCGTCCAGCCCCGCGCCCGGTCCAGCGCCTGCTCGCGCATCTGTGTGCGCCCGCGTCTACGAGCGCCCGCACCCGCCCGCATCTTCGCCTGCGTACGCCTGCATCTACCCGCTCCAGCCCCTTTACGCAGCGCGGTGCGCTGCGGTCCTCTCCCTGCCCTCACTCCCTCCAGTGTGCACGCCTTCGCGCGCCTACGAGCCTGCGCGCGAGCGTGCGCTACCAGACGTCGGCCCTGAGGCTGCAGACGACTTAAATGCCGTTCTTCTTCAGCAGTCTCTCCCACTCTCTCTCTCTCTCTCTCACACTCTCTGCACACACACTCACACACACACTCACACTCTCTTACACACACCTATACTCTACTACATACATACATACATATATATATATATATATATATATATATATATATACACGTACATATATATATTTATATATATATATAAATTTATATACATATATATATATACACATATATCTATACATATATTAGTACTTATATAACTATGTATTAATCTATATGCATACATATATATATATATACATCTATATACTTATATATATATATATATATATATATACACATATATATTTACATATATACATATATTTATATACATATATATATATACATATATATATACAAATATACATACATATACATATACATACATATATATATATATATATATATATACACACACACATATATCTATCTATACATATATTTACATATCTATATATATATATATATACATATATAACTACATATATACCTATATATTTATAACCATATATATATATATATATACATATAGATATATTTGCATATATACATATATATATATTTTTTCATATTACTTACTATACGTGGTATCGTGGGAATATCTACACCAGTTGCTGATATTCCCTGATACACGCATACAAAAAGCGTGTTCGCACACATCTTCCACCATCCATCTTACATTCCACGCAGCACCACGTCCTGTTGGTTGCGTCTTCCTAGACGACGACCGACTCGATACTGTGCTACACACCATCTCCACCTCCACCCCCACCCCTTTATACATATATAATATATACATATATATATACACTATATTTACTTTATTTCTGTTTCTCTTTCATGCCAGTAAAAAGATAAAAAAAATATATAAAAGAGAAAAGATAATCCTTGACTTGTAGGTACTCAGTCTTGCAAATAGCAAGACCAGTTTTGAAACCCTGATTTGGCTCAAAGCCAAGAACCTGATTTTGAGGGTGTACCTCAAGGACAAAAATTATTAGAAAAAATCTTAAATAGAAAAACACCAAAAACACAATAAACGAACGGAAGAGATTTGTTATAGGAAAGGCGTAGAAACTTTACTTCTAATCCCACTTCCCTGAGTTCGACCCTTGGCCTAAAAGTGACCAAGATAAAATCAAATAGGCCAGGTAAAAAAAATATTTTGTAAAGAGATAGTTAGGCTCGATTTAGGTTAACCACTATACACACTTCAACGATAAAATCACCATATTAACACACCTATCCGAGTCTACACCAAGCGCTAGGTGAACTTTTCCGTGATATACTAAGGCGCGCGTCCAAGAGTTCCAGAGGTGGGACTAAGTTCATTGCTCCTTCGCGCATTGCTGTGTCTAGACAGATCTTCAAGTGAAGATTCCAATCGATTGGCTGGACCAAATCGAGCATATAATCGTTTGATTGAAAGTTGTTAACTTCGTCTACATAATTTAATCACCAATTTTGTGATTAAATTATGATTGAACTACAAATTTGGAGACACATGGTTGTTTTGCCATGTCAGAATGTGCCTTCAGAGGGTGTAATCTCAGGTCTTTTGACCTATAGAGAAGCAATACCCCTCAATTGAGGTGCCGGGAGGGTTTAAGGGATCATACCGCATAGGTTAGAGAAGGAAATGAGGATCTGCACAACTATGGTGAGCTTCAGGAGCTTCATGGCTTCTGAACCCAAACTCAGAACTTAGAATTAGGGTTAAATCAGATAAAAAAATAGATAAAGTCATTAGAAATCGATCTAAACTAACTCAGTGAACTAACAGGTGTTGATTTGAGTAATCTTTAGCTTCAAATTTCAACAAAAGCACAAGGAATAGTGTTGGGTTCCTCTTAGAACCCAAATTGTTCAGAAGATCAAATCCTCCTCAAATTACAATAAAATCTAATCAAATCAATTTAAAATGATTCACATTCGATTCGGGAACTCAAATTATCCACTCAATTAGAGATTCAAACCTTTAATCCCTAGATTCAAACCAGGGTTGACCTATGAAGCTTGAAATTTGACTTTCAGATTCATAGCTTCCTGATAAGTCCACTTTTGTGAACCATTATTTGGCCTAAGTACTATTTAATTAGTTGTCCTTAATTGTTAATTGAGTAGGAGTTAAATGGAAATTCACCTTAGCCTGCATTTAATTTTATGAACTAATTTTACATTTAATAACATATGATATGATAATATAATTTATTTGATGAATGCAAGCTAGGTGAAAGAGTTCAGACGTGCATTTTTGAATCTATAAGATGCCTGGAGATAAGTATGGATGTCTGGGAAATTGCCATCACAAGCTCCTTTTTCTACATGTTTTAAGACGTCCGAAGTTAATGTCAGACGTCTAATGGGAATCGCTAGCACTTATCCATCTGTTCCAACCACTCGTGAAGATCATGAGTGGTTGGAGAAGCTTTAGGCAGAGGAAACAAACAGGTGGGCCTTTGTTTTTTAAAAAGAGAGGAGGATCATCTTCTCCAGGGTTTCTTCATCACCTCCACCCTCTCCACCGTGGCCCTCTCGCCTACACTGTGAACCCAAAGCGTGCATCGTGGCTTGAACGAGCTCCACCGTCGACCTTGCAATCTGCCCTCAACCTGTGGTGCTCTGTGACAGAGAGAATCCCACCATCACCAGTCCACCACCAAAAACACCACGCCCTCGCCCTCTGCCATCCTCTTCCTTCTTCTATGTCACCATCAACCTCCTCTTCACCTTCTTCCCTACACACGCCACCTGTAGCATTAGCATGAACCCAACATTCTCCAACACAACGCAACCCAACCACTGCCGCAGACCACCCTCTCTTCCTTCTCCGTCTTCTTCTTCTTCTTCTTCCTCCTCCTCCTCTTTGCCAACAGAAAGAACCCAAACCACCCAAAAACGTAGCCACATCCACGGGCCTCGAAACTCCGCACCATTGACACCAACACGCTCCCCTCGCCTTCAAGAGTGCTTCCACGCCATCCGCGCCATCAACCGATGACCTGCACACCGACGAGCCGACGCTGCCACCGGTCCTCCTCATCGCCAGCGCCAACTCCAGCCGCTGTTGGCCATGCCACCACCGCCTTCGAAATGCCCTCATCGTAGCCATCCTCCCCTGGGCGTCTCTCCTCCAAACGTGCTTCCTTCTAGGCGCACGCACAAGGGGAGTTCATCCCCTATTTCACTACAGTGAAGACCCAAGTAGAATTTACGGCACATGCCATTGCAAATTCTACTATTCACTTATTTATTGATTTAATATATTACAGTAAATTTGCATGGACATCCCTCTCTTTAATCTGAATTACATATGATTGAGTTCTTTTAATGGATGACATAAAACATGGGATATTGGTTATAGTAAATGGGTGTTATTGGGTAGGAGATTAATATAGATATTGTTTGCTATTACCAAGATCATGATTGACATATTTCCATGATGGTGATTTTGTATGTGCGCACTTGTATTTTTGATTAATTACATAAAATGATGACTTATGTTGAAAAAGAATTGCACGAATTAGCATGCACACCCATTGAGTTTCACGAATAATTGAGGCACCACTCACTAGTACAATAGGCTGATTCCTCCCTATGGAGATGACCTAACTATCTTCATGGTTAGATTTTGAATATTAAATGTTTTCAAAATCGATTTTCTACCACCCGACTACATCTGACACGACATTTTGTGTTACAAACTTCAATGAAAACGAATATCGCTATTTCAAATGGTGCCATTGCCGGGGAGGAAATACGCCTATTAATTTTTTCAGGGAATTTATATTATTTTTATGCTATTTCTGAAGCTTTTCTGATTGCTGACCTTGTTTCTTTTTGCATGCAAAATTAAACAAACACGATGGGAGCGCATGATAGAGGGGATAGTTTTGGTGGACCTTGACACCACCTAGAGGGTAGCAACAGGAGCACGTGGGCTTTGATCCCACACGTGTGGAAGGAGGATCGGCAACCAGAGTCATTTGTTTGCTTCTTTTAGATTTAGATTAGGCTAGATAGACATTAGCATTTAATTTCTGTCTTGTGGACCCTTGTTGGGTATTCTTGGGAACATGTTCCCAGTACTTTTTATTTCCTATCACTCTTGTATGCGGGAGCATCTTTTCGGGAGCGTGTTCCTATTTTATTTAGATTATAGGATTATTCGAATTATTTGAACTGCACATTAGTTAGTTAGCTAAATTAGATTAGGTTTGTTGCTTATCAAAAGAAAAAAAAAATCGAATTGCCTGCTAGAAACTGCATATCAATGGGGCGACCATCTAGGATTGAATGAGCAGCATCTAGTTTATCTTTACTGCATCGCATACATCCCTGCATTGAAGAAAGCTGGAGTAAGGTATGTCTTCTCTTAAGCATCAATTACTTGTCATGTATCTGCATTGGACTTAAATTTAAGACCACTAAAGTCTTTGAATCTAATTAATTCAGTGGTCACTTTAAAAATTGGGACTGCTAAGAGGTTGGACCTTAAAATTAGTGACTTTAAATTGTGCACAAAAGGATTTGATTGCGAGATTTTAAAATACAAAGCGTGAACGTGTATTGCACACCTGAGACACTGTGCACATCACACATAAGGTCACTAGATAAATTTCTACCTCTCCTCTTTTGCACCATAAGGGAAGTTAGTCGGAAATCAACAAGCCTATCCACTAAGTTACTTCGGTTCCTCGTGTGTGGGATCGATTCGAGACTTCCATTCCTTGCAAGTAGGTTGCAGGCACTAACAAAGGTCGGCCTAGGAAGGTTAATTGTTGCAAAACTTGTTTGGCCACCAACTGAACACTTAATTCTAAGACCTAGAATCTACTAAAACAGATCCCACTGTATTTGTATTTGTTTTGATAGTGGTAGAACTCTATAGAATGTTTCTATTTTTGTTCTGATTTCTTCTAAGTCCTAAGAGAGTTTAACCCATTTGACTTAAAGAAATGGACTATCCTTACTCTTATCATTTTAACTAGGATCCCATGCTCCGAGCGTATCCATCCTTTGATGGATACAATGACAATTCATGGGATCAATCATATTCCTATCCTGCGAGTACTGGCCCGATAACTCCCACTTTTGAGTAGAGCCTAGGAGTGGAATTTTCCAGTTTGTAAACACCCAACCCTCCCATCCTTCATGATTTTTCTTATCAAGGTTGGATCAACACCCTTAGGAAACCAGAGATTAAGATTGACTATCCTCCCCAATTTGATAGTAGTAGCCTCTCCTCTTTTATGATAGAAATGCAAAACCAACAAAAAGAAATGATGGAGTCTATGGGAGAGATGTTAAGGAATAGTCAACAATTGAATAAGCAAATTCATCAGCTTAGCTACTCTCTTACTATTGATTCTGATCTCTACCCGTACAACCATGATCATCAAAAAGATTCTGAGGAAACAACAGACAATAGAGATCCCATTTTGAGTTGCTATCGCTTAGACTCTTCTCATGAGATACAACCACTAGAGGAGAACTATCTTAATGATTATCCACCTGAGCTATATTGGAGTTAAAAGAAAAGGAAGATGGTACCACTTGAGGACCTTGACCCTGATGGCAGCATTTTTCTTACCCCTGATAACCTGGGTCAAGGTCGTATTATTCATGCCACTTCCCCTATTAATCATGTGGTGGAGCCCCATTCTACCCGTAGTGAGCCTAATCCTGACCCTCCACTTAGGGAATCAACACCTACCATTCAGCATTCTGAGGATTTACATGTGCCCAATAAAGGTGACCTTAAGGGAATGGAGGATGAATTGGATCAATTTTGGTCTTAGGGATATAACGAGTCTATTTTAGAGGATGAGGATGACCCAATGGAGGAACTCAGCCTTAGAGTTTGGAGTGAATCTCGTGGGGATTATGTGTTGTGTGAAGACTAACCCCCCGAGGATATTAATGATTTGGTGAAATCTGGATTCCTCCCTACTTTTAATTTTGAAAAGCATCATCCACAAAATAAGAAGATATGGCGTTGATATTAGAGGAGGACGAATACAATAGTGAGAAGCCTAGGAGAGACTCTCGGGGACAATACATATCAATTGAAGATTTATGCCTAAAGGAAAACAAAGAATTGAGCGATTTAGGCTTACTCCATAACATTATAACTGATCCTCCTTCAGTAATAATTGCGAATATTGAAGCAACTCCTCTCTTTACTGGTGAATCACATATACACCTTGACAAAAACTCAAGTGAACCAAAAGAATCCGGGGATGAAATTAATGAAAATGAGTCTGTTGCTTTGACTTTGTTATCAAAGGAATGTGATTTAGAGTCCACCATTGATTCACATATACTGGAAGATGAAAATATGACTCCGATCATTAATGATAGGCAGGGTGACATGAATTTCTCTACAACTGTTATGGAGAATAATACAGAATATGAATTGTTGGACTTGACACAAATTAAGTCCTCCTTGGACTTAACCATTACTGCCCAACACCACAAGCAACCCTTACACTCCCTAACCGATCCTTGGCTCAGGTCTCTACTCACATACATTCTTTCTGGGGAGCATATCAAGCCAGTACATCATCGGGTAGAATGGCGAGTGTGGATTGATGCTTGTACTTTTAGTCTCGCCATTCAAGGGTTTGAAATAATTATGTTTATATCTTTTAAAACCCTTCGTGCTTTGGAGGATCCTTGTTATCCTTCACTTATTCCATTTTGAGAGATCCCTTCTCATCTTCCTTTTGTTATTCCTAGACCTCCCCAGGTAGCCTACAAGGTTCTCTACTTTCATGTCTTCTGGCGAGAATTTGGAATCACATTGCATCATTAGCTCACCAACATCCGTGGATACTTGTTTTCTAGGTCAGCACTGTTACACATAGTTTTAGGGCCTAGCCCTTTCTGTTTGGAACCAAACTTACAGGTTCCCTATAAATTTGGCTGCTGACAGAAAATGCAGTGCTTGTTGGGAGGCAACCCAATGTCTAGAATAACGCCTCATCAGGTGATTTCCTTCCTTTCTCTCCCTGTTTTAATTTTAAAATGAGGACATTGTAGGATTTAGGCATGGGGGGTGCATTTTACATTTTTAGACAGTATTCATGCATTTAGGCTAGGTGCATTAGCATAAAAAAATCCTTTCTCTTTTCTTGAGCTGAATTAGTTAGCCCTAGCAAAATATCTTTATCAAGGAGGTGTCATTGAAGAGTTTCTTCTTAAAATTATTTCTGAGTTTAGAATCCAGTACATTCACTTGCACATAGATTGGGTAATGGATCTTTGAAGAAAACCAATAAGCATTTTTAATTTGCTGAATCCTTGGACAATTTGAAGGGAGTCAGACAAACTATCTTCTATTAAGATCTACCTAATATCTGTGAGAAGAAAGTAGAGAGATTACTGGTGCACTAAGTCTAGTGCAAGGACTTTGAAGTTCTGGATAATTAGATGATGATACATCAGAGTTAGGCATAGTTTTTTCTCTCTGTTCATGTGTGCAAACATTGTGTGAATTCCTGAGAGTCACCTAATAAGGCAGATACATTGAGATTGAGTCTGAATAAAACTATGACT
The DNA here is from genome assembly GCA_037157565.1 of Thalassia testudinum. Taxonomy (NCBI): domain Eukaryota; kingdom Viridiplantae; phylum Streptophyta; class Magnoliopsida; order Alismatales; family Hydrocharitaceae; genus Thalassia; species Thalassia testudinum. Next base: position 51,550,644 of record JAZHRO010000035.1, on the reverse strand, counting down.
ATGTTGGATGGTTACGATGGTCCTTCATAGAGTCCTTGCTGAAGGAGGGTAGTAATGTCAAAGGTCAGAAATACGATTGTCCTATCCATTCTTTCCCGGGGCCAAGGGTAGGTACTTTCTACCAAATAAGCCACATAATATCCTCTTGACCATCATCATTCCTAATAATGCCTCATAAATAAAAGTATGCGTCATTTTGTATTAGTAGTTGAAAAAAAAAGAAGAGAGAGAGAAAAAAGGAAATATTTATATTTAGAAAAAAATATTAAAAAAAAGAAAAGAGAGAGAGAGAAAAAGAAAGAAAAGAGTCCGAGTTTGGAGTTTCATCTTCTTGTCATTTTTTTCATTATATGTCGATGTTTTTAAGGCAACAACAATAACATCCATTGCGATCCACCAAATATGACCTATACCTACTTTTCAATATTTCTGATCGCCCGAATACTGGCAGAGGACTTCTAACTTAGTTGTAGGGTTATTAGGACTTGAAGTGTGAAAGCCATGTGAAGCCACCAAGCAAGGAATACATTTACAAAATATGGTAAGATATGTGATCTTAGAAAAGAAAAAAGAAAAAGAAAAGAGTGTGTGAGTGAGCACAAAGGAACACAAAGAAAGCACATTTTTTAGCCTCTATCTCTAGGTTGACTTGTTTAATAGTCAGAGATCTAGAGTCTGCAGTACTATACTACATGTAGCACCAGATGAGTGTGAGCCACCAGATATTAATCCATTCAAGTCAGTATCTCCTACCCAAGCCAAAAAGCTGAGGTCAAATTACAGATTATTTTCTACTTTATCCCCGAGGGAAGAAGTTCCCTATCCTAATAAAATGTTTATCAAAGGTTAAGTACGAACTTCAAATGTAAGTTGGATTTTCAATTCGATATGTTACCTAGGCTACTATCATTCACATTTGTCTGGATCTCTAAATTTTTGGAATAAGAAAAGAAGAAATCTTTTGGTGACTTCTATTGTTTTTCACTTTTGCTCGAGACTAACAAAACTTAGGCATGGGGGCATTTGATAAGTTCACTTTTATGGACCATTATTTGACCTAAGTACTCTTTAATTAGTTGTCCTTAATTGTTAATTAAGTAGGAGTTAAATGACAATTCACCATAGCCTGTATTTAATTTTCTATGCTAATTTTACATTTAATAACATATGATATGATAATATAATTTATTTGATGAATGCAGGCTAGGTGAAACAGTTTAGACATGCATTTCTACGTCTATAAGATCTCTGGAGATCAGTATGGACATCTGGGAAATTGCCATTACAAGCTTCTATTTCTACATGTTTTAAGATGTCCGGAGTTAACGTCAAACATCTGATGGGAACCGCCAGCGCTTATCCATCTATTCCAACCACTCGCGAAGATCGGGAGTGGTTGGAGAAGCTTTCAGCAGAGGAAACAAACAGGCGAGCCTATGTTTTTGAAAAGAGCGGAGGATCATCTTCTCTGAGGTTTCTTCATCACCTCCACCCTCTCCACTATGGCCCTCTCGCCCACACCGTGAACCCAAAGTGCGCACCGTGGCTTGAGCGAACTCCACCGTTGACCCTACAATTTGCCCTCAACCTATGGTGCTCTGTGACTGAAAGCATTACCACCATCACCAGTCCACCACCAAAAACACCACGCCCTCACCTATCGCCATCCTCTTCCTTCTTCTACGTCATCGTCGACCTCCTCTTCACCTTCTTCCCCACACACGCCACCTGCAGCCTCAACGTGAACCCAACATTCTCCAACACAACGTAACCCAGCCACTGTAGTAGATCACCCTCTCTTCCCTCTTCATCTTCTTCTTCTTCTTCTTCCTCCTCCTCCTCTCTGCGAACTGAAAGAACCCAAGCCACCCAAAAACGCAGCCACGTCAACAGGCCGCGAAACTCCACACCGTTGACGCCAACACGCTCACCTTGCCTTCACGAATGCTTCCACGCCATCCGCGCCATCAACCGACGACCTGCATGCTAGCGAGCCGACGTCGCCACCGGTCCTATTCATCGCCGGTGCCAACTCCATCTGCCGTTGGTCGTGCCACCACCGCCATCGGAATGCCCTCATCGCGACCATCCTCCCCTAGGCATCTCTCCTCCAGACGTGCTTCCTCCCAAGTGAACGCACAAGGGGAGTTCATCCCCTATTTCTCTACGGTGAAGGCCCAATTAGAATTTATCACACATGCCATTGCAAATTCTACTATTCACTTATTTATTGATTTAATATATCGCAATAAATTTGCATGGACATCCCTCTCTTTAATCTGAATTACATATGATTGAGTTCTTCTTATGAATGACATAAAACATGGGATGTTGGTTATAGTAAATGGGTGCTATTGGGTAGGAGATTAATATAGATATTGTTTGCTATTACCGAGATCATGATTGACATATTTCCATGATGTTGATTTTGTATGTGCACACCTGTATTCTTGATTAATTACATAAAATGATGACTTATGTTGAAAAATAATTGCACGAATTAGCATGCACACCCATTGAGTTTCTCGAATAATTGAGGCACTACTCACTAGTACAATAGGCTGATTCCACCTTGTGGAGATGACCTAACTATCTTCGTGGTTAGATTTCGAATATTAAATATTTTGAAAAGCGATTTTCTACCACACGACTACATACAATGACGTGACATTTTGTGCTACAAACTTCAACGAAAATGAAGATTGCTATTTCACTTCCCAGATCCAATTACATACCTAATCTGACCTAATTCAACCTCAAGAATTGATTCCATATCTCAAAATCAAGTTTTGAGAACTCTAAGCATGGTTCCGAACTTGCCATCTGAAATCAAAAGTAAGTTTGGTTAGCTGGTCAGATTAAGGGTTCCTAGACCTATCTAAAGCTTAGAATAGGTTTCTTGTGTTTTGCACATGATTATAGATCTGTTACCTAACTTAAACCTTAAGAAATTAGTCTCTCCAACTCCACCGGAGTTGGAGAAGATGACGATCAATCTAGAGATGTAAACACCTGCGCATGAATATAATGTGTGAATCTTGATCTTGAGATCACAAGGAAGTGATCTGGAGCCCTGAGAGAGTTCTAAAGGCTGAGGTTAAAACTGAAGTCGTCGGAGCTCGCCGGAACTCCGGTGAACTCTGTTAAGGTTCACTAAAGATAAATTCTCAACGAATTTAATCAAAAATGATCTTAAATGAGATTCCTGAGGTCACAAAGAACCTCAGGAACATCTCCATTAAAACAATTTATAGTCAGACTTAAAGATTTATCATGAATTTAGTAAGAACAGTTTTTGAGTTTGCTTGAACTCAATAATGACCCTCTCACTCAATTTAGTGAGGGGAAAGACTCAGATGAGTCTGGCGATGGTTTGTGAGTGAGTAATTAAGTGATAGAACTCCTCATGAGCCACCATTGACAGCAAGCTCAGGAGGTTGAAATGAAATTAGGTGTTTACTATATATTGAGTAATAAGGTGAATTAGATATAGGATTGGGGCCTTGAAGTGGCGTAAAGATGATGAAGGGCCCCTAGTGCATGTGTTCTATGCCAGAGGACCTCCGCCATGGACAGCGGAGGTCTCCTGTGGAGGTGAAATGGTTTAGGTGTTAAGATGATATAAACATGTAATCAATGAAGTAGACATGATTGTGGAAAGTTATGGAAAGTGATCAATGGATTCAAAAGATAAAATGATGCTCCAAACGAGCTCAAGGAACTCGTCGGAGCTGAAGAAGACAACTGAATACAAGACATTAAACTACGCTAACTAGCTAACTAAACTAAACTATTCTACACTAAGCTAGAACCTAATTCTACTGTTACTTGGACAAAGGGGGTAGAGAACTCCGTCGAAGGGTTGTGACGGAGGAAGAAATCAGAAGATCGGGGAAAGAGCTCCGGCGGAGAAGAGAACGTCGGTTAGAGGGAAGAAGTCGCTTCGTAGCCTTGTCGCTAGGTTCGGCGGAGGAAGGCAGAGATTGGGAGGTGGTCAGGGCTTCAGAGAAGTTTGGAGGAAGGGAGTTAGGAGTCGCCGGAGGTTGTTGACGAATATCCTATTGAACGATTAGTAGGGGAAGAAGGAAAGGGATCGTTCCCCAAGATCGGAGGCCTAGGTGGGTATTTATAGGTGGCGGGGAGGGGTAGGGGATCTGCATCTAAACGCAATTGCATCTAGGTACAGTGGCGTAGTAACCTTCATCTTTGGCGACGGTGAAGTCACCGTGCTAGAGTTTGTTGGGCTAGGGAAGATCGCCATCGTTGGATGAAATGGTGACAGTGAGCGGAAGGTTGGTGGCAAGGATGGAGGTGTACAGTCGTGAAAGTGATCATATGGTGTGGGCACTGGACCTCCTCGGCCATCCAAGCCTGAGGAAGAAGAAGAAGAAGACGAAGGTGTTTTACATAGGGACCTATATGCAATAAAACTAAGGACCTATTTGGAGGAAAAGGACTCAATTGACATAAAAATTAAGGACCTAAATGTAAACAGTTGGTTTTTAGGCTTATTTTAATTTATTTCTTTTTCAACCTTTTATATATAATTATGCTTTAGGTAAATATTATATTTATGCCTTGAATTTACATTCTTGCCCTTTTTAGCTATATTTAATTAAGTGACTAATTTACTTAAGTTAATTAAGAACTTAGGTCATAAAATTAATTAAGTTAGTTTAATTATTAAGTAGTTATGTATTAAATATTTGGGTCCAAATTATTAATTAAATTATTATTAAGATTAATTAGTATTTAATTTAGTGTTTTTAACTTATTTTAGATGTCCTTATTTAATCCCTTATAGTATAATTAACCCTGTATTTAGTATATTCTTAGCTAACTAACTAGGAAAACTAGTTAATTAGGGGTAATTAAGAGCTATGATGAGTCTCTTATCATGCACCAGTTTAGCCTCTTCACAATGAGTAAGCACTTTATTGAGGTGCGAGAGGCACAGGTCAAACGACGAGCCATATATGGAAAAGTCATCTAGGAAAATCTCAACAAACTTGTCGATCATGCCCGAAAAGGTAGCCATCATACATCATTGGAACATGGCAGGAGTGTTATACAATCCAAATGGCATTGGGCAAAATGCAAATGTGCAATACGGACTCATGAAGGTGGTACGCTCTTGATCATTAGGGAAGATAGCTATCTCATTATACCTAAAGTACTCGTCCAAGAAATAGAAGTATTTATTCCTTGCTAATTTTTGCAGAATATGGTCAATAAAGCATAAGGAGAAGTGGTCTTTCTGGGTAGTCATATTCAGACAACAGTAATCATTGCAGACCCTCTAACTAGTTGATGGTCTGGTGGTAACCAATTTTCCTTGGTCATTCTTCTCGACGGTAATCCCTGCCTTATTGGGCACCACATGGATAGGACTGACCCATTTACTGTTTGAAATGAGATAGATAATGCCTGCATCAAACCATTTTAGAATCTCCTTCTTAACAACAATCAAAAACTGAAATGAGCCTTCTCTACATGTCATGAAAGGGTTCTATGAACTCGTCCGTGTATATGATGCATGCAGAGGGAGGGGTCAACACCTTTAATATCAGCTATAGTTGTTGAGGCACTTCTACCATGTTTTAGAAAATAGATACGTTGTATTATAGGTGATAAAAGTGTAACAACACTTAAATTTGTAATTGCTCGAAAAATTGTGAGTTTTGAGGTCGTTCGCAAGGAGAAAATATAGCAATTCAATCCACCAATCACAATAATAAAAAATAATGATGCAATTAATATTCAATCACAAAAATGAGAATAATCAATTAATGGTCAGAATTATATCTCAAAATAAAAATAAAGAGAATAAAAATGGTGGTTGAAACCACCAATTATCCCCAATAATTAGGCATAAATCTCAAATCAAATTGATAGTACTATCAGCACTCTCAAACCACAATCAAAGTCAATTTCCTTCTTAGATCAGACATTGGAGAGAAGCCCTAGACGCCTTAACTATCAATCCCAACGCCCTCTAAATTTTCCCAAGTGTAGGCACGAATCTTGAGGTAGCACAATGCAAAAACCCCCTTCCTTCCCTCAGAAATTTCCTCTCTCTTCAGAACCAGGTAATAGGTATATGGGTAATTGGATCCGGAATGGGGACCGGGTCTGCCCAGTTGTGGGTGGCGGGTGAGGTGTGAGAGAGTGAGTGAGGAGGGACCTCACCTCGTGAGTACTGAGGCGAACAGCTAATACACCAAAATTGTTATATATCATAATCCAAATTTAATTTTAATGATGTGCGACTATGTGTGCTGCTGTTGTTCGCATGTGTTGTAGGCATGTTCGTTCCTTGATTAGAGCTGCTACTTGGCTATGTCCTTCAATCAAAGCCCTGGGCAGCTTTGTGGGATGATTCCGCATTTGTTGGAGGTGGTAGTAGTGGTGATGGTGGCCAGATGGCTACAGGCGGAGGTAGTACATGGCGGAGATCCGACGAACACTTGAAAACAAAAATATAGGCTGATTGCCCCAATTAATATGTTCACTTGAAAACAAGAATATAGGCTGATTGCCCCAATTAATATGTTCAGAAGCTTCGCCTATGTCTAAGGAAGATGATGTGGTGGTGGTGATGAAGCATTTGGTGGTGCATGGTGGTCCAACGACGTCAATGGAGGCATTCGATGATGGGTGTGTTCGGTAGGGTGAATGCATGATCAAAAGCCCCAATAATGTTGGGGCTTTTGATCAGTGGAAGGACATGAAGATGTGGGTCGTCGTGGCGTGTTGTTTGTGTGCATGTGGCACTGGCATGAGCTTGCTGAAGCTCGTGCCAGAGTCGGGGAAGATGGTGACAGATCGACGTGTGCAATGGGTGAATTGAGAGATTAAGGACCTAAAAAGATGCTAGAGAGGAAGAGGGAGAGGTTAGGGTGCTTAGGGGGTGAGAGAGAGCGAGATCACGTCTAGCGTTGGTTGGCAGGACGTGGGGAAGATGGGGTCGTCAGCGAGGGAAACAGTAAGGAAGAAGAGGTCGGCGGCACCCTTGCTTTGGCTGGCAAGGAGCGCGAGGAAGAGGGGAAGAGGCTGAGCCTTCCAAGTTGGCGGTTGGTTGGTCAGAAGAGGGAGGTGGAGGAGCTCACTGGAGCCGAAGAAGACGATGGCCGGAGAAGGAGGAAGAGGAGGAATTCCGATCGATTCTTAGCTTAAGAGCACGCTGAGAGATCCTAGGACTTATATAGGTGAGGAATTGGGCTTCAAATGCCTGAAAATCTCAAATTGGAGTCTTGCTTTTGCAAACAAGAACCCTTGATTTTTTGGAGCTCGCCAGAGATCTTGGGTCAATCTCAACTCTCAGATGGCTTAATCGGTAGAGGATCTTCTTGGGAGTAATCTCTCCAAGTTTGGAGAGATTCAACCTTAGATTGGAGGAGAAATCTCTAATCAAAGGTCGGTGGGTTTGGGTTGAAGATGTTGTTCATATAGTAATAGTGGCAGGGGTATTTTTGCAAAGTTGTCGAGAAGTTAGGGTGTGGATGTAAGGAAAATTGAAAGTTAGGGGTAAAAGTGTGAAAAATAGAGTTTTTAGGGCCCAAATTGCAAACTAAGTTAAGATGGACTCTAATTGGGTCAAAATTTTGGTGTTAACCTAATTTGGACCCAAGGAATCTAATGGTGAACTTGGACTTGAGTTTTGGCCACGTTTGATTGGGTAAATTGCATAGAAACCCAAATCATGGTAAATTCCTATCTGAAACTCTATTTTTGGTCAAAAAGGGTTCACATGATCAAACCAAAGGCAAAAAACCTCTTAAAATATTTTTCAATGAGTTTTAGGAGGTTTAGATTGAATTTATCTCGACCATAACCCTTTCAATTTAAGTGGGACTGATAATTAGGATTTTCAATGATATTTTAATCCTCGAAATGTGTGAAACCCTAATTTAGTCGATGTGAGCCCACTTTTTAGTCTTTTGAGTTCATGTGATCTTAGATTCACCCCTTGATTAATTTGCATTAATGATGGAATGGTAAAACAGTAGAATTAAACCTGTTTTTCTGACGTCTCAGAATAGTTTAGTGTGGAATTGTGACCCTCAGACGATCATTTAGGTGCATTCATCATTTGAATCTGACTTATTTTGGCTAGTTAGGACTCATGATGATGTTCCCATCATACCCCCATGGCTAGCTTTGCTAGTCCCTAGCAAAATCTTATGAACCAAACCAGACCTCTGAGTCAAATTTTAACCATCAAGATGCCTTACCGAGTTGCAACACTAGAAATTAGATCAAAATACCAATAATAGGCCTAGAGGTACTCAAGTACTAGCCAAGATCTAGACCTAACTAGCCTCAGCCTTGGGTCTGCCACAAAGGTTTTTAAGGCTCGCAAAAACTGCCCAGAGGTTCGTTGACCCCAGTGATTAAAGCACCTATGTGTATACGTAGCAAGTCCAGGTTCAGTTTGCTAGTGCATTCTTGATAAAAGAGATAGAGAGGTGACGTGTCGGTCTTCATTTTCGTTAAAATTTTTAACATAAAATCACGTGCCATTGTAAAGCTTTTGTGTTGGAAAATTGACTATCAAAATATTTAATAATTCAAAACTAACCACGAAAATAGTTAGGTCCTTTCCACAGGGAAGAATTAGCCTATTGAATTAATTAATGGTGTTTAGTTTAATCGGGAATCACAATAGATAAAGATTTGAATCTTTGCACTTCATTTTCATCATCAAAAAGCATTCCATGCAATTATTTAAAACCATAAGGAGCTCATATGCAAAATCATTTTAATAAAACAATTCATTAAATAAAGTCACAATGTTTTGCAATGGCATTATCGGTAAATTTTAATTAGAGGCAAAATAGAAGACTTTTTATCTCTCCTCACTGCCGGCTAGTGGCTTTGGTGGAGAAGGTCCACCGAATGGTAGGCTTCGTGATGGTGGTGGCGCACCGTCGGGTGGAAGCCAGAGATTGCCGGTTGGACAAGGAGAGGCCTGATGAGTCCATTTTAATGGACTATTGTTACACCTAAGTAATTCTATTCTAACATTGTATGTTTGTTAATAATCACATTAGGTCAATAAATGATTGCATGTGTCATTATTTAAATATACATTTATTGCTTATTATGTAATTATTTTATATTTCATGAAGGTCTCGCAACGGTGCACCCGTTACATCTCCTTCACTTAATCCACTCCATCAGGCTAATAATCAGGAGGATCAATTTTGGAAAAGAACAGGGGCAGTGAAAAGATATTTCCCCCCACAAATCTCTCAACCTGCGGCTGACCTCAACAACTCCATCAATAGCCGCCGGCCGTGTTTAGTAAGGGATTTTGAAAATCCCTTGACTTGCGCAGGGGGAGATAAAAAGAGAGGCTGAGGGGCTTGGAGAGGAGAAGACGGTCGAGGAGAAGAGACTGCGTGCACTATGGAGAAGGCGTGCATGGTGCCTCCAGCCTGCCTGCAAGCTCTCCAACACCACAGCCATGCACCCTGCAGCCGCGCCACCACCCACTGCCAATAGCTTCCACTGCCTACCCACCTTGCAAGCACCCCCACCGCAAGCCTGCACCGGTGCCCTCACCAGCCCCCCCTCACCGTGCCAAGCAGCCACCAGCGCCTTCACCAAGCGCACTCCAACCTCTCCCACAGCCAGCCCATCCTGCCTTCACCATCCTCCCGCACGCTCGCAGGCAGCCAAGTGCCATTGCAAACCTGCAGCTGCATCCTCGCCAGCCTGCCCCACCGCGTGCCCTGCAAGTGCTGCAGCATCCTCCCACCGCGCCCTTGCAAGCACCCCCTTCGTAGCGCCACTCACACTGCAGCGCACCCCCCTCCGTGTACATCAGTGTGTAGCGCTTTCAGCAAGACCGCCCGCAAGCAGCCAAGCGTGCGTGACCAAGACCGCCTGCAGGCAGTGATGCGTGGTTTTCACTCAACTCAGTAATTAAGTTAATTTCACTTAATTAAGAGTAGAAGAAATCACTTAGGTTAACTCGAAGTTGTGTCAATTGTGTAGTATAGGGTCGAATTAACTTAACATTTTAGAAATGTTTACTGGTTGAGTCCAGGTCGTTCACTGGGAGGCATAATAATTTTCTCCAAATTCACCAAATCTCTTTAATTTCTATAAATTTAGGAGGTATAACTAGTTTGATTTTCAAAATATGAATTTTGTCAAAATATTTAACTATAAAGGATATACAAAATTCCATATGCAAAACATATTTACTCAAAATGATCTACTTTATTAACAAGTAAACATGCTAGTTTTTCAATTTTATTTCATTCCAAAGAAATTAAGGCAATTAAAAAGTTATCCAATTAAAACATGCCTTTTTACAATTAAGAACAAAAAGATAATGATGCAAGAAAAAAAAAAATCCTTCATTTTATCTTCTTCAGCCTCTCATCTTCTTCTTTCTTTCTTTTATTTTCTTCTCTATCTCTCGAACTCTTTTCTTACCTTTCTTCTTTTCTTCCTGACTCTTGTCCTCTTCCCTTAGTTTTCTCCTTTGTTCCTTAGTTTCTTTTCCTTAACACTCCTTAGCGCCTGTGCCTTCTTCTTTAGCTTTCAGCTTCAACACTTAGCATCCTTCAGTGGCTTCTCTTTTCCTTAAACTTTCAGCTGAACCGGATTTTTTTACTTTTTTAACCAAAAGTTATTGTATTTGCGACAAGGTCCTTTCGAGGATACACAGCACCCTGAGACCAGGTTGGGACTAGACCCTACTCGGTCCTCGCCTAATCTTAGTTAGGTTCATTTTCGGTTCAATTATTAATCGGTTCACAGTCTCGAGCCACATCGGCTCAACTCGGCCTCCCAGGCCACACTCGCCCTCCCAGGGCACAACCTCATTCACATGCCCCCAAGGGCGCACACCCACAGGCATAAGCCTGCACACACACACACATGCAATGCTCAGATCAGAACAGATGGAATCGGAACCGGTGCACCGAGTGCTGACGACTGCATAGCCAGAGAAACAAATTGTTTTTATCCCCTGGCACGTGCTCGTGAATAACCGAGGTGGGACTATCCTACCCCTTCCAGACCCAAATTCAAATGTTCATAACTTTCTACCCAGAGCTCCAAATTGAATGATTTCAAGTTTGTTGGAAAGCTCTAAGGGTAATCAACAAAATTTCAGGGTCAATTTAATGTTTTAATGATGTTTTCCTTTTCAATTTAAAAGATGAAATCAGGGGTTCCTACGGGGTTTTTACTAGCCTGGAAAGTGAAATTTATGTCAGGAGAGTCTTCAGATGGACTTTTCTTCTATTAAAAGGTCTGTACATGTTACATAAGTAATTCCGCTTCTGTTAGAGTAGGTTTTAAACTCTTAAGACCTTCAGGACCACCAGAGAAGCTATTCATTCTTTGAAAGCTTCAGAGTTTGATTTTTCAGACATCAATATGTGCATCAGACACTTAAAAGTGTTTCTAATCAATTTAGATTAATTCTAAGGGTTATAACAGATCAATCTGGGCAGGTTTTAAGTTTAAATTTCATCAGAACAGTACTCCTGTTGGTTTGGGTTCGAAAGTAACCCAAATTGGCAGGAACTAAATCCTCAAATATTCATTCATCTTAGCTTACTTTAATCACTCTCCGATCATCAAGTAAGATTTCAGAAACAATTTTCACTCCTCAAAATCTCAATTCGAGCTCAGAACTCCATTAACAGACTCATGTTTGACTATGGAAGCTTGAAAATTGACTTTCTGTTCTAAGCTTTCTCCCAAGAAATTAATGCCTCAAATAGAGTCTTCTCATCACCCAGAACTTATTCAGATCTTCAGATTTGTGTTCTATCCTTAATTTCTCGGGTTTCAGGCTCGCCGCCTGAACTGAAATAGGTGTTTGTTCGACAAAATTAATGGAAGGTTGTTACAATGTTTTGAGGGTTTAAACAGCTTCAGTGCATCACACTGAAGCTTCTGAGCTCATTAAATGCTTTTCAAATCTTTTCTAGTAGACTTCTCCAACTCGTCCGAGTTGGGGAAGATGAAGTTCAAATCTTTAGCTCAAGTGGTTAAATCCTCAAACAAATTTCTTTAAAACAATCAGTGATCCTTATTATACTATTCTGGAGTTAGTTAGCAAGTTCTAGAGGCTGTAACATAATAATGGCTCACCGGAGCTCCGATGAGTCCAGAAAATATAAAATTGTATGTACAAATTGACAAAACTAAACATTTTTTATTCAAAAAGGATCCTAAGGTTACAAGGAACCTCAGTATCACTTTTAATTCTTCATTTGTTCATTAAAATGTAAGATTTGACAGTAAGTTTGTTTTCTTAAAAGATTTGAGTGGTTAAAGCTCAGGACTTGATTTAGCCACTCGATTGAGAGGTTAAATCAAGTCATCAGATATTATTCATAAATATGTATTTAATTTATAGTTTGAACTGTTCCTGAGCCGCCATGGATAGCGAGCTCAGGAACTTAATTAAGATTTGGGCATTTAATTATAGATGATAATAATAGGTATTATAATGTCGATTAGGGTTAATTAGTGGTGATAGGTGATGAAAGAACCCAATGAAGGTGAAATTAAATCGACTACTGTCACCATAGACAGTGTTAGTAGTCGGTGAAGGTGAGATTTGAATTAGGCGTTTAGGTGATTTAATTAATGATTAAGTGATTTAGAAGTGAACATAGAAGATACACAGTGAGTTAAAAGACAAGATTGAAGCTCTGGCGAGCTCAAGGAACTCGCCGGAGTCGGAGGAGATGAAACTAAATTCTAACATTACTCTAATCTAACTAACTAAACTAACTAACTAAGCTAGCCTACTCCTACTACTCCTAGTCTACTGTTACCTGAACAAAGGGGTCAATAGGGTTCCGCCCAAGGTTCATAGTGGATGACGAAATCAGAGGGTAGAAGAAAGATCTCCGGCGGGCGGATTTGAGGTGGAGCAGAGGAATCCTTGGGTCGGCGCCTTTGTTAGAGGTGCAGAAGACCACGATGGATCTCCTCGGCTGCTTAAGATGGACAGAGGAAGTCGGAAGATGGAATGGGAAATTGCCGGAGTTTTGGACAAATAGCCTATCGAAGTCGGCTACAGTGTTAGAAGAGGGAAGGGAGCCAACTTGAATAAAATCAGAGGTGTGAGGGGGTATTTATAGTAGTTTACGGTGAAGAGAGTGGCGTGGTCTGGCCGAAGAAGGAGCTCTAGGAGTTTAACCTTCGTTGTCACCTCCGACGACGGTGAGGTTATCTCCCACTGAAAAATAGGATTCTCGGTTAATCCAGACCGATGGATCAAGTGGAGGTGGTGAGCGCAAGCTGCAAGAGCTTGAACAAAGAGGAATGATGTCGGCAGGGCGGTGATCGCGCGGTGGGGTGACTCTCTGCCGCCAGCCGTTCATTCGGCTGAAGAAGAAGAAGAAGAGGACATAGAAGTAATAAAACTTAAGGACCTGTGTGAGAAATAAGGACCCGACTGTAATGAATATTAAGGACTAAAATGAAAACCTAGGTTTTGAAGGTTTATTTTAATTTAGATCTTTTTCAACTTTTTGTATATGTTAGTAAATAAGGTAAATATTATGTTTACACCTTGAATTTACATTTTTGACCTTTTTAGATTAATTTATTAGATTAAGTAAAATTACTTAAGTTATTACATACTTAGGTATACATTATATTTAAGTTACTTATCTTATTAATTAAGGAAATGATTAATAGGATTTCGAGTCCAATTATTATCTAAATTATTAATAATGTTAATTGAATGATAAAATGTCATTTTTAACTTATTTTAAGGGTCCTTAACTAAATATCCCTTATTCTATAATTAACCCTTATATATTCATAACCTTAGCTAATTAACTAGGAAGACTAGTTAATTAGGGGTAATTGGAGATCATGATGAGTGTCTCATCAGGCAGCCAAGACCGCTCGTAGGCAGCCAAGTGTGCGCAGCCCACCCACCCACAGGCAGTCAAGTGCACAGGCAGCACCCTCGCGCGCCCTTGTGTGTGCGCCCTGCAGTAGCAGCTCTTCATCTTCTCCATCAACAGGCCGGTGCTCTCCTCCACCTTCCGTCGCCGCTGGCCACCTTCAGCCGCCGCGTCACCACCATCGTGAAGCACTCATCGAGGTGCACCATCCCGTCAACTCTCACCGCCAACCGTGCATAGCCGTTCAAGTGAGGAAGAGAGAGCAGAAATCCTATGTTTTTGCCCCAATTAAAATTTACATTGCATGCCATTGCCACTTTAATATTATTATTTTATTCAAGCCACATTGCATTGATGCACTTATGGTTTCTTGAATTTACTTAACTTGTGTTATGTGCATCATTCTACATTGAAATTCAAATCAGATTTACATGCAAATCAAATTTACATGATATGCCACTACAGATGCATCTTATACATATTTTTGGGAGCTTAATTTCTAACATGAAAATTGCATAAATAGCCTTGAACTTTTAAGGAAATTGCAAGCTCCATTTATAGTAGCATATTCCTCGCATTGAAGTTGCGAAAGTATCTGCAAACAGTATAATCCTCTACTCGTGAATTTGTTGGTTCTATTCCTCCTTGTGGATGCGACATTTTTATTGTGGTTAAATTTGATATTTATTTTAATTTTTGATTAAGAGATTTTCCACCACATAAAACACAACGACGTATCACTTTATTGCTATCATCTTCATAAATAAGCGAAAATCCCTCCGTCAAATGGCGCCGTCGCCGGGGAGGCAATAGACGCAATAGATTCACTTTATTATTTTTGAATATTCTGAGTTGCGCAATTATCTGTTCATTTTTTATCTCATTGTGAGAGGAATCTGACGGGGCGACAGGCGCAACAGAGCGGTGACATCAACCTCGAGCTAAGCCACACGAGGAAAAGACATAGGAGACCTGGATCCTGCTTTCACAGGAGATTCTCCGTCGTCACAAAATTTATTTCTGTCTTCTTGCCCTTGTAGTAATTGGGGCTAAATTTTTGGGGGTCTGTCCCCACATTCTTTAGCTACTAGGGTTTACATTTTTCCGTATGCGTGATTCCATTTTCTACTTGCTTACCTTTAAAACCAACAAAAGAAAATATGGAGCTGCTATTTTAGAAGTTGCATGCCCTTAGGTGCGTGCATTTAGGGGTGATTGAGTAGTACATTAGATCTACTTATTGTATTGCAAGCATATTAGCACGAAGATTGCTGGAGATAGGTACACCATTCTAACTTTTTCATCTAGCTCCTGTTCACGCATTTGCATTCACATTAAAATTCAAGACCACTAAGTTGTTTGAATTTACTAATTTAGTGGTCACCTAACTAAAAGTGGGACTGATAATCAGATTTAACCTTAAAATCAATTCACATTTGATCTGATTCTAAGAGACTTGTCTGCGTTTTCAAAAAATTAAAAAGATTTGCGATGTGATGTACACTTCTGACACTGAGCACACACATTAGGTACCGCACTATGGCTTGATCCCTTAAGGCTATTTGCACCGATCTCTTTATCGGTGCAAACCCTCCTATTGTGCTTTGTGGTGGTGGTGGTACTATCTTTTGACCAAGTGTTTTGATACTTCATGGAGGGGGACACCCCTTAAAGGAACAAAAGGGTAGTTAAGGGGCACCGCATACGCATCGCCTCAAAGGAAGGGTTCGCCCTACTTGCATCCCTTTGTTCATCCTTGGAGTAACTTCTCCCTTGATCACCTGAGAGTATCATCCAAGCAAAGTATAGGTCCTAGGGCACTCGAAGGTTGAATTAAGGCATGCAATTGCATTGAAAAACTTGTTTGGCCATCTATATCAACCAATTCGACCTCCGCAACAAAGAGGGTTAAGATTTCAAGTCATCACCCCTCTTATACCGCTTACGTGGGAATGGAGGGATAAGCCTTGACCTTTTGACTTATCTTTGGAGTGGAGGTTTCACTTACTCAATTATGCTTGGTAGATGCTCTCTTGAGGGTAGTCTAGTGTTTGATCCTGAGCCTGAGAGAATTCTTAGGAGAGCTCACCTAGGAGAGAAAAGAGAAGGAATGGCTGATCAAGGAGCAAATCAACAAAGGACCCTAAGGGACTATTTTATTCCAACTAACCAACCCGCACAAGCACTGAGATGACCGACAAGGGATAATCCATATGAGATCAAGAGCAGTATCATATCTTTGTTGCCCTCCTTTTATGGTACTACTAGGGAGGACCTCTACCGGCATTTGGAGGAATTCACCGAGGTCTGTTCCACGGTGAAGCTCTAGGGCTTTACTGATGAAGCCCTAATGAGGACTCTATTTCCATTCTCCCTAAAGGATAAGTCCAAGCACTGGTATCATTCCCTCGATACAAGGGTAAATGATTAGGCCACCCTCAAGGGAGAATTTTTGAAAAAGTATTTTCCAATGAGTAAGACCAACCATTACAGAAGAGAGATTATGGGTTTTACTCAACAGGAAGGGAAGTAATTTCATGAGACTTGGGAGTGCTTTAATGACCTTCTTAGGGGCAAACCATCGATGCAGCCTGTGTAGGAACCTTCATGACCAGAACTGAGGATGAAGCCTAGGCATTATTTGAAACATTAAGAGACAACTCCATACATTTGTCCTCTGCCTATCAAGAAAGAAAACCATCAATCTTGCAGAGGAAAATAGAGGCCCATGAAGCCGGAGCTTCTCAGGATTTGGCTTATCAGATTCAATTACTGAATAAAAGCTTTGATAGGCTTTTAGCAAGCCCCGCCATGAACCTACAAGTAGCCTCTATCTTTCAAACTTCAAGAGAATGCTCCATGTGCCAAAGCGTAACGCATGCCACTGCAGAGTGCCATCAGGCAAATCAATTCCCTGAGTTGATTCAGGCTGACTTGAACGCGGCCCAAGGTTTCCGCCCTCCTCCTCGCAATAACCCTTATTCCAATACCTATAATCTGGGGTGGCGAAACCATCCAAACTTCTCTTGGAAGCAAGGTGATGCTTCTAACTCAGGGAATACAAGACCCTTACCTCCCCAACCCATATACCAACCATCTTATGAAAACCCTCCTCAGAATAAGCCCTCAGAGATGGATGAACTTAAAGCCATGATGAAAGCGATGCAAGAGCATCAGAATATGGTCATCCAATCTAAGAATAAGATGATTACTGATATGCAATCCCAAATTGGTCATCTTACTGAGGCAGTTAGGCAACGTGATCCGGGGAAGCCGCCTAGCTCTTCTGAGAAGAACCCTAAGGGCAAGGGGGTTGTATTTAGGGAGCATGCCCAAGCGGTGACCGTGCTGAGGAGTGGAAAGAAGATTGACAAGCCTAATAACACTCCTACGGTTACGTCTCAGAATTCCCCTTTTACACCTGACCCGACTTCCATCTCCACCAAGGAAGAGCCACATTGCTCTCCCTCGCACAAAATCACCCACAATGAGGATGTCGTCCTTCCACAACCCCTTTCCCGCCATGACGACCCCTCTACCCAAAAGCTGAGGGTGCCCTATCAAGAGCATCTATCTACTCCTGGGGAATCTTTTGTTGGCACGTCTAGAGCCAAGGATAGGATGGATGAGGTTATGAACACTTTTAGGCAAGTCCAGATTAACATGCCTCTATTGGAAGCTATTAAATAGATCCCGTCCTATGACAAATTTCTGAAGGACCTATGCACCCAAAAGCATCAATCTAGGAAATAGGTCCAAACTAAGGTCATCCTACCTGACCATGTTAGCTCGGTTCTCCAGCATGGAACACCCCCCAAAATGAAAGACCTAGGGTCCCCGTATATTTCAGTAGTTATAGGTAACTAACACATTGACGAGGCTCTGCTCGATCTGGGTGCGGGGGTGAACATTTTACCGAGCTCTGTCTACGACCTTTTGGGAGGAGGCAAGCTAAAGCCTAGTCCAGTAATCCTCCAGGTCGTAGACAGATCACATAAGACACCACAGGGATTGTTGGAAGATGTCCTTGTGAGAGTGAGGACCTTTTCTTCCCTGTTGACTTTTTGGTGCTTGATATTGACCCGTCAAATAAGCCCACAAAGCCGTCCATTATTCTGGGATGCCCCTTCTTGGCCACAGCCAATGCCTCTATCAATTGTAGATTTGGGGCACTTAAAATGGGCTTCGGGAACAAGAAGATCCGGTTGAATGTTTTTGATACTTACAAGCAATCCGGATTTGAAGATTGTTCTCAGATTAAGGTCGTTGATGAAATAATTGAAGAGACTACTCCAGCACTCTTATGTAGGGATCCCCTTCAAAAGGTCATATCTAAGGACCATCCCCTGATTATTAAAGAAACTGAAAGGGAAATGCCTGAATTAGAAGAGTTGCTGGGGATACACATTGAGTCTCTGTCCCCACCTTGGACCATGAAGGTAGATCCACTACCTGAGGCGGGGACATCTCAACTTAAACCCTCAATCCAAAAGGCTCCTAAGTTGGAGTTGAAACCCCTCTCGAGCACATTGAAATATGCTTTCCTTGGCCCTAATAACATCTCCCCATTATTATCTCGTCTGCATTATCTGAATTGCAGGAAGGAGCTCTACTTGAGTGTTTACAAAGGCACAAGGAAGCAATTTCCTAGTCAATTGCTGATATTAAGGGTGTTGATCCCTCTCTTTGCATGCATCATATATACACAAATGAGTCTATGAAACCTTTCCGAGACATGTAGAGAAGGCTCAATCCAAATATGCGGGAGGTTGTTAAAAAGGAGATTCTGAAATGGCTGGATGAAGGGATTATTTATCCCATTTCAGATACTAAATGGGTCAGTCCTATTCATGTAGTACCCAAAAAGGTAGGAATCACTGTGGAGGAGAATGACCAAGGAGAGCTAGTGACCACTAGACCCTCAACTAGTTGGAGGGTCTACATTGATTACCGCCGTTTGAACACGGCTACCCAGAAAAACCATTTCCCCTTACCGTTTATCGATCAAATTTTGGAATGATTGGCGGGGAACAAGTACTTCTGTTTTCTTGATGGGTACTCTGGGTATAATCAGATAGCCATTTTTCCTGATGATCAAGAGCGTACCACCATCATGAGTCTGTATGGCACATTTACGTTCCGCCGAATGCCATTCGGGTTATGTAATGCTCCTGCCACTTTCCAACGTTGTATGATGGCTATCTTTTCTGATATGATCGACGAGTTCATTGAAAATTTCATGGATGACTTCTCCATTTATGGCTCATCGTTTGACCTATACCTTTTGCACCTTGATAAAGTCTTAACCCGTTGCGAAGAGACAAAGCTGGTGCTTAGCTAGGAGAAAAGCCACTTTATGGTCCAGCAGGGCATTATGTTAGGGCATATAGTTTCTGAGAGAGGATTAGAGGTGGACACTGCAAAAATTGATTCCATCTCTAAGTTTCCATTGCCTGCCAATGTTCGTCAAGTTAGATCTTTCCTTGGCCATGCTGGATTTTATAGGTGCTTCATTAGAGAGTTCAGTAAAATCTCTAAGCCACTCTGTGACCTGTTAGCGAAGGATGTCTCCTTCGATTTTGATGATAGATGTGGCGAGGCTTTCCAAGTCTTAAAGAAAGCCCTTATTACCGCGTCGATTCTCTAAGCACCAGATTGGACCCTCCCGTTTGAGCTAATGTGCGATGCTTCTGATTTTGCAGTGGGAGCGGTCTTAGGTCAAAGGGTTGATGGCAAACCTCATGTGCTGCATTATGCCAGCAAAACCCTTACGGATCCTCAGCAAAACTACACGGTCACTGAAAAGGAATTTCTTGTAGTATTTGCTTTGGAAAAGTTTAGGTCGTATCTTTTGGGATCCAAGGTTGTGGTGTTCACTGATCATTTTGCCCTAAAGCATCTTCTTGCTAAAAAGGACACCAAACCTCACCTAGTTCATTGGATTCTGCTACTTCAGGAATTTGACCTGGAAATTAAAGATAAGAAAGGAGTTGAGAATGTGGTAGCAGATCATCTATCTAGGATCCCTATTGAGGCATCAAACCCTGCTGGCGGTATTCAAGAGACTTTCCCTGATGAGTCTCTGATGGCTGTGGAGGCTAAAACTCCTTGGTTCACTGACATAGTGAACTATCTTGTCACGGACATTACCCCCAGTACTTAGGACAAGCAGAAGCGAGACAGGTTTCTTGCTAACGCTAAATTTTATCACTGGGAGGAACTCGAGCTTTTTAGAGTAGGCCCTGACCAATTTTTCGTCGTTGCGTCCCTGATGAAGAACAAGGAAGTGTTCTGAGTTTTTGCCATCACCTCCATTGTGGGGGACATTTTAGTGGGAAGAAGACTGCCCATAAGGTTCTTCAGTCTGGCTTTTGGTGACCCACATTATTCCGAGATGCACATATGTATGTGGGTGCATGTCTATGTTGCCAGCAAACGGGAACCATTGGAAAAAGGGATGAGATGTCCCGACAACTTATCCTCCTTGTTGAGATCTTTGATATTTGGGGCATTGACTTCATGGGTCCCTTTCCTGTGTCCTTTGGATATGAATACATCCTTGTGGCTGTATACTATGTATCGAAATGGATAGAAGCCATACCCACACGAACCAATGACCATTCCGTGGTCTTGGGCTTTGTTAAGGCTAATATCATTTCTCGGTACGGGTGCTCAAGGATGATCATAAGTGATGGAGGACCTCACTTCAAGAATGTATACTTCACAAGACTACTCTAAAATTTGGGAGTCAACCACATGATAGCCACACCTTACCATCCCCAGACGAGTGGACAAGTTGAAGTGTCTAATAGGAAGATTAAGCAAATTTTAGAGAAAACTATCAGGCCCGATCGGAAGGATTGGTCTAAAAAACGAAATGATGCTCGTTGGGCCTACAGAATTGTGTATAAGTCTCCCTTGGGCATGTCTCCTTTTCGTCTTGTCTACGGAAAAGCATGCCACCTTCCCGTTGAAATCCAACATAAAGCCTATTGGGCTACTAAAAACATTAACTTGAATCTGGATAAAGCGGGAAAAGTACGTATGTTAGAATTAAGTAAGCTTGAGGAGCTTCATAATGAAGCCTATGAAACTTCTCAAGCTTACAAGCAACGTACAAAGGTCATCCATGATAAGCACATCATTAGAATGACTTTTGAGCTTAACCAGTGGGTCTGACTTTTCAATTCCAGACTTAAATTATTTCTTAGAAAGCTTAAGTCTTGCTGGGATGGTTCATATGTTGTTATCAATACTTTCCCTCATGAAGTTGCAGAAATTCGGAACCCTACTTCAAGTGCGAGCTTTAAGGTAAATGGCCAGCGAATTAAACCTTATATTACTCTTTCAGATGGTTAGGTTTTGGATGCACTTTGGCTTGAGGAGCCTTAGCTCCTCCCACTCTCCTCCTCAGGTGATATTCTTCTATGTCTGCATTTTTCCAATGAGGACATTGTCAGTCTTAGGCATGGGGGGGTTTAACCTGAGAATGTTCATAGCATTTATAAATATTTGCATACATAAAAACAAACTCTTATTTTCTTGAGCTGAATGGGTTAGTCCCTAGCAAAATATCTTTGTCATTTGAGGTTTTTCTTCTTAAATTATTTCTTAAGTTTAGAATTCAGTACATTTACTTCACGTGCACGTAGACTGGGTAATGGATCTTTGAAGAAAACCAATAAACATTTTTAGTCTACTGAACCCTTGGACAGTTAATAGGGAGTTAGGCATACTATCTTCTTGTAGATCCACCCTATATTTGTAAGAGGAAAGTAGAGAGATTACTGGTGCGCTAAGTCTAGTGCAAGGACTCTTAAGTTTTGGATAATTAGATGATGATACTTCGGAGTTAGGCGTAGTTTTTGCTCTTTGCTCCTGTGTGCGTACTTTGTGTGAATTCCTGAGAGTCACCAAATAAGGCAGATACATAGAGATTGAGTCTTAATAAAGCTATGACTATGGTGGATGGTTACGACCGTCCTTCATAGAGTCCTTGGCTGAAGGAGGGTAATAGTGTCAAAGATCAGAAATACGCCTATCCTATCCTTCCTTCCCGGTGCCGAGAATAGGCATGTCCACCAAATAAGCCACACAATATCCTCTCGACCATCATCACCCCTAATAATGCCTTATAAATAAAAGTCTGTGTCGTGTTATGTTGATTTATAAAAAAAAAAAAAAGAAACAATTATATTACAAGAAAAAAGAAAAGAAGAAGAAAAGAGAGAGAGAAAAGAAAAAGAAAAGAGTCCAAGTTTATAATTTATCTTTATAACATTATTACTGAGGCAACAAAACACCTATCGCGATCCACCAAATATGACCCATACCTTCCTTTCAATATTTCTGATCGCCTGAACACTGGCTAAGGAGTCTAACTTAGTTGTAGAGTTATTAGGACTTTAATTGAAATGTGAATGCCATGTGAGGCCACCAAATAATGAGTACACTTACTAAATTTGGCAAGATTTGGGTTCTCAGAAAGAAAAGAATGAGCGCCAAGAACATCAAGGGAGCACAATTGTTTAGCCTCTCTCTGAGTTGACTTGTTTAATAATCTAGAGATCTAGAGTCTGTAGTACTAGTTTACATGTAGCACCAGATGAGTGTGTGCCACTAAATACAAATCCATTCAACTCGATATCTCCTACCTAAGCCAAAAGTCGGGGTCAAATTACAGATTATCTTCTGCTTTATCCCCAAGGGAAGTAGTTGCCTATCCCGACAGAAATATTTACCAAGGGTAAAATACGAACTCCCAATGCGAATTGGCATGTCACTTGGATCTGTTACCTAGGCTATCATCACTTCACATTTGTCTGGATCTCTAAAGTTTTGAAATAAGAAAAGAAAAAATCTTCTGATTACTTCTGTTATTTTTTATTTTTGCCAGGGACTAACAAATCTTAGGCATGGGGGTATTTGATGAGTCCATTTTAATGGACTAGTGTTACGCCTAAGTAATTCTATTCTAACATTATATGTTTATTAATAATCACATTAGGTCATTAAATGATTGCATGTGTCATTATTTAAGTTTACATTTATTGTTTATTATGTAATTATTTTATATTTCATGCAGGTCCCGCAACAGCGCACCCGTTACATCTCCTCCACTTAATCCACTCCATCAGGCAAATAATCGGGAAGAAGAGAGAGGAGGATCAATTTTGGAAAAGAACAGGGGGGTGAAAAGATATTTCCCCCCCACAAATCTCCCAACCTACGGCCTTCCTCAACAACTCCATCAACAGCCGCCGGCCGTGTTTAGTAAGGGATTTTGAAAATCCCTTGACTTGCACCTGGGGAGGAGATAAAAAGAGAGAGGCTGAGGGGCTTGGAGAGGAGAAGACCATCGGGGAGAAGAGACTGCGTGCACTGTGGAGAAGGCATGCACAGTACCTCCAGCTTGCCTGCAAGCTCTCCAACACCACAGCCGCGCGCCCTGCAGGCGCCCCACCACCCACTGCCAACAGCTTCCACCGCCTGCCCACCTTGCAAGCACCCTCACCGCAAGCCTGCACCCGTGCCCTCACCAGCTCCCCCTCACCACGCCAAGTAGCCACCAGCGCCTTCACCATGTGCACTCCATCCTCTCCCACCACCAGCCTAGCCTGCCTTCACCATCCTCCCGCACGCCTGCAGGTAGCTAAGCGCCCTTGCAAGCTTGCAGCCGCATCCTCACCAGCCTGCCCAACCGCGCGCACTGCCACAGCCCCACCACGCGCCCTGCAGGTGCTTCACCATCCTCCCACCGTGCAAGCCTGCAGCCGCGCCCTTGCAAGCACCCCCCCTCGCAGTGCTACTCACACTGCAGAGTACCCCCATCCACGCAGATCAGCGTGCAGCACCCTCAGCAAGACCGCCCTTAAGCAGCCAAATACGCATGGCCAAGACTACCTGTAGGTAGCCAAGCGCGCGCAGCCCTGCCGCCCGCAGGCAGCCAAGTGCATAGGCAGTGCCCTCGTGCACCCTTGTGTGCGCACCCATCGCGCAGCCGTGCGCCTTTCAGCAGCAGCTCTTCATCTTCTCCATCAACAAGCCGGTGCTCTCCTCCACCGTCCGGTCGCCGCGTCACCACCATTGCGAAGCACTCGTCAAAGCGCAACATCCCATCGACTCTCGCCGCCAACCGTGCATGGCCGTTCAAGCGAGGAAGAGAGAGGAGAAATCCTCTGTTTTTGCCCCAATTAAAATTTACATTGCATGCCATCACCACTTTAATATTATTATTTTATTCAGGCCACATTGCATGGATGCACTTATAGTTTCTTGAATTTACTTAACTTGTGTTATGTGCATCATTCTACATTGAAATTCAAATCAGATTTGCATGCAAATTAAATTTGCATGATATGCCACTACACATGCATCATATACATATTTTTGGGAACTTAATTACTGCCGTGAAAATTACATAAATAGCCTTGAACTTTTAAGGAAATTGCAAGCTCCATTTAGAGTAGCATATTCCTCGCATTGAAGTTGAAAAAGTGTCTGCAAACAGTATAATCCTCTACTTGTGAATTTATTGGTTCTATTCCTCCCTGTGGATGTGACATTTTTATTGTGGTTAAATTTGTTATTTATTTTAATTTTTGATTGAGATATTTTCCACCACATAAAACGTGACATATCACTTTATTGCTATCATCTTCATAAATAAGTGAAAATCCCTCCGTCAAGGCTGGCGGAGATGGAGTTGCTAGCGGGAGGAGGAACTCCTGCGGGCTTGCGTAAGGCATCGACTAGAGCCTACGGTTGGTGAGGATTCTCGCTACGATGCTCGGGAGCACCGGAGTGAGTTGGGGCTTAGGTTGGCGAGGAGAAGCGAGGCCTGTGATGATGGCTACGTAGAGGAGTGGAGGCATTCGTGTTGGGTTCCTTTGTGGTGGTGCAGCAGTGAGGAAGAAGAAGAGGGAAACGAAGAGGAAGGAGGAGAGGGATTATGTGGTGGTGATGGTGGTTGTGGTGGCATTGTGCACGCGCGAGGATGGTGGTGCGATGGTGCATGTGCAAGGGTGCATGAGAGGCTTGTGGCACACGGTGGGTGTGGCGGCGCACGGGAGGTGCTCTGCGGTGAGGGAGGTTTTTGTTTGGTGACGGTGGAGGGAGCGGCTGATGGTGGTGGTGCATTTGTTAGAGAAGAGAGAGATAGGGTGTGGTGCGTGCTATCACTACGCACCACTTCGTTGGAGATGAGCGCAATGTTGGAGCAAGCTGGTGCCACTGTGGAGTTCACGGTGGCATCACAGTGCGTGCTTGGTTCACACGGTGCGCTTGTTCCATGGTGGTGGAGAGGGAGGAGATCCCTGCCAAGGGGAGAAGATCAGATGAGAGCCCCCTTTCGCGACCCAGCCTCTTGTCTTTTGTAGATGTTCCCCAGTCAGTTTTTCTCCTCCGAAATCTCAGCCAACAAACTTGACGAGGATATTAAGGTGGTTGTTGGGAATTGTGCGAGAAGCACAGTTGACGGTGGGAAGTGGTGGCGGCGTCATCGGATGTCTAGAACTTAAAAGTGGAACTTGCCTACCTTAAACCCCTGTAATCACTGAAATGCATATAATTATTAATAATGCAAGATAAATTATATAAATATAAATTATAATACATGCATTTATTTTATAATCAAATGTAAGTATTAGTGTACTTATACATATAGGAACTAACCAACTTAGGCTAAAAATTAGTCCAATAAATTAGACTCGTCAAAGACCCCTATGCCTAAGTTTTGCTAGTCCCTAACAAAAGAAATGAATGCAAGGTGTATGATTCTATCAAAAGACTTCTTCTTTTCTTATTCCAAACATTTAGAGATCTAGACAAATGTGAAGTGATAGTAGCCTAGGTAATGGATCCAAGTAAAAAGCTAACCTATATTTAAAGTTCATACTTAACCCTTGGTAAACATTTTATTAGGATAGGAAACTATTTCCCTCAGGGATAAAGCAAGAAATGATCTATAATTTGACCCCAGCTTTTTAGCTTAGGTAGGAGACACTGAGTCGAAAGGATTTATATTTGGTGGCTCACACTCATCTAGTACTACATGTAGTCTAGTATTGCAGACTCTAAATCTCTAGACTATTGTTCGAGGCGCACATCGCATAAAAGATTAGCACGTTGTAGTATAGTGCGAAATACGTCTCGAGCAAATAAATTAACGGAACTGGTGGGCCTGGTAGATCACAGGGAGGCAGGGAGCACTTTTGATTTCATGTGTTTATTCCCAATATTATAACTAAATAGTATAGACACAATATTGTAGTACATATATCAATCAAAGAGTTTGAACATGAATTGCATACATTTAACTAAACAAATTCTAACATAAACATAAACTACTTATGTAACAGAACAAGGGCACCATGAGTGGTTCATGGTGGCCTCCTGGAGAGGTTGGGAAGAGCAGCAACGATCCGTCAAGGTGACCCAACGGACGCTTCAGGTGGAGGTGCAGAGATGAATGTAGAGAAGACGGTAAGAAGGGAGAGGAGTTGTAGGAGGAAGAAGAAAAACTAAGGAATGGCTTTCAAAGGGGACCCTTAGGCCTCTTTTTATAGCTTTCGTGAAGAGAATTTAGAGTATTTGAGCCCTTAATTCTGTGCAAAGGCTTCAAATTAGTCAGATCTGTTGATCAGGAGATCAATGGTCCTGATTAAGCCTTCCAAATCCTTCTTCCATCCACGGTTTAATTTGGTGCTGACACATGGCACATTGTGTGCCCTTGGATCCGCATCCAACGACCTCACTCAGTTGCCGCTTGCCGCTGTCGTCAGCACACTCGCCGCACAGCGCTTAAATGCTCCTCAAATCCTAACCCATCTCAGCCATCCGATCTCTCGATCGGACAACTTTAAAGTCGTGCGTTGCGCCCGGCCAACTCCTAAGGCGCACGTCATCATGCGCGTCTTCATCCGACGCTCCCGCACTCGCCACACGTTCGCCGCTGATCCTCCCGATGAAGATCTTGCTGTGGAATTTCATCCGCGCACGACCGATTCCCACATCGTTCTTTGAAGCCACGTCGAGCGTTGTCTGTTAAGCACGCTCTCCGCTACGCAACGCACGTGGATTGTCGCGATTTCGAAATCCTGTGCAGCTGCCCTTGACCGTTGGATGGAAATCCAACGGTCCGGGTCTCGCCCTCACTTGATGAAGCGGCTGGAGGCGGGCGACGTCGATGCATCGTGACCCTTGGATGACGATCCAATGGCCCACGGCTCTCCCTCACAGATTGGGGTGCGGTGAGGGGTAGCCGCGATGGCGCCACATGGTGCCATCGTGGATGTCCATCTTCTTCTCGTATTTGATGATGTAGGCCTCCGATTGAGTTGATTTCTATGCCGTTGGATTGCGAACATCGATCCGGATCCATCCGTGTGATTGGATTTGTCATCTGAGGTCCAGATATTCTTCAATTTGCCCCTTGGTTCCTGATTCTTCTGCGAACTCTGTAGGGTGCTACGGGAGTCTGATTGATGCACTTTTGGAAGCGTTGGACTCCCGTTGTCATTCCAAATAGATCCATAAGGTTGGATCAGTCATCTGCAGCCCTGGATTACCTGCAATTATTAATAACTCTCAAATAGCACATTATTATGTATAAAACATATAAATCATCTAGGATGCAAAATACGATGTGTATGCATGTAGAATGCCCATATTAAGCTAGGTTCTAACTTAATTCAGGCGAATTAAGGCCTATGATTGCTGCACAATCATACCCCCATGCCTAAATCTTGCTAGTCCCTAGCAAGTGCAAGACTAAATGCATTTTATCAAGAATTTAACTAAAGGTTTATTTCTTTTTGTTTCATCCAAAAATTCAGAATTTGGATAACCATGAATATGTAATGTCGTAGCTTTTGCAACGGATCCAAGAAAAGAGTCAATATACATTTAAAGCTTGTACTTGACCCTTAGTAAAATTCTGTTGGGATAGGCAAACCTCTTCTCTCGGGGATATAAACTATTCTCTGATTTTAGGCCCAGCTTTTGGCTTAGGTAGGAGATGCCTGAGTTAACTGGATTTGTATTTGGTGGCTCACTCTCTTCTAATGCTACATAGAGACTAGTATTTCAGAATCTAGATTTGTAGCTTTTGAATAAATTAACTTAGAGAAAGGTTGGAAAACTGTGCTCTCTTTAATGTTTTGTATGTTTTCTTTTCTCTCTTTTTCTTTTCATTTTTCTTTTTCTTCCTGAGCTCACATCTCACTAGATTTGCAACTGTATTTGGTGGTCTTACATGGCATTACACTTTAATTAGGTTCTAATAACCCTATGACTAAGTCAGATCCCTCAGCCTGTATTCAGGCGATCATAAATATAGAAAAAAATAGGTTTAGGCTGTATTTGGTGTTTTGTGGGAATGGTAGGTGTTTTTACCTCAAAATACTTTGATTTACATAAGTTAAACTTCTTAACATAACACTTTTTTTTTCAAGCAAATACCTCTTTTGTATTTTTTTTTTATATCTATTGGCACAATGCCGTTACCAACATGACATAACGCACAAATGCACATGACATACTTATTTTTATTCATGAGGCATTATTTGGGATTTTTGGGGATGACCAAGAGGATCTCGGGTGGCTTATTTGGTGGAAGTGCCTATTCTCGGCACTGGGTAGGGAACGGATAGGATGACGTATTTCTAGCGTTGACATCAGTACCCTCATTCAGCTGATGATTCCGTAGAGGATGATCTTGACCATCCACCTCAGTCCTAGTTTTATCAGAACCCACTCTTTATTTTTTGCCTTATTTGGTAGCACTCGTACAGAATTTCTAATAGAATTTGTATGCAAGAACTGAGAGTGAAAACTATGCCCATCTCCAAGTGTCATTATTCAATTATTCAAAGTTAATAATTCCTTACATTAGCCTTAGAGTACCAGTAGACTCTCTACTCTCATCTCACGTATGTTTTGGTGGATCTACTAGAAGGTGGTTCACCTGATTCCATGATTGTTGTCCAAGGGTTCAGGAGAAGAGCAATGCTTCTTCTCGACAAACTAGAGATGTCTATCGATTTTCACAGTGGATCCATTGCAAATTCTACATGCAGATGTGAGGTTATACTAGATTCTAGGCTTAGGAGTCTACTAAATAATAAATCTTTAATAAAACCTTTCGATAAAATGATCTAATCCCCCATTTGTTGGCAGAAAATTTTCAGTTTTTATGGACCACCCCCCATGCCTAAGTGTTTGCATGTCCTCATGCATGAATAAAAGAAATAAGGCAGGATGTATGTGGATAGAAATCACTTGAAAATGCTTCTGAGTTGTCATTCAACTCATGCCATCATTGCAATTCCATACACAATATGTGAAACAATATGCAAAAATGAAATATGCTATGTATATATGGTATGTATATATGTATACGTGCTGAGTTTAACGCCTCTAGCTAGGCAACTCATTAGTCACACGTCATCAAGAAGATGTACGTTTCGTCAGCAAGAGGAGGTTCCTGGGTGAAGAATGGTTTGAGGCGCTGGCCATTAACCGTAAAAACATGTCCAGATTTCGGGTCTCTAATTTTGACCACCCCGTTAGGATACAGGTGTACCACCAGAAATGGCCCAGTCCACTTGGACTTGAGCTTTCCTGCAAAGAATTTGAGTCGGGAGTCAAACAACTAGACCTACTGGTTAGGTGCGAACTCCTTCCTCCGGATGTATCGATCATGGAATGCCTTTGTATTGTCTTTGTATATTTCTGCATTCTTGTAAGCTTCCCGCCTAATCTCCTCTAACTCACTAAGCTGGAGCTTCCTTTCATAACCTCCGGCCTCGAGGTTAAAATTACACTTCTGAACTTCCCAAAAGGCATGGTGCTCCAGCTCCACAGGAAGGTGACATGCCTTTCCATACACCATGCGGTATGGCGACATTCCGAGCGGGGCCTTGTATGAGGTCCAATATGCCCATAGTGCATTAATCAACCGATCGTACCAATCCTTCCTATTAGGTCTAACCATCTTTTGAAGGATAAGATTGATTTGACGGTTTGATACTTCAGCTTGCCCATTGGTCTGTGGGTGATATGGGGTAGCAATGCGATGCTGCACCTCGTATTTCTTCATAATGACCTGAAATGGGCATGGATGAAGTGACTTCCCCCATCGTTTATCAGGGCATGGGAACTCCAAATCTCACAAAAATGAATTCCCAAACGAAGGATATAACAGTCTTATGATCAGCTTGTCCTGCCGGGATAGCTTCTACCAGCTTTAAGACATAGTCTATTGCAAGGAGTATGTACTCAAAGCCATGCAAGTTCGGGAAGGGTCCCATAAAGTCGATGCCCCAGACGTTGAACACTTCTATGACAAGAATGGATTGGAGAGGCATCATGTTTCTCCGGGTCATAAAACCGACCACCTGGCAACGCTTACAGCACTTGGCAAACTTGTGTGTATCTCTGAAAATGGTTGGCTAGAAAAATCCCGACTGCAAAATCTTTGCAGCGGTCCTTCGACCCAAGAAATGACCCCCACAAGCATCGCTGTGGCAGAAGGATAGCACACTAGAGATTTTCGAATTAGGGACTCATCTACGGAATACTTGATCAGCTCCAATGCGAAAGAGCAGTGGGTCGTCCCAAAAATAGAATTTAGCCTCTGATATAAATTTGAGTTTTTGATCCTTGGATAACCCCTCAAGTAGCCTGCCAGTGACGAGATAGTTTGCTATATCAGCGTACCAAGGAAACTCAACAGAGTTTATGGACAGCAGAGACTCATCTAGAAATCAGTCTGATATCAGCGGGGAGTATGAAATACAGTCTAGATCTAGCCGAGACAAGTGATGTGCCACAACATTATGGGCTCCAACTTTGTCATGGATTTCGACATCGAACTCTTTCAAAAGAAGGATCCATCTAATAAGGTGGGGTTTGGCATCCTTCTTTGCCAACAAATGTCGGAGGGTGAAATGGTCAGTGTAGATGATAACTTTGGACCCGAGTAAGTATGACCTGAATTTCTCCAACCCAAATACCACAACTAGCAATTCTTTCTCAGTGATTGTATAGTTATGTTGAGCCTCGTTCAGCATTTTTCTAGCGTAGAATATTACAAATGGTTGGCATTCTCGATGTTGGCCAGGAACGGCTCCGATAACGAAGTTGGAGGCGTCACACATCATCTCGAAGTTGAGAGACCAGTCGGGAGGTTGGAGAATAGGTGCACTTGAAACAACACTTCACATGGTCTCGAAAGCTTTGAGATACGAGGAGTCGAAATCAAAGGGCGAGTCGGTTACCAGAAGATTCGTTAATGGATGAGCAATTTTTGAGAAATCTCAAATGAATCTTCGATAAAATTCGACATGCCCTAAGAATGATCTGATTTTCCTGACTGAGCTAGGCGGTGGTCATCGCGAAATGATTTCAGACGTAGCTCGGTTGACCTCGAGTCCAATAGAGGAGATCCTATGACCTAGTACGATGCCATCCCTTACCATAAAATGGATTTTTTCCCATGAAAGTACTTGGCTAACTTCTATACATCTCCTCAGGATCTTTGTGAGGTTATGAAGTCAAGACGAAAAATCGTCTCCAAACATGGAGACGTCGTCCATGACCACTTTTACGTAGTCCCCGATCATGTCTGAAAAGATGGCCATCATGCATCGCTGAAAAGTAGCTAGTGCGTTACGGAGGCCGAAAGGCATCCGCTTAAAAGCGAATGTTCCGAAGGGACACGTAAAAGTCATCTTGTCTTGATCTTCCAGGTTGATCACTACTTGATGGTACCCGAAGTATCCATCCAGAAAGAAAAAGAAACTACGCCCGGCCAGCCATTCCAGAATCTGATCAATAAAGGGTAAAGGAAAATGATCCTTTTTGGTATCCGAGTTTAGCTTCCTGTAATCAATGCAGAACCGCCAAGAAGTTGTGGTGTGGGTCAGGATGGATTCGCCCAATTCATTTTTTATTACGGTGAGTCCTGCCTTTTTAGGCAAAATCTGAATGGGACTCTCCCACTGGTTGTCGAAAATTGGATAGATAATGTTCGCGTCCAGCCATTTAATGATCTCCTTCTTGACAACTTCCAACATATTTGGATTTAGGCGTCTCTGAGGTTGTCTCGATGGTCTCACCCCTTCATCAATGTAGATATGGTGAGTGAAATATGAGGGGCGAATCCCAAGGAGATCAGTAATGACCCACCCGATAGCAGCCCTATGTTCTTGTAGAATAGAGATCAATTGGTGTTCCTGGTCTGGAGTCAAGTGAGCATTGATAACCACTGGACACGTCTCACTTTCTCCCATAGACATGTACTTCAGAAAATCAGGTAAGGATTGTAATTCTAGTAGAGGGTGGGGAGAGGGTTTATGCAGGGGAGGAGAGGAAGCAACAGCAGAAATCTACTGACCCTGATGTTGACGTGGTCTCGATTGTGTTTTAATAGTTAGTTACATCGTAGTATAGGTGACCAAGTGTTGTCAACAAATAAAAGTTTATTACTTGAAAGCCTAAATATCCGAGGTTGAACATAGGGAGCAATTGAAATTTATTACTAATCTCAAGAATGTAATTGAACACTTAATTACTCAAAACTTAATTCAAAACAAATAAATGCATGAGTTTGAAAATAAATTGTGGCAAAAAGAAAGAATTTGGACGTCTGATCATGAGATCAAACATCTTAAAAAAATGTTTTCTCCTCTCTTGTTCTTCTTCTTCTGATTTTCTTCCTTTCTTCTTCTTTGTGCTTCTTCTTTCTTCTCTGCAATTGCCTTGCTTCTTTCTCCTTCTTTATCTTTCTCCTTTTCTCTGCAATTTCTTTCTCTCTGCAGGTCTTCTTCTTCTTCCTTGGCTCTGCTTCCTTTGCTTCCTTGGTTCTATTTCCCTTGCCTTCAGTTTCTCTTCTTCTTCTGCTTGTCTTTACCTTTCTCTATTTCTTCTTTCTTTTTCAGTTCCTCTTCTCTTTTTCCTTCACCTCTACCTTGCCTTTCTCTTTTTCCTCTATGATGGCTTCCTTCCTTCTTTTTTTCCTTCGCTAGTAGTGGTAAGTGTTAGCTTCACTTCTTCCTTCTGCCTTCCCTGCACAAACCAAAGAAAAGCAAAACCTATCCCTCTACCCACACCTGCGCGTCTCTCTCTCTGTGTAAACCACTCTTCAGCACGCTCTCCCAGAGCCAGGTAAACGGGTCGGGTCGCGCGCCCGGGTCCAGGCGCACTAGTGTGAGGGTGGTGCGCGAGGAGTGCTCAGGATGGTGTCGGGTTAGGTCGCTAGATCCGTGTGGTGAACTCACGGACGAGGCGGTGAGAATAGGTGAGGGACCTCACCCCATGTGCGTTTGGAGGCACTCGACTCATATCACAAAAACAATATAAATTACTCCAGCGCTTCACAGCTTACCGAGGTGGGATTATTGTTCCACCTCTATTTCGCGCGTGCCCGCAGGAATCCGTGCCTTCAATTGTCACAATTGCAGACTTTGCAGTGTCACTTGCTGGGACAGATGTCTTCGCGATGCCTCCCCGAGTTAGAAGCACCTAGAGCCCTGAAGCATTGCAGCCTGGAGCAAGCAAGACGCTTCCTCGAGTCATCGCCAATGGCAGCCGGAGCTTGAAATCTGTCTGACATGAAAAGGGCCTTGTGGCTTAATCAGATCACAGAGGGACCTTCACCATGTCACGGCGAAGGTGAGGCGCTAGGTGGCAGGCCGTGGGGCGGCCTAGGCGTGCGTGCTTAGGTTGACCTATGGCCAGACGGATGGGTTTGATCGGGGAGTAGTTGTGGAGGCGTAGAGGGTCTATGGATGGGTGGATGATGATCAGTGATGTGAGGCAGAGGTTATGCAGTGGTCAGCGAGACGTGTGGGGCGGCAGAGTGATGGGAGTGTCTCGCCAGAGGGTGGCCGAAGATGAAGAAGATGATGGTGGACAGCGGCGGTCGAGGGGTGTTTGGTGAAATAAGATGAGGGAAATGAAAGAGGGGATAGAGAATAGTAGTTCTAACCTAACTAAAGGGACGAAGGGGGCGAGAAGGCGGCTGGCAGTACTTGCTATCGCCGGAGAAGAAAGTGTCCAGTGGGGGAAGACGGCGGCAACGACCGGGCTAGGGCAGCTCGCGTGGGTGTTGCGCGACACAGAGGAGGATGAGGAGGACGGCTCTGCCACTGGTCTTGTGGCAGAGCGACGAGGAAGAGGGGGGCTCGCCGGAGCTCGCTGGACCCCTTGGCTGGAGGAGAAGAAGAGGAATTCGAGGTGGAATCTTAGCCAAGTCGAGCTGAGGAGGTGCGGCTGAAGTTGGGGGTTAATTTATAGGTGCTGGCCGAGCTTCTGGTGCGTGGAGGGCAAGCCTTCTGCCACCGACGTCTCGCCGGAGATGGAAGGTAGTTAGATACCCAAATCTCTCGTGCGTTCGCACGAGAGATTGGGTGAAAATCTAGGATCATGATTGATTTCAGATGGAAGGGAATTCCTCAGAGAATCTCCCTTCCAAATCTAGGAGATCTCTGAGGAATCAGAGAGTACTCCATCTCTATTCCTCGCCAGAGTAGGATCTCTCCCCAATAATGGCGGAGGGGTCTGCTTGTAAGAGTGGCGAGGAAGTTAGGGGGGTGTATGCAATGGCTTTCAAAAGATAGGGACCAAAATGTGATTGGGTGTACTAAATTACAAAGTAGGTCAAGATGACCTCCTCTTAGGTCCAAATTTTGGTAAAAACCTAATTTAGACCTAAGGAATCCAATGGTGAAGTTGGATTTTAGGTTTGACCACGTTTGACTAGACATTTTGCGTAAAAACCCAAATTAGGTCAATTGATGAGCTAAGACCCTAATCTAGGTCAAACTAGGTTCCAAAGGCCAAATTGAATCTTCTAAACCCTAGGGGATATTTTTCCATGATTTTTAGAGGGTTTACTTGATTTTCATCCTGACCGGAACCTTGTTGAATTAAGTGGGTCAGTTTTAGGGTTACCAGATGTCATTTAATTCCTGATTTGCACGTGAACCCATTTCTGATTGCATCAACCCACTTTTTATCTTATTTAGACCATTTGACCTATGTTTTGTCTCTAATAAATCCCGTTTATGTACTGCAATGGTAAAATTACAGTTTTAACCTTTATTTCATGTTTTCTTCTCAAAACACTTATTCCTTCAATTAAGCCCTCTTCTAAGTCATGTAGGAGCTTTTATTCTCTTTAGTGAGTCAAAATGAGCTAGTTATGGCTCATGATGAGGCTCTCATCATACCCCCACGCCTAGCTTTTACTAGTCCCTTAGCAAAATTTCAAGGTTTTAACTTCTGTTCTAGACCCTGAGTATCTGTCATCAATTATGATAAGTGCTTCTCTTTTTCTTTTGTGATTATGTCAGAATGCTGACAATAGGTCAGAGGTACTCAAGTATCAACCAAAATCCGAACCTGACCCGCTTTAGCCTCAATCCTCTGCAAAGGTTTTTAAGGCCCATAGAAACTAACCTAGGTTTTGTTGGACTCCGCGGTTAAAGCACCCGTGCTTGAGACATTTTTAGCCTAGGTTCAGTTTGCAGTGCATTTTTTTGTAAGAGAGAGACAGGAGATTTATTTGTTTAGAGAGTTTTCTTTCTCTTTTCTTTTTATTTCTAGCTTCAGATTTGCTTCTCAACACGGTCTGTATCGAATTCCTCGTCCCCATCATCAATCCTCAAGGGTCCCTAGCTATCGATGCTTCGAGATAGCACCGCCCATGGCGAACCCTAGAACCTTGGCTTTCGAGGTTTCGAGATAATCCCGCCCATGACGTTCCGTGGCCGAATTCAGACCCTGGCGATCGACATTTCATGATAATGCCGCCCATGGTATCTGAACCAGCAGAGTGCTTACATGCCCCCAGTAGGATATTTAAATATACTAAGAGACAAGCACCAAGGAGATGATATGTTGTTACGCATCTTCGAGGGAAATTTCCCACCTCTCTGCGTCGGGAACTCGTCCAAATCAACTTGTGTTGATCGGCCCCTCCTCATCTAGGTGACTTTTTTAGAACATTTAAATGCTTTGTGCATGATTTTGATATTTATGCGCATTGAACCAGACTGTGTGTGAATTTGGGGTGCTTAGGTTATCGAATCCCACAAACCGAAGGTCAGTTAATGAGGTCGAATACTTCCTAAGCCTTAGACCTAATACTTAAGCTTCGCATTTTCCCCAACCTCTTCAGGATTATCCAGATTTTAGTTGATACGTGAATTTTTAAGCTAAAGAATCTACCCCAAGAGGCCTAAGATTAGCGTTCTTGCTAATCTCTTGTTATGTCTCCTTAGTACTTTTCTTTTTCTTTTCTTGATCTGGTCTAGAACTTCAGTTAATCCCTTAATCTTTTACTAATGACTATTTCTTTTCATTTTATTTTGTGCTCCTTTTTGTCATTTTTGCTTCTTTTTCTCCTCCTTATAATTATGTGGCTCACAAAATTTCCTCCATCCATTTTTTTTGTTCTTTTTCATAATTTTTCAATTTTTTTTGTGTTTTTGACATATGTGAATTTTTTTTTTGTGAGAATCCCTCTGACTTTTTCTTGGTTCTGTATGTATGCACTTTATCACCCCCCATGCCTAAGTTTTGAAATGTCCTCATTGTAAACGGAGGGTGTGAAATAGTGTTGAGGTCAGGGACTTAGAACAGGATACATCGGGTGGGTGAACGAGTCGGAAATGACTGATGCAGATGATTTCAAGCTCTGGTATGTGTATCAGAGGTGGGATCAACTGTCTAAGGCTGAACTCAAGGTGCAATGGACGTGAAGTACAGACGGATAATCAGACGTGTCTCTATTTTTGGGATGACGGGTTGCCTCCCGTAAAGTGCTAAATTCAATACCTTCAGCCGAGCGGAACATAGGGTGGAGAGGGAGTGGTCAATTCCGCGGAATTTTATAAAACAAGCACCTTGATTAAGAGCCTGGTTGATCCAACCAGGTTCTTGTTAAGGTCAGTGGGCTGATGATGTAGCCCAAACCCAATAAGTCTGGTGGGTTGATAGATGTAGATCAACAGATGCGGAACCCACCATATGCAATGTGGCTCAGATGGATATGGAAGTGAAAACTCAGGTTTAGGCAGAGTTGAATCTGCCTAGTCAAAGTAGGGTTTCGAAAAATAATTGGTGTATGGTGTGGAAACCCTACAGGGGTGATCAAAGAATGATGGCTCCTGTTTTTCGGTTTGATCAATACCCGATACCTGGTATAGATATGGAGTTGAATCATCTGCAAATGGCTCAGTGAGAGGTGAATCAGAATAGAAATTGAGTTCGATTGCGGGTTGGGGTAGAGAATGGGTTTTGATTAGTTCTGTATATGTGGAGCAGGTGGCTTCAAAAAGAATTGGCTTGTTATAATCAGGAAGCAGATTTTCTCTGATGTTATGGTCAAATTCGAAATCGTTGGAGAGTTTGCGAAAATCAAAATCTGAATGAGATTCAAGATCGTGAGTTCCACCATAAAATAAATCATATGCTGTAGATTCAGCAGCCTGACTGGGGTCTAGCCTAGATGTTAACTCTGAGCTTAAAAAGGTGTCCCTATCTGGTAGAGGCTCAGGTTCTAAGCTAGTAGGGCAAACCCAATTGAAACCCCACTCGTCTAACTCAGTTTCTGTATCGTAAATTGGCATGACTTTCGAAAAATCATTAGTTCCTCCGAGGATGTTGGCGAGGGATATTCATCAAATATAGGCCCAAAATCATATTCTTCATTGAAAGATTGATCTTCCTCATATGGGGCCTTGAAATCTTCAAAATAGGTTTCAGATCTAGATTCTGGGCTTAAGATGTGGGTTGAATTACTAGAATCTAGGTCTAAATAACCTTCGAGGGTCACCTTATCAGAATAAGGGACGGAATTTACACCCTCGAGAGGTTCAGTTCTACTCTCATACCTGCAGGAGTTTTGGGATTATAAGCCTGGTGATTCATGGTCTGGAATGGGCTCAACATGGTATTTTCCTGCATTTGGAGCTTCCCAACCTTCTTCAATATCAGGCACATTGTACTCCATCTAGGTTGGGAATCCACAACCATTCTGTGCCTCAAACTCAAGATCAGATTGATCCTCGATGTCGCCCCAAGATGTTTCATCCTCTGTTTGTGGTATATACGGGTACTTCTGGTCAATAATTTGTTTTACTAATCTCATTATCTCTTCCCATTTTTCATGACTATCTTGGTGTTGCTTCCATAGTCGAGGATTTGTCATACATTGAAGGTATTCAAGATTGTGCAGTTTTTCTATCTCAATGTATCCAGTAATGAGCAAGTCACGGGTTGATCCTTTTGTAGCTTCTGCCAATAGTACTTGGGCACAAGTTATGATAAAGGTTGTGGTTGTTGGGACATCAACCTGAATGTTTTCTACTGGTGTTGAGGTTTTGTCTTCTTTTTCATAGAATTTCAGGGCATCCTCAATCATCCTATCTCTCATGGATCTCTGATATTCAGGTTTCTTGAATGGTAGTCCTAAGTGGCTTGGCTGCATATTTGGGTCAGGTGGTGGAATCAAGATGTAGAATCGGAGCTTGAATCATGATATAGAATCAAGTAATGAAGCGATTAGATCTGAATAACGAGTCCCACTGAAAATGTGCGTGTGTGCTCTAAAGAGAAAAGATGAGCGATTGGAGATGTTTTTGACCCAATCAAGACACCCAAAGATGTTTGGATGACTATGGAGGTTCAGGGTGGATGGTACCCCTGGATCAAAAGATCGTCCACCTGAGAATTACCTGGGCATCCAGAGAGGGAGAGTCCTGCAAAGACCCCTACACGGTAGAGTGTCCCCATGGGTTACAGGATTTCCCCCACCCGACCTCTCTTGTCACTGAGATTCCAAGTAGACCAGAATGGGGACCTTGACCTCTTAAGTCTACCACTTTTATTTTAAAGGTGCTTTAGGGTTCTCACTTGACTTTAGATGTTTTGATGTTGTGACCTAATTTGGAGGTTGGTTGACCCAAGGGGGTCAACTTCCCTGACCTGTCCTATAGATGGCAGAATGATTCTAGGATTGGGGCCTAGAGATCACCCTGATTTGACTCCCAATTTATTAGATCCAAGATTTTAAGATTCAAGTGATTTTAGAGCTCAATTTTTCTTAGGGTTTGTCTTGTTTAGATCTCTTCAATCAAGGGCTTGAGTAGCACACTGATGCGAGAGGGTTCATTTCCTTTTATACAGGCATGTGTGTCTAGCACTCCAAAACCCTACTGTAAAAACCCTAATTTGGTTATATTTCCAATCCTCTTTTTCACAAAAATTCTCTTTGGACTTAAAAACAAGAAGTGTGTTGTCTGCAGAGATTAAGCGTGATTTCTATTAGGCACATGAATTTTGTGGGATAGAATCTAAAAAAAATCGCTCCAACTTCAAGAAGATTTGAAAAATTTTCGCAAAATCAGGAACGTTTGCCTTAAAGATGGTGATTATTATAGAAAGAAGGCAATTGATTCCTAAATTAATTTCTTCCATTTTGTCTTTCAAAGCTTAAGGATAGTTTAAGGAAGAAAAGAAATTACCTGCCCTGGAGTGGTTGACTTGCGGGAGGGATTTTCTCGTGAAATACCTGCAAGATCACAACAAAGCAAAGTAGGGCAAGTTAGTGTTCAATATGATAAAAAGAATGTAGAGACTAGTGTTAAATTGCACATTGCTCCCCGGCAACGGCACCAAAATGTTGACATGGTCTCCATCGTGTTTTAACAGTTAGTTACGTCGTAGTATAGGTGATCAAGTGTTGTCAACAAATAAATGTTTATTACTCGAAAGCCTAAGTATCCGAGGTCTAACAAAAGGAGCAATTGGAATTTATTACTAATCTCAAGAATGTAATTGAACACTTAATTACTCAAAACTTAATTCAAAACATATAAATGCATGAGTTTGAAAATTAATTGTGGCAAAAAGAAAGAATTTGGATATCTGATCACGGGATCAGACGTCTTAAAAAAATGTTTTCTCCTCTCTTGTTCTTCTTCTTCTGATTTTCTTCCTTTCTTCTTCTTTGTGCTTCTTCTTTCTTCTCTGTAGTTGCCTTGCTTCTTTCTCCTTTATCTTTCTCCTTTTCTCTGCAGTTTCTTTCTCTTTGCGGGTCTTCTTCCTTGGCTCTGCTTCCTTTGCTTCCTTCCTTGGTTCTGTTTCCCTTGCCTTCATTTTCTCTTCTTCTTCTACTTATCTTTACCTTTCTCTATTTCTTCTTTCTTCTTCAGTTCCTCTTCTTTTTTTCCTTCGCCTCTGCCTTGCCTTACTCTTTTTCCTCTGTGATGGCTTCCTTCCTTCTTCTTTTCCTTCGCTAGCAGTGGCTAAGTGTTAGCTTCACTTCTTCCTTCTGCCTTCCCTGCACAAACCAAAGAAAAGCAAAACCTATCCCTCTACCCACACCCGCGCGTCTCTCTCTCTGTGTAAACCACTCTTCAGCACGCTCTCCCAGAGCCAGGTAAATGGGTCGGGTCGCGCACCCGGGTCCAGGCGCACCAGTGTGAGGGTGGTGCGCGAGGAGTGCTCAGGATGGTGTCAGGTCAGGTCGCTAGATCCGTGTGGTGAACTCACGGACGAGGCGGTGAGAATAGGTGAGGGACCTCACCCCATGTGCGTTCGGAGGCAATCGGCTCATATCACAAAAACAATATGAATTACTCCAGTGCTTCACAGCTTACTGAGGTGGGACTATTGTTCCGCCTCTATTTCGCGTGCATCCGCAGGAGTCCGTGCCTTCAATTGCCACAACTGTAGACTTTGCAGTGTCACTTGCTGGGACAGATGTCTTCGCGATGCCTCCCTGAGTTAGCTGCACCTGGAGCCCTGAAGCATTGCAGCCTGGAGCAAGCAAGAAGCTTCCTCGAGTCACCACCAATGGCGGTCGGAGCTTGAAATCTGTCTGACACGAAAAGGGCCTTGCGTTTCAATCAGATCACAGAGGGACCTTCACCGTATCACGGCGAAGGTGAGGCGCTAGGTGGCAGGCCGTGGGGTGGCCTAGGCGTGCGTGCCTAGGTCGCCCTGTGGCCGGACGGATGGGTTTGATCGGGGGGTAGTTGTGGAGGCGTAGAGGGCCTATGGATGGGTGGATGATGATTAGTGAGGTGAGGCGGAGGTTATGCAGTGGTCGGCGAGATGTGTGGGGTTGCGGAGTGGTGAGAGTGTCTCGCCGGAGGGTGGCCGGAGATGAAGAAGATGGTGGTGGACAGCGGTGGTCGAGGGGCGTTTGGTGAAATAAGATGAGGGAAATGAAAGAGGGGATAGAGAATAGCAGTTCTAACCTAACTAAAGGGACGAAGGGGGTGAGAAGGCGGCCGACAGTACTTGCTGTCATCGGAGAAGAAAGTGTCCAGTGGAGGAAGACAGTGGCGACGACGGGGCTAGGCCAACTCGTGCAGGTGTTGCTCGATGCAGAGGAGGATGAGGAGGACGGCTCTGCCACTGGTTTTGTGGCAGAGCGACGAGGAAGAGGAGGGGGGCTTGCCGGAGCTCGCTAGACCCCTTGGCCGGAGAAGAAGAAGAGGAATTTGAGGTGGAATCCCGGCCAAGTCGAGTTGAGGAGGTGCGGCCGGAGTTGGGGGTTAATTTATAGGTGCTGGCCGAGCTTCTGGTGCGTGGAGGGCAAGCCTTCTGCCACCGATGTCTCGCCGAAGATGGATGGTAGTTAGATACCCAAATCTCTCGTGCGTTAGCACTAGAGATTGGGTGCAAATCTGAGATCATGATTGATTTCAGATGGAAGGGAATTCCTCAGAGAATCTCCCTTCCAAATCTGGGTGGAGATCTCTGAGGAATCAGAGAGTACTCCCTCTCTATTCCTCGCTGGAGTAGGATCTCTCCCCAATAATGGTGGAGGGACCTGTTTGTAAGAGTGGTGAGGAAGTTAGGGGGGTGTATGCAATGACTTTCAAAAGATAGGGACCAAAATGTGATTAGGTGTACTAAATTGCAAAGTAGGTCAAGATGACCTCCCCTTAGGTCCAAATTTTGGTAAAAACTTAATTTGGACCTAAGGAATCCAATGGTGAAGTTGGATTTTAGGTTTGACCACGTTTGACTAGATATTTTACGTAAAAATCCAAATTAGGTCAATTGATGAGCTAGGACCCTAATCTAGGTCAAACTAGATTTCAAAGGCCAAATTTAATGTTCTAAACCCTAGGGGATATTTTTCCATGATTTTTAGAGGGTTTACTTGATTCCTATCCTGATCGAAACCTTGTTGAA
Organism: Thalassia testudinum; assembly: GCA_037157565.1. Classification (NCBI taxonomy): domain Eukaryota; kingdom Viridiplantae; phylum Streptophyta; class Magnoliopsida; order Alismatales; family Hydrocharitaceae; genus Thalassia; species Thalassia testudinum. Next base: position 51,508,525 of record JAZHRO010000035.1, on the reverse strand, counting down.
TTAAGTAGGTCCGTTTTAGGGTTACCAGATGTCATTTAATTCCTGGTTTGCACGTGAACCCATTTCTGATTGCATCAACCCACTTTTTATCTTATTTAGACCATTTGACCTATGTTTTGTCTCTAATAAATCCGGTTTATGTACTGCAATGGTAAAATTACAGTTTTAACCTTTATTTTATGTTTTCTTCTCAAAACACTTATTCTTTCAATTAAGCCCTCTTCTAAGTCATGTAGGAGCTTTTATTCTCTTTAGTGGGTCAAAATGAGCTAGTTATGGCTCATGATGAGGCTCTCATCACCTGACTAATGGAGAATCCGTCTGTAGTGGTCACGTAATCCTGTCTCAAGATATCAGTGCTAGATAGAAGAATATAGTCAGGATTAAGGGTGTTAGGAGTGGATGAACACCCATGACAACTAGATCCAAGGGATGAAATGTGTATGTCGTTAGTCTCTGTCCCATGTGGATCGTGATCTAAGACCCTTGATAGTGAAGATGAATGTGCCATTGGGTCGCTGCAGAGGAGCCCAATGTTCCCACAGAAAGATGAATTTTCATCTTCACCATCCTCCTCGATTAAATCGCAATTGAAGTTCTTTGATGCCATAAAAATGTCCAGTCTAAGCTTTCCATTCCCTAGGGCAATCTCCATGCATCTTGATGCACAGTCGATGATTGCGCGGGCGGTTGCCAAAAACGGGCAACCTAGAATAATTGGTGCATCACAGAGATTAGGAGGAACATCCATATCAAGAACAAAAAAGTTCGCTGGAAAGCAGAATCCTTGGACTTTTACGATCACATTTTCAACCACCCCCCTCAATGTTTTCACCGATTGATCAGCCAACTGTATGGTAACCGAGGTGGGCTTTAACTCTCCAAATCGAAATCGATCAATTACTGTGGTGGGAGTAAGGTTGATGGACGACCCTAAATCAAGAAGGGCCCTATCAAAAGGGGAATCCTACAAAAAGCAGGAAATCAGTGGTATGCTCGGGTCCTTTTTAGGTGGTAAGTCATCTAAAATAAACACGCTGGCTTCCTCAGATAATACCGCCTATAGTCCAATTTTCTGCTATCGCTTTGGAGTACAGTAGTCCTTGAAGAATCTAGCAACAACAGGGATGTGATCTATTGATTTGAGGAGAGGGACTTGAATGTGAACTTCCTTGAACGTAGATTTCAGGTCCTTGAAATTCCGTGTGTCCTTTTTGCGTACTGCATCTTGCGTTAGAGCCGTGGGAAAAGGGACAAGAATTTCAGGGTCTAGGGGCTTCTTTCCCTCGTCTAATGAAGATGACTTGTGAGAGGAAGAGGGTTGTGAGCCATCTTGCGATAGAGCACAGGAAAAATCATTACCCTCTTGCCTAGGTATCGGGTCCTGTGTAGTCTTTCCGCTCCTTAAGGTGACAACTTTTGCATGGGCGTGCTGTCCATGAAGGGGCAGAGGAGCGGGTTGGTCTCGATATATAGGGTTTGGCAACAGAGGTGGCTGACCGAGCCCATAACCAGGTGGTACGAGAGGTGCTTGCAGAATAGCATGTGCCTGCCCCTATGGTGCTTGGAATCTAGGTGGAGCACCCTGATTCTGCACATATCTCAGGTTTGGGATACTTGGGAGGGCAAAGCTCCCTATGATCTATGCTCCTGCATCATCTGGTTTTGCATGTTTTGTATGTGCTGAATTTGGTCAGCCATTTCCTACATTATTTGCAGGTTGTCATGAGTAGATTTCTGAATTGATGCTTACAATTTCTCCTTCAGAGACTCCAAAGGGTTGGCCCGCTTTGGAGGGTAGTTGGCAGCTTCGTGCAGCAGCTGATAGATAGAGTGTGTCTGTTGTTGCAACGAGAATGTCTGCTACTTAGGATATGTGTTCTGTGCATTCCCATATTGCCTGGTCCGGTAGTGTGGAGCTAGACTTGGTCTTTGTGGGTTACCAGACAAGAAGAAATTGGGATGCTGGCGCCAACCAGGGTTATATGTTTCAGAATATGGGTTGTTATGCCCATAACCCTGAATAGCATTGACATCTTCGTAGGTCGAAGACGTCTCAGATGTAAATTCATCAAAAGAATACACACTTGCATTGTCATGCGGTGTGTAACCCTGATTATATGGCGCCAGATCCACAGTGTTCACGGGTTCCTGGTACGTAGGATCTTATGGAGATGGAGAGAACACATCCTAAGTGAACGGATATGTATGAGAAGAGGGGGCTTGGGATGCTTGAGAGGAGCAATTGGAGCAGTGCTGCCAGAAGATCCAGTTCTCGCTCGCATTAATTCATTGAGCTTCTTATCGAGCAGATCCACCTTATCCAGCTTTTTGGTGATAATGTCCATGTTGGCTCGGGTAGACTCGGCTTGAGCTTCGTGGACACTGACTTGTTGTTGTCCAGGTCACTGGAATTGGTTCATTGAGGCGGCATTCATCGAGTTTTCTGCTAAGGACTCGAACAGTTCAAATGTGCTGTTCCAATCCTTCGCGAGGAAATTCCCACTGCTAGATGCATCGGCTAGGTACCGATGTGTGTCATCCAGCCCATAGTAAAATACTTGAGCGAGGTGCCATTTGGGTACACCATGGTGTGGGCACTTTCTGAGAAGATCGTGGAATCTATCCCAGGCGTCATGCAGCTTCTCTCCAGGGCCTTAAGCAAACGTCGTGATCGCGCGCCTCATAGCATTTGTTCAATCGATCGGGAATAACTTTTGGAGGAATTCGCGACGTAACTCCTCCCAGGCTCCAATTGGCCTCCCGATAGTCTTGAACCAATATCAGCTTTATCCTTGAGAGAAAAAGGAAAATGCTTCATGAGAACAATTCCAACATCTACATTCCTGGATCGAATCGACTCTACAATTTGACTCAGATCTTCCATGTGCTGGAAGGGATCCTCATTCAAGTTTCCATGGAAATGAGTCTAAATCAAACTTATGATATTCAGCTTCAACTCGAATGCGTCTTCACCTACGGGAATCCGGACCTGAGGTGCTATAATTGTTGCCGTCGGATCGTAGAAGTCCCACAGTTGTTCTCCACGTGGTGGATGCTGCATCCTGTCGAGTGTTGTGAGAATCCTGTCAATGCCCTGCTTGTATTTTTGTTCTGTTTCCTCGACCTTGGCTTCTAGATGAGACATTGGGTCTTGATTCTCAGGGTCCTAACGAACTCGAGGACCAAGATTAGTCATTTCAGCTAATCGAGTGGAAGAAGGTTGAGAAGAGAGGCTGGGCAACAATTGCCTTTGCTACCTTGGGTTCAGCTCCCAAGGTCCCACAAGTTTAGGTCCTAACAACCTTCTTCCTTGCAAACACCAATTCAAAGGGTTGGTGCAGTCAAGCAGAACAAGGCTAAGGCCTTGTTAATCAAAGTGATCCTTTAGATCAGATGGCTGGATTTTTTGTTTAAGTTTGTGTTATTAAAAAAAAGTCGGTGAGAGATCGACTGCAAGGAATTCCTTACTCTTAGGCTAACCTGGCCAGTCTGGTTATGAGGGGACTATGAGGAAGGTTCTTCCTTCGACTTTCGCCTCCGATTCCGTTACCCCGCAGTCGTGGTCGTTTGACACTACCCCGCAGGTTTAGACACCAGGTTTTGCAGGATAAGTTGGAACTACTCAGTAGTTTCAAGCCAAATGAAGGTTATTTGATATATTTTCATGAATTTTTAACTGTTTCTTCAATTTAGTAGATGGTGGGCAGTCCACAAGGTGACTCGCCTCACTGACTAACTCTTGGGCTCATCGGAGTCTAAGTTAGTTTATGTGGTCTTATTGGCTCATACACTTGTAAGTTCTTTTTCAAATTGAAGACCACAATTCAAATGTATACTCTCAAGTAATATGGAATTCAAATGATTTGAAACATAGCAAGAAGATTCCTTTTCAGTAAGCGTTTTAGAGAGTATTTTTCCAAAATTTTAACTATTTCCAAAAATTTGTTATGAATTTTTAACAAACTAGGGGTTAAATTTGGGATTTAGACTTTGTATTGATTTTTCTGTTGGAAACAATATCAAATATGGTCGAAAAACTTTGTAAAAATATGATATTGAAAGCTAATTTGATTATCTTTCAAACCCCACAAATCGTGAGTAAATCCGATTTGTATGTTGGTCAGAATTGATTTCTAAAGTTCATAAAACTTCTATTTTCAATCAATTTGATCAGTATGTACTCCATGAATTTTTAAAAATTCCACAGAAGGAATTTCTTTTGGGAAAGGTGACGTTGGAAAGATAATTTATAGGTCTAGTTCTAGTCCAAATTTCAAGATTTTTAGAGCATCAGAAACATGGCTATTGAATTTTAAAGATGACACTAAATTTCTAGTCGAGTTTCTAATAAGAATGTGTGAACCTGATTTTTGCAGCGCCCGCTTTGCCTCGTTCGTCGCTTCGTCTCATTGTACCTGCACACAAAAATACTATATTAGCGATGAAATCAAAAGTCGTCGTGCCTTCCTAGCAATGACGCCAATTTGTTCGGGGAGTAGATCGCGTAGAAGATTAGTGCGTTGTAGTATAGTGCGAAATACGTCTCGAGCAAATAAATTAATAAAGCTGGTGAGTCCCGGTCGATCACAAGGAGGCAAGAAGCACTTTTGATTTCATGTGTTTATTTCCAATATAATAACTAAATAGTATAAACACAATATCATAGTACATATATTAATCAAAGAGTTTGAACATGAATTGCATACATCTAACTAAACAAATTCTAACATAAACATAAACTACTTATGTAACAGAACAAGGGCACCATGGGTGGTTCGTGGTGGCCTTCTAGAAAGGTTGGGAAGAGCAGCAACGATCCGTCAAGGTGGCCTAAAGGACGCTTCAAGTGGAGATGCAGAGACGAATGCAGAGAAGACGGTAAGAAGAAGAACGGAGAGGAGTTGTAGAAGGAGGAAGAAGAAGAAAAACTAAGGAATGGCTTTCAAAGGGGACCCTTAGGCCTCTTTTTATAGCTTTTGTGAAGAGCATTTAGGGTATTTGAGCCCTTAATTCCATGTAAAGGCTTCAGATTAATCAGATCCATTGATCGGGAGATCAACGGTCCTGATTAAGCCTTCTAAATCCTTCTTCCATCCATGGTTTAATCCGGTGCTAACACATGGCACGCTGTCTGCCCTTGGATCCTCATCTGACGGCCTTGATCGCCCCCGCTTGCTGCTGTCGTCCGCATGCCCGCCGCATAGTGCTTAAATGCACCCTAAATCCTAACCTATCCCAGCTGTCCGATCTCTCGATCGGACGACTTAAAACTCATGCGTTGTGCCCAACTGACTCCTAATGCATGTGACATCACGTGCGTCTTCATCCGACACTCCTGCACTCGCCACGCGTTCATCGCTGATCCGCCTGATGAAGATCTTACGGTGGAATTTCATTCGCGCATGGCCGATTCCCACATCGCGCTTCGAACCCGCATTGCGTGTTGTATATTAAGCGTGCTCTTCGCTGCGCTATGCATGCAGATTGTCGCGATTTCCAAATCCTGTGTAGTCGCCCTCGACTGTTGGATGGAAATCCAATGGTCGGGGTCTCTCCCTTACTTGATGAAGCGGCTGGAGGTGGGCGACCTAGGCACATCGCAGCTGTTAGATGACGATCCAATGGCCCATGGCTCTCCTTCCCAGATTAGGGTGCAGTGAGGGGTGGTTGTGATGGTGCCACGTGGTGCCATCCTAGCCATCCATCTTCTCCTCATATCTGATGATGTAGGCCTCGGATTGAGTTAATTTCTACGCTGTTGGACTACGAACATCGATCTGGATCCATCTGTGTGGTTGGATTTGTCATATGAGGTCCAAATATTCTTTAATTTGCCCCTTGGCTCCTGCTTCTTCTACAGACTCCCTAGGGTGCTATGGGAGTCCGATTGATGTGCTCTTGGCAGCGTTGGACTCCCATCGTCTTTCCAAACAGATCCATAAGGTTTGATCAGTCATCTGCAGCCTTGGATTACCTACAATTATTAATACCTCTCAAATAGCACATTATTATGTATAAAACATATAAATCATCTAGGATGCAAAGTACGATGTGTATGCATGCAGAATGTCCATATTAAGCTAGGTTCTACCTTAATTCAGGAAAATTTGGGCCTATGATTGTTGCACAATCAACTATCAAATGAGTCAACCCAAAGAGAGGCTAAACAAAACTGTGCTCTCTTAATGTTCTTTTGCGCTCACACTTTTTCTTCTTTTCTTTCTGAGATCACAAATCTCACCAGATTTTGTAAATGCACTCACTGTTTGGTGGCCTCACATGGCATTCACACTTTTAATTAGAGTTCTAATAAACTTACAACTAAGTTAAAAGTCCTCAGCAAGTATTCGGGCGATCAGAAATACTGAAAAGTAGATATGGGTCATATTTAGTGGATCGTAATGGGTGCTTTTGTTGCCTCAATGTTATGGACACTTGATAAAATTGACACTTAAGATAGCTATAACTCAAACATTTTTTTTATCTATATATATTTTTCTCTATTATTTTCTATATATATTTATATATTTCTTTTCTTCTTTTTCTCTCTTTCGTCTTTTCTCTCTCTCTCTATTTTTTTTTTTTTAACTCCAACACAACACGACGTAGACTTTTATTCATGAGGCATTAATAGGGATGATGATGGTCAAGAGAATATTGTGTGGCTTATTCGGTGGAAGTGCCTACTCTTGGCACCAGGTAAGAATGGATAGGATAAGAGTATTTCTGACCTTTAACACTACTACCGTCCTTCAGCCAAAGACTCTATGAAGGACGGTCGTAACCATTCACCATAGGCATAGTTTTATTAAGACTCAATTTTTGTGTATCTACCTTATTTGGCGACTGTCAGGAATTCACACAATGTTTGCACATAGGAATAGAGAGTAGAAACTGTGCCTAACTCTACGTTATCATCATCTAACTATCCAGAACTTAAGAGTCCTTGCACTAGACTTAGCGCACCAGTAGTATCTCTACTTTCTTCTCACAAATATTAGGTAGATCTAATAGAAGATAGTTGGCCTGATTCCCTTCAAACTGTCCAAGGATTCAACAAACTAAAAATGGTTATTGATTTTTCACAAGGATCCATTACCTAGTCTACATGTAAGTGAAGTAAATGTACTAGATTCTAAACTTAGAAATAATTTAAGAAGAAAATATTCAATGACACCTCCTTAATAAAGATGTTATGCTAGGGCTGACCAATTCAGCTCAAAAGAGATTTTTTTTTAATTTTTTATTTACTAATGCACCTAACCTAAATGCATGAGTACTACCTAAAAATGCAAAGTGCACCCTCCCATGCCTAAATCCTACAATGTTCTCATTGTAAAATTAAAACATGCAAAGAAAGGAAGGAAATCACCTAAAGAAGGCGTTATTAGGATGTTGGGTTGCCTCCCAACAAGTGCTGCATTTTTTGTTGGCAGCCAGACTTATTGGGAACCTGTAAGTTTAGTTCCAAATAGAAAGAGCTAGGCCCTAAAACTATGCGTAACAACTGATCCAAATTTTACGCGGTTTGTAAAATATGTCGTTGTAACGCATAAAACTGATCAACTCTTAAATTTGTAAACCTAGATAGTGGGATATCTAGGGTCGTCTAAGGAGGCAATATGTCTGCAAAAATACGTCTCTTGCTTGGAAATAGAAATCACCTTTCTTTTTCGTATTTTTAAATATGTAATTTTTATAGTTTAAAATAAAGGGGCAATCACGAATTTGTTGGTGGGAAAGACTAAAGAACCTAATGCCTAGGAGGCACAAAATGGCCTCTCTCTAAGTTCACCCTAGGCATGTGGAGGCCGAGGGTAATTAGAGGGAGGGAGTGAGTGCACAAAGAAAAAAAAATAACAAAACTAGAATTGCTACAAGAATTTAAAGAAGGCAAAAATTCTTTTACTAAAGGGAATAGTTTTCTACAAGTAGAGGAATGCTTCTACTAGAATTGAAAGAAAAAAAGAAAAACAAATCCTTTAGATGATGATGGTGGTGAAGAAGATGAAGGTCTTCTTACTCAAAGCTTAGCTGCTCCTTGGCTTGAAAAGATCTCCTTCTTCTCCTTCCTTGCTAAGCTCCTCCAAGATGGTGTCCTCCAAGGCAAGCCCTAAAGGGGGGGCGTGCCTTGTCTCCTCCAAGGGTGGACGTGCACCACCCTTCCTCCTCCAATTGCCTGGCCGTCCTCCTAGTGGAATGCTCCTCCTCCTTGGTGTGGCACAAGAAGAAGAGAGAAGGGGAAGAAGGCACCAAGGGGGTAGGTAGGATGCCCCCTTAATCTTCTCTCCTTCTTCTTCTTGGCCTTGAGATGTAGGTGGATATAGGGTAGAAAATATACTAATGGAGGATGGGTATTATGTGGTGGTAGGATAGGGTATTTATAGGATGGGAAGGGGGGTGGTTATGATTTTTTTTGGAGGGAAATGAAGGGGTGCTTGAATATTTTTGGAGGGAAAAATGAGAGGGAAATGAAGAGGTGCCTTGGTTTTCCCTCCAAAAATACCTTCTAGAAGGTATTGATTTTGGAGGGAAAAAATGGAGGGTGGAGATGGATTTTGATGGTGGATGTAGGGTGGTGATGGAAGGGATAGTTGGCACCAAAATAAAGTAGGAGTAGGTGGTCTTTTTGCTGGAGCTTAGGTAGTAGGTTTTGGTGCCATGGAGGTGGACTAGCTAAGCTAAGCTAGCTTAGCTAGCTTAGCTAGTAGGTAGTACGGTTGGAGGCATTTAGAGGTAGGGTTTTGAGGGAGAAGAGCTGAAGGTAGTCATCTTGAGCTGCATTGGAGCTGGTGGTTGCTGAAGAGAGCTGCAAGGAGCTACCTTAGCTGGCTTAGCTTTCTAGTTCTTTGCTAGCTGCTAAGCCAAGCTAAAGCAAGCTGGCTTTTACTGAAAGGAGTTGAGGTGAGCTGGGTTTGATCTCCCAGAGAGGACCTGGCTAGTTGAGGTAGCTAAGGTAGCTTAGCTCAACTAAGTTGAGCTAAGCTGAGTTCCCGGGAGCTGGACTTGAGCTTAGGTGAACTCCAATCAACTCAGCTGAGCTAGCTAGAGCTCTTAGTGAACTGATGGGAGCTGAGATGAGCTAGACCTAGCTAAGTTGAGCTAGATCTAAGCTGACTTGAGCTAAGGTGAGCTAAGATGAGCTCTCTTGAGCTGCCATTCAGCTGAGATGAGCTGAATGGAGCTAGGATGAGCTAACCCTAGTTCAAGTGAGCTGGATTCCAGCTATGGTGAGCTAGATCAAGCTGAGTTCCAGCTGGTTTAAGCTTCTCCTTCACCAGTTGCCTTCCTGAGTGCTAGGGTTCTAGGGATCTGACAATCTGTTTATCCCTAACACTCACAAAAACACAATAAAAAATGCAATGCATGCCTAAGGTAGTCATCCCTTCCTTCTCCTCTCTCCCTCTCCAAAGCTTAAGAGAAGCTTGCCCACACCCAGGATGCTCCTTAAGAGCTAAAACCAAGTTTTCGCCCCCATTCCGGAAGAGGATCCCTCGACGACAACGTGTTGCTTCATTCCCATTCCTTCTACTTCGTCCTCCTTCCCGCTCCATTCCTTGTCTTCCAGGCATTGTCCCGTCCGGCTCGTCCTCCAAGAGATCATCAAGGAGAATAACTTCTCTCTCCCATTCTTTTTACTACTTTCTAGAGTAGAATTTTCCTACTTTCTAAATGTAATAATTTCTCAATTTCCTAGTTGTAAAAACATTATGCAATATCAAGTGATTGTTCTTTCTCTCTCTCTTATTGTCTCTATTGCTTCCATTGTGATTATTTTGCCCTTTAAACAAAAACACTAGACAATATAATTGTGAATTTTGATCGACGTCGCCTCCCTGTGTTCGACCTAGAATTTCTTTACATATTTTTCGGTATAAATTTTATTTGTTAAACAGATTTCTTTGCGACTTGAACTACGACAGGTTTTCAAATCCAATTGCGAATGTGTAGTCATCCACCAGTCGACATGTTCCATTTCTACGGGTAAGTGACATGCCTTGCCGTACACGAGTCTGAAGGGAGACTTTCCTAACTAGGTCTTATGGCTAGTCCTATAGGCCCACAAGGCTTTCGGAAGGTAAGTAGACCAATCCTTCCTGTCAGGCCGAATAGTGACCTAAAGCATCTGCTTAATCTCCCAATTTGACAGTTCAGTCAATCCCTTAGTTTGGGGGTGATAAAGAGTCGAGATACGATGTGACACCCTGATGTCTACGAAATGTGTTAGGTTAAATCGTTCTTTGTAACACATTTTACGACATCAATTTTAATTAGAAATAATTGAACGTGTGTCTAAGTGTCGATCTCAGGGAGGTGTAAAATTGGATCGTTTTATCGGTTAAAGGTGTCACAAAAATACGTCTTTTGATTCACTTGCGAAAATAGCAAGAAAGAGAGAGAGAGAGAGTAGGGTTAGAAATTTGTGATGATGATGCAATTGTGGCGAGTTATGAAAGAAACACAGACATGATGATAAAAGATAATATATTGCATAAGCGGAATAGTTTTACAACTATAATGATAGATGAAAGCTTAAAACAACAAAAATATTAAACTATTCCACTTAAAATAAGCGGAAGAGTCGCAGCACTGGGAGAAGGAGCATCACATCTGCCTTTGCAACGCTTTAGTGGACCTTGTTTCCACCACTGGAGGAGATATCCGGAGGACCACATCTTCATCTCACCCATTTAGTCGTAGATAGTTTTTACTTTTCTTTCTTCTCTTTATTTTAGTACATTCATTTGGAAAACCTTTGTTCTAGAGTATATTTAAGGGGTTTGTTCCCCGACTTTCTTTTAGGCCCGTGTTGGGTAACTTTTCAGGAGCTTGCTCCCTTTTCTTTAGATCTAGGTTTTCTTTTGTGAATTGATTTTATTTTTCTTGATTGTGCATGAGTAAAAAAAAAAGAATAAAAAGGCATGGATACCTGATAGAAGTTGCTTGCCCCTAGGACGACCATTTAGGTGTGAATGAGTAGCATCTAGACTTGATTTTCTGCATTGCGTCTATTCTTGCATTGTTGATTGTAGGAGGCAAGGTACGTTTTCTGGACTTTGCATCCATATTTGTTCACGCATGGCATGTGAACCTTAATTTCAAAGACCACCAAGTTTGATTTGAATAGATCTAACAAGTGGTCATATTTAATTTTTGAAAAAGGACTAATTAAAGGAAGGACATTTAAAAATCAAGGACCTGAATTTCAAACTTGGCGTGCGATTCAAAATTCAAAATCTTTTACAGTGTATGCACACTTATATCTCTTGTACCATAGCATGCGTTTAGAACTCCTTAGGTTTCGAACTACTAGGACAAGACCCTCCTACCGTTGGATTCTGAAGTGATTGGAACTTGAGATCAAAGGTTTTGTAACTCCAAAGAGGGGGATACCCTATCACGGATTTTTTAGGGTAGTTAAGAAGTATCGCAAAAGCATAGCTTTAAAGGAAGGCTTAGGCCTACTTGCACCCCTCGATCTTCCGTCTTTGGAGTTGCTCTACCATTTGAGCTTTAAGGAAGAGCACCTAAGCTCCAACTAGGTCTTTTTTGGTGTATCGTAGGTCGACAAGTAGGTGCGTAACTATTTTGATAACTTGATTTGTCACCTACAAGTGGACTTAAAATCTCAAAAGCCTAACTGATTAAAGACCTAAAATGTCCTCTGATTTGTGTTTGCTTGGGGAATCTGATTGTGGTGTGAGTTAGAATGGACCATGTTGACATTCATCCTTTCACATCTTGTCCACACCCTTACCTCCACTCTGCAATCTTCGATCTCATACACCGAGATGATCCATCCTTTGATGGACATAATGACAGTCATTGGGATCCGTTTTACTCCTATTATAGGAGCATTGGCCTAGTCAAGCCCCAAATCAGTGAGCATAACTTAGGAGCGGGATTTGCCTTGCCTAATATCCCACACACCATAGAAATACCCAACCCACCCTCCCTGAATGATTATAATGCTTGGACAGAAACTCCTAGGTACTTTAAACCTGAGCCTGACTTCTCTCCTAGTAGTAATGATGATTTCTTCTCCTTGAAGATGGAAATTCAGAAAATGCAAGATGAAATGATTGAATTATTAGGAGAATCTTCGAGAGTAGGCCAATAAGAAAAAGAAGACATTAGCCATCCAACCTATCCCATTGAGGATGACGTGCACCCCTCTACGCTGGATGCATCCCCCGTGGGAGAGCCACACCCTAAGTTGGAGGGAAATTTTGGGGATTATGTAAGGGAGAATAGCTACTTTTCGAGGATTGATTTTGAAACCTCCCCGCTTGATGACACTTCCTTAAGAGGTTCACGCCTTAAGTGGGAGGAGGATATGTATGAAAGTAGCCATACATGGGATGAAGAAAGGTGGCAACCCGAGGAAGAAAATGATCAGGTTGAGTATCCACCTGAATTATATTTGAGTCAAAAGAAGGGAATGATGATACCATTGGAAGACCTCAACCCAGATGATAGTATTTTCATCACATTTGATGAAGTGCGCTGAGGTCAAGTTGTTAATCCCGCCCTCCCTTCTGATCACGAGATGGAACTCAAGCCCACCCTTAGGGAACCTAACCCTAAAGAAATTGACCTATCTGAGGAGTTCGAAGTTACTAGTGTAAACCATTTACCCCAAATGGAGTGCCCTAGGGGATCTGCTGAGATTTTAGATGATTCTAAATCTCAGGTATATGATGAATTGTATGATAAGGAGAAGGATGAATTGTACGAGGAACCTACATTCAAGATTTGGAGTGACACTGAGGATGTCACAAAGTTGACCAAATTAGGTTTCCTTAGTACACCCATTGATGATATCTCTCCTCATGATGAAATAATGGAAAATTTGGAAGCAACTTCTGAGATTAATGTGGATTCACATATAGACTCCGAGGAGGATTTGAGTAAAGAACAATAACCCGAGGGTGACATTGATAGGATAATCCCTAGATTTGTTGCTTCCAACCTGCCTTCATTTTATTCGGAGTCATCCTCTGATTCGCCTATGTCTAAAGGTGAAATGTTGACTCCATACGTTGAAATGATCACTGATGAAGTGCAGGAAGATACTTGTGATTGTACAAGGGATACTAGGGATGCGATTGAGGAATTAGGAAGGTTGTTAGAAATGGAAACTAAGTCGATTAGACCCAACCTTGATCTTATGGCCATCTCGCAACCTCGGAACTTAGACACCCTAGATAATCCCTGGCTTAAAGACATGCTCACTACTGTTTTGACCGGGGGGCTTAACAGACCAATATCTCTTGTAATGGAGTACCAGGTATGGATTGTTGCTTTCTATGGTCAATCCACCACCGTGGGGGTTTATCTCTGTGCCATTCCTTCCCCATTTCTTTTGGAGGATCCATGTCATCCTCCCCTTACCCCTTTGGAGGTTGTTATGCCAGTTTATTCTTTAGAACCTCCTCTGGTGACCTGGGATGATTTCATTCCCATCCTGGTTGGGTGAGCATTTATTATCGGGATTCATCATCAGCTCGTCAACATCCTAGGTTACCTGTTTTCTAGGCCAGCATTACTTTGCTCATTTTTAGGGCCTATTTCTGCGATCCTTGAACCTAATTTGCAGATTCTTTGGTTACTCTGCTGCCAAAAAAATAACGGTAGCCCAACTTTGACCCAGGTAATACTCTTCAATGCAATGAGGACATTGCAGATTTTAGGCATGGGGGGGTGTACGTGGGAATATACATAGCATTTATACATAGTGCATTCATGCATTTAGTTAAAGTATTCCTCATTGCATACATTTGCATCAAAAAAAAAAAAGAATAGAGAGAAATATTTTGTAATTATTGAGCTTAACTGGCTGGGCCCTTCATTCTTAAGCAGACCAGAACTTTAGGTTAGACTAAGTTGATTCTAGGTGTCGAACTTTAGAAGCTAAGTTGAGCTACTAGCTTTAGACCGTTAGGGTCCTTTGTGGACTTAAAAACTTAAGTAGGAGTTAAGTTGCAGACCATTCCTCAAGAGGTTGAGGAAGGAAAGCTAGGGATTGAGTTAAAGGCTGGGTAATACTTGGTGTCTTTTTCTACCTTTTGGTTTACGGGTCCTCGTAACCTAAGCATTCACATTTCACACACACTTGGACTTGTGTAAATAGTGATAACCCTAATTCATTTCTTAAAGAAAAGTTGGTTCTCTTAGTTTTGACTCAGGAGAAGCTTGAAAACACAATTTGATTGGAATAGTTCCTACCATAGGAGAGGTGGAGTACACACTCACCTTGAGGATGCGATGATAACATGTCACCTCCTTAGTGTTTGTCTCTTAGGATATCCATCCTACTGGGGTCATGTAAGCACATTGTGCGGTTCAAGTACCATGGGCGACCCTATCTAGAAGTGCCAATTGCCACAGGCTTGAATTCGCTTAAGAAATCCATGGGCGATAATATCTTGAAGTGTTGATTGCCAGGAGTTCTTGGGGTTGGTATGGACGGTGCTATCTCGAAGCATCGAAAGCCAGGCACCCTTCAAGGTTCAGTGATGGGAACAATGAATCCGACACAAACCGTGCTGATAGCTGATCCAAGGTTAGACTTAGAGGAATCAAACAAAAAAATATATATATATTAGAATAAAAAAAAACATTTTTTCCTCTCTAGGTTGGCAATCATACCAACCTCAAATAACTCAGACCAATGCACATGCACGGATGCTTTAATCTCTGGGACCAATAAACCCTAGGGTAGAGTTAGAAATCTGGGAAACATGTGCCTGCAACTCGTCTTTAGCTGATCTAATCTGTAACTTAGCAACTACTTGGGAACCTTAGGTCTAAAGTTTTAACTTAACATGTTTCTAAAGAAAGACCAATTGGGTTTGCTAGTCTACTTGGAGTGCTAGGTTATTGCTTGGATTTGGTAGGAACTAGTAAAAATTAGGCATGGGGGCATTTGATAAACTCATATTTGTGAGCTAATTAAATGTCTAAATGCTTAAACATTAAGGTAACGCATCCATTTATTTAGCATGCATTAAGATGTAAATAGATTAATTTATATTTCTTATTTAATTACATAATTCACACTTTGCATTCATAATTAAAGGCATTGGGAATTGACTTAGAATGGCATGTAATTAGGTGCATTACATGCATTACTTTAATTAACATAGAACTTAAGGATTTGTGTATAAATAATCCTAATATTTTATTTTATTAATTATTCTTCTTCTTCCCACAGGCAACCGCTCCACTTCCTCCGCCTGCGCATTCAATCATCGCCAGCGGCCTGCACTCAAGACCCCATTCATGGAGGAGCGGGAGAGATGGATCTGGTTAGCGGCAATTGCGACAACAAGGGAGAGGAGGCAGCTGTGCTCGGGGAGACACCACCCCACTCCACCACTGTGCACTCCACTCCACCACCGTGGTCTCCAAGGCCGAGCTCCACCACATCGTGGGCAGGTGAGGTGACAGCTCGCGGTGCCAATCTGGTGAGCTTGGTCATCATCGTGCAACTACCAGATCACCCTCCCTGTCCACACACCATCAAGACCTTTTTCTTCTTCTTCTTCTACCTCTATTTTCGAAACAAAACCATCCCCACACCCTTGCTGCACCTCTGCGTTGTAGCAGCCGCACAGCGCTACGCTCCCTCGCCATCCCCGCGCGACCGCCCTCCAGCTCCATTGCAGCAACGACCGCACGCCCTCTAGCCCATCGGCCCTCGCCTGCACGCGCAGAGCATGCGCTACAGCAGCCACATAGCGTTGCACTCCCTCGCCATTCCCGTAGCAACGCCCACAGCAACAGGACCGTGCGTGCCCCTTACTGTGCCTCCATCACACTCGCAGCAGCCCTCCACCTCCAGCCGCGCGCTTCTTCGCTCATCGCACCTCCACCCACGTGCTACAGAGCGCGCTCCTCCAGCAGCAACACAGGCAGTCCCCACTTCACCACCCCATGCGCGCACCCCCAACACACCCTCTGCTCCAACCACACACGACCTCCGCATGTAAGCCCTTCACCGCCCAACTCCCCTCATTGCAGCTCCACCGTGCACGCACAACCCTCAATCGCGCCTTCGTGCGCTCAACAGTAGTGAGTAGAATCGCCACTTGCCACCTTCCTCTCCTTGTGGCCACCACAGGCTGCCATCCACTGCGCCGTCACCACCATCGGGTGCGGCCCGAGTGGGGTGACCTTCAGCTGCAGCCTCGACACCTGTCTCTCCTCCTCCTGTGCGCACTAGCCGCTGCAACAAATCCCCTGTTTTAAAGTTAATTAAAATTTACATTTTTTGCCATTGAGGGGGAAGGTATTTTTAGTTAATAATATTCTATTCAGTTGATTTTATGAGCATCTCCCTCTTGTTTTGCATAACTACAATATCAGCAAGATATTATCTTATTATCTCAATTGAAAAGCAATTTCGATCTAATTTCTTGACCAAACTAATCGTGAACATATGTTTTTAACCGATACGAGTTTAAATAGGTCATTGCCTCCCTGTGGATATGACCCGCTCTCCTGTGGGAGATTTAATTTTAATTCTAATGATTTTGATTAGTCAATTTTCCACCACTTAGAAATACAACGATAAATCTTCTTAATCATCATTTTCGAAAGCAAACTTTGACTCGTCAGGAGGTCCTTAGATGTGACCATTTGAAGGGGGTCACTACATAAGAGTATTGGAGTAGTCTCTTCAACAATCTCATCAACCACCTCAATCTGGGAACAATCTTCTAATACGGGTTGCTTGTAGGCATAAAAAAGATTTAGCCTGGATTTTCTTGTTCCTGAAGCCCATTTTAAGTGCCCCTGATCTACAATTGATAGAAGTGTTGGCTGTGGCCAAGAAGGGGCATCCCAGAATAATGGATGGCTTGGTGGGCTTATTTGATGGGTCAGTGTCCAGTAGAAAAAAATCAACAAGAAAAAGAAGCCCTCCACTCTCACAAGGACATTTTCTAGCAATCCACGTGGTGTCTTAAGCAATCTATTTGTGACCTGGAGGATGACAAGACTAGGCTTCAAATCTCCTCCTCCCAAAAGGTTGTAAGCAGAGCTCGGCAAAATGTTCACCCCCACTCCCAAATCAAGTAGAGCCTCATCAATGCATTGGTTACCTATAACCACTAAAATATATGGGGCTCCTGGGTCTTTCAACTTTAGGGGTGTTCCATGTTGGAGCACCGAGCTAACATGGTTAGGCAGGTTGACCTTAGCTTGGACCTGTCTCATAGATCTACATTTTTGGGTGCACAAGTCCTTCAGAAACTTGGCATAGGATGGGATTTGCTTTTTGGCATCTAACAAAGGCAAGTTGATATGGACTTGCCTAAAAGTGTCCATAATCTTGTTAGTCCTATCCTTAGTTGTTAAGACCCGAGGCATCAAAACACTTTAAGACATCTAGGAGTTGGTCCAGACGTCTGGTCAGATTTCTGGATGCCTTCCCAAACGTCTGGAAATAAATTTTTGCGTGCGTATAATCGCGAGTCTGCGTGCATGCCTCGCGCAGACTGAAAACCCGCCGACCTACAGCACCTCCCCGCCCCCCCCTCCCCGTGCCTACTTATAACCTCTCCCCTCTCCCTCGTTCACCATATCCACCCGTCTACTCCCTCCTCCAGTGCGAGCACGAGAGCAAGAGTGAGCGAGCCGCCGCTACTGCCGAGTGCAGTGGTGGAGAGGAGAGGGGCAACGAGAAGGAAGAGGAGAGAGCACACGTGCCGTGAGGGAGAGAGCTCGCCGGAGCTGCTCGAGGCCGGCCGACGGGCGCGCGGAGGAGCGTTGTGCTGGGGAGGTTCCCCCGGTGCAGCTGCAGCTCAGGCAGCGGGCGGACGAGCGCAGCGCGGCCGCATGCAACGGGAAGAAGACGAAGGAGGTTCTGATTTTAGGAATTTTTCCTAGAATCAGACATCTGGACCTACATCCAGACGACGTAGGAGACGTCTGGAGGGAGCTCCAGACGATTGAGAGGTACGTATTTCCTCCTATACCTCCTTCTGCCGATACGACCATGCAGGCCGTTCCGCCGAGGTTCTGAGACATGTCATGTTGAGGAAGTTTTCATCGCGCGTGTAGGATTCATTTCGGGAAGGCACAGGGACACGCCCTCCCACGCAGTTCGGACGTCTGGGCAAGGCACCAAACGGCGGAGAATGTCTCCAGACGTCCGAAGAGGTGGTCGGACATCTGGAACTAGGTCCAGACGGTTCATCATGATCCCTGGACGTCTGAGGAGAAGCGCAGAGTGAGGTATGACCTGGACCACTTTTTAAGACATCTGGAAGGTATTCCAGACGTCTGAGTTGAGTTAGAGTTATCGTTTTTGACCCGTTTAGGGTCCGTTCGAGGTCCGATTTCCGCATTTAAGATTCCGTTCTTCTCAGAATTAGCTCCTCTACTTGTTTGAAATACTTTCATCTTGTTTTGAGTGGTTCCTTGTGATTGATCCTTGTGTTAAGACCTCATTCTGTTGCAGCTTTGGGGGTTGCGGAGGCACGTGGACCTACCGATCACGCCCCCATTACTCCCGATTTTGCGGGTAGAGTGGCTCCACTTAGTTAATTACAAACATTAATGCATCTCTGAAATAAATGATAGATCCTAGGGTATGGCATGAATCGTAGGACCTGAAAACTATATTGAATGATAGATCCTAGAGTATGGCATGAATCCTAGGACCTGAAAACTAGATTGAATGATAGATCCTAGGGTATGGCATGAATCCTAGGACCTGGAAACTAGATTGAATGATAGATCCTAGGGTGTGGCATGAATCCTAGGAACAGAAACACTGAAACGAATGTCTTGAATGCCTGAATTACAGTCTTGGATAAGTAGATAGAATAATGATAATTGCCTGTAATTGGATAACAGCTGCTTTTGAAATGTAGAGTACTGTTGCTAGTAACTGCTACATGTAATTCCTGTTGTTTGGAAACTAAATTTGAGCTGCTTGTAGATAAATTGATATTAAATGTTGGAAACACAGGCCATATGCGAATAAAACTGAAATGATGAAACCTAGCATGACTTGGCCTGAGAAATATGAGCATGAACCTTATGGGGAATTAGGAGTACAGCTCCTGGAAAATAAATAGAATGGAAATGGAAAAGTGGATGGGGAAGTGAGCTGGCCCTTGAGTACAGAGTACCAAGGAGAGCGACTGTCCCCCTATTTAGTACAGAGCAGAGCTAGCCACCCTAGGGACCCGAAGTTAGGTCTGGCCACTTTGTACCGACTTTTGACCCTCGCGTACACCGTACCGGGGAGAGCTACTAGTGTAGGGAGGGAGCTAGCCACCCCATGGGGCCTGGGGTTCTGCTAATCGTCCTACACCGCCTTGTTAGGCCTACTGGGCAAACTAAGGTAGTCAGGCGAGGGTGCGCGGACTATGGAGGGGCAAGACCCCTGTTTGGTTACTGTGGAGGGGATGGACCCCTGTTAGTGAGAGGGCTCTGCCCTATACTGGTTCCGTGCTGTGCTTTAGCCGCACCCGTTAACGGAAACAACTGACCGCGTGCCAGTGCAGGGTAGCAACCCGTGCGTTTATCGTGCGAGCCGTAGTCATTGTTACGTCTGTCAGCGACCTTGGGGTGGTTGACTAAGGGTAAGACCACCACGGGGGACTCTCCCGGCTATGAGAGCATCACGTGCTACTTCTACTTTTCGGAAAAGACCGCAATCAAGATCGTTCCCACGAGGAACATTCGAGATCAAGAGAAAGACCTGAGAAATAAATCAAGAAAGAGTAAGTAGAGAAATAAAGAAAGAAATTAAAAAAATAACAGTTACTTGTCCACCTTTGTTATTTTTCTTAGCTAGCTGGTTGCCACTCTACTCAGCGTTTCGCTGACGCATCGTATTGTCACCTTTTTCAGGACCAGGAGTTGACCAGCCAGAGCCTACGGCTGCGGAGGGTGCTGGACCTAGTAGAGCCCAGTAGTTGTACTTTTGTTGTACCCATTTTCTGTAGTAGTGAGTATTTCTGTTACACCTTGTACTCTTTTATTGAAAACTTCATATTTCTGTACCTGTTTTTAATTCTCTACTATTGTGGTGGTATGTATTGTAGTAGTTCTTTTCCTTACTGCTGTACTTTTGTTACTGTCAGTTACTTGCATGGTGAATGTGGTTTCTTTTACTGCTTTTCGGTTACTTTCTCGTTGGACGACTGGGTCTTGGGATCAGTCGAGTCGGTCCGATTCTCATGTCCTGTAGTGATTCGGGAACCAGGTCGTAACAAGATGGTATCAGAGCAAGGTCGTCCCAAGAAGTGAACCAACTGGCTGGAAAATAACCAATTCACGTGCTTGTAACTAGAGTAGCCACCACAACGTACCTTTTGACATCTGTTTTAAGGTTCCTTCGTTGAATATCGATTAGTATTGACGTCTTTTTTGTTCCGTATCCACGTCTCCTTGCAGGAGATGCATCGATGAGGAGGTAGCGAGGCGGGCCGCAGACGCGGCCGAGGACGAGGTCGAAGGGGTGGGCACGAGGTCGGAGGGGACCAGCCACTACTCCCGGGCATTCAGGCCCAAGACCTCGCCCAGCTGATACGGGACATCGTGCGAGAGGAGCTTCACCTGCTGCCACAAGCGCCTCTCCCTGAGGCTGCGAAGGGGGAATCCTCTATGGGACCACGAGACAGACACAGCGCTGGACACGGGGGAGAGGGTGGGCATCCACCACCCCCACCTTCCTCCGGCACTTCTGAGCACGAGGCTTCTTTACCTAGAGGCATACCAGCTTCTCCACTTCAACGCCACTATGAGCTTTTCGGACAGTTCCGGAAGCTGAAGCACCCCTCCTTCAAGGGGGATGAGGACCCGACCGAGGCGGAGGATTGGCTCGAGTGGATCGAGAAGGTATTTGACACCCTTCGCCCCCTGTGGAGTGCCACGTGGCCTTTGCTACGTACCAGCTGGAGAGCGCGGCACACAAGTGGTGGAGGACGGTCAGAGGTTAGGAGAGGGATGAGCTGACTTGGGACCAGTTCGTCACCTTCTTCTGCGAGCAGTACTTCCCCCAGACGTGGTAGGACTAGAGGAGGCAGGAGTTCCACACTCTCCACTAGGGGACGATGACCATGAGCGTGTACCGCACGCGTTTCCTAGAGCGGTCTTATTTCGCAGCGACAGCCGAGGCTACCAAGGAGGAGCGCTTTGGGGGTCCACCGAGGGGCTCTGGCCTGCTATTCAGGGGTATGTCAAACCCCTGAAGCTGCCTACGTTCTCGAGGGTGGTGGAGGCAGCTATGACATATGAAGAAATCAACCCGTCCACACGTGACACTGACAGCGGGCGGAAGAGGCCCTACCAGCCAGACTTCTCACAGGGCCGACGAGAAAGGAGGCACGTGGCACCCGCGGGAGAGCCATCACACTTTGCGGGGCCATCAGTGGCCTTTGAGGGCCCCTGACAGGGTCCAGCTGCCAACATCGGACCCCTGCCCAGCCGTCAGCAGGGACCCACTGAGGGTGGGAGTCGAGTCCCCCTTTGCTGCCAGTGTGGCCAGCCGGGCCACATCAGGAGGGACTGCCCGTATAGGGTTGGAGGTCAGCAAATGCTTCCCGCGTCGAGCATTGGAGGGCGAGCAGGAGGCCGCGGTTTCCAGGCGCAAGGAGGAGGACAGCAGTCATGGGGAGGGTACTGGCCGGTGGCTACCCGTCCGGCTCAGAGTGTGGCTGCTTCGTCCGCACCTAGGGCTGAGGGGCGTATCAACGCCCTGACACACAGGGATGCCAGAGCTTCAGGATCAATGGTGGCAGGTATGGTTTCAGTTTTCGGTAGACTTGTTTACATGCTTTTTTATTCTGGTGCTACGCACTCGTTTGTCGCTGCCAGTTTTACTGTTAGCTTGGGGTAGGACTGTATGTTGTTAGAGGATCCGTTCATGATCAGAGGTCCGGGTGGTCAGCTGTTTGTGGCTGAGGAGGTGTACACAGGTTGTGAGGTCAGTGTTGGGGGACAACCTTCCCGCTGACCTGATTATGATACAGATGGAGGACTTTGGTGTAATTTTGGGAATGGACTGGCTGTCCACTTACCACGCCTTGGTGGACTGCTTTGAGAGGAAGATCGTCTTCTCCATACCGAAGTTGCCTTCTTTCGAGTTCCACGGACAGCCAGTGGACGGAGGCTTCAGGTGCATTTCTGCACTTCAGGCGGTAAGAATTTTGGACCAGGGGTGTGAAGGCTTCCTAGCTTGTGTGGTGGCGGAGACCAGCCCTGTGGTAGACTTCCAGAGTATCCCGATGGTTAGAGAGTACCCCGACATGTTCCCAGATGAGTTTCCAGGACTACCGCTCGAGCGTGAGATCGAGTTTGAGATCTCACTGGTACCGGGGACCAGCCCCATTTCTACAGCACCGTACAGGATGGCACCACTTGAGTTGCGAGAGCTCAAGTCTCAGTTGCAGGATCTTCTGGAGAAGGGCTTTGTGAGGCCCAGTGCGTCTCCATGGAGAGCCCCGGTATTGTTCGTAAAGAAGGATGGTACCCTACGCCTTTGTGTGGACTAAAGCAGCTGAATAGGGTTACCATCAAGAACAGGTATCCGCTGCCGAGGATTGAAGACTTGTTTGACCAGCTGCGAGGTGCCACAATATTCTCCAAGATAGATTTGAGGTCTGGATACCACCAGTTGAGGATCAAGGAGGCAGACGTCTCCAAGACAGCTTTCCGCACTCGGTACGGACACTATGAGTTTTTGGTCATGCCGTTTAGGTTGACCAATGCCCCCGCTGCCTTCATGGACTTGATGAACCGGGTGTTCAGACCGTACTTGGACCAGTTCATGGTGGTATTCATTGATGATGTGCTCATCTATTCTCGAGATCAGACGCAGCACGGACAGCACTTGCGAATGATTTTGGACACACTGAGACGAAGTAGGCTGTACGCTAAATACAGTAAGTGCGAGTTTTGGTTGAGGGAGGTGACCTTCTTGGGTCATGTGATCTCCAGGGATGGCTTGGTTGTGGACCCAGCCAAGGTTGAGGCAGTGCTCAGGTGGGAGAGACCGCGTACAGTTACTGAGATCTGCAGTTTCTTGAGACTGGCAGGCTACTACAGGAGATTTACCAGGGGCTTCTCGCAGATTGCATGTCCTGTGACACAGCTGACCTGGAAGGACGTGCCCTTTACTTGGACAGACACTTGTGAGGCATGTTTTCAGGAGATGAAGAAGAGGCTGACTTCGGATCCCGTGCTCACCATTCCAGACAGTAGTGGTGGGTTCGTTGTATACACGGACGCCACTTTGCAGGGATTAGGGGGTGTGCTCATGCAGAGGGGTCACGTTGTCGCTTACGCTTCACGGCAACTAAAGCCCCATGAGCATAGCTACCCTACCCATGACCTGGAGCTGGCAGCTATCGTCTTCGCGCTGAAGACTTGGAGGCACTACTTGTACAGTGAGACATTTGAGATTTTCATAGATCATAAGAGCCTCAGATACTTATTCGATCAGAAGGAGCTCAACATGAGACAGAAACGTTGGTTGGAGCTCTTGAAGGACTATGACTGCAGCATTTCCTACCACCCGGGAAAGGCTAACGTGGTGGCTAACGCCTTGAGCTGGAAGGCGCCCGCCCACTTGGCCAGTTTATAGGCACAGAGTTGGAGCCTCATGGAAGAAATGGGCAGCTGGCGGCCCCTAGAGTTACTGGGGCACTGTGGGACAGTGACTGTGACACGACAGATGAGGCCAGAGCTGATAAACTGCATCATCATAGGATAGATAGCAGACCCATACTTGCAGTCATTGCGTGACAGAGTACTGTCAGGAGACCCTGGGGACGTCTCTTTTACAGACCAGGTACTGCACATGAGGGAACGTTTGTGCGTTCCCAAGGACGAGGAACTGTTGAGAGAGCCCCTGACTGAGGCACACGGTTCCAGGTTCACCATACATCCCAGCAACACAAAGATGTACCATGATTTATGATGCGACTTTTGGTGGAGGGGAATGAAGCAGGATGTAGGTGAATTCATACAGCAATGTTTAGTGTGCCAGCAGGTGAAGGCCGAGCATCAGAGGCCTGCGGGGCCGTTGCAGCCACTTCCAGTGCCAGAGTGGAAGTGGGAGAACATCACCATGGACTTGGTGGTAGGTTTGCCCGTTACCCAGCGAGGACACGACGTAGTCTGGGTGATCGTTGACAAGTTTACGAAGACGGCACGTTTCTTGCCGATCCGAGTCACCTTGGGACCAGCACAGTTGGCAGAGAGGTATATCCACGACGTGGTACGTCTACATGGAGTTCCGCGGGAGATCGTATCTGACCGGGATACCCGTTTCACGTCCTAGTTTTGGGTTGAGTTTCAACAAGCCTTGGGGACGCGATTGAGGTTCAGTACAACATACCACCCCCAGACAGACAGTCTGAGCGCACAATACAAACACTTGAGGACCTTTTGCGTGCTTGTGTACTAGACTGGAGGGGCTCTTGGGAGGATCTCCCCTGGCGGAGTTTGCATATAATAACAGTTATCACTCGAGCATCGGCATGACACCCTACGAGGCTCTGTACGAACGGAGGTGTACGGAACCCTTGAGTTGGGTTGAGGTGGGGACCAAGTGGAAGGTTGGCCCCTGGCTGATCCGGCAGAGTCAGGAGGTGATCGAGCAGATTCACAGGCGACTCCGCACAATCAGGAGCAGACAGAAAAGCTATGCAGATCGGAAACTCAGAGAGGTGCAGTTTGAGGTTGAGGACCACGACTTCCTTCGCGTTTCACCCATGAAGGGCCTGCAGCGGTTTGGGGTGAGAGGGAAGCTCGCGCCGAGGTTCGTGGGACCCTTTGAGGTCCTGGAGCAGGTTGGACCCGCTGCTTACAGGCTTGCCCTTCCTCCCCAACTTTCTAGTGTGCATGACGTGTTCTATGTACAACCTCAAGAGGTACGTCGCCGATCCCAGTCACGTTCTCAGCCATGAGAGCGTCGAGGTAGGTGACAACCTAACCTACCCCGAGCAGCCAATGCAGATTCTCGACAAAGCCGTCCGGAGTCTGAGACGGAAGCAAGTACCCCTGGTGAAGGTTTTATGTAGGAGCCAGCGGTACGAGGAGGCTACCTGGGAGCCTAAGGCGGCGATGCGGGAGCGGTACCCGTAGCACTTTGAGGGTACATCTTTTCGGACCGGCTTCGATCTTCCTTGAGTTTGTTATGAGTATATTATTCTTTTTCCACACCCTAGTTAGCGTAAGTTTCAGGGACGAAACTTCCATTGAGTTTGTTATGTTGTTAAGACCCGAGGCATCAAAACACTTTAAGACGTCTGGGAGATGGTCCAAACGTCTGATCATATGTCTGGAAATAAATTTTTGCGTGCGTACGATTGCGAGTCTGCGCGCGTGCCGCTCGCAGATTGAAAACTCACCGACCTGCAACACCATTCCCCCCCCCGTGCCTACTTATATCCTCTCCCTCGTTCACCACATCCACCCGTCTCCTCCTTCCTCCAGTGCGAGCACAAGAGCGAGAGTGAGAGCGAGCTGCCGCTGCTGCCGGGTGCAGTGGCAGAGAGGAGAGGGGCAGCGAGAAGGAAGAGGAGAGAGCACGCGTGCCGTGAGGGAGAGAGCTCGTTGGAGCTGCTCGAGGCCAGTCGGCCGGCGCGCGGAGGAGCGTTGTGCTAGGGAGTTTCCCTCGGTGCTGCTGCAGCTCAGGCAGCGAGCGGACGAGCGCGGCATGGCCGCACGCAGTCGGAAGAAGACGAAAGAGGTTCTGATTCTGGAAATTTTTCCCAGAATCAGATGTCTGGACCTACATCCATACGACGTAGGTGACGTTTGGAGGGAGCTCCAGACGACTGAGAGGTACATATTTCCTCCTATACCTCCTTTTACGGATACGGCCATGCAGGCTGTTCCGCCAAGGTTCTGAGACGTGTCGTGTTGAGAAAGTTTTCGTCGCGCATGCAGGATTCATTTCGGGAAGGCATGGGGACATGCCCTCCCACGCAGTTCAGACAGCGGAGAACGTCTCCCAACGTCCGAAGAGGTGGTCGGACGTCTGGAACTGGGTCCAAACGGTTCAACAGGATCCTTGGACGTCTGAGGAGCAGCGCAGAGTGAGGTATGACCTGGACCACTTTTTAAGACGTCTGGAAGGTATCCCAGACGTCTAATTTGAGTTAGAGTTATCATTTTTTATCCGTTTAGGGCCTGTTCGAGGTCCAATTTTCACGTTTAAGATTCCGTTCTTCTCAGAATTAGTTCCTCTACTTGTTTGAAATACTTTCATCTTGTTCTGAGTGATTCCTTGTGATTGATCCTTATGTTAGGACCTCGTTCTGTTGTGGCTTTGGGGGTTGCGGAGGCACGTGGACATCCGATCACGCCCCCATTACTCCCGATTTTACGGGTAGAGTGGCTCCCCTTAGTTAATTACAAACATTAATGCAACTCTAAAATAAATGATAAATCCTAGGGTATGGCATGAATCCTAGGACCTGAAAACTATATTGAATGATAGATCCTAGGGTATGGCATAAATCCTAGGACCTAAAAACTAGATTGAATGATAGATCCTAGGTTATGGCATGAATCCTAGGACCTGGAAACTAGATTGAATGATAGATCCTAAGGTGTGGCATGAATCCTAGGAACAGAAACACTGAAACGAATGTCTTAAATGCCTGAATTGCAGTCTTGGATAAGTAGATAGAATAATGATAATTGCGTATAATTGGATAACAGCTGCCTGTGAAATGTAGAGTACTGTTTCTAGTAACTGTTATATGTAATTCCTGTTGTTTGGAAACTAAATTCGAGCTGCTTGTATATAAATTGATATTAAATGTTGGAAACACGGGCTATATGCGAATAAAACTGAAATGATGAAACCTAGTATGGCTTGGCCTGAGAAATATGAGCATAAACCCTACGGGGAATTAGGAGTACAGCTCCTGAAAAATAAATAGAATGGAACTGGGAAAGTGGATGGAAAAGTGAGCTGACCCTTGAGTACTGAGTACCAAGGAGAGCGACTGTTCCCATGTTTAGTGCAGAGCGAAGCTAGCCACCCTAGGGACTCGGGGTTAGGTCTGGCCACCTTATACTGGTTTTTGACCCTCACGTACACCATACCGGGGAGAGCTACTAGTGTATGGAGGGAGCTAGCCACCCCACGGGACTCGGGGTTCAGCTAGCCGTCTTACACCGACTTGTTAGGCCCACTGGGCAAACTAAGGTAGTCAGGCGAGGGTGCGCGGACTGTGGAGGGGCAAGACTCCTGTTTGGTTACTGTGGAGGAGATGGACCCCTGTTACTGAGAGGGCTCTGCCCTATACTGGTTCCGTGCTGTGCTTTGGACGCACCCGTTAACGGAAACGACTGACCATGTGCCAGTGTGGGGTAGCGACCTATGCGTTTATCGCGCTTGCCGTAGTCACCGTTACGTCTGTCAGCGACCTTGGGGTGGTTGACTGAGGGTAAGACCACCATGGGGGACTCTCCCGACCGGGAGAGCACCACGTGCTACTTCTACGTTTCGGAAAAGATTGCAATCAAGATCGTTCCCACGAGGAACATTCGAGATCAAGAGAAAGACCTGAGAAATAAATCAAGAGAGAGTAAATAGAGAAATTGAGAAATTAAAAAAACAATAGCTACTTGTCCACCTCTACTGTTTTTCTTAGCTAGCTGATTGCCACTCTACTCAGTATTTCGCTAAGGCATCATATTGTCACCTTTTTCAGGACCAAGTGTTGAGCAGCCAGATCCTACGGCTGCGGAGGGTGCTGGGCCTAATAGAGCCCAGTAGTTGTATTTTTGTTTTACCCATTTTCTGTAGTAGTGAGTTTCTGTTACACTTTGTACTCTTTTATTGTAAACTTCATATTTATGTACCTATTTTTAATTCTCTACTGTTGTGGTGGTATGTACTGTAGTAGTTCTTTCCTTTACTGCTATACTTTTGTTACTGTTAGTTACTTGCATGGTGAATGTGGTTTATTTTTCTGCTTTTTGGTTACTTTTTCGTTGGACGACTAGGTCTTGGGATCAGTCGAGTCGGTCCGATTCTCGTGTCCTGTAGGGATTCGAGAACCGGGTCGTAACATTGGCTCTAGATGAGCCAACAAAAGATTCCCTAAGAGCAGATAGGCAATCTAGATAGGGCATGCTCGACTTCCCAGTGGAGGGGTCATCGTGTCAGAAAAGGGGTGGATGAATAACGACATCCTCTGGGTGGGTGGTTTCAAGCGAGGAAAGGCAGTGTGGCTCTTCCTCGATGAGGGTGGAAGTCAGGGTTAGTGTAGGAGAGGAATTCTAAGGGGTGACCATAGGAGTGTTGTCAAGTTTAACAATCTCTTTGCCACTCCTCAGCACAATCACATCTTGAGCGTGTTCCCTGAATATGATCCCCTTACCCTTAGGGTTCTCCTCAAAAGGCCTAGGAAACTTCCCCAAATCTCACTGCCTAACTGCCTCTATAAGATGACAAAGTTAGGATTGCATTTCAGTGATCATCTTATTTTGAGATTGGATGACCATATTCTGATGCTCTTGCATCGCCTTCATCATGGCTTTGAGTTCATCCATCTCAGAGGGCATATTTTGAGGGGTCAAATAAGATGGTTATGGGTTGGGAAGGTTGGGATCTTGCATTCCCTGAGTTGGAACTTGGAAGCATCATTTTGCTTCCACGAGAAATTTGGATGGTTCTACCACCCCAGATTGTAAGTATTAGAGTATGGGTTGTTCCTAGGGGGTAGGCGGAATCCTTGAGCCGCATTCAAATCGGCTTGAATTAGCTCAGGGAATTGATTCGCCAAGTGGCACTCCATAGTGACATGTGAAGTGCTTTGGCAAATGGAGCATTCACTTAAAGCTTGGACAATAGAGGCAACTTGCGTGTGTACGTTGGGGTTTGCTAAGAGCCTATCAAAAATTTTTTTCAATAGATGAATTTGATAAACGAAATCCTGAGTAGCCCTGGCTTCATGGGCCTCTATCTTCCTCTACAAGATTGAAGGTTTCCTTTCTTGATATGTAAAGGTCATGTGAATGAAATTATCACTCAAGGTTTCAAACAAAGTCGAGGCTTTGTCCTCTGTCTTGGTCTTGAAGGTTCCAGCACAGGCTGCATCGACGATTTACCTATGTTGTTAAGGTAAACCATTATAGAACCTCTCAACCAATTGCCATTTTGGCACTTGATGGTGGGGGCATAATCTCATAAAGTCATTAAAGTACTCCCACATCTCATGAAATTGCTCCCTATCCTGTTGGGTAAAACTCATAATTTCTCTCATGTAATGGTTGGTTTTACTCAAAGGAAAATACTTCTTTAAAAATTCTCCATTAAGGGTAGCCCAATCGTTTACCCTTGCATCAAGGGTATGATACCAGTGCTTGGCTTTATCCTTTAGGGAGAACAGGAAGAGGGTTCTCATGACGGCTTTGTCTGTAAAGCCTTGAAGTTTCACCGTGGAACAAACCTTGGTGAAATCCTCAAGATGCCTGTAGGGGACCTCCTTAGCAGTGCCATAAAATGAAGGTAACAACGATATCGTATTGCTTTTGATCTTATAAGAATTCTCCACTCCAGGCGTTCTAATGGGTAGGGCTTGGTGAGAGGTGGGTAAGAAATAGTCCCTCAAGGTTCTTTGATTTTCCACAACCCTATTTTCTTCTTCCTGTCTCTCTTTTCTCTTTGCCATCTTTCTTCTCTCTTGGTTGCCTCTCCTAAGGAGTCTCTCAGCATCTAGGTCGAAGACAAGCTTTCTCCTAAGTGAGCACCTACCAAGCATACAATGGCAACCAAACACAATTCAAGTTCTTACAAATTTGAGTAGGTTTAGCTCTTTAATCAACCCCCAAACCAACTTCACATATTAGCCAAATAGAGTCAAGAAAGTGGTCCTCCATTCCCACTTAAGTGATATAAGAGGAATAAGGCAACTTGAGATTCCTGACCAACTCTGTTTTGAAGAAGGTTGAGGTCAAATTAATTGTTATAGGTGGCCAAACAAGTTCTACAATCTAGTTACACAACCTATGTCGATCTTTGAGTGCGCTAAGATCTACACCTTGCTTAAATGACATTCTCAAGTGATCTAGTGAAGAGGTACTCAACTTGGAACTAAGGGATGTTATAGGTTTAGCTCTTTAATCAACCCCCAAACCAACTTCACATATTAGCCAAATAGAGTCAAGAAAGTGGTCCTCCATTCCCACTTAAGTGGTATAAGAGGAATAAGGCAACTTGAGATTCCTAACCAACTCTGTTTTGAAGAAGGTTGAGGTCAAATTAATTGTTATAGGTGGCCAAACAAGTTCTACAATCTAGTTACACAACCTATGTCGATCTTTGAGTGCGCTAAGATCTACACCTTGCTTAAATGACATTCTCAAGTGATCTAGTGAAGAGGTACTCAACTTGGAACTAAGGGATGTAAGTAGGGCAAACCCTTCCTTTGAAGCAATGCATTTGCAGTGCCTCTTAACTACCCTTTTGTTAATTTAAGGGGTAGCCCCCTCAAAGTATCAAATCACTTGAAGTGAAGTAGGAAGGTTTACACTGATAAAGAGATGGGTCTTTATCGGTGTTTATAACCTTAAGGGATCGAGATCTAGTGTGGTGCCTGAAGTGCGTATTTGGTGTGAGAAGTGTGCATCGCACTGTGAAAATGATTTTTGATTTTTCAAAATTGCAGTCAAGGCCTTTATCAACCAAATATGATGTTGATTTTATGCCTAGTCTCCTTGACAGTCCAAAATTTTAATTTAATGATGACCTCTTAATTAATCAATTCAGTCAACTTAGTGGTCTCTGATTTGAATCCTGATGCAATGCATGTACAGAGAGGTGATGCAAAAGATTAGAACTACGTACCTTGCTCTAGCACTGTACAATGCAAGAATGCACACAATGTAGAAAAGAAGATTAGACGCTACTCAACAATCCTATATGGTTGTCCTATGTGTATGCACCTTCTAGCAAGTAGCATAGATTTTTTTTTAAGTAATAATGCAAACAAAGGAAAACTTCGCACACCACAAAAAGAAATAGAATAAACAGTGTCTAAATAAATGGACAATCCCCAAAAAACCTTCACCAGAACTACAAGGATGAGAAAATAGTGAAATAAACTAGAGTCTAAAGAGTCTAAAATCTATTCTAAGTCTAATATAAAATCTAATAAAAAATAAAGACATCTAGATGCCCCTTTACACTTATGAGATCAAGGTCCACGTGCACTTGCAATGGCTTCTCGAGGTAGCATCAAGGTCCACCAGATGATAAGTCCAATGTGTGTTCCTCCTCCACGACATGTACCTTGCGATCAAATCTAAAATAGTATATTAATTAATATATAGCCTCAACAAGAAATCAATGTGAGCAGGAAAATATTCGTGAGTTTATTACACCCGTTGCCTCCTCGGTAACGGTGCCATTTGGTACGATCAATTTCCTCTTATTAATAGAAATAAAAATGCTATGCCATTGTATTAGTGTGGTGGAAAACCTTCGATCAAAAGATTAATCAGTGAAAACTAACCACAGTGGTTTGGTCATCTCCACAAGGAGGCTCAAGCAAACTAAAAAAATCATAAATATTTTGTAATACTCGTGCACACACCACTGAGCACATCATTGAATATTTTATCACCCAATATATATTGCATTTATGCATAGAGGGCGATTGAGTAGATAAGTAACCCAATATAACTTCGTGATTAAGCAACAAAGCTAGAGCAAAATTATGTTCCTACCAATCAGTTCAAATCAAATTTAGAGAGATGGCTTGATGAAAAAGCTTGGATGGATATTGCTTAAAATTTAAATGAAATAAAAATACCCCAGTTCTAGCAAAACAAATCAATATAATTAATTCTAAAGGAGTAGCCAAGCTCTTGGTCCACAACATGGATGGAAAATAAAAAAAACTAATGGACCACACAAGCATAAGACATTGGGGGCATCCGGATCTCCGGAGCAAAGGAAAAAAACAAACATAGCAATATCTTACCTAATAAATAATCATGAAAATATCCCAACAGTGATCTCAATCAAAAAATGAGAGAAAAAGTAATGTGCTGGTTACTATAGAGAAATAGGGGAATCGAGGGGGAGGAGACCTCGTGCACGTGGGACGATGTCTGGTGATGGCGAGCTCAGTGCAGATGCACTAGAGGAAGAGCATTTCGATGGTGGTGGTGAAGCGGGTCGAGGCAGCTGTGATGCAAAATTTACGCAGTTTTGTAATTATGGATTTTTGTCATTGAGACGTGCAAATCCGACTAACCTTTAAGATTTGTAACCAAGATAGGGTCAGTATATAAGGTCGTCCAAGGAGGTCAATTTTTAGTTAATAATTTGATTTTCTCTCTCTCTCTTATCAACTCAAATCCTCTTCTTTTTGGTTTTTATGAAATTGTGATTTTTTAAGGTTTTTGAAAGTAATCGGGCAACGAGGAGGTGAAACCAACTATGCCTAAGTGAACAAAATGAAGCCTACCTCTCTAAGCTCACCTTAGGCAAGTGCGCTTAAGGTAATTAAAGAGGTGAAGTAGGTGCACCAAAGCAACTAGCTAGAACTTGAAAGAACACATAAAATAATGAAAGGCATTTAAAATTTTGATTAATGAGTAGAAATGTTTACAAATACTTGGGAAGCTCAATTGTGTGAAGGATTCCACACAATTAATTCCCAAGTAGAGGAATGCTTCTCTAGTACAAGAATTAATAAAACAAAAGCTAAGAAGATTAGAAGAATCTCTCAAATTGAAGTAGGAATCAATCCTCACTCCAAGCTTGGATGTGTTCCTAACTTGAAGAAGATCTCCTCCTTCCTACCTTGATGTTGAACCTCCTTCTCTAGCTCCTCCTAGGGTGGTGGATGTCCACCCTAATCCTCTTGCCTGGCCATCCTCCTAAGGTAGATGCTCGTTGGCATGGAACCAAGGAAGGGGGAAGAAGAAGGTAGTCACTAAGGGAGCAAGATAGGTCCCTTAATCTCCTCCTAAATCCTCCTTCCTTGGCCGGCTATGTAGATGAATATAGGTGGAAGAATGTGTGGCCAAGGAAGGGAATTATGTGGTGGTAACGTAGGGTATTTATAGGATGGGAAGGGGGTGATTATGGTGTTTTTAGAGAAAAATGAAGGGGTGTGTGGATATTTTTGGAAGGAAAAATGGGTGGGAAATGAAGAGTTGCCTTGGTTTTCTCTCCAAAAAAATCTTTTAGAAGGTGTTGATTTTGGACGGAAAAATGGAGGGTTAGGATGGTGTTTGGTGGTGATTGAATGGTGGATGTGATGAGGAGGGTGGTTGTCCATGAGGAGTAGGGTAGGAGCTAGGTTATCTAGCTAAGCTAGCTTAGCTAGTTGCTACTAGTGGAGGATAGAAGCTAGGGTTGAGTAGGAGGAGCTGTCTTGAGCTTCATGGAGTTGAACTTTAGCTGAGGTAGACCTTTTGTGGGCTCAACTGCTAGCTTAGCTAACTAGTTCTTTGCTAGTAGCTAGGCTGAGCAGGATGAGCTTGGTTGACCTGGACTTGACTAGTCTAGAGCTAAGGAGAGCTGAGTCTGATATGGCTGAGGACTTCCTAGCTAGCTAAGCTAGTTAGCTTAGGTCCAGTAGCTAAGCTCAACTAGGTTGAGCTAAGTTGAGTCTTCATGAGCTAATAATGAGCTAACTTGAGCTGGTTGGTGACTCTTCAGCTGACTTAGCTTAGCTAGTTGAGGACTAGTAGCTAAGCTAAGTTGAGTTGAACTGCCATATGAGCTAGATCTAACTGAGATGAGCTGGATCTAGTTGGTTGAGCTAGAATCCATCTAAGGTGAGCTGGATTGAGCTAAGATCCAATTAGACTGAAGTTCTATCTTCTTCTTGGTTTGTGCCTTTCACATTACCAGGGTTTAAGTGATTTTCATAGTGCAATCATCCCTGACAATGAAATGAAGTGTATTAAAACATAAAACAATGCAATCCATTCCTAAACCTAAATTGCAAGTGAATGGCTAGATGTAGTCTAATACCAAAATGCAATGTAGAAAACCTAGGAACTAGGTGATTTTTAGCCTAAAAATGATGATAAACTGGTATTTATCACACTCCCGTGCTTATCTTTTTCTAGTCCCTTAGCAAAATTGTTTTACAAAATGGTATTAGGGAAAAACTTTTTTTTTTTTAAGAACACTTTTACGGGACTTTGGTTAGTTTGAAAAGTAAGGAAAGTATGAGATTTATTTAAGATAAAACATCAGGATTTATCCTTGGATCCAAAGGTTATCACAAAACAGGATATGTGTATCTTCCCAAGAATTCGACAAATTTACCTTGTCAAATTCCATTTATCCCGTCAACTATTTTCACAGTTAAAACTTCCTTGACCTAAGAAATTGATCCAAACTTTGTGTAACAATAAAAAATCAAGTGTCAATGCTTTGTGGATGGCCAACACTTTTTTTTTTTAAATTACATTTTGATGTTTTTGTTATTGTCTCCCCCATGCTTAGCCTTAGATTAACCTTAATAGAATTGTGTCAAAATCCTTATTCCCATTTCCGGTCTTCGAGGAGGCTCTTTCTCCGATGCTGTAAAAGATCATCCAAGACACCTCCAGGAGCTCTACAACCTGACACCTTGTGGCACCGTGAGAGGAACTCCTAACGAATCCAGGTTCTCGCTTCGGGATAGTTCCGTCCAAGACACCTAAACCGCAATATGTGCTTATGTGCTTCGTATATAGATATGGAGCAAGCACCGAGGGGGTAACATGTTAGCATCAATTCCTCAAAGGAGAGTTTTCTCCTTCTCCATGGTAGTGACTTATCTAATCAAAACTGCTTAAAAGTTTCATCTTAAGTTAAACATGGAGAATTATTGATTTATGTATTTTTGGGCTTTTTATTTTGTTGGCTTGTGTGAGTGGGATTTTCGACAGTTGAGTTTCAAAAGAAATTCAAATTTCTAGACCGAAAACTAAGTCAAGTACTATTTAAACTGCTAAACAAAATCAGGGCCAATTGGTTTCTTCAAGGTTGAGGATTTCTGTGAGAGATACACTTGATAGAATCTAAATTTCTATATTTGAAAAGTTTAATCAAAGGATCCTTGGATTCGTCCTTAGGTTTCGTTAAAGATTAAATCCCATGTGTACCTTTATTGAAATAAATTCATAACCTTACTCTTGTGCTTTGAAAATTTCTCAAAAAGTTTTTTGAATAAATGTGATTTTTATGATTTTTATGAAAAATGCATGTAAGAAGGAAGAAATTTTTGTATTTTTGGATTATGAAAATCCTGAAAAGACTGACAATTTAAAACGTCCCTCCCATGGTAAAGATATGCAACGTCCTCATGTATAAGGAAGGCAAAAAAATATCATCTGACTGAGAAGAGCTTGAAGTCAAGATAGTCAGAACCTAAGAAAGAAATGAAAAAGGAAAGTGGGAAAAATGATGGGTTACCTCCCATCCAGGGTTGTCTTTTACGCCTTTTCAGCTAGGCATAGTGTGTAGCAGGGCTGGAAAATCATAGAGGTAGTTGGATACTTGAAGGTCCTTATCAATCATTTCTTCCTCTTGGTCCCCAAATTGATGATTGGAAACGAGGGGATGAGAGGAGATGGATAAATGGAAACAAAGCTTAAGTCTAGCAAGGGTTTTAACTTTGGATGCAGGCTAGGCTCAAGAAGATTAGGTGGAAGGTCCAAGGTGTCATCAACCTCCATGTTTTACACATTACAAGTGAGTATCTAGTTTTGCCCTAGTGTTCAAGTTCACCCCTAAGTTATTGCAGGTTATGCAAGTATTCATTATCGGAAATTTAATCTCACATGAGACAAGTTAATATTCAGGGCATTTAAATGCTCAATTAGAGAGGGTAGAGGGGAAAACCACTCTACTCAGCTTTGCTAACGCACACCTTGATTGTTTACTCAGGTCAGGGAGGAGAGTAGTTAACTGCATAGGCTGCCAAGGGAGACAGAGCTAGGCCTAGCCGTGCCCAGCCTTAGCACCAGCTTGCTACTTTATTTTCTATAGTACTAGGTTAAAGAATTGAAAGTGATTTTATCGAAACCCTTGGCATACTCAAATAATCACTATTACCGACGGTTTTAAATTGTTTGCATATGTACAGTGCTATTTTGACGAATGGAAAAAAGACGCCACTCGTCCTTAGTGCCCTAATCCCCCACCCCCTCCTCCTTAGATTGCCCCTCGAGAAAACCCTTCTCCTCCCCCACCTTCCTCGACCCTCCTCCAGAACAATCTCACTTCTCCATCATCTTCCTCCTCACCCTCTCCTAATTGATGAGGGAGATCTACCCCACAATGACGCTTCCTCCTCCTCAGTCCTGCTTCGACGTCCTCCGTCATTCGACCACAATCGACTACAACAGCGATAGTAGCCCTCTTCCTCTTCCATCATTCTTCCCTCTTTCCCCTGATCTCACCTCATGCAACTGTCCTCTACTCTGACCCTCGTCTGCCCCAACCTTCCTCCACAAAACCCTCCTCCCTTAACACTCCTTGACCCTCCTCCCACAACCCTGTCGCTTCCTCCTGTGTCTTTGACAACTGAGCTCTCAATTGCTTGAGATGATGTGGAAATACTATTTTTCATGTCTCTTTAGGAAGTACAGAGGACGAATTTGAGGAGAAATTTGAGGCATTCAAGAGAAAGTATTCCCATAACTTGGGGCCTATCCAACAAAAGTGAGGCATTAGGAAGTATAAGAATTTTTTCCTCTTTCCCTTTTTTGGAAATCCGCCTCTCCATTCATTTTCAAACACAGGAAATTGCTTATTTATCATTTCAACAGGATGTTATGCTCCATCTCTTGGAGAATTCAGAGCTTGCAACTATTTCTCTTGAGCTCATTTTTTACCCGGTGCTCAAAAAGGTTTAGCTAGGGGTGTACACAGATCGGGTTCAACCTGAACCTAACCTGATTGGGTTGGGTTGAGATTTTTCCAACCCGATAAAAAATGGGTTGGGTTGGGTTTGAGGTCTAGTAAACCCAACCCAACCCGCAACTCGATTCAACCTGATACACACACACACAAGAGTATCCATTAAAATTTTAAAGGAAAAAGCTACCCTGTTTAAACTTGAAAGGAGACAAAAAAAATCCACGCAAATAACGCATGACACTCTATCAATTTCACTTTTCCCTCTCCCTGTGTGCTCTCCATCGTGTGCTTCTTTTCAGTTTCCCTCTTGCTTGTAAGCCCTAAACCAAGCTTCCTCTTTCCTCATCGCCACCAACCTCTCTCGCAACTCCCTTCTTGCTAGCACCATTGTTCTTGTCATTACGACTTAAGGTTAGCATCTTCTTCCCTCCTCTACATTAGTGATAGCCACCACCTCCCTTCACTAGAGCCACCGCCACCACCACCACCACCATCACCACACAGCCTACCACCCCCTCACCGACCATCCATTATTGTCATTACCTTCCCTCTACCCAACCTGAGCCTACCACCAGAGCTACTAGCCCACTACCACCGATCCACCACCACCACACTGCCCACCACCCCTCACCGGCCATCCACCATTTTATCTCAAAAATATGCATTTTGTTAAAAGCGGGTTTTTAATGTCGTAATGCGTATCTTTGCAATCAACTCTTATAATTTATAATACCTAGATAGTGAAGCATCTAGGGTCGTCCAAGGAGGCCAATTTGTTAATCACATTAATCGATTTTCTCTCTCACCTCTCAAATCAACACATATATTTTTGTGATTTTCCTTTTGTTGTTTTTATATTTTTCAAAACAATTGGACAACGGAATGCGAGGTAATAATTATGCTAATGACTACACCTATCACTAATCCTAAGTGACATGAATGAGTCTTCTCTTCTAAGCTCACCCTAGGTAAGTGCACCTACGGTAATTAGAAGAAGATGTGCACTAATAAACTAATAGCAACATGAAAGACACACTAAGGTAGAAAGCATGAAATTGAAGACAATAGACAACTTTGTATTATTAGCAAAGTAAGGGACAAGTAGCTGAATGCTTCTTACAATATATATATATATATATATATATATACTAGATAATACAAAGAAAATAGAGATGAAGAAAAATCCTCCAGAGATGGTGAAGAAGGAATGGTCCTTTCTCCAAGCACAGCAGCTCCTGTGCTTGAAAAGAATTCTTCCTTGCTTCTGATATGATGACTCCTCCAAGCTTTCCTCCAAGGTGGGTATTGGCCACCTTGCTCCTCCTCTTGCCTGGCCGTCCCCTTAGTGTTGAAGATCTCCTCCTTTAGCGTGGCTACGAGAGAAAAAGGAGAGGAAGAAGGCACCAAGGGGGTGGGTGTGTGCCCCCTTGATCTTCTTCTATTCTTCTTCCTCCTTGGCATGAAGTTGGAACCTAAACTAAATGAAGAAGATGGAACCTAACTAACGGAGAGGGGATGATCTTTTTGTGGTAGTTAGGAGGGATATATATAGGAGTGGAGAAGGGAGTTGGCGTGGCTTTTGGATGTAGGGTTAGGATTGGATGATGAGGGTAGTTAGGTGATCCAAGGGGGGAGATATGTTGGGGCCAAGTGAAGGGTTGGGAAGGGGGTAGTTAAGGGGAGGAACCACCCCTTAGTGGACGTCCAAGAAGGTGGTGGTTATCCACCTCATTTTGGCGCCAATTAGAGTAGGTTCTATGTTTATCGCGCTCGATCGGGTTTTAAAAGATAACACGTAATATAGCCGACAAAGCGTTCAAACAAATAGAGAATTTTATTACTCGAAAACTAGAGTATCCGAGGCCGAACACAGGGAGCAATCTCAGTACTTTTTAAAACTAAGGAATACAACTTTCAAATGAAGAACAATTGATTCAAAGAGAAAGAGTTATAAAAAGAATTGCTAAAAGATAATAGGATTAGACGTCTGATTTCTATATCAGACGTCTTAAATGCAACTATTCTTCTTTCTGTTTTGATTCTGCCTTGGCCTTCTCTGATTTTTGCTTGCTCTTTTCTCTTCTACCTTCTTCTTCGTAGGTTCCTTCTTCTCCTTTTCTTCTGATCTACAGGTCTTCTTCTTCCTTGAACTTCTCTTTCCTACGAAATCTTCTCCTTCCTTAGTCTTCTTCCTGCTTTTGCTTCTTTTCTCTTTTGTCTTCTTCTTTTTGTCTGCAGTCCTTCTTCTATTCTCTTCTTCCTTGCGGCTAAGTCTCCTTTCTTCAACGCCCGGCTTGCCTGCACAGGAGAGCAAAACCTACCCTGTCCCTCTACCCGCACGTCCCTCTCTCTCTCTGAAATTCACTCAAGGACGCTCTCCCAGAGCCACGGGTAATCGGGTCGGATTTCGCACCCGGGACCAAGTACACTGGCAGGTGGGTGATGCGCGAGGAGTGCTCAAGTTGGGTCGGGTCGGAGCCCACCAGATCCGCGAGGTGAAACCGCGGACGAAGCGAGCGTGGGATAAGGTGAGGGACCTCACCCCTGTGCGTTCGGAGGCAACGAGGTAATATCACAAAAACAATTTAAAGTATACCTGCGCTTCGCGTTTCGCCGATGTGGGACTATTAGTTCTACGCACCCGCAGAGCCTTCGTGCAATCGCCACAGCTGCGGACGTTGCTGCGCTCCTTGCTGGACTTAGATGCTTCGCACTACTGCCCAAGTCCACTGCACCTGAAGATTGGAGAACCTGACGCCTGGAGCTGCTGAAGCTTGGAGCTGCTCCAACCGTCAATGGCGGCAGGGCTGAAATCCTGTCAAACACAAAACAAGCCTCTCGGCCTAATCAGAACAGCTGGGCACCTTCGCCGTGGCACGGCGAAGGTCGTGCACGGTGAAGCAGGTCGTGGGACGACCTAGGCGTGCGTGCCTAGGTCGTCCTGTGACCGAAGGTGTGAGTGAGTTGGGGGGGCTATTGTGGAGGCGTAGAGGGATGGCGGATGGGTGGAGGTTGTTCCTTGTGGTGAGGCGAAGCTTATGAGACGGTTGGTGAGCCGTGTGGAGGGGCGGAATGGTGGGGGCGACTCGCCGGAGGTCGGTCGGAGGCGAGGAAGATGAAGGTGGTCAACGACGGTCGAGGGGCAATTAAATGAAATAAAAGGGGGAAAAGAGAGAGGGGAAGATGGAGAAGGTATCTGGAGTGTTCTGGAAGGGAGGGAGGCAAGGGAGTGGACGGCGCGTAGCTGCCGTCGTCGGAGAACCTTGAGGGAGGGAGCGGCGACGAGGACGAGGTCAGGGGAACATGCGCTTGGTACGGCGCGACGCGGGAGGAAGAGACGAAGTGGACTAAAATTAGGTTTGACCACGTTTGAGTGGACATTTTGTGTAAAAACCCAAATTAGATCAATTAATGAGCTAGGACCATATTCTAGGTCAAACTAGGTTCCAAAGGCCAAATTAAGTGTTCTAAACCCTAGGGGATATTTTTCCATGATTTTTAGAGGGTTTACTTGATTTTTATCCTGACCGGAACCTTGTTGATTTAAGCAGGTCTGTTTTAGGGTTACCAAATGTCATTTAATTCCTAAATTGCACATGAACCCATTTCTGATTGACTCAACCCACTTTTTATCTTATTTAGACCATTTGACCTATGTTTTGCCTTTGAGAAATCCCGTTTATGCACTGCAATGGTAAAATTGCAGTTTTAACCTTTAATTCATGTTTTCTTCTCAATGCACTTATTCCTTCATTTAGGCCTTCTTCTAAGTTATGTAAGAGCTTTTATCTTATTTATTGGGTCAAAATGAGCTAGTTATGGCTCATGATGAAGCTCTCATCATTCTAGAATAAGGGTTAGGTGTAGGGTGGTGATGGTTGATAAATACACATTTCGTCATTATAAAATGTCTACTTATGTTAGTTCCTAAGCTTAATATTGCATGTAACATTATAAATAATGCATAACATTCATTACATTACATTTAGTATAATTTGTGTAATTTGTATATTAATATCTACATTTTATATGATCAGGGGGCAATGCAACATCTTTACGGGCTTCGAATGAAAAATCCGACCGTACGGACGGATTCAGAACGACGATCGCAGTTTATTAGTGAAAAAACCACTCCGATTAGAGCTCCATAGCACCCTCTACAAGAAGACAAAGGTGAACGGCCACGATGGCACCACGTGGTGCCATTACAGCCCTCTAGCCCGACTGCAACCGTTCCTCCCAAGCCATACTTCCAAAATCTCGGCCGCTGGATTCAAATCCAACGGTCGTCAAGGGACCATGTTGTCTGCCTCAAGCCAAGCAGAGACAAGCTTCACGCAATCTCGACCATTGGATCAAGATCCAAAGGTCGTGGGTGCATGAGCCTTAATTCCTAAACGAGACTAAAACCTACCCTCAGCATAGCAGTTGGCGCCTCGACTTGCAACGCGTGGACGACTGATTGAAGCCCCGCGTGCGGAAGTAATCCGCAGGAGCACGCACGGATGAAATTCATCCATTGATGGGCAATCGAGCGGCGAAGGAAGCGGCTACGTGGCGTCACCCGATGCGTGTGACCCACACACTCGAGATCTGATGCACAAGCAAACGCGCGATCGTACGTGCAAGGCTTAAGTCGTCTGACGCGATCTCCGCCGTTTGATCAGATGGGGCACGATATGAAGCGTCTTCTCCCATGCGATCAGAGTCCTTCATTAGCCATCCAAGAGCGATGATTCAATCCACTACGGCTCAGCGGATGCACGCAATGGCAGCTGGAGATGCGAGATGGACGTCCATGAAGCACGAGCACGATCAACGCGCGAGATGGACAGCCAGCATAGCTCGCCACAGCGAGCACGTGAGCAAGTGCGAGTTGGCTACAGTGACACATGAGCGGGATATATAGCAATGTCTTGGAGGTCGCTAATTGTCTCATACCCATTTTTAGCCCCCTCTCATCCACTATATAAGGACCTACACACCCCCCTTACCTACCGGTCACTTCCTATGCTATTCACACCTACTCTAGAGCTCTAAAAGCCTATCAAAGCTCCCAAGAGCTCCCTCTCAAGCCCTAGGCCACCTATTTGTAGGACACCTTCCCATCCACCAAATATTCAACCCTCCTCTCACCACCTTCATAGGTGACCAAAGGGCTGGTCTCTCACCTCCATTTAGGAAGTTGATCGTCTCCGCCACCTCATCCCCATTCCTAGCTTGGTGAAGCTTTTCTCTACTCAGATTCTTCTTGCGCCTCACCCCTGACATCCAAGCACCTCACCTCCATCCAGGCTGCTGCCAAGCACCGTCGTCTCGCCAGACAGTCACTTTGGGAGATTCCTTCTCATCTTCATTCTCTTGTTATTTTGTTTAGAAAATTCCTGCTAGTGTAATAAACAACACTTTGATATATCAGATTTGCTTCATTTCTCT
Source organism: Thalassia testudinum (assembly GCA_037157565.1). Taxonomy (NCBI): domain Eukaryota; kingdom Viridiplantae; phylum Streptophyta; class Magnoliopsida; order Alismatales; family Hydrocharitaceae; genus Thalassia; species Thalassia testudinum. The sequence continues at coordinate 51,466,218 of JAZHRO010000035.1, read as the reverse complement.
ACTCTCCATCTCTGTATTTATACTTGCCCAAAAGATTATCTCGATTATTTCTTCATTACAAAAATAAAAAAGAAATCACAAAACCCTAAAAGTCCAAAAAGAAACAAATCAAAACGTGGATTTCACGAAACAAATGTCGCCTCGCTGTGTTCGACCTGGGACTCTCTTTCGAGTTTCGATAAATTTTATTTGGTAGCGAGTTTTGCAACTATGACGACAGGTTTTTCGAAACCCTAACTTTTTTCACGAAATTCTCGTATATCATTTTGGTGGGACTCCCTTTCGAGTTTCGATAAATTTTATTTGATAGCGAGTTTTGCGACTACGACGATGGGTTTTTCGAAACCCTAACTTTTTATTGCAAAATTCTTGTATATCATTTTAGCACCATTGCCAGGGAGGCAACAGAGCCCCAGCAATGGAATTTGCTTTTTTGTTTTTTTGTGTTTCTTTGCATTTACTTATTGACTAACACCTCTTGCCTCTGATTTGCTATCTTGCAGGTATCCTAGCAAGGAGATCCAAGTACGGTTGACCGGAGTAAAGTGAAGGTAAAGCAATTTGTAAGTGCCCCCCCACTTCCCCACCAACTAGTTTATTTTGACACCTTAATAATCAATACCTAATCTACTTAGGTGTTTTTATGAACCCTAGGATAGAAGTTGTTTGTCTTGTTTACCACTTCCACTCATCTTACCCACGCATAATATTTATATATTCTGATTGTGGGACAAAATTAACGTACACACTACACATTCCCACATTTGAGGCACATAACCTCTTTTGATTCTATCTACTCAACTGGGATTTCGACTTGTGGAATCGGTACACGCATCAACACACATAAAAGAGTAGAAATTAGATTAGGTTAATCACCTTTTGTGTGCCTTAATTGATGGTGCATCTGGGCCAATTGGTTGAATTGTTTGGACCGCACCACCTAATTTAAAATTGATTCATCTTGTAGCTACCCCATAGGATTCAAATCATTAGGTCAAGCTAGGCACTCCATATTTTCTTGATTCATAAAAGAAAATACTTGAACTCGTGTCTTCAAAAGTTGGTTTGCCTCTCAAAAATTGGTTGAATACACCTAATATTTGAATCCTAAAAGTTACTTAGCAAGATTCGAACCCTAAAACTCACTTCATCCTCAATAATCTTGCTTAAAAAATTTTGGTTGTGGACATATGCACATTCTCAACAAACTATTGAGGGCACAACCCATTAATAGGGCCCATCACATTCTAAAAGCACTACTATCCCAAGCCTTAATTAAAATTGAGTAGACGTTGGCCCTAGGATTCATAAAGTCCATTTTAAGGTACTTCCTTGAACACACTTTGAATTAGTGATGTCTACTTACTTCAAAAGGTACTAAGTTTGGGGGCCCGATTGTCAAACGACTTAAGTAGGGGTCTGGCATAATTAGCGGCCCTTGGGACACACTCCCCCTACTTCATCGACCAAACTTTACCATCTTTGGAAGCAAGGGCAACACCAAATTCGTTGTGTGCTTGGAGTTTATTCCTGAGGCATAGGTCCTTAGGCTACCCAATTTAAGGATAGGCTTGCATTTTTGTGCTACAGCGTTCCTTTTTCCCCATCCTTTCGACATCCTTCCAGTGCATTCTTGGAAGGTCATTAAATCCTCGCTTGGAAGGACCTTTAGATCATTCTCGGAGGCAAAGGTTGAGTTATAGCCAAGAAGATCCCATGGCTGATCAACAACCACCTCTCCTGCCCCCAAACTAGCAGGAGATGATTCAGAGGTAGTTGGACCAGCTGTAGCAGATGCAGCAATGGTTTCAACAGATGAATGGTCAGGGTGCTTGTCCCTTAAAGGATTTCTATGATCCTTCAAATTACGAGGAACGTCCCGATGTCATGAATTCCGCTGGGGATGTAGAAATCAAGCCTCAGGTTTTAAGTTTGATTAAACATTTCCATGGGCTTGGCTTTGAGGACCCATTTCAGCATTTGGAGGATCTGACCACTTTGGTTCAAACCACTAAAGCTAGGAATGTGAACGAAGAGCAAATGATCATGAGGCTTTTCCCCCACTCTCTCAGGGATAAGGCCGGACATTGGCACCAGACCATTGGAAGGACAATGAGCCTTAGACTGTTCTTAAATTGGCTTTCCTGAAGAAATTCTTTCCAATTGGTCGAATCAATACTCTGCGACGAGCGATTACCACCTTTGCCTAGTGGCTGAGGGAGCTATTTCATGGTGCTTGGGAGAGATTCTAGGATCTATTGCGAAGGTGTCCACACCACGAGGTGCCGAAATGACAACTCGTGCAGATATTTTACCATGGTTTGGTAGAACTCTGTAATCACGTGGTTGCCTCCTGCAGAGGCAATTTCCTCAAAAAGGATGCAAATAGCGCATATGACTTGTTTGAGGAGATGATCAAGAATTCAATAAATCATGCCTCTATGGATACTTTCAACCGGTCCCAACAACCTACGTAAAATGTTAATGAGATCCAGAATTCACATTCATTTGACATGGAATTGATTTGCAACAAACTCGATAAGGTAAACTTGGTTGCCAAAAGGATGGAAGAGTGAATGTCCAGAAATTCAGGAAACACTTCTACACCCACTCAATCCCAGAATTCGGGATTCCATTCTTTACGAGCTTCCACAGGGTGGGAGTTTGTGAACCAACTAGAGTCAGCTCAACCTATGAGCCAGAATTTCTCGGAACCTTATGGGTTCCAATCTGGGACCTTTGATCCCAGTTTTTCGGATCATTAAGAGGATGCATATGCGATACAAGAATATGCTAAGTACAACCCGTATTCCAACACATATAACTTGGGTTGGAGGAACCACCCTAACTTCTCCTGGAAAAATTAGGGGCAACAGACCCAAACACAACCCATCAACTATGCACACACCTTAAAGACCTATGGGTCAGGGTCAAGTATACACCCAGTTGCCCCCGAGACCGCTTACTCAACCATCTTGGAAAGCCCAACAACTAGCAGGGCAGGCTAATTTAAGCTGGCAGATGATAGAAATGAAATGATCTATGCTCCAGCTTATGCAACAAATGAAGACATCACTGGACAACTTGCAATCCAGGCTTATTTCTAACACCCGACAGCCTGGATGTCTACCATCCCAACCCTCGCAATGTATAAAATCAGGGCAATAGAGCCCAAGGGTATGGGAATCAGAGGGACCCACACGCACATGCTCAGGTGGTTGAGTAGGGTCCTTCCTCTTCTAACCCTAGTTATCTGGTTAATCAATCCCCTCCTATCTTTCCTAACCCTCCCCAAGACCTAAACCCATACATGTCTGCAAATTCTATCACCTTGAGGAGCGGGAAGCAAACCCAGGACCCCAAACTACCTTCTTCTAGTAACCAAAATCTTGGTGAGCCTAAGGAAGAAAAGGAGAAAGTTAAAGAAGAAAACATGGCTCAGGAACCTGAAATTGAGGACACCACCCATATCCCATTCCCTGAAGCCTTATTAAAAAATAAGAAGAAAACCCTAGATAGCAACGAGGAGCTCCTGAATTTATACAAGAGTGTAGAGATCAATATCCCGCTCCTCGATGCTATTAAGCACATCCCGGCTTATGCTAAGTTCTTGAAAGCTTTATGTACTCAAAAGCATAAGCCAAAAGAACCCACCCTGAGGAAGGTGATTCTCTTTGAGCAGGCGAGTTCTGTTATCCTGCACCACCTTCCTCAAAAGAAGAGAGATCCAGGTGCCCCCTTGATTTCATGTGTCATTGCGGATTACACTTTTGATAGGGCATTATTGGATCTAGGTGCATCCATCAACCTAATCCCGACCTCTCTCTATGAAAGGTTTAGGTTAGGTGAACTCAAGCCAACCTCAATAACACTACAGTTAGCGAACCGTTCGGTCACCACACCAAAAGGCATTATTGAGGATGCCATTGTCAAGGTCAAGGACTTTTATTTTCCTATAGATTTTTTAGTCCTTGACATGGATGTACCTGAAGATTTGAGGAACATGCCCATCATTTTGGGGGCACTCGTCCCTAGCTATCGCCAAGGTCAACATCAATTGTGAGAATGGTAGTATGGAGATTGCCTTTGGAGATAGGAAATTGACACTTGATATTTTCAAGGCGATAAAATGATTTCAGGATTATGGATTTTGAGGAGCTCGAGGATCATGATTTCAATGTTGAGACGTGTATGTCAATCAATGTACTCGAGGACTCTACCAGCACTAGCGAGCCTAGCCCATAACCCTCCATGGTAGACTCACGACACCCTGAAGAGGTTGTTGATTTTGTTCACTTCGAACCTCTTCCACTGGACCACCCTAATCAATCCTCATCAGCATCCTCCTTACCCTTTACCCTGAACCCACCTCAACTAGAATTGAAACCATTGCCTGAGAATTTAAAATATGAGTTCTTAGGACCTAAGAATATGCTCCCTATGATTATTAGTGTTGATTTGACTAAGGAGCAAGAATTGAGATTGATTAAGGCCCTTAAAAAGAATAAAGAGGCAATTGGTTGGACCATCCATGACCTTAGGGGGATCGAGCCATCTTACTATAATCATCGTATTTTCATGGAAGATGGATCCCATCCTTCTCGTGAGATGCAGAGGAGACTAAACCCTAATATGTGAGAAGTGGTCAAGAAGGAAATAATCAAGTGGCTCGATGCAGGCATTATTTACCCAATCTTAGATAACCCTTGGGTTAGCCCTATTCAGATTGTGCCCAAAAAGGTGGGGATAACTATAATAACTAATGAGAAAGGGGAATCCTTCACCACTCATTCAGCTTCTGCTTGGAGAGTTTGTATCTACCATAGGAAGCTAAACATTGCCATCAAAAATGACCATTTCCCTTTACCATTCATTGATCAAATCCTAGAAAGGTTAGTTGGGCAAAAGTACTTTTGCTTCCTGGACGGTTATTTGGGATATAACCAAGTCCCTATCCATCTCAAAGACTAGGAAAAGACAACTTTCACATGTCCTTACATAGCCTTTGCATTCCATAGAATGTCGTTTGGGCTTTGCAATGCACTTGCAACTTTTCAAAGGTGCATGCTGGCCATCTTTTTTGACATGGTGGGAGATTATCTTGAGGTGTTCATGGATGATTTCTCCATTTTCAGAGATTCCTTCGAGTCATGCCTAGCTAACTTGGAATTGATCCTTAAGAGATGCATCAAGACACGATTGGTACTTAGCTGGGAAGAGCCACTTCATGACTCAAGAAGGCATTGTCTTGGGTCACATGGTCTCTAATTTGGGTGTTGAGGTTGATAAGGCTAAGGTGGATGTCATCTCTAAACTTCCTCCACTCACATCTGTGAAACAAATCCGATCGTTCCTTGGTCATGTGAATTTTTATCGAAGATTCATTAAGGACTTCTCGAAGGTTGCTCAATCCTTGAGAAACCTTCTGGCCAAAGACACCCCATTCGAGTTTCATGAATCATGCTACAAGGCATTTGATTTATTGAAAATGGCAGTCACCTACGCCTCGGTGTTGCAACCACCAGTCTGGACAACCCCATTTGAGATTATGGCTGACGCATCTAATATGCGGTCGAGGTTGTCTTGGGTGAGAAGATAGATAAGAAGCCCTCTGTTATCTATTATGCTAGCAAAACTTTGGACAAGGCCCAGAGGAACTACATCGTTATTGAAAAAGAGTTGCTACCTATAATCCAGCGAAAAGTTTAGGGCTTATCTTATAGGTTGTCGTATTATCATCTACACTAACCACTTGGCCTTAAAACAACTCTTGGCTAGCCAAGTCCCAGCCTATTCGCTGGATTCTTTTACTTCAAGAATTTGATCTCAAAATCAAAGAAAAATTCGGGCACAAAACGTAGTGGTGAATCACCTTTCGAGAATCCTGATTGATTCTCCTCATCTGAATATCTCTATCTCAGACACTTTTCCAAATGAGATAATCCTTACAATCTAGGGTATCTGAACACCCTAGTTTGCGGATATCGTTAATTATTTGGCGTTTGGTCAGATCCCTCAGGATTGGACTAAGCAACAGCAGGATAGACTTATGTCCGAGGCCAAATATTAATATTAGGATGATCCTGAGCTATACTACATCAACGTGAACCAAATTATTCATCGATGTGTCCCAGAAAATGAGTTCCTTACTATACTTGAGTTCTGCCATGTATCTGCGTGTGGTGGACATTTTTCCGAGAAAAAGACGACGGAAAAAATTTTGCAATCCATATTCTATTGGCCATCATTATTTAAGGATGCCCAAGAATTCTCAAGGTCGTGTGCCCGATGCCAGGCACTCGGGAACATGGCCAAAAGAGACATGATGCTGCTAAACCTGATACTTCCTGTCAAAATTTTCGATGTTTGGGGCATCGATTTCATGGGATCCTTTCCTCCGGTGATTATGACTAATTAAAGCTAGTTGGCAAAATAAAATATTAGGACTTGGAATTGGTTGTAGCCAGGTGCTACAAAACAAATAAATTCGGGTGCCAAGTGATAGGTAGCATGTGGTAGCCCAGAAGAGTGGTGTATGAGCAACACAAATGAGGTGGATAAGGAGTTGGGAGTGGGAAACAAATCATACGGGTCCTGAAAGTGGTGGAAAATAAAAGGAGGGACCTGAGTAGTGTAATCTGAAATGGTATAAGGAATCATTTTGTGAGTGGATTTAGGTGTGGGTGCGAAGTAGGTGTGCCGAATAAGATCCAGTGCTCCATTCCAACCACTCGAGATTCACCAATTCATTATCATTCTTGGGTTGCTCAAAAATCTAATACGAATCAACCAAATTCTGTTCATGGTGTGAATTCTCAAATATAATGGGCAGCAATTCATTATCCCAAAGGTGTGGAAGATCGGAATCTAGATGCAATAAAGCCTCAAATTCTTTCATTTTCCATTTTGTGGCTTCTGTGAAATCCTCACTATCGGAATCCAAGAGCGAAGATGTGAAAGATGTAATAGATTCATTTGACCCCAAATCCAAAAATGCCTCAAGAATTTTCATATTTTCCCCGTGATAAACGCTAGTTTATTACCATTCTTATACCCTAAAACAAACCTATCTCTTAGAATTTTAACTCCACAAACAGATTTTTAGGATGCATTTAGGCATCAATTAGGTTAGGCATGCATTGCATATTTTACTGTGTTTTTAACACATTTATTTGAGTGTTAGAATAAATGGATAGTCAGATCCCTAAAACCCTAGCACTCAAGAAGGCAGAAGATGAAGAAGAAGCTCCTTTCAGCTGGATTCCAGCTAGATCCAGCTCATTCCAGCTAGATCCCAACTAATTCTAGCTAGATCAACTTATCCCTAGCTCCATTCAGCTCATCTCATCTGAATGGTAGTTCTAACTAGTTCATCTTAGCTCTATTCAGCTCCCTTAGCTGGATGGTAGCTCAAACTAGCTCAAGTCAGTTGATCCCAACTCCATTCTAGCTCCTCCAACTTAAAAGAGTTCACTGGATGTTCAACCTGACGAGGACTAGCTAGACCTAGTCAGCTGAAAATGACCTTAACCAGCTCAAGCCAACTCAAGTCCAGCTCCCGAAGGCTCAACTCAGCTCCACTTAGTTGAGCTGAACTACTTGACCTAAACTAGCTCAATAATCTCCGGGAAGATCAAACCTAGCTTACTTCGCCTCACATCAGCAGAAGCCAACTTATCTTAGCTTGGCTTAACAACTAGCAAAGAACTAGCAAGCTAAACCAGCTAAGTTAGCTCCTTACAGCTCTCTTTAGTAGCCACCAGCTCTAGTGCAGCTCAAGATAGCTACCTCCAGCTCTTCTCCCTCAAAACCTTAGCTCCCTATGCCTCCAACCCTACTCCCTACTAGCTAAGCTAAGCTTAGCTAGTCACCTCCTTGGCCACCAAAACCTAACCCTAAAACCCACCTAGCTAGCTTCACCAACTAACCTTACCTAAGTCCACCTAAGCTACCACCACTCCACCTCAATCTTAGCGTCAACCCTATACATCCCTTCACCCCTCTCTACCACCAAATTCCCTCCAAAATCACCTAAAAATGGTGCCAACTTTTTCCCTCCAAAACCCTTGAAATCCAATCCTATACCTACCCTTTCAGCCCATCTCCACCCTCCATTTTTTCCCTCCAAAATCAGCACCTTTTAGAAGGTATTTTTGGAGGGAAAACCAAGACACCTCTTCATTTCCCTCTCATTTTTCCCTCCTAAAAGATCCAAGCACCCCTTCATTTCCCTCCAAAAAACACCATAACCACCTCCTTTCCCATCCTATAAATACGTTATCCTACAACCACATAATTCCGATCTCTCTATTTGTTAAGTTCCATCTTCTTCATTTAGATTAGGTTCCATCTTCACACCAAGGAGGAAGAAGAGGTCACACTACAAAAAAATTACCTTTAGCAACATTAAATATTTGCCACCATAGGTATTCTATTTGACGCTATACGTAATTAGCGACACTTCAAGTAATTGCCACTTAATTGCCATCTTCGTTGGCGTCACTAAAAGGTTAGCGACATATGTACAATCGCCGCTAAATTAATGGTATTAGCGATACTTCAATTGCTGCAAATATTATCGCTAATGACCTTTAACGGTAATTTATTTGCCACTATTTTCCACTATTGATTTATATTAATGACAATTTAATTGGCGCTGTTAGTGTCACTATATACTTCATTTAATGACCTTTTTTTCGTCACTAAATTCCCACTATTGATTTACTTTAGTAACACTTTATTTTACCATTTAATTACCTCTATTAATATTATTTAGCAACAAATATATCTCTAAATCGCCACTATTGATTTGCTTTAATGATACTTTCTTATACCATTAAATCGTTACTAATTATTTATTTTATGGCACTTTCTTTACCATTTAATTATTACTGTTGATTCACTTTAATGATGCCTATATAATTTAATTTTATTCTTTTACTAAAATAAATTTTCACAAAATATATTTTATTGACTTCTCATTTCATTAAAGTACATATTTCCCTCTTAAGGGTGATACAAGAGAAATGAAAAATACAGAAAAAAATAACAATACAATGAGTTCACACATGACATATTGTATCTTCTATAGATCTAACTTCAACTTTCCAATTGCTAACTATGTTTTATAATCAACTCATCCCTCTTGTTGACCTCCTTCACATTTTCTTTTTGTAACTTGCAATCTTTGTTTGATTGAATATGATTATGTGATTTGGCATTTGCAAGCCCAACCATACTTTCTTATGCTGATGGTCCAATATCAAGCATGCAATTTTTTGATCTTGAATTCAAATTGGACCTTATTTGCACTAAATGACCCTTCATTTTCCATCAAAATATTTAGGAGCACTTCAAGCTTGGAAACTAAATTTTGGAATTCAAGCAAGATCTTCTGAATATGATCAAAGCAAGAACTCTCTCACGTAAGATTTTAACTGAAGTCAGCCCATAAGAGGAAAATCAAAACAGAAAAACAAGTACCATTCGCATTCTAGAGATACCAACAATAACAAATATAAAATTACACATACAACTTATAGCCACTCAACTATCCATTTTGTTCCCTTGATGTAGTTCTTATTAGTTTCTTTCTTAGACTACGTTATACTTCAGCTATTCCTCTTTGGAAGTGGAGAAATTGCTCAGCCGAGAAAGTAAATCCAGTTTCCTGTCAATTCTATTATGTGTCATCTTCATATAGCTGCTATCTAACTTGTTTCTTTGAGAGCATTTTTTTAGTTTCTTCACCTGTTTAAGGGGAGTGATGCCAAATAGAATACATAGTTATATGTTTGGCAATAGCAAGGAAAGCAGTGGTCAAATAACACTCAATGGTTGAGTATGAGACCTAATTCAACTACAGTAACATAATGCTTTAGATGTCAAAAGCAATACCAAACAACTTCAAGCAGTCATTTATACCTGAAGCAAACCCATCTAGTCCAGAGTATAGATGTTTGAGATCTCCCCCATACGCCAAAACACTGTCCCAAATATTAAAGCAGATGCAACAGACATCCTTGTTTGGGCTGTATTTGTAGGTCTGTAAAATGAAGAATAATAATTAGTAACACCAGAAGAGAGTCATACTACAGTGGGCAAAATTATCTTCCTAAAGATGACAAAGAAGGGACAAATAAGAAGGTGCAAATACATGTTGCCATCCAGTTGATCTACTTAAAAAAAATTCAAATCTAATTATGTCAACCCAAGAATCTTGAAATAATGGTTGCACATGCCATGATGGCTGCCCTTCTCAACAATTCAGCTGGTACCTTTAAAGACAACTGGTTTCGTGGAAATAGCTAAAGCTTATGCTTCCACCACATTTTAATGAACTCTACTATATATTTACCATGGATAAATGAAAAACCTTTTAGATAGAATGTCATAAAAGCTAGGAATTAGATGTTATCTTTCATCGTTATCAAAAAATTAAATTCAAAAAAGCTAAAACACACATGGCTTGACCCTTGTCTTGACCCATGTGAGTCATCCCTAGTAAAAGGTTGTTGTTACAGCTGCAGTTGCCCATTGCCACCCTCACCAGCACCACCCCTTTCACCACCACCATGGATTCCTCTCCTTTGACCGATCTACAATTGCTGATGATACAACAATCCTTTAAAAAACCTGATAAGGAATAAACTCAAGCAATGACCATAATGTGATCCAAGATAAAACCTTTTTTTAAGAGGTTCTCAAATGAAACTTTATGCAGATAAGTTATCGGCCTTCAATATTTCATATAGATTATTCCTAATAACATAAAATGAATATCTGATTGGGAAAAGATATTGTTAGATGGACTTTTATATAAAAACTTCAACATAAAGATAACATGAATGAAATGGATAAAATGCCATGAGAATGTTATACTTGGACCAATGAATTGAAAAAATAGTTTAATTGAAAATCTCCTATTCGAAGAACCCTAGGCTGGGATCTAAATTTTCTCACATCAATCTTTGATCTTGCACATTGAAAATCTTCTCTTTAGAAAGTGAGAACAGGAATCCCATTTGAAAAGGGTGGAACTATAGTCTCAAGAGGTTCTCCAAAATTTATCGTAACGTGTGATTCCTTCCATCATTTTTTTTTGAAAGAAGATTGATTTCTTTAATTGAAGCAAAAGATAAATTCATCTTACCATTCTTAATGCCAGACAAAGCCATTATTTGCTTACCCTTATCATCCTTCTTAGCAGATATCAAGGGATAAGAAAGGACGATAGCATTCATCTCCAAATTCCTTGCCATCCTCTTGCCCTGAGTTCAGCATTAGTTACTCCAATCCACAAATCAAATCTCCAATCTAGACAAATTATATGTACTAAACATAAAGCTCCATAAGGATCGCTTCAAGAAGTGGTAGTTGACACCATCAATTACAATGTCATTCTTCTCATCTAAAATCCATGCTCTATGCAACAACTCTGACTGGAATACCCACCAGTAGCTCTGAAGTTGAACAGACTAAGTTTGATAGTAGTGAGATGTACTGCAGCAACTCAGCAGTGATTTGATCAGCACAACAAACATTAGATTGATTCACCACACTCCAAGGACTAATCAATAATTGAAATATTAAATCAGAAATTTGACCAGGTATCAACCTACCATATCAAGAGTAGTCATAAAAGATCTTGCGTACATTCTGTCAACTGCAACTCCATGTTCTAGTTGAAGCTGTGGAACAGCCTCCTGAGCAGCAATCATCAACCCCATTAAGGCAGTTGCACCTAATCTGCGATTTTACTAATGAAAAATATTAAGTTCCTTGTATATGCCTAAGAGATTTTAATTATGCTTTGCAGAAACTAGAAAAGAATACAGATGTATGATACTTTAGATTAGTTCTTGAAATAGCAAAAAAACTCAGAAATTAGGAATAAAAGAAAGGGAACCTTGACAGCAGGATAACTAAATCCAAAATCAGTCTCTCACATCAACTTGGAAGCAAGGTTATTGACCGGAGAAGAAAATGCAATGTAGATGGTATTTGGAAGTATGTAACAGATCCATGCAATGGACAAGGATCATTAAAATAGGTTGGAGATGAAATACTTAGTTGGATAGCGATCTTCAAAATTTTATACATTTAACCAAGTCTTGGTCTTTGTTTTGATCTTTTGACCTTTACTTAAAGAATATTAAAGCTTTCAAACAGAGACTTTACTTACCCATTTATCATGAGCACTGCTACTTTGTTTCCCCCAGTGATGGGTACATATTCTGTTTCTTGCAGGTATTTTTAAAAGTAAATTGAGAAACACCATATGAACTATGAATTACATCCTCTCAAAAGAAAAAAATGATCCATGTATTACAAGAAAATGAATGAGGATTGCATATTTCAAAAAGAACTTTGCATCGGATCCTCACTGATATTATAAATAATTTTGTCTCCTTTAGGAGATATCATACTTCTTGTCCCAACAATTTAACTTGAAAGCACATATGTTGACTCTGTAATCAATCTTCCCTCCATCTAGTTCAGCATTTTCTCCAAATTGCTCAATATCCAATGCATCAACGGTAGGACTGGTAGAATTGGAGAAAGTAATGGGTTGCTCCTTGTCATTGAGTGGGAAAATATACAAATCTCATCATTTGGCAGTAAAATTTGGATGAAAGACTCTTGACACCTACAGGGTTATTATTATTGTGGCAACATCTTTTTAAAAAGATAAGAACCATAATAACAAGTTAGGTATGAGTTAAATCATACATGCTTCCTCCTTCGAAGAACTCCACTAAACCTGTCATTATCTCCACTCCTTGTCTCAATCGTAAAATAGCAACACTTGGATTAATTAAAGGGTGTCCATTTCAAATAGGACACATTTACATAACCCAGCTTAGCAACAAGATTCAGAGCATTTACATAGCCCACCAATTGGCATAATTTATTTTATTTGTTGAAGAGGGATAATATATAGATGGCTCAAAAATGTTATCAGATTTGAGCAACTATATTTACAATAGAATGTTTGAAAAATAAACATATATTAATGAGATATATATACAAGCACGCAAAATTGTTGCAAACCATGTCAAAAATAGATACCAAAGATCATACTGTTTCTGTACAAGCATACACTCAATGTCTCGAAAACTGATAGGCACCCCTGCAAAAGTTTAACAAGAAAAACAAAGATATTCCAGTTCAAGACATATATACAACGTATTAAATTAGATATACTTGTAAAAACCTGCGCACTTTACCACTTTAAAACTCTACATCAACTGGAGTTGGAGGGTGAAGAAGTTTCGAGAATGTGGAGTTTCTGGAAGTCAATGGATCGAAGAGATCAGATGATGTGGAATTAGTCGAGGTTTATGGGCAGAACAAGCCTGAGGAGGTGGAAGTGCTGAAAGTGGATGCACCATCGGACAAACCCATTGATATGGAGTCTGCTGAGACCTTTATTCAAGAAGTTATTGAGGATAAGGAAACCGAGGGTCCTGAGTTCATAGTGATTGAACAAGGGATGGAAGTTGCGGGTTCGGGACAGGTGATGGTTCCTGGTGGTGAACAAAGGGTGAAGGTCAATGTAGATTGGAATGACGGGAATGTAGCTTCTAGGGAAGCGGATAAGAAGAAGGTTTCGGAGGAAGGGGGGCTTCTGGCTAGACATAAGGCTTTTGAACAGATAAGTGATGGCATTTCTGAGCAAGAAAGTCAGCATGCGGGTGAGATGGCCCTAGAGGATTTGGATTCTGCATTTCATGGGCTATCTATAGTCAAGTCATCAATCCCTATAGACTCTCCCCAAGCGAAGCTGGAGAACTCAGTGTCATGAGCTATCTATCCTTGAGTTGTCGAGCCATGAAGACTCTCCCCAAGTGAAGTTGGAGAAACCTGTGGTTGATGAGCTATCCATCCTTGAGTTGTTGAACCATGTAGATTCTCCCCATGCGAAGTCAGAGAACCCTGTGTTTGACGAGCTACCTATCCTTGAGTTATCAGCTCCTGTAGACTCTCCCCAAGCAAAGTCGGAGGACCCTGTGTTTGATGAGTTATCTCTCCTTGAGTCGTCAGCCCTTATAGACCCTCCCAAAGCAAAGTTGGAGAACTCTGCATTTAAGGGAACATCTATCCTTGAGTCAGCACCTGTAGTATCTTCCCGAGCAAAGTTGGATAAGTCTGTGTTTAATGGACCATCTGTCGCTGAGTCATCAATGTCTCTAGACTCTACCCAAGCGAAGTTGGAGAACGTTGGCTTGCCTAACTGCATGGAGGTTAAATCGAATTACAAGTCTGGAAGGATTAGCAAGTCCTTTGGTTTTGATGATGTGACAGAGTCTGTGGAAAACAAGTTCCTGATACTGTTCGGATTGAGTTCCGATAGTGATCTGGAATCACCTAGGGAGCGACTCCTGAAGCAATTCTTGAAGGATGAAGCATGGAAACAGTTTGGAAGCACTTCCTCCAGTGATATAGAATCTCCCAAAGAGCGCCTTTGGAGACAATTCAAAATGGAATGCTCTGCTAATGGTGGTGGCATTTTGTGTCCTGATCCTGGGAGTGGAAAAGAATCAGATTAGAAGGAAGTTTTGGATCTCATGATGATGGTCCAAGCTGCTGAATCGGAGCAAGAAAAAGTAGACCAGGAAATGATAAGCAAGGCGAGAGCCAAATTGTTGGAAGATGCGGAGACGGAAGCTTTGATGCGTGAGATGGGTTTGAACAAGGCATTCCAGAACTCTCCACCTGGAAGCAGATATGGCTTTGGTAGTCCCATCGATTTTCCTCACAAAGATCCACTTGAACTGCCTCCTCTTGCTGATGGCCTAGGCCCATGTATTCAGACAAGGGATGGGGGATTTTTACGTTCCATGAGCCCATCTCTGTTTAGAAATGCAAAGAACAATGGAAGTTTGATCATGCAGGTTACCAGTCCTATTGTTGTGCCAGCAGAATTGGGTTCTGGCATTATGGACATATTGCAGGGATTGGCATCCATAGGGATTGAAAAGTTGTCAATGTAGGCTAGGAAGCTTATGCCGTTGGAGGATGTCACTGGGAAATCTTTGCAACAAGTAGCATGGGAGGCTCTGCCCTCTCTCGAGGCGAGTGAGAGGCTAGTTTCAGATTTTGGCAGAAGTTTTATTGATGATGGGGAGAGGAAAGGCAAGATGAGTTATTCCAGAAGTGAGGTCTCTGGTTCTGAATACGTTTCACTAGAGGACCTTGCTCCCTTGGCAATGGACAAGATAGAAGCTTTATCGATTGAGGGGTTGAGAATACAATCTGGCATGTCTGATGGGGAGGCATCGGCGAATATTCTTGCACAGTCCTTGCGGGAAACTTCAGCTCTTGAAGGAAAATGTGCCAATGATCTCAACAGTCTTGGACTGGAAGGGGCAGCTGGTTTGCAGCTTCTGCATGTCCAAAACATTGGTGATGAAGTTGATGGGCTGATGGGCCTTTCTTTATCTTTGGATGAGTGGATGAGGCTAGATTCTGGGCTGGTGGATGAGAAGGACGTGGGCAGTGAGCGTACCACCAAGATACTTGCTGCCCATCATGCTAAGTCAGCAGATATGGTCAGTGGTGGCTGGAAAGGGGACAAGAAAAGGGGTGAGGGCTCTGGTTAAAGGTGGGGATTATTGGGGAATGACTTTCCAGTGGCACTGATGGTACAGCTTTGGGATCCAATGCGAGATTATGAACCAGTTGGCATGCCAATGTTTGCTTTAATCCAGGTTGAAAGGGTTTTCATTCCTCCAAAGCCTAAAATATATTGCACCATTTCAGCCACAGGGAATGGTGAAGAGTTTGATGAAGAGCCTGAAAAGAAACTTGAATCAAAGCCACCGGTGGTGAAGAAAGAGGAAGAGGAAGAGGCACCGATACCTCAATTCAAAGTCACTGGGGTCCATGTAGCTGGTTTAAAACATGAACCAAGTAAGAAAACTACATGGGGTAATCTGACTCAGCAGTCATCTGGATTAAGGTGGCTGCTTGCTACTGGAATGGGAAAGAGTAACAAGCTTCCTTTAATGAAGTCCAAAGCTGTCAGTAAGCCCTTGCAGTCAACCACGACTGCCCAGCCCGCTGATACCCTTTGGAGCATATCTTCCCGTATTCATGGCACCAGAGAGAAACGGAAAGAACTTGCTGCCCTAAACCCTCACATTCGCAACCCAAATGTTATTTTCCCAAACCAAACAATCAGGATGCGTTAGGAACTAGCAAGAGACTGTTCTCTCCAGTTAGACAACCATTGATTTGACAAAGGCAAGCTCAACTTGTGTTTTGGAAGAGGGGGGTTCATAGAGCTTCTATTGTACAAGTGAATGCCCTAGATTCAGGCAAGGATGATGCATATTGCAAGGAATTGTGCTTCCATAAGTTAGCTGCATGTTGTCCCACAATGATATTTGTGCATGTATGCGAATCTCCCATGATGAAGCCTTATGGATATAGTTAATTTTGCTTGATTCTGCTATGGACTCTGTCTTGGAGATATGGTTTACTGTTACTTAAAAGAAAAGTATGGAAGTATGGCTTTGTTGTCATGTAGAAATCAACCCTGAATTTTTGCAGAATATTACCATGATATTTTGTCAAAAAAAAAACCCCAACTTCGGATAGTCCGGCAGGGCCTCCTATTCAGTGCTAACGACAAAGCAAGGAGGCAAAGGGTATAGATGACGTAAGGAGAGTGAGTGGAGAAGATAGGTAGAGGGAGGAAGTAGCCAAGCAAAGGGGAGGAGGGGTGACAGAAGGGGATGTGGATGGGCAGCGTTGTGGCAAAAGGGGAGGAAGATGTGCGGCGGAAGGAGATGAGGAGACATACCTTGAGGAGGATGAGTAGCAGCATTCCAGCAAAGGGATGGCATCAACAATCGGTGAAGGGAGGGTGCTGCCAACATCAGCAGTCATTGACGAAGGAAGGCACGGAGATGGCAGCGAGGAAGGTTTAGGGTTTGAGGGCGAGAGGGTGAGGGGTCCTGTGGGGGTGTCATTGAGTCGAGTGGGTTGAGGAGTTGGATGGAGAGTTTTTATTTTTCTCCTTTGAACGATCAATACATCCGATTTGGTTCCGCCAACTTAATCGGATTTTAACTGACTCTAAAGTTTGTTTTAAAATTTGGTCCGTCCAACCATTTTGTAATTACTTTATGGTATGATCGATCTAATTAATTAGTTTGATTCAATTTTTAAAATTTTATTTAAAAGATTATGTTGATAGATTTTTAAAAATTATTTTGATTAATTATAAAAAAAAATTACTTTTATGACATTTAATTTTATCATCATATGTAACCATCTCAAAAGTATTACTTTTTTATAGTATATATTTATTTTGTAGGTCTTGTTATAATAGTATTATAAAATTAATGATAAGAATTTTCAACTACTTCCCATACATATCTTAATCCTAAATGAAATCAAAAGGTTTTTTTTCTATTTAAAGCGATAAGTTTGAATTTAACTTTTTTCTCCTTATGTTACTAAAAAAATTATTGAAGATAAATAACTGGCCTCCTTTCACCTCCACCAAAAAGATCCAACCAATCCTTGACAAAAGATTTTTTGTGGCATAAATTTTGTTGTCGTTAAATTATCCTTCAAACAATAATATTATTAATTGATTATATACATATTGTGGCAACTACACTTGCCATTAATATTAATTATTGTTCAACAAAAATATTATAGCAGTATAAGTAACAATTGCTGCTAACTCAAAGACTATGGTAGTTAATATATTTACCACTAATATTAATTGTTGTCTAACAAAAATATTATAGTAACATAAATAACAATTACCACTAAATCAAGTACAATAGCGGCAAATATATTTACCATTAATAAATAATTATCATTTGACAAAATATTATTGTGTCATATATGAATGAATCACCGCTAAATCAAAGGAGTTAGTGGCAAATGTGTTATATGCCACTATCTAATTTGCCACTAAAGGCTATTTTTTTGTGGTGTCAAGGGGGCACACACCCGCCCCCTTGGTGCCTTCTTCCTCTCCTTCCTTAGCCATGCCAAAGGAGGAGATCTTCAACACTAAGGGGACGGCCGGGAGAGAGGATGAGCAAGGTGGTTGACACCCACCTTGGAGGAAAGCTTGGAGGAGTTATCATATCAAAAGCAAGGAAGCATTCTTTTCAAGCACAGGAGTTGCTATGCTTGGAGCAAGGACCATTCCTTCTTCAGCAACTCTGAAGGATTTTTCTTCATCTCTATTTTCTCTGTATTATTTAGTGTAGTTTCTCTTTTACTTGTAAGTAGCATGTAATTACTTGTCATCAACTCTATTAGTAATACAAAGTTGTTTATTGCCTTCAATTTCATGCTTTCTAAGCTTAGTATGTCTTTCATGCTGCTATTAGTTTACTAGTGCATCACACCCCTTCTCTTCTAATTACCCTAGGCACACTTGCCTAGGGTGAGCTTAAAGGAAAAAGGCTTCACCTTTGTCACTTAGGATTAGTTGTAGCATAATTCATCTTCGCATCAATCCCGATTATTTCCAAAACTATAAAAACAACAAAACGAAAATCACAAAAATATATGGGTTGATTTGAGAAAGGAGAGAGAGAACCCATTCTTTGTGACTAACAAATTGACCTCCTTGGATGACCCTAGATACCCCACTATGTAAGTATTATAAATGTAAAAGTTTGATTGCAAATTTATCCGTTGCAACGACACTAATTACGTCATTTAACAAACCGCGTATTTTCCGTATCACCTCACAATCAGAAATGGGGTTTTTATCAGATTCTTCCTCAACTTTCATTGGATTCTTTGACAATTCGAAATCAACCCCATGGATGTATGGAATTTCATGTAAATCTATGTATTTATCATTTGAGTTTGTCATGAGGTTTTTAAGCAATTCCACTCCAAATCTCTCGGAATCCAAATCATGTTCCTTATCAATTTTCTTTGGCAGTTCAGCATGCACCACGGTGTTAGAATCATTATAATTCAAATTAATGAGCCAAACAGAAGCTATGTGCGGAGTCAATTCACCAAGAAGTTCTATGTTTCCACAATGCTCAAGTTCATCATCATGTAAGTCCTTGGTAGAACTCGAATATGTTGTGTTAATATGGTGAAATTATCGTTGAAGTTATTATAGTGGGTTAACCTAAATCGAGTCTATCAATCTTTCACAAAATTTTTTTAACCTAGCCTACTTAATTTTATCTTAGTCACTTTTAGGCCTAGAGTTGATCTCAGGGAGGCGGGAATTAAAGGCCAAGGAGTTTCTACGCCTTTCTTAAAACGTATCTCTTCCTTGCGTTTATTATATTTTTTGTTTTTCTATTTAAGATTTTTTTGTTGATAATATTGTCCTTGAGGCACACCCTCAAAATCAAGTTCTTGGCTTTAAGCCAAATGGTTCTTAGCTTGTAGCCAACTTAGGATTTCCAAAGACTAGTCCTATTATCCGTAAGACTGAGTACCTGCAAGTTAAGAATTATCTTTTCTCTTTTACTACTTTTTTTTATCTTTTTAATAGCAAAAAATAAAAGATAAATAAAAACAAGGTAGGTTGCTGGCTAAGAAATGAATACTTAGCTTAATATAATAAATACAGTATATATATATATATATAGGGGTGGAGGTGGAGGTGGAAATGGAGTATAGCACAGTGTCAAGTTAGTCCACGTCTAGTAAGATGCAACCAACAAGACGGAGTGCAGCGTGGAGTGTGGGGTGGATGTGTGGGAGTGTGTATGAAGGCGCTTGCTTTGCGCGAATACCAGGGAATATCAGCAACTGGTGCAGATATTCCTGCGATATGATGCGCAGCGAAGTGACTAGTGCACGGGCGTATGGGTGGTGAAATGTATATATAGATGGGTGTAGGTGGATGGGTGTGTATATATATATATATGAGTGGATATATATCTGTGTGTGTAGGTGTAAGTATATAAGGGTGGTGAGCGTGTACAAGTGTGTGTGCGTGCGTGTACAGGTGTGTGTGTGGGTGTGTGTATAGGCGGATGAGGGGGAGCGCAGCAGATAAGCCGTCTACTGTTCAGTCCCGTCGTCTGGTGCATGCTGTGGCACAGATGTAGGAGAAAGCGCTCGCGTAGGGTGCTAGAGAAGGTACACTGCCACCGGCTAAGTGAGAAGCAAGCCGGTGGCTACAGTGTCACACTGAGAGGCGTGAACAGTAGCTACAGTGCCGCGCGAAGCGGGCGACTGGTAGCGGTCGGTTCTGCGTGCGCGGGCATGCTGGGAAGTGCCTGCGCGCGCGAAAAGGAGCTGTGGAGGCCTACTGGCGTGCGTGTGGTGGCCGGCAGCTACTATAGGCTAACTTCTGCACTGCTGGAGCTTCTAACCTTGAAGCTCTGGCAATGGCGGAAATGGTGATCAGCAGTGAAAACGAAGGGTGAATCCACCACGTCCACCTGCTCATCAAAGAGCTGGGCGGTGGTGGAACTCACAATGGAGGTTGTGGGACCACTGTGAGTTTTCTCCTGCTCACAGTGTATCTCTTTAGTGAGAAGAGATACTATGTATGGAGAGGGAGAGTGGAGGAGGTTGGCCTGATGGTGGAGGAAAGTGCCTGTGTGTGTGTATAAGGGTCTGCCCGCACGAGGGAGAGGGCCAAGGGTTTTAAAGAGGAAGAGGAATGCCAACCCATGCTGCTGGCAGCACACCTCTTGCCATGCTATTGGCAAGAGGCATGGCGCGAAGAGGCACGCATGCTCACTGTCCTGCAGCCGCGAGAAATTCAAAATAAAGTAAAAATATATGAGAAAATGGTGAAATTGCAATGTCGCACTTAATGAAGATGTTAATTAATGGTAGTGGAATGGATGGTCAATTATTCACCCCCTCCTCCCCTTTCTATGAATGCACGCAGTCGTCTTTTTTAAAAAATGCAATTATAGCTATATAAGATGCAATGGCAGTGCTAGGGAATAACACAATATGGCATTTTTACTAGTGTATTTTTGGTGTGCAAACAGTCCTCTTTGATAAAATTACCATGTGGGTCCTTGTTTTCCCTGAAAATATCCAATCTAAGTTTCTCATTCCCCAGGGCAATCTCTATACACCCAGATGCACAGTTAATGTTAGCTTGGGCGGTCACCAAAAATGGGCGGCCTAAGATGATAGGTGCATCATGAAGACTAGGAGGAATGTCCATATCCAAGATGAAAAAATCCGCTGGGAAGCAAAGCCCATGGATTTTTACAATGACATTCTCCACCACACCTTGAAGCACTTTGACTGATCTGTCAGCTAACTGGATAGTGACCGAAGTGGGTTTTAGCTCCCCAAATTGGAAGTGGTTAAAAATAGTAGTGGGGGCTAAATTAATGGCCGAACCCAAATCAACTAAGGCCTAGTCAAAAGGCGCATCCTGTAGTTGACAAGAAATGAGTGGGGCTCATAGGCTTCTTAGGTGGTAGGTCAGACGAAATGACTGCACTAGCTTCTTTGGACAATACCACCTTATTGGTCTTCCATGACTGTCGCTTGGGTGTACAGTATTCTTTAAAGAATTTAGCGACTGTAGAAATGTGGTCAATGGCATCAAGGAGGGGAACCTTATTGTGAACATCTTTGAAGGTTTTCTTTAAGTCCTCATTGCTTTTGATTCCTTTTATCTTTCCTTTAGGTTCACGAGTTAAGGCTCCATAAAAGGGTAAAGGAATGTCAGTGATCTCAGTGATTGATTTCTCTTCCTTAGGCTGCTCCTTTGAAGGATTGGAATGGGAAGAGGTGCTAGTCTGAGAAGTATCATGACCCGCCTGCCTACATGGTAGGTCCTTTGTAGCTTTTCCATTCCTTAGTGTGACAACATTTGCATCGGCATACTATCTATGAGGTGGGGGAGGAGCATAAGGGGTAGATTGGGTGAGATTCGATGACAAGGCCAACTGACCTGAAAAATAACTAGGAGGTACAAGAGTGATTGCGCAGCAATCATAGGTCTTAATTGTCCAAAATTAGGCTAGGACTTAGCATAAGTTAGGGTAGTTCATGCATGCATAAGTATTATTTGTATCTTTACTATTCCTCCTATAGCTATGCATAGAATAATGTTATAATATACTAATTAGGTGCATTATATAAATTGTAGGAAATAAGAAGCTCAGGAGCTAGATCTGAGACTGGATCTGAAGCTGGACCTAAAGCCAGAGTTGTAGCAGAGCTGGAGCAGATGACCAAGAATAAGATATAGTAGACAATAATGTAAGGGGTTGAGGTATGCTATTATGTTAAGTAGGAATAAAGCAGTAAACTACGAAGAACTTAGGTCTATCCTAGCCCTAGGATAGCCTAAATGCTTCCCCAATCCTTAACCACCCCTAGATTAGGTCACTGTACCATAGGAAACCCTAAAACCCTATTTCCAACCTCTATTTGGACGTCCAGATGAGTTACAAGATGTTCAGAACCCTTAGCCACAACCCACGAACCTAAAACCCACTTCTGCAACATTTTAAGACGTCCAGACACTTGGTCTGGACGTCCAATTTCTGCAGACAGAACCTTAATTCTTCCCCGCCTTTGTTTAGACATCCAGACAACAAGTCTGAACGTCTAACTTTTCATTTTAAGACGTCTAACACTATTGTCAGACGTCTGGAACTTCTCTCTAGTTCTTGTTTTTGAATTCAAGCTTAGATCTTGTTACGACCCGGTTTCCGAATCCCTACAGGACACGAGACCGGCTCGACTCGATTAATCCCAAGACCTAGTTGTCCAACAAGAAATAACCAAAAAGCAGGAAAGTAAACCACATTCACTATGCTATGTAACTAACAGTAAAAGAGTACAGCAGTAAAGGAAGTAAAAGCTACTAACAGTACATATCACCACCACAACAGTAAAACAGAAAACAAAGTACAGAAACAGAACGGTAACAACAGTCTAAACTTACTAACAAAAATGAAGTACAACAACAGGAAACTACTGTTGGGCTCGACCAGGCTCAGCACCCTCTACAGCTGGCGACTCGGGCTGCTCAACTCCTGGACCTGTAAAGGGGTACAGGAAAACGGAGTCAATAAACGCTGAGTAGAGTGGTAACCAAACTAACTAAAGCAGTAAAAACTAATAGGGAATTTATCTTTTCCAATTATTTTATTTTACAAGTCATTTCTTTTTATCCATTGGTTTACTTTTCAGATCTCTTTCTTGATCTCGCATGTTCCTCGTGGGAACGATCTTGATTGCAGTCTTTTCCGAAGAGTAGAAGGCACACGTGGTGCTCTCCTGTCCGGGAGACTCCCCCGTGGTGATCCTACACCCAGTCAACCACCCCGAGGTCACGAATAGACGTAGCAGTGATTACGACACTCGTAATAAGCGTACAGGTAGCTACCCCACACTAGCACACGGTCAGTCGTTTCCGCTAACAGATACACCTAAAGTACAGCACGGAATAGTATAGGGCCTAACCCTCTCAATAACTAGGGTCTAGCCCCTCAAAACCAAACAGGGGTCTCACCCCTCCACAGTCCACGCACCCTCGTCTGACTACCCCGGTTTGCCCGGTGGGCCTAACAAGTCGATATAGGGTGGCTAACTGAACCCCGGGCTCCGTGGGATGGCTAGCTTTCTCCCTACACTAGTAGCTCTCCCTAGTACAGTGTACACGAGGGCCAAAGAAGTTGGTGTAAAGTGGCCAATCCTAACCCCGGGTCCCAACCCAAGGGCGGCTAGCGCCGCTCTACACTAAACAGGGGACAGTTGCTCTCCTTGGTACTACGTACTCAAGGGCCAGCACACTTCCCACTCACATTTCCAAATCCATTCAATTTATCCACAAGAGCTCTACTCCTAATTCCCTGTAGGGTTCATGCTCGTATTCCCCATGTTATTCCATACCAAGTTTCATTATTCACATTTCCATTCTCAGATTTTACACATGCAGCTCGTATTTCCACAATTTGCATATACACAAGAAATGTCATAGGTATCTGTCTAACTAGCACAGGCATTTCATATTTCACAGGCAGCTCTTGTTATTAACAGGCAGTTGTTCACATTTCTATTCAGTTATTTAAAATTGCAATCTCAAACACGCATACAAACAGTGCAAGTACTTCTCGTCTTAGGATTCATGCCACATCCTAAGTTTCTAGTTATCCAATTTCACATATGCATTCAGGTTTTATAATTAAAATAGGGGGAAACCACTCTTCCAGACAATCTGGGAATAATGGGGGCTCGAACGGCAAGCTCACGTGCCTCTGTAAGCCCCGAACGCGCAACAGATCGAAATCCTATACCAAGGAACATAACACAATGGAATATTCAGAATAGTATAAAAAGCCTTCTAACAAGTAGAGGAACTCGTAAGGAACCACAGATATCTCGTTTGTGTAAAACGGACCTCAAACGAACCCTAAACAGGTCAAAAACAGGACTGCAGACCTAAATCAGACGTCTGGCACAAGGTCCAGACGTCTTAAAAGTAACCAAAGTCTCACCTCAGGTTCCTACGTCGACTTCAAACATCCAGAACCCCTTTTGATAGTTTGGATCCAACTCCAGACGTCCAACCTCTCCTCTAGTCGTTTGGAAGTGCTTCCGATCGTCTGGTAAGCTATCCAGACATCCAAAACGCATGGGAGGACATGCCCCGCGCCTTCCCGAAGCTATCCCTGCACGCGATAGGTGAATCACCTATATTTAGCCACGCAAATCGTAGCTGCGGTGCGGCCTGCATGGCCGTAATTGCAAGAGGAACATACCTTCGTGAAGTTCTACTTTCAGACGTCCGGTGTCATCACCAGATGTCCAGCCCGTCATCTGGACGGCATGCCAGACATCCGATTTTGGGAAAATCCCAGAACCAGAACGACCTCCTGCTCATCCTCGCCACGCGTAGCCGCAGCCTCTCCTCCTCACCTGCAGCTCCGGCTGCAGCAAAGTGTCGAGTATGTCTCCCCGGATGCACTCCTCCTCCCGCACGTGCTGCTCTGGCCATCCGGCGAGCTCCCACGAGCTCAAGCTCTCCCTCCTCTCCTCACGCCGCCTCTCCTCCTCGTCGCTCACTCTCGCACCCTCTCTCGCGCTCGCCCCTCTCGCTGCAATGGAGAGGAAAGGAGGAAGGTGGCTGTGGTGGAGTTGGGAAGAGAGGAAGGGGGGAGAGGGCTCTTATATAAAGGTGCGCTAGGGTTCTGCGGGGGTTAGAACTCGAATAGGTTATGTTAATATGGTGAAATTATCGTTGAAGTTAATATAGTGGTTATCCTAAATCAAGTCTAACCATTTTTCACAAAAGTTCTTTTTTTAACCTGACCTACTTAATTTTATCTTTGTCACTTTTAGGCCAGGGTCGATCTCAGGGAGGCGGGAATTAAAGGTGAATAAGTTTCTACGCCTTTCCTAAGACGTATCTCTTCCGTGCATTTATTTATTTTTTTTTTTTTGTTCTTTTCTATTTAAGATTTTTTTGTGTTGATAATATTGTCCTTGAGGTACACCGTCAAAATCAAGTTCTTGGCTTTGAGCCAAATTATTCTTGGCTTTGAGCCAACTTAGGGTTTCCAAAAAACTGGTCCTGTTATTTGCAAGACCGAGTACCTGCAAGACAAGGATTATCTTTTCTCTTTTACTCTTTTTTTTATCTTTTTAATAGCAGGAAACAAAAGGGAAATAAAAACAAGGTATGTTGCTTGTAGAGAAAGGAATACTTAGCTTTAGATAATAAATGCAGTCTCTATATATATAGATATGTACATATTATATATATAGGGGTAGAGGTGGAAGTGGAAATGGAGTGTAGCACAGTATCGAGTTGGTCCACGTCTAGTAAGATGCAACCAACAAGACGAAGTGCCGCGTAGAGTGTAGGACGGATGTGTGGGAGTGTGTACGGAGGCACTTGCTTTACACGGGTATCGGGGAATATCAGCAACTGATGCAGATATTCCCGCGATATAATACACGGTGGAGTATCTAGTGCAAGAACGTATGGATATAGGTAGGTGATGTGTATGTAAATATATATATATATATAGATAGGGTTATAACTATATAGGTATATATATGTAGTTATATATATATATATATATATATATATATATATATATATATATATATATATATATATATATATATATATATAGATATATATATACACGTGTATATATATATTTATGAATATATATATATATAGTTGTATAGGTATGAATATGTTTATATGTATATATATATATGTATGTATGTATGTGTAGGTGTGTACAAGTTAGTGTGTGAGTGTACGAGTGTGTATGTGTACGAGTGTGTGTATGTATGAGTATGGGTGTGTTCGCTAGCGGGTGAGTGTGAGAGAGAGAGGGCGAGTTAAGTCGTCTGGTGGGAGCGTCCGCTGTCTGATTTCGCAGGAGCACGGGCACGTAACGCAGAGCGCAGGAACGCGCGCGCGTGACTGGCTGGAGGCGGTCGCGAGGAGGAGAGAGAAGGTGTGGTGACCGGATAAGTGAGAAACGAACTGGTCACCGCACTGTAGCCACATGAGGTCACGGCTACAGTGCAAGGGCAAAAAGGTGACCGGCTGATTCACGAGGAAACCAGCTGGGTCGCGGGCGGGGGTTTGCGACAGGGCGCGAGGAGAAGGGCAAGGGCGAGCACGCGGAACAGGCGCCTGAGGCATGCGAAGGCGCATGGAGGTGGCAGAGTGTGCACTGTAGCTGTGCGCGAGCTTCAGAGCCTGGAGCTCTACTGCTCTAATGGCAACAGAGAGTAACCTGCAAACGATAACCAAACAGAGAACAGAAAGCCAAACACGAAGAAATAAAAAAGGGAAATAAGACAAGAACCCACCACGCCCACTTGCTCACGATGGAGCTGGGCGGTGGTGGAGCTCACAGTGGGGTCTTGAACCACTGTAAGCTTCTTCTGCACTCAGCGTTCCTCTTCTCAACTGGTGAGAAGAGGTGTTGTGTATGGAGAGGGAGAGGGGAAACGAGTGCCCAGCAGAGAGTGGTGTGAGTGGTGCACAAGGGAGGGTGGAAGTGTGGTGTCTCCGGGTCTGCCCGCACGAGGGAGAGGGCCAGGGGTTTTAAAGAGGAAGAAGAATGCCAACCCATGTTGCTGGCAGAGGACCTCTTGCCATGCTGCTGGCAGAGGAGTGGTGCGAAGAGGTGCATGCCCCATGCCCTGAGCTGCATGAGGGAGAAGAATTTCAAAGTCAAAATAAAAAAATGAGAATGGTGAATTTGCAATGTAGTCCTTGATGAAGATGTTAATTAGATGGCCAATTATTCGCATTATCTTCTCCTCTCAATAAATGCATGCATGTGTTTATTTACAAATGCAACTATAGTTACTTAAGATACAATGATAGTGCTAGGAAATAACACAAGATGACATATTTATTGGTGTATTTTTGCTGTGCAATCATACCTCCATGCATATCTTTTGCTAGTCCCTAGCAAAACATTTTGTATTATTTTTAGAAATGATCTTAAGTTGAAGATTTTCTTCTGAGGCGACATGGGTATATTTATTTGTTGGATATTGTGAGAACCAATTACAAAGAAGACTACCAATACTTTAAGTCTTACGTGATATAGACTATCTCTCGACTAGCCTGGACTCTTGATATTTAAACCTTAAGTACGATTTCCAGGACTGAAAAGGTTTTTGCCGTACTCGAGAGCTCAAGAGATTATGGTTTGTGCTTAGTGAAGGATCAAGACTGACCAGATAAACATTAGGACTCAAGACCAGGGTTTCACGAATCTTTAAGTGCAGGTTAGTCCCAGTTTCAACTCGTGTCTTCGGATTGACCCTTAAAAAGATGATGGAAAACTCAACTCCCATTTTATTACATTTGTGGCTCAAATAATATATGGTAGAAATAGGGTATTTGTAACTTGCCCTGAAAAACTTTTTAGGGAAAAGAATTTACAGACATTTGTGAGATATACTGGCTTATTTGCATTTTTTTTTTTTTGAAACAAGTGTCAGTATATCTCTTACAACTTTATTTTGGAGGAGCACACTTTTTTGGTGGGAGAGTTCCTTTTTGGTGGAAAGAGTTTCTCCTAGACACAAGTTTAAAGCCTGGGATGAAAAGTCTACCTGCGCGCACAGGTAAGGACTCCACCTTCCCTAATGAACACTAGGGTTGGATCTTATGTTCACCTGGTCTTTCTTGATATGTGTAGTGTGAACAAGATTACTTAGGCTCTCGCGTAGAAGCAAACCAACAGATCATGTATTGATGTCTCAGGTACAAGAATACGTCCTTAGTTAGGAAAGATTCCGATCTATCTTGTCAATGCTCAAGTGAATTAAGCCGAGCCTGAGCAAATCAAACTTTTGTGGCTTGGAAAGTCTTCAAAAAGTGGTTGAATATCCATAAACATTTATTGTATTTTTGTTTCAGCTCTAGATCATTACTAAACACCTTTTTTTTTGTACATATTTATTGATGGATGGAAGCTGCATGATACCATATAATACCCAGATCCTATAGATGCCTATCCACCCCTCATGCCAAACGATGCTCTATCCTCATATGCATGCAGGGTAGAGGAAGGTCCAAAGATCGGGGAACGAGAGCTGAGGTGCAACGTATATAGCAGGGTGGTAAGGTGGGTGGATGGTGGGTAGCGAAGTGAAAAGGTGCGAAATGAAGTGTACGTGACAGTGGAGGAGTATTGTTGGGGTGCCTCCTAATAAGCGCTGAATTTAACGTCCCCAGCTGGACTCAGAATGAGGCACGAAATTAGTTACCCTCCAACAGGGCAACAGTTTCTCCAACAGGGGCAGGTTCATGAGTAAGATAAGGTTTTAACCGCTGCCCATTGACCGTAAATTTATGCCTAGATTTTGGATCTTCAATTTCAACAGCCCCGTTGGGAAATGGCCTTGAGACCAAGAAGGGATCAGTCCATTTGGATTTCAATTTCCCAGGAAAGAATTTGAGCTGGGCATTGTAAAGCCAAACTTGCTGAGATGGCTCAAATTCCTTCCGCCGAATTCGGCTATCGTAAAAAGCCTTAGTCTGTTGCTTGAAAGTTAAGGCAGAATCGTAGGCTTCACGACGGAGCTCTTCCAGCTCTTGGAGTTGGAGTTTCCTTTCTCGACCACACAGGTCTGGGTCGAGGTTACATTGGCGAACCGCCCAATAAGCGCGGTGCTCCAGCTCCACGAGCAAGTGACAAGGCTTCTCGTAAATGATTCTATAAGGGTACATACCTAGGGGAGCTTTGAAGGTGGTCTGATACGCCCAAAGTGCGTCAATCAGCTTGTCGGACCAATCCTTACGGTCAGGCCGAACCGTTTTATGGAGAATTTGCTTGATTTGCTGGTTCGACACCTCAGCCTGGCCATTCGTCTGAGGATGATACAGAGATGTGATACGATGATGGACTCCATATTTCCTCAGAAGTGCCTGAAAAGAAGCATGGGTAAAATAGCTTCCTCCATTCGAGATACTGGCTTGAGGGATTTCAAAGCATGCAAAAATGTGGTCTTTGACAAATCGAGTGGATATGACATGGTCAGCATGGCGCATGGGAATAGCCTCGATCCATTTCAAAACATAATCAACAGCAACGAGGATGTATTCGAAGCTGTTGGAAGGAGGAAAGGGACCCATGAAATCGATTCCCCAAATGTCGAAGATTTCAGCAGCTAGGATGGGATGCAAGGGCATCATGTCACGACGTGACATTGACCCTAACGATTGGCACCTAGTGCAATGCTTGGCATAATTGTGTGCATCCTAGTGAAGGGAGGGCCAAAAGAAACCGCACTATAACACCTTGGCTGCAGTTTTCCTCCCAAAGAAATGGCCTCTACAGGCCTGATCGTGGCAAAAGGATAGCACACTAGGGAATTCGCTGTTAGGAATGCAGCACCTATTCGAAAAAGTAGTAGATTATCCCATAAATAATACTTTGCTTCTGCAATGAGACGCTCGCGCTGGGTTTTAGGCCAGCCACGTGGAAGGGAACTAGAAGCAAGGTAATTGGCAATGTCGGCATACCAAGGCCCACTAGCCACATTAATTGCCAATACATGCTCATCGGGAAAAACCTTGTTAATCGGCAGGGTAAGTCCAATGTGGTCAGGGTCCAGTCTCGAGAGATGATCAGCAATAACATTCTGGGCTCCGGCCTTATCGCGGATCTCAATGTCAAATTCTTGGAGAAGGATCTAACGAATCAGTCTAGGCTTAGCATCCTTCTTGTGCATGAGATGGCGAATGGCCGCGTGATCAGTGAATACAATAACATGCGAGCCCAGAAGGTAAGGGCAGAATTTCTTCAGCCCAAAGACGACCGCCAGTAGTTCTTTCTCAGTGGTTGTATAATTACGCTGAGCCTCGTCCAACGTCTTACTGGCGTAGTACACCACGAGGGGTGTCTATTTCATCTTTGTCCCAGGATGGCTCCAATTGCAAGGTCGGAAGCGTCATACATGAGTTCAAAGTCGAGGGACCAATCATGTGGCTGGAGAACAGGGGCCTTGGTGACAGCATCACGCAGCTGCATGAATGCTCTTATGCAGTCGAGGCATATATTAAAGGGTACCTCGGTCGATAGGAGATGAGTTAAAGGTCGAGAAATCTTGGAGAAATCTTTGATGAATCTCCTGTAGAAACCATCGTGTCCCAAGAAGGAGCGGATTTGCTTGACAGAGCCAGGCACAGGTAAATTAGCAATTACATCAAGCTTAGCTCTGTCAACCTCGATACCCCTATCGGAGATGATATTCACGAGAAGAATTCCCTCGTGTACTATAAAATGACTTTTCTCCCAGGAAAGCACAAGGTTCACATCAATACATCTCCGAAGGATACAGGTCAGGTTGGCAAGACGGTCATCAAAAGAGGGTCCAAAGACCGAAAAGTCATCCATGAAAACCTCGAGAAAGTCACCCACCATGTTATGGAATATCGCCAGCATACATCTCTGGAAAGTTGCTAGCACGTTACATAGTCCGAAAGGCATCCTTCTAAATGCGAAGGTGCCAAAGGGGCAGGTAAATGTGGTTTTCTCTTGGTCCCGGGGGTCAATTGCCACCTGGTTATATCAAGAGATTCCATCCAAGAAATAGAAAAATTTATTTCCAGCTAACCACTCCAGGATTTGGTCAATAAAAGGTAGCGGAAAGTGATCTTTCTTAGTTGCAGCATTGAGTTTCCTATAATCTACACACACTCTCCAAGATGTAGGAGTGCATGTAGGGATGGATTCGCCCCTGTCATTGACACGGATGGTGAGTCCCACCTTTTTTGGCACAACGTGAATCAGACTCACCCAGGGGCTATTGCTGATCGGGTAGATTATACCCACATCCAGCCACTTAATAATTTCCTTTTTAACGACCTCCTGCATGTTAGGGTTGAAACGTCGCTGCATCTTGCAGGAAGGTCAAGCCTCCTCCTCCGTATATATACGGTGAGTGCAGTAGGAGGGGCTAATGCTAGTTAAGTCTGATAAGGACCATCCAATGGATGCCTTGTGTTCCATAAGGACCTTTGTTAGTTTGCACTCTTGCTCCCTGGTCAATTTTGAACTAATGATTGCGGGGGGCGTTTCATTTGGTCTCAAGAAAACATACTTAAGCATATTAGGCAGTTCTTTCAGCTCGGGAGAGGATGGTGAAAGATCTGACATTTCTTAGGACGAGAGTGTTCCAAGCGGATCAAAAGAAAACAAGGCAGGAGGAAAAAGTTGACCCTCAGATTGGCCAAGAAGAGGGGCATCTTGGATTGATGGATCCAAAAAGGGATAGCCCCAGTGAGCAGTATTTGGGCTCAATGTCCCAGTGTGGAGTTGCAATTCCGCCTGATTTGGCAGGAAAGAAAGGGCAATTCGATCTTCAAGAGTGTGGACCGGCGATGAGTAGCCCAAAAATGACTCAGACCACGAGGTATGGGAAGCGGAGAAAACCTCGTCAGAAGTCTGGTCAGGAGAAGGTACAGGAAAAGGGAGGGATGGGGGAATGTCACAATATGTGTCAGTCAGGCAATCATCTGTGTTTAAAGGCAATCCACAGCAGTCAGAATAGGTCCCTATTAGTTCGATACACGTGTTGACGGCCATGTCCTCGTCAGACGTGTCATCCTCGATGCAATCACAATAAAAGTTTTTGGCTGCCTTGAAGATGTTAAGCTTGAGCTTCTCAGATTCAACGGCAATCCCAATACAGCCCGACTTGCAGTCGATATGGGCGCGGGCTATGGCCAAGAAAGGTTGACCAAGGATGATTAGACAATCAGAAAGTGAGCTAGGGACTTCCATATCCAAAACAAGAAAGTCAATAGGAAAACAGAGACTGTTGACCCTAACCACCACGTCTTCCACCACACCCTTTGGTATTTTGATAGAACGATCTGCCAACTGTAACGTGACAGGGGTGGGTTTCAGATTTCCTAAGGTAAATTTTTTTAGCATTATGGTTGGTATAAGATTGATGGAAGATCCTAGATCAAGCAGAGCACGGTTAAAATTGCAGCCTTGGATGCTACAAGAAATAAGCGGTGTGCACGGATTTTTCTGCTTCAGTGGTAGATTTGACAGTATAGCACAACTCGCATGAGGCGAGAGAACCACCGGATTCTTTGTTTTCTTTGACTGTCGCCTGGGTGTAGTGTAGTCTTTGAAAAATCTGGCGACAGTAGGTATGTGGTCGATAGCCTCTTATAGGGGTACCTTGATTTCAACATCCTTGAATAAATTACGTAGGTTATCAAAGGCCTGCGTATCCTTTGTCTTGCTTTTTGACTCCTGATGAGAACCTCATCATAAACCCTAACTAGCACAATTTAATCTAAATAAGTATGAAGAAGCTCCTACAAAACCTAAAGAGAAGCTTAACTTAGACAATTCTAAATTGAAGAGTAAAACAAATCATAAGGGATAAAACTGTAATTTTATCAATGCAGTACACAAACAGGATATTTAAGGGTCTAAACACAGGTCAATTAAGCTTAATAAGGAAGGAAGTAGGATGATCTGATCTGAAAAGTGTTATAGCAACTTCTAGGAATTAAATGACATTCTGTAATCCTAAAACAAATCTACTTTAATTCACGAGGTTTGAGGTAGGATAAAAATCAACTAAACCCTCTAAAATTCATGGAAAAATATTTCCTAGGGTTTAGAACCTTCAATTTAGCCTTTGCAACCTATTTTGACCTAAAATGAGAATCATGCCCAATTTATGACCTAATTTAGGTTTTTGCGCAAATTGACTGGTCAAACGTGGTCAGACCTAAAATAAACTTTCACCATTAATTTTCTTAGGTTCAAATTAGGCTGGTACAAAAATTTAGGCCTAAGAGAAGACCATCTTGACCGAATTTTCAAATTGGTCCTCTTGGATTACTTTTTGACCCTTATCTTTTGAAACCCTTACACATTGCCTCCTATCTTTCCCGTCGTTCTTTGCAGAACGGTCCTCCCTGCCACTCTGCGCAGGTGCCATACCTCCGGCAACCTTGCGCGGAGGATGGCGCAGCACAGGGTATGGCACCTGTTCTCAGGAATGAACGAGGGTTTCCCTGCGTCGTCCTCTGTAGCAGGGACCCTCCCCTATGATCTGCGGTTGCCCATGCCTCTCGTGCGAACGCACGACAGGCATGGGTCTCCATCTCCGGCCATCTCCGGCGAGCTCTGCACGTCGCTCCCTCGGGCCACTCTCCTCGCCAGCACCTTTATAAGGAGCGACAGGGGCTGCCGTCCACTGTAACCTATTTCTGGCCGAGAAAACCCCCCTCTTTCGTCTCCTCTCTCTCCGGTCAGACTACCCTAGCTTCCGACAAACTCTCCTCCTCCTCCTCGTCGCTCTGCTGCCATACTTAGAGCAGAGCCCACTCTACCTCGTCGTCCCACGCCAGGCCGCACCAGCTGGCGTCCTCAGATCTCTTCCTCGTCGCCATCACTCCTCCTCTAGGTATCTTCGTCCCTAGCTCCGGCAGGCACACGCCGGACAGTCTTCCTCTTCCTCTTCGTCGATTAAGTAGGTAGGAATTTTCTCCTTACTCTCCTCTCACTTTTCCCTTCTTGAATTGGTATTTTAAACCCCTCGACTACCACGACCACCTTCATCTGCTCCACCTCCGGACACCATCTCCGGCGAGATCGCTCCACTTCCACAGACCTTTCCACTCCTCGCCAACAAGCCCAGAAGTTTCCCCTCACTCCACTCTAGCGTTTCCTCTACTCCATTCACCACCCTACACACTCTGAGCACCCCCCGAACACACCCACTTCCACGCACGCAGGTTGCCCAAGGCGCACGACCACAGGCGCTCTCATAGCATGCTGCCCCTCGCACCGCCTTCGTCACACTCTGGCGAAGCTCCCTATGTTGTCTGACGTGGCCGTGAGGCCATCTTCATGATTTCAGGGTTCACCCTCCTCGCCACCATTGACGAGCAGCAGGAGCTGCTTCGCAAGCAGCTCCAGGTCTCTTCGACGCCAGGCGCGGGCTCCAGGCAACACAGGGCACGTCCGCGAAGGCGCTCAGGTTCCCAATTGGGAGCGCGAAGCCTTCGCTGCTGCCCAATTGTCAGCTACTTCTCGCTTGCGGGCGAGCGCCCACACTTAAATTGAAAAAGTGGTATAGGCTCTTCACCTCCGAATACACACGAGGTGAGGTCCCTCACCTATCACCGAGTCTCGTCCACGGCACACCCACGCGGATCTGACCTGACTCGACACCCTCCTGTGCACTCCTCGCGCACCACCCACGTCGGTGCGCCTGGACCCAGGCACGCAACCCGACCTAATTACCCGACTTTGGGAGAGCTTACCAAAGAGAGATCTAGAGAGAGACAGAGACGCGGGGAAGGGGTAGGGTAGGTTTTGCGCTGATATTTGCGTGTGTGCGTAGGAGAGAAGAAAGAAGAAGCAGCCAGGACTTAGCTGCAGGGAAGAAGGAAGAAGAAGGAAGAAGCAAGAGGAGGAAGAAGGAAGAAGAAGAAGAAAGGAAGGAAAGAAGCTGAAGGAAAAGAGGAGCTGCACTGTAGCAACCGAGCAGTTAAGTCGTCTGAGCGCTGAATCAGACGTCGGCGAAAAAGGAGAGTCAGCAACAAGAGAAGAAGAAAAGAAAGAAGAAAAAGAGAAAGAGGAGCCGTAGCTGCTGAGAAGAAGAAAGAAGAAAACAGGCTGAAGAAGAAGAAAGAAGAAGCAGAGAAGAAGAAAAGAAGAATGAAGAAGAAAACAAGCTGAAGAGAAGAGCCAGCTGAAGAAGGAGAAGAAGAAAAAGCCAATTACCCTCTCTCTCATTCTCTTTTAATTTTTTGTAAAACCTTATATATATTGTGAATTTATATGCTTCTGGAATTTTAGTTTGCTCCCTGAGTTAGACCTCAGGAAACTTCTCATTCCGAGTAATAAATTGTATTAGACTGGTGACCGTTTTTGTTATATACCACAACGACTATAATAACCACATCAACAAAGACGAATGCCAGCTCCCTCAGTAGAGCCTCAAGGAATGGGACTGATTCTGGCACTAGTTTAGGTGTATCGTCCTCACGAGAATGCGGTATGCATCCCGAATGAGAGGGTGATGAAAAGGATGGGCCTGGATCTGGTTGAGGCGGATCGACGGTTTGCTTACCGCTCCTCGTAGTAATCGCATTGGACGTTGCGAGTCCAGTGGGATCATAAGGCAGAGGAGGGTTTGCAATAGGGACATAAGGGTGAGGTGCTGTAGCGGGATTAGCCTGGAATCCCGATGGAATGCTCGGAGCCTGCAAAATCTGATGAACCTGCCCCTGAGAAGGTCGTACCTGTGGTTGAGGACCACGGGGTACGATATTTCGTGGGTTGGGAACAGGTTGGGCTAGATGAGTGCCCTGAGATCGAGTCACCATATGTAGTTGACTGATCTCAGTATTCTGTTGCGCCAATTGGTGCTGAAGAGAGGTCATGTTCTCTTCATGGCGCTTAGACATTTCCGTCATCATTCGCATCAATTTATCAAGAGGACTGGATGCGTGCTTTGTTTGCGGTATGCAAGGACTCGATGGCAAATTTGCTACAGCATTAGACTGGGCCCTTGGGATGACGAGTGCGGACGGTCGCATTGGCCCACCAGCAAGGTTTTGGCGCTGCGGGTTATTGGACCATGCGAAGTTAGGATGATTTCGCCACCCTGGGTTATAAGTAGCAGAGAACGGGTTATTCCCCAGGGTGCAAGCATCTTCTAAGCCAGAAGACGAGTCCGCATGTAAATATGCATCCGAGCACATGGAGGCTTGGTCCTTCGTGTCAAAATACTGGCTTGCAGAAGCCATATCCACATGACTTACCGAATCGCTCGGCACGACACTCGGTAAAGATCTCACAGGGTTTTTGGGGATAAGCCTGGTGTTGGAAGGATTAGGATTGTGACGAAGTGGTGAGGTGAGGGTGTTTGCCATAGAACGGGCGGGGTTGGCCAGAAGCTCGTCCAGCTTCTTGTGCATGACGGAGACTTCATCCAATTTTTGTGCAATAAGGCTAAGATCTGTGGATGAATGAGAGGGTCCCGTGTCAACTTCATAAACATTACGGGGCAGGCTGGTACGATTAAAGGCAACAATGGAGGCATTGTTCATTGAGTTTTCACTCATGTTTTCAAATAATTCGAATGCTCCATTCTCGTCTTTATTCATAAAATTCCCTCCACAGGAAGCATCAGCAATCTGCTTCAAAGTCTCATTTAGCCCATAGTAGAAAATCTAGGCTATATGCCACTTAGGTAGACCGT
The DNA here is from genome assembly GCA_037157565.1 of Thalassia testudinum. NCBI lineage: Eukaryota > Viridiplantae > Streptophyta > Magnoliopsida > Alismatales > Hydrocharitaceae > Thalassia > Thalassia testudinum. The sequence goes on along the minus strand of JAZHRO010000035.1, from coordinate 51,429,528 downwards.
GGTGCGGACACTTCCGAAGGAGGTCATTATACCTCTCCCAAGCCTCATGAAACTGTTCGCCGTTTTGTTGCGTAAAGGAAGTTATAGCACGGCGAAGCACATTGTTTCGCCCGATTGGGAAGAATTTCTTCAGAAATACTATTCGCATCTCTTCCCAAGAATGGATGGTTCTCCCAAGGGTGCGTAACCATTGCGACGCTTTATCCCACAACGAAAACGGGAACATTTTCATGAGGACAATTGATAACTTGATGTTTCTTGGTTTAACTGTTTCAGCCAATCTGGTTAGGTCTTCCAAATGGAGAAAATGATCTTCACTTGCAAGACCATGGAAGTGAAAGTTAATCAGGCCAATTATATTGGGTTTCAATTCAAAATCGTCCTCGCCCATGGGGACCCGAATTTGTCCCATGGTCTCTGTGGCAGCGGGATTTTGATAAGAGCTAAGAGAGACCTAGGCTCCTCCCATTCGGGAGGGTTCTGCATTTCCTCCAAAGTTTCCCTAATGGCTTCAATCTGCTCATTATACATTTCCATTTGGGCTTGGAGGTGGGTTATGGGGTCCATGGCTCCACCACCTGGTGGGATTTGAGGGGGGCGATTTCCTCCCTCGGGATTTGCGGGTAGGCGTGTGATAAACGCCAGTTTATCATCATTCTTTTGCATTAAAACAAACCTAGCTCTTAGGATTTTACTCCGCAAACGGGTTTTTGGGCTGCATTTAGGCATAAATTAGGATAGGCATGCATTGCATTTTTTATTATATTTTTGATATGTTTTTGTGAGTGTTAGGGATGAACAGATATATAGATCCCTAAAACCCTAGCACTCAAGAAGGCAAATGGTGAAGGAGAAGCTCAGACTAGCTGGAACTCAGCTTGATCCAGCTCACCACAGTTGGAACCTAGCTCACTTGAACTAGGAATGGCTCATCCCAGCTCCATTCAGCTAATCTCAGCTAAATGGAAGCTCAAGAGATTTCATCTTAGCTCACCCTAGCTCAAGTCAGCTCAGATCCAGCTCAACCTAGTTGAGTTTAGCTCATTTTAGCTCCCACAAGTCCACAGGGAGCTCTAGCTAGCTCGGCTGAGTTGATTGGAGTTCACCCCAGCTCAGATCCAGCTACATCCAGCTCCACTCAACTTCAGCCAGCTGAAGAAGAACTCATCTCAGCTCAGGAAGCTCAAGTCCAGCTCCCGGGGACTCAGCTTAGCTCAACACAGTTGAGCTAAGCTACCTTAGCTGCCTCAACCAGCTTGATCCTCCCCGGGAGCACCAAACCTAGCTCACCTCAACTCATTGTGGTAGAAGCCAGCTCACTTTAGCTTGGCTTAGCAGCTAGCAAAGAACTAGCAAGCTAAGCCAGCTACAGTAGCTCCATGCCAGCCTCTTCAGCAGCAACCGGCTCCAGTTCCAGCTCCAGACTTCTCCTCCTCAGCTCCTCTCTTCAAACCCTAGCTCCAATACCTCCTCCTCTACTCCATTAGCTAAGCTAGCTTAGCTTAGCTTAGCTTAGCTATGCTCCAACTTCCTTGGCTTGTACCACCTCAAAAACCCACCTAACAACTCCAACCAGCTAGCTCCACCTAAGCTCCACATAAGCTAACCTACTTGGCGCCAACCTAGCCTACCCACCACCTCCAAAAGACACCTAAAAGTGGTGCCAAAACCACCCTAACTACCCCCTTGTGGGTGCCACTTTTCCCTCCAAAAATCCCCTTCATCTCCACCACACATCTCCCCTTAAACCCATCTCCACCCTCCACATAACCCCTCCTTCTAGAACCTTTCTTGGCGCCACCTAAGACCACCTTCTAGAAACTATTTTGGCACCGACTTCAAGGGGTGCCACCACCCATAACCACCCCCTAGGTGTCCCTTAGGTTGGCGCCAATTGTCCTTAGCCATAGGATCCCCAACCACCTCCATCTCTCCATCCCTCCATTCCAAGAGTCACCTTAGCCCCCTTCCTACTCTAGAGTAGATCCATGCCAACCTCTTCAGCAGCAGCCAGCTCCAGACTTCTCCTCAGCTCCTCTCTTCAAACCCTAGCTCCAATACCTCCTCCTCACTCCTCCATTAGCTAAGCTAGCTTAGCTTAGCTTAGCTTAGCTTATCTATGCTCCAGCTTCCTTGGCTTGTACCACCCCAAAAACCTACCTAACAACTCCACCCAACTAGCTCCACCTAAGCTCCACATAAACAAACCTACTTGGCGCCAACCTAGCCTACCCACCACCTCCAAAAAACACCTAAAAGTGGCACCAAAACCACCCTAACTACCCCCTTGTTGGCACCACTTTTTCCTCCAAAAATCCCCTTCATCTCCACCACACATCTCCCCTTAAACCCATCTCCACCCTCCACATAACCCCTCCTTCTAGAACCTTTCTTGGCGCCACCTAAGACCACCTTCTAGAAACTATTTTGGCGTCGACTTCAAGGGGTGCCACCACCCATAACCACACCCTAGGTGTCCCTTAGGTTGGCGTCAATTGTCCTTAGCCATAGGATCCCCAACCACCTCCATCTCTCCATCTTAGCCCTCCATTCCAAGAGTCACCTTAGCCCCCTTCCTACTCTATAAAAGCCCACCACCTACCACCATTTGGGAGGATCCTCCATTAGTGCATTTTTCTACCTATACCCATGTACACCTACGGCCAAGAAGAAGGAGTAGAGAAGAAGATTAAAGGGGCACATCACCAGCCCTTTTTGTGCCTTCTTCTCCCCACTCTCTTCACCTTGGGCTACGCCAAGGAGGAGGACTTTTCTACTTCAAGGAGGACGGCCAGGCAAAGGAGAAGGACCTAGGGTGGACGTCCACCCTTGGAGAGAAGCTTAGGGCACGCCCCCTTACAGCTTACTTTGGAGGACATCACATTGGCGGAGCATAGCAAGGAAGGAGTTGGAGGACTCTTTTCAAGCTTGGGAGCTACCAAGCTTGGAGCAAGAAGCCCTCTTCTTCACCATCTATCTAGAGGATTTGTGTTTTCTTTTATTTATTGTAATTTTTCTAGTAGTAGAAGCATTCATCTACTAGGTTTTTTTTTGTAAAATACTTTTTCATTAATCTAGTTGCCTTCTTTGCAATTTCTTTAGTTGCATTTTTAATTGCTTTGTTTTTAGCATTCTTCACTCCCTCGCCCTAATTATTCTAAGCCTCCACTTGCCTAGAGTGAGCTTAGGGAGAGGCTCTACTTGCCACTTTAGAAGTAGTATATTGAGTAGAAGTGTAAGTCACTTTCCCGCCACAATTTCGCATGTTGCCTTAATTTCAAAAACATAAAAATGATATATTGAAAAAGACCAAAAAGAAAGTTGAGATTTATATTCTAAGCAAGAGAATTAATTTTGCAAACATATTACCTCCTTGGATGACCCTATATACCCCACTATTTAGGATATAAATTTAAGAGTTGATCGGTTTTGCACGTTACGACGTATTTTACAAACCGCATAAAATCCATATCAGCGTGCAGCCATGTTTATGGAGGAGGATGATGATTCGATTTCTTTCCTTCTAGAATTATCAGACAATTCAAACAATTCATGGTTTTGTGACCTCCTTCCAAACATCCACTACCGTAGGAGGAATTGGGGAGATAAGAAGGGAAAAGGGGATGAGAGAAATGACGCTGCAAAGGTACACTTGATGACAAATCAAGGCAATCAAAGTCTTAACATTTACAATGTGCCCTTAGACCTAAAGATCTAAGTTACCTACTATCATAACCTACGGAACCAAATGCGAGCACCACAGAACCACCGGACCAGATTGAAAGGCCATTTGCCTGAGTCTTAGACACCCAATAGCACGTGGGAACCTGCATCAGCACGTAGGCACTACACGTAGCTAGTTAGACCTCCAATCCTTAATAAGGGTCAAGTTGCTACCAATTTTAATTAGAGGCTTAGGATCAAGTGCTTCAGGAATGTGAAGGGCGTTGTATACGGGTAATGTCCAAGTGCGTTGATTTTAGAAAGTGTGTAAACCAAGCATGCAATGGGAAAATCTCCCTGATTTGAAGTTTTAGTTAGTGAATGGTTTTTAGAATTTCAGCCTTAAGTAGTATGGATTTTAAGATTTCACTGAGTTACCAACTTAACCAATCTCCGAGTTTTGAGAAAATACAAGTTCTTCTATGCCCAACAAACCCTTCTTCAATGTGAGTTGGTTAATGCATGCTAAAAATGCACTAGGCTTCCCTAGGTGGAAATTTCTATATGTGGATGCACGAGTCAATTTTAGGTTAGTGTAAAAGGAAGCCAAAGCACTTCAATTCAAGTGCTCCCAATCACCAAAATGATGTTCCGCACACAAGACTCAACCACAAAATAATGTAAAGAGAATTAAAATTTTGCGGTTGAAATATTTGAGATCAAATCTTAGGCAAGTGAAAGGTTGTAGTAGGGTTGGAATCAATTCAATTCCAAGTCTCCCCACCAAAAAAAAGTGTGATCCCGAATTGTGGATAATTGAGGCAAGGAGGGATGACAATCAATCTATTTAATCTTGCCTCAAAGAATACTTCACACAACGAAAGATTCAAGAATCAAGATTCTTGGATCTTCGTTATGCGAAGTTTGGCAGGAAATCCAAGGGCGGTGGGGGTGATAGCAAACAATCAAGCAAGTGATTTTTACTCCACTTGTCCTAAGAAATCCCAAGAAGTGTTTTTAGGTTTTTTTTTATCTAGGTGAAAAGTTAACCTAAGTTGCTAATAAAGGGAGAGACCTACCTTTTCTGCAACGTGGGCGAGGCTCTAGTGTGGCGCTGGCGACTTCACGCTCTCGTTCCCACCTTGGATCTACCCATGTCTCCGACTTCCTTTGCTTGCCTCCTCTTTGCAACTGATTTTCCTGCACACCAGCAAACAAAAACACCCGTGAAGAGAAGGGTGTGAGAAGAGAAAATCAAAGGAATGAGTAGAAACTTATCTCAATGCGCACCTCCCCAGCAATGACGCCAGAAAAAGGGGTGTTAGAACTCGAATAGGTTGTGTTAATATGGTGAAATTATCGTTGAAGTTAATATAATGGTTAACCTAAATCGAGTCTAACCATCTTTCACAAAATTTTTTTTTTTAACCTGGCGTACTTAATTTTATCTTGGTCACTTTTAGGCTAGGGTCGATCTCAGGGAGGCGGGAATTAAAGGTGAATAAGTTTCTATGCCTTTCCTAAAACGTATCTCTTTCGTGCGTTTATTATGTTTTTTTTTATTTTTTTCTATTTAAGATTTTTTTGTGTTGATAATATTGTACTTGAGGTACACCCTCAAAATCAAATTCTTGGCTTTGTGCCAAATTATTCTTGACTTTGAGCCAACTTAGGGTTTCCAAAAAACTGGTCCTACTATTTGCAAGATCGAGTACCTGCAAGACAAGGATCATCTTCTCTTTTACTCTTTTTTTTATCTTTTTAATAGCAGGAAACAAAAGAGAAATAAAAACAAGGTAGGTTGCTTGTTGAAAAAGGAATACTTAGCTTTAGATAATAAATACAGTCTCTCTATATATAGATATGTACATATTGTATATATAGGGGTGGAGGTGGAAGTGGAAATCAAGTGTAGCACAGTGTTGAGTTGGTCCACGTCTAGTAAGACGCAACCAACAAGACGAAGTGCCACGTAGAGTGTAGGACGGATGTGTGGGAGTGTGTGCAGAGGCACTTGCTTTACGTGGATATCGGGGAATATCAACAACTGGTGAAGATATTCCCGCGATATAATGCATAGTGGAGTATCTAGTGCAAGGGCATATGGATACAGGTAGGTAATGTGTATGTATATATATAGATACGGTTATAACTATATAGGTATATATATGTAGTTATATATATATATATATAGATATATATATACGTGTATATATATATTTATGAATACATACATACATATATATATATATATATATATATATAGTTGTATAGGTATATGTATAGATATATATGTATGTATGTGTAGGTGTGTACAAGTTAGTGTGTGAGTGAACGAGTGTGTATGTGTACGAGTGTGTGTGTGTGTGTATGAGTATGGGTGTGTTCGCTAGCAGGTGAGTGTGAGAGAGAGGGCGAGTTAAGTCGTCTGGCGGGAGCGTCCGCCGTCTGATTTCGCAGGAGCGCAGACACGTAACACAGAGCGCAGGAACGCACGCGCGTGACTGGCTGGAGGCGGTCGCGAGGTGGAGAGAGAGGCACGGTGACAGGATAAGTGAGAAACAAATCGGTCACCGCACTGTGGCCGCGTGAGGTCGCAGCTACAGTGCAAGGGCAAAAAGGTGACCGGCTGATTCGCGAGGAAACCGGCTGGGCCGCAGGCAGGGGTTTGCAACAGGGCGCGAGGAGAAGGGCGAGGGCAACCGACTGGCATGCGCAGAGCACGCGGAACAGGTGCCTGAGGCACGCGAAGGCGCATGGAGGTGGCGGAGTGCGCACTGTAGCTATGCGCAAGCTTCAGAGCTTGGAGCTCTACTGCTCTAATTGCGACGGAGAGTAACCTGCAAACGATAACCAAACAGAGAACAGAAAGCCAAACACGAAGAAATAAAAAAGGGAAATAAGACAAGAACCCACCACGCCCACTTGCTCACGATGGATCTAGGCGGTGGTGGAGCTCACAGTGGGGTCCTGAACCACTGTAAGCTTCTTCTGCACTCAGCATTCCTCTTCTCAACTGGTGAGAAGAGGTGCTGTGTATGGAGAGGGAGAGGGGAAACGAGTGCCCAGCAAAGAGTGGTGTGAGTGGTGCACAGGGGAGGGTGGAAGTGTGGTGTCTCCGGGTCTGCCCGCACGAGGGAGAGGGCCAGGGGTTTTAAAGAGGAAGAAGAATGCCAACCCATGCTGCTGGCAGAGGACCTCTTGCCATGCTGCTGGCAGAGGAGTGGTGCGAAGAGGTGCATGCCCCATGCCCTGAGCTGCGTGAGGGAGAAGAATTTCAAAGTCAAAATAAAAAAATGAGAATGGTGAATTTGCAATGTAGTCCTTGATGAAGATGTTAATTAGATATCCAATTTATACTATGATAAGCATTTTCGCGCAATATACTATGACGAGATCTCTATTTTCAAAACACGCATGAGAATCCCTCCTGTCAAATGGCGCCATTGTCGGGGAGGCAACGAAATTGATTTTGATCTTTTGAGCTTTTAGTGACAAATATTCATTTGCTTGTTTGTTAGATGTGCAGGAAAGCAGGAAAAACGTAATCTGTGCACACATCGGGCGTAGAAAAATCATCAGGTGCACATCTCCTCTTAGATTAGGATTTCCCATTTTCGAACCCTAGGTTAGATTTCTTTCTAGCAATTTCATTTGAAAAAAAAAAACCTATTTATTTCCTTGAAAAAAAAAGGTCTAGGTAGTTAGATTAGATTTCCGTTTGAATCTTAGGTTAGTTTGCTTGGGAAAAAAAGGAAAAAAAACTTTTTGACAAAAAAAAAGCTTTTCCCTTGAAAAAAAAATTCAAAAGTTTCTGAAAAAAAATTTGAAAAGAAAAAAAAATTATTTTGGTAGAAAGTTTGAATTTTGAATTCAAATACCTTGTAAAAGCATTCCTACCATTCTTTGATTTTCAGCCAGATTTTAAATTTCGATTTAAAATTTCAATTGTCGAAAAATTAATGAGCAAAAAATTTTGAAATTCAGGTTATACCTTTATTTTTAAATCATCTTTTAAACGGCACCGTTCATTTGAATAAATTCAAAGTAGAAAATTTTTAAAAATTTGTGAAGTGCAAGGGGTCAGAGTGACCAAGATTTGAAAATTTTCAAAATTTAAAAATCAATTTTGAGAAATTCGTGAATCTATTTTGACTAAAAGTGGTGGTGTTTGAAAGCTGATCTCATTAGCTTTAATTTCCATATCTTTCTTGAATTTTTGGAGATCGTTTGTTACTGTTTCAAAGTAGAAAATCGACCAGGCATCAAAATTCAAGATCTGACTCCCTGACATTTAAAAATATCTATAAATTTGATTGAAATAGTAAAAATTATAAACAAATATTCCCTAGAAAGATAATTGAAGAAGGAATCTACTTGTCAAATTTCAACTTATTCTGATTCCAATTTTTATCAGAGAATTATTCTTATTTTCGTGGTTTGTTGAAGAAGAAAAACAACCCTAGAATTGCATGAACCATAGGTTACACCTTTAGGGTTACACTCTAGAGACCATACATTTGGGTTACACTAGACTTAATCAAGACTAAGGTTTAGCCGATGAGCTTGGTCACCTTGTGGGCCACTCACCATAAACCCCAGCTGAAGAAAAAAGAAGTTAAGGTAAATTGTAAAACACAAAATAAACCCGAATTCGTTGTCATACTACTGGGTGGTTTCAACCGCTCTTGTCAAACCCGGTGACTAAGTCTGCGGGGTAGTGTCAAACAATCGTGGCTAAGGGGTAACGGGACCGGAGGCGTGAGCCGAAGGAAGAACCTTCCCCTTAGTCCTCTCGTAACCAAACTGGCCAGGTTAGCTTGAGAGGCGGGAATTACTTTCAGTCGGTTGAACGACGAATTTTCTCTTCAGGATTTGGAATTTTAAATGAAAAATCTGGTCATCTGATCATAAGGACCATCTGAATGACAGGGCCTTAGCCTTGTATAGCTGGCTGCACCAACCTAGGGATTGGTTAGTGCATGCGAGGAAGGAGGTCACTCAGACCTCGATTGGTTGGACCTTGGGAGATGCTCCCAAGGAGGTGAGTCACTTTGCCCGGGCCATCTTCTCCCCCACCCTCTTCTTCTGTTTGCTTAACCACAATGTCTAACCCTTGATTTGGACCTAATCAGCATCCAGAAGAGCTGGACCCACGAGCTTATCTAAGAGCCCAGGTCACAGAATCAGCTCAACCTTGGGATCAGAACCTAAGGTGGTGAAGATGACTTTTTGCTTTGCCTGATCCTTCTCCTCAGGTTACCAAAATGGTTAACCCATATCCTAACCCTGGATATTATGACCCATACCAGCCGGTCCCTCAAAGGACTGCATCTTATAACCCAGGATATGGATTTCATACTCCTACTTCTCACCCATGGAATATGGGTAGACCTAATTCACCTCCTAGAACCCCTGAAGAACTACTGGTGCATATGTGACCGCATTACAGAATACAGAGAGCCACAACTAGTGCTAAGGAGAAGGTCGCATTCTACCTAAATGAAATCCAAGCTACCATTGATCCAAACCAAAGACGAAGTTGGATTCCGTATCAAGTAGCTTTTATGGAGCTCCTTCAGGGAACAACGGGGACAACAAGGCTAATTGGACAAAATTGGGAAACTTAAGAATTACTGCTTTTGAGATATCAAGTGGAAAATAACCTTGAAGACCTCAAAGAATCTGAAATGACTACGCCGGACGGACACATAGGAGATTCTCGGGAGCAGATGCCGGAAGATAATTCAGGGGAAGAAGAATCCAGCTTGGATATGAGATAGGAGCAGGAAATATTCAGAATGGATTCGTCTAAGAACTCCATTCAAGAAACTAAGGACGAAAGGATAGATATCTCCAGAACTAAGCCACAATCGGATTGATGAGAGCCTCATCATGAGCCATAACTAGCTCATTTTGACCTAATAAAGAAGATAAAAGCTCCTACATAACCTAGAAGAAGGCTTAATTGAAGGAATAAGTGCACTGAGAAGAAAACATGAAATAAAGGTTAAAACTGCAATTTTACCATTGCAGTACATAAACGGGATTTCTCAGAAGCAAAACATAGGTAAAATGGTCCAAATAAGATAAAAAGAGGGTTGAGTCAATCAGAAATGGGTTTATGTGCAAACTAAGAATTAAATGACACTTGGTAACCCTAAAACAGACCCGCTTAAATTAACAAGGTTACGGTCAGGATAAAAATCGAGTAAACCCTCTAAAACTCATGAAAAAATATCCTCTAGGGTTTAGAACACTTAATTTGGCCTTTGGAACCTAGTCTGACCTAGATTAGGGTCCTAGCTCCTCAATTAACCAAATTTGGGTTTTTACGCAAAATATCCAGTCAAACGAGTTCAAACCTGAAATCCAACTTCGCCATTGGATTCCTTAGGTCGAAATTAGGTTTATACCAAAATTTGAACCTAAGGGGAGGTCATCTTGACCTACTTTGCAATTTAGTACACCTAAATCACAAATAGGTCCCTATCTTTTGAATATCCTTGCAAAGAGCCCCCCAAGTTCTTCGCCTCCTTTGCAATCCGGTCCTGCCGCCATTGTTAGGGCAGAGCCGAGCTCCGGCGAGGTTCAGAGAGGGATTGCTCTCTAATCCCTCAGAGATTCCCTCCCAGAAATGGAAGGGGGATTCTCTGAGGAATTCCCTTCCTTCTAAAGCCAATTACAATCGCTGGTTGAACCCAATCTCTCGTGCGAACGCACGAGAGATTTGGGTATCCACCTTCCTTCCAACTCCGGCGAGCCGACAGACCTAATTGCGCTCTCTCCACGCGCTGATAGGAGCGGCCAGCACCTATAAAACACCCCCAGACCCTGCCGTAGGACCCAAGCTTGATTTTGACGGAGATCCCTTCCAAATTCCCTCTCTCCCATCTCCGGCCAAACGATCCGCAAGCTCCGGCGACCTCCTCCCCTCCTTTTCGTCGCTCTGCTGCCATACCAGCAGCAGAGTCCTCTCCGCCTCTTCCTCCCGTGTCGCGCTGTACCCCGCGCGAGTGCTCCTGACCTCATCTTCGTCGCCGCTTCCTCCCTCAGGGTCTTTCTTCCGCGACGACAGCAGTTACGAGCCGTCCTCTCCACCGCCTCCCTTCATTCCAGACAACCCCAGATACATTCTCCATCCTCTCCTCTCTCTTTTCCCCCTACTATTTTACTTGATTACCCCTCGACAGTACCTAACCACCTCCATCGTTCTCGCCTCCGACCGCCCTCTGGCGAGCTGCCCACACCACTCCGCCCCTCCACACGGCTCGCCAACCCCCTTGTGATCTTCGCCTCACCACCAGGAACCCATTCCACCCCATCACTGCCACTCCAGACCTCCACAAGCACCCCCCGACCAACCCACCATCTCCGGCCACAGATGGACCTAGGCACGCATGCCTAGGCCGACCTGCAACCTGCAGCATCGCCCACCGCTGTTTGATTGGGCCAATAGGCCGTTCTGTTGGATGTCAGGTGTATGCTCCGGCTGCCATTAACAGCCGAAGCAGCAGGGAGCTTGGAGCAGCTTCGGGCATCAGGCTTCCCAGGCTGCAGGTGCAGCAGACTCTCGCGAAGGTCTCGAAGCGAACGAGGCCAGCCGGTCGCACAGAGGAGCCATCAGCTTGGGCAATCGAGTGACGAAAGCTCTGCGGGCGCGCGTGAAGGCAAGACCGACCAGATAGTCCCACATCGTGGGATTGCAAAACTCAGGTATCATATAAATTGTTTTTGTGTTTTCTTCTTACTGCCTCCATAAGCACAGGGGTGAGGTCCCTCACTGCCCCCACACGCCTCGTCCGCGGCTTGACGTCGCGGATCTGGCGGATCCGACCCGACCTAAACCTACGCACTCCTCGTGCATCACCACTTGCTGGTGCGCCTGGTCCCGGGTGCGAATCCGACTTGACTACCCGTGTGGCTCTGGGAGAGCGTGCTTGAGTGAACTGCTTCAGAAAAAGAGAGACGCTTGGGTAGAGGGACGGGGGTAGGTTTTTGCTACTGTGTGGTGTGTGCAGGAAGGAAGAAGTGACCGAGGCAGCGAACACTTAGCAGCTGAAGAACAGGAAGAGAAGAAAGAAGAGGCTGTGTAGCAGTGAAAGGAGAAGTCTTCGCCGAGAAGAAGAAGAAGAAGGAAGACAAGGCAGAAGAGAGAGAAGAACAAAGAAGAGGCCAAGTGAAGACTGCAAAGAGATCAGAAGAAAAAGAAGAAGAAAGAAGAAAGGCAAGGCAGGAGAAGAAGGAAGATACAGAAGCAGAAAGGAGAAGAAGAGAGAAAGAGAGATCACATTTAAGACGTCTGATACAGAAATCAGACGTCCAATTCTACTTTTTTTTCACAAATCCTTTTTAAAATTCTCTCTTTGAATAAATTATATTTGCATTTAATAGTTGTATTATTTGATTTTACAAAGTATTGAGATTGCTCCCCGTGTTTGACCTCGGATGCTCTAGTTGTTCGAGTAATAAAATTCTTTATATTTGTTTAAACGTTTTGTCGGTTATACTACAACGTAATACGCTTTAAATCCGCACAAAATCGTTGAGAACATTTTGGCGCCGTTGCCGGGGAGCAACGGGCACTTTTAAAGCTTTTGATTACAACTTTTCTATCTAATATCTGACTTAACTTCTCTCTTTTGTTGTGTTCAAGCAGGGAAAGCAAAACAAAAAGGAAAGAACAATAACTGCACAACAGACTCTCCAAGGAACAGGTAATCTCCATAAGCCCTCTCTCTTAACCCTCTCGCAATCTAAAAAGGAAAAAAAGAGAAAAATCAACTTAGGGCTACCTGTTTCATATTTAGTAACTCATCAAGTTGCCTGATTTTCATTTCAACATATTTTTGTCTGTTCTTCCAACTAAGGCAACTAGGGCTAAAACTTTCTTGATTGAGCCCTAGGTGCTAATTTCTAAGGCAACTAAATTGGACCCACTAGAGCCAAGTTAGGGATTGCAAAGCTAGGGTTTTTAGAGACACATCTTCTCTAAAACAAAGAAACAAACTTTCCAAAAAGAGGTGTGCCTAAACCGTGCTTGAAAACGATTTATACAAGAGGAACCCTAAACAAATCAGGCTGATAATCCATTTGAACCATAAAAGGAAGGACCTAAAAGCTCTCAAAGGAACAAGAGGTGAAGTTAATCCCTTAGGTCAACCAACCTTAATATTAGGTCACTTTTGCACTCAAAATACTTAAAAGTTCAAGTGGAACATTAAGCACCTTGATCTTAAAATAAAAAAAGGTAGACTTAAGAGGTCAAGGTCTCCATTCTGGTCTACCTGGAACCGCAGTGACAAGAGAGGTCGGGTGGGGGAAACCCTGTAACCCGTGGGGACGCTCTACCGTGTAGGGGTCTTTGCGGGACTCTCCCTCTCTGGCTGCCCAAGTATTTCTCAGGTGGACGATCTTCTGATCCAGGGGTCCATCTGCCCCGAACCTCTATAGTCACCCAACAATTCTTGGGTGTCTTGATTGGGTCTAGCACCTTCTAATCTCATCACATCTTTCAGTGCATGTTTGGTAGGAGGTCCTTAAGACCACCTTTAAGACCTCCTTTAGAAATTCATTCTCGTCGAGGCCAAGTCTCGACGCCCTTGTTTGTGCAGCAGCCCCACCACATAAATCTTTCATCTGATTCAGACCCTGATTCTCCTTCTTCTCCCATCATGGCACAACCCATTGAAGAGGAGAATAACCTTGAACACCAACTTCAACGCTTGAACGATCTCTTTCAGAACTTTGTAAACCCACTGCAGCGACCTATGATGCGAGATCACTATAATCCCGCTGCGGTGGCAATCGAACCCCGAGTACGAATCCCAATTGAAGGACCTGACTCTGAACTGAAGCCCAATATGATTCATGCCATACCGAAGTTCCATGGGCTTAACTCTGAGGATCCATTCCAACACATTAAACAACTCAAGCATCTGGCCCAGACCTTCGGGTCAGATGTACAAAACTAGGATATCCTACTCATGAAAATGTTTTCGTTCTCCCTCTTGGACAAGGCCGCACACTGGTATCAGACTCAGACCCGCCCGATCAACACATGGGAGGAATTACAGTCCGAATTTTTGAAAAAATTCTTCCCTGTTGGCCGGACAAATGCCTTGCGCCACCAAATCACTCATTTCACTCAACAACCAGGAGAACCTCTTCACGAAGCTTGGGATCGATTCCTAGATCTCATGCGAAAGTGCCCCTATCACGGAGTTCCTAAGTGGGAACAAGTCCAGTCTTTTTACCAGGGACTCCGTGAGGATATTCGTCTATTCGTCAATGCAACATGCGGAGGAAACATCAATGGCCAACACGAGGACACGGTGTGGGAGATTCTCGAAAACATGTGGGAGAACTCCATAAATAATGACTCCTTGGGCTTATTCGACAGGACGAATGCCCGCGCATCGACGAATCTAAGAGGGACACATGAGATGCAGGACCTGTCCACTTCTGTCGACTTGGAACTGATGGCCAGTCGGTTGGACAAGGTCTCTATTATAGAAAAGAAGGTGGACGAGCTAACTCGACATTTGCAGCAAGCCACCTCTGCGCAAAACTCTTTTGCACGACCTCCTCTGGCAAGGGAAACAGTGCAAAACATATACCACCAACCTGCCAAGGGGATGGACCCATATCCACCCCTGTCTGCCTCTCGGACCGGAGTGACCTCCGATCCCTTCTACTCGAGTTGGGGAAACTCTGAACCCTCGTATTCTGACTTTCCTGAGGTTCCTCAGAACTGCGAGGACCTCAATGCCATCCAGAATGACCCATACTCCAATACCTACAACCCTGGATGGCGAAATCATCCTAACTTTCAATGGGCGGGAAATTCTCAAAGACCACCATATCAACCCCGTCCACAAGCTCCTCGTCCATATCAGCCGCCCAGCCTCGGCCCAATCCCACCTACCAATCCGGGCAAAATCAGGATCAACTGACTCTTATCCTTCAAACACTGGCTGACATTCAAAAGACGAATGCGGCAATGCAAAAACAGCACAAGGACGAGATCACAGAGGTTCGCAACCAATTGGCCCAGATGGCAAATTCCCGCCAACCTAGCACCCTTCCTTCGCAACCTCTGCCCAACCCAAATAATGTGCCGACCCAGAGGCGCGTTATGAATCCAAATCCAGGCCACACACATTTGATTTATCAGACCCCTGCTACTCCATCACCAGACGGGATGGAGGCTTCAACATCTTATGCAGGATTTCAGCAGCAGCCACCCCTCCTACCTAACCCAAACCAAAATCAGGTCGGATTAAACTCTGTAACAACACGTAGTGGTAAAACAACACAAGACCCACATTATCCGAACCACTCCAAGCCTGATAATCGCCAAGACCCTAGGGTAGTCATCCAAGATACTACTGTCCCAGATCAAGAACCTGGACCTATCCTAGAGGAACCAGCTAGGATCCCATTTCCTGAGGCCTTGACCAAAGGAAAAAGGCAACCAAACCTGTGGCTCCTGAGGAGGATCTGGTCAAGCTCTTTGAACAGGTCCAGATAAACATCCCGTTGATGGATGCAATTCGCCACATATCGGCTTACGCAAGATTCTTGGAAGACATATGTACACTTAAACGTAAGCCGCGAACCAAGGATGGGAATCCGATCGTACTGTCAGAGCAAGCCAGCTCTGTCATCTTGAGCAAACTCCCACCCAAGGCTAAAGACCCAGGAACTCCCTTGATTTCTTGTAAAATTGGTGAAACCCAACTTGATAGAGCCCTACTAGACCTAGGTGCCTCCATAAATTTAATACCTACATCCCTCCTTGACCACCTTGAAGAATCTGAACTTAAACCCACTGAGGTGACATTGCAGTTAGCCGATCGATCCATCAAGTCACCCAAAGGAATACTCGAGGATGTCATTGTTAGGGTACGAGATTTTTATTTCCCAGTGGACTTCATAGTACTGGACATGGATGCATCTAAGAACCCAAGGGACACACCAATCATATTAGGGAGACCCTTTTTGGCCACTTCTAGGGCCAATATAAATTGCGAAGAGGGCCAGATAGAATTAAAATTTGAGAATCAAAATCTGAAGATTGACATTTTCAAGGCCAAACAAGGGATTAATTGCGGGGTTATAGAGGAAATTTGTGATGTCGAAGCCGTGGTTGATGAACTGCATATAGAGGACAACCTGATTATTCCTGATCAACCACTAGAGAATCAAAAACCACTAACAGAGGAGTGCAAACATGATCTAGACACACCTATGACTCCTACCATTGCTCCCGATACAAACCCCGAACCACCCGCTGCTGCTGACAATCCTGTCATGGAACTCAAGCCCCTTCCCGAACATCTGAAATACGTCTTTTTGGATTCAAATCAGACGTTTCCTGTGATTATCAATTCTCGACTCACACCTGATCAGGAACTCCGTTTGATTTTTGTTCTCCAGCAACATCGTAGAGCCATTGGATGGACTCTAGATGATTTGACTGGTATAAGCCCTTCATACTGCACACATCGAATCTACACAGAAGAAGGCTCACGACCTTCAAGAGAAATGCAAAGACCCCTAAACCCTAACCTACAGGAGGTCGTGAAAAAGGAGATCATAAAGTGGTTAGATGCAGGGATCATCTACCCGATCTCCGACAGTCGTTGGGTGAGTCTAATACAAGTGGTGCCCAAGAAGGCAGGACTTACCATCATCACGACTGAAACTGGAGAAGTCATTCCTACCCGAATAGCTAATTCGTGGAGAGTCTGCATTGATTACAGAAGACTAAATTCGTCCACGAAGAAGGATCATTTCCCACTACCGTTTATTGATCAGATCCTCGAGAAACTAGCGGGAAATAGATTCTTCTGCTTTCTGGACGGGTACTCCGGTTACAATCAGGTGGCAATCCATCCAGAGGACCAAGAAAAGACCACATTCACCTGCCCCTTCGGGACGTACGCATTTCGTAGGATGCCATTCGGTCTCTGCAATGCACCTACAACTTTTCAGTAGTGCATGCTTGCCATATTCTCAGATATGGTAGGTGATTATCTGGAAGTCTTCATGGATGACTTTTCAGTTTTTGGACAATCATTTGACGATTGCCTCCAACACTTGGTCCATATACTCAGGCGGTGCATCGAGGTAAATTTGGTTCTTTCTTGGGAAAAGAGCCATTTCATGGTGCCTGAGGGAATTGTCCTGGGACATTTAATCTCGGAGAAAGGCATCCAAGTGGATCGAGCTAAGGTTAACCTGATTTCCAAGCTCCCTATGCCTAGCTAAATTAAGGACATCCGATCTTTTTTGGGGCACGTCGGTTTCTACTGTCGATTCATCCCTGATTTCTCAAAAATCGCGTGCCCCCTGACCAATCTTCTCTCTAAGGATGTGCCTTTCGAGATTTCCAAGGAATGCACTCAAGCATTTGAGATCCTACGTGACCAAGTCACCCAAGCCCCAATCCTACAGTCCCCTGATTGGTCTCAACCCTTTGAGATCATGTGCGATGCATCTGACTTCACTGTAGGAGCGGTTTTGGGGCAGAAAATTGACGGGAAACCTATGGTCATTTACTACGCCAGCAAAACACTGGATGAGGCTCAGCATAACTATACGGTTACTGAGAAAGAGCTGCTGGCTGTAGTATTTGCCCTGGAAAAATTCAGATCATACCTTCTGGGTTCCTGTGTTATCATATACTCGGATCACACAGCTGTGAGGCATCTCCTTGCAAAGAAGGATGCGAAACCTCGATTAATCCGATGGATCTTGCTGTTGTAAGAATTTGACCTCGAGATTCGCGACAAGGCGGGAAAGCACAATGTGGTAGCTGATCACTTGTTCCGCCTTCCTTCTAAAATTATTGATCCTTCCAGACCTATTACAGAACATTTCCCTGATGAGTACCTCCTGACTATCAGTACAAGTCTTCCATGGTTCTCCAATATAGTTAATTACTTGGCATCACATCAGATTCCACCCGATTGGCCGAAGGCCAAAAAGGACAAATTACGCTCCGATGCCAAGTATTACCTATGGGAAGATCCGTATCTATTCCGCATTGGTGCTGATCAGATAATCCGACGATGCGTCACGGAAGTGGAAATCAAAGACATACTCTCATTCTGCCATGACCAGGCATGCGGTGAACATTTTTCTGGACATAAAACTGCATTGAGAGTCCTCAAGTGTGGCTTTTACTGGCCCACAATTTTCAAGGATGCATACGATCACTGTAAGGCATGTTCCCGTTGCCAGACTCTGGGCAACATGAGCCATAGAGACATGATGCCTCTACAGCCGATCTTGGTATGCGAAATTTTTGATATTTGAGGGATTGATTTGATGGGACCCTTTCCGACCTCGGATGGCTTCGAATACATCTTACTCGCAGTTGACTATGTTTCCAAGTGGATAGAAGCCATTCCGACCCGAACCAACAATCATAAAGTCGTTATAAAATTCCTTCATCAAAACATTTTCTTGAGGTTCGGGATTCCGCGTGCTATAATTTCCGACGGAGGGACCCATTTTACAAACGTTCAGTTCAGGTCACTGATGACCAAATACGAGGTGTCACACCGAATCTCTACTCCTTACCACCCCCAAACTAATGGTCTAGCTGAGCTATCTAACCGAGAGATCAAGAAGATCCTTCAGGTTATTGTTCGACCTGATAGAAAAGATTGGTCTTCTCGGCTTTCGGAAGCATTGTGGGCCTATAGGACCGCCCACAAGACCCAATTAGGAATGTCTCCCTTCAGACTAGTGTACGGGAAGGCATGTCACCTCCCCGTCGAATTGGAGCATAAAGCCTATTGGGCAGTACGGACCTGTAATCTCGACCTTTCTAAGGCTGGAACCCACAGAAGACTTCAAATGAGCGAGATCGATGAATTACGCCACGACGCGTATGAGAACTCGCGAATTTACAAAGAACGGGTTAAAGATTTTCACGACAAACACATTTCTAGAAAGGTCTTTCATCCTGGTCAAAAAGTTTTAGTCTTTGATGCCCGACTCAAATTATTCCCAGGAAAGCTAAGATCCAAGTGGGTCAGACCCTACCTAGTCCGACAAATCTTCGGAAATGGAGCCATTGAAATCAGCCCACTCAGCCACGATTCTGAACCCTTTGTCGTGAACGGTCAGAGACTCAAGCCATTCATTGACATGATCGATATAGATTTGGCTGAGTCATCCTTTACCCTCCATTCCTCTTGAGCTCATTGCGCCCAGTCGATGGCGTAAAACTCAGCGCTTAACGGGAGGCAACCCGTCATTCTTTGAAAAACCCGAAACCGTTTCTGACATCTCTATGCGGAACTCATATTGTACTTTAGGGTTCATCCATTAGAACAGCCGACTTCACCTCAGGTATACCTACCCGAGATTAGAAATTGTTCGCAACAAGTCACTTCGACCCATTCACTCACCACACACCTATCCTAATACATGAACTAAGCTGAATTCGAACCCACCTAATTTACAATGGGGACATTGCAAATCTTAGGCATGGGGGGGATATGAAAGTGCAAAATGTCAGAAAATTCATATCAAGAAAGGGTTTCACAAAAAAAAAAAAAAAAGAGACTTGATAGAGAGGAGGAATAATTCAGGGTCATACAAATGAGAGGAAGAAAAGAAAGAAAAATGACAAAAAGGAGCATAAAATGAAAATGAAAAGAAATAGTCATTAGTAAAAGGTTAAGGGGTTAACTGAAGTTCTAGACCAAAAAAAAAGAAAAAAGGAAAAGAAAAGTGCTATGGAGACATAACAAGAGATTAACGGGAATGCTGGTCATAGGCCTCTTGGGCTAGATTTGTTAGCTTAAAAATTCGCGTATCTGTTAAAATCTGGATAATCCTCAAGAAGTTGAGGAAAATGCGAAACTTAAGTATTAGGTCTAAGGCTTATGAAGTATTCGGCCTCGTTAACTGACCTCCGGTTTGCAGGATTCGGTAACCTAAGCACCCAAATTCACACACAGTCTGGTTCAGTGCGCATAAACATCCAAATCACGCGAAAACCATTTAATGTTCTGAAAAAGTCACCTAGATTAGGAGCAGTCAATCAACACAAATTGATTTGGACGAGTTCCCAGCGCGGAGAGGCGGGAAATTCCCCTCGAAGATGCGTAACAACATATCGTCTCCTCGGTGCTTGTCTCTTAGGATATTTAAATATCCTACTGGGGGCATGTAAGCACTCTGTTGGTTCAGATACCATGGGCGGCATTATCACGAAATGTCGATCGCCAGGGTCTGGATTCGGCCACGGAACGCCATGGGCGGGATTATCTCGAAATCTCGAAAGCCAGGGTTCCGGGGGTTGCCATGGGCAGGATTATCTCGAAATCTCGAAAGCCAGGGACCCTTGAGGATTGATGATGGGGACGAGGAATCCGATACAGACCATGTTGAGAAGCTAATCCGAAGCTAGAAATAAAAAGAAAAGAGAGAGAAAAGCTCTCCAAACAAATAAATCTTCTATCTCTCTCTTACAAAAAAAAAACGCACTGTAAACTAAACTTAGGCTAAAAATGTCTCAAGCACAGGTGCTTTAACCACGGAGTCCAACAAACCCTACGATAGTTTCTGTGGGCCGTAGAAACCTTTGCGGAGAACTGAGGCTAAAGCAGAACAGGTCCGGATTTTGGTTGGTACTTGAATACCTCCAGGCCTATTGTCGGCATTCCTACCTAATCACAAAAGAAGAAGCACTTATCATTATTGACAAACATTCAGGGTCTAGAACGGAAGTTAAAACCTTGAAATTTTGCTAAGGGACTAGAAAAAGCTAGACATGGGGGTATGATGAGAGCCTCATCATGAGCCATAACTAGCTCATTTTGACCCAATAAAGAAGATAAAAGCTCCTACATAACCTAGAAGAAGGCTTAACTGAAGGAACAAGTGCACTGAGAAGAAAACATGAAATAAAGGTTAAAACAGCAATTTTACCATTGCAGTATATAAACGGGATTTCTCAGAATCAAAACATAGGTCAAATGGTCCAAATAAGATAAAAAGAGGGTTGAGTCAATCAGAAATGGGTTTATGTGCAAACTAAGAATTAAATGACACTTGGTAACCCTAAAACAGACCCGCTTAAATTAACAAGGTTCCGGTCAGGATAAAAATCGAGTAAACCCTCTAAAAATCATGGAAAACATCCTCTAGGGTTTAGAACACTTAATTTGGCCTTTGGAACATAGTCTGACCTAGATTAGGGTCCTAGCTCCTCAATTAACCAAATTTGGGTTTTTACGCAAAATATCCAGTCAAAAGAGTTCAAACCTGAAATCCAACTTCGCCATTGGATTCCTTAGGTCCAAATTAGGTTTATACCAAAATTTGGACCTAAGGGGAGGTCATCTTGACCTACTTTACAATTTAGTACACCCAAATCACAAATAGGTCCCTATCTTTTGAATATCCTTGCAAAGAGCCCCCCAAGTTCATCGCCTCCTTTGCAATCCGGTCCTGCCGCCATTGTTAGGGCAGAGCCAAGCTCCGGCGAGGTTCAGAGAGGGATTGCTCTCTAATCCCTCAGAGATTCCCTCCCAGAAATGGAAGGGGGATTCTCTGAGGAATTCCCTTCCTTCTAAAGCCAATTACAATCGCTGGTTGAACCCAATCTCTCGTGCGAACGCACGAGAGATTTGGGTATCCACCTTCCTTCCAACTTCGGCGAGTCGGCAGACCTAATTGCACGCTCTCCACGCGCTGATAGGAGCGGCCAGCACCTATAAAACACCCCCCAGACCCTGCCGCAGGACCCAAGCCTGATTTTGACGGAGATCCCCTCCAAATTCCCTCTCTCCCATCTCCGGCCAAATGACCCGCAAGCTCCGGCGACCTCCTCCCCTCTTTCTCGTCGCTCTGCTGCCATACCAGCAGCAGAGTCCTCTCCGCCTCTTCCTCCCGCGTCGCGCTGTACCCCGCGTGCGTGCTCCTGACCTCATCTTCGTCGCCGCTTCCTCCCTCAGGGTCTTTCTTCCCCGACGACGGTAGTTACGAGCCGTCCTCTCCACCGCCTCCCTTCATTCCAGACAACCCCAGATACATTCTCCATCCTCTCCTCTCTCTTTTCCCCCTACTATTTTACTTGATTACCCCTCGACAGTACCTAACCACCTCCATCGTTCTCGCTTCCGACCGCCCTCTGGCGAGCTGCCCACACCACTCCGCCCCTCCACACGGCTCGCCAACCCCCTCGTGAGCTTCGCCTCACCACCAGGAACCCATTCCACCCCATCACTGCCACTCCAGAACTCCACAAGCACCCCCCGACCAACCCACCATCTCCGGCCACAGGTTAACCTAGGCACGCACGCCTAGGCCGACCTGCAACCTGCAGCATCGCCCACCGCCTTCGTCGTGCTACGGCGAAGGTTTCCAACTATTTTGATTGGGCCAATAGGCCGTTCTGTTGGATGTCAGGTGTACGCTCCGGCCGCCATTAACAGCCAAAGCAGCAGGGAGCTTGGAGCAGCTTCGGCCATCAGGCTTCCCAGGCTGCAGGTGCAGCAGACTCTCGCGAAGGTCTCGAAGCGAACGAGGCCAGCCGGTCGCACAGAGGAGCCATCAGCTTGGGCAATCGAGTGACGAAAGCTCTGCTGGCGCACGTGAAGGCAAGACCGACCAGATAGTCCCACATCGTGGGATTGCAAAACTCAGGTATCATATAAATTGTTTTTGTGTTTTCTTCTTACTGCCTCCATAAGCACAGGGGTGAGGTCCCTCACTGCGCCCACACGCCTCGTCCGCGGCTTGACGTCGCGGATCTGGCGGATCCGACCCGACCTAAACCTACGCACTCCTCGTGCATCACCACTTGCTGGTGCGCCTGGTCCCGGGTGCGAATCCGACTTGACTACCCGTGTGGCTCTGGGAGAGCGTGCTTGAGTGAACTGCTTCAGAAAAAGAGAGACGCTTGGGTAGAGGGACGGGGGTAGGTTTTTGCTACTGTGTGGTGTGTGCAGGAAGGAAGAAGTGACCGAGGCAGCGAACACTTAGCAGCTGAAGAACAGGAAGAGAAGAAAGAAGAGGCTGTGTAGCAGTGAAAGGAGAAGTCTTCGCCGAGAAGAAGAAGAAGAAGGAAGACAAGGCAGAAGAGAGAGAAGAACAAAGAAGAGGCCAAGTGAAGACTGCAAAGAGATCAGAAGAAAAAGAAGAAGAAAGAAGAAAGGCAAGGCAGGAGAAGAAGGAAGATACAGAAGCAGAAAGGAGAAGAAGAGAGAAAGAGAGATCACATTTAAGACGTCTGATACAGAAATCAGACGTCCAATTCTACTTTTTTTTCACAAATCCTTTTTAAAATTCTCTCTTTGAATAAATTATATTTGCATTTAATAGTTGTATTATTTGATTTTACAAAGTATTGAGATTGCTCCCCGTGTTTGACCTCGGATGCTCTAGTTGTTCGAGTAATAAAATTCTTTATATTTGTTTAAACGTTTTGTCGGTTATACTACAACGTAATACGCTTTAAATCCGCACAAAATCGTTGAGAACACGGATTATCCTGAATCCTGGGAGATACCTCTTCGGTTAGATAACCCTACCATGATAAGGGAAGTAGGTCCATTTGAGGACGTGGATGTTGAGGCAAACATTACATGTGACACTACGAATCAGTCTAGGCCACTTCCCATTGTAAGTGAACCTGTGCTAAGGCCAACATCTTCTAATCTACACTCTTCTTCTTTCACCTACATCCCTAATGCGGATGCTAGAGATTCTGAGATGACACTTTCTATCCCAGAAGTAGCAATGGATGACTTGACCGAAGAAATAAATATGCTACCTGAGGCAGCAATTATTGAGGAGCCCAACGCATACGAGGGTGAAGCTTTGAGCAGAATGAGATGGGGACTTACCTACCATCCTAGTCAGACTAATGGATAGCTCGACTCGGAGCCAGAAGGGTCAGACTCTGATGAGTCAGAGATGAGTATTGATGAGGATGAAGTGATTTCTGACAAGGATTTCAGTGGCCTTCCCACTGATCTTTTACTTTCACGAATACCCCCATATGACCCAGAGCCTGGAGAGGGCATGATCTTTGATGTCAATTATTATTATGAAGACCCCTATGACTTAGATTTTGGTCCTGAGATACATTTTGATCCACTCCCTCAGCAACTTCCTACTGAATTTTAGGACGTGATAAATCAGCTGAATCAACATCATGACCCCCTCCTCTGATTATCCTCTATTTTCCACCACCACTCCACACTTTCTTGTAGTTAGACTTTTTGGAGTAGGGGTGCACAATCAGTTGGTTCGCATCTCCGGACCACTGATTCTAGGAGCATACAAGTACATCTTTCTCTTAATCTTGACTGGCTCCTATGCTAGAACTGATACATTTGATTGAGTTTTCACCTAGTTGGAGGCGTTAAACTCAGCATCTACCCCACATTCTACCATCACCTATACATACCATTTTTATACATAGCATATTTTTCTTTTAGCATATTTCCTTTTTGCATATTGCATACTGTTAGGTTGGCCGGTGCTGAACGTTAAATTCCAGGTGATTTCTACCTATTTACTCCCTGTTGTATTTATCTTCTTTTATATTCATGCATGAGGACATGTAAGAACTTAGGCATGGGGGGTAAATACAACAAAACTGAAAACTTTTATGCCAACATTTAGGAAAACCTCGGAGCTACATGTCAAACGTACTTTAGGACCCTAAATAAATGAACAACCGGCTCCACCTCCAATGCTTGCATTGGAGCTAAAAATCGTTCGCAACAGCCACTTCCGACTCACTCGCTCACCTTTTGTTCTAAATTTAGGGTCAAGCTGAATGTAACCTGAAAAGGAAATTTCATGAAGTATGAATATAAGAGGTTACTTGTTTATAGCATATATATATACATAGTGCATCCATGAATAAGATTATTTTATTAAGAGAATGCATTAGGGATTTTATCCTCTAGTTGATTCCTGTAATCTGGAATCCAGTATAACTTTTCACACATACGTAGAATTTACAATGGATTTACGGTGAAGGCTGATAAACGTCTTTAGTCTGTCGAGAAGAAGCAGTGCTTCTTTTCCTGAACCCTTGGACAATATTTTGGGAACTAGGTAGATTTTCTTCCAAAAATCCACCAAATAGTGTGAGATGAGAATAGAAAGTACTGCTGCTCTAAGATTAGTGCAAGAAATCTGGAATCCTACATAATTAGGTGATGATACTCAGAGATTAGGCATAGTTTTCGCTCTTGGTTCCTGCATATACATTTTTGTGTGAAATTTTGAGAGCCACCAAATAAGGCAAATACACGGAGAGCGAGTTTTCATAAAACTAAGGCTAAGGTGAATGGTTACAACCATTCTTTACGAAATCCTCGGCTGAAGGAGGGCATTAATGTTAAGGTCAGAAATACACCATCCTATCCGCCTCTCCCGATGTCGTGAGTAGGCCCTTTCACCAAATAAGCCACCTAATGTCTCTTGAGTACCACCAATCCCTAATAATGCCTCATCAATAAAGTTCATGAATGTATGCTAGCTTGTGTTGTGTTGAAAAAAAAAATTATACATAGAAAAAAATGAAAAGAAATGAAAAAGAAGAAAAAGTAAGAAAAAAAGAGTGTGTGAATATTTAGTGTTTATTTCAGTTGCATTGAGGTAATACTACCAAATAAATTTGAGATCCACCAAATAAGGCCTCAACCTATCTTTCTATGTTTCTGACTGCCTGAATACTGATTGAGGAATTCCGACTTAGTGTTAGGGTTATGGAACTCAATTAAAGTGTTGATGCCAAGTGAGACCACCAAATACGAATCATACGTGAGAATCTTGTGAGATTGTGAGCTTTAAGAAAGAAAAAGAACAGAGAGAGTAAGAGAGGATGAATACAAAGGAACAAAAAAAGTGCATAATTTTTCTCCTCTTTCGCTGAGTTAAGTTACTTGATAATCCGGAAATCTAGATTCCGAAGTACTAATCTCTATATAGCACCAACTGAGAGTAAGCCACCAAATAAACACTCGTATCCCTTAGACATCCTCTACCCAAGCTTAAAGCCGAGGTGGAATTCATAGAATATCTTAAATACCCCAAGTGAAGAAGTCCTCATATCCTGCTAGAATTTTACTAGGGGTCAAGTACAGGCTTTAGAGGTGAATTAGGTCTTTCACTCAAATCCGTTACAAAAGCTACGTAGCTACACTTTCACATTTGTTTGGATTTCTAGAGCATATGATAAAAACAAAAAGGAGAAAAATCTCTAGGCATACACTTGATAAAATAATCAATCCCTTAGGAACCCTTCTGCGAATAATTTAGTTTTGCATTTGCTAGGGACTAGCAAAATTTAGGCATGAGGGTATGATTGCGCAGTAATTATAGGTCTTAATTGTTCATAATTAGGCTAAGACTTAGCATAAGTTAGGGTAGTTCATGCATGCATAAGCATTATTTTCATATTTACTGTTCCTCCTATAGCTATGCATAGAATAATGCTATAATATACCTATTAGGTGCATTATATAAATTGCAGGAAATAAGAAGCTCGGGAGCTGGATCTGAGACTAGAATTGAAGCTAGAGTTGCAGCAGAGCTGGAGCAGCAGACCAAGAATAAGATGTAGTAGACAATAATGTAAGGGGTTGAGGTATGCTATTCTATTAAGTAGGAATAAAGCAGTAAACTACGAAGAACTTAGGTCCATCCTAACCCTAGAACAGCCTAGAAGCTTCCCCAAGCCTTAGCCACCCCTAGTACATCACCTCTAGACCTCCCTAAGGACCTAATTATGTCCTCACTAAACCTACTTGACTTAGATCCTAGTCAATTCCATCAACCTATTCAATTGGACTCATTGAGTCCAATTGAGCCCTGATCATAGCACACACTGTCCAATTGGACTCAGTGAGAGTCCAATTGACCTAGACCTATCTTAATTGAGTTGTTTTACTCTCAATTAGGGTTTCACACATCCAATTAAACTTGTATCAAGTTTAATTGCATTTTACCTTAATGAATTAGGGTTTACAACCCTAATTTGAGACCTACCTTGACCTAAACCCACTAGAACCTAACCTAATCAACCTAGCCACCTAGGTTTCGACTCACACACACCATCTACATGAAAATACCTAGCCTACAGTTCTCTAAAACTCTCTACCATGTGTTGTTGCCTTGGTTGCTAAAAAGAGCAACCAAGATGCATTCAATTTTTAGATCCACCAAATGTGGATCTAAAAAACCACCCATCCTTCCTCTCTCTTACTCTCCCATGAACTCCCACCATAGGCCTCTCTAGAGAGTTCCACACTTCTATAGAGAGGCTCCCTTGGGTCTACTTAAAGGACCTTTGGGTGGCCATTTATACCCATCTAGCCTTCCATCTAGTTTTAGCTTCATTCCACCTCCATTACTCCACCTCCATCTCCATGAGCACACCATGGCATCCCCATCACCTCCACGCCAAGCCTAGATCACCTCCAACTTCTCTCCAAGAGCCAGCCTAAGCACCATTGGCCGCTCCTCCTCCTCTCAACCAAGTCAAAGGCCATCGGAGCTACCTTCGAATGCCCTTCATTCTGTTAGCTAGATAAGTAGCGTAGTTCTTCATAGATTAATGCTTTATTACTGCTTAGTAGTGTAGATCCATATTCTTCCCCAATGATGCATGCATAACCCCCCATAAATTCATGTATGCAATCGTTTTCTGTTAGCTAGTTTATTGCTTTCAAGCTTTCCTGTACAAACTTTCCGCGAGCTTCACTCTGTAGCCACCATGATGCAATCAATGAAATCATCTTTTATATATCTCTATGTCTATGTGTGAAAATCACCATGAGTTGACTGCCATATTTCCATATGATTAAAGTTGCATGTGCGAAATTTATATTCTCTTGCAACTAAGCATGTCGTGCATCAATACTAATTATTGTAAACTGGCATGCATTTCTGAATAAGTAGAGTGAGCTAGATCGAATTCAAATCTGCATTTTCTAAATGCTTCTTAGAGACAAACGACCAGGACTCAAATCTCGTTATTTTATAAATTATTTTTGACGAACGATTTTGCGACTATACTATGACGAGATCTCTGTTTTCAAAACACATGCGAGAACCACCTCCTGTCAAGGAGGTGCTTGAAATACTGCATGCACCTATCCCTATGGTGCTTGAAACCTAGGCAGGGAGCCCTGGTTTTGTACATATCTTGGGTTAGGGACAGGTTGGGAGGGTAAATCTCCCTACGATCTATGCTCCTGTAGCAGCTGGTTCTATGTACTCTTAATGTTTTGAATTTGATCCTCCATTGTTTTCATGAATTTTAAATTGTCATAATTCAATTGACGCATAGATTCCTTCAATTATTCTCTCAACACCTCAAAAGAGTCAGCTTCACTTGGAGGGTGATTGACAACTTGATGCAGCGGCTGATAAGTAGAATGTGATTTTTGCTGAGACAGGAATGGCTGCTGCCTTGGGTATGTGTTTTGTGCATTCCCGAATTATCTGGTCTGGTAGTATAGATCTTGATTTGGTCTCTATGAGTTATCAGACCAGGAAAAGTTAGGATGCTGGCGCCAACTAGGATTATACATCTCTGAATATGGGTTATTACACATGAAACCTTGGATAGCGTTGACATCTTCGTAGGCTGAAGATGTCTGAGACGCATATTCGTCAAAGGAAAACACACTAGAATCATCATGAGGTGCATAACTTTGATTGTATGGCACTAGATCCAGATTATTCACGGGTTCTTGATATGCGAGAACTCAAGAAGATACATCTCGAGTGAGTAGATGTACTCAAGTAGGAAGGACTTGGGATGCGAAAGAAGAGTGGGATGCAGTTGAATTGCTAGGAAATCTAGGCCGAGCTCGAATCAATTCGTTAAGCTTCTTGTCGAGCAGATCCACCTTATCCATTTTCTTGGTGATAATGTCCATATCAGCTCAGGCAAATTTTGTGTGAGCTTTATGGACACTAACTCGTTGCTGTCTAGGTCACTGGAATTGGTTCATAGACGCAACATTTATTGAGTTCTTTGCTAAGGACTCGAATAGCTCGAATGCACTGTTTCATCCTTCACAAGGGAATTCCTGCCACTAGATGCATCGACTAGGTATCGATGTATGTCATCCAACCCATGCTAAAAGATTTGAACTAGGTGCCATCTGGGTACACCATGGTGCGGGCATTTACTTAGAATATCATGAAATCTATCCTAGGCATCATGCAATTTCTCCCCTGGTCCTTGGGAGAAAGTCGTAATTGAACGCCTCATTACATTTGTTCGACCAATTATGAAGAACTTTTGGAGGAATTTACGACATAATTCCGCCCATGTTCCAATCGGCCTCTCGATGGTTTTGAACCAATAAGAAGCTTTATCCTTTAGAGAGAATGGAAAAAGCTTCATAAGAACAATCCCTAAATCAACATTTCTAGGTCAAACTGATTCTACGATTCGACTCAGACCCTTGATGTGCTAAAAGGGATCCTCATTCGAGTGTCCATGAAAATGAGTCTAAATCAAACTTATTATGCTTAGCTTCAACTCAAATGCATCTCTACCTGCAGGAATTTGAACTTGAGGTGCCAAAATCATAACCGTCGAATCATAGAAGTCCTGCAGTTGTTCTTCGCGTGGTGGATGCTGCATTCTATCCAGTGTGGTGAGAATCCTGTCAATACTCTACTAATATTTCTATTTTGATTCCTCAACTCTGGCTTCTAGATGAGCCATTGGGTCTAGATTTTCGAGGCCCTGACCAAGTTCAGGACTAGGATTAGCCATCTCAGCTAATCGAGAGGAAGATGGGGTTTGGGAAGAAGAGTCGGGTGAAACGAAAAGTTGCCTTTGCCACCTCGAGTTTGGTTCCCAAGGTCCAACTAATTTAGGTCTTAAAGACCTTCCTTGCATACACCAACAACAAGGGTTGGTGTAGCTAAGTCAAACAAGGCTAAGGCATTGTTAATCAAATTGGTCCTTTAGAATCAGATGACCAGATATATTATTTAGGTTTAAATTGTTGAAGAAAATTCGTTGAGAAACTGATTGAAAATGATCCTTACTTCTGTTAACCTGGCCAATGTGTTACGAGGGGACTACGAGGAAGGTTCTTCCTTTGGCTTTTGCCTTCGGGTCCTTTATACCCCTTAGACGTGGTCATTTGACATTACCTCTCAGGCTTGACACCAGGTTTGGCTAAAGAGGTTGAGACCACCCAATAGTTAAAAGATTAATGCAGGTTAATTGATATAATTTTATGATTTTTTCTTAACCTTTTTCTTCAGTTTGGGTGTGTGGTAAGTGATCCACAAGGTGACTTGACTCACCGACTAATCACTGGACTTGATGGAGTCCAGGTTTGTCTAATGCGGTCTCTAAATGTGACCCTAAAGGTTAAACCTAAGGTTCATGTAATTTGACTAAGCAGACCGCAATTAGATTCAAAATACTCTCTAAGATATAATTGAAATCCAAATGATGCAAAAATTGACAGAAAGATTCATTTTTCAATAAGCTTTTCATAGAATATTTTTTTCATAAATTTTACTATCTCAAATAAATATATATGAATTTTAAGTAACAGGGGTCAGATTTGAGGTTTTTACCTTATGTTGGTTTTTCTTTTTGAAACAGTATCAAATACGATTCAAAAATTTGGGAAAAATATGGGAATGAAAGCTAACTTCATTATCTTTCAAACCCCACCATTTTTGGGCAATCCGATTCGTGTGCTATTCGAAATTAATTTTTGAAGATCAAAACAATCCAGATTTTAGTCTATTTGATCCTCGTGTACTTTGTGAATTTTTCAAAATTTTGCAAATTGAATTTTTTCATGGGAATGGTGGCATTAGAAAGATAATTTAAAAATTTACCACCTACCCAAATTTCAAAATTTTTTTACCACTAGAAATGCAAAAAATAATTTTTTAAATCCTTGTAAAAATTATGGTCAAATTTCAAAAAATAGTAATAAGATTTTTCAAGTATTTTCATTCCCTATTAAGCCTATTCGCAATTTTTTTTCCAAAGTAAAGCAAATCCTGACTACCTAAAAGATAAAATCCTTTTTTTTTTTTCAAATAACTCTTATCCTAATGCACAATCAAAACCTAATCTAAAATTCTATTGAGATAATTCTATGCACCTAATTTTTTTCACCCGCACTCGATGTGTGCGTGGATCCTCATTTCATACCTGCACCCTAAAGAAAAATGCACTAAATCAGATATTAAATTAGAAATCGCCTTGCCTCCTAAGCAACGACGTCAATTTGCTCGAGCATAAAATCGCATTTTAAGATATTCTTATCGTAGTATAGCACGAAAATATGTCAAAGCAAATAAAATGTAAGGAGATGGTGAGTCCAATCAAACTTAGGAAAGCATTAAAATGACTTGATTCAATCTAACTAGAACTAAACACTCAACAGGATAGATATAAAGAAACTCAACTTAATTTAGATAATAATTAGGCAATTGTTTCATTAGTTAAATGCTTGACAGGAACACTAACAAAAACTAACTAGAACTAAATAACTAGAATAGGCATTACTAGAACTGAACTACTAGAATAAATAAAAATAACTATCTAGTCTACTAGAATAAGGGTACCAAGGGTGGTCCTTGGTGGCCTTTGGAGAGGCGTGGAGTAGAAGCAGCGCTGCACCAAGGGTGACCTTGGTGGATGTCTCAGAGGAAGAGGGTAGAGGGGAACTTGAGATGTCTGGAGCAAGTGATAGCTCTCAAATGGGGGGGTCTAGGGTCCCTTTTATAGCCAAAGTGAGGGATAAAATAGGTATTTTGGGCCCCCAAACCATGTAACAGCCTTGGAGCAATCAGATCCGTCGATTGGGTGATCAATGGAATAGATTGTGCCTCAAAAGAGCCTCCACGTGCCTTCATCATGCAGATGCACCAGAATGCGCTACGTGGCACGTGCATGACTGCCCGATCCACCATGACTACCACCCTCGCGCGTGAGCGTGCATTCAAAATCATTCATTCGATCATAAAGATCGACGGCTGAGATCACTCACCGCATCACCTCTGATCTCCGCGTGCAACAACGCGTCTAACTATGCATTCGCATGATTGAATTTTAGCTGCGCGCGCCACCGCCTTGAATTTCAGCTCTTGGTGCCTCGAATGTGCATCACTCGTTCTCACGGGAGGGCGGTCTCCACTGTGCTACGGTCGCGGATTGTCACAGTTTGGTTTTTGTTCTCGGCCACCCTCAACTGTTGATCTTCCGTAGGCTGCATATGATGCTACGGGAGTCCGATTAAGATGATCTCAGAAGCGTTGGACTCCAATCGTTGTCCTGAACAGATTCGTACAGTTGGATTTATCATTTCCAGCCTCGAATTACTTGCAATTATTATCGCCTCTCAATTAGAACCTAAAATAGCATTATTATTTACAAAGCTAACAAATCAACTATGATGCAAAATATGCTACTCATGCATACATTATTTCTATGTTAAGTTAGAATCTAACTTAATTGAAGTAGATTATGTCCTATGATTACTGTGCAATTAGGCATACCCTAGAGAGGAGGAGAGCCCACGCAAAATGAAATAGAGAGGAGGAGAGGGACAACTAGGCTAAGGAGATAGGAGGAGGATGGTGGTGGTGCTCCAAGGAGGAAGGCACCATCTGCCTTGAGGTGGTGGAGGTAGAATGGCCGACCACCCAAGGTGGAGGGGGACGACCCTTGGAGGTGGATGGGAGGGTAGATCATTTGGAGGTGGAGGAAGGAGATGGTGGAATGAGGAATGAGGAAGAAGATGGAGGTGGCGATTCTTTGGAGTGGGTTTTTATAAAGACCTGCACTGTCATAAGCCTTTTAAGACGTCTAGACTATCGGTCAGATGTCTGGTTAGACGTTTGGACAGATTCCCAGACGTCTGGAAATTGAAATTTTGTGCAAGCCTTCACGTCTGCGCGCGGGCGACGCGCAAACAGTACACTCTTTTTCCTTCCCTTCTCTCTCTCCCTGCCTCCAGCGAACCCTAACCCACCAACCTTATAAACCCCCTCCCCCTCTTTCATTCTCCCCACTCCATCCACCTTCCTTTCTTCCTCTCCACCCCAGCGAGAGAGCTAGCGCGAGCGAGTGAGGAGATGAGGAGGAGCGGCGTGAGGAGAAGAGGAGTTGAGCTCGTGAGCTCGTGTGGGAGCTCACCGGAGGGCGCACCGCCAGAGCGACGCGTGTGGGAGGAGTGGGTCGGGGGAGTCATCCTCGACACTGCTGCAACTGGAGCTGCAGGCGAGGAGGCGAGCCGCGACCGCGCGCAGCGAGAGCGAGCGGGAGCAGGTTCTGGTTCTGGGTTTTTTCAAAATCAGACGTCTGAAGTGACGTCCAGACGACAGAGCGGACGTCTGGAGGCGGTTCCAGACGTCTGAAGAGAGGTCTTCGCGAAGGTACGTTCCCTTTGTGGATACGACCATGCAGGCCACTCCGCAGCTACGGTTTGTGTGGACATTTTGAGAAGATTTTGCTGGTGGCATGTAGGATTTGCTTCGGGAAGGTGTAGGGAATGCCTTCCCACTCATTTCGGATGTTTGGGCGGCTTACCAGATGGCTGGAAGCACTTCCCGACGTCCGGAGAGGAGGTTGGACATCTGGAGCTGGGTCCAGACGATTCAGAAGAGTTTCTAGATGTCTGGGGTCGACACAGAGCTTGAGGTGTGTTTCTGGACACTTTTAAGATGTCTAAACGATGTTCTAGATGTCTGATTTGAATCAGTAGCCCTGTTTTTGACCCATCTGGGGTCCATTTGAGGTCCGTTTTACGCAAATAAGATACCGATGTTTTCCTTGTGAGTTTCTCTATTTGTTAGAAGGCTTTCTATACTATTCTGAATGTTCCCTTGTGATTGCTCCTTGTTATAGGACTTAGTTCCGTTGCAGGTTAGGGGGTTCTAAGACACGTGAGCTTGCCGTTCGAGCCCCCACTACTCCTGGGTTGTCTGGTAGAGTAGCTTTCCCTAAATTAAATACAAACTTGAATGCATGTGTGGAATGAATGATTAGAAACTAGGATATGGCATGAATCCTAGGACGAGAAACACTTGAAATGTCTGTATGCGTGTTTGAATTGCAGTCTTGAATGAGTAGATAGAAAATAACTGCCTGTTAATAAACAAGAGCTGCCTGTGAAATATGAATTAACTATGCTAGTGAAACAATTGCATTTAACCTTACCTGTTGTATATGTTAAATGCTAGAATACGAGTTGCATGTGTATAACCTTAGAATGGAAACGTGAATGATGAAAATACGACCTGCATGTGTATACCTTGAGAATGGAAACGTGAATGATAGAAATACGAGTTACACGTATATAACCTGAGAATGGAAATGTGAATGATGAAACCTGGTACGGAATGATATGAGGAATATAAGCATGAACCCTACGGGAAAATTAAGAGTAGAATTCTTGGAAATAAACGAATGGATCTGAAAATGTGACGGAAAGTGTGCTAGCCCTTGAGTACGTGGTACCAAGGGGAGCGCATGTTCCCATTTAGTGTAGAGGGGAGCTTGCCGCCCTTCGGGTTGAGACCCGGGGTGGGTTTGGTCACTTTGCACCGACTTCGTGGCCCTTGCGTACACTGTACTAGGGAGAGTTACTAATGTATGAAGAGAGCTAGCCACCCCACGGGGCCCAACGTTCAGCTAGCCACCCTACACCGACTTGTTAGGCCCACTGGGCAAACCAGGGTAGTCAGGCGAGGGTGCGCGGACTATGGAGGGGCGAGACCCCTGTTTGGTTCTTAGGAGCTGGACCCCTATTACTGAGAGGGCTAGGCCCTATACTGCTCCGTGCTGTACCTGGGCTCACCCGTTAACGAAAATGACTGACCGCGTGCTAGTGTGGGGTAGCTACTCGTGCGCTTATCGTGCGTGCCATAGTCACCGTTACGTCTGTCCATGACCTTGGGGTGGTTGAATGGGTGTAGGACCGCCACGGGGGCTCTCCCGGCCAGGAGAGCACCACGTGCGACTTCTACTATTCGGAAAAGACCGAGAAACCTTCGAGATCAAGAAAGAGATCTAATAAATAAACCAATGGGTGAAAATGAATAATTTGTGAAATAAAGTAATTAGAATAAACAGATACCTGTTCATTTTTACTGCTTTAGTTAGTTGGTTGCCACTCTACTCAACATTAGCTGACTTTGTATACTCATAACCCTTTTCAGGTCCGGGTGTTGAGCAGCTCGAGTCTCCGGTTGCAGAGGGTGCTGGACCCAGTAGAGCCCAGTAGCAATAGTCTACTATTGTAGTACCTTTTTGTTGTAGTGAGTACAGACTCTTATACCTTTACTTTTCTGTACCTTTACGTTCCTGTACCTTGCTATTGTTTACTGTTGTGGTGGTGATATGTACTGTAGCAGTTTTTACTTTTTTTACTATTGTACTCTTTTACTGTTAATTGTTTAGTATAGTGAATGTGGTTTACTTTCTTATTTTTTGGTTATTTCTCGTTGGACGACTAGGTCTTAGGATCAGTCGAATCGGGCTGGTCTCGCGTCCTGTAGGGATTCGGGAACTGGATCGTAACAGTTTTTAAGCTGGAGAGGGTCAAGTGCCACCACCTTTGGTGGCTTGGTTCGGGGTGTGTGCGTTGAGTTGGGTGTGTGTGTGCATGTGTGTTTAAATTTTGTAGAATAGCTTATAGAATTTAGATGGGCTTGGGTTAGGTTAACCTAGTCTAGGTGGGTGTGACCCTAATTGGGTCTACCTAAGGCTAATTAAATCTAAGAGCACTTAGTTGGATCTAAGTGAGCTTAATTAGGCAGTAGTGAACCTAATTAGGTTTAGGTGGATCTAATCAAGTCTAGGTGGACCTCATTAGGTATAGGTGAACCAAATTAGGTAGTGGCTAACCCAATTGAATTAGGAAGAGTCAGTTTAGGTCACCTCTAGCCTAATTGGAAATCTAACAGGGGAATTGGGCTATGGATAGTAGAATTGGGATATTGGTAGGTAGATTGGGATAATGGATAGTGAGGATAGGGTCATGAATAGTGCTATCCATGTTTTAGGTTATAAGATTAGGTTACCCTAGGTGGAGGTGATTCTGGGTTTGGGATAAGCTACCCTAGGGTTTTAGGAATAGGGATAAGGTTATTCTCCTCTCTTTTTCTTCATTTTATGCTAGTTTCTTTCTCTCTCTCTAGTCTTCCGCCTTTTATTCCATGCTTCTTATTCTTCTCTCCAGCTGTCATTAGTCTTCTCTGCTTTACTTTATTTTTTATCCAAGTCAAGATCATCACCTAATCTTCTTATTGGCTGCAAACATGAATAACGCATTAAATAGAAGGGTAATCTATCATTATTTTATGTACTATTGTATAAAATGATGCAATGCATGATATGCTAAATATGGATGCAATATGTACAATGTAGCTAGGTTTCTAACATTATTAAGTTAATTAAGACCTATGATTGCTATGTAATTATACTCCCATGCCTAAACTTTGTTAGTACCTAGCAAAAATTACATAAATGCTTTGTCTCCAACTAAAGTTTCGTAGATTAACTAGACACTTATTATCAATTAAATTTCAGAGAAAAAGTTACGACTCTTATTTCAATGGGTTACAGTGTTAAGGACGGACATTTAGACTCGAGTGGGTAAATCTTTGTCTCTTTTAAGCTTTAACCTCTAGTTTTCGAAGACAGATTTCTTAGGCTTTACTGCTAACTTAAGGTTTGGTAACTATGAGTTTAAAGTATTCATGCATAGTGTAATATATTCTACTTACAAGCATCCAATGTTGTAAAAATCTAGATCTCAAGGCATCGAAATTCATTCCTAGTCATCCTGATTTTCACCTTTAGTTTGGCCTTTCTCAGAATTAATAGCTTTCTCCTCACCTGTTTCTATACTGAGGTCAACACTCATTGGCTTATATTTCCTTGGCTGGACACTAGGTCTCTTTTCCTAATGTTTTTCTTCTCCATATTTTTTCTTTTTTATTTTTTTTTTCTATTTTCGATTTTTAGGAATGATAGGACACCCATATGTAGCGAGGTGTCGATTTATTTGAAGGGTAGAATCCATTTGTAGTGAGATGCTTTTATTTGGTGGAATGTCACCCATTTATAACGAGGTGTTTATTTACTTGAGCTTTCCTAACTTCTCTTTTTCTTTTCTTTTATTCTCCAATTCATTTTTCTAGGTGAGTGGCTCATCTTTCATCCTTTCAAGAACTACCCTGCGGAGATCCTTGGGGTGAAAAGGAAATAAACCCAATCCTAGTGATATTTGTGCTTTCACAGTTTCAAATGCCTAAAGGTTAATTTTAATGTGTGTGAGTTTTTGACTGCTTAGGTTACTAATATCATGCCCCAATAATCTTCCCGACGAATCAGGATTGGATCACAGGGTATGCCAACGTTAGGGTCCCAACTACTAGGTAGTTTAGGTTATAATTGTAGTCCTACCAACTAGGTAAGACTTAGGAAAGTTGATCTTTTTAAATAAGTCGTAGAATTAAAACCTATCGAAAATTCGGCAAAGTTTCCCATGTTTATCGGATATTTTCCCCAAAACCTGGACCTATAAGTTGTACCTGTGCATGCATACCATAATAAATATAAGTGGGTACACCCCACAACCACATCACGAAACAAGTAAAAGAGGTAAAACACAAGCGGGCACACCTTGCCACCCAAAGTGATAGTAATAGAGAAAGCAACAAAAACAATGCTTAAAGGTAATCAGCACATCACTGCAACCGCCACATAGCCATACCGCCATCGACTAACAA
The DNA here is from genome assembly GCA_037157565.1 of Thalassia testudinum. Classification (NCBI taxonomy): domain Eukaryota; kingdom Viridiplantae; phylum Streptophyta; class Magnoliopsida; order Alismatales; family Hydrocharitaceae; genus Thalassia; species Thalassia testudinum. Next base: position 51,392,073 of record JAZHRO010000035.1, on the reverse strand, counting down.
CTTACATGCACAAGTGATTTACACAAGAAGTCTACTCAAGCCATCAACAATAGAAACCAAAAAAGTGATTTACATTGGATGCTAGTAGTCTACTCAAGAAAAGACAGAAGTGAATACTCTTTCATTTACTCAAGTTAGCCTGGGCCCAACTTCCGCGTGAAGTATTGCTTGACCACAGCAACGGATACCTGAAAATGGGTCACGAGAGTAGGGGTGAGCCAAGTGGCTCAGTAGGGACAAGATACGTGTAACAATAGAACAAAGAAGGGAAGTGTGTGGATTTCTGCCCTATAAGCCAACCACAAGCCATTTTTCCTTGTACTTAACCTTGGTAACTTAACAAGCTAACCACAAATCTTTCCTCATTTACCATGATTAACCCAAGTTTCATCAACACTACAGGCTAGCTACAAGCCCCTTTTTCCCTTATTTACCAGGATTTACACACGATTATTGAATTTATTTATTACATGGTTTCTTCTCTCACTCACCTCAGAAGTCAAATTCTGGAAAATCATCCCTCTCTACTAGAGGAGATTGACACGTATCCTTCCCTCGAATCCCAGCCTAATAGTCTCTCCCTGGCAAGGGGAGGGGCTAGTAGAGCTGGTAACCCTTGTGAAAGGCATACCCATTCTTGAAGTATCGAGAACATTGCTGACCTCAGCCAAAAGAGTTGGGCCTCTTTGGAGCTACCTAGGTCGATGCCTTGCGACCGCGAAGAGCAAGCTCAATTCGTGCCCTACAAGGTCCAGTCACAGATCATTCTAGAATAGAAGTTGCAGGGTTGGTCAAAATTGTCGGGTCACACCAATGCTCCTACTAGAAGAGTGGTCTCCGAGTGTACCCTCTCAAACTACCATCGAATGAGGTTTCAGCCAAACTCCTCATGGTACCTCGAGGTCCTTTGCTTACATGAGTGCCTAACGAACCTCTAGCTGTGAGTACCAAGTACCCTGGCATCTTCCACTGTGCATGAGAACACCTGCCCAGCCTAGAGCTATGAGTACCTCCACATCAAGTCGGATTCAGGTACTTCCAAGTACCTTAACTCGGAAATAGCCCATAGCTCATTGCCGTACATGGGAACCATCTGAGTTCTGGGGTAAATCTTAGGTAGCCTCTAGCTACCACACATCCTCAGGCTTCTAACCTGAACAATGAACCCATGGTTTACAAGTCAGTGGATGTAGCCCTGTGAGCTCAACTAGTAGACTTACTCATCTTTTAATCCATTTTGAATTCAGTGTTAAGAGTGGAATCTTAGGGACCTACTGGATCACCTGGCATCTGACCTCATACCTTAATATCCAAGCTTCCTTTTTAAACTCATAACAGAGTTGCCAAGATTCGATATAACAAGTCTCAATTGAGATTTAGCCTATTATATTTTGGCTTTTAATTTGTCACCTTAGGGGTTCCCATACAAATAACATGCTATGCCATTGTCAACATGGGTGGCACTTAAGCCTTCAAGTCTTTTTTATAGTTATTAGTATATTAGCTTTTCCTCTTATTTTCCCATTTCTCTTCAATAAATTAGGGCAAGAATTAATAACTACATCATCAATTCCAATGCACCACTACTGATTCTAGGTGCCCACTACTGTTGATGAGTTAAATCAGGGTTTTAGAATCACTTCATTGCAATATAGTCGAAATAGCGCGCGAATAAATACAATTTATAACTCAGAATAAAGAAATGAAGTCCGAGGTCAAACACAAGGAGCAAGTATAGCAATTAATCTCAAAGATGACCATAAATATGAGCAATTATAACAAGAATAATCAAGAATGATATATCAGAAAATTCAAGTTTGAAAGTGTAAAAAGATTAGAGTAAAATGGTGATTTGAATCACCAAATTACTCTTTAAGTTTTACAAGCACTTAATATATGAACGTTTAACCACAGTATCAAATCCTCAGAATATCAGATGTCAGAATAGGTGCTCAGACGCCTTAACCAGCAGAGGCAAAGGCCTTCTCTTCTTCTCTTCAAGTCATGCACAGAGGCAAAGGCCTTTTCTCTTCAAGCCTCAGGGAGAGGCACAGCAGCCACGCACAACAGAGGCAAATGCCTCTTCTGAATTCTTCTAAGTGTTAGAGAGTTAGAGAGCGAGGCAAAACCCCCCTCTCTTTCTTTTCTTCTTTCTCTCAAACCCGACTAATCGGGTAATCAGACCAGGGACCAGACCCACCTGCGTGGTGTAGCAGGTGAGGAGTGAGCGCGAGGAGGCACGTTAGCAGGGACCTGACCCCCAGTGATCTTGGGCGAACAGTTGAGAACACAAAATCCACTTATGCACTGCAGAGAGCTCCCAATCCCACGATGAGGGACTATTGTGTCCCTTGTTCTTCGCATGCGATTAGCGGCTGAAGGCTTGTCCAATTGAGGGTGAAGGAGCTCTTGAAGCTCCTAATTGGAGGCCTGGGTCTCTTCCTGGGTTGGTTCCATGTCACCTGGGGCAACGACTTGGTCTTGATGTAGCAAGAACACGGTGTTGAGCTCTCTTGAAGGAGCTCGTTAATGGCGGCGACAACCTGTGAACCTGAAAGGGAAAGTATGGCCTTGTTAGAAAAGCTTAGGAGATGTGCACAGATGTGGTGAAGGCAGTGGTGGCGGTGGCGTGGCGTGCGAGTGGTTGAAGATGGCTAGCAGAGGCGAAATGTGAAGGCGAAGGTGGTTGTGTTCAATGGAGGGATAGGGCGAGAAATCCCCTCAATTTATTGAGGGGTTTTGCTTGCGTGGATGTGGCGGAGCTTTTGGGAGAGGTGGCGTGATGAATGGTGGCCTGTAGTGGCCGTGTGAACTCGCCGAAAGTATGCTAGCGAGGTGGAAGATGAAGTCGAAGCAGGCGTGTGAGTGGTCGAAGGAGGTATCTGGAGTTGTTGTGATGATCAGTAGGAGGAGCTAAGGCATCGATGAGAGTAGTTAGCAGATGAGGGGGAAGTGGAGGACACGTCGGCTGTGATGGGCTGACGTTGGAGAAGATGAACGCTCCGGGAGAGGGAACGGCGACGAGGAGGAGGTTGGAGGACACCGCGCAGGTATGGTGAGGTGCAATTTGAATCGAGGAAGAGGAAACTGCCACCTATTGTACGTGGTAGCCAGCGAAGTAAACAGAGGAAGGTGGTTGCCGGAGACGAGTTAGAGTAGGCCGGAGGTGGAGGAACGAAAGATGTTTGTGGCCTAAAAACTCGCTAAGGAGGTGAGACAGGCGAGGGAGGTCCTTTATAGCGCTTAGGAGAGCTCTAGGACAGGAGACAAGCTTCGTTAGCTTGCTTAGGATTCAAGAAGAACCTCACTGATTTCGTGGGTTCGCACACACGAATCAGAGGGATTTAGGAGTTAGAACCGATCCCAATAGGTTTTACTTGGTATGAACATCAATCCCACCAAATTTGGTAGGATTTGATTACCATTTGAGTGGGATTTGGCTTGGTCAAAGCGTACTTGGAGGTCGGTTGACCTCCAATGGCGGCAGAATCCAATTTGTGAAGAAGATGAAGTTGGGGGACTTTTTGTAAGAATTTCAAAAGTTGAGGGGCTTTTTGCAAGAAAAAGAGTCAAAATAGGATTAAAATGCAAACTAGGTCAAGATGATCTCAGATTGGGCCTAAATTTTGGCGCAAACCAAATTTAGACCCAGGAAATTTGATGGTAAGGTTAGATTTTGGTTTTGACCAAGTTTAACTGGGTAATTTATGTAAAAACCCAAATGAGGGCAACTACCTGTCTGAGACTCTGTTTTAGGTCAAAATGAGTTTAGATGGTCAAATCAAGGATACCAAACCTTAGAGAATATTTTTATATGATTTTTAAAAGATTTAGATGAATTTTATCCTGACCAAAATCTCAGTTAATTAAGCAGGTTTGTTTTTAGGATTTCAGATGTCCATTAATTCTTGAAATGCGTGAAAACCCGTTTTGTTCTGCATAAACCCACTTATTAGACATTAATGACCATTTAACCTTTAATAAACCCTTAATATACCCTGTGGTTATTCTGTATTTATGGAATGATGTTAATTTTGTAGAAATAACTTTGTATTCTTCTCTTTTTTTGAAAATAAGATAATGTGCCCTTAGAACCTTCTGATGAATATGCAGGAGCTTTTATTAGCCTTATTAGACCAAATTGAGCTAGTTATGGCTCATAATGGTGTTCCCATCAACTACCTATTGGCCACTAGGTAATGTTGGTACGGTATTGATTCTCAAAACCGATGTGAGGCACCCTCTGTCCTCAAATCCAACATTAATCCATCTTGGGTTGATGGATGGTACTAATACTGATTCTCAGTATCGATATTGGGCATTCCCCAGATATCCATTATATGCAACTTAGGCCTAGGAAAATGGCCAGTACCGGTACTGATCAATCAGCACCATCTTGAGTCTAAAATAATGAAAGTGATTAATTTTGTCATAGTATAGTCATGAAATCCGACTTAAACAAAAATAATAACGAGATGGTAAGTCTCAATCGAACTCAAGGAGGCGTGATTATGAATTTTAAAACCAATTCCTAACTTGATTTACTAACTAGACCCATATTTTATTTGATAATAAAAACCTTCAATTTATTAACATATTCATAGAGGTACATGAGATTACAGTGCTAATTCTAGAGACATGCTTGATAACTAATGCTAGTTAGAATGAAACATAAAGAGAAGAATAGAGAAAGGAATGATTAGAAAGAAGGGTGTCGATGGTGCTCTGGCGGGGAGTGCAACAATGGCCTTAAAGCTTGATGGAGAAGGGAGCATGCCCAAGAGAGGGTGGAGATCCCTTCTTCTCCCTAGCCATCCTTGAGAAGCCTTTGGAGAGGAGCTTCTCTCCTTGCTAGCTATCCATGGAGGAGGAGGAGGAGTACCCTTGGAGAGGATGGGGGATAACCTTGAGGAAGGGAGGAGGAGAGAGCTATGGAGGTGGAACTCTAATGGTGGAATGAGGGAGGAGGAAGATGATGCGGGGTGGCCATTAGGGTGGGGTTTTTATAAGGATGGGAGAGGCGTTGGGTTGGCATTGGAAGGATCTAGATGGGGGGGGGCCATTAGGGTGGGGTTTTTATAAGGATGGGAGAGGCATTGGGTTGGCATTGGAAGGATCTAGATGGGGGGGGTGCTTAGGCTCCATCTTTGGGACTTGAAGTGGTCTTCTTAGATCCACTTTTGGTGGGGTAGTTGCGAGTGTGTGTGGACTAAGTTGGGAGAGGTGTAGACCACTCTAGAGTCTTCTAGAGTGGTTGCCCAAATGGTGGAGGTGAGGAGTGCTTTGGGTTTAGTCCTAAATGGGTTGGGTTAGCCTAGGGTCTAGTAAGTTGGGTTTAGTTAGCTGTGTCCTAGTCTAGTTATGTGTGTGTGTGTGTGTGTGTGTGTGTGTGATTAGGTTAGGAGATCCCTAATTAGGTTCTTGGATTAGGATTTAGGTGTGACCTAATTAGGTTAGGGTTAAAGGTGGTAGGATAGGCTTAGGAGGTATCTAAATAGGTTTCCTAAGGTGTATGGTAGGGTTTTCAGGTCAAAGGAGGCAAGCTTGAGCTTTTAGTTCCAAAAATAGAAACCAGGGAGGACCTCCAGACGTCTAGAGATGTGGTCGGATGACTTATACTTCAAAGTTGGACGTTTGAAAACTAAATTGGATGTCCAATTCTGAATCAATATTGGAGTTGGGTTCTGGCGGGCGTTTCTGTAGAAATTGGATGTCGAGACACACTGTCTGGACGTCCAAAAGTGTGCTGGAAAGTGAGTTTAGGGCTTTCTAGGGTAGGTTTAGGTTCCTAAATACTTGGGTATCCTAAATAGGTTTTGGGCACTAGTTTCCTAGGGTTTCTAAGGTCATAGATAAGGATATTGTCTTCTCTCCATTGTCATGATCCAGCTTCGTCTTTCTTCTTCTCTTCTTCTCTTCTTTGCCATATTCCACTTTATTTCAAAACCTAGATCACTTTATTACATGCAAATATAATAAAAGCATTAAATAGCAAGATAAGCTCACATTATTCTATGTACAACAATATGAAATGATGCGATGTGATGCATGATATGATGCAATATTTACTAATTAAGCTAGGTTTCTAACATTATTTAGATTGATTAATACCTATGATTGCTGTGCAATCATATTCCCATGCCTAAACTTTGCTAGTCCCTAGAAAAACCAACATACGAAGATCTTGTGGAAATTTTCTTTTATTTACAAAAACAAAGTGAAAATGCATTCTCTTATTTATATACAATATCCTCTTATTGTAAATCAGGATGTTGTTAAGGAATTAAGTGAGTCGGAATCGAAAACCTCAATATGATTTTTCACCAACGGCAAGAAATCACGGACAAATCCTTAATGACAGAGACTTCAACAGCTCTCGAGTACCGACTCAAATTCGGACCACCCAAATCAAATCAAGAACCTTATTAGCCTGCAGACTTGGGTCACAAGGGTAACTTTCTCTGACTCAAGCGACCTGATTGCACAAGAAGCTACGCCTATAAATATGTCATCTTATGTTATTCCCTAACATTACCTATGCATTTTAGGTAGCCATACTTGCATTTGTAAAAATTCACTTGCATGCATTTTTAAAGAGGGGAAGATAATGAGAGCAAATGACCATTCAATCCACTCCCATCTTCTCGCCGCCCACGTACCAATTCCTTGGGGAGAGGCACACACTCTCTATATAAGAGCATGCACCCTCCCCTATGGTGAGGATTTTCCACCATCTTCTCTACCATTTACCCTCACACAACGCAACACCGACCAGCTCACTCTCCCGCTCTTCCCCTCCTACTCTCTGCCCCTCTCAATAGAGAGGTACGCAAAGCACAAGGAGACCTTCTCCGCAGGCTCAACCCCACGGAGAGGACCACTAACGATGTCTAGTTCAGCTGAACAGGTAGACTCCGGTGATTTCCCCTCTTCATTCTAAGGACTCGAGTGAAAGTCATCAATCCCCACCACTTGACCACTAGTGACATAGTAATATAATAATAAATCTATAGATATATATACATATTTACATATATATATTTCTAGTATATTAGCGTATATATATATTACTTCTATATAGAGCCGTAGGCTCATACTTATATATATATATATACCTATCCATCTATATATATCTACTCCATCTATATACTTATCACCTATTCACCCATATATATATTTCATCTATGCACATTACCCTCACCATTCACACCTACGCACTTCACCCCACCGCGCCTTGTGTTGTAGGGACCTTTGCACAAGTTGCATTTGTCCCTACAACACTCATGCAAAGCAAGCGCTTCCACCCACACTCACACACATCTACTCCACACTCCATGCGACACTTAGTCTTGTTGGTTATGTTTTGCTAGACGTGGACTAACTTAACACCATTCTACATCACATCCTCATTTCCTTCTCCACCCTTATTTATATAGTATCTATATATCTATATCTATTCTACATCTACTTACATATCGACTATATATATATATATACACACAAAAACTAAGTATCTCTTTTTTATTTCTTTCTTTACATTTTATTTTGCTTTCATTTGTCTTTTATTCTGGCTATTAAAAAGATAAAAAAAAAGTATAAAAGAGAAAAGATGATTCTTGTCTTGCAGGCACCCGATCTTGTGAGTGACAAGATCAATTTTGGAACCCTGAATTGGCTTTAAGCCAAGGACCATTTGGCTCAAGGCCAAGGACTTCATTTTTGAGGGTGTGCCTCAAGAACAACATTATCATAAAAATCTTAAAAGTAGAAAAAAATAAAAACATAATAAACCAAGGAAGAGATACGTTCTAGGAAAGGTGTAGAAACTTCTTAATCTCCTAATTCTCGCCTCTCTAAGATCAACCCTAGGTCTAAAAGTGACCAAGATAAAATCAAGTATGCCAGGTTAAATTTTTTGTGAAACTGGTGTAGACTCAATTTAGGTTAACTCACTATACTAATTTCGACGATAATATCACCATATTAAATAAGCCTATTCGAGTCTGCATCACGTTTTTCTAACACCGTTGCCGGGAAGGTGCCATTCGGAGTAAGTGTTTCTATCCTTTTCCTTTGTTTCTTTTCCCACCCTTGTCTTCACGGGTGTGTTTGTTTGTGTTGTGCAAGTGAGCTAGTTGCTGGGATGAGGCACAAAGAGGAGGGAGACGGGAGCAAGGCCAAAGCGGGAGCGTGAAGTCATCGTCGCCTCTTGGGTCTTTGCAACCATTGCAAAAAAGGTTAGTGTTCTTTTCTTTAGTAAAGTATATCCTTTAGTCACCCTCAATTCAAAAAAAAAAAAATCTAAAAATTACAAAAAACCCTAAAAACACTTCTTGGGAATTTCTTGGAATGAGTAGACTAAAACCCACTTGTTGATTGTTTGCTATCATCCCCATCGCCCCTTGATTTCCCGCAAACTTGGCATAGCAAAAATCCAAGAATCTTGATTCTTGGCAATTTCATTTTGTGAAGTCTTCTTAGAGGTAAGATAAAATTTGATTGATTGTCATCCTTCCTTGCCTCATTTATTACCATTTCGAGATCACATTTTTTGTGGGGAGACTTGGAATTGAGTTGATTCCAACCCCACCATGACTTTACATTTGCCTTAGATTTGATCCCGAATATTTCAACCTCAACATTTTCATTTTCTTTACATACTTTGGTGGTTGAGCCTTGTGTGGAATCTCATTTTGGTGATTGGGAGCACTTGAATTGAGTGCTTTGGCTCCCTCTCACATTAAGCTAAAATTGACTTGTGCATCCACACTTAGAAATTTCTAATTATGGGTCATTTGCATTGTAGCATGCATTAACCAAATCAAATTGAAGAAGGGTTGTTTGGGCACAAAAAGAACTTGTATTTTCTGAAAATCCGGAGATTGGTTAAATTGGTAATTAATGAAATCATAAAATCTATACTACCTAAGAGCTAAACTCTAAAAGCCATTCACCATATAAAACTTCAATTCGGGGAGAGATCCCCATTGCATGCTTGCTTGACACTTAAAATCAACGCACTTGGGCATTACCCGTATACAACGCCCCTCACATTCCTCGAGCACTTGATCCTAAGCCTCTAAATTAAAACTGGTAGCAACTTGACCCCTCTTAAGGGTTGGAGGTCTAACTACTTACATGTGGTGCCTATGTACTGCTGTGGGTTCCTATGTGCTATTGGGTGTCTCAGACTGAGGCAAACGGCCTTTCAATCTGGCCCAGTTGTTTCACGGTGTTTTCATTCAGTTCCGTAGGTGGTGATAGCAGGTAACTTAGATCTTTAGATCTAGGGATACATTTTAGAGGTTAGGAAATCGATTGCTTTGATTTGTCATCAAGTGTATCCTTGTAGCGTTGTTTCTCTCATCCCCTTTCCCCTGTCATCTCCCCAATTCTTCCTGCAATAGTGCATGTTTGGGAGGAGGTCACAAAACCCTGAATTGTTTGAATTGTCTGATAATCCTAGAAGGGTAGAAACTGGTGAATCGTCATCCTCCTCTGTAAACATGGCTGCACATCCACCCCCAAATTCCGAGGAAGGAAACCACCCCCCTCCAAACCCACTAGGTGATGGTGAAGCCATAGACCCTATAACCCGCCTCCAAGCTTAAATGGCATTGTATAATGAACAAATCAAGGCCATGAGGAAAACATTGGAGGAAATGAATCGCCCTCCCCTTGAAAGGGAGGAGCCCAGGTCTCGTAGTTCTTATCAAAATCCCGCTGCTACAGAGACCATTGGGCAAATTCGGGTCCCCATGGGTAGGGACGATTTTGATTTGAAACCTAATGTCATTGGCCTAATTAATTTTCACTTCCATAATCTTGCAAGTGAAGATCCCTTTCTTCATTTGGAAGACTTAACCTGATTGGCAGAAACTGTTAAACTAACATCGGGTTATCAATAGTCCTCATGAAAATGTTCCCATTTTCATTGCAGGATAAAATGTCGCAATGGTTGCGCACCCTTGGGAGACCCATCCATTCTTGGGAAGAGATGTGCACAGCATTTCTCCAGAAATTCCTCTCAATTGGGCGCACCAATGCACTTCGTCGGGCCATAACTTCATTCGTACAACAAAACAACGAGTAATTTCATGAGACTTGGGAGAAGTACAATGACCTCCTAAGGAAGTGCCCATGCCATGGTCTTCCAAAGTGGCATATAGCCCAAATCTTCTATTATGGGCTAAATGAGACTTTGCGATAGATCGCCAATGCTTCCTGCGGAGGGAATTTTATGAATAAAGATGAGAATAGTGCATTTGAATTGTTTGAGAGTATGAGTGAAAACTCAATGAACAATGCCTCCATTGTCACCTTTAATCGTACCAGCATTCCCCGTAATGTTCACGAAGTTGACATGGGACCCTCCCATTCATCCACAGATCTTAACTTAATTGCACAAAAACTGGATGAAGTCTCCGTCGTGCACAAGAAGCTGGACGAGCTTCTGGCCAACCTCTCCTGCTCTATGGCAAACACCTCCACACCATCACTCCGTCACAACCCTAATCCTTCTAATGCCAGGCTTATTCCCAAGAATCTTGTGAGACCATCCTTACCGAGTATTGCGCCGAGCGATTCGGTGAGCAATGTGGACCTAGCTTCTGCGAGCCAATATTTTAACATGGAGGACCAAGCCTCCGTGTGCTCAGATGCATATACACATGCAGACTCGTCTTCTGGCTTAGAAGACGCTTGTGCCCTGGGGAACAACCCGTTCTCTTCCACCTATAACCTAGGGTGGCGAAATCATCCTAACTTCGCATGGTCCAGTAACTCGCAGTGCCAAAACCTTATGGATGACCAATGTGACTGTTCACACCCGTCATCCCAAGGGCCCAATATAACCCTGTGGCAATCCGCCGTCGGGCCCTTGCGTACCTCAAACAGAACACGCATCAAGTCCTCTTGATAAATTGATGCGAATGATGATAGAAATGTCCAAGCGCCATGAAGAAAACATGACCTCTCTTCAGCACTAATTGGCGTAGCAGAATGCTGAGATCAGTCAACTATGCATGACGACTCGATCTTAGGGCACTCTTCCAGCCCAACCTGTTCCTGACCCACAAAATTTTGTACCTCGTGGTCCACAACCACAGGTACGACCTTCTCAGGGGCAGGTCCATCAGATTCTATAAGCTCCGAGCACTCCACCAGGATTTCAGGCTAATCCTGTAGCAACATATCACCCTTATGTCCCTATTGTGAACCTTCCTCCACCTTATGATCCCACTGGACCTGCGACGTCCAATGTGATTACTACGAGGAGTAGTAAGCAAACCGTCGATCCGCCTCGACCTGATCCTAGCCCATCTTTTTCATCGCCCTCTCATTTGGGATGTGCCCTGCATTCTCGTGAGGATTATACGGCCAAAGTAGTGCCAGAATTGGTCACATTCCTTGAGGCTCTACTAAGGGAGCCAAAAGGCAAGAAAAAGAACACACAGACCTTTGATAACCTGCGTAATTTATTCAGGGATGTTGAGATCAAAGTACCCCTGTTGGAGGCTATCGACCATATACCAACTGTCGCCCGATTCTTCAAAGACTACACTACACCCAGGCGACAATCAAAGAAAACAAAGAATCTGGTGGTCTTCTCGCCTCATGCGAGTTGTGCTATACTATCAAATCTACCACTAAAGCAGAAAGATCCGGGCACACCGCTTATTTCATGTAGCATCCAAGGCTGCAATTTTAACCGTGCCCTGCTTGATCTAGGATCTTCCATCAATCTTATACCAACCATCATGCTCGAGAAATTTACTTTAGGAAATCTAAAACCCACCCCTATCACATTGCAATTGGCAGTTCGTTCTATCAAAATCCCGAAGGGTGTGGTGGAAGATGTGGTGGCTAGGGTCAACAGTCTCTATTTTCCTGTTGACTTTCTTGTTTTGGATATGGAAGTTCCTAGCTCACTTTTTGATTGTCCGATCATCCTTGGTCGACCTTTCTTGGTCACAGCCCGTGCCCATATCAACTGAGTCGGGTTGCATTGAGATCACCGTAGGCTCTGAGAAGCTCAAGCTAAACATTTTCAAAGCCGCCAAGAACTTTGATTGCGATTGCATCAAGGATGACACGCCTGACGAGGACATGGTCGTCAGCACGTGTATCGGACTAATAAGGACCTATTTTGACTGCTGTGGATTGCCCCTGGACATTGACCATCACCTGACAGACTTATACTGTGACGTTTCCCCACCCCTCCCCATACTTGTATCTTCTCCTGACCAGACTTCTGATGAGGTTTTCTCTGCTTCCCACACCTCGTGGTTTGAATCATATTCGAGCTACTCATTGTTGATCTACCCTCTTGAAGATCGGATTGCCCTTTCTTTCCTGCCAAATCAAGTGGAAATGCTACTCCACACTGGGACCTTGAGCCCAAATGCTAATAACTGGGGCTCTCCTTTCTTGGATCTATCAATCCAAGATGCCCCTCTTCTTGGCCAATTCGAGGGCCAACTTCTTTCTCCTGCCCATCTTTCTTCTAATCCTTTTAGGACACTCTCGTCCCAAGAAATGCCAGATCTTTCACCATCCACTCCCGAGCTGAAAGCGCTGCCTGACACGCTTAAATATTCTTTTCTGGGACCAAATGAAACGCTCCCCGTAATTATTAGTTCAAAACTGACTAGGGAGCAAGAGTGCAAGCTAATAAAGGTCCTCATGGAACATAAGGTAGCCATTGGATGGTTCTTATCTGATTTAATTGGCATTAGCCCCTCCTACTGCACTCACCGTATATACACGGAGAAGGAGGCTCGACCTTCCCGCGAGATGCAGCGACGTCCCAACCCTAACATGTGAGAGGTTGTTAAAAAAGAAATTATTAAGTCGCTGGATGCGGGTATAATCTACTTGATTAGCGACAGCCCCTGAGTGAGCCCAATTCATGTCGTGCCCAAAAAGGCGGGACTCACCATCCGTGTCAATGACAAAGGCGAATCCATCCCTACATGCACTCCTACATCTTGGAGAGTGTGTGTAGATTATAGGAAACTGAATGCTACAACAAAGAAAGACCATTTTCCGCTACCTTTTATTGATCAAATCCTGGAGCGGTTAGCGGGAAATAAATTTTTTTGTTTCCTGGATGGATTCTCTGGATATAATCAGGTGGCTATTGACCCCTAAGATCAAAAGAAAACCACCTTCACCTGCCCCTTCGGCACCTTCGCATTTAGAAAGATGCCATTTGGACTCTGTAATGCGCCAGCAACTTTCCAAAAATGTATGTTGGCGATATTTCACGATATGGTAGGTGATTTTCTTGAGGTCTTCATGGACGACTTTTCGATCTTCGAACCCTCATTTAATGATTGCCTAGCCAACCTGACTCGTATCCTCAGAAGATGTATTGATGTGAACCTCGTGCTTTCTTGGGAGAAAAGTCATTTTATGGTACATGAGGGGATTGTTCTCGATCACATCATCTCCGAACAGGGTATTGAGGTGGACAGAGCTAAGTTAGAGGTGATTGTAGATTTACTTGTGCCTAGCTTTGTCTGAGAAATCCACTCCTTTTTAGGACACGTCGGTTTCTATAAAAGATTCATCAAAGACTTCTCCAAGATTTCTAGACCTTTAACTCATCTCCTATCAATCGATGTACCTTTTGATATGGGCCCCGACTGTATGCGAGCATTCACGCAGTTGCGTGAGGCTGTCACTAAGGCCCCTGTTCTCCAGCCACCTAATTGGTCCCTTGACTTTGAACTCATGTGTGATGCTTCTGACTTTGCAGTCGATGCCATCCTAGGACAAAGACGCAATAGACACTCCTTCGTGGTGTACTACGCCAGTAAGATGCTATATGAGGCCCAGTGCAATTATACGACTGCTGAGAAAGAACTACTGGCAGTCATCTTCGGGCTGGCAAAATTCCGCTCTTACCTTCTGGGCTTGCATGTTATTGTATTCATTGACCACGCTGCCATTCGTCATCTCATACACAAGAAGGATGCCAAGCCTAGACTAATTCGTTGGATCCTTCTGCTTCAAGAATTTGACCTTGAGATATGCGATAAGGTCGAAGCTTAAAATGTTGTTGCTGAACATCTCTCGAGACTAGACCCTGACCACATTGAACTTACCCTACCGATTAATGAGATTTTTCCCGATGAGCACCTACTGGCGATTAATGTGGCAAGTGGACCTTGGTATGCCAACATTGCCAATTACCTTGCTTCTAGCTCCCTTCCACATGGCTGACCTAAAAACCAGCGTGGGCATCTCATCACAGAAGCAAAGTATTATTTCTGGGATAATCCACTACTTTTTCGAGTAGGTGCTGATCAGATCATTCGTTGCTGTATTCCTAACAGCGAGGTCCCCAGTGTGCTATCCTTTTGTCACAATTAGGCCTGCGAAGGCCATTTCTCTAGGAGCAAAACTATAGCTAAGGTGTTGCAGTGCAGTTTCTTTTGCCCCTCCCTTCACCAGGATGCACACAATTATGCTAAAAGGTGCACTAGGTGCCAGTTGCTAGGGTCAATGTCACGTCATGACATGATACCCTTGCAACCTATCCTAACTGTTGAAATCTTTGATATTTGGGGAATCGATTTCATGGGTCCCTTTCCTCCTTCCAACGGCTTTGAGTACATCCTCGTTATTATTGATTATGTTTCGAAATGGATCGAGGCTATTCCTACGCGCCATGCTGACCATGTCATATTTACTTGATTTGTCAAAGATCACATTTTTGCGCGCTTTAGGATCCCTCGAGCCATTATCTCTGATGGAGGAAGTCATTTTACCCATGCATCTTTTCAGGCACTTCTGAGGAAATACAGAGTCCACCCCCATATCGCATCTCCGTATCATCCTCAGACGAACGACCAGGCTGAGGTGTCAAACCAGCAAATCAAGCAAATTCTCTAGAAAACGGTTTGGCCTAACCATAAGGATTGGTCCGACAAGCTGATTGACGCACTTTAGGCGTATTGGATCGCCTTCAAGGCTCCCCTTGGTATGTCTCCTTATAGAATTGTTTACAGGAAGCCTTGTCATTTGCCTGTGGAGTTGGAGCACCACGCTTATTGGGTTGTTTGCCAATGTAACCTCGACCCAGACCTGTGTGGTCGAGAAAGGAAACTCTAACTCAAGGAGCTGGAAGAGCTTCGTCGTGAGGCCTATGATTTTTCCTTAACTTTCAAACAACGCACTAAGACCTTTCATGACAGTTGCATTCGGCGAAAGGAATTTGAGCCATCATAGCAAGTTTGGCTTTACAATGCCCGACTCAAATTCTTTCCAGGGAAACTGAAGTCTAAATGGACTGGTCCCTACTTGGTCTCGAGACCATTTCCCAACAGGGATGTCGAAATTGAAGATCCCAGATTTGGGGATAAATTTACGGTCAATGGGCAGCGGTTAAAACCTTATCTTACTCATGAACCTGCCCCCATTGGTGAAACTATTGCCCTGCTGGAGGATAACTGACTTTGTACCTCACTTTGAGTCCAATTGGGGACGTTAAATTAAACGCTCGTTGGGAGGCACCCCAGCAATACTCCTCTTCCACTTTCGTCTTCACATTCTATTTCCCTTCACTTCACTTCACACTTCTTCATTTTTTCACCACCCACCATCTACCCGCCCTGCCACCCTGCTGTATACCTTGCACCTCAGCTCTCATACCAAGACCCTTAGACCTTGCTTAACCCTGCATGCATATGAGAACATAGCATCATTTGGCATGAGGGGGTGGATAGGCATTCATAGGATCTGGGTATTATATAGGTATTATGTAGCTTTTCATCCATTATACATATGCATCTATAAATATGTACATACCTAGTTGTTTCAAAAAAAAAAAAAATACAAAACCCAAAAAAGCCATAAAAAGGGTAAATGTTTAGCTATGATATGAAAACTGAAACAAAAATACAATAAGTGTTTATGGATATTCAACCTCTGCTTTGAAGACTTTCCAGGACACAGAAGCTTGATTCTCTCAGGCTTTGGCTTAATTTACTTGAGCATTGATAAGATAAATCAGAATCTCTCCTAACTTAGGACGTATTCTTATACCTGAGTCACCAGTACACGATTCGTTGGTTTGCTTCTACTTGAGAACCTAAGTAATCTTGGTTCACACTACACAAGAAAGACCAGGTGAACGTAAGATCCAACCCTAGTGTTCACTATGTAAGGTGGAGTCCTTACCTGTGCGCACAAGTAGACTTATTATCCCAGTCTTTAGTCTTGTGTTTAGGAAAAACTCTTTCCACCAAAAAGTACTCACCTACCAAATAAGTGTACTCTTCCAAATAATGTTGTAGGAGATATACTGACACTTGTTTCAAAAAAAAAAAAATCTTGCGAATAAGTCAGTATATCTTCCAAAAGTTTGTAAATTCTTCTCCCCAAAAGTTTTTCAGGGTGCGTTACAAATGCTCTATTTCTACTATATATTCTTTGAGCCACAAAAAACAATAAAAGTGGAGTTGAGTTTTTCCATCATTTTTTTAGGGTTAATCCGAAGACATGAGCTGAAGCTGCGACCAACCTAGACTTAAAAAATTTGTGAAACCCTAGGCTTGACCCTTAATGTTCATTAGACGGTCTTGATCCATCACTATGCACAAACCATAACCTCTTAGCTCTCGAGAACGGTAAAATACTCTGAGTCCTAGAAATCGCAATTAAGGTTTAAATATCAAGAGTCTAGGTTAGTCGAGAGATGGTCTATATCATATAGGACTTGAGTATTGGTAGTCTTTTCTGCAATTGATTCTCACAATGTCCAACAGATAAACACATTAATGACTTCAGAAAAATCTTTAGCTCAAGATCATTTCTAAACACGATACAAATAAATGTTTTACTAGGGACTAGCAAAAGATTGGCATGAAGGTATGATTGCACAGCAAACTACCCCTATAAATATGTCATCTTATATTATTCCCTAACATTACCCATGCATTTTAAGTAGCCATACTTGCATTTGTAAAAATTCACTTGCATGCATTTTTAAAGAGGGGAAGATAATGAGATCAAATGACCATTCAATCCACTTCCATTTCATAACAATCCATCCCATCTGAAGCACACATAATTATTAACATCTTCATTATGTGCTTGCATTGCAATTTCTCCACCTTTATTTTATTTCCACCACCTACTGGTACCCTTTTGCATGGAGCTGTGCACCCATCTTCTCGCCACCCATGTACCAATTCCTTGGGGAGAGGCACACGCTCTCTATATAAGAGCATGCACCCCTCCCCTGCGGTGAGGATTTTCCACCATCTTCTCTGCCATTTGCCCTCACACAACACAACACCAACCGGCTTACTCTCCCGCTCTTCCCCTCCTATTCTCTGCCCCTCTCAATAAAGAGGTACGCAAAGCACAAGGGGACCTCCGTGGGCTCAACCCCACGGTGAGGACCACTGACGACGTTTAGTTCAGCTGAACAGGTAGACTACGATGATTTGAACTCGAGTCCCTTGGGTGAAAGTCATCAATCCCCACCACTTGACCACTAGTCAAATATATATATATATAGCTATCCATCTATCTATATCCATTCCATCTATATACTTATCACCTATTCACCCATATATATATTCCATCTATGCACATTACCCTCACCATTCACACCTACGCACTTCACCCCACCACACCTTGTGTTGTAGGGACCTTTGCACAAGTTGCATTTGTCCCTACAACACCTACACAAAGCAAGTGCTTCCACCTACACACACACATCCGCTCCACACTCCACGTGGCACTTAGTCTTGTTGGTTGAGTCTTGCTAGACGTGGACCAACTTGACACCGTGTTACATTCCATCCACATTTCCATCTCCACCCCTATTTATATAGTATCTATATATCTATATCTATTTTATATCTACTTACATATCGACTATATATGTATACATATACATATACTAATCTACGTATCTCTTTTTTATTTCTTTCTTTGCATTTTATTTTACTTTCATTTGTCTTTTATTCTGGCTATTAAAAAGACAAAAAAAAAGTATAAAAGAGAAAATATAATTCTTGTCTTGCAAGTATCCGATCTTGTGAGTGACAAAATCAATTTTGGAACTCTGAATTGGCTTCAAGCCAAGGACTATTTGGCTCAAGGCCAATGACTTCATTTTTTAGGTTGTGCCTCAAGAACAACATTATTAGAAAAATCTTAAAAGTAGAAAAAAATCAAAAACATAATAAATGCAAGGAAGAAATATGTTCTAGGAAAGGCGTATAAACTTCTTAATCTCCCAATTCCCACCTCCCTGAGATCGACCCTGGGCTTAAAAGTGACCAAGATAAAATCAAGTAATCCAGGTTAAAATTTTTGTGAAATTGGTGTAGACTCAATTTTGGTTAACTCACTATACTAATTTTGACAATAATATCATCATATTAAATAAGCCTATTCGAGTCCGCATCACGACGCACCCAAGACTTGAAGTGAATGTGAGAAACTAGTATCATGTGTGTGAAATGATTTGACTCGCCATAGAGGACAACAAAATTGAATCCTAGAATTAAATAAAACTTAGAATATTTCTAAGGTCTCATTTGGACAATTTTGTCTTCATTTAAGCCATACTAGGATTTGGCAGCTTTCTCCCTACCATTTTTCTACCCTAGGGTCAACACATTAGGTGTATATCTCCCCGCCTAAACCTATTGGTCTCTTATGCCTATTTTTTTTCTTCATATTTTTTCTCTTTTTCTATACGATAAACACCCATTTATAGTGAGGTGTTTTTATTTGGGAATGGAAAAGAATAGCATCCAAATGTAACAAGATGTTTTTATTGGGTGGGATGTGTCAAAAAATATATATTTTTGCATATATATATATATATATATATATATTCTTTCCCCCTTTTGATTTTTTGGCTAAAAGGTATTTTTTCTCCAAATCAATTTTCTTGGCGAGTGGCTCTCCTTCATCCATTCTAAATGCATCCCCTACAAACAAGAATGTCCTAAGAGTTGCAAATCCGGCAAGGTAACTAGATCTGCAGGCCTAGACTAAATCTTATTGACCATTAAGGACTCAATAAAGTCATCCAAAAGAAGAGTCAATGCATAGTGTGATTGAAGAAGCGTGGGACTTAAAGACCATCCAAATCACATGACAGGAAGATAAGTCATTCACTTATCACCCTTTTGACTTAATACTTTTTAGTTTTTTCAGATCCCCTCAAAAACTTGGGCAAATCAATCTAAATTTAAGTACTCAAAAAATTAAGTCTATTAAGACCTAAAAAGTCTAGGTGGAAAGACTTTGTTTCGCATTTCTTAAAGTTGGTAAATCTTCATAATCAAGAATTCTTGATTTTTTCTAACTTAAATTTCAAAAAGCAACATTGAAAACACACTTTTTTTTGTATAGATAACTCTATATATATATATATATATATTCTTTTTGAAAACTTATTTACAAGAAATTCCACAAGAAACTATGCAAAATGCAAATGCAATAATGAAAATCATAGGTGTTGGCAAAAAATTATTCAGTGTATGTGTATTACCCCTCATGACTAAATTCTTACATGTCCTCTGCATGAAAATAAACATAGTTGACTAGAATAGAAATCTGTGAAAAGCATAATAAAGGGTAGAAATCACCTTGGAATCACATTTGAATTTTGTTTGCAATCAACCTATTCCAATACCTATGAAATGAAAGAAATATGTAGGAGACTATGCTAAATCAAATATGTTATATATAAGTGCTAAGTTTAACACCTACAGCTGGGTATAAACTCAAAAAGGATATGTTAATACAGTATTCAGAATGGCGAGTAAAATGATTAGAAGTTTTAGTTTAGTTGGCAGTAATTGGCCCCAAATTCGGACCAATTATCTATGAATTCCAAGCCCAAAGAGTCAGAAAAATACTATAATGGTGCTTGGGAAAATCTGCAGCTAGATGCTACAGAAGAAAGAAAGATAAATGTGGGTGCCTGGAAGAGATGAAGATAGAGGCATCCCAAAGAGGTGGCGGAGGAGACAAGTGGTTGGGGTGTGAGCAGAGTGAAGAATAGGGGAAAAATCATATGGGTCCTGATAATGATGATAAATGGAAGGTAGGACCCAAGTGATGTGGTCAGATTTGGAAGTCAAGGTCCAGTTATCTATCTCGGTCTCCCCCAAAGATATTTCTTCTTGAGTATCATCCTTTTCTTTTTCCTCTTCATAGTCATTCAATTCCAATTCACAAGTGTCCTTGAATTCACATGATTCAGAAAAATTTCTGGCTTCCTTAGATAACTCATCATATGTAATCTCCAATAGTCTTTCAATCTCTTGAATATCTTTTTCATAAGAGGATATTTTCGCTTGCTCGGTATATGGAATTGGGCATTAGATTCAGTAGTGAGTCCCTCCATGAAAGTAGAATAGGTTGAATCAACGATTGAGGAGTCATCAAGGTCCTTTTGATTTAGTTGTGTGTAAGTAATCATCTGAATTAATTCATCAATGTTCATGCAGGTATCCTCAAATATAACAAAATCATATTTAGGCCCATTAATGCTTGGTTCCTCAAAATAAAATAATTGATATTTAGGACCTAAATCAAGATTAACATCCTCAAGTGAATCTTCCTCCTCAATTTCAATAGGGTTGTCTAACAAAGTGAATTTAAATCCATGAATAAATGGTATCTCCAAAGAGTCAAGGTCTTTAGACAAATCAGTCTTGGAGATGTCAACCCTTTTTACGTTATTTTCCATGATGAGGTTTTCCAATAAATCAAATGCAAATGTATTAAAATTAGGTCCATTTTCCCCATCTGATGTCTCTTAGAATTATTTTGTAGTTTAGAATCAATCTTCGAGACATCAATATCATCCACCTTGGGTGTCGGATCCACAAGATCCTCAATAACAACCTCAAAATCAAAATCTGTTGTGGCACACCCGACCCAAATTCAAATGTTTGTGATTTTTGTTCCTCGTCTTGGATTCTATGAAGCTCTTTTCTTATATCATCATATTCTCTAGTACTAGCTTCTTTTATTTCTTGAACCATTTTGATCAATTGAGTAATCTGGGATTTATTGCAAGGGGTAGGGGTTTGAATTGGCCTGGGTCGGTTAAGATGGTCAACCATGTTATCAAAAATTTGATCCTGTATAGAGGGTGACTTTTGTGATCTAGTGGATTCTTGATATTGGTCATGTGGTCCTACCCAAGTGTCAATTGCCATGGTTTCTTCCAAATTATCCTTTGAATCACTTTCCGTATCATCTAAAAAATACCTTGACTTTGTTTTCTTGGTGGTTGCATAAATATCAAAGTAAATCTTCTCATTGCCGTTACTCATTTCCATACATCCTAAGTAACAATCAATCCATGCATTGGCTATAGCCAAGAAAGGGTGACCTAGAATAATGGGTGAGTCACATCATGAATAGTAAAATTAACTGGAAAGTTAAGACCTTGCACTTTGATGATCACATCATAAACTACCCCCTTAGGTGTGTTGATGGAGCCATATGCCATTTTAATAGTGACAGGTGTGTGGTGCAGATCTTTAGGTCTGGTGCAGTCGAAAAGGGCAGTAGGAATTAAATTAATTGAAGACCCTAGATCCACAAGGGCTTGTTAAATGAACTATCAAGGAGTTTTAAAGTCGTTTCGTTGTAGCAAAGCCTCCTAAATAGCTCAATCAACAAATAAAATTTATAACTCAGAATCTACAATAGAGTCCAAGGTCGAATACAGAGAGCAAATATGGAATTCACGTGCTAATTTTTAATTGCATATAAATGAGCAACATAATTGATGCACAAAAGAGCTATTCAATGAATAATATCTACTCAAATTGATATTCAATTATAAGCATGAATATTTCAATAGATCATAATGATAAAAAGAAATCTAAGATAAAATAATGGTGATTTAGATCATCAATTATTAGCCTTAATTAAGCATATTAACTACTCAATAAATGAATAATATCATCAATCAAAAATTCCACGCAAGATAAGTGGCTACAATATTAAGCTAAATCAATCAGAAATGTTTCCATAGTATCAATCTTCAATGCCACATCAGACATTAGAACATTCCACCAGATGACTTAAATGTGGCCTTGCTACAGTGCTCTTCTTTCCTTCTCTTCAGACCTTCTGCTTTCCTTCTTCTTAGGCTTTCCTTTCTTCAGAGCCTCTTCTTTTCCTTTAGAGCCTTCCCTCCTTCATGCAGAGGCTAAGTGTGGCCTCTCCTCTTCAAAGCACAAGGGCAGACTAAGCTTTAGAGAGCAAAACCCCCCCAACTCTCTGTCTCTTTTTTTCCTCTCCTCTCAGGCCCTAGGTCTATTCAGGTCTCAATCAGGTTAATGGGTCGAGTACAGGGGACCAGGGCTACCGGCGTGGGTGGTAGCCAAGGAGTGTGCGCAGATATGTAAGGAGGGACTCGACCCCTCAGTGCTTGGGCGAATAGCCTAAAGCACAAATCCAATTTATGGGTGTGCGCACGCTCTTCTCCCACTGATGTGGCACTAAAGCTCAAAGCTCCTTCGCACGTGCAACTGCTGATGTTGCTCCATCCAATTGGAGCTATGCTGGTACTCCTTTGCTCAATTGCTGCTGTAGGTGGCTACGTAGGGAGAGTCCGCACATCCTGGAAGTGGAATCAAGTTGTTTCGACGTCGGAGGAGCTTGATCATGGTCGGAGATGGAGGCGGCAGCGGTGACGAATGGCGAGTACTTGAATGCAAAAGAATGGCCTCACGATCACTTTAACTAACCTCAGGAGCTTCGCCAAGTGTTGGCGAATGTGGTGGTGGTGGTTTCGTGGCTTGTGAGTGCATGTGGCAGTGTGTCGGAGTCAGAGGGAGTGAAGGTGGGTGAGTTCGGTGAAGTGTTTGAGTGAGCGATTAATGGAATTAGGAGAGGGCTTTGGTTCGTGGAGGTGTGGCGATGCTCTTGGAGTTGACAACGAGGCAAATGGTGGATTGTGGAGGCCTCACCGAAGATGTGGCCAGATGTGGGGATGAAGGTGGTGTATGGTGGAGTTGAGGGGTCGAAACAAGGTTTAAAAGAGAGTGAAGGAGAGTAGAGGAAAAGGGGAACCTAACTAGCCTAATCTAACTAGACGAAAGGGAAAGAAGACATCAGTTGTGGTATGGCTGGTGCCGAAGAAGAAAGTGCCTTTGGTGAGGGAGATGCGGCGAGGAAGACGAGGAAAAAGACCCTCGCTGGTATTGCGAGCTGCAGAGGAATGTGGGGAAGGAGAATCGACCACCTATTGTATGTGGCGACCGGTGAAGAATGTGGATGGAAGAACTTGTTGGAGCTTGCATAGGAGTTGGCCGGAGAGAGGAGAAGAAGGGGGTATTCCAGTCCAAACCAAGCTAATGAGGTAAGGAACTTGATGTAAAGTCTTTTATAGTCCTTTAGGTGGCCCTCCAAGCAAGGAAAGAAGCTCTCAAGCTTCGAGTACTTTGCGCACAAGGGATACTCAAATCTTCCATATGTTCGTATGGGAGATTGTGAAAGACTTAGGGTCCAAGGCCGAATCCATTTGGAAGAAAATTCCTCAAGGAATCTCCGATTCAAATTTGGGACAGTTTGATTGAGAATCGAGCGAGAAATCCTCGCTCGAATCTCGACGGTGCTTGGTGTGTTCACACCAATGGTGGTAGAGACATGTTTGCAAAGAATGATGAGAAATATAGGGGCCTGATTGCAAATAATTCAAAAGCTGAGAGGCTATTTGAGAGAAGAGTTAGATTGGACCGAAATGCAAACTAAGTTAAGATGATCTCTGATTGAGTCCAAATTCTGGTACAAACCTAATTTTGATCTAAGGAATCTGATGGTAAAGTTAGATTTTGATTTTGAGTAAATTTGATTAGGTAACTTATGCAGAAACCTACATTAGGGCAACTTCCTGTCTAAGACTTTGTTTTATGTCAAAATGGGCTCCAATGGTCAAATTAAGAATACCAAACCTTATAGATTATTTTTGTATGAATTTTAGAAGATTTAGATGAATTTTATCTTGACGAAAATCTCTGTTAATTAAGTGGGTCTGAAATTAGGGTTTCAAATGTCCATTAATTCTTGAAATGCATGAAAACTCATTTCTGTCTGCATGAACCCTCTTATTAGACATGTATGACCATTTGACCTTTAATTAACCATTGGGAAAACCCGTTGTTATTATGCATTTATGATCTTCTGTTAAAAATGCAGATTTAACCCTAATTTAATGCATTCTTCTGAGAAAGGATATGCAATAAATTATGACTCTCTGACGATTATGTAGGAGTAGTTGTTAATTGATTGTGACTAATTAAAACTAGTTATGGTAGATGATGACATTATCATCAGGACTCTATTAAAGGTAAATCCCTTGATGGCACAAGATATGAAGGGTTTTCCATGGTTTGTCTTTTTGGGTGGTAGAGTGCTAGAAACTCTTGTGAGCAGATAAAACCTCTTCTTTTGGTGTGCAAGTCTTTTTTCCTTTTGACTCTTTCTTTAAGGCCTTAGGAAAGGGTAAAAAGGTCAAATCATATTCAGGGGCTTTTTTCTTCTTTTTGTCCCTAGAGCCTGAGTCAGAACTTGATGTGGGTTTGATCTTAGGATTTTTAGGCGAGCTTGAATCAGATTGTTTTAGGTGGGCTCTTGGCTTCTCTTTCTTTTAGGGGCTAAGGAATTGGCACCTGCGTAGTGGCACATGTGATAGATTGTAGGAGGGGTTGGGAGAATAGGTGGAGAATAAGAGTAGGGAGGAGTTTGCATACAAGGATAGAAGGATTCTTTAAGTCTTTTGATTTGATCCCGTTGATATTTCACTTGATTTTCCAAATTAGTCAGCCTTTCTTCGTTTTTCTTATCAAAGTTTGTTGATAGGGTGAAATTGGAGATAAAATATATGCATCTCATTGTAGTAAAGTCTTCTAAATTGCTCTTCAACAAATAAAATTTATAACAATGAATATCTAGAAATGAAATCCGAGGTCGAACAAAGGGAGCAAATGTGGAATTCACAACATTAATCTCATTTAGAATCAATAAGCACAATTAATTTAACATTAAAATAGGTATGCAATGAATACAATTTGTCAGATTGTAGTTCAAATAATGATGAGATAAAAAGAATAGAGAGAATATAAAAAGTGGTGATTTAGATCACCAATTAAGTTATCTAATTAAGTATGCATCTCATATCCAAATTATTCAACAGAACATTCAATCAGCAATCAATGCTAACTTATGTTCTTAAATCATTCAACAATAGCATTCAAATAATGTCACAACCAAATCAGACATTGGGTTTGATGACCAGACGGCTTAAGTGTCTTAGGCACAGGCTCTCAAAGAGCCTTTCTTCTTCAAAGCTTCTCTTCTTCTCAATGCCTTCTTTTTTTTTCACAACCTTCCCTTCTCCTTCAGTACAAGACAGAGAGGCACGCAGCAAAACCCTCCTCCGCTCTCTTACAATTCCTCCTCTCTCTCAACCCAAAGCATAGTTGGATTAATAACTGGGTGCATGGATCCCGGTAATCGGGTCTGACCAGGGTCACCGGTGTGGGTGGTGACCGAGGAGTGGAGGCATGTGTAAGGGGACCTTACCCCGTGTTCTCAAGGCGAACAACGTATGAGACAATTTCCTAATAAGCGTTGCCTCTAGTCTTGAATCTCACGATGTGGGACTAAACTCGTGGCTCCTTTGCGCATCAGCTACTGGTGTTGCTTCGTCTAATTGGAGCTACGCTGAGGCCTCGAAACCCAATTGAAGCTGCAGGTGGATGAGTGGCGTGAGTCCGCAGCTCTGGGAAGTGCTACCAGGATTTGAAGTGGTCGGAGGCTGGCGGAAGATGTCGGCGTGATGACGGCGATGGCGAAGAGCGTTGACTACCTGTGAATCACAATGCGGGCTTGTATCCCCGATCAAACACGTTCACAAGCATCGCCAGTGGACGTGGAGTGCAGTGGCGGTGTCTGTGTGATGAGTGAGTGTGTGTGGAGGGCGTGCGAAGTAGAAGAGGTAGCTCGAAGGTGGTGTGTTCGGTAGGGTGTTTGGTGGTCCAATCCCCTCAATTTCTTGAGGGGTTTTGGTCAGCAGGGCACGGCAGACATTTTGGGAGTTGTGGCGATGCGAGCGGTGGCATGTGGAGTTGTGAAGGCCTTGCTGGAGTTCGGCCAGTCGTGGGGAAGATGGAGAGCGAACGACATGAATGGCAATTGAAACGAGATTTTTATGAGGGGAAAGAGAGTAGAGGGGAAGAGGTGGGGAAACCTAGTTTTATTGGTCGAAAGGGTTAGGAGGGCGTCGGCTGTGATTGGACGGCGCCGTGGAAGAGAATGCTCCCTTGGAGGTGCGACGAGGAAGAGGGAGATCTAGGAGCCCTTGAGTTGGTCGTCAAGGAGCAAACAAAGGAGGGGAGGAACATAGCACTCCTAATTTGGCCATTTGGAGACCGTAGGATGACGGACGGAGCTCGCCGGAGCGAAGGTGGAGCGAGCTGGAGAGAGGAAAAGAAGACTTGTTGTGGCTCAAAACTTTGCTAAGGAGATCGATGAAGCTTCACAGGATCTTATATAGGGCTTCGAAGGGTGTTCCAAGCTTGGAAGCACGTGGTTCTTGTGCACAAAGGAACCCTAAATTTCAAAGGTTCGCATGATCTTTTGTGAAGAAATCAGAGCCCAATGAATGGCTTAAATGAAAAGAGATTCTCTTAGGAGTTCTTCCAATTTTGGAAGGATTTCGTTAAGGAATCAAAGAGAAATTTCTGATAGAATGTCGCCGGAGTAGGAGTTCCTCCACGATAATGGTGGAGGGACCTATTTGTGAAGATGATGACAAAATTAGGGACCTATTTGTAATAAATTTCAAAAGCTAGGGGTGTGTATGTAAGAAAAAGAGTCAGACTGGATTGTAATGCAAACTAGGTCAAGATGATCTCTGGTTGGGTCCAAATTTTTGTACAAACCTAATTTAAACCTAAAGAATCTGATGGTAAAGTCAGATTTAGGTTTTGACTAAGTTTGACTAGGTAAATTATGTAAAAACCCAAATTATGGCAATTGTCTGTCTGAAACTCTATTTTAAGTCAAAATGGGTTCTAATGATCAAAGCAAAGGTACCAAACCTCAGGAAATATTTTTATATGATTTTTAGAAGGTTTAAGTGAATTTTATCCTGACCGTAACCTCAGTAAATGAAGAGGATCTATTTTTTGGATTTCCGATATCATTTAATTCTCAAAATACGTGAAAACCTCTTTTTATTTGCATGAACCCACTTATTAGATATTTGTGAACATTTGACCTTAATTAACCCTTGAGAAATCCCATGATTATTCTGTAATTAGGATATTCTGTTAAAACTGCAGTTTACCCATGTTTTAATGTTTATCTCTCAGAATAGATATGTAGTGAATTAGGGCTCTATGGCGGTTATGTAGGAGCATTTATCAATGGATTATGACTAAATAAATTTAGTTATGGCTGATGATGACATTATCATCAAAGTCCAACAGAAGGTTCATGATATCATCAAGGGTGGTTGTGGGTTGGGTTAGACTAGGTGGTTGACCTAAAGTAGAACGGGTGTAAGTATGGGCAGGCCTAGATTAATCTTAAGTTTGATTATGTCTTTGTGGAGGCCATGAAAGATCAGGATTGTCTCTCCACTCAATGTTATACAAACCAGGATACGAATCAAAGTGTGTACCACCCTAAGTGGGGCTGACTATAGAGAGAGTTGAGTGAGAACCTAATGTGTGGTCCTATACTTGTGATCCATTATTCCAATTCTTAAGTGAGATATCATCAAGTACAGGGGTATCAGAGATGGTACATTCCCTAAATGATCTACCTAAATCATGAAGTAGGTCCAAAGGTGCCTTCTGGGCAAGTTGAGTTTAGGATGCCTCCCCAGGGTAGCAAGAGTTAGTAGAGTAGCTAGTGGATCTAAAATTTGGGTCACTAGATCCACTAAGTTGGGTATTCTAGGTCTCTTGTACATGGCAGGAGTGATATGATTGTGATTGTGCTTGGCATTGTCCCATTTGCTCCAGGAGCTTAGCACATTAATCCTTCTAATTCCTGTTATACTCCTGGAATTCAACAGCTATGACCTTCAATTGGTTCTGATCTAGATAAGGATTGGATCCATGAGGATCAGGTTCTATGTAAACTGGGGGGTAAGGAGTATGAGAATAATCATATCCCAGCTGCTGATGATGAGTCTCCCAACCAGGAGGAGTCGGAATCATGGCTGGGTTGGGAGAAGGATGAGTGCATGGGTTCATGGTCATTAGAGAGATAAGAGAGGGTCTTCTTAAGGAAGATGATGTTTGCTGGTGCGCTTGTGTAAAATCGTTCATTGTAGTGCACTTACGACGTCAATTTTAAATAAAGAATCGGAGGTGAGTCTGAGTGTTGAACATAGGGAGACAATAATTAGATCAAATACTCTCTTTCGTGTCACGTAAATATGTCGTTTGTGCACTTGAAAATCGATTTAAGAAAACGAGAGAGAAAGAGAGAGAGAGAAATGGGTTAGAGAACCATATCATAAGATCAATGTGCCAACAATTTCTTATCAAATGTGTAATCAAACATAATGTCGATGAATGCTTTAACAAAATCAAGACATGAACTACACTACAAAATAAAATAACACTAAGACAAGGAAGAAGAACGCGTCAAGACAGCCACGACGGTAGAGGGGCTTCCATCGGCAGCTCGGCAACTTCGGGACCTTGCTTGGAACTCTAGAAGGTGGTGGTATCTCGTGGGTGGAAGCTTGGTGCAAATGGGTGGGGTAGGACCCTTTTTATAAGTGAGGAGAGGGCTCAAATTCAAATCTGGGTTTTTAGTGACAGCTGCAAACGTCACTAAAGGCCCCTACAGCTGTCACTGAAGATGCATCTGCTGCTCACGGCCCGCTGGGGCGTGCCTCGCGCATGCGTAAGCTGGCGCACGCTAGTCCACGCGCATATGCCCACGCGTGCTACTCCATGCGTACCCTCACGCTGCCACCTGCGCCACTGCGCTGCTGCTTCACACACGTCGTGTGCCTTGTGCTGCTGGAGGTGTGAGGGGCGGCCTAGATGGCGCCACGTGGTGCCATCTGGGTCGTCCATCTTCTTTCTATTGTAGAGGGTGCCACGGTGCTCAGATCGAGATAATTCCCACGCTGCCAGACTGTGATCGTCACTCTGGATGCATTCGTACGGTCAGATTTTTCATCCGAGGCCCATACGGATGTCGCATTGCCCCCTTGCCGTTGATCTTTCTCGAGCTTGTTGTAGTAGCTACAGAGGTCAGATCGAAGTGATTTTGAATCCATTGGACTCCGTTCGTTAATCCGGATCCATTCGTACGGTTCGATCGCTCATCTGAGACCGTTTCAAAATGCACTTGTGCACATGAACATTAAACATTGATTCTAAGTAATTAAAATGTAAAGATCGTGCAATATGCATGCAATGCTCCCAAACCCATTATAATTTGACATTATCGCACAATTATCCTCGAAATTGACTCTAATCGATGTTATTAACACTTGTAATTGTAGAGTCATCAGAAGACACCACAAAGGTCTTAACAACCTCTTACCATCTACAAGGGGTTGGTGAAAACAAGGTAAAAGCCTTGTAAAATATGTGGTCCTTTTATTAGGTGACTAGATTTTTCGTTCAAGTTCGGAATTAAGAATTTATTTGTTGTAAAACCAACTAAAGGGAATCCCCATTTCCTAAGCTAACCCAACCATCTTGAATATGAGGGGACTAAAGGGAAGGATTTTCCTTTGACTTGCACCTCCAATTCCTTAATACTCCTTAGCTGCGACTATTTGGTACTACCTCGTAGGCTTAGACACTGAGTTTGGCTAAAGAAATTGAGACTACCCAATAATTAAACAACAAATGTAGGTTAAAATAAAATTTATTCTTGATTTTCAATTAACCTTATTCTTAATGTTGATCTAATTATCTAAGTTTTCAATTAAAGTGGGTAAGGTGGACAATCAATGAAATCAATCTCACGGACCAGGCAACCCCTTTTTAAAATTCACTTAGGTTTGATATGTGGCTCTAGAATGAAAATTAGACCCTAATGTTAGAAACCTAAGGTTTATGCTTCTAAATATTTAGCCTACAGACCTTTTTCTTGGATAAAAACACTCTTTGGATTAGTACAAAAGCCAAAATAGTATGAGATTTTGTATGCAACTTCATTTTTTGATTGGATTTTCATAGAATAATTTTCCAAGATTTTATCAGATCTAGACAAATAGTTATAATTTTTTTACTACTAAGGGGTCAAATAGTCAAGTCAGACCCCTACTGACTTCTTTGGGTCAAAATAGTATCAAAATTGTTTCAAAAATTCTGAAACTTTATTGGACAAACTTGGTTTCAGTGGCTTTCTTTGTTTCTTTTTTTGTTGAGCAAAGGCTCAAAAGATTCATTAAGTAGCCATAGAAACATAAGGAGCAATTTGTTCAGGAGGGCTGGAGTCACACCAACTCCCTTCCAACCCATTCTTAGTACAAGATGTTGCCATCACATGGGCTAAAAAAACCTCTTCTCTAGAGACCTTTAGTAGGTTAGTGTTTTGGAGAGAAGAAAGTGTCTTCTGGCTACCTCGAATGAGGTTTTTGTAGCACCAACTCATAGATTGCTTTCCTATGATCATATCTACAGCATTGGAGCAATCACTGAGTATGATGGAGAAATAGCAGCGGTATGTGTCAGCAATATCAAGTCCCCAAGCTATTGCATTAAGCTCTACTTCTTCAGCACTTCAACTTGAATTGTTTTAGCATCTACAGCCATAAATATATTCCTAGGTAGTGTACAGACCACACCCATTGAGGCGTTGCCTTGTAAATAGGAGCCATCAACCTGTATAATAATTTCAGCAGCAAGCTTTTCCTGTAAAGTAGTTGGGGCTTTGTGATTGATTTGCATAGTATGCTCAATATAGAGCTCAGTTGCCTTCCTCCAAATGTCTTGAAGATTAGGCTTGACACCTATGTACTTGGCTTCACATCTAGCGAGCCAAATCTGGTGCAGTAGCTGAGCAACAATTCTGAAAGTGGTTTCTTCCCTCAATAGTCACTTTGTGAAGTCCATATCAAGGTTCCCCATATTGAGGCCAAGTTTAAACCATAATGCTCTAGAGAAGTGGCATTGAGGAAAAAGGTGGAGCTTGGATTCCACATTGGAATGGCAGCAAGGGCATTCATTTTGGTATTGAGGGATTCAATTAGCTATAACTTCTCCCAGTGGGTGTGCATTAATGGTGAAGCGCCACATAAATAACTTAACTCTAGGCCCAAGTATCTTGTTCTTCCAAATCTTCTTGCAAAAGACAATGTTGTCTTCCTGAGGTGTGCCTGTCTCCCAAACCAGTGTGTTGTATGCAGATTTAACGCTAAAAATTCCTTTGGGGTTTGGCTTCCAGATGAACTCATCTTCCTGCCTCCAGTTTGGTTTGGGTTGGATTGATGTATGAATGTACTTCAAAAGTGAAAATTTGATGTAATAATTCCTGCCTCCAGTTCCCATGATCATCAATAAGCTCACCAACATAGAAAGGAGTTTGGCTACAAACCATGGTTGGACATATAGGAGCATCCCAACCATTGATCCAAGCATCCCTCCATATAAGTATGTGCTGTCCGTTGCCAACCAACCATAGCGAGTTCTTGAATAAAACTTCTTTTAGGTTCCATAGTGTTGTCCAAAGGGTGGAAGCATTGCCTTTTTTAATGGCTCCCCAGAAATCCTCAGCAAGGAAGTATTTTGCTCTCACAATATCTCCCATTATGGAGCTTCCTCCCGTAATAACTCTCAAAAGTTTCTTGAGGAGTAAAGCTTCATTAAAGAGGTGAGTTTTCCTGATTCCCAGGCCCCCCTGCTCCTTTGGCTGAGTGATATCATCCAGCTTTTGACATATAAATGTTTGTTCGTATCATTGAATCCCTACCATAAATCCCTCATGTGCTTATCCATATCCTTACAAGTGCGCAGGAAGCTTGGCTACACTCATAAGGTGGAATAGGGATGGAAGATAAGGCTGATTGAATTAATACGGTTCTTTCTACCTGAGAGAGGTCTTTGTTTTTCCATCCACTGAGTTTGGTCTTTAACTTGCAAAGTATGTGTTGATGAAGATGGTTTTGAGCATGACCATCAATGATAGGATATCCCAAATAAAACTCCTCAGAGAAATCTTGGTGAATGTCCAGTAATTCCTTGATAATCTTCTTTTCTTCAGCTGCTGCACTTTTGCTAAAGGAAACCTTTGATTTTTGTAGATTTACTCGCTGCCCAGAAAAAGCTCCATAGTACTCGACCAATCTGATAATTTTAACAGCTTCAAGGGGATTTGCTCTGCCAAAGATCATTGTATCATCTGCAAACATTATGTGAGTGATCGCAGTAGCACACCTTGTGACTTTATATCCAGTGATG
Organism: Thalassia testudinum; assembly: GCA_037157565.1. Classification (NCBI taxonomy): domain Eukaryota; kingdom Viridiplantae; phylum Streptophyta; class Magnoliopsida; order Alismatales; family Hydrocharitaceae; genus Thalassia; species Thalassia testudinum. Next base: position 51,359,620 of record JAZHRO010000035.1, on the reverse strand, counting down.
CAACCTGAAAGTTGCACCTTGACTAATAGCCTTGAGAGAAATTCAGTGCTAAGAATAAATAAAAAGGGCGAGAGTGGGCAACCTTGGCGAATACCTCTTTTTGGAGCAATTGTAGTGGAGGGAACACCATTCACAAGGACTGAAAGATTAGGAGTAGTGATGCAAAAGCTAATTAAGGAAATTAGAGTAGGAGGAAAATTAAGATGTGTAAGTCAACAACAAACCTCCATTCAATGTGGTCAAAAGCCTTTTCCATATCCATCTTAATAGCCATATGTGATTTCTTTGTTTTGTTGGTGTTCATGGAGTGCATTATCTCCTTAGCAGCAATAATGTTATCAGATTTTTGGCGACCTGGCAAGAAAGCACTCTGATGGCGGGATATGATTCTCATCAAAACTTTTTTAACCCTTACTGCAATGAGCTTGGCTATAACTTTATACAAAGTGTTTGTCAAACTAATAGGTCTAAATTCCTTGGGCTACTCTGCAACTCTTCCCTTGCGAATGAGAGCAATGTATGTCTCATTTAATTCAAGTGGAAAGGTTCCCGTATTAAAAGCCTCTCTGACAAGCTTAACAATATCATTTGCTAGTATATCCCAATTTCTTTGAAAGAAAATGACTCAGAATCCATCAGGCCCTGGGCATTTGGATGGTTTTAAAGCAAAGAGAGTATGTTTAATTTCCTCTTCATCAGTAATAAGTGCAGCAAAAGTGAACTCCTCAGTGGTTAATATATCTGATTCCTCAAAAGGTAAAGGAGTATTACCTGGGCTCTCAGAGTGGCCAAAAATAGCCTTGAAGTGCCTGACAAAGCATTTGGTGATTTCCTCCTCTTTCCCAGTATAATAGCCATCTTCCAATTTCAACCATGGAATATGGTTTTTCCTTTTCCTGTTTAAAGCATATAAATGGTAGAATTTAGTGTTTCTATCCCCCTAATGTATCCATTTGTGCCTGGATCTCTGGAACCAGTATAGTTCTTCCTTGATAAGAACCTTTTCATATTTCTAATTTAGAGCCTTTTCTTCTTGAACAGGTCTTTGTCGATTGGGTGCCCCCTTGAAGTTTAAGCATTCTGTCCTTAATCTCTATTTTTTCTTTTTCTCAGTCATTTAACATTCTTTGCTGCCCACCATGATAGCTCTGATTTGACTCCCTGCAGCTTGGAAGTAATTCTAGTTTCCCCTGTAGATTTTTCTTTCCAGGCTTTCTTTATGACTTGTTTGCATGAATCTTCTTGAAGCCACCATTGTTAAAAGCGCCATGGAACTTTTCTTTTCCTTCGTCTTTTATCCAGCTTTACCAATATGGGGGAGTGATCACTTCCTAGAGCAGGGAGGTAGAGGACTCCTGTTTTAGGGAAAAGAGTGCTTCAATCACATGTGACAAAAGCACGATCAAGCCTTTCTCTTATAAGACCTCTCCCTCTCTTGTTTGTCCATGTGTATGCAGGGCCAGCAAACCCAAGATCCATCAAACCAAGATCTGTTATTAATCTACGCAAATAGGAAAATTCCCATGGTTTACAGTCCAAATCACATTCTTTGTCTTTTTGCTTCAGGATGGTATTGAAATCCCCAATGAGTAGTAAATTGCTATAGCCAACGGCCACTTCAGCCATTTTTTCCCAGAATTGTTTCCTCTTCCCTTTTGTAGGAGAGCCATAAACACAAAGTAACGCCCAGTTCTCTGCTCCCACTTTATAAACCTCCAGCAGCAAATAATTGGAAGTAAAGAGTTTTAGTTGACAATTAATTTTAGAATCTACTAATAATGCTAACCCACCTAATCTGCCTTGGGCTTCTACATAAAAAACTTCATAATTTGTAAATTTCCTCCTGAACTTTGTATAATGCTTGCTGTGACAGTGAGTTTCTGAGATGAAGAATATTGAAGGCTTAGTCGACTTGAGAAGATTTTGTAAATGTCCAATTGTAGAGGCCTGACTCAGGCCTCTACAATTCTAGGAGAGGATACTCATTGGCACTCATGCAGCTGTTGGGGGGTCAGCTGCCAGAGCCCCATCAAGTCGAGTGGATGAACATCCTTCAGGCTGCAATGCTCTTGGCTTTTTCTTGGGTTGTTCAACATCTTCCATGATAACATCTTGCGTGGGCCTCTTTCTTCTTCCAGCAAATTTCTCTGTAATTGTATTCTTTGTTTGTTTGTGACGGTTCTGCTTAGTACGACCCCTCCTTAAATTGGGGAATTTCTTTGAACCTGATAGAGGATGGGGGTTCAATTTTAATTGAAGCTTGTGAAGATTTCCTGAGGAGACTGTAGGTGATGGGGAGGGGGGGTCATGAGGTACTTCTCGACCAAGAATAGGTTCAATGGGTGGCTGTATTGTTTGGGTTGGGTCCACTTGATTTTGTGTAGATTTTTTGTCAGTATCAATGATTGTTACAGGTATTGTAAACAAGGCAGTGGCATCTCCAATTTCTCCTTCCAGGTTGGTGTTGATGAGCGAAGGGGGGTTTTCCAGTAAAGGGTCATATTGGTTTATTTTCGAATGGGTTGGAATTGATTCTGAAGAGAAAGTGGTATCGGCAGGTTTTTTGGTGTTGTAGGTCTTGTTAGGGTCAAAGAGACTTATACGGTCCTTAGGTGGAGACAAAGGGGTATCATGAATATTTGACCGTCTTGTGTCTGGGAGAGGATTAGGAGGTTTTGTGGTGATTGGCTCAGGATTTTTTATGTTTATGATTATAGGTTCTGAGGGAGGATTTGGTGGGATATGGTTGTCAGGGAGGTAAGGGGTAGACTCAATAGGTAATGGCTTATTTGGTAGGTATGCAGGGATGGCAGCGGGTATAGGGAGGGGGGGTGGCAGACTTGACATAGATAAGGAAATGGTTGGTTGCTTGATACAGTCCCCATTCCTCTCATGGGCAGAGAAGTACTGCATTGGTCCCTGAACCAGGATCAATCCTCGATGTTTGGGTCCTTAATCTGAACGTTGTGGCCTCCATCAGCTGCCAACGATGGTTTCCAGCTGCAGCACTCTCGTCGATGGGCTTCCTTCTTGTATTCCCATCATTATCAGCCTTACTTCTTCTATTTGGTCTGAATACTTTGAGATCATCTCCGTATTTTGGAGATAGAAATTTCTCTTCTAGCTTGTTCTTGGCTTCTTGAGGAGCTCCGGCTATGACTCTTTTTGCTTCAATTACTTTGCTGCACCAATTATAAGAATGCCCTAATTTGCCACGATATGTACAGAATCTAGGGAGTCCAGCATATCGGATTGGAAATTGAAAAGGTTTGCAATCCGCAAGATGGCCATCAGCATATTTTTTCAAGGGCTTAGTAATATATAGAAGAACTTTTGCTATAACAAAGTTCCTTTGGTTCTGATCCACCTCCGATCCTATATCCAGTGCTTCTCCCACAGAAGAGGCAATTTTACGTACCGCTCCTCTGTTCTAATATTCTGGAGGCACATTGTAGATTTGTGTCCAGAAAGCAGCAAAAAGAAACTTGTACTCAGAGGGGATTCTACCTGGTTGAGCCTTCTCAATTGCTATAAGGTTCCCTTCAAAAAGCCAGGGAGCTCTCTCCCATACCATGTTTGCTTCTTCAATCGTGCGGAACCTGGCCATGAAGCGCCTCAGTTTCCTGCATACTTGGCTGGGAATGAAAATTCCAAGATTTTTGCAACATTTCAAATAGTCCTCTGCTCCTCACCTGCCTTTGAGTGATCACTTTGAAGTAGATGCACTTCCTCCAGTAGAGGGGATCTGTCCAGTCCTCCTTTGTAAGTTGAACTGCTGATCGTGTCTGTTCTTCATCATTAGTGGACAACTGAAATAGTTTGTTTATGATTTCTTCTTGCTCTGCCTCCGTGGGTGTAGCAGGTACGTATATTGCTATACCAAAGGATATGAAATGCTTTAGCACTGCATTGAAAAAACTAGAAGTTTGTTAGCAACTTAAATGCAAACAATAAATGAAGGTGATGATGATAGGTGGGAATGGCGGAAAAGTGGCGTGTTGGATTTCCAGCTGAAAGGAAGAAAGGAGTTAAGGAGTGGAAGGTGGTTGTCCATGCTTTTGGTTCCCCATACGACAATAGCTCCTCAGAGGGAGGATGAAAGCTACCCACTGCAAATAGAGAATGAGTAGGAATGGTCACGGAGAGGCTCCGCAAACGGGACCAGCTGATCGTGCTGGAACTCGACTCAACCTTTCAGTGGTTTTCAAATGCCACAAATTTCAACTCAATCTGATTTTTGTGGAGGTCAGAAGAATTCCTCAAAGTCAAGATAGACTGCAGAAATCAGTCCTAACCACTGTGCAGTGTTTGAATTTTTAAAAATTTCATAGATTGAATTTTCTCAATTAAACAGTGAAGTTTAAAAGATAATTTGATTTTTCAATTACAGTGAGAATTTAAGAATTTTTTGAAGTCCAGATATTCGGCAATAGAATTTTCAAATCAGGAATATGGTTCTGGCCAAATTTACTAAAAATAGAATCGGGGGTGTTTCAAAAGATAAAATGCAAATAACACCCACCCTTGATAAAAATATCAAAAATATGGTTAAATAAACCTAAATTCGAAAATCTATGTTTATTTTTATATTTTTGTAATTTTTGACTTCTTTTCAAAACAAAAATTCAAAGCAAATTACAACTGACTCAACTAACCTAAAGAGATATTTTTTTCTTTTTCTTGGATTTATTTTTTGATTTTTTTCTATTGAAATAAATTTTCAAAGAAAAATTCGTGTGCACCTGTTTCTTGACCACGGATCAGTGCGTGCGAAGATCCACACTTACTCAATTCCTGCACACAAACAACGAAATAGAGAAATCAATTTAGATATTAATAAGAAAAATGCGTTACCTCCCACGCAATGGTACCACCTGTTGAGTCTAAAATGCCAAAAGTGGTTAATTTTGTCGTATTATGGTCATGAAATCCGACTTAAACAAAAATAATAACGAGATGGTAAGTCACGATTAAACTTAAGGAGGTGTGATTACGAATTTCAAAATCAATTTCTAACTTGATTTACTAACTAGACCCATATTTTATTTGATAATAAAAACCTTCATTTTATTAACATATTCACAAAGGTTATATCGTGAATAACTTCACGCGACCCTTCCAAGTCCAATTTTGTACGATATTTAGCATTCATGGAGGAATTCAATTTAATTTACACACTAAGGGCATGTCAGTCTTAATCAACCCAATTGCATCTATAGTTGGGGTATAGTTGACAAAAGTTCATGAGAAGAGTATAGGTTACATTCAATTTGCCCTTGCTCTTGGCATTTCATCTCCTATTAGCATTCTTGCTTATACCATCTAATAATGGAAGAAAGGAGAGAACAAACGGCTTGCCCAGTCATGAACTTGAATGGAGACTAGAAGTAGAGATCCAATGGCAATAAACTTTATTTTCTCTCACCAAAGATGTTTCAATTGCTGTCTTGAGCAAGACAATTGTTTCCATATCTATTATCCATTGTCTAGTGAATTGGTTGTAAGTTCTTCAATTCTAGATCTTACACCATCAATTGGGGTCTTGCTCTTTTTTTTAACGATGGTTGGGGACATCACATTTAAATAGACAACATAGTGGTGTTACAGACATTGAGAAGCAAATCCATGAATCATGTCATACGACGTGGACTTTAAGAAAGCATTTAATCTCCAAAAGAGCATAACAAATGGAACATTGAAAACTAAAAGCCCCTTAATTTTACAAGGACAACATAGCAAAGCCCTTAAATTCCAAGATTGGTTGCTATGACACCATGTTGAAATAACATGCACATAAAACATCCAAAATCATATTATCATAGTAGATAACCAAAATCTATATGGCACAATCTTTCACAATTCAAAGGGGATCATACAAGAGGCGAGCGATCCCTACCTGGCCCTAAGCATCCCTCCTTCTCGATGCTAAGTAAATGGCCTTCTGGATTACCTCGCATCAAAATCAACATAGCAACATCGTCCATTAGAGGCTAATTGCTATGGTCAGTCCTTGGAACACATTAAACACCCCTAAAACAGTCCCTAACATTATTATAAATCCTTAAATCCATAAAATTAGTATGACCTAGAACTAGGTATTGAAATAAAGGACAGGGGAAGGGGGACACACCTACTTTATGTGAGCCCTTGATGGACTTCTAAACCTCCGTCGACCCTTGATTATAACTACAACGGCAATAGTAGTCGTAGCAGCAGTGACAACCTACAGTAGCTGCGGTTGCAGCAGCGTGGTAGTGAGCAACCATGTGTGCGAAGTGACCAACTGCAGTAGAAAGGGAACCGCACCCTCCTCCACCCTTGCAGCAGTAGTGGCAACAATAGCTACAGCTAGCAGCCCACAGTTACGTCGCGCAGGAGGGTCGCTGGCATCGTGTGCGCAGGTGGCAATTGACTGGAAAGAGAGGAGGAGCACCGCCGTGTGGCTCGCCGGTGGGGGCCAACTGGACGTCGATGTCCAGAGAGGCCATCAAAGGAGGAGGATTAGTCGGCAGTGAAGATGGGAGGATTGACCGCCCAAGGAAGTGGTGGAGGTGATCGTTGGTGCAAGGAAAGAAAAGGGGGAGGTGGACTTGGCTTCCTCCCCAAGTCACTTACAATTGGAGGGGTGTAATAAATAAATAAATAAATAAATAAATATATATATATATATGTGTGTGTGTATGTATAGCTAGGAATATCCTCCCTTCATCTTAAAACATTACATTAAGAAGGAGTACTCCTAACTAAACTTTCATATTAAAGGCCTCTCCTTAACTTGATTTGTTAAGGTTACCCATTGATAAATATCAGTTTATCATTACTCTTATGCCTAAAAGTACATCTAACTCATAGGTTTTTCACATTACAATCTGGTTTGGGACTGCATTTAGGCACTTTGTAGGATAGGTATGTATTACATTAGTTTTGTAGTTTTACACCTTTTCATTGTCAGGAATGATCACACAATGAAAATCACTTAAATCCTGACCATGTGAAAGGCAGAAGATGAAGATTGAACTCATTCGAGCTGGATCTTAGCTCAATCTAGCTCACCTTAGTTGAATTCCAGCTCAACCCAACTCAATGTAACTGGATTTAACTCATTCCAGCTTCACATAACTCATGGCAGCTCTACTTGATCAAGCATAGCTACTACTCATTAACTAGCTAAGTTTGGTGAGTTGAAGAGTCCTCAAGCAGCTCAGGTCAGCTCAATTCCAGCTCCCGAAGACTAACCTAGCTCAACTCAGTTGAGCTTAGCTACCATACCTAAGCTAGCTAACTTAGCTAGCTAAGAAGTCTTCGGGAAGACCAGCTCCAGCTCACCTTAGCTTCAGACTAAAAGAAGCCAGCTCAAATTAGCTTAGCTCAGCTACTAGCAAACTAGCTAGCTAAGCTAGCTATTGAGTTCTCAGGCACCTCTACTTCAGCTACTATTAGCTCCAGAAAGATCATGCAGCTCAAATCTCCCTCCTTACAGCAAAATGCTAGCTCCTACCTTTACTCTCCTATTAGTTAAGCTAGCTTAGCTAGGTAAGCTAAGCTCCTACTCCTCTCCACTTCATGGCCAACCACCATACCTAGTTAACCTCCACTACTCCTTCCTATTTTGGTGCCAACACACACTATAACTACCAACATTGGCATCCTTTCAACATTGGCGCCAAAACACACACCCATTCACCCCTCAACCACCAAGAGCTACCTAAAGTTGGCACCAAATCACCCTTCTAGAAACCCACTTTTTGGCACCAACCTATCCTTAAATCTTCACCATACACCTACCCTCCTAGGCTATCTCCACCCATGACATTTTCACTCCAAAATGGACCCTTCCAGAAGAACATAAGTTGGCACCAAATCATGGTGTCTCTCCACCCATGGTCAGCCACCAAGGGTGGCCAATCACCCTTAACCACCACCATCCACACCCCTTAAGTGGTGCCAACCCATCCTAACCCTAGATCCCTTAACTACCCACCTAGTACCCATCCTAGCCATCCATCATTCATGCCACCTAACCCCCCTTTCCCCATCCTATAAATACCCCAATCCTACCACCAAATACCTTCACCTTTGGCTACACATTATATCCTACACCACAGTCTATCTAGCCGACCAAAGAAGAAGAGGAGAGAAGAAGATTAAGGAGGAAAACCCTTTCCTCCTTGGTGCCTTCTTCTTCTCCCTTCTTCCTTGGAGAATGCCAAGGGGCAAGCACCATTTGGGTGATGACCAGGCAAGGAGGAACATAGGGTGGAGGATGTCCACCCTAAGGAGAAGAAGAGGAAGATCATCGTAAGGAGGAGGATCTCAAGAAGGAGCCCTTTTTAAGTCCAGGAGCTTTTGGACTTGGAGTAAGGAATCTTCTTCTTCAGATTTGACGGGAGAATTTTTCATTCTTTATGTTTCTTTTGTACTAGTTTAATTGTAGGATCATTCCTCTACAATTACTTGTAAAACAAATTTTCTCCCATTAATGAAATAACCTTTCTTTGATTGATGCTATGTGCTAGTTCTAGTAATTGCCTTCCTTTGTTTATCTTGGTGCACTACACTCATTTCTTCTAATTACCATAGGTGTACTTGCCTAGTGTGAGTTTAAAAGAAAGATAATTTCTGTCACTTAGGCTAGATCATTTAGTTGAGTGTTTCGCATCTTGTTACTCGATTACTCTTTCAAAACCCTAAAAAAATCAAAAGCATAAAAGCATAAAAAGAAGATTTGAGAGAGCAAGAGCGAGAGAGATTGAACCAATTATTGACTAACAAATCTACCTCGGGTGACCCTAGATACTCCACTATCTAGGTTTACAAATTCAAAAGTCAAAAAAGATTTACGCATACGACTTAAAAATCCATTTTTATAAATCGCATATTTCTTGTATCACCCACCAAAAGGAGAAATTCTCTAATCATTCCAACAAGGGTTGAAAAGAAGTAACCAAGAGGCCCAACCTATAGGGGCAAAAATAACCATCCCTGGGATTAAGGCCTAAAACTTGGGTCTTAATTGACTCAATAAAATTAATAGGGCCTTCGTAAGGGTCGAATTAATGTATTGTAGTTAGATAAAATTCAGACCCTTACAACTAAGGTCTCAAATTGGAGAGTGGATAGCAAAGCCCTATACTTTCTTACTTCTAGACCATTGGTTTTGGTTAGCCAGATTCATCAAGAATTAAACCAGACCCAAATTTAGTAGACCATCCTCGAGTGATTAAGCTAACTATAGCCTATAAGGCTTATGGTCTAAGGTTCCTTACTATCCTCTTAGTTTGATTAACTCTAAGTACCTAGTCTCTCTACTCAACTTAGTTGAAGACGTGCAAAACATGCTATTTACAATAATAGAAACCTTATTTTTGTCATTTTAGCAACTTTTCCTTTTTTTTCAATAATTTTCAGAAATGAAATGAAATTACAAGAACTTCTAAGTATTAATAAAATGAATTCAACAAATGTACTACCCCCTGATGAGTGTGTTTTCACGATGGAAAATCAGGGTTTCGAGAGAATCCATCGTCGTAGTTGCAAAAATTGCTACTAGATAAAATTTATATCGAAACTCGAGGAGAGTCCCAGGTTGAACATAGGGAGGCGAATGTTTGGTTTGTGAAATACCGGCTTAGATTTTATTCGTTTTTGTTGTTTTTGTCTTTTATGATTTTTTAATATTTTTATAAAGTAAGAGATTAGATTGATGAAATCTAACTAATCTACTTGTAAAATGAGAGGGAGGGAGGGAGAGAGAGAGAGATAGCGATAGAGACACAAATATTATAGCGATGAACCAAACTATTTATTACAACTAAGTGCAGGAAGTAAAACTACACTACAAAAGCCATAGAAAGAATAAGATGAGGAAATCATGCTCGACAGTCACTTAGAGGATGGCTCGCTCTGACGGTGCTTGGATGAAGGTGATGGGAAGCTGGAGGAAGGAGAACGGCAGCGGAGGGAGGAGGATGGGGTTGGACGTCGTCGTAGGGAGGATCTTCTTCCCAAAGGTGGTGAGAGGACGACCATGGGATGCTCTACGAAGGGTGATGAGAAGTGGGAAAAAATATTTCTTTTCTACTCTAAAGGAGCCTCAGGCTTGGGACAAGCTCTCTCTAAAGCCTTAGAGGTGGTGAGGGAGAGAAAGGAAGAGATGAAGAAGAATAGGAGGGGTAGGGGTCCTTTTATAATGGAGGAGAGAAGACAATTCGTGCATGGGACATTTAGTGACATCTAAAGATGTCACTGAAGATCCACCCTAAACACCACCGAAACTCACGCACACCACCGCTGGCACTTGCACATGCGTGTGCGGCGCACGTGCTCTGCAGGCTTTGGCAAGGACGATTGGCAGCCATTGGATCTGAAGCGAACGATTGAGATGGCGTGGGGATGGTGCGCTCAGATCGCGCGAGTGCTTTGCTAGCGTTGGCGAGGATGGTTAGCAGTTGTTGGATTGGAAGCGAATGGCTAAGATAGCATAGGGATGGTGCGCTCAGATCGCGCGCTCATTAGCGCGTCAGATCAGGTGTTGGTCGATGCATGATCGTGCGCGTGCAGATCGCGTGGGTCAGATTGTGCCATGTCACTGCCCTCTTCACCGCTTAATGTCCATCCAACGAGCGTAATTCAATTGTGCTCGCGCTCGCGAGATCAGGCATTGCGAGCGGTTTGGAAACCACTATGCTGAGTGCAAATTGTGTTGAGAAGATGTGCGGCATATGTACAATCTCAATTATTGGATCTCGATCCAACGGTTGCGATTTTGCGTGGCCCTCCTTCAGCTCATGAGGTGCAGCTAATATTGGGCGGCCTAGATGGTGCCACGTGACACCATGTGAGCCGTCTATCTTCTTGTCTTTGTAGGTGGCACCACAGACATCAGATTGGGTCAATTTTTACGCCGTTGGGCTGTGATCGTCGATCCGGATCCATCTGTGCGGTTGGATTTAACATCTAAGGTTCTGATTGATGCCACTTTGCCCCTTGGCCTTTAATCTTCCTCGAATTACATAATGTGCTACGAAACTTCGATTAAGATGATTTCGGAGGGGTTAGACTCCGATTGTCGTCCTGATCAGATCTGTACGATTAGTTCATCAATCCAAGGCCCTGAAATAAATTTCCTCTTCTAACAACAAAAGGACACGAATTTATACAAACTACTCTAAATGCAGAATGATGTATGATATGTAATATTTATAATATGAAATGCATATCTAAGCCTAGGAATATGCATAAATAGGCATTTTATCCTAAATAAATGTGTCTACATCATACTCCCATGGTTATCTTTTACTAGTTCGTAGAAAAATCAAACTAAATGCTATGTATAAAACTAGAATTAGGACTCGATTACTTAGGCCTAAGTTGTTTATTAGCAATAGAAAATTTCAACTAAGGTCCTAAACTATGAAGACTCAACAGTACTCGGGTGCCTGTCAAAATGTAGACCACCTAAGTCTTCACCTTATATGAAAAGGGAAGATACATTTTTTCTATTTTTATTTTCTAATTTTTTTGGATTTTTAAGTTTAGGGTTTCGGGGCAACTTTCTACTGCTACCCAACCCATCTAAGACTCGAAAAGAACTTTAAGCTCTAAGCATCTTGTGAAAAGTGATAAACTTACTAGGCGGCGATTAAAACTAACTTCAAGTTTCTACGACCCTAGGTGACCTTAAAAGTTTCTACCTAAAAGTTTATCTATTCAATCGGTAGCTTTCTCCCTACTTTTTAAATATTTTATGGGGTCAACATAAGGGCGAATTTAGTGTATATCTCTCCGATTTATTCTACTTCCCTTCTTCTTCCCTAAGTATATTGGGAATTATTTATGCATTTTTGTGAGCTAGGCTTTGGACAACTGGCCAATGGACTGTTATGCACAAAAACTTGCCAGCCATACTCGTGCGGTGAAGTGTGATTTATTTTATTTTAATTTTTTCTCCTCTTTCTATTTTTATTCTTTTTTTTTTCTTTTTGAGTATCATTTTTTTTCTTTTCTTTTTTTGAGTAGGTGGCTTCCCTGATCTAAAATTTACCTAAAGATAGTAGAAAGAGTATGGTCATATAGCTGGGCTCTGGGCAATCGGCAAATGAGTTGTTACCTACGACAACTTGCCAGCCAAATTACCCTAGAAAGTTCATTAGCTACCTAATTTCCGTAAAAACCACCAAAAAGTGAGTCAGTGAAAGTAGTGTGTAGATGCTTTAGACTTAAAATCCCCTTAAATCAGAGGGCGGGTTGATAAGTCATGTACTTATCACCCTAATTTATTGACCAAGTTAGAATAAAATTACTTGGCGAGGACTCAAGATCAAATCCACATTTTAGTGGACACCCGGGCTGATTAAGCTCGAAGATCTAAAGAGTCTAAGTGTTTAGGTCCTTAAGTATCATTTCCTAAAGTTAACAACTCTTAATGCCTAAGTTCTCTTCTCCTAATTCTAATTCTAATTTTTTTTCTTTTTTCTTTTTGAATTTTTTTCCTTTTTTAAAATAAAAGAAATTCCATGGAGCTAACAAAATAATTTTAGGATTAAGTATCTACCCTCCCATGCCTAAATGCTGCAATGTCCTTATTGTAAAAATAAAGACATGGAAAGGGCGGAATAAACAGAATATCACCTGAATTTCGTGAAAATCTGGTCAGCTCTACAGAGAGAAAGGAGAATACATACGTGCTAAGGACATAATATACAAACAAAGAAGAAATTAGGAATTCACAAGTGCGGGTCAGAATCAGAATAAAAATATTGATCTTCAAACCTGCCAGAAGAAGATGTCCATAGATATGGACCAAGTTGTAATGCAGACTGATGCCCTAAGTTCATGTGGTTCTAAGGTTCTGGATGAACCCATAACCGAAGATTGTTGTGCTTGCGAGGCTGGGCCTGTGGTTTTGTAGTGTGCAACCTAAGACTAAAGTGGCAGACAATGGGTAGATCCGATTCACTACATTCGGGTGTCCACTTAAAGTTCAGCTCATAAAGATAGTCACTTATTTTGAGCTTGGGTTGCACGTCAAAGATATCATAAGGGTCCTGATAGAAGGTAGGTGATTTCAGCTCAACAGGAACCCTTAAATCCAAAATTCCATTTCCCTCAGAATTCACTTCCCATAATTTAACTTCCAAACTCCTCTCCTCTAGAATCAAGTGTTTGGTTTTTAGGACCTCTAGCATATCATTCACCCCATGTGATTTACCCAAATCCAAAAATCATGGTTGAATCAGAATTGACTTGGCTACATTTATTTCAAAAATGTCATCATTCAGTTCTTTGGGGTGTGGTTGAGGAATGGGGTTACTGATTGAATCATTCAATAAATCTAGATTTGAATCCTCCATGTCAGCCCCAACCGGATCATAATCCTTAATTATCGGGCTATTAAATGGTTCATTATGCTCCTCGAGTCCGTCAGTCTCACTAAAATCATTCTCCTTAAACTTGAGTGAGACTTCACCAAGAGATTCCTCACCCTCAGAATCAAAGAATTCATAATTTTCATTTTTATATGTCTCAAAGTTATCTATCATTTCCTAATCCATAGAGACATATTTTTCCTCATTCCCTGGCTCAGGGATCTCGGGTGAGAAAATCACATCATCCTCGATTGGTTGCTCTAGACCAACCTGGTCATCCCTGGTCTCATAAAATGTGTCCCTACCGACAAGCACCTGAGCGGGTTCTAATATTGGCTGTCCTAAAGGGGGTTCATCCTATGAATCATCCCAAGATTGGACTAAGGCAACTACGACTTTCATCCTCAATCTCAATGATGTAAACATGTTTACACTACTTAAGATGTCTATTTATGCATGTTCTTAAGCATAGGATTGCATTGCATACTATAAATATTGCATAAAATGCATTATCTTGCATTTAAATTAGTTTGAATAAAATGGAGGTTAATTGTCTCCTTTTATGTTCAGGGATAGGGAAAAATTTTTATCAGGGCCTCGGATCGAAGATCCAATCATACAGATGTGATCAGAGCGACGATTGGAGTTCAACGACTTCAAGATCGCCCTAATCAAACACCTGTAGCATCAGATAGAGACCGAGGAACCCTAGAAGAAGGGCTAAGATGGTGTGAATCTGCACTTCAAATGACAAATCCGACCGCACGGATGGATTCAGATCGACGATCGCAGCCTAATGGTGTGAAAATTAACTCAATTTGACAACCGTGACACCATTTACATCATCCAGAAGATGGATAACAAAGATGGCACCACGTGGCGCCATCTCAGCCGCCCAAGCCGGCCCAGCTAATTCTGGAGTCGACCACACGCTTCTACCACGCGTTGAATCGTGGCCGGCCATGGGCTGCCGCACCGCAATTCAACCGCACGCCCATTTCCCCTCCGCAGCGCAGTGGGTGAGAGTGCTTGCATGAAGGAGGGGCGAGCATTCGAATTGCGAGGAGCGAGCGAGAGGGTGCGGGCGAGCGGGTGTGAGGAGCATTGGATCTTGATCGAGCAGTCGTGAGCACTCAATAGGGCACACACGCACACCTCATGCAAGATCAGACGTAGAGCGTGCGATGCGAAGGTGCGGCGAGGGGTGAGTTAAGCAGTCCAATCGTGATTTGCAGATCATGAACGCGCGTTTCACACGCGGGAGGTGAGCAAGCGCACGCGCTGCAGCCCACTACGCCCACGATGGGGCTTTAGCGACAGTTTTATTCATCACTAAAGACCCCTGATTTAATGTTTTTCAAATTAAAATGACCAAATTGTCCTCACTCCTTGCAACTATAAAAGGAGACCCCCTCCACGCAAAATTCTCATCCCTTCCTTCTCTTCTCTCCCTCTCCAAAGCTCAAGAGAAGCTTGTCCCACACCAGGGATGCTTCTCGCGAGATAAAGTCAATTTTTCGTCCCCCTTTCGGAAGTGGATCCCGCGACGACGACGACGTGTTGCCCCGTTCATGTTCTTCTCGCTTCGTCCTCCTTCGTCCTGCTCCATTCCTCGTCTTCCAGGCGTCATTCCGTCTAGCTTGTCCTCCAAGCGACCGTCGATGAGGATATCTCTCTCCCCATTCTTTTTACTGCTTTCTAGAGTAGATTTACTGCTTTCTGGTGTAATCATTTTCCCGCTTTCTAGTCGTAATGTTTAGTGTAACGAACAATCCCTTTTATAATGAATTCCATGTTCATTCTACATCTCTTTTTGATTTTCATTTGCAATATTCTCTCTCTCTCTCATTCTCTCTTTCTTTTCTATTTATATAAATAGATAGATAGTTTCTAATCAATTATTCTACTTCGTGACAAATAAAATAATGCGTATTTTTAAATCAAACGTTAGCCTCCCTGAGTTCAAGACGAGATTTCTATTCCAGTATAAATTTTATTTGTTGAACACAAGTTCTTCGCTTTCATACTATGACATAGGTTTTTTCAAAACCAAATACGTTAGCGTAGTAACTCGTAGCTTCAACATTTTGGCACCGTTACCGGGGAGGTGACGCTCTTTGATTTTTTTCGCATTTTCCAAATTACGAATCATTTACCTCACTTCTCTCCTTTTTTATTGTGATTGCAGGTACTCTTTTGAGACGAGCAAAAGCGGTAGATCGGAGCATAGTGCTGTTGAAGGTTCTGTGAGTTATCCCCCACCTCCCACCCATTAGATTTCATTCCACCATGTAATAACACAAACATCAATCAACCTAGGTGTTCTTATAAACTCTAAGGTTAGTTTTGTTTGTTTGTTTGACACTCACACCTGCCTCAACCTCCACATTTAAAAAGAAAAATAAATAAAAAAAGTCTCACAGAGGTACACAACCTCATCTGATTTTCAAACTCAACCGATAAACCAACCTTTGGAGCCGGTACACACATCCAAGCACATAATTGAGTAGAAATCAGATTAGGTAATCATTTGTGTGCCTAATTAAGTGGTGCAACAAGTCAATTGTTTGAGTTGATTGGACTGCACTACTTCAATTAAAATCAACTCATCAAGTAGCCGCCGCTTAGGTTCAACTCTTAGGGATTTACCAGGCACTCCACATTCTTTTAAGTTTTAAAGGAAAACATCTTCACCTGTGCTTTCAAAACCTGATGTGCCAACAAAACTTGTTGAAAAAACCTAAAGTTGAATCTTAAAAGCTACTAAGCAAGATTTGAACCTTAAAATTCACCGCATCAAAAGTAATCTTGCTTGAAAATCCACTGTTGTGCAAACAACCCATCAATCAATCATTAAGGACACAACCCAGATAAAGGACCCATCACATTCCAAAGCACATTCAAACCTAGCCCTAAATAAAACAGAGTAGATGTTGGCCTTAAGGATTTGACTCGCTCTTCAGAGCCTAGAATGAGATTATTTTCGATTAGTTTGTTTCTACTATTCAATCTGATGTCTGGCTAGGGGAGCAGAATCAAACGATCGCGGCTGGGGGGTACACTAGGAACTGGAGGCGCAAGCCGAAGGAAGAACCTTCTCCCCAGTCCCTCCTTCTAACTGGTTGGATTGAACAGATAGAAGTAGATCAAATAGTTTCTCTATCTCAAGACGGGTTTTGGGAGTCTGTAGGTCTTTAGGCTAGCCCACTTAAGGACAGGTTTGATTGCTTGTATTGTAGGATGCATTTCTTCCTCCTGTCTCTCATGAATCCTTCCATATATTATACGCATTCCCGCTCTTTCCCTCCTGTTTTGAATTATCCTCAACATGACGATTATCCCGACTCGTACTGTAATCAACCATCAGTTAGTTGGGATAACTCGGATTGGGGATACAATTCTGGACCTTCGTGTTTAGGGTCTAACCTTGAACACTATGATTGTGATTTCTATCCTTCTCAGAGCCACATTGATTATAGATCGTTACCCTTTCATGAACAACCTAATACAATCTACAATCAAGAAGGATACACTGATTATTACCCATCCTCTGATTACATTGCCTTTAGGTCATCACCACCTTTTGAACAATCCGAAATGACCTATTATCAGGAAGGATATAACGAATCTCAATTCGTTAACTCCTCTGCACTGATCCCAAACCTGCCCAACCCTGAACCAACTCATTTGGTTCAGGGTAACTAGGTTCAAGATAAGGTTCTGGCTAACTTGAGGAATATCATACAATCTTTAGAAGTTCAGCCAATACCTTGCATTGAAAGATTGGAGCCTCTGATTGAAATGATTGATTATTTGAACAAGTATTTGTTGGATTGGCTTCAAGATGTTAAGGATAAAAACTCGGGTGAGTTTCTACTTGGGAAGTTAGCGAAATTGAGGATGAGGTTTGTGGTTGCTTTAGTTCAGTCATGGGATGATTCCCAGGATGAACTCCCTCTAGGAGAGCCAATGTCAGAACCTGCTCAGACACCTGTTGGGGGGACACGTGTTACGAGGCTAACCAGATTGAATTAGAGCAACCAATTAAGGATGATCTGATTTCTTCACCTGAGATCCCTGAGCCAGGGTACGAGGAAACGTATGTCTCCATGGATCAGAAAGTGACAGATGATTTTGGGACATACATTAATACGGATCTTGATTTCTTTGATTCTGATGGTGAAGATTCAATTTGCAAAGTCTCACGCGAGTTTACAGAATATGATTTTTATGAGACGATTGGGCTTGAGGAATCTGAAAGATCATTTGATAGCCCAATAACTGAGGAAACTGATTTTATTGGGGCTTACATTACGGATCCAGAATTGCATTTTCTGGAGGATTCAATCAAATGCCCTGATTGTCAGTTACACCCCATTGAGCTTATCAATGATTCTATTTTTGAGATAACTAGACCCAAGTCAATTTTGATTCAGCCACATCTTTTAGACTTGGAAATTTTAGACAGGGTGATTAATATGCAAGAGGTCCTGGAATTTAACATTCTGATTGAGGAGGATAGGAGTTGGGAAGTTCTGATTTTGGAAGCTAACTCCGGAGGAAGTAGAAGACTGCGTCTAAGGGTTCTATTTCATCTGAAACCATCAAACCAAAACCCTTATGACATTTGTTCTGAGGATGTTCAACCTAAGCATACATTCATTGATTATCCTTTCGATATCGAATTCTCTGTAACCTGACTTTTTGGACTTGGGTTGTATCCTCATAAATCGCAGGCCCGACCCTACTTGCATACTGATTTTAGGTTTTGGGTAATTTTTATCCAGAACCTGAGATATTCTCGATTATGAGGTATGGGTCTGCATCACAATTTGGTCCACATCTGTGGACATCTGTTGGCAGGTTCGAGATTTCATCTTTTTATTCTGATTCTGACCTGCACTTGTGAATTCTTTATTTCTCTTCTTTGTATAGTGTGCCTAGCTGAAGGCATTAAATTTAGCACGTATACAGTTCTTTTTAGTTTTTATCTCGGAGCGAACCCGACATTCACGCAATGCAGGTGTTTTCTACTCTATTCCACTTTGTTTTATGTCTTTTTAATATAATGAGGACATTGCATTAGATAGTCATGGGGGGATGGATATTCATCTCTGAATTTATTCGTCAGCTCTGTAGATTTGTTTTATTTTCTTTTATTTACATTAAAAAAAAATTGGAATTAGGAAAGAGAACTTGAGTTTAAGAAAAATTTTCAATCTTAGAGAATATTACATTAGGATTTGAACACAAAGACTCTTCAGGTCTTCAGACTTAATCAGCCTGTGTATCCACTAAAATGTGGATTTATTTTTCGAGTCCTCGCCAACCTGAATTCTATTTTAATCTGAGTAAATAAGTTTGGGTGATAAATACATGACGTATCAATCCACCCTCTGATTTGAGGGAACTTTGAGTTTTAAGCATCTACACACTATCTTTGCATTGACTCGTTATTCGACAATTTTAACGAAAATTGGGTAGCTAATGAACCTTCTAAGGTGATATGGCTGACAAGTTATCATGGGTAACAGCCCATAGGTAGGTTGTCCAGAGCCCAATCACCAGACCTTTCTCTTTTTGCTGCCTTTAGGTAAATCTTAGACCAGGGAAGCCACCTACTTAAAAAAAAAAAAGAAAAAGAAAAGGAGAAAAGAAAACAAAATAAAAGAAATAAGCCACACTTCGCCGCACGAGTATGGCTGGCAAGTTGTCGATGGTAACAGCTCATCGACCGGTTGTCCAGAACCCAGCTTAATAAATGCACTGAAAATTCCCAAAACACTTAGGAAGAAGCGGAGAAGTAGAATAAATCGGGGAGATATACAATGGATTCACTCTTGTGTTGACCCCGTAAAAATAATAGTAGGGAGAAAGCTATCGGTTGTAAAGATACACCTTTAGGCAGAATTCTCTTTTTAAGGTCACCTAGAGGCGTAGAAATCCGAATTCCATTTTTACTGCCGGTCAATGAGTCTATCACATTCACAATAAGATGCTTAGAACTTAGGGTTCTCATTAAATCTTGGGTGAGTTGAATGGCCATAGAAAGCCACTCTTAACCCTAAAACTTGAAAATTCAAAAAAATTAGAAAATAAGAAAAGAAATTTTTCTTTGAATAAGGTGAGGGCTTGAGGCGGTCTGCATTTTAGTAGATACTCGGGCACTGTTGTGTATTTGAAAGTTCAGATCCTAAGTAAATATTTTCTTAATGATTGAAAATAACTCATGCCCAAATAATCCAACCTGATTCTTTTATAAATAGCATATAGTTTTTGCTAGGGACCAGCAAAAGATAGGTATGGGGGTATGATATAAACATGTTTACACTACTTAAGATGTCTATATATGCATGTTCTTAAGCATAGGATTGCATTGCATACTATAAATATTGCATAACATACATCATCTTGCATTTAGATTATTTTGAATAAAATGGAGGTTAATTGTCTCCTTTTATGTTCAGGGACAGGGCAAAATTTTTATCGGGGCCTCAGATCGAAGATTCAACCATACAGATGTGATTAGGGCGACGATTGGAGTTCAATGATTCCAAGATCGCCCTAATCAGATACCTGTAGCATCAGATAGAGATCGAGGAACCATAGAAGATCAAGGGCCAAGATGGTGTGAATCCACACTTCAAACGACAAATCCGACTGCATGGATGGATTCGGATCGACGATCTCAACCTAACGGTGTGAAAAACAACTCAATCCGACAACCGTGACACCATCTACATCATCTAGAAGATGGACAGCCAAGATGGCACCACGTGGCGCCATCTCAGCCGCCCAAACCGGCCCAGCTGATTTTTGAGCCAACTACACCCTTCTCCCATGCGTTGAATCGTGGCCGTTGGATCTCCATCCAACGGCCATGGGCTGTCGCACCGCAATTCAACCGCACGCCTATTTCCCCCCTTCGCAGCATAGTGGGTGAGAGTGCCTAGTGAAGGAGGGGCGAGTGTTCAAATTGCGAGGAGCGGGCGAGAGAGCGCGGGCGAGCGAGCGCGAGGAGCGTTGGATCGCGATCGAGTTGTCATGAGCGCTTAATAGTGTCCACGCGCTATTGCACCTGCGCGCCTCACGCGAGATCAGATGCGGAGTGCGCGATGCGAAGGCACGGCGAGGGGCGAGTTAAGCCATCCGATCTCACGATCGGATGGCTAAGATTTGCAGATCGTGAACATGCGTTTCATGCGCAGGAGGCGAGCAGGCACGCGCGTTGCGGCCCACTATGCCCACGATGGGGCTTTAGTGACGGTTTTATTCGTCACTAAAGCCCCTGATTTAATGTTTTTCAAATTAAAATGACCAAATTGCCCTCACTCCTTGCAACTATAAAAGGAGATCCCCTCCACACGAAATTCTCATCCCTTCTCTTCTCTCCCTCTCCAAAGCTCAAGAGAAGCTTGTCCCACACCCGGGATGCTTCTCGCGAGATAAAGTCAATTTTTCGTCCCCCTTTCGGAAGTGGATCCCACGACGATGACGACGTGCTACCCCATTCCTGTTCTTCTGTCTTCGTCCTCCTTTGTCCTACTCCGTTCCCCATCTTCCAGGCGTTATCCCGTCCGGCTCATCCTCTAAGCGACCGTCGATGAGGATATCTCTCTCCCCATTCTTTTTACTACTTTCTAGAGTAGATTTACTTCTTTCTAGAGTAGATTTACTACTTTCTGGTGTAATCATTTTCCTGCTTTCTAGTCGTAATGTTTAGTGTAACGAACAATCCCTTTTATAATGAATTCTATGTTCATTCTACATCTCTTTTTGGTTTTCGTTTGTAATATTCTCTCCCTTTCTCTCATTCTCTCTTTCTTTTCTATTTAGTGTAAATAGATAGATAGTTTCTAATCAATTATTCTACTTCGTGACAAATAAAACAACATGTATTTTTAAATCAAACGTCAGCCTCCCTGAGTTCGACCCGGGATTTCTATTCCGGTATAAATTTTATTTGTTGAACATGAGTTCTTCGCTTTCATACTACGACGACAGGTTTTTTCAAAACCAAATACGTTAGCGTAGTAACTCATAGCTTCAACACTCAACAATTTCCCAAGTAGAAACTCACCCGGGCCCCTATCGTTAACATCTTGGAGCCAATCCAAGAACGAACTATTAAGCTCATCAATCATTTTGATCATAGGCTCCAATGCATGGTCATGGCTGACTTCTAAAGAATGTATAGTGGTCCTCAAGTTAGCCAACACCCTATCCTAGACCTGGTTCACCTGAATCGAGTGGTTCGGTTCAGGGTTGGGTGGGTTTGGGTTAAATCTAGGGGACTCAAGAAATTGAGGTTCTTGGGTCCCTCCTTGATAATAGGTCATTTATGGTTGTTCAAAGAATGGTGATGTCTCATATTCAGTATAATCCTGAGGAGGGTAGGTGTTATAATCATCATATCCTTCCTGATTGTAGATTGGGTTGGTTGTTCAGAAGAGGGTGGTGATCTATAATTAGTGCAGCTCTAGGAAGGATAATAATCATGATCATGATGTCCAGGGTTAGGTCCTAGACATTGAGGTCTGGAATCATATCCCCAATCAAAGTTATCCCGACTAGGTGATGGATAATCATAAGTCAAGTCAGGACAGTAATCATGTTGAAGATAAGTGGTGGTAGGAGGGTAGGATTTGAATTGTGTGTATGTTGTGGAAGAATACATGATGAAGGAGGAAAAATAGTACAGAGAAATGTGCCCTGCAATACAATCAACCAAACCTATCCTTAGGTAGGTAGCCTAAAGACCTACAGACTCCTAGAACCCATCTTGAGATGACAGAAATGATTTGATTTACTTCTATCCGGTCAATCCAACCAGTTAGAGGGAGGGGTTGGGGAGAAGGTTCTTCCTTTTGCTTGTGCCTCCGGTTCCTTTGATTCCCCCCAACTGCAGTCATTTGACGCTACTTCTCCAGCTATACATCAAATGGACCAGTAGAAGTAGATTAATCAAAAAAAATCTCAGTTGGAGTCCCAAAGAGAGAGTTAATCCTTAAGGCTAATGTCTACTTAGTTTTAGTTAGGCTTAGGATGATTGTGCTCTTGGAATGTGATGGGCCCTTTAGATGGGTTGTGTCCTTAATGATCAGTTTAAAAATGTGTGTGTGCACAACCAAGGTTCTCAAACAAGGTTTTGATGATATGTCTTTTTGGGTTTAACCTTGTTTATTAGCTTTTAGGGTTTAATCTTTAGGTAAATTCAATTAAGTTCAGGAGAACACTCCAAGTTTTGAAGTCACAAGTGATGGTATATTTCTTTAAAACTCAAAAATAATGTCGAGTACCTGGTTCAACCCTAAAAATCAACCCTATGGGGCAAGCTACTGGTGAATCACTTTTAATTTGAGTGGTGTGGCCCAAACAGTTCAAGCAATTGGTATGTTGCACCACTTGATTAAGTTACACAAAAATGTTTAACCTAATCAAATTTTTGCTCACTTATTTGTGTGTTGAGTTAAGGTGAACAAGATCCAATGGTCAGATTCTGGTTAAGTGGTAGAATCAATGTAGAGTGGTGCGCCTTAGGTCAAGAGTTGTGGGTGTTTAATGTGTGTAACCTCCAGTAAATCCCACAATCAGATAGTTTTTTTTTTAATTTTTTAATTTATGCAGGTGGGTGAGGTGAGTGGAGTGATAATTAAACAACCAAGATCTAACCTAGGGTTTATGAAAGCACCTAAGTTGATTAAGGTTTGAGTTATTAGTGTGGCAAAATGAAATCTAGGGTGGGGGTGGTGGGGATACACTTACATAACCTTTTAACTGCACTTTACTTCGATCTATTCTACTTTGGCTCGCCTTGGAAGGGTACCTGTAATCACAGAAGGAAATGAGCAAAGTGAGCTAAAAAGTTAAGTAAAGCGGAAAAACGTGGAAAAACCAAAGAGCATTGCCTCCCCGGCAACGGTGCCAAAATTATGAGCGTGTTTTCGTGATGGAAAATTAGGGTTTCAGAGAACCTGTAGTCGTAGTCACAAAAATTACTACCAGATAAAATTTATACTAAAAATTGAGGTAAGTCCTGGGTCGAACACAGGGAATCGAATGTTTGGTTTGTGAAATCCGCTCATAGATTTTATTTATTTTTGTTGTTTTTGTCTTTTATGATTTTTTTTGTATTTTTATAAAGCAAGAGATTAGATCGATGAAATCTAACTAATTTACCTGCAAAATGGGAGGGAGGGAGAGAGAGAGACAGAGAGACAGAGACAGAGACACAAATATTATAGCAGTGGACCAAACTATTTATTACAACTAATTGCGGGAAGTAAAACTACACCATAAAAGCCATAAAAAGAATAAGATGAGGAAATCTTGCTCAACGGTCACTTGGAGGATGACTTGCTTTAACGGTGCCTGGATGAAGGTGGTGGGAAGCTGGAGGAAGGAGAATGGTGACGGAGGGAGGAGGATGGGGTAGGACGTCGTTGCGGTGAGGATCTTCTTCCCAAAGGTGGTGAGAGGACGGCCACAGGATGCTCCATGAAGGGGGATGAGAAGAGGGAAAAAATCTTTCTTTTCTACTCTAGAGAGCATCCCGGGCTTGGGATAAGCTCTCTCGAGAGCCTTGGAGGTGGTGAGGGAGAGAAAGGAAGAGAGGAAGAAGAATGGGAGGGGTAGGGGTCCTTTTATAGTGGAGGAAAGAAGACAATTTGTGCATGGGGCATTTATTGACATCTAAAGATGTCCCTGAATATCTACCCTAAATGTCATTGAAGCTCGTGCATGCGTGTGCGACACGCGTGCTCTGCTGGTGTTGGCGAGGATGGTTGGCAGCCGTTGGATTGGAAGCAGACGTCTGAGATGGTGCGGGGATCGCGCACTCGATGGCGCGTCAGATCGGGCGTTGGTCGACACATGCTCGTGCGTGTGCAGATCTCGCGGGTCTGATTGTGCCACATCGCCGCCCTCTCCATTGCTTGATGACCATCCAAAGGGAGCAATCAGATTGCACCCGCGCACGCAAGATCAGGAGTTACGAGCTATTTCGAATGCACGCCACGGATTTGGGAACTCTCCTCCCAACCATTGTGTTGAGAGCGAATTGTGTCGAGAAGATGATGCAGCGTACGTGTTGAACGTTACGAATCGCTACGCTAACGTGTTTGATTTTAGAAAACCCGTCGTTGTAGCTTGAAAGTGAAGAATTCATATTCAACAAATAAAATTTATACCGAAAAGAATTCCGGGTCGAACACAAGGAGGCTACGTTGATCTATATTCGCAATTATATATTTTTTAGGATTTTTGATAAGCAAGGCGATATAATTACAATGGATCTATCAAACTAAAAGAAAGAGAGAGAGAGAGAGAAAGAGAACATGCATTCAATATTTCAACTGTTTATATAATCAAACTAAATAAAAGTTACACTAGAAAGCGGGAAATCAATTACACTATAAAGCAGGAAAATTCTACACTAGAAAAGCTGTAAATAAGAATGGGAGAGAGAAGTTATCCTCCTCGACGATTGCTTGGAGGACGAGCTGGACGGGACGACGCCTGGACGAAGGAGAACGAAGCAGGACGAAGCAGAAGAACGGGAACGAAGCAGCACGTCGTCATCGTCGCGGGATCCACTTCCGAAGGGGAACGAAAATTTGGACTTTATCTCGCGAGAAGCATCCCGGGTGTGGGACAAGCTTCTCTTGAGCTTTGGAGGGGTAGAGAAGAGAAGGAAGGGATGAGAATTTCGTATGGAGGGGGTCTCCTTTTATAGTTGTAAGGAGTGGGGGCAAAATGGACATTACAACTTCAAAATAATAAATGAGGGGTCTTTAGTGACGGATAAAATTGTCGCTAAATCCCCCAAAGTGGGCGTAGCTTCTGTGCCCACGCGCGCCCGCTCAGCTGCTCGCGCGTGCAATGCCTACGCATGTTCATCGATCCTCAGCTGTTCGATCGCGAGATCGGACGGCTTAAGTCGCGTCTTCACCCGCTGCATTGCGCGCCCGCCCACGTGCGATTTGCGTTACGTGCGGGCGTGCGTGAGCGCGTCATCTTGATTGAGCGCGCGCGGCCGTTGGATCGTGATCGTGCGGTCGATCGGAGGCGCGCCACTGCTCAAATTTCAGCGTGGCGAGGCTCGAACGCACGTCCCTGCTTCGCGTTAGAGCGCTCGACCAACTCGCTGGGGTCGCGTTTATGTCGAGCGCCTGACTTCAGCACGGGTGCGTCGCAGCCGTTGGATCTTGATCCAACGGCGGGGAATGGCGGATGCGGAGACTGCCGAGATTGCATGCGGCTGTTTGGGCAGCCGAGATGGCGCCACGTGGCGCCATCTTGGCCGTCCATCTTCTGGAAGTTGTAGATGGTGCCACGGATATCGGATTGACTCGATTTTTGCGTCGTTGAGCTGCGATCGTCAATCCGAATTCATCCGTGTGGTCGGATTTGTCATCTGAAATGTAGATTTACACCATCCTGGCCCTTGATCTTCTAGGGTTCCCCAGTCACTATCTGATGCTACGGATGCCTGATTAGGGCGATCTTGGAGTCGTTGAACTCCAATTGTCACCCTGATCACATCCATATGGTTGGATCTTTGATCCGAGGCCCCGATAAAATGTTTGCCCTATCCAAGCACATAAAAGGAGATAATTAACCTCCATTTTATTCAAACTACTCTAAATGCAAGATGATGCATGTTATGCAATATTTATATTATGAAATGCAATCCTATGCTTAAGAACATGCATAAATAGAGATCTTAAGTAGTGTAAATGTGTTTACATCATACCCCCATGCCTATCTTTTGCTAGTCCCTAGCAAAAACTCTATGCTATTTATAAAAGAATTAGGTTGAATTATTTGGACCTGAGTAATTTTCAATCATTAAGAAATTGTCTACTTAGGAACTGAACTTTCAAAGACACAACAGTGCCCGGGTATCAGCCAAAATGCAGACCGCCTCAAGCCCTCGCCTTATTCAAAGAAAAATTTCTTTTTCTTTTTACTCTTTTCTAATTTTTTTTTTGAATTTTCAAATTTTAGGGTTTAAGAGTGGCTTTCTACGGCCATTCAACTCACCTAAGATTTGATGAGAACCCTAAGTTTTAAGCATCTTATTATGATTGTGATAGACTCGTTGACCGGTAATTAAAACGGACTTCGGATTTCTACGCCTCTAGGTGACCTAAAAAAAAAACTTCTGCCTAAAGGTGTATCTTTACAACTGGTAGCTTTCTCCCTACTTTTATTTTTTTGCGGGGTCAACATAAGGGTGAATCCAGTGTACATCTCCCCAGTTTATTCTACGTCTCCGCTTCTTCCTAAGTGTTTTGGGAATTTTTTAGTGCATTTACTGAGCTGGGTTCTGGACAACCAGTCGATGAGCTGTTACCACTGACAACTTGCCAGTCATACTCGTGTGGCGAAGTGTGGCTTATTTCTTTTTGTTCTTTTCTCCTTTTCTTTTTGATTTTTTTTTTTTTTTAAGTAGGTGGCTTCCCTGGTCTAAGATTTACCTATGGACAGGAAAAAGAGAAAGGTCCAGTGACTGGGCTCTGGACAACCTACCTATGGGCTGTTACCCATGATAACTTGCCAGACATATCACCCTAGAAGGTTCATTAGCTACCCAATTTCCGTTAAAATCGCCGAACAACGAGTCAGTGCAAAGAAAGTGTGTAGATGCTTAAGACTTAAAATTCCCTCAAATCAGAGGGCGGGTTGATAAGTTGTGTACTTATCACCAAAACTTATTTATTCCAATTACGATAGAATTAAGATGGCGATGACTCAAAGACAAATCCACATTTTAGTGGATACACGGGCTGATTAAGTCCAAAGACCTGAAGGGTCTTTGTGTTCAAATCATAATGTAGTATTTCCAAAGATTGAAAATTTTCTTAAACCCAAATTCTCTTTCCTAATTCCGAATTTTTTTTTTATATAAAATAAAATAAAACAAACCTACGGAGCTGACGAATGAATTCAGAGATGAATATCCACCCCCCATGCCTATCTAATGCAATGTCCTCATTGTATTAAAAAGACATAAAACAGAGTGGAAAAGCGAAGAAAGCACCTGAATTGCGTGAATGTCAGGTCCGCTCCGAGATGAAAACTAAGAAAAACTGTATATATGCTGAATTTAGTGCCTTCAGCTAAGCACACTATACAAAGAAAAGAAATGAAGAAATCATAAGTGCAGGTCAGAATCAGAATGAATAGAAGAATCCTCTGACCTGTCAGCAGAGGTCCACAGATGTGGACCAGATTGTGGTGCAGACCCATTCCCCATAATCAAGAATATCTTAGGTTCTGGATAAAAATTACCCAAAACCTAAAATCAGAATGCAAGCGGGGTCGGGCCTGCGATTTATGAGGATGCAACCCAAGACCAAAAAGTCGGGTTACAGAGAATTGAAGCTCAAAAGGATAATCGTTGAATGTGTGCTTGGGTTTGACATCCTCGAAACAAATGTCGTAAGGGTTCTGATTTGATGGTTTCAGCTTAAAAGGAACCCTTCGACTCAATCTTCCATTTCCTCCAAAATTAACTTCCCAAAGCAGAACTTCCCAGCTCCTATCCTCCTCATTCAGCATATCAAATTCCAGGACCTCTTGTATATTAATCACCCCGTCTGGAATCTCTAAGTCTAAATGATGTGGCAGAATCAGAATTGACTTGGGTCTAATTATCTCAGAAACAGCATTATCAATAAGCTCAATGGGGTGTAACTGATAATCAGGGCATTGAATTGATTCATCCAGAAAATGTAATCCTAGATCTGTAATGTGTGCCCTAAGATCAGTTTCCTTAGTTATTGGGCTATCAAATGATCTATCAGATTCCTCAGGCTCAATCGTCTCACAGAAATCGTGTTAAGAAAACTCGCGTGAGACTTCGCAACTTGAATCTTAACCATCAAAGAAATCAGGATCCGTATCAATATATATCCCAAAATCATTTGTCAGTTTCTATTCTAAGGAGATATACGTTTCCTCGTAACCAGGCTCAGGGATCTTAGGTGAAGAAATCAGATCTTCCTTAATTGGTTGCTTTAATTCAATCTGGTCAGCCTCATAACACGTGTCCCCCCCAACAGGTGCCTGAGTGGGTAATGTCATTGGCTTTCCTGAAGAGGGTTCATCCTGGGAATCATCCCAAGATTGAATCAAAGCAACCACGAATCTCATCCTCAATTTCGCTAATTTCCCAAGTAGAAACTCACCCAAGTTCTTATCCTTAACGTCCTGGAACCAATCCAACAAAGACTTATTCAAATCATCAATCATTTTAATCAGGGGCTCCAATCTCTCAATGCAAGGTTTTGGCTGAACTTCTAAAGAATGAATGATATTCCTCAAGTTAGCCAGAACCTTATCTTGAACCTGGTTAACCTGAACCAAATGAGTTGGTTCAGGGTTGGGCGAGTTTGGGCTCAATGCAGGGGAATTAACGAATTGAGATTCGTTATACCCTTCCTGATAATAGGTCATTTCAGATTGTTGAAAAGATGGTGATGACCTAAAGGCAGTGAAATCAGAGGATGGGTGAGGATCGGTGTATCCTTCTTGATTGTAGATCATATTAGATTGTTCATGAAAGGAAGACGATCTATAATCGATGTAGCTTTGAGAAGGATAGAAATCAGAATCAAAGTGTTTAGGGTTAGACCCTAAACACGGGGGTCCGGAATTGTATCCCCAATCTGAATTATCCCAACTAACTGATGGTTGATTATAGTACGAGTTGGGATAATCGTCATGTTGAGGATAATTCACAACAGGAGGGAAAGAGCGGGAATGCGTGAAATATGTGGAAGGATTCATGAGACACGGGAGGAAGAAAGGTGCCCTGCAATACAAACAATCAAACCTGTCCTTAAATGGGTTAGCCTACAGACCTACAGACTCCCAAAACCCCGTCTTGAGATAAAGGAACGATTTGATCTACTTCTGTCTGTTCAATCCAACCAGTTAGAAGGAGGGACTGGGGAGAAGGTTCTTCCTTCGGCTTGCGCCTCCGGTTCCTAGTGTACCCCCCAGCTGCGATCGTTTGACTCTGCTCCCCTAGCTAGACATCAGATTGAACAGTAGAAACAGAGTAATCGAAAATAATCTCGTTCTGAGTTCTGAAGAGCGAGTTCAATCCTTAAGGCCAACGTATACTCTGTTTTATTTAGGGCTAGGTTTGAATGTGCTTTGGAATGTGATGGGCCCTTTAAATGGGTTGTGCCCTTAATGATTGATTGGTTTGTGTGTGCATGCACAACCAGTGGTTTTCAAGCAAGATTATTTTTGATGTGGTGAATTTTAAGGTTCAAATCTTGCTTAGTAGCTTTTAGGATTCAACTTTAGGTGTTTTCAAACAGGTTTCATTGGCACACCAGGTTTTGAAAGGACAGGTGAAGATGTTTTCCTTTAAAGCTAAAAAAGAATGTGGAGTGCCTGGTAAATCCCTAAGAGTTGAACCTAATTGGCAGCTACTTGATGAGTTGATTTCATTTGAAGTGGTGCAGCCCAAACGACTCAAACAACTGGCCACAAATGCACCACTAAGTTAGGCACACAAAGATGGTTAACCTAGAATGATTTCTACTCTTTTATGTGTTGCTTTATGTGTACCGGTTCCACAGATCAGAACTCGGTTGAGTAGAAACAAATCAATTCGGTTAAGTGCCTTTGAATGTGGGTGTACGTTGTGTGTTTGTTGAAAATTGCCCCACAAAATTATCATTTTATTTTTTTTATTTTTTTTAAATTTTTTATTTATATATAAATAAAGGTGGAATGAATGTGAGTGAGAATCCAAATAACCAAACTATTCCTAGGATTTATGCAAACACCTAGGTTAATTGGAATTTGGATTTAATGTGGCGAATAAAATCTATGGAGGGGGAAAGAATGGGGGATAACTTACAAAACCTTCCACAGTACTTTACTCTAATCTACTGCTTTTGCTCGTCTCAATAGAGTACCTGCAATTACAATAAGAAAGGAGAAAAGTGAGGTAAATGATTTGTAAGTTACAAAATGTGAAGAGAAATCAAAGATCGTCGTCTCCCGGCAACGGCGCCAAAATGTTGAACGTATACGAATCGCTACGCTAACGTGTTTGGTTTTAGAAAACCTGTCGTTGTAGCTTGAAAGTGAAGAATTCGTGTTCAACAAATAAAATTTATACCGAAAAGAATTCCGAGTCGAACACAGGGAGGCTAACGTTTGATTAAAAACTACGCGTTTCTTTTTATTTGTCACGGAATAATTCAATTTAAAACTATCTAATTATTTATAATAAATAGAAGAGAGAGAGAGTAAGAGAGAAAGAGAATATTACACAGAGAAATCAAAATGAGATGTAGAATAAACAGAGAATTTATCATTAGGGGGATTTGTCCATTACAACTAGAAAGCATAAAACAATTACTCTAGAAAGTGATAAATTTACTCTAGAAAGCATTAAAAGAATGGAGGGAGAAATGTCCTCCTCGACGATTGCTTGGAGGATGAGCAAAACTACTCTAGAAAGCAGTAAATCTATACTAGAAAGCAGTAAAAAGAGTAGGGAGAGAGAAATCCTCCTCGACAGTTGCTTGGAGGACGAGCCGGACGGGACGACGCCTGGACGAAGGGGAACGAAGCAGGACGAAGGAGGACGAAGTAGAAGAACGGGAACGAAGCAGCACGCCATTGTCGTCGCGGGATCCACTTCCGAAGGGGGACGAAAATTTGGACTTTATCTTGCGAGAAGCATCTCGGGTGTGGGACAACCTTCTCTTGAGCTTTGGAGGGGTAGAGAGGAGAAGGAAGGGATGAGAACTTCGTATGGAGGGGGTCTCCTTTTATAGTTGTAAGGAGTGGGGGCAAAATGGACATTACAACTTCAAAATAATAAATGAGGGGTCTTTAGTGACGGATAAAACCGTCGCTAAATCCCCCAACGTGGGCGTAGCTTCCGCACCCACGCGCGCCCGCTCAGCTGCTCGCGCACCAATGCCTACGCACGTTCAACGATCCTCAGTCGTCCGATTGTGAGATCGGACGGCTTAAGTCGCGCCTTCACCCGCTGCATTGCGCGCCCGCCCACGTGTGATTGCGCGTTACGCGTGGGCGTGCGTGAGCGCGTCATCTTGATTGAGCATGCACGGCCGTTGGATCGCGATCGTGCGGTCGATCGGAGGCGCGCCACTGCTCCAATTTCAGCGTGGTGAGGCTCGAATGTGCGTCCCTGCTTCTCATTAGAGCACTCGACCAACGCGCTGGGGTCGCGTTTATGTCGAGCGCCTGACTTCAGCGCGGGCGCGTCGCAGCCGTTGGATCTTGATCCAACGACGGGGAAAGGCGGATGTGGAGACTGCCGAGATTGCATGCGACCGTTTGGGCGGCCGAGATGGCACCACGTGGCGCCATCTTGGCCGTCCATCTTTTGGAAGTTGTAGATGGTGCCACGGATGTTGGATTGACTCGATTTTTGCGTCATTGAGCTGCGATCGTCAATCCGAATTCATCTGTGCGGTTGGATTTGTCATCTGAAGTGTGGATTTACACCATCCTGGCCCTTGATCTTCTAGGGTTCCTCGATCACTATCTGATGCTACGGATGCCTGATTAGGGCGATCTTGGAGTCGTTGAACTCCAATCGTCGCCCTGATCACATCCATATGGTTGGATCTTTGATCCGAGGACCCGATAAAATGTTTGCCCTGTCCAAGCACATAAAAGGAGACAATTAACCTCCATTTTATTCAAACTACTCTAAATGCAAGATGATGCATGTTATGCAATATTTATAACATGAAATGCAATCCTATGCTTAAGAACATACATAAATAGACATCTTAAGTAGTGTAAATGTGTTTACATCAGTATGTGCGATCTTGACTGTTGGATTTTGATCTAACAGTCATGATTTGGTGTGGCTCTCCTTCAGCTCATGAGACACGGTTGATGTTAGGCGGCCTAGATGGCACCACGTGGCGCCATATGAGCAGTGTATCTTCTTTTCTTTGTAGGTGGCACGACAAATGTTGGATTGGGTCGATTTTTGTGCTATTGGGCTGTGATCATTGATTTGGATCCATCCGTGCGGTTGGATTTGGCATCTGAGGTTTTGATTGGTGCCACCTTGCTCCTTGGCCTTTAATCTTCCTCAGACTGCATAATGTGCTATAGAACTCCGATCAAGATGATTTCAGAGGCATTAGACTCCGATTGTCGTCCTGATCAGATCCGCACGGTCAGATCTTCATTTTGAGGCCTCGAAATAAATCTCCTTCTCTCTTGACCACAAAGGACATGAATTAACCTACAATTTATACAGACTACTCTAAATGCAGAATGATGCATGCTATGGAATATTTATAATATGGAATGCATATCTAAGCCTAGGAACATGCATAAATAGGAATTTTATCCTAAATAAATGTGTCTACATCAACCCCCCCCACATGCTTAAGTTCTTGCATGTCCTCATGCTGAAAATAAACATAAAGGAGACAAGGATAGAAATTACCTGGAATGGTATCCGAATTTTTTCTTTCAGCACATTCGACACCTATGTAGCAGCAGTGAAAGAAAAAATGCTATTCACAAAGAGAAAATAAAAACTATGTATATATGTATAAGTGTTGACTTTGATGACTACAATTAAGTTAATCTCCTTGCTTAAGTTCGTAGAGGACATTATTAAGAGGGAGAACCCACCTGAGGCAAAGGTTGCTGAGAGCAGTGGGAGGTCTACATGGAAGAAGTAGGGCAAAGGGATTGGTTCTCTAAAGAAGAACAAATCTTCAACTCCTTCTAAGCATCTTACTTCTTTCAAGAAAAGAAATAAGGCAACAAACACTTGCCATGACTGTAACAAGTTAGGCCATTGGAAATGGAACTATCTAGAGTACATGAGGTCCTTGGAGAAGGGCAAGTGCAAGCCTAATGTAGGTAAAGAATCTCTTGTTATCATTGAGACCAACTTGCTCATTGAACGAGTTGGAAGTTGGATTGTTGATTCTAGTGCATTTGTTCATATTTGTAATTTGTTGCATGTGTTTTAAGAGATCAGAAGGCTTGAGGAGGGAAAAGTCTAGATCATGATGGGATTTGAGGCAATGGTTGCATGGAAGCCATAGGGACCTACAAACTCAAGAAGCTCAACAAGCACATCCTACTACTTAGAGATTGCCTCTTTGTACCTTCCATCAAAAGGCGCCTGTTATATGTTTCTAAGTTAATTTGATTTGAATATTCATTTGTTTTTGAGTAAACTCTTACTATAAATTGTTATGGTAAAGTTATTGTTTGTGGTTCCACTACTCCTGGTGGATTGTATGAGTTAGATGAATGCAAGTCTATTTATGCATGCTTCTGATGTTGTTGTTGAGAGGCTAATGAGGGAGAAAATAACCAAGAAAGCAACTAAGTCGGGCACCTAAAACCACCCTCCCAAAAGAAAACACTCGTTCGAACTCGGTGCTAGGGTGATGGCTGCCAAAAGAGAGACCTAGAGGCTACCACCCCTCAGCAGTGCAGCTATATAGGAATTAAGTTGAAAACCTTAGAATCAAAGAGGCGGCATTAGGAATAAGGCAATGCTACCATCAACGAGGTAGCAGCACCAAAATCGAGGCAACCTATTCTACTTCTCAAGGAATTAATGCTAACCTCCTCCAATCCCTATATAAGGAAGGCCAATATCTAAGATGGGGGCATCTACTCTTTGGCCACTTCCCCAATTGTAAAATTTGGCTATAGTGAACTTGAGAGCATGATTTCCTCCCTAGACGTACGTCGTCGAGATGGAATTGGGTGACCAATGATAAACACCATTTTATCATCATTCTTAAGCTAAAAATTACATCTAGTTCTTGGATTCTCTACATTACATTATGGTATTGGGCTACATTTAGGCATTCACTTGAATTTTAGGTTTAGGCATGTATTAGCATATTTCTCACCATTTCATGTGCTTGTTTGATCCATTTGATTGCCAGGGATGAGGATATAGTAGAAAACATCTAAACCCCAGCAATATGAAAGGCACTAGCACAAGAAGAAGATAGAAGGTCATTTTAGCTAGAGCCTAACTCATTCCAGCTCATGGTAGCTGTATCCCAACTCACCTACTTCATCTCAGCTAGATCCAGCTTAGTTTCAGCTCCTGCCAACTCATGGCAGCTCATCCCCATGGAGCTTAGCTACTAGTCTTGGACTAACTAGCTAAGCTAGTTGAAGAGTCACCAATCAGCTCTTACTAGCTCAGTCCAACTCACTTCAGCCCCAAACAAGTTGAAGCCAGCTCAACTAAAGATCACTTAGATTAGTAGTTAGTAAAGAACTATTAGTGTAAAATTCGCAAGAAAAATTAGGATTTTGAAAAACTCGTCGTTGTAGTCGCAAAAGTTCACTATCAAATAAAATTTATAAGCAAAGCTTGAGGTGAGCCCCGGGTTGAACACAGGGAGGCAACTTTGATTTATTTATTTTTGGTCTTTTGATATTTGCTATTTTTTTGGTATTTTACGATAGCGAGCAAATAGGAAGAAATATGATCTAAACTAAACTATTCTAGAAATTAGGAAAGAGCTATTCTACTTGCAAATAATAGAAGAGAGAGATAGAAAACTACTTCTAGATATATGCTTGAAAAATGTTTATTACAAAAGATTCTACACTATGAAAGTGATAAAGGGAATGGGGGTGAGAGGAATTCTCTTTGTCAACTGCTTGGAGGATGAAGCTACGTTGACGGGGCCCGGACGAAGATGCTGAGGAGTTGGAGGAAGGAGAATGGCGTTGGAAGATGCGGTAAGGATGGGCAGCATCGCGGTGTGATCCGCTTCCCAGAATGGGGTTGAGAGGATAGCCGATGGGAACTCCAAGAATGGTAGTGAGATGGTGGAAAAATATTTTTACTTTTTGTAGTGGAGCATCCCAAAGGCTTGGGACAAAAGCTCAAGAAGATTTTGAGCTCTAGAGAATGTGAGGAGAGAATAGGAAGGGATGAGGAAGAATGGGAAGGGTGGTGGTCCTTTTATGGTGGAGAGGAGGCTTGGTTGTTCATGGGTCAATGGTGACATTAAAATCGTCATTGAAGGTCCTCCACAATTGTCCCTAAAGATCCCAACTCACGTGCCCGCTGGCTCTTAAGCGCTCTCACAGCTGTTGAGGCGAGGTTGAAGGAGAGCCATTGGATGCTCGATCAACAGTTGAGATTGTGCGGGGATCGTGTCCATCGAATCATGCTCTAAAGTCACGTGCGATCATGCGTGATCACACACGTGAGAAATTTGCTCATCCGTGAGGCCACGCGGTCACTCTTTAGCCACATGATCATGATCGAGTGGCCCAATATAGCGCTTGTGCCCATGCTGTTAATCAGATGTGCTTGTGGGGATTCAATCGTGTGCCCATGACTTGAGAATTCTACTTGTCACTAATGCACTACCCCTATGGGTTGTCACGAAGATCATCCAAAGCACGATCGCTCGCGGCTGTTGGATCCATGAGCTCTTGTAGAGCTTATGTTATTGAGAGAGAGACAACGTGGCCTCACAAGGGCCATTGGATGGACATCCAACGGCCTAGATCTCACAAGGGAAGCACCTTTGAGGAGGGGCAGCAATTGAGGGCGAATTTGGGCAGTTGTGATGGTGCCATGTGATGCCATTCTGGCTGTCCATCTTCTTTGCTTTGTAGATGACATCATGGATGTTAGATTGCATTGATTTTCATGCTGTTGGGCTACGATCGTTGATCTGAATCCATCCATGCGGTTGGATTTGTCATTTGAAGCTTTGAATTGTCACCTAGTCCCTTGGTCATTGATCTTCCTCTGGCTGCATAAGGTGCTATGGGGCTCTGATCAAGGAGATTTCAGAGTCATTAGACTCCGTTCGTCGTCCTGATTAGATCTGTATGGTTGGATTGTCAATCTGAGGCCCCAAAATAAATCTCCCTGTCTCCGGCCACAAAAAGAAGCGAATTAACCTATAATTTATGCAAACTATTCTAAATGTAGAATGATGCATGTTATGTAATATTTATAATGTCAATGCAATGTTAAGCTTAGGAACTCACATAAATAGATATTTTATCTTGAATAAATGTGTATTTAGCATACCCCCATGCCTATCTTTTGCTAGTCCCTAGTAAAACTAACCTATATGCTATGTATAAAATAGAATTAGGACTCGATTGCCTAAGCATAAGTTGTTTATTAATAAAAAGAAATTTCAACTAAGGTCGTAAACTACGAAGACTTAGCAGTGCTCGGGTGCCCACCAAAATGTAGACCGCCCATGTCCTCATCATATTTTGAAAAGGGAAGATACATTTTTTTTTTGCTTTTTCTTCTTTTCTAATTCTTTTGGATTTTTGAGTTTAGAGATTCGGGGTAGCTTTCCTACGGTTACCCAACCCACCTAAGACTCGAAAAGAACTTTAAGTTGTAAGCATCTTATTTGTGAAAAAGTGATAGACTCACTAGGAGGCCATTAAAATGGACTTCAAGTTTCTATGACCCTAGGTTTCCTTAAGAAGATTTCTGCCTAAAGGTGTATCTGTTCAACCGGTAGCTTTCTCCCTACTATTTTTACTTTTATATGGGGTCAACATAAGGGCGAACCTAGTGTATATTTCCTTGGTTTATTTTACTTCCCTGCTTCTTCCCTAAGTGTTTGAGAATTATTTATGCTTTTTTGTGAGTTGGGCTTTGGACAAACAGCCAATGGGGCATCCAACCCATGGCAACTTGCCAGCCATACTCGTGTAGTGAAGTGTGGCTTATTTATTTTTTTCTTTTTTCTATTTTTTCTATTCTTTTTCTTTTTGAGTATATATATATATTTTCTTTTTCTGAGTAGGTGGCTTCCCTGGTCTAAAATTTACTTAAAGGTAGTAAAAAGAGTATGGTCATGTAGTTGGGCTCTGGACAACAGGCCAATGGGCTATTACCCATAATAATTTGCCTACCATACTATCCTAGAAAGTTCATTAGCTACCTAATTTCCATAAAAATCATCAAAAAGTGAATCGGTGTAAATAGTGTGTAGACACTTTAGACTTAGAGTCCTCTCAAATAAGAGGGTAGGTTGATAAGTCGTCTATTTATCACCCCAATTTATTTGCTAAATTAAAATAATATTAACGTGGCATGGACTCGAGAAATAGGTCCACATTTTAGTGGACACCCAAGTTGATTAAGCCTGACGATCTGAAGAGTTTAAGTGTTCAGGTCCTAAAGTATTGTTTCTTAGAGTTAATAAACTCCTAGTGCCTAAGTTCTCATCTTCAATTCTAATTTTTGTTAAAGAGAAATAACAATAAACTACTGTTATGGTACTGACAAAATAATCATAAAGTATCCACCCACCCATGCTTAGCTAATGCAATGTTCTCATTGTAAAATAAAGACATGAAATAGGACATAATTGAAAAAATATCACCTATATTCCGTGAAAATCTGGTCAATTACGAAACAGACTGTACAGATGTTGAGTTTATTTCCTTTAGCTAGGCATAGTTAGATACAAATTATAGACATTGAGCCTACAAGAGTAAAGTTTCCGAGCCCCAATATGGGTCTTGGAGGGTGAGAGTGGGCTTGCCAAAGAGATGATTAATGAAAGTGGCAAGCTGGTGATGTAGGGAGAGTCCAATGGCCTCCAATAAGAGTTTTGCTGACTCAGTATAGAGGAAGTTTGGGTGGGTGTAGGATTTGTGTGATGGTTGGATGAGAAAGGGCTATGAGGTTTTTGTGAGGTGTTGGGGGTTTGTAAGCCAAGCTTCCTAAGAGTTTCTCCTCAAATTTCAATTTCATCCTCAATATCCAGGTGCTTGCTCCAACCATTCTAATCTTCGTGTTTTCCACCCATTATTTGAACCTCGAGCTCTAAAAATTCAAGATAAAGATCTTATTGGGTTTTTAATTGATCAAGTGAATCATCCAACAAGTTTCCAGTTTCAAGAATATTTTCGTCATCCCGATTTGCCACAATTGGTTGCATGTCATTATTGTCCTCAATTATCCCTACAACCTCGTGATTTTCTTCCTGAGTTTGGGTTGGCTTGGCCATTAGGGGGTTGTCTAATGTGTGTATGGCCATTACCTTCTCTATTCTGCAAAGCTCCTCAATCAAACTACACTCAAATTTATTCTTCTTTGAGGCCTCAAAAATATTAAATTGATTCATTTTATTCCTTTAGGCAATCATTATATTTCCTGATTCACAATCAATCCTTGCCTTGGTGGTGGCCAAGTAAGGTCTTCCCAAAATTATCGGGGTGTGGTTGAGTTGTTTTGGCACTTTCATGTCAAGGACTATGAAATCAACAAGATAATGAAAATCATTAACCTTGACTAAAACATCTTCCAAAAGACCCCTTGGTTTTGTAATTGATCTATCAGCCAATTGCAAGGTTATGTCAGTTTGTTTCAGGTGGCCTAGATCCCGTTTCTTATGAAGTGTGGTAGGGATAACATTAATGGAAGCACCCAAGTCGAGGAGGGCCCGGTCAAAAGTAATGTTTCCTATTGTGTAGGAAATCAGTAGGGCTCCCGAGTCCTCCTTCTTAGGAGGTAGCTTGTTTAAGATTAGTGTACTTGTGTTATCAGACAAAACTACCCTCCTAGTGTTTTCAGCTTTTGCTCTATGCTTCTCTTTGTATGAATTTAGTAAAGATCTAGTGTAGGCGAGAATTGATCCAATAGTCGCGAGGGGTAAAATGATTGTCAATTTGAAAGCTTGCAACAAAG
Organism: Thalassia testudinum; assembly: GCA_037157565.1. Taxonomy (NCBI): domain Eukaryota; kingdom Viridiplantae; phylum Streptophyta; class Magnoliopsida; order Alismatales; family Hydrocharitaceae; genus Thalassia; species Thalassia testudinum. Next base: position 51,320,539 of record JAZHRO010000035.1, on the reverse strand, counting down.
ATATTCTTTCCTCCACTTTCTCCTCTGGCTTGTTGCATTTGCCCTTACAACAGCATACTCCCGAATCAGATTTTGATTTTTTGTTGATCACATTCTTAGTTGGGAGTTTAAAATTCTTATTATGGGTCCTAATGGAATTTACTTGTGAATGGATGGGACCCTTGTGTCTACTACCACTCCTTAAAGTGATTCTGTTTGCAATGGTAAAGTGCTCTTGGTTCGTGCCTTGGGGAGGGTTGGGCAAAATAGGAGCTTCCCGATTGGTTATAGTGGGTGTTTGGTTAACTTTAGGAGGGACTGGAGTGGCCTGATAGATAGCATGAGCTTGAGAATGTGGCTCCCCAACATTACCAACCCCTTGAGGCCCAACGCCTCGGTTTTGCACATTCCTTGGGTTTGGTACAGGTTGTGATGGTAGAGATCCCGGCTATCGGTTGATTGCACTAACTCTAGATTGCAAGGTATCCAACGAAGTTTTAATTTGTTGCATGAGTTGGAGCATTAACCCTTTCGTTTCTACCATCTTTAGGTTTAAATCAACCTACCCAGCGGGTTGTTGGGCATTCCACATTGGTTGATTAACCTGATTCAGGGGCAGCTGAGTATATACATGACCCTGACCCATTGGTTTTTGTGGTACATAGTTGTTGGGTCGATATTGGGTCTGCTGCTCCTGATCTTTCCAAGAGAAGTTAGGGTGATTTTTCCAACCTGAATATAGGAATTCGAGAAACGGTTGGACCTAACATTCTCTTGTACAACATAAGCATCCTCGTAAGATGAGGATGAAGAGTAAGAAGGATCAAAAAAGTTGGGATCAAAGGCCCTAGTTTGGAACCCATAAGGTTCCGAGAAGTGCTGACTCGAGTTGGTTCACAAACTCCCGTCCCGTAGGAGCTTATGAAGAATGGAATCTCGAGCTTTTGGATTGAGTGGATCTAGAAATATTAGAGTTTCCGAACATCCACTCTTTCATTTGTTTAGCAACCAGATCTACCTTATCTAATTTATTGCATATCAATTCCATATCAAATGTATGAGAATCTTGGACCTCATTGGCATTTGATCTAGTTTGTTGAGATCGGTTGAAGGTTTCCATGAAGGTGTGGTTTATAGAATTTTCTCTCATTTCCTCGAACAAATCGTACACGCTATTTGCGTCTTTGTTGAGGAAATTGCCTCCACAAGAAGCAACCGCATGATTATGGAGTTGATCATTCAACCCGTGATAGAAAATCTGCACAAGTTGCCATATAGGCACCTCGTGGTGTGGACACTTCTGCAACAGATCTTGGAATTGCTACCAGGCTCCATGAAATAGTTCCCCTGGTCGCTGGGCGAAAGTGGTAATTGCCCGTCGCAAAGCATTGGCTTGTCAAATTGGGAAGAATTTCTTTAGGAAGGCCGATTTCAAAGTTGTCTACGTAGCAATCGATCTTCCAATGGTATGTTATCAATGTGCGGCCTTATCCTTGAGTGAATGGGGGAAAAGCCTCATGAGCATCTGTTCATCCACATTCTGTGATTTGGTGGTCTGAATCAGAGTGATTAGATCCTCCAAATGTTGGAATGGGTCCTCTGAGCCAAGCTCATGAAGTGTTTAATCCAACTTAAAACTTGGAGCTTGATCTCAACATCACCAGCGGGGATCACAATGCCAGGATGATACTCGTAATTTGAAGGATTATAAAAATCCTTCAAGGGCCGAGCACCCTGACCATTCATCCATTGGAACCATTCCTGCATTTATTGCAGCTGGTCTAACTGCCTCTGAATCGACTCCTGCTGGTTCGAGGGCGGGGGAGGTGATTGTGGGTCAGCCATGGGATCTGATTGGTTAAAACTCAACCTCCACCTCCTAGAATGGTATAAAGGTCAAGGATTCAGTGACCTCCTTCCAAGCATGCACTAGAAGGAAGTCGGAAGGATGGGAAAAGAAGCCCAACGGCACAAGCAAACAACCCTATCCTTAGGTAGGGTAGCCTAAAAACCTACGAACTCTCAGAACCTGTCCTAAGATTAAAGATGATTTGATCTACTCTAATCTGGTCAACTCAACCAGTTGGATGGAGGGATTGGGGAGAAGGTACTTCCCTTGGCTTTCGCCTCAGGTTCCTTTGATACTCCTCAATCGCGATCGTTTGATACTACTCCCCTAGCTTGACATCAAATTTACCAGTAGAAGTAGATTAATCGATAATAATCTCAATATGAGTCCCAAAGAGTGAGTCAAAACCTTAAGGCCAATGTCTACTTGATTTTAATTAGGCTTAGGATTATGCTGTGCTCTGGAATGTGGTGGGCCCTGTTAATGGGTTGTGCCCTTCATAATTTGTTGAGAATGTGTGTATGTGCACAACCAAAAGTTTTCAAGCAAGATTATCAAGGATGAGGTGAATTTTAGGGTTTGAATCTTGCTTAGTAGCTTTTAGGGTTTGAATTTAGGTATGTTCAATCAGGTGTAATGAAACAAACCATGTTTTGAAAGCACGGGTGTAGATATTTTCATTTAGAAATCAAAAACAATGTGGAGTGCCTGGTTAATTCCTAAAAATTGAACCCTATAGAGTAAGCTACAAGATGAATTAGTTTTAAAGTTAGGTGGTGCAGCCTAAGCAACTCAAACAATTGGCCCTGATGCACCACCAATTAAGGCACATAAAAGTTATTGACCTAATCCAATTTCTACTTTTTTATATGTGGATTTGTGTGTGTACTGGTTCCATAGGTCGGAATCCCGGTTGAGTAGAAAAAATCAAAGAGGTTATGTGCCTCAAGTGTGGGTGTGTGTTACTTTCGTCCTACAATCAGATTAGATATATTTCTTTTGAATTTTCTTTCTACGAGGGGGTGAGGTGGGTGAAGATGACAAACAAGACAAGCAAATCTCTCTTAGGGTTTATGAGAACACCTAAGTAGATTCAGGTCTTGATTATTAGGGTGGCGAAAATGAACTAGTGGGTGGGGAAGTGGGGGAAAACTTACAAATGTCTCTACCCGCACTTTACTCCAATCTACCATCTTCGGCTCCTCGATCGAGTTCCTACAAGACAGTGAATCGAAGAAGAAAGATAGGTTAGAAAAATATGTAAGTAATGCAGGAAAGTGCGGAAAATCAAATCAAAGTCTGTTGCCTCCCCAGCAACTGTGCCAAAATGGTGAGCGTAAATAAAATTTGCAAGAAAAATTAGGGTTTTGGAAAACTTGTCGTCGTAGTTGCAAAAGTTCGCTACCAAATAAATTTTACTAAAGCATGAGGTGAGACCCAAGTTAAACATGGGGGGCTACGTTTGATTTTGCAAGAGAGACCATGCTTTGATTTATTTCTTTTTAGTATTCTTATAATTGCTATTTTTTTGGTATTTTATGATAGTGAGGAAATAAGCAAGAGTATTATCTACATTAAGCTATTCTAGAAGGCAGGAAAGAACTATTCTACTTGCTAATTATAAAGGAAGAGAGAGAGAGAGAGTCAGAAACTACTTCTAGATGTATGCTTGAAAAATGTTTATTACAATAGAATCTACACTATGAAAGTAGTAAAAGGGAAAGGGGTTGAGAAAAATCCTTCTTGTCGACTGCTCGGTGGATGAACCTGCTGATGGGAACACCATCATAGGCCCTAACTAGCCACTTTTAGTTAGCATTGAAAGATAGATGTTCCTACATAACCATTTGAGGGTTACAACTCCACATTATTCTGTTTTGAGGAGAGAATAAGAAAGTAGGGTTAATTATGTAATTTTAACTGCATATCATGAACATAGAATAACCATGGGGTTTTTCAGGGGTTAACTGAAGGTCAATTGAGTATTAAAGATCAATAAATGGGTCCATGCAGACAGAAAAAGGGTTTCACGTAGCTCAAGAACCAATACAGCATCCAAAATCCTAATTTCAGACCTGCTTAAAATACAGAGGTTTTAGTCTGGATAAAATTTACCTAAATATCCTAAAATTCATAGAAAAATATTCCTTGAGGTTTTGTATCCTTGATTTGACCTTTGGAACCTATTTAGACCTCAAATAGAGTCTCAGACGGAATTTTACCCTAATTTGGGTTTTTGCATAAAATTTTCAATCAAAATTGGTCAAAACTAAAATCTGACATCACCATCAAATTCCTTGGGTCCAAATTAGGTTTGTACCAAAAGTTGGGCCCAATCAAAGTTCATCTTGACTTAGTTTACATTTTAGTCCATTTAAACTCCATTTCTCTCAATAAGCCCCTAACTTTTCAAATATTTGCAATCAGGTCCCTAACCTTATCATCGTTTCTTGCAACATGGTCTCTGCCACCATTGGTCTGAACGTAGTAGCTCCGTTAAGATTCGAGCGAGGATTTCTCGCTCGATTCTCAATCAAACCTTTCAAAAATGAAAGGTAGAATCCTTGAGAGATGCTCTACGAATTGGACCAGGTATTGGACCCTGATTTATCATAGATTCTTCATGAGAATGCTTGCAAAACTAGGGATTTTTTTTCATCCCTAAGTTTTCAAGCTCGCAGAGCTTGTTTCCAAGCTTGGATGCCTCCTTAAGGCTTTTAAATAAGCTCTTCTCGCAACTCTAAGCTTCTGAGCGAAGTTTAGCACCAGAAATCCCTCATCTTCTCCTCCTTCAGTTGTCTGCACCTTCGTCTCCAGTGAGCTCCTCCATCCTCTTCATCGAGTCAGCCAATGGTCAAATTGGCCAGCCCATTATCCTCCCCTCATCCTCGTGATCGTCGCTCGCCAAAGCACGACTGCCCTCTTCCTCTCCTTCATCGTCACCATATCACCATCAACATCATCTTCTCTGGCTTCGGTCTATCACAATTGGAGCCCTTTGCCCGCCATCTCTCTCCCTATGTCCCTCTATCTCTTCCCCTTCCCTTATTGATCCTTTCCAACCCTTTAGTTCTTAGCTTCGACCACCAACTCGACCGCAACCGCCATCGTCTCCCTCCGCTCTACCCAAGCTTCGACGAAGGCCTCCACTTGCTCCACTGCACCAAACAACTAGCCATCGACCCCAAAACCTCTGCCGTGTCCTCAGGACCAAAACCCCTCAAATAATTGATGGAATTGGCCACTCAATCACTACACCCAACACCACCCTCTCCGCACCACCTTCTGGAGGTCGCCAGACCTCTACACACACCCTCACATGACACCACACCTGCCATCACACTCGTCAACATTCGACGATCCTCCTGATCATTTCTAGCAAGGCTGAGAGGTCGTTTTCTTCATTTTAGGTGTTAGCCGGAGTTCCATCGCCGCCTTCGTCTTCTTTGGCCTCGTCCACCATCGTCCAGCCGTGTTCTCCAACATTATCAACTCCAGATAGTAGCCTCGCCTTAGCCATCAATTAGAGCAACATCTCCTCAGCTGTAGCATAAAGGAGAGAGGGACAAAGATAGTCCCATATCATGAAGGAACGAACCCCCAACAACACATTTAAGGGAAAAGTGACAAGGGTTGTTTTCCTTTGAGTCACTGGGGTCAGGTCCCTACCACGCATACGCACATGTGGTGCCTCACGTGCTCGTCCACACCCTCGCCCATGCATACACCACATGAGTCTGGAGTGGATCCGATTACCTGCTTCTCGGATCTGGTTTGATTTGGAGCTTAAGGGAGAGAGAAAGAACATTTAAGAGAGAGGGGGTAGGCTCTCATGCACTCCCTCTACTCTCGGCACTTAGAGAAATTCTGAAGAGGCCTGATGAGGACCTCATCATGAGCCCTAACTAGCTCATTTTGACCTAAGAAAGAGAATAAAAGCTTCTACATAACCTAGAGAAGGGCTTAATTGAAGGAATAAGTGTTCTGAGAAGAAAATATGAAATAAAGGTTAAAACTGCAATTTTACCATTGCAGTATATAAACGAGATTTCTCAGAGGCAAAACATAGGTCAAATGATCTGAAAAAGATAAAAAGTGGGTTGGTTCAATCAGAAATGGGTTTATGTGCAAACTAGGAATTAAATGACATATTGTAACCCTAAAACAGACCTACTTATTTCAATAAGGTTCTAGTCAAGATAAAAATCAGGTAAACCCTCTAAAATTCATGGAAAAATATCCCCTAGGGTTTAGAACATTCAATTTGGCCTTTGGAACCTAGTTTGACCTAGATTGGGGTCATACCTTATCAGTTGACCTAATTTGGATTTTTATGCAAAAAGTCCAGTCAAACGTGGTCAAACCTAAAATCCAACTTTACCATTGGATTCCTTAGGTCCAAATTAGGTTTGTACCAAAATTTGGACCTAAGGGGAGGTCTTCTTGACCTACTTTGCAAATTAGTACACCCAATACATTTTGGCCCCTATCTTTTGAAAACCATTACACATACCCCCTATCTTCCTCGCCACTCCTACAAAAAGGTCCCTCTGTCATTAATGGGGAGGAATCCTTCTCCGACGAGGAATGGAGGGGGAATACTCCCTGTTCCCTCAGAGATCTCCTCCCAGATTTGGAAGGGAGATTCTCTGAGGAATCCCCTTTCATCTGAGCTCAATCACAATCTTTGATTTCCATCCAATCTCTCGTGAGAACGCACGAGAGATTTGGAGCCCCAACTACTTCCTTCTCCGGCGAGAAGTCGGTGGCAGAAGGCTTGCCCTCCACGCACTAGAAGCTCGGCCAGCACTTATAAAAGGACCCCTGGTCCTCTGCGAATCTCTCAGACTTGTTTTGGCCGCAGAATCCCCCAGATTTCATCTCCCCTCTCTCCGGCCAAGTAGCCCGCAAGCTCCGGCGATTCTTCCTCCTCCTTCTTGTCGCTCTGCTGCGATACCAGCAGCAGGGTTTACTTCGCCTCGTCCTCCCGCATCGCATCGCACCAGTGCACGCCTTCCTGTCCTCCTCCTCGTCGTTGTTATCTCCCTCAGGGCCATCTTCTCCGACAATGGCACAAACGAGTCGTCCGTCTCCGCTACCCCCCCTTCGCTCCAAATAGTCCAGATAAGCTCCCCATCTTCCACTCTTTTATTTCCCTCATTCTATTTCACACAACACCCCTCGACCGCCACTGACCATCCACATCTTCCCCATCTCCGGCCACCCTCCGGCGAGATGCCTCCGTCACTCCGCACCCCCACAGTCTTGCCACCCACCTCACAACCTCCGCCACACTCCACTGAACACCTTCCACCCATCCACAGGATGCCACACGCACTCCACGCCTCCCCCGACCTAACCCATAACTCCGGCCACAGAGCGACCTAGGCATGCACGCCTAGGCTGCCTCGTGGCCTGCCACCGATCACCTCACCTTTGCAGTGACATGGCGAAGGTCGTCCTATGGTCTAATAGAGTCGTAAGGCCCTTTTTGTGTCATGCAGGGTCTGAGCACCAGCCGCCATTAGCAACGGCTCTAGGAGGTTGCAAGCTCGCTCTAGGCTGAAGCGCTTCAGGATTCCAGGTCCAGCAGGTTCGGGGTGGTCTTGCGCAGTCAGCTGTTCCAACAATTGGCGCTGCGAGGCTTGCAGCTGCTGCAATTGGAAGAAAAATCTCCTGCGGGTGCGCGAGCAAAAGCGGTGGAACATTTGTCCCACCTTGGTAAGTTGTGAAGTGTTTGAGTAGTTTAAATTGAATTTGTGATATTGTCTCTTCACCTTCAAATCACTGGGGTGAGGTCCCTCCTCACCTATACGCACCTCGTCTACGATTTCATCCTGCAGACGTGGTAACCCGACCCGACTATCCTCCTGAGCACTCCTTGCGCACCACACCCACGCCGGTGCGCCTGGACCCGGGCGCGCGACCGACCTGATAACTCGGCTCTGGGAGAGCATACCGAAGAGAGATTCAGAGAGAGAGATATGCACGGGGAGGGTAGGAGAATAGGTTTTGTTGTGTGGTGCTTATGCAAGAAGAGGGCGCTAAGGAGGAAGCAGCAAGAGAAGGAAGCAGGGACTTAGCCGCTACAAGCGAAGAAGAGGAAGAAGGACACCCTGTAGCAGAGGTGCGGCAGACCAAGAGAAAGAAGAAGAGAGAGATCAAGGGGCAGACAAAGAGGAGAAGCAAGAAAGCAAAGGAAGAAGAGGAAGAAAAAGAAGAAGGCAACCTAAGAAGAGGCAAAGCAGGACTTGGCCGCAAGAAAGCAAAGGAAGAAGAGAAGGAAAAAGAAGAGGAGCAGAAGCGGCTAAGGAAGAAAAAGAAAAGGAGAAACCATAGCTACAGCAGAGCAAATCAAAAATAGAAGAAAAGAATCTGAGAGATAACTTTAAGACGTCTGATACAATATCAGACGTCCAATTCTTTTTGAGCAATTTCTTTTCATAACATTATCCTGTCACTTCTATTGAACTAGTCATTTCTTTTTATTAAAAAGTTGTGTTCTCAAGTTTTGGAATACTCAGATTGCTCCCTGTGTTCGACCTCGGATACTTTGATTTTCGAGTTATAAATTTTTATTTGTTTTCATGGAAAGTTCATCTATATTACAACGAGATATCTATTAAACACGATCTAGCCACGTGAACAAGGCCCTTGAGCCTCTGTTGTTGCTACTGTTGCTATGTTCTTGAAGGAGAAGAGCCTTGTTCTCTCGAGAAGGGCCCTTGAGCGTCTTCTGTTATAGCGTCTGGAAGCCTTACCCATCGTCTGATCTCCTGGTTATTGTGTATACTTAACTGACATGGAAAATTGATTGTGGTTACTGTTCATTTATTTGAATATTTGTGAGCTTAACTTTGAGGGGTTAATTTGGTGATTCAAATTACCATTTTAACCCAATCTTTTTGCATTATTATTCTGAATCTTATTGAAATATCATTTTAAATACCATTGATTTCAATTGCATATATTTCTTGTGATTGGTGAATTAAAATTACATACTTGCAAAAAGCACTATTTTTGAATCAGAGATGGAGAGAGAGAGGCGAAGGGTGACGGGTGGAGATGGCAAGGGCGCGGCTAGGGTTGGGGATGATGGTGATTGGAAGACATGGAGATCGAAGAATTGGAGGAGAATGGAGAGGAGATGGCCATCTCATGTGGGCGGAACTTTCAGAGTTGGGTCGAGGGTGGGATGGAAGAGGACAAACGGAGAGGTCCTATGCTATAGATGCAGAAGAAGAGGGTATATGGCGGCGATATGCAGGAACCCCCTCGTGTGTCTTGCGTGTGGAGGAGAAGGGCACAGGCACGACTCGTGTAGCCGGACGTAGCTTCAGTATGTGAGGAAGATCCCTCAGCGCCAGAAAATAGAGGTGCCTGAACCACGGCTACCCCCTTCGCCGGCACAGGCTGGCCACATGATCAATGTGGCAATTCCTTTCTCTGAGGATATCCTCTCTGCGGAGATGATGTTGAGAGGTGCTTTGATTGGTGAAGTCATGACTGGAAGCCCATCTGCTGAAAGACTTCATCAACTGGGGAGTTCCTTATCACTTGTCTCGTCGGGCTGGAAGATTACTGTGTTATCGCAGACTCGTTTTCTTGTCTTTGGTCTTGGGATGATAGATGTGGAGAGGCTAAGATTTCAATCGAGTATCTTTGAAAACATTAATGTGCTATGGAGGTTGGTCTCCCCCTTCGATGGAGCACTTCTTGATCGCCCACCCTAGAGGACAAGTATTAGACGTGTGACCTTAGCCATCAAGGGGCAGCCGCTGCACCTGAGATCGAAAGGGGTGGTCTCGAAGATGATTGAGGGGTTTGCTTCTATCCTTGATGACACAGTGGTTGCAATTGAGGAAGGAGATGCATGGATAATGAAAATTGAGGTCGAAATCTTCAGTAGTGGGTCTTTGCCTGATATAATTATCCTTAGATGTGGAGGAAGTTCTTGTCTTGTTCACATGTCAGTGATTGGGTAGGAAGGCACAAGTTCAGAACCGGAACCGATTAAGACATCTGAAGAAAATCCTGTGGAGGTGCAACAGGTGGAAATGGAGGGTCGTAAGCCATCAGAGGATGCTCCAGGGCCAAAGAAGAGGAAAGAATGCCATGAGGATGACTCAGAGGGGAGTATGATGGTGGTGGTGAGTGACACTGCCATGAAGGGTGATAAAGAAAGGCATGAGGACCTTGTTATCAGCCATAACTGTACAGAGGAAAGAATAGAAGGTAGTGGTAGGATAAGTATTCTCAGGGATGCAAATCAATTGGCACTCCCTGCTCCTGAAGATATGAAATTTGGGAAAGGATCTGGTGAAAAGAAAGGGGTTGGGTGACCCCCTTATATGCTTAGGAGGCAGAGAAAAGAAAATATGAGCCCCATTGAGGAAGAAAATGTTGCAAAATCCATCATGGTTGAATATGTGGGTAGCCAAGCATAGGGGGATCATCCTCTTTAAGGGATGCGAATTCTAACGTGGAATGTGCATGGGTTACGCAATAAGGTGAGAAGAGCTTCTCTTATCAGATATCTTATGGAGTGGGATATTGATTATGCTCTCATTAAAGAGACACATCTAGAGGAAGAAAATATTCCTGCCTGGGACACCTTGAGGCAATTTGGGAGAGCTGATTGTGTGGGGTTGGGTGCAAATGGAAGATCTAGTGGGCTGGCTATTTGGTGGAGAAAGTCTAGCTTTAAAGTGATTGAAGTTCATCGAGCCAGGCGTATACTTACATGTAGATGCCAGTGTCACCAGGGGGACTTGGAGTGGTTTGTATCATGCGTGTATGGCCCCTGTACAGCAGCTAGCAGGCTGGAATTATGGGAGGACTTATCAGTAGCACATCTGAAGGTCCAAGAGCTACCTTGGTTCGTGGGTGGAGACTTCAATTGTACCTTATCAAGTGGGGACCGTCATGGGGACAACACAAATAGTGCAGAGGCAGGCTTCCAACTGGTTGTGCAGAATCTTGGCATCAGTGAATATTTGGTTAGTGGTATTGAGTTTACTTGGAGAAATGGTAGTGGGCTCATGTTCAAATTGGATAGATTCTTTGGAAACTCTAGTCTCTTGGAGCAATTTCAATTGTCCTTAGCCATGAGCCTTGATAGGCCCTTTTCAGACCATACGCCAATTGTGTGGGATAGTGGGGTAAATGTGGATGTTGGGTCATACTTCAAACTCAAAAAATCCTGGTTTAGAGAAGAGGGGTTTAAAGATATGCTGACTAGCTGGTGGAAGAATAAGAAGACTGCATAGGGAGTTTCGGTAGACTGTAACAGCTATTAGAGAGCAGAAGAGACTCGAGGCATTGGCTGAGGTGCAACAGCTTGATATGAAGGAAAGCATAGGGGGTTTGAACGCTCAAGATCAGGAAGATACGAAATATTGGCAGCAGATCATCGCTGAGGAGGATTTAAAGAAAGAAATGGATTGGCGTGAGAGGTCTAGACAACTATGGCTCAAGGAAGGGGATGCAAATACGACCTTTTTTCACCTTGCAGCCAGTGCTCGAAGGAGATTCAACCTCATTGCTACTGTTAAAATTGGTGAGGGAAACATCTCTTCCACTCATGAAATCAAGCAGGAAGCTGTGCGATACTTCAAGGAAAAATCAAAGGCTGCACCTAGAGGTATGTGGAGGATGGCTGCAACTGCATTCCCGTGTGTTAGTGATGAGAAAGAGAAAATGCTGGTTGCACTTATTACAAAACAGGAGGCTATGGATGCCATCAAAGACTTAAACAACGAGGGAGCTCTAGGGCTAGATGGGGTTCAAGTCTTTTTTTACAAAGAGATGTGGAGTGTTCTTAAAGAGGAAGTGATGGGGGTTATACATGAATTTGAAAAGGGAAATTTTGGATTCGAACGACTAAACAAATCATACCTCTTCTTGTTACCAAAGAAATCAGAAGCGGAATGTTTCTCTGACTATAGGCCTATTGCGCTGTCGAATTCCATATACTTAATCATTAGCAAAATCCTCGCCAGTAGAATCCGTGGTGTTCTGCAAGGCCTGATTATGCTTACTCAGTCTACTTTCTTACCTAGGAGGTCTCTACAGGAATCTTTTATTATGGCTCAAGAAATGGTGACGGGTTGGCATAGAAGGAAGTCTAAGGCCTTCCTATGGAAGGTAGATTTCTCTAAAGCTTACAATTCAATTTCGTGGCCATACCTATGGGAAATTCTTAAAAGAAGAAAGTTCTCCACCCTATGGATCCAGTGGATGAAATGGTGTATCATGACTGCCTCCTATTCCCCATTGATAAATGGGAAACCCTGTAAAGCTTGGATTCAACCTCAATGTGGGGTGAGGCAAGGCTATCCTCTTGCTCCGTTGATTTTTAATTTTGCTGTGGATACTTTAGCCAGATATGCATGCAAGTTGGCAGAAGATGGCTTAATTAGGGGCTATTCAATGACAAATAGAAGGACTCTGGCCTCCATTCTTCAATATGCAGATGACACAATTTTTTTTATAGGAGGGAAAGGGAAGCACAAGTGCTCTCTTATATGGTTAGCATCTTTGGAGAAATTTCAGGTCTAAAGCTAAATGGAAGTAAATCTTCTTTGGTTTGTTTTGGCATGAAGGGTAATGATAAGAGTGATATCTCTTCTATCATGTGCACGCTTGTGGTTCCACTGCCAATCAACTACTTGGGTCTACCGCTGAAGTGTACAAAGATGAAGAAGATTGATTGGAACTTTCTCTTTGAGAAGGTGGCTATGAAAGGCTTATACTACTGAATTCTATGGTTACATCAATCCTAGTCTTCTTCTTTTCCATCCTTAGAGCGCCAATGTCAATCTGGAAGAAACTTGATGTTATGTGTAAAAGATTTCTTTGGAAAGGAGCCTCTCACCAAGGTAAATTTTTACATCCTGTTAAATGGGATACATGTGCTTTCCAAAGAAGTATGGTGGCATGGGAATAAGATCTCTTAAAGAATTTAATGATGCCTTGCTCTTAAAATGGGTGATTAGGTTGTTGCAAGGGGAACAAAAGCCTTGGACAGAGATTGTGCTTGATAGCTACGGTGTGGAAAATGATGAGAAAAGTCATCTGAATCCGACCAAGCCCTCTCCTTTTTGGGCCTCTGTGGTGTGTGCTATGGTTGAAAATTGGAATCTGTTCTAGCCTGTCCTGGGGGACAGAAGAAGCTTCAAATTTTGGAGTGAAAAATGGATGTCAAATGGGGTGTTAAAGGATAGATATCCTCTTGCATACTCGACTGCTTCAGATAAAAGTGCGGTGGTGGGTGATTATTGGGATATAGAATCAGAAAAGTGGAAGATAAATATAGACGAGGGGAATGGCTATGAAACTAGGACATGGATGGAGAATCAATGCCTCCTACAAGAACTGAATGCTTTCAAACCAAAGCCAAAAGAGTGTGATACTTACAGATGGGAAGGATTTTTTCCCCAGCAGCTGCATATAAAAGGCTCATTAGATCGTCCAGTTTGGCAGAGGTGGATGAGATTGGGAGGAACTTATGGAAGTTGAGAGTCCCATTAAAGGTGAAAATTTTTTTGTGGCTATGTAGAAGGGATGGCCTGATTACGGGTGACATGCGGCATAGGAGGATGGACACCCCCGCTCAGTTTTGCCAGTTATGTGGGTTACATAATGACTGCAGCTGCCACATTTTCTCTTAGTGCATGGTTACAGATTGTGTTTGGAGAAAGGTTTGCAGGGGTTCGATCCCCACATGGGAAAATCTTTGGAACTCCTTCTTAGTTACAAATAAGTCTCATGTGGCCACGGTGGTAGTGCTATGGTTGGTTTGGAGAGCTAGAAATGAGAAATTATTTCAAGAGAGACCAGTGAGGGTGGATAATATTGTAAATATGTGCTGGACTCTCATACATATGTGGGGTTCGATTTTGTAACCTTTTCTTTTATATAAATAAAAGCTCTCCTGGATTACTATCGGCAATTCGATAGCTTTCCTCTCTGTTTCAAAAAAAAAAAAATTGCATACTTGCTCCCAGCAAATGACCTCATACTCTATATTCTGAATTTGAGTTTATAAATTTAAGTGTTTTTGCATGATTTTGTCCTATACTATGACACATTTCCTTAACATCGATGATTTCGCGATGAACAGCTGCGTTGACATAGCTTGGATGAAGATGCTAAGGAGTTGGAGGAAGGGGAACGACGTTGAAAAATGAGGTGAGGACGGGCAATGTCGCGGTGTGATCCTCCTCCCAGAATGGGGTTGAGAAGATGGCAGATGGGAGCTCCATGAATGGCGGTTAGATGGTGGAAAAATATTTTTACTTTTCTCTAGTGGAGCTTCCTAAAGGCTTGGGACACAAGCTGAAGAAGATTTTGAGCTCTAGATAAGGTGAGAAGAGCATAGGAAGGGATGAGGAAGAATGAGAGGGGTGGTGGTCCTTTTATAGTGGAGGAAAGAAGGCTTGGTCATTCATGGGTCAATGGTAACATTAAAATCGTCGCTGAAGGTCCACCTCATGTGCGCTCACAGTTATTGAGGCGAGGTTGAAGGAGAGCCATTGGATGCTCGATGAACGACTAAGATTGTGTAGGGATCGTGACCTCCAGATCGTGCTTTGAAGTCGCGTGCGATCATGCATGATCACGTGCGTGTGAAATTCTACTCATCCATGAGGCCACACAGTCACTCTTTAGTTGCAGGATCATGATCGAGTGGCCCAATTTAGCACTCGCACCCGTGTTGTTAATTAGATGTGCTCGCGGGGATTCGATCGTGCGCCTGCGGCTTGAGAACGCCGCTTGTCACCTGATGAGAACCTCATCATGAGCCATAACTAGCTCATTTTGACCTAATACAAAGGATAAAATCTCCTACATAACTCAAGGAAAGGCTTAACTCAGAGAATTCTGAGTTTAAGGAGAAAACAAGTCATAAGGGGTAAAAATGCAATTTTACCAGTATAATCTGCATACAGGGTAATTCAGGGTCCAAACATAGTCAAACAAACCGAATAAGAAGGAAAGTGGGATGATCTGATAAGGGCTACAGCAATTCCAAGGAACTAAATGATAATCTGTAACCTTAAAAAAAATCCACTTCAATTCACGAGGTTCGAGGCAAAGTAAAAATAGAATAAACCCTCTAAAATTCATAGAAAAATAATCTATAGGGTTTAGAACCTTCAAATTGGCCTTCGGAACCCATTTTGACCTACATTGAGAACCATGCCCAATTAATAACTTAATTTAGGTTTTTACGTAAATTGACCGGTCAAACAAGGTTTTATCTAGAAATAAAATTCACCATCAGAATCCTTAGGTCCTAATTAGTCACGTATAAAAACTTGAGCCTAAGAAGAAACCTTCTTGACCAACTTTACATTTTGGTCCTCATCTATTTACTTTTTGGCCCTCAACTTTTGAACCCTCGTATTTTGGCCCCTAACTCCTCTTCGTTCTTTACATTCAGGTCCTCCCTGCAAAACCTGCCAGCACCACACTCCGGCGACCTTGCGCGGAGCATGGCGCCGCGCAGGGTAAGCGGGAGGGCCTGCCAGGTCAAAGGGGGGTGCCCTGCGTCGTCAGCCGTCGCAGGAACACCCCCCTGGTCGCTGCAACCCACCATACCGACCGTGCGAACGCACGGACGGTATGGGTCTCCTTCTTCCGGCGTCCTCCGGCGAGGGAGACACGTCGTCTCCCTCCACCCTCCTCTCTGATTCCGCCCCTATAAATACCCCCGTCGCTCCGCCGTTCTTGTCAGCTTGGTCCTGACGGAGAAACACCCTCTTTTCACTCTCTTCCCACTCCGACAGGAAGCCCTCTAGCTCCGGCGGTTTTTCCCTCCTCCTCCTCGTCGTTCTGCCGCACTACCAGCAGCAGAGCGGCCTTCCCCTGCTCTTCCCGCGCAGCGCCGCACCCAGCGTGCGCCTCTCCAGCCCTCTCCTCGCTGTCGCTCCTTCCTCTGGGCAGCTTCTTCTCCGGCGACAGTCGATACGACTGTCGCCTGTTCCGGCCCCTCCTCGTCCTGCTAAGTAGGTAGAACTCCTCCTCTTCCTCCCCTCTTCCTTTTCCTCACTTTACATCTTTACTGTTGCCCCGATCCGACCAATCGCCCTCACCTTCTCCACCTCCGGCCCCTGCTCCGGCGACCCGCTCCCATCACTCCAGCAACCCACACGGCTCGCCGACCACCGCAGAACCTCCGCCTCCTCACCCTGATCAACCTCCGCCCTTCCACTTCCCCCAAATCACCCTCTGCAACTCCACCGAACAAACCCATCTCCCAACCTGCAGTTTGACCTAGGGCGGCCCTTAGGCTCCGCCCCGCTGCCTGCACACCCCCCGACCACCTTCGCCGTGCCATGGCGAAGGTCCTCTGCGTTTCTGATTGGGCCGAGAGGCCGTTTCTCTGTGGGCAGGTACCTGCGCTCGCCGCCGCCATTGTTGAAGCGAAGCAGCTTCTTCACCTGCTGCCCCAGGTGCGCCACGCCCAGGTCACGCTCCCAGGCAGTGCAAGGCGTCTTCGCGAAGTGCCAGGCTGCAGTTGAGGTGAAGCTCTTTCGCGAAGCCCCCGCACTTCGCCTCGACTGCCGCTGCTTCCTCCGCGCAGGCATCCAAATTGGGGTGGGACATTTAGTCCCACCTCGGAAAGCCACTGAGGCGAACGGGCGCTTAAAGGCAAAAAGTGCCTTAAGCTGTTCGCCTCAGTTCACGGGGTGAGGTCCCCTTCACCCGCCCGACTACCCGGCCTCGTCCGCACGCACGCCTCGTGGACCTGGCCCGACCCGACTAAGCCCGACCTGCACTCCTCGCCCACCACCGCACGCCGGTGGGCTTGGACCCGGGCGCGACCCGCGTACCCGATTACCCAGTTGCTCTGGGAGAGATTTCCTAAGAGCGGCTTCTGTGAGAGAGAAACGCGGGTGGGGGAGGGTAGAGTAGGTTTTGCCATCTCTGATTGGAACTTTGAGTGTGCAGGCACAGGTGAAGGGACTGCGGAAGGGCTGAAGAGAAGAAGAAGACTGAAGGAAGAAGAGCGGCCAGGTCAAAGCAAAGAGGAAGGAGAAAGCAAAGAAGAAGAAGACAAGCAAGGCAGAGAAGAAGGCTGCCGAAGACTGAAGGAAGGAGCACCGAGCGGCACTGTAGCAGCGGCGACTTAAGTCGTCTGAGTGGAAAATCAGACGATGCCCTGAAGGCAGAAAAGAAAGAAGAAGAACATCACCACTGCTGCAGATAAAGAAGACAGAAAGAAAAAGAAGAAAGAAGGAGAGACGACGTCCTGACAGCAAAAGCAGAAGAAGAGCACAAGAAGATCAGAAGAAAGAAGTAAAAAGAAGATTTGAAGAACAGAAGGCAGAAGAAGAAGACCACAAGGAGATAGACAAAGAAGAAGAAACCAAAAGCCAAAGAGGAAGAAAGAAGAGAAGAAGAAGCCAAATTCTCATCTCTCTCTCTCTCTCTTTATTTTTGTAATAAGAATTTGTACCCCTAGAATACAACTTGCTCCCTGAGTTCGACCTCGGGAGAACTTTATTTTCCGAGTAATAAATATTAGTGAATGATGGCAATAACTAACTGTACTACAATGCTATAACAAAACCTAGTTGTCGCCACGTCATTTCATTGGCGCCGTTGCCGGGGAGCAACGGCTATTCTAGAGGTAAACATTCCTGTTTCTTTTTAGTTTCTAATAATCTCCTCTCTTTTTTGCAGCTACAGGAAATCAAGAAGACAAGCAACCGCACGACAACCACTCCGAGGACAGGTAATTTTTTCCTCTCACTATTAACCCCTAAACTCTAAAGAGGAAGAAAAGAAAAGAACAAGCAATATAGGGCTAACCTGCCTTCCATACTTAGTAACCATGAAAAGTTGCATGTTTTCAACCCATTATTCCTGCACACTATTAAGGGTATTTAAGGGCTAACACATTCTTGCTTGAGCCCTAATTACCCAACAAAGAGCTAACTGGACCAAGTAGAGCCAACCTAGGATCCAACACTAGGGATTTAGAGACACACTCCTTAAGAAAGAATTGAGAAAACCAAATGAAGTGTGCCCAAGCCCTTGTCTGAAAACACTTATTCAGATAAACCCTAAACAATTGGCTCTCTAAACACTTGAACCCGAAAAGAAAGGACCCAAAAGCTCTCAAAGGAACAAGAGGTAAAGTTGACCCCTTGGGTCAACCAACCTTAAAATTAGGTCACTTTCTCACTCAAAATACCTAAGAGTTCAATTGTAACTTTAACCACCCTGATCTTAAACTAAAATTGGTAGACTTAAGAGGTCAAGATCCCCATTCTGGTCTACCTGGAACCGCAGTGACAAGAGAGGTCGGGTGGGGGAAACCCTGTAACCCGTGGGGACGCTCTACCGTGTAGGGGTCTTCGCGGGACTCTCCCTCTCTGGCTGCCCAGGTAATTCTCAGGTGGACGATCTTTCTGATCAAGGGGTCCATCTGCCCAGAACCTCTATAGTCACCCAACATTTTTGGGTGTCTTGATTGGGTCCAGCACCTGCTTATCTCATCCAGTCCTTCAGTATTTTGCAGGAGGTCCTTGAAACCTCCTATAGAAATTCACTCTCCCCGAGGCTAAGCCTCGACTCCCTTGTTTTTGCAGAAATCATTCGCATAGCCCCTCTTTCCTCTGATTCTGAACAAAGTCCCCTTCTTCCATTAATTCAAACTTCTGATTCTATATCTTGATTCCACCACCTGATTCGAAGATGCAGCCTAATTACCTAGCAAGACTACCATGTAAAAAACCTGAATATCTGAGATCCATGAAAGATAAGATGATTGAGGATGCCCTTGAATTCTATGAAATCAAATATAAACCCTCAACACCAATAGAAAACATTCAGGTTGATGTCCCAATAACCACAGCTTTCATCATAAACTGTGCCCAAATTCTTTTGACAGAAGTTACAAAACGATCAACTCGAGATATGCTCATGATAGGATACATTGAGATAGAAAAATTACAGCAATCTGAATACCTTCAATGCTTGACAAATCCTGTACTTTGGGAACAACACCAAGATGCCCTTACAAAACGGGTAGAAATGATGAAATCAGTAGAACAAATTATCAACCAAAAATACCCGTATATACCAGAAACAGAGGATGAACCATCTTGGAACAGTATTAAGGAACAATCCAGTTTCCCAGATCTCGGGACTGAGGCACAAAGTGGTTGTGGAATCCCAACCCAGATAGAAGACAATGTTGAATTAGGTTGGGATATTGCAGGAGAACACAATGATGAGCCAAACGTAGACCATGAATTGCCAAGCCTAGAATTCCAAAACTCCTGCAATAATGAGATCAGAACTGAACCTTTTGAGGGTATAAATTCCGCCCCTTATTTTGATAAGGTGGCCCTCAAAGGTTATTCAGACTTAGGTTCTAGTAACTCTACCCACATCCTAAGCCTAGAACCTAGATCTGAAACTTATTGGAAAGATTATGAGGCCCCTTATGAGAAAGATCAAATTTTTACAGAGTATGATTCCGGGCCTCTATTTGATGAATATCCCTCTCCAACATCCTCAGGAAATCTGATCGATTTTTCAGAAAACATGCCAATTTATGATACAGAAATTGAGGAGTTGGATGAGCAAGGTTTTAATGGGGTCTATCCTACCAGCTTCGAGCTTGGACAGAACACCTTTTTGAGCCCAGAATTGACATATAGGCTAGTACCCAGTCAGGCTGCTGATTCCACATCTGATGATTTTTGCTGTGGTGGAATTCATGATCATGAATCTCATTTTCGCCAACTCTCCGACAATTTCAGATCTGACTATAATTGCGGAGAGACTTTCCTTCCTGAACACGCCAGGTCCATCTACGACCTCAGTTCACATGACTCTGACTCCGACTTTGAGGTCCTGATTCCCGAGATCACTGATAACACAGAATCATTCCTTTTCGATCCTCAGGAACCAAAAATAGAAAATGCCAAGAGTGATTGCAACCCAGAATTCAAATCTTTTCTCAATTCAGATTTCTTTCATCCTACAGACACTCTTCAGGCATTTGATAGTTACCCAAAGGACTCTTTACAGAAAATCACCTGTCATTCCTTTCTAGAAGAGCCCTCACACACAGTTGCCACCTCGTCTGCACACACAGAACTAATCAAAACCTCTTCCCAACCCCGACCCGCAATCGGACTCAAGTTCTATTCAGATTCACCTCTCACCGAGCCGATTGCATTTCCACATCGGGTTTGGAACATTGATCAGACTACATACCATGCTCTATCATTCTCTGATCACCCCTGTAGGGTTTCTGCATCAATCACCGATTATTCTACGGGTCCCTACTCTGACCAGGCTGATTCAACTCAGCCAAACCCTGCATTTTCACTTCCACATCCATCTGAGCTTCATAGTATATGGTGGGTTCCACACCTTTTTATCCACATCTATCAACCCACCAGATTGATTGGGTTTGGGCTGCATCATCAGCCTGTTGATCGGAACAAGCACCTGGTTGGACCAACCAGGCTCTTAATCAAGGTGCTTGTATTACAAAACTCTGCTGATTTCACCATCCCCTCTCCATCGCATTTCTCGCTTGGCTGAAGGCATCAAATTTAGCGCTCAACGGGAGGCAGCCCGTCATTCTCTTTAAAAACCTGAAACCTTTTCTGATACCTTTTTGCACTTAAGGTTCACCCTTGTAGACAGCCGACCCCACCTCAGATGCTTGCATCTGGGATTAGAAATCATCCGCAAAATTCAACCCGACCCATTCACTCATCCAAATTTCTATCTTAAGGAATGAACTAAGTTGAATAAAAACCCCCTAGGTTACAATGAGGACATTGCAAATCTTAGGCATGGGGGGGTATGAAAGTGCAAAACTTGTAAGAAAAGGTTTCAAACAAAAAATTCACATATGCCAAAAACACCATAAAAATTAAAAAAAAAAATTTCGAAAAAGAATAAGAGGAAAAGAGGAGAAGGAAATTTTGTGAAGGAGAAGAGAAAAGAAACAAAAGGAAAAAAAGGAGCACAAAATATGAGAAAAAAGTAATAGTCATTAGTAAGGAACTAAGGAATTAACCTAAGTTTTAGACCTCATTCAAGAAAATAACTGAAAAGTGCATAATGAGATTAGTAAGAACGCAAACCTTAAGCATTCTTGAATAGACTCTTAGTACCCATTAACTTAATCTAGACATTCCTCAAGAGGTTGAGGAAAATGAAAAGCTGAAGTATTAGGTCTAAGGCTTAGGGAGTATTTGGTCTCGTTAACTAATTTTTGGTTTACGGGACTTAGTAACCTAAGCACCCTAACCTCACACACAGCCTGGTTCAGTAAGCGTAAAAATCAAAATCACGCAGAAGCGTCGCAAAATTCTGAAAAGTACACCTAGAGTAGGAGCGGCCGATCAACACAAGTTGATTTGGACGAGTTCCCAGCGCAGAGAGGCGGGAAATCCCCTCGAAGATGCGTAACAAAATAACATCTCCTCGGTGCTTGTCTCTTAGGATATTTACATATCCTACTAGGGGCATGTAAGCACTCTGCTGGTTCAGATTCCATGGATGGCATTATCTCGAAGTGTCAATTGCCAGGGTCTGGATTCGGCCACGGAACACCATGGATGGGATTATCTCGAAATCTCAATAGCCAAGGTTCCGGGGGTTGCCATGGGCGGTGCTATCTCGAAGCATCGATTGCCAGGAACCCTTGAGGATTGATGATGGGAGCAAGGAATCTGATACAGACCGTGTTGAAAAGCCAATCCTAGGCTAGAACTAAAAAGAAAAAGAGAGAGAAAACTCTCCAAACAGAAAAACTTTCTATCTCTCTCTTATAAAATGCACTGCGAACTGAGCCAGGGCTAAAATCATTTCAAGCACGGGTGCTTTAACCACAAAGTCCAATAAACCTTAGGTTAGTTCTTGTGGGCCTTAAAAACCTTTGCTAAAGAATGAGGCTAAGGCTAGACAGATTTGGATCTTGATTGGTACTAGAGTACCTTTTAGGCCTATGGTCAGCATTCTAACCTAATCTAGGTTTAAATGAAAAAGCACTTATCTGAAGCTATTAAGAACTTCATGGTCTAGAACAAGGGTTGAAACCTTAAGTTTTTGCTAAGGGACTAGCAAAAGCTAGGCACAGGGGTATGATGAGAACCTCATCATGAGCCATAACTAGCTCATTTTGACCTAATACAAAGGATAAAATCTCCTACATAACTCAAGGAAAGGCTTAACTCAGAGAATTCTGAGTTTAAGGAGAAAATAAGTCATAAGGGGTAAAAATGCAATTTTACCAGTATAATCTGCATACAGGGTAATTCAGGGTCCAAACATAGGTCAAACAAACCGAATAAGAAGGAAAGTGGGATGATCTGATAAGGGCTACAGCAATTCCAAGGAACTAAATGATAATCTGTAACCTTAAAAAAAATCCACTTCAATTCACGAGGTTCGAGGCAAAGTAAAAATAGAATAAACCCTCTAAAATTCATAGAAAAATAATCTATAGGGTTTAGAACCTTCAAATTGGCCTTCGGAACCCATTTTGACCTACATTGAGAACCATGCCCAATTAATAACTTAATTTGGGTTTTTGCGTAAATTGACCAGTCAAACAAGGTTTTATCTAGAAATAAAATTCACCATTAGAATCCTTAGGTCCTGATTAGTCACGTATAAAAACTTGAGCCTAAGAAGAAACCTTCTTGACCATCTTTACATTTTGGTCCTCATCTATTTACTTTTTGGCCCTCAACTTTTGAACCCTCACATTTTGGCCCCTAACTCTTCTTCATTCTTTACATTCAGGTCCTCCCTGCAAAACCTGCCAGCACCACACTCCGGCGACCTTGCGCGGAGCATGGCGCCGCGCAGGGTAAGGGGGAGGGCCTGCCAGGTCAAAGGGGGGTGCCCTGCGTCATCAGCCGTCGCAGGAACACCCCCCTGGTCGCTGCAACCCACCATACCGACCGTGCGAACGCACGGACGGTATGGGTCTCCTTCTTCCGGCATCCTCCGGCGAGGGAGACACGTCGTCTCCCTCCGCCCTCCTCTCTGATTCCGCCCCTATAAATACCCCCGTCGCTCCGCCGTTCTTGTCAGCTCGGTCCTGACGGAGGAACACCCTCTTTTCACTCTCTTCCCACTCCGACAGGAAGCCCTCCAGCTCCGGCAGTTTTTCCCTCCTCCTCGTCGTTCTGCCGCACTACCAGCAGCAGAGCGGCCTTCCCCTGCTCTTCCCGCGCAGCGTCGCACCCAGCGTGCGCCTCTCCAGCCCTCTCCTCGTCGTCGCTCCTTCCTCTGGGCAGCTTCTTCTCCGGCGACAGTCAATACGACTGTCGCCTGTTCCGGCCCCTCCTCGTCCTGCTAAGTAGGTAGAACTCCTCCTCTTCCTCCCCTCTTCCTTTTCCTCACTTTACATCTTTACTGTTGCCCCGATCCGACCAATCGCCCTCACCTTCTCCACCTCCAGCCCCTGCTCCGGCGACCCGCTCCCATCACTCCAGCAACCCACACGGCTCGCCGACCACCGCAGAACCTCCGCCTCCTCACCCTGATCAACCTTCGCCCTTCCACTTCCCCCAAATCACCCTCTGCAACTCCACCGAACAAACCCATCTCCCAACCTGCAGTTTGACCTAGGGCGGCCCTTAGGCTCCGCCCCGCCGCCTGCACACCCCCCGACCACCTTCGCCATGCCACGGCGAAGGTCCTCCACGTTTCTGATTGGGCCCAGAGGCCGTTTCTCTGTGGGCAGGTACCTGCGCTCGCCGCCGCCATTGTTGAAGCGAAGCAGCTTCTTCACCTGCTGCCCCAGGTGCGCCATGCCCAGGTCACGCTTCGAGGCAGTGCAAGGCGTCTTCGCGAAGTGCCAGGCTGCAGTTGAGGCGAAGCTCTCGCCCGAAGCCCCCGCGCTTTGCCTCGACTGCCACTGCTTCCTCCACGCAGGCATCCAAATTGGGGTGGGACATTTAGTCCCACCTCGGAAAGCCACTGAGGCGAACGGGCGCTTAAAGGCAAAAAGTGCCTTAAGCTGTTCGCCTCAGTTCACGGGGTGAGGTCCCCTTCACCCACCCGACTACCCAGCCTCGTCCGCACGCACGCCTCGTGGACCTGGCCCGACCCGACTAAGCCCGACCTGCACTCCTCGCCCACCACCGCACGCCGGTGGGCCTGGACCCGGGCGCGACTCGCGTACCCGATTACCCGGTTGCTCTGGGAGAGATTTCCTAAGAGCGGCTTCTGTGAG
Organism: Thalassia testudinum; assembly: GCA_037157565.1. Lineage (NCBI taxonomy): Eukaryota > Viridiplantae > Streptophyta > Magnoliopsida > Alismatales > Hydrocharitaceae > Thalassia > Thalassia testudinum. Next base: position 51,296,477 of record JAZHRO010000035.1, on the reverse strand, counting down.
AGAGAAACGCGGGTGGGGGAGGGTAGAGTAGGTTTTGCCATCTCTGATTGGAACTTTGAGTGTGCAGGCACAGGTGAAGGGACTGCGGAAGGGCGGAAGAGAAGAAGAAGACTGAAGGAAGAAGAGCGGCCAGGTCAAAGCAAAGAGGAAGGAGAAAGCAAAGAAGAAGAAGACAAGCAAGGCAGAGAAGAAGGCTGCCGAAGACTGAAGGAAGGAGCACCGAGCGGCACTGTAGCAGCGGCGACTTAAGTCGTCTGAGTGGAAAATCAGACGACGCTCTGAAGGCAGAAAAGAAAGAAGAAGAACATCACCACTGCTGCTGATAAAGAAGACAGAAAGAAAAAGAAGAAAGAAGGAGAGATGACGTCCTGACAGCAAAAGCAGAAGAAGAGCACGAGAAGATCAGAAGAAAGAAGTAAAAAGAAGATCTGAAGAACAAAAGGCAGAAGAAGAAACCAAAAGCCAAAGAGGAAGAAAGAAGAGAAGAAGAAGCCAAATTCTCATCTCTCTCTCTCTCTTTATTTTTGTAATAAGAATTTGTACCCCTAGAATACAACTTGCTCCCTGAGTTCGACCTCGGGAGAACTTTATTTTCCGAGTAATAAATATTAGTGAATGATGGCAATAACTAACTGTACTACAACGCTATAACAAAACCTAGTTGTCGCCACGTCATTCATCACCGACATGCTACCATTGCGGGTTGTCACAAAGATCATCCAAAGTGTGACCACTCACAGCCGTTGGATGAAGATCCAACAGCTATAAGCTCTTATAGAGTTATGTTATTGAGAGAGACAATGTGTCTTCACAAGGGCCGTTGGATGGACATCCAACGACCCAGATCTTGTGGGGAAGTGCCTTTGAGGTGGGGCAACAATTGAGGGTGGATTTGGGCGGCTGGTGATTAGCCCATATTTGTGGGCTATTTAAGTATGTGAATGTCTAGACATTAAGATATCTTTAACATTTAGTTAACATGCATTAGGATGTAAATAAATTAATTTATATTTTTAGCTTGATTGCATAATTCATGCAAAGCATTCATATGCATTTAGAATTAACTTAGTTAACCAATTAGGTGCATTACATGCATTGTTTTAGGTTTAACATAGAAGTTAAGGGTTTGTATATAAATAACCCTAATATCTTATTTTATTTCATTCTTCTTCTTCACAAGAAATGGCTCTGCTTCGTCCTCCTACGGCCATTCACTCCAGCCATGAATCTCCTTAATGGCCATGAGAAGTGGATCTGCTACTACCTCTCTCATTTCAAATCTAAGCAATGTAGCTACAAAGGGAGTGGGGGGTCAGCCATGCTCGAGAGGCCACCACGCCCCCATTCACCACTGTGTAGAGCTCAAGAGCTCATCCATCTCACCATCACTAGCCTCGACTGCAGCAACGAGTCTCGGTGTGTGGCGTGATAGGCCACACCGCTAATCAGAACTCCTTGCAATATCGTGAGCACACACAGGTGTGCACTCCACTGTGACCACAACAACCACCTCTGCCATCCACATGACCCCACCTCATCCTCTTCTTCATCTTTTTCATCTTTCACGTGAAGAACAAAACCCACAACCACCTTCTTTTTATTTTACCACTATTCATCTTCTTCCCTATCTCTTCTTCTTCCTCTGTTTTTTTTTCCTCCACTTAAAACAACCCAAACTACCACCCACTACCGCCACCTCCAATAGCACTGCACCACCTCTACCATCTTGCCACACCATCCAAGCGTGGCCAGCAGCTGAGCACACATCCAGTAGCCCACGCCTCGGACCCACCCTCATCTTGCCTCTGCCTTCTTGAGTAGCTTCCCATGCACAAGCACAGCCCACACGCACCTCTAGCAGCAGCTCGCATGCACGGCCGCACACACCTTTAGTGTGATCTCTCTTCTCCGTGCACTACCCCAGCAAGCAACCAGTGCACACCTCTCCCTCGCCTCCAACAACAAGCAGCAGGAAGAAGCTCCACCGCCACCCATCACCTTCCATAACTTCATTCGGCCACCTTGGGCCGCTCCACACTTCACTGCAATCGCCATCGCGAAGCCCTCGGTCCAGAGATTCTCCTCTGAGCACCTCACTGCCGACCATTGCCTCCTTCACACGTAGCAATGCCATGAAGAAATCCCTATTTCAGGTTTCATTTATTATTACATTCAATGCTATTGTCACATTTTGGTTTTTTGATTTATTAATTAAATATTATGGTTAGTTTATACAAAGAACCTTCTTTCTTATAAATGCTATTTCAGCATTACTTGTCATTGTTAGCCTAATCTAAAAGGAGTTTCGGCTCTGTTTCTGAACGAAAACTTCAGTAAACATTTGTTTTCAAATTTTGCGAGTTTTAATGGACATGTTTCTCCTTGTGGATACGATCTGCTCTTCTTAAGTGGTTAACTTTAATTATTTTGACGACTGGTTTTCCACCACTTGCATACTACAATGCGTCATTTTATGTGCAAAACTACATCCAAAGTGAAAACCGTCTCGTCAAATGGCATCGTTGCTGGGGAGGCAACGGGCTTGTTAAACTCGCATTTATTTAATTATTTGTTCACACTTGATTTTGTTGAGGTTATACATTCTTTGATATATTATTTTGATTTTGGTGCATGCACATCACAGGGAGGATTGTTGCACTCGCCTCATCATCTACAGCACTGGAGGCCTTTGGCCACACATTAGGAGAAGAAGCATCATAGCCATCACACTCACGACTGAGGTGGACCTTGATTCCACCACTAGAGAACTTTTCGAGGGAGCTGCAATCATCAACTCCTCCATTCTGAATAGATAGAATGGATAGTATATTAGATTAGCTTAGAATTAGTTTAGAATTCTTTTATTCTTTTCATTTCAGTTTGAGACCTTTGTTCTGGGGTATATTTTAGGGGTTTGTTCCCCGACTTTCTTTTAGGCCCATATTGGGTAATTTTTCGGGAGCATGTTCCCTTTTCTTTAGATTTAGGTTTTCATTTTATTTGGTGGTCTTGGGGTGATGGCGGGTGGGAGTAGGGTGGGGGAAGGTTGGCAGATTTGGAGACCTAAGGGCTGGAGGAGGAAGGAGCGGGGGGTGTCTACGGCTTGCGGCGGTAGGGGGATGGAGGAGAGGTGGTTTGGTAGAAGAGGCGCAAAGCTGCTCGGCAAGGTGATGTGTTTCCGATGCTGGCGGTGGGGACACTTGGTCGCTACCTACCGATTCCCCGTGGTCTGTCTGGGGTGCGGGGGTTTCGGTCACAAAAGGGATTCGTGTAGGAGGTGGGGGGGACCGAGGGATACTCGCCCTTTCCCACCCTCGAGAAATTTGAATTTTAGGGATGCACAGATTCCGCCTCCACCCCCAGCTTTGAGTCAATCGATGGGGCTTGTGGCTGATGTGGAGGTACCGATGACGGAGAACATCAAAGCTACGGAGATGGCCCTGCATGGAGCTTTGGTGGGAGAGGTTATGTTTGAAAGCCCATCGACAGAGAGTGTTCGCACCCTGGTAACCTCTCTATCCCTTTCGACCAACTCGTGGCAGATTTCTTTTCTATCAGATACATGCTTTGTTCTCTATGGGTTGGGTATGGGGGACGTCGAGAAGCTGCGGTTTCAAACATCTTGCAACGAAGGCTGCACGGTGATTTAGAGACTAGTTTCTCCTTTTGACAGAGCGCTGCCGGAGAGACCTTCCCAGAGAGTGGGGAACAGGATAAGAAAACTAAGATCGAGGGTTTGCCTTTGCACTTGAGGTCAAAGGAGGTTTTGTCGACGATGATTTCTAGCTTTGCAACAGTGGTAGAGGATGCGAACATTGGAGTGTTGGAGGGGAATGGACATCTGATGAGTGTGAAGGTTGTTGTCTTCATCGCTGGTTCCATACCTGACAATCTAATTTTGAGGTGCGGTGGCAGCTCCTGGATGCTGAGGTTGAAATTTGTGGTGGGGGGTACTGTGGCAGAGCGATTTAAGTCGTCTGGGTCTAAAGCTGATGAGGAGGCGACGACTCAAGAGCTATGCTCGGTTCATGGCGATGAACCTCTAGTTGTCGAAGCTGGGAAGGGCTGCTGTGAAGGGGAGATGAGGGGGATTCAGATTGAAGAAAAGGAGGAAATGGGCGGGGAGGAAATGGCAGAACTGCCACCCACAATGGCAGGGGAAGTACTGTCTGATGGTGTGGAGAATGAGGAGCAGGGGAGTGTGGGTGCGCAGCCTGAGTCTGTAAGGGAACAGTAGGACCTGCAGGAGAAAGAAAACCATAGATGTGAAGGGGGATCTCGTGCAAAGAATGGCAAGGGGAGATCACCGTATAGTCTGTGACAGAGAAAATCAAAGGCTATTATATTGATGGATGAAGATGAGGTTGCGAAGGTCATGCAAGTGTGCAAATGCCATTCCCTCGGGAGAGACGGCTCCAGTGAGGATTGATGAGGGTCCTCACTTGGAACATGCGTGGGTTGCATGATAAATGCCAGAGGGCGTCCTTGATGAGATATTTGAGAGAATGGGGAATCGATTGTGCGCTCATTCAAGAGACACACATTGAAGGGAATTCTGATAAGCTGTGGTCCGACTTGATAGCCTCAGGGATGAATGGTTGTGTGCAGACGGATGCAAATGGGAGGTCAGGTGGCATTGCTATCTGGTGGAGGAAGAGGTGGGCTCACTGTTTGGAGGTTCACAAAGCCAAATATATGCTGTCATGGAAATTCTAGATTCAATAGGGGCAGGAATATTTGGATTACTGGTGTTTATGGTCCTTGTAATGCAGCTGCCAGGCAAGAGCTGTGGGAGGAGTGGTTCGCGGTGGCTGATTTGGTGCAGGGGGAATGTGGCTGATGGGTGGCGACTTTAATTGTGTGTTGACAAGGGCTGATAGGCCAAATGGCAGCATGGACAATTCGGGTATTGGGTTTCAAATGATGGTTCAATCTTTGCAGTTGAATGAATATCCCTCCTTGGGTATGAAATTTTCTTGGCGCAATGGGCAGGGGCTGGCTTCCAGGCTGGATAGATTCTTCGGGAATGTGGACATCCTTGTTAGATTTCAGTTGTCGAATGTGAGTGGGCTGAGCCGACCCTTTTCAGATCATACCCCGCTGGTATGGGATAGTGGGGAAGAAAATCAGACTGGGTCCTACTTCAAAATGAAACGCTCGTGGTTGTTTGAACCGGGTTTTTACCAGATGATCAGCTCTTGGTGGAGAGCTAAAAAGGTCCAGGGATCTGCCACTGTCAGGTTGTCAGCCAAGTTGGCTGGTTTACGCATGATCTTGAAAGAGTATGGATCTACTGTTGACTTGCTGAGGGGACAGAGGAGAAGGGAAGCTCTGGGGAAAGTTCAGGAGCTGGACTCCAAGGAAGAAGCTGACCGGTTGTCGGAAGATGAGTTGGCTGAAAGAAAAATGTGGCAGGGTGTGGTTCTTGATGAAGACCTAAAACAAGAAATCGATTGGTGGGAGAGATCCAGGCAGCTATGGCTTAAGGAGGGGGATGCCAATACAAAGTTTTTTCATCTTGCAGCTAATTCTCGGAGATGTGCTAATTTTATATCCTCTGTTCTTTGTGATGGACATAGAGTCTCTTCTGATCAGGAGATTAAATCTGAAGCCATCAAATATTTTAGTGAGGCATCTCAGGCATCTAAGAGGGGGAATTGGAGAATGGCAGGAAATGAGGGTCCTAGGGTGTCGAGTGAACAGGATAAGCTATTGACGGCACCTATTACTGAACAGGAGACCTTGCAAGCAATCAGTGATTTAAATGTGGAAGGCTCTCCAGGTCCGGATGGAGTACAGGTTTTCTTTTACAAGGAGATGTGGGGTGTGGTGGGTAAGGAGGTGATGGATGTTATTAGATAATTTGAGGTGGGGAATGCGGGTTTTGAGAGGATTAACAAGTCCTACCTATTTCTTTTGCCTAAATTAATGGGTGCAGAACACTTCTCCGATTTCAGGCCGATTTCCCTCTCAAACTCCATCTATCTTATCATCAGCAAGACCTTGGCTAATAGGCTGAGGGTTGTCTTATAGGATCTAATTCATCCAGTGCAGGCTGCCTTCTTTCTTATTAGATCTCTTCAAGAATCCTTCATTTTGGCTCAGGAAATGGTTAATGGTTGGCATTGAAGAAAGTGCAAGGCTTTCATGTGGAAAGTGGATTTCCAGAAGGCTTATGATTCGATCTCTTGGTCGTACCTGTGGGAGATATTTAAAAGGAGAGGTTTTCCTCCTCTTTGGATCCAATGGATGAAACGATGTATCACTACGGCTTCTTTTTCCCCTTTGGTCAATGGCAGGCCATGTGGAGCATGGATCCAACCCCAGCGGGGGGTTAGACAAGGATGCCCCTTAGCCCCACTGATCTTCAACCTTGTGGTGGACGGGCTTGCAAGGTATGCTTGCAAATTGGCTGAGGTGGGAATTATTAAAGGATACTCACTGTCTAACAGGGGAAACCTGGCCCCCGTATTACAATATGCAGACGACATGGTGTTTTTTGTCGAGGGATCCAGGTTTGAGGCACATGTTCTGGGGTTACTGGTAAAGATTTTTGGTGACATTTCAGGCTTATGTCTGAACAAGGATAACTCGATTTTGATTTGCTTTGGCATGAATGAACAGGAGTAGAGGGAGCTGGAGGGTGTTTTGGGGTCACCCCATGCTAAATTGCCGTTGAGATACCTTGGTCTACCTCTGAGGGCCACAAAACTGAAAAAGTCAGATTGGAATGTTCTTTTCGAGAAGGTGTCTGGTAAGCTGAAGGGTTGGAGTAGTAGATTCATTTCCAAAGGTGGAAGGTTAATCCTACTTAATTCAGTCATAACAGCCATACCGATTTTCTACTTCAGCATTTTTAAGGCCCCTAAATGTATTTGGAAGAGATTGGATACTATGAGGAAGAGATTCTTCTGGAAGGGTGCAGGTCATGAGGGCAGATTCATGCAGCCCATCAGATGGAATTGTATCTGCAGACCTAAGGAGATTGGGGGGCTGGGAATTAAAGCTCTTAAGGAGTTCAATGAAGCCTTGTTGCTGAAATGGGCCATCAAGATTCTGGATGGCAAGGAGGGGCTGATGGAGGACCTGATCAGGGACTGCTATGGTGAATCTAATAGCAGTTTGCAAAGGCTTCAGCCGAAGAAGCCTTCTCCCTTTTGGCGCTCAGTGATTGTTGCAGTCACCAGCTATTGGCATCTGCTGCAACCAAAGCTTGGAGATGGCAGAGGCTTCAGCTTATGGAATGAGCGATGGTCTGACTTGGGCTTGCTGAAAGAGGTCTATCCGAGGGTGTATGATGCTGCTGTAGATAAGGAAGCCATAGTTTGCAGTCTGTGGTCTCAAGAAGAAGGATGCTGGCGGTTGGAAGGACTGCAGCAATGCAGACCGGGCACTCGTTTGTGGGAGGAGAGGCAGAAAATGATGGCGAGTCTACAGCAGCTGTAGCTTGTGAATAATGGGACAGATACTTACTGCTGGCAGGGTGGTTTTTCAGTGAAGCAAGAGTATGAGAAAGTTATTAGAGCCAATAGTGAGGTGGAATGGGACCCTATTGACAGAAAGATTTGGCTCCTAAAAGTTCCTCTAAAGGTTCAAATCTTTCTGTGGCTATGCAGACGTGATGGGTTGATCACTGGTGATCTGAGACACAGAAGGATGGGGACTGTACTAAATGCCTGCCCTCTTTGTGGGTTTCATTCTGATAGTGCATCACACATTTTCTCTTCCTGTTTGATCACGGATGAGATATGGAGGTTGGTTTGTTTAGAACACCTCCCCTCTTGGGATGCAGTATGGCAGAGGTTCATCACTCCTGGTTGGCCCATGGGGGCTATGGTAGCTATGTTGTGGTGTGTATGGAGGGCACGTAATGATAAGCTTTTTCAGGAGAGATGGTGAGATGTGAGAATATTGTAAAGGAGTGCTGGTCTCTCATACATAGTTGGGCTTCTTACCTGTAATTGCTCTTTTGTTATGGAATATACTACCCTCCGAATTGCTATCGGATCTTGATAGCAATCCTCAATGTTTCAAAAAATAATTTTATTTGGTGGTTGTTTATCCTTTCCTTTATTTGTGCATAAGTAGGTAAAGAAAAAAAAAAGAAAGAAGCACGAGCTACCTCCCCTAGGGACGACCATTTAGGATTGTATGAGCAGCATCTAGACTTTATTTTCTGCATTGCGTGCATTCTCGCATCGTTGATTGCTGGAAGCAAGGTACGCATCCTCTTACTTTGCATCCATATCTTGATCACGCATTTGCATTTGCACTTAATTCCTAGACTACATAATTTGTCTTGAAATGATCTAACAAGTAGTCACATTAAATTTCTGAAAAGGACTAATTAAAGGAGGAACACATTCAAACCCAAGGAGTTGATTTGAGGCCTTTCCTCATTCGTTGACTTGGAGTTGGTAGCCAGTCAATTGGATAAGGTCTCCACCATTGGGAAGAAGGTGGACGAAATCACTCGACACCTACACAAGACCACCTCTGCACCGCAAAGCACATATGCGCACCCACCCTCAGGTAGGGAGGTGGCACACAATATCTACCACACTCCGGGGATGGATGTGTATCGACCCCCGTCTAATTATGGCTTTGGAAGAAACTCAAGGCTAGCCTACCACAGTTGGGGGAACTCTAAACCCTCATACTCTGATTATTCTAGAGCTCCTCAGATCTGTGAGGATCTCCATGCCATCCAGAACAATCCTTTGTCCAATACTTACAACCTTGGATGGCGTAATCATCCAAACTTTACGTGGTCGGGAAATAACCCAAATCCAAAACCTCAATTCCAACCCTAACCACAAAACTTGTGACCCTATTAGCCCACTCAACCAAGGCATAATCAAAATTTCCAATTTGAACCACCTAAGGAAGATCAGACATCTTTGATTGTCCAGAACTTGGTTGACAGGCAAAAACAACACAAAGAGGAAATCACTGAGCTCCGCTATTAATTGACCTAGCTGGCAAGTGCTTGCCAGCTGGGTGCACTTCTATCTCAGCCTCTTCCAAACCCAAATAAGGTGCCAAACCAGAGGCGCATTATGAACCCAAATCAGGGCCAAGATTATTTTGTTTATCAAGCCCCTTCAGCTCCATCACCGGACGGGATGGAAGCTTCGACTTCATATTCTGGGTTTTAGTAGCAGACATCTATCCTCCCTAACCCGAACCAAAATCAGGCAGGATTAAACTCCGTCACCACCAGTTGTGGCAAAGCGACACAAGACCCACCTTTTCCTAGCCACGACAAGCCTGATACTGTAGATCCTAAGCCTAGATTGGTCATCCAGGACACTCCAATCCCTGATAAAGAGCCTGAGACAATTCTAGAGGAACCAACTGAGGTTCCATTTCCTGAGGCCTTGACCAAGGGAAAGAAGAAAACCAAACTCGTGACTCTTGAGGACCTGGTCAAGCTCTTTGAGTAGGTCCAAATAAACATCCCCTTGATGGATGCGATATGCCATGTAAGGGCATATGCGAGATTCCTAAAAGATATATGTACACCAAAGCGTAAGCCACAAACCAAAGGCAAGAACTCGATCATACTGTTGGAGAAAGCTAGCTCCATCATTTTGAGTAAACTCCTGCCTAAGGCAAAAGATCCCGATATCCCTCTGATCTCCTGTACAATTGGTGATATTCAGTTTGATCGTGCATTGTTGGATCTAGGAGCCTCCATAACCTTAATACCCACATCCCTACTTGACCACCTTGAAAAAAATGAGTTCAAGCCAACAGAGGTGACATTGCAGTTGGCTGATCGATCTATCAAGTCACCTAAAGGAATTCTTGAGGATGTCATAGTTAGGGTTTGAGATTTTTACTTCCCCATGGATTTTATAGTCTTAGACATGGATGCTCCTGAGAACTTGAAGAACACACCGATCATTTTAGGGAGACCTTTTCTGGCCACAGCTAGGGCCAATATCAATTGTGTGGAGGGCTAAATTGAGTTAAAATTTGGGAATAACACACTAAAGATCGACATCTTTAAGGCTCAAAAAGGAATTAATTGTGGGGTTATCGAACAAATTTGCAATATCGAGTTCATGGTTGACAACTTGTGTGTCGAGGAAAACCCGCTTATCTTTGATCAACCACAAGAAGATCAAGCCCCACAAGTAAAGGAGCTTGAACCTAACCTTGACACACCTATAGCTCCTACCTTGGCTCCTGAACCTCACCCTGAACCACATGCTGCTGATAATCCTGTCATGGAATTGAAGCTCCTCCCTGATCATCTCAAATACATCTTTTTGGGTTCCAATTAGACATTTCCTGTGATTATCAATTCCCAACTCACCTTTGATCAGGAAACACGTTTGATTTCTATCCTCCAATAGCATCGGAGAGCCATTTGTTAGACTCTCGATGACTTGACTGATATCAACCCTTCATATTGCACACATCACATCTACACTGAAGAGGGCTCATGACCATCCCGCGAGATATAGAGAGGTCTGAATCCAAAACTGCAGGATGTCGTGAAAAAGGAGATCATGAAGTGGTTAGATGCAGGGATCATCTACCCGATCTCCGATAGTCATTGGGTGAGTCCAATCCAGGTTGTGCCCAAAAAGGTAGGACTCACCGTGATTACGACTGAAATAGAAGAGACTATACTGACCCACATCACAAACTCATGGAGAGTTTGCATTGATTACCGAAGATTGCATGCCTCCATGAAAAAGGATCATTTCCCACTGCCATTTATTGATTAAATACTCAAAAAATTGGCGGGAAATCGATTCTTTTGGTTCATAGACAGGTACTCCAGTTATAACCAGGTGGCAATCCATCCTGAAGACTAAGAGAAGACTACCTTCACCTGCCCCTTCGGGACATATGCGTTCCACAGGATGTCGTTCGGTCATTGTAATGCACCCACTACTTTTCAGCTGTGCATGCTTGCCATATTCTCAGATATGGTAGGTGAATACCTTGAAGTCTTCATGGATGACTTCTCGGTATTTAGGGAATCTTTTGATGATTGCCTCCTGCACTTGGTCCAGATCCTCAGGCATTGCATTGATGTGAATTTGGTTCTTTCCTGGGAAAAGAGCCATTTCATGGTTCCTGAAGGAATTGTCTTGGGACATCTTGTTTCAGAAAACGGCATCCAGGTTGATCGAGCTAAGGTTAATTTGATTTCCAAACTATCCATGCCTAGCTCGGTCAAGGACATCCGCTCTTTTCTGGGGCACACTGGTTTTTGCCATCGATTCATTCTCAATTTCTCCAAAATCGCGCGTCTCCTGACTAATCTGTTGTCAAAGGATGTCCCCTTCGAAATCATCAAGGAGTGCACTCATGCATTTGAGAGTCTACGTGACCAAGTCACCCAAGCACCTATCCTGCAATCCCCTAATTGGTCTCAGCCCTTTAAGATCATGTGTAATGCATTTGATTATGCAGTGGGTGCCAAGCTTGGGTAGAAAATAGAAGGGAAACCCGTGGTCATCTACTATGCTAGTAAGACACTTGACGAGGCTCAGTGTAACTATACAGTTACTGTGAAAGAGTTGCTAGCCGTAGTCTTTGGCCTAGAAAAATTTTGATCATATCTCTTGGGTTCCCATGTTTTATATACTCGGATCACATCGTAGTAAGGCATCTCCTCGCGAAGAAGGATGCAAAACTTCGATTAATCTACTGGATCTTGCTGTTGCAAGAATTCGACCTCGAGATTCGTGACAAGGCGAGAAAATAAAATATGGTAGCTGATCACTTGTCTCATTTTCCTTCTACTATTATTGACCCTTCTGGATCGATCACTGAACACTTTCCTCATGAGCACCTCCTGACTATCAGTGCAGGACTTCCTTGGTACGTTGATTTGGTTAACTACTTGGCGTCACATCAGATCTCATCTGATTGGCCAAAGGCCAAGAAGGAATAATTGCTTTCTGACGCCAAGTACTACCTCTAGGAAGACTCATACCTCTTCTGCATTGGTGCTGATCAGATCATCAGATGATGCATCCTGGAAATGAAAATCCAGGACATTCTGTCCTTCTGTCATGACCAGGCCTGCGGCAGACACTTCTCTGGACACAAAATCGCAGCTAATGTCCTCCAGTGAAGCTTTTATTGGCCCATGATTTTTAAGGATGCACACAACTACTGTAAGGCATGCACTCGTTGCTAGACCTTAGGCAACATGAGCCACCGCAATTTGATGCCTTTACAGTTAAGTCTCGTGTGCGAAATCTTCTATATATGGGGGATTGATTTTATGGGACCCTTTCCTAAATCAGACGGCTCTGAGTACATTATCCTCGCTGTGGACTACTTGTCCAAATGGATCGAAGCCATCCCAATCCGAACCAACAATCACAAGGTGGTGATAAAATTCATTCACCAGCACATCTTCTCACGGTTCGGTGTCCCACGTGCCATTATCTCTGATGGAGGGACCCATTTTATGAATGCACAGTTTAGATCCCTGATGACAAAATATGGGGGGTCGCATCGAATCTCGACTCCTTATCACCCCTAAACTAATGGATTGGCTGAACTATCTAATTGGGAGATCAAGAAAATCCTCTAAGTCATTGTTCGACTTGACAGGAAGGACAAGTCGACTCGATTTCTGGAAGCTTTGTGGGCTTATAGGACCACCCACAAGACCCAATTAGGTATGTCTCCGTTCAAATTGGTGTACAGGAAGGTGATGGGAACACCATCATGAGCCCTAACTAGCTCATTTTGACCTAATTGAGAGAATAAATGCTCCTACATAACCAACTGAAGGTCCTAATTCACTGCATAACCTTTCCAAGAGAAAATAAGAAACTAAGGGTAAAACTGCAATTTTTCCAATGGAGTACAACAATGGGTTTTCTCAAGGGCTAAACAAAGGTCAAAGGGTCTTAATAAGATAATAAGTGGGTTGGATTTGACAGAAAAGGGTTTGTGTGTGTTCTATGAATTAAATGATTTCTTGAAATCCTAAAACAGACCCACTTGATTAACCAAGGTTTTGGTTGAGATAAAATTCACTTAAGCCCTCTAAAAATCATAGAAAAATATTATCTAGGGTTTAGACCCTTCAATTTGGCCATTAGAACCCATCTTAACCTAGAATGGGGTCACAGATAGATATTTGTCCTAAATTGGGTTTCTACGTAAATTTTCCAGTCAAACAAGGTCAAACCCAAAATCCAACTTAACCATCGGATTCCTTAGGTCCAAATTAGGTTTGTAACAAAATTTGGACCCAAGATGAGTTTGCCTTGACCTAGTTTGCAAAATGGTCCAACCTGATTACATTTCTACCCCTAACTTTCAAAAACCCTTACAAACAACCTCCTATCTTCTTCATCATTTTCGCAATCAGGTCCCTCCACTATTATAACGGAGGAATCGTACTCCGGTGAGCTTTGGAAGGGGAGTTCTCCCTGATTGCTCAGAGAATCTCTTCGAAAATTGGAAGAGAGATTCTCTACGAAGTTCTCTCTCGTCTGAACCCTCATTTGATCCCTGATTCTTTTCCAATCTCTCATGCGAACACATGAGAGATATGGGTATCCTAACGGCTTCCAACTCCGGCTAGCTTTCCTTGCTTGGGAAGCTTACTTCCCAAGCCCTAATCGACCCTCGGAGCTCTATTTAAAAGAGCCCAGACCTCTCCGATCTCCTCACGCTCGAATTTGGCCGCGAACACCCCAAAGTCCTCTCTTCCCTTCACGACCATAGGTTTCTCATCGTCCGACCGCCATACCTACGATGGATTCCTCCTCCTTGACTTCATCCGTGCCTCGTCGTACCCGCAGGCGTCTCCCTCTCTTCGTCCTCGCCGATCTCCACTCACCGGAGCCACTCTTCGTCTCCGATGTCGGCCACACTAGACCCGACGCCTCCGCTCGTCCCCGTTGACTCTTCACCTCCCAGATAAGATTCCTCTTCCCTCTACATTCTTCTCCACCCTTTATTCTTCCAAAACTGACCATTGCCGACCTCCATCACCTCCATCCCTGCCATCTCCAACCATCAACTCCGGCGAGGCCGCTCCACCTCCACAGGCCATCCCAACCCTCGCCGACAAGCCCATAAGCTTCCCTGCACTCCATTGAACACTTCCCCTCACTCCACTCACTATGCCACTCGCTCACGCACCTCACTGAACACACCCACACTTTCGCACATAGTGTGCCTTAGGCACACTCGCACAGGCACCCCCACACCATGCCAACCACCCCAACATCTTCGCCGTGCTCCGACGACCCTTTCTGAAGATTTTGACATGGCCGCAAGGCTGTGCTAGTGATTTCAGGTTCAGCCACCGGCCGGCATTACTGCCAAGCCTGAAGCAAGCTTCAAGCCGCTCCAGGTCGTGCTCTGCTCTAGGAGAGACCCCTAGGGTGTGCGGATTTGAGGCTCGCACGCATCTAGGCTTTTGATTTGCGTCAGAGGCCTCTGCAGCCTCGCCCATTGAGGAAACCATCTGCTGCTGCCGTGCGCGAATGAAGGTGGGACATTTAGTCCCACCTCGGAAGTGGAAGGCCGCCTGTGTACGCATAAAGGGAAAAGTGTTAGAGGCTTATCGCCTCCAACACTGAGGGTGAGGTCCTCCCCCCATCTCACGACTTGTCCGCGATATAGCCTGCGGACCTGGCCACAACCCGACTACTCGACCTATTCACTCCTTGCTCACCACACACACCGGTGAGCCTGGACCTGGGTCTACGTTGGGTTCGATTACCTGATCGGTTAAAGGCTCTGGGAGAGCAGCTCTGAAATAGAAAAGAGAGAGAGAGAGAAGAGAGCTACGCAGGGGAAGGGGGGCTTTGCTCTGAGAAGTTTACCTTCGACACTTAGTCAAATTTAGAGAAAGATTAAGGTTGAAGGAAGAAGGGAAGAAGAAGAGAAGGCCAGCACAGCTCAAGGACAAGGCAGAAGAAAGAAGAAGAAGCAAAGGCAGAAAGTAGATCTAAAGGAAGAGAAGACCAAAGACAAAGAAAGAAGAAGCCAAAGAAAGAAGGGAAAGAAGAAGAGGGCTTGCAAAGGCAGATAAAGACAGAGAAGAGAAAGAGAAGGATCAGAATTTAGACAGAAGCCAAAGAAGAAGAAGAAGGAAGAAGAAGAGAAAAGCAATCAGACACTTTAAGTCGTCTGATTAAAGAATCAGACGACAGATTTTACCCTCATTGCATATTTTTACATTGAATCATTTGGTGATATTGTAGGAGTATTTGGTGATCTACATCACCATTTTACTCCCATATTTTTGCACTCTAATACAGCTACTATTACAATTTCTTTCAAATTTAAATTGTGATCTTGATTTCTAAATACCAATTTGCTCTCTGTGTTCGACCTCGGAAATCTTTTCGAGTAATAAAATTATATCTGTTTTGAATGCTTTTTTGGTTGTACTACAACGCAATACTTTTAAATATCGATCCAGCGCTCTCAACATTTTGGCGTCGTTGCCGGGGAGCAACAGGCAATTTAGAATTCTTGATTACAATTTCTGATTTGGTACTAACTTGCTATATCTCTTTTTGTTGTGGTTGTTTCATGGAGAAGATTCAAAGAAAGACAGCCGCACATCAAACACTCCATAGGTAGGTAATTTCTGATTACTTTCTCTCTTAAGCCCCTCATTCTGAAAAGGAAAAAATGATAAAATCAATTAGGGCTACTTGCTTTACATTCTTAGCTAATTCATCAAGTTGCCTCATTTTATTTCAACAACAAATCTGATTTGTGCACCCATTTAAGGTAACTAGGCCTACTACATTCTTGTTTGAGCCCTAGATATCACATATGGCAAATTAAATTGGACCAAAATTAGAGCCAATTAAGGATTTTAATTTAGGATTTTAGAGACACACCTTCATAAGCAATAATCAACTCTCCAAAATGATGTGTGCCTAAACCTTGGTTGAAGTGATTTATTCAAGCAAACCCTAAAAATTTAGGCTCTTAATCTCACTTGAAACCTAAAAGAAGGGACCTAAAACTTCTTAAAGGACAAATAGGTGAAGTTGACCCACCTTGTTGGGTCAACCAATCTTGAAATTAGGTCACTTTTTGCACTCAATACATCGTAAAGTTCAAGTGAAATTCTAAGCACCCTTGCTCTTAATTAAAATTGGTAGACTTAAGAGGTCAAGTCCCCATTCTGGTCTACCTGGATTATCAGTGACAAGAGAGGTCGGGTGGGGGAAACCCTATAACCCATGGGGGCACTCTACTGTGTAGGGGTCTTTACGAGACTCTCCCTCTCTGACTACCCAGGTAATTCTCAGGTGGATGGCTTTCTGACTAAAAGGTATCATCTGCCCCGAACCTCTATAGTCATCCAAAATTTTTGGGTGTCTTGATTGGGTCCATCGCATTCTATTCTCATCCAGACCATCTGTGCATGTTTGGTAGGAGGTCCTTATGACCATCCTTGAGGCCTTCTTTAGTTATTCACTCCTGTTGAGGCCAAGCTTCGACTTTCGTGTTTGTGCAGCAACCCCATCACATAGACATCTCCTCTGATTCATCTGAACCCAAGTCTCCTTCTTCCATCATCATGGCACAACCTGTAGAAGAAGAGAATAACCTTGAGAACCAACTTCAACGCCTTAATGATTTATTCCAAGCCTTTGTGAATCCACCACAGCATCCTATGATGCGAGATCATTACAACCCCGCTGTGGTAGCGATCGAACCTCGAGTGCAAATCCCAACCGGAGGTCCTGATTCTGAACTCAAGCCCAACATGATTCATGCTATTCCAAAATTTCATGGGCTCAATTCCAAGGATCCTTTCCAGCACATCAAACAACTCAAGCATCTGGTCCAGACCTTCGGGTCAGATGTCCAAAATCGGGAAATCCTTCTGATGAAGATGTTCTCCTTCTCTCTCATGGACAAAGTAGCTCACTGGTATCAGACTCAAACACGTCCAATCAACACATGGGTTGAACTACAATTCGAATTTATGAAAAAGTTCTTTCCAGTTGGTCGGACAAATGTTTTACGACACCAGATCACACACTTCACACAGCAGCCTGGAAAACCACTTCATGAGGCATGGGATCATTTCCTGGATCTCTTGCAGAAGTGCCCCCATCATGGAGTCCCTAAATGGGAACAAGTCCAGTCTTTTTACCAGGGACTCCATGAAGATATCCGTTTATTCGTCAATGCAACTTGTGGAGGACATATCATGGGTCAACATGAAGACACTGTGTGGGAGATTCTGGAGAATATGTGCGAAAACTCCACAATAATGACTCCATGGGCTTATTTGATTGGACGAATGCCTGTGGATCGATGAATCCAAGGGGAGCACATGAGACTTAGGGCCTGTCCACATCTGTTGACTTGGAATTGATGGCCAGTTGTTTGGACGAGGTCTCTATCATTGAGAAGAAGGTGGATGAGCTAACTCGACATCTGCGGCGAGCCACCTCTACGCAAAACCCATTTGCACAGCCGCCCTCTGGGAGGGAAGTTGTGCATAACATCTATCACCTATCTTCTCAGGGGATGGACCTATATCCACCCCCGTCTGACTCTAGGACCCAGGGAAACTTTGATCCTACATACTCTAGTTGGGGGAACTCTGAACCCTTGTACTCTGACTTGTCTAAGGTTCCTCAGACCTGTGAAGACCTCAACGCCATCCAGAATAACCCATTCTCTAATACCTATAACCTTGGATGGTAGAATCATCCCAATTTCCTGTGGGCGGGAAATAATCAGAATCAGAGACCACCATATCAACCCCATCCACAAGCTCCTCATCCATTTCAGCTCCCTTTGCCTCGGTTCAACCCCACCTATCAATCTGGGCCAACTTAGAAAGATCAAATGACCTTCATCCTTCAGACTCTTGCTGACATGTAAAAGATGAATGCAGCTATGCAAAAGTAGCACAAAAACGAGATCACAGAGGTTCACAATCAACTTGCCCAAATGGCAAATTCCCGCCAACCTGGCACACTCCCTTCGCAACCTCTGCCGAATCTAAATAACGTGCCGAACCAAAGGTGCGTTATGAATCCAAATCCGGGCCAAGCCTACATGATTTATCAGGCCCCTTCTGATCCATCGCCCGATAGGATGGAAGCTTCGACATCATACTCGGGATTTCAGCAGCAGCCACCTATTTTACCAACAACGAACCAGAACCAGGTAGGACTAAATTCAGTTACAACCCGTAGTGGCAAAGCAACACAAGATCCACCTTACCCAAGCTAGTTTCAACCTGGTAGTGCTAACCCAAGCCCTAGGATAGTTATCTAGGACACCCCTGTCCCAGATCAAGAAGCTGAACCTATTCTAGAGGAACCATCAAGGGTTCCATTTCCCGAGGCCTTGACCAAGGGAAAGAGGGCAAACAAACCCATGGCACTTGAGGAGGACCTGGTCAAGCTCTTTGAACAGTTCCAGATAAACATCCCCTTGATGGACGCAATTTGCCACATACTGACTTACGCATGATTTTTGAAAGACGTGTGTACACCAAGCGTAAGCCACGAACCAAAAGTGGGAACCTAATTGTATTGTCAGAGCAAGCTAGCTCTGCAATTTTAAGCAAACTCCCACCTAAGGCAAAAGACCCAGGTACTCCCCTGATTTCATGTACAATTGGTGATATCCAATTTGATAGAGCTTTATTGGATCTAGGAGCCTCCATAAACCTAATACCTACATCCCTACTTGACCATCTTGAGGAATCTGAGCTCAAACCGACAGAGGTGACATTACAGTTGGCAAATCGATCTATTAAGTCACCTGAAGGAGTTCTTGAGGATGTCATTGTTAGGGTTCGAGATTTCTATTTTCCAGTGGACTTCGTAGTCTTGGATATGGATGCTCCAGAAAATCCAAGGAATACACCAATTATACTAGGGAGACCCTTTCTGGCCACTGCTAGGGCCAACATAAATTGTGAGGAGGGCCAAATTGAATTGAAATTTGGGAACCAAACATTAAAGATTGACATCTTTAAATCCCAACAAGGGATTAATTACGATGTTATAGAACATATATGTGATATCAAGGCTGTGGTTGACAATCCATATACTGAGGAAGACTTGACTACTTTTGATCAACCACAAGAGGATCAAAACCCACAACTAGAGGAGTCCGAACTTGACCTAGACATACCCATAACTCCCTCCCTTGCTCTTGACACACACCCTGAACCCCCCGCTGCTGCTGATAACCCTGTCTTGGAACTTAAGCCTCTTTACGAGTAGCTGAAGTATGTCCTTTTGGGTTCCAATCAAACATTTCCTGTGATTATCAATTCCAGACTCACACCTAATCAGGAATCTCGTTTGATTATTGTTCTCCAGGGACATCGAAGAGCCATTGAATGGACTCTCGATGATTTGACTGGCATTAGCCCCACTTACTACACACACTGCATCTATACTGAAGAGGGCACACGACCTTCCGGTGAAATGCAAAGACGTCTGTGGGTGAGTCCAATCCAGGTTGTACCTAAGAAGGCAGAACTCAACGTGATCACGACTGAAATCGGAGAAATCATACAGACCTGTGTGGAAAATTCGTGGAGAGTCTGTAGTGATTACAGAAGACTCAATACCTCCACAAAGAAGGATCATTTCCCACTACCGTTTATTGATCAGATCCTTGAGAAACTAGCGGGAAATAGGTTCTTCTACTTTTTGGATTGGTACTCCAGTTATAACCAGGTGGAAATCCATCCCAAGGACCAAGAAAAGACCACGTTCACTTGCCCCTTCGGGACGTACGTGCTCCGAAGGATGCCGTTCGGTCTCTGTAATGCATCCGCTACTTTTCAGCAGTGCATGCTTGCCATATTCTCAGATATGGTAGGTGATTATCTGGAAGTCTTCATGGATGACTTTTCAGTATTTGGCGAATCATTTGACGATTGCCTCCTGCTCTTGGTCCAGATCCTTAGGTGGTGCATTGACGTGAATCTGGTTCTTTCCTGGGAAAAGAGCCATTTCATGGTGCCTGAAGGAATTGTCCTGGGACATCTCATATCAGAAAAAGG
The DNA here is from genome assembly GCA_037157565.1 of Thalassia testudinum. NCBI lineage: Eukaryota > Viridiplantae > Streptophyta > Magnoliopsida > Alismatales > Hydrocharitaceae > Thalassia > Thalassia testudinum. The sequence goes on along the minus strand of JAZHRO010000035.1, from coordinate 51,276,457 downwards.
CATCCAAGTCGATCGAGCCAAGGTGAATCTTATTTCCAAACTCCCTATGCCTAGCTCGATCAAGGACATTCGATCTTTTCTAGGGCACATCAGTTTTTGTTGTCGATTCATTTCTAATTTCTCAAAGATCGTGCGCCCTCTGACTACTCTACTATCTAAGGATGTTCCCTTTGAAATCTCCAAGGAATGCACTCAAGCATTTGAAATCCTACACGATCGAGTCACCCAAGCTCCAATCCTACAGTCCCTTGATTGGACTCGACCCTTTGAGATCATGTACGATGCATCTGACTTTGCTGTAGGAGCGGTATTTGGGCAGAAAATTGACAGGAAACCCGTGGTCATCTACTACGCTAGCAAGACACTTAACGAGGCTCAGCGTAACTATACAATTACTGAGAAAGAGCTGCTAGCCGTAGTATTTGCCCTGGAAAAGTTCAGATCATATCTTCTGGGTTCCTATGTTATCATTTACTCTGATCACACAGTTTTGAGGCATCTCCATGCGAAGAAGGATGCGAAACCTTTACTAATCTGCTGGATCTTACTGTTACAAGAATTTGACCTCAAGATTCGCAACAAGGCGGGAAAACAGAATGTGATAGCTGATCACTTGTCCCGCCTTCCTTTTGATATTATCGACCCTTCCGGACCCATTATGGAACATTTTTCGGATAAGCACCTCCTGACTATCAGTATAGGGCTTCCATGGTTTGTTGATCTAGTAAACTACCTGGCATCACATCAGATCCTGTCCGATTGGCCGAAGGCTAAGAAGGACAACTTGCTTTCCGATGCCAAGTATTACTTCTGGGAAGACTCGTATCTCTTCCGCATCGGTGCTGATCAAATCATTCGACGATGTGTCTCGGAAGTGGAAATACAGGGCATCTTGTCCTTCTGCCATGACTAGGCATGCGGTGGACACTTCTCAGGTCATAAAACCATAGCAAAAGTCCTCCGGTGTGGCTTTTATTGGCCCACAATCTTCAAAGACGCATACAATCACTATAGGGTATGCACTTGTTGTTAGACCTTAGGCAACATGAGCCACCGTGATATGATGCCCTTACAGTCGATTCTCGTATGTGAAATCTTTGACATCTGGGGGATTGATTTTATGAGACCCTTTCCTATTTCGGACGGCTTCAGGTACATTCTACTCGCTGTTGACTACATGTATAAATGGATCGAAGCCATTCCGACCCAAGCCAATGATCATAAGGTAGTTACTAAATTTATTCATCAGAACATCTTTTCTCGGTTCGGTATCCCATGTGCTATAATCTTTGATGGAGGGACCCATTTCACTAATGCTCAGTTCAGGTTATTGATGACCAAATACGAGTTGTCACACCAAATCTCTACTCCTTATCACCCCCAAACTAATGGTCTAGCTGAGCTATCAGATCGAGAGATCAAGAAAATCCTCCAGGCCACTGTTCGACCTGACAGGAAAGACTGGTCATCCCGACTTCCGGAAGCTTTGTGGGTTTATAGGACTGCCCACAAAACCCAATTAGGTATGTCTCACTTTAGATTGGTGTATGAGAAGGCATGTCATCTCCCCGTCGAATTGGAGCACAAAGCCTATTGGGCAGTATGGAATTGCAATCTAGATCTTTCTAAGGTTGGAACCCACAGAAAGCTTCAAATGAGTGAGATCGATGAATTACGCCACGACGTGTATGAGAACTCGCGAATTTACAAAGAGCGGGTTAAGGCCTTTCATGACAAGCACATATCCAGAAAGATCTTTCACCCTGGTCAAAAAGTCCTACTCTTTGATACCAAGCTCAAACTATTCCTAGGAAAACTCAGATCGAAATGGATCAGACCTTACCTTGTCTGACGAATCTTTGGAAATGGAGCCATCGAGATTAGTCCACTCAACTACGATTCAGAACCTTTTGTTGTGAACGGTCAGAAACTCAAACCATTCATTGACCTTACCGATACAAATTTAGCTGAGACATCCTTTACCCTCCATTCTCCCTGAGCTCATTGCGCCCAGCTGATGGCATAAAACTCAGCGCTTTACGAGAGGCAACCCGTCATTTTTGAAAAACCCGAAACCTTTCTTGATATTCCTATGCTGAATTCATATTGCACTTGAGGGTTCATCCATTAGAACGGCCGACCCCACCTCAGGTACCTGTACCCGAGCTTGAAATCATCCACAAATAGTCATCTCGACCCATTCGCCCACCCAGAACCTGTTCTAATGAATAAGCCAAGCTGAACTCGAACCCACCTAATTTACAATGGGGACATTATAAATCGTAGGAATGGGGGGATATGAAAGTGCAAAATGTCGTGAAAATCATCTCACAAGAAAAGGTTTCATCAAAAAAATCACATATTCCAAAAATATCAAAAAAATGAAAAAAACTTGAAAAAGGACAAAAAATGAGAGGAGAGAAAATTTTGAGGCCATACAAATCTTGAGGAAAAAAAAGGGAAAAGTGAAAACTGTCAAAAAGTTGCACAAGTTGAAAAGAAAAAGAAAAGAGATAGTCATTAGTAAGAAATTAAGGGATTAACTGAGTTCTAGACCATATCAAGAAAAAGAAAATGAAAGGCAAAAAGTGCTAATAAAATACAGAAGTGGTTAGTAGGAATGCTGATTTTAGGCCTTTTGGGCTATACTCCTAGGCTTAAAAAATCAAGTATCCGCTAAGATTTGGATAGTCCTCAAGAGATTGGGGAAAATGCAAAGCTTAAGTATTAGGTCTAAGGCTTAGGGAGTATTCGGTCTCATTAATTGACCTCTGGTTTGCGGGACTCAGTAACCTAAGCACTCAACCCACAACAGTCAAGTTCAGTATGCATAAGTATCAAAATCACGCAAATGCGTTTAAATCATTCTGAAAAAGTCACCTAGATTAGGAGAGGCGGAAAATTTCCCTGGAAGATGCGCAATAACATATCATCTCCTCGGTGCTTATCTCCTAGGATATCTACATATCCTACCGGGGGCAAGTAAGCACCCTGTGCTGGTTCAGATGCCATGGGCGGCATTATCACAAAATATCGATTGCCAGGGTCTGGACTTAGCTACAGAATGCCATGGGCAGGATTATCTCGAAATCTCTAAAGCGAGGATTTTGGGGGTTGCCATGGGTGGTGCTATCTCAAAGCATCGATTGCTAAGGACCTTCGAGGATTGATGATAGGGACTTGGAATCCGATACAGACCATGTTGTGAAGCTAATTTGAAGCTAGAAATAAAATGAAAAGAGAGAGAAAACTCTCCAAAAAGAAAATTCCTTTATCTCTCTCTTACAAAAAACATACTGCAAATTGAACCAAGGCTAAAATATGTTACAAGCACGGGTGCTTTAATCGCGGAGTCCAACGAACCTTAGGATAGTTCCTGTGGGCCTTAAACACCTTCGTGGCAGATTGTGGCTAGAGCTGGTCAGGTTCGGATCTTGGTTGGTACTTGAGTACCTCTAGGCCTACTATTGGCATTCTAACCTAATCTATAGAAGAAAGCACACATCATAGTTTTTGAACATCAAAGGAACCCATGGTCTAGAATCAAAGTTAAAACTTTAAAATTTTGAAAAGGGACTAGCAAAAGATAGACATGGGGGTATGATGGGAACACCATCATGAGCCCTAACTAGCTCATTTTGACCAAATTGAGAGAATAAATGCTCCTACATAACCAACTGAAGGTCCTAATTCACTGCATAACCTTTCTGAGAGAAAAAAATAAGAAACTAGGAGTAAAACTATAATTTTACCAATGCAGTACAACAATGGGTTTTCTCAAGGGCTAAACAAAGGTCAAAGGGTCTTAATAAGATAATAAGTGGGTTGGATTTGACAGAAAATGGTTTGTGTGTGTTCTATGAGTTAAATGACTTCTTGAAACCCTAAAATAGACCCACTTGATTAACCAAGGTTCTGGTCAGGATAAAATTCACCTAAACCTTTTAAAAATCATAGAAAAATATTCTCTAAGGTTTATACCTTTCAATTTGGCCATTAGAACCCATCTTGACCAAGATGGGTCTTAGACAGATATTTGCCCTAAATTCAGATTTTGCATAAATTTCCCAGTCAAATGTGACCAAACCCAAAATCCAACTTCACCATTGGATTTCGTAGGTCTAAATTAGGTTTGTACCAAAATTTGGAACCAAGATGAGTTTGCCTTGACCTAGTTTGCAAAAAGGTCCAACCTGATTACACTTCTACCCCTAACTTTCAAAACCCTTACAAACAACTCCCTATCTTCTTCATCATTTTTGCAATCAGGTCCCTCCACCATTATAACGGAGGAATCGTACTCTGGTGAGCTTTGGAAGGAGAGTTCTCCCTGATTGCTCAGAGAATCTCTTCGAAAATTGGAAGAGAGATTCTCTGCGAAGTTCTCTCTCATCTGAACCCTCATTTGATCCCTGATTCTTTCCCAACCTCTCATACGAATTCCTGAGAGATATGGGTATCCTAACCGCTTCCAACTTCGACGAGCTTTCCTTGCTTGGGAAGCTTGCTTCCCAAGCCTTAACCGACCCTTAGAGCTCTATTTAAAGGAGCCCAGACCTCTCCGATCTCCTCATGCTCGAATTCCACCGCGAACACCCCTAATTCCTCTCTTCCCTTCATGGTCATAGGTTCCTCGACGTCCGGTGACCTCCCTCGCTCCTCCTCCTCGTCCGACCGCTATACCTATGACAGATTCTCCTCCTTGACTTCATCCATGCCTCGTCGTACCCGCAGGCATCTCCCTTTCTTCGTCCTTGCCGATCTCCACTCACAGGAGCCACTCTTCGTCTCTGACGTCGGCCACACCAAACCCGATGCCTCCGCTTTCACCCGTCATCTCTTCACCTCCCAAATAAGATTCCTCTCCCCTCTACATTCTTCTCCACCCTTTATTCTTCCCAAATCGACCACTGCCGACCTCCATCACCTCCATCCCTACCATCTCTTGCCATCAACTCTGGCGAGGTCGCTCCACCTCCACAGGCCATCCCAACCCTTGCCAACAAGCCCATAAGCTTCCTCGCACTCCATTGAACACTTCCCCTCACTCCACTCACTGCACCACTCGCTCATGCACCTCACCGAACACACCCACACCTTTGCACACAGTGCCCTAGGCATGCTTGCACAGGCACCCCCACGCCATGCCAGCCACCCCAGCATCTTCGTCGAGCTTCGGCGACCCTTTTTGAACATTTTGACGTGGCCACAAGGCTGTGCTAGTGATTTCAGGTTCAGCCACCGGCTGCCATTACTGCCAAGCTTGAAGCAAGCTTCAAGTAGCTCCAAGTCGCGCTCTACTCCAGGAGAGACCGCCAGGCGGTGCAGATTTTATGGCGCACACGCATCCAAACTTTTGATTGGCTTTGGAGGACACTGCAGCCTCGCCAATTGAGGAAACCATTTGCTGTTGCTGTGCGTGAACGAAGGTGGGACATTTAGTCCCACCTCGAAAGTGGAAGGCCACTTGCATATGCATAAAGGGAAAAAGTGTTAGAGGCCTGTCACCTCCAACACTGAGGGTGAGGTCCTCCTCCCCCCATCTCACGGACTCATCTGTGATATAGCCTGCGGACCTGGCCATGAACCGACTACCCGACCTATTCACTCCTCTCTCACCACACATGCCGGTGAGCCTAGACTTGAGTCTGCGTTAGGTCCGATTACCTGACCGATTAAAGGCTCTAGGAGAGCGGCTCTGAAATAGAAAAGAGAGAAAGTAAGAAGAGAGCTACGCAGGGGAAGGGGGGTTTTGCTCTAAGGAGTTTACCTTCGACACTTAGTCGAATTCAGAGAAAGATCAAGGCTGAAGGAAGAAGGGAAGAAGAAGAAGAGATGGCTAGCATAGCTCAAGGCTAAGGCAGAAGAAAGAAGAAGAAGTAAAGGCAGAAGGTAGATCTAAAGGAAGAGAAGGCCAAAGACAAAGAAAGAAGAAGAAGAAGCCAAAGAAAGAAGGAAAGAAGAAGAGGGCTCGCAAAGGCAGAGAGAGACAGAGAAGAGAAAGAGAAGGATCGGAATTCAGGCAGAAGCCAAAGAAGAAGAAGAAGGAAGGAGAAGAGAAAAGCAATCAGACACTTGAAGTCGTCTGATTAAAGAATCAGACGATAGATTTTAGCCTCATTGCATATTTTTACATTGAATCATTTGGTGATATTGTAGGAGTATTTGGTGATCTACATCACCATTTTACTCCCATATTTTTGCACTCTGATACAACTACTATTACAATTTCTTTCAAGTTTAAATTGTGATCTTGATTTCTAAATCCAATTTGCTCCCTGTGTTCGACCTCGGAAATCTTTTCGAGTAATAAAATTATATCTGTTTTGAATGCCTTTTCGGTTGTACTACAATGTAATACTTTTAAATACCGATTCAACGCTCTCAACAGAAGGCATGTCACCTCTCCATCGAGATGGAGCACAAAGCCTATTGGGCAGTACAGAAGTGCAATCTAGATCTGCATAAGGTTGGAACCCACTATCATCTTCAAATGAGTGAGATCGAGGAACTACGCAATGAAGCATAGAAGAACTCGTGAATTTACAAAGAATGGGTGAAAGCCTTTCACGACAAGCACATCTCTAGAAAAACTTTCCATCCTGGTCAAAAGATCATACTCTTTGATGCCAAGCTCAATTTGTTCCCAGGAAAGCTTCGTTCAAAACAGATTGGACCTTTTCTTGTGCGACGTGTCTTTGGAAATGGAGCCGTTGAAATTAGTTAACCCAACCTTGATTCTGAGCCTTTCATTGTGAATGGCCAATGACTCAACCCGTTCCTCAAACTTACTGATGCGAACTTGGCTACATTATCCTTTGATCTCCATTCTCCTTGAGCTGATTGCGCCCAATTGATGGTGTTAAACTAAGCGCTTAACAGGAGGCAACTTGTCATCTTTTGAAAAACTCAAAACCCTTTTGACACATCTCTTTGCTGAACTCATATTGTACTTTAGGGTTTGTCCATTAAAATAGCGTAGAGCTTGAAATCGTCCGCAACAGTCATCTCAACCCATTCACCCACACTTTTACCTTGTTCTAATGTACGATTTAAGCTGAACTCGAACCCACCTAATTTATAATGAGGACATTGTAAATCGTAGGCATGGGGGTATTAAAGTGCAAAACACTATAAGAATCAATTCACGGAAAGGGTTTCATCAAAAAGAAAAATTACATATTCCAAAAACCAGAAAAATGAAAAAAAATTTTGAGAAACAAAAAAAAGAAGTGGAGGTTGAGGAAAAAGAAGAGACATTTGAGAGAAAATGAGAAAAAGAGGGAGGAAAATTACAAAGAAAAAGAAAGGAGTTAAAAGATAAAGAAAAAAACTAAGTCCCTTCAAAGTAATATGGAACCTACCTACCTTCTAGGTTGGATCGAATGATGAATTAAGACTTGGAAGGCTAAAACTTAAGGGATTAGTAGCTATTATCGACCTTAGGCCTCTTGGATTTGTTCTGAGATTTAAACACTCACATACTTATCAAGATCTGGATTAATCCTCAAGAGATTGGGGAAATTGCAAAGCTTGTGTGTTAGGACTAAGGCTTAGGGAGTATTTGGCCTCGTTAATTGACCTCTGGTTTACGGGACTCGGTAACTGAGGCACCTTAAAATCACACACAGTCTGGTTTAGTGCGCATTAATAATGAAATCATGCCAAAGGGCATTTAATCTTGTCTCAAAATGGTCCTAAGATCTAGATTAGGAGTGGCTCAAAAACACAAGTTGATTTGGACAAGTTCCTGACGTGGAGAGGCGAGAAATTCCCGTGGAAGATATGTGATAACATATCGTCTCCTCGGTACTTATCTCCTAGGATATCTACATATCCTACCGAGGGCACATAAGCACCTTGTGCTGGTTTAGATGCCATGGAAGGGATTATCTCGAAATCTCGATTGCTAGGGTCTGGATTTAGCTATAGAATGCTATGGGTGGCACTATCCCGAAGTGTCGAAGCCAGGGTTTTGGTGGTTGCCATGGGCGGTGCTATCTCGAAGCATCGATTGCTAGGGACCCTGTGAGGATTGATGGTAGGGACAAGGAATCCGATACAGAACGTGTTTAGGGCCAATCCGAGGATGGGTCTAAGGAAAAGTATAAAAGAAAAGAGAGAGAAAGCTCTCCACAAATAAAAATCTCCTTCTATATCTCTCTCTTACAAAATGCACTGGCAAATTGAACCTGGACTAACCATGTTTCAAGCACGGGTGCTTAACAGCTGGGTCCAACGAACCTTAGGTTAGTTCTTGCGGGCCTTAGAAACCTTCACGGCAGATTGAGGCGAAAGCTAGTCAGGTCTGGATCTGGGCTGGTACTTGAGTATCTCTAGGTCTATTGTTGGTATTAAGATTTGATTCCTAGAGATGCGGCTTAGTAGGGCATCCTGATGGTTACATCCGACCTAGATAACTTGCTTGATTCATAAAATTTTGCTAAAGGACTAGCAAAAGCTAGGCATGAGGGTATGATGGGAACACCATCATGAGCCATAACTAGCTTAATTTGATTTCAGAAAGTCAACAAAAGCTCCTATTTATTAGTCAGAAGGTTTCTTGGGCAGTTTAAGCTATTTTGAGAATAAGAGAAGAATAAAAGGCTATTTATGCAAATTTACCAGTAATCCACGAAAACAGAATAACCATGGGTTCTTTCAAGGGTTTACTAAAGGTCAAATGTGCTTTAGAGTCTAACAAAAGGGTCCATGTAGAACAAAATAGGTTTTCACGCGTTATGGGAATTAATGGAATTTGAAACCCTAAAAATAGAGTCGCTTAATCCACTAAGGTTCTTTATGGGAACACCATTATGAACCATAACTAGCTCAATTTGATTTTATTAAGTGAATAAAAACTCCTACATATCCATCAGAAGGTCTTAAGGGCACAAAACATTGATTTGAGAAATAATCCTCATTCTTCTCAAATGTGCTTTAGAAATAACCCCTGAAAACACCATGAAATCCTAATCCTACAACTCTGACGAGCTTGATTTGGCATTTTCTCCTTGATCCCTTGACGAATCTCTCTCAGATTTGAAAGGGAAGTTCGTCAAGGAATTCCCTTCCTTTTGAGCTAGATTCGAAGCTGTAAAATTGGCCCAAATCCTGGTGCGAACCATTGAAAGATTTGGGTCCCCATCTCAGGTGACCTTCAAAGCTTGGGAAGTTTGCTTCCCAAGCTCAAATCATCCTCCAAAGGCTTATAAAAGAAGCCTCAATGCATACCGTTCATCCCATGCTCGAATTTGACCGGAATAACCCCCAATTCTTCTCTCCTCCTCTGGCTGAAGTGCTCCTCGATGTCTGGCGACCTCTTCCATCTCCATTCCTCATCCGTTTGCAATACTAGCGATGGATTTGTCTCCCTCAACTTCCTCTGCGTCGCGTAGTACCAGCGACGCCTCTATTTCCTTCGTCCTCACCGTCCAACCCCCATTGGAGCTACCTTCTTCCCCGGTGTTGACCATACCGCAACCGACATTGCCTCTACTCCCCATTATCTGCCAACTACCCAGATAGGTTCCCTAACTCCTCTACTTCATTTTCACCCCAACCACACTCAGTTTCGACTACGCTATCGCCCGTTCACTATCATCGCTTCCGTCTCTGGCAATTCCTTCGGCGAGGCGTATTCGCCGCTACACCCTTCCATCCGCCTCGTCGAAACTCTCATAAGCTCTACCACACCACCCTCTACAAAACCCCTCTCCCTATTTGCCACTCCACTCACCCACATTGTCAACCAAACAACCCATCACCGCACGCCTGTTTCCGCCTCCGACCGGCCACAACAAGCCACCATCCACCACGAAACCACCACCAACACATTCCACACAGTCTAGCGATACTGGTGAACATATTTAATTGGGCTGAAGGGCCGTGCTTCTCCTTTCAGGTGTTCACTGTGTCTCCGCTGTTGTCGCCATCAACGCCGCCACATTCTTTGAGTTCCAAGCAGTAATAGCTCTAGGTCGAACCCCCAAGCAGTGAGGGATGGTTCCAGGTCTCATCCCAAGTTCCTACTTAGAAGCTTCAGCCACTGCCATGAGTCAGTTGGGTGAAGATTTCATAGTAGCTGCGCATAGAGAAGTCCTGCGGATTTAGTCCCACATTGTGGGTCTTTGAAGCAACACAGCTAAATAAATTGACAAAGTGAAGTGAGCTTATCGCCTTAACACACTTGGGGGGTGAGGTCCCCCACCACCCCTTCACATGTGCCTTGCTCGTGACATGCATCACGTGGGCCTGGTTTGACCCGACCTGCCTAACCCACGCACACCTCGGTTGCGACCCATGCCCACAGCCTTGGTCTCGGGTGTGCTTAGATCCGAATCTGATTACCTGATACTGTGGAAGGCTCTGGGAGAGCAGAACCCAGAGAGAGAAAGGAGAGAGAGTGCGTGGGTTAGGGGAGGGTTTTGCTCTGAGGAGATTTCGAGACTTAGCCAAAATCAGAGCCCCTCTATGTGTGAAGAAGAGAAGTAGAGAAAGAAAAGAAAAGACAAGACAAAGAAGAAGAGAAGACGAAAAAGACAGAGAAGAACAATGCTTCCCTAGCACTGTAGCACTTGCTGTTTAAGTTGATTGATCGGCCTGACCGTCGACTGATACTACTGTTGCATTATTTGAGATACTTGAGCTTATTTGTGCTTATGATAATATGGTGATTCAAATCACCATTTTACCCTAATCTTTTTGCTTCATTGACATTTACTTTATCATATATATCATTCTTGCTTGGATTTATTGTTATACATTGATAGAATTGCAATCTTGAGAGTTAATTGTTACTTGCTCTTTGTGTTCGACCTCAGATTTCTTTCGAGCGTAAATCTTATTTGTTTTCAAGTGATTTCGACCTATACTACAACACAGCTTTTATAACCTTGATTTCGCTCGTAAACATTTTGTCGCTGTTGCTAAGGAGCAACGCGCAATTTGATCTCTTGATTGCAATATCTGATTTGATACTAACTTGCTCTATCTCTTTTGACTGTGATCTGTAACAGGGGATTCATTGGAGGAAGATTAGCCAGAACACTCCAGGGGTAGGTAAACTCCATCCAATTTCCCCTAAGCCCTTGATTCTGAAAAAGCTAAAAGAAGAAACAAATCAATTAGGTTCAACTTGCATTCTATTCTTAGATTAATCATCAAGTTGCCCGATTTGATACATTCTGTTTAGAGAACATCTAAACCCTGATTTGTGCACCTACTCAGGATTTAAGGTATCTATGGCTATCACCTTCTTGCTTGAGCCCTAGGTACCACATTTGGAAAAATTGTATTGGACCAATCAGAGCCAACTAGGGTTTCCAGTTTAGAGTTTAGAGACACACTGGCTTAATCAAGAATTAACCTTCCCAAACAGTGTGTGTGACTAAGCCTTGGTTGAACTGATCTATTCAAGCAAACCCTAAAATCAGGCTCTTAATTTCATTTGAACACTAAAAGAGGGACCTAAATTTCTCAAAGGACAAATAGGTGAAGTTGACACACCTTGTTGGGTTAACCAATCTTCAAATTAGGTCACCCTACACTAAAACATCTTAATGTTCAAGTGAAATCATAAGCACCCTTGCTCTTAACTTAAAACTGGTAGACTTAAGAGGTTGAGTCCCCATTCTGGTCTACCTGGACTCTCAGTGACAAGAAAGGTCAGGTGGGGGAAACCCTGTAACCCATGGGGGCGCTCTACCGTGTAGGGGTCTTCGTGGGACTCTTCCTTTCTGGCTGCTTAGGTAATTTTCAGGTGGATGACCTTCTGACTTAGGGGTATCATCCGCCCCGAACCTCTATAGTCATCCAAAATTTTTTGGGTGTCTTAATTGGGTCCATCACCTGCTATCCCTCAATTACTCTATCGGTGCATGTTCAGGAGGAGGTCCTTAAGGCCACCCTTGAGGCCTCCATTAGTCATTCACTCTTGTCGAGGTCTAGCCTCGACTTCCGTGTTTGTGCAACAACCTGATCACATTGACATATCTTCTGATTCAGAACCTACTTCCCCCTTATCAACTATGGATCACTAAGAAGATCAACCTAACCTTGAGCAACAATTCCATGATTTCTGAAATCAAATCAATGCCATCATCAACCCACCACCGCGTCCACAAATGTGAGATCACTATAATCCTGCAGCAGTGGAGATCGAACCCTGAATCAACATTCTCGCGGGAGGACCCGAGGTGGATCTCAAGCCTAGCATGCTTCATATGACCCCAAAATTTCATGGCTTGAACTCTGAGGATTCTTTCCAGCACATCAAAAACCTAAAACATCTGGCCCACACTTTTAGGGCAGATGTACAGAATTGGGACGGATTACTCTTGAAACTCTTCTCATTCTCTCTGGCTGACAAAGTCACTCACTGGTTTCAAACTCGACCACACACGATCAACACATGGGGAGAACTTCAGATCGCCTTCCTGCAAAAATTCTACCCCATTGGTCGTATAAATACGATGCGACACCAAATCACACACTTCTCCCAAGGAGCGGGAGAATCTCTACATGAGGCATGGGATCACTTTCTGGATCTCATGCATAAGTGCCCCCATCACGGAGTTCCGAAGTGGGAACTGACAAGTCGATTTTCGCTTTCGAATAAGATGATTATGATGATTTGTCATTGTATTTTAAAGTGGTGGAAAATAGACTAATCAAGGTATTAATTGAAATTAACCACTCACAGGAGAGAGGGTCGTATCCACAGGGAAGTAGTGGCCTATTAAAACTCGCACAGGTTAAAAGCAGATGTTCATGATTAATTTCCCTAAGGAACCGAATCAAAATCACCTTTAAATCAATGTAACAATGATTAGATGAGATGATATTGCATTTACGAGAAAAAGGGGAGGTCCTTTGCATAAACTCACCACAATTAAACAATGATAAATAAAAATCCTTTTTATGGCAATGGCACTTAAATGTAAATTTTAATAGGAACTTTGCTGTAGAAAAATAGGGGAATGGCTTCCCCTTGAGCGTGCGCACGAAGGAAGCCTCGGTTGGAGGTGCGAAGCTCGGAGGAAGATCTCTAGATCGAGGGCCTTGTGATGGAGGTTGTGGCGAAGTGTGTGGCGGCCGGAGAAGACACAGCGAGGGGGGGGGTGTCAGACGTCTAGGAAATTTCCCGGATGTCTTAATTGGCGCAAGGGCGAGGAGCTGGAGGTGGTTGCTAGAGATGGTGGTGTTGCAGAGAAGACGACACGCTGTTGTTGCAACGTGGAGGGGTGTGCACACTGACGTGCTCACGGTAATGCAACTGCTCCGATTTAGCGGAGCATCCTGTCACGACGCACACCTACGGTGATGGAGCAAACTGCCGCAGTTGAGGCCGGTGGTTGTGGAACAGATGAGAAGCTATTCTCTGCACAATAGGGAATGGGGTGGAGGCTTGCTCCTGATGGTGCGATTGAGGTCTTCTTTTATGGCTGCAGGAACATGGAGAGGAAAAAGTGTTGTGGAGAAGAGGGATCATCGACGATGTGCAATATCCCCTCTCCTCAGCAATTAAGGCGTGCATTTAGAGTGGGAAACCGTTGCTGAAAAGAGAATAAAAATAAGGAAAAATGATTATTGGGTTATTTATATGTAAGACCTTAACTTCTATGTTAAATTCAAAACACTAATTGTAATTTTTTTTTGAAAGGATGAGGAATGCTATCGAGGACGATAGTAGACTAGAAAACTCCTATTTATCACAAAAAGGAGACCATTACAGACACTCATCCTACTCTTTCACATGTACCCAACAATCCCTCACAATAGCTTCCACATTACAAGACCCACCTCTAAAGAGGCACTCATTACGAGCACGCCAGACACACCACATGACGGCTGCCATCTTCGTCTGTAGACTCCCTGTCAACAACAATTTCCTCCATAGATCATCCCAAGTAGGTAATGGTTCCCCACATACCTCCCTCCAAATATGATCTGTCACTAGGCATGAGGTGAAAAGGTGTATCCTGCCATCAGAGTCAAACCCGCAGCAAGGGCAGCTTTGTAACGAAGCACCCAACCTCCTACTTCTTAAGTCTCCAGTTACAAGTCCATCTCGCTTGCACAGCCACAGAAAGATTTTGATCTTGAGCGGAGTCCTCAGCTTCCAAATTCTGCTGCAGTCAAAATTCATAGGTGTGGGATCAGTAGACGCGCTCTCCATCAGCCTCTTGTACGCTTTGGCCGATGTGAATTGACCGTGTATCCACCAGTAGCCATCCTATTTCAATGCATGATATTCTAAATAAATTCTAAATGATATTATCAATGCATGTAATGCATGAGATTTTATGTTATCCTATTTACACATTAATGTATGCTATATAAATGTACATGTTAACTTAATGTCTAGGCATTAAAATACATACTTAGCCCACAAATATGGACTTATCAAATGCCCCCATGCCTAGTTTTTGCTAGTCCCTAGCAAATTCAAGCAATAACCCAACTCTTCAAGTGGACTAGCCAACCCAATCGGTCTCCCTTTTAAAACATGTTAAGTTCAGACTTTAGACCTAAGGTTCCCAAGTAATTTCTAAGTTACAGACTAGGTTGGGTAAAGACGAGTTGTAGGCACAGGTTTCCCTGATTTCTAACTCTACCCTAGGATTTATTGGTCTCAGAGATTAAAGCATCCGTGCATGTGCATTGGTCTGAGTTATTTGAGGTTGGTTTGATGCAACCAGGAAAGAGAGTACGAAAGAGATTTTTTTTTAATATATAATTTTTTTGTTTGATTCCTCTAAGTCTAACCTTGGATAAGCTATCAGCACGGTCTGTGTCGGATTCTTGTCCCCATCACCAAACCTCGAAGGGTGCCTGGCTTTCAATGCTTCAAGATAGCACCGCCCATAGTGACCCCAAGAACTCCTGGCAATCAACACTTCGAGATAGTATCGCCCATGGATTTCTAAAGTGAATTCAGGCCTGTGGCAATTGGCACTTAGAGATAGGGTCACCCATGGTACCTGAACTGCACAATGCGCTTACATGCCCCTAGTAGGATGGATATCCAAAGAGACAAGCGCCAAGGAGGTGACATGTTATCATCACATCCTTAAGGTGGGTATATACTCCACCTCTCCTGCGGCAGGAACTCTTCCAATCAACTTGTGTTTTCAAGCTTCTCCTAAGTTAGAACTAAGAGAACCAAAATTTTTCTCCAAGAAAGGAATTAGGGTGATCACTATTTACACAAGACCAAGTGTGTGTGAATTGTGGATGCTTAGGTTACGAGGACCCGTAAACCAAAAGGTAGAAAAAGACATCAGGTACTACCCAACCTTTAACTCAATCCCTAACTTTCCTTCCTCAACCTCTTGAGGAATGGTTTGCAACTTAACTCCTACTTGAGTTTTTTTAAGTCCACGAAGGACCCTAAAGGCCTAAAGCTAGTAGCTCAACTTAGCTTCTAAGTCAAACCCTAGAGTCAACTTAGTCTAATCTAAAGTTTTGGTCTGCCTAAGAATGCAGGACCCAACCAATTAAGCTCAATAATGCAAAATATATATTTTTTACAACGCAAATGTATGCAATGTAGAATGTTTTAACTAAATGCATGAATGCACTATGTATAAATGCGATGTATAGATGCCTCAGGTCCTATCCCCCCATACCTAGTTCAAATAATGTCCTCATTGAAAATAAAATGGTCAAGGGAAGATGTTACCTGAGGCGAGAAAGAAAGGAGCTAAGGCTCCTCGAGAGTGACCTCTTCAACCAGATGGCCATCCAAAGTTACATAAGGTTTTAATCATTGGTCGTTGATGGTAAAGGGTGCTACTGAAGATAAAGGGCTCTTGATTTCCACAGCCCCATGCAGAAATGCTTTGGTGATAATATAAGGCCCATCCCAACGTGATTTCAATTTTCCTGGAAATAACTTAAGTCTGGAATTGAAAAGCCAGACTTGTTGGTTGGGCTCAAAGGTCTTTCTAAGGATATATTTATCATGCAAGACCTTAGTTCTCTCTTTATAAGCTTGGGAGGTGTCATAAGCGTCATTCCTCAGCTCCTCAAGCTCAGTCAACTCTAGTAAACGTGCTTTACCAGCTTACTCTAAATCCAAGTTGACACTTCGGATAGCCCAGAGTGCCCTATGGTGAAGTTTAACGGGTAAGTGGCATGCTTTCCCATACACAATCCGGAAGGGAGACATACCCAAAGAGGTTTTGTAGGCCGTTCGATAAGCCCATAAAGCGTCATCGAGCTTTTGGGACCAATCCTTCCTATCTGGCCTAACAGTCTTTTCTAAAATGTTCTTGAGCTCCCTATTTGACACTTCAACCTGGCCACTTGTCTGAGGATGATAAGGGGTAGCAATCTTGTGAGTTACTCCCAGACTCTTGAGTAGCCGATTGAAGTGTTGGTTCTGGAAATGAGGTCCCCCATCACTTATAATCGTCTTGGGACAGCCAAAGTGAGATATGATATTGGCCTTCACAAATTTCAAGACCACAGAGTGGTCATTTGTGCACGTAGGAATGGCCTCTATCCACTTGGAGATGTAATCCACTGCCACCAAGATATATTCGAATCCATGGGACAAAGGGAAGGGACCCATGAAGTCTATCCCCCAAACATCAAAAATTTCCATAGGTTGGATAGGGTGTTGGGGCATCTCATTCCTCTTCCCAATCGTTCTAGTCCGTTGACATCTAAGACAGGCCTTAACAAAGTAATGGGAATCCTTAAATAAAGAAGGCCACCAAAAATCAGACTGGAGAACCTTAAAAGCTGTTTTCTTAGCACCAAAGTGTTCTCCACAATGAAGCTCATGGCAAAATCTCAACACACGCTATTGCTCTTCTTCAGGCACACATTGTCTCTAAACTTGGTCTTGTCCAATATGAAAAAATTCTGGCTCTTCCCAATGAAAGAATCTAGCTTGGGAAATGAATTGCTTCCATTTTTGTGCATCCCAAGAGCCAGGGGTTGCTCTAGTGACCAAGTAATTAACTGTATCTGCATACCAGGGTGAAGTCGATGTTATCGCCATAATGGTTTCATCGGGAAATGTCTCGCAAATATCTTCAGATTGAGAGTCATCAAGGGGAAGGTGAGACAGGTGGTCAGCCACTACATTTTCCACTCCTTTCTTTTCACGAATTTCCAAGTCAAACTCTTGAAGGAGTAGAATCCATCTAATTAAACATGTCTTAGAGTCTTTCTTGGAAATGGGATGTTTCACTGCTGCATGATCAGTAAAAATGACCACCTTGGATCCAAGAAGATAAGACCTAAACTTCTCTAGAGTAAAAACTACAGCAATTAATTCCTTTTCAGTGACTGTGTTTTGCTATGGTTTAGTTAAAGTCTTGCTAGCATAGTGTAGCACATGTGGTCTTCCCTCAACTCTCTTTCCAAGAACGGCTCCCACTGCATAATTCGAAGCATCATAGATCAGCTCAAATGGGAGTGTCCAATCAGGAGCTCGGAGAATAGGTGCAGAGGTCAAGGCCTCCTTTAGCATATGAAAAGCCTCGGCACACTTTGAATCAAAATCGAAGGAAGATTCCTTCGCCAATAAGTCGCAAAGTGGCCTAGAAATTTTGCTGAAATTATTAATGAATCTCCTATAAAAGCCTGCATGGCCCAGAAAGGATCTAATCTGTTTGACATTCGTGGGCAATGGAAGTTTGGAAATAGAATCAACTTTAGCCTTATCTACTTCCAAGCCTCTTTTAGACACAACATGCCCAAGTACAATGCCTTTCTATACCATGAAGTGGCTTTTCCCCCAGCTGAGGACTAAACCAGTCTCCTTACATCTCTTCAGCACATTCTCTAAGTGCAGGAGACATTGGTCGAAAGACGAGCTGTAAATGGAGAAGTCATCCATAAAAACCTTGATGCACTCATCAATCATGTCTGAGAAAATGGACATCATACACTGCTGGAAAGTTGCTGGTGCATTACATAATCTAAACAGCATACGCCTGAACGTAAAAGTGCCATAAGGACTAGTGAAAGTTGTCTTATCCTAGTCATCAGGGAAGACTGAACCTGGTTGTACCCAGAATATCCATTTAAAAAGCAGAAATACTTGTTCCCTGCCAATCTCTCTAGGATCTGATCAATAAAGGGCAAGGGAAAGTGATCCTTCTGGGTAGCGGTGTTTAGTTTGCGGTAGTCAATGCAGACCCTCCAACTAGTTGAGGGTCTGGTCACCACTTGTTCACCATGGTCATTTGTTTCTATCGTGAAGCTTGCTTTCTTTGGCACCACATGGATTGGACTAACCCATTTGCTATCTGCGATGGGATAAATGATCCCAGCGTCCAACCACTTTAGAATTTCCTTTTTAACCACCTCCCTCATGTTGGGCTTAAGACGTCTCTGCATATCTCGAAAGGGTTTGATGGAATCATCAGTATAAATGTGATGCATGCAGAGCGTAGAGTCTATACCCTTAATATCAGCAATCGTCCAAGCTATGGCTTCCTTGTGCCTTGATAAGCAGTCTAGCAAGGCTCCATCTTGCACTTCAGATAGTGCAGATGAGATGATTACAGGGAGCGTATCATTTGGCCCAAGGAATACATACTTGAGAGAGTCTGGGAGGGGTTTCAGTTCAAGGTCGGGGGCTTGTATGGTTGAGGGTTTCAAAATAGAAGTCCCTATCTCAGGTAGCAGATTTACCTTAGGCAGACATGATGGGGAGAGAGACTCAGTAGAAACTCCAAGTAATTCCTCAAGTTCTAGCACATCCCCTTCACATTCCTCCAAGAGATGGGAATGCTCATTAAGCATGACATGTTGAAGGGGGTCATCACATAAAATTGCAGGAGTTGTCTCTTCAATTAGATCATCTACCACCTCAACTTGGGAACAATCCTCAAATCCAGCTTGTGTATATGCATCAAACACATTCAGTCAAATTTTCCTGTCCCCAAAGCCCATTTTTAACGCCCCAGTGTGACAATTAATTGAAGCATTAGAAGTTGTAAGAAAAAGGCGGCTCAAAATGATTGAGGGCTTGGTTGGTTTGTTGGTAGGGTCAATGTCTAGTACTAGAAAGTCAATAGGGAAAAAGAAATCCTCCACTCGCACGAGGACATCTTCCAGCAGGCCCCGTGGTGTCTTCAAAGAATGGTCTGCAACTTGGAGGATTATGGGGGAAGGCTTCAGATTGCCTCCTTCAAGTTGTTCATGTACATAGCTCGGAAGGATGTTTACCCCCGCACCCAGATCAAGCAGAGCCTCATCTATTTGTAGGTTGCCAACGACCACTGAGATGTATGGGGCTCCTAGGTCCTTAAGTTTCGGGGGTGTCCCGTGTTGTATAATTGAGCTAACAGAATCAGGCAGGACAACTTTTGATTGGACCTGTTTCCTCGATTGCTGCTTTTTCGTGCACAGGTCATTGAGAAAGTGGGTATAGGATGGAATCTACCTGATAGCTTGTTGAACGCTTTAGGAATCGCTATGCTAACATGTCCGATTTTGGAAAACCTATTGTTGTAGTTCGAAAGCGAAGAATTCGTGTTCAACAAATAAAATTTATACCGAAATGAATTCTGGGTCGAACACAGGGAGGCTACGTTGATCTATATTCGCAATTATATTTTTTTAGGATTTTTGATAAGCAAGGCGATATAATTACAATGGAGCTATCAGACTAAAAGAAAGAGAGAGAGAGAACATGCATTCAATATTTCAAATGTTTATATAATCAAACTAAATAAAAGTTACACTAGAAAGTGGAAAATCAATTACATTATAAAGCAGGAAAATTCTACACTAGAAAAGCTGTAAATAAGAATGGGAGAGAGAAGTTATCCTCCTCGACGATTGCTTGGAGGATGAGCCGGACAGGACGACGTCTGGACGAAGGAGAACGAAGCAGGACGAAGGAGGACGAAGCAGAAGAACGGGAACGAAGCAGCACGCCGTCGTCGTCGCGGGATCCACTTCCGAAGGGGAACGAAAATTTAGACTATCTCGCGAGGAGCATCCCGTGTGTGGGACAAGCTTCTCTTGAGCTTTGGAGGGGTAGAGAGGAGAAGGAAGGGATGAGAATTTCGTATGGAGGGGGTCTCCTTTTATAGTTGCAAGGAGTGGGGGCAAAATGGACATTACAACTTCAAAATAATAAATGAGGGGTCTTTAGTGACGGATAAGTCTATCACTAAAGCCCCGACGTGGCGTAGCTTTCGCGCCCACGCGTGCCGCTTCAGCAGCCCGCGCGCTCAACACTATCGCACGCACAACGATCCACCTGCGCCCAATCGCCCGCGCTTCCAGCCCTCTGCTGCAGCTCGAACCTGCGCCCGCTGGTCGCGTAAGCGTGCTCGACCGCTACGGTACGGGGCGCGGATGGTCTAGCGGACGCTTTTAAGCGCGGCCGACCACAACCGTTGGATCAAGATCCAACGACGGAGAGCGAGTGGGTGTGGGCCCTTCGTAGAATGCGTGCTGCCGTTTGGGCGGCCGAGATGGCACCACGTGGTGCCATCTTGGCCGTCCATCTTCTGGAAGTTGTAGATGGTGCCACGAATGTCGGATTGACTTGATTTTTGCGTCGTTGGGCTGCGATCGTCGATCCGAATTCATCCGTGCGGTCGGATTTGTCATCTGAAGTGCATATTTTCACTATCCTCACCCTTGATCTTCTAGGGTTCCCCGATCATTATCTGATGCTACGGATGTCTGATTAGGGTAATCTTGGAGTCGTTGAACTCCAATCGTCGCCCTGATCACATCCATACGGTTGGATCTTTGATCCGAGGCCCCGATAAAATGTTTGCCTTGTCCAAACACATCAAAGGAGACAATTAACCTCCATTTTATTCAAACTACTCTAAATGCAAGATGATGCATGTTATGCAATATTTATATCATGAAGTGCAATCCTATGCTTAAGAACATGCATAAATAGACATTTTAAGTAGTGTAAATGTATTTACATCATAGCTTCAAGTAAAGGCAGGTTAATTTGCACTTGTTTGAAAGTCTCCAAATTTCGTCTGTCCTATCTTTGGCTTTAGATGAGCCAGCAGAAGTCTGCCCAGAGTTAGATAAGTGCTCTGGAAAGGGCACTCTAGGTCTCTGGGTGGAAGGTTTTCATGTCGGGTAAGTGGGGGAACGGGGACAACCTTTTCTTGTGAGGTGATTTCAACTGGAGAAGAGTTGGGCGGCTCTTCTCCAGTGGGGTCGGAAGTTGGGGTGGATGGGTTCTCAGAAGGTGGGACTATAGGAGCATCAGGTTTGGAAATTTCTTTCCCACTCCTCAAAATAGTCACTGCTTGGGCATGCTCCCTAAAAGCAATCCCTTTCCCTTTAGGGTTCTCCTCAGATGAACTGGGAAACTTCCTAGTCTCTCTTTTACTCATGGCCTCGACAAGGTGTCCAATTTGTGATTTCATCTCATTGATTGCCTTGTCATGAGATTGGATGATCATGCTTTGATTCTCTTGCATGGCTTTCAGCATGGCTTTAAGCTCATCCATCTCAGAAGTCTTGGATGGTTGGGAGGGCATAGGAGGTTGATTATACTATTGAGTTTGAAAGGGTTGGGGTCTGTAATTCCTTGAATTAGAGACATTCCCCTGTCTCCATGAAAAATTGGGGTGGTTCCTCCATCCCTCGTTATAAGTATTGGAAAAAGGGTCATTACGAGGTCTGGGTCGAAACCCTTGGGTGGCATTCAGGTCCACCTGTACAAGGTCAGGGAATTGGGAGGCCAAATGACAATCCATAGTAGCATGCGTATTGCTGTTGCAAATGGAGCATTCAGAAGCTTGGGAAGCAGAGGCATTTGGCGTGAGTTGGCTAGGGTTTCTCATAAGCCTTTCCATGCTTTGGTTCAACAATTGAATCTGGAAGGCCAAATTCTGGGTATCCCTAGCCTCATTTGCCTCAATCTTTCGCTGCATAAGAGTGGGTTTCCTATCCAAATAGGCAGAATTTAGATGGATAGAATTCTCACTCAAAGTCTCAAAAAGATCCTAAGCCTCATCTTCAGTTTTTGTAAGAAAGGTTCCTGCACAGGCTCCATCCACTGTTTGCCTGTGCTTGTCATTTAATCCAGTGTAGAACCTTTCTACAAGTTGCCATCTTGGCACTTGATGATGGGGACATAAGTGTAACAAATCTTTGAAGCGCTCCCATGCATCATGAAATTGTTCTCCATCTTGTTGAGCAAAACCTACGATTTCCCCCCTGTAGTGATTAGTCTTGCTCATGGGGAAGTATTTTTCAAAAACTCTCCCTTCAAGGCATCCCAAGTATCCACTCTACCATCTAGAGTGTGATACCAATGCTTCGCCTTATCCTTGAGGGAGAAAGGAAAGAGGGTTCGCATTTGGGCATCATCAGTAACACCATGCAATCTCACCATGGGACAGACCTCAGTGAATTCCTCTAGATGCCTGTAGGGGTCCTCCCTAGAAGTACCATAGAATGAGGGCAATAGGGATATGGTACTACTCTTGATTTCATATGGATTGTTCCCCCCAGGTCTTCTCAGTGTATGGCCAGGTTGGTTGGTAGGGATAAAATAATCTCTCAGAGATCGTTGGTTCTCCACAATTCTATTTTCACCTTCCTCGGCCATCTCTCTTCTCTCTTGGTTAGCTCTCTTAAGGATCCTTTCAGGTTCTGAATTAAACACAAGTTGTCTCTTTAGAGACCGCCTACCAAGCATACACAAACAAACACAATTCAAAAGGACTTTTATGTCTTTAATCAATTAAGACCTTTGAGATTTTTGTCCACTTGTAGGTGACAATACAAATTACTCAATCAATTACGTGCCTATTGTCGACTTACGAAATGCCTTAATGAAGACCTAATTGGAACTTAAGTGCTCTGCCCTAAAGTTCAACTGGTAAAGTACTCCAAGGATGGAAGATCGAGGGATGCAAGTAGGCCTAAGCCTTTCTTTGAAGCTGTGCTTTCTCGGTGCTTCTTAACTACCCTAAAAAATTCGTGACAGGGTATCCCCCTCCTTGGAGTTACAAAACTTTTGAACTTAAGTTTCAAACACTTTGGTATCCAATGGTAGGAGAGTTCTTTCTTAGTAGCTCAAAACCTAGGAGTGTCTAATTGCGTGCTTTAGTGCTCAGTCATGCACGTGTGCATTCACCATAAAAGTTTGAATTTTTGAACCGCAGCACAATGTCTCAAATCAACTCCTTGGGTTTTATATGTTCCTCCTTTAATTAGTTCTTTTTTCAGAAAATGTGACCACTTGTTAAGTTGTTTCAAGACAAATTATGTGGTCTAGGAATTAAGTCCAAATGCAAATGCGTGGTTAAAATATGGATGCAAAGTAAGAGAATGCATACCTTGCTTCCAGTAATCAACAATGCGAAAATGCACCCAATGCAGAGAAATAAATCTAGAGGCTGCTCATACACACCTGAATGGTTCGTCTTAAGGGTAGGCAGCTTCTAGTAGGCAGCTCATTTTTTTTTTTAGCTACTTATGCATAATCAAGAAAAAAAATAAAATCAATCCACAAAAGAAAGTAAAAACCTAAACCTAAAGAAAGAAGGAACAAACTCCCAAAAATTACCCAACACGGGCCTAAAACAAAATCCGAGAACAAAACCCTAAAACTGGCCCCAGAGTACAAGGGTAAGAAAACAAACAACTAACCTAAACCTAAAGAGTCTATTCTAAAATGCGGAGTCAAAATTCTAGGAGGAAAACTCCTCCTAGATGGTCCTCCGTGTGTCTCTATGCGTGTGGGTCAAGGCCCACAAGCTCTTGTGTTTATCTCGGAGGTAGCCACAAGGTCCACCAAGATGCGAAGCTCAGTTCCTCCTCCAAGTGGTGGAAACAAGGTCCAGAACGGTGTTGCTGAGGTCGATGTGATAACTCGTGTGTAATATGCGTACCTCACACCAAATCAGATAAAACAAGTTAAATATGCCTCAATTTAAATCAACATGAACAAATGAATAATTGCAAGTTAATTAAGCCTGTTGCATCCCTGGCAACGATGCCATTTGACAAGTCGATTTTCGCTTTCGAATATGATTAGATGATTTGTCATTGCATTTTAAAGTGGTGGAAAATCGACTAGTCAAGGTATTAATTGAAATTAACCACTCACAGGAGAGCGGGTCGTATCCACAGGGAGGCAGTGGCCTATTAAAACTCGCACGGGTTAAAAGCAGATGTTCACGATTAATTTCCTTAAGAAATTGAATCAAAATCGCCTTTAAATCAATGTAACAATGATTAGATGAGATGATATTACATTTACGAGAAAGAGGGAGGTCCTTTGCGTAAACTCACCATAATTAAATAATGATAAATAAAAATACTTTTTGTGGAAATGGCACTTAAATGTAAATTTTAATAGGAACTTTACTGTAGCAAAATAGGAAAATGGATTCCCCTTAAGCGTGCGCACGAAGGAAGCCACGGTCGGAGGTGCGAAGCTCAGAGGAAGATCTCTAGATCGAGGGCTTCGTGATGGAGGCTGTGGCGAAGTGCGAGGCGGTCGGAGAAGATGCAGCAAGGGGAGGGGCATCAGACATTCGAGAAATTTCCCGGATGTCTTAATTGGCACAGGGGCGAGGAGCTAGAGGTGGTCGCTAGAGATGGCGGTGATGCAGAGAAGACAGTACACTATTGTTGCAACATGGAGGGGTGTGCAAGCTAAGGTGCTCATAGTAATGCAATTGCTCTGATTTAGCAGAGCATCCTGTCACGGCAAACACCTACGGTGATGGAGAAAACTGCCGTAGTCAAGGTCGGCGGTGGTGGAGCGAACGAGAAGCTATTCTCTGCATAGTAGGGAATAGGGTGGAGGCCTGCTCCTGATGGTGTGGTTGAGGTCTTCTTTTATGGCTGCAGGAACATGGAGGGGAAGAAGCATTATGGAGAAGAGGGATCGTCGACGTGCAGTATCCTCTCTCCTCAGCAATTAAGGCATGCATTCAGCGTGGGAAATCGTTGCTGCGAAGAGAATAAAAATAAAGAAAAATGATTATTGGGTTATTATATGTAAGACTTAACTTCTATGTTAAATTCAAAACACTAATTGTAATGCAACCTATTTCAATGCATGATATTCTAAATAAATTCTAAATGATATTATCCATGCATGTAATGCATGAAATGCATGATATTTTATGTTATCCTATTTACACATAAATGTATGCTATATAAATGTACATGTTAACTTAATGTCTAGGCATTAAAATACATACTTAGCCCACAAATATGGGCTCATCAGGAACAAATCCAATTCTTTTACCACGGACTCCGTGAAGACATCAAGCTATTTGTCAATGCAACCAGTGGTGGTAGCATCATGGGTCAACATGAGGACACAATTTGGGAAATTCTCGAGAACATGTGCGAGAACTCCTTGAATAATGAGTCATTAGGTGTGTACGATCGGACGTCCACCTGCACATTAACAAACAATCGAGGGGTACACGAATCCCGAGGCCTTTCTGCATCCGTTGATCTAGAGTTGGTAGCCAGTCAATTGGATAAGGTCTCCATTATTGAAAAGAAGGTGGACAACATCACTCGTCATCTACACAATCCACCTCTGCATCTCAAAGCACATATGTGCACCCGCCCATGAGAAGGGAGGCTGTGCACAACATCTACCACTCCCCGGGGATGGATGCTTATCCACCCTCGTCTGATTATGGCTTTGGAGGCAACTCTGGGTCAGCCCACTATGGTTGGGGGAACTCTAAACCCCCATACCCTGATTATCTCAAAGCTCCTCAGACCTGCGAGGACCTCTACACCGTCCAGAATAATTCTTTCTCCAACACTTACAACCCTGGATGGCACAATAATCCTAACTTTTTGTGGTCGGGAAATAACCCGAATCTGAGATCCCAATTCCAACCCCGACCATAGAATCAGCGACCATATCAACCCACTCAACCAAGGCCTAATCAAAATTTCCAATCTAGACCACCTAAAGAAGATCAGACATCTTTGATTCTCCAGACCTTGGTTGACATGCAAAAACAACACAAAGAAGAGATCTCTGAGCTGCGCAATCAATTGGCCCAGCTAGCAAGTGCTTGCTTGCTTGGTGCACTTCCTTCCCAGCCTCTCCTAAACTCGAGTAACGTGCCAAACCAGAGGCGTGTTATGAAACCAAATTAGGGCCAAGCTCACTTTGTTTATCAGGCCCCTTCTGCTCCATCACCTGACGAGATGGATGCTTTAACTTCATACTCGAGATTTCAGCAGCAGACTCCTATTTTGCCTAATCCAAACCAAAATTAGGCAGGATTAAATTCTGTCACCACCTGTAGTGGCAAAACAACACAAGACCCACCTTTTTATAGCCACGAGATGCCTGAGCTTGTAGACCCTAACCCTAGATTGGTCATCTAGGACACACCCATCCTTGATAGAGAGCCTGAGCCAATTCTAGAGGAACCATCTAAGGTTCCATTTCCTGAGGCCTTGACCAAGGAAAAGAAGACAACCAAACACGTGGTACCTGATGGTCAAGCTCTTTGAATAGGTCCATATAAACATCCCCTTGATGGATGCAATTCATCACGTATCGGCTTATGCACGATTCCTGAAAGACGTGTACACCCAAGCGTAGGTCGTGAATCAAAGGCGGGAACCTGATTGTACTGTCGGAGCAAGCCAGCTCCATCATTTTGAGCAAACTCTCGCCTAAGGCAAAAGACCCAGGCACCCCTGTGATCTCCTGTGCTATCGGTGATATACAGTTTGACCGAGCCTTATTAGACCTAGGAGCTTCCATCAATTTGATACCCACATCCCTACTAGACCACTTTGAGGAATCTGAGCTTAAATCGACAGAGATGACTTTGTAGTTAGCCGATCGATCTATTAAGTCACCAAAGGGAATTCTCGAGGATGTCATAGTTAGGGTACACGATTTTTACTTTCCCATGGATTTCAACGACTTAGACATGGATGCTCTTGAGAACTTGTAGAATACACCGATCATATTAGGGAGACCCTTTCTGGCCACAGCTAGGGCCAATATTAATTGTGAGGAGGGCCAAATTGAGTTAAAATTTGGGAGCAAGACACTAAAGATCGACATCTTTAAGGCCCAACAAGGAATTAATTGTGGAGTTATTGAACAAATTTGTGATATCGAGGCCGTGGTTGACGACCCATGTATCAAGGAAAACTCGATTACTTTTGATCAACCACATAAGATCAAAACCTGTAATTAGAGGAGCTTGAACCTAACCTAGACACACCCATAGCTCCTTCCTTTGCTCTCAACACCCACCTTGAACTACCTGCTGCTGCTAATAATCTAGTTATGGAATTGAAACCCCTCCCTGACCATCTCAAATACGTCTTTTTGGGTTCCAATCAGACATTTCCTGTGATTATCAACTCCCGACTCACATTTGATTAGGAAACATGCTTGATTACTATCCTCCAGCAGCATCAGAGAGCCATTGGATGGACTCTCGATGAACTAACTAGCATCAGCCCATCACATTACACACATCACATCTATATCGAAGATGGCTCACGACCATCTCGTGAAATGCAGAGACGCTTGAATTCGAACTTGCAGGATGTCGTGAAAAAGGAGAGCATCAAGTGGTTAGATGTAGGGATCATCTACCCAATCTTTGATAGTTGGTGGGTGAGCCTAATCTAAGTTGTGCTTAAGAAGGCAGGACTCACCGTGATTACGATTGAAATAGGAGAAACCATACCGACCCGTATAGCGAACTCGTGGAGAGTCTGCATTGATTACAGAAGACTCAATTCCTCAACGAAGAAGGATCATTTCCCACTACCGTTCATTGATCAGATCCTCGAGAAATTAGCGGGAAATCGATTATTTTACTTTGGATGGGTACTCCAGTTATAACCAGGTTGCAATCCATCCTGAGGACCAAGAGAAGACTACCTTCACCTGCTCCTTCGGGACGTATGCATTCCAAAGGATGCCGTTCGGTCTCTGCAATGCACCCGCTACTCTTCAGCGGTGCATGCTTGCCATATTCTTAGATATGGTAGGTGAATAACTCGAAGTCTTCATGGATGACTTCTCGATATTTGGGGAATCATTTGATGATTGCCTCTTGCACTTGGTCCAAATCCTCAGGCGATGCTTTGAGGTGAATTTGGTTCTTTCTTGGGAAAAGAGCCATTTCATGGTACCTAAGGGAATTATCCTAGGACATCTCATCTCTAAAAAAGGCATCCAGGTTGATCGAGCCAAGGTGAATATGATTTCCAAACTCCCTATGCCTAGCTCGGTCAAGGACATTTGGTCATTTCTTGGGTACGTCGATTTTTACCATCGATTCATTCCCGATTTCTTGAAAATTGCACGCCCCCTAACTAATCTTTTCTCAAAGGATGTCCCCTTCGAAATCACTGAAGAGTGTACTCATGTGTTTGAGATCCTACGTGATCGAGTTACCCAAGAACCTATCCTGTAGTCCCTTGATTGGTCTTAACCCTTTGAGATCATGTGCGATACATCTGATTATGCTGTGGGTGTGGTACTTGGGTAGAAAATAGATGGGAAACCTATGTTCATCTACTACACTAGCAAGACACTTGACGAGGCTCAGCGTAACTACACAATTACTAAGAAAGAGCTGGTAGCCATAGTATTTGCCCTGGAAAAATTCAGATCATATGTTTTGGGTTTCTGTGTAATCATATACTCGGATCACACTACAGTGAGGCACCTCCTCATGAAGAAGGATGTGAAACCTCGATAATTAGCTAGATCTTGCTGTTGCAAGAATTCGATCTTGAGATTTGCGATAAGGTGGGAAAGTAGAATGTAGTAGCTGTGCATGGAGATGTCCTACGGATTTAGTCCCACATCGTGGGTCTTTGAAGCAACTGATAACTCTACATTTTGTGGTGATAATTTTGTCAATCGGGGTTTATCTTAAGGGTAACATGCACAAATAACACATCATAAATGGGCATGGGAGCATTAAATGCATTGCACATTGAGATTGCTTATAAATCAATGTTAATGGCCATTTGTACAACTTCATGTCAAAATAGGCCTCAAATGAACAATCGGACCGCACAAATGGATTTAGAACGATGAACGAAGTCCAACGGACTCAAAATCGATCAAATCTGACATCCGGAGCTCCTGCAACTAGCCCAAGAAGTGTTGGCCGTTGATCTAATGATCAATGGTCTACAGGAGGCCATGTGGCGGAATCTGATGTGCTCGCACCCGTGGCGCACCTCTCCATCTCGCCCATATTAGTTCTCGGCCATTCGATCATCCATTGGGTGGCTGAAAGTTCATGCAAAACCGTGACACACTCTGAAGCACAGTGCAGCGGGCAGCACCCTCCCACGCGCTCACCCGACTCCTGTTCGAATCGTGCTGGCCGCATCCGCGTGAGCGATCAAAATTCAGTCGCTGATCGACGCACGGATGGCGCGGATGGAGGCCACACGACGCAGTGGATGTGCACGGTTTCTCACGCACGCGATAATGCGCGAGGCACGCACTGTGCAGGCACAATCCTTAGCGCATGCTCATGCAAAGCCTCAATCGTCCGATCTTCGATCGGACGATGCACAGCGAGCGCACGTGGATCACGGGCGCGGCGCATGGGAGGAAGAATGGGCATGTGCGGAAGACCATTGGGTTGAGTCCTTCACCGACATTTCTGGGGCGGTTTTAGCGATGTCCTGGATGTCGCTAAAGCTCCTACTTAATTTAGAAACCCCTTCTTCCTATATAAGCTCCCTCCAACTACCCATGTGGAGGCATTGAATACACTTGCAATCCTTCTACCACATTCTTAGCCTCCCTTAGCACATTTTGTACTTGCCGGAGTTGATGAGCTACTGACGGAGCCCTCCTCCACCACCGTGGCTGCCTCGCCTTCTCCTCTCTCTCTCTTTCCCTCTCTCCCTTTATTCTAGCTTTACTTTACTTTTGTTTAAGCATTTAGCTATTGTTGTATCTGTAAAACTCAAGTTGCATGTTAAATGATGTCGTTTCTTATATAGCTATTGCCTCTCTCTTTTGATCGGGTCTTTCTTGTCTTAATTTGCCCGAATGCTGTGAACAAAAGACTTTAACCCTACCCTCTCTCTCTCTCTTTTCTCTCCTACGTTTTCTCGTGCGCAAGTAAAACCTGCCATTTTCGTGACAACTAAGTGATAGAAAAAGCTGATTTCATGCCTCCTTGTGTTCAACACTCGGACTCACATCTGTTTCTACATTTAAAATCGACATTGCAAACGCGAGCTACAACGACCTATTTAGACAAACGCATTTGGCTCACGTCAGTTTTTGGTGCTGTTGCCAGGGAGCCAAAGGATTTATTTTGTCACTTTCATTTTGCATCCATACTCACATCGTCTAACTCATTTTCTCTCTCTACTTGATTGGTTGCAGGAACTCGATGCTTGGGTAGCGAAGGAGCGCGACTCGTGAAGGTAGAGATGGAGTGAACGCAGCAAAGACCGGTTGTGAGTGTTGCTCTACCCGTGGTTGTTTGCTTGCCTAAAAAAAAAATCTAAAAAAAATTAAAATCAGAGAAAAATCGACGTGGTGAATGATTGCTTGATCCAAATCCTAAATCCATCACCCAACAAAAAAAATACACTCTAACATTCTTAAAGACACAATCTCTTTGGAGTGTTCTTTTTCTTTTTGAGTGATGCTTGTGAAGCCACCATGACTTGACTTGGGCCGCATCACTCACCTTAAAATTGACTCACTTGGTAGATTGCATGAATAGTAGGGTGAGAACATTAGGGTTATTTTCTAGGGCCTCCTCACTCTAAAGGAAGTTCACTCTCACCCATTGTGTGTAAAACTTGGCATGTTCACTTGAAACTTGTTTGAAAACACTAAGGCACTTCAACCCTAGAAGACATTAAAGTAAGGACAAACGTTAAAAGACACTAAATCTTAAATCCTTGCTTGAGAACCATGTTTTGTTAGTTGCACACACATTTGAATCGGATAACTAAGAGGTGCTACCCCAATCAATGCCTCATCACATGTCTTGAGCACAAGCACTGACCTAAGCCATCATTAAAACAAAGTAGAAATGCCCTAGGTAGGATTGGTTTAAGTCTCGAAAGGCATGATTTGGGTTGCTAGTCACTTGGCCTTCATTTCCTTCGTAAAATCTGGTGACTAGGATGCGGGGAAGTGTCAAACGACCGTGGTTGTGGGGTCAACGGAACCGGTGTCACAAGCCAAAGGAAGAACCTTCCCCACAATCCCCTCGTAATCAACTTGGCCAGATTAGCCTTGGGAAGGGCAGTTATGTGCCTACAGTCTTGATTGTTCCTTTTTAGATTTCTAGGTCCCCTAAGGAATACACTATAAGGACTAGTCTTGTTTGCTTGTTTGAGCACGCACGCTTCTCACATCTATTTCTCTCATCCTCCCCGTTCTTCTCTAGTGTATGCACGGGAGATGATCACTTCATCCCGAGCTATTTGTTTTGGGACGGGAAACCCAGGGGAGACTTAATCTTGCTAGAGATATGGCCGAATCTAGAGTAGATGAGGTTGAGGACCAACCTCCACCAGATACGATGGCCATCATCCAGGCCCAGTTTAATGCAAACCACCAGCTTTAGCAGTAGTAGATCCACACTATCATGCAAGCCATACACCGGTTGCAGAACTCGTAGGGGCAACCACCACCTGATCCACCACAATTCCAGAACCAACCCAAGCCCCTCCATGACTTTTACGATTCGTCTACTATTCGGATCAAACCACATCTTAGGGTCCCTGAAGGGGGAGATGATTTTGAGCTAAAACCTAATGTCCTGAGCTTGATTCAAAGCCACTTCCATGGAGGCTCAAATGGTGATCCCTTCCAACACCTAGAGGACCTTGACTGGATTGCCGGACTATCAAGCCTAGGAACATCAGCTTAGACATTGTTTTGAATAAGATGTTCCCCTTCTCACTGAGAGACAAAGCATCTCACTAGCTTAAAACTTTAGGAAGACCTATCTCCACCTAGGAAGAATTGAGGCATGCATTCTTAAAGAAATTCTTCCCCATAGGAAAGACCAATGCCCTTAGAAGAGCCATTACCACCTTTACACTCTAGGGCGGCGAACAATTCCATGAGGCGTGGGAGAGATTTTACGAATTGTTGAGGAAATGCCCACACCATGATGTTCCAAGTTGGTAATTGGCCCAGATCTTCTACTACGGTCTGGATAATAACCTTTGAAACTTTATCGATGCCTTATGTGGAGGAAGCTTTCTGAACAAAGAAGAGGAAAGCGTGTTTGAGCTTTTAAAGTCTATGAGCGAAAATTCACTCAACAATGCCTCCATGACCCAGTTTAGTCGATCTAGTCAACCCCGTGGCGGGATCTATGAGGTACAAGCAAATTCTGGAATGGTTGACATGGATATCATTGCCAAGAAGTTGGATCGAGTGGAATTGGTGGACAAGAAGATAGATGAACTATTGAACCAGACCAGGAACCTGCTTCAGACTCTCTCCCTAGCAAAGGGAGCTCATAATGTCGACCTAGTTCATCCACTAAGCCAGATGCACCTGGAACAACCCCTGACCATGTTCCAACGAGGGACCTTTGCTTCCTCAACCCTCGTTGTTTATTCTCTTCCCTCCCCCTCGGCACCTTCTATCTTTGAAGATGTCCAGGCCATCCAAGGTTATTCCAAACCTGACCCCTTCTCCAACACCTATAACGTCGGATAGCGTAATCACCCAAACTTCGCTTGGACGAACCAGAAACCAAATCAATTTCAAAACCAGCCTAGGCCAAGCCATCAGCCAAACCTGACTCCCTATCAGCAAGGTCCACCGGTTAGACCCCCTATAATCCGAATAGGGTGGCCCTCCCCCACAAAATCAAATAGACACCTTGATGAAAATGATGGCTGACATGAACCAGAAACACCAGGAGGAAATGGCATTAGTGAAGGGACAGTTGAGCTAGCTGTTGGATTTTAAACAACAGGGATCCCTTCCTTCTCAGCCACAGCCGAACTCGTGAAACGTGATTAACAGAGGCCCTAATTCGCAAGGGTTCTAAGGCAATCCTGGGCAGACCCACATGGTCCTGCCTGCCCCACAAACACCCCCTGGGTTTGGTGCTTCTTCTTCCTCTTCTTCTCAAGGATCAACCCATAGTCCAAATGCCTTTGCAAATGTGGTGGCCTTGAGAAGCGACACTAAAACCTAGGATCCCAAGTGGCTGACTCCTCCCGTGACTTTACTCCTCAAGATACCCCACTCTGAAGATGAGCAGGAAACACCCAAGGACCTGGAGATTGACCCAGTTCAAATCTAGACACCGTACCCCGAGGCCTTGGAGAAGATGAAGAGAAAGAAAGCGATTGTGGAAAATGAGGAGCGTTTGGAAATTTTCAAGCAGGTTCAGATTAACATCCCGCTCCTTGAGGTAGTCAAGCACATTCTGGCTTATGCTAAGTTCCTAAAGGACGCCTGTACGCCGAAGCGTAAGCCACGACCCCAAGCACCAGGAAGGTTGTGCTCTAAGAGCAAGCAAGTTCCGTGATATCGAGCAACCTTCCGCTTAAATGAATAGACCCAGGAGCACCCCTGATATCTTGTAATATCGGGGACATGACATTTGATAGAGCACTCCTGGACTTAGGTGCTTCAATCAATTTGATCCCAACAACCCTATATCACCAATTCGGATTCGGAGAATTGACACCCCACCTGTGACTATCCAATTGGCTGATCGATCTGTGAAGACCCTGAAGGGGGTTGTCAAGGACGTAATTGTTTGGGTCAAGAACTTCTACTTCCCAGTCGACTTCTTGGTGCTCGACATGAAAGTTCTCGAACAGCTACAAAACACACTCATCATCCTGGGCAGACCTTTCTTAGCTACGGCTAAGGCAAACATCGATTGTGACACATGATGCATGGAAATTGCCTTCGGAGACAAGAAGATGCAGTTGGATATCTTCAGGGCAACTAAGCTTTTCGATTACGACTGGATTGAGGAACACGATCCTGTGGAGCCTCTGGTTGAGAAATGCCTTACCCTTAGTTCTGTATTAGACCATCAGACCCAACCCTGTGACGTCTGTTCTGGCCCAACCCCGTCTGTGCACGTTGACCTCTATAGAGCGGATTATCATCAGCAACCACCATTCGAGGAGATTGATGCTGATCAACTCCCGCCTTTCCCCTACCCATTGAGTGTTGTTCCACCCACAAATGAGCTGAAGCCGCTTCCTGGAAATCTAAAGTACATCTTCCTTAAACCTGACCAGACCTTCCCAGTGATTATCAACACCCATTTATCCAAGGATTAGGAACTCAGGTTGACCGCAAGCCTATCAGAACATCGAGTGGCCATTGGATGGACCATCTCAGATTTGCAAGGAATTAGCCCCACCTATTGCACCCACAAGATCTATCTGGAAGATGGGGCTCGACCTTCCCATCGATGCAGAGACGATTAAACCCGAATATGCGGGAGGTTGTTAAAGAGGAAATCATCAAGTGGCTTGACGCTGACATCATCTACCCAATCTCCGATAGCCCCTGGGTGAGCCCTACTCAAGTGGTCCATAAGAAAGTCAGGCTCACCATTGTCACCAATGAGCGTGGCGAATCCATCCCCACCCACATCACCACTGCATGGCGGGTGTGCATTGATTATAGGAAGCTCAATGAGGCAACCAAGAAAGATCATTTCCCTCTGCCATTCATTGACCAGATTCTTGAACGATTGGCAGGGCGAAAATATTTTTGCTTCTTGGATGGATACTCAGGATACAACCAAGTCGTGATTGCTCCCAAAGATCAAGGGAAGACCACATTCACTTGCCCTTATGGCATATTCGTGTTCCGTCATATGCCATTCGGGTTATGCAACTCACCCGCTACCTTTCAGCGTTGCATGCTAGCCATCTTTTTAGAGATGGTGGGTGAATACCTGGAGGTCTTTATGGATGATTTCTCAGTGTTTGGGAACTCATTCAACCATTGCCTGAGCAACTTGGTGAAAATCTTGAAGTGATGTATCGAGGTTAACTTGGTTTTGAGCTGGGAAAAAAGCCATTTCATGGTCCAATAAGGGATTGTCCTCGGGCACATCGTATCACATAGGGGCATTGAGGTGGATCGAGCTAAGGTTGATTTGATTTCCAAACTTCCGCCACCTACCTCGATCCGGCAAATTCGATCTTTCCGGACACGTTGGTTTCTATCGAAGGTTCATTAAAGACTTCTCTAAACTCTTTAAACCCTTGATTGACCTTCTGACCAATGACGCCCTGCTTCACATGACATCTGATTTTATCCAGGCTTACACCACCCTCAGGGAATTAGTCTCCACCGCACCTGTGTTACAGCCCTTAGACTGGTCATAGGATTTTGAAATTATGTGTGATGCATTAGACTTTGCCATTGGCACAGTCATAGGACAGAGACAAGAAAAGAAACTCGTGGTAGTCTACTACGCAAGCAAGACGTTGGATGAGGCCCAACTGAACTATACAGTCACAGAGAAAGAGCTACTCGTCGTAGTTTTTGGACTCGAAAAGTTTCGATCTTACCTCCTAGGATCCTACGTGACCATTTATATGGATCACTCGACCATCCATCATTTGTTGGTCAAAAGGGATGCTAAACCCAAGCTCATCAGATGGATCCTGCTCTTGCAGGAATTTGACCTAGAAATTCATGACAAAGTCCGGTCCAAGAATGTCGTGGCCGATCACCTGTCTAGACTCCACCCGGACCATATTGGGCCCTCCTTGCCTTTGACTGATACCTTTCCTGATGAACAACTTCTGGCTATGCATGAAAGGAAACTACCCTGGTATGTCGACTTCGTCAACTATCTGGTAGTAGGACAGACCTCACATAGCTGGTCCAGATAGCAACGGGATAAGTTCTTAGCTGAAGCCAAACATTATTTCTGGGATGATCCCATGCTATTTCGCCTCTGTGCCGACCAAATTATTAGGGGGTGTATCTTGGAGGAAGAAGTTCAAAGTGTGCTATCCTTTCGTCATGACCAAGCTTGTGGTGGCCACTTTTCGAGGAAGAAAAAGATTGCAAAGGTTTTGCAGTCTAAATTTTATTGGCCTTCCTTATTCAAGGACGCACACAACTTTGTGAAGACTGGCTCTCGCTGCCAGACTTTAGGGACCACGACCAGAAAAGACAGGATGCCCCTCCAGCCCATTTTGATTGTTGAGATCTTCGATGTTTGGGGCATCGATTTCATGGGCCCCTTCCCACCATCCAACGACTTTGAGTACATCTTAGTCTCACTAGACTATGTCTCAAACTGGATTGAAGCCGTCGCCACTCTAAGATGTGACCATAAGGGTGTCATGGATTTTGTTAAGCAAAACATCTTTTCTCGATTTGGAATACCGAAGGCCATGTTCAGTGATGGTGGAGGTCACTTTATCCATGCCCAGTTTCGTGCCCTACTAAGAAAATACGAGGTTACTCACCTCATTGCCACCCCGTATCATCCGCAAATCAATGGGCAGATTGAGGTCTCCAATAGGCAGCTTAAGAACATTCTGCAAAAGACTATGAGACCTGATAGGAAGGATTGGTCCACACGACTGGATGATGCCCTGTGGGCATACAGGATCGCTTTTAAGACCCCGATAGGCATGTCGCCGTATCGCCTAGTCTTTAGCAAAGCTTGCTACCTTTCGGTCGAATTGGAACACTAGGCTTACTGCGTTGTTAAACAGTGTAACATGGACTCTCAATTAGCTGGTGCACAGAGGATGCTCTAACTCTCCGAGCTCAAGGAAATTCGTCGAGATGCATTTGAGAACAGTCGACTTTACAAGGAAAAGATGAAACCCATCCATGACTGACTCATCCATAGAAAGACCTTCGAGCTTAACTAGCAAGTCTGGCTTTTTGATGCCTGACTTAAACCTTTTCCCGGGAAGTTTGACCATATCGGGTGGTCAAACCTTTTTCCAATGGGGCGGTTGAAATTGCAGATCTGAACACTGGGCACACCTTCATGGTAAATGGTCAGAGATTAAAGCATTTCCTTGCCTAGGTTCCCCCAAAGGAGGTTGTCACCCTCATCGAGGGTTGACACGAGGCATCACTCAGTTGGAGGCATTAAACTCAACACTTCCTAGGAGGCAACCCAGCAGATTCAAACTGATTAGGTGCATGACATGACTCAGGTGACCACTTTTTGAACCCCCTTTACATCCATTTACTTGTCAATGAGGACATTATCCAACTTAAGCATGGGGGGGATGGTAATTTGCATGTTCTGAGTTCATTTTATCAGTCTGAATAGAATAAAATAAATTAATTTAAAAAAAATGATGAATTTAGGAAGCAAAACTTAGGCATCAGGAACTTGTCAACAGTGGAAAATAATATGAAAAGAACTTGAACACTTAGACTTTTCAGGCCTTCAGGCTCACTCAGCCCTAGTGTTCGTTAAAATATGGATTTAGCCTCGAATCCTCACAACGTTAATTTACTATAATTTCCAATAAAGTAGGGTGATAAGTATACGACTTATCAACTCTCCCTCTGACTCGGAGGGACTTTTAGTCTAAGCATTTGCACACATTTTCACACTAACTCACTTCTTGGAGATTCTAACAAAAATTGGGTAGCTAATGAACCTTCTAGGGTAGTATGGCTGGCAAGTTATCGTGGGTAACAACCCATTGGCCAGTTGTCTAGAGCCCAGCCACAAGACCACTTTATTTTTATTGCCTTTAGGTAAATCTGAGATTAGGGAAGCTGTGGATTCCCTACTTGGAGGGGGTGAGATCAGCGTGACGTAAAAAATGCAGAATTTAATGTAAGGCAATCTCACAAAATAGACAAACACACAAAGTACACAATTATTTTAGGTGGAAACCCAAATCGGGTGAAAACCACCACCTAACCCTCTCGAGTTAGGATTTTCCGATCAACCAAGTTGATCAAATCCACTAAACGAATCACTTAAACGCGGGTGATTCAACCTCAATTACAACCACACTACTTTATACGAGGGTAGCGTACCTCAAACCCCTTCTCTTCACAAGAAGGATTTTGTCCCACGAAGGAGACGGGAATTCGCAAAGCGAATACCCAACCAAATAACAAATATAAAATAAACAACAATCCTATAGAGCCAACAAAGTAATATTTAACCTAGGCTTCTATAGGAATTAAGATGCTTCCCTTTGCAAGGAGTGCGTCGAATTGATGACGTGGGTGCGTGAGCCACGTGACGGTGCAACGTCGCTCTCGTGAACTATGGTGGGAGAGCGGGTGCGCAACAGCTTGATGCTCTCTAGATGAAGAACTTGAGCTTGGAGAGCAAGAGCTTGCTTGGATACAAAAGAGTGTGAGAGTGTATTACAAAGTGTTTCTTGTGTCTCTAGGTATGTCTTGGTGTGCAAGAGGTTCCTCTCTATTTATAGAGGCCTTAGGAAAGCTTTGGAAGGCTTTGGAAAGCTTCCATAGCCATTGGGAGCAAAGCCCAAGAGAATCAGGCTGAAATCAGGAACAATGATTGCACTGACAGGGTTATCAGACGTCTGATCCTGGCATCAGACGTCTGGAAGATCACTTTAAGACGTCTGAAAATAATATCTGACGTCTGATTATAGGCGGGTTTCTTCATGACTTGAATCAGATCTAAACAGGGTTCTTGTGCAAGTCTATCAGACGACATACAGGACGTCTGGCACTATGTATGGACGTTTGGAAACCTACTTTTTCATGGGAATGGATTTCCAAGAGTTCCAACGGCTAGAAAATCTCTGAGAAGAGATTTTGGGTCAGCCGAGGAAAAACGATCATCTATCAGACGTCTGGAAAGTCTTAAGGACTTCTGATAAGGCTCTAACGGTCAGATCTTCAGTGTTTGCTAAGCCAGCCTAACGGTCCACTAATTGGATGTCTGGCAAAATCATCAGACATCTTCTAAGACGTCTGGACTAAGGTCTGGATGTCTGATTTCATCAGACAGAATAGCTAAGTCCAGCCTAATTGTTATCAGACGTCTGAATCAACAGTCAGACGTCTTAAAACATATTATCAGACGTCTGATTTTGGAATTAGACGTCTGGAACAGCTGTTTGAACCCTATATTGGTTTTCTAAGTTTTATACAGAAAACCTAAGTGTCCTAGGGTTGTGCCGGTGTTCCTAGGACTACTGTTAGGGTACTTTGAGGCTCTTTAACATGGTATTCTAAGGAACAAAAAAGAGTAAGAAAATAAAGACAAGAGTACATGAAAGAAATAAACATAATTCTATCCTATTCTTCTTGTCCTTCCATCTTCAATCTATCGCTCCTCGCGAACCTCCTCTGTTCTCCATCAAGCTCCTCCAATCCATCCTGGATGCGAGCTCGAACTCCGTCTAATTACGTCTCCATTTGCAATTGACCTGAAATCTAATACTCCAAGTGCAAATGTTAAATGACACGTGTTTTGTTATCATCAAAACAAATGATCGTGGTGCTCTAGCACTAACATAAGCCACCTACTAAACAACAAAAGAAAAATAAAAGAGAAAAAAGAAAAAAATAGGAGAAATAGAAAAAAATAGAAAAAGAAGAAAAAGAAAAAAAAACGCCACACTTCACTGCACGAGTATGGCTAGCAAGTGGTCGTGGGTAACCGCCCATTGGCCGGTTGTCCAAAACCCAGCTCACTAAATGCACAAAAAGTCCAAAACACCTAAGGAAGAAGCAGGGAAGTAGAGCAATCCGAGGAGATATACACTTGAAACACCCTTGTGTTGACCCCAAATAAAATAAAGTAGGGAGAAAGCTACCAATTGGACAGATACACCTTCAGGCATGCACTTCCTTTTCCGGTCACCTAGGGACGTAGAAACCCGAAGTCTGTTTTAATTACCATTGAGTGAGTCTATCACAATATTCACACCAAGATGCTTAGCACTAAGAGTATTTTTCAAGTTTTGGGTGGGTTGAGTGGCCATAAAAAGTTACCAACACACTCTAAACTCCAAAAATCCAAAAAATGAGAAGAGATGAAAAAGAAAAAAAATATGTGTGCCTTAAAGCAAGGATTCGGGCGATTCATATTTTGGTAGACACTCAGGCACTGTTTAGTCTTTGTAGATCAGGCTCTTAGAATATTTCCTCCTTTTGACAAGTAACAAAATGTCTAAGTAATCAATTCTTGGATTTTGACTGAGAATAATGGCTGGGATGAACCTTGCTAGGGACTAGCAAAGAATGAGCATGGGGGTATGATAACTGTACATTTTGTGGTGATAATTTTGTCAATCGAGGTTTATCTTAAGCATAACATGCACAAATAACACATCATAAATGGGCATGAGAGCATTACATGCATTACACATTGAGATTGCTTATAAATCAATGTTAATGGTTATTTGTACAAGTTTATGTTAGAACATACCTCAGATGAGTGATCGGACCGCACAGATGGATTCAGAACGATGAATGGAGTCTAACGAACTCAAAATCGATCAAATCCGACATCCAGAGCTCCTGCAACTAGCCCAAGAAGTTCTGGCCATTGATCTAATGATCAATGACCCACAGGCAGCCATGTGGCGACATTTGATGTACCTGCACCCGCGATGCACCTCTCCATCGTTCCCAGATGAGATCTCGGCCGTCCAATCATTTATCGGACGGCTAAAAGTTCATGCAAAACCGCGACACACTCTGAAGAGCAGCGTAGCGGTCAGCACCCTCCCATGAGCTCACCCGACGCCCATTCAAGTTGCGCTGGCCGCATCCACACGCACGATCAAAATTCAGCCATTGATCCATGCACGGACAACGTGGATGGAGGCCACACGACGCAGTTGATGCGCACGACTACTTACGTGCACGAAAACGTGCGAGGCACCTGTTGCACAAGCGCAATCCTTAGTGCACTCACGTGAAGCCTCAACAGTCTGATCTTCGATCGGACGTTGCACAGGGAGCGCATGCGGATCACGGGCGTGGCGTGTGGGAGAATGAACAGGCACACGCGAAAGACCGGCAGGCAGGGGCCTTCATCGACATTTCTGGGGCGGTTTTAGCGATGTCCTGAACGTCGATAAAGCTCCTACTTAATTTAGAAACCCCTTCTTCCTATATAAACCCCCTCCAACTACCCATGTGGTGGCATTGAATACACTTGCAATCCTTATACTCCATTCGTAGCCTCCCTTAGCACATTTTGTACTTGCCGGAGTTAACGAGCCGCCGACGAAGCCCTCCTCCACCGCTGTGGCTGCCTCGCCTTCTCCTCTCTCTCTCTCTCTCCCTTTACTCTAGCTTTACTTTACTTTTGTTTAAGCATTTAGCTATTGTTGTATTTGTAAAACTCAAGTTGCATGTTAAATGATGTTGTTTCTTATAAAGCTATTGCCTCTCTCTTTTGATCGGGTTTTTCTTATCTTAATTTGCCTGAATGCTGTGAACAAAAGACTCTAATCCTACACACACTCTCTCTCTCTTTTTCTCTCTTTTCTCTCCCACATTTTCTTGTGCGCAAGCAAAACCCACCATTTTCGTGACAACTAAGTGACAGAAAAAGCCACTTTCATGCTTCCCTATGTTCGACACTCGAACTCACATCCATTTCTACATTCAAATCTGACGTTGTGAATGCGAGCTACAATGACCTATTTAGACAAACGTGTCCAGCTCACGTTAGCAACATAACCGAATAAATTGAAAAAGTGAAGCGGGCTTATTGCCTTAACACACTTGGGGGGGTGAGGTCCCTCGCCACCCCTTCACACATGCTTCTCCCGTGACACACATCATGCGGGCCTGGTCTGACCTGACCTGCCTAACCCGCGCAAACCTCGGCTGCGACCCACGCTTGTAGCCTTGGTCCAGGTGTGCTTAGATCTAAATCCGATTACCCGGTACTATGGAAGGCTTTGAGAGAGCGGAACCCAGAGAGAGAAAGGAGAGAGAACGTGTAGGTCAGGGGAGGGTTTTGCTCTGAGTAGATTTCAACACTTAGCCAAAATTAGAGCCCCTCTGTGTGTGAAGAAGAGAAGAAGCAGAGAAAGAAAAGAAAAGCTAGGGCAAAGAAGAAGAGGAGGAAAACGACAGAGAAGAACAGTGCTTCCCTAGCACAGTAGCACCTGCTGTTTAAGTCGACTGATCGGCTTGACCGTCGACTGATACTACTGTTGCATTAATATTACTATTACATTATTTGAGATACTTGAGCTTATTTATGCTTAGGGTAGTATGGTGATTCAAATCACCATTTTACCCTAAACTTTTTGTTTCATTAACATTTCCTTTGTCATATATATCATTCTTGCTTGGATTTATTGTTATACATTGATAGAATTGCAATCTTGAGAGTTAATTGTTAGTTGCTCCCTGTGTTCGACCTCAGATTTCTTTCAGGCATAAATCTTATTTATTTTCAAGCGATTTCGACCTATACTACGACGCAACTTTTACAACATCGATTTCACTCGTAAACAGTTCTGGTTAGAATAAAATTCACCTAAACCCTCTAAAATTCATAGAAAAATATTCTTAGGGTTTGGTACCTTCAAGTTGACCATCTGAACCTATTTTGACCCAAGACAGAGTCATAGACAGAAAGTTGCCCTAATTTGAGTTTCTACGTAAATTTCCCAGTCAAACATGGTCAAAACCAAAATCCGACTTTTGACTTCGCCATCAGATTCCTTGGGTACAAATTAGGTTTATACCAAAATTTGGGCCTAATCTAAGATCATTTTGACCTAATTTTCATTTTAATCCAATCTTGACTCTTTATCTTACAAAAAGCCCCTCAACTTTCAAAAATACTTGCAAACTGATTCCCAACTTTGTCTTCTCCTTCGCATTCGGGTCCCTGTCGCCATGGCAGGTGTGAACCAAAAGATCCGAGCTTCAAGAGAGAAGATCTCTCTCATTTCAACTCCAAATCTGTTTAAAATTGGAAGGATGATTGTTTAGGTAATCAAGAAACTGCTAAATGTCTTTTTAGGATTTGAAATCAATCCTACACGCCGTACGAATGCAAGGATTCCAAGAATCCTATTCCTTGAGTTGCGAGCTCAATCAAGCTCCTTCCTGATCTAGAGCTTGTCTAAAGACCTATAAAAGGACCCCCATGGCATTCCCTTTTTCTTTAGCGAGAAATTGAGCCAAATCTAGCCCTATTTCCTCTCCTCCTCGGCTTGCTCCGCCTCGCTCTGGCAACCTCTTCCTTCGAGCTTCTTCACCGGCCATCACGGACTATAGCTGGTAAGTCTTGACTACCTAGCTTCTTCCACACCTCGACATACCCCGAGGCACTTCCTGCCCCTTCGTCGTTGCCGTTCTCTCCCACTGGTGCTCCCTTCATCTTCGGCATCGGCCATACCAGACCTGATGTTTCTCCTCCTCCTTGTCGTCCGCTACCTACTTAGATCAACTCCCTTGCTTTGCTACTTTACAACTTCGTCTTAGCCACTCTGACTCGACCATTGCATCGCCTCCCGTGAATTTGTCTTCCACCTTGCCAACATACCTCCGGTGAGCCCTAGTGGCTTCCACATGCACTCAAACGCATCGCTCCCACGCTCCACACCTCTGCCTCATCATGATGATCAAAAGCCCTCACTCACCGAGGGCTATTGATCCCCCTATAGTGCCACCAAACACACACGCCTTCACCTACACTCATGGCCTTCACTCGAAGGTTCCTGACCACGCCACCACACCTAAACACCTTCATTGCACTTGTCGTCACTCAGTGATGCTTTTGAAATCCTCTGACGTAGCCGTGAGGCCATTTTTGTGATTTTCAGGTGTCAGCCCCCATCGCCATTAAAGAACCTACTTCAAAGTGAGCTTCAAAGCTCGTTCTTCGTTTGCAGCTCCAGGTCTCGGTATTAGGAGACATGGAATCACTCTAGCAGCTCGTGTGGATCGAATATTGAGGGTGTTGACTGCCCTTGTGCTCGAATTGAATGGAGGAGCAGCTTCGCGATTGCCTGAAGAACAGTGTGAGATTTTAGTCCCACATCGTTAGTTGACAAGCGCTCTGACGTGCCTTCGTGCGTGTGTGTTAAGAGGTGTCGTTATAGTTGCACTTGATACATCGGTTTTAAAAGAAGTAAACGGAGGTGAGTCTGAGTGTCGATCTTAGGGAGGCGTGGATATCGGGTTTTGTTTACCACTTGTTGTCACGAAAAAGGTGGAGTTTTGCTTGCGAAAGAGACGGTTTTGAAAAGCGAGAGATAGAGAGAGAGTTTAGGGTTAGAAAGCTCTTGGTTTTGATCATGCACTTTAAACAGAAATTAAAATGGCGACTAAACGGAAAATAATTTCATTAAACATGCATTCATAGTTCATGGTTTACAGCATTAAATACATGCTTCAACAAAAGTAAATGAAATCTTAAAAGAGAGAGAGAGAGAGGTAGAGAGAGTGGAGAGCGACGAGGCAGACACGGCGGTGGAGGAGGCTCCGTCGGCGGCTCGTCGTCTCCAGCGATTACAAGAGTGCCTAAAACTAGCTAGGAGAGGAGTGGAGTAGTTGCAAGTGGGAGAGGATGCCTTGAATGGTGGTAGAAGGGGATTTAAATAGAGTTAAGGGCTTCCTAAAAGAAGAATGTGCTTTA
Source organism: Thalassia testudinum (assembly GCA_037157565.1). NCBI lineage: Eukaryota > Viridiplantae > Streptophyta > Magnoliopsida > Alismatales > Hydrocharitaceae > Thalassia > Thalassia testudinum. The sequence goes on along the minus strand of JAZHRO010000035.1, from coordinate 51,231,911 downwards.
GCGACATCCAGAACGTCGCTAAAATCGCTTCCAGATACGTCGGTGAAGCCCTCCTGTCGCCGGTCAGCTGCCCGCCCCTCTCTCTCCAAGCGCGATCCGTGGACGTTGAATGAGAGCCGTCCGATCGAAGATCGGACGGCTGAGATCCTCCCGCGCCCGCGCTGAGATCGCGCCTCGGGCGCACGTGCGCGCGCGAGTTTCCGCCCGGCATGCGCGCGCACGTGGGAGCTCGGGAGCTATCATCGTGCCGCGTGGCGCGATCCTGGCCGCCCGCTGCTGATCGGGCGGCCCAATTTTGCTGCGCCCTTCACTCGCGCTTGATTTCCGCTCTGCGCAATTCGAACGTGCGTCGCTGCGATGCGGGCGTGCGCGGTAGCCGTTGCGCCACGCCCGCGCTTTGTCGCGGCAACAGCGGGCGAGCGCACGGATTTCGGCCATTCGATCGAAGATCAACGGCCGAGATTCATCCTTGGATGGCTTGAGGGCGTCCGAGCGGTGGGGCCGGGGCGGCGTGGCACTTTCTGGGCCGTTGATCTCCAGATCAACGGTCAGAATTTCTTGGGCCCATTGTGGGAGCTCCGGATGTCGGATTTGGCCGATCTTGAGTCCGTTGGACTTCGTTCGTCGTTTTGAATCCATCCGTGCGGTCCGATTGCTCATCTGAGGCCTGCTTTGACACATGCTTTACACAAATGGCCATTAATGTAGTTTATAAGCAATCTTGGTACTTGATGCATGCAATGCTCCTATTCTACTTTATGTTGTGCCATTTATTCTAAAGATGGGCCATATTCAACCTAATTACTACCCCCTTGCGTGGTGTTATCATACCCCCATGCTTACTCCTTTATAGTCCTTAGCAAGGTTTATTCTAGCCTTTATTTCTTTGGAGAATTCAAGAAGTAATTACTTAGGCACTTCGTTACTCGTCAATAAGAGGAAATATACGAAGATCTTAATCTACAAAGACTAAGCAGCGCCCGGGTGTCTTCCAAAATACGAATCGCCCGAATCCTTGCTTTGTATATATAACTATACATATGTATACGTATATATCTATATATGTCTTTTTAGAATTTTCAGAATTCAGTGTGGGTTGGTAACTTTTTACGGCTACCCAACCCACCCAAAACTCGGTCAAAACCCTAAGTGCTAAGCATCTTGGTGTGAATGTTGTGATAGACTCACTTAACGGTAATTGAGACAGACTTCGAGTTTCTACGCCCCTAGGTGACCGGAAAAGAAAATAAATTTTTGCCTGAAGGTGTATTTGTTCGATTGGTAGCTTTCTCCCTACGTTCATTTTACTTGGGGTCAACACAAGGATTTTCCAGTGTATATCTCCCCGGCTTGTACTACTTCCCCACTTCGTCCTTAGGTGTTTTGGTCTTTTTTTGTGCAATTATTGAGCTGGGCTCTGGACAACCGACCAATGGGCTGTTACCCACGATCACTTGCCAGCCATACTTGTGTGATGAAGTGTGGTTTATTTTCTTTTCTTTTCTTTTCTTTTCTTCTTCTTCTTCTTTTTTTTTTCGTAGGTGGCTTCCCTAATCTCAAATGTACCTAGAGGCAGCGAAAAAGAAATGGCCTGTGGCTGGGTTCTGGACAACCTGCCAATGGGCTGTTACCCACAACTTGTTAGCCATACCACCCTAGAGAGTTCATTAGCTACCCAATTTCTGTCAAAATCTCCGAGAAGTGAGTCTGTGCAAAAATGTGTGTAGATGCTTAGACTCAAAGTTTTCTTGAGTTAGAGGGTGAGTTGATAAGTCGTATACTTATTACCTTATTTATTAGGTGGATTAGAATAGCTTAAAGTTGCAAGGATTCGCTGCTAAATCCATATTTTAATGGACACCAGGGTTGATTAAGCCTGAAGGCCTGAAAAGTCTAAGTGTTTAAGTTCTTTTTGTATTATTTTCCACTATTGACAAATTTCTAATGCCTAAGTTTTTTCTTCCTAAATTCAAAATTTTTTTTAATCAATTAATTTATTCATTCAAACTGATTAATTAAGCTCAGGATTATGCAATTTACCATCCCCCCCCCATGCTTAAGTTGGACAATGTCCTCATTGGCAGATGCATGGATGCAGAAGCGTTCAAAAAGATAGTACCTGAGTGACGTAAACTACCAGATTAGTCTGAATCCGCGGGGTTGCCTCCAGGAAGCGCTGAGTTTAACGCCTCCTGCTGGGCGGTGCACAAACAGGAATGGCTTGGGTCAAGAAGATATGTTCAAAATTAACCAGACCCAAAATCAGAAGTCCACAGATGCGAATAAGGTTGTGGTGGAGTCCTGTTCCTAAGGGGCGGGAATTCTGTAACAGATATATCATGCATGCCCGTGTCAGATCCTCTCTTAGTTTGTGGGCATGCAAACAAGTTGCTGTGGACGAACGCACCCCAAATATGACATGCCAAACACTAAAGATGTAGGTCTTATATTCAGCTTGTGTCCCCATAAAACTGTAATCCATCGAAAGTGTATCGATTCCAGTGCATTCGGGTTGCGGGATTCTTATTCTGGTAGGGCAGGTAACAAAGTCCAGAGTTTCATACTGAGCCCTACAACCAAGAATGAGGCCTCTCTCCAAAGACGAATCCATCTCTTCCGCAACTATGGTTTCATCGCTCATTCCTTCCAAGCCCTTGATCTCAAGAATATTTTCTGCCACCTTCTCTGTATCAGATTCACCGTTTGGGGTTACATTAGAGGTAGGGTCAATTTCATCCTCTAGATCATATTCTTTCTCTCGGCCCTCCTCCAAATTTGTGATGGGGATTCCAACCTATTCATAATCAATTTCTTTGAGATTGTAACTCCATTCTCCATCTATGATGATGGCTGCTGCTCCCACCGGATTGCTTCTCTTGGGCCGATTGGATTCAGATTCCAAGGCCTCTCCCCTCACATTCTCAGTTTTCTCCTGATGTTTCCCCAAATTGTGTTCCAAGGAATCCTTACTGTCCTTATCCACTGAGCTGTCCAACTCCTGAGGGGTATCAATGGTGGACTGAACCAAATCAGGACGACTGGGTGTAGTCCAATTGATCATGGTAGGTCCTTGCTTTATGAGTGGCGTTGTGTGAACCATCTTTCTCTGGCCTTCTTTCCCCAATTGTTGGAACAAATCCATCATGGCCTGTTGCCCTTTAACCAATTCTTGATTCTGTCTGTGTAGTTCTAATTTGAGGTTATCAAGAATTGACATGGTGTCATTTGGTGTCCTTTGGATTTCCTCCTTGAGATCCTGGTTAAGAGAGTATGGTTGAGGTTGTGGATCAGAATCCATATTAGTGTTTAGGTTCTTGGGTGGGTCCTCTATTCTATCATGTTCAGGGTCCAGTTCTTCAAGAGGAACCATTCTCTGTTTGGTCCTACTCCAGAATAGTTGAGGTTCTAAGTCCTCCTCCCAGTCAGATTCTTCATCAGGGGACCAAATCAAAGGTTGATGATCCTGGGCTTGCCTAGATTTCTAATCATTTTCTGATTTCCATTTGTCTAGAACTCCTAATCCAAAGGTCAAGTAGGCAAGGTTGTTGAATTCAGATGACCTTTCTTGGTTATTATCCTGAGATGGGTAGGGTTCTTGGTGTTCTCCTAAAGTGTAGGTCCTATCACAGTAGAGCGGATCGGACCTAAATGAGGAGGCATCGTGAGGACAATCGAGATATGGAGCCCCATGATTTGAATCGTACCCTTGGGTGGCTATGTTGGTTGTATTCCAATAAGAGGTTGGTGCGGTTTGGTCGTAGTTGGGCCAAGAGGGATATTCAAGGTTGTACCTCCAACTTGGTGGTTGGTTAGCCCAAGTAGGCTGTGGGTATGGTCCACTTGGGTTAGCATACAAATCCTGTTGGGGGTAGTTTGGGTAAGATGGATAGGTATTGAAATCCATGGTTTGGAAGAAATGGAGGGATGTGGGAAGAACAGATGCGAGAGAGTTGTGTCCTCAACCAAGCAAACAAGCCTAGTCCTTATGGTGTATTCCTTAGAAGACCTAGAAATCTCACAAAGGTTGATTAAGTCCGTAAGCACTGGACTCCCCTTCCCGAGGTTAATCTGGCCAGGTTGATTACGAGGGGATTGCAGGGAAGGTTCTTCCTTTGGCTTGCGCCTCTGGTTCCATAGACCCCACAACCGCGGTCATTTGACACTGCCCCGCAGCCTAGTCACCAGATTCTACCAAGGGAATGAAAGCCAAGTGCCTAGCGAACAAAACCTCACCTTTTGAGACTTAACTCAGTCCTGCCTAGGGCACGTCTACTCATTTTTAAAGGGCTAGGATAGTGCTTGTGCTTAGGGTGATGTGATGAGGCATTGATTGGGGTGGTGCCTCTTAATTTTCCACTTTCAAAGTGTGTGCTTCTAGGAAAACATGGTTTTCAAGCAAGGATTTGTTTAGGATGTGGTGTCTTTTAGTGTTTCATCCTTACTTTAGTACTTTTTAGGGTTGACGTGTCTTAATGTTTTCAAACAAGTTTCAGTGGGTACGTCAAGTTATGCACACAATTTGATGAAAGTAGATTTCCTTTTTCTTCTGTAGAGGCTCTAAAACCCTAGTGTACTCATCCTAATGATCATGCAGCTTCTATTAGATGAGTCAGTTTTAGGGTTGAGTGGTGCGGCTCAGGTCAACTCATGGTGGCTTCACAAACACCACTCAAGAAAGAAAAGAACACTCCAAGAATTTATTCAGCATATTAGAGTGTACATTTTTTTTGTAGGGTGATGTGTTAAGAATGTGGGTCAAGCAATCATTCACCACGCCAATTTTTTTAGTTTTTTTACAATTTTTTTAGCTTTTTCACGCAAGCAAACAATGAGCGAGAGGGTACTCACTTTCGGTCCTCGAGGTCCCTACTCCCTTGCTACCGTCGTGGAATGCGTCGCTTCGCCGTCCATGCGCCGAATTCCTGCAACCGTCAAGTAAAAAGGAAAATAGGGCATTAGACGATGTGAGAATGAATGTGGAATGGAGGTGATAAAACAAATCCGTTGCCTCCCCGGCAACGGCGCCAAAAACTGACGTGCCTTCGTGCGTGTGTGTTAAGAGGTGTCGTTATAGTTGCACTTGATACGTCGGTTTTAAAAGAAGTAAACGGAGGTGAGTCCGAGTGTCGATCTCAGGGAGGCGTGGAAATCGGGTTTTGTTTACCACTTGTTGTCACGAAAAAGGCGGAGTTTTGCTTGCGAAAGAGACGGTTTTGAAAAGCGAGAGATAGAGAGAGTTTAGGGTTAGAAAGCTCTTGGTTTTGATCATGCACTTTAAACAGAAATTAAAATGGCGACTAAATGGAAAATAATTTCATTAAACATGCATTCATAGTTCATGGTTTACAACATTAAATACATGCTTCAACAAAAGTAAATGAAAGCTTAAAAGAGAGAGAGAGAGAGGTAGAGAGAGTGGAGAGTGACGAGGCAGCCACAGCGGTGGAGGAGGCTCAGTCGGTGGCTCGTCATCTCCGGCGATTACAAGAGTGCCTAAAACTAGCTAGGAGAGGAGTGGAGTAGTTGCAAGTGGGAGAGGATGCCTTGAATGGTGGTAGAAGGGGATTTAAATAGAGTTAAGGGCTTCCTAAAAGAAGAATGTGCTTTAGCGACATCCAGAACGTCGCTAAAACCGCTTCCAGATACGTCGGTGAAGCCCTCCTGTCGCCGGTCAGCTGCCCGCCCCTCTCTCTCTCCAAGCGCGATCCGTGGATGTTGAACGAGAGCCGTCCGATCGAAGATTGGACGGCTGAGATCCTCCCACGCCCGCGTTGAGATCGCGCCTCGGGCGGCGTGCGCACGCGCATTTTCGCCCACCGTGCGCGCGCGCATGGGCGCTCGGGAGCTGTCATCGCGCCGCGTGGCGCAATCCTGGCCGCCCGCTGCTGATCGGGCGGCCCAATTTTGCTGCGCCCTTCGCTCACGCTTGATTTCCGCTCCGCGCGATTCGAACGCGCGTCGCTGCGATGCGGGCGTGCGCGCTAGCCGTTGCGCCACGCCCGCGCTTTGTCGCGGCGACAGCGGGCGAGCGCGTGGATTTCGGCCGTTCGATCGAAGATCAACGGCCGAGATTCGTACTTGGATGGCTTGAGGGCGTCCGAGCGGTGGGGCCGGGGCGACGTGGCGCTTTCTGGGCCGTTGATCTCCAGATCAACGGTTAGAATTTCTTGGGCCCATTGTGGGAGCTCCGGATGTCGGATTTGGCCGATCTTGAGTCCGTTGGACTCCGTTCGTCGTTCTGAATCCATCCGTGCGGTCCGATTGCTCATCTGAGGCCTGCTTTGACACATGCTTTACACAAATGGCCATTAATGCAGTTTATAAGCAATCTTGGTACTTGATGCATGCAATGCTCCTATTCTACTTTATGTTGTGCCTTTTATTCTAAAGATGGGCATATTCAACCTAATTACTACCCCCTTGCGTGGTGTTATCACGCTCATAGTGGCATAAAAGGAAAAGGTGACCCGGACCCCTCGCCTAGTACGCGAGGGGTCAGATCCCTTTATTCACTGCCTTCACTCCTCGGCTACGCACATGCCACGCTGCCCTAGTCCCGGGTATCCATGTACCCGATTGCCTGAATACTTGCCTGATTGAGAGAAAGAGAAGAGGAGGAAAGGAGAGAAAGAGAGTGCAGGGAAAGGGGGTTTTGCTCCTGAAAGCCCCCAACACTTAGCCAAAATTCTTAAGTTTCCTCCCTTATGCTTGAAGAGAAAAGAGCCTAAGGTAGGAGAAAGAAAAGAAGAAGCCAAGGAGAGAAATGAAAGGAAGAAGAGGAGCAGCTAAAGAAGAAGCCAAGAAGAAAAGTGCCCTCTTTGCGGTTAAGCCCTCTTGTCGGTTAAGCCATCTGACTGAAGTTCCAACCGTCTGATCTCTAATAGGGAGTGCACTGTGCACTCAATTTACGTGGTATTTGGTTGACTAATACTATTGCATTATTTAGTATAATTGTAATATGGTAATTTGGTGATTCAAATCACCATTTTACCCTAATCTTTTTGGCTACATTGACTCTTACTTCTATATTTATATTATTTGTGCTTTAGCTTTCCATTATATTGCTATATTGTGCTTGGAATTGCAATCTTGAGTATTAAATTGCTAATTGCTCCCTGTGTTCAACCTCAGATCTCATTCGAATATAAATTCTATTTGTTTTTCGCCCTTTATCGGCTATACTATATGCATTACTTCCTAAAACATCGATTTAGAGCAATAAACACACACTAACTAATACAAGATAAAATAAAGATAGAAGAAGGGGAATCCTCTGTAGAAGTCTGGATGGCCCTTGCTCCAAGTGTGGTTGCCCACACTTAAAAGTGTGCTCCTTGACTTCTTCTTGATGTAAACCTCCTCCAAGCTCTCTCCTCAAGGTGGGAGTCAACCACCTTAAGGTCCTCCTTTGCTTGGCCGTCCTCTCTATGTAGAAGATCTCCTCCTTGGTGTGGCACAAGGGAGAGGAAGGAGAGGATGAAGGCACCAATGGGGCAGGTAGGTTTCCCCCTTGATCTTCTTCTCTTCTTCTTCTACCTTGGTGTGAAAATATGGCTATGGTGGAACCTAACTAATGGAGAGGATGGGTGTGTGGTGGTGGTTAAGGGGGATATTAATAGGAAGGGCGAGGGGTTGGCGTGCCCCTTTGATTGGATGGTTATGATGGCTAGACGGGGGTGGTTGGTGGATCCTATGGCTAAGGCTATTTGATGCCAACTTAACGGTGTAAAGGGGGGTAGTTGTAGGTGGTGTTGGTGGCTTTTGGTGGTGGAGAGACACCACAAATTGGCACCAAAGAGGAGGGTTCTAGAAGGGCTTAGATGGCATCAACTTATGGATGGTTAGGATGGGTTTAAAGGGAGATGTGTGGTGGAGATGAGGGAGGCTTTGGAGGGAAAGTTGGCATGGAGGTTAGGGTTAGTTCTGGGTAGGTTTGACACCATTTTAGAGGTGACTCTTGGTGGTGTTAGTGGGGTGAAGGGATGTGGTTAGGTTGGCACCAAAAGGGATTAGGAATAGGAGCTTAGGTGGACTAGGTTTAGGGTTATTTGGTGGAGCTTAAGTAGGTGGGTTTTAGGGTTATGTAGGGATGCCAAGGAGGAAGCTAGTGTTTTAGAGGTAAGGAGCTGGAGGGAGCTATCTTGAGCTACCTTGGAGTTGATGGTAGCTGAAGAGAACCACAAGGAGCTACCTTAACTAGCTTAGCTTGCTAGTTCTTTGCTAGCTACTAAGCCAAGCTAAGATGAGTTGGCTTCTGCTGATATGAGCTGAGGTGGGCTGGGTCTGGTCTTGCTTGAGATTCGCTAACTAGCTGGAGTAGCTAGCTAAGGGCAAGTAGATCGGCTCAACTAAGTTGAGCTGAGTTGTGCCTCCGGAAGCTGGACTTAAGCTGGACTGAGTTGGTTAAGGTCATCTTCAGTTGACTAGGTCCAGCTAGTTGATGGCAGTAGCTAGTCCTAGTCAGGTTGAGCTTCCAGTGAATTGTTCTAAGCTGGAGGAGCTGGAATAGAGTTGGGATCAACTATCTTGAGCTAGTTTGAGTTGCCATCCAGCTAGGGTGTGCTGAATGGAGTCGAGGTGAACTAGTTAGAGCTACCATTCAACTGAGATGAGCTGAATGGAGCTAAGGATGAGTTGATCCAACTGGGATGAGTTCGATCTAGTTGGGATCCAACTGATAGGAGCTTCTTCTTCATCTTCTGCCTTCATAGGTGCCAAGGTATGCAGGATCTGACTTTCTATCTATCCCTACACTCAAGTAAATGTATCAAAAAGGCAATAAAATGCAATGCATGTCTATCCTAAGTAAATGCCTAAATGCATCCCAAAAACCCATTTGCGGAGTTAAAACCCTAAGAGGTAGATCTATTTTAGGACATAAGAATGATGATAAACTAACATTTATTACACTGACATGCTTATCTTTCGCTAGTCTCTTAGCAAAACTAAATTCACAAAATGGATTTCGGCAAAGACTAATTTTTTACTTTTAAGGGGAAAAAGATCATGGGACTTTGGTTGATTGAAAACATGAAAGGCACATGATTTGTTAAAGATAAAACGTTCGGATTCGTCTTTGGATCCAAAAATTAGATGAATTGGGATTAATGTATCCTTCAAAAATTCATAGGTTAACTCATTGTTAATTCAAATTACTCAAAATTATCTTGTAGTTAGGATTTCCTTGGATCTTGAATCTGACTCGCAACTTGCATAATCTTTTAAAATCTTGTGTCGGTGCTTTGTGAATGACAACATTTATAAGGATATTTATAAGGTTGTGTTTTTTTTTAAACTTTCTTTTCTCTCCCCCATGCTTACTCATAGCTTAATCCTACAACAGATGTGTCAGGATCATCATTTTTGTTACCAATCCTCGAGGGGGCTCTGGCGCCAGCACTTCGAGATAGTACTATCCAAGACACCACTCAGGTGCTCACAACCCCAAAACACAATGTGGTGTAAAGGGGTGCTCCAAGTAAATTCAAGCTCTTACTTTGACGCTATGGGTAGGGCACCGTCCATGACACTTAAGCCGCAAAATTATGCCTTAATGCTCCATCTAAAGATATGGAATAGAGATATAGAGTAGCGCCAAGGCGTTAACATGTTAACATCGCATCCTCAAAGAACGCATTTTCCTCCTCGGCGATGGGAACTCAAACCAATCATCTGCTTCAGATTTTACTAAGACTAATCAAGGGGGTTTTTCTAATTTCTAATTATTTTTAGGTGTTGACTGTGTGTGAAATTTGACATAAGAATTTTGCAAGAGACGCATGATTTCTGGTAGGAAACTAAGCAAAGTAATTTCCAGGTCACAAAAAGAAATCAAGTCACCTAAATCATCATGAGTTCAAGTGGAATTTAGGGAAAGATATTTGATCTAGTCTAAAAAATAGACCTAGAAATTCTAACAGTCAAATCTGCATCCTAGTCCCTGATGGTAATGCCATCATTCATCATAACTAACTTGAATTACTTGAAATCAAGAGATAAATGCTCCTAAATGATCACTTGAGGACAATAATTCTACTCTAATATGTTCTGAGAAGATGATAAAATAGGGTTAATTTTGTTGTTTTGACATCACATTAGGAAAGAAAATTAATCATGGGGTTACCGAGGGGTTAATTAGAGGTCAATTGAGCATTAAAGTCCATGAAGTGGGTCCACACTGACAGAAGCAGGGTTTCACGCATTTCGAGAACCAAAATAGTACACAAACCTTGATTATGAGCCACTCTTAAATTAGAAAGGATTTGGTCAGGATAAAATTCATCTAAACCTCTTAAAATTCATAGAAAAATATTCTAAGAGGTTTAGTACCTTTGGTTTAACCATCTGAACCCATTTTGACATAGAATAGAGTTTTAGATGGGAATTTACCATGATTTGGGCTTCTGTGCAATTTACTTGTCAAATGTGGTCAAAACTTAAATACAAATTCACCATTAGATTCCTTGGGTCAAAATTAGGTTAACACCAAAATTTGGGCCCAATCAGAGTCCATATTGACCTAGTTTGCAATTCTATCCCTAAAATCTCTATTCTTCACAGTTAAGCCCTAGGTTTCGATTTTATTGCATCCCGACCTCTATCTTTTGTCGTCATCCTCACAAATAGGTCCCTCTGCCATCATCTTCCTCTTGATAGGGATAGAAACCTGGAAACCCAACTTGCATCATTTAATCAAGCAATTTGATTCAAGATTCTTCAATAAAAAATCATAAGATTTGGGAAGCATGTTCCTAAGATCTTAGCCGATCAACCATACCCTATCTTTAGATCAATCATGGTCATCTCATTCACCGGTGAACACAAGTTTCCAAACCCATAAAAAAACTTCAGGGCAAGGTAGAATTTGCCTTGTTTGCTCGCAAATTGAGAGGAGAAGCTCTCTATAAGTAGGGTCGCAACTACCCAAGCCAATTTGGTCTCGTTTCTGGTGTGCAAATCCCTCCTGCTTCTTCTTCCTCCACCGCCATTGACGATGACCTGGAGCTTCTTCAAACCTCTTCTTCAGCCGCTCCCATGTACAATAGGAAGAGGGCTTCTCCTCAACACCTCATTGTCATGCTTCTGGACAAAGAAGATGACCCAATTACCCCTTTGTCGGCTCCATCCTCACCTCCTCATCCTCAGCTCTGGCATAACTCCGGCGAGCTTCCTTGAGCCTCCGTTCTTCCAATTATTTTAGGGCTCCCACTTGACGTGCGCTCGTGCGTGTGTGTTAAGAAGTTTCATTATAGTCGCACTTGCAACGTCGGTTTTAAAGTAATGAAACGGAGGTGAGTCCGAGTGTCGATCTCAGGGAGGCATGAAAATCGGATTTTTCTTATCACTTGTTGTCACAGAAATTGCGGAGTTTTGCTTGCGAAAGGTGTGGTTGAAAAGCGAGAGAGAGATAGAGAGAGAGAGGGGGAGAGATTAGGGTTAGAGTTGTTTCTTGCTTGATCATGCAACTTAAACAGGAAATAAAGTAAACACTGAACGGAAAGTAACTTCATTCATCATGCAGCTTTAGTTCACAGCTTACAATATTAGATACATGCTTAAACATAAGTAAAGGAAAGCTTAAAAGAGAGGAAGAGAGAGAGAGAGAGGGGGAGAGCGGCGAGGCAGCCACGGCGGTGGAGAAGGTTCCATCGGCGGCTCGTCATCTCCGACGATTACAAGAGGGCCTAAAGCTAGCTAAGAGAGGGGTAGAGTAGTTGCAAGGGAAGTGAATGTCTTGAATGAGTGGTTGGAGGGGCTTTAAATAGGGAGAAGGGCTTTCTAAAAGAAGAAGGGATTTTAGCGACGTCCGGGACGTTGCTAAAACCCTTCCAAAAGCGTCGGTGAAGCCCTCCAGCCCACCGGTCACACGCCCGCGCCGTTCTTCTTCGCTCTCATTCTGTGGCCGCTGTGTGAGAGCCATTCGATCGAAGATCGGACGACTGAGATCCTCCCTTGTGCGTGCTTGGATTGCGCCTCAGGCGTGCGTGCGCGTGGGCATCGTCGCCCGGCGTGAGTAAGCATGTGGGCACTCGCTGTCTGAGGGTGCGTCGTGTGGCGCGATCTCGGCCGCCCGCTGCTGATCGGGTGGCCCAATTTTGCCGTGCGCTTCTTCGTCTTCAATTCCTTGCACCGCGCAGCTCGAACCCACGTTGCGTGTGTGCAGGCGTGCACGCAAACCGCTGGGCCACTCCGCTACTTTGTCGTGGATATAGCGGCGAGCACGCGGTTCTCGACCGTCCGATCGAAGATCGACGGTCGAGATTTGATCCCAGCTGAAAGAAGAAGCGGCACGCGGTGAGCGGGGGGGTGGGGTGGGCGACGTGGAGCAACGAGGGCCGTTGATCATCAGATCAACGGTCAGAACTTCTTGGGCCCATTGTAGGAGCTCCAGATGTCAGATTTGGCCGATCTTGAGTTCGTTGGACTCCGTTCATCGTTCTAAATCCATCCGTGTGGTCCGATTGCTCATCTGAGGCCTGCTTTGACAAGTGCTTACACATATGTCCATTAATATAGTTTTATAAGCAATCTAGGTATATGATGCATGCAATGCTCCCACTCTAATTATGTTGTGCCTTTTATTCTTAAGATGAACCATATTTAACAGAATTATCACCCCCATGTGCAGTGTTATCTTACCCCCATGCTTACTCCTTGCTAGTCCCTAGCAAGTTTTATTCTAGCCTTTATTTTCTTTCAGAATTTAAGAAGTAATTGCTTAGACACTTCGTCACTTGTCAATAGGAGGAAATATACCAAGATCTTAATCTACAAAGACTAAGCAGTGCTCGGGTGTTTGCCAAAATACGAATCGCCTGAATGTATATAACTATACATATGTATATGTATATATATATATTTAGAATTTTTTTGGAATTTAGCATGGGTTGGTAACTTTTTACGGCTACCCAACCCACCCAAAACTCGGTCAAAACCCTAAGTGCTAAGCATCTTGGTGTGAAGATTGTGATAGACTCACTCAACGGTAATTCAGACAGACTTCGGGTCTACGCCCCTAGGTGACCGGAAGAGGAAATATATTTGCCTGAAGGTGTATTTGTTCGATTGGTAGCTTTCTCCCTACGTTTGTTTTAATTGGGATCAACATAAGGATTTTTCCAGTGTATATCTCCCCGGCTTGTACTACTTCCCCGCTTCTTCCTTAAGTGTTTTGGTTCTTTTTGTGCAGTTATTGAGCTGGGCTCTGGACAACCGACCAATGGGTTGTTACCCATGATCACTTGCCAGCCATACTCATGTGGTGAAGTATGGTTTATTTTCTTTTCTTCTCCTTTTTTTTTTTTCGTAGGTGGCTTCCTTGATCTCAAATGCACCTACAGGTAATGAAGAAGAAATGGTCCCGTGGCTGGGTTTTGGACAACCTGCCGATGAGCTGTTACCCACGACAACTTGCCAGCCATACCATCCTAGAGAGTTCATTAGCTACCCAATTTCTGTGAAAATCTCCGAGGAGCGAGTCTGTGTAAAAATGTGTGCAGATGCTTAGACTCAAAGTTTTTCTGAGTTAGAGGGTGAGTTGATAAGTCGTATACTTATCACCTTATTTAGTAGATGGATTAGAATAGTTTAAGGTTGCAAGGATTAGAAGCTAAATCCATATTTTAACGGACACCAGGGCTGATTAAGCCTGAAGGCCTGAAAAGTATAAGTGTTTAAGTTCTTTTTGTATTATTTTCCACTATTGACAAGTTTCTAATGCCTAAGTTCCTTCCTAAATTCTTTTTTTTTTATTCAGACTGATTAAATGAGCTCAGGATTGTGCAATTTACCACCCCCCCATGCTTAAGTTGGACAATGTCCTCATTGGCAAATACATGGATGCATAGGGGTTCAAAAAGATAGTACCTGAGTGACGTAAAATACCAGATCAGTCTGAATCCTCTAGGTTGCCTGCCAGGAAGTGCTGAGTTTAGTGCCTCCAGTTGGGCGGTGCTTCGTGTCATCCCTCAACGAGGGTGACACTCTCCTTTGGGGGAACCTGGGCTAGGAAGTGCTTCAATCTTTGATCATTAACTATAAAAGTGTGCCCAGTGTTAGGATCAGCGATTTCAACCGCCCCATTAGAGTAAGGCTTAACCACCCGAAATGGTCCTATCCATTTGGACCTGAGTTTCCCCGGGAAGAGTTTTAGGCAGGCGTCAAACAGCCAGACTTGTTGGTTAGGTTTAAAGGTTTTTCTATGAATGAGTCGGTCGTGGACGGCTTTCATTTTCTCCTTATACAGTCGACTATTTTCAAAAGCGTCCCGACAAATTTCTTTGAGCTCAGATAATTGGAGCATCCTCTATGCACCGGCTAACTGGGAATCCATGTTACATTGCTTGACAGCCCAGTAAGCCCGGTGTTCCAATTTGACAGGAAGATGGCAGGCTTTGCCAAAGACCAGGCGATAAGGCGACATGCCTATCAGGGTCTTGAAAGCGGTCCTGTATGCCCACAGTGCATCATCTAGTCGTGTGGACCAATTTTTCCTGTCAGGTCTCACAGTCTTCTGTAAAATGTTCTTGATTTGTCTATTTGAGACCTCGGTCCGCCCGTTTGTTTGCGGATGATACGGGGTAGCAATGCGGTGGTTCACCCCGTATTTTCTAAGTAGGGCACAGAATTGGGAATGGATAAAATGGCTTCCACCATCACTGATCATAGCCTTGGGTATTCCAAACTAGGAAAAGATGTTCTGCTTAACAAAGTCCATGACAGTCCTGTGATAGCATCGGCGGGTGGTGACGGCTTCAATCCATTTAGAAACATAGTCTACTGAGACTAGGATGTACTCGAAGCTGTTGGATGGTGGAAAGGGGCCCATAAAATCGATACCCCAAACATCGAAGATTTCGACAATCAAAATGGGCTGGAGGGGCATCATATCTTTCTTGGTCATGGTCCCCAGCATTTGGCAGTGTGAGTAAGTCTTGGCAAAGTTGTGTGCATCCTTAAATAGGGATGGCCTGTAAAATCCAGACTACAGTACCTTTGCAGCCGTTTTCTTTCTAGAGAAGTGGCCACCACAAGCCTGGTCATGACAGAAGGAAAGCACACTCTGAACTTCGTTCTCGGGGATACACCTCCTAATGATCTGGTCGGCGCAGAGGCGAAATAGCAAGGGATCATCCCAGAAATAGTGCTTGGCCTCAGCCAAGAACCTGTCCCGTTGCTGTCTGGAACAGCTATGCGGGGTTTGTCCTACAGCTAGGTAGTTGACGTAGTCAACATACCATGGCAGTCTCTTGTCTTGCACAGCCAGAATGTGTTCATCGGGGAAGGCATCGGATAGAGGTAGGGAGGGTCCAATGTGGTCTGGATGAAGTCTAAACAAGTGGTTAGCCACCACATTCTTTGATCCGGCCTTGTCATGGATTTCTAGGTCGAATTCCTGCAACAGCAGGATCCACCTGATGAGCCTGGGCTTTGCATCCTTCTTGGCCAATAGGTGCCGGATGGCTGAATGGTCAGTGTAAATAGTCACGTGGGATGCCAGCAAGTACGATCGGAACTTTTCAAGTCCAAAGACTACAGTGAGCAACTCTTTCTCTGTAACCGTATAATTTCGTTGGGCCTCGTCCAATGTTTTGCTCGCGTAGTAGATCTCCACGGGCTTATTGTCTTGCCTTTGTCCTAGGACAGTGCCTATGGAAAAATCTGATGCATCACACATAATCTCAAAGTCCTAGGACCAGTCCGGGGGCTGAAGTACAGGTGCTGTGGAGACTAAGTCCTGAAGGGTGTGATAAGCCTGGATGCAATCAGAAGACATGTGGAATATGGCGTCGTTGGCTAGAAGGTCGGTAAAGGCTCTGAAAAGCTTGGAAAAGTCTTTAATGAACCTTCGGTAGAAGCCAACATGTCCCAGAAATGAACGAATCTGTCGGATCGAGCCAGGTGGGGGGAGTTTGGAAATCAAATCAACCTTAGCCCGATCTACCTCAATGCCCCTATGCGATATGATGTGACTGAGGATAATTTCTTCTTGAACCATAAAATGGCTGTTTTCCCAACTTAACACCAGATTAACCTCGATACATCATTTCAGGATTTTCTCCAAGTTGCTCAGATAATGGTCTAATGAATTCTCGAATACAAAGAAATCATCCATAAAAACCTCTAAGTATTCACCCCCCATTTTTGAAAAAATGGCTAGCATGCAACGCTGGAAGGTTGTAGGTGTGTTGCATAACCCGAACGACATTCGATGGAATGCAAACGTGCCATACGGGCAAGTGAATGTGGTCTTTTCTTGATCCTCCAGAGCAATTGCGACTTGGTTATATCCTGAATATCCATCCAGGAAGCAAAAATACTTTTGCCCTGCCAATCTTTCAGGGATTTGGTCAATGAATGGTAAGGGGAAATGATCCTTCTTAGTGGCTTCATTGAGCTTCCTATAATAAATACACACCCGCCATGCGGTGGTGGTGCGGGTGGGGATGGATTCGCCATGATCATTGGTGATAACGGTGAGCCCAGCTTTCTTTGGAACCACTTGAGTGGGGCTCACCCAGGGGCTATCGGAGATAGGATAGATGATGTCGGCGTCAAGCCATTTGATAATTTCTTTCTTAACGACCTCTCGCATGTTTGGGTTTAAACGTCTTTGCATCTGGCTGGAGGGTCGTGCCCCGTCTTCTAGGTAAATCTTATGGGTGAAATAGGTGGGGCTAATTCCTCTTAAGTCAGAAATGGTCCAACTAATGGTGGCTCGATGTTCTGAAAGGGTTGCGGTCAACCTGAGTTCCTGATCCTTGGTTAGATGAGAATTAATAATCACCGGGAAGGTCTGGTCAGGTCCCAGGAAGACATACTTGAGATTCTCGGGCAATGGCTTAAGTTCAGGTGCGGGTGGAACCATAGTTGATGGAACGGGAAAAGGCGGGAGTTGATCAACATCGATCTCCTTAAATGGTGTTGTGTGATGGTAATCAGCCTTACAGAGGTCCACGGGTAGTGATGGTGACGGGTCAGAACAGTCATTACGGGTTTGGCGATTTGAGACAGAACTAAGGGTGTGGCATTCCTCGACCAGAGTTTACACGGGATCGTGTTCCTCAACGCAATCGCAATCAAAAGACTTTGTTGCCCGGAAGATATCCAATTGCATTTTCCTGTCCCTGAAGGCGATTTCCATACATCCCATGTCACAATCAATGTTTGCCTTAGCCGTAGCTAAGAAAGGTCGGCCTAAGATTATGGGTGCGTTCTGTAATTTTTCAGGGACTTCCATGTCGAGCACCAAGAAGTCTACCAGGAAATAGAAGTCCTTGACCCGTACAATCACGTCCTCGACAACCCCCTTTGGGGTTTTCACTAATTTATCAGCCAGCTGGATGGTGACAGGGGTTGGTGTCAACTCTCTGAAACCAAATTGGTGGTACAGGGTTGTTGGAATCAGATTGATAGAAGCACCTAAGTCCAGGAGCGCTCTATCAAATGTCATGTCCTCGATATTGCAGGAAATCAGGGGTGCTCCTGGGTCAGTTCACTTGAGTGGAAGGTTGCTTGATATTACGGAACTTGCTTGTTCGGAGAGCACAACCTTCCTAGGTGCTTGAGGTCTTGACTTAC
Organism: Thalassia testudinum; assembly: GCA_037157565.1. Classification (NCBI taxonomy): domain Eukaryota; kingdom Viridiplantae; phylum Streptophyta; class Magnoliopsida; order Alismatales; family Hydrocharitaceae; genus Thalassia; species Thalassia testudinum. Next base: position 51,214,331 of record JAZHRO010000035.1, on the reverse strand, counting down.
GTTTAGGTGTACAGGCATCCTTTAAAAACTTGGCGTAAGTCGAGATGTGCTTAACAGCTTCGAGGAGTGGAATATTAATCTGTACTTGCTTAGAGATCTCCAAAAGTTGCTCAGTTTCCACAACGTTCTTCTTTTTCTTGATTATTTCCAAGGCCTCAGGGTAGGGTGTCTGAATGTGGATCGGGTCTATTTCTGGGTCCTTGGTTGGTGCCTCTTCTGAGTCGAGTATTTCAGCGGGTGAAGTATCGGGGAGAGTCGGCCATTTGGGATCTTGGGTTTTGGTGCCTCTTCTCAAGGTCACCGCATTCGCAGAGGCATTAGGACCATGGGTTGATCCTTGAGAAGACGAGAATGAAGAAGCACCAAACCCAGGGGGTGTTTGTGGGGCTGGTTGGACCATGTGAGCCTACCTGGGATTGCCTTGGAACCCTTGCGAATTAGGGCCTCTGTTAATTATGTTTCACGGGTTCGATTGTGGCTTGGAAGGTAGGGATCCTTGTTGCTTACAGTCCAAGAGTTGACTTAACTGTCCCTTTACCAAGGCCATTTCCTCCTGATGTTTCTGGTTCATGTCAGCCATCATCTTTATTAGGGTGTCCATTTGGTTTTGTGGGGGAGGGGCTGCCCTATTCTGATTATATTAGGGTCTAACTAGTGGTCCTTGCTGATAGGGGGCAGGTGTGGCTGCTGGTTTGGCCTGGGCTGGTTTTGGAATTGCGGTGGTTTCTGGTTTGTTCAACCAAAGTTGGGGTGGTTACGCCAGCCAGTGTTGTAAGTGTTGGGGAAAGGGTCAGGTTTCGCATAACCTTGGACAGCTTGTACATCTTCAAGGATAGCCGATGTTGATGAAGAGGGAAGAGAGTAATCAAGGGTTGAGGGAGCAAAGGTCCCTCCCTGGAACGTGGTCAGGGGTTGTTCCAGGTTCAGTTGGGTTAGGGGTTGGACAAGGTCAACATTATGTGCTTCCTTTGCTAGGGAGAAGGTCTGTAAGGGGTTCCTGGTTTGGTTCAGTTGCTCATCAATCTTTTTGTCCACTAATTCCATCCGATCTAATTTCTTGGCAATGATGTCCATGTCAATCATTCCAGAATTTGCTTGTACCTCATAAATCCCACCACGGGGTTGACTGGATCTATTGAATTGGGTCATGGAGGCATTGTTGAGCGAATTCTCGCTCATAGACTCAAAGAGCTCAAACGTGCTCTCCTCGTCCTTGTTCAGGAAGTTCCCCCCGCATGAGGCATCGACAAAGTTCCGTAGGTTGCTGTCCAGACCGTGATAGAAAATCTAGGCCAATTGCCACCTTGGTACTTCGTGGTGTGGGCATTTCCTTAAGAGTTCATTGAATCTTTCCCACGCCTCATGGAACTGTTCCCCACCCTGGAGTGTAAAGGTAGTAATAGCTCTTCTGAGGGCATTGGTCTTTCCTATGGGGAAGAATTTCTTTAAAAATTCATGCCTCAGTTTTTCCCAGGTGGTGATGGGTCTACCTAGGGTTCTAAGCCAATGAGAAGCCTTGTCCCTTATCGAGAAGGGAAACATCTTGATTAGAATAATGTCAAGGCTAATGTTCTTAGGTTTCACAGTTCGTGCTATGCAGTCGAGATCCTCTAGATGCTGGAAGGGGTCCTCATTTGAGCTTCCATGAAAGTGGCTCTGGATCAGACTTAAGACATTCGATTTCAGCTCAAAATCATCTCCCCCTTCAGGGATCCTAAGGTGTGGCTCGACTCTAATAGCAGAGGGGTCATAGAAATCGCGGAGGGACCTCGGTTGATCATGAAATGGTGGTACATCTAGTGGTGGTTGCCCTTGTACGCCTTGGAAAGGTGGTGGTTGTTCTTGTGGGTTTTGTAACCGGTGTATGGCTTGCATGATGGTGTGGATTTGTTGTTGCTGAAGCCGGTGGTTTGCATTAATTTGGGGTTGGATGATAGCCATTGTGTTTGGTGGGGGTTGATCCTCAGCCTCATCTACCCTAGGTTCAACCATGTTTCTAACAGAATCACGTCGCCTAGATTCCTATCCTAAAACAAACAACTCGGGATGTAGTGAGCGTCTCCCGTGCATACACTAGAGAAGAACAGGAGGGGATGCGGAGAGCGACAGATGAGAGAATTGTGTTCAATCAAGCAAACAAGCCTAGTCCTTATGGGGTATTCCTTAGGAGACCTAGAAATCTCACAAAGGGTGATTAAGTACGTAAGCACTGGACTCCCCTTCCCAAGGCTAATTTGCCCATGTTGATTACGAGGGAATTGCAGGGAAGGTTCTTCCTTTGGCTTGCGCCTCCGGTTCCGTAGACCCCACAACTGCAGTCGTTTGACACTGCCCCGCAGCCTAGTCACCAGATTCTACCAAGGGAATGAAAGCCAAGTGCCCAGCGAACAAAACCTTGCCTTTCGAGACTTAACTCTGTCCTGCCTAGGGCACGTCTACTCAGTTTTAAAGGGCTAGGATAGTGCTTGTGCTAGGGTTATGTGATGAGGCATTGATTTGGGGTGGTGCCTCTTAATTTTCCACTTTCAATGTGTGTGCTTCTATCAAAACATGGTTTTCAAGCAAGGATTTTTAAGATGTGGTGTCTTTAAGTGTTTCATCCTTACTTTAGTGTCTTTTAGGGTTGACGTGTCTCAATGTTTTTAGGCAAGTTTCAGTGGGCACGTCAAGCTCTGCACATAATTCGGTGAAAGTAGATTTCCTTTTATTCTGTAGAGGCTCTAAAACCCTAATGTACTCATCCTAATGATCATGCAGCTTTTATTGGATGAGTCGATTTTAGGGTTGAGTGGTGCGGCCCAAGTCAATCAACGGTGGCTTCGCAAACACCACTCAAAAAGTGAAAAGAACACTCCAAGAATTTATTCAGAATGTTAGAGTGTACATTTTTTGTGGGGTGATGTGTTAAGGATGTGGGTCAAGCAATCATACACCACGCCAATTTTTTTCAATTTTTAAAATTTGTTTTTTAGTTTTTCACGCAAGCAAACAATCATGAGTGAAGAATTACTCACTATCGGTCCTTATTGCGCCTACTCCCTTGTTACTGTCGTGGGATGCGTCGCTTCACCGTCCAAGCGCCGAATTCCTGCAACCATCAAGTAAAAAGGAAAATAGGGCATTAGACAATGTGACAATGGATGTGGAATGGAAGTGACAAAACAAATCCGTTGCCTCCCCGGCAATGACGCCAAAAACTGACGTGCACTCGTGCGTGTGTGTTAAGAAGTGCCGCTATAGTCACACTTACAACGTCGGTTTTAAAGTAAAGAAATGGAGGTGAGTCCGAGTGTTGATCTCAGGGAGGCGTGAAAATCGAATTTTTCTTATCACTTGTCACGGAAATTGTGGAGTTTTGCTTGCGAAAGGTGTGGTTGAAAAGCAAGAGAGATATAGAGGGAGAGGGAGAGATTAGGGTAGAGTTGTTTCTTGCTTGATCATGCAACTTAAACAGGAAATAAAGTAAACACTGAATGGAAAGTAACTTCATTCATCATGCAGCTTTAGTTCACAGCTTACAATATTAGATACATGCTTAAACATAAGTAAAGGAAAGCTTAAAAGAGAGGAAGAGAGAGAGGGGGGAGAGCGGCGAGGCAGCCACGGCGGTGGAGAAGGTTCCGTCGGCGGCTCTTCGTCTTCGACGATTACAAGAGGGTCTAAAGCTAGCTAAGAGAGGGGTAGAGTAGTTGCAAGGGAAGTGAATGCCTTGAATGAGTCGTTGGAGGGGGTTTAAATAGGGAAAAGGGCTTTCTAAAAGAAGAAGGGGTTTTAGCGACGTCCGGGGACGTCGCTAAAACCCTTCCAAAAGCGTCGGTGAAGCCCTCCAGCTCACCGGTCACATGCCCATGCCGTTCTTCTTCGCGCTCGATCCGTGGCCGTTGCGTGAGAGTTGTCCGATCGAAGATTGGACGGCTGAGATCCTCCCTTGTGTGTGCTTGGATCGCGCCTCGGGCGTGCGTGCGCGCAGGTATCGTCGCCCGACGTGCGCGCGCGCGTGGGTGCTCGCTGTCTGAGGGTGCGCTGTGTGGCGCGATCTCGGCTGTCCACTGCTAATCGGGCGACCCAATTTTGCCGTGCACTTCTTCATCTTCAATTCCTCGCGCCACACGGCTCGAACTCGTGTCGCGTGTGTGCAAACCGCTCCGCCGTGGCCACTACTTTGTCTCGGTGATAGTGGCGGGCGCGCGGTTCTCAGCCATCCGATCGAAGATCGACGGCCGAGATTTGATCCCAGCTGAAGGAAGAAGTGGCGCGCGGTGAGCGGGGGGGCGACGTGGTGCAACGAGGGCCATTGATCATCAGATCAATGGTTAGAACTTCTTGGGCCCATTGTAGGAGCTCCGGATGTCGAATTTGGCCAATCTTAAGTCCGTTGGACTCCGTTCGTCGTTCTAAATCCATCCTTGCTGTCCAATTGCTCATTTGAGGCCTGCTTTGACAAGTGCTTAGACAAATGGCCATTAATACAGTTTTGTAAGCAATCTAGGTATATGATCATGCAATGCTCCCACTCTACTTATGTTGTGCCTTTTATTCTTAAGATGGGCCCTATTTAACAGAATTATCACCCCCATGTGTAGTGTTATCACCACTCATCTCCCTTCTAATTAATTAGGTTTAGCTCCAATCTTAGATCCTAATTCCCTCTCCTTCTCCTTCCCCGACTCTGGCAACCACCACCACGACCACCTTCATCGCCAAACTTCCTCCGCTCTGCTCCACCCAAATTAGGTTAGCCAAAAGTTCACGCACACCTCCACCACACTTTTGTCCAACGTAATTTAACACTTCATCACCCACGTCACCTTCCCCGACTCTGTTTACCGGAGCTCCGCTCCCTGACACCTACCTGCCACTACACTGCACCTCACATCCAATTGCACACACCACCACCTTCGCCACACCACGACGAAGGTCACCGACTATCTGATTGGGCCTTAGGCCTGTCATCTTCCTCGTCGTTGTCATCGACTACCTCACCGCCAACGGTCTCACATCCACCAATAATCGACGCGGTTTGACTTCCTAATAAAGCCTGCATCCTCATTTGGATGAAGGAAACAGGCATAACATCTTGATTGCAGAGAGCTTATAGCTACTCTCTCATGTGAAGCAGCAACCCTTTTAGAGCCACCTCGTATGCAGTAAACATGAAGTAGCACATAAATTGCTTTGTTGCCATTGGCTCTTCGACTCAAAAAGCATGGGGTGAGGTCCCCTCGCACGTGCATTCACAAGCCCTTGTTCACGCTCACACGCACGTGGGTTTGGGCCGAATCTGATTACCTGGTTAAGAAAGGAAGAGAATCTGGGGAGGGTGGGGGGTGGATTTGCACTGTTCATGACTCAGTATTCATGCCCATACAGAACAAACGCCTTAGTTGTTTCTGAGGCCTTATGCTGAAGCTTTCCTTGAGGTTTCTAAGGCCTTGTGCCTTGAGATGTGTTTTGAGCACTTAAGGCATTTGGTCTCTATGGCTGATGTCTGATCTTGAAGCACTGTGGAAATATTTGAGGCTTGAATCTGACATTTGGCTGACTTGGATATTTGAATAAGTGATTGAGAAACACTGTAGAGAAATTGAATTGGTTGATACATTGGGACATGTGCTTGAATGTGGAATTAAGTGGTGATTTAAATCACCATTTTTAGAGTTTTTCTTATTCTTTGTATCCCAATAACTTTTGAGATATAATTGTTATTATTGAACGTCATTTTGAGTAAATTTCTATTGTTCATTGAATATCTTATTATGCTTATTATTTTATATTATGATTAGTGTGTGAATTCTATATTTACTCCCTACGAACGACCTTAGACTCATATATGTTTCTTGAGCTTATAAATTTAAACGTTGATCTACTTTTGTTAACTATACTACAATGCGTATTTGAAATTCGACGAAAGCATGTCAACAGTCCCTAGTTTGTTAAAGATCAAATCCTATTGTACTTTAAAATGAAAATTTCAACCTTAGTCCTGATTTCAAAATTTTTCTCAAAGAGTTTTATGATTTTCCTGTTATGAAGATGCATGCAAAAGAAAAAATTCATATTTTTAGGTTGTTAAAATTCTGAATCGATCGTCAAAATTTTAAAACACTCCCCATGGTTATGATATGCAATGTCCTCATGCATTAGGAGGGAAAAGAGATCTCCTTAGTGAAAAGCGGTTGGGTTCAGGTTAGACAAAACTTGGAAAAAGAAAGATAAAATCAAAGCAGTAAAAAATGTTGGGTTACCTCCCATCTAGTGCTATCTTTTATGCCATTCAACTGGGTGTGAAGTGATGCACGAAAGATGGACAATCATGTAGAAAATTGGACACATGAATGCCCTCAAGAAAGGTGTCTTCTTTAGGATCCCCTAAAAGATGAGTGGTAAAAATATGGGGTCAAAATTGGATGGAAAAATAGAAGGATGACTCGAGTTTGGTCATGGTTTAAGTTCATGATGAAAGCCAAACTTGGGTGGGTTGAGTGGTAGGTCCAATGGCAAGGGAGTAGGAGAGAAGTCAATGTGATGAAGGGTGGGTGAAGTTAGTGTGGATGTTTTTGGTGAGAAATCAGGAAGATTAGAAGAGGAAAAGTCAAACCCTAGTTGATTTGAAATGTGTTGGACCCCATTATAATTAGAATCTGAATCAGAGAAATTAGGTTCAATGGTGGTCAAAGCAAAGCAAGAGTTGATTGTCATAGATTCCTCAAGTACCACTTCCATTTCATCATTAGAGTCCTAAAAAAGGTCATGATCAAGGGACCTCCTGGATGCTTTGAAAATATCTAAAGAGATAGTCTAGTTCCTGCAAGTTATATCCATTGTTCCAGAATGACAATTGATATTGAGTTTTGCGATAGCTAGAAAAGGTCTATCAAGGATAATAGGGGCATTTTTGAGTGCCTCAGGTACCTCTGTTTCAAGGACCAGAAAATCAACCAGAAATAGCCAATTTCGGACATTGACAATAATATCCTTGACAACTCCCTATGATTTAATGGTAGATCGGTCTGCCAATTGTAATTAAACCTCAATAGGTTTTAATTCACCGAATTGGAATTCCTCAAATAAGATCGTGGTGATGAGATTAATAGAGGCACCTAAGTCGAGAAGGGTGCGATCAAAAGTGGTGTCATTTATGACAATTGAAATGAGTGGTGTGCTGATGCGAGATTTGCACGATTTAATAAATAGGGTTTTTAATGTTGTTGCAATGTGCAAAACTGATCAACTCTTAAATTTATAAAACCTAGATAGTGGAGTATCTAGGGTCATCCAAGGAGGTCAATTCATTAATCATATGAAGTGGTTCTCTCTCTCTCTCGCTTCTCAAATCTGCACTTGTCTTTTTGTATTTTTGATTTTTTGTCATTTTTAGGGTTTTCAGAAATAATCGAGTTTTTGATGCGAAGATTAACTATGCTAAAACTACGCCTATGTGACAAGAATGAAACCCTCTCTTCTAAGCTCACCCTAGGCAAGTGCACCTAGGGTAATTAGAAGAGGAGAGTGTGGTGCACTAATTAACTAATAGTATGAAAAACACACTAAGCTAGAAAACAGAAATTGGAAGACAATTGAATTTTATATTACTAGTAAGTAGATTACAGGTAGAGGAATGCTTCTACACGAAAAATAGTAAACTACTAGCTAATACAAAATAAGATAAAGAAGAATGGGAGATCCTTTGTAAAAGCCTGGATAGCCCTTGCTCCAAGTGTGGTTGCCCTACACTTAAAAAGGGTGCTCCTTAGCTTCTTGATGTAGTCCTCCTCCAAGCTCTCTCCTCAAGGTGGGCGTCAACCACCTTAACATTCTTCCTCTGCCTGGCTGCCCCTTCTATGTAGATGACCTCCTCCTTGGCGTGGCACAAGGGAGAAGAAAGAGAGAAAGAAGGCACCAAGGGGGTGGGTAGGTTGCCTCCTTGATCTTCTTCTCTTCTTGTTCTTCCTTGGCATGGGATATGGTGGAGTAATGGTAGACCTAACTAATGGAAGAGATGATCATATAGTGGTGGTTAGATGGGATATTAATAGGAATGGAGAGGGGGTTGAATGGCGTGGATTGATGGAGGGTTGGGATTAGGTTTAAGGAGGTGGTTATGGGATGAATGGCTAGATTTAAGTGGTTCCACCTAAAGGGATTCTTGGGTTGGTGGTTATGGGTTGGAGGCTACCTTTGGTGGACGTCCATGGGTGTGGGGATGTGTGAATTTGGAGCCAAAGGGGATTGGGTTCTAGAGGATTGGTTTTGGAGGGAAAAGGGATGGTTGGGATGAATTGGGAGGTGATGTGTAGGGTGGAGATGGCTTGGTGTTTTGGCGCCAATTGGAGGGTGGTTAAAGGGAGGTTTTGGCACCAATTGTACGTGTCTCTTGGTGGTGGTTGAGGGGCCAAAGGGTGCCTAGTTTTGGAGCCAAAAAGGATTGGGAATAGGGGAGCTTAGGTGGACTAGGTTTAGGTAAGTTGGTGGAGCTAAGGTAGGTGGGATTTAGGGTTATGTAGGGATGCCATGGAGGTGGACTAGCTAAGCTAAGTTAGATTAGCTAGTAGAGAGTAGGGTAGGAGGTAGAGGGAGCTAGGGTCTTGGAGCTGATGAGCTGGAGGGAGATGCCTTGAGCTGCACTAGAGCTGGTGGTTGCTGAAGAGAATTACAAGGAACTACCTTAGCTAGCTTAGCTTGGTAGTTCTTTGCTAGCTGCTAAGCCAAGCTAAGATGAGATGGCTTCTGCTGATATGAGTTGAGGTAAGTTGGGTCTGGTCTTCCTGGAGTTTACCTAGCTAGCTGGATTAGTTAGCTTAGGTCAAGTAGCTCAACTCAACTAAGTTAAGCTGAGTTGAGTCTCTGGGAGCTGGACTTAAGCTGGCCTAAGTTGGTTGAGGTCATCTTCAACTGACTAGGACTAGCTAGTTGATGGCAGTAGCTAGTCCTAGTCAAGTTGAGCTTCCAGTGAACTGTTTTAAGCTGGAGGAGCTAGAATGGAGTTGGAATGGAGCTGGGATCAACTGACTTGAGCTAGTTTGAGCTGCCATCTAGCTGAGGTAAGCTGAATGGAGCTGAGGTGAACTAGCTAGAGCTACCATTCAATTGAGATGAACTGAATGGAGCTAGGGATGAGTTGATCCAACTAGAAGGAGCTAGGATCTAGTTGGGATGAGCTGGATCTGGCTGAGATCCAGCTAATGGATGCTTCTCCTTCATCTTCTGCCTTCTTGAGTGACAAAGTATGTGGGGTCTGACATTCTGCCTAATCTTGACACTTAGATAAATAATAAAAAATACAATTAAAATGCAATGCAGGCCTAACCTAGGTAAATACCTAAATGTAGCCCGAAAACCCATTTATGGAGTTAAAACCCTAAGAGCTAGATTAGTTTTAGGGCATAAGAATGATGATAAACTAGCATTTATCATGCATCTGGGTCCTTTTTCTTGAGTGGCAGCTTGCTTTGTACAACTGAGCTCATTGTCTCAGAAACGACCACCCTTCCTAAATTCTTGGCCTGTTGCTTTGGGGTATAAATGTCTTTAAGAAATTTAACATAGGCAGGGATTACTTGATGGCATCTATGAGGTGGATGTGTATCTCGACTTACCCAAATAAGTCCATAAGATCTTGATGAGAGGGGTTAGATTTCTTTTTCTTTGAAGGATTGGAGTGTAGTGCTTGAGGGAAAGGGATGGGGTTTGAATTTTGTGGTTTTTGTGTCTTCTTCCTGAGTGGGGGAATGAGAGTCAATTGCATAGGGATAATGGAGGTGTCATTAGGTTGTTGTGAAGGCCCAAGATCAGTGGTGGTTTTCCCACTCAATGTAACTACATGTGCAGTTGGATTATTACTTGGAGGAGGTGGGGGGGCTTGTTGTTGTGGAAAACCTGATGGCTGCTGAGGTATAGGGTTAATGGGAGGTTGGTTATGGTGGTTTTGAGTTTGATTTCCACCCTGATAATGGTTCCTTTGATTATTAGGGTTGGGCACGGGTTGGGAAGGTAAATGTCCTGTAGGTCTTTGAGTTGGAGTAACCCTAATCTGATTATGTAGATTTGTGACAGCGTGGGTTACTTCCGGCATTCTGCTTTGCATCTCCTGCAGGGTTTTCATCATTTAGGCATTGATGTCTTAATGAGATGGCCTAGGTTGGTAAAAAGTCTAATTTGGCCCATACCCTCCAAATAGGTTTTGTTTTTGGAAAGGAACAAGATTGGTCCAAGAGTAAGTTGGGTAATTCCTCCAATTAGAGGAATTTTTAAATTTCTCCTGGAGGGCAAAGATATTTTTAGTGGGGCTATGATTTGGATATGTGTAATTCCCTGGTGAACCATAAAAAGCCTCAGAATATTGATTATACTCAGCAGGGGTAGTATTTAGTTGATGCCAATTTTCTCTCTTTAGGATGTTACGTAGGGTTAGATGTGGAGCCTGGATGGGTGTGGCAAGTCTTTCCTCAAATTTCTTCTGATTTAATTACATCTAATCGAGTTGTTGGGAAATTATTTGGAGATCATCTTGAGTAATGAGAATAAAATGGGTGCCTATCTCGTGGACACCAAACTGTGGGTTTGAAGTTCTGCTAAAGGTATTCATGGATGCCTGATTAAAGGAGTTTTCTCTCATTTCCTCAAATAATTCACAGGCACTTTCTGCATCCTTATTTAAGAAGTTTTCGCTGCACAAGGCGTCGACGAAACACCAAAGTTGATCTTCTAATCCATGATAGAAGATCTACACGAGCTACCATAAGGGAATCTTGTGGTGCGGGCAACTCTTTAAAAGATCTTGGAATTGTTCCCAAGCATCATGAAGAGTCTTGCCAGATCTTTGTTGAAAGGTCGTAATAGATCTTCACAGGGAATTAGTATAACTTATGGGAAAGAATTTCTGTAGGAAAGCACTTTTGAGCTGAGCCCATGTGGTAATAGGTCTGCCAATGATTCTGAACCAATAAGCAGCCTTATCCTTGAGAGATAATGGAAGTAGCTACATCAGTCAAAGATCTTCTCGTACATTACGAGAATGGGTTGTTTGTATGAGGAGAGTGAACTCCTCAAGGTGGCTGAATGGGTCATCCCTAGGAAGGCCAGGAAAATGCTTAATTAGGTTCAGAATGATCGGTTTGATCTTGAAGTCCCCTTTTGGAATTACCACCCTTGGTTTGTCCTCATAATGAGAAGGATCATAGAGATCCTTTAAAGGGATGACAGGTTGCTGACGGGATGGGGGGTTTTGCCCTTGGTTGGCTAGGTTCATTATGGTCCTAGTCAACTGTTGTTGATTAACTTGTAGCTGAGCCAACTACTTAGCCATCATGGAAAAGGGATTAGAAAGGGGGCCTTGTTATTGTTGTGGTGGCCTCTCAGGAATTTCCAGGTTAGGAAAGTTAGGAAGGGGCAAGTCAAAGATGGAGAGGTTAGTTTGTGTGTTTTGGGTGGAGGGGTAGGAGGTGGGATTAGAGGTGGATGTGGATGGGTTAGTAGACCTATCTTTTTGGTTTTCCATTTTTTTAGAATGTAGAGGAGAATGAGAAAAAAGAGGACTTTTGTGCGGGGGACAAAATCAAGTGGTCCCTCCAAGTGTGGAGTTTGGGACTGCCACCCGAGCATACAATGGAAGAGACGGGGAGGAAAGGAAGGAGAGATGAGAGAAGTGTGCAATCAAGCAATAGAATTCTGGACCTAACTTAAATGTGACTCCCTAAAAATTAACCGAAGACTTCATCTATCTAGGAAATAAGAAATCAATAGTGGATAGCCGTTCCCTCAACAAATTTGGTTAGGCTGAATAAGAGCAGGGTTAAGCCCAAGCATGTCGCAGGAAAATCACTGGAGGCTTGTATAAACCCTTGCTTGGTCATTTGACACAACTCCTTGGCCAGGCACCAGTTATAGATGAAGGAATTGATATCAGTTAAAGAAAACTTAAAATGTAGATAGCAAGCCTAAGTTGATGAAACCTTAGGGGTCAAGTTACCACAAAATTTTAATTAGGTCTAGGAGGTTAAAGTGCACAAGGAATGTGATGGGCATTAATTGGGGTAATGCTTGATTATTTCTTCTTTTTGTGTGTGTGTGCAAAGTGGGCGGGAAGTGGTGCCCAAGCCAAATCAAAGGATTTGCAAACAAGGATTTTTGGTTGAATTGTTTTAGGGTTTTAATCAAGATTTAATGTCTTTTAAGATTCTCTCTTATTAATGATTCAAACAAGGTTTTGATGTTCCACAAAATAATAGAAAACAAGTTTTTGCGGGTGGAAGTAAACTCCTTTAAAGTTTATGCGACTAAGAGAGAATTTAAAACCCTAAAGTTTGGAAACCTAGTTACGCAACTCCTAAAAATGAATCTCTTTTTAAAAATCTTTTTAGGTGGTGGTCCAAACAAGACAAACAACACCACCACCTGATAGAAAATCAAACAAGGAATCCAAAAATGATTTGTTTATGATTTTAGGAAATTTTTTATTTTTTTTGAATCTTTCTTCTTACCATTGTTGAGAATTAGAAATGATAGATTTAGGGAATCAATTCTGTAAAAACCTCAAATGGCCTCAAAATTTTTTGAGAATTTTACATGATGTAGATATTTTCTTAAGGTTTCTAGAAATATAAAGTTTGCCTAAATCTGATGAGTAAGAAAATTATAAAATTCATAGACAATAAGAAAATAGTAAGGAAATAAGGTTTGACCCCTATTTAGTCCGTGAATGTTTTAATTTTTTTTTATTCAACAAAAATACTTGAAAATTGGACTCAAGATTTTTGACTTAAAGGGGCTTCCCTAGATGAAATTTTGTGATTTTAAGAAGATCCTAATTGTTCGAACTTGATTTTTGAAAATCAAGACAAAAGTCTGGATTTTCAAAAAATCAAACACCAATAAGGTAAAGGTGGTGGAAAAATGGAGTAAACATGCAACAAAATGACTTTTAGGGTTTCACCACCCTTAATTTTTCTTGTTTTTGATTTTTTTGATAATTTAAAGAATTTTTTAAGAGATTTTTATTTTTGTTTTTGATAAGAAGAGGCTTAGGTTACTAACCTAAAGTACGCGGGAAGAAAAGAAACTTGAAGCTTCCTCTCCAAGTGCTCCAACTCCCGCTCCCGCTCTCGCTCCTGATTCTCACTTGAAATCAAAACAAACAAAATTTTGTGAAGATCAAGCAAGCAAGAGAGAGATAAATGATGTGATTAAGCCGTGCCTCCTTGACAACGATGCCAAAAAGTGATGTGAGAAATACATGTTTTGTTAAAGATACGAAAAGTGTCATTGCAACGTGTAAATTTGCAATCAACTTTTACAATTTATATTCCTAGATAATGTGAGTATCTAGGGTTGTTCAAGGAGGCCAAATTGTTAATCAAATGAATTGATTCTCTCTCTTACCTCTCAAATCCGCACTTTTCTTTTTGTATTTTCAATTTGTTATTTTTAGGGCTTTCAAAACAATCGGGTATTTGGAAAGCGAAGAAGACTATGCTAAAACCTACGCCTAAGTGACAAGAATGAAGCCCTCTCTTCTAATCTCACCCTAGGTAAGTGCTCCTAGGGTAATTAGGAGAGGAGAGTGTGGTGTGCACTACAATTATAAGAACAAGAAAAGCACACTAAGATTGAGACATGAACTTGGAAGGCAAAGAAAACTTGTATTACTAGCATAGTTGATGATAAGTAGCTAAATGCTTCTATAAGAAAAAAGAGAAAACACACTAGCTAATACATGATGAAATAAAGATAGAAGAAGGGGAATCCTCTGTAGAAGTCTACATGGCCCTTGCTCCAAGTGTGGTTGGCCCACACTTAAAAAGGGTGCTCCTTGACTTCTTGATGTAAACCTCCTCCAAGCTCTCTCCTCAAGGTGGGCGTCAACCACCTTAAGGTTCCTCCTCTACCTGGTCTCCCCCTCTATGTAGAAGATCTCCTCCTTGGCGTGGCACAAGGGAGAGGAAGGAGAGGAAGAACAAAGGGGCGAGTATGTTGCCTCCTTGATCTTCTTCTTCCTTGGCGTGAAAGTGATGGCTATGGTGGAACCTAACTAATGGAGAGGATGGGTGTGTGGTGGTGGTTAAGGGAGAGGGGGTTGGCATGCTCCTTTGATTGGATGGTTAGGATGGCTAGATGCAGGTGGTTGGTGGATCCTATGGCTAAGGCTATTTGGAGCCAACTTACGGGTGTGAAGGGGCGTAGTTGTAGGTGATGTTGGTGGCTTTTGGTGTTGGAGAGACACCACAAATTGGATCGAAAGGGGAGGCTTCTAGAAGGGCTTAGGTGGCACCAACTTATGGATGGTTAGGATGGGTCTAAAGGGAGATGTGTGGTGGAGATGCGGAAGGTTTTGGTGGGAAAGTTGGTGTGGAGGTTAGGGTTAGTTATGGGTAGGTTTGGCGCTATTTTAGAGGTGACTCTTGGTGGTGTTAGTGGGGTGAAGGGATGTGGTTAGGTTGGCACCAAAAGGGATTAGGAATAGGAGCTTAGGTGGACTAGGTTTAGGGTTATTTGGTGGAGCTTAAGTAGGTGGGTTTTAGGGTTATGTAGGGATGCTAAGGAGGTGAGTAGCTAAGCTAGTAGATGAATAGGGTAGGAGGTTGAGGGAGCTAGGGTTTTGGAGGTGAGGAGCTGGAGGGAGTTGTCATGAGTTGCACTGAGGTTGGTGGCTGTTGAAGAGAACTGTAAGGAGCTACCTTAGCTAGCTTAGCTTGCTAGTTCTTTGCTAGCTGCTAAGCCAAGCTAAGATGAGCTGGCTTCTGCTGATATGAGTTGAGGTGAGCTGGGTCTGGTCTTCCCGGAGATTACCTAGCTAGGTGGGGTAGCTAGCTTAGGTCAAGTAGCTCAGCTCAACTAAGTTGAGCTGAGTTGAGCCTCCAGGAGCTGGACTTAAGCTGGCTTGAGCTAGTTGAGGTCATCTTCAACTGACTAGGTCTAGCTAGTTGATGGCAGTAGTTAGTCCTACTCAGGTTGAGCTTCCAGTGAACTATTCTGAGTTGGAGGAGCTAGAATGGAGTTGGGATCAATTGTCTTAAGCTAGTTTGAGCTGCTATCCAGCTAGGGTAAGTTGCATGGGGTTGAGGTGAACAAGCTAGAGCTACAATTCAGCTGAGATGAGCTGAATGGAGCTAGGAATAAGTTGATCCAGTTGGAAGGAGTTGGGATCTAGCTGGGATGAGTTGGATCTAGCTGGGATCCAACTGATAGTAGCTTCTTCATCTTCTACCTTCCTAAGTGCCAAGGTATGCAGGATCTGACTTTTTATCTATCCCTCACACTCAGGTAAATGTATCAAAATGATAATAAAATGCAATGCATGCCTATCCTAAGTAAATACCTAAATGCATCCCGAAAACCCATTTGCGGAGTTAAAACCCTAAGAGCTAGATCTATTTTAGGACATAAGAATGATGAAAAACTGGCATTTATCAGCCGTTGCCACCCTTCGCAGTCGCAAAATAGGATGGCGCTGATGACCGACATGGACTCTGCTACGTAGAGGAATAAAGATTCCCTGGCCATAGGAGCTGTTCGAATTGGAGGGCACTGACGGGCATTCTCGACCTCCTTTAAAGCCTTCTGGCAATGGGGTGTCCAATGGACGGCTGTATATCCTCTGCCATTTTTAATACACTCGAAGAATGGAAGACATTTGTCGAAACATTGAGATAAGAAATAGCCCAAAGAGGCAATCTTGTCGACTAACGACTATATTCCTTTTAGAGTAGTTGGAGGTGTTAGGGCCATGATTGCTTGGATCCTGTTGGGATTAGCCTTTATTTTGTGGTTAGAGACTAAAAATCCCAAAAATTTTCCCGAGGAAACGTTGAAAATGCATTTCTTAGGATTCAAGCAGAGCTCGGTGTTCCTTAAGACATGGGACACCTCAACAAGATTTGCAAGATGTTGAGGGAAATTCAATTCCTTCACTAACATGTCATCGATATACACCTCAAATGATTTTCCAATTAAATGAGAGAAAATCATGTTTACAAGGCACTGGTAAGTTGCTCCAATATTTTTCAGGCCAAAGGGCATGACTCTATGTTGAAAGAGACCCCTATCAGTTATGAATGAAGTATAAGGTCTATCTGTTGGAGCTAAACTTATCTGAGACATGTGAGACTGGCCACTGCATGAGTCTATAAGGGAGTTAATCCTTGGCAGGGAGAATTCATCTTTGGGACATGCTTCATTCAAATTCAAAAAATCCACACACATCCTCCACTTTCCATTTGCTTTTTTGACCATGACTACATTGGATAGCCATGTAGAATATAGGGATTTCTCAATAAATCCTGTTTCCATAAGCTTTTTCACCTCTTTATCAGCAACCTGCCATTGCCCCACTGATTTGTACCAACAGGCTTGTTTTATTGCTCGGGAGTTCGTTTGAATATTAAGGTGGCGTTGAATTAGAGATGGATCGACACATGACAAATCACTAGCTGACTATGTGAATATATCTATGTTGGCCCTTAATAGGACTAGTAACTCATGGACCTTGGAGGGATCAAGGTTCACTCCTACTCGAACGAGCTCATTCATTGCGTCAGGACATAACTGCATGGCCATGGTTGAAGAGCATGATTATACTTTTGGAATAGTCGGGGGGTTTACCAGATCCGCTTCATGTTGAATTGCTTGGATATGACTCTTCTTTTTTCCCCACTTTTGTTGTTTTAGGGGCCTTGGCTCCATGGATTGCTCCATTTCAATCTACAAGAGTTTGCACCCAGCGATTTGATCCCTGTGCACTATTCCCACTCCTCAAGGAGTGTGAAAGAGCATAAATTGGAAATATGAGGAGGGGATTACTCGGAAGGTGTGAGTTGTTAGGCAACCAATGATGTTGTCAAATGCTGCCACCAAGCCAGCCAGAATGAATGTGGCCACTCAATTAAGGTGTTTGTCTCCATCGCAAATGGACATAGGTAGATTGATCTCTACTTTAGGTATCATCTTATGGTTCCCAAATCCCACCACTGGATGGGATGATGGAGAAAGGTGTTCTTCTTTAAATCCCAACTTTAGTAGAGTTTTAGGGAATAAGACATCCACCGTACTTCCTTCGTCAGCAAGGAGCCTGGGTTGGAGCTGCCCCGACAATAAGAGAGTCACAAGAAGAGGATTCGTATCGCTCGCCAAGTCCGGCAAGGTGGAGAAGAGTCTTGAAGCTACTTGTCTACTAGTACTCTTCTTGCCTCATTGAAGGGTAGGGAATATGTCTCGAGGCCCCCCTTTTAGCTTGAGTGGTTTGTGGATTGGGAGTAGCATTAACCCCAAAAATGACTTCTGCTTCCTCGACCATTGATGTAGCCAGGACCTATCGGTGGTATGCTAATGGAGGAAGCTGCTGAGATATCCCCGGCTTAACCTGGTGAGCCATGGATTCAACTGGCCCCTAGTCAGCTAGGAATACCACATTTACTCCTCGGAGCTCTTGAAGCATCTCCCTATGGTATTCTTCTGAACCCTCCATGGGTCCTTACCCTTGTCTTGATTTTGATTTCGCTTCACAAAATGTGCCAAACTGCCGTGTCAGATCTAAGACTCAATTTGGTCACGCAAATCTCGGCAATCTTCAGTAGCATGCCCTCGGGCCCGATGATATTTACAATACGGACCTGAGTTAGTCTTCTTTTTGAGAGGCTTTTGTTAGTGCGTGCAAAACCTAAGGGATCCAGTATACACTAGAGGGGTGAATAGTGTAATATCTATTTAAAATATAACATAAAAAATCATTCACCACATATAAAAAATGAATAAGCACAAACCAGAAAAATAACACCTAATATTAGAGTGGAAACCCTTCCGGGTGAAAGCCATTACCTAAGCCTCCCAACTTAGAATTTTCTCGACTAGTCAACGCTAATCATATCCACTATCACGTACCACTTGAACGAGGGTGGCATCTTATAAATGTCTTCTATTACACCTAATCAAGAAAAGAACAATAGGACTTCCAGTACAACTTGGATTCCTAGATTAAGAACAATAGAATAAAAGAATATAATAATATTTCATATGAAACCTCAGCAATATTAAAACAAACCGAGCTTTCTTGAATCACAAGGGAGAGTGCTTTGGATCGCAGTAGTTGTAGGCGCAGAGGCGCGAAATAACTAGCGAGAGTATGCATGTTTTTCTCTTTGAAAACTCTTAAGGTGTGTTTTAAAAAGGGGGTCGAAAGTCCTATTTATAAGTGTTTTTCGACTTGTTTTGGAAATGCTAAAAACATGGCTTTGATCGATCAAAATAAATGTTTGATCAATCAAAATTGAATTTGGTCGATTAAAACAAAGTATTAATCGATTCAATGTTAATCAATTAAAACGGTATATTGATCGACTTTATGATTTCAAAAGAAATTTGACTGTTGGAATGCTTTTGATCGATTAAATCAAATGGGTTGATTGATCAAAAGGAAATGTGACCGTTAGAGGTCTTTGATCGATTAAAATAAGAAGTTGGTCGACCAAGGTCTGGTTGATCTAAAAGGGGTTTTGGTCGATCAACAATAGAATTGACATAGGTTCAAAAGAGAATGATTTTTACAAAAAATGAAAACTTACGTTTGTTTTCTTATTGAGGTTCCATACATTATTCTAGATTCAATAAAGATAAATGGTCTTCAAGTCCTCTCTGTCCATGATGTATTTGAAAAATCTTGATGAGAACACATCCATGTTATAATTTGACTTAACCTTAATGGTTAGTCCTCAATAAAAACACAATTTTGTTATATCAAAACAAGGGTATTAACATTCTCCCCCTTTTTTATGATAACAAAATTATAATTAAGTATGCATGATGCACTATCAAATTTTTATTTTTCTCCCACTTTGTTACTAACAAATAGTTTTAAGCAATATAATAAACAAGTAAATGTTGCTCCCCCTTATTGAAGTATTCATGAAATTCATGACATGCTGCTATGCAATAGATAGAATATCACATTTTCAATAACTAAATCAGGCAACAAGATTTGTAGAGGAAGATATCTCAACTGAAAATACTGCAGTGCTCACATATAAAATAAAAGTACTACGAAGCAAGATAGATATAAAGTTCATAATCCAAAGATAGAAATAAAATATAATGTACTACATGTCAACAGAAGTAATAAAATCTAAAAGAAGCTAAGGATTATCTCTACATCAGATGGGAACTCCACATCAATATCAAAATCATCTAGAGAGAATGGAGGTATGCTGGTGTTAGGTCTTGCAGTGGAACAGAAGCGTCGTCTACATCCTGAAATTGGAGAGATCTGAAGGTCAGTAGATCCACAGGACGGCTGCTGGACTAAGGAACCAGTGTGCTGTGTCTGTCTAGAGGAGGAGGGTTCTGAAGTACTCAAAGGAGGAGGAGCTGTTGCTACTGAACGTCAGCCTCGGGGGGGGTTCACTGGTCACGGACAATGAGAGTGTGGATCTGCTCTCCAAGCTGATCTAAGAACTGACCCTGCCTACTCAGGTACACAGAAACCTGAGTGCCGTGCTTTGATAAGTCCATGTTAGTGGACTAAATTAGAGGCTAAGTACATCATTGTTGGAATGAAAATGTAACCTGAATCATGCATTGCATGGATAAAATTAATAAAGCTGTAGAATTATCATTTAATGCATTTCATCAATTTTTACATCTTAATCGATTAATTACTTATATTTTATTTTCGATGCAGTGTCATTATGGAATGGGAAATCTTGATGACTTTAAATCATACCTCAATTTAGAATGTCATCTTCAAAGATTTAATTTGTCACATGGAAGAAAGGAAATAGTCTCTTTAATTCCTTGGCCTCCAAATCCGTCTACTCGAGATCATAAATTTTTGGGCCATTTTTGGAAGGAGATTGCTCTCTCCAATTAGAGCCTTCCCCATCCCATATTTAGCTTTTGACGGCCACGCACAAGAAAAGGAGAGAAGCCCCTCCTCTAGTATCTCTCTCTTCCACACATCTCTCTCTCACAACACACGCACACACATAAAAACACATGCACACTCACCTTTCGGGTTCTCTCTCTCCAAAACACAGACCACCCTCCCATCATTCCTCATCTTCCCCTTCACCACCAACTCCCTCTCCACGCGCGATAGGAGGGGAAGGACTTAAGCCTTCCAACCCCTCCACCAGGTGTCCGTAGGAGGCACTGCTGGAATCGTGAAATCACCTATTTGATTAAGAAAGCATCGTAGTATAGTTGTGAAATCTAATTCAACAAAAAATTAAATAACGAGACAGTGAGTCCCGATCGATCTCAGGGAGGTGTTTAAGAAGCGAGATTGATCTTTGATTTTATACTTGCTCAAAATTGAACCCCAGTTTCGAAAGTGAGTTAGAGATGCACAGTTGCATTGTTTATGTGGACAATTTGTGCGTGCGTCAAATATATCACGAATGTGAAAGTGTGTGTTGGTGTTCGCAGGACTTTAATAATACGATGGCGACTATCGAAAAATGAATCTATCCCTAATTCATTAATATCCTCGGGGACAGACATTTTGTTGCATCAAGATAAACATGTAAAGTAGGCAATTGATGATTGCACTATAGATATATGAAATAGATGTGAGGCAACTGTTGATTTCATTTCCTCAAAATGACTAGTGTCATTACAATCGAATCTAGAGGAATGCTTGTACAGGAAAGCTTAAAAACAACACTTCTAGCTATTAGAAAAGTGCTACATGCATGGATCTAAGGAAGATTATGCATGCATCCATTCAGGCAGAGAATTACTACACTGCTAAGTAGAAAATTAATGCACAAAATAAAAACTATGAAGAACTAAGCTAGCTAAAAAAGAGCAGGCATTGGAGGTGGTCTCCAATGGATGTGTGGCTTGAGGTGGTGGGAAGGGAAAGAGGGACGGCCAAGGTGGTTGGCTGGCCTCTTGAGAAGGTGGTGGAGGTGCTTTAGCTCTTGGACCTGAAGATGGTAGTGACGGAGTGATGGAGCTCGTGGAGGGTGTGTGCATGAGATGGAGTCCAATAACTAGTTGGGTTGATGGCCATTGTTGAATGGCGGATGACTACGCTATCGGAATTGGATTTGAAAACCCGTCGTTGTAGTTTGAGTCACGAAGAAATCTGTTCAACAAATAAAATTTATACCAAAAAATCTGTAAAGAAATTCTAAGTTGAACACGGGGAGGTTACGTTGATCAAAATTAGCAATTATATTTCTTTTGTGTTTTTGTTTAAAGGGTGAAATAATCACAATGGAAGTAATATAGACAATAAGAGAGAGGGAGAGAGAGAAAGAACAATCACTTGATATTGCATAATGGTTTTACAACTAAGAAAGAGAGAAATGATTACACTAGAAAGGAAGAAATTATTACAACTCGAAAGCAGGAAAATTCTACTCTAGAAAGCAGTAAAAAGAATGGGAGAGAGAAGTTATCCCCCTCGACGATCACTTGGAGGATGAGCCGGACGGGACAATGCCTGGAAGACGAGGAACAGAGCAGGAAGAAGGAGGATGAAGCAGGAGGAATGGGAACAAAGCAACACGTCATCGTCGTTGTGGGATCCACTTCTGGAATGGGGGCGGAAACTTGGTTTTAGCTCTTGAGGAGCATCCTGGGTGTGGGATAAGCTTCTCTTAAGCTTTGGAGAGGGAGAGAGAAGGAAGGGATGAGAAATTTGTATGGTAGGGGTCTCCTTTTATAATTGTATGGAGTGGGGACATTTTGGACATTACAACATTAAAAACATTAATTCAGAACCTTTAGTGACGGACTTATCGGTCACTAAAGGCCTGAACGTGGCCGACGTGCGCGCGTCGTGCACCCCCCCACGCCTCTGTGCTCTTAATGCCTTCGCACGACTGCGCGCGCTCAGCCGTCCGAGTAAGAGATCGGACGGCTTAAACTACCCTTGCTAGCGCTGCATGCCCGCGTGTGATCGGGCATTTGCGCTGCGCGTTTGATCACGCATGGGTGCTATTGGTTGATCTGCGTCGCTCGATGCGAATCGCGCAGCTCCAATTGAGCTCCTGCACGCGAGGAGAGGCGTTGTGCTTACGACTCAAACTCATGCCATTCGCCTACGCAGCGCCTTAACCGCTGCGCTATGCGTGCGGTTGAGGCACGTTGAGGATTTTGCGCATGACCGATTTCGGCCGTTGGATCTTCATCTGACGGTCGAGATTAAGCGTTGGTTGTGCTTTCAGATAAGGAGAGGCACTGGATGAGCGGCGACGTGGCACATTCTGGGCCATTGGATAGGCATCCAACGGCAAAGATTTGTCGAGCGGGTGAAGAAGAAGAGCTGCAGCTGGTGCTGGGCGGCTATGATGGCGCCACGTGGCGTCATCTAGGCCATCCATCTTCTGAGTGTTGTAGATGGTGCCACGAGTGTCGGATTGGACCGATTTTTGCATCGTTAGGCTGCGATCGTTGATTCAAACCCATTCATGCAGTCGGATTTGTCATCTGAGGCATGGATTAACATCATTTTGGCCCTTGATCTTTAGGGTTCCTCGATCTCTATCTGGTGCTACGGATGTTCGATCAGGGCGATCTCTGAGTCGTTGAACTCTAATTATCACCCTGATCAGATCTGTATGGTTAGATCTTTGATCCGAGGCCCCGATAAAAAGTCGCTCGGTCCCTAACCATAAAAGGAGAATTACTATACAATTTATACAACTTGACCTAGATGCATGATTATGCATGTTATGCAATATTTACAATGTATAATGCTAGTGTGACACTAAGAACATGCATTAATAAACATTTTAGGTTAATCAGATGTATGCACATCACACCCCCATGCCTATCTTTTGCTAGTCCCTAGCAAAAACTACATGCTATTTATAAACGAATTAGGTTGGATTACTCAGGCAAAAATCATTTTCAACATCAAGAAATTTTTACTTAGGACCTGAACTTTCAAAGACACAACAGTGCCCGGGTATCTGCCAAAGTGCAGACCGCCTCAAGCCCTCACCTTATTCAAAGAAAGATCTCTTTTTCTCTTTTTCTTCTTTTCTAATTTTTTTGGATTTTTGAGTTTAGGGTTACAGAGTGGCTTTCTACGGCCACTCAACCCACCAAGATTTAATGAGAATCCTAAGTTCTAAGCATCTTTTTATGAATGTGATAGACTTGTTGATCGACAATCAGAATAGACTTCGGGTTTCTACGCCCCTAGGTGACTTTAAAAAGAGAGTTCTACCTAAAGGTGTATCTTTACAACCGGTAGCTTTCTCCCTACTTTTATTTTTAATGGGGTCAACACAAGGGTGAGTCCAGTGTATATCTCCCCGGCTTATTCTACTTCTCCACTTCTTCCTAAGTGTTTTTGGAATTTTTAGTGCATTTCTTGAGCTGGGTTTTGGACAACCGGTCGATGAGCTATTACCATCAACAACTTGCCAGCCATACTCGTGCAGCAAAGTGTGGCTTATTTCTTTTGTTTATTTTTCTTTCTTTTCTCCTTTTTCTTTTTTTTCCTTTTCTTTTCCTTTTGACTTTCTTTTTCTTTTTAAGTAGGTGGCTTCCTTGGTCTAAGATTTACCTAAAGGTAGCAAGAAGAGAGTGATCCAGTGACTAGGCTTTGGACAACCTACCTATGGGCTGTTACCCACGATAACTTGCCAGCCATATCACCCTAGAAGGTTCATTAGCTACCAAATTTCCGTTAAAACCGTCGAACAATGAGTCAGTGACGAATAGTGTGTAGATGCTTAGACTTAAAGTTCCCTCAAATCAGAGGGTGGGTTGATAAGTCGTGTAATTATCACCCAAACTTATTTAATCAAATTAAGATAGAATTCAGGATGGCAAGAACTCGAAAAACAAATCCACATTTTAGTGGATACCCAGGCTGATTAAGTCCAAAGACCTCAAGGGTCATAGTGTTCAGATCTTACTGTAATATTTCCTATAATTGAAAGGTCCTAATGTCCAAGTATTCCTTCCTAATTCAAATTTTTTTTTTATGTATATATAAGAAGACAAATATAATTTACAAAAATTCCACAGAGCTGACAAAATGATTCAGAAATGAATCCACCCCCCCAAGCTTAGTTGATGTAATGTCCTCATTGAGAAGATTTCAATGGGAAGAATCAGGTTTAGGGGCATCATATCTCTCTTGGTTATGCTCCAAGAGAATTCCTGGGCATCGGGAAGATGACCTTGAGAATTCCTGGGCATCCTTGAATAAAGACGGCTAATAGAATCTAGGTTGAAAAATTTTTGCAGTCGTCTTTTTGCTGGAGAAGTGTCCACCACATGTAGATGCATGGCAGGCCTCGAGTATACTCTTGAATTCGTTCTCTGGAACACATCAGCGAATAATCTGATCAGAGCCGATGCGGTACAGTTCAGGGTCCTCCCAGAAGTAATATTTGGCCTCAAATTTGAGTCTATCCTGTTGTTGCTTGGTCCAATCTTGGGGGATTTGACCAACAGCCAAATAATTAACGATGTCAGCAAACCATGGGGTTTGGACACCTGAAACTGTAAGGATGGTTTCGTCTGGAAAAGTATCAGCAATCAGAATGTTCGGATGAGAAGAATCACTTAGAAGTCTTAACAGATGATCCGCCACCACATTCTGTACCTTGGATTTATCCTTGATTTCAAGATCAAATTCTTGAAGTAGAAGAATCCAACAAATAAGCTAGGGTTTGGCATCCTTTTTGGCCAAGAGATGTCTCAAGGCTGAGTGGTCGGTATATATGATGACATGAGACCCTAAGTGATAAGCCTTAAATTTCTCCGAAGTAAACACTACAGCTAGTAATTCCTTCTCAGTAACAGTGTAATTCCACTGGGCCTCGTCTAGAGTTTTACTAGCGTAGTAGATGACAGAGGGCTTCCTATCAACTTTCTGACCCAAAATAGCCCCGACCGTGTAATTAGAAGCATTGGTCATGATCTCAAAAGGGGTTGTCCAAACCAGTGGTTGCAACATCGGAGCATAAGTGACTGCCGTTTTAAGAAAATCAAATGCTTTACAGCATGATTCGTCGAAATCAAACGGCGTTTCTTTGGCGAGAAGATTTCTCAGAGGATGAGCAACCTTCGAAAAGTCCTTGATGAATCTCCTATAGAATCCCGCATGACCAAGAAATGATCGAATTTGTTTGACAGATGTAGGAGGAGGAAGTTTAGCGATAGCATCAACCTTAGCTTTATCCACTTTGATTCCCATTTAGAGATTACATGACCCAAGACGATGCCTTCTTGTGTCATGAAATGACTCTTTTCCCAGCTAAGGGCCAATCTTGTTTTGATGCATCGTTTAAGAATCATTTCAAGATTAACTAGACAAGAGTCAAACGATTCTCCAAAAATAGAGAAATTGTTCATGAAGACTTCCATAAACTCTCCCACCATGTCAGAGAATATGGCCAGCATACACCTTTGAAAATTCGTAGGTGCATTGCATAAGTCGAATGGCATCCTAAGGAAAGCAAAGGTTCTATAAGGACAGGTGAAAGTCATTTTTTCCTAATCCTCGGGATGGATAGGAACTTGGTTGTATCCTGAGTAACCATCAAGGAAGCATAAGTACTTCTGTCCGACTAATCTTTCCAAGATTTGATCAATGAAGGGCAAAGGAAAATGATCTTTTTTCGTGGTTGTGTTCAGCTTCCTATAATCGATACAGACACTTCAAGAGGAAGCTGAACAAGTTCTGATAGATTCTCTTTTCTCGTTAGTCACAACGATAATCCCAACTTTCTTAGGAACAATCTGCACGGGACTTACCCAAGGACTATCAAAGATCGGATAAATGATTCCTACATCGAGCCACTTAATAATCTCCTACTTGACCACTTCTCGCATATTCGGGTTTAATCTCCTCTGCATATGGCGAGAAGGGCGAGATTCATCTTCCAAAAATATTCTGTGAATGTAATAAGATGGTTCGATCCCCCTAAGGTCATGAACGGTCCAATCAATTGCCTCCTTGTGCTCCTTTAGGACCTTAATCAGTTTAATCTCCTACTCCCTTGTTAATTTAGCACTGATGATCACAGGGAGCGTCTTATGTGGTCCTAAAAACTAATATTTCAGATTCTTAGGCAATGATTTTAGTTCAAGCTGGGGCGGGTTGATGATTGAAGGTAAGGAAGATGCTAATGAAGACTCATCAAAAGGAAGAGGTCGAGAGTGAACAAAATCAATAACCTCTTCAGAAGATGGCGGGTCTGCCATAGAGGGTTGCGGGTCCAATTCATCATGATAGGAACTTTCAAATGCAGAAACCATCATACAATTCTCAATATTTACATTATCATCCTTAAGTTCCTTAATAAATCCACAATCCTCGAATTTATTAATTGCCTTAAAAATATCCAATTTCATTCTTTGATCCCCAAAGGCGATTTCCATGCTACCGCTTTCACAGTTAATGTTGGCCTTGGAGGTAGCCAGGAACGGACGCCCCAGAATGAGTGGCGTGTTCCTCAGATTTTTAGGTATATCCATGTCAAGGATAAGGAAATCTACAGAAAAATAGAAATACTTAACCTTAACAATAACATCTTCAATAATGCTTTGTGGATTTGTGACCGAATGGTTTGCTAACTGCAGCATTACTGAGGTCGGTCGAAGTTCACCTAATCCAAATTTCTCGTAAAGAGAAGTCAGAATTAGGTTGATGGATGCACCCAGATCTAGTAGTGCTCTATCAAAAGTGTAATCTCCGATGACACAAGAAATCAAAGGAGCTCCTGGATCTCTCTTTTTCTGAGGGAGGTGGTGCAGGATAACAGAACTAGCTAGCTCGGAGAGTACCACCTTCCTCGGAATAGATTCTCTCGACTTACGCTTCTGTGTACATAAATCCTTTGAAAATTTTGCGTAAGCCGGTATATGTTTGATAGCGTCGAGGAGTGGGATGTTGATCTCAACATTCTTGAAAATATTTAGAAGCTCCTCATTACTATCAATAGACTTCTTCTTTGATCTAATCAAGGCCTTAGGAAAAGGAACATGAGTCGGATCTTCAGAATTATGTTCCAGAGCCTTGATTTCCTCTCTAGAGTTCTCCTTTCTCTCCTTAGGTTCTTCAGGATTCGGTAAATCAGAACAGTGTGGTTGTGGATCCTGAGTTTGCTTACCACTCCTCAAGGTAACAAAATTAGCGGATGCATACGGGTTTGGGTCTTGGGGAGGGTTAGGAAAGATTGGAGGGGCTTCATTAGCCAAGAACCATTGATTTGAGGAGGAAGAAGAAGAAGGACCCTGCTCAACCACCTGAGCATGTGTGTGTGGGTCCCTCTGATTCCCGTACCCATGGGCTTGATTGCCTGGATTCTGGATATTACGTGGGTTAGGTACGGGTTGAGATGGTAGAGATCTGGGTTGACGAGAATTAGCAATGAACCCATTTTTCAAGTTGTCCAGCGAGGTTTTCATTTGCTGCATGAGCTGAAGCATAGATCCTTGCATCTCTACCATTTGTCGGTTCAAATCAGCCTGCCCTACGTGTTGACGGGCATTCCAAGTTGGCTGATTAACCTGATTCGGGGATAGCTGAGTGTAAACATGACCTTGACCCGTTGGTCATTGCAAAGCATAGTTGCTGGGTCGGAATTGGGTTTGCTGCCCTGAGTTTTTCCAGGAGAAGTTAGGGTGGTTCCTCCAAACTGGATTGTAAGCATTGGAGTAAGGGTTAGATCTAACATTCTCCTGTACAACACAAACATCCTCATAGGGTGAGGATGGAGGGAAAGAAAGGGAAGGATCAGAGAAACTGGGATCAAAGGCCCTAGTTTGGAACCCATGGAATTTCGAATAATGCTAGCTCGCAGGTTGAGCCGCATCAAGTTGATTAAAAAATGCTCGTCCAGAAGGAGCTCGTGATGAATGGAATCTCGAATTCTGGGATTGAGTGGATTGAGAGTTGTTCATTGAGTTTCTAGCCATCCACTCCTCCATTCTCTTAGCAACCAAGTCCACCTTATCAAGTTTATTAAGAGTCGTGGACTTCATTAACATTCAATCTGGGCTGCTGGGACTGGTTAAAAGTATCCATGGAGGCATGATTGATTGAATTCTTGCTCGTCTCCTCAAACAAATCGTGCATGCTATCTGCATTTTTGTTGAGGAAATTGCCTTTGCAAGAAGCATCCACGTGATTTCTGAGTTGCTCAGTCAACCTGTGGTAGAAAATTTGCACGAGTTGCCATTTCGACACCTTGTGGTGTGGACACCTCTGTAATAGGTCCTAGAATCGCTCCTAGGCAACATGAAATTGGTCCCCCAGCCACTGGGTGAATGCAGTAATTGCCCGTTTCAATGCATTGGTACGTTTGACAGGGAAGAATTTCTTTAGGAAGGCCGATTTCAACTCATTCCAAGTTGCAATTGGTCTTCCTATAGTCTTGTACCAATGAGTGGCTTTATCCCTAAGAGAGTGGGGGAAGAGCCTCATGATCATTTGCTCCTCATTTACGTTTCGTGCCTTGGTGATCTGGACCAAACTGGTCAATCCTCCAAGTGCTGAAACGGGTCTTTAGAGCCAAGCCCATGGAAATGTTTGATCAAGCTTAACACTTGGGGCTTGATTTCTACGTGTCCGACAGGAATTTGGATGCTGGGACGTTCCCCGTAATTTGAAGGATCATAAAAATCCTTCAAGGGCTAAGTGCCTTGCATTCTCTGGAACCATTCTTGCAATCTCTGCATTTGTTCCAGCTGCCTTCGAAATACCTCCTGTGGAGATCCTGAGGCAGAGGAGGCTGTTGATCGGCCATGGGATCAATTTGGCCAAAATCTAATCTACACCTCCTAGAATACTCTAGTGGTCCTTCCAATCGGGGATTTAATGACCTTCCTAGCATAAACTAGGAAAAGGTCGGAAGGACTAGGGATAAGAACCTTGCAGCACTACAAAACAAGTCTGTCCTTAAGTGGGGTAGCCTAAGGATCTATAGACTCTCAGAACCCGCCTTAAGATTATAAACGATTTACTCTACATATGTCTGCTCAAGCCAACCAGTTAGAAGGAGGGACTGGAGAGAAGGTTCTTCCTTCGACTTGCACCTCCGGTTCCTAGTGTACCCCCCAGCCGCGGTCGTTTGACGCTACTCTCCTAGCTAGACATCAAATTGATCAGTACAATCAGGTTAATCCTAAACAATCTCAGACTAGGCCACAAAGAGCGAATCAGTCCTTAAGGCCAATGTCTACTCGATTTTATTAAGGTTTGGGATTGTAGTGCTTATGGAATGTGGTGGGCCCTTAAAATGGGTTGTGCCCTTAATGATCAATTGAGTATGTGTGAGTGCGTGCACAACCAGGGTTTTCAAGCAAGATTATTTGTGATGAGTAGATTTTAGAGTTCAAATCTTTCTTAAGTAGCTTTTAGGGTTTAGAATTAGGTTTAATTCAATCAAGTTTGAGGCAAACCAAGTTTTCAAGCACGGGTGAAGATCACTTTCCTTTTGAAATCAGAAATAATGTGGAGTGTCTGGTATGAACCTAGATTGAAAATCCTAAGAGGAAGCTACTTGGTGAGTTGATTTTAGGTTGAGTGGTGTGGCCCAAACAACTCAAACAATTGGCCACAATTGCACCACTAAGTTAGGCACACAAAAATGATTAACCTAGAATGATTTCTACTCTTTTATGTATTGATTTGTGTGTACCGGTTCCACAGATCAGAATCCGATTGAGTAGAAGAAAATCAATTAGGTTAAGTGCCTTGAATGTGGGTGTATGTCGAGTGTATGTTGAATTACCCCCCAAAAATATCTTTTTTTTTTTTTTAATATATGAGGGTGAAATGAATGTGGGTGGAAATCCAAACAACTAAACTAATCCTAGGATTTATGCAAACACTTAGGTTAATTGGAGTTTGAATTAATGTGATGAAATGAAATCTATGGAGGGGGAAGAATGGGGAGCATTAACAGTTGTCTTCAACTGCACTTTACTCCGGTCTACCACTGGACGATTCCCTGATAGAGGTATCTGTAAAATAATAGACATGAGATAAAGCAATTTAGAAAACAGAAAAGTGCACGAAATGCACAAAGAAGATTGAAAAATCGTTGCCTCACCGGCAACGGCGCCAAAATGTTGAATGGCGGATGACTACGCTATCGGAATTGGTTTTAAAAACCCGTTGTAGTTCGAGTCGAGAAGAAATCCGTTCAACAAATAAAATTTTATACCGAAAAATCTGTAAAGAAATTCCAGGTTGAACATAGGGAGTCCACGTCGATAAAAATTTGCAATTATATTTTTTTTGTGTTTTTGTTTAAAGGGCGAAATAATCACAATGGAAGCAATATAGACAATAAGAGAGAGAGAAAGAACAATCACTTGATATTGCATAATGTTTTTACAACTAAGAAAGCGAGAAATGATTACACTAGAAAGCGAGAAATTATTACAACTAGACAGCAAGAAAATTCCACTCTAGAAAGTAGTAAAAAGAATGGGAGAGAGACTCCTCGATGATCGCTTGGAGGATGAGCCGGACAAGACAATTCCTGGAAGCCAAGGAACGGAGTAAGAAGGAGGATGAAGCAGGAGGAATGGGAATGAAGCAGCACGTCATCGTGGTCGTGGGATTCGCTTCCAGAATGGGGGCGAAAACTTGGTTTTAGCTCTTGAGAAGCATCCCGGGTGTGGGACAAGCTTCTCTTAAGCTTTGGAGAGGGAGAGAGGAGAAGGAAGGGATGATAAATTCGTATGGTAGGGGTCTCCTTTTATAGTTGCAAGGAGTGGGGGCATTTTGGACATTACAACATTAAAAACATTAATTCAGGACCTTTAGTGATGGATTTATCCGTCACTAATGGCATGAACGTGGCCGACGTGCGTGCGCCGTGCACGCGCCCCCTCGCCTTCATGCTTTCAACACCTTCGCACGACCGTGCCCGCTCAGCTCTCCGATCAAGAGATCGAACGGCTTAAACCGCCCTCGCTAGCGTCGCGCGCCTGCGTGCGATCGGGCGTTTGCGCTGCACGTCTGATCATGCGTGGGCACTATCGGTTGATCTATGCCTCTCGATGCTAATCGCATAGCTCCAATTGTGCGCCCACATGCAAGGAGAGGTGCTGCGCTTGCGACTTGAACCTGCGCCATCTGCCTTTGCAACACCTTAACCGCTGCGCTGCACGTGCGGTTGAGGCGCGTTGAGGATTTTGCATACGGTCGATCTTGGCCGTTGGATCTTCATCCAACAGTCGAGATCAAGCGTTGCTTGTGCTTTCAGATGAGGAGAGGAGCTGGATGAACGGCGACGTGGCACATTCTCGGTCGTTGGATGGGCATCCAACGGTAGAGATTTGTTGAGCGGGTGAAGAAGAAGAGTTATGGCTGGTGCTGGGTGGCTATGATGGCACTTAGAAGATGGACGACCTAGATGGTGCCATGTGGCGCCATCTAGGTTGTCGCCATCTAGGTCGTCCATCTTCTGAGTGTTGTAGATGGTGTAACAGGTGTCGGATTGGACCGATTTTTATGCCGTTAGGCTGCGATCGTCGATCCAAACCCATCCGTGCGGTTGGATTTGTCTCTAAGGTGTGGATTAACATCATCTTGGCCCTTGATCTTTAGGGTTCCTCGATCTCTTTCTGGTGCTATGGATGTCCAATCAGGGCGATCTTGGATTCGTTGAACTCTAATCATCACCCAGATCAGATCCGTACGGTTGGATCTTCGATCTGAGGCCCCAATGAGAAGTCTCCTTGTCCCTGACCATAAAAGGAGACAATTACTATACAATTTATACAACTTGACCTAAATGCATGATTGTGCATGTTATGCAATATTTACAATGTATAATGCTAATGTGACACTATGAACATGTATTAATAGACATTTTAGGTTAATCAGATGTATGCACATCAGTCGTCCATGATGGTCTTTAAATAGACCAATGGGATAAACCCTATAGAGAAGTGTGGAGTTCTCTAGAAGAGCCTCCATCATGACTGGCCACCCCATTTGAAATGGGTCTTCTTAGATCCACATTTCCTGGGTGTTGTTGTGGACTCCTCGAAAGACTAAAAATAGTATTCAAGGTGGTGCCACTAGGTGAAGGTTCTAGAGGTCTCTAGAGTGGGAGGCTAGGTGTGTGTGTGTGTGAATATGTGGGTGTGGCTGGGTGGTTTAGGTCGAGTCCTATAGGTCTAGGTGATTGGGTTTAGGTAGGTCTCTAGATATATGGTTATAAACCCTAATACTAAAGTGATAAGTGCAATTAAAGTTTTTACAAGTTTAATTGAGTGGATGTGTGTCTAATTGGGAGAGAAAGTTCCTAATTAGGTCAGGCTTGAGTCAATTGGACTCTCACTGAGTCCAATTAGACTTGTGTTGGTTGAGGTTTGAGCTCAATTGGACTTCATGAGTCCAATTAGTTAACTGAAGTGTAATTGACTTAGTTCCAAGTCAATTGGGTTTAGTGAGAACCTAATTAGGTTCTTATGAGGGTCTTAGGGTAGTGTATTAGGTTTAGAGCACCTAAATTTAGGTTCCCTAGGGTGTAGAATTGGGTTTAGGGCCTTAGGAAATCAAGATCTAGGCTTGATTTCAAAAATAGTGATTGGAGAAGGGTTCTATACGTCTGATTGAGTAATCAGACAACTTATACTTCAAAATTAGAAGTCCAAAACTCTATTTTGGATGTCCAAAGTTGAATCAGGGTGTAGTTTAGGTTCTATCTTGGAATTCTGCAGAAATTAGATGTCAGACACCTTGTCAGCACGCCCAATATTCCAGCAAAATTGGTTTCTAGGTCTATGGGTGGTGTCAAAGGGTCCTGGACATCCAACAACCTATCTAGATGTCCAGATATGGGCTGGAATAAGGATTTTGAGGTATTCTAGGCTAAGGTAACCTAATCTAAGGGTGCCTAGGGTTTAGGAAGGTATCTAGGGCTATCCTAAGTCTAGGAAAGGTCTTATGTTCTTCATAGTTTAATTCCTACATTAAAATTCTACTAGTAAGGTAGTATACCTCATCCTTAAATTATGTCTTCATCTTTATTCCAGGGCTTCTGCTCTGGCTCTGTTGCAACTTTAGCTTCCTCCTTTCTTCAATTCTAGCTTTAGACCATCTCCTGAGCTACTTATTTCCTAAAATCCCAAATATTGCACTAATCAGTACCTTATAACATTATTTCATGCATATCTAAGTAAAGCAGAAAAGATGCAATTTATGCATGAATTACACTACAATTATTCTAAGTTTTAACTTAATTTGGGTAATTTAAGTCCTATGATTGCTACACAATCATACCCCCATGCCTAAATCTTGTTAGTCCCTAGGAAATGCAAAACTAAGTTATCTACAAGTGGGTCCCTAGAGAATTGATTATTTTTATCAAATGTAAGACTAGAGATTCTTGTCCTTGTTTTTATCCTAAAATCTAGAAATCCAGACAATTGTGGAAGTACAGCTATGTAGCTTATGCAACGAATTCAAGTGAAAAGGTGATTCACCTCTAAAGTCTGTACTTGACCCCTAGTAAAATTCTAGCAGGATAAGAAAACTTCTTCCTTTTCAGTATAACAAGATATTATGTAATTTCTACCCTAGCTTTAGCTTAGGTAAAGAATGTTTGAGTCAAGTGGGTTTGTATTTGGTGGCTCACTTTCATTTGGTGCTGCATATAGATTAGTACTACATAATCTAGATTTCCAAATTATTAAGTAAATCAACTCAGAGAAAAGCAAGGAAAATTATGCTCTTTGGTTCCTTTGTATTCACTCTCTCTTTTTCTTTTCTTCTCTTTTTATTTTTATTTTTTCTTTCAAGCTCACAATCTCACCAAATTTACACATATAATCCATATTTGGTGGTCTCACATGACATTAACACTTTAATAAAGTTCCAATAACCCTAACACTAAGTCAAAATTCCTCAGTTAGTATTCGAGCAGTCAGAAATACAAAAAGGTGGCTTAAAGCCATATTTGGTGGATCGCAAATGTGGTGGGTAATGCTGCCTCAATGTAATTGAAATAAATACTAAAAATTCATTTTTTTCTGCTTTTTCTTTTTCTATATTTTTTTCTTTTTTTCTATATTTTTCTCTCTTTTTTTTTTACATATATCATATCAACACAACACAATACAACACATGACATATGCGACTTTTATTCTAGAGGCATTATTAGGGATTGGTGATGTTCAAGAGGATACCGGGTGGCTTATTTGGTAGAAGTGTCTACTCTCGTCACCGAGAAAGAGATTGACAGGATAGCATATTTTTGACCTTGGTATTAATACGCTCTTTTAGCTGAGGATTCCATAAAGAATGATCATAACCATCCACCTTAGTCCTAGTTCTATTAGAACTCGATCTTTGTGTATTTGCCTTATTTGGTGGCTCTAAAAAATTCACACACGATTTATACGTGGAAACCAAGAGTGAAACTGTGCCTAGCTCCAAGTATCATTACCTAATTATCTGGAATTCCAGATTCCTTGCGCTATTCTTAGAGCACCAGTCCACTCTACTCTTATCTCACACTATTTGGTGGATTTTCTGGAAGAAGGTTTGCTTGACTCCCTAACCACTATCAAGGGGTTCACGAAAAGAAGCACTGCTTCTTCTTGACAAACTAGAGACGTTTATCACTTTTCACAATGAATCCATTGCAAAATCTATGTGTGCATGTGAAAATTGTACTGGATTCCAGATTACAGGAATCAACTCAAGGATAAAAACCCTAATGCAACCTCTTGATAAAAATCCTTATTCATGGATGCAATATATATATATATAGAAGCTATTTATAATTAACCTCTTATGTTTTGTACTTTAATATAGTTCCCTTATTGGGTTACATTTAGTTTAGTCCTTAATTTAGAACAAAAAGTTGAGTGAACGAGTAAGAAGTGGCTGTTGTGAATGATTTCTAGCTCCAATTCAAGCATTTGAGGTGGAGTCGATTGTTCTTAAATTAAGGACCCTAAAGTACAATTAACATGCTGCTCAGAGGTTTTCTATGTATTAGCACAAAAATTTTCAGTTTATTGTATACTACCCTCCCCCCATGCCTTAGCTCTTGCATGTCCTCATGCATGAATATAAAAGAAATAAATTACGACAGGGAGTAAGTGGGTAGACATAACTTGAAATTGCTCTTGAATTTTTTATTCAGCATAGGCCAACCTGACAATATGTAATATGCAGAGAAATATGCTAAAGAAAAATATGCTATGTATAATAAGGTATGTATATATGTATAAGTGGCTGGGTTTAATTCCTTCAACTAGGCGAAACTCAATCACACGTCCTCAATAAGATTGATGACTTCATCTGCAAGAGGAGGTTCTTGGGCCATAAATGGTTTGAGTCACTGGCCATTTACTGTAGAAACATGCCTAGATTTCAAGTCCATGATTGGGACGACCCCATTAGAATAGGGGTGAATCACAATGTATGGGCCAATCCACTTGGACTTGAGTTCTCTTGCAAAGAATTTAAGATGCGAATCGAATAACCAGATTTGCTGGTTAGGTATGAATTCCTTCCTCTGGATGTGGCGGTCATGAAAAGCCTTCATCTTATCTTTATAGATTTTTGCATTCTTGTAGGCCTCTTGCCGGATCTCTTATAATCCAGTAAGCTGGAGCTTCCTTTCATAACCTCCTGCATGAAGGTTAAAATTACTTTTTCAGACCACCCAAAAGGTGCGGTGCTCTAGCTCGACAAGGAGGTGACAGGCCTTTCCATATTCCGTGCGATATGGCGACATTTCGAGTGGGGCCTTGTATGTGGTCCAATACGCCCAGAGTACATCAACTAATCTATCAAACCAGTCCTTCTTATTTGGTTCAATCGTCTTTTGGAGGATCAGCTTGATTTAAGGGTTAGACACTTCAACCTGCCCATTGGTCTGCAGATTATATGGGGTGGCTATATGGTAATGTACCCTGTATTTCTTTAATAATGACCTAAAGTAGGAGTGGATGAAGTGACTACCCCTGTTGCTAATCAAAGTGCGGGGCACACCGAATCTCTCAAAAATATATTCTTGTATGAAAGAGATGACAGTCTTATGATCAGCCCATCTCGCCAGGATGGCTTCAACCCACTTCGAGACATAGTCGATAGTGAGAAGTATGTACATGAAGCCATGCGAATTCAGGAAAGGGCCCATGAAATTGATGCCCTATACATCGAACACTTCTACGACAAAGATGGGTTGGAGAGGCATCATGTCTCTCCTGGTCATAGAACTGACCGAGTGGCATCGTTTGTAGCACTTGGCATAATCATGCTATCTTTGAAAATGGTTAGCCAGAAAAATACCGACTGCAAAATCTTTGCCACAGTTTTTTGGCCCGAAAAATGACCAGCATAGGCTTCACTATGGCAAAAAGATAACACACTTGAGATCTCAGAGTCTAGGATGCACCTCCTGATAATCTGATCGGCTCCAATGAGGAAGAGAAAGGGGTCATCCCAAAAATAAAATTTAGCCTCTGATATAAATTTGAGTTTTTGGTCCTTGGATAAATTCGCAAGAATCTTGCTTGTGACAAGATAATTCACGATATTCGTGTACCAGGGAAACTCAACAAAATGGCTTGCCAATAGAGATTCATCCTAGAATTAGTCTAAAATGGGCAGTGAATAAGGGATGTGGGCTGGGTCTAGTTTAGATAAGTGATCCGCCACAACATTTTGTGCTCTAGTTTTGTCATGTATTTCGAGATCGAATTCCTACAAAAGAACGATCCATCTGATAAGATAGCGTTTGGCATCCTTCTTTGCTAACAAATGCCGATGAGAGGAATGGTACAAATATGATCGAAATTTCTCCAACCCGAATACTACCGCTAGCAGTTCCTTTTTAGTGACAATGTAATTAGGCTGAGCCTCATTCAGCGTCTTGGTAGCGTAGTATAAAACAAAAGGTTGTCGCTCCTAACATTGGCCTAAAACAGCTCCGACAACAAAATTGAAGGCGTTGCACATCATCTCGAAATTGAGAGACCAATTAGGTGGTTGGAGATTGAAGAGTTGGAAACAACGATTCGCAAGGTCTCGAAGGCATTGAGACACGAGGCATGGAAATCAAATGGGGCATCTGCTACTAGAAGATTTTTGAGAAATCATGTATAAATCTCCGGTAAAATCCGACATAGCCCAAGAATGGTATGATCTGTTTAACCGAGGTAGGTGGAGGTAATAGGGATATGATTTCGGACTTAGCTCTGTCAACCTCGAGTCCATTGGATGAGATCCTGTGTCCTAGTACAATGCCATCCCATACCATGAAATGGCTTTTCTCCCTTGAGAGTACTAGGTTTACTTCAATGCATCTTTTTAGGATCTTCGAGAGGTTATTAAGACAAGATGAAAAGTCCTCTCTGAAAATAGAGAAATCATCCATAAACACTTCTACATAATCCCCAATCATATCAGAGAATATGGCCATCATACAATGCTGAAATGTCGTTGGTGCATTGCAGAGGTCGAAGGGCATTCGCTTGAAAGCGAATGTTCCAAAGGGGCATGTGAATGCGTTCTTGTCTTGATCTTTCGGGCTAATCGCTACCTGATTATACCCGGAGTATCCATCCAAAAAGCAAAAGTAACTATGTCCGGCTAACCTCTCTAAAATCTGATCAATGAATGGTAAAGTTAAATGATCCTTTTGGGTAGCCATATTCAATTTCCTATAGTCTATGCAAACCCTTCATGAAGTCATAGTGCTGGTTGGGATGGATTCGCCCTTATCATCTTTTATAACGGTGAGTCCTACTTTCTTGGGCATGATTTAGATAGGACTCAGCCACTGGCTATCAGAAATCAGATATACAATGCTCGATCCAGCCATTTAATGATCTCCTTCTTAACAACCTTCAACATATTCGAGTTTAGCCATCTTTGAGGTTGTTTCGACGGTTTCACCCCCTCATCCATGTAAATGTGATGAGTGTAATACGAGGGGATAATCCCGCAGAGATCAGCAATACTCCACCCAATAGCAGCCTTATGGTCTTATAAAATAGAAATCAATTGATGCTCCGATTCCTGCATCAAGTGAGCACTAATAATGACTGGGTATGTCTCACTTTCTCCCAAAACACATATTTGAGTGAGTCGGGTATGGGCTTCAGTTAAATCACAAATGGGTTAGAATCAGAAGTGTGAGTAGGAGGAGCAGAATCAATGGCAGGAATCTGATGATCCTGATATGTAGGAATTCTCACTGATTCGCCACCTATAAATAGTCATTCATGATTGCATTAACAAGAAACCCATTTGTCATGGTCACACCTTCCTGTGTCAGTAGGGGCGATTCAGTAATTTGTGGATCATAATAGTCAAACTTAGGGGTGTCATGATCAAATGAACACCCCAGACAATCGGATCCACGGGAAAAAATGTGCATTGTGATGGTCTCAGTCCCATGTGGATCGAGGTCTAGAAACCCTGATAATGAAGACAAATGAGACATTGGGTCTTCACAAAGGAGCCCAATGTTACCACAGAAGGTCAATTCTTCGTCTTCACTATCCTCCTTGATATGATCACAATCAAAGTTCCTTGATGCCCAGAATATATCAAGTCTAAGTCTTTCATTTCCTAGGGTAATCTCCATACACCCGGATGCACAATCATTGTTTGCTCGGGCTATCACCAAAAATGGGTGACCTAAAATGATCGGTGCATCACAGAGATTAGGAGGAACCTCCATATCGAGAATGAAAAAGTTCGTGGGAAAACAAAATCTGTGAACTTTAATGATCACGTTCTCAACCACCCCCCTCGATGTTTTCATTGATCGATTAGCCAGCTGAATAGTAATAGAGGTGGGTTTTAACTCCCTAAATCGAATCGATCATATACGGCAGTGGGAGTCAGGTTGATGGACGAACCCATATCAAGAAGGGCCCAATCAAATGGATAATTCTGCAAAAAGCAGGAAATGAGTGGGGTACCAGGGTCTTTCTTCTTAGGCGGTAGGTTGTTCACACGTTGAATTGGTGTTTTAAAAGTAATGCGTTGTAGTATAGCTGATAAATTGTGAAGAACACTTAAAATTTATAGCTCAAAAGAAATCCGAGGTTGAACGTAGGGAGTAATAAGCAATTTAGTACTCAAGATTGCAATTCTAAGCACAATATAGCAATGTAATAGAAACTTTTAAGCACAAATGATATAAATGGAAGAGTCAGAATCAATGTAGCAAAAAGGTTAAGGCAAAAATGGTGATTTAAATCACCAATTTACCCTATTAACAATATACTCAAATATTGTTACAGTATCAATCACACAATTTCCACGTCAACTTAAGTGTCTCAATAATGCAATAGTGACTCAGAACCAGCAACAGAAGCAAAGGCCTCTCTTTTTCCTTCAGGCCTTAGAGGAGAGGCACAAGCACAGTGACGGAGGGAATTTCGCTTATTTATGAAGATGATAGCAATAAAGTGATATGTCGTTGTGTTTAATGTGGTGGAAAATCTCTCAATTAAAAATTAAAATAAATATCAAATTTAACCACAATAAAAATGTCGCATCCACAGGGAGGAATAGAATCAATAAATTCACGAGTAGATGATTATACTATTTGCAGACACTTTCACGACTTCAATGCGAGGAATATGCTACTCTAAATGGAGCTTGCAATTTCCTTAAAAGTGCATGGCTATTTATGCAATTTTCACATCAGGAATTAAGCTCCCAAAAATATGTATATGATGCATGTGTAGTGGCATATCATGTACATTTGATTTGCGTGCAAATCTTATTTGAATTTCAATGTAGAATGATGCACATAACACAAGTTAAGTAAATTCAAGAAACTATAAGTGAATCCATGCAATGTGGCCTGAATAAAATAGTAATATTAAAGTGGAAATGGCATGCAATGTAAATTTTAATTGGGGCAAAATTATAGGATTTCTCCTCTCTCTTCCTCGCTTGAACGGCTGTGTGCGGTTGGCAGCAAGAGTCGATGGGATGGTGCACCTTGACGAGTGCTTCGCGATGGTGGTGACACGGCGGCCGAAGGTGGCCGGCGGCTTCCGGACGGTGGAGGAGGGTGCCGGCCTGTTGACGGAGAAGATGAAGGGCTGCTACTGCAGGGCACACGACTGCGTGATGGGCACGTGAGGGCGCTGCCTATGCGCTTGGCTGCCTGCGGGTAGTCTTCTTACGTGCGCTTGGCTACCTGCGGGCAGTTGGGCTGTGCGCTTGGCTGCTTGCGGGTGGCTGGGCTACGTGCGCTTGGCTACCTGTGGGCGGCTGGGCTACGTGCGCTTGGCTGCCTACGGGTGGTCTTCTTGCATGCGCGGGTGCGGTGAGGGTAGTGTAGTGAGGGGGGCTGGCAAGGTGGGTAGGCGGTGGAAATTGTTGGTGCGCGCAGTGCACGCCCTCTTCTTCATGATGGTCTTCCTTTTCCCAAGCCCCTCCGCCTCTCTTTTTTCTCCTCCCCCCACGTAAGTCAAGGGATTTTGAAAATCCCTTACTAAACATGGCCGGCGGCTGTTGATGGGGTTGTTGAGGTCGACCCTAGGTTGAGAGATTTGTGGGGGGAAATATCTTTTCACCCCCTGTTCTTTTCCACAATTGATCCTCCTCCCTCTTCTTCTCGATTATTAGCCTGATGGAGTAGATTAAGTGGAGGAGATGTAACGAGTGCATTGTTGCAGGACCTGCATGAAATATAAAATAATTACATAATAAGCAATAGAATAAATGTAAACTTAAACAATGACACATGCAATCATTTAATGACCTAATGTGATTATTAATAAACATACAATGTTATAATTAAATTACTTAGGCATAACAATAGTCCATTAAAATGGACTCATCACAAAGCACAGCACCAATAGAGGCGAAGGCCTCTCAGATTTTGCTAAGTGTAGAGAGTAGCAGAGGGCAAAACCCCCCTCCTCTCTCTCTCTTCTTTCTTTCTTTCTGTCTTAGGATCAGGAAAACTAGACCAGACCTGGGTAACTGGGTAAACGGACTAAGACTAGACCCACGAGGTGTGAGCTCGAGCGAGGGCGTGCATATGCACGTGTGTGGGAGGACCTCACCCTCGTGCTTACTGAGGCGAAGAGCTCTCTTCACAAAAACAATATAACCTGTGTGGAGACTTCTGAAGTTTCCGATGTGGGATTATGTTCTGCACCTTTCTTTATGCAGCTGTGGATGAGGAAGTTCCTGAATTGAGGATGAAAGGGCAGCTGGATTCTCGAATTGAGGACCTGAGCGTACACCTGGAGCGAAGCTGCTTCACCTGGGCGTGGAAGTAAGGAAGAACATAGCACAAGCAAGATGGTCATGGTCAGAGAAGAAGGTCGCGACAGCGGATGTCCGAGGAACACCTAAAAAGGAAAGCACGGCCTCTCGGCCTTGTCAGATAAGCTTAGAAGGGTCGTCGTGCGAGGGCAATGTTGAAAGCGAAAAACTACGCGATCGAAGTTGGTTTCGAAAAACCCGTCGTCGTAGTTCGATTTGCAAAGAAATCCGTCAACAGATAAATTTATACTGAAACTCTAAGAATTCCAAGTCGAACACAGGGAGGCTACGTCGATCTAAAATCCGCGATTTATACTCTTTTTTGTGTTTTCGTTTGAAAATGAAATAATTACAATGGAATTGATATAAAAAAAATATATATATAAAGAGAGAACAATCACTTGATATAATCAGAATGTTTTTACAACTAGAAGGTGAGAAATTATTACAACTAGAAAGAAGAAAATTCTATTCTAGAAAGCAATTAAAAAGAAGGGAGAGAGATGTTATCCTCCTCGACGAATGCTTGGAGGAAGAGTCGGATGGAGTGATGCTTGGAAGATGGAGGATGGAGCGGGAAGAAGGAGGACGAAGCAGGAAGAAGCAGGAATGAGGCAGCATGTTGTCGTCGTCGCGAGATCCACTTCCAGAACAGGGGTGAGAAAATTGGATTTGGCTCTAGAATATCATCCCGGGTGTGGGACAAGCTTTTCTTGAGCTTTGGAGAGGGAGAGAAGTGAAGGAAGGGATGAGGATTTTGTAGGGTAGAGGTCTCCTTTTATAGTTGCAAGGATAGGGGGCAATTTTGTCATTTCATAATTAAAACATTAAATGAGGGGGTCTTTAGTGATGGATTTAAGCATCACTTCTCGAGCGCTAAATTGGTGCTTAAGATTGTTGCGTTGTTGTATAGCCAAAATAGCGCTTAAACGAATAAATTTTATTACTCGAAAATGTTCTAAGGTCGAACATAGGGAACAATATGGAATTTAAAGCTCAAGATCACAATTTAAATCAAGAATAAATATTGCAATAAGAGTAATGCCAGAATTAATATGCAAATAGAATGGAGTAAAATGGTGATTTAAATCACCAATTACTCATCACAAATAAAACTTAAATCAGTGTCTCAAATATATGCAATTAAAGTGTCAGACGTCTTAAGTAGCCCTGTGATACAGTGCTAAGATTTTTCTTCTTTCTCTTCTCTGTTTCTATTCAGCCTCTCTTCTTCTTCTTTTCTTCTTTGTTGTGCAGCTGCTTCTCTTCTCTTCTTTTCTTCTTCTCTACCTTCTCCTTCTTCTTGTTCTCTGTTCAACCTCTTCACACAGGGGAGGGGCTTCTTGAATTGGCTAAGTGTTAGCCAGTACTCTCTGCAGCAAAACCCCCCTACCCCCACGCGCTATCTCTCTTTCTCTCTCTGGGTCACGCTCTCCCAGAGCCTTCCACAGTATCGGGTAATTAGGTTTCGGACCTAGAGCGCACTCGGGACCAGGGCTACCAGCTTGGGTGGTAGCTG
This sequence comes from Thalassia testudinum, assembly GCA_037157565.1. Taxonomy (NCBI): domain Eukaryota; kingdom Viridiplantae; phylum Streptophyta; class Magnoliopsida; order Alismatales; family Hydrocharitaceae; genus Thalassia; species Thalassia testudinum. The sequence goes on along the minus strand of JAZHRO010000035.1, from coordinate 51,171,624 downwards.
AGGTGTGGGTTTTAGGTGGGTCGGTGTACCAGGTCTGTGGAGGAGAGGTCGTGGACGAGGCACATGAGGGGTGTGAGGGACCTCAACCCTTGTGTCTGAGGCGTTAAGCCTATAACAGAAATTAAATTTATGTGATGGCTGGCGCTCTTCCACGAACAATGTGGGACTAAATGCTCTCGCTTCGCTTGCGCACACTGCTGCTGTTTCCTTCGCTCAATTCACACCTAAGGAGTAGTCAAAGGCTCCAATTGACTGCGTGAGGGTGCTCCTGGAGGTAGTCCACTCTGTCTGGAGTTGAAGTCCTGGAATTGCAGGCCTGATTAGAGCTTCAAGTAGGCTCGCGACCACTGTGTCAATGGTGGCGGAGGCTAGAACACCTGAAACCAAGCAAACGGCCTTGCAGCCCAATTAAACTTGCTCAAGACCTTCGCCGGACCACGGCAAGTGCAACGGTGGAGGTTGAGTGGCGTGGCGAGGTCCGTGCGTGCGTGGCGGAGTCAAACTGTGTGCGTGAGAGTAGGTGTGTTCGGTGGGTCGGTTGAGTGGAGGGAATGGGAAATAAAGATGGGGGTTCGGTGCAGATGGATGAGGCGGAGCTCGTGGGAGTGTCAGTGAAGCGTATGGAGTGGTGTAGTGATGGGAGCGCTTTGTCGGAGGAGTGGCCAGACGTGGAAGGGACGACGGTGAACGGGTGGTAGCGTGGTCAAAAGTGGGTGCGATTAAGATGAAAAATGAAGTAGAGGAGGTAAGGGGCTTATCTAGGTAATTGGTGGACGAAGGAGAGTCGAGCAGGCGCCGATTGCGGTGTGGTCGGCGTCAGGGAAGAGACTGCCCCGATGAGAGGTGGATGGCATGGATGAATGAGATAGGGGCGTCGGCGGGTGCTGCTCGACGTGAAAGAAAGCAAAAAGGAAGAGTCTACCGCTGGTATTGCGGACAGATGACGAGGTGAGGTAGGGAGAGTCACCGGAGCTTGAAGAGCAATTCAGCTGGTGGAGGAGGGATGAAAATTGGGGGTTTCTCTGGTCAAATTTAAGTTTGGATGGATCAGGCAGGCCTTGGGAGTCTTTATATAGGTATCAGGGGGTCGATTAGAGCTTGGAAGCCAAGCTTTCAAGTTTGGAAGGTCTCCAGAGTTGGAAACCCAAATTTCTCATGCATTCACATGAGAAATTAGGAATGATTTGAAGCACAAGAATCGATTTGATTGAAGGAGAATTTCAAGAGGAATCTTCGATTCAATTTTGAGGAGGTTTCATCAATCAATCAAAGAGTTGTAGGATTAGGAGTTCTGTGCGGTGGGGACCTTTTGGTGAGAACGACGACAAAATCAGGGGCCTATTTGAAAAGTTTTGAAAGTTAACATCAGAAATGTAATTAGATAGGGCCAATTTGCAAACTAGGTCAAGACAAACTCATTTTGGGTCCAAATTTTGGCACAACCCTAATTTTGACCTAAGGAATTCAATGGTGAAGTTGGATTTTGCTTTTGACCACATTTGATTGGATAATTTATGCAAAAAGCTAAATTTGGGCAAATGTCTATATGTGTCTCTGTTCTGGGTCAAAATGGGTTCTAATGGTCAAATTGAAGGTTCCAAACCCTAGAAAATATTTTTCTATAACTTTTAGAGGGTTTAGGTGAATTTTATTCTGATCAGAACCTCAATTAATTAAGAGAGTCTATTTTTAGGGTTTCAAAAGTCATTTAATTCTTAGAACACAAGCAAACCCTTTTCTGTCTGTCTTAACCCACTTGTTATCTTTTAAGACCATTTGACCTCCATTCAACCCCTGAGAAAACCTGTTTTTGTACTTTATTCATGATAAACTGGTAAAATTATAGTTTTAACCTTAGTTTCTTATTTTTCCCTCAAGATGACTATGCAGTGACTTGTGACTCTCTGGCGGTTATGTAGGAGCATTTACTAACTTAATTGGGTCAAAATGAGCTAGTTATGGCTCATGATGGTGTTCCCCATCATACCCCCATGCCTAGCTTTTGCTAGTCCCTTAGCAAAATTTCAAGGTTCTAGACCATAAAACTTTTGATGCTTAAAACTTTTATGTGTGCTTCCTTTTGTAGATTAGGTTAGAATGCCAATAGTAGGTCTAGAGGTACTCAAGTACCAACCAAGATCGGGACTTGACTAGCTCTAGCCTCAGTCTACTGCGAAGGTTTCTAAGGCCCACAGGAACTAACCTAAGGTTTGTTGAACTCTACGGTTAAAGCACCCGTGCTTGTAACATGTTTTAGCCTAGGTTCAGTTTGCAGTGCGTTTTTGTCAGAGAGAGACAGAGGAATTTTTCTTTATTTTTGGAGAGTTTTCTCTCTCTTTTCTTTTTATTTCCAACTTCAGATTAGCTTTACAACACGGTCTGTATCGGATTCCTAGTTCCTACCATCAATCCTCGCAGGGTCTCTAGCAATCGATGCTTCGAGATAGCACCGCCCATGGCAACCCCCAGAACCCTAGCTTTTGAGATTTCGAGATAATCCCATCCATGGTGTTCCATGCTTACATGCCCCCAGTAAGATATGTAGATATCCTAGGAGACAAGCACCGTGGAGACGATATGTTATTGCGCATCTTCGAGGGGAATTTCCTACCTCTTTGCACTGGGAACTCATCCAAATCAACTTATGTTGATCAGCCGTTCCTATTCTAGATAACCCTGTTTTAGAATAGGTTTAACGCATTTGCGTGATTTTGATACTTAGGCGCACTGAACCAGACTGTGTGTGGGTTGGGGTGCTTAGATTACCGAGTCCTGCAAACCAGAGGTCAGTTAATGAGGCCGAATAATCCCTAAGCCTTAGACCTAATACTTAAGCTTCGCATTTCCCCCAATCTCTTGAAGATTATTCAGATCTTAGCGGGTACTTGAATTTTTAAGCCTAGGATTACAGCCCAAGAGTCCTGAAATCAGCGTTCCTACTAATTTCTTCTTTGTTTTATTAGCACTTTTGCCTTTCATTTTCTTTCTTTTGATTTGGTCTAAAACTAAGTCAATTCCTTTATCTTTAACTAATGTCTATCTCTTTTTCTTTTCTTTTCAAATTGTGTGCTCCTTTTTGACATTTTTATCTCCCTTTTTCTCCTCAAAATTTGATATGCCATCAAAATTTCCTCTCCTCTCATATTTTTGTTCTTTTTCAAAAAAAAAAATTTCTATTTTTTTGGTATTTTTGGAATATGTATTTTTTTTGTTGAAACCCTTTCTTGTGAGGTGATTTTTCATGGCATTTTGTACTTTAATACCCCCCATGCCTACGATTTGCAATGTCTTCATTGTAAATTAGGTGGGTTCGAGTTCAGCTTAGATCATTCATTAGAACAGGTATTGGGTGGGTGAATGGGTCGGGGTGACTGTTGCAGACGATTTCAAGCTCAGGTATAGGTACTAGAGGTGGAGTTAGCTGTTCTAATGGATGAACCCTAAAGTGCAATATGAGTTCAGCATAAGATGTGTCAGGAAGGGTTTTGGGTTTTTCAAAATGATGGGTTGCCTCCCGTTATGTGCTGAGTTTAACGCCATCAGCCGGGCGCAATGAGCTCAGGGAGAATGGAGGGTAAAAGATATCTCAGCCAAATTTGTATCGGTGAGTTCAATGAACGGTTTGAGTCTTTGACAATTCATGACAAACGGTATTGAATCGTGGCTGAGTTGACTAATTTTGACAGCTCTATTTCCAAAGATTTGTTGGACAAGGTAAGGTCCAATCCATTTTGATCTGAGTTTTCTTGGGAACAATTTGTGTTTGGCGTCAAAGAGTAGGACTTGCTGACCAGGGAAAAAGATCTTTCTGGATATGTGCTTGTCGTGAAAGGCCTTAACCCACTCTTTGTAAATTCGCAAGTTCTCATACGTGTCATGGCGTAATTCATCGATCTTGCTCATTTGAAGCTTTCTATGGGTTCCTGCCTTAGAAAGATCGAGATTGCAATTCTGTACTGCCCAATAGCCTTTGTGCTCCAATTCCATGGGGAGGTGACTTGCCTTCCTGTACACTAATCTAAAGGGAGACATGCCTAATTGGATTTTGTGGGCAATCCTATAAGCCCACAAAGCTTCCAAAAGTCAGGATGACCAATCTTTCCTGTCAGGTCGAACGGTGACTTGGAGGATTTTCTTGATCTCTCAATTCAATAGCTCAGCTAGAATGTTGGTTTGGGGGTGATAAGGAGTAGAGATTTGGTGCGACACCCCATATTTGGTCATCAGTGATCTGAACTGAGCATTCATGAAATGGGTCCCTCCATCAGAGATTATGGCACGTGGAATCCCGAACTGAGAAAATTTGTTTTGATGAATGAATCTGATAACCACCTTATGATCGTTGGTTTGGGTCGGAATGGCTTCGATCCATTTGGATACGTAGTCAACAGCAAGAAGAATGTATTTGAAGCCATCCGAACTAGGGAAGGGTCCCATAAAATCAATCCCCCAGATATCGAAGATTTCGCATATGAGAATCAACTGTAAGGGCATCATATCATGGTAGCTCATGTTGCCTAAGGTCTGGCAATGAGTGCATGCCTTACAGTGATTGTATGCGTCTTTGAAAATTGTGGGCCAATAGAAGCCGCAGTGGAGGACTTTTGCTGCGGTTTTATGATTAGAGAAGTGTCCACCGCAAGCCTAGTCATGGCAAAAGGACAGAATGTCCTGAATTTTCACTTTTGGAACACATCGTCGGATGATCTAATCAGCACCAATGTGAAAAAGATACGGGTCTTCCCAAAAGTAGTACTTGGTATCGGAAAGTAATTTATCCTTCTTGGCTTTTGGCCAAGCGGACGGTATCTGATGTGATGCTAGGTAGTTTACTAGATCAGCAAACTATGGAAGTCCTATATTGATAGTCAAGAGGTGCTCATCGGGAAAATGTTCAGTAATGGATTCGGAAGGGTTGATAATATCAGAAGGAAGGCGGGATAAGTGATCAGCTACCACATTCTATTTTCTCGCCTTGTCGTGAATCTCGAGATCAAATTCTTGCAACAGCAAGATCCAGCAGATTAGTCGAGGTTTCGTGTCCTTCTCAAGGAGATACCTCACAGCAGTGTGATCGAGTAAATGTTAACACGGGAACTAAAAAGATATGATCTGAATTTTTCCAGGGCAAATACTATGGCTAGCAGCTCTTTCTCAGTAATTGTATCGTTACACTGAGCCTCGTCTAGTGTCTTGCTAGTGTAGTAAATGACTACGAGTTTTTTGTCTATTTTCTGCGCAAGTACCGCCCCCACAGCGTAATCAGATGCATCGCACATGATCTCAAAGGGCTGAGACCAATTAGGGGACCACAGGATAGGTGCTTGGGTAACTCGATCATGCAGGATCTCAAATGCCTAAGTACACTCCTTGGTGATTTCAAAAGGGACATCCTTAGATAGAAGATTAGTAAGGGGGCACACGATTTTCAAGAAATTGGGAATGAATCAATGGTAAAAATTGATGTGCCCCAGGAAGGATCTGATGTCTTTGATTGAGCTAGACATAGGGAGTTTGGAAATCAAATTCACCTTGGCTCGATGAACCTGGATGCCCTTTTCAGAGATAAGATGTCCCAGGACAATTCCCTCAGGTACCATGAAGTGGTTCTTTTCCCAGGAAAGAACCAAGTTCACATCGATGCATCGCCTGAGGATCTAGACCAAGTGCAGGAGGTAATTGTCAAATGATTCACCAAATACCGAGAAGTTGTCCATGAAGATTTCAAGGTATTCACCTACCATATCTGAGAATATGGCAAGCATGCACCACTGAAAAGTAGCGGGTGCATTGTAGAGACCGAACGGCATCCTTCTGAATGCGTAAGTTTCGAAAGGGTAGGTGAAGGTGGTCTTTTCTTGGTCCTCGGGATGGATTGCGACCTGGTTGTAACCGGAATACCCATCCAGAAAGTAGAAGAATCGATTTCCCGCTAGTTTCTCGAGAATCTGATCAATGAACGGTAATGGGAAATGATCCTTTTTCATGGAGGAATTGAGTCTTCTGTACAATGTAGACTCTCCATGAGTTTGCTATACGGGTCGGTATGGCTTCTCTGGTTTCAGTCGTGATGACAGTGAGCCCTGCCTTTTTAGGCACAACTTGGATTGGCCTCACCCACCGACTGTCAGAGATCAGGTAGATGATCCCTGCATCTAACCACTTGATAATCTCCTTTTCCACGACATCCTGCAGATTGGGATTCAGGTGTCTCTGCATTTCACGGGATGGTCGTGAGTCCTCTTCAGTGTAGATGTGATGTGTGTAGTATGAGGGGCTGATACCATTGAGATGTTCGAGAGTCCATCCAATGGCTCTTTGATGTTGCTGGAGAACAGAAATCAGGCGTGTTTCTTGATCAGGTGTGAGTTGGGAGTTGATAATCACAGGAAACATCTGATTGGAACCTAAAAAGACATACTTGAGATGATCGGAAAGAAGCTTTAATTCCAAAATCAGGTTTTCAGCAGCAGCGAGTAGTTTAGGATGGGTGTCAGGAGCAAAGGAAGGAGCTATGGGTGTGTCTAAGTCGAGTTCGGGCTCCTCTAATTGCAGGTTTTGATCCTCTTGTGATTGATCAGAAATGGTCGGGTTCTTGATGAAGTCGTCAAACACCGCTTTAATAACGCAAATTTGTTCTATGACTCCACAATTAATTCCTTCTTGGGCTTTAAAGATGTCGATCTTTAGTGTCTTGCACCCAAATTTCAATTCAATTTGGCCCTCCTCACAATTGATATTGGCCTTAGTAGTGGCCAGAAAAGGTCTCCCTAGTATGATCGGTGTAATCTTCACATTCTCAAGAGAGTCCATGTCTAAAACAATGAAATTCACTGGGAAATAGAGATCATGCACCCTAACTATGACATCCTCGAGAATTCCTTTGGTGACTTAATTGATCGGTCTGCTAGTTGTAAAGTCATTTCAGTCGATTTGAGCTCAGATTCCTTGAAGTAGTCTAGTAGGGATGTGGGTATCAAATTTATGGAGGCTCCTCAATCTAGTAAAGCTCGGTCAAATCATATATCATCGATTTCACAGGAGATCAAAGGGGTGCCTGGGTCTTTTGCCTTAGGTGGGAGTTTGCTCAAAATGACAGAGCTGGCTTACTCTGACAGTACAATCGGATTCCCATCTTTAGTTTGCAGTTTACGCTTAGGTGTACATACGTCTTTCAAAAATCGTGCATAAGCCGGTACATGGCATATTGCATTCATCAAGGGGATGTTTATATGGACCTGCTCAAAGAGCTTAACTAGGTCCTCCTTAGGTGCCACGGTTTTGGTTACCCTTTTTCCCTTGGTCAAGGCCTCAGGGAATGGAACCTTAGATGGTTCCTCTTGAATGGGTCCAGGTGCTTGATTTGGGATAGAGGTGTCCTGGATGACTATCCTTGGGTTATGGTTTGTATTACCAGGATGGGTTTGGCTTGGATAAGGTGGGTCCTGTGTTGTTTTGCTAGTGAGGGTAGTAACAGAATTTAATTCTTCCTGGTTTTGGTTTGGTGTGGGTAGAAGAGGTGCTTGCTGCTAGTACCCCGTATATGATGTTCAAGCCTCCATCCCGTTGAGTGATGGAGTAGAAGGGGCCTGATAAACAAAGTGAGCTTGGCCCAGATTTGGGTTCATAACGTGCCTCTGGTTCGGCCCGTTATTTGGATTAGGTAGAGGTTGTGAAGGAAGTGCACCAGGTTGGCGAGGATTTGCCATCTGGGTAAGTTGAATGCGAACCTCTGTGATCTCATCTCTGTGCTATTTTTGCATAGCCACATTCGTCTTTTGAATTTCAGCCAGAGTTTGAAGGATAAGAGTCATTTGATCTTTCTGAGTTGGCCTAGATTGATAAGTTGGGTTAGGTCGAGGCTGAGGCGGCAGATATGGATGAGGAGCTTGTGGTCAGGGTGGATATTGAGGTCTCTGATTTTGATTATTGCCTGACCACGTGAAGTTGGGATGATTACGCCATCTAGGGTTGTAGGTGTTTGAGAATGGGTCATTCTGAATGGCGTTGAGGTCCTCGCAGGTTTGAGGAACCTCAGGAAAATTAGAATATGAGGGTTCAAAGTTCCCCCAACTAGAGTAGGTGGATCCAGAGTTTCCTCCGTGGCCAGAATTAGACGGGGGTGGATATGGGTCCATCCCCTGAGAAGGTCGATGATAGATGTTGTGCACGGCCTCCCTGCCGGAGGGTGGTTGTGTGAACGAGTTTTGCGCAGAGGTGGCTTGCTGCAAATGTCAAGTTAGTTCATCCACCTTCTTCTCAATAATAGAGACCTTGTCCAGATGATTGGCCATCAGTTCCAAGTCAATGGAAGGGGACAGGCCCTACGTCTCATGTGCTCCCTTTGGATTTGTCAATGCACGGTCATTCGTCCGGTCGAACATGCCATGGATTCATTATTGATGGAGTTCTCGCACATTCTCGAGAATCTCCCACACGGTGTCTTCGTGTTGAACCATGATGTTTCTTCCGCAAGTCACATTGACGAATAATCTAATATCCTCATGGAGTCCCTGGTAAAAAGATTGGACTTGTTCCCATTTAGGAACTCCATGATGGGGGCACTTTCATATGAGATCCATAAAATGATCCCATTGATGTAAACATGCTTATATTACATAAAATGTCTATTTATGCATATTCTTAAGCATAGAATTGCATTACATACTATAAATATTGCATAGCATACATCATCTTGCGTTTATATTAGTTTGAATTAAATGGAGGTTAATTGTCTCTTTTATGTTCAGGGATAGGGTAGCTTTTTATCGGGGCCTCGGATCGAAGATCCAACCGTACAGATTTGATCAGGGTGACAATTGGAGTTCAGCGACTCCAAGATTGCCCTAATCGGATATCCGTAACATCAGATAGAGATCGAGGAACCCTAGAAGATCAAGGGCCAAGATGGTGTTAATTCACATTTCAAACCCCAAATCCTACCGCACGGATGGATTTGGATCGACGATCACAACCTAACGATGTGAAAATCGACTCAATTCGACAACCGTGGCACCATCTACATTATCCAGAAGATGGACGGCCAAGATGGCGCCACGTGGTGCCATCTTAGCCGCCCAACAGGCCTCATGCACTCGTCGCACTCTCTCTTCTTCATTTGAGCGTCGCTTCTCAGCCGTTGGATGCTCATCCAACGGTAGTGGGGTGCGCATGCACATTTCATAAGCGCGACACAAACGCGCTGATAGCGTGTTGGTCGAATGCGCTTTCGCTAAGGGTGGATGCGGGTTCGAGCCGCGAGGAGCAGGAGTTGAGGCACGGATGAGCGAGTGCGATTGACCACCCAATGGTGATCCAGTAGCCATGCACGCTCAATCTAGATCACGTGCGATCGCACACCCGCGGGTAACGCGGGATCGCACGCGTAGGCGCATGATGAGGAGGCGCGGCGAGGATCTCTCTCAGCCATTCGATCTCACGATCGAATGACCGAGATTGAAGGACGTGAATGAGTGTTGCACCTTGAGGAGATGAGTGGGTGCGCGTGCACTGCCACTACGCCCACCTTTGGACCTTTAGCGACAGATTTATCCATCCTAAAGGTCCTGAATTAATGATTTTCAAATTAGAAAGACTAAATTGCCCTCACTCCTTGCAACTATAAAAGGAGACCCCCTCCATACAAAATTCTCATCCCTTCCTTCTCTTCTCTCCCTCTCTAAAGCTCAAGAGAAGCTTGTCCCACACCCGGGATGCTCCTCGAGAGATAAAGTCAAAATTTCGCCCTCATTTTGGAAGTGGATCCTGCGACGATAATGACGTGCTGCCCCGTTCTCGTTCCTCCTGCCTCGACCTCCTTCCCGCTTCGTCCTTCATCTTCCAGGCAGCGTCTCGTCCGGCTCATCCTCCAAGCGATCGTCGAGAAGGATAACTTCTCTCTCCCATTCCTCTTTTCAGCTTTCTAGAGTAGAATTTTCCTGCTTTCTAGTGCAATAAATTTCCCACTTTCTAGTGTAATTTTTCTCTGGTTTTATTGTATAAACATTTTGAAATATTAAGTGCATGTTTTCTCTCTCTCTCTCATTTATTCTGATTGTTAATATTGCTTCATTGTAATTACGTCGCTTCACTTTTCAACGAAAACTCTAAAAATATATAATTGCGAATATAGATCGACGTAGCCTCCCTGAGTTTGACCCGGGTTTCTATTCCGGTACAACTTTTATTTGTTGAACACGAGTTCTTCACTTTCAAACTACGTCGACAGGTTTTTCAAAACCAAATACGATAGCGTAGTAACTCGTAGCTTCAACACCCATGCTTCGTGAAGCGGTTCTCGTGTTTGTTGTGTGAAATGTGTGATCTGGTGTTGTAAAGCATTTGTCCGACCAACAGGGAAGAACTTTCTTAGAAACTCGGATTGAAGTTCCACCCAGGTGTTGATCGGACGCATTTGGGTTTGGTACTAGTGCTCAGCTTTATCCATGAGAGAGGAGAACATTTTCATGAGTAGAATATCCTAATTTTGAGCTTTCGATCTGAAGGTCTGGGTCAGATGCTTAAGTTTTTTGACATGCTGGAATGGATCTTCAGAATTATGCCCATGGAATTTGGGAATGGCATGAATCATGTTGGGCTTGAGTTCAGTGTCAGGACCTCCAGCGGGGATTTGTACTCGAGGTTCGATTGCCACTGCAGCGGGATTGTAGTGATCTCGCATCATTGGATGCTGCAGTGGGTTCACAAAGGCTTGGAATAGATCATTGAGGTGCTGAAGTTGATTTTCAAGATTATTTTCTTCTGTGGGTTGTGCAATGATGATGGATGAAGGAGAATCAGGTTCAGATGAATTGGAAGAGATATCAATAGAATTGGGTTGTTGCACAAACAAAGAGGTCAAGGCTTGGCCTTGAAGTGAATGAGTGACTAAAGGAGGCCTCAAGGATGGTCTTAGAGACCTCCTCTAGAACATGCACCGATGGAGTAGATGAGAGGTAGAATGTGATGGACCCAATTAAGACACCCAAAAATTTTGGATGACTATAGAGGTTCGGGCAGATGATACCCCTTAGTCAGAAAGCTGGCCACTTGAGAATTACCTTGGCAGCCAGAGAGGGAGAGTCCCGCAATGACCCCTACATGGTAGAGCGCCCCCACGGGTTACAGGGTTTCTCCGACCCGACCTCTCTTGTCATTGATGTTCCAGGTAGACCAGAATGGGGACTTGACCTCTTAAGTTTACCAATTTTAATTAAGAGCAAGGGTGCTTTAGAATTTCACTTGAACTTCAAGATGTGTTGAGTGCAAAAGTGACCTAATTTGAATATTGGTTGTCCCAACAAGGTGGGTCAACTTCACCTGTATTGTCCTTGAAAATTTAGGTCCCCCTTTTAGTGTTCAAATGACTTTAAGAGCCTGATTTTAGGGTTTTGCTTGAATAGATCAGTTCAATCAAGGTCTAGGCACACATTGTTTGGGATGATGATTTCTTGATTGAGAAAGTGTGTCTCTAAAAATCCTAAACTGGAATCCTTAATTGGCTCTAATTTGGTCCACTTTAATTTGTCCAAATGTGGTACCTAGGGCTCAAACAAGAATGTGATAGCAATAGACACCTTAAGTTTTAAGTGGGTGCACAAATCAGGATTTGTTGTCTAAATAAAATGTATCAAATCAGGAAACTTGATGAATTATCTATGGATAGAATGCAAGTAGCCCTAATTGATTTTTTTTCCTTTTATCCTTTTCAGAATGAGGGTCTTAAGAGAGAGAGTAGTTAGAACTTACCTACCCCTGGCATGTTTACTGTGCGGCTGATCTTCCTTGAATGTATCCCTTCTGAAACAACCATAGCAAAAGAGATATAGTAAGTCAGAATCTAAATCAGGAATTATAATCAAGAGTTCTAAATTGCTCGTTGCTTCCCGGTAATGGCACCAAAATGTCGAGCGCTATATTAGTGCTTAAGATTGTCGTGTTGTAGTATAACCAAAATAGCGCTTAAATAAATAAATTTTACTACTTGAAAAGGTTTCGAGGTCGAACACAGGGAATAATATGAAATTTAAAGTTCAAGATCACAATTTAAATCAAGAATAAATATTGCAATAAGAGTAATGCCATAATTAATATGAAAAAAGAATGGAGTAAAATGGGGATTTAAATCACCAATTACTCATCACAAATAACACTTAAATCAATGTCTCAAATATATGCAATTAAAGTGTTAGATGTCTTAAGTAGCCCTGTGCTTCTTCTTTCTCTTCTCTATTTCTGTTCATACTCTCTTCTTTTCTTCTTCATTGTGCAGCTGCTTCTCTTCTCTTCTTTTCTTCTTCTTTCTCTACCTTCTCCTTCTTCTTGTTCTCTGTTCAGCCTCTTCACACAGGGGAGGGGCTTCTTGAATTGGCTAAGTATTAGCCAATACTCTCTGTAGCAAAACCCCCCTACCCCCATGCACTATCTCTCCTTCTCTCTTTGGGTCATGCTCTCCCAGAGCCTTCCACAATAGCGGGTAATCGGGTTTCGAACCTAGAGTGCATCGTGACCAGGGCTACTGGCATGGGTGGTAGCTGAGGTATGGGTTTTAGGCAGGTTGGGTGTACTAGGTTTGCGGAGGAGAGGTCGTGGATGAGGCACGTAAGGGGTGTGGGGACCTCACCCCTTGTGTCTGAGGCGATAAGCCTATAACAGAAATTCAATTTATGCGATGGTGGGCGCTCTTCCACGAACGATGTGGGACTAAATGCTCCCGCTTCACTCGTGCACACTGCTGCTATTTCCTTCACTCAATTCACACGTAAGGACCGATCAAAGGCTCCAATTGACCATGTGAGGATGCTCCTGGAGGTAGTCCACCTATCTGGAGTCGAAGTCCTAGAACTGCAGGCCTGGTTAGAGCTTTAAGCAAGCTTGCGACCGCTACGTCAATGTCGGAGGAGGCTGGAACACCTGAAACCAAGCAAACGGCCTCACGGCACAATTAAACTTTCTCAGGACCTTCGTCGGACCACGGCGAGTGCAACGGTGGAGGTTGAGTGGCGTGGTGAGGTCAGTGCGTGCGTGGCGGAGTTGGATTGTGTGTGTGAGAGTGGGTGTGTTCGGTGGGTTGGTTGAGTGGAGGGAATGGGAAATAAAGTTGAGGGTTCAGTGCAGATGGATGAGGCGGAGCTCGTGGGAGTGTCAGCGAAGCGTATGGAGTGGTGTAGCAATGGGAGCGCTTCACCAGAGGAGTGGCCAGATGCGGAAGGGACGACGGTGAACGGGTGGTAGCGTCGTCGAAGGTGGGTGCGATTAAGACGAAAAATGAAGTAGAGGATGTAAGGGCCTTATCTAGGTAATTGGTGGACGAAGGGGAGTCGAGGAGGTGCCGATTGCGGTGTGGTTGGCATCAGGGAAGAAACTCCTCTGATGAGAGGTGAACGCTGAGGATGAATGAGATAGGGGTGCCGATGGGTGCTGCTCGACGCGGAAGAAAGCGAGGAAGAGTTTGCCGTTGGTATTGCGATCAGACGAAGAGGTGAGGCAGGGAGAGTCGCCAGAGCTTGAAGAGCAATTCGGCTGGAGGAGGAGGGATGAAAATTGGGGATTTCTCTGGTCGAATTCAAGCTTGGAAGGATTGGGCAGGCCTTGGGAGTCTTTATATAGGTATCAGGGGGTTGATTAGAGCTTGGAAGCCAAGCTTTCAAGTTTGGAAGGTCGCTGGAGTTGGAAACCCAAATTTCTCATGTGTTCATATGAGAAATTGGGAAAGATTTGAAGCACAAGAATCGGTCTGATTGAACGAGACTTTCAAGAGGAATCTTCAGTTCAATTTTGAGGAGGCTTCATCAATCAATCAAGGAGAAATCCTCGATCGATTGTCGCCGAAGTTGTAGGATTAGGAGTTCTGTGTGGCGGGGACCTTTTTATGAGAATGATGACAATGTTAGGGGCCTATTTGAAAAGTTTTTGAAAGTTAAGGGTAGAAATGTAATTAGGTAAGACCAATTTGCAAACTAGGTCAAGACAAACTCATTTTAGGTCCAAATTTTGGTACAAACCTAATTTGGACCTAAAAATTTAATGGTGAAGTTGGATTTTGGTTTTGACCATCTTTGACTAGGTAATTTATGCAAAAACCCAAATTAGGGTAAATGTTTGTCTGTGTCTCTGTTCTGGGTCAAAATGGATTTTGATGGTCAAATTGAAGGTTCCAAACCTTAGAGAATATTTTTCCGACTTTTAGAGGGTTTAGGTGAGTTTTATCCTAATCAGAACCTCAATTAATTAAGCTGGTATGTTTTTAGGGTTTTAAAAGTCATTTATTTCTTGGAACACAGGCAAACCCTTTTCTGTCTGTCTTAACCCACTTATTATCTTTTAAGACCATTTGACCTCCATTCAACTCTTGAGAAAACCCATGGTTGTACTGAATTCATGATAGGCTGGTAAAATTGTAGTTTTAACCCTAGTTTCTTATTTTTCTCTCAAGATGACTATGCAGTGACTTGTGACTCTCTGGCGGTTATGTAGGAGCATTTACTGACTTAATTGGGTCAAAATGAGCTAGTTATGGCTCATGATGGTGTTCCCATCAGTCACTAAAGGCCCCACGTCACCGTAACCACGCATGCATGCTCGCCTCCTCGCTTGCCGTGTGCATAACGCAGGCCCACGTTCTTGAAATCTCAGTCGTCCAATCACAAGATCGGATGGCTCAAATTGCTCCTCGCCCACGCCTTCATCTGCACTTAACCGCACATCCGCATGTGATCGGGCATGCGCAAGCGTGTCATCATGCACGTGGCAATCCAAGGCCCCTTCTCGCTCCATGTCTCTACCCCTCGCCCGCCTAATCGCCATCTGACGGCTGGATTACGCTCGCTCCTGTGCCCACCTCTAATTTGAGGCACGCTGTGTTTTGATTGCGTGCTTCGCGTCTCGCTCGTAGTGGTGTAGCCATTGCGCTAGCTCGCCTTCTTTGTTGTGCTTTTGTTTTAGGCACGCGTGCTTAGGGCTGTTGGATCAAGATCCAATGGCCCAGATAGCACGCGCCTTACGCCTTAAGAGGATGTGAGTGGCGCATTTGAGTCATTCCTGGCCGTTGCATCAAGATCCAATATCTAGGATCGAGCGATGGAGATCCTGTGGAGATGCAGTGGTGGTTCTCAAGGCTAATTGGGCTGCTGGGATGGCGCCACATGTCTCCATCTTGGCCGTCCATCTTCTATGTGTTGCAGATGGTGCCACGGATGATGGATTGGATCGATTTTCGCGTCGTTAGGCTACGATCATCGATCCGAACCCATCCATGCGGTTAAATTTGTCGTCTAAAGTGTGGATTGGCACCATCTTGGCCCTTGATCTTTAGGCTTCCTCGGTCTCTATCTGGTGCTACGGATGTTCGATCAGGGCGATCTTGGAGTCGTTGAATGCCAATCGTCGCCCTGATCAGATTCGTACAGTTGGATCTTTGATCTGAGGCCCCGATTAAAAGTCACCTTGTCCCTGACCATAAAAGGAGGCATTACTATACAATTTATACAACTTGACCTAAATGCATGATTATGCATGTTATGCAATATTTATAATGTATGATGCTAATATGACACTAAGAGCATGCATTAATAGACATTTTTGGCTATTTAGATGTATGCACATCACACCCCCATACCTATCTTTTGCTAGTCCCTAGCAAAAACTACATGCTATTTATAAAAGAATTAGGGTTAAATTACTCAGGCAAAAGTCATTTTCAATATTAAGAAATTTTTACTTAGGACCTGAAATTTCAAAGACACAACAATGCCCGGGTATCTGCCAAAATGCAGACCACCTCAAGCCCTCGCCTTATTCAAAGAAGGATATCTTTCTCTCTTTTTTCTTCTTTTCTAATTTTTTGGATTTTTGAGTTTAGGGTTACAGAGTGGCTTTCCATGACCACTCAACCCACCCAAGACTTGATGAGAACCCTAAGTTCTAAGCATCTTTTTTTGAATGTGATAGAATCTTTGATCGGCAATTAGAATGGACTTCAGGTTTCTACGCCCCTAGGTGACCTTAAAAAGAATTCTGCCTAAAGGTGTATCTATACGACTGGTAGCTTTCTCCCTACTTTTCTTTCTATGGGGTCAACATAAGGGTGAATCCAGTGTATATCTCCTCGGCTTATTCTACTTCTCTGCTTCTTCCTATTAGGAATTTGACGTGCATTTCTTGAGCTGGGTTTTGGACAACCTACTAATGGGCTTTTACCCATGATAACTTGCTAGCCATACTCGTGTTGTGAAGTGTGGATTATTTCTTTTGTTTTCTTTTTCTCTTCTTTTTCTTTTTCTTTTCTCTATTTTTTTTTCTTTTTGGACTTTCTTTTTCTTCTCTTTCTTAAGTAGGTGGCTTCCCTGGTCTAAGATTTACCTAAAGGCAGCAGGAAAAGAATGGTTCAGTGGCTAGGCTCTGGACAACCTACCTATGGGCTGTTACTCATGATAACTTGCCAGTCATACCACCCTAGAAGGTTCATTAGTTACCCAATTTCCATTAAAATCGTCGAACAACGAGTTAATGTAAATAATGTGTAGATGCTTAGACTTAAAGTTCCCTCGAATCAGAGGGTGGGTTGATAAGTCGTATACTTATCACCCAAACTTATTTAATAAAATTGAAATAGAATTTAGGATGGTGAGGACTCAATAAACAAATCCACATTTTAGTGGATACCCGGGCTGATTAAGCCTAAAGACTTGAAGGGTCATAGTGTTCAGATTCTACTGTAATATTTCCTAAGATTGAAAAGTCTTAATGCCCAAGTATTTTTTTTATGTATATATAAGAAAACAAGTAGAATTTACAAGAATTCCACAGAGCTGACAAATTGATTTAGAAATGAATCCACCCCCCATGCCTAGCTGATGCAATGTTCGCATTGAGAATAAAAGACATGAAAGGAAGGTAGAATGTAGAAGATATCACCTAAATATGATGCTCAGGTCTGCTCTGAGTCAGATTGTACGACTGCTGAGTTTAATGCTATCAGCTAGGTGAAGTCCAGCCAAAGAAATCACAACATGATCAGAGCAATTGTGTCTAAGACGGGTTCTGGAACATTACGGTCAATAAAAGGCCTCAAACGTTGATCGTTGACTTTAAATGAATTACCCATCTTTGGATCAGAAATCTGAATGGCCCCATTTGGAAAAATCTGATTGATGATGAATGGGCCATTCCATTTTGTCCTAAGTTTGCCGGGAAAGAGCTTAAGTCGTGAATCAAAGAACCAGACCTTCTCGTTCGGCTCAAAGCTCTTGTAGGATATCAATTGGTCATGAAGAGCTTTGATCCAAGCCTTGTAGATCTTGGCCTTCTTGTATGCATCATTTCTAGGCTCCTCCAACTCAGATAGTTGGAGTTTCCTGGTCTTTCTAGATAAACTCAAATCCAGATTGCACTACTTGATTGCCCAAAATGGCCTATGTTCAATTTCTACGGGTAAATGGCACGTCTTTTCATACACCAAACGAAATGGTGACATGTCGATAGGTGTTTTGTATGCCGTACGATAGGCCCAAAGAGCATCCTCAAACTTTTGAGTCTAGTCTTTACGATTAGGCCTAACTGTCTTCTGAAGAATATTCTTAATCTCTCGATTGGAGATCTCGGCCTGTCCATTTGTTTGGGGATGGTAAGGTGTAGAGATTCTGTGATTTACCCCGTATTTTGCCAATAAATTATGGAACTGGGAATTAGTGAAGTGAGAACCACCATCGCTGATGATGGCCTTAGGAATTTTGAACCAATTAAAAATGTTCTTCTTAACAAAATTGATGACCACCTTGTGGTCATTGGTTCGGGTGGGAATGGCCTCGATCCACTTGGACACGTAATCAACAACGATGAGAATATACTGATGTCCAAATGAAGGGAGGAAGGGTCCCATGAAATCAATGCCCCAAACATCAAAGATTTCGATGGGAAGAATTGAGTTTAGAGGCATCATGTCTCTCTTGGTTATGCTCCCAAGTGCCTGGCATCGGGAACACGACCTCGAAAATTCTTGGGCATCCTTGAATAAAGATAGCCAAAAGAATCTAGATTGCAAAACTTTGGCAATCGTCTTTTTCCCAGGGAAATGTCTACCACACGCAGATGCATGGAAGAAGTTGAGTATACATTTGAATTCATTCTCCATAACACATCGACGAATAATCTGATCAGAGCCGATGTGATACAGTTCAGGGTCCTCCCAGAAGTAATATTTGGCCTCAGATTTGAGTCTATCTCGTTGTTGCTTGGTACAATCCTGAGGGATTTGACCAATGGCCAAATAGTTTACGATGTCTGCAAACCATGGAGTTTGGACACCTGAAACTGTAAGGATAGTCTCATCCAGAAAAGTATCAACAATCAGAATATCCATACGAGAAGAATCACTCAGAAGTCTCGAAAGATGATCCGCCACCACATTCTGTGCCCCAGATTTATCCTTGATTTCAAGATCAAATTCTTGAAGCAAAAGAATACATCGAATAAGTTGGGGTTTGGCATCCTTTTTGGCCAAGAGATGTCTCAAGGCCGAGTGGTCGGTATAAATTATGACATGAGACCCTAAGAGATAAGCCTTGAATTTCTCCAAAGCAAATACTATAGCTAGTAATTCCTTCTCAGTAACAGTGTAATTCCTCTGGTTCTCGTCCAAAGATTTACTAACGTAGTAGATGTAGAGGGCTTCCTGTCAATCTTTTGACCTAAAACAGCCCTGGGTGAGTAATCAGAAGCATCGGTCATGATCTCAAATGGGGTTGTCCAAACTGGTGGTTGTAACACTAGAGCACAAGTGACTGCCATTTTAAGAAAATCAAATGCCTTACGGCATGATTCATTGAAATCAAATGGCGTTTCTTTGATGAGAAGGTTGCTCAGAGGGTGAGCAACCTTAGAAAAGCCTTAATGAACCTCCTATTGAATCCCACATGACCCAGAAATGATTGAATTTGTTTGATAGATGTGGGAGGAGGAAGTTTAGAGATAGCATCAACCTTAGCTTTGTTAACTTCAATTCCCCGTTCAGAGATAACATGACCCAAGACAATGCCTTGTTGTGTCATGAAATGACTCTTTTCCCAGCTAAGTACCAGTCTTGTTTTGATGCATCTTTTAAGAATCATTTCAAGATTAGCCAGACAAGAATCAAACGATTCTCCGAAAATAGAGAAATCATCCATGAAGACTTCCATAAACTCTCCCATCATGTCTAAGAATATGGCTAGCATACACCTTTGAAAAGTTGCAGGTGCATTGCATAAGCCGAATGGCATCCTAGGAAAAGCAAAGGTTCCGTAGGGACAGGTGAAAGTTGTTTTTTCCTGATCCTCGGGATGGATAGGGACTTGATTGTATCCCAAGTAACTGTCTAGGAAATAGAAGTACTTCTGCCCGACTAGTCTTTCAAGGATTTGATCGATAAAGGGCAAAGGGAAATGATCCTTTTTCGTGGCTATGTTCAGCTTCCTGTAATCAATACAAACTCTCCAAGAGGAAGCTGAACAAGTTGTGATAGATTCTCCTTTCTCATTAGTCACAACGGTAATCTCGACTTTCTTGGGAACAATTTGCACGAGTCTTACCCAAGGACTATCAGAGATCGGATAAATGATTCTTACATCAAGCCACTTGATGATTTCCTTCTTGACTACTTCTCACATATTAGGGTTTAATCTCCTCTGCATTTGGAGAGAAGGGCGGGATCCATCTTCCAAAAATATTCTATGATTGCAGTAAGATGGCTCGATCCCCCTAAGGTGATGAATGGTCCAACCAATTGCCTCCTTGTGTTCCTTTAGGACCTTGATCAGTTTAATCTCCTGCTCCTTAGTTAATCTGGCACTGATAATCACAGAGAGCATCTTTTGAGGTCCCAAAAACTAATATTTCAAATTCTCAGGCAATGGTTTCAGTTCAAGTTGGGGCGGGTTTTGGATTGAGGGTAAAGATGATGTTGACGAAGATTCATCAAGCAGAAGAGGTTGAAAGTGAATAAAATCAATAACCTCTGCAGAATATGATGGGTTTGCCACAGAGGGTTGTAGTTCAGATCTATCACAACAGGAGGAACTTTCAAGTGCAGAGATCGCCATACAAGTTTCAATATTCAAATTGTCTTCCTCAAGTTCCTCTATAAATCCACAATCCTCGAATTTGTTAATTGCCTTAAAAATATCCAATTTCAATTTTTGATCTCCAAGGGTAATTTCCATGCTACCGCTTTCACAGTTGATATTGGCCTTAGCAGTAGCTAGGAACGAATGCCCCAAAATGATGGACGTGTTCCTTAGATTCTCAAGTACATCCATGTCAAGGACAAGGAAATCTACAGGAAAATAGAAATCCTTAACCTTAACAATAACATCTTCAATAACGTCTCACGGATTTGTGACTGAACAGTCCGCTAACTGCAGCGTTACTAAAGTCGATCGAAGTTCACCTAATCCAAACTTCTCGTAAAGAGAAGTCGGAATTAGGTTAATAGATGCACCTAAATCCAAAAGTGCTCTATCAAAAGTGTAATCTCCGATGACACAAGAAATCAAAGGAGCACCTGGATCTCTTTATTTTTGAGGAAGGTGATGCAGGATAACAGATTAGCCTGCTCGGAGAGTACCACCTTCCTCGAAATAGATTCCCTCGACTTACGCTTCTGTGTGCATAAATCCTTCAAAAATATAGCGTAAGCCGGTATGTGTTTGATAACGTTGAGGAGTGGAATATTGATTTTGACATTCTTGAATATATTTAAGAGCTCCTCGTTACTATTAATAGGCTTCTTCTTCCTAGGTTTAATCAAGGCCTCAAGAAAAGGAACATGAGTCAGATCTTCGGAATCAGGTTCCTGAGCCTTGATTTCTTCTTCAGAGTTCTCCTTTCTCTCCTCAGACTCTCCAGGATTTGATAAATTGGAATGGTGTGGTTGTGGATCCTGAGTTTGTTTTCCACTCCTCAAAGTAACAGAATTAGCAGATGCATACGGGTTTGGATCTTGAAGAGGGTTAGGAAAGATTGGAGGGGCTTCATTGGCCAAAAACCTTTGATTTGAAGAAGAAGAAGAAGAGGAAGGACCCTGCTCAACCACCTGAGTATGTGCGTGTGGGTCCCTTTGATTCCTGTGCCCCTGGGCTAGATTGCCCGGATTCTGGATATTACGCGGGTTGGGTACAGGTTGAGATGGCAGAGATCCAGGTTGACGAGAATTTGCAATGAACCCGATTTGCAAGTTGTCCAGCGAAGTTTTCATTTGCTGCATGAGCTAGATCATAGATCCTTGCATTTCTACCATCTATCTGTTCAAATTAGCTTGCCCTACGGGTTGACGGGCATTCCAAGATGGTTGATTGACCTGATTCGGGGACAACTGAGTGTAAACATGACCCTGACCCATTGGTCTTTGCGGAGCATAGTTTTTGGGTTGGAATTGGGTTTGCCACCCTGGGTTTTTCTAGGAGAAGTTAGGGTGGTTCCTCCAACCTGGATTATAAGCATTAGAATAAGGGTTGGGCCT
Source organism: Thalassia testudinum (assembly GCA_037157565.1). NCBI lineage: Eukaryota > Viridiplantae > Streptophyta > Magnoliopsida > Alismatales > Hydrocharitaceae > Thalassia > Thalassia testudinum. Next base: position 51,150,131 of record JAZHRO010000035.1, on the reverse strand, counting down.
AACGTTCTCCTGTATAGCATAGACATCCTCATAGGATGAGGATGGAGAGAAAGAAAGGGAGGGATTAGAGAAACTGGGATCAAAGGCCCCAGTTTGGAACCTGTGGGGTTCTGAAAAATGCTGACTCACAAGTTGAGCTGCATCAAGTTGATTCATGAACTCCGATCCAAAAGGTGCTCACGCTGAATGGTATCCTAAATTCTAGGATTGAGTGGATCGAGAATTGTTCATTGAATTTCCAGCCATCCACTCCTCCATCGTTTTAGTAACCAAGTCCACCTTGTTTAGTTTATTGCAAATCAATTCCATATTGAATGAATGAGAGTCGTGAACTTCATTAACATTAGATCTGGGTTGTTGGGACCAGTTAAAAGTATCCATGGAGGCATGATTGATCGAATTCTCACTCATCTTCTCAAACAAATCGTGCGTGCTATCTGCGTCTTTGTTGAGGAAATTTCCTTTGCAAGAAGCATCCATGTGATTTCTGAGTTGCTCAATCAACCCGTGGTAGAAGATCTACACGAGTTGCCATTTCAGCACCTCGTGGTGTGGACACCACGGCAATAAGTCTTGGAATCATTGCCAGGCAACATGAAACTGCTCCCCCAGCCGCTGGTGAAGGTAGTAATCGCCCATCTCAAAGCATTGGTATGTTCGACAGGGAAGAATTTCTTCAGAAAAGCCGATTTCAAATCATTCCAAGTTGCAATTGGCCTTCCTATAGTCCTATACCAATGAGCGGCTTTATCCCTAAGAGAGTGGGGGAAGAGCCTCATGATCATCTACTCCTCATTCACGTTTCATGCCTTGATGGTCTGGACTAAACTGGTCAAGTCCTTCAAGTGTTGAAACGGGTCTTCAGAGCCAAGCCCATGGAAATGTTTGATTAGGCTTAACACCTGGGACTTGATTTCTACGTCTCCGGCAGGAATCTGGATGTCGAGACGTTCCTCGTAATTTGAAGGATCATAAAAATCCCTTAAGGGCTGAGCGCCCTGCATTCTCTGGAACCATTCTTGCATTCTCTGCATTTGTTCTAGCTGCCTTCGAAATACCTCCTGTGGATTCTAAGGCAGAGGAGGTTGTTGATCGGCCATGGGATCAATTTGGCCAAAATCCAATCTACGCCTCCTAGAATACTCTAGTGGTCCTTCCAATCGGGGATTCAATGACCTCCTTCCCAACATAAACTAGGAAGAGGTTGGAAGGACTGGGGATAAGAACCCTGCAGCACAATAAAACAAGCCTGTCCTCAAGTGGGATAGCCTAAGGATCTACAGACTCTCAGAATCCGCCTTAAGATTATAAATGATTTACTCTACTTGCATCCAATCAATCCAACCAGTTAGAAGGAGGGACTGGGGAGAAGGTTCTTCCTTTAGCTTGCGCCTCTGGTTCCTAGTGTACCCCCCAGCTGTGGTCATTTGACGCTACTCCCCTAGCTAGACATTAGATTGGTTGGTACAAGCAGGTTAATCGTAAACAATCTCAGACTGGGCCCTGAAGAGCGAATCAGTCCTTAAGGCCAACATCTATTTGATTTTATTTAGGCTTGGGATTGTAGTGCTTATGGAATGTGGTGGGCCCTTAAGATGGGTTGTGCCCTTAATTATCCATTGAGTATGTGTGAGTGCATGTACAACCAGGGTTTTCAAGCAAGATTATTTGTGATGAGTAGATTTTAAGGTTCAAATCTTGCTTAAGTAGCTTTTAGGGTTTGGAATTAGGTTTAATTCAATCAAGTTTGAGGCAAATCAGGTTTTCAAGCACGGGTGAAGATATTTTTCCTTTTGAAATAAAAAATAAAGTGGAGTGCCAGGTATTGACCTAAATTGAAAACCCTAAGGGGAAGCTACTTGGTGAGTTGATGTTAGGTTAAGTGGTGCGGCTCAAACAACTCAAACAATTGGCCAAGATTGCACCACTGAGTTAGGCACACAAAATGATTAACCCAGACTGATTTCTACTCTTTTATATGTTGATTTGTGTGTACCGGTTCCACAGATCAGAATCCGATTTAGTAGATGAAAATCAATTAGGTTATGTGCCTTGAATGTGGGTGTATGTAGTGTGTATGTTGATTTACCTCACAAGAAATATCTTTTTGTTATTTTTTTTATATAGGAGGGTGAGATGAATGTGAGTGGAAATCCAAGCAACCAAACTAACCCTAGGATTTATGCAAACACCTAGGTTAATTGGAGTTTGTCTTAATGTGGTGAAATGGAATCTATAGGGGGGGAAGAATGAGGAGCATTTACAGTTATCTTCAACTGCACTTTACTCCGATCTACTACTTGAAGATTCCTTGTTAAGGTACCTGCAAAACAATAGATAAGAAATAAAGTAAGTTAGAAAATAATAAAGTGCACAAATGCGAAAAGAAAATCGAAAATCATTGCCTCCCGGCAACGGCGCCAAAATGTTGAAAGCGGAAAACTACGCGGTTGAAGTTGGTTTCAAAAAATTTGTCGTTGTAGTTCGATTTGCGAAGAAATCCGTCAACAAATAAATTTATATCGAAACTCTAAGAATTTTGGGTCGAACACAGGGAGGCTACGTCGATCTAAAATCTGCGATTTATATTTTTTTTTGTGTTTTTGTTTGAAAATGAAATAATTACAATGGAATTGATATAACCAATATATATATATATAGAGAGAGAACAATCACTTGATATAATCAGAATGTTTTTACAACTAGAAGGCGAGAAATGATTACAACTAGAAAGCAGAAAATTCTATTCTAGGAAGCGATTAAAAAGAAGGGAGAGAGATGTTATCCTCCTCGATGAATGCTTGGAGGACAAGTCAGATAGAGCGATGCCTGGAAGACGGAGGATAGAGTGGGAAGAAGGCTGAAGTAGGAAGAAGCAGGAACGAGGCAGCACGTCTTCATCGTCACAGGATCCACTTCCGGAATAGGGGCGAGAAAATTGGATTTGGCTCTAGAATAGCATCCTGGGTGTGGGACAAGCTTTTCTTGAGCTTTGGAGAGGGAGAGAAGTGAAGGAAGAGATGAGGATTTCATAGGGTAGAGGTCTCCTTTTATAGTTGCAAGGATAGGGGGCAATTTGGTCTTTTCATAATTAAAACATTAAATGAGGGGGTCTTTAGTGACGGATTTAAGCGTCACTAAAGACCCCATGTCATCGGAGCCACGCATGCGCCTACCACCTCGCTTGTTGCACGCATAACACACACTCACGTTCTTGAAATCTCAGTCGTCCGATTGCGAGATCGGATGGCTCAGATTGCTCCTCGCGCGTGCCTCCATCTGCGCTTAACCACGCGCTCGCATGTGATCGGGCGTGCGCAAGTGCGTCATCGTGCGCGTGGCAATCCAAGGCCCCTCCGCGCACCACGTCTCTGCCCCTCGCCTGCCCGATTGCCATTTGACTGTTAGATTGCGCCCGCTCCCGCGCCCATGTCTGATTTGAGGCATGTTGCATTTCGAACGCGTGCCTCGCGTCTCGCCTGCAGCGGCGTAACCACTACGTTGCCTCGCCTTCTTTGTCGTGCTTTTGTTTTAGGCATGTGTGCTAACGGCCGTTGGATCAAGATGAGAGATGGAGATCTTTTGGAGATGCAGTGGTGGTTCTTAGGGCTGATTGGGCAGCTGGATTAGCGCCATGTGGTGCCATCTTGGCTGTCCATCTTCTGTGTGTTATAGATGGTGCCACAGATGGTAGATTGGATCGATTTTTGTGCCGTTAGGTTGCAATCATCAATTCGAACCCATCCGTGCGGTTGGATTTATCATCTAAAGTGTGGATTGGCACCATCTTGGCCCTTGATCTTTAGGCTTCTTCGGTCTCTATCTGGTGCTACGGATGTCTGATCAGGGCAATCTTGGAGTCGCCAATTGTCGCCCTGATCAGATCCGTATGGTTGGATCATTGATCCGAGGCCCCAATTAAAATTCGCCTTGTCCCTGACCATAAAAGGAGACAATTACTATGCAATTTATACAACTTGACCTGAATGCATGATTATGCATGTTATGAAATATTTATAATATATGATGCTAATATGACACTTAGAACATGCATTAATAGACATTTTTGGCTATTTAGATGTATGCACATCTGGCAAGTGCGTCGGTGGTGGTTGTGTGGTGAATGCATGTGTGTGGAGGGTTGATGGAGTCGGAGAAGGTGTGCAAAGGAGGTGGAGTTCGGTGGAGCAATTCAGTGGGTGGATCGGTGAAATAGGAGAGGGGTTTTCGTTGTGGTGGAATGACGAAGCTTGTGGGAGTTATGGCAAGGTAGATGGTGGCCTGTGGAGTGTGGGCGAACTCGCCGGAGTTCTGCTGGTGGCAGAGAAGATAGAGGGGGAGATAAGTGATTGGCGGTCGTGCATGTGTTGTGAATGTGGGAAAGAGAATTAGAGGGAAAGAGAAAGATGTAGAGCGTCTTAGGAGACGAGGAGATAGGCAGAGGGCTTCGGTTGTGGCTGACCAGAGCCGAAGAAGATGGTAGGGACGACGAAGCGACGACAGCGATTGAGGCAAAGGAACGCCCTCCCTTTGATCGGAGAGGTGTGCGAGGAAGAAGGGAAGATGGTGGCACCTCCAATTTGATGGTTGGAGGTGTGGAGGAGTAGGTCGGAGAGAGGTCGCAGGAGCAAATTGCAGAGGTGGCTGGAGAGGGAAGAGAGAGGGTTTTCTCTAACCAAAATTTGCCAAGGAGCAAGAGTTCTTGCCCCTGATCCTTTTATAGGCCAAAAAAGAGGAGCTCCAAGATTGGAAACAAGCTTGCGAAGCTAGAAAAGTTCATGCAAACTTGATGCCCACATCTTCCATGCGTTTGCATGGAAGATTGGGAATGAATCAAGATTCATGGTCGGTTTAATTGGAAGGGAATTCCTCAAGGAATCTCCCTTTCAATTTTGGGAGAGTTTAATTGAGAATCGAGCGAGAAATCCTCGCTTGAATCTTGACGGACCTTGGTGTGTTCACACCAATGGCAGTAGGGACCTAAATGTGAATATGATGAAAAATTTAGGGACCTATTTGTAAGTAATTCAAAAAGTTAAGGGCCATTGTGTGATAGGAAGAGTTTGTTTGGACTGGAATGCAAGCTAGGTCAAGGTGTTCTTTGATTAGGCCCAAATTTTGGTACAAACCTAATTTGGACCCAAGGAATCTGATGATGAAGTAAGATTTAGGTTTTGACCAAGTTTGATTAGGTAAATTGCATAGAGACCCAAATTAAGGCAATTATCTGTGACTCTATTTTAGGTCAAAATGGGTTCAGATGGTCAAATCAAGGATGCTAAGCCCTAGAGAATTTTTTTCTATGATTTTTAGAGGATTTAAATGAATTTTATCCTGACCAGAATCTCAGTTAATTAAGCGAGTCTAATTTTAGGATTTCAGATGTCCATTGATTTTTGAAATGCGTGAAAACCCGTTCCTGTCTGCATGGACCCACTTACTAGACATTGATGACTAAATGACCATTAATAAACCCCTAGCATACGCTGTGGTTATTCTGTATTTATGATGGTAAAATTATAGAAATAACCCTGTTTTCATCTTTTCTTCTCAAAATAGAATATCAAGCACTTAGGACCCCCTAAGGTTATGTAGGACCTTTTATTAACTTTATCAGACCAAATTGAGCTAGTTATGGCTCATGATGGTGTTCCCATCATACCCCTATGCCTAGCTTTTGCTAGTCCCTTAGCAAAACTTTATGGACCAAACCAGATATCTAGGTCGGATGTAATTGTCAGGATGTCCTACTAAGCTGCATCTCTAGGAATCAGATCTTAATAATAACAATAGGCGTACTCAAGTAGCAGCCCAGATCCAAACCTGGCTAGCTTTCGCCTCAGTCTGCCGCGAAGGTTTCTAAGGCCCGCAGGAACTAACCTAAGGTTCGTTGGACTCAGCGGTTAAAGCACCCATGCTTGTAACATGGTTAGTCTAAGTTTACTTTGCGAGTGCATTTTTGTAAGAGAGATGGAAGAATTTTCATTTGTGGAGAGCTTTTCTCTCTCTTTTTCTTTCATTATATTTTTCCTTAGATCCACCTTAGATTAGCCCTAAATATGTTCTATATCGGATTCCTAGTCCCCACCATCAACCCTTGCATGGTCCCTGGCAATCGATGCTTCGAGATAGCACTGCCCATGGCAACCCCCAGAACCCTGGCTTTTGACTCTTTGGGATAGTTCTGCCAATGGTGTTCTGAAGCTAAATCCAGACCCTAGCAATCGACATTTCGTGATAATGCCGCTCATGGCATCTGAACTAGCACAAGGTTCTTACATGCCCCTGGTAGGATATTTAGATATCCTAGGAGACATGAACCAAGGAGACGGTATGTTATTGCACATCTTCGAGGGGAATTTCCTACCTCACCGCACCGGGAACTCGTCCAAATCAACTTATGTTTTTGAGCCACCCCTAATCTAGATCTTAAGACCATTTTCAGAATAGCATAAATGCTTTTGATATAATTTCATATTTAAGCGCATTGAACCAGACTGTGTGATTTTTGGGTGCTTAAGTTACCGAGTCCCGTAAACCAGAGGTTAATTAATGGGGCTGAATACTACCTAAGCCTTAGACCTAATACACAAGCTTTGCATTTTCCCTAACCACTTGAGGACTAATCTGGATCCTAACAAGTACATGAGTGTTTAAATCTAATCAGATCCAAGAGGCCTAAGGTCGGTATTCGCCACTAATCCCTTAAGTTTTAGCCTTCCAGGTCTTAATTCATCATTTGATTCAACCTAGAAGTTAGGTAAGTTCCATATTACTTTGAAGGGACTCAATTTCTTTCTTTATCTTTTTGCTCCTTTTTTTCTTTTCAATTTTTTCTCCATCCTTTTTCTCATTTTTGTCTCAAGTGGACCTTCTCTTTCCTTAATCCTCCTTTTTTTTTGATGAAACCCTTTTTGTGAATTGAGTCTCACAGGATTTTTCACTTTAATACCCCCTACCTACGATTTGCAATGTCCTCATTGTAAATTAGGTGGGTTCGTGTTCAGCTTAGATCGTACATTAGAACAAGTTCAAAGGGTGGGTGGACGGGTTGGGATGACTGTTGCGGACAATTTCACGCTCTGATACGTGACCAGAGGTGGAGTCAACTATTCTAATGTCCAAACCCTAAAGTGTAATATGATTTCAGTGAAAAGATATGTCAAAAGGATTTTGGATTTTTCAAAGAGATGACGGGTTGCCACCCATTAAGTGCTAAGTTTAACGCCATTAGCTGGGTGCAATAAGCTCAGGGAGAATGGAGATCAAAAGATAACTCAGCCACGTTCAGGTTAGCTAGTCCAACAAACGGTATGAGTCTCTGACCATTCACGACAAAAAGTTCAGAATCATGGTTGGGTTCATTAATTTCAATGGCTCCATTTCCAAAGATTTTTCTTACCAATGAAGGTCCAATCCACTAAGATCTGAGTTTGCCTGGGAAGAGTTTAAGCTTGGCATCAAAGAATAAGACTTTCTGACCAGGGTGGAAAGATTTTCGCACAATGTGCCTATCATGGAAGGCTTTGACATGCTCTCTGTAGATACGCGAGTTGTCATACACGTCATTGCATAGTTCCTCGATCTCGCTCATTTGCAACCGGCGGTGTATTCCAGCCTTCATTAGATCCAGATTGCATTTCTGTACTGTCCAATAGGCCTTATGCTCCATCTCTATGGGAAGGTGACATGCCTTTCCATACACTAATTTGAAGGGAGACTTGCCTAATTGGATCTTGTGGGTGGTCCTATAGGCCCACAAGGCTTCCGGAAGGCGAGTAGACTAGTCCTTCCTATCAGGCTGAACAGTGACCTGAAGGATCTTCTTGATCTCTCGATTTGACTGTTCTTCCAATCCATTAGTCTGGGGATGGTAAGGATTCGAGATATGATGTGACACCCCATACTTTTTCATCAGGGACTGGAAGTGCACATTATTGAAATGTGACCCACCATCGCTAATGATGACCTTAGGAACCCCAAATCTGGAAATGATGTTCTCCTGGATGAATCGGAGAACAACTTTATGATCACTAGTTCTTGTGGGGACAACGAGCAAGATGTATTTGAAGCTGTTAGATCTGGGAAAGGGTCCCATGAAATCGATTCCCCATATGTCAAAGATTTCGCACACAATTATCAGGTTCAAGGGCATCATATCCCGTGGGCCCATGTTGCTGAGGGTCTAACAACGAGTGCATGCCCTATAATACGTTTGTGCATCTTTGAACATCATGGGCTAGAAGAACCCACACTGGAGGATTTTCGTTGCGATTTTACACCCAGAGAAATGGCCACCACAGGCCTGGTCATGATAGAATGAGATCACGTCATTGATCTCGTTGTTAGGGATGCATCTCTGGATTACCTGATCATTGCCCATGGGGAAGAGATATGGTTCCTCCCATATATAGTACTTGGTCTCAGAAATAAACTTTCCCCACCTGGAAGTCGCCCAATTTGGCTAGACTTTCCTCGTAACCAAGTAGTTTATTATATCAGCAAACTAGGGGAGACCGTGAATGGCTACTAAATGTTCATATGGAAAATGCTTGGTGATTGGACCAGACGAGTCGATGACTGAAGAAGGAAGATGGGACAAATGGTCAGCTACCACATTCTATTTTCCCGCTTTGTTGGGAATCTCAAGATCAAATTCTTGCAACAGAAAGATCCAACAGATTAATCGAGGTTTCGCGTCCTTCTTCACGAGTAAGTGCCTCATTTGGTGTAATCTAAGTAAATGATGACACGATGGGAACACCATCATGAACCCTAACTAGCTCATTTTGACCCGATGAAGTCAGTAAATGCTCCTACATAATGAACTGAAGGTTATAATTCATTGCATAACCTTTCTGAGAGAAACACAAGAAACTAGGGGTAAAATTATAATTTTACCAATGCAATACAACCATGGGTTTTCTCAAGGGCTAAACAAAGGTCAAATGGTGTTAATAAGATAATAAGTGGGTTGGATCAGACAAAAAAGGGTTTATGTGCGTTCTGAGAATTAAATGACTTTTGAAACCCTAAAAACAGACCCACTTAATTAACCAAGGTTCTGGTCAAAATAAAATTCACTTAAGCCTCTAAAAATCATAGAAAAATATTATCCAGGGTTTAATACCTTCAATTTGCCCAATAGAATCTATCTTGACCTAAAATGGAGTCTCAGACAGATATTTACCCTAATTTGGGATTTTGTATAAATTTCCTAGTCAAACATGATTAAACCCAAAATCGAACTTCACCATTAGATTCCTTAGGTTCAAATTAGGTTTTTACCAAAATTTGGACCCAAGATGAGTTTTCCTTGACCAAGTTTGCAAAAAGGTTCTGTCTGATTACATTTCTACCCCTAACTTTCAAAAACCCTTACAAACATCCCCCTAGCTTCTTTGTCATCTTCACAAGTAGGTCCCTCCACCATTATCGCGGAGGAAACATACTCTGGAGACCTTTGACAGAGAAAATCTCAATGATTGCTCAGAGAATCTCTTCCAAAATTGGAAGGGAGATCCTCTGAGAAATTCCCACCAGTATGAACCCATCTTTGAGATCTGATTCCCTCCCAATCTCTCATGCTAATGCATGAGAGATTTGGATATCCTAACAAGCTCCCATCTCCGACAACCTTCCAAGCTTGGGAAGCTTGCTTCCCAAGCCCTAACTGCCCTTCAGAGCCCTATTTAAAGAAGTCCAGATCTCCCCAACTTCTTGACGCTCGAATTCGGCTGCGAATACCCACAATTCTTCTCTTCCCCTTACGGTCGAAGGCTCCTCGACGTCCGACGACCTTTCCTGCCCTTTCTCGTCATCTGACCGCCATACCTGCAGCGGATCCATCCTCCCTGACTTCGTCCACGTCTTACTGTACCAGCAGACGCCACTTTCCCCTTCATCCTCGCCGTTCCCACCTCATCAGAGCCACCTTCGTCTCTGGCTAGGCCACACCAGACCCGACACCCTCGCTACCCCCCTTCATCCATTGACTTCCTAGATAACTTCCCTGCCCCTTCTACTTTATTCCTGCACTTACTCCACTTCGAATCGACCACCAACACCCCTCGCACCTTCATCCCTTCCATCTCCAACCACCACCTCCGGCGAGGCCATCCCACCTCCACAAGCCACCAAAACACTCGCCGACACTCGCAAAACCTCTGCCACACTTCATTGATCACTTCCCTTCTATTCACTCACTTCACCACTCACCAAAATCACCCCCCAAACACACCCACTCACACGCACATAGTGTGACCTAGGTACACACTCACAGACACCCACACGCCATGCCACCACCCCTAGCACATTTGTCATGCTCCGGCGGACCTCCCTGGGCATTTTGACGTGGCCAAAAGGCTGTGCTATTGATTTCAGGTTACAGGTCCCATCCGCCATTGGCGAGCAAGCTTGAACCTTGCTTGAGGTCATTTCAGGTGCCACCAAGCGCAGGCTGAAGCCCCAGGATGCACGGAATTACCTCACATACTCACCCAGGCTCTCAATTGAAGTCGTGTGCCTCCGCAACTGCTACAATTGCGAAGGTCAATCTCTACTATAGGTGCGCGAGAAGAGGGGGCACGAATAGTCCCACCTCGGAAATGAGGAGGCACCCGCACCTGAATAAATTGCAAAAGTGTTGTAAGTTGTTCGCCTCAGTTACTACGGGGTGAGGTCCCACTCACCCACACTCGATCTCGTCCGTGACACCTCACTCGCGGACCTGGCTGACCCGACCAGACCTGCACTCCTCACTCACCACGCACGTCGGTGAGCCTGGACCTGGGTACGCGCCCGACCTGATAGCTCGAATACCTGTGTAGCTCTGGGAGAGCGGATCCTAAGAGAGAAAGAGAGGAGTGTCGTGTGGGTAGGGGGGGTTTTGCTACAGAAACCTCCATTCGACACTTAGCAAATTCTGAAGAAGAAGACGAGGTCAGAGTTGAAGGCAAAAGAAGAAGAGAAGGCTCTCGCAGGGTTGAAGGAAAAGAAAGAAGAAGAGGAAGCCAGAGCAGAAGAAAGCCAAGGCAAAGGAAGAAGAAGAATAAAGGAGAAGACAGAGAAAGCAAAGGCCAGAACAGAAGCTGAAGAAGTGAAGGCCTGAAGAGAAGAAGAGAATAGCTAAGTCAGAGAAAGAAGAAAAGAAGACAAGGAAGAATCAAACACTTTAAGTCGTTTGATTTATAAATCAGAAGACAGATCATTACTTTCATTTCATTGCCAATACATTGAGTTCTTTGGTGATATTGTAAGAGTATTTGGTGATCTAAATCACCATTTTACTCCCATATTTTTGCACATTGCTACTGATTTTATTGCAATCTCTTTTAATTCTCAATTGTGATCTTTATTTCTAAATACCAATTTGCTCCCTGTATTCGACCTCGAAAACCTATTTGAGTAATAAAAATTATATCGATTTTCAAAGCGATTTCGACTATACTGCAATGCGATTATTTTAAACCTTACGATCTCGCTTTGTGGCTTAAACCTTTTGGCGCTGTTGCTGGGGAGCAATGGATAATTTAGAATTCTTGATTACAATTTCTGATACGGAATCTAACTTGCTATATCTTTTTTGTTGTGGTTGTTTCAGGGAGAAGATACATTGAAGAAAGTCAGCTGCACATCAAACATGCCAGGGGTAGGTAAAATTTGATTACTCTTTCCCTTAAGCCCCTGATTCTAAAAAAGTTAAAAAGGATAAAATCAATTAGGGCTACTTGCTTTCCATTCTTAGATAATCCATCAAGTTGCCTGATTTGATTTCAACAACAAAACCTGATTTGTGCACCCACTTAAGGTAACTAGGGCTATCACATTCTTGTTTGAGCCCTAGATACCACATTTGGCAAACTAAATTGGACCAAAATTAGAGCCAATTAAGGATTCCAAGTTAGGGTTTGAGAGACACACATAAGCAAGAATCAACTTTCCAAAATGATGTGTGCCTAAGCCTTGGATGAATTGATCTATTCAAACAAACCCTAAAAATCAGGCTCTTAATCTCACTTGAATCCTAAAAGAGGGACCTAAATCTTCTCAAAGGACAAATAGGTGAAGTTGACCCACCTTGTTGGGTCAACCAATCTTGAAATTAGGTCACTTTCTGTACTCAATACATCCTAAAGTTCAAGTGAAATTCTAAGCACCCTTGCTCTTAATTAAAATTGGTAGACTTAAGAGGTCAAGTCCCCATTCTGGTCTACCTGGAACATCAGTGACAAGAGAGGTCGGGTGGGGAAAACCCTGTAACCCGTGGGGGTGCTCTACTGAGTAGGGGTCTTCACGGGACTCTCCCTCTCTGACTACCCAGGTAATTCTCAGGTGGATGGCTTTCTGACTAAAAGGTATCATCCTCCCCGAACCTCTATAGTCATCCAAAATTTTTGGGTGTCTTGATTGGGTCCATCGCATTCTATTCTCATCCAGACCATTGGTGCATGTTTGGTAGGAGGTCCTTATGACCATCCTTGAGGCCTCTAGTTATTCACTCCCGTCGAGGCTAGGCCTCGACTTCCGTGTTTGTGCAGCAACCCCATCATATAGACATCTCTTCTGATTCATCTGAACCTAATTCTCCTTCATCCATCATCATGGCACAACCAGCAGAAGGAGAGAATAACCTTGAGAATCAACTTCAACGCCGTAATGATTTATTCCAAGCCTTTATGAATCCATTGCAGCATCCTATGATGAGAGATCATTACAATCCCGATGTAGTAGCGATCGAACCTCGAGTCCAAATCCCGGCTGGAGGTCCTGATACTGAACTCAAGCCCAACATGATTCATGACATTCCAAAATTTCATGGGTTCAATTCCGAGGATCCTTTCCAGCATATCAAACAGCTCAAGCAACTGGCCCAGACCTTCGGGTCAGATGTCCAAAATCAGGATATCCTTCTAATGAAGATGTTTTCCTTCTCTCTCATGGACAAAGTAGCTCACTGGTATCAAACTCAAATGCATCCAATCAATACATGGGTTGAACTACAATATGAGTTTCTGAAAAAGTTCTTCCTAGTTGGTCAGATGAATGCTTTACGACACCAGATCACGCACTCCACACAGCAGCCTGAGAACCACTTCACGAGGCATGGGATCGCTTCCTAAATCTCATGCGAAAGTGCCCCCATCACGGAGTTCCTAAGTGGGAACAAGTCCAGTCTTTTTACCAGGGACTCCGTGAAGATATCCGATTATTTGTCAATGCAACTTGCAGAGGAAATATCATGGGTCAACACGAAGACACTGTGTGGGAGATTCTCGAGAATATGTGCGAGAACTCCATCAATAATAACTCCATGGGCTTATTCGACCAGACAAATGCCTGCGCATCGACGAATCCAAGGGGAGCACATGAGATGCAGGGCCTATCCTCATCTGTCGACTTGGAATTGATGGCCAGTCGTTTGGACAAGGTCTCTATTATTGAGAAGAAGGTGGATGAGCTAACTCAACATCTGCAGTGAGCCACCTCTACGCAGAACCCATTCTCATAGCCGCCCTCTAGGAGGGAAGCTGTGCATAGCATCTACCACCGATCTTCTCAGGGGATGGACCCATATCCACCCCCATCTGACTTTAGGGCTAGAGGTAACTCGAACCCTGCCTACTCTAGTTGGGAGAACTCTGAACCCTCGTAGTCTGACTTTTCTGAGGTTCCTCAGACCTGCGAGGACCTCAACGCCATCTAGAATGACCCATTCTCTAATACCTATAACCTTGGATGGTGAAATCATCCTAATTTCCTATGGGCGGGAAACAATCATAATCAAAGACCACCATATCAACCCCATCCGCAAGCTCCTTGTCCATATCAGCCTTCTCAGCCTTGACCCAACCCCACTTATCAATCTGGGCCAACTCAGACAGATGAAATGACTCTTATCCTTCAGACTCTGATTGACATTCAAAAGAGGAATGCGACTATACAAAAACAACACAAAGATGAGATCACAGAGGTTCGCAATCAACTCACCCAGATGGCAAATTCCCGCCAACTTGGTACACTCCCTTCACAACCTCTGCCAAATCCAAATAACGTGCCAAACCAGAGGCACATTATGAACCCAAATCCGAGCCAAGCCCACATGATTTATTAGGCCCCTTTTGCTCCATCACCCGACGGGATGGATGCTTCGACATCATACTTAGAATTTCAGCAGCTGCCACCTATTTTACCTACACCAAACTCGAACCTGGTAGGACTGAATTCAGTAACAACTCGTAGTGGCAAAGCAACACATGACCCACCTTACCCAAGTCACTTTCAGCCTGGAAGTAACCCAAACCCTAGGATAATCATCCAAGATACCCTTGTCCCAGATCAAGAACCTAGACATATTCTAGAGGAACCATCCAAGGTTCCATTTCCCGATGCCTTAACCAAGGAAAGAGGACAACCAAACCCGTGGCACCTAAAGAGGACCTAGTTAAGCTCTTTGAACAGGTCCATATAAACATCCCCTTGATGGATGCGATTCACCACGTACCAGCTTACGCACAATTTTTGAAAGATGTGTGTACACCCAAGCGTAATTCGCAAACCAAAAGTGGGAGCCCAATCGTATTGTCAGAGCAAGCCAGCTCTGTCATTTTGAGTAAACTCCCACCTAAGGCAAAATACCCAGGTACTCCCCTGATTTCCTGTACAATTGGTGATATCCAATTTGATAAAGCTTTATTGGATCTAGGAGCTTCCATAAAGCTAATACCTACATCCCTACTTGACCATCTTGAGGAATCTGAGCTTAAACCGACAGAGGTGACATTACAATTAGCAGACCAATCTATTAAGTCACCTAAAGGAGTTCTTGAGGATGTCATTGTTAGGGTGTGGGATTTCTATTTCCCGGTGGATTTCGTAGTCTTGGATATGGATGCTCCAGAAAATCTGAAAAGCACACCAATCATACTAGGGAGACCCTTTCTGGCACTGCTAGGGCCAACATTAATTGTGAGGAGGGCCAAATTGAACTGAAATTTAGGAACCAGACACTAAAAATTGACATCTTTAAGGCCCAACAAGGGATTAATTGCGGAGTTATAGAACAAATATGTGATATCAAGGATGTGGTTGTCGATCCGTATATCAAGGAAAACATGACTACTTCTGATCAACCACAAGAAGATCAAAACCCGCAATCAGAGGAGTCTGAACTTAACCTAGACACACCCATAACTCCTTCCCTTGCTCTTGACAACCACCCTGAACCACCCGCTACTGCTGATAACCCTGTCTTTGAACTAAAGCCTCTTCCCGATCATCTAAAGTATGTCTTTTCCGGTTCCAATCATAAGTTTCCTATGATTATCAACTCCAGACTCACACCTGATCAAGAATCCTGTCTGATTTCTATTCTCCACCAACATCAAAGAGCCATTGGATGGACTCTCGATGATTTGACTGGTATCAGCCCCTCTTACTGCACACACTGCATTTATACTGAAGAGGGCACACAACCATCCTGTGAAATGCAGAGACGTCTGAATCCTAATCTGCAGGAGGTCGTGAAAAAGGAGATCATCAAGTGGTTAGATGCTGGGATCATCTACCCGATCTCTGACAGTTGGTGGGTTTGTCCAATCCAGGTTGTGCCTAAGAAGGTAGGACTCACCGTGATCATGACTGAGATCGGAGAAATCATACCGACTCGTGTAGCAAATTCGTGGAGAGTCTACATTGATTACAAAAGACTCAATACCTCCACAAAGAAGGATCATTTCCCACTACCGTTTATTGATCAGATCCTAAAAAAACTAGCAGGAAATAGATAATTCTGATTTTTGGACGGGTGCTCCGGTTATAACCAAGTGGCAATCCATCCTGAGGACCAAGAGAAGACCACTTTCACCTGCCCCTTCGGGACGCACGCGTTCCGAAGGATGCCTTTCGGTCTCTGCAATGCACCTGCTACCTTTCAGCGGTGCATGCTTGCCATATTCTTAGATATGGTAGGTGATTATCTGGAAGTCTTCATGGATGACGTCTCAGTGTTTGGTGAACCATTTGACGATTACCTCCTGCACTTGATCCAGATCCTCAGGTAGTGCATTGACGTGAATTTGGTTCTTTCTTGGCAAAAGAGCCATTTCATGGTGCTTGAAGGAATTGTCCTGGGACATCTCATCTTCGAAAAAGGCATCCAGGTTGATTGAGCCAAGGTGAATGTGATTTCCAAATTCCCTATGCCTAGCTCAGTCAAGGACATCCGATCATTCCTGGGGCACGTCGATTTTTACCATCAATTCATTCCTGATTTCTCGAAGATCACGCACCCCCTGACTAATCTACTATCTAAGGATGTTCCTTTTGAAATCTCCAAGGAATGCACTTAAGCATTTGAAATCCTACGTGATCGAGTTACCCAAGCTCCGATCCTACAGTCCCCTGATTGGTCTCAACCCTTTGAGATCATGTGCGATGCATCTGATTTCGCTGTAGAAGCGGTACTTAGACAGAAAATTGACGGGAAACCCGCGGTCATATACTACGCTAGCAAGACACTTGACGAGGCTCAGCGTAACTACGCAGTTACTGAGAAAGAGTTGCTAGCCATAGTATTTTCCCTAGAAAAGTTTAGATTGTATCTTCTGGGTTCCCATGTTATCATTTACTCTGATCACACAGCTGTGAGGCATCTCCTTGCAAAGAAGGACGCGAAACCTCGACTAATCTGCTGGATCTTGTTGTTGCAAGAGTTTGACCTCGAGATTGGCAAAAAGGCAGGAAAACAGAACGTGATAGTTGATCACTTGTCCCGCCTTCCTTCTGACATTATCGACCCTTCCGGACCCATTACGGAACATTTTCCTGATGAGCACCTCCTAACTATCAGTACAAGGCTTCCATGGTTTGCTAATCTAGTAAACTATCTGGCATCACATCAGATCTCGTCCGATTGGCTGAAGGCCAAGAAAGACAAATTGCTTTTCAATTCCAAGTACTACTTTTGGGAAGACCCATATCTCTTCCGCATTGGTGATGATCAAATTATCCAACGATGTGTCCCGGGAGTGGAAATTTAGAGCATCTTATCCTTCTGCCATGACCAGGCATGCGGTGGACACTTCTCTGGTCATAAGACCATAGCGAAAGTCCTCTAGTGCGACTTGATTAGCCCATATTTATGGGCTATTTAAGTATTTAAGTGCCTAGATATTAGGTTAATTCTAACACTTATTTAGCATAAATTAGGATGTAAATAGATTAATTCATATTTCTAATTTAATTACATAATGCATGTATTGCATTCATATTTTAAATGCATTTAGAATTAACTTAGAATTGCATTAGTTAACTAATTAGGTACATTGCATGCATTAATTTAGGTTAACATAAAAGTTGAGGGTTTGTATATAAATAACCACAATATTTTATCATGATTTTTTATTCTTCTACGTGCAACGACTGCATTTCTTCCTCCAACTGCCGCAGTGAAGAACCTAATCAAGGAGGAGAGGATGTGTTGGATCTGGTCGGGCAGCTAATTTCAAAAGAGAGGAGGAGGCAGCCGAGCTCAGAAGGCCTCCACCCCCAACCCACCACTGTGCAGAGAGTTTGTCCCTCTTCCATTCCACACTGCCGGCCTCAACCGTGGCGACGAGTCTCCACCACCATGGGAGTGTGGTGTGATAGGCCACACCGCCATCCGGAGCTCGTCCGCATTACCGTGAGCACCTCAGCATGCACCTCCCTCTCCTTTGTCACCAACAACCACCACTCCTCAGTCAGTTAAGATGTCCGGGAAGTTTCTCGGACGTTTGAAGCTTCGACCCACACTTCAGCAGCAACTAGCCACTCACTCCACGCACGTACCCCTCCGGTTGCACGCTTGAACCATCTCCTGCAGCATCTATTCCAACGCCACCCACCCGCTCACTCCACGCCCGCATCACACCACCCGCGGATGGTGCAGCAGGACCGGCCACCCGCTCCTTCACGCACTTCACCTCCAGTGCTAACCTCCAACCCACACGGGCGCATCACCTCCAGCTTCCAGTGCATGCTCGCCAGCACCCTACAGTGCCTCTTCAAGCACACAGCAGGTGTGCGTTCTTCTCCGTGCCTTCCAGCCTACAGTGCACTCGCACCGTCCACCTGCGCCTACCACTTGCAGCATCTGCCTCCACCAGAGCGCACCCGCCAGCAACCCTCCGTGCTCTCAACTCCAGCGCGCCCGCAACACCAGTGCATGCGTGCGCACCACCTGCAGCAGCGCTCAGCCCACGCACGCGCATCACCTCCAGTAGCTGCAGCCATCGTTGACAGCCACTTTCGCCGGAGCTCCGTCCGGCTGGCTCCGGCCACCGTGCGACTCGCCGCCACCACCGCTGCGAAGCCCTCGGTCCAAAGAACTTCCTCCGATCTTCCCGCCTCCGGCAGTCCACTCCTCTTCACGCACGGCCAAGGGGAATAAATCCCCTGTTTTGCTACAGTATTCATGCCATTAATAATTACATTTTCTGCCATTGTCATCTTTTAATGATATTTTATTGAATCTGCATTGCAAAAAATATCCTCTAGTTATTAAGAATTGCTATTTCAACCTTAATCTGAAGGCAAATTTGTCTTAATTCTCATCTAAACTAACTACGAACAAACGTTTTTAACTGGTGGAAATTTAAATACGTCATTGCCTCCTTGTGGATACGATCCGCTCTTCTACGAGTGGTTATTTCTTTTTAAATATTGATTAGTCGATTTTTCCACCACATAAAACTACAAACGACTTTAAAGCGAACAATCGACTCGTCACAGCTTCTATTGGCCCACGATATTCAAAGACATATACAATCACTATAAGACATGCACTCGTTGCCAAACCTTAGGCAACATGAGACACCGTGATATGATGCCCTTACAGCCAATTCTTGTATGCAAAATCTTCGATGTCTGGGGGATTAATTTTATGGGACCCTTTCCTATTTCGAATGGCTTCGAGTACATTCTGCTTGCTATTGACTACGTGTCCAAATGGATCGAAGCCATTCTGACTCGAACTAATGATCATAAGCTGGTTATCAAATTTATTCATCAGAACATCATTTCTCAGTTTGGGATTCCACGTGCTATAATCTCTGATGGAGGGACCCATTTCACTAATGCTTAGTTCAGGTCACTGATGACCAAATACGTGGTGTCACACCGAATCTCTACTCCTTATCACTCCCAAACCAATGGTCTAGCTGAGCTATCGAATCAGGAGATCAAGAAAATCCTCCAAGTCACTGTTCGACCTGACAGGAAAGACTGGTCATCCCGACTTCCAGAAGCTTTGTGGGCTTATAGGACCGCCCACAAAACCCAATTAGGTATGTCTCCCTTCAGATTGGTGTATGGGAAGGCATGTCACCTCCCCATCGAATTGGAGTACAAAGCCTATTGGGCAGTACAGAATTGCAATCTCTATCTTTCTAAGGTAGGAACCCACAGAAAGCTTCAAATGAGCGAGATCGATGAATTACGCCACAACACGTATGTGAACTTGTGAATTTACAAAGAGTAGGTTAAAGCCTTTCATGACAAGCACATATCTAGAAAGATCCTTTTCCCTGGTCAAAAAGTCCTACTCTTTGATGCCAAACTCAAATTGTTCCCAGGAAAACTCAGATTAAAATGGATCAAACCTTACCTTGTCTGATGAATCTTTGGAAATGGAGCTGTCGAAATTAGTCCACTCAATCATGATTCAGAACCTTTTGTCATGAACGGTCAGAGACTTAAACCGTTCATTGAACTTACCGATACAAATTTGGCTAAGACATCTTTTACCCTCCATTCTCCCTGAGCTCATTGCGCCCGGCCGATGGCATTAAACTTAGTACTTAACGGGAGGCAACCCGTCATTTTGAAAGACCCAAAACCTTTCTTGACACATTCCTATACTGAACTCATATTGCACTTTAGGGTTCATCCATTAAAACAGCCGACTCCACCTCTGGTACCCATACCCAAGCTTGAAATCGTCCGCAACAGTGATCCCCAACCCATTCACACACCCAACACCTATTCTAATGAATGATCTAAGCTAAACTTGAACCCACCTAATTTACAATGAGAACATTGCAAATCGTAGGCATGGAGGGGTATTAAAGTGCAAAATGCCATGAAAATCATCTCACAAGAAAGGGTTTCATCAAAAAAATCACATATCCCAAAAATACAAAAAAAAATAAAAAAAATCCTGAAAAATAACAAAAAAAATGAGAGGAGAGAAGATTTTAAGGGAATATCAAATTTTGAGGAGAAGAAAGGGGAAGAGATAAAAATGTCAAAAAGGAGCACAAGTTGAAATGAAAAGAAAAGAGGTAGTCATTAGTAAGAAATTAAGGAATTGACTTAGTTCTAGACCATATCAAAAGAAAGAAAATGAAAGGTAAACAATGTTAATGAAACAAAGAAGAGATTAGTAGGAACGCAGATTTTAGGCCTCTTGGGCTATGATATAAGCTTAAAAATTCAAGTACTCGCTAGGATCTGGATAGTCCTCAAGAGGTTGGGGAAAATACGAAGCTTAAGTATTAGGTCTAAGGCTTAGAGAGTATTCGGCCTCATTAATTGACCTTTGGTTTGCGGGACTCGGTGCGCTTAAGTATCAAAATCATGCAAATACGTTTAAATTATTCTGAAAAAGTCGCCTAGATTAGGAGCGGTTGATCAACACAAGTTGATTTGGATGAGTTCCCAGCGCAGTGAGGTGGGAAATTCCCCTCAAAGATGCGCAATAACATATCGTCTCCTCGGTGCTTGTCTCCTAGGATATCTACATATCCTACCGGGGGCATGTAAGCACCCTGTGCTGGTTCAAATGCCATGGGCGGCATTATCCTAAAATATCGATTGCTAGGGTTTGGATTTAGCTACAGAACACCATAGGCAGGATTATCTCAAAATCTAGAAAGCTAGGGTTCTGGGGGTTGCCATGGGTAGTGCTATCTCGAAGCATCGATTGTTAGGGACCCTTCGAGGATTGATGATGGGGACTAGGAATCCAATACAGACCGTGTTGTGAAGCCAATCTGTAGCTATAAATAAAAAGAAAAGAGAGAGAAAACTCTCCAAAAATAAAGAAAAATTCCTCTCTCTGACAAAAATGCACTGCAAACTGAACCAAGGCTAAAATATGTTACAAGCACAGGTGCTTTAATTGTGGAGTTCAATGAACCTTAGGATAGTTCCTGTGGGCCTTAAAAACATTCGCGGCAGAGTGAGGCTAGAGTTAGTCAGATCCAGATCTTGGTTGGTACTTGAGTACCTCTAGGCCTACTATTGGCATTCTAACCTAATCTATAAAAGAAAAGCATACATCACAGTTTTGAGTATCAAAAGATTTCATGGTCTAGAATCAAAGTTGATACCTTAAAATTTTGTTAAGGGACTAACAAAAGCTAGGCATGGGGTTATGATGGGAACACCATCATGAGTCCTAACTAGCTCATTTTGACCCAATGAAGTCAGTAAATGCTCCTACATAACCAACTAAAGGTCATAATTCATTACATAACCTTTCTGAGAGAAACACAAGAAACTAGGGGTAAAAATGCAATTTTACCAATGCAGTACAACCATAGGTTTTCTCAGGGGCTAAACAAAGGTCAAATTGTCTTAATAATATAATAAGTGGGCTGGATCAGATAGAAAATGGTTTATGTGTATTCTGAGAATTAAATGACTTTTGAAACCCTAAAAACTGACCCACTTAATTAACCAAGGTTCTGGTTAGGATAAAATTCATTTAAACCCTTTAAAAATCATAGAAAAATATTCTCTAGGGTTTAGTACCTTCAATTTGGCCATTAGAACCCATCTTGACCTAAAATAGTCTTAGACAGATATTTACCTTAATTTGAGTTTTTGCATAAATTTTCTAGTCAAACATGGTCAAACCCAAAATCGAACTTCACCATTAGATTCCTTAGGTTCAAACTAGGTTTGTACCAAAACTTGGACCCAAGATGAGTTTGCCTTGACCTAGTTTGCAAAAAGGTCCTGTTTGATTACAATTCTACCCCTAACTTTCAAAAACCCTTACAAATAGCCCCCTAGCTTCTTCTTTGTCTTCACAAGTAGGTTCCTCCACCATTATCGCAGAGGAAACCTACTCCAGCAACCTTTGACGGAGAAAATCTCCCTGATTGCTTAGAGAATCTCTTCCAAAATTGGAAGGGAGATCCTCTGAGAAATTCCCGCTAGTATGAACCCATCTTTGAGATCTAATTCCCTCCCAATCTCTCATCCGAACGCATGAGAGATTTGGGTATCCTAACAAGTTCCCATCTCCGGCGACCTTCCAAGCTTGGGAAGCTTGCTTCTCAAGCCCTAATCGCCCTTCAGAGCCCTATTTAAAGAAGCCCATAT
Organism: Thalassia testudinum; assembly: GCA_037157565.1. Lineage (NCBI taxonomy): Eukaryota > Viridiplantae > Streptophyta > Magnoliopsida > Alismatales > Hydrocharitaceae > Thalassia > Thalassia testudinum. The sequence goes on along the minus strand of JAZHRO010000035.1, from coordinate 51,127,760 downwards.
CTCCCCGACTTCTTGATGCTCAAATTCGACCGCGAATACCCTCAATTCTTCTCTTCCCCTCACGGCCGAAGGCTCCACGACGTCTGGCGACCTTTCCTACCCTTTCTCTTCGTTTGATCGCCATACCTACGGCAGATCCATCCTCCCTGACTTCGTCCGCATCTCGCCGTACCAGCAGACGCCACTTTCCCCTTCATCCTCGTCGTTCCTACCTCACCGGAGCTGCCTTCGTCTCTAGCATCGGCCACACTAGACCTGATGCCCTCGCTGCCCCCCTTCGTTCATTGACTTGCTAGATAAGCTCCCTGTCCCTTCTACTTTATTCCTGCACTTACTCCACTTCGAACCGACCACCAATGCCCCTCGCACCTTCATCCCTTCCATCTTCGACCACCACCTCCGGTGAGGCCATCCCACCTCCAAAAGCCACCAAAACACTCGTCGACACTCGCAAAACCTCCGCCACACTTCAGTGATCACTTCCCCTCTATTCACTCACTTTGCCACTCACCCAAAGCACCCCCCAAACACACCCACTCACACGCACACAGTATGACCTAGGTACACACTCACAGACACCCACACACCATGCCACCACCCCCAGCACATTCGCTGCGCTCCAGCGGACCTCCCTGAGCATTTTGACGTGGCCGAAAGGCTGTGCTATTGATTTAAGGTTACAGGCCCCATCCGCCAATGGCGAGTAAGCTTGAACTTGCTTGAGGTCTCTCCAGGTGTAGGCAGGCCCAGGTTGAAGCCCGCGGAAGTGCGGAATTACCTCACACATGCACCCAGGCCCTTAATTGAAGTCGTGTGCCTCTACAGCTGCTGCAATTGCGAATGTCAATCTCTGCTGCAGGCGCACAAGAAGAGGGGGCGTGGATAGTCCCACCTCAGAAACGAAGAGGCGCCTCCACTTGAATAAATTGCAAAAGTGTTGTAAGCTGTTCGCCTTAGCTACCATGGGGTAAGGTCCCACTCACCCACACCTGATCTCATCCGCGACACCTCACCCGTGGACCTGGCTGACCCGACCCGACTTTCACTCCTCGCTCACCAAGCACGCCGGTGAGCGTGGACCTGGGTACGTGCCAGACCTGATAACCCGAATACTTGTGTTGCTATGGTAGAGTGGATCGTAAGAGAGAAAGAGAGGAGTGTCGCGTGAGTAGGGGGAGGGTTTTGCTACAGAAACCTCCGGCCGATACTTAGCGAATTCTGAAGAAGAGGAGGTCAGGGTTGAAGGCAGAAGAAGAAGAGAAGGAAGAAGAGAAGGCTTTCACATGTTTGAAGGTAGAGAAAGAAGAAGAAGAGGAAGCTAGAGTAGAAGAAAGCCGAGGCAAAGGAAGAAGAAGAAGAAAGGAGAAGACAGAGAAAGCAAAGGCCAGAATAGAAGCTGAAGAAGAAGTGAAGGCCTAAAGAGAAGAAGAAGAGAATAGTTGAGTCAGAGAAAGAAGAAAAGAAGACAAGGAAGAATCAGACACTTTAGGTCATTTGATTTACAAATCGGATGATAGATCATTACTTTCATTTCATTGCAAATACATTGAGTTCTTTAGTGATATTGTAGGAGTATTTGGTGATCTAAATCACCATTTTACTCCCATATTTTTGCACATTGCTACTGATCTTATTATAATCTCTTTTAACTCTGAATTATGACCTTGATTTCTAAATACAAATTTTCTCCCTGTGTTCGACCTCGGAAACCTATTTGAGTAATAAAAATTATATCTATTTTCAAAGCAATTTCGACTATACTACAACTTGATTATTTTAAACCTTACGATCTCACTTTGCGACTTAAACAGGAACCTAGAGGATAAGATCTGAATTTCTCCAGGACAAATACTACTGCCAACATCTCTTTCTCAGTAACCGTGTATTTACGTTGAGCCTCACCCAACGTCTTGCTGGTGCAGTAGATGACCAAAGGTTTCCCGTCAACTTTCTACACAATCATCACCCCCACTGCGTAGTCAGACGTATCACACATGATCTCGAAGGGTAGAGACCAGTCAGGGGATTGTAGGATTGGTGCTTGAGTAACTAGATCATGTAGGCTCTCAAATGCGTGAGTGCACTCATCGGTGATCTCGAAAGGTACATCCTTTGAGAGAAGATTAGTCAGGGGGTGTACAATTTTTGAGAAATCAGGAATGAAACAAAGGTAAAAATCGACGTGCCCTAGAAAAGATCGGACGTCCTTGACCGAGCTAGGCATGGGTAGTTTGGAAATCAAATTAACCTTAGCTCAATCAACCTGGATGCCTTTTTCAGAGATGAGGTAACCCAAGACAATTCCCTCAGGTACCATGATATGGCTCTCTTCCCAGGAAAGAACCAGATTCACGTCGATACAACGCCTGAGGATTTGGGCCAAGTGTAGGAGGCAATCATCAAAAGATTCCCCAAATACCAAGAATTCATCCATGAAGAGTTCAAGGTATTCACCTACCATATCTGAGAATATGGCAAGCATGCACTGCTGGAATGTAACGGGTGCATTGCAGAGACCGAAAGGCATCCTACGGAATGCGTATGTCCCGTAGGGGCAGGTGAAGGTGGTCTTTTCTTGGTCCTCAAGATGGATTGCCACTTGATTATAACCGGAGTACCCATCTAAAATGTAGAAGAACCGATTTCCCGCTAGTTTCTCAAGTATTTGATCAATGAACGGAAGTGGAAAATGATCCTTCTTCGTGGAGGCATTCAGTCTTCTGTAATCAATGCAGACTCTCCATGAGTTTGCTATATGGGTCAGTATGGTTTCTCTGATCTCAGTTGTGATCACGGGGAGTCCTGCTTTGTTAGGCACAACCTGGAATGGACTCACCCACCGACTGTTGGAGATCGGGTAGATGATCCCTGCATCTAACCACTTGATGATCTCCTTTTTCATGACCTCCTGCAGATTAGGATTCAGACATCTCTGCATTTCACGGGATGGTCATGCGCCCTCATCGGTATAAATGTGGTGTGTGCAATATGAAGGGCTAATGCCAGTCAGATCATCGAAAGTCCAACCAATGGCTCTCCGATGCTACTGGAGGACAGAAATCAAACGTGTTTCCTGATCAAAGGTAGGGTGGGAATTGATAATCATAGGAAATTTCTGATCAGAACCCAAAAAGTCATATTTTAGATGATCGGGAAGAGGTTTTAGTTCCATAACGGGATTATCAGCAGCAGTAGGCAGGTCGGGATGGGCCACAAAAGAAAAGGTGGGAGCTGTATGTGGGTCTAGATAGGTGCTAGGCTCCTTTAACTGTGGCGTATGATGTGCTTGGGGCTGAGGATCAGGAATAAGTGGGTCATCCTCAAGAAATGCGTCCTCAACCATAAAACTGATGTCGCATACTTGTTCCACTGCCCCGCAGTTAATTCCTTTCTGGGCCTTAAATATATCAATTTTTAGTGTCTTGTTCCCAAATTTCAATTCAATCTGGCCCTCTTCGCAATTAATGTTCGCCCTAGCTGTTGCTAAGAACGGTCTACCTAATATAATCGGTGTATTCTTCATATTCTTAGGAGTCTCCATATCCAACACAATGAAGCCCACAGGAAAGTAGAAATCACGAATCCGAACCAAAACATCCTCGAGAACTCCTCTAGGTGACTTTATTGATCGGTAAGCTAACTGTAAAGTCACCTTAGTCGGTTTTAGCTCAGTCTCCTCGAAATGAACAAGTAGGGATGTAGGGATCAAATTGATGGAAGCTCCTAAGTCTAAAAGGGCTCTATCAAATTCTAAATCACCAAATTTGCATGAAATCAAAGGGGTACCAGGGCCTTTTGCCTTAGGTGGGAGTCTACTAAAAATGATGGAGCTGGCTTGCTCCAACAGTATGATTGGATTCCCGCCTTTGGTTTGCGGCTTATGCTTAGGTGTACATACATCCTTCAGAAATCTCGGATAAGTCGGTACGTGGCAAATTGCATCCATCAATGGGATGTTTATTTGGACCTACTCAAAGAGCTTGACTAGGTCCTCCTAGAGAGCCATGGGTTTGGAACCTCTGTAGGTTCCTCTAGAATTGGTCCAGGTTTTTGATTTGGGATAGGGGTATCCTGGATGACCAACCTAGGGTTTGGGTTTGAACTACCAGGCTGAGAGTGGCTCGGGTAAAGTGGGTCCTGAGTTATTTTGCCACTACGGGTGGCAACAGAATTCAGTTATGCTTAGTTTTGGGTTCAGGTAGGCAAAAGAGGCGGTTGCTATTGATAACCCAATTATGATGTCGAAGCCTCCATCCTGTCGGGTGATGGAGCAGAAGGGGCCTGATAGACATAGTGAGCCTGGCTCTGAGTTGGGTTGATAATGCGCCTCTGGTTCGACATGTTATTGATAGGATCTAAAGATATGGAATATATATGTATATGCGCACAAACACTCAAGAACAATATTAGTAATAACAAGTAAATTTGCACAAGCAATTCAAACCACAAAAGGACACAAAATGTATAGTGGTTCCCCTCCCTTGGGTACTCCACTACCTAAGCCTCCCAGCTTAGGATTTTTAACTTGATTCTCTCAACCCCGAGAGAATCAATTTACTAAACGAGGTAATTAACAGGTTATCTCAACCCAAGTACAAAAACAGGTTTGTTACAACCCAATGAGCAAATGCTCAAGAACAAATGAAATACAGGTGTAAGAAAGAAAGATCTTACAACTAAGTTCCTAAGCCTCTCAACAAATGTAAATATAATGTTACCGATTTGAGAGCCTAGAAAGGACGCGAATCGTGTTGAATTGCGTGAACAAAACATGTCAATGTGTTTGCAAACCCATAGCACGATTAGAAAGTAGCAAACACGATTTCTTCTCTTGAATATGTGGTGGAAAATATGAATTATATGCTCTAGAATTTTCTCTTATGTCTCTTCCATATCTTGTGTGTAACCAAAGAGTCCTATGGTCATTTTATAGAGCTTAGGACCTCAGGTATTCGTCTACTAGACGTTGGGGTTTAAATCCCAACGTTCATATAGCCAAAATTAATTTTCTAGCCGTTCAGTTGTGAGCCAACGGCTACCTGGTACCGGTACTAAAGTACTTGTACCGGTACTAGCAACTCACTGACATTAGTACATGAGTCCTGGTACCGGTACTCATCATGGGTATCGGTACTTGTGACTCCCAGGTTTGAAATTCCTTGGGCACAGTAACCTACTTGTATCGGTACTCATCATGGGTACTGGTACTTGTAAGGTTCAGGCCAGAATAAAGGCTTCAACCTGTGGCCAACATGTACCGGTACTCATGGTTGGTACCGATACTTGTTGTTCATAGTTTGGGATGAATTCTCAAACTTATGCCTTGCAAATACCAGTACTGATGAATAGTATTGGTACTTGCTTACAAGTACCTATTTTAAGCGTTTTAATCCATTACGTACTTTGAAAATGTTTGCAATATAAATTAATCCTAATTTATCTCTACTTGATTTTACAATCTAAGTTATGATTCTTTGTTAAGAGGCATATACAATCTATAAATATAAAATCTAAACTAGAGAAACTAAAGGTCGAAGATGATCTTCTTCTCCTCGACTCATCCTTGTCATCCTCCATGACATGATCTTTTTCTTCTCACCATCATGCCTCCATCATTTCTTGTTTGCCTTGCTCCTTCACCTAAATCTGAAAAACACTTAATGGCAAACATTAATCCATAATAATTTTGTTAACACCAAAACAAGAAATGGAACAAGGTTCCAACAATCTTCCCATTTTTGGTGTTGACAAAACTATCTTGCAAATAAATAACAGAATTTTTAGCAATGTTATATGAAGGAAAAACTTTTAATTAAATCCTCCCCCTAAATATATGCTCCCCCTAAAAATATTACTATTTGCTCTCTATCTTTAATAATCTCCCCCTTTTTGTCAATCACAAAAGAATGAAGAAATATCATATCATAAAATTTACCAATAGTAAATTGGAGCTTGTGGATACCAAGCATCTCTCATCCAACATTCTTGGTCTTCATTCAACTTATAGAAAGGTTGAAGTGTTCCGTTATGTGCCTTGAACACCCATTGATTACTTTGATCTACTCCTGCAAAAAAATATCTTTTCTAGGTACCCATTTTCTTGTGGGTCCTTTAGAGTTAGCACCTTTCAAATCCTGAGATTTATAGAACTTTTTAGTGTTAGATCTATAATTCTTGGGATTTTTAGCCTTTTGATACATCCATGCATGCCTAGGTGCATGTGATTTATTTTGTATATTCTTTTTACTTTGAAATTTTGATTTTAATGAATCACAAAATTCAGTGTTTAGCCTAGTTGTTATTTGAAGATTATTTAAAGTCCCTTCAAAGTGCTCGTAAATATCTTCTAGTTCTAATATCTTTGCATGCAGCTGATTATTAGTTTCTTTTAACATTTCTAATTCTATTTCTAAACATGATTTTTCTAATTCTAATGTTTGATAATTATTCTTTAAAACCTTATTTTCCTTTTTAAATGACTTAGCTTTATGATATAGTTCTTCATAGGCTTCCAATAATTCTTCAAAAGAGAAATCAGGGTTTACCTCATTGTCCGTATCTTCCATAGTTGCTGCCAAACATAGATGAGCGACCTCGTTGTCATTCGATTCGCTAGAGTCGGTGTCCATGTCGGAGTCACTATCATCCCATGTTGCTTTTAAAGCTCTCCTCTTCTTCTTCTTGACTTCTTTTGTGTCTTTCATTTTGTTTTCCTTCTCCTTATTCATAGGGCAATCCTTCCGCAAGTGGCCCTTCTTCTTGCACTCATAACAAATAATATTAGTTGAAATTTTATTGACTTGCTTACCTTGTTTCTTGAGGAATTTGTAGAATTTCCTAGTAAGCATTTCCATCTCCTCGTCTTCGGATTCTGATGTTGTTGAGTCCGAGTCCTCCTTGATTGCTCTAAAAGCAATGCTTTTCTTCTTGCTTGTCGCCTTCTCCTCGTTCTTCTTGATATTCTCCAATTGAACTTGATACGCCATGAGGCTTCCAATCAGATCATCCAAGGGGAGAGTCGATAAATCCTTCTCCTCTTGGATTGCTGTAGTCTTTGGAGACCAATCACTTGTAAGAGATCTTAAGATCTTCTTTACAAGCTGCTCTTCTGTGAACTTCACTCCAAGGTTCTTTAGGGGGTTAACTATTTCCCCAGACCTTGTGTACATGTCTTTGATCGTTTCACCTTTTGTCATCCTGAAACACTCATATTCTTCGGTTAGAATGGAATTATAGGTTTCTTTTACCTTGTTAGTACCTTCGTAGGTGATTTGAAGTGTGTTCCATATCTCAAATGCTGACTCGTATGCTGAGATATGGTTGAACTCTCCCCTTGATAACGCACAATAGAGTGCGTTCATTGCCTTCGCATTTCCCACAATCTTTTTCTTTTGCTTAGCTGTCCATTCAACTCCTTCCAGCGGTTCCGGATGCATGTACCTCTCTTGAATGAGAGTCCACGAATCTTCATCCATGGCTTTGAGGAAGATTTGCATCCTCCTCTTCCAGTATCCATAGTCCGTCCCATCAAAGAAGGGAGGATGAGTGGATGACTGTCCTTCAGTGCGTTTGACTGAAGATGCCATTGCAAGTCGATTTGTCACGTCTTCTCGCAACTTGGCTCTGATACCACTTGATAGGATCTAAAGATATGGAATATATATGTATATGCGTAGAAACACTCAAGAACAATATTAGTAATAACAAGAAAATTTGCACAATCAATTCAAACCACAAAAGGACACAAAATGTATAGTGGTTCTCCTCCCTTGGGTACTCCACTACCTAAGCCTCCCAGCTTAGGGTTTTTAACCCGATTCTCTCAACCCTGAGAGAATCAATTTACTAAATCGAGGTAATTAACGGGTTACCTCAACCCAAGTACAAAAATGGGTTTGTTACAACCCAATGAGCAAATGCTCAAGAATAAATGAAATACAGGTGTAAGAAAGAAAGATCTTACAACTAAGTTCCTAAGCCTCTCAACAAATGTAAATATAGTGTTACCGATTTGAGAGCCTAGAAAGGATGTGAATCGTGTTGAATTGCGTGAACAAAACATGTCAATGTGTTTGCAAACCCATAGCATGATTGGAAAGCAGCAAACACGATTTCTTCTCTTGAATATGTGGTGGAAAATATGAATTATATGCTCTAGAATTTTCTCTTATGTCTCTTATATATCTTGTGTGTAAACAAAGAGTCCTAGGGTCATTTTATAGAGTTTAGGACCTTAGGTATTCGTCTACTAGACGTTGGGGTTTAAATCCCAACGTTTATATAGCTAAAATCAATTTTTTAGCCGTTCGGTTTTGAGCCAACGGCTACCTGGTACCGGTACTTGTGACTCCCAGGTTTGAAATTCCTTGGGCACAGTAACCTACTTGTACCGGTACTCATCATGGGTAACGGTACTTGTAAGGTTCAGGCCAGAATAAAGGCTTCAACCTGTGGCCAACATGTACCGGTACTCATGGTTGGTACCGATACTTGTTGTTCACAGTTTGAGATGAATTCTCAAACCTGTGCCTTGCAAATACCAATACTGATGAACAGTACTGGTACTTGCTTACAAGTACCTGTTTTAAGCATTTTAATCCATTACATACTTTGAAAATGTTTGCAATATAAATTAATCCTAATTTATTCTAGGTTATGATTCTTTGTTAAGAGGCACATACAATCTATAAATATAAAATCTAAACTAGAGAAACTAAAGGTCGAAGATGATCTTCTCCTCGACTCATCCTTGTCATCCTCTATGTCATGATCTTTTTCTTCTCACCATCATGCCTCCATTTCTTGTTTGCCTTGCTCCTTCACCTAAATCTGAAAAACACTTAATGGCAAACATTAATCCATAATATTTTTGTTAACACCAAAACAAGATATGGAATAAGGTTCCAACAGTTATTTGGATTGGGCAGAGGTTGCAAAGGGAGTGCACCAGGTTGACGGGTGTTGTTCGCTCTGAAACGAGTTTTAAAAATCATCATGTTGTAGTATAGATTGAATCAACATAAAAAAAAAAAGAATTTATTACTTGAATGAAAGTCCGAGGTCGAACACAGGGAGAAATTGGCAAAAATGCTTCTCAAGATTGCAATTCAACACAAATATATAATCAATAGAATTCCAAGCAAATATAACTGAAAGTGAATGTCAAATAATGTAAAAAGAATAGGGTAAAATGGTGATTTGAATCACCAATTACCCCTCATAATTTATATCAAATAACTCAATAGCACTAGTGCACAGTGCACTTCAAATGATGCTCAGACGGCTTAAATCACTCGCTACTACAGTCCTGAGAGGGCACCCTTCCTCTTCTCTTCATTTCTATGCCCCTTCTCTCTTCTTTCTCTGCTGCTCAGGCTTCCTCTCCTTCGTCCTTCTTTATCTTTCCTTCTTCAACTGCTCTCTTCTTCCTCTTTTCTATCTGTTGATCCTTCTTTCCTTCTTCTATGGTTGTGCTTCCTCTCTTCTTCTTCTCTTCTGGCTTCCTCTCCTACTTTCTCTTCACAACCAAGGGGCAACCATCTTAGAATTGGCTAACTGTCACACAGGGAAAAACCTTCCCCTACCCCGCGCTCTCTTTCTCTCTCACTTCCTCTTAGGTTTCGCCCTCCCAGGGCCACAGTCAGGGTAATCAAGGATACGGGCAGGAGCGCACTTGGGACAAGGCTCACCGACGTAGGTGGTAAGTGTGAAGTGCTTAGGTTAGGCAGGTTATCGGATCGGCCAAACCCATGTGTACGGTGTCGCGGGTGAGGCTCGTGAGGGCACGTGTGGGGACCTCACCCCCTGTGCTTGCTGAGGCAATAAGCCTTGAGCATAAAATCAATATATGCGGGTAGGGGTGCTCGTCAACTTCCGAGGTGGGACTAAAGTCCCACCCTTTCTTCATGTGCTTTGCATTGATGCCTCTCCGTATGATTGCACTAGCTGCTGGGGGTATCCCCCCCAATTGGAGTCCTGAGCACATTCCTTGAGCAAAGGCACAGCGCCTGGGACTTCACCTGGGGCTTGCGATGCTTGGATCTTGAAGAACAAGGGTAGTGATGGTGGAAGTGGCAGAGCTTCGGTGAGGATACCTACAAAGAAGAATACAGCCTTGCAGCCACATTAGAATAGCTCAGGAGCTTCGCCAAGGCACAAAGAATGTAACGACGGTGGTCCTGTGGCTGATTAGGGTGTGTGGTGGTTAGTCAGAGTTGGGAATGGTGACGGAAAGGTGGGTTGGTCGACAGCGGGTTTGGGTGGACGGGAAGGTAAATAGGGAGAGGGGTTTGGTAGGGCATGATGAGACGAAGGTTGTGAGGTGGTTGACAAGGCGTTTGGAGTAGTGGAATGAGCGGGGAGCCTCACCGGAGGTCTGGTCAGAGTAGAGGAAGGTGAAGGTGGCTGATGTGATACAGCGGTCGAAATGAAATGTGGTTGGTGTGTGAATAAAGTAGAGGAGTTAGGGAACTTATCTAGGTGATTGGCAGACGAAGAGGGGCATAGGTAATGCCAGTTGCGGTATTGTCGGCATCGGAGATGAAGGTGACTCTGATGGGGGAAGAATGGTGACGATGAAGGAGATAGAAACGCTCGCTAGTATGGTGCGATGCAGAGGAGGATGAGGAAAGCAAATTCATCATCAGTATTGCTAACAAACGAGGAATGAGGACGAAAGAGGTCGCCAGAGCTTGAGGACCCTTTCGACCGGAAGGAGGAAGAATATGGGGAGTTTCTAGCCAAAATCGAGCTTGAGAGTTCGGCTGAGCCCTGGGTGTGCTTATGTAGGGCTTAGGAGGTCGATTTGAGCTTGGAAGCCAAGCTTCCAAGCTAGGAATGTTAGTCGAAATAGGAGGCCCATCTCTTTGAAGGATTTGCATGAGAGATTGGGCGAGATCTGGAGCTTGGGAATTAGCACAAAAGGAATGGAATTCCTTGATGAACTTCCTTTTCAAATTTGAGAGGGATTCGTCAAGGAATCAAGGAGAACTTACCAAATTTAGGTCGCTGGAGTTTGTAGTAATAGGATTCATGGAAATAGAGACCTTTCTATGAAAATGATGACAAAGTTAAGGGGCCATTTGCAAGGAATTCAAAAAATAAAGGATCTGAATGAGAGAAAAAGAGTCTGATTGGACCAAAATGTAAACTTGGTCAAGATATTAGATTGGGTCCAAATCTTGTTACAAACCTAATTTGGACCCAAGGAAGCCAATGGTGAAGTTAGATTTAGGTTTTGACCAAGTTTGACTGGGTAATTTATGTAAAAATCCAAATTAGGGTAAATGTCTGTCTAGGACTCTATTTTGGATCAAGATGGGTTCTGATGGTCAAATTGAAGGCACCAAACCCTAGAGAATATTTCTATGAATTTTAGAGGGTTTATGCAAATTTTATCCTGACCAGAACCTTAGTTAATTAAGTGGGTCTGTTTTTAGGGTTTCAGAAGTCATTTAATTCTCAAAACACACGAAAACCCTTTTCTGTCTGTTCTAACCCACTTATTAGACTTTTAAGACTAGTTGACCTTTAATTAACCCTTGAGAAAACCCACGGTTATTCTACATTCAAGATAGGATGGTAAAATTGTAGTTTTAACCCTGGTAAAAAATGAATTAGGGCTCTTTGGCAATTTTGTAGGAGTAATTAATGACTTAATTAGATCAAATTAAGATAGTTATGTCTCATGATGGTGTTCCCATCAACGGGAATTTACCATCTGGGAGAGTTGATTGCGAACCTCTATGATCTCGTCTTTGTGCTATATTTGCATAGTCGCATTCGTCTTCTAAATGTCAGCCAGAGTCTGAAGGATAAGAGTAATTTGATCTTCTCGAGTTGGCCCGTTTGGTAAGTCGGGTTGGGTCGAGGCTGAGGCAGCTAATATGGACGAGAAACTTGTGGTCGAGGCTGGTATTGTGATCTCTAATTTTGATTGTTCCCTGACCATGTGAAATTAGGGTGATTACACCATCCAGGGTTGTAGATGTTTGAGAAAGGATCATTTTGGATGGTGTTGAGGTCCTCGTAGGTCTAAGGAACTCGGAGAAATCAAAAGATGAGGGTTCAGAGTTCCCTTAACTAGAGTAAGCAAATCCGGAGCTTCCTCCGAACCCTAGATCAGACGGGGGTGGGTATGGATCCGTCCCCTGAGAAGATCGATGGTAGATGTTGTGCACAGTCTCCCTCCTAGAGGGTGGTTGTGCGAACAGGTTTTGCGTAGAGGTGGCTCATTGTAGATGTCGAGTAAGCTCATCCACATTCCTTTCAATGATAGAGACCTTGTCTAGGTGACTGGCCACTAACTCCAAGTCGATGGAAGAGGATAGGCCCTGCGTCTCATGTGCTCCCTCCGGATTCATCAATGTATGGGCATTCATCTGTTCAAACATGCCCATGGATTCATTATTGATGGAGTTCTCGCACATGTTCTCAAGAATCTCCCAGACGGTGTCTTTGTGTTGACCCATGATGTTTCCTCCACAGGTTGCATTGACGAATAATCGAATATCCTCATGGAGTCCCTGGTAAAAGACTGAATTTGTTCCCATTTAGGAACTCCGTGGTGGGGACACTTTTGCATGAGATCCAAAAAGTGATCCCATGCCTCATGAAGCGGCTCTCCTGCTTGCTGTGTGAAATGTGTGATCTGGTGCTGCAAAGCATTTGTCCGACCAATAGGGAAGAATTTTTTCAGAAACTAGGATTGTAGCTTAGTCCATGTGTTGATTGGACGAGTTAGGGTTTGGTACTAGTGAGTGGCCTTGTCCATGAGAGAGAAGGAGAACATTTTCATGAGCAAGATATTTCGATTTTGAGCTTCTGACCCGAAGGTCTGTGCCAGATGCTTGAGTTGGTTGATATGTTGGAAGGGATCTTTGGAATTAAGCCCATGAAATTTAGGAATAGCATGAATCAAGTTGGGCTTGAGTTCATTATTAGGACCTCCAGCTAGGATTTGGACTTGACGTTTGATTGCCACCATAGTGGGATTGTAATGATCTCACATCATAGGACACTGCGATGGATTCATAAAGTCCTGGAATAGATCGTTGAGGCACTGAAGCTGATTCTGGAGATTGTTTTCTTCTTTTGCTGGTTGTTCCATGAGTATGGATGAATGAGATCTAGTCTCAGATGAATCAGAAGATATGTCAATCTGGTCGGGTGGTTGCACAAACAGAGAAGTCGAGGCTTGTCCTTGATGGGAGTGAATAGCTAATGGAGGCCTCAAGGGTGGCCTTAGGGACCTCCTCCCAAGCATGCATTAATGGTGAAGATGAGAGATAGAAGGTGTGATGGACCCAATCAAGACACCTAAATATCTTTGGATGACTATAGAGGTTCAGGGCAGATGATACCCCTAGATCAGAAAGTCGTCCACCTAAGAATTACCTAGGCAACCAGGAAGGGAGAGTCCTGCAAAGACCCCTACTCGGTAGAGTGTCCCCATGGGTTACAGGGTTTCCCCCATCTGACCTTCCTTGTCACTGAGGGTCCAGGTAGACCAGAATGGATAACTTGACCTCTTAAGTCTACCAATTTTAAGTTTAGAGCATGGGTGCTTAGGATTTCACTTGAACTTTAAGATGTTTTTGTGAGTAGTGACCTAATTTGAAGATTGGTTGACCCTGCAAGGTGGGTCAACTTCACCTGATTTGTCCTTGCTCATTAGGTCCCTCTTTGAGGATTCAAGTGAGATTTAGAGCTTGATTCTTAGGGTTTGCTTCTTAGGTAAGTTCAATCAAGGTTTAGGACACACATAGTTTGGGTAGATTGATTCTTCTTTTAAGAAAGTGTGTCTCTAAAACCCTACAATGGAAACCCTAATTGGCTCTTAATTTGTCAATCAATTAATTCCAAATCTGGCACCTAGGGCTCAATCAAGAAGGTGGTAGCCCTAGGTGCCTTAAATCTCTAAGTAGGTGCAGAAATCAGGTCTGGGATATTTCTAAAAATGAATCAAATCAGGCAACTTATTGTGATTGAATCAAAATATAGAATGCAAGTTGGTCCTAATTGATTTTTCTTCTCTTTTTTAGCTTTTCATAATCAGGGGCTTAGGAGAAAGTGGCTGAAGTTTACCTACCCCTGGAGTGTTTAGTGCGTGTCTGACTCTCCTTGATTGGATCCCCCTTCACATATCACAACAAAAGAGATAGAGCAAGTTAGTATCAAATCAGAAATCGCAATCTAGAGATCAAACTGTGTGTTGGTCCCTGGCAACGATGCCAAAATGGTCATGCGCTGAATCGGTGTTTTAAGAGTAATGCACTGTAGTATAGCTGATAAATCGCGAAGAACACTTAAAATTTATAACTTGAAAGAAATCCGAGGTCGAATGAAGGGAGAAATAAGCAATTTAGCACTCAAGATTGCAATTCTAAGCACAATATGGAAATGTAATAGAAACTATTAAGCACAAATACAACTTATCAACCTGTCCTTTGACTCGGAGGGACTTTTAGTCTAAGCATCTACACACATTTTCGCACTGACTCACTTCTCGGAGATTCTAATAGAAATTGGGTAGCCAATGAAGCTTCTAGGGTAGTATGGCTGGCAAGTTGTCGTGGGTAATATCACATTAGCTGGTTGTCCAGAGCCAGCACACTTATACTTTTCAAGCCTTCGGGCTCAATCAGCCTTGATGTCCGTTAAAATATGGATTTAGCCTCGAATCCTTGCAACTTTAATTTATTGTAATTTGCCAATAAAGTAGGGTGATAAGTATACAACTTATCAACCTACCCTCTGACTCGGAGGGACTTTTAGTCTAAGCATCTGCACACATTTTTGCACTGACTCACTTCTTGGAGATTCTAATAGAAATTGGGTAGCTAATGAACCTTCTAGGGTGGTATGGCTGGCAAGTTGTCGTGGGTAACAGCCCATTGGTTGGTTGTCCAGAGCCCAGCCACAAGACCACTTTCTTTTTATTGCCTCTAGGTAAATCTGAGCTCAGGGAAGCCACCTACTAAACAACCAAAGAGAAAGAAAAGAGAAATAGAAAAAGAAGAAAAAGAAAAAAAATAAATAAGCCACACTTCACCGCACGAGTATGGTTGGCAAGTGGTCGTGGGTAACAGCCCATTAGCTGGTTGTCCAGAACACAGCTCACTAAATGCACAAAAGGTCCAAAACACCTAAGGAAGAAGCAGGGAAGTAGAGCAATCCAGGGAGATATACACTGAAAACACCCTTGTGTTGACCTCAAATAAAATAAAAGTAGAAAGAAAGCTACCAATCAAACAGATACACCTTCAGGCATGTATTTCCTTTTCCAGTTACTTAGAGGGGTAGAAACCCGAAGTCTGTTCTAATTACCATTGAGTGAGTCTATCATAATATTCACACCAAGATGCTTAACACTAAGAGTCTTTTTCGAGTTTTAGGTGGGTTGGGTAGCCGTAAAAAGTTACCAACACACTCTCAACTCCAAAAATCCAAAAAATGAGAAGAGATGAAAAAGAACAATATATATATATGTATGCCTTAAAGCAAGGATTCAAGTGATTCATATTTTGGCAGACACCCGGGCGTTGTTTAGTCTCTGTAAATCAAGCTCTTAGTATATTTCCTCCAGTTGACAAGTAACAAAATGACTAAGTAATCAATTCCTGAATTCTGACTGAGAGTAATGGTTGGGATGAACCTTGTTAGGGACTAGCAAGGAATGAGCTTGGGGGTATGATAACTCTACATTTTGTGGCGATAATTCTATTAATCGAGGTTTATCTTAAGGGTAACATGCACAAATAACACATCATAAATGGGCATGGGAGCATTACATGCATTGCACATTGAGATTGCTTATTAATCAATGTTAATGGCCATTTATACAAGTTCATCTCAAAATAGGCCTCAAATGAGTGATCGGACTACACGAATGGATTCAGAATGACGAATGGAGTCCAACGGACTCAAAATCAATCAAATCCAACATCCGGAGCTCCTGCAACTAGCCCAAGAAGTTCTGACCGTTGATCTGATGATCAAAGGCCCATAGGTGGCCATGTGGAGGCATCTGATGCGCTCTCACCCACGGCGCACCTCGTCATCATGCCAAGAATTTTAAGTTGTTCGATCTGACAATCAGACGGCTAAGAAGCCACTGCATCACCCTCGCTCTCTACCATTGCCGAGACCCAGCACAAAGATCCGATCGTTGGATCTTCATCCAATGGTCGATAGCAGTCGAGCGTAAATCCTTCTCCGCGACCATTTACGGAATGCAGTGCAGCGATCGACACTTCTTCCCCACGCATCCGACGCAGGATCGAACCGTACTGTAAATCGAATTCAAGACAAAGGCGCGCGCAAGTGAAATTGAACTGTCGATGAGCACATAGACAGCGGGATAGCGCTACGTGGCACAGTGGATGCGCACGGGCGCTCACGCACGTGATAACGTGCAAGGTGCACACTGCGCAAGCGCAATCCTTAGCGCACTCTTATACGAAGCCTCAACCGTCCGATTTTCGATCAAACGGTGCACAGCAAGCGCACGTGGATCGCAGGCACAGCGCGAGGGAGGAAGAACATGCGCGCACGAAAGACCGGCAAGCAGGGGCCTTCACCGACATATTTAGGGTTGTTTTAGCGACGTTTTGGACGTCGCTAAAGCCCCTACTTAATTTAGAAACCCCTTCTTCCTATATAAACCCCCTCCAACTACCCATGTAGAGGCATTGAATACACTTGCAATCCTTCTACCCCATTCCTAGCCTCCCTTAGCACATTTTGTACTCGCTAGAGTTGACGAGCCATCGACGGAGCCCTCCTCCACCACCATGGCCACCTCGCCTTCTCCTCTCTCTCTCTCTATCTCCCTTTACTCTAGCTTTACTTTACTTTTGTTTAAGCATTTAGCTATTGTTGTATCTGTAAAACTCAAGTTGCATGTTAAATGATGTTGTTTCTTATACAACTACTGCCTCTCTCTTTTGATCAGGTTTTTGTTATCTTGATTTGCATGAATGCTATGATCAAATGACTTTAACCCTACTCTCTCTCTCTCTTTCTCTCATACTCTCTTTTATCTCCCACATTTTCTCTTGCACAAGCAAAGACCACCATTTCCTTGACAACTAAGTGATAGAAAAAGCCAATTTCATGCCTCTCTGTGTTCGACACTCGAACTCACATCTGTTTCTACATTTAAAACTGATGTTGCGAACATGAGCTACAACGACCTATTTAGACAAATGCATCCGGCCCACGTCAGTCGTGTGATGTATGGTGGCTATAGATGTTTGATAGGAAGAATTGTTGCTTGCCAAGGATGGTTTGAATGGTAGGATAGGGGGTCTTTTTATAGGCTAGTATGGATGGTGGTTAGGAAGCTTCCTTGTCACCATGTGAAAGGGTGCTAAGGAGGGTGGCTTGGATAGTGGTTAGGAAGCTTCCTTGGTACCATGTGATAGGATGCCAAGGAGGGTAGTTAGGAAGTTTCCTTGTTGGCATGTGAAAGGGTGCCAAGGAGGGTGACTTGGATGGTGCTTAGGAAGCTTCCTTGGCACCATGTGAAAGGGTGACAAGGAGGATGATTAGGAAGCTTCCTTAGTGACATGTGAATGGGTGCCAGGAGTGTATTTTAGGCACCAATGGTTGGTGATTTTAATGTAGGTGGAGAGGGAGTAGGGTAGGAGCTGGATTTGAGTTGGATCCAACTGAGTTGAGCTGGTGTCCAACTACTAGAGCTTCTATCATCACAAATGTTCTAAGTGCTTTCCATACTGCTAGGGTTTCTCTAATTTCCAATGCATTCATCCCTGGAAAGCAAATGGAAACTGCATCAGATAATGTGAAATGAATGCTAATGTATGCTCTAAACCCTAAAAGTACATGCATGCTAAATGTAATGATATAATGCAATGCAGTTGAGAAAATCTTAGGAACTAGATGTGAATGGATGCTAAGGATGATGATAAACTAGCATTTATAATTAGCACACCCCCATGCTTATCTTTTTGCTAGTCCCTTAGAAAAAAATATGATTGCACCACATTATTTCTTAAGAAACCATGTTTTTGTGTTTAAAGGAAAAAGTTCAAGATAGGACCTTGGTTGATTTTTGGTTAAGGTAGGTACGAGGTTTATTAAGGATAAAACTTCTGGACTTAGCTTTGGATTCAAAGATTAGACAAATTAGGACCACTGTATCCTTTGAGAATTCACTACTTAACTCCTTTTTAATTCAAATATCTCGAAACCACTTTTGCTATTAGGATTTCCTTGAGTTGTGAACTCGATCCGCAACTCGCAAGTTGATGAAAATTCAAGTGTCAGTGCCTTGTGCTCTGCCAACATTATTCGGATAAAGTCGTGTTATTGAAACTTTTTATTTATTTATTTATTTCCCTCATGCTTAGCCTTAGCTTAGTCCTACTATAGATGTGTTGGGATTATCATTCCCGTTACCAATCCTTAAGGGGGCTCTGGCACTGACACTTCAAGATAGTACCATCCAAGACATACCCTAGGAGCTCACAAGCCCAAAACACAATTCGATGTAAAGGGGTGCTCCAAGCAAACTCAGGCTCTTGCTCTGACGCTATGGGTAGAGCACCATCCAAGGCACCTGAGCTACAAAATGTGTCTTAATGCTCTGTCTAAAGATATAAAATATAGATATAGAGCAATGCGAGGCGGTAACATGTTGACATCTCATCCTCAAAGGAAGTATTTTTCCTTCTCGGCAGTGGGAACTCAAACCAATCATTTGTCTCAGTCTTTTACTAAGATTTTGTAGGAGTTTTTTAATCATTTAGATGTTTTTGGGCTTAGGTAGTGTTGGCTTTGTGTGTGAAATGTTTGACACTAAGATTTCAAAAGAAAAGCAAATTTTTGGATCGAGAGGTAAGTTAGGTGCTATCTAGGTTGCTAAACAAAGTTGGGTTACTTGAATCATCAAGTGTTAGGATTTAATTCTTTGCAGGATACTGATCTAGTCTAGGTTTCTAGACCTAAAACATCTAAAAATGAATCTACGGCTTCATCCTTAGTTAATGATTAAACCCCACCTGTACCTAATTTGAATTAAAGTTCAACCATTAGTTATTTCTTTCACTAAAAATTCAAAAAACATTTTTTTTAGAAGTTATGCAAATAGAGTGCATATGCGGATGCAGATGATGTGAATGCAAAATATTTTAGTGTTTATAGGTTCTGAAAAATAATGAAATGCCTAACAAAAGTGAAAGTATCCCCCCATGCTTAAGGTTTGCAAGTCCCTTGCAAAAGGAAAAGAGTAGGAAAAGATATCACCTGAGAGAGGAAGTCAGGATAGAGGCAAAGTTTTGCAGAACCTAAAAAAGAAAATGAAAGCGAAAAGGAAAATGTTGCTGGGTTACCTCACAACCAGTGCTGTCTTTAATGCCATTTAGCCAGGCGTAAAGTGATTCACGGAAGATGGTCAATCATGAAGATAGTTAGACACGTGAATGCCCTGTAAAATGCAATCTTCCTCTTGGTCCCCTGACAAGAAAATGGTGGAAGTAGGATGACTAAAATGAGTGTGAAAAATGGAAGAAATACCCGAGTCTAGCCAAGGTTTCAATTTAGGAAGAAAGGCCATGCTCGAGGGGATAAATGGTAGGTCAAGGGGAAAGGGATTAAGGGAAAAGTTAGAGAGATGAAGGGTGGGTGAAGTTAGGGTGAGAGGTTGAATTAAAGTTAGAGTGGGAGGGTGAGGTGAAATTAAAGTGGGCCGGTGAGGTGAAATTAGAGTCGGCAGGTGTGGTGGATAGTTAGGAAGAGATTTTTAGTAAATACAAGGCTCCAAGTCTTTGATGTCGCTGTCCACCGATTCAGAGTCATAATCCTTGGAAAAATTGTGGTCAGGAAGAGAATCTATCAGCATTGTTTCCTCCACCAAATTAGATGTTTCAGTATCTGAGTCCTTGAAGAAGTCATCATCATCATGGAATTTCCTGGAGGATTTGACAATATCTAGAGTAATTGTTTGGCCCACACAAGTGATATTCATTTTACCCATATGACAATTTATATATGCTTTCGCGGTGGCCAAAAAGGGTCATCCAAGAATGATAGGGGCATTATTAGAGATCCAGGTACCTCAATGTCAAGGACCAGAAAATCTACTGGGAAGACACAATTCTAAAACTCGACAACGACATCCTCGACAATCCCTCGAGGTTTGATCGCAAATTGGTCAGCTAATTGTAAGGTAACCTCGATAGGCTTGAGATCACCGATCTTAAATTCCTTGAATAGAACTATGGGATTGATATTGACTAAGGCACCGAGATTGAGAAGGGCATGGTTAAATGAAGTATCATCAACAATCACAGAAATCAAAGGTGTGCCCAAGTCTTTCATCTTAGGAGGCAGCTTGCTCTGTATGACAGATCTTACTGTCTCTGAAAGATGCACTCTTCCTAGGTTTTTGTTCTGCCTTTTGGAGTACAAATATCCTTCAAAAACTTAGCACAGACAGGGCTATATTTGATTGCATCAAGGAGAGGGATGTTGATTTGAACTTGCCCAAATAATTCCATGAGTTCCTCATTTGTGGGCTCAGATTTTTTTCTTCTATTGGTGGTGGAATGGAGAGCTTGGGGAAAAGGAACAAGAGTTGTGTCGTGATAATCAATTTCTTTTTCTCCCTTAGTGATGGTGTTAAGAGAGTGGACTTGCAATGGGATGGTGTAGGTTTCATCAGGTTGGTGTGAAGGCCCAAGATCGGTGATTGTTTTCCCATTCCTCAAAGTAACTACATTGGCAGTTTGGTTATTCCTGGGAGGGAGTTAGGGGGCCTGATGTTGTGGGAAACCTGGTGAGTGTTGTGATGCTAGGTTGATTGGAGGTTGATTAGTATGGTTCTAATTTGAGTACCCACCCTGGTAGCAGTTCCTCTGATTGATAGGGTTGGGTATTGGCTAGGAAGATGTCCTATAGGTCTCTGGGTCGGAGTAACCCCAATCTGATTATGGAGATTTATAACAACACGGGTTACCTCCAACATCTGATTTTGCATCCCCTATAGGGTTTTCATAACCTAGGCATTGGTTTCTTCTTATGATGGCCAGGTTGATAGAAAGTCTAGTTCTGCCCATACCCTCCAAATTGGTTTTGTTTCTGAGAGGGCACCTGATTGGACCAGGAGTGAGTCGAGTAATTCCTCCAATTGGAGTTGGAGGGAGTTCTAAATTGCTCTTGGAGGACGAAAATATTCTCAGTGGGGTTAGGATTTGGATAACTGCAAGTCCCCAGAGAACCATATAAAGCCTTAGAAAATTGATTATACTCAGCAAGGACAGTATTGAGATTATGCAAGTTCTCTCTCTTAAGAATGTTAGGCAGGGTCAGATGTGGAACCTAGGTGGGTGTAATAAGTCTTTCCTCCATTTTCTTCTGATTTAATTGCATCTGGTTGAGTCTGTGGGAAATCATTTGAAGATTGTCTTGGGTAGTGGGGATTGATTAAGTGCCTATCTCATGAACACCGAATTGCGAGTTGGTAGTTCTGCCAAAGGTGTTCATGGGTGCATGGTTAATGAGTTTTCATTCATTTCTTCAAAAAGATCATAGGACTCTCAGCATCTTTATTCAGGAAGTTGTCGCCACACGGGGTGTCGACGAAACGTCGAAGTTGATCTTCTAATCCATAGTAGAAGATCCGCACAAGCTGGCCTAAAATGGAACCTCGTGATGCAGGAAACTTCTTAAAAGATCCTAGAATCGCTCCCAAGCATCATGTAAGGTAATGTAGACACATCTATTTAGGTTGAAATGCCTATTTATGCATGTTCCTAGGCTTAGATTTGCATTCCATATTATAAATATTGCATAGCATACATCATTATGCATTTAGAGTAGTGTATATTTTAGGCTAATTGTGTCCTTTTTATGGTCAGGGGAGAATGAGATTTATTTCAGAGCCTTGGATTGACGATCCAACTGTACAGATCTAATCAAAACGACAATCAGAGTCCAACGCCTCCAAAATCGCCTTGATCAGAGTCTCGTATCACCATATGCAGTCCGAGGAAGATCAACGACCAAGGGACTAGGTGACGTAATTCGGAGCTTCAAATGACAAATTCAACCACGAGGATGGATTCAGGTCAACGATCGCAGCCTAACAGTGTGAAAATCAACTCAATTCGACCTCTGTAGCAGCCCCTACAACGAAAAGAAGATGGACGGCACAAATCATGCCATGTGACGCAACCCAGGCCATCCATGTGCACACACATGCCACCGCATGCGTACAACAATGCAGACGCGTGCACATCCGTAGGGACATGCACGCGTAGCAGCAGTAGCGCACGCAGGCGTTCGCGTGCGCCAGCATAGCAGTAGTGTGGGTGTAAGGCTATCTTCAGCGACGTTTGCGACGGCTCTTCAGCGATGTTTATGACCGTCACTAAATGACTTATATATGAATTTGATTCTTTCCTCCACTATAAAATGACCCCTACCCCTCCCATTCTTCTTCATCTCTTCCTTTCTTCCTCTCACTACCTGCAAGGCTCTAGAGAGAGCTTGACCCAAGCCCGAGTTGCTCCTCTAGAGTAGAAATCAAATATTTTTCCCACCTCTCATCCCCCTTCATGGAGCATCCCGTGGCTGTTTTCTCACCTCCCTTTGGGAAGACGATCCTCGCCACGATGCTGTCTTGCCCCGCCCTCTGTCCTCGTTCGTCCCGCTCCTCACCACCTTCCACCAGGCGACGTCAGAGCGAGTCGTCCTCCAAGCAACTGTCGAGGGGGATTTTCTCACCTATATCTTTCTTTTTGCTTTTGTAGTGTAATCTTTCCCGCTTTCTTAGTTTTAGAAAACATTTGCTTCAGAATTATATGTGATCATTTCTCTCTCTCTCTTATATTTTGCAAGTAGATTAGTTAAATAAGAATTTGTCGACCTAATCTCTTGCTTGCTAAGAATACCAAAAAATTAGAAAAGACAAAAATGACAAAAACAAATAAAAGCGAAACATAGATTTTTTAAAACCAAACGTTCACCTCCTTGTGTTCGACCCGGGACTCACTTTTCGAGTTTTGATTATAAATTTTATCTGATCGATGGATTTTCTCACAAATCAAACTACGACGATGGGTTTTCCAAACTCTGAACCTTTGCTCGTGTGAATTCGTCACAATCATTTTGGCACCATTGCCGGGGAGGCAACGCTCCTTAGTTTTTTCACGTTTTCCCGCATTACTTACATATTTTTCTAACCTATCTTTCTTCTTCGATTTATTGTCTTGCAGGAACCCGATCGAGGAGCCGAAGGCGGTAGATTGCAGTAAAGTGCAGGTAGAGACATTTGTAAATTTTCCCCCACTTCCCCACCCACTAGATCATTTCGCCACCTTAGTAATCATGACCTAATCTACTTTGGTGTTTTCACAAACCCTAGGATAGAAATTGTTTGTCTTGTTTGTCACTCCACTCACCTAGCCATCCACATAAATAAAAAAATAAAAATACAAAAAGTTATCTGATTGTGGGACTTCCTGAAAGAGACACACATTAGCACCCACAACTCTTGACTTAAGGCACACCATTTCACATCGATTCTACCACTTAACCGGAATCTGACTTATGGATCCCGTACACCCTAACTCAACACACCAATAAGTGAGTAGAAATCTGAATAGGTCGAACATTTTTGTGTGCCTTAACTAAGTGGTGAAACAGGCCAATTGATTGAACTGTTTGGGCCGCACCACTTAAGATAAAAGTGATTCATCAGTAGCTTGCCACTTATGGTTGATTTTTAGGGCTGAACTAGGTACTCCACATTTTTTTCAGATTTCTAAAGGAATACATCATCACCAGTGCTTGTAAAACCTAGAGTGTTCTACTAAACCTTGATTGAACCAACCTATGGATCAAACCCTAAAAGCTACTAAACAAGGTTAAACCCTAAAAGACACATCATCAAATAACCTTATTTGCAAACTCTGGTTGTGCACGCATACAAATTTGAATTGATCATTAAGGTCACAACCCATCGAAAGGGCCCATTACATCCCAACAGCACAATCATCCCAACCCTACCCTAATTAAAACTGAGTAGACGTTGGCCTTAAGGGTTGATTCGCTCTTCAGAACTCAGACTGAGATTATTTTTTGATTAATTTACTTCTGCTGGTCCATCTGATGTCTAACTAGGGGAGTAGCATCAAACGACCGTGACCAAGGGGTACACTAGGAACTGGAGGCTCAAGCTAAAGGAAGAACCTTCTCCCCAGTCCCTCCTTCTAACTGGTTTGATTGACCAGATAAAAGTAGACCAAATCGGTTATAATCTCAAGACGGGTCCTAGGAGTCTGTAGGTCTTTAGGCTAACTCACCTAAGGATAGGGTTGATTGCTTGTATTGTAGGCCTTCTTTCTTTCTTCTAATATCCCCTCTTATTCCACCATGTATCCTTCCACATCCTACACTCATTTTCCATCCTACCCTCCTACCACTACTTGTACCCAAGATGATTACTATCCCAACTCGACTTATAATTACCCATCCACTAGCCGGGATAACTTTGATTGGGGATACAATACCGGACCTCAGTGTCCAAGGCCTAACCTTGGACAACAAGACTATGATTACTATCCTTCCCAGAGCTATAATGATTATAAATCTACAATCAAGAAGGATATGTTGATTATAACACTTACCCTCCCCAGTATTCCGCTGAATATAGGTCGCCACCATTCTTTGAACAACCCAAGATGACCTACTATCAGGGAGGAACCCAAGAACCTCAATATCTTGCCTCCCCTAGAATGAACCCAAACCCACCCAACCCTGAACAGAACAATTTGGTTCAGGTGAACCAAGTCCAAGACAGGATGTTGGCTAACTTGAGGAATACCATCCAATCTTTAGAGGCTCAGCCAACATCATGCCCTGAAGCATTGGAACCTATGATAAAAATGATTGATGAGCTGAATGGCTGTTTATTGGATTTGCTCCAACATGTTAGGGATAGGGGCTTGGGTGAGTTTCTACTTGGGAAATTGTCAAGGTTGAGGATGAAATTCATGGTTTCCTTAGTCCAATCTTGGGATGATTCCCAGGATGAACCCCCTTCAGGAGAGCCAATGTCTGAACCCACTCAGGCTCCTGTCGGGGGGATACATATGCTGAGACCGGGGATGGCTAGAGCAACCCATTGAGGATGAACCAAGTTTCTCACCCAAGATCCTAGAGCCAGGGAAAAATATGTCTCCATGAACCATGAAATGACATATGATTTTGCGACATATATAAATGAGGATCATGAATTCTTTGATTCTGAGGGTGAGGAATCTCTTAGTGAAGTCTCACTTGAGCTTAAGGAGAATGATTTTAGTGAGACTAATGGGCTCGAGGAGCAAGATGGACCATTTGATAGCCCGATTATTGAAGATTATGATCATGCTGGGGCTAACTTGGATGATCCGAATCCTGATGATTTAATCAGTAGCCCCATTGCTCAACCACACCCTGAAGAGATGAATTATGATATTTTTGAGATCACCAGACCCAAGTCAATCCTGATTCAGCCACAATTGTTGGACTTGGGTATTTTAGATGGGGTGTACAATGATCTAGATGTCCCAAAAACCTTGATCTTGGAGGATAGGAAGTTGGAAATAAAGATTTGGGAAGCTACTTCTGAGGGAACTACGATTTTGGATCTAATGGTACCTATTGACCTAAAACCATCTACTTTCTACCAGGACCCTTATGATATCTTTCACATGCAACCCAAGCTCAGAATCATTGATTATATTTTTGAGTTGAAATCTAAAAGGACATCCGAACCTATTGAACCATCTCTACATAATGTCCGACACTTTAGTCTTGGGTTGCACACCACCAAACCGCAGGCCCGACCCTGTAAATACAATAATCTTCAATTCTGGGTGATTTTCATCCATAACCTTAAAACCACTAGACCCTTGGGCATTGGTTTGCACCACAACTTGGTCCACATCTATGGACATCTTCTACTAGTGGGTCTATGGATTAATCTTTTGATTTTGATTCTGACCCTCACTAGTGAATTCTTCATTTCTTCCTTGTATGTATTTTATGCCTAGCTGAAGGAAATAAATTTAGCACATGTGTATATTCCACATTCTCTACGGAGCTGACTGGATTATCACAAAATTCAGGTGATATTCTGTTTACTCCACCCTTTTCATGTCTTTATTTTTACAATGAGGACAATGCATCATTTAGGCATGGGGGGTGGATAATTAATTCTTGAAATCAGTTTGTTAACTCCGCAGAATTTCTTTTAGTTTCTTAAAAAAAATGAAAATTTAAAAAGAAAAAAGAAAGAAATTAGAAGAAAACTTAGGCATTTGGAAGTTATTAACTTTAGGAAACGATACGATAGAACCTGAACACTTAGACTCTTTAGGTCTTCGGGCTTAATTAGCTCAGGTGTCCACTCGAATGTGGACTGTCTCGAGTCCTAGTCAAGCAATTTTACTTTAATTTGGTGAATAAATTAGGATGATAAGTACACAACTTATCAACCCACCCTCTAATTTGAGGGGATTTTAAGTCTAAGCATCTACACACTATTTGCACTGACTCACTTTTCGACGGTTTCTTCAGAAATTGGGTAGCTAATGAACTTTCTAGGGTAGTATAGCTGACAAGTTGTCGTGAATAACACCCCATTAGCCGGTTGTCCAAAGCCCAACTACTTGACCACAATTATTCTACTGCTTTTAGGTAAATCTTAAATCAGGGAAGCCACCTACTTAGAAAAAGAAAACATGGTACTCGAAAAAAGAAAAGGGAAAAAAAATAGAAAAATAAACCACACTTCACCACACGAGTATGGCTGGCAAGTTACCGTGGGTAACAGCCCATTGGCCGGTTGTCTAGAGCCCAGCTCACAAAAATGCACAAATAATTCCCAAAACACTTAGGGAAGAAGCGGGGAAGTAGAATAAACCGAGGAGATATACACTGGGTTTGCCCTTGTGTTGACCCCATAAAAAATTTAAAAGTAGGGAGAAAGCTACCATTCGGAAAGATAAACCTCTAAGCAGAAATCATTAAGGTTACCTAGGGTCGTAGAAACCTAAAGTCTATTTTAATGGTCGCCTAGTGAGTCTATCACTCTTTCACAAGATACTTAGCACTTAGAGTCCTTTTCGAGTCTTGGGCAAGTTGGGTAGCCGTAAAAAATTATCCCGAAACTCTCAAACTCCAATAGTACAAAAAAATTAGAAAATAAGAAAAACAAAAACATGTGTATCTTCCCTTTTCAAATAAGGCGAGGACTTGGGCGGTCAGCATTTTGGCAGACACCTAGGTACTGTTGAGTTTTCGTACTTTAAGGCCATAATTGAAAGTTCTATTGTTAATAAACAACTTAGGCCTAAGCAATCGAGTCCAAATTCTATTTTTATACATAGCATGTAATTTAATTTTGCTAGGGACTATCAAAAGATAGGCATGGGGGTATGATGTAGACACATCCATTTAGGCTGAAATGCCTATTTATGCATGTTCCTAGGCTTAGATTTGCATTGCATATTATAAATATTACATAGCATGCATCATTCTGCATTTAGAGTAGTTGTGCATATTTTAGGTTAACTGCGTCCCTTTTGTGGTCAGGAGAGAAGGAGATTTATTTCAGAGCCTTAGATTAACGATCCGACTGTATGAATCTGATTAAGATGACGATCGGAGTCCCGTAGCACCATATGCAGTCCGAGGAAGATCAATGGTCAAGGGACTAGGTGACGTAATTTGGAGCTTCAAACGACAAATCCAACCATGTGGATGGATTTAGGTCAACGATCGCAGCCTAATGGCGTGAAAATCGCCTCAATCCAGCCTCTGTAGTAGCCCCAACAACGGAAAGAAGATAGACGACCCAGAATGTGCCATGTGGCGTAACCTAGGCTGCCCATGTGCACGCATGCACCACCACACGCACATAGCAGCGTGGGCACGTGGAGACATGCACGCACAGCAATGGCATCGCACGCAGGAGCGTAGTACGTGACACCATAGCGGTAGCGTAGGCGCAAGCCTGTCTTCAGCGACGTTTGCGGTGGATCTTCAGTGACGTTTATGATCGTCACTAAATGTCCTATATACGAATTTGATTCTTTCCTTCACTATCAAAGGATCCCTACCCCTCCCATTCCTCTTCATCTCTTCCTTTCTTCCTCTCACCACCTCCAAGGCTCTAGAGAGAGCTTGTCCCAAGCCCAGGATGCTCCTCTAGAGTAGAAATCAAATATTTTTCCCACCTCTCATCTCCCTTCGTGGAGCATCCTGTGGCCATTTTCTCACCTCCCTTCGGGAAGAAGATCCTCGCCGTGATGTCATCCTGCCCCACCTTCTGTCCTTCGTCCTCGTTCGTCCCGCTCCTCACCACCTTCCTCCAAGCGACGTCAGAGCAAGTCATCCTCCGAGCAACCATCGAGGGGGATTTTCTCACCTATATCTTTCTTTTTGCTTTTGTAGTGTAATCTTTCTCGCTTTCTTAATTGTAGAAAACATTTGCTTCAGAAATATATGTGATTGTTTCTCTCACTCTCTTATATTTTATAAGTAGATTAGTTAGATAAGAGTTCATTGACCTAATCTCTTGCTTGCTGAAAATACCAAAAAAATTAGAAAAGATAAAAATGACAAAAATAAATAAAAGCGAAACACAGATTTTTTAAAATCAAACGTTCGCCTCCGCATGTTCAACCTAGGACTCACTTTTCAAGTTTTGGCTATAAATTTTATTTGATCGACGGATTTTTTCTCGAATCGAACTATGATGACAGGTTTTCCCAACTCCGAACCTTTCCATGTGCGAATCTGCCGCAATCATAAGTTCTCACCAGGTTTTTGTTGGAAGGTCGTAATAGATCATCGTAAGGAAATCATACAACTAATGGGGAAGCATTTCTTTAGGAAAGTGCTTTTAAGTGAGGCCAAGTGGTAATGAGTTTGCCAATGGTTCTGAACTAGTAGGCAACCTTGTCATTGAGGGGAAGCAGGAATAACCTCATCAGCCATAAATCCTCTCGCACATTGCGAGAACGGGTCATCTGAGCGAGGAGAGTAAGTTCCTCAAGGTGGCTGAATGGGTCTTCCTGAGGAAGGCCATGGAAGTGCTTGATTAAGGTTAGAATGACAGGATTAATCTCAAAGTCCCCTTCTGGTATGACCACCCCTTGTCTATCCTCATAATTGGAAGGATCGTAAAAATCCTTAAGAGGAATGGCAAGTTGCTGACGGGGTGGCGGGTTTTGCCCTTGGTTGTCTAGGTTTGTTATAGTCTTAGTTAACTATTGTTGGTTAGCTTGTAGCTGAGCCCGTTGCTCAGCTATCATGGAGTAGGGATTAGGTAAGGGGGCTTGTTGTTGTTGTTGTTGTGACCTCTTAGGAATTTCCAGGTTAGGTAAGTTAAGAAAGGGCAAGTCAAAGATGGTGGGGTTAGTTTTTGTGTTTTGGGTGGAAGGGTTGGAGGTGGGATTAGAGGTGGATGTGGATGGGTTAGTGGACCTATCTTTTTGGTTTTCAATTTTTTTAGAATGTAGAGAAGAATGAGGAAAAAGAGGTCTTTCTATGCAGGGGCAAAATCAAGTGGTCCCTCCAAGTGTGGAGTTTGTGACCGTCGCCTGTGCATACAATGGAAGAGGTGAGAAAGAGGGGAGGGAGAGATGAGAGAAATATGCAATCAAGCAACAAAATTCTAGACCTAACTTAAATGTGACTCCCTAAAAATTAACCTAAGACTTTGTCTATCTAGGAAATAAGAAATCAATAGTGGATAACCGTTCCCTCAACAAATTTGGTTAGGTTGAATAAGGGGAGGGTTGGGCCTAAGTATGTCCCAGGAAAATCACTGAGGGCTTGTATAAACCCACACCTAGTCGTTTGACACAACCCCTCGGCCTGGCACCAGATATAGATGAAGGAATTGATACCAACTAAAGAAATCTTAAAACCTAGATAGCAGGCCTAAGTTGATGAAATCTTAAAGGTCAAGTTACTACAAGATTTTAATTAGGTCTACGAACTTAAAATGTACAAGGAATGTGATGGGCATTAATTGGGATAATTCCCAATTATTTCTTTTTTTTGGTATGCGAATTGGGCAGGAAGTGATGCCCAAGCCAAATCAATAAGGTTTGCAAACAAGGACTTTTTTTGTTGAAGTGTTTTAGGGTTTTGATTAAGATTTAATGTCTTTTGAGATTCTCTCTTATTAATGATTCAAACAAGATTTTGATGTTCCACAAAATAATAGGAAACAAGTTGTTGTTGGTGGAAGTCAATTCCTTTAAAATTGATGTAACTAAGAGAGAATCAAAAACCCTAAAGATGGAATTCCTAGTTATACAACTCTTAAAAATGAATCGCTTTTTGAACTATTTTTAGGTTGTGGTCCAGACAAACAACACCACTACCTAATACAAAATCAAACAAGGAATCCAAAAATAATTTTTTTGATATTTTATAAAATTATTTAATATTTTTTTGGAATTTTTCTTGTTACTAGTGTCAAAGATCAAAAATGATAGATTTGGGCAATTGATTCTTTAGAAACCTCCAGCGGCCTCAAAATTTTTTGAGAATTTTATATATTTTAGATAAGTTTTCAAGGTTTCCATAAATATAAAGTTTTCCCAAATCTAATGAGAATAAAAATTTATAAAATTCATGGACCGTAAGAAAATAGTAAGGAAATAAGGTCTGATCTGTGTTCATTCTGTGATTTTTTTAATTTTTTATATTCAATAAAATTGCTTTAAAATTGCACTAAAGGTTTCTAACTTAAAAAGGCTTCACTAGATGAAATTTGGTGATTTTTGGAAGCTTTTAAATGCCCAAATTGGATTTTTGAAAATCAAGATAGAAGTCTAGATTTTCAAAAATCAGGCACCAATAAGGCAAAAGTGGTAGAAAGATGAAGCAAACAAGCAAAAAAATGAATTTTAGGATTACGCTACCCTTAATTTTTGTTCTTTTTTGCTTTTTTGATAATTTAAATATTTTTTAAAGATTTTTTTTTTGATAAGAAATGGCTTGGGGTACTAACCTGAAGTACATGGGAAGAAAAGAAACTTGAAGCTTCCACTCCAAATTCTCCAAATACCGCTCACACTCCTGATTCACACCATGAATAAAAAAAAACAAAATTTCATGAAGACCTTATAAAGCAAGAGAGAGAATAAATGTGTGACTAAGCTATGCATCCCCGGTAACGATGCCAAAAAGTGATGTGGGATTTGCTTGGTTTTATAAATGAGGGTTTTAATGTCGTTGCAATACGCAAAACCAATCGGCTTTTAAATTTATATTCCTAGATAGTGGCGATATCTAGGGTCGTCCAAGGAGGCCAATTTGTTATTCATATAAGTGATTCTGTCTCTCGCCTTTCAAATCAACACTTCTCTTTTTATATTTTGATTTTTGTAAATTTTTATGTTTGGAAATAAGCGAGATATGAATGAGAAGATAAAACTACGCCAAACAACTAGAACCAAAGTGACAAGAGAAGTCTTCTCTTCTAAGCTCACCCTAGGCAAGTGCACCTAGGGTAATTAAAAGAGAGATGTGATGCACAAAAATAAATAAAGTTGCCACTTAAAATTGAAAATTCAAGAATGAAGAAAGGCACTTTTCTATTAAGAAGAAATGTTTATAAAGTACCTAGGGAGCTCAACTAAGCAGAGGTTCCACTTAGTTAATCCCTAGGTAGATGAATGCTTAACAGTAATTAAAATGAAAAAAAAAAAAAGACAGAAAATTCTCTCGAGTAGCTGAGGCAGCTTTCGCTCCAAGAATGGTGTCTCTCAAATTTGAAGAATACTTCCTTCTAGCTCCTTGAGTTGCTCCTCTCAAAGTTGGATGTCCTCCACCCTTCTTTCCTCTTGCCTGACCGTCCTCCCTAGATGGAAGCTTGCTCCTTAGCATGGCACAAGGAAGGAGAGAGAAGAGGAAGAAGGCACCAAGGGACCGAGTAGATTACTCCCTTAATCTACTTCTCTCCTTCTCCTTTCTTGGTCGTGTGATGTATGGTGGCTATAGATGTTTGATAGGAAAAATTGTTGCTTTCCAAGGATGGTTTGAATGATAGGGTGGGGGGTCTTTTTATAGGCTAGTATGGATGGTGGTTAGGAAGCTTCCTTGGCACCATGTGAAAGGGTGCCAAGGAGGGTGGCTTGGATGGTGGTTAGGAAGCTTCCTTGGCTCCATGTGATAGGGTGCCAAGGAGGGTAGTTAAGAAGCTTCCTTAGTGCCATGTGAAAGGGTGCTAAGGAGGATGATTAGGAAGCTTCCTTGGTGCCATGTGAAAGGGTGCCAAGGAGTGTATTTTAGGAACCAATGATTGGTGATTTTATTGTAGGTGGACGACCATTAAGGTGGAGAGGGAGTAAGGAGGAGCTGGATTTGGGTTGGATCCAGCTAAGTTGAGCTAGGGTCCAACTACTGGAGCTTCTGTCTTCACAAATGTTCCAAATGCCTTTCATAGTACCAGGGTTTCTCTGATTTCCAATGCATTTATCCCTGACAATCAAATGGAAAGTACATGAGATAATGTGAAATGAATGCCAATGTAAGCTCCAAACCCTAAATGCACATGCATGCTAAATGTAATGATATAATGCAATGCAGTTGAAAAAATCTTAGGAACTAGATGTCAATGGATGCTAAGGATGATTATAAACTTGCGTTTATCACCTACACACCCCCCTTGCCTACCCATCACTTCCTATGATATTCCCACCTACTCAAGAGCTCTAAAAGCCTACCAAAGCTTCCAAGAGCTCCCTCTCAAGCCCTAGGCCACCTATTAGTGTAGAAATCCTTCACATCCACCAAATTTTCAACCTACCTGTCACCACCTTCATAGGTGACCAAAGGGCTATCCTCCCATCTCCATTCAGGAAGCTAATCATCTCCGCCACCTCA
Source organism: Thalassia testudinum (assembly GCA_037157565.1). Taxonomy (NCBI): domain Eukaryota; kingdom Viridiplantae; phylum Streptophyta; class Magnoliopsida; order Alismatales; family Hydrocharitaceae; genus Thalassia; species Thalassia testudinum. Next base: position 51,094,841 of record JAZHRO010000035.1, on the reverse strand, counting down.
TCCCCATTCCTATGAGCTTGGCAAAGCTTTCATCTACCCGAATTCTACCTACACCTCATCCCCGACATCCAGCATCTCCCTTCCTCTGTCCAACCCGCCATTAAGCACTATCATCTTGCCAAACATCTACTTTTGGAGATTTCCTCTCACCTTTATCTCTTTTAGTTTGCTTAGCTTAGTGTAATTGTAATAAAATCACTTTATCTCAAGTTACCAAGTTGTGTTTCATCTCTCTACTCAATTTTTATTCATTTTGCAAGTAGTTAGTTCCTTTTATCATAAAACACAAAAAAAAACAAAGCCCCAAAAAAATCAAAAAGAAACAAAATGAAACGTGGATTTCAAAGAAATAAATGTCACCCCTCGTGTTCAACCCGGGACTCCCTTCGAGTTTCAATAAATTTTATTTGGTAGCGATTTTTGCGACTACAACAATGGGTTTTCCAAAACCTTAACTTTTCCTCGCGAAAATACGTTCACCAATGATTGTGGTTGAATGTTGGCAGGTGTACTGCACACTTATGATAGATAAATTTCTTGCAAACTATATTAAATGTAGTGTCATTTGTTTTGCAGGTAGCCTATATCCTACCCAAAACCACAAATCCCACCCTCCCAACCCAATATGCCTCCTCGTAGGAAGCAAACTAAGGGTTCCTCCTCCTCCAACTCCCAGTCCACTTACCTAGCGGACCAACTCCATAGTGATACCACTCGCTAGTGGTTTCATAGATTCGCAACTACTCGAGTCAAACCTCCACGATTTACCATTTGGACCAACTTTGCACATCTTAATCTACGCGAACACTTTGAGACCCTACATCTTTTCAATATTTCAATTGCCAATGTCATTCCGCTTTCGGATGTCTTGGCTTCTTCCCTAACTTAGTTCGTCTCGTCTACACTAATATGGTTGAAGACTACTCCAATGATGAACTAGACTTGGTTTCCACCATTTTTGGCAAATGGATCACCATTACCTATGGCTATATCTCACAGCTTCTCAGCATTCCCAATGTCAGGAATGATTATGATGACATCCTCCGAAAATACAACTTAGAGGAGATTAACCAAGAACTCATTCTCCCTGATAAATATGAACCTCATCTTGGAATATTGCCCTGCAAGAACCTCAAGCCCCTTCCTCTCCTTTTATCTCACATTTTCTGTTAGGATCTCCAAAATAAGTCTGGCGGTTGATTACATTTCCTACCAACACAAGATGCTTCTCTTTGCGACTGTCCACCATATTCCTTTCAACTATTGCTGCCTCATTATCTGCATTATGAATGAGGATCACACGACCTCACTTCCGTTTAGATCTATCCTTTCCAAAATTTTTGACAACTACAAGGTCCCTACCCATGACCAAGACTGAGATAAGAAAGTGGAGCCCTATAACTGGGCCACCGCTGCAAAAATGAGGATCTTGGATGAACATCTTAATCTTGAAGAAGTTGATGACTAAAAGTTCCCACCTCAACTAGATTTATATGAGCAACACCTGCTCCAAATTGATGCACCCCGCACTAGCTTTGAAGAGATGTGGGACCCTGCCACCGACTCCATCACCGACGGCATCTCAATACTCATGCGGTGCATGAGTGATATCTATTCATATCTGGGTAGCATGCACCCAGATATGCATGAGATGCACACCAACATCCACAACCAACAGATGTGTCCGGGTCCAACTCACCACCTCTAATGCCAGGATCACCAAGATTAGAGCTTTCATCACATAGTTTTCCCTTTATTTCTATTTTTCCTTTTTTATGCATGGATCTTGGGATGATTTCTTCTTATGTTTTGTCTTGTCTTTTATTAAGGGGTTTTCAACCCCGTACTACTCATTTAGCAGGGTTCATTGCTAGTCCTTGATTAGGTTACATACATTTCCATTTAACTGTTGTCTTTTCTATCGTTATATATATTCATGCATTTTTGATGTTCCTGACAAAATGCTTTATTTGCTATGATATGTTCATACTATCTTCTAGTTCAAATCTATGTGATTGCTCCTTATTTCGCTATGGCACCTGGCCATAGTATTCCTCCCAAATTATGTTTCATTTTTGCTTTCTACAAGCTTAATTCAACCCAATACAATTAGTTTTGATGATATTCAAAAAGGGGGAGAAAATCTTAGGACAATCAAAATATGTAAGGATAATTTTCGTTCAAATTCATCGTTTCCACGAAGACACAAAATATCATTCATATCAATCGATTTCTCACAAACTCTCAATTGTCATAATAAGATTCAAGAAATAGTGCTTCAAGTACAAAACAAGGGGGAAATAGATCTTAAGAACAAATTTTGAAAATCATCAAAAAGGGAAGATTGTTGGTTCAACCTCTCCAATTATATGTTTTGATGATTTTACAAAATAATAAACTTAAATAAACCACTATTTCTATTATTGTCATAGCATCATTGGAGGTCCTTAGTCCATCTCAGAATGTCATAAAGGAAGGTTGGAAGATGAAGATGTCTAGGTTTAGGTTGTAATGTTCATTCTTTAACAAAGTTGTAAATTTGTATTTATTCAGTCTGAATATGTTGTAAAGAGCCCCCATCTAAATATATGATCTCTAGAATTAGGCTCACAACACTTATGTAAAATTTAGAAACAAAACCCAATGCACAAAAATTCATATACCTTCGAATCTGACGTCTGCAGGTGTCCCTAGACGTTTGATATTGTATGTGTCCCTAGATGTTTGATATTGGAAGTTAAGTTGCACAACACTTAGGCAAAATTTAGAAACAAAACCCAATGCGCAAAAATTCATATACCTTAGAATCAGACGTCTGTAGGTGTCCCTAGATGTCTAATATTGAAAGTTAAGTCATCTGACATATGCATCAGATGACTAAATGCTATATACAATGACTTAGGGTTTTGAACTTCAAGCCTTAGATGACAAAACACTAAACCAGACATCCACAGACCATCACAGACATCTGACCATTCTCTCAGACGTCTAATAACCTAACCATTGAGTTTGAACTGAAAAAAAATATCCGTAGGCAAAGAAGAATATTTTTATTATCATGCACAAACATCTAGACATGCCTCCAAACATCCCACATAGGATCGCTACACTTAAAACACTTAATGAAGATTTTGTCAGGCGCACTCTTACTTTCAGATTCATGAGAAATCCAGAGCTCGAGGTCGTCATGACTTCCCGACGTCCAAAATCATCATCGGATATCCAGTCAGACATCTGACCTCTATACACTAGAATGCTATTTGGATCTGGTTCAATCCAGGAACAAACCCACATTAAATTAGATGTCTTAAAATGTCATCCTAGACATTTGACCACTTGTAACTAGAACCCTGTTTCCATCCAACTAAATGTAAGAACACTAACCCCTCATATCAGATGACCAAAAATATAATCAAACTTCTAACCTGAAAGTTAGACATCTGATTCTGCTGTCAAAGTCATCATGGGCCTGATCTGATCTAGATTTCAACCAAAACTGTTGGGGAATATCCCCAACTTCTAGGAGGAGCCTCCCAAGCCTTCTTGAGGGTTCTTTTGAGGCCTATATATATCCCTTAAGCCCTTTTAGGCCATTGATGTAGACACATCTATTTAGCTTAACTTGCCTATTTATGCATGTTCCTAGGCTTGTAGAAGCATCAAGCACTATAAATATTGCATAACATGCATCCTCATGCATTAGTATAGATTATATAATTTATAAATTAATTATCTTATTTCAATGGCTAGGGGAGAAAGTGATACATTTTGGGGCCTCGGATTGAATGCCCAACCGTATGGATCTAGTTAGGGTGACAATCAGAGTCCAACGCCTCTGAAATCACTCTGATCGGATCTCCGTAGCATCATATGCAGTCCGAGGAAGATCAAAGGCCAAGGGATAGGGTGATGCGTATATGGACCTCAAATGACAAATTCGAGCACACAGATGGGTTCAGGTCGATGATCGCAGCCCAACAACGCAAAAATCAACCTAATCCGACATCCGTAGCACCACCTGCAAAGAAATGAAGATGAACGATCCTAATGGTGCCAAGTGGCACCATCAGAACCATCCAGGCTGCCCAAGGGCCACCGCAACCTCTCTTCATCCACACCATCAGATCTAGGTTGTTGGATCTTCATCCAACGACAGTAGGCGCGCCACATCTCTTAATCAGTTGGGAGGTCTTCTTGACACAAAGACCTCCATAGCTCATTGGTCTCAAGCATTATGCCCAAAGGGAGGTTGCAGGTTCAAGGCCTCTTGAGCCCTTAATTTTTTCTCAACATGCCCAATTGTGCAACAGTAGCATCCCAAGCATAGCAACAGCAAAGTGCGCAGGCACTTGGTGCACAGCGCGATCTGCATGCGGGGATGGTGGTAATGCGTGAGCAGCAGCATGATACCACCCATCCAAAGGCCCCTCCTACCACTGTATAAAGGCCCTACACCCCTTAGCCTACCATCTCTTCCTACGCTCTCCACACCCTCTCGAAGGCTCTACGAGCTTGTCTCGCATGGGATGCTCCATTAGAGTTTAGAAAATAATTTTCCCCTCCCTCTCATCCCCATTCATGGTGAACTTGTGGCTATCTTCTCACCCCCCTTCAGGAAGTAGATCTCTCTGCTACGTCATCTTGCTTTGTCCTCAATCTGTCTCGCTCCATCCTCCTTTGTCTAGCTCCTCATCACCTTCTTCCGGGCATCACATCAACACAGTTCGTCCTCCAAGCAATCGTCAAGGGAGATTCTTCCACCTCTTCTTTTTTATTGCTTTCTAAAATAGAGTTTAATTTTTGCATGTAGTTGTAATAAACATTTGAATTATCTAGATAATAGCTATTTCTCTCTCTCTCTTACTCTCTCTCTTAATTTTTTGCAAGTAGATTAGAGTGGTTAAATATAATTTCTCGACCTAATCTCTTGCTATAAAAACACCAAAAAAATTATAAATAAACAAAAATACCAAAAACAAATAAAAGCAAATGCCGATTTATCTAGAAAATCAAATGTTCGCCTCCCTATTTTTGACCTAAGACTCACCTGAGTTTCGGTTATAATATTATTTGATATCTAGATTTTGCGCAACTACGATAATAGGTTTTTCAAAATCATGATTTTTCTCGCGCAAAATCTCACCTATCATTTTGACATCGTTTCTAGGGAGGCAATGCTCTCTATTTTCCTACATTTTCCGCACTTAACTTTTAGCTCACTTTTCTCCATTCTTTCTGTGATAGCAGATACTCTCCCACATTGAGCCAAAGTAGTATGATCGGAGAAAAGTGCAGCCGAAGGTTCTGGAAGTCTTCCCCCACCTCCCACCCACTAGTTTCATTTCGCCACATTAATAAATCAAACTCGAATCAACTTAGGAGCTTTCATAACCCCTAGGTTAGACTTGGTTATTTGATTACCACTCCACCCACCTCACCCCTCGCATATATTAAAAAAAAATTCTCTTCTCTTATTGTGGGACATAATTAAATATATACACATTTATACCCACATTTCTCAAACTAAGGCGTACTATCACCTCGATTCTACCACTTAACTGGGATCTGATCTGTGGACCTGGGACACTTTAACTCAAGACACAAATAAGTGATTAGATATTCGAATAAGCTAATCACTGTGTGTGCCTTAATTAAGTGGTGCTACAGGTCAATTTATTGAACTATTTGGGCTGCACCACTCTATATAAAATTGATTCATCAAGTACCTACCCCTTAAGATTCACTTGTTAGGACTTAACTAGGCACTCCACATTATTAAAGGAATATACATACACCAATGCTTTCAAAATCTAGTGTGCCTCACTGAACATCTATCGAACTAACCTAACAATTGAATCCTAAAAGCTACTAAACAAGGTTAAATCTTAAAAGACAAATCATCAAATAACCTTGTTTGAAACCTTGGTTATCTACGCACTCATGAATTAATTGATCTTTAAGGACACAACCCAGATAAAGGGCTCATCACATTCCCAAGCACATTCAGACCTGAGCCTAATTAAAACTGAGTAAATGTTGGCCTTAAGGATTGGCTCGCTCCTCGGGGCCCAGACCCAGATTACTTTTATTAATCTGCTTCTACCGGTTCATTTGATGTCTAGCTAGGGGAGTAGTATCAAACAATCGCGGTTAGGGGGTATCAAAGGAATCGATGGTGCAAGCCAAGGGAAGAACCTTCTCCCCGATCCCTCCCTCTAACTAGTTGGATTGACGGATAGAAGATCAAACCATTTCTAATCTTAAGACGGATTTTGAGAGTTTGTAAATCATTAGGCTACTCGCTTAAGGACAAGTTTGAATTGTTTATACTACAGGGAACCTTTCTCTTCTATGTTTTTTTTCCTCTTGCTTTTCCATGTATCCTTCCACCTTTTACACTTCCACTCCTACCTCCTACCACAACTTATTCCCATGATGATTATTATCCCTATCTGACCTATAACCACCTATCCACTAGTTGAGATAATTCTAATTGGGGATATGATTCCAAACATCAGTGCTCAGGGCCTAACCTTGAACACCAAAACTATGATCACTATCCTTCTCACAAATACACTATATATAGATCTCCACCTTCCTATGAACAACCTAATATGATCTACAATCAAGAATGATAAGATGATTATAACACTTGCCCTCCCTAGGACTACACTACATATAGGTCACAACCCCTTAATGAACAACTAGAGACAACCTATTATTAGGGAGGACCCTAGGAACCTCAATTCATTGACCCTCATAAGCTAAACCCAAACCCACCCAACCCTGAACAGAACTATTCAGCTCAGGTAGACCAGGTCCAAGACGGGGTGCTGACTAACTTGTGGAATACCATATGATCTTTAGAAGCTCAGCCAACAACCTGCACTAAAGAATTGGAGCCCTTTATTAAAATGATTGATGATTTGAATAAGTCATTATTAGATTGGCTGGAAGATGTTGAGGATAAGGACCTGGGTGAGTTTTTACTTTGGAGGTTGTTAAAATTAAGGATGAGATTCGTGGTTGCTTTAGTCCAATCTTGGGATAATTCTTAGGATGAAACCCCTTCAGGAGAGCCAATGTCAGATCTTGCTTAGGCACCTATAGGAGGGGACACATTTTATGAGACCTGGGATGACAAGGTTGAATCTGAGCAACCAATTGAAGATGTATCGATTCTCTCACCCGAGATTCCTAAGCCAAGGTATGAGGAAAAATATGTCTCTATGGACCAAGGAATAACATACGATCTCAAGAATATATTAATGTGGATCAAGAATTCTTTGATTCTGAGGGAGAAGTATCTTTAGGTGAAGTATCAGTTGAGGTTAAGGAAAATGAATTTAGTGAGACGTACGGGCCTGAGAAATATGATAAATCATTTGAGAGCCCTATAATTGAGGATTGTGATTTAGTTGGGGCTAACTTAGAGGATCAAAATCCTGATTTAATGGAAGATTCAATCAGTAGCCCCATTCCTCAACTACACCCTGAAGGGATTAATGATGATTTTACTTTTGAAATCACTAAATCTAAGTCAATTCTGATTCAGCCACAATTATTAGACTTGGATAATTTAGATGGGGTGTGTGCCAATCTAGAGGTCCCAGAAACCTTGATTTTGGAGGATAGGAATATGGAAATGAAAATTTGGGAAGCTAGTTCAGGGGGAAATGGAATTGTGGATCTAAGGGTTCCTATTTGCCTCAAACCACCAACCTTTTACCAAGACCCTTATAATATCTTTGATTTTGAGGACGTGCAACCCAAGTGTAAAGTAATTTATTATCTTTTTAATCTGAACTCTAAGAGGACACACACTTTTATCAATCCAGACTTCCCTATTATCTGACATTTTGGATTTGATTTGCATTCTCATAAACTATAGGCCTGACCCCACAAGCTAAGAAATCTTCAATTTTGGATTTTTATTATTCAAAGCCTTAGAACTACTAGACCCTGGAGCATGGGTCTACATCACAATCTCGTCCATGTCTATGGACATCTTCTGCTAGCGGGTTTGAAGATCAATCCTTTTATTTTGATCTTAACCAACACTTCTCAATTCTTAATTTCTTCTCATTGTTTGCATAGTATGCCTAGCTAAAGGCACTAAATTCAGTGCATGTTTATATTCCATTCGGAGCTAACCGGAATCATCATGGAATTCAAGTGCTATCCCTTTTATTCTGCCTCTGTTTCATGCCTTTTTAATACAATGAGGACATTGCATTAGCTAAGCATGGGGGGTGGATATATTCATCTCTGAATTATTTTGTCAACTTTGTATTTTGTAGAATTTATTTCTTTATAAAAATATTGAGAATTAGAAAAAGAGAACTTAGGTATCAGGAGTTTTTCAACTTTAGGAAGCAATACGATAAGACCTAAACAGTTAGACTCTTCAGGTCTTTGAGCTTAATTAGCTCAAGTGTCCAATAAAATGTGGACCTATTTCTAGAGTCCTCTACATCTTTAAGTTTACTTTAATTTGGTTAATAAATTAGGGTGATAAGTACACGACTTATCAATCGTCCTTCTGATTTGAGGAAACTTATAGTCTAAGCATCTACACACATTTTTCACTGACTCACTTCTTAGGTAATTTTAACAAAAATTAGGTAGCTAATAAACTTTCGAGGGTGGTATGGCTGGCACGTTGCTATGAGTAACCCCTCCGAGCCGAGTGTCCAGAGCCTAGCCATGCGACTCAGTCTCTTTGGTAATCTCCTTTAGGTAAATCTTAGATTAGGGAAGCCACCTACTCAGAAGAAGAAAAAGAAAAAATAGAAAAATACCTAAAAAGAAAAGAAAAAAATGGAAAAAGTAAGAAAAATGAGGAAAAAAAATAAATAAATAAGTCACACTTCACTGCACGAGATGGCTGGCAAGCTGCCATGGGTAACCCCCCATTACCGTTTGTCTAAAGCTCAGCTCACAAAAAGCATAAATAATTCCTAAACACTTAGGGAGAAATAGGAAGTAGAATAAACCGGGGAGATATGCACTGAATTTTCCCTTGTGTTAACCCTATAAAAATAAAAGTAAGAATAAAGCTATCAGTTAAATAGATACACCTTTAGGCAGAATTTTTTGTTACATAGGGTTTATAGAAACCTGAAGTCCATTCTGATTGTCGTTTAGTGAATCTATCACATTTTCATAATAAGATTCTTATCACTTAGAGTTCTTTCGAGTCTTGGGTGGGTTGGATAGCCATAGAAAGCTACCTTGAAACTTTAAACTCAAAAAGACCAAAAAAAATAGAAAATAACAAAAAGAAAAACATATATCTTCTCTTTTGTATGGAATAAGGTGAAGACATGGGCGATGATGGGAACACCATCATGAGCCTTAACTAGCTCATTTTGACCCATAAAAAAGAACAAAAGCTCCTACATAACCAATTGGAGGTCCTAACTCAATGAATAACTAGTTTGAGAGAAAAGCAAGAAACAAGGGGTAAAACTGTAATTTTACTATTGCAGTGCAACAACAGGTTTTCTCATGGGCTAAACACAAGTCAAATGGTCTTAACAAGATAAAAAGTGGTTGGTTTAGACAAAAAAGGATTCATGTGAATTCTAGAAATTAAATGACTTCTTGTAACCCTAAAATAGACCTACTTGATTTGACAAGATTCTGGTTAGGATAAAATTCACCTAAATCCTCTAAAAATCATATAAAAATATCCTTTAGGGTTTATAACATTCAATTTGGCCCTTAGAACCTATTTTGACCTAAATTGGGGTCTCAATCAAATATTTGCCCTAAATTAGATTTTTGTGTAAATTTCCCAGTTAGACGTGGTCAAACCTAAAATCTAACTTCACCATTGGATTGTTAGGTCCAAATTAGGTTTGTACCAAAATTTGGACCTAAGGGGAAATCACCTTGACCTACTTTGCAAATAGGTCCAGCCCAATTACATATCTACCCCTAACTTTTGAAAACCTCTACAGAAATCCCCCTCACTTCCTCGTCATTCTTTGCAATTAGGTCCTTCCGCCATTATAACAGAGGCAATCCTACTCCAGCGAGGTTTCAAAGGCAAGAACTCTCTCATCTCATAGAGAATCCCTTTCAAAATTGATAGAGAGATTCTCTGAGAAATCTCCTCCAACGTGAACCCCTTGATGAGACCTACTTCCAACCCAATCTCTCATGCGAATGCATGAGAGATTTGGGTCTCATTGAGTTTCCATCTCTGGCGACATTGTCGTGCTTGGAAGCTTGGCTTCCAAGTACAAACTCAACCTCCAGGGCTTATATAGGAAACCCTAAATCATTCCGCACCTCCTCAGCTTGGATTTGGGCCGGTCCACCCCACCTTCTTCTCTCCTCGCCGGCCACAACTTCTCTGCAAGCTCCGATGGCTCCGTCCTCTCTATCTCATCGCCCAACCACAATACCAGTGGTTGGGTTACCTTCGTCACATTCATCCACGTCAGCCATACCAACTTGACGCCACCTCTGCCCCTGCCGTCGCCGCCGCCTCACCTACGGAGAGCTTCCTCTCCGACGATGGCAACACAAGCCATTCACCATCCTTGCCTCCTTCGTCCTTAAGTTAGGTTAGTTCAATTTCTCTCTCCCTCCTCTTCCTGTTCCCCTACTTTATTTCTTGAAACTATCCCTCGACGCCACAAATCACCACCACCATCTTCACCTCCGGCCACACTTCGGCGAGGCGTCCCTGCCGCTCCGCACCTCCATCAGCCTCGCCAACCACTCCATAAGCATCGCCACACCTCACTGAATGTAATCCCTCACCTAACTCACTGCGCCACACACCCAAAACACCCCCCGAACATACCCATACACACAGCCATAGGGTGCCCTAGATCCGCCACCACAACCACCCACATGCCGCGCCAACCCCCGCAACACGTTCGTCGTGTCTTGGCAAAGCCTCCTAAGCCTTCTAACGAGGCTGCAAGGCCGTTTACATGACTGCAGTTATAGGAGCCCCACTGCCATTGAAGAAAGAAAGCAGCTAGCTTGCAACCTTCATCCAGGACTCCTCGCTCCAGGCTACAGGTCCCAGGTCGCGCGGACTCTCTCTGCGCACAGCCTCAGCCCAGCAATTGGTAGCGACGCCCTACACAGCTGCTGCAATCAGAGGAGGATTTTTGCTGCAGGCGCTCGCGAAGAAAGGTGGGACGTTTAGTCCCACTTCGGAAGTGGAGGAGCGGAAGCAGCGAAATAAATTGTAAAAGTGACAGGGGCTTATCGCCTCCTGACCACGGGGTGAGGTCACACTCACCCTCACTGCCTCGTTCATGACCCACTGCCCACGGACCTGGCCATAACCTGTATACCCGACTAGCCTGCACTCCTCGCCTACCATGCACACCGGTGGGCTCGGTCCCAGGCGAGCATACTCGACCCAATTACCCAAGAAGGCTCTCAGAGAGTGAGCCTAAGGGAGAAAGAAGAAGAGAGATCGTGGGGGTGGGTAGGGGTAGGTTTTGCTCTCACAGGCAGGAGAAGAATAAGCCAAGGAAGGAGAGGGCAGCAACCAGAGAAGCTAAGGAAGGAGAAGGCAAGGCTGAAGAGAAGGCAAAGCTAAAGAAGAGCTGAAGGCTGAAGAGGAAGAGCTGAAGGTAGAAGAGAAGGAAAGAAAGGAGAAGAACAAGAAGCCAAGAAGAGCCATCAGAGAATGAAAGAGAAAGAGAAGCTAAAGGCTGAAAGAAGGCTAAGGCACAAAGAATCAGAGAAGAAAGAAGGAAGAAAGCCAGGCAGAGATAGAGAACAGAGAAGAGCAATAGAAGCACTATAGCAACCTTATATTTAAGACGTCTGATTTCCAAAATCAGACATCCATTTTTTTGTGTTTCTTCTATATACATTAACATCGTATTTTTGCACTATACTCTGATTTTCATTGCATATTATATTTAATCTTAAAGTTGTGCTCTTGATTTTAAACCCCAATTTGCTCCCTGTGTTTGACCTCGGACTTAAAACTTTGAGTAATAAAATTTATTTATTTTCGAGTAATTTCAACTAACTACGATGCATTGATTTTAAACATTGATCTCCCCTTGCTAAAACATTTTAGCGCCGTTACCTGGGAGTAACGGGCAATTTAGAAATCTTGATCATAATTTCTGATTTAGTACTAACTTGATACATCTCTTTTGTTGTGATTATTTCAGGAGAAAAGATTCAAAAGAAGACTGCCTCACAACAACCACACCCGAGGCAGGTAATCTCTGATTAGCCCTTTCTCCTAATCCCCTCATTCTAAAAAAGAAAAATAAAATAAAACTCACTTTAGGGCTACCTGCTTTCCATATTTAGCTAATTCACCCAAGTTGCCTGATTTTGATTTCAACAATTATTGATTGTGCATCCATTTAAGGTAACTAGGGCTACCACCTTCTTGATTGAGCCCTAGATACCATATTTGTGGCAACTAAATTGGACCAAAATTAGAGCCAAATTAAGGATTCCAATTTAGGGTTTTAGAGACACATCTTTCTAAGCAAGAATCAACTTTTCCAAAAAGAGGTGTACCTAAACCTTGATTGAAAAGACTTATTCAAGAGAAACCCTAAAATGCAAGCTCTTAATTACACTTGAACCTTAAAAGAAAGGACCCAAAGCTCTCAAAGGAAAATAGGTGAAAGTTGACCCCCTTATTGGGTCAACCAACCTTGAAATTAAGTCACTTTTTGCACTCAATACATCTAAAGTTCAACTGGAATCTTAAGCACCTTTGCTCTTAAATAAAAGCGGTAGACTTAAGAGGTCAAAGTCCCCATTCTGGTCTACCAGGAATCTCAGTGACAAGAGAGGTCGGGTGGTAACCTGTGGGGGCACTCTATCGTGTAGGGGTCTTTGTGGGACTCTCCCTCTCTGGCTGCCCAGGTAATTCTCATGTGGACGACTTTCTGATCCAGCGATATCATCTGCCCTAACCTCCATAGTCATCCAAACATCTTTGGGTGCCTTGATTGGGTCAAACATCCAGTTCCTCATCTCTTCTCTTTAGAGCACACACATAAATTTTCTTTGGGAATCTCTATTCAGATCAAATCACTTCGATCCACACTTGAATTTTGATTCTACATCTTGATTCCACCATCTGATCCAAATATTGGTTACTTAGGATTACCATTCAAGAAACCTGAATCGCAAAGATCCATGAGAGATAGAATGATTAAGGATGCCCTTGAATTTTATGAAATTGAATACAAAACCAATAGAAGACATTTAGGTTAGTGTACCAACGACAACAACCTTCATCATAAACTGTGCCCAATTGTTATTAACAGAAGCTACAAAAGGATCAACCCGATACATTCTCATAATAGGATACATCAAGATAGAAAAATTACATAACTTTGAATACCTCCAATGCATGACAAATCCTATACTTTGGAAACAACACCAAGATGATCTTGAAAAACAGGAAGAGATGATGAGATTATTGAAACAAGTTATCGATTAGAAATACCTGTACATGCCCCAAACAGCTCAAGAAACATCTTGGAATAGTGTTGAGGACTAATTTGACTTCCCAAATCCCAGGTTTGAGGCACAAGGTTATTGTGGATTCTGACGTGGCGCGGGATGTGTGTGTTTAGAAGAGTCGTTATAGCTTGCGCTCGCAATGTCAGTTTTAAAATGAAGAAATGGATGTGAGTTCGAGTGTCGATCTCAGGGAGGCGTGAAAATCAAATTTTTCTTGTCACTTAATGTCACGAAAATCATGGGGTTTTGCTTGCGAAAAGACACAGGTGAAAAGCGAGTGAGAGAGGGAGAAAGAGAGAGAGAGAGAGAGAGAGAGAGAGAATAGGGTTAGGATTCTTTTCATTCACAGCATGCAACTCAAACATAAAAGAGAACAAGCAATTGAATAGAAAACAATTTCATTTGACATGCAACTTTAGTTCATAATTACAACACTAGATAAATGCTTGAACATAAGTAAAGTAAAAGCTTAAAAGAAGGAAAGAGAGAGAGAAAGAAGACGAAGAGGCAGCCATGACAGTCGAGGAGGGCTCCGTCGATGGCTCGTCGTCTCCGACGATTACAAAGAGGGCTAATGGTAGCTAGGAGGGGGGTAGACCACTTGCAAGTGGAGTGAATGCTTCCCATGGGTGGTTGGAAGAGGTTTAAATAAGAAGAAGGGCTTTCCAAATGAAGAAGGGGTTTTAGCGACGTCCTGGACATCGTTAAAACCCTTCCCAAAACGTCGGTGAAGGCCCCTGCCCATCTGTTGCTCGTGGGGCGCTGTGCTTCTTCGTTCCTGATCGGCGTGTGCGCATCTTTAGCCGTCTGATCGAAGATCGGATGACTGAGATGGCTTGTGGGGCACGCGCCTGGATCATGCCCACGCCCCCCGTGTCATCCCTGGCGTCGACTTTGGATGTGCGAGATTGCGCCACATCGCTCCATCCGCGCCGTCCGTTGTCGATCGGGCGGTTCAATTTCTCGCAGCGGGTCTTCGCCTCGCAATTTCTGCACAGCGTGCTTCGAACTCGCGCCGGCTGCACGGGTTTGAGGCGTTCTCCCGCTATGCTGTGCCTGCTGCTTTTTCGCAACAAGGGCGGGTGCACGGGTAGCTCTTAGCCGTTCGATCGAAGATCGACGGCTGAGATTCATCCTCCGGGTGAAGGTAGACATGGGCAGTGGTGGAGATGCGATGATTGGGTGCCACGTGGCATGCTGTGGGTCGTCGATCATCAGATCAACGGTCAGAACTTCTTGGACCCATTGCGGGAGCTCCAGATGTCGGATTTAGCCGATTTCAAGTCCGTTGGACTCCGTTCGTCGCTCTGACTCCATCCGTGCAGTCCGATTGCTCATCTGAGGCCTGCTTTGACAAGTACTTATACAAATGGCCATTAATACTGTTTTATAAGCAATCTTGATGTATGATGCATGAAATGCTCCCATTCTATTTATAATGTGTTATTTGTGCATTTTGTTCTTAAGATGGACCCCATTTAACAAAATTATCACCCCACGATGCAGTGTTATCATACCCCCATGCTTACTCCTTGCTAGTCCCTAGCAAGGTTTATTCTAGCCTATATTTCCAATCAGAATTTAAGTAGTAACTACTTAGACACTTTGTCACTTGTCAATAGGAGGAAATATACTAAGATCTTAATCTATAAATACTAAGCAGCGCCTAGGTATCTGCCAAAATACGAATCACCTAAATCCTTACTTTAATGTTTGTAAATATATATATATCTTCTTATTTTTAGATTTTTTTGGAATTAAGAGTGGGTTGGTAACTTTTTACAGCTACCCAACCCACCCAAAACTCGGACAAAACTCTAAGTGCTAAGCATCTTGGTGTGAAGATCGTGATAGACTCACTCAATGGTAATTTAAATAGACTTTGGGTTTCTACACCCCTAAGTGACTAGAAGAGGAAGTGTTTTGCCTAAAGGTGTATTTGTTCGATCGGTAGCTTTCTCCCTACGTCTGTTTTAATTGGGGTCAACACAAGGATTTTTTTAGTGTACATCTTTCCGACTTGCTCTACTTCCTCGCTTCTTCCTTAAGTGTTTTGGTTCTTTTTATGCATTTACTGAGCTAGGCTCTGGACAACCGACCAATAGGCTATTACCCACGACACTTGCCAGCCATACTCGTGCGATGAAGTGTGGTTTATTTTGTTTTCTTTTTTTCTCCTTTTTTTTTTGGTAGGTGGCTTCCCTGATCTCAAATTTACTTAGAGGTAATGATGAAGAAGTGGTCTCGTGGTTGGGCTCTGGACAACCTGCCAATGGGCTGTTACTCACGACAACTTGCTAGCTATACTGCCCTAGAGAGTTCATTTGCTACCCAATTTCTGTCAGAATCTCGGAGGAGTGAGACTGTGCAAAAATGTGTGCAGAGATGCTTAGACTCAGAGTCTTTCTGAGTTAGAGGGTGAGTTGATAAGTCATATACTTATCACCTTATTTAGTTAGTGGATTAGAGTAGCTTAAGGTTGCAAGGATTTGAAGCTAAATCCATATTTTAACGGACATCAGGGCTGATTAAGCCTGAAGGCCTGCAAAGTCTAAGTGTTCAAGTTCTTTCCATATTATTTCCCACTAATGACAAATTTCTAATGCCTAAGTTTCTTCCTAAATTCAATTTTTTTTTTAATTTTATTCTATTCAGACTGATTAAATGAGCTCAGGATCATGCAAGTTACCACCCCCCCATGCTTAAGTTGGACAATGTCCTCATTGACAAATACATGGATGCAACAGGGGTTCAAAAAGATATTACCTGAGTGACGTAGAATACCTGATCAGTCTGAATCTTCTGGGTTGCCTCCTAGGAAGCACTAAGTTTAACGCCTCCAGCTGGGCGGTGCTTCGTGTCATCCCTCAATGAGGGTGACACTCTCCTTTGGGGGAACCTGGGCTAGGAAGTGTTTCAATCTTTGGCCATTAACTGTAAAAGTATGCCCAGTGTTCGGGTCAGCGATTTCAACCGCCCCATTAGAGTGGGGCTTGACCACCCTAAATGGTCCTATCCACTTAGACCTGAACTTCCCTAGAAAGAGTTTTAAGCGGGCATCGAAAAGCCAGACTTGCTGGTTAGGCTCAAAGGTCTTTCCATGGATGAGTCGGTCGTGGACGACTTTCATTTTCTCCTTATACAGTCGACTGTTCTCAAAGGCATCCTGACAAATTTCTTCGAGCTCAGAGAGTTGAAGCGTCCTCTGCACACCAGCTAAATGAGAATCCATGTTACACTATTTGACAACCCAGTAAGCCCGGTGTTCCAATTCGACAGGAAGGTGGCAGGCTTTTCCAAAGACCAGGCGATAAGGTGACATGCCTGTCAGGGTCTTGAAAGCGGTCCTGTATGCCCATAGGGCATCATCCAGTCGTGTGGACCAGTCTTTCCTATCAGGTCTCATAGTCTCCTGTAAAATGTTCTTGATTTGTCTATTTGAGACCTCGGTCTGCCCATTTGTTTGCGGATGATATGGGGGAGCAATGCGGTGGTTAACCTCGTATTTTCTAAGTAGGGCACGGAATTGGGAGTGAATAAAATGACTGCCACCATCACTGATCATGGCCTTTGGTATTCCAAATCGGGAAAAGATGTTCTGCTTAACAAAGTCCATGATAGTCTTATGATCGCATCGGCGGGTGGCGACGGCTTCAATCCATTTAGAAACATAGTCTACCGAGACTAGGATGTACTCAAAGCCGTTGGATGGTGGAAAGGGGCCCATAAAATCAATACCCCAAACGTCGAAGATCTCGACAATCAAAATGGGCTGGAGGGGCATCATATCTTTTCTGGTCATGGTCCCCAGTGTTTGGCAGTGCGAGCAAGTCTTGGCAAAGTTGTGTGCATCCTTAAATAGGGATGGCCAGTAAAATCCGGACTGCAGAATCTTCGCAGCCATTTTCTTTCATGAGAAGTAGCCACCACAAGCTAGGTCATGACAGAAAGATAGCACACTTTGAACTTCGTTCTCAGGGATACACCTCCTGATGATCTGGTTGGCATAGAGGAGAAACAACATGGGATCATCCCAGAAATAGTGCTTGGCCTCGGCCAAGAACCTGTCCTGTTGCTGTCTGGACCAGCTGTGTGGGGTTTGTCCTACAACCAGGTAGTTGACATAGTCAACATACCAAGGTAGTTTCTTGTCTTGCATAGCCAAAATGTGTTCATCGAGGAAGGTGTTGGATAAAGGCAGGGAGGGTCCAATGTTGTCAGGGTGAAGTCTGGGTAAGTGGTCAGCCACCACATTCTTTGATCCGGCTTTATCACGGATTTCCAGGTCAAATTCCTGCAAGAGCAGGATCCATCTGATGAGCTTGGGTTACGTGTCCTTTTTAGCCAACAGGTGCCGGATGGCTGAATAGTCAGTATAGATGGTCACGTGGGATCCCAGTAGGTAAGGTCGGAACTTCTCAAGTTCGAAAACTACAGCGAGCAATTCTTTATCTGTGACCATATAATTTCGTTGGGCCTCGTCCAACGTCTTGCTTGCGTAGTAAATCACCATGGGTTTCTTGTCTTGTCTTTGTCCCAGGACAGTACCTATGGTAAAATCTGATGCATCACACATAATCTCAAAGTCCTGGGACCAATCTGGGGGCTAAAGTACAGGTGCTGTGGAAACTAAGTCCTAGAGGGTGTGGTAAGCCTGGATGCAATCAGAGGTCATGTGGAATATAGCGTCGTTGGCCAGAAGGTCGGTTAAGGGTTTGGAAAGCTTGGAGAAGTCTTTGATGAACCTTCAGTAGAAGCCAACATGTCCCAGGAATGAATGGATCTACCGGATCGAGCTTGGCGGAGGAAGTTTGGAAATCAAATCAACCTTAGCCCGATCCACCTCAATGCCCCTATGCGATACGATGTGACCGAGGACGATTCCTTCTTGAACCATAATATGGCTCTTTTCCCAACTTAACATCAAATTAACCTCAATACATCATTTTAGAATTTTCTCCAAGTTGCTCAAACAATGGTCGAATGAATTCCCAAATACAGAGAAATCATCCATAAAGACCTCCAAGTATTCACCCACCATTTCTGAAACAATGGCTAGCATGCAACGCTGAAAGGTAGCAGGTGCGTTGCATAACCCGAACAACATTTGATGGAATGCAAACGTGTCATACGGGCAAGTGAATGTGGTCTTCTCTTGATCTTCAGGAGCAATTGCGACTTGGTTATATCCTGAATATCCATCCAGGAAGCAAAAATACTTTTGCCCTGCCAATATTTCAACGATCTGGTCAATGAATGGCAAGGGGAAATGATCTTTCTTGGTTGCTTCATTGAGCTTCCTATAATCAATACACACCCGCCACGAGGTGGTGGTGCAGGTGGGGATGGATTCGCCATGCTCATTGGTAACAACAGTGAGCCCGGCTTTCTTTGAAACCACTTGAGTGGGGCTCACCCAGGGGCTATCAGAGATGGGATAGATGATGTCAGCATCAAGCCACTTGATAATTTCTTTCTTAACGACCTCCTGCATATTTGGGTTTAACCGTCTCTACATCTAGTGGGAAGGTCGTGCCCCGTCTTCCAGATAAATCTTAGTTCGGGTGCGGGTGGAACAACAGTTGACGAGAAAGGGAAAGGTGGGAGTTGATCAACATCAATCTCCTCAAATGGCATTGTTTGATGGTAATCGGCCCTACAGAGGTCCATGGCCAGCGATGGTGATGGGTCAGAACAGTCATTACAGGATTGGTGGTTTGAGACAGAACTAAGGTTGAGGCATTCCTCGACCAAAGGTTCCACAGGATCATGTTCCTCAACACAATCACAATCAAAAGACTTGGTCACCTGGAAGATATCCAGCTGCATTTTCTTGTCTCCGAAGGCGATTTCCATACATCTCATGTCACAATCGATGTTTGCCTTAGTCGTAGTTAAGAAGGGTCTGCCTAAGATTATGGGTGCATTCTGTAGTTTTTCAGGGACTTCCATGTCGAGCACCAAGAAGTCGACCAGGAAATAGAAGTCCTTGACCCACACAATCACATCCTCGACAACCCCCTTCAGGGTCTTCACAGATCTATCAGCCAGCTAGATGGTGACAGGTGTGGGTGTCAACTCTCCAAAACCAAATTGGTGGTACAGGGTTGTTGGAATCAAATTGATGGAAGCACCTAAGTCCAGGAGTGCTCTATCAAATGTCATGTCCCCGATATTGCAGGATATCAGGGTTGCTCCTGGGTCAGTTTGCTTGAGCGGAAGGTTGCTCGATATTACGGAACTTGCTTGCTCAGAGAGCACAACCATCCTAGGTGCTTGAGGTCTTAGCATACGCTTGGGTGTACAGGCATCCTTTAAAAACTTGGCATAAGGCAGGATGTGCTTAACGACTTTGAGGAGTGGAATACTAATTTGAACCTACTTAAAGATCTCCAAAAGCTCCTCAGTTTCCACAACACTTTACTTCTTCTTGATTGTCTCCAAGGCCTCAGGGTAGGGTGTCTGAATATGGATAGGATCTATTTTTGGGTCCTTGGGTTTTTCCAGTGCCTCTTCTAAGTCGGGTGTTTCAGCTGGTGAAGTCTCGGGAAGAGTCGGCCATTTGGGATCCTGGGTTTTGGTGCCACTTCTCAAGGTTACCGCATTCGCAGAGGCATTAGGACCATGGGTTGATCCTTGAGAAGACGAGGATGAAGAAGCACCGAACCCAGGGGGTGGTTGTGGGGCTGGTTGAACCATGTGAGCCTGCCCGAGATTGCCTTGGAACCCTTGCGAATTGGGGCCTCTGTTAATTACGTTTCACAGGTTCGGTTGTGGCTGGGAAGGTAGGGATCCTTGTTGTTTACAGTCCAATAGTTGGCTTAACTGTCCCTTTACTAAGGCCATTTGCTCTTGATGTTTCTGGTTCATTTCAGCCATCATCTTTATCAGGGTGTCCATTTGGTTCTACGGGGGAGGGGCCGCCCTATTCTGATTGTATGGGGGTCCAACCGGTGGTCCTTGCTGATAGGGGGCAAGTTTGGCTACTGGTTTGGCATGGGCTAGTTCTGGAATTGAGGTGGTTTCTGGTTTGTCCAACCAAAGCTGGGGTGATTATGCCAGCCAGTGTTGTAAGTGTTGGAGAAAGGGTCAGGTTTAGCATATCCTTGGATAGCTTGCACATCTTCAAGGATAGCAGATGTCAATGGGGAGGGAAGAGAATAATCAAGGGTTGAGGGAGCAAAGGTCCCTCCATGGAACATGGTCAGGGGTTGTTCCAGGTTCAGTTGGCTCAAGGGCTAAACCAGGTCAACATTGTGAGCTCCCTTTGCTAGGGAGAAGGTCTGTAATGGGTTCCTAATCTAGTTCAGTAGCTCATCAATCTTTTTATCCACCAATTCCACTCAATCTAATTTCTTGGCAATGATGTCCATGTCAACCATTCCAGAATTTGCTTGTACCTCATAAATCCCACCACGGGGTTGACTGGATCGGTTAAACTGGGTCATGGAGTCATTGTTGAGTGAATTTTCGCTCATAGACACAAAGAGCTCAAACGCGCTCTCCTCGTCTTTGTTCAGGAAGTTCCCTCCGCATGAGGCTTCGATAAAGTTCCGTAGGTTGCTGTCCAGACTGTGGTAGAAGATCTGGGCCAATTGCCACCTTAGTAGTCATGGAGGCATTGTTGAGCAAATTTTCGCTCATAGACTCAAAGAGCTCAAACGCGCTCTCCTCATCTTTGTTTAGGAAGTTCCCTCCGCATGAGGCTTCGACGAAGTTTCGTAGGTTGCTGTCCAGACCGTGGTAGAAGATCTGGGCCAATTGCCACCTTGGTACTTCGTGGTGTGGGCATTTCCTCCAGAGTTCATTAAATCTTTCCCACGCCTCATGGAACTGTTCCCCACCCTGGAGTGTAAAGGTAATAATGGCTCTTCGAGGGCATTGGTCTTTCCTATAGGGAAGAATTGTTGGTGCTAGAGCACCACGATCATTTGTTTTGATGATAACAAAACACGTGTTATTTAACATTTGCAATTTGAGTCCTAGATTTCAGGTCAATTGCAAATGTGGACGTGTTTAGACGGAGTTCGAGCTTGCATCCAAGACGGATTGGAGGAGCTTGACGGAAAACAGAGGAGGTTCGCGTGGAGCGAAAGATTGAAGATGGAAGGAAATGAAGAATAGGATAGATTTCCTTCTTTTGTACTTGTTGTATTTTTCGTTTCTTTTGTTGCTCTTTATTTCCTTAGATATTTCATGTTAAAGAGCCTCAAAGAACCCTAACAGTAGTCCTAGGAACACCAGCACAACCCTAGGATACTTCGGTTTTCTGTAGAATACTTAGAAAACCAATATAGGATTCAAACAGCACTTCCAGACGTCTAATTCCCAAATCAGACATCTGATAAAATATTTTAAGACGTCTGACTGTTGTTTCAGACGTCTGATAACTGCTAGGCTGGAGTTAGTATTCTGTCTGATGAAATCAGACGTCCAGACCTTAGTCCAGACGTCTTAGAAGACGTCTGATGACCTTACCAGACGTCCATATAGTGGACCGTTGGCTAACTTAGCAAGCACGGCAGTATATGACCGTTAGAGCCTTATCAGATGTCCATAGGTCTTCCCAGACGTCTGATAAATGACCGTTTTGCCTCGGCTGACCCAAAATCTCTTCTCAGAGATTTTCTAGCCGTTGCAATGTTTGGAAATCAATTCCCACAGTAAAAGTAGATTTCCAGACGTCCAGACATAGTGCCAGACGTCCTGCATGTCGTCTGATGGACTTGCACAAAAACCCTGTTTAGATCTGATTCAAGTCAGAGGAAACCCGCATAGAATCAGACGTCTGACCTTGAGATCAGACGTCTTAAAGTGGCCTTCCAGACGTCTGATGCCATAGTTAGACGTCTGATAACCCTGTCAAGTGTAATCATTGTCCTGATTTCAGCCTGATTCTCTTGGGCTTTGTTCCCAACGGCTATACAACCCTTCCTAAGCCTTCCAAAGCCTTCCTAAGGCCTCTATAAATAGAGGGGAGCCTTTACACACCTAGATACACAAGATATACACTAAGAGAAACAAGAGACACACCTAAGCAACTTAGTTCCACTCTTTTGTGTCCAAGAGAAGCCCTTGCTCTCCAAGCTCTAGTTTCATTCTCTTGAGAGCATCAAACCGTTGCGCACCCGCTCTCCCGCCGTTGTCTACGAGAGCGACATTGCGCCGTTGCGTGGCTCACGCACCCGCGTCATCCTCGACGCACTCCTTGCAAAGGGGAGTTTCCTAATTCCTATAGAAGCTTAGGTTTATTACTTTGTTGGCTCTATAGGACTTGTTGTTTATTTTATCTTTGTCTTTTGGTTGGGTATTCGCTTTGCGAATTCCCATCTCCTTCGTGGGACAAAATCCTTCTCGTGGAGAGAAGGGGTTGAGGAACGCTACCCTCATACTTGTAGCGTGGTTGTACTGAGGTTGAATCACCCTCGTTTTAAAGTGATTCGGTTAGTGGATTTGATCAACTAGGTTGATCGGAAAATCCTAACTCGAAAGGGTTAGGTGGTGGTTTTCACCCAGTTTGGGTTTCCACCTAAAAATACTTTGTGTCTTTGTGTGATTGACTATTTGTGAGATTGTTTATATTTCAATTATGCATTTTTTACGTCACACTGATCTCACCCCCTCCAAGTAGGGAACTTCAAGAATTTATTTAGAAATGCATGCCTTAGTTCTTCCCAGGTGGTGATGGATCTACCTAGGGTTCTAAGCTAGTGAGATGCCTTGTCTCTCAGTGACAAGGGGAACATCTTATTCAGAACAATGTCAAGGCTAATGTTCCTAGCTTTCACAGTTCATGTTATTCGATCAAGATCCTCTAGGTGCTAGAAGGGGTCCTCATTTGAGCCTCCATGGAAGTGGCTCTGAATCAAACTTAAAACATTTGGTTTTAGCTCAAAATCATCTCCCTCTTCTGGGATCCTAAGGTGCGGCTCGACTTGAATAGTGGAAGGATTGTAGACGTCGCAGAGGGGCCTAGGTTGGTCCTGGAATGGTGGTAGATCAGGTGGCAATTACCCTTGTGGGCCTTGGAAAGGTGGTGGTGGTTGCCCTTTTGGGTTTTGCAATCGGTGTATGGCTTGCATGATAGTGTGGATCTGTCGTTGTTGAAGCCGGTGGTTTGCATTAATCTGGGCTTGGACGATGGCCATTGTGTCTGGTGGAGGTTGGTCCTCAACTTCATCTACCCTAGGTTTAGCCATGTTTCTAGTAGAATCAAGTCTCCTGGATTCCCGTCCCAAAACAAACAACTTGGGATGTAGTGAGCGTCTCCCGTGCATACACTAGAAAAGAACAGGAGGGGATGCGGAGAGCGACAGATGCGGGAAGTATGTGTTCAATCAAGCAAACAAGCCTAGTCCTTATGGTGTATTCCTTAGGAGACCGAAAAATCTCCAAAAGAGTGATTAAGTCCGTAAGCACTGGACTCCCCTTCCCAAAGCTAATTTGGCCAGGTTGATTATGAGGGGATTGCAAAGAAGGTTCTTCCTTTGGCTTGTGCCGCCGGTTCCATAGACCCCACAACCACGGTTGTTTAACACTGCCACGCAACCTAGTCACCAGATTCTACTAAGGGAATGAAAGCCAAGTGCCTAGTGAACAAAACCTCACCTCTCGAGACATAACTTAGTCCTGCCTAGGGCACGTCTACTCAGTTTTAAAGGGCTAGGATAGTGCTTGTGCTAGGGCTATGTGATGAGGCATTGATTGGGGTGGTGCCTCTTAGTTTTCCACTTTCAGTGTGTGTGCTCCTATCAAAACATGGTTTTCAGGCAAGGATTTTTTTAAGCTATGGTATCTTTTAATGTTTCATCCTTACTTTTGTGTCTTTTAGGATTGATGTGTCTTAATGTTTTCAAACAAGTTTCAGTGGGCACGTCAAGTTTTGCACACAATTCGGTGAAAGTAGATTTCCTTTTGTTGTGTAGAGGCTCTAAAACCCTAATGTACTCATCCTAATGATCATGCAGCTTCTATTGGATGAGTCGATTTTAGGGTTGAGTGGTGCGGCCCAAGTCAATTCAAGGTGGCTTCGCAGACACCACTCAAAAGGAAAGAAGAACACTCCAAGAATTTATTCAGAATGCTAGAGTGTATTTATTTTTTTTTTTTAGGTGGTGTGTTAAGGATGTGGGTCAGGTAATCATGCACCATGCCAATTTTTTTCAGTTTTACAATTTTTTTAGATTTTTAATCAAGCAAACAACCATGAGTGAAGAAATACTTACGACTGGTCCTTGTTGCACTTACTCCCTTGTTATCGTCACGAGTTGCGCTGCTTCGCCGTCCAAGCACCGAATTCCTGCAACCATCAAGTAGAAGGAGACAAGGCGTTAGACGATGTGAGCATGGATGTAAATTGGAAGTGACAAAATAAATCCGTTGCCTCCCCGGCAATGGCGCCAACAACTAACATGGCACGAGACGCGTGTGTTTAGAAGAGTCATTATAGCTTGCGCTCACAACGTCAGTTTTAAAATGAAGAAACGGATGTGAGTTTGAGTGTCGATCTCAGGGAGGTGTGAAAATCGAATTTTTCTTGTCACTTAATGTCACGAAAATCACGGGGTTTTGCTTGCAAAAATACGTAGGTGAAAAGCGAGTGAGAGAGGGAGAAAGAGAGCGAGAGAGAGAGAGGGAGAGAGAGAGAGAATAGGGTTAGGATTCTTTTCATTCACAGCATGCAACTCAAACATAAAAGAGAAGCAATTGAATAGAAAACAACTTCATTTGACATGCAACTTTAGTTCATAATTACAACACTAGATAAATGCTTGAACATAAGTAAAGTAAAGCTTAAAAGAAGGAAAGAGAGAGAGAAAGAAGACGGTGGAGGAGGGCTCCGTCGACGGCTCGTCGTCTCCGGCGATTACAAAGAGGGCTAATGGTAGCTAGGAGGGGGGTAGAACACTTGCAAGTGGAGTGAATGCTTCCCATGGGTGGTTGGAAGAGGTTTAAATAAGAAGAAGGGCTTTCCAAATGAAGAAGGGGTTTTAGCGACATCCTGGACATCGTTAAAACCCTTCCCAAAACGTCGGTGAAGGCCCCTACCCATCGGTGTGAGGCATTCGCCCGCTGTGCTGCACGGGTGTGCATGCTTCGAACCCGCGCCGGCTGCACGGGTGTGAGGCATTCGCCCACTGTGCTACGCTCACTGCTTTGTCGTGGCAAGGGTGGGCGTGTGGGAAGCTCTCAGCCGTTCGCTCAAAGATCGATGGCTGAGATTCATCCTCCGGGTGAAGGCAGACGCGGGCAGTGGTGGAGATGCGTTGATTGGGCTTCACATGGTGCGCTGTGGGCCGTTGATCATCAGATCAACGGTCAAAACTCTTGGGCCCATTGCGAGAGCTCCGGATGTCGGATTTGACCGATTTCGAGTCTGTTGGACTCCGTTAGTCGCTCTGAATCCATCCATGCAGTCTGATTGCTCATCTGAGGCCTTCTTTGACAAGTACTTATACAAATGGCCATTAATACTATTTTATAAGCAATCTTGATGTATGATGCATGCAATGCTCCCATTCTATTTAAGATGTGTTATTTGTGCATTTTGTTCTTAAGATGGACCCCATTTAACAAAATTATCACCCCATGATGTAGTGTTATCATATTCCCAACCCAGACAGAAAATAACATGCCTGATCTTGAATCAGGTTGGGAAGTCCCAATTGCAGGAGAGCACGATTTTAAGCCAGCCCTAGAAAACCAAAATCATGGGTCATCAAGCATAGAATTCCAAGACTCCTGCAATGATGAGATTAAAATCGAACCTCTCGAGGGTGTAAATCCTTCCCCTTATTTTGATAAGGTGACCCTCGAAGGTAATTCTGACCTAAATTCTAATAATTCAACCCACATCCTCAGACTAGAATCTGGATCTGAGAATTATTGGGAAGAGCAAAAGGCCCCGTATGATGAAGATCAAAGTTTAAATACAGAGCACGATTCGAGGCATTTATTTGATTAGTATCCCTCTCCAACATCCTCAGAGAGACAAATCAATTTCTTGGAAGTCATGCCAATCTACAATACAAAAACTGAGTTGGAAGAGTGGGGTTTTGATTGGATCGTCCCCACAAGCCAAAAACCTAAGCCCAGACCTTATAAGGACACCTTTTTAAGCTCAGAATCTATATATATACTAGACCCAGGTCAGGCTACTGAGTTTACATCGTATGATTTATTCTGTGGTGGAAACAATGATCTCGAATCTCATTCAGAACTTGATTTTCGCAATATCTCCGATGATTTCGAATCTTACCAAGATTTTGGAGAGCCTCTGTTTCCTGACTTCAATGAGCCAATCTACGACCTCAACTCACATGATTCATTCTCCGATTTCGACTCTAAGGTCCCTAATCCCGAGATCACTGATTTAAAGTCAAGTTCTAGTGAGATGGAATCATTTCTTTTCGATCCTCAGGAATCAAAACCAGAAAATGCCGAGAGTGACTGCAACCCAGAGTTCGAATCTTTTCTTGACTCTGATTTTCCTCATCCTATAAATACTCTTCAGGCATTCAGTTTTGAATTTGATAGCTACTATGAGGACTCTCTAAATGAAACCACCTATAACTCCTTTCTAGAAGAACCCTCATACACAATTCTTATTGAAGCCATCTCCTTCACATATGCAGAACCCACCCAAACCCATTTTCAGCCCCAACCCGCAACCGGACTCAATTTCTATTCTGATTCCCCTCTTACTGAGCTGATTGCAAATGATTCGCCTCCACATCTATATCGGGTTTCGAACATTAATCAGATCACAAACATGCTCCATCATTCGCTGATCACTCTTGTAGGGTTTCCGCATTATCCACTGATTACTTTACGGGTCCCTACTCTAACCAGGTTGATTCGACTCAGCCAAACCTTGAATTCACACTTCCACATCACTCCGAGCTCCATAGTATATGGTGGTCTCCACATCTCTTGATCTACACTTATCAAACCACTAGAGTGATTGGGTTTGGGCTGCATCATTAGCCTATTGATCTGAACAAGCACCTAGTTGGACCAACCAGGTTCTTGATCAAGGTGCTTGTTCTACAAAACTCAGCTGATTTGACCAATCTCTTTCCATACCATTTCCCGCTCAACTAAAGGCATTGAATTTAGCACTTAACGGGAGGCAACCCGTCATTCCAAAAACCCAAGATCCTTTTGATTATCCATCTGTACTTCACGTCTAGTGTAGCCTGAGTTCGATTTTCTTAGAACAGTTGATCCCACCTCTGGTACACGTGCCAGAGCTTGAAATCGTTTGCAACAGTCATTCCTGACCTATTCGCCTACCCGATAAATCATGTTCTAAGTCCCTGAACCCAACATTGTTTCACACCCTCCATTTACAATGAGGACATTGCAAAACTTAGGCATGGGGGGGTGGTAAAGTGCAAACATATAGAAATCAAAATTCAGATGGGTTCTCACAAAAAATCACATATGCCAAAAATACCAAAAAAAAATAGAAAATTGTGAAAAAGAACAAAAATATTGGAGGAGAAAAGAAAATTTTGAGGCCATACAAAACTTGAGGAGAAAAAGTGAAAAATGTAAAAAAGGAGCACAAAATAAAAATAAAAAAAGAGAGATAGTCATTAGTAAGAAATTAAGGGATTAATTGAAGTTCTAGACCATATCAAGAAAAAGAAAAATGAAGGAAAAAGTGCTAATGAGACACAAAAGAGATTAGTAGGAATGTTGATCTTAAGCCTCTTGGGCTAGACTCTTAGGCTTAAAAATTCAAGTATCCGCTAAGATCTGGATAGTCCTCAAGAGGTTGGGGAAAATGCGAAGCTTAAGTATTAGGTCTAAGGCTTAGAGAGTATTCAGCCTCGTTAACTGACCTTTGGTTTGCGAGACTCAGTAACCTAAGCACCCCAATCCACACATAGTCCGGTTCAATCCGCATAATTATCAAAATCACGCAAAAGCATTTAAATGTTCTAAAAAAGTCACCTAGATTAGAAGTGGCCGATCAACACAAGTTGATTTGGATGAGTTCCCGATGCGGAGAGGCGAGGAATCCCCCTTGAAGATGCCACATATCATCTCCTCGGTGCTTGTCTCCTAGGATATTTACATATCCTACCGGGGGCATGTAAGCACCCTGTGCTGGTTCAGATGCCATGGGCAGCATTATCACAAAATGTCGATTGCCAGGGTCTGGATTTAGCTACAGAACACCATGGGCAGGATTATCTCAAAATCTCGAAAGCTAGGGTTCTGGGGGATGCCATGGGTGGTGCTATCACGAAGCATCGATTGCCAAGGACCCTTCGAGGATTGATGATGGGGATATGGAATCCGATACAAACCGTGTGAGAAGCCAATCCGAAGCTAGAAATAAAAACATAAGAGAGAGAAAACTCTCCAAACAAAAAAAATCCTCTATCTCTCTCTTATAAAAAATACACTGCAAACTGAACCGAGGCTAAAATATGTTACAAGAATGGGTGCTTTAACCACGGAGTCCAACTAACCTTAGGATAGTTCCTATGGGCCTTAAAAACCTTCGCGGAGGACTGAGGCTAGAGCTGGTCAGGTTCGGATCTTAGATGGTACTTGAGTACCTCTAGGCCTACTGTCGACATTCTAACTGAATCAAAAAGAAAAAAAAGGCACTCATCATAATCTCTGAACATGAAGGAATTCATGGTCTAAAACAGAAGCTAAAACCTTAAAATTTTACTGAAGGACTAGCAAAAGCTAGGCATGGGGGTATGATGGGAACACCATCATGAGCCCTAACTGGCTCATTTTGATCCAGAAAAAAGAACAAAAGCTCCTACATAACCAACTAGAGGTCCTAACTCAATGAATAACCAGTCTGAGAGAAAAGCAAGAAACATGGGGTAAAACTGCAATTTTACCATTGCAGTAAACAACAGGTTTTATCATGGGCTAAACATAGGTCAAATGGTCTTAACAAGATAAAAAGTGATTTGGTTCAGACAGAAAAGGGTTCATGTGAATTCTAAGAATTAAATGACTTCTTGTAACCATAAAATAGACCACTTGATTTGACAAGGTTCTGGTCAGGATAAAATTCACCTAAACCCTCTAAAAATCATGAAAAAATATCCTCTAGGGTTTAGAACCTTCAATTTGGCACTTAGAACAAATTTTGACCTAAATTTAGGTCTCAGTCAAATATTTGCCCTAAATTGGGTATTTATGTAAATTTCCCAGTCAAACGTAATCAAATCTAAAATCCAACTTCACCATTGGATTCCTTAGGCCCAAATTAGGTTTGTACTAAAATTTGGACCTGAGGGGAATTCACCTTGACCTACTTTGTAAACAGGTCCAACCCAATTACATATCTACCCCTAACTTTCGAAAACCACTATAGAAACCCCCCAACTTCCTCGTCGTTATTTTCAATTAGGTCCCTTCACCATTATAGCGGAGGGAATCATACTCTGGCGAGGTTTCAAAGGCGAGAACTCTCTGATCTCTCAGAGAATCCCTTTCAAAATTGAAAGAGAGATTCTCTGAGAAATCTCCTCCAATGTGAGCCCCTTGATGAGACCTAATTCCAACCCAATCTCTCACGTGAACACATGAGAGATTTGGGTCTCTATGAGTTTCCATCTCTGGCGACATTTCCATGCTTGGAAGCTTGGCTTCCAAGCATAAACTCAACCTCCAGGGCTTATATAAGAAACCCTAAATCATTCCGCACCTCCGTAGATTGGATTTAGGCTAGTCCACCCCACCTTCTTCTCTCCTCGCCAGCCACAACTTCTCCGCAAGCTCCAACGGCGCCGTCCTCTCTATCTCATCGCCCAACCACAATACTAGTGGTTGGGTTACCTTCTTCGCATTCATCTGCGTTAGCCATACCAGCTTGACGCCACATCTGCCCCTGTTGTCGCTGCTGCCTCACCTACGGAGAGCTTCCTCTGTGGCGACGGCAACACGAGTCGTCTGCCATCCTTGCCTCCTTCGTCCTTAGGTTAGGTTAGTTCAATTTCTCTCTCTCCTCTTTGGTGTAGACCCGGATAGGTTGTGTTAATATGGTGATTTAATCGTTGAAATGAGTATAGTGGTTAACCTAAATCGAGTCTAACCATCTTTTTACAAAATTTTTAACCTGGCCTACTTGATTTTATCTTGGTCACTTTTAGGCCCAAGGTCGAACTCAGGGAAGCGGGACTAGAGGTGAATAAGTTTCTATGCCTTTCCTACAATGAATCTCTTCCGTTCGTTTATTGTGTTTTTAGTGTTTTTCCATTTAATGATTTTTTTCTGATAATTTTTGTCCTTGAGGTACACCCTCAAAATTAGGTTCTTGGCTTTGAGCCAAATTAGGTTTTCAAAACTGGCCTTACTATTCGCAAAACTGAGTACCTGCAAGTTAAGGATTATCTTTTCTCTTTTGTATATTTTTTTTTATCTTTTTAATGGCAGGAAAGAGAAATAGAAATAAGGTAAATATAGTATATATATTGTATATGTCTATAGGGGTGGGGGTGGAGGTGAAAATGACATGTAGCACGGTGTCGAGTTAATCATCGTCTAGGAAGCAACCAACAGGACGAAGTGCTGCGTGGAGTGTAGG
Organism: Thalassia testudinum; assembly: GCA_037157565.1. NCBI lineage: Eukaryota > Viridiplantae > Streptophyta > Magnoliopsida > Alismatales > Hydrocharitaceae > Thalassia > Thalassia testudinum. The sequence continues at coordinate 51,063,787 of JAZHRO010000035.1, read as the reverse complement.
ATGGATGGGTGGAAGATGTGTGCGAAGACGCTTTCTGTATGTGTGTATCGAGGAATATCAGCAACTGGTGCAGATATTCCCACGCTACAATGTGTGGTAGGTGATATGAAAATATGTGTTTATATATATATATGTAAATATATATCTATATGTATATATATAGATATGGTTATAATTACGTAGGTGTATATGTAGTTATATATGTATGTATGTATATATATATATATATATATAGTAATATATGTATATAGTTATATATATGTGTATATGTATATATATATTAATATAAGTATCTATGTATACTATGTAGATAGATATATATATATATGTATGTATTTATAGTTATAGATATATATGTATGAATATATGTGTATATATATGTATATATATATATATATGTATATATACTTATACTTAGTTGTATAGGTAATAATATATGTATAGATATATGTATATATATATATATATATACATATATAAATATATATATAAATATACATATGTATATATATATAAGTATATAGTAGTGTACAAGTGAGTGGGTGTGTGTACAAGAGAGTGTGTGTGTGTGTATGTGTCTGCAGGAGGGAGTGAAAGGGTGCTGTGAGAGAGAGAGAGAGAGAGAGAGAGAGAGCGCCTGCTGGAGTGAAGAAGGTGTGGGTGAGTTAAGTCGTCTGGAAGCAGTGGCCGATGTCTAATGTCCACGCGCAGATGCAGGCACGTAGGGGCGAAAATGCGCACGCACGCTGGAGGGAGTGGGCACGAGGGAGGGACCACAGCGAAGCACGCTGCAGACCACAACTCACCGCTCTGCGTGCTGAGGAGAACGCAGGTGAAGAAGCGGGCTGGTGCAGACGCGAGAGCGGGCACGGGGAGAGATGCGGGCGCAGGCGTGCATGGATGGGCTGGCGACGGTAGCGGCGCGGAGAGAGCGCACGGTGACCGGATAAGTGAGAAACTTTCCGGTCAGTGCACTGTAGCCACAGTGTCGCCCTCTCTAGCGTGAACAGTGGCTATAGTGTGCGCTCGGCTCGCGCAACCGAGCGCTGGCGGTTCTGCATGTGCGGGTGCCGCGGAGCGAACTGGCACGCCCGCAGAAGGAGCTGCGTCGGCTGCTGCACAAGAAACCGGCTGGGCCACGGGCGGAGATTTGCAACAGGGTGCGCAGAGAGGGGCAACGGCGACCTGCTGGCGTGCGCAAAGCACGCGGAACAAGCGCCTGAGGAGTGTGGTGGCCTGCACTGCTACTCGCTGCAGCTGCTTCTGCTTGAGTTTCCGAGCTTGAAGCTCCTGTCAATGGCGGCGATGGGCTGGAACGACGAAATAGAGAGGAGAACCACCACGCCCACCAACTCTTTGATTAGCTGGGCGGTGGTGGGACTCACAGTGGTGGTTGTGTACCACTGTGAGCTACTCCTGCCCGCAGCGTAGCTCTTCAGGAGGAAGAGAGGCTACGTATGGAGGGGAGAGGGGAGGAGACAACCTGGAAGAAGGAGGTGTTGTTGGTGTGTTGGACCAGGCTTTGCCACAAGGAAGATGGCTGTGCCCTTTTTAAAGAGGAAGGAGGCAAGCATAGCCATGCCCTAGGCTGTGCATGCAGCTGGCAGGGCAAGCTTGTTGCAAAGAATGGCGTGAAGAAGCGCTGCCATGACCTGTAGCCAAGCGGAGAAATTCAAAGCCAAATAAAAAAATAAAGATGGTGAATTTGCGAGGCAGCACTTGAGGAATACATTAATTTCAAGGCCATTTTATTCACTCTCCTCCCCTCTCAAATAAATGGATGCATGCGTTTATTTTTACAAATGTGACTATGGCTACCTAATATACACTGGCAATGCTTGGAAATAGCATAAGATGGCACAATTGTTGGTGCATTTTTGTTGTGCAATCATACCCCCATGCCTATCTTTTGCTAGTCCCTAGCAAAACATTTTGTATTATATTTAGAAATGATCTTAAGCTGAAGATTTTCTTTAGAGACGACATAAGTGTGTTTAGTTGTTGGATATTGTGAGAACCAATTGTAGAAAAGACTACCAGTACTTTAAGTCTCACATGACATAGACCATCTCTCAATTGACCTTGACTCTTGATATATAAACCTTAAGTACAATTTCCAGGACCCAGGAGGTTTTTGCTGTACTCGAGAGCTCAAGAGATTATGGCTTGTGCTCAGTGAAGGATCAAGACTGACCAGATGAACATTAAGACTCAAGCCCAGGGTTTCATGAATTTTTAAGCGCAGGTTGGTCCCAGTTTCAGCTCGTGTCTTTGGATTGACCCTTAAAAAGATGACGGAAAACTCAACCCCCATTTTATAGTATTTGTGGTTCAAAGAAAATAAGGTATTTGTAACTTGCCCTGAAGAACTTTTATAGGGGGAAGATTTTACAGATATTTGTGAGATATACTGACTTATTTGCATCTCCTTTTTTTTTTTTGAAACACGTGTCAGTATATCTCTTACAACATTATTTAGAGGAGCACACTTTTCTTTTGGTGGGAGAGTTCCTTTTTGGTGGAAAGAGTCTCTCCTAAACACAAGACTAAAGCCTAGGATAAATAGTCTACCTACACGCACAGGTAAGGACTCCACCTTCCCTAATGAACACTAGGGTTGGATCTTATGTTCACCTGGTCTTTCTTGATATGTGTAGTGTGAACCAAGATTACTTAGGCTCTCAAGTAGAAGCAAACCAACGGATCCTGTATTGGTGTCTCAGGTACAAGAATACGTCCTTAGTTAGGAGAGATTCCAATCTATCTTGTCAATGCTCAAGTGAATTAAGCCGAGCCTGAGCGAATCAAGCTTCTGTGGCCTAGAAAGTCTTCAAAACAGTGGTTGAATATCCATAAACACTTATTGTATTTTCGTTTCAGCCTTCAGATCATTACTAAACACCTTTTTTTTTTTTTTTAACATATTTATAGATAAATGGAGACTGCATGATACCATAAAATACCCAGATCTTATGGATGCCTATCCACCCCCCCATGCCAAACGATGCTATGTCCTCATATGCAAGCAGGGCAGGGTAGAGGAAGGATGAAAGATCGGGTAACGAGAGCTGAGGTGCAGGGTATATAGTACGGTGGTAGGGTGGGTGGATGGTGGGTGGTGAGGTGAAAAGTGAAGTGAGCGTGACAGTGGCAAAGTGTTGTTGGGGTGCCTCCCAACAAGCACTGAATTTAACGTCCCCAACTAGACTCAGAATGAGGCACAACATTAGTTACCCTCCAACAGGGCAATAGTTTCTCCAATGGGGGCAGGTTCATGAGTAAGATAGGGTTTCAAACGCTGCCCATTGACAGTAAATTTATGCCCAGATTTGGGATCTTCAATCTCAACGGCCCCGTTGGGAAATGGTCTCGAGACCAGGAAAGGACCAGTCCATTTGGACTTCAGTTTCCCAGGAAAGAATTTAAGTCGGGCATTGTAGAGCCAAACTTGCTGAGATGGCTCAAATTCTTTCCGCCGAATATGGCTGTCATGAAAAGCCTTAGTGCGTTGCTTGAAAGTTAAGGTAGAATCATAGGCTTCACGATGGTGCTCTTCCAGCTACTGGAGTTGGAGTTTCCTTTCTCGACCACATAGGTCTGGGTCGAGGTTACATTGGCGAACCGCCCAATAAGCGCGGTGTTCCAACTCCACGGGCAAATGACAAGGCTTCCCGTAAACGATTCTATAAGGAGACATACCAAGGGGAGCCTTGAAGGCGGTCTGATACGCCCAAAGTGCGTCAATCAGCTTGTTGGACCAATCCTTACGGTTAGGCCGAGCCATTTTCTGGAGAATTTGCTTGATTTGCAGGTTCGACACCTCTTCCTGGCCGTTCATCTGAGGATGATATGGGGATGCAATACGTTGGTGGACTTCGTATTTCCTCAGAACTGCCCAAAAAGATGCATGAGTAAAGTGGCTTCCTCCATCTGAGATAATGGCTCGAGGGATCCCAAAGCGCGCAAAGATATGGTCTTTGACAAATCGAGTGGATATAACATGGTCAGCACGACGCGTGGGAATAGCCTTGATCCATTTCGAAACATAATCAATAGCCATGAGGATAAATTCGAAGCCATTGGAAGGAGGAAAGGGACCCATGAAATCAATTCCCCAAATATCGAAGATTTTCGCAGCTAGGATGGGTTGTAAGGGCATCATGTCACGACGTGACATTGACCCTAACGACTGGCACCTAGTGCAATGTTTGGCATAATTGTGTGCATCCTGGTGAAGGGAGGGCCAAAAGAAACCGCACTGCAACACCTTGGCTGCAGTTTTCCTCCCAGAGAAATGGCCTCCGCAGGCCTGATCGTGGCAGAAGGATAGCACAATAGGGAATTCGCTGTTAGGAATACAGCGATGGATGATTTGATCAGCACCTATTCGAAAAAGAAGTGGATTATCCCAGAAATAATACTTTGCTTCTGCCATGAGACGCTCACACTGGTTTTTAGGCCAGCCACGTGGAAGGGATCCAGAAGTAAGGTAATTGGCAATGTCGGCATACCAAGGTCCACTTGCCACATTAATTGCCAATAGGTGCTCATCAGGAAAAATCTCATTAATCAGTAGAGTAAGTCCAATATGGTAAAGGTCCAGTCTAGAAAGATGATCAGCCGCAACATTCTGGGCTCCGACCTTATCGCGGATCTCAATGTCAAATTCTTGGAGCAGAAGGATCCAACGAATCAGTCTGGGCTTGGCATCCTTCTTGTGCATGAGATGGCGAATGGCCGCATGATCAGTGAAAACAATAACATGTGAGCCCAGAAGGTAAGAGCGGAATTTCTTCAGCCTAAAGATGACCGCCAGTAGTTCCTTTTCAGTGGTAGTATAATTACGTTGGGCCTCGTCCAACATCTTACTGGCGTAGTACACTACGAAGGGGTGTCTATCGCGTCTTTGTCCCAGGATGGCTCCGACTGCAAGGTCGGAAGCATCACACATGAGTTCAAAGTCGAGGGACCAACCAGGTGGCTAGAGAACAAGGGCCTTGGTGACAGCATTACGCAGCTGCGTGAATGCTTGTATGCAATCGGGTTCCATATCGAAGGGTACGTCGGTCGATAGGAGATGAGTTAAAGGTCGAGAAATCTTGGAGAAATCTTTGATAAATCTCCTATAGAAACCGACATGTCCCAGGAAGGAGCGGATTTGTTTGACAGAGCCAGGCACAGGTAAATCAGCAATTACATCAAGCTTAGCTCTGTCAACCTCGATACCCCTATCAAAGATTATATATCCAAGAACAATTCCCTTGTGTACCATAAAATGACTTTTTTTCCAAGAAAGCACGAGGTTTACATCAATACATCTCCTAAGAATACGGGTCAGGTTCGCAAGACAGTCATCAAAAGATGGTCCAAAGATCGAAAAGTCATCCATGAAGACCTCGAGAAAGTCACCCACCATGTCATGAAATATCGCTAGCATACATCTCTGGAAAGTTGCTGGTGCATTACAAAGTTCGAACGGCATCCTTCTAAATGCAAAGGTACAGAAGGGGCAGGTAAAAGTGGTTTTCTCTTAGTCCCGGGGGGTCAATTGCCACCTGGTTATATCCTGAGAAACAGAAAAATTTATTTCCCGCTAACCACTGCAGGATTTGGTCAATGGAAGGTAGCGGAAAGTGATCATTCTTAGTTGCAGCATTGAGTTTCTTATAATCTACACACACTCTCCAAGATGTAGGAGTGCGTGTAGGGATGGATTCGCCCCTGTCATTGACACGGATGGTGAGTCCCACCTTTTTGGGCACGACATGAATCGGACTCACCCAGGGGCTATTGCTGATAGGGTAGATTATATCCGCGGCTAGCCACTTAATAATTTCCTTCTTAATGACCTCCCTCATGTTAGGGTTGAGACGTCGCTGCATCTCGCGGGAAGGTTGAGCCTCCTCCTCCGTATATATATTGTGAGTGCAGTAGGAGGGGCTAATGCCAGTTAAGTCTGATAAAGACCATCCAATGGCTGCCTTGTTTTCCATAAGGACCTTCGTTAGTTTGCACTCTTGCTCCCTGGTCAATTTTGAACTGATGATTACAGGGAGCATTTCATTTAATCCCAGGAAAACATACTTAAGTGTACTAGGCAGCTCTTTCAGCTCGGGAATGGATGGTGAAAGATCTGGCATTTCTTGGGACGAGAGTGTCCCAGGTGGGTTGGAAAACAAGTTAGGAGGAAGAAGTTGGCCCTCAGATTGGCCAAGAAGAGGGGCTTCTTGGATAGATGGATCCAAAAAGGAATAGCCCCAGTGGGTAGTATATGGGCTCAAGGTCCCAGTGTGGAGTTGCAACTCCACCTAATTTAGCGGGAAAGAAAGGGCAATCCAGTCTTCAAGAGTGTGGACCGGTGGTGAGTAGCCCAGATCTGACTCAGACCACGAGGTATGGGAAGCGGAGAAAACCTCATCAGAAGTCTGGTTAGGGGAAGGTACGGGAATAGGGAGGGATGGGGGAACGTCACAATATGTGTTGGTCAGGCAATCGTCAGTGTTTACAGGTAATCTGCAGCAGTCAGAATAGGTCCCAATTAGTCCGATACATGTGCTGACGGCCATGTCCTCGTCAGACGTGTCATCCTCGATTCAATCGCAATCAAAGTTCTTGGCTGCCTTGAAGATGTTAAGCTTGAGCTTTTCAGATCCAACGGCAATCTCAATATAGCCCGACTCGCAGTCGATATGGGCACGGGCTGTGGCCAAGAAAGGTCGACCAAGGATGATCGGACAATCAGAAAGTGAGCTAGGAACTTCCATATCTAAAACAAGAAAGTCAACAGGAAAACAGAGACTGTTGACCCTAACCACCATGTCTTCCACCACACCCTTCGGAATTTTGACAGAACGATCTGCTAACTGCAACGTGACAGGGGTGGGTTTCAGATTTCCCAAGGAAAATTTTTCAAGAATGATGGTTGGTATAAGATTGATGGAAGATCCTAGATCAAGCAGGGCACAGTTAAAATTGCAGCCTTGGATGCTACAGGAAATAAGCGGTGTGCCCGGATCTTTCTGCTTCGGTGGTAGATTTGACAGTATAGCACAACTTGCATGAGGCGAGAGAACCACTGGATTCTTAGTTTTCTTTGACTGTCGCCTGGGAGTTATGTAGTCTTTGAAAAATCAGGCGACAGTAGGTATGTGGTCGATAGCCTTGAGCAGGGGTGCCTTGATTTCAACATCCCTGAACAAATTATGCAGGTTATCAAAGGCCTGTGTATCCTTCTTCTTGCCTTTTGGCTCTCTCAGTAGATCCTTAGGGAATGGGACTGATTCTGGCACCAATTTGGGTGTATCGTCCTCTCGCGAATGCGGTGTGCATCCCGAATGAGAGGGCGATGAAGAAGACGGGCCAGGATCAGGTCGAGGTGGATTGACGGTCTACTTACCGCCCCTCGTTGTGATCCCATTGGACGATGCGAGTCTAGTGGGATCAAAAGGCGAAGGAGGGTTCGCAATAGGGACATAAGAGTGAGGTGCTGTAGCGAGATTAGCATGAAATCCCTGTGGAATGCTCGAAGCCTACAGAATCTGATGAACTTGCCCCTGAGAAGGTCGTACCTGTGGTTGAGGACCACAGGGTACGAAATTTCGCGGGTTGGGAATAGGTTGGGCTGGAAGAGTGCCTTGAGATCGAGTCGCCATGTGTAGTTGACTGATCTCAGCATTCTGCTGCACCAATTGGTGCTAAAGAGAGGTCATGTTCTCTTCATGGTGCTTTGACATTTCCGTCATCATTCGCATCAATTTATCAAGAGGACTTGATGCGTGTTCTGTTTGTGGTACGCAAGGACCCGATGGTAGATTCGCCATAGGATTAGATTGGGCCCTTGGGATGACGGGTGCGAACGGTCACATTGGTCCACCCGCGGGGTATTGGCTCTGCAGGTTGCTGGACCATGCGAAGTTCGGATGATTTCGCCACCCTGGGTTATAAGTGGCAGAGAATGGGTTGTTCCCCAGGGCGCAAGCGTCTTCTATGCCAGAAGACACGTCCGCATGTAAATGCGCATCCGAGCACACGGAGGCTTGGTCCTCCGTGTCAAAATATTGGCTTGCAGAAGCCAGATCCACATGACTTACCGAATCGCTCGGCGCGACACACGGTAAGGAAGGTCATATGGGGTTTCTTGGGATAAGCCTAGTGTTGGAAGAATTGGGATTGTGACGAAGTGGTGAGGTGGGGGTGTTTGCCATAGAACGGGCGGGATTGGCCAGAAGCTCGTCCAGCTTCTTGTGCACGATGGAGACTTCATCCAATTTCTGTGTGATAAGGTTGAGATCTGTGGATGAATGGGAGGGTCCCGTGTCAACTTCGTGGACATTTCGAGGCAGGCTGGTATGATTAAAGGCGATAATGGAAGCATTGTTCATTGAGTTTTCACTCATATTTTCAAATAATTCGAATGCTCCATTCTCGTCTTTATTCATGAAATTCCCTCTGCAGGAAGCATCTGCAATCTGCTTCAAAGTCTCATTTAGCCCATAATAGAAAATCTGGGCTATATGCCACTTAGGCAAACCGTGGTGCAGACACTTCTTGAGGAGGTCATTATATCTCTCCCATGCCTCATGAAACTATTCGCCGTTTTGTTGCGTAAATGAAGTGATAGCATGGTGAAGTGCATTGGTTCACTCGATTGGGAAGAACTTCTTGAGAAACGCTGTTCGCATCTCTTCCCAAGGGTGCGTAACCACTGCAACGCTTTATCCTGCAATGAAAACGGGAACATTTTCATGAGGACTATAGGTAACCCAATATTTCTTGGTTTAACTGTTTCAGTTAATCGGGTTAGGTCTTCCAAGTGGAGAAAAGGATCTTCACTTGCAAGACCATGGAAGTGAAAATTTATCAGGCCAATTATATTAGGTTTCAATTCAAAGTCATCCCCGCCCATGGGGACTCGAATTTATCCTATGGTCTCTGTAGTAGTGGGATCCTGATAGGAGCTAAGAGACCTAGGCTCCTCCCGTTCGGGAGGGTTCTGCATTTCCTCCAATGTTTCCCTAATGGTTTCAATTTGTTCATTATACATTTCCATTTGGGCTTGGAGGCAGGTTATGGGATCCAAGGCTCCACCACCTGGTGGGTTTTAAGGGCGGTTTCCTCCCTCGGGATTTGGGGGTGGGCATGCAGCCATGTTTATGGAGGAGGAGGACGATGTGGCTTCTTTTCTAAAATTATCAGACAATTCACACAGTTCAGGGTTTTGTGACCTCCTCCCAAACATGCACTACCGCAGGAAGAATTAGGGGGATACAAAGGGAAAAGAGATAGGAGAAATGACACTGCAAAGGTACACTTGATGACAAATCAATACAATCAAATTCCTAACTACACTTGATGACAAATCAATACAATCAAATTCCTAACCTCTATAATGTGCCCTTAGACCAAAAGATCTAAGTTACTTACTATCACAACCTACAGAACCGAATGCGAGCACCGCGGAACCACCGGGCCAGATTGAAAGGCCGTTTGCCCCAGTCTTAGACACCCGATAGCACGTAGAAACCCTCACCAGCACGTAGGCGCACACGTAGGTAGTTAGACCTCCAATCCTTAATAAGGGTCAAGTTGCTACCAGTTTTAGTTAGAGGCTTAGGATCAAGTGCTTCTGGAATGTGAAGGGCATTATTTACGGGTAATGCCCAAGTGATTGATTTTGTAAAGTGTGTAAACCAAGCATGCAACGGGGAAATCTCCCTGAATTGAAGTTTTCATTGGTAAATGGTTTTTAGAGTTTCAGCCTTAAGTAGTATGGATTTTAGGATTTCTCTGAATTACCAATTCAACCAATCTTCGGGTTTTGAGAGAATACAAGTTTTCTTCTAAGCCTAACAAACCCTTCTTCAATGTTAGTTGGTTAATGCATGCTAAAATGCAATGGGCTTCCCTAGATGGAGATTTCTATGTGTGGATGCACGAGTCAATTTTAGATTAGTGTGAAAGGGAGCCAAAGCACTTCAATTCAAGTGCTCCCAATCACCAGAATTATGTTCCACACACAAGGCTCAACCATAAGATAAAGAAAATCAGATTGTTGGGGTTGAAGTATTCGGGATCGAATCTTAGGCACGTGAAAGGTTGTGGTGGGGTTGGAATCAACTCAATTCCAAGTCTCCCCACCAAAAAGGTGATCCCAAATTGCAGATAAATGAGGCAAAGAGGGATGGCAATCAATCTTTTTTATTTTTGCCTCAAAGACTACTTCACACGACGAAAGATTCAAGAATCAAGATTCTAGGATCTTCTCTATGCGAAGTTTGGTGGGAAATCCCAAGGCGGTGGGAGTGATGGCAAACAATCACACAAGTGATTTTTAATCCACTTGCCCCAAGAGATCCCAAGAAGTGTTTCTTTTAGTTTTTTTTTTTTATTAAGGTGACAAGTTAACCTAAGTTGCTAAGAAAGAAAGACCTACTTGTTCAGCAACGTGTGCGAAGCTCCAGTGTGGTGCCGGCGACTTCACGCTCTCATTCCCGCCTTGGATCTGCCCACGTCTCCGACTTTGTCTGCCTGCTTTCTCCTTGCAACTGGTTCACCTACACACCAACAAACAGAAACACCCGTGAAGAGAAGGGTGTGAGAAGAGAAAAATTAAAGGAAAGGAGTAAAAACTTATTTGAATGCGCACTTCCCCAGCAACGGTGCCAGAAAAAGTGTGGTGTAGACCTGGATAGGTTGTGTTAATATGGTGATTTAATCGTTGAAATGAGTATAGTGGTTAACCTAAATCGGGCCTAACCATCTTTTACAAAATTTTTAACCTGGCCTACTTGATTTTATCTTGGTCACTTTTAGGCCTAGGGTCGAACTCAGGGAAGTGGGATTAGAGGTGAATAAGTTTCTACGCCTTTCCTACAACGAATCTCTTCTGTTCTTTTATTATGTTTTTGGTGTTTTTCTATTTAATGATTTTTTTCTGATAATTTTTGTCCTTAAGGTACACCCTCAAAATCAGGCTCTCGGCTTTGAGCCAAATTAGGGTTTCAAAACTAGTCTTGCTATTCGCAAGACTGAGTACCTACAAGTCAAGGATTATCTTTTCTCTTTTGTATATATTTTTTTTATATTTTTAATGGCAGGAAAGAGAAATAGAAATAAGGTAAATATAGTATATATATATATATGTATATATTATATATGTATATAGGGGTTGGGGTGGAGGTGAAAATGACGTGTAACACGGTGTCGAGTTGATCGTCATCTAGGAAGACGCAACCAACAGGACGAAGTGCTGCGTGGAGTGTAGGATGGATGGGTGGAAGATGTGTGCGAAGACGCTTTCTGTACACGTGTATCGGAGAATATCAGCAACTGGTGTAGATATTCCCGCGATACAACGTGTGATAGGTGATATGAAAATATATGTATATATATATATACATGTATATATATAGATATGTAAATATATGTATAGATAGATGTATGTATATATATATATATTTAGTTATAATTAGATATATATATGTATGTATATATAACTATATATAGATATATATATATATAGTAATATATGTATATAGTTATATATATGTGTATATGTATATATATATTAGTATAAGTATCTATGAATATTATGTAGATAGATATATATATATGTATGTATTTATAGTTATAGATATATATGTATATATGTATGTATATTTGTATATATATATATATATGTATGTATGAATATATGTGTATATATATGTATATATACATATATGTATATATACTTATACTTAGTTGTATAGGTAATAATATATGTATAGATATATGTATATATATATATATATAAGTATATAATAGTGTACAAGTGAGTGGGTGTGTGTACGAGAGTGTGTGTGTGTGTATGTGTCTACAGGAGGGAGTGAGAGAGTGCTGTGAGAGAGAGAGTGTGTCTGCTGGAGTGAAGAAGGCGCAGGTGAGTTAAGCCGTCTGGAGGCAGTGGCCGACGTCTGATGTCCACGCGTAGGCGTAGGCGGGTAGGTGCGAAGATGCGCGTGCACGCTAGAGGGAGTGGGTGTGAGGGAGGGACCGCAGCGAAGCACACTGCAGACTGCAGCACACAGCGCTGTGCACTGAGGGGAACGCGGGTGAATAAGCAGGCGGGTGTAGACGCGAGAGTGGGCACGGGGAGAGATGCGGGCGTGGGCATGCGCGGACGGGCTGGCGACGGTAGCGGCGCGGAGAGAGAGCGCGCGGTGACCGGATAAGTAAGAAACTTTCCGATCACCGCACTGTAGCAAAAGTGTCGTGCTCTCTAGCGTGAACAGTGGCTACAGTGTGCGCTCGGCTCGCGCGACCGGGTGCTAGAAGTTCTGCGTGTGTGGGCGCCGCGGAGTGAGCTGGTGCGCGAGCGGAAGGAGCTACGTCGACTGCTGCACGAGAAACCAGCTGGGCCGCGAGCGGAGATTTGCGACAGGGCACGTGGAGAGGGGTGAGGGTGACCTGCTGGCGTGCGCAGAGCTTCCTAGCTTGAAGCTCCTGTCAATGGCGGCGATGGGCTGGAACGACGAAACAGAGAGGAGAACCACCACACCCACTGGCTCTTTGATGAGCTGGGCGGTGGTGGGACTCACAGTGGTGGTTGTGTACCACTGTGAGCTGCTCCTGCCTGCAGCGTAGCTCTTCAGGAGGAAGAGAGGCTGCGTATGGAGGGGAGATGGGAGGAGACGACCTGGAGGAAGGAGGTGTTGTTGGTGTGTTGGACCAGGCTCCTCAGCAAGGAAGATGGCTGTGCCCATTTTAAAGAGGAAGGAGGCAAGCAAAACCATGCCATGGGATGTGCATGGCTGTGCATGCGGCTGGCAGGGCAAGCTTATTGTAGAGAATGGCGCGAAGAAGAGCTGCCATGCCCTGTAGCCGCGCGGAGAAATTCAAAGCCAAATACAAAAATAAAGATGGTGAATTTGCGAGGTTGCACTTGAGGAATACGTTAATTTCAAGGCCATTTTATTCACTCTCCTCCCCTCTCAAATAAATGCATGCATGCGTTTATTTTTACAAATGCGACTATGGCTACCTAATATACACTGGCAATGCTTGGAAATAGCACAAGATGGCATAATTGTTGGTGCATTTTTGCTGTGCAATCACACTTCCTGTTCCCCCTCCTTATTTCTTGAAACTATCCCTCGACGCCACAAATCACCACCACCTTCTTCACCTCCAGCCACACTCCGGCAAGGTGTCCCCATAGCTCCGCACCTCCATCCGCCTCGCCAACCACTCCATAAGCATCGCCACACCTCACTGAATGTAATCGCTCACCTCACTCACTGTGCTACACACTGAAAACACCCCCGAACACACCCATACACACAGCCACAGGGTGCCCTAAATCCGCCACGACAACCACCCACATGCCGTGTCGACCCCCGCAACATGTTCGCCGTGTCTTGGCGAAGCCTCCTAAGCCTTCTGATGAGGCCGCAAGGTTGTTTGCATGACTGCAAGTACAGGAGCCCCATCGCCATTGAAGCAAGCAAGCAGCTAGCTTGCAAGCTTCATCCAGGACTCCTTGCTCCCAGCTATAGGTCCCAGGTCACACAAACTCTCTTTGCACACAGCCTCAGCCCAGCAATTGGCAGTGACGCCCTACGCAGCCGCTGCAAGCATAGGAGGATTTCTGCTGTGGATGCTTGCGAAGAAAGGTGGGATGTTTAGTCCCACCTCGGAAGTGGAGGAGCAGACGTAGCGAAATAAATTGTAAAAGTGACAAGGGCTTATCACCTCCTGACCACAGGGTGAGGTCCCACTCACCCTCACTGCCTCGTTCGTGACCCACTGCCCGCGAACCTGGCCCTGACCTGCATACCTGACCAGCCTGCACTCCTCTCCCACCATGCACGCTGGTGAGCCTGGTCCCAAGTGCGCATACCTGATCCGATTACCCAAGAAGGCTCTGGGAGAGCGAGCCTAAGAGAGAAAGAAGAATAGAGATTGCGAGGGCAGGTAGGGGTAGGTTTTGCTCTCGCAGGCAGGAGAAGAAGAAGAAGCCAAGGAAGGAGAGGGAAGCAGCCAGAGAAGCTAAGGAAGGAGAAGGCAAGGCTGGAGGGAAGGCAAGGCTAAAGAAGAGCTGAAGGCTGAAAAGAAGGAAAGAAAGGAGAAGACGCCAAGAAGAAAGAAGAGCTGTCAAAGATTGAAAGAGAAAGAGAAGCTAAAGGTAGAAAGAAGGCTAAGGCACAAAGAATCAGAGAAGAAAGAAGAAGGAAGAAAGCCAGATAGAGACAAAGAACAGAGAAGAGTAATAGAAGCACTGTAGCAACCTTATATTTAAGACATCTGATTTCCAAAATTAGACGTCCACTTTTTTGTGCTTCTTCTATATACATTGACATTGTGTTTTTGCACTATACTCTGATTTTCATTGCATATTATATTCAATCTTAAAGTTGTTCTCTTGATTTTTAAACCCCAATTTGCTCCCTGTATTCGACCTTGGACTTAAAACTTCGAGCAATAAAATTTATTTATTTTCGAGCGATTTCAACTATACTACGGTGCATTGACTTTAAACATTGATCTCGCCTCGCTAAAACAGGCAGTCTACATTTTGGTAGGCAACCGGACACTATTGAGTCTTCATACTTTAGGTTTTTAGTTAAAATTTCTTAGTGTTGAGAAATAACTTATGCCTGAGTAATTGAATCTTAATTCTTGTTTTATAAATAGCATTAAGTTTAATTCTACTAGGGACTAGCAAAAGATAGGCATGGAGGTGTGATGTAGGCACATCTATTTAGCTTAAATTGCCTATTTATGCATGTTCCTAGGCTTATAGAAGCATCTAGCACTATAAATATTGCATAACATGCATTCTCATGCATTTAGGATAGATTGTATAATTTGTACATTAATTATCTTATTTTAATGGCTAGGGGAGAAGGTGACACTTTTCAAGGCCTCGGATTGAAAATCTAACCGTATGAATCTGATTAAGGTGACGATCAAAGTCCAACGCCTCCAAAATCACTCTGATTGGATCTCCGTAGGATCATGTGCAATCCGAGGAAGATCAAATGCCAAGGGGTAGGTTGATGCGTGTTCTCAACGATTTTGTGCGGATTTAAAGCGTATTACGTTGTAGTATAACCGACAAAAAGTTTAAACAAATATAAAGAATTTTATTACTCGAACAACTAGAGTATCCGAGGTCGAACACGGGGAGCAATCTCAGTACTTTGTAAAACCAAATAATACAACTGTTAAATGCAAATATAATTGATTCAAAGAGAGAATTTTAAAAAGGATTTGTGAAAAAAAGTAGAATTGGACGTCTGATTTCTGTATCAGACGTCTTAAATGTGATCTCTCTTTCTCTCTTCTTCTCCTTTTTGCTTTTGTATCTTCCTTCTTCTCCTGCCTTGCCTTTCTTCTTTCTTCTTCTTTTTCTTCTGATCTCTTTGCAGTCTTCACTTGGCCTCTTCTTTGTTCTTCTCTCTCTTCTGCCTTGTCTTCCTTCTTCTTCTTCTTCTTCTCGGCAAAGACTTCTCCTTTCACTGTTACACAGCCTCTTCTTTCTTCTCTTCCTGTTCTTCAGCTGCTAAGTGTTCGCTGCCTCGGTCACTTCTTCCTTCCTGCACACACCACACAGTAGCAAAAACCTACCATCGTCCCTCTACCCAAGCGTCTCTCTTTTTCTCAAGCAGTTCACTCAAGCACGCTCTCCCAGAGCCACACGGGTACTCGGGTCGGATTCGCACCCGGGACTAGGCGCACCGGCAAGTGGTGATGCGCGAGGAGTGCGTACGTTTAGGTCGGGTCGGATCCGCCAGATCCGCAACGTCAAGCCACGGACGAGGCGTGTGGGGGCAGTGAGGGACCTCACCCCTGTGCTTACGGAGGCAGTAAGAAGAAAACACAAAAACAATTTATAGGATACCTGAGTTTTGCAATCCCACGATGTGGGACTATCTGGTCGGTCTTGCCTTCACGCGCGCTCGCAGAGCTTTCGTCACTCGATCGCCCAAGCTGATGGCTCCTCTGTGCGACTGGCTGGCCTCGTTCGCTTCGCGACCTTCGCGAGAGTCTGCTGCACCTGCAGCCTGGGAAGCCTGATGCCCGAAGTTGCTCCAAGCTCCCTGCTGCTTCGGCTGTTAATGGCGGCCGGAGCATACACCTGACATCCAACAGAACGGCCTATTGTCCCAATCAAAATAGCTGGAAACCTTCGCCGTAGCAGGGCGAAGGCGGTGGGCGATGCTGCAGGTTGCAGGTCGGCCTAGGCGTGCGTGCCTAGGTCAACCTGTGGCCGGAGATGGTGGGTTGGTCGGGGGGTGCTTGTGGAGGTCTGGAGTGGCAGTGATGGGGTGGAATGGGTTCCTGGTGGTGAGGCGAAGCTCACGAGGGGGTTGGCAAGCCGTGTGGAGGGGCGGAGTGGTGTGGGCAGCTCGCCGGAGGGCGGTCGGAGGCGAGAACGATGGAGGTGGTTAGGTACTGTCGAGGGGTAATCAAGTAAAATAGTAGGGCGAAAAGAGAGAGGAGAGGATGGAGAATGTATCTGGGGTTGTCTGGAAGGAAGGGAGGTGGTGGAGAGGACGGCTCGTAACTGCCGTCGTCGGGGAAGAAAGACCCTGAGGGAGGAAGCGGCGACAAAGATGAGGTCAGGAGCACGCGCGCGGGGTACAGCGCGACGCGGGAGGAAGAGGTGGAGAGGACTCTGCTGCTGGTATGGCAGCAGAGCGACGAGAAGGAGGGGAGGAGGTCACCGGAGCTTGCGGGTCGTTTGGCCGGAGATGGAGAGAGGGAATTTGGAGGGGATCTCCGTCAAAATCAAGCTTGGGTCCTGCGGCAGGGTCTGGGGGGTGCTTTATAGGTGCTGGCCGCTCCTATCAGCGCGTGGAGAGTGCACAATTAGGTCTGCCGGCTCACTGGAGTTGGAAGGAAGGTGGATACCCAAATCTCTCGTGCGTTTGCACGAGAGATTGAGTTCACACCAGTGATTGTAATTGGCTTTAGAAGGAAGGAAATTCCTCAAAGAATCCCCCTTCCATTTCTGGGAGGGAATCTCTGAGGGATTAGAGAGCAATCCCTCTCTGAACCTCGCCGGAGCTCGGTTCTTCCCTAACAATGGCGGTAGGACCGGATTGCAAAGGGGGCGAAGAACTTGGGGGACTCTTTGCAAGGATATTCAAAAGATAGGGACCTATTTGTGATTTGGGTGTACTAAATTGCAAAGTAGGTCAAGATGACCTCCCCTTAGGTCCAAATTTTGGTATAAACCTAATTTTGACCTAAGGAATCCAATGGCAAAGTTGAATTTCAGGTTTTACCTCGTTTGATTGGACATTTTGCGTAAAAACCCAAATTTGGTTAATTAAGGAGCTATGACCCTAATCTAGGTCAGACTAGGTTCCAAAGGCCAAATTAAGTGTTCTAAACCCTATAGGATGTTTTTCCATGATTTTTAGAGGGTTTACTCGATTTTTATCCTAACCGGAACCTTGTTAATTTAAGCGGGTCTGTTTTAGGGTTACCAAGTGTCATTTAATTCTTAGATTGCACATAAACCCATTTCTGATTGACTCAACCCTCTTTTTATCTTATTTGGATCATTTGACCTATGTTTTACTTCTGAGAAATCCCATTTATGTACTGTAATGGTAAAATTGCAGTTTTAACCTTTATTTCATGTTTTCTTCTCAGAGCACTTGTTCCTTCAGTTAAGCCTTCTTCTAGGTTATGTAGGAGCTTTTATATTCTTTATTGGGTCAAAATGAGCTAGTTATGGCTCATGATGAGGCTCTCATCAATGCGTATCTGGACCTCAAACAACAAATCCAACCACACGGATGGATTCGGGTCAACAATCGTAACCCAATGGCGTGAAAATTGACCTAATCTGACATTCGTATGGCCACCTGCAAAGAAATGAAGATGAACAATCCTGATGGTGCCACGTGACACCATCAAAGCCATCCAGGCCACCCAAGGGCCATCGCAGCCTCTTTCCATCCGCACCATCAAATCTGGACCGTTGGATCTCCATCCAATGGCTATAGGGGCGCCACATCTCTTAATTATTTGGGAGGTCTTCTTGACACAAAGACCTCCATAGCTCGTTGGTCTCAAGTACTATGCTCTCAATTTTTGCTCAATGTGCCTAATTGAGCAATAGCGGCATGCTAAGCACAGCAACAGTAAAGAGCAGGAGCTCCAGTGGGTGCGTGACAGCTCTTGGCCGATGGGCAATGCACCAGGACATGCACATGGCTTGGTGTGCAGCGAGATCTACACGCGGGGATGGTGGTGATGCATGCGCAGATACGCGATACCACCCGTCTAAAGGCCCCTCCAAGAACTATATAAAGGCCCTACACCCCTTCTTAGCCTACCATCCCTTCCTACTCTCTCCACACCCTCTCCATGACTCCACAAGCTTATCCATGTTAAAACGTGGAATTGCATTTTTAAAATATTTTCCATTGTAGTATAGCGTGAAAACACGTCGACAAATAAATATAATAAGATTGGAGTCCCGATCGAACTCAAGGAGGTGGAAAGATATAAAGTTGAAATGATATGCTAACTTGACTCCTAAAACTAGACTCTACTCCTAGACGTGAAGGATTTCTTGCACAGCGAACTCTTTGGTAGCGACCTCAAAACGAACTATCATCATGTAATGTAGGTAGATATAGTAGGTGTACATATAGCATTCATCACAATATTCTTTTATAACGTAAATGCTGTCAAGATCGTTTTGATGCAATATATAATCGTTCACTTGCATAGGAACCGCCATAAAAACATATGCATAAAAATTAATATATATATATATATATATTCAATTTTTATTTTACAAATTTTTTTAAGATTTTTAATTTTTTGAAAATGAAAGTCAAATCTAACTAAAATTATAAATAATAAGATAAATGTGAAGTAAATCAACTTTATTCAAATATTAATCGTATAAATTCGTCACATAATTGAATGTTTGACATACAAAATAAAAGTAACTTAAACTAAATAATTAAAACAAAATATATCTATTAGATCCGCTGAAAATTATTCTAAATTAAGCTGTTAGAATAACGGTACCAAGAAGTTATCATTGATATCCTTTGAAGGGCGTGGAGGAGCACCAAAGGTAACTTTGATGGACCTCTTGGCGGAGAGAGAACGGACACGTGGGTCTACGGTGGAGGAAGAGATTTGAGTGGAGGAAGGGACGGATGTGCGTAGCAATGCTGGCAGGAAGGAGGCGGTCCGCGTCTACGGGGAATATGGTGGATTTTTTAATAAGAGAGAGAAAGGGGGTGAAGTCGGTGGAGATCGCAGGAGTTCCGGAGGTTCGGTGGGGAGATATTTTGACGTGGAAAAATCGTTGGGGGAGATAAAATAATCGTGAGAGAGATAAGTTCTGTTGAGTGGAATGGGTTTTGATGGTGAAACGACGGTGTGAGATAGGATAGAGTTCGGTGGGGGATGGGTTAGAAAAAAAAAAAGATTTCTATAAATATCTTATTTTATGTATAGGTGTGTGTAGGTGACCGTGTGTGTATGGGATTGTTGTATGGATTGGGATTTTAAGGGAATAAAGGATATGTATGGGTTTTGTTTTTGTGAGTGGATTTTGGACGTATGGGAGTATTTGGTGTTGCATGCATAGGATTTGGATGTGAGTACGTGGGTTTTGGATATGGGATTTGTATGCTAAAGGTTTAATATGTGGTCATGAGGTTGCATGGGATTTGAAGAGTTAGGTGAATGAAGTGTGTGCATACATGTGTATGTGTTGATGTGCATGGGTATGGGTATGCATGCATGTGCATGTGTAAGTGTGTATTTAAGTTACATTGGTGGGTATATATGTGTATATGAGTTTAGATGATCTTTAAATAGGTTTTCTAAGGTGTGTGGTAGGTTCCCTAAGTCAAAGAAGGCATAATAGGGCTTCTATCTACAAAATAAGAACTAGAGAGCAGTATTAGACGTCTAATAAATCTGTCAGACATCTTATACTTCAAAATCAGATGTTCAAAGAAGTGGTCAAAGGTCCAATACTAATGTAGTGCGGGATTTAGCCTCCAGGATTAGTTTTCTGCAGAAATCAGGCGTCCAACCTAATATCTAAACGTCCAGAAATGCGTCAGAATATGTTTTAAAGGTTTTCTAGGATAGGTTTTGGTTCCTAAGTGTTTGAGAGACCTAAATAGGTTTTGAGCACTAGCTTCCTAGGGTTTAGGTCCAGGTTGCCTTGGGTTAGGTAAGCTTATTTGGTGGTAGATAGGATAATAGGTTTATTCCTCCTCCTCTCTTCTCCCTTTACTTCCTCTGCTGTACTTTGGCCTCTTGGATCTTTTTCTCTCATCTCCTCCTTATTTCTTGGTCTTCTTTATTCACACATAAACCTACAATCATAACATAAGACATTATAGCATAAATAGGTCCATAAAACACATTATTTATAAATAAGCAAGTAAACATGATGCAAATGCAAACTATATATGAAATGAATGCAATATTTACGGATTAAGCTAGGTTTCTAACATTATTTAGGTTGATTAAGACCTACGATTGCTGAGCAATCATACTCCCATTCCTAAATTTTACTAGTCCCTAGCAAATGCAAGTGTATGCTATTTATAATTTGGTCCCTAAATGACTGATTCTTTCTTTTTATCAAGGGTTTGACACAAGATTTCTTCTTGTCTCTTTTTTTTCCCAAAAACTTAGAGATCCAGACAAAGGTGAAAATGATGTGATAGTAGCCTAAGCAATAGATCCAAGTGAAAAGTCAATCTATATTTAAAGTTCGTACTTAACCCTCAGTAAAAATTCTATCGGAATAAGCAAACTTCTTCCCTCGAGGATGCAAATAATCTGTGATTTAACCCTGACTTTTTAGCTTAGGTAGAAGATGTTTGAGTCAAATGGTTTTATATTTGGTGACTTATACTCATCTGGTGCTACATGTAGCCTGATACTACAGACTATAGATCTCTAGACTATCAAACAAGTCAACCCATAGAGAGGCTAAAAAAAAAAACTGTGCTCTCTTAGCGTTCCTTTGTGCTCACTCTTTATTTCTTTATTTTTTTTTGAAACAGAAAGGAAAGCTATCGTGCAATTATAGCAATCCGGGAGAGCATTTTATTAATCAATATAAAACATGATTAGAACATAGACCCCCACATATGTATGAGAGACCAACAAACATTTACAATTTTCTCCACACATATTGGTCTCTCCTGAAACAAAAAATCATTTCTTGCTCTCCACACACACCACATAACTGCCGCCATGTGATTAGGTAGCTTTTCATGCAACAAAAAGTTTTTCCATAAGTCATCCCAAATGGGGAGAGGTTCCCTGCAAACTTGTCTCCATACCGCATCAGTAATTATGCAGGAAGAAAAAATATGGGTGGAGCTATTAGTCGGCAAACCACAAAGCAGGTAGGACTGCAATACAGCACCCATTCTTCTATGTCTGAGATCACTTGTCACCAGTCCATCCCTCCTGCATAGCCATAGAAAAATCTGTATTTTAATTGGGATCTTTAGTAGCCACAATTTTTTTCCTATCACATCCGTTTCCAATGAGTGGGAATGCCTCATGAGTTTTTCATATGCTCTTGCAGGAGTGAAGGTTCCATCCCAGCAATATCTGTCTACACAACCAGAAGAAAGTCTAAAAGCCCTCAGGTCTTGCTCCAGGCGTGTTCTTTCCTCCCATGTTCTTGTGCCTTCTCTACTAGAGTCACCCCCTTCGATTCACCAATCATTACTCCCATCAGACCAGAGCCTACAGACCGGAGCCCCTTTATTCATGTTAGTCGCATAAACTCTCGGATAGGCGTTCTTTAGTTGACCCAAGGGTGACCATTCGTCCTACCAAAATTTAAAGGACCGTTCATCACCTAAGATAGGCTTAAACATCTGCCAGTTGTTCTTCATAGCTTGTACCACAGACTTCCAGAAGGGAGATGGCTTAAATGGTTGGAGTCGGTCTAGAGAGCTATGTGAGCTTCCATAATTTTCTTTAATAAGGTCCACCCAATTCTTATGTTCCCCATTAAACAATTTGATGGCCCACTTAAGCAACAAAGCATCATTGAACTCTTTAAGAGATTTAATTCCCATACCATCATGGTCTTTCGGTTTACAGAGACCATCCCACTTCATTGGTTGGAAAAATTTACCTTCATGATTTTCTCCCTTCTAGAAGAATCGCTTCCTCATCACATCAATACGCTTCCAGATGGACTTGGGTGTTTTAAACATGGAGAAGAAAAACACAGGGATGGAGGTTATTTCTGAGTTCAAGAGAATAAGTCTGTCCCCTTTGGATAGATATCTGCTGCTCCACCCTTGTAGTTTGATAGCGATTTTATCAAATAAGGCATGCCATTCACTCTTCTTTAGTTTAGTACATTTTAGAGGTAAGCCTAAATATTTGATTGGGAGAGTAACCAAGGGGGTACCTAGTGTTGAAGAGATGGTTGTTTGTTCTTCTCCCGTTATCCCAAAATAGACCAAAGAAGATTTATCACCATTCAGTTTCAACCCTGATATTTCCCCAAATATCTGTACCATGTGGAATAGTGCCTGAGCTTCTTGTTCATTCCCTTCCACAAAGAATACTGTATCATCAGCATATTGCAACACTGGAGCCAATGCACTTCTGTTGGAGATGGAATACCCTCTAAGGAGTCCAGACTCTAATAGTCTGCAGGCATACCTCGCCAGAGTGTCAACCGTAAGGTTGAAAACAAGTGGAGCCAGTGGACATCCTTGCTTGACACCACGTTGAGGTTGGATCCATGTCCCACACGGTCTACCATTAATCAAGGGTGAGAAGGAAGCAATGGTGACACATCTTTTCATCCATTGTAGCCATTTAGCTAGAAACCCCCTTCTCTTAAATATTTCCCATAGATACTACCAAGACACGGAATCATATGCCTTCTAGAAATCAGCTTTCCAAAGGAAAGCTTTGCACTTTCTCCTATGCCAGCCCATCACCATCTCCTATGCCATAATGAACGATTCTTGTAACGACCTATTGGGGAGGAAAGCGGACTGTACTGGGAGGATGATGTCCTGAAGAACCTTCCTTAATCTGTTCGCCAAAACCTTACTCACCAATAAATATATGGAGTTAGAGCAATTGGTCTGAACTCCTGAGAATAGTTTGCACCTGGCTTTTTGGAAGTAAAAAGAGGTAAGATCTATTAATTTTATCGAAACCATAATTGCCCCTTTAAAATTCCCCAATTACGTCCATCACCTCCCCCTTCAGCATAGTCCAAAATTCTTTGTAGAAGAAGACCTGCATACCATCTGGACTCGGTGAACCTACAGTATTCAGATCATTAACTACTTCCAACACCTCATTTTCAGAAATGGATGTCACCAAGTTGTCAGCCTACTGCGTAGAGATGCGAGGAAAGACATACCTTGCCATCTTCCATGTCTTGGTGCTAGAGCACCACGATCATTTATTTTGATGATAACAAAACACGTGTTATTTAACATTTGCAATTTGAGTCCTAGATTTCAGGTAATTGCAAATGTAGACGTGCTTAAACAGAGTTCGAGCTCGCATCCAGGACGGATTGGAGGAGCTTGACGGAAAACAGAGGAGGTTCGCGTGGAGCGACAGATTGAAGATAGAAAACAAGAAGAATAGGATAGATTTTTTTTAATCCTTTCTTCTATCTCTTGTCTTTATTTTCTTGCTCTTTTTATTTTTCTTAGAATATTATGTTAAAGAGCCTCAAAGTACCCTAACAGTAGTCCTAGGAACACCGGCACAACCCTAAGATACTTAGGTTTTCTGTAGAATACTTAGAAAACCAATATAGGGCTCAAACAGCATTTCCATACGTCTAATTCCAAAATCAGACGTCTGATAAAGTATTTTAAGACGTCTGACTGTTGTTTCAGACGTCTGATAACTGTTAGGCTGGACATAGTTAGTTCTGTCTGATGAAATCAGACGTCCAGACCTTAGACCAGACATCTTAGGAGACGTCTGATGGATTTGCCCGACTTCCAATTAGTGGACCATTGGCTAACACTCAAGATTATGACCGTTAGAGCCTTGTCAGACGTCCATAGGACTTTCCAGACGTCTGATAAATGACCGTTTTGCCTCGGCTGACCCAAAATCTCTTCTCAGAGATTTTCTAGCCGTTGCAACGTTTGGAAATCCATTCCCACAGAAAAAGTAGGTTTCCAGACGTCCAGACATAGTGCCAGACGTCCTGTATGTCGTCTGATGGACTTGCACTAGAACAATGTTTAGATCTGATCCAAGTCAGGAAGAGACCCGCCCAAAATCAGACGTCTGACCTTGAAATCAGACGTCTTAAAGTGAACTTCCAGACGTCTGATGCTAGAATTAGACGTCTGATAAGCCTGTCAGAACAATGATTGTTCCTGATTTTGGGCTGATTCACTTGGGCTTTGTACCCAACGGCTATGGAAGCTTTTCTAAGCCTTCCAAAGCCTTCCTAAGGCCTCTATAAATAGAGGGGAACCTTTGCAACACAAAGACACACTTAGAGACACAAGATACACACTAAGAGAAACAAGAGACACACCTAAGCAACTTAGTTCCACTCTTTTGTGTCCAAGAGAAGCCCTTGCTCTCCAAGCTCTAATTCCATTCTCTTGAGAGCATCAAGCCTTCGCGCACCCGCTCTCCCGCCGTTGTTCACGAGAGCGACATTGCGCCATTGCGTGGCTCACACACCCGCGTCATCCTCGACGTACTCCTTGCAAAGGGGAGTTTCCTAATTCCTATAGAAGCTAGGTTTATAATTACTTTGTTGGCTCAATAGGACTTGTTGTTTCTTTTATCTTTGTTATTTTGTTGGGTATTCGCTTCGCGAATTCCCGTCTCCTTCGTGGGACAAAATCCTTCTCGTGGAGAGAAGGGGTTGAGGAACGCTACCCTCGTACTTGTAGCGTGGTTGTACTGAGGTTGAATCACCCTCGTTTTAAAGTGATTCGGTTAGTGGATTTGATCAACTAGGTTGATCGGAAAATCCTAACTCGAGAGGGTTAGGTGGTGGTTTTCACCCGGTTTGGGTTTCCACCTAAAAATCTTTGTGTACTTTGTGTGGTTGTCTATTCTGTGATATTGTTTATATTTATTTCCGCATTTTATTACGTCACCCCTCTTGGTAGGGCCGGAAACTTTCACCATGTTCCCCTTACTACAGCCTGAGTACTGTCTTTAAAATATCTAGTAGCTGCTGCTCTGATTTCATGCATAGATGGGTTTCCTGACCGTCCACCACAATGGAGGAGATGAGGTTATATCTTCTATATGCACTGGCTGCCAAGTGGAAGTATTTGGTGTTAGCGTCCCCCTCTTTGAGCCAAAGTTGCCGGGGGTGCTCACGCCAATCCATTTCTCTTTTTATGTCTTCCTCGACCACAATGTCCTGCCATTGCTTCTTGTCTCACTACTCCTGTTCAGTTAGACTGGTTGCCTCCTCTTTCCCATCTAAATACTAAATTTCCGCCAGCGCTTTAGTGCATTTTTGGTTCCTCAATATTGTAATTGTTGCACCATACTCCTTCAGCATAGACCGGACAGACGCAAGTTTCGCAGCTAATTTGACAGTTGCAGTGCCTTCAGCCTGGTTAGTACACCACCAACATTCCACCATCTCACGGAAGCCCTGCTCTCTAAGCCAAGATTTCCTAAGCTTGAAGTAGGAACCCACATGTATACTGTCCCCACTATCCTAGACTAGCAGCGTATGGTCTGAGAAGGGGTGCTCCAGCCCTACCACCAAAGACAAATGAAACTTTTCCATCAGCTCCGCATTCCCGAAGAATCTATCCAATTTGAAGCATGAGCCACTTCCACTTCTCCAAGTGAATTCCACCCCAGCGGTAGGGAATTCAATCAATCCCAGTTGTTGAATTGTTATCTGAAAGCCAAGGGAGGCGTTGTCCATTAACCCACTTGATCTGTCTCATTCAGTCAAGGTGTTTTCTCGTTATTTATTTATTTATATTTTTTCTTTTTTCTTTTCCTTTCTTTTGTTTTCTTTCCTTTTTGAGCTCACAATCTCACCAGATTTTGTAAATGTACTTAATATTTGGTGGCCTTACATGACATTAATACTTAAATTAAAGTTCTGATAATCATATAGTTAAGTAAGAATTCCTCAATTAGTATTTGGACGGTCAGAAATACTAAAAAGTAAGTATGGGTTATATTTGGTGGGTCGCAATGGTAGTGGGTACTGATGCCTCGATGAAATTGACTCATAACAAATTAACACATAAACACAACTATGAACTCAAACACTTTTTTTCAGAATTTTTCTCTTTTTTATATATATTTTTCTCTTTTTTTTCTTTTTTTCTTTTTTTTTTCTTTTTCTCATAACTACCAACACAACATAACACAACACACACAAACTTTTATTTATAAGACACTATTGGGGAATGATGATGTTCAAGAGAATAATGTGTGGCTTAATTGGTCGAAGTGCCTACTCTAGGCACTGGGAAGGGATGGATAGGACAAGCGTACTTCTAACATTTAGCACTAATATCCTCCTTTAGCCAAGGATTTCGTAAAGGACAGTCGAGACCATCCACCTTAGTCATAGTTTTATTAGAACTTTCTCTTTGTGTATCTATCTTATTTGGTAGCTCTCAAGAATTCACATACAATGTTCTCACGTAGGAACTAAGAGCAAAAACTATGCCTAACTCTGAGGTATCATTATCCAATTATCTAGAACTTAAGAGTCCTCGCACTAAACTTAGAGCACCAATAAACACTCTAGTCTTACCTGACAAATGTTTAGTGGATCTACTGAAAGATAGTTTGCCTGACTCCCTAACTATCTATCCAAGGGTTTAGGAAAAGAAGCACTGCTTCTCCTCGACAAACTAAAAATGTCTATTGGTTTTCATAAAGGATCCATTACAAATTCTACATACGAGTGAAATAGATGTACTAGATTCTAAACGAAGAACAATTCAAGAAGTAAATCTTTAATAAAACGTCCTTGATAAAAATCTTTTTGAATAAATGTTATGTATAAATGCTATTTTCTTTTTTTTCTAGGTTTTGGCAGAAAATTTTCAATGTAAGTGTACTACCCCCCATGCCTAAATTCGTGCATGTCCTCATGCATGAAAATAAATATGAAACATATAATAATTTAAAGTGCAGAAAGAGAGAAAATGTAGAAAACACCTGGAGAAGCTTCTGAATATTAACATTCAACATATTCCAACACCTATGCAAATAAGAAGACAAGTATGCTATATATAAAAAGAAAATAAAAGCTATGTACATATATATAAATAAATGCTAAGTTTAATGCCACCAGCTGGGCAAAAATTCTGTCACACGTCCTCAAGAAGATGTATCATTTTGTCAATAGGAGGAGGTTCCTGGGCTAAAAATGTCTTGAGGCACTGGCCATTTACGGTAGAAACATGACTAGTTTTTGGGTCCTAAATCTGAACAACCCCATTTGGATATGGGTGAATCACTACAAAAGGTATAGTCCACTTCGATTTTAATTTCCCTACAAAGAATTTTAGCATTGAATCAAACAACCAAACTTGCTGGTTGACAGAAAATGATTTCCTCTGGATGTGGTGGTCATGAAAACCCTTGGTTTTATCCTTGTAAATTTTTGCACTTTCATAGGCCTCCAATCGTATTTCCTCTAACTCACTGAGCTGGAGCTTCCTTTCACAACCTCCTGTGTCAAGGTTAAAATTTCACTTCTACACCACCCAAAAGGCACGATGCTTCAGCTCAACCAGAAGATGACAGGCCTTTCCATACACCATTCTATATGGTGACATTCCAAGCAGGGCCTTGTACGTGGTCTGATATGCCCAAAGTGCATCAATTGACCAATCGGACCAATCTTTCTGATCGGGTCTTATTGTCTTCTGAAGAATGAGTTGAATTTACCAGTTAGACACCTCAGCTTACCCATTAGTCTGTGGGTGATATGGGGTAGCAATGTGGTGATGAACCACATATTTCTTTAATAAAGCTCTAAAATGGGCATGAATAAAGTGATTTCCCCCATCTCTAATCAATGCATGGTGTAACATCCCAAAATCCAAGTTCCGAGTCATTTCAAGGTGATTCGGGCCCATTAGAACTTGAAAACCCGATTCTGGTTCAGTGTTGGTGTCAGCACCTTCTTAAATTGCCAAAAATGCATATTTTAAGTCAAATCCTACCCAATTGTTGTCTTCCTCTCGTCACAATCCTTCCAACGATGCTTGTTTCGCGTAAATTCGAGGTGCATAGCTCTAGTTATGGCCAAAAGTAGTCAACAAGGACCTAAATGTAAGGTGGACCCAACCCAAGTGGTAACTTAGGTATTTCACCCTCCTAAACCTATTTGCAACAACCTATGGTCCTATATAAGGATCGCTTTGAGTCATTGGGTCGTCACCTTTCTCTAAGCCTCTCAAATCAAGAGAGGAAGAGATAGGAAAAATCTTGAATTTTCCTTCTCAAAAATCAAAAAATTTTCTCACAGGGACACAAGTATGATTCTGAGTTTTGCCAGCTTCCCACTGCAAAATTCACAAAAAGTGGTGGTGATAAGAGGCAAAAAATGCCCTCAAACCCGTAATCCTATGATAGGCCCAAAATTGAGGATCCGACCCAAAGAACCTCAGATAAAGGAAGGTTTGGATATCCGACTTGCCTACATCCTAGAGAACCCCCTGCGTAGTTGGGACAGGTAGTCAAACCGACCTTCACACAAGCAAGTCGGGCACAGTCGGACCCGGAGGAACCTATCCGTTGGAGGTGCAGCGAAGAGTACAGCAGGCCTACACCACCAATAAATGCTAACACTGGCAGCAACCATTAATGGCCTGGCAGCATATCCGCCCAGAAAATCTTGCTGGAAGTGCAATCCGCTCAGGAGATCCTGCTAGGAGCTTGAGCCTAACCCTCTTAGAAGATATCATCAGAAGCGCCATCTCAGCACGATATATATATAGGTGGGAAGGCACACCTGCCCTCCCCCAAGTAATCCGAGAGAAATTGAGCGATTGCATACTCTGTGAACTCTAGTAAATTCTAGTGTATAGTAGAGAGTTTCATCCTCGCCCCAGATGTACACCTCTTAAGGTGGAACTGGGTAACCAACTCTTGTGCCCCCCTTGTGCGATTGCTCTGTCAGACTACCCATTCTAGGGAGTCCGATCACCCTTTGAGTCAGACCCTTCATCTCCATAAAGGAGCCGATCAAATTGGCACCGTATGTGAGAAGTGATAATCGGTTGATAATGCTCCCTATTCCTTGAGGTCCCCGCGATGGTGCCTACCACTCGCAACTCCTCCTACACCGAATCGAGGGGACACAGAATTGGGCCGAGTTGAGCATGTCGATGTCCAAGTGACGCCTTCAGCTGATCGAGCCAAATAAGGAGAAGCAGGGACCCCCTACTCCACCATCAGAGGACCACGAGTGCGTCCCCCTCCCTGAGCTACAGGTGAGGGAAGAGCAGTTCCGGGAAAAACTGGTGGCCCTCAGGGTGGAGGAAATCTCAGTCACTGAGAAACTCTTAGAGATAAGGCAAATCCAGGAGCTCAATCCTCCCCTACAAGGGGAGACCCGCCAACCTCTGAGGAGATCTCCAAGGCCCAACCCCCGGCTACCGGCAGCAGGGGATCAATCCCTAATATCTTCCGTCAGGTTACCTAGGCTATGAGGGGCATGCGCTCCTAGGCTTACGTCACCACCTACCCCTCTACCCGAGAGATTCAAGCAGCCTGTCATGGCCCCATATGATGGGATGGTGGACCCCAGTAGCTTTGTTGGAAGTTACCGCCAAATGATGCTGGTGCACGGCTGTCCCGACGGAGTACTGTGCAAAGTATTCTCGTCCTATCTATCCGACATGGCCCACTAGTGGTTCAACAAATTATCGGCTGAACAAATTGCCTGCTTCCAAGAACTGGTTGACAAGTCCTGCGGGTACTTCGTTGGACAGTAGAGGGTTAGTGATAACCCTGAGAGGCTATCCGAAATCCAACAGCAGTGAAACGAGCCCTTCCGATCATACCTAGACCGATCATACCAAGAACTGGTTGACAAGTTCTGCCGGTACTTCAAGTGCAAGCGGCCTCACGATGCCATTGCCATCCAATACTTCAAGTCAAGACTCCTGACCTAGAGGTCTTGGTACAACATCGATGACTTCCCGCCCAGAGGCATGGCAGAACTCTGGGACCAAAACGCGATGTTTGTGGAGCAGGATGACTCCTTTTGCTCCCGCAATTGACCCAGGGAGAGGCAGGCCCCAGGTGACTCTGCCTCCGCCTCCGTATGCAGAAATGGCCGCTTTAGTAAGCACAAGGCCAACTTCCCAGAGTGGAGGAGCAACCATTCCGGCAAAGGTCGAAACGATGGACCCCTTCAAGCTAGGTGAGAGTTTTTTAAAGAATACACTCCATTGGCCATGAACCAAGCAGATGTGCTGGCGAAAGTATGGTCTACAGACAAAGACTTGCTTCCCCCGCCTAAGCCGATGAAGAAGACCGACACTAGGCCTTACTGCAAGTACCACAAGGCTCGAGGGCACGCCACGAAGGACTACCGTGATCTACACAACCAAATAGAGTTTCAAATCTGGCATAAGAACCTGTCCTACTTTGTTAGGAGGAACGAAGGCCAGGATAAAAACAAAGGCCTCTCCGAGGGCCCTGAGGATTGCCATAAAGAGAGGCTCCAGTACCTCCATGGAGTCAATGTGTGGTGAGCATGTATTTCACGAGGGAAAAATCAGGGTTTTGGAGAACCCATCTCCATAGTTGCAAAGTATCGCTACCAGATAAATTTATAACTGAAACTCAAGGTGAGTCCCAAGTCGAACACAGGGAGGTGAACGTTTGATTTTGAAAATCGCTCTTCGACTTTATTTTTTTTTGTTATTTTTATCTTTTGAGATTTTTTTGGTATTTTATAAGATAGAATATCAAGTTGGATAGCTGTTATCTATTCTACTCTAATAGAATAAGAGAGAGAGAGAACATCAATATATTTATCTAAACAGAGTTTTCCAGATAGGAAAGTGGAAAACTACACTAAAAAGCAAATAAAAGATAGAAAGAGGTGAGAAGAATCCCCATTGACGGTCACTTGGTGGATGACTCACTTTGACAATGCCCTGGACAAAGATGGGGAGCAACTGGACGAAGAAGAACGGTGTAGGAGGGAGGAGAATGAGACAAGACGGCGTCGTGGTGAGGATCTTCTTCCGAAAGGTGGTGAGAGGACGACCATGAGATGCTCCATGAAAGGGGATGAGAAGCGGAAAAAATATTTGATTTTCTACTCTAGAGGAGCATCCCGGGCTTGAGACAAGCTCTCTCTAGAGCCTTGGAGGTGGTGAGGGAGAGAAAGGAAGAGATGAAGAAGAATGGAGGGGTGTAGGTCCTTTTATAGTGGAGGAGAGGAGGCAAAACAAGATCATGAGTCAACAACGACATTTAAAATCGTTGCTAAAGATCTGCCTCAAATGTCATTGAACATCCTCAGCCAACGTACACGCCCATATGCTCGCACACTGACGCTGATGCGCCCATAGCTATTGCGCTTCGTCGAAGGAGAGCCATTCGATTCGAATCGCATGGCTAAGGAGAGAACGTGGATCGCACCATCAGATCACGTCGCATCGACGCATATGATCGAGCATTTATCCGCATGTGATCACGTGCGCCCACGCTGCTGGCCATCTGTGCTGCCACGTGGAACCACCCACATCATCGATCGCTAATCATGCGGCTTAATTTGGCACTCGCGCCCGCACTGTTAATCACTTACACCCATGAGGATTCAACCATGCACCCACGTCTTGAGAACGTCGCTCGTTACCAACGTGCTGCCCTTGTGAACTATCACAAAGATCATCCAACACGGGACCGTTCGCAGCCATTGGAGAAGATACAACGGTTGTGAGCTCTTAGAGAGTGTATGTTGTTGGGAGAGAGGCAACATGGCTTCACAAGAGCCATTGGATGGACATCCAACAACGTAGATCTAGCAAGGGGAAGTGCCTTTAAGGAAGGGCAACTACTAAGGGTAGATTTGGGTAGCTAGTATGGCACCACGTGGCGCCATTCTGGTCGTCCATCTTTGCTTTGTAAATGACGCCACGAATATCAGATTGGATCGATTTTCACGTCGTTGGGTTGCAATCATCAATCTGAATCCATCCATGCAATTGGATTTGTTGTCTGAGGTTCGGATTGGCATCACCTTACCCCTTGGCCTTTGATCTTCCTCGAACTCTATAATGTGCTACGGGACCCGATCAAGACGATTTCAGAGGCGTTAGACTCCAATCGTCATCTTGATCAGATCCGTATGGTTGGATTGTCAATCTAAGGCCCTGAAATAAATCTCCTTCTCTCCTGGGCACAAGAGGATGCGAATTAACATAAAATTTATACAAATTATTCTAAATGCAAAATCATGCATGCTATGAAATATTTATAATATAGAATGCATCTCTAAGCTTAGGAACATGCATAAATAGGCATTTTATCCTAAATGGATGCATATACATCAAACCCCCATGCCTATATTTTTCTAGTCCCTAGCAAAATCCAACTAAATGCTATGTATAAAAATAGAATTAGGATTTGATTGCTTAAGGCATTAGTTGTTTATTAACAAAAGGAAATTTCAACTAAGATCCTAAACTATGAAGACTCAATAGTGCCCAGGTGCCTACCAAAATGCAGACTGCCCGAGTCATCGCCTTATTTTAAAAAAGGAAGATACATTTTTTTTCTATTTTTTCTTCTTTTATAATATTTTTTTGATTTTTGAGTTTAGAGTTTCAGGGTAGCTTTCTACGGTTACTCAACCTACCCAAGATTCAGAAAGAACTTCAAGTTCTAAGCACCTTGTGATAAGTGATTGACTTACTAGGTGGCCATTAAAATGAACTTCAGGTTCTACAACCTTAGCTGACCTAAAAATTTCTACCTCAAGGTTTATATTTTTGATCGGTAGCTTTCTCCCTACTTGTTCTACTTTTTTGTGAGGTCAACATAAGGGCGAACCCATTGTATATCTCCCTGATTTATTCTAATTCCCGCTTCTTCCCTAGATGTTTTGAGAATTATTTATGCATTTTTATGAGCTGGGCTCCAGATAACTGGCCAATGGGCTATTACCCACGGTAATTTGCTAGCCATACTCGTGCGGTGAAGTGTGAGTTATTTATTTTTATTTTTTTCTCCTTTTTCTATTTTTTCTTTTCTTTTTAAGCATCACTTTTTTTTTCTTTTTCTATATAGGTAGCTTCCCTAATCTAAGATTTACCTAAAGGTAGTAGATAGAGTATGGTCATGTAGTTAGGCTCTGGACAACCAACCAATGGGATGTTACCTACGACAACTTACCAGCCATACTATCCTAAAAAGTTCATTGGCTACCTAGTTTCCATAAAAATCGTCGAAAAGTGAGTCAATGCAAGTAGTGTGTAGATGCTTTAGACTTAGAGTCTCCTTAAATCAAAGGGTGAGTTGATAAGTCGCATACTTATCACCCTAATTTAGCTAAATTAAAATAAACTCAACTTAGCGAGGACTCAAGAAACAGGTCCACATTTTAGTGGACACATAGGTTGATTAAGTCCGAAGACTTGAAGAGTCTAAGTATTCAAGTCCTAAAGTATCATCTCCTAAAGTTAACAACTCTTAATGCCTAAGTTCTCTTCTCCTAATTCTATTTTTTTTGTCTTTTTGAATTTTTAATTTTTTTTTAGAAAAAAAAAGAAATTCCATGAAGCTAACAAAATAATCTCATGATTAAGTATCTACCCCCATGCCTAAAGGATGCAATGTCCTTATTGTAAAAAATAAAGACATGAAAAGGGCAGAGTAAACTGAATATCACCTGAGTTTCGTGAAAATCCGATCAGCTCCGCAGAGAACGTGGAATATACACATGCTAAGTTTATTGCCTTTAGCTAGGCATAATATACAAACAATGAAGAAATTAAGAATTCACAAGTGTAGGTTAAAATCATTATTAAAATATTTATCCTCAAACCCGCCAGAAGAAGATGTCCACAGATGTGGACCAGATTGTGGTGCAAACTCATACCCCAAGGTTGAGTGGTCTAAGGCTCTGGATGAAAATCACCCAAAATCGGAGATTGTTGTGCTTGCGGAGCCAGGCCTGTGGTTTTGTGGTGTGCAGCCCAACTCTAAAATGTCGGACAATGAGCAGATCTGGTTTAATAGGTTCGGATGTCCATTTAGAGTTCAACTCGAAAAAATAATCAATTATTCTGAGCTTGGGTTACACATCCTGAAAATCAAAAATGTCATAAGGGTCCTGGTAGAAGGTTGGTGGTTTCAAATGCAAAGGAACCCTTAGATCAAAAATTTTACTTCTCTCAAAATTAGCCTCTCAGATTTTCATTTCCACATTTCTACCCTCCAAAATCAAGGTTTCTAGGACCTCCAGATCTTTGTACACCCCATCTAAAATATTCAAGTTAAATAATTGTGGCTCAATCAGGATTAACTTGGGTCCAATAATTTCAAAAATATCATCATTCAGCTCTTTGGGGTGTGGTTGAGGAATGGGGCTACTAATTGAATCTTCTAGTAAATCAGGATTCGGATCCTCCAAGTTAGCCCTAATAGGATCACAATCTTCAATTATTAGGCTATCAAATGATTGATCAAGTTCCTTTGGCCCATTTATCTCACTAAAATCATTTTCGTTAGGATCAAGTGAGACTTCACCTAAAGATTCTTTACCCTCAGAATTAAAGAATTCTTGATCCTTATTTATATATGTCTCAAAATCGTCTATCATTTCATGGTCCATGGAGATATTTTTCTTCATTCCTTGGCTCGGGGATCTTGGGTGAGAAGATCAGTTCATCCTCAATGGGTTACTCTAGACCAACCTGGTCATCTCCAGTCTCAGAAAATGTGTCCCCCTTGACAGGCGCCTGAGCAGGTTTTGACATAGGCTCCCCTGAAGGGGGTTCATCCTGAGAATCATCTCAAGATTGAACTAAGGCAACCACTAATTTAATCCTCAATCTCGACAATTTCCCCAGCAAAAACTCACTCGGGCCCTTATCCTCGATATCTTGGAGCCAATTCAATAACGAACTATTCAGATCGTCAATCAATTGAATCAGGGGCTCCAATTCATCATTGTGAGGTGTTGGTTGGGTTTCTAGAGATCAAATGGTTTTCCTCAAATTGGCTAACACCCTATCTTGGACCTGGTTCACCTGAATCGAATGGTTCGGTTCAGGGTTGGGTGGGTTTGATTTAAATTTAGGGGAGTCAAAGAATTGAGGTTCTTGGGGTCCTCCCTGATAGTAGGTCGTTTTGGGTTGTACAAAGAGGGGTGGTGACCTATGTTCAGTATAATCCTGGGGAGGGTAAAAGTTATAATAATCATATCCTTTTTGATTGTAGATCGGGTTAGGTTGATCAACAAAGGGTGGAGATCTATAATCAGTGTAAGCATAAGAACGATAATAATCATAGTCTTGTTGTCCAAGGTTAGACCCTAGACATTAAGGTCCAGAATCATATCCCTAATCAAAGTTATCCCGAATAGGGGATGGGTAGTCATTAGTCAGGTCGAGATAGTAATCATCTTAGGGGTAAGTGGTGGTAGGAGGGTAGGATTGGAATTATGTGTAGGATGAGGAAGGATACATGATGAAGTAGGAGAAAAACAAAGGAGAGAAAGGTGCACTGCAGTACAATCAACCAAACTTGTCCTTTGGTGGGTAGCCTAAAGACCTACAGACTCCCAGGACCTATCTTGAGATGAAAGAAATGATTTGGTCTACTTCTATCCAGTCAATCCAACCAATTAGAGGGAGAGATTGGGGAAAAGGTTCTTCCTTTGGATTACGCCTCCAGTTCCTTTGATACCCCCCAACCGAGGTCATTTGATGCTACTCCCCTAGCTAGACATCAGATGGACTAGTAGAAGTAGATTAATAAAAAAAAATCTCAGTTGGAGTCCCAAAGAGCGAGTTAATCCTTAAGGCCAACATCTACTCAGTTTTAATTAGGCTTGGGATGATTGTGCTCTTGAAATGTGATGGGACCTTTAAATGGGTTGTGCTCTTAAAAATCATTTAATATGTGTGTGCATGTACAACCAATGATTTTCAAACAAGGTTTTGATGATGTGTCTTTTAGGGTTTAACCTTGTTTAGTAGCTTTTAGGGTTTAATCTTTAGGTTGGTTCAATCAAGTTTAGTAGAACACTCCAAGTTTTTGCAAGCACCGGTGTCGATATATTTCTTTAAAACTTAGAAATAATGTGGAGTGTCTGGTTAGTTCCTAAAAATTGAACCCTAAGCGGCAAGCTACTTGATGAATCAGTTTTAAATTGAGTGGTGCAGCCCAAATAGCTTAATCAATTGGCATGTTGCACCACTTAGTTAAGGCACACAAGAATGTTTAAGCTAATCAAATTTCTACTCACTTATTTATGTATTGAGTTAAGTGTACCAGGTTCACAGGTCAAAACCCGGGTTAAGTGGTAGAATCAAAGTGATTGTGCGCCTTACGATGAGAATTTGTAGGTGATAAGTGTATTTTTTAATTAAATTCCATAAGAGAAGAATATTTTTTTATTTTTTAATTTATGCAGGTGGGTGAGGTAAGTAAAGTGACAATCAAACAACCAAGACTAACCTAGGGTTTATGCAAGCACCTAAGTCGATTTGGGTTTGATTTATTAGTGTGGCGAAATGAAATCTAGGGTAGGGGTAGTGGGGATACACTTACAGAACCTTCATCCACACTTTTCTTTGATCTAACCACTCTAGCCCACCTCGGAAGAGTACCTGCAATCACAGTAAGATCAGAGAAAAAGTGAGATAAAAGTTAAGTAAGGCAGAAAAACGTAAGAAAAATCAAAGAGCGTTGCCTCCCCTGCAACCGTGCCAAAATGGTGAGCGTGTATTTCGCAAGGGAAAAATTAGGGTTTTGGAGAACCTATCGTCGTAGTAGCAAAATATCACTACCAGATAAATTTATAACAGAAACTCAAGGTGAGTCTTGGGTCGAACACCAGGAGGCAAACGTTTGATTTTGAAAACCACACTTTGACTTTACTTGTTTTTGTTGTTTTTATCTTTTGAGATTTTTTTGGTATTTTATAAGATAGAATATCAAGTTGGATAGTTGTTATCTAATCTACTCTAATAGAATGAGAGAGAGAACATTAATATATTTATCTAAACAGAGTTTATTACAGATAGTAAAGTGGAAAACTGCACTAGAAAGCAAATAAAAGATAGAGAGAGGTAAGAAGAATCCCCCTCGATGGTTGCTTGGAGGATGACTCGCTATGTCGACACCTCAGACAAAGGTGGGGAGGAGCTGGACAAAGAACAGTGTCAAAGGGAGGACAAGGCAAGACAACGTCGCAGCGAGGATCTTCTTCTGAAAGATGGTGAGAGGACGACCACGAGATGCTCCACAAAGGGGGATGAGAAGTGGGAAAAATTTTGATTTTCTACTCTAGAAAAGCATCTCGAGCTTCAAACAAGCTCTCTCTGGAGGCTTGGAGGTGGTGAAGGAGAGAAAGGAAGAGATGAAGAAGAATGGAGGGGTGTAAGTTTATGAGAGCCTCATCATAAACCCTAACTGGCACAATTTGATCTAAATAAGTGTGAAAAAGCTCCTACAAAACCTAAATAAAAGACTAACTCAGAGAATTCTGAATTGAAGAACAAAATAAGTCATGAGGGGTAAAACTGTAATTTTACCAACGCAGTACACAATCAAGGTGTTTAAGGGTCTAAACACAGGTCAAATGAGCTTAATAAGGAAAGAAGTGGGATGATCTGATCTGAAAAGGGTTATAGCAACTTCTAGGAATTAAATGACATTCTGTAACCCTAAAAACAAATCCACTTTAATTCACGAGGTTTTAGGCAGAGTAAAAATCAACTAAATCCTCTAAAAATCATGGGAAAATACTCCCTAGGGTTTAGAACCTTCTATTTGGCCTTTGCAACCTATTTTGACCTAATTTGAGAACCATGCCCAAATTGTAACCTAATTTAGGTTTTTACGTAAATTGACTGATCAAACGTGGGAAAACCTAAAATCAAACTACACCATTAAATTCCTTAGGCTCAAATTAGGTTGGTACAAAAATTTGGGCCTACGTGAAGACCATCTTGACCGACTTTACAAATTTGTCCTCTTGAATTACTTTTTAACCCTTATCTTTTCAAAACCTCGCATTTAACCCCTATCTTTCCCTTCGTTCTCTGTAGAACGGTCCTCCCTGCCACCCTGCGCAGGCACCATACCTCCGGCGACCTTACGCGGAGGATGGCGCCGCGCAGGGTAAGACAGCCGCTCTCAGGAACGAACGGGGGGTTCCCTGTGTCGTCCTCTGTCGCAGGGACCCTCCCCTGTGACCGGCGGTTGCCCATGCCTCTCGTGCGAACGGATGAAAGGCATGGGTCTCCATCTCTGACCATCTCTGGCGAGTCTCCCACGTCGCTGCCTCGAAACCCTCTCCTCGCCAACACCTTTATAAGGAACGGCAAGGGTTGCCGTCTCCTTCAAGCCTAATTTGACCGAGGATCCCTCCCCAATTTCATCTCCTTCGCCCACGGTCAAAACGCCTGCAGGCTCTGGTGGCCCTTTCCTCCTTTCGGCACTCTACTACCATACCTATAGCGGAGCCCACTCCACCTCGCCTCCCTGCGCTAGGCTGCACCAGTTGGCACCTTCCCGACCTCTTCCTCGCCGCCGTTACTCCCCTTTGGGCTCCTTCGCCTACGACG
Source organism: Thalassia testudinum (assembly GCA_037157565.1). NCBI lineage: Eukaryota > Viridiplantae > Streptophyta > Magnoliopsida > Alismatales > Hydrocharitaceae > Thalassia > Thalassia testudinum. The sequence goes on along the minus strand of JAZHRO010000035.1, from coordinate 51,024,992 downwards.
CTGGCAGGTATGCGTCGAGCGCCGCCTCCCTCCCTCTTTGTCAATTAGGTAGGTAAAAACTTTCCTCTCTCTCTCCCTGTTATTTCCCACTTCCTAATTTACTATTTCAATCCACCGACCACCACTGTCCATCACCACCTTCTCCATCTCTAGTTGCCCTCTGGCGAGGCGTACTTGCCACTCCATGCCTCCATCCACCTCGCCAGCTACCCCTTAAGCTCCACACCACCTCACTGACACCGAATCCACCCTCCATTCACCACCTAGCACCTCCAGATCACTCCCCGAACACACCCACTCTCACACACGCAGAGTGCCCTAGGCGCACGGCCAAAGGCACACTCACGTCTCGCCGACCCCCGCATCGCACTCGCCGCGCTCTAGCAAACCTCCCTGAACCTTTTTGACGTGGCTGCGAGGCCGTTTGCGTGTTTTAGGTTTCGCCCTCCTCGCCGCCATTGACGAGCAGCAGGAGCTGCTTGGCAGGAAGCCCCAGGTCTCTTCAGCTCCAGGCGTGAGCCCCAGGTGATGCGGAAGGGGGCCACGCACACATCCAGGACTTCACTTGGGGTCACAAGCTTCGGCTGCTGCCCCAATTGCATGAAGTTTTCTCCCGCAGGCACCCAAGATCGGAGGTGGGACTTTGGTCCCACCTCCGAAGTGTATGGGCGCACGCCCATACATAAATTGAAAAAGTGCGATCGGCTGGTTGCCTCCGATAGCACTGGGGTGAGGTCCCTCACCTACTCATCGGGTCTCATCTGTGACATGCCCACGCAGATCTGACCCGACCTGACTTCCCACTCCTATTCACTCCTCGCGCACCACCCACGTCGGTGTGCTTGGACCCGGGCACGCGACCCGACCCGATTACCCGACTCTGGGAGAGCTTACCAAAGAGAGATTCAGAGAGAGAGAGACGCGGGGTAGGGGTAGGGGTAGGTTTTGCGCCGACGTTTGTGTGTGCGTGCAGGAAGGAAGAAAGGACAAGAGGAGCAGTGGCCGGGACTTAGCAACATAGGGAAGAAGGAAGAAGGAAGGAAGGAGAAGAGAAGAGAAGAGGAAGCCAAGAGAAAAAGGAGAAGGAGAGGCTGATCAGATAAGGCGTCTGAGCTCTGAATCAGACGTCGGTGAAAAAGAAGAGGCAGCAGCAAGAAGAAGGAAGAAGAGAAAGAGACAGACTGCCGCACAGGAAACCAAAGAAGAAAAGAAGAGTGAAGAAGAAGAAGGGCCAGAGCAGAAGAAAGAAGAAAAAAAAGAAAGAGGAACCGTAGTTGCTGAGAAAAAGAAAGGAAGAAGAAGCAGAGAAGCCCTTTAGAGAAGAAAGAAAGGAAAGGAAAAGAAAAGAAAAGAAGAGAAGAAGAGCTTACCGCAGAGAAGAAGAAAGAAGAGAAGGAAAAGGGAAAAAGAAAGAAAGGAGCAATTTTTACTCTCTCTCTCTCTCTCTCTTAATTTTTGTAAAACATTATATATTGTGAATTTATATGCTTCTAGAATTATAGTTTGCTCCCTTAGTTCGACCTCGGGAAACTTTTTACTTCCGAGTAACAAATTGTATTAAACTGATAACCGTTTCTTTATGCTATACTACGACGAAACCCTAGAGCGAGATGAGTACCAATTTTTGGTGCCGTTGCCCCCCATTCTAGAAGCTATTAATTCACAATTTTGATTTCCTATTGACTAATCTCTTCTCTTTTGTTATGCAGGCATAGGAAACCAAGAGGAAAAAAAGCAGTCGCACAACAACCACACCAAGGACAGGTAATTTTCTATCCTCTCATTTAAACCCCTAAATTCTAAAGAGGAAAAAGAAAAAAAAAAGCAATGTCGGAATAACCTGTCTTTTATATGTAGTAAAACACCAAAGTTGCCTGTTTTCAGATTTCTACATACTTTATCTGTATATCCATTAAAGATAGGGCTAAAACCTTCTTGCTTGAGCCTTAATTACCCAATCTAGAGGCAACTAACTGGACCAATTAGAGTCAATATAAGATTCAAAGCTAGGGTTTTAGAGAAACACTTTCTAAGCAAGAATTGAGAATTCCCAAAAGAAGTGTGCCCAAGCCATTGTTTGAAAACACCTATTAAGAGAAACCCTAAGAAATTTGGCTCTTAAAAACACTTGAACCCTAAAAGACAAGACCTAATAAGCTCTCAAAGGAACTAGTAGGTGAAGTTGACCCCTTGGGTCAACCAACCTTGAACTTAGGTCACTCTCTGCACTCAAAAGGTTAAAGTTCAAGTGAAAACCTAAGCACCTTGATCCTAACTAAAAGTGGTAGACTTAAGAGGTCAAGGTCCCCATTCTGGTCTACCTGGAATCTCAGTGATAAGAGAGGTCAAGTGGGGGAAACCCTGTAACTCGTGGGGGCGCTCTACCGTGTAGGGGTCTTCGCGAGACTCACCCTCTCTGACTACCCAGGTAATTCTCAGGTGAACAACCTTTTGATCAAGGGGTCCATCCGCCCCGAACCTCTATAGTCACCCAGCATTTTGGGTGTCTTGATTGGGTCCAGCACCTGCTAAACTCATCCTCTCCATCAATGTGTGTTTGGTAGAAGGTCATTGAAACCTCCTTTAGAAATTCACTCTCCTCGAGGTCGAGCCTCGATGCCCTTGTTTGTGTAACCAACACCTCACATAGACCTCTCCTCCGATTCCGAACCCAACTCACCTTCTTCTTCCACAATGGCTCGACCAGTTGAGTAAGAGAACAATCTGGAGCACCAACTCCAGCGACTCAATGACCTCTTCCAGAACTTCATGCACCCACCGCAGCGTCCCATGATGCGAGATCATTATAATCCCGCTGCGGTGGCTATTGAGCCTCGAGTCAGAATCCCAACTGGAGGACCTAATTCTGAACTGAAGCCCAACATGATTCATGCCATACCTAAATTCCATGGGTTTAATTCTGAAGACCCCTTCCAACACATTAAATAGCTAAAGCATCTGGCCCAGACTTTCGGGTCAGATGCGCAAAATCGGGATATTCTCCTTATGAAGATGTTCTCCTTCTCCCTTATGGACAAGGCCGCCCATTGGTACCAAACACAGACCCGGCCAATCAACAATTGGGAGGAACTTCAGTCCGAGTTCTTGAAGTTCTTCCCCGCTGGTCGGACCAATGCCTTGCGCCATCAGATTACCCACTTCACGCAACAGACGAGAGAACCTCTTCATAAGGCATGGGATCGTTTTCAGGATCTCATGAGGAAGTGTCCCCATCACAGAGTTCCTAAATGGGAACAAGTCCAGTCTTTTTACCAGGGACTCCATGAGGATATTAGACTATTCGTCAATGCAACTTGCGCAGGGAATATCATGGGTCAACATGAGGACACCGTGTGGGAGATTCTCGAGAATATGTGCGAGAACTCCATCAATAATGACTCCATGGGATTATTCGACAGGACGAATACCCGCGCATCGACGAACCTTAGGGGAGCACATGAGATGCAGGGCCTGTCCGCATCAGTCGACCTAGAATTGATGGCCAGTCGATTGGACAAGGTCTCCATTATTGAGAAGAAGGTGGATGAGCTGACTCAACACTTGCAGCGAGCCACCTCTACTCATAATTCCTTTGCACAGCCTCCTTCCACACGGGAGACTATGCAAAACATCTTCCACCGACCTTCTCCTGGGGTGGACCCGTATCCACCCCCATCTGACTCTCGGATCAGAGGAACCTCTGACCCTTTCTATACTAGCCGGGGGAATTCCATTCCCCCATTTTCTGACTTTTCTGAGGCTCCTCAGACCTGCGAGGACCTCAACGCCATCCAGAATAATCCACTTTCCAATACCTACAATCCTGGATGGCAAAACCATCCCAACTTCCAGTGCGCAAGGAATTCCCAGAATCCAAGACCATCCTTTCAGCCCCGTCCACAAGCACCTCATCCTTACCAGCCGCCTTAGCCTCGGCCCAACCCTACTTATCCATCCGGGCCAAACCGAGACCAAATGTCCCTCATCCTTCAGACTCTGGCTGACATTCAAAGAATGAATGCGGCTATTCAAAAGCAATACAAGGACGAAATCACAGAGGTTCGAAACCAACTGGCCCAGTTGGCGAATTCTCGCCAACCAGGCACACTTCCTTCTCAACCTCTTCCTAATCCTAATAGCGAGCCGACCCAGCGACGCGTTATGAACCCACACCCGAGCCAAGCACATATGATTTATCAGGCCCCCTCTATTCCTTTACCTGACGGGATGGAGGCTTCAACTTCCCATGCAGGTTACCTGCAGCAGCAACCCATCCTACCAAACCCTAACCAAAACCAGGCAGGGCTGAATTCTGTAACCACCCGTAGTGGTAAGGAGACCCAGGATCCACCTTATCCAGACCACTCCAAGCCTGGTAGTGACCCAAACCCCAGGACAGTAATCCAAGACGTTCCTATCCCTATCCCAGATCAAAGACCTGGACCTATCCTAGAGGAACCAACCAAGGTTCCATTTCCCGAGGCATTGACCAAGGGAAAGAAGACAACCAAATCCGTGGCTCCTGAGGAGGACCTGGTCAAGCTCTTTGAGCAAGTCTAAATAAACATCCCCTTGATGGATGTGATTTGCCACGTATCGACTTACGCACAATTCTTGAAGAATGTGTGTACACCTCAGCGTAAGCCACGAACCAAGAGTGGGAGTCCAATTGTACTGTCAGAGCAAGCCAGCTCTGTAATCCTGAGCAAACTCCCACCTAAGGCAAAAGACCTAGACACTCCCCTGATTTCATGCAAGATAGGTGAAACCCAGTTCGACAGAGCATTGTTAGACTTAGGTGCTTCCATAAATTTGATACCCACATCCTTACTCAACCACCTAGAAGAATCTGAGTTAAAACCGACTGAGGTGACACTATAGTTAGCAGATCGATCTATAAAATCACCAAAAGGGATTCCTGAGGATGTTATTGTAAGGGTGCGGGATTTCTATTTCCCTGTAGACTTCATAGTCTTAGACATGGATGCACCTGAAAACCCAAGGGATACACCGATCATTCTGGGGAGACCTTTCTTGGCCATTGCTAGGGCCAACATTAGTTGTTAGGAGGGCCAAATAGAACCGAAATTTTCGAATCAAACCCTCAAAATTGATATCTTTAAGGCCCAACAAGGAATCAATTACGCTGTCGTTGAACAAATATGTGATATTAGAACTTTCGTTGATGAAACACAATTTGAGAATAACCTGATTATACCTCATCAACCACAAGAAGATCTTGAACTGCAATTAGAGGAGTCAGACCCTAATTCAAACAAACCCATAACTCCTATCCTTGAACCTCACACTCACCCTGAACCACCCGCTGCTACTGATAACCCCATTCTTGAACTCAAACCCCTTCCCGATCATTTGAAGTATGTCTTTTTGGGTTCTAATCAGACATTTCCTGTGATCATAAATTCCAAGCTCACTCCTGATCAGGAATCCCGTCTGATTGTTGTTCTCCAGCAACATCATAGAGCCATTGGTTGGACTCTCGATGACTTGACTGGAATAAGTCCCTCTTATTGCACACATCGTATCTATTCTGAAGAGGGCGCACGACCTTCCCGTGAGATGCAGAGACGTTTGAATCCCAATCTGCAGGAGGTCGTGAAAAAGGAGATCATTAAATGGTTAGATGCAGGGATCATCTACCCGATCTCCGACAGTCATTGGGTGAGTCCAATTCAGGTTGTGCCTAAAAAGGCAGGGCTCACCACCATTACGACTAAAATCAGAGAGGTTATACCTACCTGAATAGCCAACTTGTGGAGAGTTTGCATAGATTACCGAAGACTCAATTCCTCCATGAAGAAGGATCATTTCCCACTCCCATTCATTGATCAGATTCTCAAGAAGTTAGCGGGAAATAGATTCTTCTGCTTTCTTGATGGATACTCCGATTATAACCAAGTGGCGATTCATCCTGAGGACCAAGAGAAGACCACATTCACCTACCCCTTCGGGACATACGCGTTCCGAAGGATGCCTTTCGGTCTCTGCAATGCACCCGCGACTTTTCAGCGGTGCATGCTTGCCATATTCTGAGATATGGTAGGTGATTATCTAGAAGTCTTCATGGATGACTTCTCAGTTTTCGGGGCATCATTTGACGATTGCCTCCAGCACTTGGTTCATATACTCAGGCGTTGCATCTATGTAAATTTGGTTATTTCCTGGGAAAAGAGCCACTTTATGGTGCCTGAGGGGATCGTCCTAGGTCATCTAATTTCTAAGAAAGGCATCCAAGTGGATCGAGCCAAGGTTGATCTGATTTCTCGACTTCCTATGCCTAGCTCGATCAGGGACATCCGTTCTTTTCTGGGGCACGTCGGTTTTTACTGTCGCTTCATCCCTGATTTCTCGAAAATCGTGCGCCCCCTAACTACTCTTCTCTCCAAGGATGTACCCTTTGAGATCTCCAAGGAATGCACTCAAGCTTTTCAGAACCTTCGTGACTGAGTCACCCAGGCCCCGATCCTATAGTCCCCTGATTGGTCTCAACCCTTTGAGATCATGTGTGATGCATCTGATTTCGTTGTAGGAGTGGTTCTGGGGCAGAAAGTTGACGGGAAACCCGTGGTCATCTACTATGCTAGCAAGACTCTTGACGAGGCTCATCGTAACTATACAGTTACGAAGAAAGAGCTGCTAACTGTAGTATTTGCCCTCGAAAAATTCTGATCCTATCTCCTGGGTTCCCACGTCATCATCTACTCGGATCACATAGCTGTGAGGCATCTCCTTTCCAAGAAGGATGCGAAGCCTCGATTAATCCGATGGATCTTGCTGTTGCAAGAATTTGACCTCGAGATTCGTGACAAGGTAGGAAGATAGAACGTGGTAGCTGACCATTTGTCTCGCCTTCCTTCTGAGATCATCAACCCCTCTGGACCCATCATGGAGCATTTTCCGGATGAGCACTTATTGACTATTGGTACTAGACTTCCATGGTTTGCTAATATAGTAAACTACTTGGCATCTCATCAGATTCCGTTTGATTGGCCAAAGGCCAAGAAAGACAAGTTACGCTCTGATACCAAGTTTTACATCTAGGAAGACCCGTACCTCTTCCGCATAGGTGCTGACCAAATCATCCGGCGATGTGTCCCGGAGGGCAAAATCAATGATATTCTCTCCTTCTACCATGACCAAGCATGCAGTGGCCACTTCTCTAGGCACAAAACCGCATCAAAAATCCTCCAGTGTGGCTTTTATTGGCCCACTTTATTCAAAGACGCATACAATAACTGCAAGGCATGCAGTCGTTGCCAAACCTTGGGCAACATGAGCCATCGTGACATGATGCCTTTGCAGCCGATTCTCGTATGTGAAATCTTCGACATTTGAGGGATTGATTTTATGGGCCTCTTTCCTGTTTCGGATGGCTTCGAGTACATTCTGCTGGCTGTGGACTACGTGTCCAAATGGATCGAAGCCATACCAACCAGAACCTGTGATCATAAAATCGTTATCAAATTCATTCATCACAATATCTTCTCACAGTTCGGGATTCCTCGTGTAATCATCTCTGATGGAGGGACCCATTTCACCAATGCTCAGTTCAAGTCACTGATGACCAAATACCGGGTGTCTCACCAAATCTCTACTCCTTACCACCCCCAGACTAATGGTTTAGCTGAGCTATCAAATCGGGAGATCAATAAAATCCTGCTGGTCACTGTTCAGCTTGACAGGAAGGATTGGTCGTCCTGACTTCCGGAAGCTTTATGGGCTTATAGGACCACCCACAAAACCCAATTAGGCATGTCTCCTTTTAGACTGGTGTACAGGAAGGCGTGTCACCTTCCCATCGAACTGGAGCACAAAGCCTATTGGGCAGTACGAAGCTGTAATTTAGATCTTTCTAAGGCTAGAACCCACAAAAAGCTTCAGATAAGCGAGATCGATGAATTACAACTTGATGCATACGAGAACTTGCGAATCTACAAAGAGCGGGTTAAAGCCTTCCATGACAAGAACATATCTAGAAAGATCTTTCATCCTGGTCAGAAGGTCCTACTCTTCGATGCCCGACTCAAACTCTTCCCTGGGAAACTGCGATCCAAGTGGGTCGAACCATAGTTTGTCCGACAAGTTTTTGGAAATGGAGCCGTCGAAATCAGTCCTCTCAGCCATGATTTCAAACCTTTCATCGTGAATGGTCAAAGACTCAAACCGTTCATCGATGTAACCTCTACAGATTTGGTTGAGTCATCATTTATCCTCCATTTTCCTTGAGCATATTGCGCCCAGCCGATGGCGTAAAACTCAGCGCTCAATGGGAGGCAACCCGTCATTCTTTTTGGAAAAACCCGAAACCTTTTCTGACACCTTTTCGCACTTAAGGTTCATCCTTTAGGACAGCCGACTCCACCTCAGGTGCTTGCATCTGAGATTAAAAATCGTCTGCAACAGTCACCCCGACCCATCCACACACCAAAATACCTATCCTAATGCATGAACCAAGCTAAATAAAAAAAAAGCCCTCTCAAGTTACAATGAGGACATTGCAAATCTTAGGCATGGGAGGGTATGAAAGTGCAAAACTCACAAGAAAAGGTTTTAAACAAAAAAATTCACATATACCAAAAACACTATAAAAAAATGAGAGGAGGGAGGAAATTTTTGTGGACTTTACAAAGGAGGAGGAGAAAAAGAACAAAATGATAAAAAGGAGCACAAAATGAAAGAAAAGAGATAGTCATTAGTAAGAAATTAAGGAATTAACTTAAGTTCTAGATCACATTCAGGAAAAGAAGTGGAAAGTGCACAGTAAGATTAGTAAGAATGCAAACTTAGGCATTCTTGGATAGACTCTTAGTACCCATTAAGATCTAGATATTCCTCAAGAGGTTGAGGAAAATGAAAAGCTTAAGTATTAGGTCCAAGGCTTAGGGAGTATTTGGCCTCGTTAACTAACTTTTGGTTTACAGGACTCAGTAACCTAAGCACCCAAATTTCACACACAGTCCGGTTCAGTAAGCATAAAATATCAAAATCACGCAGAAGCATTTCAAAAATTCTGAAAATGTCACCTAGAGTAGAAGCGGTCGATCAACACAAGTTGATTTGGACGAGTTCCTAGCGCGGAGAGGTGGGAAATTCCCCTCGAAGATGCATAACAAAATATCATCTCCTCGGTGCTTGTCTCTTAGGATATTCACATATCCTACTGTGGGCATGTAAGCACTCTGCTGATTCAGATTCCATGGATGGCATTATCACGAAGTGTCAATTGCCAGGGTCTGAATTCGGCCACGGAACACCATGGACGAGATTATCTCAAAATCTCGAAAGCCAGGGTTCTGGGGATTCCCATGGGTGATGCTATCTCGAAGCATCGACTACCAGGAACCCTTGAGGATTGATGATGGGGACAAGGAATCTGATACAGACCGTGTTAAGAAGCCAATCCTAAGCTAGAATTAAAAAGAAAAAGAGAGAGAAAACTCTCCAAACATATAAATCTTCTACCTCTCTCTCTTACAAAACGCACTGCGAATTGAACCAAGGATAAAATTATCCCAAGCACGGGTGCTTTAACCACGAAGTCCAATAAACCTCAGGTTAGACCCTGTAGGCCTTAAAAACCTTTACTAAGGACTGAGGCTAAAGCTAGATAGATCTAGATCTTGGTTGGTACTAGAGTACCTTTTAGGGCTATGGTTACCATTCTGACCTAATCAAGGTTACAAGAGAAAAAGCACTTATCTAAACTCAATAAGAAATTCATGGTCTAGAACAAAGGTTAAAACCTTAAAATTTTTGCTAAGGGACTAGCAAAAGCTAGGCATGGGGGTATGATGAGAGCCTCATCATAAACCCTAACTAGCACAATTTGATCTAAATAAGTGTGAAAAAGCTCCTACAAAATCTAAAGAAAAGCCTAATTCAGAGAATTCTGAATTGAAGAATAAAATAAGTCATGAGAGGTAAAACTGTAATTTTACCAACACAATACACAATCAGGGTGTTTAAGGGTCTAAACACAGGTCAAATGAGCTTAATAAGGAAAGAAGTGGGATGATCTGATCTAAAAAGGGTTATAGCAACTTCTAGGAATTAAATGACATTCTGTAACCCTAAAAATAAACCTACTTTAATTCACGAGGTTCTAGGTAGGGTAAAAATCAACTAAATCCTCTAAAAATCATGGAAAAATACTCCCTAGGGTTTAGAACCTTTAATTTGGCCTTTGCAACCTATTTTGACCTAATTTGAGAACCATGCCCAAATTTTAACCTAATTTAGGTTTTTACGTAAATTGATCGATCAAACGTGGGCAAACCTAAAATCAAACTACACCATTAAATTCCTTAGGTTCAAATTTGGTTGGTACAAAAATTTGGGCCTAAGTGAATACCATCTTGATCGACTTTACAAATTGGTCCTCTTGAATTACTTTTTGACCCTTATCTTTTCGAAACCTTACATTTAGCCCCCTATCTTTCCCTTCGTTCTTTGAAGAATGATCCTCCCTGCCACCCTGTGCAAGCATTATACCTCTGGCGACCTTGCACGGAGGATGGCGCCACGCAGGGTAAGGCAGCCGCTCTCAGGAATGAACGGGGGGTTCCCTATGTCGTCCTCTATCGCAGGGACCCTCCCCTGTGACCGGCTGCTGCCCATGCCTCTCGTGCGAACGCACGAAAGGCATGGGTCTCCATCTCGATCATCTTCGATGAGTCTCCCACATCGCTGCCTCGAAACCCTCTCCTCACCAACACCTTTATAAGGAGCGGCAGGGGCTGCCGTCTCCTTCAAGCCTGATTTGACCGAGGATCCCTCCCCAATTTCATCTCCTTCGCCCACGGTCAAAATGCCCGCAGGCTCCGGTGGCCCTTTCCTCCTTTCGTCGCTCTGCTCCCATACCTGCAGCAGAGCCCACTCCAACTCATCTTCCCGCGCCAGGCCGCACTAGCTGGTGCCTTCCCGACCTCTTCCTTACCGCTGTTACTCCCCTCTGGGCTCCTTCTTCCACAGCGCCGGCAGGTATGCGTCGAGTGCCGCCTCCCTCTTCGTCAATTAGGTAGGTAAAAACTTTCTTCTCTCTCTCCCTATTATTTCCCCTTTCCTAATTTACTATTTCAATCCATCGACCACCACTGTCCATCACCACCTTCTCCATCTCCGACTACCCTCCGGTAAGGCGTACTCACCACTCCACTCCTCCATCCGCCTCACCAGCTACCCCTTAAGCTCCACGCCACCTCACTGACACCGAATCCACCCTCCATTCACCACCTAGCACCTCCAGATCACTCCCCGAACACACCCACTCTCAACACGCAGAGTGCCCTAGGCGCACGACCACAGGCACTCTCGCGTCTCGCCGACCCCCACGCCGCACTCGCCGCGCTCTGGCAAACCTCCCTGAACCTTTTTGACGTGGCCGCGAGGCCATTTGCATGTTTCAAGTTTCGCCCTCCTCGCCGCCATTGACGAGCAGCAGGAGCTGCTTGGCAGGAAGCCCCAGGTCTCTTTAGTTCCAGGCGTGAGCCCCAGGCAATGCGGAAGGGGGCCGCGCACACATCTAGGACTTCACTTGGGGTCACAGGCTTCGGCTGCTGCCCCAATTGCGCGAAGTTTTCTCCCGCAGGTGCCCGAGATAGGAGGTGGGACTTTAGTCCCACCTCGGAAGTGTATGGGCGCATGCCCATACATAAATTGAAAAAGTGCGATCGGCTGGTTGCCTCCGATAGCACTGGGGTGAGGTCCCTCACCTACTCACCGGGTCTCATCTGCGACATGCCCACGCGGATCTAACCAGACCCGACTTCCCACTCCTGTGCACTCCTCACGCACCACCCACGCCAGTGCGCCTGGACCCGGGCACGCAACCTGACTCGATTACCCGGCTCTGAGAGAGTAGTGGCCAGGACTTAGCAGCACAAGGAAGAAGGAAGAAGGAAGGAAGAGAAGAGAAGAGGAAGCCAAGAGAAAAAGGAGGAGAGGCTGATCAGATAAGTCATCTGAGCTCTGAATAAGACATCGGTGAAAAAGAAGAGGCAGCAGCAAGAAGAAGGAAGAGGAGAAAGAGATAGGCTGCCGCACAGGAAACCAAAGAAGAAAAGAAGAGTGAAGAAGAAGGGCCAGAGCAGAAGAAAGAAGAAGAAAAAGAAAGAGGAACCGTAGCTGCTGAGAAAAAGAAAGGAAGAAGAAGCAGAGAAGCCCTTCAGAGAAGAAAGGAAAGGAAAAGAAAAGAAAAGAAGAGAAGAAGAGCTTCCCGCAGAGAAGAAGAAAGAAGAGAAGGAAAAGGGAAAAAGAAAGAAAGGAGCAATTTTTACTCTCTTTCTCTCTCTCTCTCTCTTTCTTAATTTTTGTAAAACATTATATATTGTGAATTTATATGCTTCTGGAATTATAGTTTGCTCCCTGAGTTCGACCTCGAGAAACTTTTTATTTCCGAGTAACAAATTGTATTAAGCTGGTAACCGTTTCTTTATACTATACTAGGACGAAACCCTAGAGCGAGATAACAAGTACCATAGGTCCTTTTATAGTGGAGGAGAGGAGGCAAAACAAGATTGATTGCACAGCAATCGTAGGTCTTAATTGACCTAAATTACGCTAGGACTTAGCATAAGTTAGGATAATTCATGCATGCAAAAGTATTACTTGCATCTTTACTGCTTTCTTTTAGCTATGCATAAAATAATGCTATAATATACTGATTAGGTGCATTATGTCAATTATAGGTAATGAGCTGATCAGAAGGTAGATCTGAAGCTGGATCTAAAGCTGGATTAGAAGAATAAAGGATAATTGGTGTTGCAGCAAAGTTGGAGCAGAAGACCTAGAATATGATGCAGTAGACAATAATGTAAGGGGTTGAGGTATGCTATTCTATTTAAGTAAGAATAAAGCAATAAAATATGAAGAACTTAGGACCTTCCTAGTCCTAGGATAGCCTAGAAGCTTATGCAAGCCTTAGCCACCCTTAGATTAGGTCACCACACCCTACAAAACCTTAAAACCCTAATTCCAACCTCTATCTAGACATCCAGAAGAGTTATAGGACGTCCAGAACCCTTAGCCAACTCCTGCACACGTTAAACCCACTTCTGCAGTATTATTGCACAACACATACCCCAGGTAGCAGCCATTCCCGTCTCAGCAGCAGCAACCCCGATCTATATACCAACCGCTGCACCAAGCTGCCAGTCAACCTCCAAAGTGGGCTGACCCTCTAGAGGCACTGAACGAGGAGCTGTAAGAATCGATGAGGAAGTCTACGCAGGATAGCTTGCAGATAATGAAGGCGATGGCTGACCAGATACAGACTATACAGAACACGCAAAACCAACTGTTGCAGGAGCATAGGACTCAGGGAACCTTGCCCTCCCAACCCGTCTCGAACCCCCGGTATGTGCAGAACCAAGGCACCCCGCCTAGGTTTTAGGCATCACAGGGACAGGCACACGCAATATTACAAGCACCCCCAGCACCACCTGGTTATGCTCAAGGCCAGTCGCCTTTGATGCAGAACCCCGCATACTTTGCCCCTTCCGCTCCCCCACCACCTCATGGATAGCAAGCCGATGCAAATGCTATCTCATTGAGGAGTGGAAGGAAGACATTTGACCCACCACATAGGCAGGTGGGTCCTAATTTTTTCACCCTTTACCGCAGGAGGGTGTTTGCACCTCAAAACACGCCTGTAATAACGCCTTCTTGTGCTATTTTCTAGCATTAACATTGCATAATAGGATCCTGTAATCGCATTTGTAAAAACACTTGCATGCATGCATTTAATCAAGAGAGGAAGAGGAGTGAAACAATCGCCTGCATAGTTACATTTTTCTTCAAGTGCCTCCTTGCAAAATCACCCTCTTTTTATTTTTCCTCTTGATTTCTTCTTTTCTCTCCTTCCCGCGGCTGCATCCTTCCCGCGGCTGCACTCTTCCCGCAGCTGCATGCAGCAGCCACGCAGCACTTCTTCCCGTCACGTCTCCCTGCCAACGCCGCTCCCTATAGCTGCAACTCGCACACCCTCTCCCTGCTGCAGCCGGCACGCCACTCTCCCCTCCTCTATAAGTAGCTGCAGCTTCATCCTCGCGACGCAGCTGCTGCAAAAAAAAACCCGCAGCCATCTTCTCCACCGCTTTCCCCTCCCATACGTCGGCCCTCCGTCGAGGAGGCACCCGGCGAGCAGGAGAACCCACTGTGGTGCACACCACCACAGTGGGAGCACCACCGCCCAGCTCTTCGACGAGCCGGTGGGCGTGGTGCATTCCCTCGCTTCGTTTTTTCTCTTTAACGCCATTGCCGCCGCTCCAAGCTTCGAAGCTTGAAGCCACGGCAGCAGCAGCCCAGCAGCAGCAGCAGCAGGTCCTCCCGCCCCTCCGCGACCGTCCCCGCAGTCGCTCACCGCCTCCGCGCGCGTCTGCAGGGCATTCCCCGCCTCCGTCTCCGTTCTGTGAGCCTCGCAGTTGCACCTGTAGCCGTCCGCCGCGCGCACTGCAGCGGCCGGCTACGGCCTCGCGCAGCCCCCTGCCCTCCTCCGCGACCCTCCGCGACCACCTGCAGACCTCCTCCACGCTCGCTCCTCCACGCCTTCCCCCGCCCGTCACCTTCGCGCAGGCCTGCAGAACCCTACGTGAAGGCGCGCCCGCACCCGCCGTCTTCAGACGTCCGCCTCCGCCTTCAGACGACGCGGCGTCAGACGTCCGCCGCCGCAAGCAGACGTCTTAACTCGCTGCCATCGTCCGCGCTCTCGATCTCTCCAGCCCGCTCTCTCTCTGCTGATCTCTCTCTCCCGCTCTCTCTCTCTCACGTATTCTCTCTCTCTCCCGCTCTCTCTCTCTCTCTCTCTGTTTTTTTACTCACAGCAACACACACACACATTCACCGACGCACACACACCTATACCAACACATACACACACACTCACACACTTATAGTAACATATATATACTTATATACATCTATATATAATATATACATACATATATATATATATATACTTATATACATAGTAATATCTATAGTTATGTATACATACATATATATATAATATATATACATATATATATAATATATATATATCTACTTATATATATCTATATACTTATACATATACTTATATATATATACATATATACTTATATACATATATATATATACATATCTATATACTTATATATATACACACATATATATATATATCTAGATACATATATACTTATATACATATATATATATACATCTATATAGTATTATATATATATACTTATATACATATATACATAGCTATATACATATATACATACATATATATATATACATATACACTTATATATATATATAATACATATATATCTATATATATCTATACATATATACTTATACATTTATATACATATAGATATATTTACTCATATACATACATATGTACATATATTTTCACGTTATTTACTATACGCTGTATCGCGGGAATATCTGCACCAGTTGCTGATATTCCCTAATACACGCGTACAAAAAAAGCGTGGTCCCATACATCATCCATCCTCCATCCACACTCCACGCGGCACCTAGTTGTGTTGGTTGCGTCTCTTTAGACGTCGACTGACTCGACATAGTGCTACACTCCATCGCTACCTCCACCCCCACCCCTTTATATATATACTACATATATATATATATATATACATACTATATTTACTTTCTGTCTATTTGCTTTTCTGTTAGTAAAAAGATAAAAAAAATACATAAAAAAGAAAAGATAATCTTTGACTTGCAGGTACCCCGTCTTGCGAGTAGCAAGGCGTGTTTTGGAACTCTGTTTTGGCTAAAAGCCAAGGACACAATTTTGAGGGTGTGCCTCAAGAACAAGGATTACCAGAAAAAAACCTAAATAAGAAAAGTACCAAAAACACAATAAACGAACGGAAGAGACGCGTTTTAAGGAAAACGTAGAAACTCGACTTTAACCCCACTTCCCTGTGTTCGACCCTGGGCCTAAAAGTGACAAGATAAAATCAATTAGGCCAGGTTAAAAATTTTGTAAAGAGATGGTTAGGTCTGAATTAGGTTAACCACTATACATATTTTAACGATAAAAACATCATATTAACAACCTATCCAGGCCGACCCATCATGACTTTTCTGGCGCCGTTGCCGGGGAGGTGCGCTTTCGAGTAAGTTTCTATCCAATTCCTTTAAATTTGTCTCTTCTCTCTTCACGGGTATTGTTGTTTTTGGTGTGCAGGTGAACCTGGTGGAAGGAGAAGAAGGCTGACGAAGTCGAGGACGTGAGCAGATCCAAGGCGGGAACGAGAGCGTGAAGACGTCGACATCGCATTGGAGCTTCGCACACGTTGCCGAACAAGTAGGTTTTCTTTTCTCATCAAATTAGGGTTAACTTGTCACCACAATAAAAAAAAAAAAAAAAATTTAAAACTAAAAACTAGAAAAACTTCTTGGGATTTCTTGAGGGCAAGTGGATTAAAATTAACTTGATTGATTGGTTGTCTTCACTCCCACTGCCCCGGGATTTCCCGCCTTACTTCGCATAGCGAAAATCCGAGAATCTTGATTCTTAGATTTTTCGCTGTGGGAAATATTCTTTGAGGCAAAGAAAAAGATTGCTTGTATCCCTCTTTTGCCTCACTTATCTTTAATTCAGGATCACATTTTTGGTGGGGAGACTTGGAATTGAGTTGATTCCAACCCCACCACGACTTTTCAAACTTGCCTGTGATTCGATCCTGAATACTTCAACCCCAACAATTTTATTTTCTTTATCTTTTGGTTGAAGCCTTGTGTGTGGAAATCATTTCTGGTGATTGGGAGTACTTGAATTGAAGTGCTTTGGCTCCCTGTCACATTGATATAAAACTGATTCATGCATCCACACTTAGAAATCTCCATTTAGGGTAGCCCATTGCATTTTAGCATGCATTAACTAACTGATAATTGAAGAAGGGTTTCTTGGGTTTTAGAAGGAAAACCTGTATTTTTGCAAAAACCCGGAGATTGGTTGAATTGGTAATTCAGCAAAACCCTAAAATTCATACTACTTAAGGCTGAACTCTAAAAGCCATTCGCCAATAAAAACTTCAATTCGGGGAGATTTCCCCGTTGCATGCTTGTTCTTACACACTCTTAAAATCAATCACTTGGGCATTACCCGTAAACAACGCCCTTCACATTCCAAAAGCACTTGACCCTAAGCCTCTAATTAAAACTGGTAGTAACTTGACCCTTACTATGGATTGGAGGTCTAACTACCTGTGTGCAGCGACTACGTGCTGGTGAGAGTTCCCGCGTGCTATCGGGTGTCTAAGACTGGGGCAAACGACCTTTCAATCTGGCCCGATGGTTCCGCGGTGCTCGCATTCGGTTCCGTAGTTCGTGATAGTAGGTAACTTAGATCTTTAGGTCTAAGGGCACACTGTAGAGGTTAGGAACTTGACTATATTGATTTGTAATCAAGTGTACCTTTGCGGCGTCATTTCTCTCATCACTTTTCCCCTCTTATCCCCCCCAATTCTTCCTACGTAGTGCATGTTTTGGAGGAGGCCACAAAACCCTAAACTGTTTGAATTGACTGCTAAATCTAAAAAAAGAGCCGAATCATCCTCCTCCTCCACAAACATGGCACACACCCCCACCTCACCACTTCGTCACAATTTCAATTCTTTCAACACCAGGCTTATCCCGAGAAACCCTGCAAGACCTTCCTTATCGAGTGTCGCGCCAAGCGACTCGGTAAGTCATGTGGAATTGGCTTCTGCGAGCCAGTATTTCAACACGGAGGACCAAGCCTCCGTGTACTCGGACACATATGCGGACACGTCTTCTGGCATAGAAGATTCCTGCACCCTGGGGAACAACCCGTTTTCTGCCACGTATAACCCAGGGTGGCACGATCATCCAAATTTCGCATGGTCTAACAACCTGCAGCGCCAAAACCCCGCTGGTGGACCAAGGCGATCGTCCGCACCCGTCATCCCAAGGGCCCAATCTAATCCTATGGCAAATCCGCCATTAGGCCCTTGCGTACAGAAAACCAAACACGCATCAAAACCTCTTGATAAATTGATGCGAATGATGACGGAAATGTCAAAGCGCCATAAAGAGAACATGACCTCTCTTCAGCATTTGGCGCAGCAGAATGCTAAGATCAGTCAACTAAGCATGGCGACTCGATCTCAGGGCACTTTTCCTGCCCAACCTGTTCCAAACCCGCAAAACTTTGTACCCTATGGCCCGCAACCACAGGTACAACCTTCTCAGGAACAGGTTCATCAAATTATGCAAGCTCCGAGTATTCCTCCGGGATTTCAGGTTAATCCCGCTGCAGCATCGCACTCTCATGCTGATAGCGATTACATCAAGGATGACACGTCTGACGAGGACATGACTGTCAGTACGTGTATCGAACTTATTGGAGCCAATTCAGACTGCTGCAAATTACCTGATGACTGCCTGACCTATACAAACTGTGACGTTCCCCAATCCCTCCCTATTCCTGTATCATCTCCTGACCAGACTTCTGACGAGGTTTTCTCCGCTTCCCATACCTCGTGGTCTGAGTCATCGCCGGGCTGCTCACCGCCGGTCCACACTATGGAAGACCGGATTGCCCTTTCTTTCCCTCTAAATCAGGCGGATTTGCAAATCCACACTGGGACCTTGAGCCCACATCTTACTCATCGGAGCTATACCCTTTTGGACCCATCTATCCAAAAAGCCCCCCTTCTTGGCCAATCTAAGGGCCAACTTCCTCTTCCTGATCTGTTTTCTGATCCGCCTGGGACACTCTCGTCCCAGAAAATGCCAAATCTCTCACCATCCACCATTACTTTTCACGCCTCTATCGCGATTACTTCGCTTTTCTCTTCACCACCCACCATCCACCCACCCTTCCACCCTGATTTATACCCTGAACCTCAGCTCCTGTTACCCGATCTGTCGTCCGTTCTCTGCCTTTCCCTGCATGCATATGAGGACATAGCATTGTTTGGCATGGGGGGGTGGATAGGCATCCATAGGATCCGGGTATTTTATGGTATCAGACAATTACCACCTATTTATAAATATGCAAGAAAAAGAAAAAGAAAAAGAAAAAAAAAAGAAAAAAAAAATATATATATATTAATAATAAATGGTGTTTAGTAATGATTTGAAAGCTGAAACAAAAAAATTCAATAAGTGTTTATGGATATTCAACCTCTGTTTTGAAGAATTTCCAGGCCACAGAAGCTTGATTCGCTCAGGCTCGGCTTAATTCACTTAAAGTATTGACGAAATAGATCAAAATCTCTCTTAACTAAGGACGTATTCTTGTACCTGAGACACCAGTACAGGATCCGTTGGTTTGCTTTTTCTTGAGAGCTTAAGTAAATTTGGTTCACACTACACATATCAGGAAAGACCAGGTGAACATAAGATCCAACCCTAGTGTTCATTAGGGAAGGTGGAGTCCTTACCTGTGCATGCAGGTAGACTTTTTATCCCAGCATTTAGTCTTGTGTTTAGGAGTGACTCTTTCCACCAAAAAGAAACTCTCCCACCAAAAAGAAAAATAAGTGTGCTCCTTCAAAATGTGTTGTAAGAGATATACTGACACGTGTTTCAAAAAAAAAAAAAGAGTTGTTAAGAAAAAAAAAAAGAAAAAAAAGAAAAAAGAAAAGAAAAAAAAAAAGATGTTTTAAAAGAGTCAGTATATCTCATAAATGTCTGTATACTTTGTTTTTCGGTGAGCCAAAAAAAAAAAAATCAGAAAATAGGAGTTGAGTTTTCCGTAATCATCTTAAGGGTCAATCCGAAAACACGAGCTAAAACTGGGACCAACCTGTACTTAAAAATTCGTGAAACCCTGGGAGTGAGTCTTAAGGTTCATCTGGTCAGTCTTGATCCTTCACTATGCACAAACCATAACCTCTTGAGCTCTCGAGTATGGCAAAAACCTCCTGGGTCCTGGAAATTGTACTTAAGGTTTAAATATCAAGAGTCCTGGTTAGTTGAGAGATGATCTATGTCATGTGAGACTTAAAGTACTGGTAGTCTTCTTTACAATTGGTTCTCACAATATTCCATAGTAAACACAGCTGTATCACCTCAGAAGAAAATCTTCAGCTTAAGATCATTTCTAAATACTATTTTGCTAGGGACTAGCAAAAGATAGGCATGGGGGTATATGTTTGCACCTCAAAACACGCCTGTAATAATGCCTTCTTGTGCTATTTTCTAGCATTAACATTGCATAATAGGATCCTGTAATCGCATTTGTAAAAACACTTGCATGCATGCATTTAATCAAGAGAGGAAGAGGAGTGAAACAATCGCCTGCATAGTTACATTTTTCTTCAAGTGCCTCCTTGCAAAATCACCCTCTTTTTATTTTTCCTCTTGATTTCTTCTTTTCTCTCCTTCCCGCGGCTGCATCCTTCCCGTGGCTGCACTCTTCCCGCAGCTGCATGCAGCAGCCACGCAGCACTTCTTCCCGTCACGTCTCCCTGCCAACGCCGCTCCCTATAGCTGCAACTCGCACACCCTCTCCCTGCTGCAGCCGGCACGCCACTCTCCCCTCCTCTATAAGTAGCTGCAGCTTCATCCTCGCGACGCAGCTACTGCAAAAAAAAACCCGCAGCCATCTTCTCCACCGCTTTCCCCTCCCATACGTCGGCCCTCCGTCGAGGAGGCACCCGGCGAGCAGGAGAACCCACTGTGGTGCACACCAACACAATGGGAGCACCACCGCCCAGCTCTTCGACGAGCCGGTGGGCGTGGTGCATTCCCTCGCTTCGTTTTTTCTCTTTAACGCCATTGCCGCCGCTCCAAGCTTCGAAGCTTGAAGCCACGGCAGCAGCAGCCCAGCAGCAGCAACAGCAGGTCCTCCCGCCCCTCCGCGACCGTCCCCGCAGTCGCTCACCGCCTCCGCGCGCGTCTGCAGGGCGTTCCCCGCCTCCGTCTCCGTTCTGTCCGCCTCGCAATTGCACCTGTAGCCGTCCGCCGCGCGCACTGCAGCGGCCGGCTACGGCCTCGCGCAGCCCCCTGCCCTCCTCCGCGACCCTCCGCGACCACCTGCAGACCTCCTCCACGCTCGCTCCTCCACGCCTTCCCCCGCCCGTCGCCTTCGCGCAGGCCTGCAGAACCCTACGCGAAGGCGTGCCCGCACCCGCCGTCTTCAGACGTCCGCCTCCGCCTTCAGACGACGCGGCGTCAGACGTCCGCCGCCGCGAGCAAACGTCTTAACTCGCTGCCATCGTCCGCGCTCTCGATCTCTCCAGCCCGCTCTCTCTCTCTCTGCTGATCTCTCTCTCCCGCTCTCTCTCTCTCACGTATTCTCTCTCTCTCCCGCTCTCTCTCTCTCTCTCTGTTTTTTTACTCACAGCAACACACACACACATTCACCGACGCACACACACCTATACCAACACATACACACACACTCACACACTTATAGTAACATATATATACTTATATACATCTATATATAATATATACATACATATATATATATATATATATACTTATATACATAGTAATATCTATAGTTATGTATACATACATATATATATAATATATATACATATATATATAATATATATATATCTACTTATATATATCTATATACTTATACATATACTTATATATATATACATATATACTTATATACATATATATATATACATATCTATATACTTATATATATACACACATATATATATATATATCTAGATACATATATACTTATATACATATATATATATATACATCTATATAGTATTATATATATATACTTATATACATATATACATAGCTATATACATATATACATACATATATATATATACATATACACTTATATATATATAATACATATATATCTATATATATCTATACATATAGATATATTTACTCATATACATACATATGTACATATATTTTCACGTTATTTACTATACGCTGTATCGCGAGAATATCTGCACCAGTTGCTGATATTCCCTAATACACGCGTACAAAAAAAGCGTGGTCCCATACATCATCCATCCTCCATCCACACTCCACGCGGCACCTAGTCGTGTTGGTTGCGTCTCTTTAGACGTCGACTGACTCGACATAGTGCTACACTCCATCGCTACCTCCACCCCCACCCCTTTATATATATACTACATATATATATATATATATACATACTATATTTACTTTCTGTCTATTTGCTTTTCTGTTAGTAAAAAGATAAAAAAAATACATAAAAAAGAAAAGATAATCTTTGACTTGCAGGTACCCCGTCTTGCGAGTAGCAAGGCATGTTTTGGAACTCTGTTTTGGCTAAAAGCCAAGGACACAATTTTGAGGGTGTGCCTCAAGAACAAGGATTACCAGAAAAAAACCTAAATAATAAAAATACCAAAAACACAATAAACGAACGGAAGAGACGCGTTTTAAGGAAAACGTAGAAACTCGACTTTAACCCCACTTCCCTGTGTTCGACCCTGGGCCTAAAAGTGACAAGATAAAATCAATTAGGCTAGGTTAAAAATTTTGTAAAGAGATGGTTAGGTCTGAATTAGGTTAACCACTATACATATTTTAACGATAAAAACATCATATTAACAACCTATCCAGGCCGACCCATCAGCGGGTTCGACTCCTTCATCTCAGGAGCCACCTACAGCAGATAAGGGTAAGAGGCCACTTGACCCTGAGATTCCCGTCCCTTTTCCTAAGGCTCTGACGTGAAATGTAGTATGGAAAAAGGACACGCGAAATTTTGAGGACCTGAAGTCAATGTTCAAGGAAGTACATATTCAGGTCTCCCTCCTCGAGGCAATTGATCACATCCTCGTTGTCGCTAGGTTCTTCAAGGACTATTGTACCCCGAAGCGACAACCTAGAATTGGACGACAGGCGATACTGTCAAAAGAGGCTAGCACCGTGATTCTAGCCGACTTGCCATCGAAAAAGAAAGACCCTGGACCCCACTCATATCCTACTGCTTGCAGGATTCTCCATTTGATTGGGCCTTTCTAGATCTGGGTTCGTCCATCAACCTAACTCCCACTGCCGTATTTGATCAATTTCAATTTGGGGAGTTAAAGCCTACCTCGGTCACGATTCAACTGGCTGATAGATCAGTAAAAACACCGAGGGGGGTGGTTGAGACCGTGATCGTAAAAGTCCGCAGATTCTGCTTTCCCATAGATTTTTTTATTCTCAATATGGAGGTTCTTCCTAATCTCTGAGATGCACCAATCATTTTGGGTCACCCATTTCTAGCGACAACCCGAGCAAACATTGATTGTGCATCCAGGTGTATGGAGATAACCCTAGGTAATGAGTGACTTTGACTTGACATATTCAGGGCGTCAAGGAATTTTGACTGTGATCTCATAGAGGAGGATGGTGAAGACGAAGATTTGGCATACTGTGGTAACATTGGACTCCTTTGTGACGACCCAATGTCTCATTCGTCTGCACTATCAGGGTTCTTGGACCTCGATCCACACGGGACTGAGACCACTGCACTGCACATATCTCTTCGAGGATCCGACTATTTAGGGTGTGTTTCTGACCACAGCACCCCTGAATCTAGCTATCTTGATCCGTACACTACTGGATCGCCCCTATTGTTACAAGAAGATGTGACCACAGCTAACGGGTTTCCTGTTAGCACAGACACAACCGACTATCTCACAGGTCACGAATCAGCAGGAATTCACATGCATCCGGATCATCAGATTTCCACCTTCGAGTCTGCTCCTCCTATTCCCATCTCTAACTCTGATCCATTCGTGATTGAATTGAAGCCCTTACCTGACTCACTTAAGTATGTGTTCTTGGGTGAAAGTGAGACACACCCGGTCATTATTAGTGCCCACTTAACCCAAGAATAGGAGCATCAATTGATTTCTACGCTACATGACCATAGGGTTGCTATAGGGTGGAGCATTGCTGATCTCTGTGGTATTCGCCCCTTGTATTGCACTCATCACATTTACACGGATGAGGTGATGAAACCTTCGAGACAACCTCAAAGAAGGCTAAACCCGAATATGCTAGAGGTTGTCAAGAAGGACATCATCAAATGGCTGGGTGCAGGTATTGTATACCCAATCTCTGACAGCCAATGGGTGAGTCTGATCCAGATAGTGCCAAAGAAAGTAGGACTCATCGTAGTGAAAAATGATAAAGGCGAATCCATCCCGACCCGCACTGTGACATCTTGGCAGGTCTACATCGACTATAGGAAACTGAACATGGCTACCCAGAAGGATCACTTTCCTTTGCCTTTCATTGATCAGATCTTGGAACGGTTAGCCGAACACAGTTTCTTTTACTTTCTAGATGGATACTCCGAGTATAATCAAGTAGCGATTAGCCCGGAAGATCAAGACAAGACCACATTCACATGCCCCTTTGGAACATTCACTTTCAAGTGGATGCCCTTTGGCCTCTACAACGCACCAGCAACATTTCAGTGTTGTATGATGGCCATCTTCTCTGACATGATTGGGGACTTTGTGGAGGTGTTCAAGGATGACTTCTCCATTTTTGGAGATGATTTCACATCTTGTCTTGATAACCTCACCAAAATCCTGAAATGGTGTATTGAGGTAAACCTAGTACTATCCTGGGAGAAACACCATTTCATGGTGAGGGATAGCATAGTACTAGGGCACAGAATCTCTAAAAATGGACTCGAGGTCGATCAAGGTAAATATGAGATTATTTCCCACTTACCGCCACCTAGCTTGGTCAAGCAGATCAGATCATTCCTGGGCCACGTCGGCTTTTATCGGAGATTCATACGTGATTTCTCAAAAATTGCACGATCGTTGACGAATCTCCTTGTTGCCGATGCCTCATTTGAATTCGACACCTCGTGGCTCAACGCCTTCGAGACTTTACGATGTGCAGTCACTGATTCCCCGACTCTCCAACCACCCGACTAGTCGCTTGATTTCGAGATGATGTGCGATGCTTCTGATTTTGCCGTCGGTGCTGTTTTAGGCTAGCGTCGGGAAAAATAATCTTTTGTCATATACTATGCTAGGAAGATGCTAAATGAGGCTCAACGCAATTATACTGTCACCAAAAAAGAACTGCTAGCAATAGTATTCGGGTTGGAGAAATTCAGATCTTATTTATCAGGGTCCAAAGTCATCATCTTCACTGACCACTCCGCCCTCCGGCATTTGTTGGCAAAGAAGGATGCTAAACCTTGGCTCATCAAATGGATCCTTCTATTGCAAGAATTCAATATTGAAATCTACGACAAAGCTGGAAAACAGAATGTTGTGGCAGATCACCTATCCATACTGGACCCAGGCCACATTCCTTATTCCCTGCCTATCCATGAGCAATTTTCGGATGAATCTCTTTCGGCAGTTCACTCTGTTGAGTTCCCCTGGTACGCAGATATCGCAAACTATCTTCCCGCAGGCAAGATTCCCATGAACCTATCCAGGGACAAGAAACTCAAATTTACTATAGAGGCCAAATTCTACCTCTAGGATGACCCACTGCTCTTCGGCATTGGAGCAGATCAAATTATTTGAAGATGCATTCCAGATTCTGAGATCCCCAGTGTGTTATCTTTTTGCCACAATGATGCTTGTGGTGGTCATTTCTCAAGACGAAAAATCGTTGCAAAAATTTTGCAGTCGGAATTTTTCTGGCCAACTATTTTCAGAGATACACACGAATACGCCCAACACTACAAACGATGCCAGTCGGTCGGTTCTATGACCAAGAGAAACATGATGCCACTCCAGCCCATAATGGTTGTAGAAGTGTTCGACGTCTGGGGCATCGATTTTATGGGCCCTTTTCTGAACTCACATGGCTTCGAGTATATATTACTAGCCATTGACTATGTCTCGAAGTAGGTCGAGGCCATCACGGCGAGACGGGCTGATCATAAGACTGTCATTCCTTTCGTACGGCAATACATCTTCGCGAGATTCGGAATAGCCCGTGCTCTGTTTAGCGATGGGGGAAGCCACTTCATCCACGCCCACTTCAGGACATTATTAAATAAATACGGGGTACATCACCGTATAGCCACCCTGTATCACCTACAGACCAATGGGCAGGCTGAAGTGTCTAACCGTCAGATCAAGCTGATTCTCCAGAAGATGGTTAGACTAGATATGAAGGATTGGTCCGATAAATTAGTTGATGCACTCTAGGTATATCGGACCGCGTAAAAGGCCCCACTCGGAATGTCACCATATCGTATAGTATATGGCAAGGCCTGTCACCTTTTTATAGAGCTGGAACACCGCACCTTTTGGGTGGTGAGAAAATGTAACCTTGACCTTGATGCAGGAGGTCAAGAATGAAACTCCAGCTCAGCGAATTAGAAGAGATCCGGCAGGAGGCCTATGAGAACGCATTGATATATAAGGACAAGACCAAGGCCTTTCATGACCTCCACATCTAGAGAAAAACATTCACGCCCAACCAGCAAGTCTAGTTGTTTGATTCGCGACTAAAATTCTTTTCAGGGAAGCTCAAGTCCAAGTGGATTGGCCTGTATGTTGTGATTCACCCATGTCCTAATGGGGCAGTCCAGATCAGGGACCCAAAATCTAGGCATATATTTACGGTAAATGGACAGCGCCTCAAGCCATTTTTGGCCCAGGAACCTCCTCCAACTGACGAGACCATTCATCTTATTGAGGACGTTTGATTGAATTCTCGCCTAGTTGGAGGCGTTAAACTTAGCTCATATAGATAGCATATCCGACATTCCACCATCATCTATACATAACCATTTTTATATATAGCATATTTTTTCATGTAGCATATTTTCTTTCTGCATATTACATACTGTCAGGTTGGCCGATGCTGAATGTTAAACTTCAGAAGCAATTTCAGGTGATTTCTACCCATTTATTCCCAGCTGTATTTATTTTCTTTTACATGCATTCATGAGGATATGCAAGAACTTAGGCATGAGGGGGTAGATACAACAAAACTGAAAATTTTTATGCCAACATTTAGGAAAACCTTGGAGCTGCATGTCAAACGTACTTTGGGATCCTAAATAAAAGAACAACCGACTCCACCTCCAATGCTCGCATTGGAGTTAAAAATCATCCGCAACAGCCATTTGAGACTCACTCGCTCACCTTTTGTTTTAAATTTAGGGTCAAGCTAAATTTAACCTGAAAGGGAAATTTCATGAAGTACAAATATAAGAAGTTACTTGTTAATAGAATATATACATAGTGCATCCATGAATAAGATTATTTTATTAAGAGAATGCATTAGGGATTTTTTCCTCTAGTTGATTCCTGTAATCTGGAATCCAGTACAACTTTTCACACACACATAGAATTTGCAATAGATTCATGGTGAAGGCTGATAAACATCTTTAGTCTGTTGAGAAGAAGCAGTGCTTCTTCTCCTAAACCCCTGGACAGTGTTTTGGAAGTCAGGAAGATTTTCCTCCAAAAATCCACCAAATAGTGTGAGATGAGAGTAGAGTGTACTAGTGCTCTAAGATTAGTACAAGAAATCTAGGGTCCTAGATAATTAGGTGATGATACTCTGAGATTAGACATAGTTTTCGCTCTCGGTTCCTGTGTTACATTTTGTGTGAAATTTTGAGAGCCACCAAATAAGGCAAATACGCAGAGAACGAGTTTTCATAAAACTAGGGCTAAGGTGGATGGTTACGACCATTCTTTACGGAATCCTCGGCTAAAGGAGAGTATTGATGTCAAGGTCAGAAATACACCATCCTATCCATCTCTCCTGGTGCCGTGAGTAGGCACTTCCACCAAATAAGCCACCCATTGTCTCTTGAGTACCACCAATCCCTAATAATGCCTCCTCAACAAAGTTCATGGATGTGTGCTAGTTGTGTATATGTTGAAAAAAAAATGATGAAAAAAAAAAGAACTAAGAAAGAGAAAAATTAGAAAAAGAAGAAAAAGCAAAGAAAAAAAAGAGTCAATATTTAGTGTTTATTTCAGTTGCATTGAGACAATACCACCAAATAAATTTGAGATCCACCAAATATGGCCTTAACCCACCTTTCTTATGTTTCTGACCCCCGAATACTGGCTGAGGAATTCCGACTTAGTGTTAGGATTATGGAACTCAATTAAAGCATTAATGACAAGTGAGACCACCAAATACAGGTCATACGAGAGAATCTGGTGAAATTGTGAGCTCTAAGAAAGAAAAAAAAATAGAGTAAGAGAGAATAAATACAAAGGAATCAAAAGAGAGCATAGTTTTTCTCGTCTTTCTCTTAGTTGAATTACATAATAATTTGTGAATCTAGATTCTATAGTACTAATCTCTATGTAGCACCAGTTAAGAGTGAGCCACCAAATATATAATCTTTTCCCTCTAAGATTCTCTACCTAAGCTTAAGGTCGGGTGGAATTCATAGAATATTTTGAATACCCTGAGGGAAGAAGTCCGCCTATCTCACTAGAATTTTTACTAGGGGTCAAGTACAGGCTTTAGAGGTGAATTAGTTTTTCACTTGAATCCATTGCAAAAGCTACATAGTTACACTTTCACGATTATCTGGATTTCTAGAGCATAGGATGGAAACAAAATGGAGAAAAATCTCCGTTCATACACTTGATAAAATAATCAATCCCTTAGGGACCTTTCTGTGAATAATTTAGTTTTGCATTTGCTAGGGACTAGTAAGATTTAGGCATGGGGGTATGATTGCGCAGCAATCATAGGTCTTAATTGACCTAAATTAGGCTAGGACTTAGCATAAGTTAGGATAATTCATGCATGCAAAAGCATTACTTGCATCTTTACTACTTCCTTTTAGCTATGCATAAAATAATGCTATAATGTACTAATTAGGTACATTA
Organism: Thalassia testudinum; assembly: GCA_037157565.1. Taxonomy (NCBI): domain Eukaryota; kingdom Viridiplantae; phylum Streptophyta; class Magnoliopsida; order Alismatales; family Hydrocharitaceae; genus Thalassia; species Thalassia testudinum. The sequence continues at coordinate 50,996,172 of JAZHRO010000035.1, read as the reverse complement.
TGTCAATTGCAGGTAATAAGCTGATCAAAAGGTAGATTTGAAGCTGGATCTAAAGCTGGATCAGAAGAATAAAGGATAACTGCTGTTGCAGCAAAGTTAGAGCAGAAGACCAAGAATAAGATGTAGTAGACAATAATGTAAGGGGTTGAGATATGCTATTCTATTTAAGTAGGAATAAAGCAGTAAAATATGAAGAACATAGGACCATCCTAGCCCTAGGATAGCCTAGAAGCTTCCCCAAGCCTTAGTCACCCTTAGATTAGGTCACCACACCCTTGGAAACCTTAAAACCCTAATTCCAACCTCTATCTGGACGTCCAGATGAGTTATAGGTTGTCCAGAACCCTTAGCCAACTCCCACACACCTTAAACCCACTTCTGTAGTATTATTGGACGTCCAGACACTTGGTCAGACATCCAATTTCTACAGAATACCCAAGACAGAACCTAGAATCCTTCCTGACTTTGATTAGATGTCCAGAATTGAAGTCTGGACTTCTGATTTTTGGGTATAAGTCGTCTGATGATATTATTGGATGTCTGGAACTATTCTCCAGTTCTTGTTTTGAGATTCAAGCCTTGATCTTGGATCTCTAGCTCCCTAAACCCAATTCCAACCCCATAGGAACCTAAATTAAGGAGTCCTAACCCTAGCACATCACCACTAGACCTCCCTAAGGACCTAATTAGGTCCTCACTAAACCTAATTGACTTAGATCATAGTCAATTACCACTGCCTAGTCAATTGGACTCATAGGGCCCAATTGAGCTCAGATCTCAACCCATACAAGTCCAATTGGACTCAGTGAGAGTCTAATTGACCTAAGCCCAACCTAATTGAGTTATTTCACTCTCAATTAGGTTCACACCCATTCAATTAAACTTGTGTTAAGTTTAATTGCAATTCCCCCTTAGCAATTAGGGTTTGCAACCCTAAGTTAAGACCTACACCAACCTAAACCCCTTAGGACCTAACCTAGACCACTTAGCCACATAGGGCACGACCACACACATAAACACACACACCCATTCATGCACTCCCACACAACCTAGAGTATTCTAGGTTCTTCCAAAGATGGTGCCACTCTTGGTTGCCAAAATTAGCAACCAAGAGCCATTCAAATTTGAGATCCACAAATAGTGGATCTAAAAACCACCTCTCTCTCCATGGCCGGCCACTCTTGGAGCCCTCTCTATAGAGTTCCACACTTCTCTAGAGAGTCTCCCTTAGGTCTATAAAAAGACCTAAGGGGTGGCCATTTGCACCCATCCATCTCTTGCCTTTATTCACTTCCATTTAGGTTAGCTACATTCACTTCCACTCCATCTCCACAAGTAGCACCACCATGGCCACCACCACCTCCATGCCAAGATGTTGGATCACCTCTCCAACCTCTCTCTAAGGGCCAGCCTAAGCACCATTGGCCGCCCCTCCTTCTCCTCTCAACCACTCAAAGGCCATCGGAGCCCACCTCCGAATGCCCTTATTTCTTTTAGATTAGTAGCTTAGTTCTTCATAGTTTACATGTTTTTATTTACTGCTTAGTAGTATAGCTCTTTATTCTCCCCCAATGATGCATGCAAAATCCCCCCATAGATTCCTGTATGCGATCATTTTCTATTAGCTAGATTTATGTTTTCAAGCTTTCCTCTATAAGCTTTCAACTAGTTCCATGTTGCAAACACCCTGCTGAATCAATGAAAGATCTTTTTCTATATATATATATATATATCTATGTGTTGAGAATCACCATGAGCTTATTACAATATATTTTGTGTGATTAAAGTTGCCTGCTTTTAATTTCTGATATTCTGGCAACTAAGCATGTCGTGCATAAATATATCTATAACCATAAACCGCCATGCGATTTTAAGCAAGTAGAGTAAAAAAGATCGATTTCAAATTTGCATAAACGGCTCCTAGAGATGAACGACCGGGACTCAAGTCTCATTATCTTTACAATTCATTTTTGACAAGCGTTTTAGCGTGACTATACTACAATTTCCTACGACTTTAAAATGCACAAAAAATGGCTTCTGTCAAAGATCACAGGTCAACGTGACATTTAAAATTGTTGCTAAAGATCCACCTCCAACATCGCTGAAGGTCCCCAGCCAACGCACACGCTCACGCGCGCTCGTGCACCTAGCGCTCACATGCCCACAGCTATCGTGCTTCGTCGAAGGAGAGCCATTCGATTTGAATCTCACAGTTGAGGAGAGACCACGGATCGTGCCATCAGATCACACCACGTACGATCGACCATTTATCCGTGCATGATCGCGTAGGCCTGCACTATTGGCGATCCGTGCAGCCACATGGAACCGCCAGCATTGTCGATTGCTATTCGCACGACCCAATTTGGCGCTCGTGCCTGCGTCATTATTCGCATATGCTCGCAAGGATTCAGCCATGTGCCCGCCACTTGAGAACGTCACTCGTCACCAACGCGCTGCCCCTACATATTATCACGAAGATCATCCAATGCATGACAGCTCACAGCAATTGGATGAAGATCCAATGGTTGTGAGCTCTTGTAGAGTGTATACTATTGGCAGAGAGGCGGCGTGGCTTCACAAGAGCCATTGGATGGACATCCAACAACCCAGATCTTGTGAGGGGAAGTGCTTTTGTAGAGGGGTGGCTACTATGAGTGGATTTGGGAGGCTAAAATGGTGCCACATGGCGCCATTCTGGCCATCCATCTTCTTTGCTTTGTAGATGATGCCACGGACGTCGAATTGGATCGATTTTCACATTGTTGGGCTGCGATCGTCAATCTGTATCCATCCATATGGTTGGATTTGTCGTCTAAGGTTCAGATTGGCACCACCTTGCCCCTTGGCCTTTGATCTTCCTCGAACTACATAATGTGCTACGGGACTCCGATCAAGATGATTTCGGAGGTGTTAGACTCCGATTGTCATCCGGATTATATCCATATGATTGGATCATCAATCTGAGGCCCCGAAATAAATCTCCTCCCTCCTGGCCACAAAAGGACGCGAATTAATCTAAAATTTATACAAACTATTCTAAATGCAGAATGATGCATACTATGATATATTTACAATATGGAATGCATCTCTAAGCTTAGGAACATGCATAAATAGGAATTTTATCCTAAATGGATGTGTATACATCAACGTGGTAATCGCTGAGGCCCCTAAGCCTGGCAAAGCTGTGACCTGCCAACTCGAGCAGGCGGTATCACCCCTGCTCCCACCAAGCGAGAACCACCGTCAGGTCCTAGTGGCCATGCCTGGGGGCCCCCAGAACCCTCACCTTCCCCCTTTGCAGCTGCTAAGGTCAAGGTCATCTTTGGTGTCAACACTGATCAGAGCCAACAACCCAGCCCTTGTAGGCGACTGACCCTTCCAACTTTCCCCACTCTTCAGTGGGGCGATAGAGGCCTCATCAGGCAGGTAGCCTAGCTACTATTTACCTCCCTTCCCGACCCAGCGGAGCACACTGACCCGTTGCTGGTAACACTGTTGCTGATCGAACAGCGGTAGCCCTGGCTCCTCGTCGATGAGGGAAGCGCGGTGGACATCCTCTTCCTCTGAACTCTGCACCAATTGGGTTTCGCAAAAGAGCACCTAATTCCTTCGGTTCATCCAGTGGTCGGCTTCGGCAACCACAAAGTGATGCCGAATGGAGAAATTAGTGTCCCCTTGTCCATCTGCAATGGGGACAAGCACCTCAACCGCATGGCTACATTTGTGGTGTCTAGGTTGACAATGGCTTTTGACGGCATCATAGGTCGCCCCACTACCCACGCCTTCCAACTAATCCCTTCCTTCTACTTCCAGTTCTCACTTTTCTAGTCTCCGCGTGAAATAGGAATAGTGCATGGGGATCGGTCAGCCAGGCAAGACCTCCTATGGATCAAGCTAGAATAGTCCCTGGAACCGCAGCCTCCCAAAGCACGGAAATGGGGGAAGAAGAGAAGCCAAGATCAGGCGGTCCAGCAAGAGACCACCCCTGATGATTAGTTGACAGCTTCGAAGTTGCAACCAGGCTCACCAGCCATGGCTATACAGATGTATTGCGACAATGCTACTAAGCTCGTTCAGGTCGGAGTGGGCCTTGCACCCTACAAAGTACGGGAGCTGCTACTCTTATTGAAGGGCCAACGCGGACATATTCGCTTGGTTTGCCAATGACCTACCCAGGGTCGACCCATCCCTAATCCAGCATCGCCTGAACATTCAGGTGGGCACCCGCGTAGTCAGAGGATTGGAGAATCCTTAAACTTGATTGAGGTAGAGGTACAAAAGCCCTTAGACACAGGATTCATAGAAGAATCCTTATACCCGGCATGGCTCTCGAACGTCGTAATGGTGAAAAAGGCCAACGACCAGTGGCGCATGTGCATTGATTTCACCAACTTCAACAAAGACTGCCCAAAAGACGAGTTCCCCTTGCCAAGGGTGGACTCCTCTAGCGGACAATCCCACATGTCCTTCTTGGACACCTACAGCGGGTACCACCAGATCAGCCTTGCCCCAACCGACAGGCCCCACACCTCCTTCATCACAGACAGGGGCCTATTCCAGTATAGGGTTATGCCTTTTGGCTTAAAAAATTCTTGAGCCACGTACCAGCGTCTTGTAAACTTGATTTTCGCAAAAATAATAGGAAAATCATTTGAAGTGTATATCAATGAAATGCTTGTGAAGGGATCGAACTTCCTACAACACCTAGAATACTTGGCTGAGGTGTTCCAAATTCTAAGGAACACTCGCCTCTGCTAGAACACTGACAAGTGCACCTTTGGGATCTAAGCTAGGAAATTTCTAGGGTTCCTGGTCTCCAGCTGGAGAATCAAGGCCAACCCGGAAAAGATCCAAATGATTGAAGACCTGCAGCCACAAGGCATGCTGAAAGGGTTGCAGTCATTGGTCGACAAGATCGCCTCATTAGGCCGATTCCTGTCCCAATCTTCCAACAAATGCCTACCCTTCTTTAAGTGCATAAAAAAGGGCAAAGGCTATAACGCCACCCACTGAACCCCTTATTGCCAGAAAGTCCTTGACGAAGTCAAGAACGCACTCCAAAGTCCCCCCATCCTGACAGCTCCCCAGCCTAGGGAAGTCCTCTCCCTATACTTAACTGCCTCAACGTCGGTCGTTAGCGCTCTTCTAGTCAACAATCGGGGAAGAACCTAGCGGCCCGTATACTTCATCAGCAAAACCTATCAAGGTGCTGAATCTAAATACCTGATCATTGAGAAACTGGGGCTATCCCTCATCACTGTGGCTCAAAAGCTACACCCATACTTCCAAACCCACACGATAATGGTCCTATCAGACTCCCTCCTTCAATGAATGCTTCACAAGTCCACGGGGTCAACACGGTAGATCAAATGGGCCATGAAGCTAGTTGAATTTGACGTCAAATACTAGCCACGAAGGGCGACCAAGGCACAAGTCCTAGCGGACTTCATCACTGAATTTACTGATCCCGATGCCTCCCTCTCACTCCCCCGATGACTCTACGTCGATGGCTCATCCATGATAGCCAGGTTTGCAGCCGAGATAGCCTTAACCACCCCAGACGGTGCTACTCATAAGTACACCATAAAATTGGAGTTCCCTGCCTCCAACAACCAGGAGGAATACAAGGCCATGATGACAGGCATACGAGTAGCAAAGTCCATGGGGGTCGCCTCACTGGAGGTTCACATGGACTCCCAGCTAGTCGCCAACCAATTAAATGGCGAATATAATGCCTGAGACCCAAACATGATGCTATACACAGAAAAAGTCAAAGAGGAGTTGGCGAACTTCAAAACTGTCTCCATTAGGCAGGTACCCCAAGAGGACAACCCCTTAGCAGACACGTTGGCAAAACTTACCACCGCCATCCCTTAAGGGCAAGACAAGGACATCTACCTCCAAACTCTTAAAGAGCCAACTATCCTCGCTCCCAGAACGCTCATGATAGAGCCGTCCACCTCTTGGATGACGCCTATCGCTACTTAAGCTCTGGCGAGCTACACCAGGAAGAACCCCGACCTAAGGCCTTCCGAATCAAGGCCTCCCGGTATACCTTGATCGAAGGGCAAGTGTACAAGCAAGGGTATTCCATCCCCTGCTACACTGCATGACCCAGGACGAGGGGACCCAAGCCCCTCAAGTAGTCCATGAAGGCACTTACAGAAACCATGAAGTGTACAAGGCACTCCTCGCTAGGCTATTCCAGGCAAGCTACTACTGGCCCCAAATGAAGTAGCATTGCAAGGCCTTCGTACGTAAGTGCAACAAATGCCAGTGGTTCACCACCTTGCACCACTTGCCGCTTGGAAAGCTGGTGCCCGTCATGTCACCCATCCCCTTCACAAAATGGGGCATGGACTTCGTCGATCCTTTTCCGCCAGCCCGACTCAGAAGCAGTTCATCTTGGTAGCTGTCGACTACTTTTCTAAGTGGGTCGAGGCTGAGACCATGGCCAGCCCTACGGCCGACAAGGTTGTTTCCTTCATCCAAAAGAGCAACATAGCTCGGTACGGGATACCTCACTGCACAGTCACGGACAACGGAACCCAATTCACTTGCAGAAAATTCAAGGAATTCTACACCAGCTGGGATATCCATCTATGCTTTACTTCAGTAGAACACCCGCAGGTGAACGGACAAGATGAAGTAACCAATTGCACCATCATCTCAGCACTCAAAATGCCGGCTGGATGCAGCCAAAGGGAGATGGGTGGAGGAACTTCCTAACATTCTTTGGGGCTACAGGACTTGCCACTCCCCTACCCAGGTTCCACGGTACTCTCCTTGCCTTGTCACGTGTCATGGTGGGTGACGATGTTGCCTCGACGCTTGGGCGCTCCTGGCAGAGTGAACCGCTCAAAGGTTGCAATCAAACATACCAGATTAGTAATGGCCGAGTGCAAGGTATGACTCAAAAGTTATTCTCTACCTCCCCCCATTTACATGGCATCGACAACTCACCCGCCACCCATGACAACGCTTCTCGGACCTCCTCTATCTAAGCTCCGACCAAGCAATCGGACTGAACTTAACCAGCTTCGCCACGTCCTCCCACACGGATAGGTCAAGATCCTCGACTCGAGGCAGTTGGTCCTTCTCAGGTGGACCTTGCCAAGTGGACGGGATGCTAAGATCTTCAACATTAGAGAGAAACAAGAAATGGTGGTCATGATCCTTTAGACTATCGGGGAGGTCCACTATCCGGTATCCGGGTTGTCGGCTATACAATGTATAAGTGCCGAAGGGAGGCCTTCCCTTCTTCACTTATAAGGGCATCAGCCCAAAAAGTAGGCGGAACAAAGCTAGACAAGGAACAATCCCCAAATGAAGGCAGAGGGCGGTAAAGGCATTCAGCTCCAGTCAACAATTAAGGCTGAGTTGCGAAGGGGTAAGACGGTAAAAGCTAAGGAAGGAGGAAATGAAGGGATTCAAGGGCACTCGTAGACCATGCTCTATAGAATATTTACATATGATGAACTTCTCCTGCGTCCCGTCTGAACACAAATGAGTCTCGGACCCACAAGCCTCGAAAGGCACCCCGCTAAGCCCATACTCCCCAAAAAATGATGAAGTCACGGACCAGCCACGAAAGTCCGATGAAAAATCGTACAAGGACCTCATCTCAGCAATGACCCAGAAGAAGAGGAAGCAACAGACTTACCCTTTCTTGCAAAACCCAACATGATGGCTTTCTCCTTTAAGAGGTCCTGACACGGTGCGCTCCGACAAAGGATGTCCCTTCACACCGCTCTGCCGAGAGTAAAGGCTATCTGCGCAGGCATTCTCTGAGGTAGATAGGTTATTAACCATGACCCACCACCCCTATATATAGCCCCCACAAAGGGAGGTTCCCCCCTTGCGGGACATGTCATTCGAAGAAATGGAATCTCGCCGTATCTGGCATGGACTCCAAGTAGGCCACCAAAAGCGAAGAAAATATCCTCCATCATTATGGGCAGTTAATACCTATGTGCACGTATCCACCGCCGCAAAAAAGGTGGTCCCGTCAATGGTCGGCATGTCCATTTTGGTCTCCACCTCATCATAATGGCAATAAATGCCGATCTCTTCGAATGATAAGACACCACTATCCCGGCGTAACCAGCAATGACCCGGCAAAATAGTGGACCAACGCACCCCAAATCCACCTCTTAAGGCCAGTGAGATAGTCAGCGGATGCGCCCCAAATTTGCCTCTTAAGGGCGGCAAGGTAGTAGGACAATGCATCCCAAAGCCGCCTCTTCAGGCCGGCAAGATAGCAGGCAAACACTCCCTAAAGTCGCCTCTTAAGGTCGACAAAATAGCGAGCCAACGTGCCCCAAAGCAGCCTCTTGAGGCCGATAAGATAGCAGGCTAATGCACCCCAAGGCTGCCTCTTAAGGACAGTGACACAACATGTAGCCATACTGCCTCCTAAGGAGAGTATTGCAACAAGCCCACGTGCCTCGTGCAATTACGGGCCTATGCCCCAGGGAAACCTTGTTGCATATCAAATGCCCCCCCGCTTCCATACACAACCAGGGCAACATTTGGGGGAATCACCTATCACAAAGTTTCTACTCCAAGCGTTACTCTCTCAGCAAACAAATGCTAGCACGACAGTAAGGGGTATGATGAGGGGCAAAAAATGCCCTCTAACCCAAAACTCCATGATAGGCCCAAAATTGAGGATCCGGCCCAAAGAACCTCGGATAAAGGTGGATTTGAATATTTGTCCACCTACATCCCAGAGAATCCCTTGCGCAATCAGGATAGGCAGACCAACCAACCTGCATACAAGTAGGCGGGGCATAGCTGGACCTTGAGGAACCTATCCGTTGGAAGAGCAGCGAAGAGTACAATAGGCCTACACCATCAATAAATGCTAACACTGTTAGCAGCCATTAATGGCTTGGCAGCATATCCACCCAGAAAATCTTGCTAGAAGTGCAATCCGCTCAGGAGATCCTGCTAGGAGCCCGAGCCCGATCCACTTAGAAGATATCAGTGGGAGCTCCATCCGAGCATGATATATATATAAGTGGGAAGGCATGCCTACCCTCCCCCAAGCAATCCAAGAGAAATCAAGTGATTGTATACTCTATGAACTATAATAAATTCTAGTGTATAGTTGGGATTTTCATCCTCCCCCCAGAAATACACCTCTTAAGGTGGAATTGGGTAACTCTTGTGCCCCCTTGTGTGATTACTCTTCGTACTACCCATTCTAGGGAGTCTGATCACCCTTTGAGTCAAACCCTTCGTCTCCACAAAGGAGCCAATCAGGCAGCGGCATGGGCATGATGTGTGGCGACAAGCGTGTTAACGAGCGACGTGTGGCGGCAAGCTTGGAGCGACGCATGGCAATGAGTATGAGCTCGCATGCACTTGTTTTCACGCATTAGCAGAGGCACATGTGACCGATCTTCGACATGTAGCAAGCATCAACGGTTGCAGGTGGGCGTGTGGTGATCCGAGGGCATAGGGCGAGTGTGAATCAACGCTTGACACATGACGAGGCGAGTTGTGTGGACCAGTTGGTTTGAACCAATGGTCTAAAGGTGGTTCAATGACCCCCTCGCATTGTTTCGTCTGGTTGGAGGCCTTCTCGACCTCGAAATTTAACGAATAAGGTACCGTTGGAATCGTACCGAGCGTACTATGTGTTGGTGTGGTTTATTTCCACTCTTGAGTACATTCTCCTTATTGAAAAATCAAAAACATGATTAGGTTTCTCCGACCTCATCGTTGGTCCATTTGAATCAGGTCTTATCTCCAATGTGTGCGCGAATCACGAGGCAGGAGCGGAGACTATTTTCAAGCCCTGTGCACACAATTCAAAGTCACCGTGACCCTCCAGTGACATTAAGTAGAGTAGTCTACCCCTCCTCTAGATCCCATCTAATTTTCGAGTGCCTATGGATCTATCGGGTGTGATTTCTCTCATGTACCGCTTGATTAGCGTATGCCATCCTTGTTGCAAATTTGGAACCCCTCTGGTAGATTCCCTGAACTATGGGCACGTTAAATAAGAAAGAACCTATTTTTATGAGAAGGATTAAGAGTTAATGATTGTATATACCCTTGTTATCGCATGCATAGAATGAACCCCGATTTCCATAAAACAAGTTCCATTGGGTTCGTTGATTGATAAATAGTATAGGATCACTGCTGCAATTTAGAACTTATTTGTAAACTAATACATTTGATGGTTAACATGAATAATCTGATAATCCTGGACTAAAAAATGTGGGATTATTAAGTATGACTTGATTTAATGAAAATAAGATACAGTTATCTAGAATTGGCTATAAAATCATATGACGAATATGTTGGGAAATAAAGGAATAAGATAATTGGTTTCTACCCCGCTACTCGCCGGAGTTTGACTGTAGCTTTGCTCTTTCTGACTGGTTTCAGGGATTGGTTTAGGGAGTTGCTAGCCTCCCTATGACTCTTTGGTTAGGCTTAGCAGCTAATTGGGATAACGGGATGCGAAGCTTGAAGTTTGTCTCTTTCTCGGTCAGAGGGTGGGTCCTTGGCTGTCTGTGGTTCAGCGTACGTAGCGCTTGTACGTATTCATGCTACACGACGTAGCCGCCACCCCTTTCCACAATGACCCCAGGGTGATGGAGTGTGGTGACTCGATGCGTATAAGCGGTCTTCCCAGCCAAGAGGATAGCTTATACCAATCTTGCACTGCAAGAAGTTACGCAAGACCGTCTCATGTTTGAGACGTCGATTTAGGGATTGTGAAATATAAGAACATGGGCAAGATACATGAATGGAATTAACTAAGAAGTAAACTATAAACAGATGAACTATTGATATAAGTGCCCTTTTTCTATACTCCTGTTACTATTACCACTTGTCTACTCTACTCAGTTTTCACCGATGGTTTGTTTTGGGTTCCGTGCTCAGATGTTGCTAAGCAGTTAGGTGCAACGGCTGCCATTGGTCAGACTTCTGCAGAATTGGGTCCTAACTAAGGAAATGGTCTGTACTAAGCTAGTGGCTCATAGTAGTAGTTTCTTTCCACTATTAGATTTGATTTTTCTTGTCTTATTGGTAGCTGTACAAGACTCTCTTTAGTTCCTGCTTTACGGTGAATTTTAATTATATTGTCAATACTTTAGTTTTTTTTATTTAATGCATCATGAATGAATGTTGGCTATTGACATTTTATGGCTGTGTGTTCGGTGACTGCGATCTTGTGGGCATTTGTGCCAGTTGGTAGCACACGGCGACCTAGGTTCCGTCACTTGGCGAAACTCGAGTTGTCACAGTGGAAGTGGGAGAGCATCTTCATGGACTTTGTGACTGGTTTACCTTTGACTTAGAGGGGACATGACGCTGTCTGGGTGGTTGTGGATCGTTTGACGAAGTTAGCTCGATTTCTACCAATAAAGGTGACTTATGTTCCTTCGTAGCTAGTAGAGTTTCATATATGGGAGATTGTACAATCATATGATGTGACCAAGGAGATCATTTCAAATAGAGATGCCCGTCTCATTTCCCAGTTCTAGGGAAGTTTTCAGTAGGCGTTGGGCACACAGTTGAGCCTGAGTACATCTTACCACCCGCAGAGTGATGGACAGACAGAAAGGTCCATTCAAACATTTGAGGACTTGTTGAGGTCCTGTATACTTGATTGGAGAGGCTCCTGGGAGGAGCACCTACCTCTGGTGGAGTTCACCTACAATAATAGCTATCATGCCAGTATCGACATGGCCTCGTATGAGGCGTTGTATGGTCGGAAGTGTACCTCTCTGTTTGCTTGGGATGAGGTGGGTGTGAAGTGGGAGGTAGGTCCCAGACTTATCAAGCAGAGTAAGGAGGCCATCGAGCAGATTCGGAAGAAACTCCTTACTGCGTAGAATCGATAGAAGAGCCATGTAGATCATCAATGGTGGGATGTATAGTTTGAGGTTAGTGACTCGATGTTCCTCAGAGTATCACTAATGCAGGGGATTCTGAGATTTGGGGTGAAGGGTAAGCTTGCTCTGAGGTTCGTAGGCCTATTTGAGATACTAGAGCAGGTCGGACCAATGGCTTACAGACTCGCCCTGCCACCTCAGCTAGCTGGCATCCACGAAATCTTCCATATCTCCAGTCTGTGGAGGTACATGTCGAATCTGGACCATGTTCTTAGCTACGAGAGTATGGGGATAGAGGAGGACCTGACCTACCAAGAGCAACCAGTAAGAGTACTAAACCATATCATTTGGAGGCTGCAGAAGGAGATCCCCTTGGTGAAAGTTCTTTGGAGGAGTCAGAAGTATGAGGAGGGGACTTAGGAACCAAAGGCAAAAATGATGGAGAAATACCCGGAGCTACTCACGGTTGAGTTCATGACTCCTTGGGTTGTTTCTCTTTAAGGTTGTTATACACCTGGCATGACTTTCTCTTTTACCTCCACTTTTACTTGAGTTTCGAGAATGAAACTTCCTTTAAGGTTGTTATATCTTTAACATCCCAGAATCCAAGTTTCGAGTCATTTCAAGGTGATCCGGGTCCATTCGAACCTGAAAACCTGATTCTAGTTTGATGTTGGTGTCAGCACCTCCCTAAATTGCCAAAAATGCATATTTTGAGTCAAACCCTATCCAATTATTGTCAAAATGGTGCCATATATGGAGCCATTAGATTCCTCTTGTTGCAAGCTTTCCAGCAATGCTCATTTCACGCAAATCCGAGATATATAGCTCTAGTTATGGCCAAAAGAAGTCAACAAGGACCTAAATGTAAGTTGGAGCCAACCCTAGGGGTAATTTGAGTATTTCATCCTCCTAAACCTATTTGCAACAACCTATGGGCCTATATAAGGACCCCTATGGGTCCTTAGGTCGTCACCTTTCTCTAAGGCTCTCAAATCAAGAGAGGAAGAGAGAGGGAAAACCTTTGAGTTTTGCAAGCTTCCCATCGCAAAATTTGCAAAAAGCTGAGGCGACGCAGGCGGCACATGACGTGAGTGCAACATGTGGCAACAAGCGCAGTAGCAGGCTACGCGTGGCAACGAGTGCTGGCATGCATGCATGCATTTTCGCACATTAGCGGAGGCTCGTGCGACCGATCTCCGACACGTGGCAAGCATCAGCAGCTGCGGCAAGCATGTGGTGATCCAACAAAACACATTGTGACAGTTAGAATCAAAGTCAAATGGGGCATCAACAACTAGAAGAGTCGTCAGTGGTCGAGCAATCGTAGAGAAATCTTTAATGAATCTTCTATAGAATCCAACATGCCCCAGGAAGGACCTAATCTGCTTGACTGAGCGAGGGGGAGGTAAACGAGAAATGATATCAAACTTAGCACAATCAACTTCTAATCCATCTTTAGAGGTACTATGACCTAGTACTATGCCATCTCTCACCATGAAAAGGCTTTTTTCCCAAGATAGTACTAGGTTGACTTGAATGCACCATTTAAGGATCTTAATGAGATTATCAAGACAAGAGTCAAAATCATCTCTGAAAATAGAGAAGTCATCCATAAACACTTCCACATAGTCCCCAATCATGTCAAAAAAGATGGCCATCATGCAACGCTGAAAGGTAGCAGGTGCATTGCATAGGCCAAAAGGCATTCGCTTGAAAGTGAATGTGCTAAAAAGATATGTGAAAGTCATCTTATCTTGATCAGCTGGGCAAATCGCAACTTGATTATACCCAGAGTATCCATCCAGAAAACAAAAATAGCTCCATCCAACTAATTTTTCCAAATTTTGGTCAATGAAGGGCAAGGGAAAGTGGTCCTTCTTAGTAGTCGAATTGAGTTTTCGATAATCGATGCAGACCCACCAAGAATTCGCAATGTAGGTCGGGATGGATTTGCCTTGTTCGATTTTCATCACAGTAAGTCCAGCCTTTTTAGGAATAATCTGTATTAGGCTTGATAAGTCCACTTTAGTGGACATTAATTAGGCCTAAGAATAGTCAATTCTAGGATTAAATTGGACTTCAAGTAGGTAGTACATTAGAGGAATTAATTGAGTCATGATTTATTCCTACAAAATCATTTGAAGCAATACATGTTGCATATAAGTAATTATCCATGTGTGTGCTTACTACATGGGGTAATTTGAAATAACATCTTACATATGAATTATGAGAAGTTTGTTGTGAAAGGAATCAATAGGGGATCTTGCTAAAATAAGAAACACAAAGTATAGTTCACATTTGATTTCATCAAATTCTAAAATCTTCATTGAAACTTTCCTACCTCTTTGATTTTGTCAATCCCCCTTACAAAAAAAGGAAACTCTCTGTCATCAAATCTCTCTCTCTCTTTTCTCTCTTTATAACCAAGCAGGACGACAGGGACAAAAATATCTTCCTTCACGGAGGATGAGAGCCCTCTTTCCAAGCACAGACCCGACCACCGCCATGACCACCACCACATCTCGCCCACGACAAACCCATCACCACAGTCAATGGTGACAGCACCAACATCCGCAACCACGATGACTCGTCATCAATTGCTTTCGCCTCTACAACTCGACCACGCCACCTATGGCTCCACTCAACTATGACCACCGTGCTATCTTCCTCCACGAGGGAGAACCTTCTATCTTCTTCTCTGTCTTCTTCCTTGACTGCAACCCGTACCTCCGGCTCCCCCTCTCCACCTTCGTGCTTCACAGCAGAGGAGTGACCACCACCACCAGCGCCCACATCAGCCCACGCCCAACACATGCATCAGTGCCAACAGAGGCGCCACCACCCACACAACGCATGGCCAGCATCCTCCACACATCACTCGCACTCACCGGCGCCTAACCACACTCAGCCGACCCTCGCGTGCGCACCTTTACAACAGCGCCAACTCCTCCGCACATCAGCAGCAACGCCCCACCATGCGCAGCACATCCGCACAACAACCACCGACCTCCTCCTCTTCTTCTTCTTCTTCGCCACCGACAGAGAAGAACTCAAAGTCGTCGATCTCCACATCCACACAGTCACCAACACCAAACACCATTTGATGCATTGTTGAATCCATTGGACTCGCCTCGCCCTCACAAGCATAAACCCACCTTCAATCGCATGAAATGGCCGCCATCTCGTCGGTCGAAAAGCCTCACCCCCGGCGGCCTCCTCCACTATGATTAGCAACTGCCAGTCATCGTGCGATGCACCACCACCATCATCAGAAAGCCTCGTCACGACCAACCTCCACCGAGCTCCGCACGCCTAACCATGGCCTCCTCTTCAAGCACGCACGAGGGGAAGTTTTCCTCTGTTTTGGGTTGAATTTGTATTTACATTTCTTGCCATTATCACCTCCTCAATTTTGATTATTATTATTATTTTATTGAGGTGAATTTGCGACATTACACTCACATTTTCTCATAATTGTTCAACTCATGTTTATCACATTTGATTGCATCAAATTACAACTCAAATTTACACTCTAATGTGCATGCAAGTAATATTTACATGGAATGCCACTGCACATGCCCTATTCACATATTTGGAGCTTTGATTTCTTACATGAAATTTACATAAACAACCCTTGATTTCTCTATAAATTGACGATTCACATTCAGAGCAGCATATCCATTGATTGATTTGACGAATATTTCTACAAATATGAATATTACATATCTATGATCTTATTGGTCTGTTCCTCCCTCTAGATATGACCTAATCTACTGTGGTTAGTTTTACTAATAAATATTTTTGTTCGGGATTTTTCCACCACTATTTACAATTCTCCGATGACGTATTTTTTTGACAAGCGAAATCTCCCGATCAGGGCTCACCCATTGGCTGTCTGAAATAAAGTATGTGATATCAGTGTCTAACCATTTGATCATTTCCTTTTTGATAACCTCCATCATATTTGGATTTAGTCTTCATTGAGGTTGTCATGTCAATTTTGCCCCCTCATCCGTATATATATGATGAGTGTAGTAGGATGGGAAAATACCACGTAGATCAGAGATACTCCACCCAATAGCAGTCCTATGATCTTGGAGTACAATAATCAATTTAAGTTCTTGGGTTAAGCGAGAGCTAATAATAATAGGGAAAGTCTAATGCTCACCCAAGAACACATACTTATGAGTATCAGGTAAGGGCTTCAACTCAAGCACAGGTAGAGGAGATGTAAAATCAATAATAGAATGAGGAGGGAAGGATCAGGGAAGTATACCTGATTATCATTATGCTCAAAGCCATCAGACTCAACTACTGTAGGAAGGGTAGTAGTGGTTACAGCAACAAGATGATCATGTAATGCTTGAGAGGGTAACAATGGATCATAAATCTCATCAAAATACCTCTCATATGGACTGAGTCTGTCCATACCAACCATATTGTTCTGCAAATGCAGTAGTGAGTCAAAACCATAAAGTCCTCCAGGCATACCAAGATATACCAAGTCTGGGGTACTGGAATCAGATACACACCCCAAGCAATCAGCTAAGGGGAAAGGTGAAATATGTAGAGTAGTAGTCTTAGTCCTTGTGTAGGAATCAGTCAACCCTGATGACAATGAGGATGAATAAGACATTAGGTCACTGCAGAGCAGCCCAATGTTGCCACAATACTCCTGATCATCATCCTCATACTCGTCCCCAATTAGATCACAATCAAAATTTTTGGATGCCCTGAATATATCCAATCTCAGTCTCTCATTCCCTAAGACAATTTCCATGCATTTGGATGCGCAATCGATGTTCGCATGAGCGGTTGCCAAAAATGGGTGACCTAGAATAATAGGTGCATCACGGAGATCAGCAGGAACCTTCATATCAAGAATAAAGAAGTTCGCTAGAAAACAGAATCCATAGACTTTCACAATGACGTTGTCAACAACCCTTCTTGGTACCTTCACCGACCGGTCCGCCGACTGAATAGTAACCGAGGTGGGCTTCAACTCCCCAAATCTAAATCTATCATAAATAGCAGTAGGAGTCAAATTAGTGGAGGAACACAAATCAAGAAGGGCTCTGCCAAACAGTGAGTCCTGCAAGAAGCAAAAGATCAAAGGTGTACCGGGGTCCCTTTTAGGAGGTAGATTACTCAGTATTACCGCACTAGCATACTGAGACAAAACCTCCTTAGGTTTTGTTCACTTCTTCTATTGTCGCCTCGGGGTACAATAGTCCTTGAAGAACCTGGCAACAGTAGGAATGTGATATATGGCATCGAGAAGAGGAACCTAAATATGTACTTCTTTAAACATAACCACAAGGTCCTCATGCTTCTTAGCTCCCTCTTTCTACCTCAATGAATCTCTAATGACAACTCCAGGAAAAGGGAGAGGAACCTCAGGGTCTTCAATCATCGGTCATTTTCCTTTTTCTTCCTTAGGTGGTTCCCTATCAGAACAAGAGTGGGAAGAAGAACCGTCCAGAGGAAGAGATCGCGATAAATCATGATCCTCCTACCTATATGGTGGATCTCTTGTAGTAGTTCCACTCCTCAATGTAACAGCTTCTGCATCAGCAAACTATTCATGAGTGGGCGAGGAGAAGGAACATTCTAGGTAGGATTAGGGAATAAACCAGGTTGATAATATCCAGGTGGTACAAGAGGTGCCTGAAGTATCACATGTGCTTGACCCTGTGGTTCTAGATACCTAGGTGGAAGACCTGGGTTCTGCACATTCGTAGGGTTTGGGACATGTTGGGAGGGCAAGGCTCCCTACATCCTAGTCTCCTGTAGTATCTGAAACTGATTCTCATGTATTTTTTGAACTTGGTTTGTTAGTTACACATGACTCGTTGCCATTGATCAAATTTCTTTTCTTAGCTCTTCCAACTCATTAGACTGCAAAGGAGGGTCAGGTACAATATCGCAAACAGTCTGATATATGGACCAAGACTGTTGCTGATATGGAACTGGCTGTTGTTTAAGAAATGAAGGTGTAGAGTTCCCATACTGCCTAGGCTAGTGCTGAGGAGCAAAAGTAGGTTTCCATTGATTTCCACCCTAGGAGAAATTAGGATGCTTGTGCCAACTAGGATTATACGTCTCCAAGTATGGGTTGTTACGCCCATAACCATGAAGTGCGTTGACATCCTCGTAGGTTGAAGATGCCTAAGACGACATATCATATGAGTCAAGACTCATATCATCCCTATAATGGTTCGCCTGGTCAACAAATGCTAGCTTAAGACTGTTCATAGGCTCCCTATAGGAAGGAGCCCATGAAGAAGCAGTAGAAGAGTAGACAGATGCATCCCGAGTAAGAAGATAAGGTCAAGTAGGAGGTACTGGGGATGGAGCAATAGATGGAACATATGATGTCATAGAAGATGCAACCTCGGATTTCACTGCACAAGATTGACTAAGCTCATCAACCTTCTTATGCAGGAGATCCATGCTATCCAACTTTTTCATAATAATGTCCATATCTGCCCAGGCTAACTCGGCCAAGCCTCATGGACTGATACACGCTACTGGTTAGGGCGTGAGAATTGTCTCATTAATGCGGCATTGAGAGAGTTTTCTGCCAAGGACTCAAATAACTCAAAAGCTCATGCCTCGTCCTTGGCAAGGAAGTTCCCACCACTAGACGATCAGCTAAACACCGATGTATCTCATCCAGCCCATGATAGAATACCTAGGCAAGGTGCCAACAAGGCACCCCATGGTGAGGTCACTTCCTCAGAAGATCATGAAAATGCTCCCAGGCCTCATGCACCATCTCACTTGACTGCTAGGTGAAAGTTGTAATGGCCTACGTCATTGCATTAGTGTGACCAATAGGGAAAAACTTTTGGAGGAACACCCTATGTAGTTTCTCCCAAGTGTAGATCGGTTTCCCTATGGTCTTAAGCCAATAGGAATCCTGATCCCTCAAAGAAAAAGGGAAAACCTTCATGAGAACAATCCCAATAGCTACATTTTTGGGTCAGACTATCTCAGCAATCCGACTCAAGTCCTCGAGGTGCTAGAATGGATCCTCATTTGATTTACCATAAAAGTAAGTCTGAATTAGACTTATCACATTAGGTTTTAACTTGAATGCGTCACCATTTACGGGCATCTGGACTTGAGGTAACACATTACATGCTGTCGAATCATAATGGTCCCCAAGTTGTTCTCCACATGGGGGGTTCTGCATCCTATCTAAGGCATTGAGAATGGCCTCAAACCTCACAATGTTCTGCTGATTTTGCATAGCCAATCTCGCCTCAACCCTGGCCATCAATTGGGCCTCATTCCCTTCAAAGGGAGGAAGAGGAGGGTCTTGCTCAGCCATTGTAGCTGAGGAAGAAGGAAGAGAAGAGGAAGTAGGCCAGAGGTGTCTCCCACATACGGTAGATAACTACCTTGGGGGAGGCTCCCAAGGTCCAACTAGGATAGGTCTTAGCGATCTTCTATCGTGCATAAACTAGCATAAGGGTTGGTTAAGAGTCCTATGCAGGGATGTAAAGTGCAGGAAGGAGTTAAGTGCTACTTAATCCTTCTTAATCAGTTATTAGCCTAGTGGTTAAGGTTCGGTTGGAGTCAGTAGGACAAAAAGTAAACCCTAAGGTGGAAGCCTAGGGTTTATGCTTCTAGGTTTTAAGGCCTGCAGACCCTGTTCTTGGATAAAACTATTCCTTGGATCAGTACAGAAGTCCAAACAGGATGAAAATTGACATACGACTTCCTTTTTCAATTATCTTTTCATAGAATATTTTTCTAATATTTTATAATATCTAAAGAAATAGGTATAATTTTTATATCTACAAGGGGTCAAACAGTCCGATCTAACCCCTTCGGTTTATTTTAGATCAAAACCATATCACAACTACTTCAAAAATTTTGAAAATTTTACTGATCAAACTAGATTTCAATGGATTTCAAATTCTGTAAATTTCAACACAATCTAAACTGTGTAGAGGTCGAAATAATTCTTTAAAATTTGAATAGATTTTGAAGAAATCAATTCTGACCCATTAGTTTATGAATTTATAAAAGTTTCACAGATCGCATTTCCTGATAAAAATGGTGGCGTTCGAAAGATAATTTTATTTTTCAGTTATGATCCGAATTTCAAGATTTTTGTAGGTCCTAATTTTGGTAACCAAATTTTAAAAATAGGGTTCAAGTCCTAACTGAATTACCAAAAATAAGTTCAAGGATATTTAAAGGATAAAAAACTATTATTAGTCACCCTTGACCAACTATATCAAAAATATGAGCAAATAAACCTAAATTCAAAATTTTAAGATTGTTTTATGTTTTTTATTTTTTTAAGTATTTTTTTAAATCAAAACTTCAAAGTAAATTGCAAACTCGAGTAACTGATTCAATGATTCTAAAATAGGAAATGATTTTTTTTTAAATAGAAAACTTCAAAAGGAAATCTTGGTGTACCTATGCATGTGAAGATCTAACTCCATTTTGAACCTACACACACAGAACAAACAAAACAAAACTAGTTAGATATCAATCTAAAATCACCATGCCTCCTCAACAACTGCACTAATTTGTTGAAACGTGGAATCACATTTTAGAAATATTTTCCTTCGTAGTATAGTGCGAAAACACGTCAATAAATAAATATAATGAAATTTGAAGTCCCGGTCGAACATAGGGAGGCGGAAAGATGTGAAGTTGAAATCGATATGCCAACTTAACTGCTAAAATTAGACTCAACTCCTAAATGTGATGGATTTCCTACACAATGAACTCTCCGGTAGCAATCTCAAAACGAACTATCATCATGTAGTGTAGGTAGATATAGTAGGTGTATGTATAGCATTCGTTACGATAATCTTTTAAACTGTAAATGCTCTCGAGATTGTTTTGATGCAATATATAATCATTCACTTGCATAGGAACCACTGTAAAAATATATGCATAAAAATTAATATGTTTTTTTAAATTTTTGTTTTACAAATCATTTTAGGATTTTTGATTTTTTGAAAATGAAAGTCAAATATAACTAAAATTAAAAATAATAAGCAAGATAAATATAAAGCAAATCAACTTTATTAATCATGTAAGTTCTTCACATAATTGAGTACTTGACACAGAAATAGCATTAACTTAAACTAGAACAAATAGAACAAAATATAGAACTATTAGAACTATTGGAAATTATTCTAAATTAATCTACTAGAATAAGGGTATTAAGAAGTGATCGTTGGTATCTTTTGAAGGGAGTGGAGGAGCAACTATGGTACACCAAAGGGGACCTTGGTGGACCTCCTCGAGGAGAGGGCAGAGAGAGGATGGACATGGGCCTACAGTGGAGGGAGAGAATTGAGTGGAGGAAGGGACGGATGTGCGTAGCAATGGTGGCAGGAAGGAGGGGGGCCGGGTCCACGGAGGATACGGTGGATTTTTAAGGAGAGAGAGGGGAGGGGAGGTGAAGTCGGTGGAGATCGTAGGAGTTCCGGAGGTTCGGTAGGGAGATATTTTGACGTGGAAAGTCGTTGGGGAGATAAAATAATCGAGAGAGAGAGAGAGAGAGGTCGTGTTGAGTGGAATGGGCTTCGGTGGGGGATGGCTTAGAAAAAAATTAAGATTTCTATAAATATCTTATTTTATGTATACGTAAGTGTGTGTAGGTTACTCTGTGTGTGTGGGATTGTTGCATGCACCGGGATTTTGAGGGAATAATGGATGTGCATGGGTTTTGTTTCCGTGAGTGAGTTTTGGATGTATGGGAGTATTTGGTGTTGCATGTATGGGGTTTGGATGTGAGTCACGTGAGTTTTGGATATGGGATTTGTACGTGAAAGGTTTAATATGTGGTCATGAGGTTGCATGGGATTTGAAGGGTTACTTGAATGAAGTATGTGCATGCATATGTATGTGTTGATGTGCATAGGTATGGGTATGCATGCATGTGCATGTGTGGGTGTGTATGTGCATATAGCTTTAGGTGATCTCTAAATAGGTTTTTTAGGATAAGTCAAAGGAGGCATAATAGGGCCTCTAGCTTCAAAATAGGAACTAGAGAGCAGTATCAGATATCTTATACTTCAAAATCAGACGTCCAAAGAAGTAGTCAGACTTCCATTACCGGTGTAGTGTGGGATTTAGCTTTCAGGATTGGTTTTCTATAGAAATCAGATGTCCAACCTAATATTTGGACATCCAGAAATGTGCTGGAATGTGTTCTAAAGGCTTTTTAGGGTAGGTTTTGGTTCCTAAGTATTTGGGAGACCTAAATAGGTTTTGGGCACTAGCTTCCTAGGGTTTAGGTCTAGGTTAGCTTGGGTTAGGTAAGGCTATTTGGTGGTAGATGAGATAATAGGTTTATTCCTCCTCCTCTCTTCTCCCTTTACTTCCTCTGTTGTACTTTGGCTTCTTGGATCTTTTCTTCTCATCTCCTCCGTCTTATTTCTGTCTTCTTTATTCACACACGAACCTGCAATCATAACATAAGACATTATGGCATAAATAGGTCCATAAAACACATTATTTATAAATAAACAAGTAAACATGATGCAAATGCAAACTATGCATGAAATAAATGCAATATTTACATATTAAGCTATGTTTCTAACATTATTTAGGTTGATTAAGACCTATGATGGTTACGCAATCAGTCCCAAGCTCGGGATGCTCCATTAGAGTTTAGAAAATAATTTTTTCCTCTCTCTCATCCCCATTCGTGGAGCACCCGTAACTGTCTTCTCACCCCCCTTCGGGAAGCAAATCCCGCTGCAACGTCATCCTGCTTTGTCCTCAATCCATCCAACTCCATCCTCCTTCATCCAACTCCTCGTCACCTTCTTCTGGGCATCACGTCAACGTGGCTCGTCCTCCAAGCAACCGTTTAGGGGGATTCTTCTACTTCTTCTTTTTTACTTTACTGCTTTCTAGAATAGAGTTTAATTTCTACATGTAGTTGTAATAAACATTTGAATTATCTAGATAATATTTGTTTCTGTTTGTCGCGCTAAATTGGGTTTTAAGAGTTTCGCGTCGTAATATAGCTGAAAAAGCGCTCAAAACAAATACAATTTTATTACTCGAATTTGAAGTCCAAGGTCGAACACAGGAGGCAAATTGGTGTTTAGAAATCAAGATCACAATTCAGAATTTAAAGAAATATGCAATAATATCAGTCTCAAAGTAAATGTAGAGCACAAAATACTAAAGAACTCAATGTATATGAATTAAACTCAAATTGGACGCCTGATTTGAAAATCAAACGACTTAAACTAATACTCCAGTGCTCCTTTTGATTTCTCTGCTTCTCTCCTATGGCTCTTCTTATTTCTTCCTTCTTCTGCTTCAACACCTTCTCTTCTTTCTCTTTGCCTTTGGCTTCTGTCTTCTTTTTTTTCTCTATTGCTTCCTCTTCTCTTTCTTTCTCTTTATCTTTGTCTTCTCTTTCCCTTGACTTCTACCTTTTGCTTTCCTTCTTAGCTTTTCATTCTTCTTCCTTTAGCTTCTTCCTTCTCTGCCTTTCTCCATCGTGGCCCTTAGCTTCTCTTTGTCCTTAGCTTTTCCTTTTTCTTCTTCAGCTTCGCTTCTCCTCCTCTTCAGCCTGCAGCAAAACCTACCCCCTACTCGCGTGCACTCTCCTCTCTTTCTCTCTTAGGTTCCGCTCTCCCAGAGCCACATGTATTCGGGTAATCGGGTCGGGTACGTACCCTGGACCAGGCCCACCATCATGCTGTGGTGGGCAAGGAGTGCAGGTCGAGCCGGGTCAGCCAGGTCTGTGGGGGGTGAGCGCGGACAAGACCAAGTTGGTCGGGTGAGAGAGACCTCACCCCGTGGTTTGGAGGCGAACAGCTACAGGCACAAATTCAACTTATGTGGGTGCGTAGCCTCAGAACTTTCTGAGGTGGGGCTATCCACGCACCCTTCTTCGCACGTGCCTGCCTGTAGCAGAGGTGGTCTTCCAATTGCAGCAGCTACTACTGCCTTCGACTGGAATTGAGCGCCTGGAGTCATGCGCGAGAGTGTTTCACGTAGTCTGGGACAAGGGCCTGGAGCTGGCAAAGCCTAGAGTGACCTTAAGCTTGCTTCAAGCTTGGTCACCAATGGCGGAGGATGCCTGCTACCTGAAATCACAAAGACGGCCTCGCGGCCACGTTAGATTGCTCAAGAAGCTTCACCAAGGCACGACGAATGTGCTGCGGTGGTTAGCGTGGCGTGAGGACGCTTGTGCGAGCATGCCTAGGGCACACTGTGTGAGAAGGTGTGGGTATGTTCGGTGAGGTGCGTAAGTGAGTGGAGTGGCGTGTGCAGTGGGGGGAAATGTTCAGTGGAGTGAGGGGATGCTTATGAACTTGTCAGCGAAGGGTGGGATGGCCTGTGGTGGTGGAGCGGCCTCGCCAGAGGTGGTGGCCGAAGATGAAGGAGATGAGGGTGTTGGAGGTCGGCAGTGGTCGATTTAGGGAAATAGAGAATGGAGAAGAATGTAGAGGGTGAAGGGAACTTAGCTAGGGTGTTAGGAGACGAAGGGAAATAGAGGTGACGTTGGTCAAGGTGTAGCCGACGCTGGAGACGAAGGCACTTAGAGAGAGATGGTCGGTGAGGACGAAGAGGGGTAGGAGCGTCGGCAGGTACTGTGTGACGCAAACGAACACAAGGAGGAAGGGTCTGCCACTGGTATTATGGTCAGACGACGAGAGAGAGTAGGGAAGGTCACCGGAGCTTGAAGAGTGAATCGACCGGAGGAGGAGAGAAGAATTTGAGGGGGATTTCGGTCAAATTCAAGCTTGGAGGAGTCGGTTGGATCTGGAGCTTCTTAAATAGATCTCTGGAGGGGGATTTGTGCTTGGAAGCCAAGCTTCCAAGCAAGGCAGGGTCATTGGAGTTCACAACTCAAAAGAGACCCAAATCTCTCTTACATTCGCATGAGAGATTGGGAAGAAATTAGGGCATCAAACTGGATTCACATTAGAGGGATTTTCTCAGAGAATCTCCCTTCCAATTTTGAAGGGGATTCTCTGAGCAATCAGGGAGAAACCACCTTCCAAAGCTCTCTGGAGTAGGATTCCTCTACTATAATAGTGGAGGGACCTAATTGCAAAGATGATGAAGAAGATAGGGGGCCATTTGTAAGGGTTTTTGAAAGATAGGGGTACAAATGTAATCAGGTTGAACCTTTTTGCAAACTAGGTCAAGGCAAACTCAACTTGGGTCCAAATTTTGGTACAGACCTAATTTAGACCTAAGAAATCTAATGGTGAAGTTATATTTTGGGTTTGACCACGTTTGACTTGGAAATTTATGCAAAAACCCAATTTTGGGCAAATATCTATCTGAGACCCCATCTAGGCCAAGATGGGTTCCAATGGCCAAATTGAAGGTTCTAAACCCTAGAGAATATTATTATATGATTTTTAGAGGGTTTAAGTGAATTTTATCCTGACCAGAACCTTGTTTAATCAAGTGGGTCTGTTTTTGGATTTTAAGAAGTCATTTAATTCACAAGGTACACACAAATCCTTTTCTGTTTGATCCAACCCACTTATTATCTTATTAAGACCCTTTGACCTTTGTTTAGCCCTTGAGGAAACCCGTTGTTGTACTACAATGGTAAAATTATAATTTTACCCCTTGTTTCTTACTTTTCTCTCAGAAAGGTTATGCAGTGAATTAGGACATCCAGTTGGTTATGTAGGAGCTTTTATTCTATTCATTGGGTCAAAATGAGCTAGTTAGCGCTCATGATGGTATTCCCATCAGTTTCTCTCTCTCTTTCTTTAATTTTCTGCAAGTAAATTAAAGTAGTTAAATATAATTTCTCGACTTGATCTCTTGCTATAAAAACACAAAAAAACATTAGAAAAGCACAAAAATACTAAAAATAAATAAAGCAAACATGGATTTATCTAGAAAATGAAACGTTCGCCTCCCCGTGCTCAACTCGGGACTCACCTAGGTTTAGTTATAAATATTATTTGATAGCTAGATTTTTCGCAACTACGATGATGGGTTTTCAAACTCTAACTTTTCTCGTGAATTTTCTGACTAATTAGCCACGCACACCTTTGATAGATAATTCACTAGAAAAACACTAGCCTTATACTCTCATATTTCCCTACTAGTGTGCAAATTCATTCCTTGGCAAATACCCACTCCCTCACTACTGTGCTACCGCTATCTTCTCCAGGGAGTACACTCACCATAGCTACTAGATTACTTATATATCTATTTGGGGAGCTCTATAGGGTTTCTTTCATTTCTGTTTTCATATTCTGCTGTACTTGGGTATCCGACTTGTCAGATCCCTGTCTCTTCATTTTGAAGGGTGGAACGTCCATTTTGGGATCGGAGGTGGGAATTGTAATTGAGGTACACTACCCTCATTTTAAGTTGTGTGGTTGATGGATTGATCACTAGGTGATTAGAAATCCTAATTCAAGGCTAACTTAGGTGGTGGTTTTCTCCTTGTTTGGGTTTTCACCTAAAAATTATTGTGTAAAAATTATTGTGCTATCATGTGATTGAAATTTTACTTGCTTATTACATACTCAATTTCGCTATTCATACCCCTCTAGTTCAATTTCAAGGAGGTTTAAACAAAAAGATCTGGGATAATTTGAACTTAGAAACTCGTCAAGAGCTCAATGAAGCTCACTAAACTCAGAATGAACCCACATTGTGAATGAGATAAAATCTACTTAAATCATCAATCAATCTTGCTCAAATCAACTCCAACAAATGATCCCAGGAGTTCAAATAAATCATTAAAACCTAGTTCCAAAGCCAAGAAGTCCAAGAACACCCCAAGTTGACCAATCAAAGCCAAAAAGTTGACTTTTAATTCCAACGCATCTCAAACTCAATTAACTATCCAAATCAATTCCTTAGAACCTAAGGAATTCAATCCAGCCTCAAAGATTAGATTTTGATACCTGGAGTGCCAAGCTCCTAGCGCTCCATCTGAGATCTAATATGGGTCTATTCGATAGAATAGATCAATGATTCTAACATGATTCCAAGAATAGACCTAGAATCCTTAGGTCCTATAGATGCTTACTGACCTGTTCCTTTGATCTGTGGCTACCTAGAATCTTCTCAGCTTTGCCAGAGCTGAGGAAGATGAAGCCCAGTAGGATGCTACATTTATTTGAACAACAAATAGATAAGTGAAACATTATCAATAGATCATTAAATGATGATCTAGAGCTCTAAAGAAAGTTTTATAAGCTTTTTCTCAAGATTGTTATCGCTGAAGCTCGCTGGAGCTCCGGTGAAGGCTGGAAATGGCCATCGGAGATCAAATCTCCATGGATTTGCATAAAATTTAGCTTGAAAGAATCTTAATGATCTCAAGATCATCCACAACTTATCAATCAATCCAATTATCAAGTAAATCTGAGATTTGAACTCGAAATCCTCAGAGAAACATCCTGAGTTCGCCAGAACTCAGGAGCCATCATCTCATTAAATTGAGGAAGGGGAAATTATCTGAAAATTATTACGATGGTATGTGAATGGGTTGATTAGATGGAGAAACTCTTTTAGAGCTCCATTATAGACAATGGAGTCCAGAGGTTGATGGTAGCACCATCATTGGTTTTAATGAGCTTAAATTAGCCTAACTACTGTAATAAATGCTCCTAAATATTCATCAGAAAATCATACTCTATTCAGAAGTGAATCTGAGAAGATAGGAAAATGGGTTAATTATATTATTTTAACATCTCATCATTAATGCAAATTAACTAACGGGTTAACAAAAGGGCAAATGAAACTAAAAGACTAAGAAATGGGCTCAAAATAACTGAATCAGGGCTTCATGAATTTTAAAGACCATATTATTATAGAAAAACTCTAATTATCAACCTCACTCAAATTGAAAGAATTCAGGTAGAAATAAATTTAATCTAAACCTCCTAAAGATCATTGAAAAATATTTTAAGAGGTTTGGTGCCTTCACTTTGACCATCGGAACCCATTTTGACCAAAAACAGAGATTTAAACGGAATTTGTCCTGATTTGGGCTTATGTATAATTTGCCCAGTTAAAAATGGTCAAAAGATAAATCTAAATTCACCATTAGATTCATTGGATCCAAATTAGGATAAAACCAAAATTTGGACCCAATCAGAATCCATCTTGACTTAGTTTTCAATTTAGCTCCCAGTTCTCTATTCTTTACAACCAGACCCTAATTTCTATGTTTCCCTTACAATGACACGCCCAACTTCCAATCTTTTTCATGAAAATGTCCTCACCTCCTTCTTCTTCCTTCCTTCCTAAATACAACCAACAGAGAATCAAGAACCCAAACAAGTCGGCATGTGATTGAGAAGATCTTCCTCATTTGACCACCAAATCCCTTCAAATTTGGAGGGATTGATGATCAAATCATCCTCTAGCATTTGCACTTGATTGTGTGCCCAATTTGGAACCCAAGAAGCT
The DNA here is from genome assembly GCA_037157565.1 of Thalassia testudinum. Classification (NCBI taxonomy): domain Eukaryota; kingdom Viridiplantae; phylum Streptophyta; class Magnoliopsida; order Alismatales; family Hydrocharitaceae; genus Thalassia; species Thalassia testudinum. The sequence goes on along the minus strand of JAZHRO010000035.1, from coordinate 50,967,901 downwards.
CTGCCAAGCTTTAGGTTTCACGAAAAAGAAATACTCTGGTTTCCAATTCCAACACATGAATTCTTTCAATTTGAGGGCACATTTGAGCTCTATATAAGCTCTCCTACATCCCAACATGCTCCTCAGCCAAGTTTAGGCCAAAATTCCATCTTCTCTTCCCTCTCCGACCGTCTTCAACTTGCGCTTTGGCAACCTACTCCAACACCCTCTTCCGGCCACCCAACCACCAAATTGGGTGGTCCATCTTCTTCCTCACCTTCCTCCGACTCTAGTGTATTAGAGCTGGAGCCCCCTCTCCCTATCGTTGTCACCATCTTCCTCATCAAAGAAATTCATCTTCCTCGCGTCCGACAAGGCACGCTGGCGAGGAGTTTTCCCTCTTTCGTCCAATAGAATAGGTTCATCTCCCTCTCCTCTAGATTAATTTTAGGATCTTAGGATTAGCTTTCCACCTCGCATACTCTCTATCCCTCTCCTTCTCTGCCTTCGACAAGAGCTCCAACGAGCTTGTGCATATGCCACACTCCATCAAACGACAAACCACCACCACCACAACCTTCCCCGTACCTCAAGGATCAAAAGCCCTCAATTTATTGAGAGCTTTGATCTCTATAACTTCTCCTCGAACAAACCCATTGTCCGCCACCAACTTCGACATCAACTGACCTCCACATGCCTCCATACACCAAAACTCCACCACCACTACATTCCATGCATCATGGCGATGCTCTTGAACCATCTAATTGTGGTGTAGAGCCCGTGTTTCTTGTTATAGGTGTTCATCGCTGATCACATCAACTCTGCCTCCATCCACCACTGTCGTCTCACTTCCACCTCCAACTGGTGCAGAACCACTTGAAGAAGCCTTCTGGGGTTTAAATTTGATGAAGGAACAGTAGCAACAGCTTCAAATAGGAGCGATTCTCCTCGCGTCTGCAGCAAAGGAGGAATTGGAAGAGATAGTGCCACATCGTGAAGATTTAATTCAAAATTTGATATTTATTGAATCGCACACTTTAGCTTGTTGCCTTTGAGACACTGGGGTCAGGTCCCTACCCTCACGAGCATACATACGCCCTCACTTGTGCACATGCATGTGAGCCTGGGTTCAAATCCATTTACCTGAATAGAGAAAGAAGAAAGAGAGAAAGAGGAAAGGCTGAGAGAGAAGTAGGGCGGGTTTACACTTGAAAGGGTTAAGCTTAGACATAGGAAAATTTGAGAAGATAAGCCATCTAAGGCCTTTGTGAGACATCTGAAGCCTTTGAGAGTAGCAGTCTAACTTGAGTTTGAATTGAAAATGTTGCGCACGAAAATCATTGTTTTAAAGTTTAGCATCATAGTATAGGATAAAAATCGCGACAACACTTAAATTTATAAAACTCGAAATCAACGTGAGTTCGAGGTCGTTCGCAGGAAGCAAATTGGCAATTTAATCCACTAATCACAATATCAAGAAAGAGATGCAAATGTAATCCAAATAATGCTCAATGTAAATTAGAAGAATATCTCAATAAAATCAAGAACCAGAGTGCAAAAAGATAGGGTTAAAATGGTGGTTTGAACCACCAATTTAACCCTAATGTTAAGCTCTAATTCAATCTCAAATATATGAATAGTAACTCTCAACCAAATGTAACCCAAGTAGATAACATAACCAAAACTAGCCAATCAAATGACAAGGCAAAGGCTCAGACGACTTAACCTCAAGGCACCAGCAGATACAAGGCACAAGGGCCTCACAAGCCACAGAGCGGCTCAGTGTTGAGAGAGGGGGGACACAAATCCCGAGGTGCAAAACTGTTAATGGGCTAAATCAAGGTTTTAAAATCGTTTCTTTGTAACACAGCCGAAATAGCACGAAAACAAATAAAATTTATAACTCGAAAGATCGTTAGGAAAATTCGAGGTCGAACGTAGAGAGCAAGTATTGCAATTAATCTTAAGACCACAATATAACCACAAAGATGAGCAATTTATAATGAATAATCCATGCAAGAATGATATATATATGAATGCCAATGTCAAGGTGAAAAAAGATTAGGATAAAATGGTAATTTAAATCACCAATTACCCCTCATACAATAATATCAAATAAGTGCTTAGTATCAATCAAGAATTTTCCACGTAATATAAATAAGCAATGAGTCCACAGTGGCCTCTACAAGAGATATTAAACGTCAAGGTTCTGAATCAAATGATTTAAATAGCACCCAACAACAGTGCCCTTAAGAAGCTTAAGGGCATCTTCTCTTCTTTCCTCTTCTCGAGCCTCAACAGCTACGCACGGAGGCAAAGGCCTCTCCTTTTCTCTTCAAGCCTCAAGGAGAGGCACAGCATAGAGGCACAAAGGGCCTCCCAGCGGCTAAGTGTAGAGAGGACATGACTGAGGGCAAAAACCCCCCCTCTTTCTTTCTCTTTCCTTCTCTTCTTTCTCTCAAAGACCTAGGGTTAGACAAGTTATTGGGTGGGTAACCAGATCCTGAATGGGACTAGACCCACGTGCATGACTGCGAGCGAGGCATGAAGGCGCGAGGAGGCACGTGAACTGGGAACCCAACCCCCGGTGTTCTTGGGCGAATAGGTAGATTCACAAATTCACTTTATACGCCTATTAAAGTCCTCCCACCTTTGATGTGGGACTAAAGTGTTCTCCTTCCTTTGCACAAGTAGAAGCTGGGCGATGTGTCCAATTGGAGTAGAGGGAGTGCTTCAGTGCTCCCAATTGAGAGCCTGGACAACTTCCTGGAAGTCTTCCGTGTCACTTGGAGGTAGCACCTGGGCCTGCTGGAGCAAGAGCACAACTTCAAGCTTGCTTGAAGCAACTCTATCAATGGCGGCCGGAGGATGACACCTGAAATAGAAAGTACAACCTTGTGGCCTAGTCAGAGAAAGCTTAGGAGAAGAGCAATGATGCGGCGAAGGTAGTGGTGGCATGTCGTGAATGTGGTCGGAGGTGGCTAGCAGAGACGAAAGACAAAGGCGAAGGATGGATTGTTTGGTGGAGTACGTGAGCGGCCAATCCCCTCAATTTCTTGAGGACTTTTGATCAATGGAGATGGTAGAGGTTTCTGGACCGGTGGCGAGCATTTTCATGGAGTGCAGCGGTGAGAATGTCTCGCTGGAGATACACAGGCGAGATGGAAGATGGAGGTGGATCAGGTGCATCGAAGGTCGAAATGGAGTTGTGGCAGCACGTGATGATGAGTAGATGCTAGGGAGTCGAACGAACTAACTAACGAACGACAGGGAACGGAGTTAGCACCAGGTCTGGTATGGCCAGCACCGAAGGAGATGAATGCTCCAGTGAGATAGAACGGTGATGACGAAGGGTTAGGAGGCACCTCGTTGGTATTGTGATGTGCGAAAAGAAAAAGGGAGGCGGAACCGACCGCCTGTGGTATGTGGCGGCCGGCAAAGAAACCCGAGGAAGGAGGTCACCAGAGACGAACGTGGAGTGGGTCGAAGTTAGGGAAGAGAGGATATTTTTGGCCCAAAAGTTCACTAAGGAGGTGAGGAAGGACTTGGGCTGGTTTTATAGGCCATCAGGTGAGCCTTCAAGCTTGGAAATAAGCTTGAAGAGCTCGAAATCTTTGGGTTAGGTTTAGGATTTTTCAAGGGTTTGCACGAGCATTTTCCTTCATTTGTAAGGGCATGAAAGGGCTCAAATGGAAGAGGATCGTGTCAGGAGTCCTTCCATTTTTGGGATAGATCTGGCAAGGAATCAGAGAGAAATCTCTAATTGAAGGTCGTCGGAGTAATAGTTCCTCCACGATAATGGTGGAAGGACCAATCTACCAAGAAGACTAAGAAGTTGGGAGGCTTTTTGTGAGAAAAAGAGTCAAAATAGAAATAAAATTTAGATTAGGAGACGTTGTAGGAGGACCGAAAATGAGAGAGAGAGGGAGAGAGGGAGGATGGTGTCAGGCGGCAGGCAGCGATGGCATGGAAGTAGCTAGGGCTGAGGAAGGGGGCGAATGGAAGACATGGAGGTTGAGGAACTGGAGGAGAAGGGAGAAGGTCTGGCAGGCACATGTTGGTAGGACGACCTATAACTACCCAAGAAGGACTTGGACGAAAGCTAATGGCAAGGTCTTGTGCTTCAGATGTAGACAAAGGGGGCACATGGCTGTGATCTAAAGAAACCCTCTAATCTGCCTGGCGTGCAGGGGTGAAGGACACAAACGTGATTCCTGCCCTAGGATGAAGTGGCCACACACAAAGATGGCCTCTCTGCGTCCAGGTTGGGAAACGATGAAGGAGCCCCGACTGCCACCACCGCCGGCGCTTGGCAAACACTCAATTGAAGTGGAGATCCCATTATCTGAGGAGATCTCTTCTGCGGAGATCATGCTAAGGGGTGCTTTGATTGGTGAGATTATGACAGGAAAACCCTTGATTGAGAGATTTCAAAATATGGTATGTTCCCTTCAACCTTTGTCTGTGGGCTGGAAGGTTGCAATGTTGTCTCAGTCTCACTTTCTAGTCTTTGGTTTGGGGATGATGGATGTGGAATGGCTAAGGTTTTGATCGAGTTCTTTTGAAGATGTCAATGTGGTCTGGAGAATGGTGTCCCCCTTCGATGGGGCTCTCCCTGATCGACCTCCTCAAAGAATGGGTTCTAGGAGGGTGCTTCTTGAGATTAAGGGACTGCCATTACACTTAAGATCTAAGGGAGTTGTTGCCAAGATGGTTGTAGGCTTTGCATCTATCTGTGAAGGATCTGAATTCATGATTGGAGAAGGGGATATTCGATCACTTAGAATTGAGGCTGATGTCTTTAAGTCTAGTTTAGTTCCTGACAGGGTTACAATCAGATGTGGGGGCTCTTCATGGCTTATTCGCCTAGCAATGGCTGGACAAGTGTCCATGCATCCAGAGTAGGGGCATGTTAAGACGTCTGAGGCTAGCTCTAAGGAGGTGCAACAGGCTGAAACGTTAGGCTGCATTTCACCAGATGAAGCCCCTGAGTCAAAAAAGAGGAAGGACTGTCATCTGGGCTATGCAGAGAAGGACTTGATGCATATGGAAGATGTTAATGCCTTAGGAGGTTGCAGCCAAGTCTTAGTGGCCAAAGGTGATGGTTCTATGGATGATGCTAATGCCTTTGAGAGAGATTCAGAGGTTCCTAGCAGTAATGAGGAGGGGAACTCAGGCATGGAAATTGTGATCAGCAGTGACAACAAAGCCCTCAAGGAGGTGAACCAGGTGCAGTTCACTGCTCCAGCTGATCTGAAATTTGGTAGTGGATCAAACCAGAAAAGGGGGGTGGGTCTCTCCCCTTACATGCTCAGAAGGAGAAGGAAAGAGAACCTAACCCCCATTGTGGAGCAGACCATTGCAAACTCGATCATGGTTGAGTATGTGGGTTGTTTGGCTCAAGGGGATCAACCAGGTAAGGAATGAGAGTGTTAAATTGGAATGTACGTAGGCTACGCAATAAGGTGAGAAGGGCCTCCTTATATAGATACCTTTCTGAGTGGGAAATTGATTGTGCTCTCATTCAAGAGACACATGTGGAGGAGGAGAACGGTCAGGTATGGGACTTCTTTAGGCAGTCTGGATATGCAGATTGTGTGGTAAAGGGTGCAACTGGAAGGTCAGGTGGAATGGCCATATGGTGGAGAAAGTCTTGTCTCATGGTAACTGAAGTCTTCCATGATAGGCATATGCTTACCTGCAGATGCCAATCCCTCCAAGGAAATTTGGAATGGTATGTCTCGTGCATTTATGGCCCATGTGCTGCTGCAGACAGGGCAGACCTGTGGGAGGAATTGTCTGCAGTGCACCAAAGAGTGCAGGAGGTGCCTTGGCTTATAGGAGGCAACTTCAATTGTCATCTATCAAGTGATGACAGACCTGGGGGTAGGACTGACAGCTCAATGGCTGGCTTCCAAATGGCTGTGTAGAGAGTGGGTATCACTGAGTATCCTATCAGTGGAGTTGAATTCACTTGGAGAAACAGCAGTGGACAATCCTCTAGGTTGGATAGATTCTTTAGTAGCCCAAGCCTGCTGGAAAGATATCAATTATCGGCAGTTATGAGCCTTGATAGGCCCTTTTCTGACCACACTCCACTTGTGTGGGACAGTGGGGTGAATTCTGACATTGGGTCGTATTTCAAACTCAAGAAGTCTTGGTTTAGGGAGGAGGGATTTGTGGAGATGGTAACTAATTGGTGCAGAACAAGGAAGTGCAGGGATCTGCCACACAACAGTTGGCTTCAAAGCTGGCAAGTCTACTCTCCATGTTGAAAGAATATGGACAGACAGTGGCACTGATCAGGGAACAAAGGAGGGTGGAGGGCAGTGATCAGAGATCTGGATTTGAAGGAGTGCAAGCAGCCTTTGAGTTTTCAAGAACAGCAACAAAGACAGCAGATGCAGCATGCAGTTGGGGGGGAAGATTTGAAACAAGAAGTGGACTAGCATGAAAGATCTAGACAACTGTGGCTCAAGGAAGGTGATGCTAACACGAAGTTCTTCCATCTAGCGGCCAGTGCTAAAAGAAGGTTCAATGTCATCTCATCAATTAAAGTGGGTGAGAGAACTATTACCTCTATCAATGAAATCATAAGTGAAGCTGGCAAATATTTCAAAGAACTTGCCAAGGCTACACCAAGGGGCTCTTGGAGGATGGCATCGGCTGATTTCCCAAGTGTCAATAGTGATCAGATGACCATGCTAGTTGCTCTTATTTCTGAACAAGAAACATTGGAAGTAATTAAATATTTGAATAATGAGGGGGCTCTTGGACCGGATGGGATTCAGGTATTCTTCTACAGAGAAATGTGGAATGTTGTCAAAATGGATGTAATGAAGGTTATTCATGAATTTGAATTGGGCAACTCTGGGTTTGAGAGATTGAATAAGTCTTATTTGTTCATGTTACCAAAAAAATCAAGTGCGGAGAACTTCTCTGACTATAGACCCATTGCCTTGTCAAATTCTATTTATCTTATTATCAGTAAGATTATAGCCAGCAGATTGCGTGAGGTACTAAAGGATTTGATAATGCCGGTCCAGTCTGCCTTTCTTCCTGGGAGGTCGCTACAAGAATCCTTCATTATGGTGCAAGATATGGTGATGGGATGGCACAGGCAAAAGACCAAGGCCTTTCTATAGAAAGTCGACTTCTCCAAAGCTTATGATTCAGTCTCCTGGCCGTACTTGTGGGAAATCCTCAAAAGGAGAAAATTTCCCCCTCAGTTGGTACAATGGGTGAAGAGGTGTATCACAACTACCTCTTTTTCCCCTTTGATAAATGGGAAACCATGTCGAACATGGCTTCAACCCCAATGTGGGGTAAGGCAAGGGTGTCCACTTGCCCCTCTGATTTTTAACCTTGCAGTGGATACATTGGCAAGATATGCATGCAAACTAGCAGCTGATGGATTGATAAGGGGGTATTCAATGTCTAATAACAGGGCCTTAGCTCCCATTCTCCAATATGCAGATGACACTATCTTTTTCGTGGAAGGGGGAAAGAAGGAAGCACAAGTGCTATTTTATATGGTAAAGATTTTTGGTGAGATTTCTGGTCTTAGACTTAATGGAAACAAATCTTCTTTGGTCTGCTTTGGTATGAATGGAATAATCCAGAATGACATTTCCACCATCTTGGGCATGCCTATGGTCACACTGCCTATCAAATATCTGGGGTTGCCTCTGAAGTGCACTAAATTGAGGAAAGCTGATTGGTCCTTCCTATATGAAAAGGTGGCTACGAAATTAGAGGGTTGGAGTAGTCGCTACTTATCAAAAGGTAGGAGGTATATTTTACTGAACTCAATCATTGCATTGATTCTGATTTTTTTCTTATCTGTTCTCAGAGCCCCAAAATCAATTTGGAAAAAACTCGATGTGATGTGCAAGTGATTCTTCTGGAAAGGGGTCTCTCATCATGGGGCATTCCTTCAACCAATAAAATGGGATTCGGTTTGTAGGCCAAAAAAGATTGGTGGCATGGGAATTAGATCCCTCAAAGAATTTAATGATGCTCTATTGTTGAAGTGGATTGTTCAGCTGCTGCAAGGGGAAAGAAAATGTGGACAGAGATCGTTCAGGATACCTATGGGGCTACCAATGACGAGAAGAACCACCTAAATCCCCACAAACCCTCTCCCTTTTGGTCTTCTATGATGCGTGCTTTGGAGGATAATTGGAATTTTTTCAAATCTGTTTTAGGGATGGAAAAAGCTTTAAATTCTGGCTGGAGAATTGGTTGCCTGGGGGGTGATTAAGGACAGGTACCCCCTTGCTTTTACAATTGCTTCTGATAAGAATGCTGTGGTTTATGATTATTGGGACACGGCTTCTGAAAGGTGGTCTTTGAACAATGCAATGTGGAATAATCATGAAACAAGAACACGAGCAGAAAATGAGTGCCTCATGCAAGAACTTGCAGCTTTCAAACCCACACCTGATGAATATGACACATACAAGTGGGAGGGTAAGTTTTCTTCAGTGGCTACCTACGACAAGCTGGTTAACTCATCCAGGATGGCGGAAGTTGATGAGGTGGGGAAAAGGTTATGGAAATTGAAGGTACCACTGAAGAAACAATTTTTTTTGTGGCTATGCAGAAGGGATGGCTTGATTACCGGAGATCTAAGGCACAGGAGAATGGGAACTCCTACCCAACTTTGCCATTTATGTGGGATGCATAACGATTCCAGCACTCATATTTTTTCTTCTTGTGTGATCACAGATTATGTCTGGAGGAGAGTCTATAGAGATTCTCTTCCCATGTGGGAGAATCTCTGGAGTTCTCTTGTGAGGGTGAATAAACCATGTTTATCTATGGTGGCGGTTTTATGGTCTATTTGGAGGGCTAGAAATGAGTGTGTGTTTTAGGAGAGTCCAGTAAATGTGGATAAGATTGTTAATAGTTGCTGGAATCTCATACATCAATGGGGTTCGATCATGCAATTATTTCATTATTTTTTATAAATAAAAGCCCTCCTGGTTTGCTATCGGTGATTCGATAGCATTCCTTTCCTTCTCAAAAAAAAAAAAAAATTAAAATGCAAACTATGTAAGATGATCTCAGATTAGGCTCAAATTTTGGTACAAACCTAATTTGGACCCAAGAAATCTAATGGTGAAGTTGGATTTTGATTTTGGCTAAGTTTGACTGGGTAATTTATGTATAAACCTAAATTAGGGCAACTGTTTGTCTAAAACTCTATTTTTGGCCAAAATGGGTTTAGATGGTTAAAGCAAAAATACCAAATCTTATGGAATATTTTTCTATGATTTTTAGAAGGTTTAGATGAATTTTATCCTTAACAGAACCTCAGTTAATTAAGCGGGTCAATTTTTAGGATTTTAGATGCCCATCAATTCTTGAAATGCGTGAAAACCCATTTCGTTCTGCATGGACCTTCTTATTGGACATTAATGACCATTTAACCTTTAATTATCCCCTGGAATACCCCATGGTTATTCTGTATTTCTGAAATGCTGTTAATTTCACAGAAATAAGCTTGTATTCTTCTCTTCTTTTTCAAAACAAGATAATGTGCCCTTAGGACCTTCTGATGGATATGTAAGAGCTTTTATCAACCTTATCAGACCAAATTGAGGTAGTTATGGCTCATGATGGTGTTCCCATCATACCCCCATTCCTAGCTTTTTCTAGTACCTTAGCAAAATTCTATGGATCAGACTAGTTATCTAAGTCGGATGTAACCGTCAGTATGCCCTACTAAGTTGCATCTCTAGGAATCAGGTCTTAATAACAACAGTAGGCCTAGAGGTACTCAAGTACCAGCCCAGATCCAGACCTAACTAGGATTCTCCTCAGTCTGCCGTGAAGGTTTCTAAAGCCTGCAAGAACTATCTTAAGGTTTGTTGGAACCAACAATTAAAGCACCCGTGCTTGTAACATGGCTAGCCCAGGTTCAGTTTGCCATTGCATTTTTTGTAAGAGAGAGGAATAGAAGAAGATTTTCATTTGTGGAGAGCTTTCTCTCTCTTTTTCTTTTCATTATATTTTTCCTTGGATCCAACCTCGGATTGGCCTTAAACATGTTCTGTATCGGATTCCTTGTCCCCACCATCAATCCTTGTAGGGTCCCTAACACTAGACACTTCGGAATAGTGTCACCCATGGCAACCCCCAGAACCTTGGCTTTCGACACTTCGGGATAGTGCCACCCATGACGTTCTGTAGCTAAATCTAGACCCTGGCAATCGGCATTTCGTGATAATGCTGCCCATGGCATCTAAACCAGCACAAGGTGCTTATGTGCCCCCGATAGGATATTTAGATATCCTAGGAGACAAGCACTGAGTAGACGATATGTTATTGTGCATCTTCGAGGGAAATTTCCCTCATTTTCATGCTGGAAGCTCGTCCAAATCAACTTGTGTTTTTGAGCCACTCTTAATCTAGATCTTAGGACCATTTTCATAATAGAACAAATGCTCTTTGGCATGATTTCATCTTTAAGCGCACCGAACTAGACTGTGTGTGATTTAGGATTCTTAAGTTACCGAGTTTCGCAAACCAAAGTTTAGTTAACAGGGCTGAATAATCCCTAAGCCTTAGACCTAATACATAAGCTTTGCATTTTCCTCAACCTCTTGGGAATTAATCTGAATCTTGACAAGTACTTGAGTGTTTAAATATTGAACCAGATCCAAGAGGCCTAAGGTCCGTATTCGCTACTAATCCCTTAAGTTTTAGCCTTCCAGGTCTTAATTCATCATTCGATCCAACCTAGAAGTTAGGTAAGTTCCCTATTATTTTGAAGGGACTCATTTTTCTCATTTTTCTTTCTTTTTGCTCCTTTCTTTCTTTTCTATTTCTTTTCCTTCCCTCCTTTTTCTTCATTTTCTCTCAAATGGATCTTTTCTCTCAACCTCCTTTTTTTTTATGATGAAATCTTTTTTGTGAATTGATTTTCACAATGCTTTGCACTTTAATACTCCCCCATGCCTACGATTTGCAATTTCCTCATTGTAAATTAGGTGAGTTCGAGTTCAGCGTAGTTCGTACATTAGAACAGGGTGAAAGGGTGGGTGGACGGGTCAGAATGACTGCTGCGGACGATTTCAAGTTCTGGTACATGTACCAGAGGTGGAGTCGGCTATTATAATGAATGAAACCCTAAAGTGCAATAGGAATTCAACAAAGAAGTATGTCAAAAAGGACTTCAGGTTTTTCAAGAGATGACGAGTTGTCTCCTGTTAAGTGCCAAGTTTAACACCATCGCTGGGCGTAATGAGCTTCGAGATATGTCATTGGTTGCATGAGTGTTCTGATGGATGAGAATCAGATGGCCACAGATAAGTATCAAGGTATGATGAAGAGTCATTCCAAAAGGTCTCTGGTAAGGATCAAGTTGGTTCTTTTCTGGATGATCTTCCTTGTAATCTTGCATAGGAATCATTCAAAAGGTGTAGCGGTCATGGGATTTTGAAATAAGATTGTCGTGGGTCCAAGGCTCAACAGAGATGGATCTAGTAAGTGTATCCCAGATGTGTGGTTCCTCTCGTGCAATGTGTCCTAACAAATCAATACTCAATGAGTCATCTTGATTTTTTTCTACAGAATGTGAGATCATCTCTTCAAGAAATGACTCAAAGATTGGGTTTTCCAATGAATCTTCACTATAATTTTCATCCCAATCAAAAGTGAATTTTTGGAGACTGCCTCTTGGATCATCTAATTCTGATTCTGTAAAGGATTCATACTCTGGGTGGAGGTTACTCTTAATATCTGCTAAGCCCGATTCCTGAAGGTCCTCAAAACAAAATGTCTCCATATTCATGGAATTTGAATCTAGTATGGCACCATGTTTCCCAAAATCCCTAGGCACGTCCTTAAAATCAAAGGTGAAAGCCTCTACTGTGCTCATGTCAGTATGCTCGGTCAAGTCAGGATCATCTAACATGTGAAAAATTTCTAATTATGGCACTAGGTTTTCCATTAATGATATAGTCATGAGGTCCTGGATAAAACCTAGTTGTTCTGCCGAGCATTTTCCTTTTGTTGCCTCAAAAATATTAATCTCAGCACGTTGATCTCCTGAGGAAATTACCGTATGCTCTGATTCACAATTGATTATGGCTCCTGCAGTAGCCAAGAATGGTCTTCCCAAAATCACAAGCATATCCTGTATCTGTTGTAGAGTATCCATGTCAAGAATTAGGAAATCAGCTAGGTAGCTGAAATCCTTAACTCTAATTACCACATCCTCTACCATCCCAATCGGAGTGATCAGGGTTTGGTCAGCTAGTTGCAAAGTCACATTGGCAAGTTTTAGTTGTCCAATCCGTAACTTTTCAAATAGGGTGGTAGGGAGTAGGTTGATTGAAGCTCCAAGATCTAGTATGGCCCGTTTGAAAGTTGTATCACCGATCTTGCAAGGGATTAGTGAGGTTCTTGAATCTGATTTCTTAGGAGGTAGACTATGTTGGATTATGGCACTCACGATTTCAGACAGTTCTACCTTCCTTTGTGTCAGCTCTTCCACCTCTATCTTGGATAAGTCAGGCGAGGTGGGGTTGTGAGCGAGGATATCAAGTAACGGGATAGTGACTTGGGCATTCCTTAATGGTCCCGCTATATCAGTCTTTGATAAAGCTCTAATGTGGAGGTGAGAGAAGGCTTGGGATGAGGTGGTGAATTGATGATTTTGAGGAGCAGGTTTCTGCTTCCACTTTTTTGTTTTACCCTTAGCCTTGGTGTGTTGATCAAAGGTTAGGTGATATTTGGAAGATGAACCTTGGGTCCTTTTTCTTGTGCCTACCACATTGATCATGGCATAGTCATGACATGGAGGTGGAGGGGAGAAAGTCATCCCTTGCTGCTGAGTAGTGGGGTGGGTCATGGTGTGTTGTGGCTCAACTGAGGTGGATGAGGAAAACATGAAGGTATGAGTCGCTAGGCTAGGTTGGGTATGGCATGCTTGACCCTGGATTTGATTTACAACGTGTTTTTGGGTCAGCACATTGTTCGGATTAGGTAGAGGTTGGGAAGGAAGTGCACCAGGCTAGCAAGAATTCGTGATCTGTGCAAGCTGATTACAGACCTCTATGGTCTCATCTTTGTATTATTTTTGAATGTCAGCCAGGGTTTGAAGAATCAGGGCCATTTCATCTTCCTTGTTAGGCCCTGATTGGTAATTTGGGTTGGGCCTAGGTTGATTGGGCTAATACGGGTGCGGAGCCTGTGGTCAGGGTTGGAATTGAGGTCTCAGACTTGGGTTATTCCCCGACCACGCAAAGTTGGGATGATTTCTCCATCCAGGGTTATAGGTGTTTGAGAAGTGGTTGTTCTGGATGGTGTGCAAATCCTCACAAGTCTGAGGAACTCCAGAAATATCAGAGTAAGAGGGTTCAGAGTTCCCCCAACTAAAGTAGGCTGGTCCTAAGTTTCCTCCAAGACCATAATCAAAAGGGGGTGGATAGGCATCCATCCCTTGAGAAGAGTGGTGATAGATGTTATGCACAACCTCCCTACTAGAGGGCAGTTACACAAACGAGTTTTGCTGTGCGAGGGAGGATTGGTGTAGATGTCGAGTTAAGTCATCCACCTTCTTCTCAATGGTTGAGACCTTATCCAAGCGACTGGTTATCAACTCCAGATCGACGGATGTGGAAAGGCCTCAGGTCTCGTGCACCCCCCGATTATTTGTCAATGCGTGGGTGGTCATCCGATCATACACACCCAATGACTTATTGTTCAAGGAGTTCTCGCACATGTTCTTGAGAATTTCCCAACTCATGTCTTCATGTTGACCCATGATGCTGCCACCACAGGTTGCATTGACAAAAAGCTTAATGTCATCACAGAGTCCATGGTAAAAGGATTCGACTTGTTCCCACCTTGAGACTCCGTGATGGGGCATTTGCACATGAGATCCAGAAAATGATCCCATGCCTCGTGTAGAGATTCTCCCGCTCCTTGCAAGAAGTGTGTGATTTAATGCTGCATTGCATTCGTCCAACCAATGGGATAGAATTTTTGATGTGCTGGAAAGGATCCTCGGAGTTCAAGCCATGAAATTTTGGGGTCATGTGAAGCATACTAGGCTTGAGCTCCACCTCTGGTCCTCCTGCAGGAATGTGGATTCGGGGTTCAATCTCCACCACAGCGGGATTGTAGTGATCTCGCATTTGAGGACGCTACGTTTTTAGCGCGCAAAATCGGTGTTTAAGATGGATACGTTGTAGTACATATTGAAATCTCTCGTCAACAAATACAATTTATAACTCGAATTTAAGTTCAAGGTTGAACACGGGGAGCAAGTATTGCATTCACATACTAATCTCAAGCAAAATATAAATGAGCACAATAATTAAGCCAATAATGATTTGCAATGAACACTAATTACTCAAAATTAATCATCAATATAGAATATGAAAATATAAAGAGTTTGTCATAGCAAAAAGAATGGAAATATCTCAAAACGTGGTGATTTAAATCACCTTTTAGATCTACATTTAAGCATGCATTTTAACCATAGTACTTGAATTATTCAACAATAACAATCAATCAGTCTCCAAGTACTTTAGATGCTACAGTGCAAAGGCACTATGCATCTTCTTTTTTTCTCTTCCTTCTTCTTTTAGGTCTGCTTCTTCAGACTTAGCTTCTTCTCTCAAGCTCTTTTCTTCTCTCTTCTTCTACAAAGAGCCTTCCTTCTCTAGCCTTCTCTTTCTTCTTCATGCACAAGGGCCTTCACAAGCTTCCCAGCGAATAAGTGTTGGGAGGTTTCCCTAAAGAGCAAAACCCCCGCCCCTCTCTCTCTCACTATTCACCTCTATGTCTCTTCTCTTTTCTCAAACCCAGGTGTAAACGGGCTAAAGGTCGGGTTATCGGATCCTAGGAAGTGGCCTGACCCACGTGCGTGTGCACAGGCGAGGCGTGAGGGTGAGAGGAGGCGTGTGAGTGGAGGACCTCACCCGCCGTGTGCTTGAGGCAAACAACGCTAATCACAAATCCAATTTATTCTACGTCAGTGCTTCCTACTCCCACGATGTGGGACTATTGAGTCCCCTTTCTTTGTGCAAAGCTGCAGCTGTGGTAGTCCTCCAAATTGAAGCACCAATAGTGGATATGCTCTGTGATTGATCGCCTAGGAGGAGGCCTGGAATGGAACTGCGACTTCTGGAACCAAGACCTGAAGCGAATGCTG
This sequence comes from Thalassia testudinum, assembly GCA_037157565.1. Classification (NCBI taxonomy): domain Eukaryota; kingdom Viridiplantae; phylum Streptophyta; class Magnoliopsida; order Alismatales; family Hydrocharitaceae; genus Thalassia; species Thalassia testudinum. The sequence continues at coordinate 50,952,750 of JAZHRO010000035.1, read as the reverse complement.
CTGGAGAACATCAGACGTCATAAGAGATGATGGCAGCGGCGACGGAGGGCAGTGATGTCCTGAAACAAGCATACGGGCTCAAAAACCCCAATTAGATGGCTTACTAGTGTCTCTGGAGGAAGTGGAGTCTAGTGGTGGTGGTTGTGAGGTGAGTGGAAGCATGTGGTGGTCGGACGGAGGCGAGAAGGCGATGTGGAGGGGATCGTGTCTGGTGAGGCAAGTGAGGGACCAACCCCTCAATTTCTTGAGGGGTTTTGGTCAGTGGAGCATGGCGGTGCTTATGGGAGTTGTGGTGAGGCGAGTGGTAGCTTGTGGAGCTGTGGAGGCCTCGCTGGAGCTTAGTCGGTCATGGGGAAGACGGAGGGTGAACGGTGTGATATGGTGGTCAAATTGAGGAGTTAAGGGAAGGAAAAGAAAGGAGAAAAGAAAAGGAAGCTATATGACCTAATTTAAGGAAGAGAAGGGAAGGAACTCGTGCCGGTGTGCCTTACCGAACGCGAAGAAGATGAATTCTCCGTCGAGGAGGATGGTGGCAAGGAGAGGGGAAGATGACGCCAACTGTGACCGGTGAGGCACGGAAGAAGTTGGTGAAGATGATGGACGAGCCAATTTGGTCGTTGGCTGTCCCTAGGAAGATGGGGAAGAAGGGCCGCCGGAGCTAGGTCGGAGAAGGGCCGGAGGTAGAGATTTGAAGAGGGTTTTGGCCCAAAACCTAGCTAAAGAGGACGATTTGTCCTCAGGGGTCCTTATATAAGGCTCAAAGAGGCCTTCCAAGCTTAGAAACAAGCTTGGAAGCTTCCAAGTTCTGAAGTCTATGGAGATCGAATCCTTTCAAAGGTTCGTATGAGAGATTGGGCGAGAACAATCAACAAGTTCTTGCCAAACGAAGCTCGCCGGAGTAGGATCTCCTTCGCAATAATGGTGGAGGGACCTGATTGCAAAGAAGAAGACAAACTTAGGGATCGATTTGTAAGGAATTCAAAACTAGGGGTGTGTAAGTGATAAAAAGAGTCAGGCTGGGTTGAAATGCAAACTAGGTCAATATGATCTCTGATTAGGCCCAAATTTTGATACAAACCTAATTTTGGTCCTAAGGAATCTGGTTTTGATCAAGCTTGACTGGTTAAATTGCATAGAAACCTAAATTAGGGCAACTGTCTGTCTAAGACTCTATTTTAGGTCAAAATGGGTATAGATGGTCAAATCAACGATGCCAAACCCTAGAAGATATTTTTCTATGATTTTTAGAGGGTTTAAATGAATTTTATCCTGACCAGAACCTCAATTAATTAAGTGGGTCTGTTTTTAGGATTTCAAATGTCATTTAATTGTTGAAATGCGTGAAAACCCATTTCTGTCTACATGGACCCCCTTATTAGACATTTATGAACTTTTGACCTTTAATTAACCCCTGAGAAACCCGTGGTTACTCTGCATTCATGCTAGGATGGTAAAATTACAGTTTTAACCCTACTTTCTTGTTATTCTCTTAGAAAGGATGTGTAATGAATTACTGTCTTTTAACAATTATGAAGGAGCATTTAATGATGGAATATGACAATAAAGCTAGATATGGCTGATGATGATGTTACATCACTGCGATGGGTTGAAACGTGCATGGACCATATCTCGAAGGTCATAGAATTCTTGTGGTTCAATGTTAGGTTGTTCTTTTTGATGATCCATGGCTGTGGCTGGAGATTCAGGTTCAGAGGTGGAAGAATTGGAAGAGATATCGATGTGATCGGGTAGTTGCACAAACAAAGAAGTCAAGGCTTGGCCTCGACGAGAGTGGAAAGCTAGTGGAGGCTTCAAGGGTGGCCTTAAGGACCTCCTTCCGAACATACACCAATGGAGTAGATGAGGGACAGAAAGTGTGATGGACCCAATCACGACACCTAAATATCTTTGGATGACAATAGAGGTTCGAGGCAGATGATACCTCTAGATCAAAAGGTCATCCACCTAAGAAATACCTAGGCAGCCAGGAAGGGAGAGTTCCACAAAGACCCCTACACGACAGAGCCTCACCACGGGTTACAGGGTTTCCCCCACCCGACCTTCCTTGTCACCACGGATCCAGGTAGACCAGAATGGATAACTTGACCTCTTAAGTCTACCAATTTTAAGTTAAGATGAGGTGCTTAGGATTCCACTTGAACTTTTAAGATGAGTTTGTGAATGGTGACCTAATTTGAAGATTGGTTGACCTCACAAGGTGGGTCAACTTCACCTGATTTGTCCTGAGATTATTAGGTCCCAATTTTATGATTCAAGTAATGGTTAGAGTTTTCTTTTAGGGTTTGCTTGATTAGGTAATTTCAATCAAGGTTTAGGACACACACAATTTGAGAGAGTAGATTCTTCTCTAAGCAAGTGTGATCCTCAACCCTAGAATGGAAACCCTAATTTTGTCTCTAACTGGTCTAATCAAATTTGTCCCTAATTGGTCTAATCAATTTTGTCCAATTTTGGTACCTAGGGCTCAATCAAGAAGGTGAGTAGCCCTAGATACCTTTTGTTAACAAGCTTTTCATCAATGTTAAGGAAATGTGTTCTAATATAACTGACAAATCGCTCTTCAACAAATAAAATTTATAACTCAAATATCTAAATGAAGTCCGAGGCCGAACACAAGAAGTAAATATGGAATTCACATGCTAATCTTTAATTGCATATAAATGAGCACAGAAAATTAAGCACAATAATGATATTCAATGAATACTAATCTGTCACATCATATATTCAATGATACTTGTTGAGAGTGCTAAATCGGTGTTTAAAAAGTATTGCATTGTAATATAGCCGAAAAAGCATTCAAAACAGATATAATTTTATTACTCGAATTTGAAGTCCGAGGTCAAACACAGGGAGCAAATTGATATTTAGAAGTCAAGATCACAATTCAGAACTTAAAAGAATATGCAATAATATCAGTATCAAAGTGCAGAAATATGGGAGTAAATGATGATGTAGATCACCAAATACTCCTACAATATCAACTTAGGAACTCAATGTATATGAATATGAATTAAACTCAAATTGGACGTCTGATTTGTAAATCAGACGACTTAAACTTCTGATGCTACAGTGCTCCTTCTGCTTTCTTCTTTCTCTGCTTCCCTTCTGCGGCTCCTCTTCTCTCTTCCTTCTTTTGCTTCTACTCCTCTTCTTTCTTTCTCTTTTTCTTCTTCTCTGCTACCTTTGCCTTCCTTCATCCTTAGCTTCTCCTTCTCTCCCTTTCTCTGCCATCTCTCTTCCTTTGCCTTTCTTCTGCCTTGAACCTTAGCTTCTTTTCGTCCTCTTCAAGACTTCACTTCTTCTTCAGCTTCTAACTTAGCTTCTCCTTCTCTTTAGCCTACAGCAAAACCTACCCCTACCCGCACAGAGCTCTCCTCTCTTTCTCTCTTAGGTTCTCTCTCCCAGATCCACACGGATAATCGGGTTATCGGGTCGGGTACGTACCCGGGACCAGACCCACCAGCGTGCGGTGGTGGGCGAGGAGTGCAAGTTGGGTCGGGTCAGCCAAGTCCATGTCGGTAATTTCGCAGACAAGATCGGATCGGTCGGGTGAGAGGGACCTCACCCCGTGGATCTCAGGTGAACAGCTACAAGCACAAATTCAACATATGCAGGTGCAGGGCCTCAGGACTTTCCAAGGTGGGACTATTCTCCCACCCTTCTTCTCACGCTCCCGCAGCAAAGGTAATCCTCCAATTACAGCAGCTGCTACGATCTTCAACTGGAATTGAGAACCTGGATTGGTGCGTGAGAGTCTTCCACGCAGCCTGGGACAAGAGCCTCGAACTGACAAGGCATGGAGCGACCTCAAGCTTGCTTCAAGCTTGGTCACCAATGGAGAATGACGCCTGTATCTAAAATCACAAAGATGGCCTTGCAGTCACGTCAAATCACTCAGGAAGCATCGTCGAGGCATGACAAATGTGCTGGGGTGGTTGGCGTGGCGTGAGGATGTTCGTGCGAGCGTGCCTAGGGCACACTATGTGCAAAGGTGTGGGTGTGTTGGGGGGTGAGTTTAGGTGAGTGCAGTGGTGATATGAGTGAGGGGAAGTGTTCAGTGGAGTGAGGGGAAGCTTATGGGCTTGTCGGCGAGGGATGGGATGGCCTGTGGAGGTGGAGCGGCCTCGCCGGAGGTGGTGGCCGAAGATAAAGGAGATGAGGGTGATGGAGGTCGACAGTGGTCGATTTTGGGAAATAGAGAGTGGAGAAGAAAGCAGAGGGGGAAGGGAACTTAGCTAGGGTGTTAAGAGACGAAGGGAGGCATAGGTGATGTCGGTCGAGGTGTAGCTGACATCGGAGACGAAGGTGCTCAGAGAGAGACGGTCGGCGAGGATGAAGGGGAGACAAGGGCGTCAGTGGGTGCTGCATGACACGGACAAAAGCAAGGAGGAAGAGCCTGCCACTAGTATTGTGGTCAAACGACGAGGGAGAGTAGGGAAGGTCGTCAGAGCTTGAAGAGCAAATCGGCCGGAGGAGGAGAGAAGAATTTGAGAGTCTTCGGTCCAATTCAAGCTTAGGGAATGCAGTTGGATCTGGGGCTTCTTAAATAGGTCTCTGGAGAGGGATTTGTGCTTGGAAGCCAAGCATCCAAGCAAGGCATGCTCGCCGAAGAAGGAAACTCAAAAGAGACCTAAATCCCTCATTCATGCACATGAGAGATTAGGAAGAAATTAGGGCATTAAATTGGGTTCACATTGGAGGGATTTTCTCAGAGAATCTCCCTTCCAATTTTGAAGGGGATTCTCTGAGCAATCAAGAAGAAACCACCACCCAAACCCTTTTCTGTCTGATCCAACCCACTTATTATCTTATTAAGATCCTTTGACCTTTGTTTAGCCCTTGAGAAAACCCGTTGTTGTACTGCATTGGTGAAATTACAGTTTTACCCCTTATTTCTTATTTTTCTCTCTGAAAGGTTATGCAATGAATTAGGATCTTTAGTTGGTTATGTAGGAGCTTTTATTCTCTTCATTGGATCAAAATGAGCTAGGTAGGGCTCATGATGGTGTTCCTATCATACCCCCATGCTTAGCTTTTGCTAGTCCCTTAGCAAAATTTTAAGGTTTTAACTTTGATTCTAGACCATGTAATCTTTTTTATGCTCAAAATTGTGATGTGTGCTTTCTTCTATAGATTAGGTTAGAATGTTAATAGTAGGCCTAGAGGTACTCAAGTACCAACCAAGATCTGAACCTGACCAGCTCTAGCCTCAGTCTGCCACAAAGGTTTTTAATGCCCACAGGAACTATCCTAAAGTTCGTTGGAATTTGTGGTTAAAGCACTCGTGCTTGTAACATATTTTAGCTTTGGTTCAGTTTGCAGTGCATTTTTGTAAGAGAGAGAGGAATTTTCTTTATTTGGAGAGTTGTCTCTCTTTTCTTTTTATTTCTAGCTTTGGATTTACTTCACAACATGATCTGTATCAGATTCTTAATCCCCATCATCAATCCTCGAAGGCTCCCTAGAAATCGATGCTTCGAGATAGCACTGCCCATGGCAACCCCAGAACCCTGGCTTTCGAGATTTCCAGATAATCCTGCCCATGGCATTCTGTAGCTAAATCCAGGCCTTGGCAATCGACATTTCGTGATAATGCCACCCATGAAATCTGAACCAGCACAGGGTGCTTACATGCCCCCAATAGGATATGTTGATATCCTAGGAGACAAGCACCGAGGAGACGATATGTTATTGCACATCTTCGAGGGGAATTTCCCACCTCTCTGCGCCGGTTATTCATCCAAATCAACTTGTGTTGATTAGCCGCTCCTAATCTAGATGACTTTTCAGAATACATTAAATGCATTTGCATGATTTTGATACTTTTGTGCATTGAACCAGACTATGTGTGGATTGGGGTGCTTAGGTTACCGAGTCTCGCAAACCAGAGGTCAGTTAATGAGGCCGGATACTCCCTAAGGCTTAGACCTAATACTTGAGCTTCGCATTTTCCTCAACCTCTTGAGGATTATCCAGATCTTAGTGGATACTTGAATTTTTAAGCCTAGGAGTCTTGCCCAAGAGGCCTAAAATCAGCATTCCTACTAATCCTTATGTGTTTCACTAAAACTTTTTTGCTTCTTTCATTTTCTTTCTTAATATGGTCTAGAACTCAATTAATTCCTTAATTTCTTATTAATGACTATCTCTTTTCTTTTCTTTTCAACTTGTACTCCTTTTTGACATTTTTCACTTTTTCCTTTTTTCTCCTCAAGATTTGTATAGCCTCAAAAATTTTTTATTCTTTTTTGAGAATTTTTTCATTTTTTTGGTATTTTTGGAATATGTGATTTTTTTGATGAAACATTTTCTTGTGAGATGATTTTCACGGCGTTTTGCACTTTCATAGTCCCCCATGCCTACGATTTGCAATGTCCCCATTATAAATTAGGTGGGTTCGAGTTCAGCTTAGATCATTCATTAGAACGGGTTGAGGTGATTGTTGTGGATGATTTCAAGCTTGGGTATGGGTACCTGAGGTGGGGTCGGCTGTTCTAATGGATGAACCCTAAAGTGCAATATGAATTCAACATAGGAATATCAAAAAAGGTTTGGGGTTTTTCAAAAATGATGGGTTGCCTCCGGTTAAGCGTTGAGTTTTACGCCATCGGCTAGACGCAATGAGCTCAGGGAGAATGGAGGGCAAAGGATGTCTCAACCAAATTTGTATCGGTAAGGACAATGAACGGTTTGAGTCTCTGACCATTCACAATGAAAGGTTCTGAATCGTAGCTGAGTGGACTGATCTCGATGGCTCCATTTCCAAAGATTCGTCAGACAAGGTATGGTCGGATCCATTTTGATCTTAGTTTTCCTGGGAATAGTTTGAGCTTGGAATCAAAGAGTAGGACTTTTTTTTGACCAGGGTGGAAGATCTTTCTGGATATGTGCTTGTCATGAAAGGCCTTAACCCGCTCTTTGTAAATTCGTGAGTTCTCATACGCGTCATTACGTAATTCATCGATCTCGCTCATTTGAAGCTTTTTGTGGGTTCCTACCTTAGAAAGATCTAGGTTGCAGGTCCGTACTGCCCAATAAGCTTTGTGCTCCAATTCGACGAGGAGGTGACATGCCTTCCCGTACACCAATCTGAAGGGAGACATACCTAATTAAGTTTTGTGGGTGGTCCTGTAAGCCCACAAAGCTTCCAGAAGTCGGGATGACCAGTCTTTCCTGTCAGGTCGAACAGTGACCTGGAGAATTTTCTTGATCTCCCGATTTGATAGCTCAACTGGACCATTAGTTTAGGGGTGATAAGGAGTAGAGATTCGGTGTGATACCCCATATTTGGTCATCGGTGACCTGAACTGAGCATTAGTGAAATGGGTCCCTCCATCAGAGATTATAGCACGTGAAATCTTGAACCGCGAAAAGATGTTCTGATGAATGAATTTGATAACGACCTTATGATCATTGGTTCGGGTTGGAATGGCTTCGATCCATTTGGAACGTAGTCAACAGCGAGTAGAATGTACTCGAAGCCATCCAAAACAGGAAAGGGTCCCATAAAATTGATCCAATAGACGTTGAAGATTTCTCATACGAGAATCGGCTGTAAGGGCATCATATCACGGTGGCTCATGTTGCCTAAGGTCTGGCAACGAGTGCATGCCCTACACTGATTGTATGCATCTTTGAAAATTGTGGGTCAATAGAAGTCACACTGGAGGACTTTAGCTGCAGTTTTATAACCTGAGAAGTGTCCACCGCATGCCTGGTCATGGCAGAAGGACAATGTCCTAAATTTTCACTCCCGAGACACATTGTCGAATGATTTGATCAGCACCGATGCGAAAAAGATACGGGTCTTCCTAGAAGTAATACATGGCATCGGAAAGCAATTTGTCCTTCTTGGCCTTCGGCCAATCGGATGGGATCTGATGTGATGCCAGGTAGTTTACTAGATCAGCAAACCATGGAAGCCTTGTACTGATAGTCAGGAGGTGCTCATCAGGAAAATGTTCCGTAATGGGTCTGGAAAGGTTGATAATATTAGAAGGAAGGCAGGACAAGTGATCAGCTACCCCGTTCTATTTTCCCCCTTTGTCACAAATCTCGAGGTCAAACTCTTGCAATAGCAAGATCCAGCAGATTAATCGAGGTTTCGAGTCCTTCTTTGCAAGGAGATGCCTCACAGCTGTGTGATCAGAGTAAATGATAACACGGGAACCCAAAAGATATGATCTAAACTTTTTGAGGGAAAATACTACGGCCAGTAGCTCTTTCTCAATAACTGTGTAATTACACTGAGCCTCGTCAAGTGTCTTGCTAGCGTAGTAGATGACCACGAGTTTCCCGTCAATTTTCTGCCCAAGTACCGCTCCTACAGCGAAATCAGATGCATCGCACATGATCTCAAAGGGTTCAGACCAATCAAGGGACTGTAGGATCAGAGCTTAGGTAACTCAATCACGCAGGATTTCAAATGCTTGAGTGCATTCCTTGGAGATTTCGAAAGGAACATCCTTAGATAGTAGAGTGGTCAGGGGGTGCGCAATCTTTGAGAAATCAAGAATGAAACGACGATAAAAATCGACGTGCCCCAAAAAAGATCAGATGTCCTTGATCGAGCTAGGCATAGGGAGTTTGGAAATTAGATTCACCTTGGCTGGATCGACTTGGATACCTTTTTCTGATATAAGATGTCCCAGGACAATTCCTTCAAGCACCATGAAATGGCTCTTTTCCCAAGAAAGAACCAGATTCACGTCAATGCACCGCCTGAGGATCTGGACCAAGTGCAAAAGGCAATCGTCAAATGATTCGCCAAACATGGAAAAGTCATCCATGAAGACTTCCAGATAATCACCTACCATATCTGAGAATATGGCAAGCATGCACCATTGAAAAGTAGCAGGTGCATTGCAGAGACCGAACAGCATTCTTCGAAATGCGTACGTCCCGAAAGGGCAGGTGAAAGTAGTATTTTCTTGGTCCTTAGGATGGATTGCCACTTGGTTATAATTGGAGTACCCGTCCAAAAAGCAGAAAAACCTATTTCCTGCAAGTTTCTTGAGGATATGATCAATAAATGGTAGTAGAAAATGATCTTTCTTTGTGGAGGTATTGAGTCTTTTGTGATCAATGTAGACTCTCCATGAATTCGCCACACGGGTCGGTATGATTTCTCTAGTTTCAGTCGTGATCACGGTCAATCCTACCTTTTTAGGCAAAACCTGGATTGGACTCACCCACTGATGTAAACACATTTACACTACTTAAAATGTCTATTTATGCATGTTCTTAAGCATAGGATTGCATTTCATGATATAAATATTGCATTACATGCATCATCTTGCATTTAGAGTAGTTTGAATAAAATGGAGGTTAATTGTCTCCTTTTATGTGCTTGGACAGGGCAAATATTTTATCGGGGCCTCGGATCAAAGATCCAACCGTATGGATGTGATCAGGGCGACGATTGGAGTTCAACGACTCCAAGATCGCCCTGATCAGGCATCCGTAGCATCAGATAGAGATCGGGGAACCCTAGAAGATCAAGGGCCAGGATGGTGTAAATCTGCACTTCAGATGGCAAATCCGACCACACGGATGAATTCGGATCGATGATCGCAGCCCAACGACACAAAAATCGAGTCAATCCGACATCCGTGGAACCATCTACAACTTCCAGAAGATGGACGGCCAAGATGGCGCCACGTGGCGCCATCTCAGCCGCCCAATCGGCCGCATGCGTCTTGTGAAGACCGCGCACCGTCGCCTCTCCGCCGTTGCATCTCGATCCAACGGCTGCGGTCGCTCGCGCTTAAAAACGTCCGCGCGAACATTTCGCCCGCGTAGCGCAGCGGCGACGCAACTGCGGGCGAAGCGGAGGTCGCGGGTTCGAGCCGCGGTGAGGGGGTGGAAGGCGCGGGCGAGCGGGCGCGCACGAGCGTCGGATGAAGATCCAACGGCTGCGCGCGCTCAATCAGGACGACGCGCGATTGCACGCCGGGCGTAACGCGCGATCACACGCGGGCGGTGCGCTACACAGCGGGCGCGGATGCGATCTAAGCCGTCCGATCTCGCGATCGGACGGCTGAAAATCAAGCGACGTGCGTAGGCGTTACGCGCGCGGCCAGCCGAGCGGGCGCGCGTGGGTGCGGCGGCGACGGCGACGTCGGGGCTTTAGCGACGGTTTTATCCGTCACTAAAGACCCCTTATTTATTATTTTGAAGATGTAATGTCCATTTTGCCCCCACTCCTTGCAACTATAGAAGGAGACCCCCTCCATACGAAATTTTCATCCCTTCCTTCTCCTCTCTACCTCTCCAAAGCTCAAGAGAAGCTTGTCCCACACCCGGGATGCTTCTCGCGAGATAAAGTCCAAATTTTCGTCCCCCTTCGGAAGTGGATCCCGCGACGACGACGGCGTGCTGCTCCGTTCCCGTTCTTCTGCTTCGTCCTCCTTCGTCCCGCTTCGTTCTCCTTCGTCCAGGCGTCGTCCCGTCCGGCTCGTCCTCCAAGCGACCGTCGAGGAGGATTCTCTCTCCCTATTCTTTTTACTGCTTTCTAGTATAGATTTACTGCTTTCTAGAGTAGTCTATTCGTCCTCCAAGCGATCGTCGAGGAGGACATTTCTCCCTCTATTCTTTTAATGCTTTCTAGAGTAATTGTTTTATGTTTTCTAGTTGTAACGAAAGAACTCTTTTATGATAAATTCCTTGTCTATTCTACATCTCATTTTGATTTCCATGTATTGTATTCCTTCTCTCTCCCTTACTCCCTCTCTCTCTTTTATTTGTTGTAGATACTTAGATAGTTTAAATTGAATTTCTTTGTGACAAAATAAAAAGAAACGCGAAGTTTTTAAATCAAACGTCCGCCTCCCTGTGTTCGACCCGGAATTTTAATTTCGGTATAAATTTTATTTGTTGAACACGAATCCTTCGCTTTCGAACTACAACGACAGGTTTTCCAAAACCGAACACGTTAGCGTAGGTTCGTAAATAAGTTCAACATTTTGGCGCCGTTGCCGGGGAGGCAACGCTCTTTGATTTCTCTTCGCATTTTGTAACTTACAAATCATTTACCTCATTTTTTTTTTTCCTTTCTTATTGTAATTGCAGGTACTCTTTTGAGACAGGCAAAAGCGGTAGATCGGAGTAAAGTGTTGTGGAAGGTTTTGTAAGTTATCCCCCACCTCCCACCCATTAGATTTCATTTCATCACATAATAATTCAAACATCAATCAACCTAGGTGTTCTTATAAACTCTAAGGTTAGATTGTTTGTTGTTTGACATCCATACTCACTCCAACCTCCACATTAAAAAAAAGAAAAAAAAAAAAAAAAAAAATCTCACAGAGGTACACAACCTCATCTGATTTTCTAACTCAACCGGTAAACCAATCTTAGGAGCCGGTACACACATGCAAACACATAATCGAGTAGAAATCAGATTGGGTAATCATTTGTGTGCCTAATTAGGTGGTGCATCAGGCCAGTTGTTTGAGTTGTTTGGGCCGCACCACTTCAAATAAAATCAACTCATCAAGTAGCTGCCAATTAGGTTCAACTCTTAGGGATCTACCAGGCACTCCACATTCTTTTTAAACTTTAAAGAAAAATATCTTCACCTGTGCTTGCAAAACCTGGTGTGCCAATGAAACTTGATTGAAAACACCTAAAGATGAATCCTAAAAGCTACTAAGCAAGATTTGAACCTTAAAATTCACCACATCAAAAATAATCTTGCTTGAAAACCACTGGTTGTGCACGCACACACAAAGCAATCAATCATTAAGGGCACAACCCATTTAAAGGGCCCATCACATTCCAAAGCACATTCAAACCTAGCCCTAAATAAAACAGAGTAGACGTTGGCCTTAAGGATTGGACTCGCTCTTCAGAACTCAGAACGAGATTATTTTCGATTAGTCTGTTTCTACTGTTCAATCTGATGTCTAGCTAGGGGAGCAGAGTCAAACGATCGCGGCTGGGGGGTACACTAGGAACCGGAGGCGCAAGCCGAAGGAAGAACCTTCTCCCCAGTCCCTCCTTCTAACCGGTTGGACTGAACAGACAGAAGTAGATCAAATCGTTCCTTTATCTCAAGACGGGTTTTGGGAGTCTGTAGGTCTGTAGGCTAACCCATTTAAGGACAGGTTTGATTGTTTGTATTGCAGGGCACCTTTCTTCCTCCCGTGTCTCATGAATCCTTCCACATATTTCACGCATTCCCGCTCTTTCACTCCTGTCATGAATTATCCGCAACATGACGATTATCCCAACTCGTATTGTAATCGACCATCAGTTAGTTGGGATAATTCGGATTGGGGATACAATTCCAGACCTCCGTGTTTAGGGTCTAACCCTGAACACTTTGATTCTCAATTCTATCCTTCTCAGAGTTGCATCGATTATAGATCGTCCTCCTTTCATGAACAACCTAATGCGACCTACAATCAAGAAGGATACACTGATCCTTACCCATCCTCTGATTTCACTGCCTTTAGGTCATCTCCATCTTTTGAACAATCTGAAATGACCTATTATCAGGATGCGTATAACGAATCTCAATTCGTTAATTCCTCTACATTGATGTCAAACCCGCCCAACCCTGAACCAACTCATTTGGTTCAGGTTAATCAGGTTCAAGATAAGGTTCTGGCTAACTTGAGGAATATCATTCAATCTTTAGAAGTTCAGCCAATACCTTGCATTGAGAGATTGGAGCCCCTGATTGAAATGATTGATGATTTAAATAAGTCTTTGTTGGATTGGCTCCAGGATGTTAAGGATAAGAACCCGGGTGAGTTTCTACTTGGGAAATTAGCGAAATTGAGGATGAGATTCGTGGTTGCTTTGATTCAATCTTGGAATAATTCCCAGGATGAACTCTCTTCAGGAAAGCCAATGACAGAACCCGCTCGGCACCTGTTGGGGGGGACACGTGTTACGAGGCTGACCAGATTGAATTAAAGCAACCAATTAAGGATGATCTGATTTCTTCACCTGAGATCCCTGAGCCGGGTTATGAGAAAACGTATGTCTCCTGGGAACACAAAGTGACAACTGATTTTGGGACATACATTGATACGGATCCTGATTTCTTTGATGGTGAAGATTCAAGTTGCGAAGTCTCACACGAGTTTTCAGATCATGATTTTTGTGAGACGATTGGGCCTGAGGAATCTGATAGATCATTTGATAGCCCAATAACTGAGGAAACTGATCTTATTAGGGCACACGATACGGATCCAGAATCGCATTTTCTGGAGGAATTAATTCAATGCCCTGATTATCAGTTACACCCTGTTGAGCTTATTGATGATTCTAATTCTGAGATAATTAGACCCAAGTTAATTTTGATTTTGCCACATCATCTAGACTTGGAGATTTCAGACGGGGTGATGAATATACAAGAGGTCATGGAATTTGATATGCTTAATGAGGAGGATAGGAGCGGGGAAGTTCTAATTTGGGAAGTTAATTTTGGAGGAAATGGAAGATTGAGTCGAAGGGTTCCTTTTAAGCTAAAATCATCAAATCAGAACCCTTACGACATTTGTTTCGAGGATGTCAACGATTATCCTTTTGAGCTTCAATTCTCTGTAACCCGACATTTTGGCCTTGGGTTGCATCCTCACAAATCGCAGGCCCGACCCCGCTTGCATTCTGATTTTAGGTTTTGGGTAATTTTTATCCAGAACCTAAGATATTCTTGATTATGGGGTGTGGGTCTGCACCACAACCTGGTCCACATCTGTGGACCTCTGCTGACAGGTCAGAGGATTCTTCTGTTCAGTCTAATTCTGACCTGCACATGTGAATTCTTCATTTCTTTTCTTTGTATAGTGTGCCTAGCTGAAGGCACTAAACTCAGCACATATACAGTTCTTTTTCATTTTCATCACGGAGCGGACCCGATATCCACGCAATTCAGGTGCTTTCTACGCTTTTCCACTCTATTTTATGTCTTTTTAATACAATGAGGACATTGCATTAGATAGGCATGGGGGGATGGATATTTATCTTTGAATTCATTCGTCAGCTCCGTAGATTTGTTTTATTTTATATAAAAAAAAAAATCAAAATTAGGAAAGAGAATTTGGGTTTAAGAAAATTTTCGATCTTAAGAAATACTATATTATGTTCTGAACACAAAGACCCTTCAGGTCTTTGGACTTAATCAGCCCGTATATCCACTAAAATGTGGATTTGTTTTTCGAGTTCTCGCCAACTTGAATTTTATTTTAATTGGAGTAAATAAGTTTGGGTGATAAGTACACGACTTATCAACCCGCCCTCTGATGTGAGGGAATTTTGAGTCTTAAGCATCTACATACTTTCTTTGCACTGACTCGTTATTTGGCGATTTTAATGGAAATTGGGTAGCTAATGAACCTTCTAGGGTGATATGGCTGGCAAGTTATCGTGGGTAACAGCCCATAGGTAGGTTGTCCAGAGCCCAGTCACTGACCTTTCTCTTTTTGCTGCCTTTAGGTAAATCTTAGACCAGGGAAGCCACCTACTAAAAAAAAAAAAAAAAAAAAATCAAAAAGGAGAAAAGAACAAAAAGAAATAAGCCACACTTCGCTGCACGAGTATGGCTGGCAAGTTGTCGGTGGTAACAGCTCATCGACCGGTTGTCCAGAACCCAGCTCAGAAAATGCACTAAAAATTCCCAAAACACATAGGAAGAAGCGGAGAAGTAGAATAAACCGGGGAGATATACACTGGATTCACCCTTGTGTTGACCCCGTTAAAAATAATAATAATAAAAGTAGGGAGAAAGCTACCGGTTGTAAAGATACACCTTTAGGCAGAATTCTTTTTGAGGTCACCTAGAGGCGTAGAAATCCGAAGTCCGTTCTAATTGCCGGTCAACGAGTCTATCACAATCACAATAAGATGCTTAAAACTTAGGGTTCTCATCAAATCTTGGGTGAGTTGAATGGCCGTAGAAAGCCACTCTTAAACCCTAAAATTTGAAAATCCAAAAAAAAAAAAAAAAAAAGAGAGTAAAAACAGAAAAAGAAAATTTTCTTTGAATAAGGCGAGGCTTGAGGCGGTCTGCATTTTGGCTGATACCCGGGCACTGTTGTGTCTTTGAAAGTTCAGTTCTTAAGTAGACAATTTCTTAATGATTGAAAATAACTCAGGTCCAAATAATCTAACCTAATTCTTTTATAAATAGCATATAGTTTTTGCTAGGGACTAGCAAAAGATAGGCATGGGGGTATGATGTAAACACATTTACACTACTTAAAATGTCTATTTATGCATGTTCTTAAGCATAGGATTGTATTTCATGATATAAATATTGCATTACATGCATCATCTTGCATTTAGAGTAGTTTGAATAAAATGGAGGTTAATTGTCTCCTTTTATGTGCTTGGACAGGGCAAATATTTTATCGGGGCCTCGGATCAAAGATCCAACCGTATGGATGTGATCAGGGCGACGATTGGAGTTCAACGACTCCAAGATCGCCCTGATCAGGCATCCGTAGCATCAGATAGAGACCGGGGAACCCTATAAGATCAAGGGCCAGGATGGTGTAAATCCACACTTCAGATGGCAAATCTGACCACACGGATGAATTCGGATCGACGATCGCAGCCCAACGACACAAAAATCGAGTCAATCCGACATCCGTGGCACCATCTACAACTTCCAGAAGATGGACGGCCAAGATGGCGCCACGTGGTGCCATCTCAGCCGCCCAATCGGCCGCATGCGTCTTGTGAAGACCGCGCACCGTCGCCTCTCCGTCGTTGGATCTCGATCCAACGGCTGCGGTCGCTCGCGCTTAAAAACGTCCGCGCGACCATTTCGCCCGCGTAGCGCAGCGACGACGCAGCTGCGGGCGAAGCGGAGGTCGCGGGTTCGAGCTGCGGTGAGGGGGTGGAAGGCGCGGGCGAGCGGGCGCGCACGAGCGTCGGATGAAGATCCAACGGCTGCGCGCGCTCAATCAGGACGACGCGCGATTGCACGCCGGGCGTAACGCGCGATCACACGCGGGCGGTGCGCTACGCAGCGGGCGCGGACGCGATCTAAGCCGTCCGATCTCGCGATCGGACGGCTGAAAATCAAGCGACGTGCGTAGGCGTTACGCGCGCGGCCAGCCGAGCGGGCGCGCGTGGGCGCGGCGGCGACGGCGACGTCGGGGCTTTAGGGACGGTTTTATCCGTCACTAAAGACCCCTTATTTATTATTTTGAAGATGTAATGTCCATTTTGCCCCCACTCCTTGCAACTATAAAAGGAGACCCCCTCCATACGAAATTTTCATCCCTTCCTTCTCCTCTCTACCTCTCCAAAGCTCAAGAGAAGCTTGTCCCACACCCGGGATGCTTCTCGCGAGATAAAGTCCAAATTTTCGTCCCCCTTCGAAAGTGGATCCCGCGACGACGACGGCGTGCTGCTCCGTTCCCGTTCTTCTGCTTCGTCCTCCTTCGTCCCGCTTCGTTCTCCTTCGTCCAGGCGTCGTCCCGTCCGGCTCGTCCTCCAAGCGACCGTCGAGGAGGATTCTCTCTCCCTATTCTTTTTACTGCTTTCTAGTATAGATTTACTGCTTTCTAGAGTAGTCTATTCGTCCTCCGAGCGATCGTCGAGGAGGACATTTCTCCCTCCATTCTTTTAATGCTTTCTAGAGTAATTGTTTTATGTTTTCTAGTTGTAACGAAAGAACTCTTTTATGATAAATTCCTTGTCTATTCTACATCTCATTTTGATTTCCATGTATTGTATTCCTTCTCTCTCCCTTACTCCCTCTCTCTCTTTTATTTGTTGTAGATACTTAGATAGTTTAAATTGAATTTCTTTGTGACAAAATAAAAAGAAACGCGAAGTTTTTAAATCAAACGTCCGCCTCCCTGTGTTCGACCCGGAATTTTAATTTCGGTATAAATTTTATTTGTTGAACACGAATCCTTCGCTTTCGAACTACAACGACAGGTTTTCCAAAACCGAACACGTTAGCGTAGGTTCGTAAATAAGTTCAACACCCACCGACTGTCGGAGATCAGGTAGATGATCCTAGCATCTAACCACTTGATGATCTCCTTTCTCACGACCTCCTGCAGATTAGGATTCAGACGTCTCTGCATTTCACGGGAAGGTCGTGTGCCCTCTTCAGTATAGATGCAGTGTGTGCAGTAAGAGGGGTTGATGCCAGTCAAATCATCGAGAGTCTATCCAATGGCTCTTCGATGTTGCTGGAGAACAGTAATCAGACAGGATTCCCAATCAGGTGTGAGTCTGGAGTTGATAATCATAGGAAACGTCTGATTGGAACCCAAAAAGACGTACTTAAGATGCTCGGGAAGAGGCTTAAGTTCCAAGACAGGGTTATCAGCAGCAGTAGGTGGTTTAGGGTGTGTGTCAAGAGCACGGGAAGGAGTGATAGGTGTGTCTAGGTCAAGTTTGGACTCCTCTGATTGCGAGTTTTCATCCTCTTGTGGTTGGTCAGAAGTAGTCAGGTTTTCTTCAATATACGAATCATCAACCACAGCCTTGATATCACATATCTGTTCTATAACTCCATAATTAATCCCTTGTTGGGCCTTAAAGATGTCAATCTTTAATGTTTGGTTCCCCAATTTCAATTCAATTTGGCCCTCCCCACAATTTATGTTGGTCCTAGTAGTGGTCAGAAAGGGTCTCCCTAGTATGATCAATGTGTTCCTCGGGTTTTCTGGAGCATCCATATCCAAGACTACGAAGTCCACTGGGAAATAGAAATCTCGAACCCTAACAATGACATCCTCAAGAACTCCTTTAGGTGACTTAATAGATCGATCAACCAATTATAATGTCACATCTATTGGTTTGAGCTCAGATTCCTCAAGATGGTCAAGTAGGGATGTAGGTATTAGGTTTATGGAGGCTCCTAGATCCAATAAAGCTCTATCAAATTGGATATCAGCAATTGTACAGGAAATCAGGGGAGTACCAGGGTCTTTTGCCTTAGGTGGAAGTTTGCTTAAAATTACAGAGCTGGCTTGCTCTGACAATACAATTGGGCTCCCACTTTTGGTTCGCGACTTACACTTAGGTGTACACACGTCTTTCAGAAATTGTGCATAAGCCGGTACGTGGCAGATCGCATCCATCAAGGGGATGTTTATCTGGACCTGTTAAAAAAGCTTGACCAGGTCCTCCTCAGGTGCCACAGGTTTAGTTGTCCTTTTTCCCTTGGTCAAGGCCTCAGGAAATGGAATCTTGGATGGTTCCTCTAGAATAGGTCCAAGTTCTTAATCTAAGACAAGGGTATCCTGGATGACTATCCTAGGGCTTGGGTTACTATCAGGCTAAAAGTGGCTTGGGTAAGGTGGTTCTTGTGTTGTTTTGCCACTACGAGTTGTAATTGAATTTAGTCCTACCTGGTTTTGGTTGGTGTCGGTAAAATAGGTGGCTGCTGCTAAAATCCCGAATATGATGTCGAAGCTTCCATCCCGTCGGGCGATGGAGTAGAAGGGGCCTAATAAATCATGTGGGCTTGGTCCGGATTCGGGTTCATAACGTGCCTCTAGTTTGGCATGTTATTCAGATTCGGCAGAGGTTGCGAAGGGAGTGTACCAGGTTGGTGGGAATTTGCCATCTGGGTGAGTTGATTGCAAACCTCTGTGATCTCATCTTTGTGCTGTTTCTACATAGCCGCATTTGTCTTCTGAATGTCAGGCAGAGGCTGAAGGATAAGAGTCATTTGATCTGTTTGAGTTGGCCCAGTTTGATAGGTGGGGTTAGGCCGAGGCTGAGGCGGCTGATATGGACGAGGAGCATGTGGATGGGGTTTATATGGTGATCTCTGATTCTAATTATTTTTCGCCCACAAGAAATTGGGATGATTCCACCATCTAGGGTTATAAGTGTTAGAGAATAAGTCATTCTGGATGGCATTGAGGTCCTTGCAGGTCTGAGGAACCTCAGAAAAATTAGAGTATGAGGGTTTAGAGTTCCCCCAACTAAAGTAAGCAGGATCGGAGTTTCCTCCGGCTCTAGAGTCAGATGGGGGTGGATACGGGTCCATCCCCTGAGAAGATCAATGATAGATGTTATGCACAGCTTCCCTCCTAGAGGGCAGCTGTGCGAACAGGTTTTGCATAGAGGTGGCTCACTGTAGATGTCAAGTTAGCTCATCCACCTTCTTCTCAATGATAGAGACCTTGTCCAAACAACTGACCATCAATTCCAAGTCGACGGATGCAGACAAGCCCTACATCTCGTGTGTTCACCTTGGATTCGTCGATGCACGGGCATTCATCTAATCGAATAAGCCCATGGAGTCATTATTGATGGAGTTCTCACACATATTCTCGAGAATCTCCCACATAGTGTCTTCGTGTTGACCCATGATATTTCCTCCGCAAGTTGCATTGACGAATAGACGGATATCTTCACGAAGTCCCTGGTAAAAAGACTGGACTTGTTCCCATTTAGAAACTCCATGATGGGGCACTTTTGCATGAGATCTAGGAAACGGTCCCATGCTTCATGAAGTGGTTCTCTAGGATGCTGTGTGAAGTGTGTGATCTGGTGTCGTAAGGCATTCATCTGACCAACTGGGAAAAACTTTGTTAGAAACTCGGATTGCGGTTCAACCCATGTGTTGATTGGACGCATTTAAGTCTAATACCAGTGAGCTGCTTTGTCCATGAGAGAGAGGGAGAACATCTTCATGAGAAGAATATCCCGATTTTGGACATCTGACCCGAAGGTCTGGACCAGATGTTTGAGTTGTTTGATGTGCTGGAAAGGATCTTCAAAATTGAGCCCATGAAATTTTGGAATGGCATGAATCATGTTGGGCTTGAGTTCAGAATCATGACCTCCAACCGGGATTTGGACTCGAGGTTCGATCGCCACCACAGCGGGATTGTAGTGATCTCGCATCATAGGACACTGCGGTGGATTTATAAAGGCTTGGAATAAATCATTAAGGCGCTGAAGTTGGTTCTCAAGGTTATTCTCTTATTCTACGGGTTGTGCCATGATGATGGAAGGAGAATTGGGTTCAGATGAATCAGAGGAGATGTCTATGTGATGGGGTTGCTGCACAAACATGAAAATCGAGGCCTGGCCTCGATGGGAGTGAATGACTAAAGGAACCCTCAAGGATGGTCTTAAGGACCTCCTACCGAACATGCACTGATGGTCTAGATGAGAGTAGAATGTGATGGACCCAATCAAGACACCCAAAAACTTTGGATAACTATAGAAGTTCAGGGCGGATGATACCCCTTAGTCAGAAAGCCGTCCACCTGAGAAATACCTGGGTAGCTAGAGAGGGAGAGTCCTGCAATGACCCCTACATGGTAGAGTGCCCCCATGAGTTACAGGGTTTCCCCCACCCGACCTCTCTTGTCACTGATGTTCCAGGTAGACCAAAATGGGGACTTGACCTCTTAAGTCTACCAGTTTTATTAAAGAGCAAGGGTGCTTAAGATTTCACTTGAACCTTAGATGTATTGAGTGCAAAAAGTGACCTAATTTCAAGGTTGGTTGACCCAACAAGGTGAGTCAACTTCACCTATTTGTCCTTTGAGAAGTTTTAGGTCCCTTCTTTTAGGATTCAAGTGAGATTAAGAGCCTGAATTTTAGGATTTGCTTGAATAAATCACTTCAACCAAGGCTTAGGCACACATCTTTTTGGAGAGTTGATTCTTGCTTATGAAAGTGTGTCTCTAACACTTTAAATCAAAATCTTTAATTGGCTCTAGTTTTGGTCCAATTTAATTTGCCAAATGTGGTATCTAGGGCTCAAACAAGAATGTGGTAGCCCTAGTTACCTTAAATGGGTGCACAAATCAATTTTGTTGTTAAAATCAAATCAGGAAACTTGATGAATTAGCTAAGAATGTAAAGCAAGTAGCCCTAATTGATTTTATCCTTTTTTTTCCTTTTCAGAATGAGGGGCTTAAGAGAAAGTAATCAGAAATTACCTGCTCCTGGAGTGTTTGATGTGTGGCTGTCTTTCTTTGAATCTTCTCCCTGAAGCAACCACAAAAAAGAGATATAGCAAGTTAGTACCAAATCAGGAATTGAAATCAAGAATTCTAAATCGCCCGTTGCTCCCCGGCAACGGTGCCAAAATGTTGAGAGCGCTAAATCGGTGTTTAAAAAGTATTGCATTGTAATATAGCTAAAAAAGTGTTCAAAACAGATATAATTTTATTACTTGAATTTGAAGTCCGAGGTTGAACACAGGGAGCAAATTGGTATTTAGAAATCAAAATCACAATTCAGAACTTAAAAGAATATGCAATAATATCAGTATCAAAGTGCAGAAATATGGGAGTAAATGGTGATGTAGATCACCTAATACTCCTACAATATCAACTTAGGAACTCAATGTATATGAATATGAATTAAACTCAAATTGGACGTCTGATTTGTAAATCAGATGACTTAAATGTCTGATGCTACAGTGCTCTTTCTAATTTCTTGTTTCTCTGCTTCTCTTATGCGGCTCTTCTCTCTTCTTTCTTTCTCTTTTTCTTCTTCTGTGCTGCCTTTGCCTTCCTTCATCCTTAGCTTCTCCTTCTCTACCTTTCTCTACCTTCTCTCTTCCTTTGCCTTTCTTCTGCCTTGACCCTTAGCTTCTTTTCATCTTCTTCAGGCCTTCACTTCTTCTTCAGCTTTTGACTTAGCTTCTCCTTCTCTTTAGCCTGCAACAAAACCTACCCCTACCCGTGCGCAGCTCTCCACTCTTTCTCTCTTAGGTTCCGCTCTCCTAAAGCCACACGGATAATCGAGTTATCGGGTCGGGTACGTACCCAGGACCAGGCCTACCAGCATGCAGTGGTGGGAGAGGAGTGCAGGTCGGGTCGGGTCAGCCAAGTTCACATAGCCAGTTCTGCGGATGAGATAAGGTCGGTCGAGTGATAGGGACCTCACCCCATGGATCTCAGGCAAACAGCTACAGAAACAAATTAAACTTATGCGGGTGTGCGGCCTCAGGACTTTCCAAGGTGGGACTATCCGCCCATTCTTCTCGTGCGCCCGCAGTAGAGGTAATCCTCTAATTGCAGCAACTGCTACGATCTTCGACTGGAATTGAGAACCTAGATTGGTGCGCGAGAGTCTTCCATGCAGCCTGGGACAGGAGCCTGGAATTGGCAAGGCCTGGAGAGACCTCAAGCTTGCTTCAAGCTTGGTCACCAATGGTGGATGACGCCTGTACCTGAAATCATAAAGACAACCTTGCGGCCACGTAAAATCGCTCAGGAAGTGTCGCTGAGGCACGGCGAATGTGCTGGGGTGGTTGGCGTGGCATGAGGACGTCTCTGCGAGCGTGCCTAGGGCACACTATGTGCGAAGGTGTGGGTGTGTTCGGGGGTGCATTTGGGTGAGTGGAGTGGTGATATCAGTAAGGGGAAGTGTTCAGTGGAGTGAGAGGAAGCTTATGGGCTTGTCGATGAGGGATGGGATGGCTTGTGGAGGTGGAGTGACCTCGCCAGAGGTGGCAACCGAAGATGGAGATGAGGGTGATGGAGGTCGGCAGTGGTCGATTTTGGGAAATAGAGAGTGGATAAGAAAGCAGAGGGGGAAAGGAACTTAGCTAGGGTGTTAAAAGATGAAGGGAGGTAGAGGTGACGTCAGTCGAGGTGTAGCCGACGCTGGAGACGAAGGTGCTCAGAGAGAGACGGTCGGCGAGGATGAAGGGGAGACAAGGGCGTCGGCGGGTGCTACGCAACGCGGACAAAAGCAAGGAGGAAGAGCCTACCACTAGTATTGTGGTCAAACTACGAGGGAAAGTAGGGAAGGTTGTCAGAGATTGAAGAGCAAATCTACCGGAGGAGAGAAGAATTTGAGAGAGTCTCCGGTCGAATTCAAGCTTAGGGAATGCGGTTTGATCTAGGGCTTCTTAAAAAGGTCTCTGGAGAGGGATTTGTGCTTGGAAGCCAAGCTTCCAAGCAAGGCATGCTCGCCGGAGAAGGAAACTCAAAAGTGACCCAAATCCCTCATGCATTCGCATGAGAGATTGGGAAGAAATTAGGGCATCAAACTGGGTTCACATTGGAGGGATTTTCTCAGAGAATCTCCCTTCCAATTTTGAAGGGGATTCTTTGAGCAATCAGGAAGAAACCACCTTACAAAGCTCGGCAGAGTAGAATTCCTCCGCTATAATGGAGGAGGGACCTAATTGCGAAAATGATGAAGAAGCTAGGGCACCGTTTGTAAGGGTTTTTGAAAGATAGGGTTACAAATGTAATCAGGCAGGACCTTCTTGCAAACTAGGTCAAAGCAAATTCATCTTGGGTCCAAATTTTGGTACAAACCTAATTTGGACCTAAGGAATCCGATGGTGAAGTTTGATTTTGGGTTTGGCCATGTTTGACTAGGAAATTTATGCAAAAACCCAATTTAGGGCAAATATCTATTTGAGACCCCATTCTAGGCCAAGATGGATTCCAATGGCCAAATTGAAAGTTATAAATCCTAGAGAATATTTTTCTATGATTTTTAGAGGGTTTAGGTGAATTTATCCTGACCAGAATCTTGGTTAATCAAGTAGGTCTATTTTAGGGTTTCAAGAAGTCATTTAATTCACATGGTACACAAAAACCCTTTTCTATCTGATCCAACCCACTTATTATCTTATTAAGACCCTTTGACCTTTGTTTATCCTTTGAGAAAACCCGTTGTTGTATTGCATTGGTAAAATTACAGTTTTACCCCTTGTTTCCTGCTTTTCCCTTAGAAAGGTTATGCAGTGAATTAGAGCCTTCAGTTGGTTATGTAGGAGCTTTTATTCTCTTCATTGGGTCAAATGAGCTAGTTAGGGATCATGATGGTGTTTCCATAAATACTCAATGTATTTAAAGACAAAAAGAATAGAAAAGCCAAAAATAATGGTGATTTAGATCACCAATTATTAGCATTTGTTAAACACATATCAATTACTCAAATGAATCAAATAAATCAACAGTGATCAGACGTCTGATTTGGTAATCAAATGACTTAGCTGTCGCTTGCTACAATGCCTTCAAAGCTTTCTCTGTTGTTCTTCTTCTTCTCTGGTAGGGCCTTCTTCAGCCTTGTCTTTCCTTCTGCCCTTCTCTTCTTCTACAAAGCTACTTCTTCTTCAGGTCTTCTCCTTCTTTCTTCCTTTCCTTCTCAGCTCTTCCTCTTCTTATCACGCACAAGGAAGGCACAGCACAGAGGAGTAAAACCCTCCCCTCCCCCACTCTTTTTCTCTTTCCTTCCTCCTCTCCTCTCTCAAATATAGGTCGCAACCGGGTAATCGGATCAGAGCAATATTGGATCCAGGGCTACATGCATGAGTGTCACAGCTGAGGAGTGGTAGGCTTAGGCAGGTCGGATCGAGTGCGGGTGAGCAGGGACCTCACCCCCAAGTGTCTGAGGTAGTAAGGCGCTATCATAAAATCAACTTATGCGCTGAGGTTGCATTGGAATCCCACGATGTGGGATTAATCCCACGGCCTCTTTTTCGCATGCGTCTGCAACTGCCAGTCTCGTTCAATTAGTGGTGAAGGAGCAATCAACACTCCCAATTGAGCACCTGGGTAGATCCCTGGAAGTCCTTCGCGTCACCTGGAGGTGGCGTTTGGAGTAAACATCGCAAGAACACACTTCGAGCTTGCTCGAAGCAGCTTCAGTAATGGCGGTAATGGCTGGCAAACCTGAAACACAAGGTACGGCTTTTCGGCCTTGTCAAAGAAGATCAATAAGATTGCAAAGATGCAGCAAAGGCGGTGATGGCAGTGGCGTACTGTGAGCGTAGTCGGAGGTGGTCGGCGGAGACGAAAAATGAAGGCGAAAGTGTTGGTGTTCGGTGGAGGGCTCGAGAGAGTAATCCCCACAATTTCTTGAGGGGTTTTGCTCGCGTGGACTCGACGGAGGTGTGGGAGTTGATGGCAAGTTGTTTGGTGGGTTGTAGAGGTGGGGTGGACTCACCGAAGGGGTGGCCAGAGGCAAGGGAGATGATGGTGTACGGTTAAGTTAAGGGGTGTTTTTGGGTTTTGGAGAGAGGAATAAAACCTATGGAACTAAAGGAACTAATCTACCTAATCTAATTGGATAAAGGGGATGATTGGAAGGATGCCGGGTATGGTGTGGCCGGTGCCGTGGAAGGAAGGGCATCCGATGAGGGAGAACGGCAAGGAAGAGAAGGGAAGACGACCCTCGCTGGTATTGTGAGTGGTGGAGGAGCTTGAGGAAGAGCAACCGACCGACTATAGTTTGTGATGGCTGGCAGAGAATGTAGAACAAGGAGCTTGCCGGAGCTTGTGGAGGAATTGGCCGAAGAGAGGTGAAGAAGGTGAAGAACCAGTCTACACCAAGCTAAGGAGGTAAGACATGCCATGGGAGTACTTTTATAAGGCTTAGGAGAGCATTCCAAGCTTGGAAGATTGGAAGCTTCATGCATAAAGAATCCCTGAACTTCAAAAGCACGCGTAACGCAGCGGCTAAGGCGTTGCGTAGGCGGGAGACGATGGTTCGAATTGCGCACAGCATCACCTCCTCGTGTGCGGGTGCGCCATCGTAGCCGTGCGATTGGCATCGAGCAACGTGAATCAGCCAATAGCACCCACGCGCAATCAGACACAGCGCACATGCAGGTGCACGGCGCTGGCGAGGAGCGATTTAAGTCGTTCGATCTTGAGATCGGACGGCTGAGCGTGCGCGAACGTGCACATGCGTTAAGAGTGCGAAGACGAGGGGGTGCGCACGCGACGCACGCACGTCGGCCATGTTCAGGCCTTTAGTGACGGATTTAGTCGTCACTAAAGGTCTTGAATTAATGATTTTAATGTGGAAATGTCCAAAATGCCCCCACTCCTTGCAACTATAAAAGGCGACCCCTACCCTATGAATTTCTCATCCCTTCCTTCTCCTCTCTCCCTCTTCAACGCTTAAGAGAAGCTTGTCCCACACCTGGGATGCTCCTCAAGAGCTAAAACCAAGTTTTCGCCCCTATTCTGGAAGCGGATCCCGCGATGACGACGACGTGCTGCTTCGTTCCCGTTCCTCCTGCCTCGTCCTCCTTCTTCCTGCTCCGTTCCCCATCTTCTAGGCGTTGTCCCGTCCGGCTCGTCCTCCAAGCAATCGTCGAGGAGGATAACTTCTCTCTCCCTTCTTTTTCCGCTTTCTAGAGTAGAATTTTCTTGCTTTCTAGTTGTAACAATTTCCTACTTTCTAGTGTAATCATTTCTTGCTTTCTTAGTTGTAAAAACATTATTCAATATCAAGTGATTGTTCTCTCTCTCTCTCTTATTTTTTATATTGCTTCCATTGTGATTATTTTGCCCTTTAAACAAAAATACAAAAAATATAACTGCGGATTTTGAGATCGACGTAGCCTCCCTGTGTTCGACCCAAAATTTCTTTACAGACTTTTCGGTATAAATTTTATTTGTTGAACGGATTTCTTCACGACTCAAACTACAACGACGGGTTTTCAAATCCAATTCCGATAGCGTAGTCATCCGCATCAACATTTTAGTACCGTTGCTGGGGAGGCAATGATTTTTCTATCTTCTTTTCACATTTCGCGCACTTTACTATTTTCTAACTTACTTTATCTCATGCCTATTATTTTGCAAATACCTCTATCAGGGAATCCTCAAGCGGTAGATTTGAGTAAAGCGCAGTTGAAGATAACTGTAAATGCTCCCCATTCTTCCCCTTCCATAGATTTCATTTCATCACATTAATTCAAACTCCAATTAACCTAGGTGTTTGCATAAATCCTAGGATTAGTTTGGTTGCTTGGATTTCCACCCACATTCATTTCATCCTCGCATATAAAAAAATAAAAAGATATTTTTGTGGGGTAATTCAACATACACACAACATGCACCCACATTCAAGGCACTTAACCTAATTGATTTTCTTTTACTCAACCGGATTCTAATCTGTGGAACCGGTATACACAAATCAACACATAAAAGAGTAGAAATCAGTCTAGGTTAATCATTTTGTGTGCGTAACTCAGTGGTGCAATTGCGGCCAATTGTTTGAGTTGTTTGGGCCGCACCACTCAACATAAAATCAACTCACCAAGTAGCTTCCTCTTAGGGTTTTCAATCTACGTTCATACCAGGCACTCCACTTTATTTTCGATTTCAAAGGGAAAGTGATCTTTACCCGTGCTTGAAAACCTGGTTTGCCTGAAACTTGATTGAATTAAACCTAATTCCAAACCCTAAAATCTACTCATCACAAATAATCTTGCTTGAAATCCCTGGTTGTGCACGCACTCACACATACTCAATTGATCATTAAGGGCACAACCCATTTTTAAGGGCCCACCACATTCCATAAGCACTACAATCCCAAGCCTAAATAAAATCGAGTAGACATTGACCCTAAGGACTGATTTGCTCTTCGGGGTCTAGTCTGAGATTGTTTACGATTAACTTGCTTGTACTAATCAATCTGGTGTCTAGCTAAGGGAGTAGCGTCAAACGACCACGGTTGAGGGGTACACTAGGAGCAGAAGGCGCAAGCCAAAGGAAGAACCTTCTCTCCAGTCCCTCCTTCTAACTGGTTGGATTGAATAGACGTAAGTAGAGTAAATCGTATATAATCTTAAGGCAACTTCTGAGAGTCTGTAGATGCTTAGGCTACCCCAATTAAG
Organism: Thalassia testudinum; assembly: GCA_037157565.1. NCBI lineage: Eukaryota > Viridiplantae > Streptophyta > Magnoliopsida > Alismatales > Hydrocharitaceae > Thalassia > Thalassia testudinum. The sequence goes on along the minus strand of JAZHRO010000035.1, from coordinate 50,925,173 downwards.
GGCAAGCTTGTTTTGTTGTGCTGCAGGGTTCTTATCCCCAGTCCTTCCGACCTTTTCCTAGTTTATGCTAGGAAGAAGGTCATTGAGTCCCCAATTGGAAGGACCACTAGAGTATTCTAGGAGGCGTAGATTGGATTTTGGCCAAATTGATCCCATGGCCGATCAACAGCCTCCTCTACCTCAAGATCCATAGGAGGTATTTCAAAGGCAGCTGGAACAAATGCAGGGAATGCAAGAATGGTTCCAGAGAATGCAGGGCGCTCAGCCCTTGAAGGATTTTTATGATCCTTCAAATTACGGGGAACGTCCCGACATCCAGATTCCTGCCGGAGACGTAGAAATCAAGCCCCAGGTGTTAAGCCTAATTAAACATTTCCATGGGCTTGGCTCTGAAGACCCGTTTCAGCACTTGGAGAACTTGACCACTTTGGTCCAGACCACCAAGGCATGAAACGTGAATGAGGAGCAAATGATCATGAGACTCTTCCCCCACTCTCTTAAGGATAAAGCCGCTCGTTGGTACAGGACTATAGGAAGACCAATTGCAACTTGGAATGAGTTGAAATCGGCCTTCCTGAAGAAATTCTTGCCTGTCAGACGTACCAATGCGTTGAGACAAGCAATTACTACATTCACCCAGCGACCGAGGGAGCAGTTTCATGTTGCCTGGGAGCGATTCCAGGACCTATTGCGGAGGTGTCCACACCACGAGGTGCCAAAATGGCAACTCGTGCAGACCTTCTACCACGGGTTGCCTGAGCAACTCAGAAATCACGTGGATGCTTCTTGCAGAGGCAATTTCCTCAAAAAAGACACAAATAGCGCGCACGATTTGTTTGAGGAGATGAGCGAAAATTTGATCAATCATGCCTCCATGGATACTTTTAACCGATCCCAGCAGCCCAGATCGAATGTTAATGAAGTCCACGACTCATTCATTCGATATGGAATTGATTTGTAATAAACTTGATAAGGTGGACTTGGTTGCTAAGAGAGTGGAGGAGTGGATGACTGGAAACTCAATGAACAACTCTCGATCCACTCAATCTCAGAATTCAGGATTCCATTCATCACGAGCTACTTTTGGATGGGAGCTCGTGAATCAACTTAATGTGGCTCAACCTATGAGCCAGCATTATTCGGAACCCCATGGGTTCCAAACTGGGCCTTTGATCCCAGTTTCTCTGATCCCTCCCTTTCTTTCTCTCCATCCTCACCCTATAGGATGTCTATGTTGTACAGGAAAATGTTAGGTCCAACCCTTACTCCAATGCTTATAATCCAGGTTGGAGGAATCACCCTAACTTCTCCTGGAAAAACCTAGGGCAGCAGACCCAATTTTGACCCAGCAACTATGCTCTGCAATGACCAATGGGTCAGGGTCATATTTACACTCAGCTGCCCCCAAATTAGGTCAATCAGCCAGCTTGGAATGCCCGTCAACTCGTAGGGCAGGCAGATTTGAACCGACAAATGGTAGAGATGCAAGGATCTATGCTCCAGCTCATGTAGCAAATGAGAACCTTGCTGGACAACTTGCAAAATGGGTTCATTGCTAATTCTCGTCAACTTGGATCTCTACCATCTCAACTCGTACCTAACCCACGTAATATCCAAAATCTGGGCAATCAAGCCCATGGGTACAGGAATCAGAGGGACCCATACACACATGCTCAGGTGGTTGAGCAGGGTCCTTCCTCTTCTTCTTCTTCCACAAATCAACGATTCTTGGCTAATGAAGCCCCTCCAATCTTTCCTAACCCTCCCCAAGACCCAAACCCATATGCATCTGCTAATTCTGTTACTTTAAGGAGTGGTAAACAAACTCAAGATCCACAACTACACTGTTCTGATTTACCAAATCTTGAAGAGCCTGAGGAGAGAAAGGAGAACTCTAGAGAGGAAATCAAGGCTCAGGAACCTGATTCCGAAGATCCGACTCATGTTCCTTTTCCTGAGGCCTTGATTAGATCAAGGAAGAAGTTTGTTGATAGTAATAAGGAGCTTCTGAATATTTTCAAGAATGTCGAGATCAATATCCCGCTCCTCGATGCTATCAAGCATATATCGACTTACATGAAATTTTTAAAGGATTTATATACACAGAAGCGTAAGTCGAGAGAATCTGTTCCGAGGAAGGTGGTACTCTCCAAGCAGACTAGTTCTGTTATCCTACACCACCTCCCTCAGAAAAAGAGAGATCCAGGTGCTCCTTTGATTTCTTGTGTCATCGGAGATTACACTTTTGATAGAGCACTACTGGATCTGGGTGCATCCATTAACCTAATTCCGACTTCTCTTTACGAGAAGTTCGGATTAGGTGAACTTCAGCCGACTTCAATAACGCTGCAGTTAGCGGACCGCTCGGTCACAAATCTGCGAGGCATTATTGAAGATGTTATTGTTAAGGTTAAGGATTTCTATTTTCCTATATATTTCCTTGTCCTTGACATGGATGTACCTGAAAATCTGAGGAACACACCCATCATTTTGGGGCATCCTTTCCTGACTACCACCAAGGCCAACATTAACTGTGAAAGTGGTAGCATGGAAATCACCTTTGGGGATCAAAGAATGAAATTGGATATTTTTAAGGTGATTAATAAATTTGAGGATTGTGGATTTATTGAGGAACTTGAGGACGATAATGTAAATATTGAGACTTGTATGACGGTTTCTGCATTTGAAAGTTCCTCCTCTGATGATGATTTAGACCCACAACCCTCTATGGCAAACCTGCCATCTTCTGAAGAGGTTATTGATTTTGTTCACTCTCAACCTCTTCCTCTTGATGAGTCTTCATCAGCATCTTTGTTACCTTCAATCATCAACCCACCCCAGCTTGAACTGAAACCATTGCTTGAGAATTTGAAATATCAGTTTTTAGGACCACATAAGACTCTCCCTGTGATTAGCAGTGCTAAATTAACAAAGGAGCAGGAGATTAAACTGATTAAGGTCTTAAAGGAACACAAGGAGGCCATTGGTTGGACCATTCATGACCTTAGGGGGATCGAGCCATCTTATTGCAATCACAGAATATTTTTGGAAGATAGATCTCGCCCTTCTTGCCAGATGCAGAGGAGTTTAAATCCAAATATGCGAGAAGTGGTAAAGAAGGAGATTATCAAGTGGCTCGATGCATGAATCATTTATCCGATCTCTGATAGTCCTTGGGTAAGTCCCATGCAAATTATTCCCAAGAAAGCCGGGATTACTGTTGTGACTAATAAGAAAGGAGAATCTGTCACCACTCATTCAACTTCCTCTTGGAGAGTCTGTATTGATTACAGGAAGCTGAACACAACCATGAAAAAGGATCATTTCCCTCTGCCTTTTATTGATCAAATCCTTGAAAGACTAGCCGGGTAGAAGTACTTCTGTTTCCTTGATGGCTACTCGGGATACAACCGAGTCCCTATTCATCCTGAGGATCAGGAAAAAATGACTTTCACCTATCCCTACGGAACCTTTGCTTTCTGTAGGATGCCTTTCGGCTTATGCAATGCACCTATGACTTTTCAAAGGTGTATGTTGTCCATATTCTCTGACATGGTGGGAGAGTTTATGGAAGTCTTCATGGACGATTTCTCTATTTTTGGAGAATCGTTTGACTCTTGTCTAGCTAATCTTGAAATGATTTTTAAACGATGCATCAAAACAAGACTGATCCTTAGCTGGGAGAAGAGTCATTTCATGACACAAGAAGGCATCATCTTGGGTCATGTAATTTCTGAACAGGTATCGAAGTGGACAAAAATAAGGTTGATGCTATCGCTAAACTTCCTCCTCCCACATCTGTCAAACAAATTCGATCATTTCTTGGTCATGTGGGATTCTGCAGGTGATTCATCAAGGACTTTTCAAAGGTTGCTCGTCCTCTGAGCAATCTTCTCGCCAAAGAAATGCCGTTTGATTTTGACAAATCATGCCGTAAGGCATTTGATTTTCTTAAAACGGCAGTCACTTGTGCTCCGATGTTGCAACCACCGGTTTGGACAGCCCCTTTTGAGATCATGACCAATGCTTCTAATTATGCGATCGGGGTTGTTTTGGGTCAAAAAGTTGACAGGAAACCTTCTGTCATCTACTACGCTAGTAAAACTTTGGTCGAGGCCTAGAGAAACTACACTGTTACGAAGAAGGAATTACTAGCTGTAGTATTTGCTTTGAAGAAATTCAGGGCTTATCTCTTAGGGTCTCACATCATCATATATACCGACCACTCGGCCTTGAGACATCTCTTGGCCAAAAAGGATGCTAAACCTTGGTTTATTCATTGGATTCTTCTGCTTCAAGAATTTGATCTTGAAATCAAGGATAAATCCAGGGTACAAAATGTGGTGGCAGACCATCTGTCGAGACTTCTGAGTGATTCTTCTTGTCCGGACATTCCGATTGCTGATACTTTTCCGAACAAGAACATCCTTACAGTTTCAGGTATTCAAACCCCATGGTTTACCGACATCGTTAATTATTTGGCCGTTGGTTAAATCCCCCAAGATTAGACCAAGCAACAACGGGATAGACTCAAATCTAAGGCCAAATATTACTTTTGGGAGGACCCTGAATTGTACTGCATTGGCTCTAATCAGATTATTCACCGATGCATTCCAAAGAATGAATTCAAGAGTATACTCAAATTCTGCCATGCATCTATGTGTGGTGAACACTTCTCCGGGAAAAAGACAGCTGCAAAAATTTTGCAATCTGGATTTTATTGGCCGTCTTTATTCAAGGATGCCCAGGAATTCTCGAGGTCGTGTTCTCGATGCCAGTTACTTGGGAGCATAACCAAGAGAGACATGATGTCCCTAAACCCGATTCTTCCTGTCAAAATCTTCGACGTTTGGGGCATCGATTTCATGGGACCCTTCCTCCCTTCATTTGGACATCAGTACATTCTCGTCGCTGTTGATTACATGTCCAAGTGGATCGAGGCTATTCCCACCCGAACCAATGACCACAACGTGGTCATAGATTTTGTCAAGAACATTTTCAGTCGGTTCTGGATTCCGAGGGCCATCATCAACGATGGTGGCACTCATTTCACTAATGCCCAATTCCGTAATTTGCTAGCAAAATGCGAGGTTAATCACAGAATCTCCACACCTTACCATCCCCAGACGAATGGATAGGCTGAGACCTCCAATCGAGAGATCAAGAATATTCTGCAGAAAATAGGTAGGCCTAATCGCAAAGACTGGACTCAAAAGCTTGAGGATGCTCTTTGGGCCTACCGTACGACATATAAAACACCCATCGGCATGTCTCCGTTTCATCTGGTGTATGGAAAGGTGTGCCATTTACCCATAGAAATTGAACATAGGCCATTTTGGGCAATCAAGCAGTGCAATCTAGATCTGAGCTTAGCTGTAAAGACTAGGAAACTCCAACTATCTGAGTTGGAGGAGCTTAGAAATGACGCATACGAGAATGCCAAGATCTACAAGGCTCAGACCAAAGCCCTTCATGACCAATTGATTTCCCGCAAGAGCTTTGAGCCGTACTAGAAGGTCTAGCTCTTCAATTCTCGACTTAGGCTCTTTCCTGACAAACATAGGTCGAATTGGAATGGCCCATTCATTATCGATCAGATATTTCCAAATAGGGTTGTTTAGATCTCTAACCTGAAGACGGGTAATTCATTCAAAGTCAACGGTCAACGTCTGAAGCATGTTATTGACTGTACTATTCCAGAACCCATCTCAGACACGGTTGCTCTAGCCATGTTGTGACTTCTTTGGCTGGACTTCGCCTAGCTGACGACATTAAACTCAATAGTTGTACAATCTGACTCAAAGCTGACCCAAGCTTCATATTCAGGTGATATCTTTTGCATTTTACCCTTCCTTTTATGTCTTTTATTCTCAATGTGGACATTGCATCAGCTAGGCATGGGGGGGTGGATTCATTCTGAATCATTTTGTCAGCTCTGTGGAATTTTTGTAAATTCTACCTATTTTCTTATATATACATAAAAAAAAATTGAATTAGGAAGGAATACTTGGACATCAGGAACTTTCAATCTTAGGAAATATTATAGTAGGATCTCAACACTAAGATCCTTCAGGTCTTTGGGCTTAACCAGCCTGAGTATCCACTAAAATGTGGATTTGTTTATCGAGTCCTCACCATCCTGAATTCTATCTTAATTTGATTAAATAAGTTTGGGTGATAAGTACACAACTTATCAGCCCACCTTCTGATTTGAGGGAACTTTAAGTCTAATCATCTACACACTATTCATCATTGACTCATTGTTCAGCAGTTTTAATGGAAATTGGGTAGCTAATGAACCTTCTAGGGTGATATGGCTGGCAAGTTATCATGGGTAACAGCCTATAAGTAGGTTGCCCAGAGCCCAATCACTGGACCACTCTCTTCTTGCTGCCTTTAGGTAAATCTTAGACCAGGGAAGCCACCTACTTAAAATAAAAAAAAGTCAAAAAGAAAAGAAAAAGAAAAGGAGAAAAGAAACAAAAAGAAACAAAAAGAAATAAGCCACACTTCGTCGCACGAGTATGGCTGGCAAGTTGTCGATGGTAACAGCTCATCGACTGGTTGTCCAAAACCTAGCTCAAGAAATGCACATAAAAATTCCTAAAACACTTAGGAAGAAGAAGAGAAGTAGAATAAGCCGAGGAGATATACACTGGACTCACCCTTGTGTTGACCCCATAAAAAATAAAAGTAGGGAGAAAGCTACCGGTCGTATAGATACACCTTCAGGCAGATTTCTTTCTAAGGTCACCTAGGGGGGTATAAACCCGAAGTCCGTTCTGATTGTCGATCAACAAGTCTATCACATTCACAAAAAGATGCTTAGAACTTAGGGTTCTCATCAAATCTTGGGTGGGTTGAGTGGCCGTAGAAAGCCACTCTATAACCCTAAACTCAAAAATAAAAAAAAATAGAAAAGAAGAAAAAGAGAAAAAGAGATCTTTCTTTGAATAAGGTAAGGGCTTGAGGCGGTCTACATTTTGGCAGATACCCGGGCGTTGTTGTGTCTTTGAAATTTCAGGTCCTAAGTAAAAATTTCTTAATGCTGAAAATGATTTATGCCCGAGTAATCTCACCTAATTCTTTTGTAAATAGCATGTAGTTTTTGCTAGGGACAAGCAAAAGATAGGCATGGGAGTGTGATATGCATACATCCAATTAACATAAAATGTCTATTAATGCATGTTCTTAGTGTCACAATAGCATTATACATTGTAAATAGTGCATAATATGCATTTAGGTCAAGTTGTATAAATTGTATAGTAATTGTCTCCTTTTTATGGCCAGGGACAAGGCAACTTGTTACTCGAGGCCTCATATCGAAGATCCAACCGTACGAATCTGATCAAGGCGACGATTTATAGTTCAACGACTCTAAGTTCGCCCTGATCGGACATCCGTAGTACCAGATAGAGACTGAGGAACCCAAAAGATCAAGGGCTAAGATGGTGTTAATCCGCACCTCAGATGACAAATCCGACCACACAAATGGGTTCGGATTGACGATCGCAGCCTAATGGTGCAAAAATCTGTCCACTCCGACACCCGTGGCACCATCTACAACACTTAGAAGATGGATGGCCTAGATGGCACCACGTGGCACCATCATAGCCGCCCAACACCGGCCACAGCTCTTCGAGCAATGCTTGATCGTGACCGTCGGATGAAGATCCAACGGCCGAGATCAGCCATGCACAAAATCATTGTTGTGCCTCAACTGCACCCGTAGCGCAACGGTTAAGGCCCTGCATAGGCGAGAGACGAAGGTTTGAATCGTGTGCAATGTCGCCTCCTCGTGTGCAGGCACGCCATCACAGTCGTGCAATGGGCATCGAGCGGCGCGGATCAACCGATACCGCCCACGCACGATCAGACGCATAGCTCGCACGCCCGATCGCACGTGGGCGCGCGACGCTAGCAAGGAGCAGTTTAAGCCATCTGATCTTGAGATGGGACGGCTGAGCATGTGCCACATTAAGAGCACGAAGGCGAGGGGGTGCATGCGAGGCGCGCGCATGTCAGCCACGTTCACGCCTTTAGTGACGGATTTATCCATCACTAAAGGTCCTAAATTAATGTTTTTAATGTTGAAATGTCCAAAATACCCCCACTCCTTGCAACTATAAAAGGAGACCCCTACCCTATGAATTTCTCATCTTTTCCTTCTCTTCTCTCCCTCTCCAAAGCTTAAGAGAAGCTTGTCCCACACCCGGGATGCTCCTCAAGATCTAAAACCAAGTTTTCACCCCCGTTCTGGAAGTGGATCCCGCAACGACGACGATGTGCTACTTCGTTCCCGTTCCTCCTGCCTCATCCTCCTTCTTCCTGCTCCATTCCCCATCTTCCAAGTGTTGTCCCATCCGGCTCATCCTCCAAGCGATTGCTGATAAGATGATTTTTACTTTCGAATAATGTTATTAAAATGATTTGTCATTGTAGGATCAAAGTGGTGGAAAATCGCTTAACAAATAATTAAAATTAAAATTAAACCACTCACAAGAGAGCAGGTCGTGTCCACAAGGAGGCAATGACTTATTTAAACTTGTAATTAGGTCAAAATCGAGTTCGCTGAACTATTCGTCAGATCAAACAATGCCTGTGTAGCTCTGAAAGTAAACCTTAAATTTATGGAGAAGTCAACGGGTGTTTATGTAATTTTTACGTCAGAAAATTATCCATATGCAAGGGTATGCCATGTACTATTCACTTGCATGCATACTAAAGTGTAATTCAAAATTAAATTCAATGCACATGGAGATGAATAATAAGGTTTAACAATTCTCTAGAAGCATGAGCATGAAGGCATAAATTCACCACAATAAAATAATGATAAATCAAAATTCATTTTTTTAGCAATGGCATGCAATGTAAATATTAATTCCACCATAAACAGAGGGTTCTACCTCTCTCCTCCTCGTGCATGGAAGAGAGTTCATTCAAGGAACTCTTCTGGGAGTAGGTTGGTCGGAGCACGGGCTTCGCAACGATGGCGGCACAGGTTGCGAGATGACTGGAGTCGGCCGGACGGAGGAGAGAAGTGGCGGCGGTGGAGGTTGCTGCTGCTGGCTGCGTGTGCTGTAGGCACGAGGAGGGGCGACGCGTGGGCGCTGCAAGTGCGAAGAGGCATGGGCGCGTCGAGGGGCAGGCACTCTGCAAACTGCACGGGCGCACACAGGGTCTGATGGCACACGGCTGCAGATGCTGCAGGGAGGCACTGGAGCGAGGGTCTGCAGGCGCACGTGGGATCTGAGCGTGTGGAGGTGAAGGGACTGCTGGAGGACACACGCTAGGCGAGGGTGCGCGGGCGTGCTGGCTGGAGGTGAAGGCGCGCGGGGGGTGCTGGCTGGAGGTGAAGGTGCATGGTGGGGTGGTGGCACAAGGCGAGGGCACTGGTGCGTGGGTGCATTGGAGGTGAAGGCGCTGGCATGCAGGCACGAGGTGGGATGCTGGCTGGAGTGCGAGCAGTGGTTAAGGTAGGTGCGCGCACGCCTGCTGCAGTGGAGGTGCAGCATGTGCACGTGGTCTGCTACAGAAGATGAAGTGCGCTAGCTGGAGGCACACGCGGTGGCGCGCTTGGCAGGGCCGAGACGCGGGGAGGAGAAGTTGCAGGGACTCTTGGCGGTGTGGGCTATCACCCCACACGCCCATGGTGGTGGAGTCGCACTGCCGCGATGGGAGGTCGATGGTATGGAATGGATGAGAAGCAAAGTTCTCTACGTAGTGAGGAAAAAAGGGGTGGTGGCCTCCCTTGAATGATAGCCCTTCCTCCTCTTTTATAGCCACAGCTACAAAGATTTCAAATTCAAAAGGCCCGTTGAGTCAATGCTGATGCGCAAGAGGAGGCAGAGATGAAGTAGTTACCTGCAAAGGAGAAGAAGAAAAAAATAAAATAATTAGGATTATTTATACATAACTCCTTAACTTCTATGTTAATTAAAATAGTGTATGTAATGCACCTAATTAATTAACTAATCAAATGTAAGCAATCCTAGGTTAATTCTAAATGCATGAATTATGCAATTAAACTAAAAATATGAATTAATTTATTTACATCCTAATGTATGCTATCTAAATGTTAAAATTAACTTAATGTCTAGACACTTAAATACTTAAATAGCCCACAAATATCTACTAATCAATCGTCGAGAAGGATAACTTCTCTCTCTCTTCTTTTTCTGCTTTCTAGAGTAGAATTTTCCCGCTTTCTAGTTGTAACAATTTTCCACTTTCTAGTGTAATCATTTCTTGCTTTCTTAGTTGTAAAAACATTATTCAATATCAAGTGATTGTTCTCTCTCTCTCTCTTATTGTTTATATTGCTTCCATTGTGATTATTTCACCCTTTAAACAAAAATACAAAAAAATATAACTGTAGATTTTGAGATCGATGTAGCCTCCCTGTGTTCGACCCGGAATTTCTTTACAGACTTTTCGGTATAAATTTTATTTGCTGAACGGATTTATTCGCGACTCGAACTACAACAATGGGTTTTCAAATCCAATTCCGATAGAGTAGTCATCCGCATCAACATGGGTCATCTGATCAAAGATCGGACGGTTGAGATTTCACATGAGCATGCGCTGTGCATCACCCACATTCCTGCCCGGGCGCATCCGCGTGCATCCGCTGCACTGCATGACGCAATCCTCGCCGTCGACTTCCGCATCAGCGGTTGAATTTCGTTCGCGAGTGCTCCCACTACCAATTTGAGATTTGTCCAACTCTAACAAGCGCTCTTTGCTTGCAGGTGAGGCGTGGACCAATGCACTGCATGCATTGGTTTGTCGCAGTGCGGAAGTTTTGGCCGCTATTCCTCAGCTGTTAGATGGGAGATGTGCTGCCGAGATCGTGCGATGAGGGTCTGCTGAAGAGAGGGTGCGGGCGAATGTGAGCTCTTAGTCATTCGATCAGAGGATTGAATGGCTTAAAGCACTGTTTCGTGAGGCAGCGTGGGTGAGGGGCACGGTGGATGCGGTGACATGGCTGCATCAGATCAACGGCCAAAACTTCTTGGGCCAATCGAGGGAGCTCCGAATGTCGGATTTAAGTGATTTCGAGTCCATTGGACTCGATTCGTTGATCTGAGTCCATCCATGCAGTCCAATTGCTCATCTAAGGCCTATTTCAATACACACTTGTACATATGGCCATTAAACATTGATTATAAGTAATTTTAATTTGTCATGCATGCAATGCTCCCAAGCCCATTATGGTATATTATTAACGCACATATATCCTCAAAATTGACCCTGGTTGTTGGAATTATCATCATTAGATGTAGAGTTATCATACCCCCATGCTCATCCCTTGCTAGTCCCTAACAAGGTTTATTCTAACCATTATTTTTAGTCAGAATTAGGAATTAATTACTTAGGCATTTGTTGCTTGTCAACGGGAGGAAATATACTAAGAGCCTGATCTACAGAGACTAAACAGCACCCGCATGTCTACCAAAATGCAAATCGCTCAAGTCCTCGCTTTAAAGCATAAATACATTTTTTTTCTTTTTCATCTTTTCTCATTTTTTGGATTTTTGGAGTTAAGAGTGTGTCGGTAACTTTTTACGGCTACCCAACCCACCCATAACTCGAAAAAGACTCTAAGTGCTAAGCATCTTGGTGTGAATGTTGTGATAGACTCATTCAACGGTAATTAGAATAGACTTCGGGTTTCTACGCCCCTAGGTGACCGGAAAAGGAAATGCTTGCCTGAAGGTGTATCTGTCCGATCGATAGCTTTCTCCTTACTCTTATTTTATTTGGGGTCAACACAAGGGTGTTTCCAGTGTATATCTCCCCAAATTGCTCTACTTCCCCACTTCTTCCTTAGGTGTTTTGAACATTTTGTGCATTTAGTGAGTTGGGTTCTGGACAACCAGCCAATGGGCTCTTACCCACGACCACTTGCCAGCCATACTCGTGCGGTGAAGTGTGACTTATTTATTTTTTCCTTTTTCTTTTTTTTCTTTTCTTTTTCTTTTGTTGTTTAGTAGGTGGCTTCCCTGATCTCAGATTTACCTAAAGGCAATAAAAGAAAGTGGTCCTATGGCTGGGCACTGGATAACCAGCCAATGGGCTGTTACCCATGACAATTTGCCAGCCATACCACCCTAGAAGGTTCATTAGCTACCCAATTTCTGTTAGAATCTCCGAGGAGTGAGTCAGTGCAAAAATGTGTGCAGATGCTTAGACTAAAAGTCCCTCCGAGTCAGAGCGCGGGTTGATAAGTCGTATACTTATCACCTACTTTATTAATCAGATTAGTGTAAATTAAGGTTGTGAGATTCGAGGCTAAATCTGCATTTTAGTGGACATCTAGGCCGATTAAGCCTGAAGGCCTGAAAAGTCTAAGTGTCCAGATTCTTGTATTATTTCCCACAGTTGACAAGCTCCTAATGCCTAAGTTCTTCTAAAATTTTTTTATATACAATTCAGGCTGATAATAGAAGCTCAGAGAATGCGAATTACCACCCCCCCATGCTAAAGTTGGACAATATCCTCATTGGCAAATAAATGTATGCAACAGGGGTACAACAAGAAATCACCTGAGTGTCACAGTTTATCTGATCAGTCTGAATCTTCTGGGTTACCTCCCAGGAAGTGCTGAGTTTATTGCCTCCAGCTGGGCGAAGCTCCGTGTCAACCCTCAATGAGGGTGACGACTTCCTTTGGGGGAACTAAGGCAAGAAAATGTTTTAATCTCTTACCATTTACTATGAAGGTTTGCCCAGTGTTAGGATCTGCAATTTCAACTGCCCCATTGGGATAAGGTTTGACCACCTGATATGGTCCTGTCTACATTGATCTCAGCTTCCTGGGGAAAAGTTTAAATTGGGCATCAAAAAGCCAGACTTGCTGGTTGGGCTCGAAGGTTTTCCTATGGATGTGTCGGTCATGGATGGCTTTCATCTTTTCTTTGTAAAGTCAATTGTTCTCATACACGTCTCGACGGATTTCCTTGAGCTCGGAGAGTTGGAGTGTCCTCTGTGCTCTAACTAACTGAGAGTCCATGTTGCACTACTTAACAGCCCAGTAAGCCTAGTGTTCCAACTTGACCAGAAGGTGGCAAGCTTTGCCAAAGACCAGGCGATAAGGCGACATGCCTATCAGGGTCTTAAAATTGGTCCTGTACACCCAAAGGGCATCATCCAGTTGTGTGGACCAATCCTTCCGGTCAGGTCTCACAGTCTTTTGCAGAATATTCTTGATCTGCCTCTTAGAGACCTCAGTTTGCCCATTCGTTTGCGGGTGATACGAGGTGGCAATGCGGTGAGTAACCTCGTACTTTCTAAGCAAGGCACGGAATTGGGCATGAATAAAGTGACTCCCACCATCACTGATCATGGCCTTCGATATCCCAAACCGAGAGAAGATGTTTTTCTTAACAAAGTCCATGACAGCCTTATGATCACATCTTGGGGTGGTGACGGCTTCGATCCATTTCGAGACATAGTCTACTAAGACTAGTACGTACTCAAAGTCGTTGGATGGTGGGAAGGGATCCATAAAATCAATGCCCCAAACATCGAAGATTTCGATAATCAGAATGGGCTAAAGGGGCATCATGTCCTTTCTAGTCATAGTCTCTAATGTCTGGCAACAAGAGCAAGTCTTAGTGAAGCTGTGTGAGTCCTTGAATAGGGAGGGCCAGTAAAATCCAGACTGCAAAACCTTTGTAGCCATTTTCTTCCCTGAAAAGTGGCCACCATAGGCTTGGCCGTGAAAAAGGGATAGCACACTTTGGACTTCTTTCTCAGGAATACACCTCCTAATGATCTGGTCGGCATAGAGTCTAAACAGCATGGGATCATCCCAGAAATAATGATTGGCTTTAGCCAAGAACTTATCTTGTTGCTGTCTAGACCAGCCGTGCGGAGTCTATCCTACCACCAAATAGTTGACGAAGTCTACATACCAGGGTAGCTTTCTTCCTTGCACAGCTAGAAGTTGTTCATCAGGAAAGGTGTCAGTCAAGGGTAAGGATGGTCCGATGTGGTCTGGGTGGAGTCTGGACAGGTGATTGGCTACGACATTCCTGGACCCAGCTTTGTTGCGTATTTCCAAGTCAAATTCCTGCAAGAGCAGGATCCATCTGATGAGCCTGGGTTTAGCGTCCTTTTTGGTCAACAAATGCCGAATAGGCGAGTGGTCAGTGTAAATTGTCACCTGGGATCCCAGAAGATATGATCGAAACTTTTCTAATCCAAAGACTACAGCGAGCAGTTTCTTTTCTGTGACAGTATAATTCCGTTGAGCCTCATCTGTCTTGCTCGCGTACTAGATCACCACGGGTTTCTTTTCTCTTCTTTGTCCTAGGACAGCGCCAATGGAAAAATCTGATGCATCACACACAATCTCAAAGTCCTAGGACCAATCCGAGGGTTGTAATACAGGAGCAGTGGAGACTATTTCCCTAAGAGTGTTATAAGCCTCAATGCAATCAGGTGTCATGTGAAAAAGGGCGTCGTTGGCTAGAAGGTCAGTCAAGGGTTTAGAGAGTTTGGAGAAATCTTGAATGAACCTTCTATAGAAGCCAACATGCCCTAGGAAAGATCGGATTTGTCAGACTGAGCTAGGAGGTGGAAGTTTGGAAATTAGATCAGTCTTAGCTCGATCTACTTCAATGCCCCTATGTGAGACGATGTGACCGAGGACAATCCCTTCCTGAACCATGAAATGGCTCTTTTCCCAGCTTAAAACTAGGTTGACCTCGATACATCGCTTCAGGATCTTCTCCAAATTGCTAAGGCAATGGTCGAATGAATTACTGAACACGAAGAAATCATCCATAATGACCTCCAGGCATTCACTCACCATCTCTGAAAAGACGGCTAGCATGTAACGCTAAAAGGTAGTAGGTGCATTGCATAACCCGAATGGCATACGACAGAATGCGAACGTGCCATACGGACAAGTGAATATGGTCTTATCTTGATCTTCCGGTGCAATAGCAACTTGGTTGTATCTGAATATCCATCCAGGAAGCAAAAATATTTCTGCCCTGCCAATTTCTCGAGAATCTGGTCAATGAATTGCAGAGGGAAATGATCTTTCTTGGTGGCCTCATTAAGCTTCCTATAGTCGATGCACACTTGCCATGCAGTAGCGGTGCAAGTGGGGATGGATTCGCCTTAATCATTGGTGACAACATTGAGCCCGGCTTTCTTGGGTACCACTTGAGTGGGGCTCACCCAGGGGCTATTCAAAATTGGGTAAATGATATCAGCGTCAAGCCACTTGATTATCTCCTTTTTAACAACCTCTCACATATTCAGGTTCAATCGTCTCTACATCTGGCGAGAAGGTCAAGCCCCATCTTCCAAATAAATCTTGTGAGTGCAATAGGTGGGGCTAATTCCCCTCAAGTCAAAAAGTGTCCATCCAATGGCTGCCCGATGTTCAGAGAGGGTTGCAGTCAACCTAAGCTCTTGTTCCATAGTTAAATGGGCATTAATAATCACAAGGAAGGTCTGGTTAGGTCCAAGGAAGACATGCTTGAGATTATCAGGCAAAGGCTTCAGTTCGGGTGTAGGTGGGACAACATTCAATGGGTAAGGGAAAGGTGGGAGTTGATCAATGTCAATCTCCCCAAATGGTGGTTGTGGAAGGTAATTAGCTCTGCAAATGTCAATCTCCATAGGCTGGGATGGGTCAGGATAGTGATTGGCCGGTCACGTCAGATGATCTGCTGAAGAGTTGAGAGTGAGGCATTCTTCGACCAGAGGTTTCACGTGATCATGCTCCTCAATCCAGTCACAATCAAAAGACTTGGCTGCCCTGAAGATATCTAATTGCATCTTCTTGTCTCCAAAGGTGATTTCTATACATCCTGTGTCACAATCAATGTTCGCTTTAGCTGTAGCTAAGAAGGGTCTGCCTAGGATGATGAGTGTGTTTTGTAATTGTTCAGGGACTTCCATGTTGAGAACCAAAAAGTCGACCGGGAAGTAGAAGTCCTTGACCCAAATAATTACATCCTCGACTACCCCCTTCAGGGTTTTCACAGATCTATCAGCCAATTGGATGGTCACAGGTGTGGGTTTCAATTCTCCAAATCCAAACTAGTGATACAGGGTCATCGAGATGAGTTTGATCAAAGCACCTAAGTCCAAGAGTGATCTATCAAATGTCATGTCCCCGATATTACAAGAAATTAGGAGCGTTTCTGGGTCAATTCGTTTGGGAGGCAGGCTACTCAATATCACTGAACTAGCTTGTTCTGAGAGCACTACCTTCCTAGGTGCTTGGGTTTTCGGCTTACACTTCAGCGTACAGACATCCTTCAAGAACTTAGCGTAAGCTGGGATATGTTTAATTTCTTCGAGGAGTGCAATATTAATCTGGACTTGTTTGAAAATCTCCAACAGCTCCTCATTCTCAACTACAGCTTTCTTTTTCTTCCTTTTCTCCAAGGCCTCAGGGTATGGTGTTTGAGTTTGAATCGGGTTAGTCTCCATGTCCTTGGGTTCCTCTTGCTCACCCTCAGACTCGGGTATCTCAGGAAGTGAGGTCATGGGAGGGGTTTGCCATTTGGGGTCCTATGTTTTAGTGCCACTTCTCAAGGTAACCGCGTTGGTAGAGGCGTTGGGACCATGGGTAGATCCTTGAGAAGAAGAGGAAGAAGGAGCACCAAACCCAGGGGGTGTTTGTAGGGCTTGCTAGACCATGTGGGCATGCCCAGAATTAGCTTGGAACCCTTGCGAATTGGGGCCTCTGTTAATCACATTTCGCGGGATTAGTTGTGGCTGAGAAAGAAGGGATCCCTGTTGTTTACAATCCAACAGCTGGCTCAACTGTCCCTTCACTAAAGCCATTTCTTCCTAGTGTTTTTGATTCATGTCAACCATCATTTTTATCAATGTGTCCATTTGGTTTTGAGGGCAAGGGGTTGCCCTATTCTGATTATAAGATGGTCTAACTAGTGGTCCTTGCTAATAGGAGGGGAGATTTGGCTTGGGTTGGTTCTGGAATTGGTTCAGTTTTTGGTTCGTCCAGGCAAAATTCGGGTGATTACACCATCCAGCATTGTAGGTGTTGGAGAAGGGTTCAAGTTTGGAGTAACCTTGGTTAGCTTGGACATCCTCAAAGATAGAAGGTGCTGAGGGGGAGGGAAGTGAGTAATCAGGGGTTGAGGGAGCAAAAGTCCCTCCCTAGAATATGGTCAGGGGTTGTTCCAGGTGCATTTGGCTCATTGGCTACACTAAGTCTATATTGTGAGCTCCCTTTGCTAGGGAGGGGGTCTGTAGCGGGTTCTTGGTCTGGTTTAGCAGCTCATCGATCTTTTTGTCCACTAATTCAACTCGATCCAACTTTTTGGCTATAATGTCCATGTCAACCATTCCAAAATTTGCTTGCACCTCATAGATCCCACCACGAGGTTGACTGGATCGATTAAACTGGGTCATGGAGGCATTGTTGAGTGAATTCTCACTCATGGACTCAAAGAGTTCAAATGCGCTATCCTCATCTTTGTTCAAAAAGTTGCCTCCACATGAGGCATCAACAAAGTTCCTAAGGTTGTTGTCCAGACCATGATAGAATATCTGGGCCAATTGCCACCTTGGAACCTCATGGTGTGGGCATTTCCCCAATAATTCATTAAATCGCTCCCATGCCTCATGGAATTGTTCCCTACCTTGGAGTGTAAATGTAGTAATGGCTCTCCTGAGGGCATTGGTTTTACCTATGGGGAAGAATTTTTGCAAAAATGTATGCCTTAATTCCTCCCAGGTGGAGATGGGTCTCCCTAAGGTTCTAAGCCAGAGAGATGCCTTATCTTTTAGGGAGAAAGGGAACATCTTAATCAGAATAATGTCTAAGCTGATGTTCATGGGTTTCACAGCTCTGGCAATCCGGTCAAGGTCCTCTAGGTGTTGGAAGGGGTCCTCATTTGAGCTCCCATGAAAGTGGCTCTGAATCAGACTCAAGACATTAGGTTTCAGCTCAAAAGCATCTCCCCCTTTGGGGACTCTAAGATGGGGTTCGATCTGAATAGCAGACAAATTGTAAAAGTTGCGGAGAAGCCTAGGTTGGCCCTCCATAGGTTGTGGTGGGTTAGGTGGGTTCAGTGGGGGTTTCCCTTGAGGGTTTTGCAATCTGTGTATAGCCTGCATGATGGTTTGGATTTGTTGTTATTGTAGTTGGTGGTTGGCAGAGATCTGGGCCTGAATGATGGCCATAGCATTGTGTGGGGGTTGGTCCTCAACCTCAGCAATTCTTGGTTTAACCATTTCTTGTGTAAAATCAAGTCTCCTCCTAATTTCCCTATCTAAAACAAACAACTCGGGATGCAGTGATCGTCTCCCGTGCATACACTAGGGAAGAACGGAGAGGGATGCGGAGAGAAACAGATGCGGGAAGTGTGTGCACAAACAAGCAGACAAGTCTAGTCCTTACAGTGTATACCTTATGTGACCTAGAAGCCTCAAAGGGAATGATCAAGCCAGTAAGCACTTAACCGCCCTTCCCAATGTTAATCTGGCCAGGTTGATTACGAGGGGATTGAGGGGAAGGTTCTTCCTTTGGCTTTCGCCGTCGATTCCGTAGACCCCACAACCACGATTGTTTGATGCTTCCCACATCCTAGACACCAGATTCTACAAAGGGAATGAAGGCCAAGTGCTCAGCAAACCAAAGAACACCTCCAAGACTTAAACCAGTCCTGCCTAGGGCACATCTACTCCATTTTAATGAGGGGCTAGGCTAGTGCTTGTGCTCAAGATATGTGATGAGGCGTTGATTGGGGTTGTGCCTCTTAGTTAACAAATTTGAGTGTGAGTGCACTTAACAAGACATGGTTCTCAAGCAAGGATTTTAAGATGCAATGTCTTTTAATGATTTGTCCTTGCTTTAGTGAGTTTTAGGGTTGAAGTGCCTTAATGTCTTCAAACAAGGTTCAAGTGGGCACACAAAGTTTTGCACGCAACGGGCAAAACTTGATTTCCTTTAGAGTGATGTGGCTCTAAAAAAAAAACAACCCTAATGAGTTCACCCTAGTGTTCATGAGTTCATGCAGTGAGTGATCTTCTTTCTTCACAAACACCACTAAAAAGAAAGAAGAAGATCATTCAAAAAGATTGTCTCCTTAAGAATGTTAGGGTGTATTCTTTTTGTTGGGTGATAAGTTTGGAATGTGGGTCAAGTAGTCATTCACCATGCCAATTATTTTATTTATATATATATTTTTTTTGTATTTTTCTTTTTTTTTAAGCATGCAAACAACCAAAGTGTGGAGTGATACTCACAACTGGTCTTCGCCGCACTTTACTCCATCTCTACCGTTGCGAATCGCGCTCCTTCGCCGCCCATGCGTCGAGTTCCTACAATCAATCAAGTAGAGGGAGAGAAATGAGTTAGACAATGTGAATACAAATGCAGGATGAAAGCAACAAAAGAAATCCGTTGCCTCCCTGGCAATAGTGCCAAAAACTGATGTGCGCGGGACATGGTTGTTTAATTATGTCGTTATAGCATGCGTTCGCAACATCGATTTTAATTTAAAATGTGGAGTTGGTGAGTCCAAGTGTTGAACACAAGGAGGCGTAAAATCGGATTACTTTGTTGCTTTTAGTTGTCACAGGAAGTTTGGTTTGTTTGCAATGAAATGAGAAAGAAAGAGAGAGAGAGAGTAGGGTTAGAGTTTGTCTTTAAATCACGACATCCATTCGAACAAGATGGGAGCTATATAAGAAACAACATCAACATTAACATTTAACATGCAACTTGAGTTTGTTCGCAAATACAACAATAGCTAAAAGCTTAAACAAAAGCAATATAAAACTAGGGTAAAGAGAGAGAGAGGGGAGAAACAAAGGCAGCCATGGCGGTGGAGGAGGGCTCCGTCGGCGGCTTGACAACTCCGGCGAGTGTGAAGTATGCTTGGTGAAGCTAGGAAGGAGCTAGGAGTAAGGTGGAAGGTGTGTGTGTATTCAATGCCTTTGAATGGGGTGGTTGAAGGGGTTTAAATAGGAGAAAAGGGCTTCTAAATGAGGTAAAGGGGGTTTAGCAACATCCATAACGTCTCTAAACCCCTTCCGAAAATATCGTTGAAGCCCTCTTCCTGCCGGTCCATCATAGGCACACGTTCTTCTTCTCAAGCCATGCCCGCGATCCATGTGTTCGCATTGTGGGCTGTCCGATCGAAGATCGGATGGTTTAGATTTCGCATGAGCGCACGCTGTGAATCGCACACATTCTCTCCCGGGCACATCCGTTGCACCGCATGGCTCGATCCTCGCTGTCAGCTTCCGCATCAGCTGTCGAATTTCGTCCGCGCACACTCCTGCTGCCAATTTGAGCTTTGCCCGGCTCGAACGGGTGCTCTTTGCTCGCAGGTGAGGCGCGGACCAACACTCTGCATCCGTTGGTATGTCACAGCGTGGAAGTTTTGGCCGCTATTCCTCAGCCATTAGATGGGAGATGTACGGCCAAGATCGTGCGATGAGGGTGTACTAAAGAGAGGGTGCAAGCGAATGTGAGTTCTCAGTCGTCCGATCGGAGGATCAAACGGCTTAAAGCGCTGCTTTGTGAGGCAGCGTGGGTGAGGGGTGCGGTGGATGCGGTGACGTGGCTACTTGTGGGCCGTTGATCTAATGATCAATGACCAGAACTTCTTGGGCCAATCAAGGGAGCTCCAGATGTCGGATTTGAGTGATTTCGAGTCTGTTGTACTCAATTCATCGATCTGAGTCCATCCCTGCGGTCCGATTGCTCATCTGAGGCCTGTTTCAATACGCACTTGTACATACAACCATTAAACATTAATTATAAGCAATTTTAATTTGTTATGCATGCAATGCTCCCAAGCCCATTATGGTATATTATTAATACACATATATTCTCAAAACTGACCCCAGTTGATGGAATTATCATCATTAGATGTAGAGTTGTCATGTATCTATCTGACCGGTAGCTTTCTCCCTACTTTTTATTTTTAGGGGTCAACACAAGGGCAAACCCAGTGTATATCTCCCTGGCTTATTCTATTTCCCGCTTCTTCCCTAAGTGTTTTGGGAATTATTTGTACATTTTTGTGAGCTAGGCTCTAGACAACCGGTCGATGAGCTGTTACCACCAACTACTTGCCAGCCATACTCGTGCGATAAAGTGTGGCTTATTTTGTTTTATTAGTTTTTTTTCCTTTTTCTTTCTCTTTTTTTTTTAAGTAAGTGGCTTCCTTGATTTAAGATTTACCTAAAGGCAGTAGGAAGGGAATGATCGTGTGGCTAGGCTCTGGACAATCGGCCGATGAGCTATTACCACAAACAACTTGCCAGCCATACCACCCTAAAAGGTTTATTAGCTACCCAATTTTCATAAAAATCGTCGAAAAGTGAGTCAGTGCAAATAGTGTGTAGATGCTTAGACTTACAATCCCCTCAAATCAGAGGGTGGGTTGATAAGTCATGTACTTATCACCTCAGTTTATTGACCAAGTTAGAATAAAATTACTTGACAAGGACTCGAGACTAAGTCCACATTTGAGTGGACACCCGGGCTTATTATGCCCAAAGACCTGAAGAGTCTTCGTATTCAAGTCCTAAAGTATAATTTCCTAAAGTTTGCAACTCCTAATGCCTAAGTTTTCTTCTCCTAATTCTAGTTTTTTTTTTAATAACAGGAAATTACTGTTATAGGCTAACAAAATGATTACATCACAAATATCCACACCCCCATGCCTAAATAATGAAATGTCCTCATTGTAAAATAAAAGCATATAGGAGGGCAGAATAGGAAGAATATCACCTGAATTTCGTGAAACTCTAGTCAGCTCCAAAACAGTCCATACACGTGTTGAGTTTAGTGCCTTCAGTTAGGCGATGTCTGGCCAACAGAGATTAGGGCAAGGTGAGAACAACCTTGTCCGAGATGGGTTCAGGGAGCACATGGTCAACAAAGGGTTTGAGACATTGCCTGTTGACCTTGAAGGAAATACCCATCTTTGGGTTAGATATTTCAACAGCCTTGTTAGGAAAAATCCACTCAATAATGAATGGGTCGTTCCACTTAGACCTAAGCTTGCCAGGGAAGAGCTTAAGTCGAGAATCAAAAAGCCAGACTCTCTTATTCGGCTCAAAGCTCTTACAGGAAATCATCTAGTCATGAAGAGCTTTGGTCCTTTCCTTATAGATTCTGGCATTCTCATAGGCATCATTTTTAAGCTCCTCCAACTCAGATAGTCGGAGTTTCCTGGTCTTCCCGGCTAACTCTAGGTCAAGATTGCATTTCTTGATGGCCCAAAATGCCTGGTGTTCTAATTCTACGGGTAAGTGACATGCCTTACCAAACACCAGACGGAACAGAGACATACCGATAGGCATTTTGTACACCATACGGTAATCCCAAAGAGCATCATCCAGCTTTTGGGTCCAATCCTTGCTATCAAGCCTAACCATTTTCTACATAATGTTCCTAATCTCCCGATTGGAGACCTCAGCCTATTCATTCGTCTAGGGGTGGTAGGGTGTGGAAATATGATGATTCACCCCATATTTTGCCAGTAGGTTCCTAAACTAAGCATGGGTGAAATGCATGCCACCATCACTAATAATGGCTCAAGGAATCCCGAACCGACTGAAGATATTTTTCTTCACAAAATCGATGACCACCTTGTGGTCATTGGTCTGGGTGGGAATTGCCTCAATCCATTTGGACACGTAATCCACAGCAACCAGAATATACTGGTGTCCAAAAGAAAAAGGAAAGGGTCCCATGAAATCGATGCCCCAAATGTCAAAAATTTCAATGGGAAGTATCGGGTTTAGGGGCATCATGTCTCTCTTGGCCATGTTCCCGAGTGTCTAGCATCAGGTGCACAATCTTGAGAATTCCTGGGCATCCTTAAATAACAACAGGCAATAGAATCCAGATTGCAGAATTTTTGCTGCTGTCGTTTTCCCGGAAACGTGCCCACCACACGCAGATGCATGGTAGAACTCAAGTATACTATGGAACTCATTTTCCAGGATGCATTGGTGAATAATCTAGTCAGCACTGATGCAATACAACTCTGGATCATCCCAAAAATAATATTTGGCCTCGAACATAAGGCCATCCCGTTGTTGTTTGGTCCAATCCTGGGGGATTTGACCAACAACCAAATAATTAACGATATCCGCAAACCAGGGGGTTTGGATACCCGAGACTGTAAGGATAGTCTCATCTGGAAAAGTGTCTGAGATAGGGATATCCAGATGAGGAGAATCAATTAGGATTCTCGAAAGGTGATCCGCCACTACATTTTGTGCCCTGGCTTTGTCATTGATTTCAAGATCAAATTCTTGAAGTAACAGAATCTAGCGAATAAGTTCGAGCTTGGCATCCCTTTTGGCCAAGAGATGTTCAAAGCCAAGTGATCAATGTAGATGATAATGTGAGAACCTAAAAGATAAGCCTTGAATTTTTATAAAGCAAAGACTACGAGTAGCAACTCTTTTTCAGTAACAGTGTAGTTCCTCTAGGCCTCATCTAGAGTCTTGCTAGCATAGGAGATAACAGAGGGCTTCTTATCTATTTTCCAACCCAAGATAGCCCCGACTGCATAATCAGATGCGTCAGCCATAATCTCAAATGGAGCTGTCCAGAGCAGTGGTTGCAACACCGGGGCATAGGTGACTGCCGTTTTTAATAAATCAAATGCCTTGCGGCACGCTTCATCAAACTCGAACAGCATGTCATTGGCTAGAAGGTTACTCAAGGGTCGAGCAACCTTTGAGAAGTCCTTGATGAATCTTCGATAAAAACCCACATGACCCAAGAATGATCGGATTTGTTTCACAGATGTGGGTGGAGGAAGTTTAGAGATGGCATCCACCTTAGCCTTATCAACCTTAATTCCCCGATTAGAGACCAAATGACCCAAGACTATGACTTCTTGAGTCATAAAGTGTTTCTTTTCCCAGCTAAGGACCGGTCGTGTCTTGATGCATCTCTTGAGGGTCAATTCCAAGTTAGCTAGTCATGACTCGAAGGAATCTCTGAAAATGGAGAAATCATCCATGAACACCTCAAGACAATCTCTTGCCATGTCAGAAAAGATGGCCAGCATGCACCTTTGAAAAGTCGCGGGTGCATTGCAAAGCCTAAAAGGCATCCTACAGAATGCGAAGGTTCCGTAGGGACATGTGAAAGTTGTCTTTTCCTGGTCTTCGGGATGGATAGGGATTTGGTTATATCCCGAATAACCGTCCAAAAAGCAAAAGTACTTTTGCCTAGATAACCTTTCTAGGATTTGATCAATGAATGGAAAAGGAAAATGGCCCTTTTTGGTGGCTATGTTCAGCTTCCTAAAATCAATACAAACTCTCTAAGCGGAAGCTGAACAAGTGGTGAAATATTCCCCTTTCTCATTAGTCATGACAGTTATCCCCGCCTTTTTGGGCACAATCTGAACAGGGCTAACCCACAGGCTATCTGAGATCAGGTAAATAATGCCTGTATTGAGCCACTTGATTATTTCCATCTTGACCACATCTCGCATATTAGGGTTTAGTCTCCTTTGCGTTTCGTGAGAAGGGCAGGATCCATCATCCATGAACATACGATGATTACAGTAAGATGGCTCGATCCCCCAAGGTCGTGGATGGTCCAACCAATTGCCTCTTTATTCTTCTTAAGGACCTTAATCAATATCAATTCTTGCTCCTTAGTTAAATCAACACTGATAATCACAGGGAACGTATTCTTAGGTCCTAAGAACTCGTATTTTAAATTCTCAGGAAATGGTTTCAATTCCAGCTGAGGTGGGTTCAGTATAGAGGGTAAAGAGGATGCTAATGAAGATTCATCAGGACGGTCTAGTGGAAGAGGTTGGGAGTGAATAAAATCAACAACCTCTTCAGGGTGTGGCGAGTTTACCACGAAGGGTTGTGGGCTAGGTTCGCTGGTGCTGGTAGAGTCCTCGAGTACATTGATCGACATACACGTCTCAATAATGAAATCATGATCCTCGAGCTCCTCAATAAATCCACAATCCTCAAATCCTTTTATCACCTTGAACTCGTGTCAATTTCCTGTCTCCAAAGGCAATCTCCATACTACCACTCTTACAGTTGATGTTGGCCTTGGTGGTAGCTAGGAACGGGTGCCCCAGAATGATGTGCCCCAGAATAATGGGCGTGTTCCTCAAATATTCAGGTACATCCATGTCAAGGACTAGGAAATCTATGGGAAAATAGAAGTCCTTGACCTTGACAATAACGTCCTCAATAACACCTTTCAGTGTGGTGACTGAACTGTCCGCTAACTGTAGCGTTACTAAGGTTGGCTTGAGTTCACCTAACCCAAACCTTTCATAAAGAGAGGTCAGGATTAGTTGATGGATGCACCTAGATCCAATAGTGCCCTATCAAAAGTGTAATCCCCGATGACACATGAAATCAAGGAGGCACCTGGATCTTTCTTCTTCTAAGGATGGTGGTGCAGGATAACAGAACTCGCCTGCTCAGAGAGAATCACCTTCCTCGGGGTGGGTTCTTTTGTCTTACGCTTTTGGGTACATAGATCTTTCAGGAATTTAGAGTAAGCTGGGATGTGCTTAATAGCATCGAGGAGCAGGACATTGATCTCTACACTCTTGAATAAATTCAAGAGCTCCTCATTGCTACCTAGGGTTTTCTTCCTCCTGGTTTTCAATAAGACTTTAGGGAACAGGATATGGGTGGTTGATGTAACATAATTATTGAGGGTAAAATGCCTATTCATGCATGTTCCAAGGCTTAGATTTGCATTTCATGTTACAAATATTACATAGCATGCATCATTCTGCATTTAGAATAGTTGTATATAATTTAGGTTAATTATGTCTGTTTTGTGGTCAGGAGAGAAGGGTATTTATTTCGGAGCCTCGAATTGATGATCCGACTGTACGAATTTGATCGAGACGATGATCGGAGTCCAACGCCTCCGAAATCGCCTCAATCGGAGTCCCATAGAACCATATGCATTCCGAGGAAGATCAATGGCCAAGGGACTAGGTGACATAATTTGGAGCTTTAAATGACAAATCCGACCACGTGGATGGATTCGGGTCAATGATCGCAGCCCAATAGTGCAAAAATCGACTCAATTCGACCTCTGTAGCAACCCCTACAACAAAAAGAAGATGGACAGCTCAGATAGCGCCAGGTGGCCCAACCTAGGCTACCATGCACACGACGCGCCACCGCATGCGCACAATAGAATGGGTGCATGTGCGCACGAGAAGGCATGCATGCGCACAGCGCAGCGCCAGCATGTGAGCGTGCACACGCGCGACAAAGAGAGCGCACAGCGTAGCCAACGGAGCATGAGCAGCGGGTGGATCTTCAGCGACAGCCTGGCAGACATTTAGTGACGCTTACAGCCGTCGCTAATTGTTTGCGGGAGCAAGGTCAGCTGCGCACGCCAGTAGCATGAGATGCCTACAGCGACACTTCTAGCAATGGCCTGGAGGTTGCTAATGGTCCCATACTTATTTTAGCCTCTTCTCCTCCACTATAAAAGGACCTACACCCCCTCTCTTCCAAGCCATCTCTACCTACTCTACTCCCACCTACTCCCAAGCTCTAGCAAGCCTACCAACACTCTATTAGAGCTTGCTCTCAAGCTCCCAAGGTGCCTGTTAGTGTAACGAAACTCTACCCCACCAAATACTCCAACTTCCCATCCCCATTGATAGGTCGCCTTGGAGCAGTCCTCCCACCTCCATTCCGCTGGTAGATCATCTCCGCCTTCTCACCTCCATTCCAGAGCTACGCTGAAGCTTTCCTCGACCTGACGTCCTCCCGCTTCTCACCTCCATCGTCCTGCTTCCTAACTCCATCTGAGCTTCCACCAAGCGCTGTCGTCTCGCCGAACAGCCGCTTCGGGAAATTTCTTTCACCTCCCTCTCTTTTTATGTTTTCTATATTCTTGTAATTGACATTCATGCAATATATCAGATTCAATTCTATCTCTCTCTTGTGATTGATTGTCATTTTATTTCAAAAATAAAAGAAATAACAAAACCCTAAAACACAAAAAAGAAACAAATCGAAGCGTGGTTTTCATTCAAAGTAAACGTCGTTTCCCTATGTTCAACCCGAGACTCCCTTGGAGTTTTGGTATAAATTTTATTTGATCACGAGTTTTGCAACTACGACGACGGGTTACTCGTAACCCTGATTTCAAACATGCGAAACACGTGCTATCATTTTGGCACCGTTGCTGGGGAGGCAACGGAATTTACTTTATTATTTTCTGTGCTTCTTTGCATTTACATAGCACTAACCCCACTTATCTCTGATCTATTATCTTGCAGGTACCCTAGGATGGAGATCCAATTGTGGTAGACCAGAGTAAAGTGCTGGTTGAGTGTTTTGTAAGTTTCCCCCACACCACCCCCACCTTAGTTTTCATTCCATAACCTGATAACTCAAACCCAAATCAACTTAGGTGCTTTTTATAAACCCTAGGATAGATTTAGTTGTTTGTTTGCCACCTCCACTCACCTTGCCATCCACATAAATAAAAAAAAAAGTGTTATCTGATTGTGGGATTTTCTGAAAGAGACACACCTTAACACCCACAACTCTTGACTTAAGATGCACCACTCCACTTTGGTTCTACCACTTAACCGGGATCTAACCTGTGGACCCAGTATAGTTCAACTCAAAACACATAAGTGAGTAGAAATATAATTAGGCTAAGACGTTGTGTACCTTAATCTGTGGTGCAAATAAGCCAATTGATTGATTTGTTGGGCCGCACCACTCAAATTAAAAGTGATTCATCAGTAGCTCGCCACTTAGGGTTGATTCTTAGGGCTGAACCAGGCACTCCACATTATTTTTTATTTTAAAGGAATATATCATCACCCGTGTTTTCAAAACTTGGAGTGTTCTATTAAACCTTGATTGAACCAACCTAAGAATTAAACCCTAAAAGCTACTAAACAAGGTTAAATCCTAAAAGACACATCATCAAATAACCTTGTTTGAAAACCCTAGTTGTACACGCACACACATTTTAACTGATCATTAAGGGCACAACCCATCTAAAGGGCCCATCATATTCCAAGAGCACAATCATCCCAAGCCTAATTAAAATCGAGTAGACGTTGGCCTTAAGGATTGATTCTCTCTTTGGGGCTCAGACTGAGATTTTTTTTCGATTAATCTACTTTTGCTGGTCCATCTAATGTCTAGCTAGGGGAGTCGCATCAAACGACCGCGGTTGGGGGGTACACTAGAAACCGAAGGCGTAAGCCAAAGGAAGAACCTTTTCCCTAATCCCTCCTTCTAACTGGTTGGATTGACCAGATAAAAGTAGACCAAATCATTTATAATCTCAAGACGGGTCCTAGGAGTCTGTAGGTCTTTAGGCTACCCACATAAGGACAGGTTTGGTTGATTGTACTGCAGGGCACCTTTCTCTCTTCTGTTTTCCCTCCTACTCCACAAGGTATCCTTCCACATCTTTCACACATTTCCAATCCTACCCTCCTACCACCACTTATCCCCAAGATGATTACTCTTCCGACTTGACTTATAATTACCCATCACTAGCCAGGATGATTTTGATTGGGGATATGAATACGGACCTCAGTGTCCAGGGCCTAACCCTGGACAACAAGACTATGATTACTATCCTTCCCAGAGCAACAATGATTATAGATCTCGATCCTTTGATGATCAAACCAACCTGATCTACAATCAGGAAGGATATGATGATTATAACACCTACCTTTCCCAATATTCCACTGAATATAGGTCGCCACCATCCTTTAAACAACCTAAAATGACCTACTATCAGGGAGGGACCCGAGAACCTTGATATCTTGATTCCCCTAGATTGAAACCAAACCTACCCAACCTTGAACCGAACAAGTCGGTTCAGGTGAACCAGATCCAGGATAGGGTGTTGGCTAATTTGAGGAACACTATACAATCTTTAGAAGCTCAGCCAACACCATACACTGAAGCACTGGAGCCTATGATCAAAATGATTGATGAACTTAATAGTTCTCTATTGAATTTACTCCAAAGTGTTAGGGATAGGGACCTGAGTGAGTTTATTCTTGGGAAATTATCGAGGTTGAGGATGAAATTTGTGGTTGTCCTAGTCAAATATTAGGATGATTCTCAAGATGAACCCCCTTCAAGAGAGCCAATGTCTGAACCCGCTCAAGTGCCTGTCGGGGAGATACATATTCAGAGATTAAAGATGACCAGATTGGTCTAGAGAAACCCATTGAGGATGAATCGACTGATTCACCCGAGATCCCTGAGCCAGGGAGCGAGGAAAAATATGTCTCTTTGAACTAGGAAATGACAGTCGATTTTGAGACATATATAAATGAGGATCATCAATTCTTTAACTCTGAGGGCGAAGAATCTTTTGGTGAAGTCTCACTTAAGTGTAAGGATGATGATTTTAGTGAGACAAACGAGCATAAGGAATCTAATGAACCATTTAATAGCCCGTTCATTGAAGATTTGGATTCGGTTGGGGCTAACTTGGAGGATTTGAATCCTCATTTACTAGAAGATTCAATCAATAGCCCCATTCCTCGACCACACCCCAAAGGAATTGATTTTGATTTGGAAATCATTGTACCCAAGTCAATTCTGAGTCAGCCACAATTTCTAGACTTGGGTAAATCATATGGGGTGAATGATATGCTAGAGGTCTCGGAACCCGAACACTTGATGTTGGCGGATAGGAAGTGGGAAATAAAAATCTGGGAAGCTACTTCTAAGGGAGCTATGAGTTTGGATTTAAGGGTTCCTGTTGACCAAAAATCACCTACTTTCTACCAGGACCCTTACGATATCTTTCACGTGCAACCTAAGTTCAAAATAACTGATTATTTTTCTGAGCTAAACGTTAAGTGGACTTCCGCACCAAATGAACCATCTTTGCACATTGTCCGACACTTTGGTCTTGGGTTGCACACCACCAAACCACAAACCCAGCCCCGCAAGCTCAACAATCTTCGATTCTAGATGATTTTCATCCAGAACCTGAGAACCACACGACCCTAGGGCATGGGTCTGCATCATAATCTGGTCCACGTCTGTGGACATCTTCTGTTGATGGGTTTCAGGATCAACCTTCTGATTTTGATTCTGACCCGCACCTATGAATTCCTAATTTCTTATTTGTATGTATATTATGCCTAGCTGAAGGCATTAAACTTAGCACATGTGTATACTCTCTTCTCTCTACGGAGCTGACGAGTTGTCACGAAATTCAGGTGATATTCTATTTACTCTGCCCTTTTCATGTCTTTATTTTTATAATGAGGACATTGCATCATTTAGGCATAGGGGGGTGTATAATCAATTCCTGAAATCATTTTGTTAACTCCATAGAATTTCTTTTAGTTTCTTATAAAATAATAAAAAAAAATTTGAAAATTTGAAAAAGATAAAAGAAGAAAGAAATTTGGAAAAGAGAACTTAAGCATTTGGAAGTTATTAACTTTAGGAAATGATACAATAGGACCTGAATACTTAGACTCTTCTGGTCTTTGGGCTTAGTTAGCCCAGGTGTCCACTCGAATGTGATCTTGGTCTTGAGTCCTCGCCAATTAAAATTCATTTTAAGTTGGTAAATAACTTGGGATGATAAGTATGCGACTTATCAACCCACCCTCTGATTTGGGGGGACTTTAAGCCGAAGCATCTACACACTTTTTTTTTGCACTGACTCAATTTTCGGTAGTTTTTTTGAAAATTAGGTAGCTAATGAACTATCTAGGGTGGTATGGCTGGCAAGTTGTTGGTGGTAACAGCTCATCGGTAGGTTGTCCAAAGCCCACTCACAAGGCCATTTTCATTGTACTACCTTTAGGTAAATCTTAGATCAGGGAAGTCACCTACTTAAAAAAAAAATAATCAAACAAAAAGAAAAAAATAGAGAAAAAGGAGAAAAAAATAAAAAATAAACAACCACACTTCACCATAGGAGTATAGCTGGCAAGTTGCCGTGGGTAACAGCCCATTAGCCGGTTGTCCAGAACCCAGCTCACAAAAAATGCACAATAATTCCCAAAACACTTAGGGAAGAAGCGGGGAAGTAGAATAGACCAGGGAGATATACACTGGGTTCGCCCTTATGTTGACCCCATAAATAAAAGAAGTAGGGAGAAACTTACCAATCGAAAAGACAAACCTTTAGGCAAGGTCACCTAAGGTTGTAAAAACCCGAAGTCTGTTTCAATGGCCGCCTAGTGAGTCTTTCACTATTTTCACAAGATACTTAGCACTTAGAGTCCTTTTCGAGTCTTGGACAGGTCGAGTAGTCGTAAAAAGTTATCCTGGAACTCTTAAACTCCAAAAGTACAAAAAAAAAATTAGAAAGGAAGAAAAATTAAAAAAAAATGTATCTTCCCCTTTTCAAATAAGGTGAGGACTTGGGCGGTCTGCATTCTGGCAGACACCTGGGTACTGTTGAGTTTTCATTGTTTAGGACCTTAATAGAAATTTTCTATTATTAATAAATGACATAGGCCTAAGCGATCGAATCCTAATTCTATTTTATACATATCATGTAGCATAATTTTTCTAGGGACTAACAAAAAATAGGCATGGGGGTATGATGTAGACATAATTATTGAGGGTAAAATGCCTATTCATGCATGTTCCTAGGCTTAGATTTGCATTTCATGTTATAAATATTGCATAGCATACATCATTCTGCATTTAGAGTAGTTGTATATAATTTAGATTAATTACATCCTTTTTGTGGTCAAGAGAGAGGGGTATTTATTTTGGAGCCTCAGTTTGATGATTTGACCATACAGATCAGATCAAGACAACAATCAGAGTCCAACGCCTCTGAAATTGCCTCGATCAGAGTCCCGTAGCACCATATGCAATCTGAGCAAGATCAACGGCCAAGAGACTAGGTGACATAATTTAGAGCTTTAAATGACAAATCAGACCGCGTGGATGGATTCAGGACGACGATCATAGCCCAACGGCGCAAAAATCGACTCAATCCGACCTTTGTAGCAGCCCCTACAACAAAAAGAAGATGGATGGCACAGATTGCACCACATAGCGCAACCCAGGCCGCCCATGCACACGCACGCACCACCGCATGTGCACAGCAGTGCAGGTGCATGCACGCGCACGGAGGCACGCATGCGCATAGCGCAGCACCAGCACGTGAGCGTGCATGCCCGCGACAAAGAGAGAGCACAGCGCAACGCCAGCAGAGCATGAGTAGCGGGTGGATCTTCAGTGACAGCCTGGCAGACATTTAGTGACGCTTACAGCCGTCGCTAATTGTTCGGGGGTGCAAGGCCAGCTACGCATGCCAGTAGGCATGAGCTGCCTATAGCGACACTTCCAACGATGACTTGGAGGTCACTAATGATCCCATACCTATTTTAGCCTTTTCCCCTCCACTATAAAAGGACCTACACCCCCTCCCTTCCAAGCCATCTCTACCTACTCTACTCCCACCTACTCCCAAGCTCTAGCAAGCCTACCAACACTCTGTTAGAGCTTGCACTTAAGCTTCTAAGGCGCCTATTAGTGTAACGGAACTTTGCCCCACCAAATACTCCTTCAACTTCCCATCCACATTCATAGGTT
The DNA here is from genome assembly GCA_037157565.1 of Thalassia testudinum. NCBI lineage: Eukaryota > Viridiplantae > Streptophyta > Magnoliopsida > Alismatales > Hydrocharitaceae > Thalassia > Thalassia testudinum. The sequence goes on along the minus strand of JAZHRO010000035.1, from coordinate 50,892,606 downwards.
GCCTTGGAGCCATCCTCCCACCTCCATTCCGGTAGCAGATCAACTCTGCCGTCTCACCTCCATTTTGGAGCCGCGCTGAAGCTTTCCTCTACCCGACATCCTCCCGCTTCTCACCTCTGTCATCCTGCTTCCCAACTCCTTCATCCAAGCTTCCGCCAAGCACTGTCGTCTTGCCGAACAGCTGCTTTGGGAGATTTCTTCTCACCTCCCTCTCTTTTTATGTTTTCTATATTATTGCAATTGACATTCATGCAATATATCATATTCAATTCTATCTCTCTCTTGTGATTGATTGTCATTAAAACACTAAAAAGAAACAAATCGAAGCGTGGTTTTCATTCAAAGTAAACATTGCCTCCCTGTGTTCAACCTGGGACTCCCTTGGAGTTTCGGTATAAATTTTATTTGATCACAAGTTTTGCCACTATGACAACGATTACTCGTAACGCTGATTTCAAACATGCGAAACACGTGCGATCAGTGGCATCCTCAATTTCATGTTCCTGAGCCTTGTTTTCTTCTCCAACTTTCTCCTTTCCTTTCTCAGGCTCACCAGGGTTTTGGTTACTAGAAGAAGGTAGTTCAGGGTCCTAGGTTTGCTTCCCGCTCCTCAAGGTGACAAAGTTTGCAGACACATATGGGTTCAAGTCTTGGGGAGGGTTAGGAAAGATAGGAGGGGATTGGTTAACCAAATAACCAGGGTTAGAAGATGAAGAAGAACCCTGCTCAACCACCTGAGCATGTGGGTGTAGGTCCCTTTGATTCTTGTACCCTTGAGCTCTATTGCCCTAATTTTGTACATTGCGAGGGTTGGGTATGGGTTGGGATGGTAGAGATCCAGGCTATCAAGTGTTAGCAATAAGCCCGGATTGCAAGTTATCCAATGACGTCTTCATTTGCTACATAAGCTGGAGCACGGATTCTTGCATTTCTACCATCTGCCAGTTTAAATCAACCTGCCCTACGAATTGTTGGGCATTCCAAGATGGCTGAGTAACCGGTCTCAGGGGCAACCGGGTGTATACTTGACCCTGACCTATAGGTCTTTGAGGTGCATAGTTGCTAAGTTGTGTTTGGGTCTATTGCCCCTGATTTTTCCAGGAGAAGTTAGGGTGGTTCCTCCAACCCGAGTTATAAGTGTTGGAATGCAGGTTGGACCTAGCATTCTCCTGTATCACATACACATCCTCATAGGGCAAGGATGGAGAGAAGGAAAGATCAGAAAAACTAGGATCAAAAGCCCCAGTTTGGAACCCATAAGGTTCCAAGAAATTCTGGCTCATAGGTTAAGCCGACTCTAGTTGGTTCACGAACTCCCGCCCCGTGGAAGCTCATGAGGGATAGAAATTCGAATTTTGGGATTGAGTGGGTGTAAAAGTGTTTCCTGAGTTTCCATCCATCCACTCTTCCATCCTTTTTGCAACCAGGTCCACCTTATCCAACTTGTTGCAAATCAATTCCATGTCAAATGAATGAGAGTTCTGAATCTCATTAGCATTTGACCTACACTACAACATAAACAACTTTTGCTGTCGGTTCAAAACCGACGGCAAATCCATTGTAACCAACGGCAATAAGCGACGCCATTAATACCGTCGCTGTTTAGATTTGTCGTCGGTTACAAGGATAATCCAACGTGGAAATAATGTATGACCATCAAACAAATTAAAGTTCTCGACATCGTTTCATAACCAACAATAATTATTTTTCCCGTCGGTTATATGTAAGTCACTTCTTCGAGCATTTACGCGCCCTTTTTGTCTTTAACCCGTCGTTTAAGCTAATTTACTGTCACTTATATAACCGATGGTAAAAATATTATTATCGTCGCTTATAATTACCACCGACGGCATAAAGCTACTTTTTGATTTACCTTGGTATGTATTTTGTCATCGCTTATTTAAATAAGCGACGGAAAAAAATTTATTACCGTCGCTTATATGCTGTCGCATATTTAAGTGAGCGACAATATATGGGTGATGGTAAAAATAATTTTTCCGTCGCCTATTTGAATAAGTGAAGACAAATGCATGGGTATTTTTTTTTATTACTGATGGATGGAAACTACCTACTAAACATACTTAAAAGTCATGCTTTTATAGAAAAACAAGTGATGCAAATGAACAGAAATTTATATTTCATTAATATAAAATGTAGTACATTAAAAGTTTGAAACGGAAATATTTATATAAGAAAAGAAAATGGAAAAAAATCAAAATGCAGCTGCCCTAATGCCACCTCCACCACCCATGGAGTTGTCATCGTCTCATCTGTAGCTGCTGGGATTCATAGAAGATGGATGCTCTGACTGACCCTTATTTGGAATAAGAGCTATAAGCTGCTGAAGCTTATCATCCATCGCATTCATCTTGTTCTTCATTTCTGCCTCTCTCTTCTCCCTCTCCTCATCTCGTCTCTGTAGTGTGTCAATCTTTTGATGCAACAAATCGACAACACTAGATGAGACAACACATTTCCTCCCATACCAGGTCAATAACGAGTATGCCCTCCCTACACTACGAACGAAACCATCGTTGTCTGGTGGCATCACTCTCCTAAATGCCTCCTCTGGATCCAAAGGCTACTAGACACTGTCGAAGGTTTCGTCGGCAACGGGATATACTAATTGTACCATCATTTGATCCTAAATGTATTAAAAAATATTATTGTAATATATATATACAAAGTTATAAATTTTTTGAGTTTAGGAAGCTTTTGTGTTTCTCCTGGTATGACTCATGAATCCACTTACGAGCACCCTCAGCTACTTGCTTACTATGGGTGACCTCATAGATTTTTATCCTCGTCATTCCCATCCCACATGTGCAATAGACTAAAAAAATAAAAAAGATACAATTAAGTTCAAATAAATTAAAAATTAAGTAATATTTAATTGAAAAGTAATTTCAATACTTACATAACGTCTCCCGACTATCTCAATACTCCTTCGACCGAAACAATGGGTCTATGATGGAGCTTTAGCCCTATTGGCTTATTTCTTTTTGCTTGCTCTTGTATACATACATAATAATATATTTTATTAATTTAGGATATATGAAATTAATAGAATAATTTCTAATCGTTTACTAACCTCCATCTTTGGATTCATCCAATGCTCGCGTGTCTTCTTCCAATTGTCAGGCATGACATCAAGAGGAGCTTCACGCATTGCCTCTTCAGGTGAACTCTTGTTCAAGAACCACTAAATACCAAATATAAATTGTTAGAAATAATATAAGAAATTATGTATATAATAAAAATGAAAATGTTCAAAAATTCTTACGTTCCTCTTGGTCTCTGTCCTCCAATCCCTATGGATTTTGGCGACATGTTTAAGGATATATCGAGAGGCATTGGGGTCGTCACCCCTATCGTAACTTTGCTACATTAATTTTAAAAATATATATGTCAATGTTACTTTAAAATAAATTTAAGATAAAATTATAAAAGAAATAACTTTTGTAAATAAAATTACCTTCAACTGATAGATGAGCAGCCTCTTCAATTCTGCAAGCACCTTCCTCCAGTCGAAGTAGGAAATGGGCACAATGGACTTAACAATTGTACCCACTCGACTGATAAAGCCCGGGTAATCCCCCACCTCCCCTGTGGATCGAAGCCTAATTATTAATCTCATGCCTTCAGGGATACGCTAAAGGTCTAGATTTTTTATCTTCCCCCACCCTCTTCTTAATCTACCTACGTAAACAGTAATCATATTCATTATATATTTCTGAAGGAATGTAATTACTTCTTAAAGGGATAAGATTTCTTACCCAAACCTACATCCACCAATGAGTGGTCAACATGAACTTGGGACGTACTCCCCACCCTCTCATCCTGCGTCTCCTCTCCCTCCTCCTCCCCCTCCTCCTCCCCTTCAACGTCATCTGATCCTCCATAATCTGGAGCATCCTCTACTCGATCTGGGAAGGTCTAAGCAATCTCTTTCCCCGTTCCCTTCCCCCCTGCCTATAGTAAACGTGTCATCTCCCCAGGTCATACGAAACGTGATTGGGGGGGTTGTTGAACCTGCCGTGACGGGGGTAGCTGAGCCTGCTGTGGGGGGGTGGCGTAGAGGGCCGTGTCTCAGGAGGACCCTTTCTTCTGGGTTTATTCTTAAACAACTTCATCTGTAATAAGTAAAAAATGCAATAATTAATATAGTTAAAAATCATTAATATATAAATCATTAATGAAAAAAGTTTGCTAAATGTAAAAAAATTCATTTAAACAGAAATAAAACAAAGTAAAGAAATTGTTACTAACCTTAAACGTCAACATCTATTGCAAATAAATGACCTTCTGTTAATTCTTGGTATGCTTCAGACTATGCATCAAAATGGTTGCGCGATACTATTCTTATGGGTATAACCCATCCTCTTTGGCAATTATCAGGAATATAAAAAACTTGTGCCGCTTGACATGCCAATGTAAATGGTTCATCAGATTGAAGAATATGACGATTAGGATTTAAACTCAAGAAATTGTGTTTCTTATCAATTTTGAAATCGGTGCCCTCTTTAAAAACATCAAACCAATGGCATTTAAATAAGACAACTCTACGATCATATCTAAAGCTGATCTCCACAATTTCTTTAATTTTACCATAGTATCCATCTGGACCGATAGAAAGATCTGAATCAACAACTCTGACTTGTGTAACATTCCTATCATCAATTTCTTTTATTCTGAATCAGAACCCATTTATTATATACCCAGAGTGGTAATGTGCATAATGTAATGGTGAATCAGTAATTACATCAAAATCCAGTACCCAACGTGGGTCCTTATCCTCTTTCAATTGAGGAACTCGGTCTTTAAACCAATCTAAGAAGCCAAATTCATTTGTACTAGAAAGAGGTAATTATTCGAATTCCTCGTAAAATAGATCAATTTCAGGAATTTGTTTTAAAATATACAGATGCACGCAACGTCTGTCATTTTCTGAAATAGCCTTGTACTCTATATGAAGAATCGATCTTCCTCTGATATCAAAAATTGACAAACATTCTTCATCATTGTCATTGTATTCCCCCTCATAATTCCTTTGAAATTTATTAAAGCGATTATCTGTTTCATTCATGTACATTGATATAAAATTAATACACTCCACGAGATAGCCTTCTATAATTGATTAATACACTCCACGAGATAGCCTTCTATAATTGATCCTTCCAGCTTTGCCTTGTTCAAAACATAATCTTTAAGCTTCTTCAAAAACCTTTCCACAGGATACATCCATCTGAATTGTATAGGTCCACCTATTCTTGCTTCATTTGCAAGATGCAGCGTGAGATGAATCATTACATAGAAGAAGGCTGGGGGAAGAATCTGTTCTATCTTACAGAGAGTAATGACTATTTGTTTATCCCTGTATTCTAGCATATCATTCTGTAGCGTCTTCGAACAAATAGCTTTGAAAAATCAGCTCACCTCTGTGAATGAATCAACAACTGCCTCTTACAGTATTCCCTGTATCGCCAGTGGAAACAATACTTTCATATAAACGTGTGAGTCATGACTTTTCAAGCCAGATATCTTTTTTTGCGCTTCATTTACACAACGAGAAAGCTGTGAGGAAAATCCATCTAGCACCCAAATTTCCTTTAAGAAGGAGAGCAATCTACTCTTCTGGTCTTGATTCAAGCTATAAATAGCAGGTGGGAAGTAGCCATCATCCTCATAAATATGCAGCTCCGGACATATCCCCAAAGTCTTCATGTCTTTTCTTGTTTTCACGGTGTCCTTTGGATCATCAGTCAAATTTAATACATCTAAGATATTATCCATCGCATTCTTTTCGATGTGCATAACATCTAAATTATGACGTATTCTATGATCTTTCCAGTATGACAGCTCTAAAAAGAAAATGTTTTTCTTTCAAAATCCAGAATTCCTCGAGGCAGTCTGGACTTGTTTGAATGGTCGACCCAATCGTATCTCACCCATTTCTTGTAATCTCTCCATTATATCCTGACCCAGCAACCTGATAGAACCTGTACTAAGTTTATTTTTTAGATTTTTCTTTGAATACAGACACAACCTGCCATCAAATTTGCTCCTAAACTGTGACATTCTCCATCTATGTTCAATAGATAGAAATCTGCGCTATCCTAAGTAACATAATTTCTTACTTTCCGGCAGTCGTAGGTGATAAGTGTCTTCCATACAAACTAAGCAAGCAAGCTTTCCTTTAGTGCTCCAACCTAACAAATTTGCGTATGCTGGGAAGTCATTTATGATCAACAACAATACTACATGCATATTGTAAAATTCTTTCTTTTCTGCATCATACGTCTTCACGCCGGTAAACCCTAATTGTTTCAGTTCATCAATTAATGGCTGGAGATAAACATCTATTGCATTTCCTGGTTGTTTTGGACTGGGGATTAACAGGGTTAGCATCATGAATGACGATCTCATACACAACCAGGAAGGTAAGTTATAAGTGACCACTACCACTGGTCATATAGAGTTCGACGGGTACATACTCTTAAATGGATTGAATCCATCGCTTGCAAGACCCAACCGCACATTCCTTGCTTCTGAAAAGAATGAATTATTTCTTTCGTCAAATCTCTTCCACTCCTCTGAATTAGTAGGATAATGTATTCTTCCATCTTGAGATTTACAATCCTGATGCCATGTCATCCACCATGCTATTTTAGTTGATATAAAAAGGTGTTGAAGCCTAGGTGTCAATGGGAAGTAACGAAGAACCTTCTGAGATCGTTTCCTCTTGCTTTCATTTTGACCTTCCTTATATCCCTAAAGTCTGCATTCGGGACAGTTACTCAAGTTTGAGAATTCATTTCTAAAAAGAATGCAATCATTCGGACATGCATCGATCTTCTGATAGTCCAAACCAAGCCTACGAATCTATTTCCTTGCCTCATACCATAAAGTCGAAAAACCATTAAGGTAATTCAACAGCTTAGCAATAAACTGAAGTATTTCTGACATGAATTTAGCACTAACTCTATTCATAACCTTCAGTTAAAACATCTTCAACAAAAATGACAACTTAGACATTTTCGTAACATCAAGAGAAATAGGATCCTCAGCTGCCTTAACAGCATCATAGAACCGATCACAACTGAACAAATCTTCCTCATCTGTATTTATATCCTCTCCTACTCTCATTCCGTTCAACATGTATTGTATTTCTTCACCTCTGCTATCATTAATTTCCTCGTTGATCTCTTCGTCAACAGTGTTCTCATTGTTTATGACTTTCTCAGTCAACTCCTCTCCATGAGTTACCCAAGTAGTGTAATGGTGCCACCACCCATTACAAATGCAGTGCTCGAGCACAATATTACGATCATGCAATGAACCATTCAAACATCTTCTACATAGGCAGAAGATGTTCTCAAATTGACCTCCTCACCTGAATATCTTCCTATCGTCATCAAAGGCCCAATCTAGGAATGAAATTACTCCATCCTTATATCTGGTGTAATCTGAATCCCGCAATCCAATCCAAGATTTATCCATTATAACCTAAATTTAATGTAAACAAATCACTTATTAGGAAAGGAAAGGACCAAATGATGTGTATCTCAATTAAGATTTTCACTTTTTATCTCATCCTCAAAGATTTGATCATAACTTAGGTTTGCTTGTTACATATAACCTTACTGTGGTGAAATTTTGGCAGCATCTCCATGCACTTCTCCAGTATACCCTATAATACTAACCTTAGCTAAATTTCCTTTGACACCCAATTAAGGGCACCACAAGAAACTAGATAAGATTAGTTGGTGTTGCAACGCTTTGTTGGGATTTTTAAGTCAGTCGCGTTGTAGTATAGGTGACCAAGCGTTGATAATAAATAAGAATTTATTACTCGAAAACCTAAGTATCCGAGGTCAAACACAAGGAGCAAATAGAATTTATTCACTAATCTCAATAATGTAATTAAACACTTAGAGTTACTCAAAATTTAATTCAGAATATAAATGCAAGAATTTAAGAGTCAATTGTAGCAAAAATAGAGAACTTGGACATTTGATTCCATGATCAGACGTCTTAAAAAGATATCTCTCTTTAACTCTCTTATTTCCTTCTCCTTTCTGCTTTCTCTTCTTCTTCTTTCTTTCCTTCTCTGATTTTCCTCAGCTCTTTTTCTTCTATTCTTCTTTGACTTTGGTCGTCTGCTTCTTCTTCCTTGTCTCTCCTTTGCAGCTCCTCTCTTTGCTCTAGCCTTGCATTTCTTCTTCCTTCTTCTTCTCTTGCACAGTGCCTTTCTCCTTCTCTTGCACAGTGCCTTTATCCTTCTTCTTCCTCTACGGTCTTCTTCTTTCTTCCTCAACCTTGACTCCGCTACAGTGTTGCTCCTTCCCTTGACTTCAGCCTTTGTTCTTCAGCCTTAGCTCTCTTTTGACTTTCTCTTCTCTTCGGCCTTCCTTCCTTCTTCTTCCTTTTTGCAGCTAAGTCTTTCCTTCCCTGCTTAGCCTCGCTTCACCATGCCTTAGCTTCAGCTGCGCCTTCCTCTTCCTTCTTCTTCCCTGCACACACTGAAGAGCAAAACCTACCCCTACCCTCCCCGCGTCTCTCTCTCTCTATTTCTCTCTTTCGTACACTCTTCCAGAGCCAAGTAATCGAGTCGAGTGCGCACCTGGGTCCAGGCGCACCGACGTGAATGTGATGCGCGAGGAGTGCTCAGATAGGTAATCGAGTCGGGTGCCAGGTCCGCAGGGGAGTGTCACGGACGAGGTGTGGCGAGTGAGGGCAAGGGACCTCACCCCTGTGTTCTCAAGGCAGACAGCGTAAAACACAAATCCAATTTATCCTACGCACCGTGCTCTTGCGTTCACGAGGTGGGACTAAATGTCCCACATGCTTTTGCTCTCTCACCTGTAGGAACTCCTTCTTCAATTGCTGCTACTAGGTTCCTTGCCAAACCAATTGCTCAGCTGCATGAGTTCGTTCACTCATCTGCTTCCTCTGGAACTCTGACTCCTGGAGTGTGCAGCCTGGGATGAAGCTCGCGACCTTCTCGCTGTATGCTTCAATGGCAATAGGTGGTGAGATCTGACACACACAAACACGGCCTTGCGGCCCCATTTAAACACATGGGAAGCTTCACCGTGTCAAGGCAAAGGTGGGATGGTAGGTGGCAGGCCGCGGGGCAACCGAGGCGTGCATGCCTAGGTCACCTTATGGTTGTGCTTATGGGTTAGGTCGGGGGACGTTTAGGGCGGTGATGGCAGTCAGTGGATGTGCGGAAGGAGATCAGTGGACTGTGGCGAAGATAGTGAGGTATCTGGCGAGGTGTGTGGAGGTGTGGAGCGGTGGAGGCACCTCACCAGTGGGTGGCCGAAGATGGAGAAGATAGCGATGGACAGTGGCTGCGAGGGGTCGAAAGGGAAAATAGAGAGAGGGGAATTGAAGAGGGGATAGAGAGGAGTAAGTCTAACCTAACTAAGTGGATGAAGGGGGAGAGGTGGCAGCTGGTTGTTCCTGCTGTCACTGGAGAAGAAAGTATCCAGTGGAGGGAGATGGTGACAACGACGGGGCTAGAGGTGCTCGCGTAGGTGTTGCGCGACGAAGAGGAAGACGGTGAGGGCGACTCTGCCACTGGTATGGTGGCAGAGCAATGAGAAAGAGGAGGGAGGCTCGCCAGAGCTCGTTGGACTTCTTGACCGGAGGAGAAGAAGATGAAATTGGGATGGATCTCTGGCCAAGTCGAGCTGAAGAGATGCGATCAGAGGTGGTGGTGCTTTTATAGTCGCTGGCAGGGACTCTTATGCTTGGAAGACAAGCTTCCAAGCACAAGAGACCTCGCTAGATATGGAAGCTGTTGGAGACCCAAATCTCTTGTGCATTCGCACGAGAGATTAAGTGCGAATCAGAGATTAGGACCACGCTCAGTTGGAAGGGAATTCCTCAGAGAATCTCCCTTCCAAATCTGGGAGGAGATCTCTGAGGAATCAGAGAGTACTCCCCCTCCATTCCTCGCCAGAGTAGGATTTCTCCCCATTAATGGTGGAGGGACCTATTTGTAAGTGTGGCGAGGAAGTTAGGAGAGTCCGTGCAATGGTTTTCAAAAGATAGGGGCCAAAATGTAATTACGTGTACTATTTTGCAAAGTAGGTCAAGATGACCTCCCATTATGTCAAAATTTTGGTACAAACCTAATTTGGACCTAAGGAATCCAATGGTTAAGTTGGATCTTAGGTTTTACTACGTTTGATTGGATCTTTTGCATAAAAACCCAAATTTAGTCAATTAATGAGCTAGGACCCTAATCTAGGTCAAAAGAGGTTCCCAAGGCTGAATTGAAGGTTCTAAACCCTAGGGGATATTTTTTCATGAATTTTAGAGGGTTTACTTGATTTTTATCCCGACCAAAACCTTGTTGAATTGAGTGGGTCTGTTTTAGGGTTAGAGAATGTCATTTAATTCTTGGATTGCATAATAACCCATTTCTGACTGAACCAGACCACTTTTTATCTTATTCAAACCATTTGACCTATGTTTTGCCTCTGAGAAATCCCGTTTATGTATTGCAATGGTGAAATTACAGTTTTAACCTTATTTCATGTTTTCTTCTCAGAACATTTATTCCTTGAATTAAGCCCTTCTCTAGGTTATGTAGGAGCTCTTATTCTCTTTCTTAGGTCAAAATGAGCTAGTTAGGACTCATGATGAGGCTCTCATCATACCCCCATGCCTAGGTTTTACTAGTCCCTTAGCAAAATTTTAAGGTTTTAACTTCTATTCTAGACCCTGAGTGTCTGTCACCAGTTATGGTAAGTGCTTTTCTTCTTCTTTTGATTAGGTTAAGAATGCTGACAATAGGCCTAGAGGTACTCGAGTACCAACCAAAATTTAAACCTGACCCACTTTAGCCTCAGTCCTCCGTAAAAGTTTTTAAGAATCGCAGAAACTATCCTAGGGTTTGTTGGACTCCGTGGTTAAAGAACCCGTGCTTGAAACATTTTTAGCCTAGGTTCAGATTGCCATGTGTTTTTGTAAGAGAGACAGAGGGTTTATTTGTTTGGAGAGTTTTCTCTCTCTTTTCTTTTTATGTCTAGCTTCGGATTGGCTTCTCAATACGGTCTGTATCAGATTCCTCGTCCCCATCATCAATCCTCAAAGGTCTCTAGCAATCAATGCTTCGTGATAGCAGCGCCCATGGAAACCCCCAGAACCCTGGCTTTCAAGATTTTGAGATAATCCCACCCATGGCATTCCGTGGCCGAATCCAGACCCCGGCAATCGACATTTCATGATAATGCCGCCTATGGTATCTGAATCAGCAGAGTGCTTTCATGCCCCCAGTAGGATATTTAAATATCCTGAGAGACAAGCACCGAGGAGACGATATGTTGTTACACATCTTCGAGGGGAATTTCCTACCTCTTCGCCCTGGGAACTCATCCAAATTAACTTGTGTTGATCGGCCGCTCCTAATCTAGGCGACTTTTTCAGAATATTGAAATGCTTTTTGCATGATTTTGATATTTATGGGAACTGAACCAAACTGTGCATGGATTGGGGTGCTTAGGTTATCGAATCCTGCAAATCGAAGGTCAGTTAACGAGGCTGAATGCTTCCTAAGCCTTAGACCTAATACTTAAGCTTCGCATTTTCCCCATCCTCTTGAGGATTATCTAGATCTTAGCGGATACGTGAATTTTTAAACCTAAGAGTCTAGCCCAGAAGGCCTAAGATCAGTGTTCCTGCTAATCTCTTTTTGTGTCTCCCTAGCACTTTCTTTCATTTTTCTCTTTCCTTGATGTAATCTAGAACTTCGGTTAATTCCTTAAACTCTTACTAATGACTATCTCTTTTTCTTTTTCATTTTGTGCTCCTTTTTGTCATTTTGCTCTTTTTCTCCTCCTTATGATTATGTGGCTTACAAAATTTCCTCCCTCTATTTTTTTGTTCTTTTTCATAATTTTTCAATTTTTTTGTGTTTTGGACATATGTGAATTTCTTTGTGAGAATCCTTCTGACTTTTTCTTGGTTCTATATGTATGCACTTTATCACCTCCCCATGCCTAAGTTTTGCAATGTCCTATTGTAAACAGAGGGTGTGAAATAGTGTTGAGGTTTGGGACTTAGAACAGGATACATCGGGTGGGTGAATCGGTCGGAAGTGACTGATGCGAACGATTTCAAGCTCTGGTACATATACCAGAGGAGGGATCAACTGTCTAAGGCTAAACTCAAGGTGTAATGGACATGGAGTATAGACAGATAATCAGATGGGTCTCTATTTTTAGAATGACGGGTTGCCTCTCGTTAAGCGCTAAAGTCAACGCCTTCAGCTGAGTGGAAAATGAGGTGGAGAGGGAGTGATCAACTAGTGGATTTTTGTAAAACAAGCACCTTGATTAAGAGCCTGGTTGGTCCAACCAGGTGCTTGTTAAGATCAACAGGCTGATGATGCAGCCCAAACCCAATCAGTCTAGTGGGTTGATAGATGTAGATCAACAGATGCGGAACCCACCATATGTAATGAAGTTCTCATGGATGTGGAAATGAAAACTTGGGTTTAGGCTGAGTCAAATCAGCCTAGTCAGAGTAGGGTTCTGAAAAATAATCAGTGCATGGTGTGGAAACCCTACAGGGGTGATCAGAGAATGATGGATCATGTTTTTCAGTCTGATCGATACCCGATGCCCGGTAAAGATGTGGAGTTGAATCATCTGCAAACGGCTCAGTGAGAGGTGAATCAGAATAGAAATTAAGTCCGATTGCGAGTCGGGGTAGAGAATGGGTTTTGATCAATTTTGCATGTGTGGAAGAGGTGGCTTCAATGAGAATTGTGTATGAGAGCTCTTCTAGAAAGGAATGACAGGTGGTCTCATGTACAGAGTCTTCATAGTAATTTTCAAAATCAAAAGCGAATGCCTGGAGAGTGTCTATGGGATACTGGAAATCGGAGTCAAGAAAAGATTCGTATTCTAGGTCACAATTACTCTCAGCATTTGCTGGTTCTGATTCCTAAGGATCGAAAAGAACCGATTCCATGTTACTGGAACTTGAACTGAAATCAGTGATCTCGGGAATCGAGACCTTAGAATCGGAGTTAGAGAATGAGTCATGTGAGCTGAGGTCGTAGATTGGCTTGTTATAATCAGGAAGTAGATTTTCTCTGATGTTATGGTCAGATCCGAAATCGTCGGAGAGTATGCGAAAATCAAAATCTGAATGAGATTCAAGATCATGAGTTCCACCATAGAATAAATCATATGCTGTAGATTCAGCATCCTAACTAGTGTCTAGCCTTGATGTCAATTCTGAGCTTAAAAAGGTGTCCTTATCTGCTAGAGGCTCAGGTTCCAAGCTGGTAGGACAGACCCAATTGAAACCCCACTCATCCAACTCAGTTTTTCTATCGTAAATTGGCATGACTTCCGAAAAATAGATTGGTTTCTCTGAGGATGTTGGCGAGGGATATTCATCAAATAGAGGCCTAAAATCATATTCTTCATTAAAAAATTGATCTTCCTTATATGGGACCTCAAAATCTTCCCAATAGGTTTCAAATCTAGATTCTGGCTTAGGATGTGGGTTGAATCACTAGAATCTAGGTCCGAATAACCTTCGAGGGTCACCTTATCAAAATAAGGGGCAGAATTTACACCCTCGAGAGGTTCAGTTCTACTCTCATTATTGCAGGAGTTTTGGGATTCTAAGCCTGGTGATTCATGGTCTAGAGTTGGCTCAACATTGTGTTCTCCTGCACTTGGAACTTCCCAACCTTCTTCAATATCAGGCACATTGTACTCCATCTGGGTTGGGAATCCACAACAATCTTGTGCCTCAAACCCGAGATCAGATTCATCCTCGAAGTTGTCCCAAGATGGTTCATCCTCTGTTTGTGGCATATATAGGTATTTCTGGTCGATAATTTGTTTTAATAATCTCATTATCTCTTCCCATTTTTCAAGATCATCTTGGTGTTGCTCCGAAAGTATAGGATTTGTCATGCATTGAAGGTATTCAAGATTGTGCAATTTTTCTATCTCACTATATCCTGTGATGAGCATGTCTCGGGTTGATCCTTTTGTGGCTTCTGCCAGTAGCACTTGGGCACAAGTTATGATGAAGGTTGTGGTTGTTAGGACATCAACCTGAATGTTTTCTACTGGTGTTGAGGTTTTGTCTTCTTTTTCATAGAATTTCAAGGCATCCTCAATCATCCTATCTCTCATGGATCTCCGATATTCAGGTTTCTTGAATGGTAGTCCTAAGTGGTTTGGCTGCATATTTGGATCAGGTGGTGGAACCAAGATGTAGAATCATAGTTTGAATCAAGATGTAGAATCAAGTTATGAAGCGATTAGATCTAAATAAAGAGTCCCACTGAAAATGTATGTGTGTGCTCTAAAGAGAAAAGATGAGGGACTGGGGATGTTTTTGACCCAATCGAGGCACCCAAAAATGTTGGATGACTATGGAGGTTCGGGGCAGATGATACCCCTGGATCAGAAGGTCGTCCACCTAAGAATTACCTGGGCAGCCAGAGAGGGAGAGTCTCGCAAAGACCCCTACACGGTAGAGCGTCCCCACGGGTTATAGGGTTTCCCCCACCCGACCTCTCTTGTCACTGAGATTCCAAGTAGACTAGAATGGGGACCTTGACCTCTTAAATCTACCACTTTTATTTCAAAGGTGCTTTAGGGTTCTCACTTGAACTTTAGATGTTTTGATGTTGTGACCTAATTTGGAGGTTGGTTGACTCAAGGGGTCAACTTCACCTGACTTGTCCTAAATATGGCAAAATGATTCTAGGCTTGGGACCTAGAGATCACCCTGATTTAACTCCTAGTTTATTAGGTCCAAGATTTTTTCTTAAGATTCAAGTGCTGTTAGAGCTCAATTTTTAGGGTTTGTCTTGTTTAGATCTCTTCAATCAAGGGCTTGGGTATCACACTTATGCGGGAGGGTTCATTTCCTTTGATACAGGCATGTGTGAACTAGCACTCCAAGACCCTACTGTAGAAACCCTAATTTGATTCTATTTCCAATCCTCTTTTCTTCTTGAAAAAGGTTCTCTTTGGACTTAAAAGCAAGAAATGTGTTGTCCGCAGAGATTAAGTGTGATTTCTATTAGGCACAGGAACTTGTGGGATAGGATCTAAAAAAATCACTCCAACTTCAAGAAGATTTGAAAAATTTTCGCAAAATCAGGAAATGTTTGCCTTAAAGATGGTGATTACTATAGAAAGAAGGCAATTGATTCCTAAATTAATTGCTTCCTTTTGTCTTTCAAGGATTAGGGGATGGTTTAAGGAAGAAAAGAGATTACCTGCCCTGGAGTAGTTGACTTGCAGGAGAGATCTTCTCGTGAAATACCTTGCAAGATCACAACAAAGCAAAGTAGGGCAAGTTAGTGTTCAATATGATCAAAAAAAAGAATGCAGAGATTAGTGATAAATTGCGCGTTGCTCCCCAGCAATGACGCCAAAATATTGCAATGCTTTGTCGGGCTTTTTAAGTCAGTCGCGTTGTAGTATAGGTGACCAAGTATTGATAACAAATAAGAATTTATTACTTGAAAACCTAAGTATCCGAGGTCGAACACAGGGAGCAAATAGAATTTATTCACTAATCTCAGTAATGTAATTAAACACTTAGAGTTACTCAAAATTTAATTCAGAATATAAATGCAAGAATTTAAGAGTCAATTGTAGCAAAAATAGAGAAATTGGACGTCTGATTCCATGATCAGACGTCTTAAAAAGATATCTCTCTTTTAACTCTCTCTTATTTCCTTTTCCTTTCTGCTTTCTCTTCTTCTTCTTCTTCTTTCCTTCTTTCTTTGATTTTCCTCAGCTCTTTTTCTTCTATTCTTCTTTGACTTTGGTCGTCTGCTTCTTCTTCCTTGTCTCTCCTTTGCAGCTCCTCTCTTTGCTCCAGCCTTGCATTTCCTCTTCCTTCTTCTTCTCTTACACAGTGCATTTCTCCTTCTTCTCTTGCACAGTGCCTTTCTCCTTCTTCTCTTGCACAGTGCCTTTATCCTTCTTCTTCCTCTGCGGTCTTCTTCTTTCTTCTTCAACCTTGCCTCTTCTACAATGCTGCTCCTTCCCTTGACTTCAGCCTTTGTTCTTCAGCCTTAGCTCTCTTCTGACTTTCTCTTCTCTTTGGCCTTCCTTCCTTCTTCCTTTTTGCAACTAAGTCTTTCCTTCCCTGCTTAGCCTCGCTTCACTGTGCCTTAGCTTCAATTGTGCCTTCCTCTTCCTTCTTCTTCCATGCACACACTGAAGAGCAAAACCTACCCCTACCCTCCCCACGTCTCTCTCTCTCTATTTCTCTCTTTCGTACGCTCTTCCAGAATCGGGTAATCGAGTCGGGTGCGCGCCCGAGTCCAGGCGCACCGGCGTGGGTGTGATGCGTGAGGAGTGCTCAGATAGGTAATCGGGTCGGGTGGTAGGTTAGCGGGGGAATGTCGCGGACGAGGAATGGCGAGTGAGGGCAAGGGACCTCACCCTTGTGTTCTCAAGGCAGACAGCGTAAAACACAAATCCAATTTATCCTACGCGCCATGCTCTTGCATTCATGAGGTGGGACTAAATGTCCCACCCGCTTCTTCCCTCGCACCCACAGGAACTCCTTCTTCAATTGTTGCTACTAGGTTGCTTGCCAAACCAATTGCTCGGCTGTATGAGTTCGCGCACTCATCTGCTTCCTCTAGGACTATGACGCCTGGAGTGCACAGCATGGGATGAAGCTCGCGACCTTCTCGCTGTGTGCTTCAATGGTGGCAGGTGGTGAGATATGACACACACAAACATGGCCTTGCGGCCCCATTAAAACACATGGGAAGCTTCGTCGTGTCAAGGCGAAGGTGGGATGGTAGGTGGCAGGCCGCGGGCTGGCCTAGGCATGCATGCCTAGGTCACCCTGTGGCCGTGCTTATGGGTTAGGTCGAGGGACGTTTAGGGGGGTGATGGCGGTCAGTGGATGTGCAGAAGATGATTAGTGGACTGTGGCGGAGGTAGTGAGGTATCTAGCGAGGTGTGTGGAGGTGTGGAGCGGTGGAGGCACCTCACCGGTGGGTGGCCGAAGATGGAGAAGATGGCGATGGATAGTGGCTGCGAGGGATCGAAAGGGAAAATAGAGAGAGGGGAATTGAAGAGGGGATAGAGAGGAGTAAGTCTAACCTAACTAAGTGGACGAAGGGGGAGAGGTGGCAGCTGGCTGTTCCTACTGTTGCCGGAGAAGAAGGTGTCCAGTGGAGGGAGACGACAATGATGACGGGGCTAGAGGTGCTCACGTGGGTGTTGCGCGACGTGGAGGAAGATGGTGAGGGTAGCTCTGCCACTGGTATGGTGGCAGAGTGACGAGAAAGAGGACGGAGGCTCACTAGAGCTCGCTGGACTTCTTGACCGGAGGAGAAGAACATGAAATTGGGGTGGATCTCTGGCCAAGTCGAGCTGAAGAGATGCAGCTGGAGGTGGTGGTGCTTTTATAGTCGCTGGCAGGGACTCTTATGCTTGGAAGACAAGCTTCCAAGCACAAGAGACCTCGCTGGAGATGAAAACTGTTGGAGACCCAAATCTCTCGTGCGTTCACACGAGAGATTGAGTGCGAATCAGAGATTAGGACCACGCCCAGATGGAAGGGAATTCCTCAGAGAATCTCCCTTCCAAATTTAGGAGATCTCTGAGGAATCAGAGAGTACTCCCCCTCCATTCCTCACTGGAGTAGGATTTCTCCCCATTAATGGTGGAGGGACATGTTTGTAAGAGTGGCGAGGAAGTTAGGGGGGTTTGTACAATGATTTTCAAAAGATAGGGGCCAAAATGTAATTAGGTGTACTATTTTGCAAAGTAGGTCAAGATGACCTCCCCTTAGGTCCAAATTTTGGTACAAACCTAATTTGGACCTAAGGAATCCAATGGTGAAGCTGGATTTTAGGTTTGACCATGTTTGACTAGATATTTTGCATAAAAATCCAAATTTAGTCAATTAATGAGCTAGGACCCCAATCTAGGTCAAAAGAGGTTCCCAAGGCCGAATTGAAGGTTCTAAACCCTAGGGGATACTTTTTCATGAATGTTAGAGGGTTTACTTGATTTTTATCCTGATCAGAACCTTGTTGAATTGAACGGATCTGTTTTAGGATTACAGAATGTCATTTAATTCTTGGATTGCATAATAACCCATTTCTGATTGAACCAACCCACTTTTTATCTTATTCAAACCATGTGACCTATGTTTTGCCTCTAAGAAATCCCATTTATGTACTGCAATGGTGAAATTACAGTTTTAACCTTTCTTTCATGTTTTCTTCTCAAAACACTTATTCCTTGAATTAAGCCCTTTTCTAGGTTATGTAGGAGCTCTTATTCTCTTTCTTAGGTCAAAATGAGCTAGTTAGGGCTCATGATGAGACTCTCATCAGTTGGTATACCAAAGAAGAGCAGGAAGAAGTAACCAAAATTTCACCACAGAAGGTTACATGTAACGAGCAAAACTAAGTTGTGGTTAAATCTTTAAGGAACTTCTTAAGTTTGGTACTTCACCAAACTAAAGTCGATCGAGTCTTATGGCATGCTATAAAGACAACACATCATGCATGTAAGTGAGGTATACATACACTTCCTGCATTGTCTGTATAACATGATCATAAGTCTCGACAGACAAGTAATTTGGACATATTTTGACTCGAAGGACTTTTACCCTAGGGGTTAGAATATCTAATATTTGGTCTCGCATGCATATAACTTCTTTAGCAAGTGTGTGGATCTAAAATAATACTAATAATTGCAAAGAAATTGACATAAACATAAGCATCATCTGGTAAGAAATAAAATTATTTTTATTAAATGCTAGAAAGAAATGTACAATAAATCAAATAGAACTACAAAGTGGATGACGTAGCTTCAGAACAATAAATTATATGAACATATGATCAAATGCCTTCCTAGGCGACAACTTGAGCAATTGAAAGTTGTTTTAATTTGTCTATTAGAGTTTGAGCAATGCTTGAGAGATTTGAATGAAGGTCTATGATTGGTTTTGAGTTGATTTTAATACCTGATGTGATTTTCCTCCTTCACGTTGTTCGTAGTGTAAGGAGGGGGATCGATTAGGATTTCCAGGATCTAAAGATTCCTAATATAAGTTGGATTGAATTCTAGATATATCACAGATTATTTGTGACAAGTTAGAATGGAGATTTACTGCTTTGAATCAGATCTAGGATGAACACTTTCATCACCCAGGTCTAAGGTGATTTATGGATTTCAAGCATTCGTTTAAAGGGTTAAGGTGTTGATTAAGGCTAAAAAATTATTCAAAAGCTCAGATGGAGTTTAAATGGACTTTGAAGGTTCAAAAATGGTTCAAGGGTTAAGGTGTTTCCAATTCCTCTCCCTCCCTTTCCCCCTTCCCTTCCCCTCCCCACACATCGACGACATCTGCCTTGATGCCTTCCACCCCATCGTCTACCTCAACAACAACTCGTAAGACAGCAATGGCAGAAGAGATCCCCTTCACGACAACAAGGATGGTGGTGTGAGGAATGAATGGCGTAGTGGAAATCGGATGCTGTGCACATAACCTAACCAAATCCTAACATAACCTAACCAAAGCCCAATCTAACCCTAAATCCCCAACCAACTAAATTGAACATTAAAGAATTTTAAAAATTTTGATAGAGTTTCCCCTTAAATTTAAGTTTTTTCATAAACATGCATATCAAAATAATAGACATAATAAAAGTGGGCACACCCCACAATAACAATGCATCACACAAAAACATAAAGTGCACAAAAGTGGGCACACCCCACCATACATTCAAACAAATGACATTATGTGGGCACACCCCACATCTAATATAATACTAAAATATCATAAAAATAAATTTAAAGAAATGAAATTATACCTCCGATGTACTACAGCCTCTGAGCGTGACCAAGCGTGACCGTCACCAATAATCTATAAATTCAATAATGCACAATAAATTAAATAATAAATCATTATGTTATTAATAACTTAACATATTAATTTGATATGAGTAAGATTAGAAGGGGATGAAGAGGAGGGTGGAAGTAAGAAGGAGAGGAGGATGGGGGAAGGCACAGTAGCAGGAGGAGGAGGATCAGAGGGGGAGGGGGATGGCAGGCAGAGGAGGAGGGAGGGCAGGGGCATTCCCTGCAAGATGAGGAGGGTGGCAAGGAGAAGGAGGAGGATGGTAGGAGGAGGAGGAGGAGGGGGTCGAGGAGGAGGAGTCAGGGAGGATGAGGGGGGCAGCAAGAGGAGGTCGAGAAGGAGGAGGAGGGCGATAGGAAGGGTCAGGGAGGAGGAAGAGGATGGGGAGGAGGAGGAGGGGGTCGAGGAGGAGGAGGAGGGGTGGCAAGAGTGAGGTAGGGTGGAGGAGGAGGCCGGCGGGAGGAGGTTGGGGTGGAAGAGGAGGCCGACAGGAGGGGTCAGGGTGGAGGAAGAGACCACCAGGAGGGGGGGCAGGCGGGGCGGCAGGAGGGGGGGGTGGCAGGAGAGCTACCAGGAGGGGGGTGGCAGGAGAGCTGCCAGGAGGGGTGGCAGGCGGAGGGCAAGGTGGAGGAGGAGACCACCAGGAGGTGGTCGAGGTGGAGGAGGAGGCCAGCACGAGGAGTCAAGGAGGAAGAGGAGGATAGTAGGAGGGGGAGGAGGAGGAGGAGGGTGTTGGGGAGGAGGATTACCTCGTCGAAGAAGGCGAAGGAGGAGGGCATCACGGACTGGAAGGAGGTTGCCAAGGATGGTGAGGAGGACGACAAGAAATGGGTTGGAGGAGGAGCAGGAGGAGGGTGTCAAGGAGGTTACCTAACGAGGAGGAGGAGGGAGCGGCATGCGTTGTGGGAGGGGGCAGCATGCATTAGCTTTTAAGGAAGATGATGAACAATGATGGAGAGGTCAGCTGCGGGTGATAGATGAACCAATATATGCCATCAATTATATTATAAATCGACGCCAAAGGATCATTTTAGTTCACCCTCGTGCGCGCCTAAAATTTTGGCTGCTAAATATAACCTATCTTTCACGTCGATTCTTACACTAAACGATGGTATAGGTGACGAATTTTGTGCAAAATTTAAGTAAAAATTTAAATCATCCTTTTAGTGTCGCTTATTAAGATAACCGATGGCAAAGGCTTACTTCACCAACTCCGCCAATGCACCCAAATTTTGGCCAGTAAATTTAACCTATTCACCGTCGCTTTTTCATATAACCAATGGTACATATTCCATTATAAGACGTCTAGAAAAAGTGTCAGACGTCTAATACTAAGATGATTTTTTTCCTACTTTCACAAGATCAAAATAGGGTTTTAGATAAGTTATCCAAACGACAGGTCGGACGTCTGACATTATGTCGGACGTCTGACATTATGTCGGACGTCTGGAAAAACAAATCACTGTGACAATGGATTTATGACAATCCTTTGCTGTCACTTATTACAGAAACTGACGGTATTAATAGTTTTACCGTCGTTCTTGTAATAAACTAGCGGTAAAAATATATTTGTCGTCGCTTACTACAGCGACAGCGAATATTAATGACAACTGCCCGCCCAATCACTTTTGTTCAACCGATCGCCAGTTGAGTACAGGCCTTCACCGTCACTTATAGTAATAAGCGATGACAAATATAATATTGGCATCGATTTTATTAACCAACGGAAATGAACCGACAGCATAACCCATTTTTCTAGTAGTGCTAGGTCGTTGAGACTGGTTGAAAGTATCCATGGAGGCATGATTTATCAAATTCTCACTCATTTCCTCGAATAGGTCATATGTGCTATCTGCATCCCTATTGAGGAAATTACCTTCGTAGGAGACATCCACATGATTACGGAGTTGTTCGACCAACCCGTGATAAAATATCTACATGAGTTGACATTTCGGCACCTCATGGTGTAGACACTTCCTCATAAGATCCTGGAATCACTCCTAGGCACCATGAAACGATTCCCCCAGCCGCTGGGCGAAAGTGGTAATCGCCCGTCGCAAAGCATTAGTCCATCCAATTGGGAAGAATTTCTTCAGGAAAATCGACTTAAGAGCCACCCATGTTTCTATTGGCCTTTCAATGGTCTAGTACCAATGTGCGTTCTTATCCCTGAGAGAATGGGGGAAAAGCCTCATGATCATTTTCTCTTCATTCACATTCCTAGCTCTGGTGGTATGAACCAAAGTTGTCAGATCCTCCAAGTGCTGGAATGGGTCCTCCAAGCCAAGCCCATGGAAATGTTTAATCAAACTTAAGACCTAGGGCTTGATTTCTACATCTCCGGTGGGAATCATCACGCTGAGACGTTCCCCGTAATTTGAAGGATCATAAAAATCTTTCAAGGGCCGAGCGCTCTGACCGTTCATTCATTGGAACCATTGCTACATTTGCTGCAGCTCTTCCAACTGCCTCTAAATCAACTCCTACTGGTTCGGGGGCGGGGGAGGTGGTTGCTAATCAAACATGGGATCTGCTTGGCTATAACTCAACCTCTGCCTCGAGGAATGGTTGAAAAGTCCTTCCAAGAGAGGGTTCAATGACCTCCTGATTGAGGCACGCTTCGCGAATTAAAATCGGGGTTTGGAGGACCCATCATCGTAGCTCGCAAAACATGTCTATCAGATAAAATTTATAACCAAAACTCGAAAAGTGAGTCCCGGGTCGAACATGGGGAGGAGAACGCTTGGTTTTGAAAAATCCACGTTTCGCTTTATATCTTTTTGTTGTTTTTATCTTTTCTAATTTTTTGGTATTTTTTTTGGGCAAGAGATTAGGTCGATGAAAACTTTATCTACTTGCAAAAATATAATAGAGAGGGAGAGAGAGAGAGAGAGAGAAACAATCATCTATTTATAAAGAATTGTTTGTTACAACTATGAAAGCAGAAAATCTACACTACGAAAGCAAAAAAAGATAGAAAGAGGTGAGAGAAATCCCCCTCGACGGTTGCTCGGAGGATGACTCACTCTGATGTGCCTAGAGGAAGGTGGTGAGGAGTGGGACAAAGGAGGACAGAGCCGAAGGACGGAGGATGGAGCAAGACAACATCACGGCAAGGATCTTCTTCCCGAAGGGCGGTGAGAGGACGGCCACAGGATGCTCCACGAAGGGGGATGAGAGGAGGGAAAACTATTTGATTTTCCACTCTAGAGGAGCATCCCAGGCCTGGGACAAGCTCTCTCTAGAGACTTGAAGGTGGTGAGAGGAAGAAAGGAAGAGATGAAGAAAAATAGGAGGGGTAGGGGTCCTTTTATAGTGGAGGAAAGAATCAAATTCGTATATAGGACATTTAGTGATGGTCATAAACATCACTGAAGATCCGCCGCAAACGTCGCTGAAGATCCCACTCACACGCCCCTGCTGCCGCACTGCTATCACGCACTGTATGCACCCTTGTACCGCGCACACGCGCAATACACGCTGCTGCTGCCGCTGCCTCCGAACGCGCTGCTGTGCTTACGCATGCGTGCCTCTACACGCGCGCGTGCCCGCACTGCTATGCGCATGTGGTGGCGCCTGCGTACGCATGGGAGGCCTGGGTTGCGCCACGTGGCGCAATCTGGGTCGTCTATCTTCTTTTCTTTGTAGGGGATGCTATAGAGGTCAGATTGAGTCGATTTTCACGCCGTTGGGCTGTGATCGTCGACCTAAATCCATCTATGAGGTCAGATTTGTCATTTGATGCTCTGGATTACGTCACCTAGTCCCTTGGCCATTGATCTTCCTTAGATTGCATATGCTGCTACGAGACTCTGATCGAGGCGATTTCATAGGCATTGGGCTCCGATCGTCGTCTTGATCAGATCCATACAGTCGGATCATCAATTCGAGGCTCCGAAATAAATATCCTTCTCTCCTTACCACAAAAAGGACACAATTAACCTAAATTATATACATCTACTCTAAATGAAGAATGATGCATGCTATGCAATATTTATAACATGAAATGCAAATCTAAGCCTAGGAACATGCATGAATAGGCATTTTACCCTCAATAATTGTGTCTACATCACCTCCTTCGAAGCATGCACTGGAACAAAGTCGAAAGGACGGGGAAAAATACAACCCTGCAGCACAAAAATGCAAGCATGTCCTTAAATTGGGTAGCCTAAGGTCCTATGCCTCAAAAATAAACTCCAACCACACCACAAATTTTGTGTTGTCCTTGCTCCCGAAGATGGTAAAGTTGGACCGGTGAAGTAGGGGGAGTGTGTCCCAATGGCCGCTAATTATGCCAAACCCCTACTTAAGTTGTTTAACAATCAAGCCCCCCAACTTAGCACCTTTTGAAGTAAGCAGATGTCACTAATTCGAAGTGCATTCAAGAGAGTACCTTGAAATGGAGTTTGTGAATCCTAGGGCCAACGTCTACTCAATTTTAGTTAGGCTTAGGATAGTAGTGCTTTCGGAATCTGATTGGCCCTGTTAATGGGTTGTGCCCTTAATAGTTCATTTGAAAATGTGTGAATGTGCACAACTAAGAGTTTTTAAGCAAGATTATTGAAGATAAGTGAGTTTTAGGATTCAAATCTTGCTTAGTAGCTTTTAGGATTTAAACATTAGGTATTTTCAACCAAGTTTTTGGGAGGTAAACCAAGTTTGAAAACACGGGTTCAAGTATTTTCCTTTATAGATCAAGAAAATATGGAGTGCCTGGCTTGTCCTAACTATTTAAATATTATGGGGTAGCTACAAGATGAATCAGTTTTAAATTAGGTGGTGCAGCCCAAACAATTCAACCAATTGGCCCCGATGCACCACCGATTAAGGTACGTAAAAGGTGATTTCTACTCTTTTATGTGTTGATTTGTGCATGTACCAATTCCACAAGTCAGAGTCCTGGTTGGATAGATAAAATCAAAAGAGGTTATGTGCCTCAAATATGGGTGTGTGTAGTGTGTATGTTAATTCTTGTCCTCCAACCAGAAGAAGCATCTTTTTTCTTTTTTTTATATAAGCGAGGATGAGATGAATAGAGGTGGAAAATAAGACAAACAACTTCTATCCTAGGGTTTGTGAAAACACGTAAGTAGATTAGGTCTTGATTATTAAGGTGGCAAAATGAAATCTAGGGTAGGGTGGTGGGGATACACTTATAGAACCTTCATCTGCACTTTTTTCCAATCTAACCGCTCTGGCTCACCTCGGAAGAGTACCTACAATCACAGTAAGAGCAGAGAAAAAGTGAGATAAAAGTTAAGATAAAAAATTACGAGAAAAACCAAAAAGCGTTACCTCCCCAGCAACGGCGCCAAAATGATAAGCAAGTTTTCGTGAGGAAAAGTTAGGGTTTTGAGAAACCCCGTCATCGTAGTCACAAACCTCGCTATCAAATAAAATTTACCAAAACTCGAAAGGGAGTCCCAGGTCGAACACAGGGAGGTGACGTTTGTTTCTTGAAATCAGCATTTTAATTTGTTTCTTTTTAGTGTTTTTAGGTTTTGTTATTTTTTTGGTATTTTAGGAGAATGGTAAAATCACTTGCAATAAAAAGAATAGAGAGATAAACCATAATTTGATTGCTTGAAGGGAACTAATGTTTATTACAATAATAAGCTAAACAAACTAAACGAGATGAGGTGTTGTCCACCCTAAAATGGGTTTTAAAATTGTCGCGTTGTAGTATAGGTCGAATCAGTGTGAAAAACAAATAGAATTTATTACTCGAATGAAAGTCCGAGGTCGAACACAAGGAGAAATTGGCAAAGATGATTCTCAAGATTGCAATTCAACACAAATATATAAGCAATAGAGTTCCAAGAAATAATGATATATGAATGAAAGTGTATGTCAAAGAGTGCAAAAAGAATGGGATAAAATAGTGATTTGAATCACCAATTACCCCTCACAATTATATCAAATAACTCAATAGTACTAAGCAATTAAATGTCACGTACGATAAGTGCACAGTGCACTTCAGACGTCTGCTCTGCCAATCAGACAGCTTAAATCACTCTGCTCTTCTTCTTCTCTTGCTTCAGCTTCTCTTCTCTTCTTCTTCTTCTTCTCAAGCTTCTCTCTTCTTCTCCTCCTTTCCTAGGGCTTTCTTCTATTCCTTCTTCTTTTGCTTCTCTACTTTGCTGTCCTTCTTCTTCTTCGGCTCCTTCTCTTCTAGCTTCCTTTCCTTCTTTCTCGTTATGCATAAGGAGAAGGGCTCCTTAAATGGCTAAGTGTCAACCACTGAATCACAGAGCAAAACCCCCTTTTTCCCCCACACGCTTTCTCTCCTTCTCTCTCAGTGATCCACCCTCCCAAGCCCTCGGGTTATCAGGTATTCGGGTAGAGCGCACTCGGGACCAAGGTCACCGACGTGGGTGGTGAGCGAGGTGTGAACAGGGCTTAGGCGAGTACTCAGATGCACCAAACCCGTGTAAGCAGCATCGCGGGCGAGGCGCGTAAGGGTCGCGGGGACCTCACCCCCTGTGTCAGTTGAGGCGAACAACCTGTGGCAGGAATTCAATTTATTCAGCTGCGGATGCCCTTCAACTTTTGAGGTGGGACTATCCCACTACCCTTCCTCTGTGTGCAACTGCAGCTGCTGCTTCTTGCGATTGCAGTCAAAGGACCAAATTGGTTCCTAGGTCGTGATCCTGGAGACTCCGCTGTGCCTGGGACTTCGCCTAGGGCCTGCAGGTGCTGGAGCAAGCTTCAAGCTTCACTCAAAGCTTCAGTAATGGCGGCGGAGGACCTACTACCTGAAAATCAGAATACAGACTCTCGGCCTTGTTAAATAGGTTCAAGAGCTTCACAAGGATGCGGCAAGGGTGTGGGTGGCGAGCTGCAAAGATGATCATAGGTGGCTGGCGAAGCAGAGATGAAGGTCTGGAGGTGGGTTGTTCGGTGAGGAGGTGGAGTGCTAGGTTAAGACAATCTCAGATTGGGTCCAAATTTTGGTAAAAACCTAATTTTGACCTAAGGAATCCAATGGTGAAGTTGGATTTTGGTTTTGACCTAGTTTGACTTGGTAATTTATGCAAAAACCTAAATTAAGGCAAATGTCTGTCTAAAACTCTATTTTAGATCAAGATGGGTTCCAATGGTCAAATTGAAGGTACCAAACCCTAGAGGATATTTTTCTATAATTTTTAGAGGGTTTAGGTAAATTTTATCCTGACTAGAACCTCTGTTAATTAAGTGGGTCTATTTTTAGGGTTTCAAAAGTCATTTAATTCTCAAAACACGCGAAAATCCTTTTCTGTCTGTATTAACCCACTTGTTGGACATTTAAGGCCATTGACCCTTAACTAACCCCTGAGAAAACCTGTGGTTCTACTGCAATTGAGATATATCGTTAAAACTGCAGTTTTACGATTGTTTTACTGTATTTCTCTCAGAATGATGATGCAATGAATTAGGGCTCTCTGGCGGTTATGTAGGAGCATTTAATGACTTAATCAGATCAAATTGAGCTAGTTATGGCTCATGATGGTGTTCCCATCATGAGGGTGAGAGGAAATCTCCCAAAGTAGATGTTTGGCGAGACAATGATGCTTGGCAATAACTTAAATAGAGGAGAGATGCTGGACATCGGGGTTGAGGCGCGGGACGAACCCAGGTAGAGGAAAGCTTCACTAAGCTGGAAATGGAGATGAGGATGAGGAGGTGGAGGTGATTGTCTACCTGAATGGAGGTGAGGAAATGACTCTAGGGTTCCCTATGAAGGTGGTGAAAGGATGGTTGAATATTTTGTGGAGGGGTAGGACTCTACACTGATAGGGAGCCTTTGGAGCTTGGGGCTCTTAGGAGCTTGGTAGGCTTCTTGGAGCATTGGAGTAGGTGAGAGTAGCATAGGTAGAGATAAAGGCAAATAGGGAGGTGTAGGTGGGTTTATATAGTGGTGGAGAAGGAGCTTTCCATGCATGGACAATTAGTGACATTTGTAATCGTCGCTAAAGATCCACCCTAGCTGTTGCTGAAGATCCGCGTGGCGTTATTGGGGTGCACTATGTGCTACCTTGTCGTGCATGCGTGCACTGGCTGTGCGTTGCACTACTGCTACCGCTGTGCTACGCTGGCGCATGCTTCATGCAAGCATGCGCGCTGTGCTGCCTCTACCTCGCGGCCAATTGAAGAATTAGGGGGGTCCGCAGGTCTTGAACCCACGCCCCTCCTTTGGGAGTGAGCACCTCAACCAATGCACCACGCTAGCGCTTGTGTCAAGAAGAAATGTTGTGGGTGCATGGCGGAGGAGGCTTCAATCCAACGGCTGAGATCGCATGTTGGAAGGCCTTTGGAGGGACGTCGGCAACCTTGGGAGATCAGGATGGTGCCACATGGCACCATCTAGACCATCCACCTTTCCTTGCTTATAGAGGATGCCACAGTGCTCGGATTGAGATGATTTCCACTTTGTCGGACTGCAATCGTTGTTCCGAATTCATTCGTATGGTCGAATTTTGCATTTGAAGCTTTGCAATGTTGCACCCTGTTCCCTGGCCACAGTAATGCATAAATTACTGTACAATTTATACATATCACACTAAATGCAATACGATGAATGTTATGTAGTATTTTTACTATGTAATGCAATGCTAAGCTTAGGGACTGTCATAAGTAGGCATTTAATCATGAATACATGTGTGTTTATCAATTACGCATTATGAGATATGGTGGAGAACACATTCACCAAACCTGTGAAGCCAAAAAGTGGTGCATATACAGATGATCAAAAGTGCCAAATCATGATGAACTCCAAGGTGATGAATGCACTCTATTGTGATTAAGTCCAGAGGAATTCAATAGAACCTCCCAATGCACAATCACGAATGAGTTTTGGAAGACACTTCAAGCGACCCATGAAGGGACAACCAAGGTAAAAAATTCCAAGATTGTTATGCTTACACATGAATTTGAAATTTTTGAAATGCAGGAAGGAGAATCTATAAAGGACATGTACACGCATTTCACCAACATTGTTAACAATCTTAAAGCACTTGGGAAAAGCTTCATTCAAGGAGAACTTGAAGGTAAGATTTTAAGATCACTAACAAATTCTTTTGAGCCTAAAGTTACAACTATTGAGGAAGAAAAATGTGATTGAAGAGTTAAACATGGAGAACCTCATTGGAAATCTTGTGGCATATGAGAGCAAGATGTCACAAAGAAAGAAAAGTGAAGAGCCTAAAAGAAATCACTTGCTTTTAAGGCAGAAAGTGAGAGTGATGATTCATCCTTTGATGGAGATGAAGACATTTCCCTACTCTCTAGGAAGTTCAAGAAATTTTTGAGAAATAGAAGATTTCAAAAGAAAAATAGAGAAGAAAAGAAAGATGATCCAATTACTTGCTACAATTGCAAGAAAGTTGGGCACTTGCAAAAAGATTTCCCTTTTCTCAACAAGGACAAATTGAAGAAGCAAAAAAAGCAATTGACTATGAAGAAGCCAAAGAAAAATTCTACAAGAAGAAAGCCCTGAATGTCACTTGGGATGATACCGATTCACTCAACCGAAGAGGACTCTTCAAGTGAATCAATCCAAGAGGAGAATGCTTCTCTTAGACTAATGGCTATTGATAATGAGGTAAATGATTGTTCTTATGAAGAGTTATTAGATGCATTCAATGAGTTATTTGATTCTTATAAGAAATTGAAATTTGATAACAAAGTAGTTATTTCATCTCTTGTTGATAAAAATGATCCCTTATCTAAAGAGAATGAACACCTCAAATATGAAGTTTCTTCTTTGAAAGACAAAATTTAGATTTAGAAGGAAAAGTAGAAGAATTAAGGCATAAATCCAATCAATTAGTTGAAGATCTTAGTAAATTTACTAAAGGCAAAGAATATTTGGACAAGTTGCTGGCAAATCAAATAAATTATAATAGTAAGAATGGAATTGGTTATTCTCATTTTTCCTAACCTTCAAAGCTAGTCAAGAAAGATTTTTCTCTTGGTCTAAAGGTTGAGAAGGGATCTTCCACTTATGCAAATAAATGGAAGACCACTAACCCACGTGGACCCAAGAAGAAATGGGTACCAAAGAATATGTTGAAAACTTGTTTTGTAGGAAAGGAGGATGTGGATTATACGAATTGGACATATCTAATTACAAAAGATGGAATCAAGGTCGTAAAGAAGTTTCCTACTCAACATCAAAATCTTGTAGGAAAATCAAGGAAGATGGGTGATCGACAGAAGGTGCTCAAAACATATGATGGGAGATCAAGAGTTATTCACACATTTGGTGCACAAAAATGGAGGAATGGTTACCTTCGACAACAACCACAAAGGAAAAATAATTGGCATTGGCACTATTGGTAGAGGTAACACTTCCTTTAATCATGTAAGCTTGGTTAAAGGACTCAAGCACAATCTCTTGAGTGTTAGCCAAGTTTGTGACAAAGGTTTTAATGTTTTATTTACTTCTGAAGTTTTTAGAATCATTGATAAAGTTAGTGATATGGATTTTGCGCGGTTTATTAATTAGGGTTTTGGAAGTCGTTGTAACACGTAAATCTGTTTCACTTTTAAAATTTCTAACCTAGATAGAAGAGTATCTTGGGTCGTCCAAGGAGGCAACTTTTGAGAAATTAAATCTCTTGCTTGGAAAGTGAATTCAACTTTCTTTTTGGTTATATATATATATATATATGATTTTTATGGGTTTTGAAATAACGGGTACTTGCGAACCTTGGCAGGAGAGGAACTAACACCTAAAATGCTAAAATCTAAGTGACAAAAGATAACCTCTTTCTAAGCTCAACCTAAGTGCATGGAGGCCTAGGTTAATTAGAAAAAGGGAGTGAAATTACACTAGAGATAAAGCAAGTAATGCAATAAAAGGTGCAACAAAAATTTAAAGCAACTTTAAAATTAGGACCAAAAATGTTTTACATAAAACCCTAATAGAGGAAAGCTTGTCCTACAACTATCAAGGTACAAAAGTAAAATAAGAACTAAGGGTCCTGATGATGAAGATGGTGAAGAGGGGAAGCTCCTTGCTCCAAGCTTAGTGGCTCCTAGGCTTGAAAAGGGCTCCTCCTTCTCCTTCCTTGCTATGCTCCTCCAAGATGGTGTCCTCCAAGGTGGAAACTACCACCTTCAATGATCTCCTTCAAGGGTGGGCATGCACCACCCTTACTCCTCCTTGCCTGGCTGTCCTCCTAGTGGGGGAGTGCTCCTCCTCCTTGGCGTGGCACAAGGGAGAAGGGGAAGAAGGCACCAAGGGGGCAGGTAGGATGCCCCCTTAATCTTCTTCTCTTCTTCTTCTTCCTTGGCCGTGGATATGGTGGTTGAAGGGTGGAATTATACTAAAGGGAGGATGAATTTTTTGGTGGAATATGATAGGTATTTATAGAGGTGGAGAGGGGGGTAGTAGGCGTGGGTTAGGTGGATGGCTAGGATGTGTTTAGGTGGTGGTTATGGGTAGTTAATTTGATCCTAGGG
The DNA here is from genome assembly GCA_037157565.1 of Thalassia testudinum. NCBI lineage: Eukaryota > Viridiplantae > Streptophyta > Magnoliopsida > Alismatales > Hydrocharitaceae > Thalassia > Thalassia testudinum. The sequence continues at coordinate 50,861,256 of JAZHRO010000035.1, read as the reverse complement.
CTACGGTTAGTTGGCACCAACCAAGCGGTTGCCATGGGAGGTAGTTATAGTGGTGGTGTCCCTTGAAGTTGGTGCCAAAATAGGCCTTCTAGAAGGGGGTTAGGTGGCGCCATGTAAGGAAGGGTTGGGATGTATTTGGTGGATGGATGGATGGCCATGATGGGGTCTTAAGTTGGCGCCAAAAGAGAGGCTTCTAGAAGGGAGGTTTTAGCACCAACTTTAGGTGACTTTTGGAGGAGGTTGAGGGGTGAAGGGATGGCTTGGGTTGGCACCAAAACAAGGGTGGACTAGGTAGAGCTTAGGTGGACTAGGTGGGCTTAGTTGGTGGAACTAGTTTGGGTTAAGTTGTAGGTGGTGGATGGCAAGGAAGTTGGGGCCTAGCTAAGCTAAGCTAAGCTAACTTAGCTAGTAATGGAGTAGAGGAGGAGGCAATGGGAGCTAGGGTTTGTGGAGAGGAGCCGGACAGAAGAAGTTTGGAGTTGGCAGCTGCTGAAGAGGATGGCATGGGGCTACTTTAGCTGGCTTAGCTTGCTAGTTCTTTGCTAGCTGCTACGCCAAGCTAAAGTAAGCTGGCTTCTGCCACAAGGAGCTGAGGTGAGCTGGGTCTAGTGCTCCCAGGGAGGATTAAGCTGGTTGAGGTAGTTAAGGTAGCTTAGCTCAACTAAGTTGAGCTAAGCTGAATCCCCAAGAGTTGGACTTGAGCTTCTTGAGCTGAAATGAAGTCATCTTCAGCTGGCTGGAGTTGAGTAGAGCTGGATCAAGATGGTCCTGAGCTGAGGTGAACTCCAATCAACTCAGCTAAGCTAGCTAGAGCTCCCTGTGAACTAATGGGAGATGAGATAAGCTAGAATCCCCTAAGTTGAGCTGGATCTGAGCTGACCTGAGCTAGGGTGAGCTAAGATGAGCTCTCTTGAGCTGCCATTCAGCTAAGATGAGATGAATGGAGCTAGGATGAGCTAACCCTAGTCCAAGTGAGCTGAAATCTAGCTATGGTGAGCTGGATCTGTTTGAGTCCAGCTGGCTTGGGCTTCTCCTTTACCAGTTGCCTTCCTTAGTGCTAGGGTTCTACGGATCTGACAATCTGTATATCTCCAACACTCACAAAAACACATTAAAAAGACAATAAAAAGTGCAATGCATGCCTACCCTAAATGATGCCTAAATGCAGCCCAAAAATCCATTTGCAGAGCAAAATCCTAAGAGCTAGGTTTGTTTTAATGCATAAGAATGATGATAAACTAGCATTTATCAGTTAGTAATGAAGTTTTGTTAGAAGGAAAAAGGTATAAAAACATCTATGTTGTTATCGATAAAAATAATACATATGATTGTTTAATTGGTTTGGATAATGAAATTACATTATGGCATAGAAGATTAGGTCATCTTCACTATAGATACTTGAATAAATTAGTGAAATATGATCTTGTTAAGGGTTTACCCCATATGAAATTTAAAACCCATTCCTTATGTGATGCATGTACCTTAGGTAAAATTCATAAGAGCACTTTCAAAAATAAAACCATTGTTTCTACTACAAGACCATTGTAATTAATTCACTTAGATTTATTTGGTCCTACTAGATCTAAAACTTAAATGGTTGCAAATTTTATTTTGTATTAATTGATGACTTTTCTAGATTTACTTGGGTTTTCTTCTTAAAGCAAAAAGGCCAAGTTTTGATTGCCTTAAGGTTTTCACTAAGAGAGTACAAAATAAGAAGCGATATTTGATTACCCAAATCCACTTCGATCATGGTGGTGAATTCGAGAACCAATTATTCTCATCTTTTTGTGAAAAGCATGGGATCACCCATGAATTTTCATTTCCTAAGAGCACCTCAACAAAATAGTGTAGTGGAATGAAAAAATCAAACACTACAAGAATGTGCTTGTACCCTTCTTATTGAATCTGGGTTACCAAAATATTTTTGGGTCGAAGAAACCAATATAGCTTGCTATATCTTAAATAAGGTTCTTATTAGGCCTTTAATTAATAAAACCTCTTATGAACTCTATTATGAAAAGAAACCTAAAATAGCTACTTTAAAGAATTTGGTAGCAAATGTTACATTCTTAATACTAAAGAAAACTTAGATAAATTTCAAGCTAAGGGTGAAGAGTGCATCTTTATAGGGTACTCTACCCGTAGCAAAGCATATCAGGTGCTTAATAAAAACACTCTTATTGTAGAAGAAACCTTACATGTAAAGTTTAATAAGGAGCCCCCACTCCTTAATCAAGAAAATGTTGAAGAAGATGATGGACATCATTTCCTTGATGTTTCAAACATTAAAGATAATAATGTTCATAATCTCCCTAAGGATTGGAAATTTGATAAAAATCATCCATAAGACCTAGTAATTGAGAATGTTCAAGATAATGTTAAAACTCAATCACAATCAATTAATAATTTTGCCTTCAATGCTTTTGTTTCACTTGTTGAACCCAAAAGTGTTGATGAAGCCTTAAAGGATAATTCTTTGACAATGGCAATGCAAGAAGAACTAACCCTATTTGAAAGAAATCAAGTTTGGGATCTAGTTCCTAAATCAGAAAATCATTCAATTATTGGTATGAAAAGGGTTTATAGGAATAAGACAAATGAAGATGGGAATATAATAAGAAATAAATCTAGATTAGTGGCACAAGGTTATAATCAACAAGAAGGTATTGATTATGATGAAACTTATGCCCCAGTCACAAGGCTCGAGTCAATACGAATGCTTCTAGCATTTGCATCTCACTTTAGTCTTAAGCTTTACCAAATGGATGTAAAATCAGCACTCCTTAATGGAATAATAAAGGAGGAAGTATATGTTAAGTAATCCCCTAGGTTCAAAAATGAAGAATTTCCTAATCATGTACTTAAGCTTAAAAAGGGTATATATGGACTTAATCAAGTACCTCGTGCTTGGTATGAGCGATTAAAGGATTACCTAATTAAATTAAATTTTAAAATGGGTAAAATTGATACAACTCTTTTTTATACAAAGAAATGGTTTTGATTTATTAGTTGTACAAATATATGTAGATGATATCATTTTTTGTGCAACTAAGGAACTTTTATTTCAAGAATTTTCAAAGACCATGCAGGCTGAATTTGAAATGAGTTTAATGGGAGAGTTAAAGTATCTCCTTGGATAGCAAATACATCAACTACAAGATGGAGTTTTCATCAACCAATCCAAGTATACCTTGGATATCTTGAAGAAATTTGAGATGGATAGCTCTACAAGTAAAAGTACTCCTATGGGAACTTATACTAGTTTAGATTTGGACAAAAAAGGTAAGTCCGTTGACCAAACTAAATTTAAAGGCATGATTGGTTCTTTATTATACTTAACTACAAGTAGACCTAACATTATGTTTGTTACTTGTTTATGTGCTCGTTTTCAAATTGATTCTAAAAAATGACATTTAAATGTCATAAAATGCATTTTTTGATATCTTAAGGATGCAAGTAATTATGGTTTATTTTATCCAAAATCTCCAACCATTGAACTATCTGCATTCAGTGATGCTGACTACGTCGATAGCAAAACTATCAGAAAGTACAAGTGGTACTTGTCACTTTCTTGGAAATATTCTTGTCTCTTGGTTTTCTAAGAAACAAAACTGTGTTGGTCTTTCAACTACTGAAGTTACATGTATTTCTACAGCTTTGGCGTGTTCACAAGTATTGTGGAAGAAGCAAACCTTAAATGACTTAGGATTAACTTTTTTTGGTATTAAAATATATTATGATAATATTAGTGCAATAAATCTTTCGAAATTCTGATTCATCATGCATATACTAAGCACATTGATGTTCGTCATTATTTCTTAAGAGATAAACCGATATACTTACTAAACCTTTATAATTAGATCATTTTGTTTCTATCGGTAGAAAACTTGATATCTGTACATTAAATGATTTATAATTTTAATATGTGTGATGTGTATTTTTGGATGTTTGATCGAATAAATTAATTATAAAAAATAATTTAAATTTATCATTTATTATTTATGATTTGGTTTTTTTTGGATTCAGATTGAAGTTTGTCAAAATTAATCGATTAATCATTTAATTATCAACGTCCAAAACCTGTTGTACTGTTTACTTATTTTTTATCTTTTGGTGACGGAGGTGACTTTAGGAAGGTTTCCATACCTCTGAACGGTTTCCTAGGATAGAAACACACCTTTTTGACCAATGGAAAGTTTGTTGCCTGTTAGCCAAACACCTTTTCCCTCTTTTCACTTTCATTTCCCCTCCAAATCCATAAAACCCTTTCTTGCCTCTTTCTTCAACCTCTGGACGCCGGCCATCATTGGAGGAGGAGCACCTCCACGCTCCAACCTCTTGAAGCACCTAATTCCAAGGTACTTCTTGCTCTTATTTATTTTCCTTTTGTTGATTAGAATGTTTATTCTAGCTAACAACATGATTTGTTATTCATTTTGTTTCCTTCTTTTCTTATTTTTTGTTCTCTATGTGGTGTTCTATACCATCTTGATTTGCTCTACACGATTTTCATGTTGTTGACCACAATCTCTTTGTTACTGCCACTCGCTTTTTTTCATGTTTTGCATTTTGTTTCGTGTAACCATCCATCCTAAACGATTAAGATTACAGTTATTCATCTTTCATGGCTCCTAAACGTTGTTTTAAAAGTTGTGCTACTAGGCCATCTAAACCTAGTGCTCAACGTTCACATGTTCCATCGCCACCTCCTTACCTCATTTTGTTCCACCCTCATCCGAACAATACTCTCCGACTTCTCCTCATCTCTTTTTGGAAAACGCCAAAAACAGATTTCTCTCTAAACTTGGGAATGCCACTATTAAACCCTCTCATCCTCTTCGATATTTTGACCTAAGAGATGTCGATGGGTATAATATTGAAGTGATATTAGGTTTTCAAAACATGAGAGTATTTTGGAACTTGGTTTTGTCCTGACAATTCCATTAAAGGTGTCTATTCTACTCTTGTTAAACTGTTTTATGCAAATATTTCTGAAATTGGAAAAGGATCCAATATTGTTCTTAAGTCTACTGTCGTGAATTCCTACATCAAGTTGGATATTGGCCTCGTTACTCAAATCTGTCACACCGATATTAATGGACGGATTTGGGAGGATGTTGCCAAGGAAGTGCATTTTGATGAAGTCCGTCGTACTTTGATGCTACCTAATGAAATTGATAAATTAAAGGACATGTCTACCAAGAAACTCACTTTTATTGTTCGTTTCCTCACTTGTGTCGTTGATTGGTCATTCTATGGTAAGGTGGGTGGTTATAATTATTGCCCTTGTCATACCGCATATATTGTCTATTGTCTCATTAAAAAGATCAAGTTAAACTGGCCTCGTATGATTCTACTTCATATGCATGACCTCCATACTGGATCTTTGACATATGGCACTCTTTGATCTCATGTGTTTCAAAGAACCAAACTTGATATGTCATGTCAGTCCATATACACCTCCTGTGAGTACTTTGATAGGGTTACTATTCTATGCATGCCAAAGATGAAGAAAACTGATGATATATATGTTGATGTTGATGAAGAAGGTAAAACACCTCAGTGCACTATGGTGGCAAGTGGATCTTCGTCAAATAGTGGTCCTTCCTTTGCATCCTATTTCACCCCAACCAAAGATGAAGATGAAGACCATCCATATAATGTGGATTGGGATTATATGGCTGCGGATGCAAATCCCGATTACATGGCGGGTTTAGGTCTCTTGATGAAAAGACACGAGGATGATTGAAAGAAAATGCCAGAAGTGATCTCATCTATTCAAGATCGTTTCTCCCATTTTGAGATGAATGTCACTTCTCAACTTCAAGAGATGGCCAAGGACATCAAGGAACTCAAGAAATCCAACCATTTCTAGTTTCATAGACTCTTAGTTTAGTTCAATTGCTTGTTAAGATTTCAGTTATTGGTTTGCATAACTGTTTAGCATAATTGTTTAGATACTTGACATTCTAGTTTGGTGATGTTTGAATGAGCATTTATGCTAATGTTTTTTCCATGCAGTTTACACAATTTTACAATTTATGTGATTTATAGTCATTTTGTGTTTTCCAAAGGGGGAGAATATTTTGGAATTGCATATCAACTATCACTGAATTTTAATTTAAGGGGTAGTTCCAGTTACAAGTATCTTGAATTATCTTATTTATGTATTTCATGCAAATTTTATTTGTCTATGTAATATTTTATAAAACATCAAAAAGGGGAAAATTATCGGTGCAAAGCAACAATTAATCCTAATTTTGATGTTATACAAAATATAAAGTTATTTTATATGTGTTGAGATTCTTGTAACTTAGGTAAATCATTATTTCAAAGTATTACTTGTTTAAATGGATTACAAACATTTTATGAGTTATATGATTGAAACATCATATTTCAAAAAGCTCAATTTGATCGATGAGATGGTTAAGAAGATCAAGCTACATCAACATTAGCATCTTCAAGGAGATTATCAAAGGTTAAGTTTAACTCTTATATTTTTTTATTTTCATAGATCTTATGTAAAGAGTCACTTAATAAAATCAACACACAAAATACCTTCTAGAGTGTAGGGCTCTTTAGTTATTTAACCATTCATCTAGAAGAGTAGTTATTTAAATTAGAAAATTTGTTAAAAATTTTAAAAATTTTGTAATTAATTATTTACCAACGTTTAAAGGGCTAAGTATTCAAGAGGAAGCAACCCTTGGTCAAGAGATGCAAGTTTTCAAACATTTTAATTCTTGTAACTGCCTCTTAATCAATTATTAACTTGTCTTAATCGATTAATTGAAGAAGGAAGGCTGCAGGTTCTCTTCCAAAAACTTTTCTTAATCAATTAATGCCTTTTCTCAATCGATAAACACACTCAATTGAGATACTTGAAGAGATTCCCAGGAACTTTTTCTAATTGATTAACATTATCTTTTAATCAATTAATCGACTGAGATTAAGATCGCTGAGGGTCAAGCAACCTCGATTAAATGATTAAGTGTTCTTAATCATTTAATTTTGATCGAAATTGAATTGTCGCATCTTTTCAAAGTGTTGGTTATTGAAAGTTGTTTCGAACAGCTAGTACACGATTTTAAGGTAGTTTTCAAGGTTTCAAATGGTTATATAAATATACTATAAAGTTTTCAAAGTAACATACAAGTTATTAATCATTTGCAAAAGCTCTCAAAAGATCATTGTGCTCAAAGTGCTTCTATTTCTTCTAATTGTGTTCGAAAATTCGTTTTTCATCAAACGGAAGTTAAAGGAGTATTTCTCACATCTTATAGCACATTAAATTACACATTCATATATTTATTGTGGCTTTATAGGATTGTTATTATACAATTTCTTTTTATTTGATCTTGTACTTGGGTGCCTTGGTATAGGCTTTCCATTCTTGAAGAGAACAAAAGGTCTACCTTGTGGTTTGTACAAGGAGACAAGCTTGGTGTAATTAAGGCTTACCACCCTCATTTTGAAGTGGTAAACTAGTGAATTATCTTGCTTGGATAGCAAGAGAGAAATCCTAGTTGGGACAACTAGGTAGAGGGTTTAACCCATTGGGTTATAAACCCCATTGGGTTTCCTATCTAAATTTGGTGTCCATTTTGTGGTGTGAATTTTAATTGAATAATTTTTTATATATTACACAAATCACCTCCCCTCTTGTGCCATTTTTAGGAACAAGCACCCAGATATTGAGGATGAAATTCAGGGAGAAACTCTTAGGAAGCTTAACTTAATTATGAACATAAGCATTCTAGAGTACACACACACGAATATAGTACAAACCCCCAACTCCTCACGAAAACCTCAGTCATTTTTCACCCAACCAGTGCACAAATCCTACACCCACCCAAACCTCTTCTCTATTGATTAAGCAAAACTCCTAGTGGAGACCAATTTTGCTCTCCTTACACCATTAGTTTGCCACTTTCATTGATCATCTCTTTGGTAAGTCTACTCTCACCCTCTGAGACCCATATCTTGGGACCCGAAAACTCTACTCTTGCAACCTCAATATCTATAATTAATATATGAGGACTATGCCTAGTTGAAGGCACTAAACTCAATACTTGTATATACTCTACATTTATTTTGGAGCTGATTGGGATCATGACAGAATTCAGGTGCTATCCTTTTTATTCTGCTCCTTTTTCACGTCTTTTTGATATAATGAGGACATTGCATTAGCTAGGTATCGAGGGTAGATATATTCATATTTGAATTATTTTGTTAGTTCCGTAAATTATTTTTATTTATTTTCTCTTTATTTAAAAAAAATGGAAAAAAATTGAGAATTAAGAAAAGAGAACTTAAGCATTAAGAGTTTTTCAACTTTAGTAAACAATATGATATGACTTAAACACTTAGACTCTTTAGGTCATTGGGCTTAATTAACCTGGGTGTCCACTATAGTTTGGACATGTTTCTCGAGTCCTTGCCACTTTAAGATTATTTTATTTGGTTAAATAAATTGGAGTGATAAGTATGCGACTTATCAACCTGTCCTTTGATTTGAGGGAACTTATACTCTAAGCATCTACACACATCTCGCACTGACTTACTACTCAGGTGATCTTAACGAAAATTAGGTAGCTAATAAACATATGAGGGTGATGTGGCTAGCACGTTGCTGTGAGCAACCCCTCATAGCCAGATGTCAAGAGCCCAGCCACACGACGTAATCTCTTTGGCCATTTCCTTTAGGTAAATCTTAGATTAGGGAAGCCACTTGCTTAAAAAAATTAGAAAAAAAATATCAAAAAGAAAAGGAAAAATTGAAAAAAATAGAAAAAGGAGAAAAAATAAATAAGCCACAGTTCACCTCACAGGTATAGCTAGCAAATTACCGTGGGTAACCCCCCATTGCTGGTTGTCCAAAACCCAGCCCACAAAAACACAAATAATCCCGAAATATAAGGAGAAGCGGGAAGTAGAATAAGTCAAGGAAATATACATTGGGTTCACCCTTGTGTTGACCCCATAAAAATAAAAATAGGGAAAAAGCTAACGGTCAAATAGATATACTTTTAAGCAGAATTTTTTGTTAAGGGTCACCTAGGGTTTATAGAAACTTAAGGTCAATTTTGATTGTCGTTTAGTGAGTCAATTGCATTTTCACAATGAGATGCTTAGCACTTAGAGTTCTCTCAAGTCTTGGGTGAGTTGGGTAGTCATAAAAAGCGGCCCCAAAACCCTAAACACAAAAATTCCAAAAAAATTAGAAAAGAAAAGGACAAAAAATTCTCTCTCTTTCTTATTCATAATAAGGCGAGGACTTGGGCAGTTTGCATTTTGATAGACGCTTGAGTGTTGTTGAGTCTTCGTAGTTTAGGTCCTTAGTTGAAATTTATCAGTGTCGATAAATAACTTATGCTGAGTAATCGAATTTTAATTCTTATTTTATAAATATCATGAAGTTTAATTTTGTTAAGGACTAGCAAAAGATAGGCATGAAGGTGTGATGTAGACACATCTATTTAGGTTAACATGCCTATTTATGTAGGTTCTTAGGCTCACAATTACATTTAACATTCTAAATATTGCATAACATGCATCATATCGTATGTAGATTAGATTCTGTAAATTATGTATTAATTAGCCTATTCTGGTGGCTAGGGGCCAGGGCGATATATTCCTCAACTTTGTATTAAAAATCCAACCCTACGGATCTGATCATGATGACGCTCAGAGTCTAACGCCTCCGAAATCATCTTAATCGGACCTCTGTAGCATCATATGAAGTCCGAAGAAGATCAAAGCCCAAGGGCAAGGTGATGTGATTCGAAGTGTCAAATGACAAATCAAACCGTATAGATGGATTTTGATCAATGATCACAGCCCAATGGTGAGAAAAGCGACCCAATCAGACATCTGTGGCACCACCTACAACCAAAAAAGATGGACGATTAGGATAGTGCCACGTGGTGCCATCCCAATTGCCCAAAGTTGCTGGCCATGCTAAAAGGTGCACCCCACGTGAGATCTCGGCTATTGGATCTTGATCTAACAATCGTTGAGTGGCCACATCGCCTCGACCAGAAAAGCATCTCCATGACACAAGCACACGCATAGCTCAGCAGTTGAGAGCGCCACTGTCAAAGCACAGATGCGCATTCGAAGCCTCACGTGTGCATCCAATTCGTAGTGTCAAAGGCGTGCTAAATTGAGCCACGTTATTTTGATCCAGTTGCTATGGCTTCGATGCATGGTCGCGTGGATGGGCGAGGTGCTACATGCGCGGATGTACACGCCATCATACGTGGGGGAGGCACAGTACGAGCACACGATCTCCGTGCCTTCTTGATTGTTCGATGCACATCCGATGGTGGAGACTCTCCTATGCATGACCTAGTGGGATGCTAGCGCGAGTGCGCACACCGCACGCGCGATGGGCATGCATGCGTGTCCCCTATGCAACTTTAAGTGCTGCAAATGCCAAATGATTCACCCATGGCCTATAAAAGGCCCCCTACACCCCTTCCTTCCTCTTCCTAGCTCTTCCTCACCCTCTCTAGAGCTCAAGAACCCTCTTGAGCTTGTGTCCCAAGCCTCGGGATGCTCCACTAGAGAAAAATCAAAATAATTTCCCACCTTGTCACCCCCATTTGTGGGGCACCTGTGGCCATCCTCTCACCTCCATTCCGGAAGCAGATCCTGTGACCGTGATGCCCTGCCTCATCCTCCCTTCGTCCGAGCTTCATCCTCCTCCTTCCATCTCCGTTCTCTCTTCCCGGCATCGTCCGACCAGCTCATACCCCAAGCAACCATCAAGTGGATTTCTCGCTCTATCTTTTACTGCTTTCTGGTGTAGTTTTATTTTTCGCAATTAGTTGTAATAAACATTGAAGCATTTACCTAGAAGTGATTGTCTCTCTCTCTCTTATTTTTTGCAAGTAGAATAGAGTAGTTAGATTTTTTTCTGACCTGATTTCCTGTTATATAAAATCCCAAAAAAATTAGAAAAGCCAAAACTCTTCAAAAATAAATAAAACATAGAGTGAATTTTTTATAATCAAACGTCGCCTCCCTGTGTTCGAGCCAAGATTCACCATCCCAGTTATAAATATTATCTGATAGCTGGATTTTTGCACATATTACGATGTGAGTTTCTCCAAAACCCTAATCACTATTTCTCTCCATGAATTTCCAACTCATCAGAGATTTACACCAGAATTTAAGGGTTCCTTATAATTTTAAACTCCCTACCTTCTATAAGGACCTTTTATGATCTTCCTGATTTACTTAAGACCATTGAACTCGAGTGCATCTATTGCATGAATCATCTTTTCAAGTTTCATTATCAAGGGACACAAGCTTCTTATTCTGATTATCTTTTGTATGTCTAGATTTTTAGACTTAGGCCTAAATTGAAGACCACACCCGATCATCGACTGCTAGAAAACAAGTGGATGTGGCCATTTTTTATTTTGTATTTATCAAATATTCGACCCTTAGGTGTGGGGATGCATCACCAACTAGTCCACACTTGCAGACATCATATTTTGAACCTCATTGATTGTATGTTGATTATATTTTTAACCCTCTCCTCTTTATTGATTGATTCATCATTTTAGGATATAGGCCTGGCTAAAGGCATAAAAGTCAACACTTGTTAGGAGACAACACAACATCTTTGGTTATATATATTAGGATTTATATATCTTATATATAATTTAGTTTGGTTTGTAGATTTGGAGCTAGTCGAGCCACATTGTGCCAACTCAGGCTTTTCAAGTGATTTCTATCATTTTCTTGTGCTTATAGCATACAATAAGGATATTGCATAAAATAAGCATGGGGAGGTGGACTTACATTTTTAGTTGAGTTACTTTTATACTAGTCTTCAAATTTCATGTTCTCTCGTGTTTTCGTATTTTCATCCGTCCATCATTTTCGATAAAAAAAAGAAAAAATCTGTGTTTTCAGAGTTTAAGCTACAAAAGATTGAAAAGTTTGATTTTGAGGATTTACCAATCTTGGGAAACATACAAACAAAGTCTTTTCGCTTATACTCTTCAGTTCATTTTTCGACTTAATTATCTCATGTATTTACTAAAATACGGATTTGTTTCCCAGGTCTTTGACAAGATTTGAAAAAGCCGAAGTACTAAGTCAAAGGGGTGATAAGTATTTAACTTATCTTCCCACCTTATGGTTTGAAAAGTTTGAGAAAATTAAACTATATACACTTGCACGTATACACTGACTCATCTTTTAGGCAACCTACCATTGAAATCCAAGTAGTCAATAGTACCTATATTAAGGGACGATTGGCATGTTGCACTAGCTATGCTCCCTAGATATAAGGTGTCCAGATCCCAACCTTGCATCTTTAGTTTTGCATGCCTTTGTTTAGGAGATTCTCTTGAATGGGAATAGGGAAGCCACCTACCTAGAAAAATGAGTGCACAGAAATGAGAAAAATCCCAAGAAAGTAAAGTAGTAGGAGGAAGTAGTTCTTCAGAAAAAAAATCCCAAAAAACAAAATAAAAAGTGTGCATTGAAATATCCCCAAAAAAATCCAAAAATAGGGAAGTGTTCCAATAAGAAACCTTTTGGCTCAGCCAGGGAGATGTACCTTCGAAGTTGACCCTAGGATAGAAAAGGGTAGGGAGAAAGGTACTAATCCTTAGTAAGGCAAATCCAAAGACATAAGTCAATAGAATGAAGAGGCGATCTTAGTCTTGTTGAAAACTCATAATTCAATAAGGTTGTCTATTTAAGGAATCAATTTCATTTTGAACACACAGAAAGATTAAAATTCAAGTTCAATTCAAACCATGCGTGGATTGACAGAGACATAAAACAGTGCTCTTGAGGCCCAAGCCCTAAGCTAATTGAGTCTCTAATTTGACTTAGGTAGTCTATATTCGAGTCAGTACTATAGAACTGATGAGTCTTCGACACTAAGATTTTGTGTACAGTTCCTTTATTTTAGTGAAATATCAAGATTGATGTTCTTAGTCCAACTTAGCTCAATCTCGCAATTTTGTTTCCCGTATAAATATCATTTTTCCCGCATGGTTTTTGCATATTGTTTTGCTCGAGGACTAGTAAAAAAAAGGCATGGGCGTGTGATAATTTCATATTTATTAACATAATTTATGCCTAACTATTTGTTAGTTTGAGGGTAAATTAGGTCATTCTACATTTGTATAGGTTAAATTAGCCATTTAGTAACATTATGTAAATAATGTATATTTTCAAGTTTTTCTGCAATATTCTCCTTATCTATATCTAGTACCTTGATTTCATTGTCTATATGTGTGTAGTTACTCGATATGAAAGTGAATGGAGCTTGGCAAAAGGAAGATGTGGATCTGAGCTCAATTGTGCAAGTGGCTGAGTCAATTCCTAAACCCAATTGACTCCAAACCCTAGCCTATTTAGGAGCCTAATTTTACCTATAGTAGCACCTAGCTACCTAGCCTAATTACCCAGAATATGTGGCTGGCCATGAAACTTGATTTCTATACCATATGGCCGGTCAAATTACATTTAGTTCACACCTTACTTAAAATCGTAACCCTAAAACTAGAACTTATCCTGAGCCACAACCACCTAAGCCTTTCTTAGCCACCAAGGAAACCTACAAGGGCCGACTACATAAGTCCCTTATCCCCTCCATATAGCCAGTCACTTTATCCTTAGATCTCCACCTTTAAACCCTAATCCAATGACCTAAACATCCACCTAAGAAACCCTAGCTTTGTCCCTTCCTGAAAACCCTTCCTAGCTGCCCATATCCCTTGAAAAACACCCTTAGGATCAGCCACCTATGCACTTCTAATCTTAACTCTAGAACCACCATCCAACGACCATAAATCCTACCTATAGTGGTCAACCATATATAGAATTTAATCCCCTTAGGGCCAGTCCCCCTTAGCCTCATCTCAACTCTTGATTAAGCCTCCAAGCTAATCCTAGCTATCCCTTAAACTCCAACAAAAACCAACCTATCTTCTACCTTAAATTAAAATCCCAACCATTAATCCTAGCTTGGTGGTTCTTTAGGTGCACCTTTGCATCCACTTCTTCGCCATCTTGAGGCTTCATCTTCAAGGCCAATAGCTAGTTCTAGGTATAGTTTTATTGTTCTAGTTATTTTCTAGTGTTGGTGCAAGTGCACCACGATCATTGATTTTGATAATAACAAAATACTTGCAATTTAACATTTGCATTTGAGTCTAAGGTTTCAGGATAATATGCAAATGCAAACAAGTGTCAAGCTCAAGTCCATGGAGGAAAAAAGGAGCTTGACTTAGGAGCAAAAGCATCAAGGATAGTGAAGGCCGAGCTTTGATCTTAAAGCTTGAAGAAGAAGAATAGGACTTAGAAATTATTGTTGTATTTGTTATGATGTTGTTGCTCTTTTCATTTCCTTAGATTCTTTATAAAGAGTCCAAAATATAACACCCTTAGTCCTAAGAACACTTATCCATTATTAGGACACTTAGGCAAAGACAAGAATTAAGATAGAAAGTCAAAACCATAATTAGACAGCCTTGTCAGACATCCAATATGTTTACTAAATGTCTGATAGTATCTTTTAAGTCGTTCAATCTTTTGACCAGATGTCCAATAACCTAGGCTGGAAAATCAAAGTCTGTGATCTTCCTTTTTAGACATCCTGACCTATTTCCAAACGTCCAGTCAGACATTTGATGACCTTAACCGATGACCAATAATAGGACTGTTAGCCTCTATCAGACCAATAACCTCGGAAACCAACTTAGAGTATTTTAATATTATTTCCAGATGTCCATAAAGTCTTCCAGACCTCTGATAAAGAGACGTTAAACCTTGTCAGACTAAATATAGCCATTAGCTTTTCCGAAATCCATTCGAGGGAAACTACCTTTATCATCAGGCATGTTGTTCGCTTTGAATCAGGGTTTTAAAAATGATACATGCAGTATAGCCGATAAAGCACAAAAATAAATAGAATTTATGCTTGAATGGAAATCCAAAGTCGAACGTAGGGAACAAGTAGCAAATCAATCTCAAGATCACAATTCTAAGTAAAAGATATAAGAAATTGTAACCAAAACTTATTCAAAAATGATATATTAATAATGTAAGTACTAATGTGCAAAAATGATGGGTTAAAATGGTGATTTGAATCACCAATTAACCCTTTTAATGTTAAGCTTCAAATATATCAAATGTATCAACAGTGATTATCAACCAATATTCCACGTCAACCAAGTTAAATGATCCAATAGTAGCATCAGAACCAGCAGAGCACAGCTCCACAGAAGAGACAAAGGCCTCACTTCTCCTTCAAGCCTCAGTGAGAGGAACAAGCACAGCATAGAGGCACAAAAGCCTCTCAGAGACTAAGTGTTGAGAGCAGAGGCGCAAAGGGAAAAACCCCCCCTCTCTCTTCCTCTTCCTTTCTCTCTCAGAAACCCAAACAGATCTGGGTAATTGGACCCACGCCCAGACCTATGTGGCATGAGCGCAGACAAGGGCACGTGCGAGGAGCGTGCGAGCAAGACCTCACCCCGGTGCTCTCGAAGGCAACCAGTGGAGATCACAAAATCAACTTATCCCCTATGCAGGCTTCAGTAATCCACGAGGTGGGACTATCCCACCTACTTCGGTTCTTCGCGTAGTAGCAGGTGCTTCTTTGTCGAATTGGGGTAGTGGCTGAGGTCGGTGTCCCCAATTGAAGGCCTGGGATTGTTCCTGGAGGTCACCTGCAGCGTCTGGAGTTGTCAGCAAGGATGAACATGACCTGATGGCTACTGACGGAGCCGGAGATGGAGATGGTAGCGATGGAGCTCCAGCATGCACCTGAAAACCACAGTACAGTCTTTCGACCTTGTCAAAATAGCTCAGGGGAATCGTCGGATGACGGTGAAGGTGCTAATGGTGGCTATGTGTCGTGCGAGTGTGTGTACGTGCGTAGCGAGGTCAAAGAAGGTGCGTGGAGGTGGGTGTGCTCAACATGGGTGTAGAGTGGTCAATAGCCCTAATAAAGTTAGGGCTTTTGACCAGGTGGTTGCGGCGAAGCTAATGGAGGTGGTAGCAGCGAGGTTCATGCAGTGGAGTAGCAGGAAGGCGTGCCGGAGCTTTGCTGGAGCGGAAGAAGGTGAGGGCATCGGGATGTGTTGCATGGCTGATTGGGAGTGTGAGTGAGGGAAAGGTAATGTAGGGAAGTAGAAGAGAAGGTAGAGGGTCTTAGGGGTGAGGAAGAGGGACAGAGAGCACCGATCGTGGCTTGACCGAAGCTGGAGAAGGAGAAGATGGCAAGGCGACAACGAGGACGGAGACAGGGAAGTCAGTCACACTTTGGCTGGTAATGACCGCAAGGAAGAGGGGAAGCTGGTCAGCCATCCATTCTTATGGTTGGATAGCCGAAAGAGGAGAGCGGAGGGGGGTCGCCAAAGCTATGTTTGAAGGTGGTCGGAGAAGGGAGAGAGAAGGTTTTCTCTGACCAAAACTTTCTAAGGACGATTTGTCCTCAGGGGGTCTTTTATAGGCCTCAAAAGCACATTCCAAGCTTGGAAGCTTGGAGATTGCATGCCTATGGGATACCCACATGTTCCATGTGTTCGCATGGAAGATTGGGAAGGAAATAGGAATCAAGACCAGGTTCAATTGGAAGAGAATTCCTCAAGGAATCTCCAGTTCAAATTTGAGATTGATTGATTGAGAATCAAGTGAGAAATCCTCGCTGGAGCTCAACATGTTCACACCAATGGTGACAAGGACCTAAATGTGAATATGATGAAAAAGTTAGGAACTTTTTTGTAAAGAATTCAAAAAGTTAAGGGCCATTGTGTGATAAAAAGAATCTATCTGAATTGGAATGCAAACTAGGTCAAGGTGATCTTTGATTGGGTCCACATTTTGGTATAAACCTAATTTGGACTCAAGGAATCTGATGGTAAGGTCGGATTTAGGTTTTGACCAAGTTTGGATAGGTAAATTGCGTAGAAACCCAAATTATGGCAACTATCTGTCTGAGATTCTATTTTAGGTCAAAATGGGTTCTAATAGTCAAATTAAAGATACCAAACCTTATAGAATATTTTTCTATGATTTATATAAGGTTTAGGTGAATTTTATTCTAACCAGAACCTTAGTAAATTAAGTGGATCTGTTTTTAGGATTTCAGATGTCATTTAATTCTCGTAACGAGTGAAAACTCGTTTCTTTCTGCATGGACCTACTTATTAGATATTAATGACCATTTGACTTTCAATTCACCCTTAGAAAAACCCGTGGTTATTCTGTAGTTGTGATAAAATGGTTAAATTGCAGAAATAACCATGTTTTCATCTTTTCTTCTCAAAACATAATATTAAGCACTTAGGACCCTTTGCTGGTTATATAGGTGCTTTTATCAACTTTATCATACCAAATTGAGCTAGTTATGGCTCATGATTGTGTTCCCATCATACCCCCCATTCCTAGCTTTTGGTAGTCCCTTAGCAAAACCTTATGGACCAAACCAGTTATCTAGGTCAGATGTAACCGTCAGGATGCCCTACTAAGCCGCATCTCTAGAAATCAAATCTTAATACCAACAATAGGCCTAGAGGTACTCAAGTACCAGCCCAGATCCAGACCTGACTAGCTATCGCCTCAATCTGCCGCGAAGGTTTCTAAGGCCTGCAGGAACTAACCCAAGGTTCATTGGACCCAGCGGTTAAAACACCCGTACTTGTAACATGGTTAGCCCAGGTTCAATTTTCCAGTGCATTTTTTTGTAAGAGAGATAAATAGAAGAAGATTTTCATTTGTGGAGAGCTTTCTCTCTCTTTTTCTTTTCATTATATTTTTCCTTAGATCCAACCTTAGATTGGCCTTAAACACATTCTATAACGGATTCCTTGTCCCCCACTATCAATCCTTGCAGAGTCCCTGGCAATCGATGCTTCAAGATAGCACCGCCCATGGAAATTCCCAGAACCCTGGCTTTTGACACTTCGAGATAGTGCTACCCATGGCGTTCTGTAGCTAAATCCAGACCCTGGCAATCGACATTTCGTGATAATGCCACCCATGGCATCTAAACCTGCACAAGGTGCTTACATGCCCCTAGTAGGATATATAAATATCCTAGGAGACAAGCACCGAGGAGACGATATGTTATTACACATCTTTAAAGGGAATTTCCCACCTCTCTACGCCAGGAACTCGTCCAAATCAACTTATGTTTTTGAGTCGCTTCTAATCTCGATCTTAGGACCATTTTCATAACAACATAAATGCCTTTTGGCAAGATGTCATATTTAAGAGCATTGAACCACTCTGTGTGTGATTTTAGGGTGCTTAAGTTACTGAGACCTGCAAACCAGAGGTCAGTTACTAGGGTCGAATACTACCTAAGCCTTAGACCTAATACATAAGCTTTGCATTTTCCTCAACCTCTTAAGGATTAATCCGAATCTTGACAAGTGCGTGAGTGTTTAATTCTCAGAATAGATCCAAAAGGCCTAAGGTCGGTATTTGCCCCTAATCCCTTAAGTTTTAGCCTTCCAGGTCTTAATTCATCATTCAATCCAACCTAGAAGTTAGGTAAGTTCCATATTATTTTGAAGGGACTCCATTTTTTTTCTTTATCTTTCTGCTCCTTTCTTTTCTTTTTAATTTTCCTCCCTCCTTTTTCTCATTTTTCTCTCTAATGAACCTTTTTCCTCAACCTCCATTTTTTTTTTATGAAATCCTTTTGTGATTTGATTTTCACAGCGTTTGCACTTTAATACCCCCCATGCCTACGATTTGCAATGTCCTCATTGTAAATTAAGTGGGTTCGAGTTCATCTTAGATCGTTCATTAAAATAGGTTCAAAGGGTAGGTAGATGGGTCGGGGTGACTGCTGCAGACAATTTCAAGCTCTGGTATGTGTACCAGAGGTGGAGTCGGTTGTTCTAATGGATGAACCTTAAAGTGCAATATGAGTTTAGCAGAGAGTTATGTCAAAAGGATTTCAGGTTTTTTCAAAAGAGAACGGGTTGCCTCCCATTAAGCGGTAAGTTTAACGCCATCAGTTGGGCGCAATAAGTTCAGGGAGAATGGAGATCAAAAGATAACTCAGCTACGTTCAGTTAGGTGAGCTCGTCGAATGATTTGAGTCTTTGACCATTCATGACAAAAGGTTTAGAATCATGGCTGAGTTCACTAATTTCAATGGCTCCATTTCCAAAGATTTTTCTTACCAAGAAAGGTCCAATTCATTTAGATCTGAGTTTGCATGGAAAGAGTTTGAGTTTGGCATCAAAGAGTAGGACTTTTTGACCAGGGTGGAAAGATTTTCACACAATGTGCCTGTCATGGAAGGCTTTGACCCGCTCTTTGTAGATACACGAGTTCTCGTACGCGTCATTGCGTAGTTCCTCGATCTCGCTCATTTGCAACCGACGGTGTATTCCAACCTTCATCAGATCTAGATTGCACTTCCGTACTGCCCAATAGACCTTATGCTCCATCTCTACGAGAAGGTGATGCACCTTTCTGTACACTAATCTGAAGGGAAACATACCTAATTGGGTCTTGTGGGTAGTCCTATACGCCCACAAAGCTTCCGGAAGGCAAGTAGACCAATCCTTCCTATCAGGCCAAACAGTGACCTGAAGGATCTTCTTGATTTCTTGATTTGATAGTTCTACCAGTCCATTAGTCTGGGGGTGATAAGGAGTCGAGATACGATACAATACCCCGTACTTTTTCATTAGGGACTAGAAGTGCACATTGTTCAAATGAGACCCGCCATCGCTGATGATAGCCTTAGGAACCCCAAATTTGGAAAAGATGTTCTCCTGGATGAAACGGAGAACAACTTTATGATTGCTAGTTCTCATGGGGACAGCTTCAATCCATTTAGAGACGTAATCAACAACAAGCAAGATGTATTCGAAACTGTTAGATCCAAGAAAGGGTCCCATGAAATCAATTCCCCATATGTCAAAGATTTCACACATAATTATCAGGTTCAAGGGCATCATATCACGCAAGCCCATGTTGCCGAGGGTTTGATAACAAGTGCATGCCCTACAATACGTTCATGCATCTTTGAACATCGTGGGCCAGAAGAACCCACACTAGAGAATTTTCGTTGCAGTTTTACGCCCAGAGAAATGGCCACCGTAGGCCTGGTCGTGATAGAATGAGATCACGTCATTGACTTTGTCGTCAGGAATGCATCTAGGAATCACCTGATCATTGCCAATATGGAAGAGATACGGTTCCTCCCAAATATAGTACTTGGCCTCGGAAATCAACTTGTCTCACCTGGAAGTCACCCAATCTGGGAAAACTTTCCCCGTAACCAAGTAGTTCACTATATCAACAAACCAGGGGAGACCGTGAGTGGCTAATAAATGCTCATCCGGAAAATGCTCCATGATTGGACCGGACGGGTCAATGACAAAAGAAGGAAGACGGGACAAATGGTCAGCTACCACGTTCTGTTTTCCCGCCTTGTCACGAATCTCGAGATCAAATTCTTGCAATAGCAAGATCCAACGAATTAATCCAGGTTTCGCATCCTCTTCGCAAGTAAGTGCCTCACAGTAGTGTGATCTGAGTAAATGATGACACGGGAACCTAGAAGATAAGATCTGAATTTCTCCAGGCCAAATACTATTGCCAACAGCTCTTTCTCAGTAACCGTGTAGTTATGCTGAGCCTCGTCCAGCGTCTTGCTGGCATAGTAGATGACCACGGGTTTCCCAGCAACTTTATGCCCAAGCACCGCCCCCACTGCATAGTCAGATGCATCGCACATGATCTCAAAGGGTAGAGACCAGTCAGGGGATTGTAGGATCGGTGCTTGAGTAACTCAATCACGTAGGCTCTCAAATGTGCGAGTGCACTCATCAGTGATCTCGAAAGGGACATCCTTTAAGAGAAGATTAGTCAGGGGGTGTGTGATTTTCGAGAAATCGAGAATGAAACGATGGTAAAAATTGACGTGTCCTAGAAAAGAGCAGATGTCCTTGACCAAGCTAGTCATGGGTAGTTTAGAAATCAAATTAACCTTGGCTCGATCAACCTGGATGCTGTTCTCAAAAACAAGGTGACCCAAGACAATTCCCTCAGGAACCATGAAATGGCTCTTTTCCTAGGAAAGAACCAAATTCACGTCGATGCAATGCCTGAGTATTTGGACCAAGTGTAGGAGGCAATTATCAAAAAATTCTCCAAATACCGAGAAGTCATCCATGAAGACTTCAAGGTATTCACCTACCATATCTAAGAATATGGCAAGCATGCACCGTTGAAAAGTAGCTGGTGCATTGCAGAGGCCGAAAGGCATCCTACGGAACGCATATGTTCTGTAGGGGCAAGTGAAGGTGGTCTTCTATTGGTCCTCAGGATGAATTGCCACCTGATTATAACCGGAGTACTCATCCAAAAAGTAAAAGAATTGATTTCCCGCTAGTTTCTCAAGTATCTGATCAATGAACAGTAGTGGGAAATGATCCTTCTTTGTGGAGGTATTCAGTCTTCTGTAATCAATGTTGACCCTCCACGAGTTCGCTATACAGGTTGATATGGTTTCTTCGGTTTCAGTCGTGATCACAGTGAGTCCTGCCTTCTTAGTCACAACCTGGATTGGACTCACCCACCAACTGTCGGAGATCAGGTAGATGATCCCTGCATCTAACCACTTAATGATCTCCTTCTTTACAACCTCCGTAGATAAGGATTCAGACGTCGCTGCATTTCACGGGATGGTCATGCGCCCTCTTCAATATAAATGCAGTGTGTGCAATATGGACTAATGCCAGTCAGATCATCGAGAGTCCAACCAATGGCTCTCCAATACTGCTGGTGGATAGAAATCAGACGTGTTTCCTGATTAGAGGTGAGGCGGGAATTGATAATCATAGGAAATGTCTGATCGGAACCCAAAAAGATATATTTCAAATGATCGGAAAGAGGTTTCAATTCCATAACGGGATTATCAGCAACAGTAGGCGGTTCGGGATGGGCCTCAGAAGAAAAGGTAGGAGTTGCGGATGGGTCTAGATCGGTGCTAGGCTCCTCTATTTGCGAGGTATGATCTGGTTGGGGCTAAGGATCAGGGATAATCAGGTTATCCTCGAGAAACGTGTCCTCAACCACAGAACTAATGTCACATACTTGTTCTACTACCCTGTAGTTAATTCCTTTCTAGGCCTTAAATATATCAATTTTTAGCATCTTGTTCCCGAATTTCAATTCAATCTAGCCCTCTTCGCAATTAATGTTCGCCCTAGCTGTTGCTAAGAATGGTCTACCTAGTATAATCGATTATTTTTCAGATTCTCGGGAGTCCCCATATCCAACACAATGAAGTCCACAGGAAAGTAGAAATCGCGGATTCAAACTAGAACATCCTCGAGAACTCCTCTAGGTGACTTGATCAATCGGTCAGCTAACTGTAAAGTCACCTCAGTCAGTTTTATCTTAGTCTCCTTGAAATGATCTAGTAGGGACGTAGGGATCAAATTGATGGAAGCTCCTAAGTCTAAAAGGGCTCTATCAAACTCTAAATCACCGATCTTGCATGAAATCAAAGGGGTACCAGGGTCTTTTTCCTTAGGCGGGAGTTTGCTCAAGATGGTGGAGCTGGCTTGCTCCGACAGTACGATTGGATTCTCGCCTTTGGTTCGCTGCTTACACTTCAGTGTACACATGTCTTTCCAGAATCACGCGTAAGCTGGTACGTGGCAAATTGCATCCATCAATGGGATGTTTATTTGGATCTGCTCAAAGAACTTGACTAGGTCCTCCTCGAGAGCCACGGTTTTGGGTTTCCTCTTTCCTTTGGTCAAGGTCTCTGGAAATGGAACCTCTATAGGTTCCTCTAGAATTGGTCTAGGTTCTTGATCTAGGATAGGGGTATCTTGGATAACCAACCTAGGGTTTTAGTGCGAACTACCAGGCTGAGAGGCTCGAATAAGGTAGGTCCTGAGTTGTTTTGCCACTACGGGTGGTAATAGAATTCAGTCCTGCCTGGTTCTGGGTTGGGGTAGGCAAAAGAGGTGGTTGCTACTAATAACCCATGTATGATGTCGAAGCCTCCATCCCGTCAGGTGATGGAGCAGAGGGGGCTTGATAGGCGTAGTGAGCCTGGCCCTGAGTCAGGTTCATAACGCGCCTCTGGTTCGACACAATATTTGGATTGGGTAGAGGTTGCAAAAGGAGTGCACCAAGTTGGCGAGGATTTGCCATCTGGGCGAGTTGATTGCAAGCCTCTATGATCTCGTCATTGTCCTGTTTTTGCATAGCCGCATTCGTCTTCTGAATGTCAGCCAGAATCTGAAGGATAAGGGTCATTTAATCTTCTCGTGTTGGCCCAGTTTGATAATTTTGGTTGGGCCTAGGCTGAGGTGATTGATATGGATGAGAATCTTGTGGTCGGGGCTAATATTGAGGTCTCTGATTTTGATTGTTCCCCGACCACGTGAAGTTAGGATGATTACGCCATCCAGGATTATAGGTGTTTGATAGAGGATCATTCTGGATGGCGTTGAGGTCGTCGCAGGTCTGACGAACCTCAGAGAAATCAGAAGACAAGGGTTTAGAGTTCCCCCAACTAGAGTAGGCAGATCCGGAGTTTCCACCAAACCCTAGATCAGACAGGGGTGGATATGGATCCATCCCCTAAGAAGATCGGTGGTAGATGTTATGCACAGCCTCCCTCCCAGAGGGTGATTGCGCAAACACATTTTGTGCAGAAGTGGCTCACTGCAGATGTTGAGTCAGTTTGTCCACCTTCATTTCGATGATTGAGACCTTGCCCAGGCAACTGGCCATTAATTCCAGATCGACGGATGATGACAGGCCCTATGTCTTATGTGCTTCCCGTGTATTCGTCAATGCACAAGTAGTCTTCCAGTTGAACATGCCCATGGATTCATTATTGATGGAGGTCTCGCACATATTCTCAAGAATCTCCCACACGGTGTCTTCGTGTTGACCCATGATGTTTCCTCCATAGGTCGCATTGACGAACAATCTGATGTCCTCACGGAGTCCCTGGTAAAAAGACTGGACTTGTTCCCATTTAGGAACCCCGTGATGGGGGCACTTTCTCATGAGATCTAGAAAGCGATCCCATGCCTCATAAAGCGGTTCTCCTACATTTTGCGTGAAATGCATGATCTAGTGCCTCAAAGCATTGGTCCGACCAACGGGAAAGAACATTTTTAGAAACTCTGATTGCAGTTCAGCCCATGTATTAATCGGATGAGTTAGGGTTTGGTATCAGTGAGCAGCCTTGTCCATCAAAGAGAAGGAGAACATCTTCATGAGCAAGATATCCCGATTTTGAGCTCCCGATGGTCTAGGCCAGATGCTTGAGTTGCTTGATATGCTGGAAGGGATCTTCAGAATTAAACCCATGAAATTTAGGAATAGCATGAATCATGTTGGGCTTGAGTTCAGTATTAAGACCTCCAGCCAGGATTTGGACTCGGGGTTCGATCACCACTACAGCGGGATTGTAATGATCTCGCATCATAGGACGCTGCGGTGGATTCATAAAAGCCTGGAATAGATCGTTGAGGCATTGAAGCTGATTCTGGAGATTATTTTCTTCTTCTGCTGGGTGCTCCATGATTATAAATGAACGAGATCTAGGCTCAGATGAATCAGAAGAGATATCGATCTGGTCGGGTTGTTGCACAAATAAGGAGGTTAAGGCTTAGCCTCGATGAGAGTGAATAGCTAATGGAGTTCTCAAGGGTGGTCTTAAGGACCTCCTCCCAAACATGCACCGATGGAGAAAATGAGGGATAAAAGGTGTGATGGACCCAATCAAGACACCCAAATATCTTTGGATGATAGAGGTTCGGGGCGGATGATACCCCTAGATCAGAAAGTCGTCTACCTGAGAATTACCTGGGCAGCCAGGAAGGGAGAGTCCCGCGAAGACCCCTACACGGTAGAGTGCCCCCACGGGTTACAGGGTTTCCCCTACCCAAACTTCCTTGTCACTGTGGGTCCAGGTAGACCAGAATGGATAACTTGACCTCTGAAGTCTACCAATTTTAAGTTTAGAGCATGGGTTGATTTCACTTCAACTTTAAGATGTTTTTGTGAGTGGTGACCTAATTTGAAGATTGGTTGACCCCGCAAGGTGGGTCAACTTCACCTGATTTGTCCTTGATTTTAGGTCCTGCTTTTAGGATTTAAGTGAGATTTAGAGCTTGATTCTTAGGGTTTGCTTGTTTAGGTAAGTTCAACCAAGGCTTAGGACACACACAATTTGGGAAGATTGAATCTTTTTTAAGCAAGTGTGTCTCTAAAACCCTAGAATGGAAACCCTAATTTGCTTTAATTGGTCCAATTAATTAATTCCAAAACTGGCACCTAGGGCTTAATCAAGGTGATAGCCCTAGGTGTCTTAAATCCCTAAATAGGTGCAGAAATCAGGTTCAGGATGTTTCTAGGAATGAACCAAATCAGGCAACTTGTGATAATTAATCTAAAAATAAAATGCAAGTTGGTCCTAATCGATTTCTTTCCTCTTTTAGCTTTTCAGAATCAAGGGCTCAACGAAAATGGATTCGCAATTTACCTACCCCTGGAGTGGCTGTTGTGTGGTTGATCATGCTCCTCAGCTAAATCTCTGCACAAATCACAATCAAAAGAGATAAATCAAGTTAGTATCATGTCAGGAATCGTAATCAAGAGATCAAATTACGAGTTGTTCCTCGCAACGGCGCCAAAATATTATTCGCTCTAAATCAAGGTTTTAAAAATGATATGTCGCAATATAGCCGATAAAGCACGAAAACAAATAGAATTTATGCTAAAATGGAAATCCGAGGTTGAACGTAGAGAGCAAGTGGCAAATCAATCTCAAGATCAAAATTCTAAGTAAAAGATATAAGCAATTGCAACCAAAACTTATTAAAAAATGATATATCAATAATGCAAGTACTAATGTGCAAAAATGATGGGTTAAAATAATGATTTGAATTACTAATTAACTCTTTTAATGTTAAGCTTCAAATATATCAAATATATCAGCAGTGATTATCAACCAATATTCCACATCAACCAAGTTAAATGATCCAACAATAGCTTCATAACCAGCAGAACATAGCTCCACAGAAGAGGCAAAGGCCTCTCTTCTCCTTCAAGCCTCAGTGAGAGGCATAAGCACAACACAGAGGCACGAAAACCTCTCAGAGACTAAGTATTGAGAGTAGAGGCGCAAAGGGCAAACCCCCCCTCTCTCTCTTTCTTCTTTTCTCTCTCAGAAACCCGAACAGATCCAGGTAATCGGACCCACGCCCAGACCCGCATGGCGCGAGCACAAGCGTGGGCACGTGTGTGGAGCGTGCGAGAAGGACCTCACCCCGGTGCTCTCGGAGGCAACCAACGAAGATCACAAAATCAACTTATCCCTTGCGTAGGCATCAGCAATCCACGAGGTGGGACTATCCCACCTGCTTCTATTCTTCGCGTAGTAGCAGGTGCTTCTTCATCAAATTAGGGCAGTGGCTAAGATCGGTGTCCCCAATTGAAGGCCTGGGACTATTCCTAGAGGTCACCCGCTGCATCTGGAGTTGTCAGCAAGGATGAACATGACCTGATGGCTGCTAATGAAGCTGGAGATGGAGGTTGTAGCGACGAAGCTCCAGCGTGCACCTGAAAACCAAAGTACGGTCTTTCAACCTTGTCAAAATAGGTCAGGGGAATCGCCAGATGATGGTGAAGGTGCTGGTGGTGGTTATGTGTCGTGCGAGCGTATGTACATGCGTAGTGAGGTCGAAGAAGGTGCGTGGAGGTGGGTGTGCTCGACAGGGGTGTAAAGCAATTAATAGCCCTAATAAAGTTAGGGCTTTTGACCATGTGGTTGCGACGAAGCTAATGGAGGTGGTAGCGGCGAGGTTCATGCAGTGGAATAGTGGGAAGGTGTCGCCGGAGCTTCACTGGAGCGGATGAAGATGAGGGCATCGGGGTGTGTTGCATGGCTAATTAGGAGTGTGAGTAAGGGAAAGGTGATGTAGGGAAGTAGAGGAGAAGGTAGAGGGTCTTAGGGGTGAGGAAGAGGGATGGAGAGCACCGGTTGTGGCTTGACTGGAGCCGAAGAAGGAGAAGAGGATGGCGAGGCGATGACGAGGACAGAGACAAGGTAGTCGGTCACACTTTGGCTGGTAATGATAGTGAGGAAGAGGGGAAGCTGGTCAGCCATCCAATTTGATGGTTGGACGGTCGGAAGAGGAGAGCGGAGGTGGGTCGCCGAAGCTAAGTTTGAAGGTGGCCGGAGAAGGGAGAGAGAAGGTTTTCTCTGACCAAAACTCGCTAAAGAGGATGGTTTGTCCTCAAGGGGTTTTTTATAGGCCTCAAAAGGGCATTCCAAGCTTGGAAGCTCGGAGATTGCATGCTTGTGGGATACCCACATATTCCATGCGTTCGCATGGAAGATTGGGAAGGAAATAGGAATCAAGACCGGGTTCAATTGGAAGAGAATTCCTCAAGGAATCTCCTATTCAAATTTGAGATTGATTGATTGAGAATCGAGCGAGAAATCCTCGTCAGAACTCAACATGTTCACACCAATGGCAGTAGGGACCTAAATGTGAAGATGATGAAAAAATTATGGACCTATTTGTAAATAATTCAAAAACTTAAGGCCATTATGTGATAAAAAGAGTCTATCTGGATTAGAATGCAAACTAGGTCAAGGTAATCTTTGATTAGGCCCAAATTTTGATATAAACCTAATTTGGACCCAAGGAATCTGATGGTGAAGTTGGATTTAGATTTTGACCAAGTTTGATTGGGTAACTTGCATAGAAACTCAAATTAGGGCAATTGTCTGTCTGAGACTCTATTTTAGGTCAACATGGGTTTCAATGGTCAAATTAAAGATACCAAACCTTATAGAATATTTTTCTATAATTTATAGAAGGTTTAAGTGAATTTTGTCCTGACCAGAACCTTAGTGAATTAAGCGGATCTGTTTTTAGGATTTCAGATATCATTTAAATCACGTAACACGTGAAAACCCATTTCTTTCTGCATGGACTCACTTGTTAGATATTAATGACAATTTGACCTTCAATTCACCCTTAGAAAAACCCATGGTTATTCTGTAGTTGTGATAAAATGGTAAAATTACATAAATAACTATGTTTTCATCTTTTCTTCTCAAAATAGAATATTAAGCACTTAGGACCCTCTACTAGTTATGTAGGAGCTTTTATCAACTTTATTAAACCAAATTGAGCTAGTAATAACTCATGATGGTGTTCCCATCACTAGACCCTTGGTCAGACGTCCAAAAAGACATTTGACATGTATACAATAGAACCCTGTTTAGATCTTGTCATTTCTAGGAACCAAACCCACACTTATTAAACGTCCAATAATTTTTCAAGATGTCTAAAAATCATTTCCAGACATTTGATACTTGTTGTCAAGATCCCTATTTGAATCCAATCAATTCCAGGAAATAAACTCTACAGAATAGGCATCCAGACTTTACATCAGTCATTTGACCAAATGTCTGACCTATTTTTCAGACATTTGTTATGCTGCCAAACTTAATTATGACCCTTATTTCAGCCTGATTTTTCTTGAAATTTATCCCAACGACTAGGAGCTTTCTCCTAAGTCTTCTTGAAGGTTCCTAAGGCCTCTATAAATAGAAGAGGACCTCTCATTTGTTCAAAAAAGCTTGGGATAATTCTTTCCACCATTCTATACAATTAGCAAGAGATCAAGAAGAGAAACTCCATTGCTCTCCAAGCTTCACACTCCATATCTAAGAGGACCGACCCACTATGCATTCACGACATTCTACTTCTGCAAGTAAGGAAGTTCCTTTGCCTCACTACAACATAAACGACTTTTGTAATCAGTTCAAAACTGATGGCAAATCCATTATAACCGATGGTAAAAAGCGACGCCATTAATACCATTGCTATTTAGATTTGCCGTTGGTTACAAGGATAATCTGACGTGGAAATAATGTATGACCATCGGACGAATTAAAGCTTTCGACGTCGTTTCATTATCGACGATAATTATTTTTATCGTTGGTTATCTAAAATCGATGATATATGTAAGTCACTTCTTCGTGCATTTATGCACCCTTTTTGTCTTTACCCCATCGTTTAAGCCAGTTCACTGTCGCTTATCTAACCGATGGTAAAAATATTATTATCGTCGCTTATATTTATTATTGATAGCATAAACCTACCTTTTGATTTACCTTTCTACGTTTTTTGCCATCGCTTATTTAAATAAGCGACAACAAAAAATTTATTACCGTTGCTTATATGCCATCGCATATTTAAGTGAGCGACGACATATATATGATGGTAAAAATATTTTTGCCATCGCCTATTTGAATAAGCGACAGCAAATGTATGGGTATCTTTTTTTTATTACCGACGAATGGAAACTACCTACTAAATGTCCTTAAAAGTCATGCTTTTATAGAAAAACAGGTAATGCAAATGAACAGAAATTTATGTTTCATTAATATAAAATGTAGTACATTAAAAGTTTGAAAAGGAAATATTTACATAAGAAAAGAAAATGGATAAAAATCAAAATGCAACTGCCCCAATCCCACCTCCACCACCCATGAAGTCGTCGTCATTTCTTCTGTAGCTGCTAGGATTCATAGAAGATGGATGCTCTGAATGACCCTTATTCTGAATAAGGGTTATAAGCTGCTGAAGCTTATTATCCATCGCATTCATCTTGTTCTTTATCTCTACCTCTCTCTTCTCCCTCTTTGCCTCTCTCTTCTCCCTCTCCTCATCTCATCTCTGTAGTGTGTCAATCTTTTGATGCAACTAATCGACAACAGTAGATGAGACGACACCTTTCCTCCCAAACCAGGTCGATAACGAGTATGCCCTCCCCGCACTATGAACAAAACCACCGTGGTCCAATGGCATCACTCTCCTAAATGCCTCCTCTGGATCCAAAGGCTGCTGGACGTTGTCGGAGGTCTCGTCAGCAAGGGGATGTACTAATTGTACCATTTTATCCTAAATGTATTAAAAAATATTATTATAATATATATATACAAAGTTATAAATTTTTTAAGTTTAGAAAGCTTACATGTTTCTCTTGGTATGACTCATGAATCCACTTATGAGCACCCTCAGCTGCTCGCTTACTGTGGGTGACCTCGTAGATTTCCATCCTCGTCATTTCCATCCCATCATGTGCAGTAGACTGAAAAAATAAAACGATACAACTAAGTTCAAATAAATTAAAAATTAAGTAATATTTAATTGAAAAGTAATTTCAATACTTACATAATGGCTCCTGACTATCTCGATGCTCTTTCGACCCAAACAATGGGTTTGTGGTGGAGCTGTAGCCCTATTGGCTTTATTTCTTTTTACTTCCTCCTGTAGACATACATAATAATATTTTTTATGAATTTAAAATATATGAAATTAATAGAATAATTTCTAATCGTTTACTAACCTCCGTCTTCGGATTCAGCCAATGCTCGCATGCCTTCTTCCAATCGTCAGGCATGATATCAGGAGGAGCTTCACCCATTGCCTCTTCGAGTGAACTCTTGTTTGAGAACCACTAAATACCAAATATAAATTATTAGAAATAATATAAGAAATTATGTATATAATAAAAATGAAAATGTTTAAAACTTCTTACGTTCCTCTTGGTCTCCGTCCTCCAATCCCTGTGGATTTTAGCGGTGTGTTTAAGGATATATCGAGAGGCATTGGGGTCGTCACCCCAATCGTAACTTTGCTACATTAATTTTAAAAATATATATGTCAATGTTATTTTAAAATAAATTTAAGATAAAATTATAAAGGGAATAACTTTTGTAAATAAAATTACCTTCAATTGACGAATGAACTGCCTCTTCAGTTCTGTAGGCACCTTCCTCCAGTCGAAGTAGGAAATAGGTACAATGGACTTAACAATTGTACCCACTCGACTGATAAAGCCTGAGTAATCCTCCACCTCCCCTATGGATCGAAGCCTAATTGTTAATCTCATGCCGTCAGGGATAAGCTGGAGGTCTAGATTTTTTGTCTTCCCCCGTCCTCTTCTTAATCTACCTACGTAAACATTAATCATATTCATTATATATTTATGAAGAAATGTAATTTACTTCTTAAAGGGATATGATTTCTTACCCAAACCTACGTCTGCCAGTGAGTGGTCTACATGAACTTGGGACGTACTCCCCACCCTCTCATCCTGCGTCTCCTCGCCCTCCTCCTCCCCCTCAACATCATCTAATCCTCCATAATTTGGATCATCCTCTACTCGATCTAGGAAGGTATGAGCAATCTCTTTCCCCTTTCCCTTCCCCCCTACCTATAGTAAACATGCCGTCGCCCCAGGTCGTACGAAACGTGACTGGGGGGGTGGTTGAACTTGCCTTGAGGGGGGTGGCTGAGCCTGCTGTGGGGGGGGGGGGGGGGGTGGCGTAGAGGGCTGTGTCTCAGGAAGACCCTTTCTTTTGGGGTTTTTCTTAAACAACTTAATCTATAACAAGTAAAAAATACAATAATTAATATAATTAAAAATCATTAATATATAAATCATTAATGAAAAAAGTTTGCTAAACATAAAAAAATTCATCTAAATAGAAATGAAACAAAGTAAAGAAATTGTTACTAACCTTAAACGTTAACATCTATTGCAAATAAATAACCTTCTTCTATTAATTCTTGGTATGCTTTAGACTATTCGTCAAAATGGTTGCGTAGTACTGTTCTTATGGGTATAACCCATCCCCTTTGGCAATTATCAGGAACATAAAAAACTTATGCCGCTTGACATGCCAATGTAAATGATTCATCAGACTAAAGAATTTGATGAATGGTCATGTTTGAATGGTCAACCCAACAGTATCTCACCCATTTCTTGTAATCTCTCCATTATAACCTGACCCGACAACCTGATAGAATCTATACTAAGTTTATGTTTTGGATTTTTCTTTGAATATAGACACATCCTGCCATCAAATTTACTCCTGAACTGTGACGTTCTCCATCTATGTTCAATAGGCAGAAATCTGCAATGTCCTGAGTAATAAAAATTCTTACTTTCCCGGTAGTTGTAGGTGATGAGTGTCTTCCATATAGATTGGGCAAGCAAGCTTTCCTTTAGTGCTCCAACCTAACAAATTTGCATATGTCGGGAAGTCGTTTATGGTTCACAATAATGCTGCATGCATATTGTAAAATTCTTTCTTTTCTGCAGCATACGTCTTCAAGCTAGTGAACCACAACTATTTCAGTTCATCGATTAATGGCTGAAGATAAACATCTATTGCATTGTTTAGTTGTTTTGGACCGGGGATTAATAGGGTCAGCATCATGAATGACGATCTCATACACAACTGTAACGAACGCGTGCCCCAGACGCCTTTTAAGACGTCTGGGAGGTGGCCCAGACGTCTGACCAGACGTCTGGGATCACATCCAGACGTCTGACAAGACGTCCGGGATCGTTTACAGACGTCTGGAGAACAGTTATGTTCGCACGGGAGATTCGTCTGCGCGCCTGTGCGCGCAGACCTGCGATTCCTCTCTCTCTCTCTGCGGCTGCAGGCGCGCTGCGACCACCTTCTCTCTCCTCCTCGCACGGCCTTAAAAGGGCGCGCCTCCCCTCCCGTCTCCACCGTCTCCTCCTTCTTCTCCTTCCTGTGCGCGAGAGCGAGCGGACGCGAGGGCGGCAGCGGCAGCCGCAGTGAGCGCGGAGGAGGTGCGGCGTGCGAGGGCGGGGCTCTGCCGTGAGGGCGAGCTCGCCGGAGCGGCTTGGCCGGCCGGCGGAGGGCGCAGGGGGCGCGGAGCGACGCGGAGAGGGACCTGCTGCGGGCTGAGCAGCAGACGTGCGAGGTGCGAGGCGGGCGGCGTCACGAGCGGAGGCCGAGCAGGGTTCTGATTCTGGAAAAATTTCCAGAATCAGACGTCTGGGTTGATATCCAGACGGCAAGGTCGACGTCTGTAAGATCATATAGACGTTTGAAAGGTGAGTTTCCGCTTTCTTCTTCCTTCTTGTCGACTGACCGTACTGAGGGAGGGGGGGTTGGCTGTGCGCAGGTTCGATGATTCGTCATCCTTTGCGAATCAGATGTCTGGAAGTTGTACCAGACGGCGGGAGTGACCTACAGACGTCCGTGTGGACCATAGGACGTCTGGGGTATAGAACAAACGTCCCCGCAGACTTCTGGATGTCCGGGGAACCAAGCTGAACAGGTAATTCTCTGATCCACCGTTTAAGACGTCTGGAAGGAGTTCCAGACGTCTGATTTTGCACAGTATCGTCTTTTTCGACCCGTTTAGGGCCCGTTTGGGCTCCGTTTTCCGCGATTCGAGTTGCGTTCTTTTCAGAATTAATTCCTCTACTCGTCTACAGTAGCTATACACTGTTTTGAGACACTCCTTGTGTTTGATCCTTGTGATAGGACCTCGTTCGGTTGCAGTCTTGAGAGTCGCGGAGGCGCGCGGGATTCCCGATCACGCCCCCATTACTCCCGTTGTACCTGGTAGAGTGGCTTAAGTTATTAATAAAATCTGTTAAAGTATGGAACCATAACTAGAACCTAGGGCATTGCATGAATCCTAGGAATGAGAAATATATGGAATGATAGCTCCTAGGTGTTGCATGAATCCTAGGGCCGGAAAACTAGATTGTATGATAGATCCTAGGATATGGCATGAATCCTAGGATGGAAAAACTAGTGGAATGTATATACTGCAGTCTTGGAAAAATGGAAAGGAATATAAAGCTGCCTGTAATTTGAATTGACAGCTGCCTGTTATGAATAAAGAAACATGTTTGAGATCATGGATTTTGAGAACGTGAATCTGGAAAGTGAAACATATGATGTTCTGAGATAAAGAGCTGGAACCCTACGGGGAATTAGGAGTGGAACTCCTGGAAAGAAAAAGGGAATGGAACTGAGATGTAGTTGTATTGTCTCTTGGGTACGCAGTACCAAGGGAAGTACCTGTACCTGTTTAGTGCAGAGTGGGGCCAGCCGCCCCAGGGACCCGGGGTTAGGATTGGCCGCTCTGTACCGACTTGTTGGCCCTCGTGTACGTAGTACCGAGGAGAGCTAGTAGTGTTAGGAGAGTACTAGCTACCCCACGGGCCCCGGGGTTCTGCTAGCCTCCTTCACCGACTTGTTAGGCCCACTAGGGCAAACCAGGGTAGTCAGGCGAGGGTGCGCGGACTGTGGAGGGGCAAGGCCCCGGTTTGGTTACTGTGGAGGGGTTGGACCCCTGTTACTGAGAGGGCTCTGCCCTGGTTCCGTGCTGTGCTTTGGGCGCACCCGTTAACGGAAACGACTGACCGCGTGCCAGTGCGGGCTAGCTACCTGTGCGTTTATCGCGCGTGCCGTAGTCACCGTTACGTCTGTCAGTGACCTTGGGGTGGTTGACTGAGGGTAGGATCACCACGGGGGACTCTCCCGGCCAGGAGAGCACCATGTGCTACTTCTACTTTTGGAAAAGACTGCAATCAAGATCGTTCCCACGAGGACATTCAAGATCAAGTAAAGGATCTGAGAAATAAATGAAATAGTGAGAAAAATTGAAAGATGTGAATAAAGGAAGTAATAGAACATAACAGCTACTGTACACTCTACTGTT
This sequence comes from Thalassia testudinum, assembly GCA_037157565.1. Lineage (NCBI taxonomy): Eukaryota > Viridiplantae > Streptophyta > Magnoliopsida > Alismatales > Hydrocharitaceae > Thalassia > Thalassia testudinum. The sequence goes on along the minus strand of JAZHRO010000035.1, from coordinate 50,826,679 downwards.
GCCTTTAGCTAGTTTGCCACTCTACTCAGCGTTTTGCTGACGTGTTACACTCGTTACCTTTTTCAGGACCAGGTGTTGAGCAGCCAAGGTCGGCGGCTGCAGAGGACGCTGGGCCGAGTAGGGTCCAGTAGAGTTACCACAGCCTTTTGTACCCCTTTTGTTTCTGTTCTAGTGAGTAGTTTTTGTTTCCGCTGTACTTTCTTTACCTGCAGTTCTTGTTATATGATAAATGTTGTTTTACTGTTGTGGTGGTACCTACTGTAGTAGTTTCTTTCCTTACTGCTGAACTTTCTTACTGTTAGTTATATTCATGCTGAATGTGGTTTATTTTACTGTCTTTTGGTTACTTCCTCGTTGGACGACTAGGTCTTGGGATTAGTCGAGTCGGTCCGGTTCTCGTGTCTCGTAGGGACTCAGGAACCGGGTCGTTACAACAACCAAGAAGGTAAGTTATAAGTGACCACTACCACTGGCCATATAGAGTACAACAGGTACATACTCTTAAATGGATTGAATCCATCGCTTGCAAGACCCAACCGCACGTTCCTTGCTTTTGAAGCGAATGAATTGTTTCTTTCGTCAAATCTCTTCCACTCCTCTGAATTTGTAGGATGACGTATTCTTCCATCTTAAGATTTACAATCCTGATGCCATGCCATCCATCGTGCTGTTTTAGTTGATATAAAAGGCATTGAAGCCTAGGTGTCAGTGGGAAGTAATGAAGAACCTTCTAAGGTTATTTTCTCTTGCTTTCATTTTGACCTTCCTTATATCCCTGAAGTCCACATTCGGGACATTTACTCAAGTTTGAGAATTCATTTCTGAAAAGAATGAAGTCATTCGGACATGCATCGATCTTCTGATAGTCCAAACAAAGCTTACGAATCTATTTCCTTACCTCATACCATAAAGTCAGAAAACTATTAGGGTAATTCAACAATTCAGCAATAAACTGAAGTATTTCTGACATTAATTTAGCACTATTCATAACCTTTAGTTGAAACATCTTCAACAAAAATGACAACTCAGACATTTTCATAACACCGGGAGCAATAGGATCCTTAGTCGTCTTAACAGCATCATAGAACCGATCACAACTGAACGAATCTTCCTCATATGTATTTATATCCTCTCCTGCTTTCATCTTGTTCAACATGTCTTGTATTTCTTCACCTCCGCTATCACTAATTTCCTCGTTGATCTCTTTGTCAACAGTGTTCTCATTGTTTATGACTTTCTCAGTCAACTCCTCTCGATGAGCTACCCAAGTAGTGTAATGTTGCCACCACCCATTATAAATGCAGTGCTCGAGCATAGTATTACGATCATGCAATGAACCATTCAAACATCTTCTACATGGGTAGAAGATATTCTCAAATTGGCCTCCTCGCCTGAATATCTTCCTATCGTCATCAAAGGCCCAATCTAGGAATGAAATTACTCCATCCTTATATCTAATGTAATCTGAACCCTGCAATCCAATCCAAGATTTATCCATTGTAACCTAAAATTTAATGTAAACAAATCACTTATTAGGAAAGGAAAGGACCAAATGATGTGTATATTGATTAAGATTTTCACTTTATAGCCCATCCTCAAAGATTTAATCATAACTTAGGTTTTCTCGTTACATATAACCTTATTGTTGTGAAATTTCGACAGCATCTCCCCGCACTTCTCCAGTATACCCCCCGATACTAACCTTAGTTAGATTTCCTTTAACACATAATTAAGGGCACCGCAGAAAACTAGATAAGATTAGTTGGTATACCAGAGAAGAGCAGGAAGAAGCAACCGAAATTTCACGGCAGAAGGTTACATGTAACGAGCAAAACTAAGTTGTGGTCAAATCTTTAAGGACCTTCTTTAGTTCAGTACTTCACCGAACTAAAGTCGATCGAGTCTTATGGCATGCTACAAAGACAACACATCATGCATGTAAGTAAGGTATACATACTGGTATGCTGCCGCTTTGTTCGTCTTTATAGTTATTATAGTCGTTGTGGTATATAACAAAAGGGTTACCAGTCTAATACAATTTATTACTCGGAATGAAGAGTTTCCCGAGGTAGAACTCAGGGAGCAAACTATAATTCTAGAAGCATATAAATTCACAATATATAAGGTTTTACAAAAAAATTAAGAGAGAGAGAGAGAGAAAAGAAGGGGTGATTGGCTTCTTCTCTTTCTTCAGCCGGCTCTCTTCTTTCTTCTTCTTTCTTCTTTTCTTCTTCTCTGCTTCTATGGTTCCTCTTTCTCTTTTCTTCTCTCTGATTTTCTTTTTTTTTCTTTTGGGTCTTCTTCTTTCTTTGCATTTTCTTTCTTCTTCTTCTCCGCGTCTTCTTTCTTCTTCTTCAGCCTACTTTCTTTTCTGCTTCTTCTTCTTCTTTCTTTGCATCTTCTTTCTTCTTCTTCTTCTCTGCGTCTTCTTTCTTCTTCTTCAGCCTGCCTTCTTTTCTACTTTGGCTACTGACCCTCCGATGTCTGATTCAATGCTCAAACGGCTTAACTAATCGGCTTTGCCTTCTCCTTCTTTCCTTCGTTCCTTCCTTTCTTCTTCTGCAAGGCTAAGTCCCAGCCGCCGCTCCTCTTCTCCTTCCTTCCTTCCTATGTGCACACACACACATTAGAGCAAAACCTACCCTACCCCTTCCACGCGTCCCTCTCTCTGGATCTCCCTTTGGAAAGCTCTCCTAGAGCCGGGTAATCGGGTTGGGTCGCGCGCCCGAGTCCAGGCACACCGGTGTGGGTAGTGTGCGAGGAGTGCACAGGAGTGTCAGTCGAATCATGCCTGATCCGTGTGGTGAGCTCACGAACGAGGGCGGTGATAGGTGAGGGACCTCACCCCGTGTGTATTGGAGGCAATCAGCTCATATCACAAAAACAATTTAAGTGTGGGCGTGAGGCCACACACTTATGAGGTGGGACTAAAGTCCCACCTCCGATCTCGGGCGCTCGCAGGAGAAGGCTTCACGTGATTGGGGCAGCAGCGAAGACTCGCGACCCCAATTGAGAACCTGGGCGTCTCTGCGGAAGTGCCCCGCGCTGCCTGGGGCCTGCGCCTGGGACCGAAGAAGGCTGGAGCTGCCTGCGAAGCAGCTCCTACTGCTCATCAATGGCGGCAAGGAGGGTGAACCCTGCAATCACGAAGACGGCCTCACGGCCACGTCAGACAACGCAGGGAGCTTCGCCAAAAGATGGCAAAAGTGGTGCGGGGGTCGGCGAGACGCGAGCGTGCCTGTGGTGGTGCGCCTAGGGCACACTGCGTGCGTGAGAGTGGGTGTGTTCGGGGGGTGGTCTGGAGGTGCTAGGAAGTGAATGGAGGGCGGATTTGGTGTCAGTGAGATGTCGCGAAGCTTAATGGGTAGTTGGCGAGGCGGATGGAGGCGTAGAGTAGCGAGAACACCTCGCCGGAGAGCGGTCGAAGATGGGGAAGGTGGTGATGGACAGTGGCGGTCGGTGGGTTACAATGGTAAATTAAAAAGGGGGAAATAACAGAGAGAGAGAGAGGAAAGTTTTTACCTACCTAATTGACGAAGAGTGACGGAGGCGTCGCTCAGCACGTACCTGCCGGCGCTGGGGACAAAGGTGCCCAGGAGGGGGTTATCGGCGACGAGGAGGAGATCTAAGGATGCAAGCTTGTGCGGCCTGGCGGGGAAAGACGGGGCAGAGTGGGCTCTACTGCAGGTATGGCAGCAAAGTGACGAGGAAGAAGAGGAGAGTTCGTCAGAAGCTTGGGTAGTCTGACCGGAGAGAGAGGAGACGGAGGGGGAGTTTCTCGGCCAGAACTAGCTTGCCTTGGACGGTAGCCCCTGTCGCTCCTTATAAAGGCGTTGGCGAGGAGAGCGACCCGAGGGAACGACATGTAGAGCACGCCGGAGATGGCCAGAGAAGGGGACCCATGCCTTTCGTGTGTTCGCACGAGAGGATGGGTGGTTGCAGGACATAGGGGAGGGTCCCTGCAACAGAGGACGACGCAGGGAACCTCCCGTTCGTTCCTGAGAACGAGTGCCATGCCCTGTGCGGCGCCATCCTCCACGCAAGGTCGCCGAAGGTATGGTGCTGCTCAGAATGGCAGGGAGGACCGTTCTGCAAAGAACGACAAGAAAGATAGGGGGCAATGTGTAAGGGTTTCAAAAGATAAGGGTCAAAAAGTAATTCAAGAGGACCAATTTGTAAAGTCGATCAAGATGGTCTTTTCTTAGGCCCAAATTTTTATACCAGCCTAATTTGAACCTAAGGATTTTAATAGTGAAATTTGATTTTAGGTTTGACCATGTTTGATAGGTCAATTTGAGTAAAAACCCAAATTAGGTCATAAATTGGGCATGGTTCTCATTGTAGGTCAAAATAGGTTGCAAAGGCCAAATTGAAGGTTCTAAACCCTAAGGAATATTTTTCCATGAATTTTAGAGGGTTTAGTTGATTTTTATCCTACCTTGAACCTCGTGAATTAAAGTGGATTTGTTTTAGGGTTACAAAATGTCATTTAATTCCTAGAAGTTGTTATAACCCTTTTCAGATCAGATCATCCCACTTCCCTCCTTATTAAGCTTATTTGACCTGTGTTTAGATCCTTAATTACCCTGTTTGCGTACTGCATTGGTAAAATTACAGTTTTGCCCCTTATGATTTGTCTTATTCTTTAATTCAGAATTCTCTGAGTTAAGCTTCTCTTTAGGTTTTGTAGGAGATTTTTCACACTTATTTAGATTAAATTGTGCTAGTTGGGGTTCATGATGAGGCTCTCATCATACCCCCATGCCTAGCTTTTGCTAGTCCCTTAGCAAAATTTTAATGTTTCAACCCTTGTTCTAGACCATGAAGTTCTTATTGAGTTTAGATAAGTACGTTTTCTTTTGTAACCTTGATTAGGTCAGAATGCCATCCATAGGCCTAAAAGGTACTTTAGTACCAACCAAGATCCAGATCTGTCTAGCCTCAGCCTCAGGCCTTAGAAAAGGTTTTTAAGGCCTACAGGAGCTAACCTAAGGCTTATTGGACTTTGTGGTTAAAGCACCCGTACTTGGGATAATTTTAGCCCTGGTTCAGTTCGCAGTGCATTTTGTAAGAAAGAGAGGTAGGAGATTTATATGTTTGGAGAGTTTTCTCTCTCTTTTCCTCTTTAATTCTAGCTTAGGATTGGCTTCTCAACACGGTCTATATCAGATTCCTTGTCCCCATCATCAATCCTCAAGGGTTCCTGGCAATCGATGCTTTGAGATAGCACCGCCCATGGTAACCCCCAGAACCCTGGCTTTCAAGATTTCGAGATAATCCCGTCCATGGTGTTCCGTGGCCGAATTCAGACCTTGGCAATTGACACTTCGTGATAATGCCATCTATGGAATTTAAACCAGCAGAGTGCTTACATGCCCCCAGTAGGATATGTAAATATCTTAAGAGAGACAAGCACCGAGGAGATGATTTTTGTTATGCATCTTCGAGGAGAATTTCCCACCTCTCCGCGCTGGAAACTCGTCCAAATCAACTTGTGTTGATCGGCCGCTCCTACTCTGGGTGTCATTTTCAGAATTTTTGCAACGCTTCTGTGTGATTTTGACTTTTATGCTTACTAAACCAGGCTGTGTGTCAAATTTGGGTGCTTAGGTTACTGAGTCCCATAAACTAAAAGTTAGTTAATGAGGCCAAATACTCCCTAAGCCTTAGACCTAATACTTAAGCTTTTCATTTTCCTCAACCTCTTGAGGAATATCTAGATCTTAATGGGTACTAAGAGTCTATCCCAGAATGCCTAAGGTTTGCGTTCTCACAAATTTCACTATGCACTTTCCATTTCTTTTCCTGAATGAGGTCTAGAACTTAGGTTAACTCCTTAATTTCTTACTAATGACTATCTCTTTTCTTTCATTTTGTGCTCCTTTTTATCATTTTGTTCTTTTTTCTCCTCCTCCTTTGTAGAGTCCACAAAATTTCTTTCCTCCTCTCTTTTTTTTTTTGAAATTTTTTTTTTTAATTTTTATGGTGTTTTTGGCATATGTGAAATTTTTTGTTTAAACCTTTTCTTGCGAGTTTTGCACTTTCATGCACCCCCATGACTAAGATTTGCAATGTCCTCATTGTAACTTAGGAGGGTTTTTATTTAACTTAGTTCATACATTAGGACAGATGTTTTGATGAGTGAAAGGGTCAGGGTGACTGTTGCGGATGATTTCTACTCTCAGATGCAAGCACCTGAGGTGGAGTCGGTTGTCCTAAAGGGTGAACCTTAAGTGCGAAGAGGTGTCAGAAAAGGTTTCGGGTTTTTTCAACAAGAATGACGGGCTGCCTCCCGTTGAGCGCTGAGTTTTATGCCATCGGCTGGGCGTAATATGCTTAGGGAAAATGGAGGATAAATGATGACTTAGCCAAATCTATAGAGGTTACATCGATGAATGGTTTGAGTCTCTGACCGTTCACGAAGAAAGGTTCAGAATCATGGCTGAGCAGACTGATTTCGACGGCTCCATTTCCAAAAACCTGTCGGACGAGGTATGGTCTGACCCACTTGGATCGCAGTTTCCCAGGGAAGAGTTTGAGTGGGGCATCAAAGAGTAGGACCTTCTGACCAGGATGAAAGATCTTTTTAGATATGTGCTTGTCATGAAAGGCTTTAACCCGCTCTTTGTAGATTCGCGAGTTCTCGTACGCATCAAGGCGTAATTCATCGATCTCGCTTATCTGAAGCTTTCTGTGGGTTCCAGCCTTAGAAAGATCTAAATTACAGCTCCGTACTGCCCAATGGGCTTTGTGCTCCAGTTCGACGGGAAGGTGACACGCCTTCCCGTACACCAGTCTAAAAGGAGACATGCTTAATTGGATTTTGTGGGTGGTCCGATAAGCCCACAAAGCTTCCGGAAGTCGGGATGACCAATCCTTCCTATCAGGCCGAACAGTGACCTGCAGGATTTTCTTGATCTCCCGATTTGATAGCTCAGCTAGACCATTAGTCTAGGGGTGGTAAGGAGTAGAGATTCTGTGAGACACCCCGTACTTGGTCATCAGTGACCTGAACTGAGCATTCGTAAAATGGGTCCCCCCATCAGAGATGATTGCACGAGGAATCCGGAACCGTGAGAAGATATTGTGATGAATGAATTTGATAACAATTTTATAATCACAGGTTCGAATCGGTATGGCTTCGATCCATTTGGACACGTAGTCCACAGCCAGCAGAATGTACTCGAAGCCATCCGAAACAGGAAAGGGGCCCATAAAATCAATCCCCCAAATATCGAAGATTTCACATACGAGAATCGGCTGCAAAGGCATCATGTCGCGATGGCTCATGTTGCCCAAAGTTTGGCAACGATTGCATGCCTTGCAGTGATTGTATGAGTCCTTGAATAAAGTGGGCCAATAAAAGCCACACTGGAGGATTTTTGATGCGGTTTTGTGCCCAGAGAAGTGGCCACCGCATGCCTGGTCATGGCAGAAGGAGAGAATATCATTGATTTCACCCTCCGGGACACATCGCCGGATGATCTGGTCAACACTTATGCAGAAGAGGTACGGGTCTTCCCAGATGTAGTACTTGGCATCCGAGCGCAATTTGTCTTTCTTGGCCTTCGGCCAATCAAACGGGATCTGATGAGATGCCAAGTAGTTTACTATATTAGCAAACCATGGAAGTCTAGTACCAATAGTCAGTAGGTGCTCATCAGGAAAATGCTCCGTGATGGGTCCAGAAGGGTTGATGATCTCAAAAGGAAGGCGAGACAAATGGTCAGCTACCACGTTTTGTCTTCCCACCTTGTCGCGAATCTCGAGGTCAAATTCTTGCAACAGCAAGATCCATCAGATTAGTCGGGGCTTCACGTCCTTCTTGGCAAGGAGATGCCTCACAGCTGTGTGATCCGAGTAGATGATGATGTGGGAACCCAGGAGATAGGATCGGAATTTTTCGAGGGTAAATACTATGGCTAGTAGCTCTTTCTCTGTAACTATGTAGTTACGCTGAGCCTTGTCAAGTGTCTTACTAGCGTAGTAGGTGACCACGAATTTCCCGTCAACTTTCTGCCCCAGAACCGCTCCTACAGCGAAATCAGATGCATCGCACATGATCTCAAAGGGTTGAGACCAATCAGGGGACTGTAGGATCGGGGCCTGGGTGACTCGATCACGAAGGTTCTTAAAGGCTTGAGTGCATTCCTTGGAGATCTCAAAAGGTACATCCTTAGAGAGAAGAGTAGTCAGGGGGCGTGCGATCTTTGAAAAATCAGGAATGAAACGACGGTAAAAATCGATGTGCCCTAGAAAAGAATGGATGTCCCTAATCGAGCCAGGCATAGGAAGCTGAGAAATTAGATCAACCTTGGCTCGATCCACTTAGATGCCTTTCTCAGAAATTAGATGTCCTAGGACGATCCCCTCAGGCACCATAAAGTGGCTCTTTTCCCAGGAAAGAACCAAATTTACATCGATGCAACGCCTGAGTATATGAACCAAGTGCTGGAGGCAATCATCAAATGATGCCCCGAAAACTGAGAAGTCATCCATGAAGACTTCCAGATAATCACCTACCATATCAGAGATATGGCAAGCATGCACCGCTGAAAAGTAGCAGGTGCATTGCAGAGGCCGAAGGGCATCCTTCGGAATGCGTATGTCCTGAAAGGGCGGGTGAACGTGGCCTTCTCTTGGTCCTCAGGATGAATAGCCACTTGGTTATAACTTGAGCACCCGTCAAGAAAGCAGAAGAATTGATTTCCCGCTAGTTTCTCGAGAATCTGATCGATGAAAGGTAGTGGGAAATGATCCTTCTTCGTGGAGGAATTGAGTCTTCGGTAATCTATGCAGACTCTCCACGAGTTGGCTATTCGGGTAGGTATGATCTCTCCGATTTCAGTCGTAATGGTGGTGAGCCCTGCCTTTTAGGCACAACCTGAATTGGGCTCACCCAACGACTGTCGGAGATCGGGTAGATGATCCCTGCATCTAACCACTTAATGATCTCCTTTTTCACGACCTCCTGCAGATTGGGATTCAAACGTCTCTGCATCTCACGGGAAGGTCGTGCGCCCTCTTCAGAATAGATACGGTGTGTGCAATAAGAGGGACTTATTCCAATCAAGTCATCGAGAGTCCAACCAATGGCCCTGCGATGTTGCTGGAGAACAGTAATTAGACGGGATTCCTGATCAGGAGTGAGCTTAGAATTGATAATCACAGGAAAAGTCTGATTAGAACCCAAAAAGATGTATTTCAAATGATCGGGAAGGGGTTTTAGTTCAAGAATGGGGTTATCAGCAGTAGTAGGTGGTTCAGGGTAAGTGTGAGGTTCAAGGATAGGAGTTATGGGTTTGTCTGAATCAGGGTCTGACTCCTCCAATTGCGGTTCAAGATTTTTACTGTGGTTGATGAGGCATAATCAGGTTATTCTCAAATTGTGTTTCATCAACCAAAGCTCTAATATCACAGATTTGTTCAATGACACCGCAATTGATTCCTTATTGGGCCTTAAAGATATCAATTTTGAGGGTTTGATTCCCAAATTTCAGTTCTATTTGGCCCTCCTCACAACTAATGTTGGCCCTAGCAGTGGCCAGGAAAGGTCTCCCTAGAATGATCGGTGTAACCCTAGGGTTTTCAGGTGCATCCATGTCTAAGACTATGAAGTCTACAGGGAAATAGAAATCCCTCACTCTTAAAATAACATCCTCAAGAATCCCTTTAGGTGACTTTATAGATCGATCTGCTAATTGTAGTATCACCTCAGTCAGTTTTAGCTCAGATTCTTCTAGGTGGTTAAGTAAAGATGTGGGTATCAAATTTATGGATGCACCCAAGTCTAGCAATGCTCTGTCGAACTAGGTTTCACCTATTTTGCATGAAATCAGGGGAGTACCTGGGTCTTTTCCCTTGGGTGGGAGCCTGCTCAGGATTACAGAGCTGGCCTGCTCTGATAGTACAATTGGATTCCCACTCTTGATTCACGGCTTACGCTGAGGTGTACACACATTCTTCAAGAATCGTGCATAAGCCGATACGTGGCGAATTGCATCCATCAAGGGGATGTTTATTTGGACCTGCTCAAAGAGCTTGACCAGGTCCTCCTCAGGAGCCACATATTTGGTTGTTTTCTTTCCCTTGGTCAAGGCCTCGGGGAATGGAATCTTGGTTGGTTCCTCTAGGATAGGTCCAGGTCTTTGATTAGGGATAGGAACGTCCTGGATTACTGTCCTAGGTTTTGGGTCACTACCAGGCTTGGAGTGATTTTGATAAGGTGGATCTTGGGTCTCCTTACCACTGTGGGTGGTCACAGAATTTAGTCCTGCCTGGTTCTGGTTAGGGTTTGATAGGATGGGTTGCTGCTGATAACTCGCATAAGAAGTTGAGGCCTCCATCCCGTCAGGTGAAGGAACAGAGGGGGCCTGATAAACCATGTGTGCTTGGCTCGGGTTTGGGTTCATAATGCGCCGCTAGGTCAGCACGTTATTAGGGTTAAGAAGAGGTTGAGAAGGAAGTGTGCCTGGCTGGCGAGAATTTGCCAACTGGGCCAGTTGGTTTCGAACCTCTATGATTTCGTCCTTGTGTTGCTTCTGAATAGCCGCATTCGTTCTCTGAATGTCAGCCAAAGTCTGAAGGATGAGGGACATTTGGTCTTGGTTTGGCCCGAATGGATAAGTAGGGTTGGGCCGAAGCTGAGGCGGCTGGTAAGGACGAGGTGGTTGTGGACGGGGCTAAAAGGGTGGTCTTTGAGTTTGGGAATTTCCCACCCACTGGAAGTTGGGATGGTTTCGCCATCCAGGATTGTAGGTATTGGAAAATGGGTCATTCTGGATGGCGTTGAGGTCCTCGCAGGTCTGAGGAGCCTCCAAAGAGTCAGAGAATGGGGGAGTGGGATTCCCCTAGCTAGTATAGAAAGGGTCGGAGGATCCTCCGATTCGAGAGTCAGATGGGGGTGGATATGGTTCCATCCCAGGAGAAGGTCGGTGGAAAATGTTTTGCACAGTCTCCCATGTGGAAGGAGGCTGTGCAAAAAAATTATGCGCAAAGGTGGCTCACTGCAAGTGCTGAGTCAGCTCATCCACCTTCTTCTCAATAATAGAGACCTTGTCCAATCGACTGGCCATCAATTCCAGGTCGACTGATGCGAACAGGCCCTACGTCTCATGTGCTCCCCTAAGGTTCGTTGATGCGTGGGTATTCGTCCTATCGAATAATCCCATGGAGTCATTATTGATGGAGTTCTCGCACATATTTTCAAGAATCTCCCACACAGTGCCCTCATGCTGACCTATAATATTCCCTCCGTAAGTTGCATTGACGAATAGCCTAATATCCTCACAGAGTCCCTGGTAAAAAGACTGGACTTGTTCCCATTTGGGAACTCCGTGATGGGGGCACTTCCTCATGAGATCCTGAAAGCGATCCCATGCCTCATGAAGAGGTTCTCCTGTTTGTTGCGTGAAGTGGGTAATTTGATGGCGCAAAGCATTAGTCCGACCAACAGGGAAGAACTTCTTCAAGAACTTGGACTGAAGTTCCTCCCAATTGTTGATCAACCGGGTCTGTGTTTGGTACCAATGGGCGGCCTTGTCCATAATGGAGAAGGAGAACATCTTCATGAGGAGAATACCCCGATTTTGTGCATCTGACCCGAAAGTCTAAACCAGATGCTTTAGCTGTTTAATGTGCTGGAAGGGGTCTTTAGAATTAAGCCCATGGAATTTAGGTATGGCATGAATCATGTTGGTCTTAAGTTCAGAATCAGGTCCTCCAGTTGGGATTTTGACTCGAGGCTTAATAGCCACCGCAGCAGGATTATAATGATCCCGCATCATGGGACGCTGCGGTGGGTGCATAAAGTTCTAGAAGAGGTCATTGAGTCACTGGAGCTGGTGCTCCAGATTGTTCTCTTCCTCAACTAGCTGAGCCATTGTGGAAGAAGAAGGTGAGTTGGGTTCAGAGTCGGAGGAGAGGTCTATGTGAAGTATTGGTTGCACACGCAAAGGCACCGAGGCTCGGCCTCAAGGAGAGTGAATTTCTAAAGGAGGTTTCAAGAACCTCCTACCAAACATACACTGATGGAGAGGATGAGTTTAGCAGGTGCTGGACCCAATCAAGACACCCAGAATGTTGGGTTACAATAGAGGTTCAGGGCAGATGGACCCCTTGATCAAAAGTCACCTGAGAATTACCTGGGCAGCCAGAGAGGGTGAGTCCGGCGAAGACCCCTACACAATAGAGCGCCCCCACGGGTTACAGGGTTTCCCCTACCCGACCTCTCTTGTCACTGAGATTCCAGGTAGACCAGAATGGGGACCTTGACCTCTTAAGTCTACCACTTTTAGTTAGGATCAAGGTGCTTAGGTTTTCACTTAAACTTTAGCCTTTTGAGTGCAAAGAGTGACCTAAGTTCAAGGTTGGTTGACCCAAGGGGTCAACTTCACCTACTAGTTCCTTTGAGAGCTTATTAAGTCTTTGTCTTTTAGGGTTCGAGTGTTTTTAAGAACAAATTTCTTAGGGTTTCTCTAAATAGGTGCTTTCAAACAATGGCTTTGGCACACTTCTTTTGGGAATTCTCAATTCTTGCTTACAAAGTGCATCTCTAAAACCCTAATTTTGAATATTATATTGGCTCTACTTGGTCCAATTAGTTTCCTTTAGATTGGGTAATTAGGGCTCAAGTAAGAAGGTGTTAACCCTAAATACCCTTAATGGATGTACAGATATACTGTGTTGAAATTGAAAACAGACAGCTTTGGTAATTTACTAAGTATAGAAGGCAGGTTATGCCTAAATTGCTTTTTCTTTCTTTTTCTTCCTCTTTAGAATTTAGGGTTAAAATGAGAGGATAGAAAATTACCTGTCCTAGGTGTGGTTGTTCTGTGGCTGCTTGTTGTCCTCTTGATTTCCTATGCTTGCACAACAAAAGAGAAGAGATTAATCAATGGAAACTCAAAAATCATGAATTAATAGCTTCTAGAATAGCCATTGCTCCCTGGCAACAGCGCCAAAAACTGGTATGCTGCCGCTTTGTTCGTCTTTATAGTTATTATAGTCGTTGTGGTATATAATAAAATGGTTACCAGTCTAATACAATTTATTACTCGGAATGAAGAGTTTTCTGAGGTCAAACTCAGGGAGCAAACTATAATTCTAGAAGCATATAAATTCACAATATATAAGGTTTTACAAAAAAATTAAGAGAGAGAGAGAGAAAAGAAGGGGTGATTGGCTTCTTCTCTTTCTTCAGCCGGCTCTCTTCTTTCTTCTTCTTTCTTCTTTTCTTCTTCTCTGCTTCTGTGGTTCCTCTTTCTCTTTTCTTCTCTCTGATTTTCTTTTTATTTTCTTTTGGGTCTTCTTCTTCTTTCATTGCTTCTTCTTTGCTTCTTCTTCAACCTGCCTTCTTCTTTGCTTCTTCTTCTTCTTTCTTTGCATCTTCTTTCTGCTTCTTCTTCTTCTTCTCTGCGTCTTCTTTCTTCTTCTTCATCCTGCCTTCTTTTCTGCTTCTTCTTCTTTCTTTACATCTTCTTTCTTCTTCTTCTTCTTCTCTGTGTTTTCTTTCTTCTTCTTCAGCCTGCCTTCTTTTCTGCTCTGGTTACTGACCCTCCGACGTCTAATTCAGCGCTCAGACAGCTTAACTGATCGGCTTTGCCTTCTCCTTTTCCTCCTGGCTTCCCTTTCTCTTCTCCTTCTTTCCATCGTTCCTTCCTTTCTTCTTCTGCACGGCGAAGTCCCGGCCGCCGCTCCTCTTCTCCTTTCTTCCTTCCTGCGCACACACACACACATTAGAGCAAAACCTACCCTACCCCTTCCCTGCATCTCTCTCTCTCTGGATCTCTCATTGGAAAGCTCTCCCAGACTGGGTAATCGGGTTGGGTCGCGCGCCCGGGTCCAGGCGCATCGACGTGGGTGGTGCGCGAGGAGTGCATAGGAGTGTCGGGTCGGATCGCGCCTGATCTGTGTGGTGAGCTCACGGATGAGGGCAATGATAGGTGAGGGACCTCACCCCGTATGTATCGGAGGCAATCGGCTCATATCACAAAAATAATTTAAGTGTGGGCGTGAGGCCACACACTTACGAGGTGGGACTAAAGTCCCACCTCTGATCTCGGGTGCCCGCAGGAGAAGGCTTCGCATGATTGGGGCAGCAGCGAAGACTCGCGACCCCAATTGAGAACCTGGGCGTCTCTGCGGAAGCGCCCCGCATTGCCTGGGGCCTGCGCCTGGGACCGAAGAAGGCTGGAGCTACCTGCGAAGTAGCTCCTGCTGCTCGTCAATGGCGGCAAGGAGGGTGAACCCTGCAATCACGAAGACGGCCTCACGACCACGTCAGACAACGCAGGGAGCTTCGCCAAAAGATGGCAAAGGTGGTGCGGGGGTCGGCGAGACGCGAGCGTGCCTGTGGCCGTGCGCCTAGGGCACACTGCGTGCGTGAGAGTGGGTGTGTTCGGGGGGTGGTCTGGAGGTGCTAGGAAGTGAATGGAGGGTGGATTTGGTGTCAGTGAGATGTCGTGGAGCTTAATGGGTAGCTGGCGAGGCGAATGGAGGCGTGGAGTGGCGAGAACGCCTTGCCGGAGAGCAGCCGGAGATGGGGAAGGTGGTGATGGACAGTGGCGGTCGGTGGGTTAAAATGGTAATTTAAAAAGGGGGAAATAACAGAGAGAGAGAGGAAAGTTTTTACCTACCTAATTGATGAAGAGGGATGGAGGCGTCGCTCGACGCGTACCTGCCGGCGCTAGGGACGAAGGTGCCCAGGAGGGGGTTATCGACGATGAGGAGGAGATCTGAGGACGCTAGCTGGTGCGACCTGGCAGGGAAAGACGAGGCAGAGTGGGCTCTGCTGCATGTATGGCAGCAGAGCGACGAGGAGGAGGAGGAGAGCTAATCAGAAGCTTGGGCAGTCTGACCGGAGAGAGAGGAGACGAAGGAGGGGGAGTTTCTCGACCAGAACTAGCTTTCCTTGGACGGTAGCCCCTACCGCTCCTTATAAAGGTGCTAGCGAGGAGAGCGGCCCGAGGGAACGACGTGTAGAGCACGCCGGAGATGGCCAGAGAAGGAGACCCATGCCTTTCATGCATTCGCACGAGAGGCATGGGCGGTTGCAGGACATAGGGGAGGGTCCCTGCGATAGAGGACGACGCAGGGAACCTCCCGTTCGTTCCTGAGAACAGGCGCCATGCCTTGCGTGGCGCCTTCCTCCGTGCATGGTTGCCGGAGGTATGGTGCTGCTCAGAATGGCAAGGACGACTGTTCTACAAAGAACGACGAGAAAGATAGGGGGCAATGTGTAAGGGTTTCAAAAGATAAGGGTCAAAAAGTAATTCAAGAGGACCAATTTGTAAAGTCGGTCAAGATGGTCTTTTCTTTGGCCTAAATTTTTATACCAGCCTAATTTGAACGTAAGGATTTTAATGGTGAAATTTGATTTTAGGTTTGACAATGTTTGATCAGTCAATTTGCGTAAAAATCCAAATTAGGTCATAAATTGGGTGTAGTTCTCATTTTAGGTCAAAATAGGTTGCAAAGGAAAAATTGAAGGTTCTAAACCCTATGGAATATTTTTCCATGAATTTTAGAGGGTTTATTTGATTTTTATCCTACCTTGAACCTCGTGAATTAAGGTGGGTTTATTTTAGGGTTACAGAATGTCATTTAATTCCTAGAAGTTGCTATAACCCTTTTCAGATCAGATCACCCCACTTTCGTCCTTATTAAGCTTATTTGACCTGTGTTTAGACCATTAATTATCCTGTTTGCGTACTGCATTTGTAAAATTGCAGTTTTACCCCTTATGATTTGTCTTATTCTTTAATTCAGAATTCTCTGAGTTAAGCATCTCTTTATGTTTTGTAGGAGCTTTTTCACACTTATTTAGATTAAATTGTGCTAGTTAGGGTTCATGATGAGGCTCTCATCACATACACTTCTTACATTGTCTGTATAACATGATCATATGTCTCGATGGGCGAGTAATTTGGACATATTTTGACTCAGAGGACTTTTACCCTAGGGGTTAGAATACCTTTTGGCCTTGCGTGCATATATCTTCTTTAGCAAGTATGTGCATCTAAAATAATACTAATAATTGTAAAGAAATTTACATAAACATAAGCAATCATCTGATAATAAATGAAATTATTTTTATTATCATGCTAAAAAGAAATGTACAATAAATCAAAGAAAACTACAAAGTGATGACGTAGCTTCAGAACAATAAATTATTAAACTTTAAAGACCCTAATAACTATATTTATGGCATGAATAGACTAGAGATAAGCTTAAGAATGTATGCCTAACTTAGGAATGTATACCTAAGAAAACTCACTTATCTTGCTCAAATCTAAATTATCACATTCTTTGGTTTGTGAAAATCATGCAACCAGAGGATAGCATCTAGAGTCCTAAGTGTTACACCTAACTCAATTTGTCCTAAGTGTTATATTTTGAAGTTTTTCTAATAACCTGCACATCAAAATAATACATATAATCAATGTGGGCGCACCCCATATTAAAAATGCATCACATATAAACAAGTGGGCACGCCCCACATTCATTTATTGAAACATAAACAATATTTGGGCACATCCCCACATCTAACATATACCTAAAATATCATAAAAATAAATTGTACATAATAAAATTATACCTTCAAGTATCACAGCCTCCAACAATGCCTGAAAACAATACCCTATAGTTTAAATAACATAATTAATTAAATAATACATTAATTAATTATTATGTAGAATGCGAGGAGGATAGGTAGGAGGAGAGGTGGGAGGGTAGGGTAGCAGTAGGAGGAGGACATGATGGGGAGGGAGCAAGGAGGCGGAGGGGGGTGGTTAGGAAGAGGAGGAGGGGGAGGAGGCACGGAGGTGGGCGGCTGATAACACCACACAAGGGGGTAATAATTATGTTGAATATGGCCCATCTTTAGAATAAAAGGCACAACATAAGTAGAATAGGAGCATTGCATGCATTATGTACTAAGATTGCTTATAAACTGTATTAATGGCCATTTGTGTAAGAATTTGTCAAATCAGGCCTCAGATGAGCAATCGGACCGCACGGATGGATTCAAAACGACGAACGGAGTCCAACGGACTCAAGATCGGCCAAATCCGACATCCGGAGCTCCTACAATGGGCCCAAGAAGTTCCGATCGTTGATCTGGAGATCAACGGCCCAGATTGTGCCACGTCAGCCCCGCCCCCACCGCACGCACGCCTTCAGCCAGCTGAGGACAAATCTCAACCGTCGATCTTCGATCGAACGACCGAGATCCGCGCGCCCGCCTGCATCCACGCTACGCGCGTTTGAGCCGCGCGGGGGGGGGGATTTGAAGGCGAGCGAAGGGCGCGGAGAAATTGGGCTACCCTATCAGCAGCGGGTGGCCAGGATCTCACCACGCTGCGCGACCGCAGCGCACGAGCGCCCACGCGCACCCGCACGCCATGCGGAGACGCGTGCGCACACTCGCGCCCGAGGTGCGATCTCAGCGCGAGCGAGGAAGACTCAGCCGTCCAATCTTCGATCGGACGACTCTCGTTCAGCGGCCACGGATCATGCGAGGAGAAGGAACGGGGCGGGCGACTGACCGGCAACGAGAGGGCTACACCGACGCTTTTGGAAGCGGTTTTAGCGACGCTCTGGATGTCGCTAAAGCCCCTTCTTCTTTTAGGAAGCCCTTAACTCTATTTAAACCCCCTCCAACCACCATTCAAGGCATTCACTCCCCCTTGCAACTACTCCACTCCTCTCTTAGCTAGCTTTAGGCACTCTTGTAATCGTCGGAGACAATGAGCCACCGACGGAGCCTCCTCCACCGCCGTGGCTACCTTGTCGCTCTCCACTCTCTCTCTCTCTCTCTCTCTCTCTCAAGCTTTCCATTACTTTTGTTGAAGCATGTATTTAATGTTGTAAGTTATGAACTACGAATGCATGTTTAATGAAGTTATTTTCCGTTCAATTACCATTTTAATTTCTGTTCAAGTTGCATGATCAAAACCAAGAGCTTTCTAACCCTAAACTCTCTCTCTGTCTCTTTCTCTCGCTTTTCAAAACCCGCATCTTTCACAAGCAAAACTCCACCTTTTCCGTGACAAGTGATAAACAAAAATCCTATTTCCACGCCTCCCTGAGACCGACACTCGGACTCACCTCCGTTTACTTCTTTTAAAACCGACGTATCAAGTGCGACTATAACGACACCTCTTAACACACACGCACAAAGGCACGCCAGTTTTTGGCGCCGTTGCCGTGGAGGCAACGGATTTGTTTTATCACCTCCATTCCACACTCATTCTCACATCGTCTAATGCCCTATTTTCCTTTTTACTTGACGGTTGCAGGAATTCGGCGCATGGACGGCGAAGCGACTCATTCCACGACGGTAGCAAAGGAGTAGGCGCCTCGAGGACCGATAGTGAGTAACCTGTCTCTCATTGTTTGCTTGCGTGAAAAAGCTAAAAAAATTGTAAAAATCGAACAAAATTGGCGTGGTGTATGATTACTTGACCCACATCCTTAACACACCACCCCACAAAAAAATGTACACTCTAACATTCTGAATAAATTCTTGGAGTGTTCTTTTCTTTTTTGTGAGTGGTATTTGCGAAGCCACCGTGAATTGACTTGGGCCACACCACTCAACCCTAAAACTGACTCATCTAATAGAAGTTGCGTGATCATTAGGATGAGTACACTAGGGTTTTAGAGCCTCTACAAAAGAAAAGGAAATCTACTTTCACCAAGTTGTGTGCAGAACTTGACGTGCCCACTAAAACTTGTTTGAAAACATTAAGACACGTCAACCCTAAAAAGTACTAAAGTAAGGATGAAACACTAAAAGACACCACATCTTAACAAATCCTTGCTTGAAAACCATGATTTGCTAGAAGCACACACATTGAAAGTGGATAATTAAGAGGCACCACCCCAATCAATGCCTCATCACATCACCCTAAGCACAAGCACTATCCTAACCCTTTAAAATTGAGTAGACGTGCCCTAGGCAGGACTGAGTTAAGTCACAAAAGGCGAGGTTTTGTTCGCTAGGCACTTGGCTTTCATTCCCTTGGTAGAATCTGGTGACTAGGCTGCGGGGCAGTGTCAAACAACCTCGGTTGTGGGGTCTATGGAACCGGAGGCGCAAGCCAAAGGAAGAACCTTCCCTACAATCCCCTCGTAATCAACCTGGCCAGATTAGCCTTGGGAAGGGGAGTCCAGTGCTTACGGACTTAATCACCCTTGGTGAGATTTCTAGGTCTCCTGAGGAATACACCATAAGGACTAGGCTTGGGTGCTTGATTGAAACACATTTCTCGCATCTGTCGCCCTCCGCATCCCCTCCTGTTCTTCTCTAGTGTATGCACGGGAGGCGCTCACTGCATCCCGAGTTGTGTTTTGGGGCAGGAATCTAGGCGACGTAATTCTGTTGAAAACATGGCTGAACCTAGGGTAGATGAGGCTGAGGATCAACCCCCACCTGATGCTATGGCCATCATCCAAGCTCAAATCCATGCTAACCATCGGCTTCAGCAACAACAAATCCACACCATCATGCAAGCCATACAATGGTTACAGAACCCACAAGAACAACCACCACCACCTTTCCACGACATACCAAGGCAACTACCACTTGATTTACCGCCATTTCAGGACCAGCCAAGACCCCTCCGTGATTTCTATAACCCTTCTGCTATTAGAGTCGAGCCACACCTTAGGATCCCCGAGGGGGGAGATGATTTTGAGCTAAAACCGAATGTCTTAAGTCTGATCCAGAGCGACTTTCATGGAAGCTCAAATGAGGACCCCTTTCAGCACCTAGAGGATCTCGACCGCATAGCACGAACGGTGAAACCTAGGAACATTAGCCTTGACATTGTTCTAATCAAGATGTTCCCTTTCTCATTAAGAGACAAGGCTTCTCATTGGCTTAGAACCCTAGGTAGACCCATCACCACCTGGGAAGAACTGAGGCATGCATTTTTAAAGAAATTCTTCCCCATAGGAAAGACCAATGCCCTCAGAAGAGCTATCACTACCTTCACACTCTAGGGTGGGGAACAATTTCATGAGGCATGGGAAAGATTTAATGAACTTTTGAGGAAATGCCCACACCACGAAGTTCCAAGGTGGCAATTGGCCCAGATCTTCTACCACAATCTGGACAGCAACCTATGGAACTTTGTTGATGCCTCATGCGGGGGAAACTTCCTAAACAAAGATGAGGAGAGCACGTTTGAGCTCTTTGAGTCTATGAGCGAGAATTCGCTCAACAATGCCTCCATAAACCAGTTTAACAGGTCCAGTCAACCCCGTGGCGGGATTTATGAGGTGTAAGCAAATTCTGGAATAGTTGACATGGACATCATTGCCAAAAAGTTGGATCGAGTGGAATTGGTGGACAAAAAGATTGATGAGCTACTGAATCAGACCAGGAACCCCTTGCAGACTTTCTCCCTAGCAAAGGGAGCACATAATGTTGACTTGGTCCAACCCTTCACCCAACTGAACCTGGAACAACCCCTGACCACGTTCCAGGGAGGGACCTTTGCTCCCTCGACCCTTGATTACTCCCTTCCCTCTTCATCAGCATCGGCTATCCTAGAAGATGTGCAAGCCGTCCAAGGATATGCGAAACCTGACCCTTTCTCCAACACTTACAACACCGGCTGGCGTAACCACCCCAACTTTGGTTGGACAAACCAGAAACTACCGCAATTCCAAAACCAACCCAGGCCAAACCAGTAGCCACACTTGCCCCCCTATCAGCAAGGAACACCAGTTAGACCCCAATATAACCAGAATAGGGTGGCCCCTCCGCCACAAAACCAAATGGATACCTTAATAAAGATGATGGCTGACATGAACCAGAAACATCAGGTGGAAATGGCCTTGGTAAAGGGACAATTAAGCCAACTCTTAGACTGTAAACAACAAGGATCCCTACCTTCCCAACCACAACCGAACCCGCGAAATATAATTAACAGAGGCCCCAATTCGCAAGGGTTCCAAAGCAACGTCGGGCAGGCTCACATGGTCCAGCCAGCCCCGCAAACACCTCCTGGGTTTGGCGCTTCTTCGTCCTCGTCTTCTCAAGGATCACCCCATGGCCCCAATGCCTCTGCGAATGCGGTGACCTTGAGAAGCGGCACCAAAACCCAGGATCCCAAATGGCCGACTCCCCCCGAGACTTTACCTGTTGAAATACCTGACTCAAAAGAGGCACTAACCAAGGACCCAGACATGGAACCAATCCACATTCGGACACCCTACCTTGAGGCCTAGGAAACAATCAAGAAAAAGAAGAATACTGTGGAAACTGAGGAGCTGTTGGAAATTTTTAAGCAAGTACAGATTAATATTCCGCTCCTAGAAGCCGTCAAACACATCCCTGCTTACGCCAAGTTTTTAAAGGATGCCTGTACACCTAAGCGTAAGCCAAGACCGCAAGCACCTAGGAAGGTTGTACTTTCTAAGCAAGCAAGTTCCATGATATCAAGCAACCTTCCACTCAAGCGAACTAACCCAGGAGCGCCCTTGATTTCCTGCAATATCGGGGACATGACGTTTGATAGAGAGCTCCTGGACCTAGGTGCTTCCATCAATCTAATTCCAACAACCCTGTACCACCAATTTGGTTTTGGGGAGCTGACACCAACCCCTGTCACCATCCAGCTGGCTGATAGATCTGTGAAAACCCCGAAGGGGGTTGTCGAGGACGTAATTGTACGGGTCAAGGACTTCTATTTCCCGATCAACTTTTTGGTGCTCGATATGGAAGTCCCTGAAAAATTACAGAATGCACCCATAATTTTAAGCAGACCTTTCCTAGCTACGGCTAAAGCAAACATTGATTGCGACACGGGATGTATGGAAATCGCCTTCGGGGACAAGAAAATGCAATTGGATATCTTCCGGGCGACAAAGTCTTTTGATTGCGATTGAGGAACATGATCCCGTGGAAACTTTAATCGAGGAATGCCTCACCCTCAGTTCTGTCTCAGACCACCAAACCCGTAGTTCTGACCCGTCACCATCATTACCCGTGGACCTCTGTAAGGCTAAGTATCATCACATGACACCATTTG
Organism: Thalassia testudinum; assembly: GCA_037157565.1. NCBI lineage: Eukaryota > Viridiplantae > Streptophyta > Magnoliopsida > Alismatales > Hydrocharitaceae > Thalassia > Thalassia testudinum. Next base: position 50,804,636 of record JAZHRO010000035.1, on the reverse strand, counting down.
AAGAGATCGATGTTGATCAACTACCGCCCTTTCCCTTCCCATCAACTGTGGTCCCACTCGCACCCGAACTTAAACCATTGCCCGAAAATCTCAAGTACATCTTCTTGGGACCTGACCAGACCTTCCCAGTGTTTATTAATTCTCATATAACCAAGGATCAGGAACTCAGGTTGACTGCGACCCTTTCAGAACATCGGGCTGCCATTGGTTGGATCATTTCAGATTTAAGAGGAATTAGCCCCACCTATTGCACCCACAAGATTTACCTGGAAGACGGGGCCCGACCTTCCCGCCAGATGCAGAGACGTTTAAACCCTAACATGCGGGAAGTCGTTAAAAAAGAAATCATCAAGTGGCTTGACGCCGACATCATCTACCCTATCTCCGATAGCCCCTGGGTGAGCCCCGCTCAAGTGGTTCCAAAGAAAGCTGGGCTCACCATTGTCACCAATGATCATGGTGAATCCATCCCCACCTGCACCACTATCGCATGGCGGGTGTGTATTGATTATAGGAGGCTTAATGAAGCCACTAAGAAGGATCACTTCCCCTTGCCATTCATTGACCAAATCCTTGAAAGATTGGCAGGGCAGAAGTATTTTTGCTTCCTGGATGGATATTCAGGATTAACCAAGTCGCAATTGCTCCAGAAGATCAGGAAAAGACCACATTCACTTGCCTGTATGGCACGTTTGCATTCCGTCGAATGCCGTTCGGGTTATGCAACGCACCTGCGACCTTCCAGCGTTGCATGCTAGCCATTTTTCAGAAATGGTGGGTGAATACTTGGAGGTCTTTATGGATGATTTCTCTGTATTCAGGAATTCATTCGACCATTGTCTGAGCAACTTGGAGAAAATCCTGAAATGATGTATCGAGGTTAACTTGGTGTTAAGTTGGGAAAAGAGCCATTTTATGGTTCAAGAAGGAATTATCCTCGGTCACATCGTCTCGCATAGGGGTATCGAGGTAGATCGAGCTAAGGTTGATTTAATTTCCAAACTTCCTCCACCTAGTTCAGTCTGGCAGATTCGCTCCTTCCTAGGACATGTTGGCTTCTACCGAAGGTTCATCAAAGACTTTTCCAAGCTTTCAAAACCCTTGACCGACCTTCTAGCCAACGACGCCATATTCCACATGTCTCCTGATTGCATCCAAGCTTATCACACCCTCTGGGACTTAGTCTCCACCGCACCTGTACTTCAACCCCCAAACTGGTCCCAGGACTTTGAGATTATGTGTGATGCATTAGATTTTGCCATAGGCGCTGTCCTAGGACAAAGGCAAGACAAGAAGCCCGTGGTGATCTACTACTCGAGCAAAACGTTGGACGAGGCCCAATGTAATTATACCGTCACAGAAAAAGAGTTGCTCGCTGTAGTATTTGGACTTGAAAAATTTCGCTCATACTTGCTGGGATCCCACGTGACTATTTACACTAACCATTCAGCCATCCGGCACCTGTTGGCCAAAAAGGACGCAAAGCCCAGGCTCATCAGATGGATCCTGCTTTTGCAGGAATTTGACCTGGAAATCCGAGACAAGGCCGGATCGAAAAATGTGGTGGCTGACCACTTGTCGAGACTTCATCCAGACCACATTGGACCCTCCCTACCTCTATCTGATACCTTCCCTGATGAACACATCCTAGCCGTGCAAGATAAGAAAATGCCATGGTATGCTGACTACGACAATTACCTGGTTATAGGACAAACCCCGTACAGCTGGTCTAGACAGCAACGGGACAGGTTCTTGGCTAAGGCCAAGCACTATTTTTGGGATGATCCCATGCTGTTTCGCCTCTGTGCTGATCAGATCATCAGAAGGTGTATCCCTGAAGATGAAGTTCAGAGTGTGCTTTCCTTTTGTCATGACCAAGCATGTGGCGGCCACTTCTCTGGAAAGAAAACAGCTGCAAAAGTGTTGTAGTCTGGATTTTACTGGCCGTCCCTATTTAAGGATGCACACATCTTTGCCAAAACTTGCTCACCCTGCCAAATACTGGGGACCATGACCAAGAGAGATATGATGCCCCTTCAGCCCATTTTGATTGTCGAAATCTTCGACGTTTGGGGTATCGATTTTATGGGCCCCTTTCCACCATCCAACGGCTTCGAGTACATCCTGGTCTCAGTAGACTATGTTTCCAAATGGATTGAAGCCATCGCCACCCGACGATGCGATCATAAGACTGTCATGGACTTTGTGAAGAACATCTTTTCCCGATTTGGAATACCCAAGGCCATGATCAGTGATGGTGGAAGCCATTTTATCCATTCCCAATTCCGTGCCCTACTTAGAAAATACTGGGTAAACCACCGCATTGCCACCCCGTATCATCCACAAACAAATGGGCAGACTGAGGTCTCCAATAGACAAATCAAGAGCATTTTACAAAAGACTATGAGACCTGGCAGGAAAGACTGGTCCACACGACTTGATGATGCCCTGTGGGCATACAGGACCGCTTTCAAGACCCCGATAGGCATGTCGCCTTATCGCCTGGTCTTCGGCAAGGCCTGCCATCTTCCTGTCGAATTGGAACACCGGGCTTACTGGGCTTTTAAGCAGTGTAACATGGATCCCCAGTTAGCCAGTGCGCAAAGGACGCTGCAATTATCTGAGCTCGAAGAAATCCGTCAGGACACCTTTGACAATAGTCGACTGTATAAGGAGAAAATGAAAGCCGTCCACGACCGACTCATTCATAGAAAAACCTTTGAGCCTAACCAGCAAGTTTGACTGTTTGATGCACGCCTAAAACTCTTCCCAGGGAAACTCAGGTACAAATGGACAAGACCATTTCGGGTGGTTAAGCCCTATTCTAATGAGGCGGTTGAAATCGCTGATCTTAACACTGGGCACACTTTTACAGTTAATGGTCAAAGATTGAAGCATTTCTTGGCCCAGGTACCCCCCAAGGAAAGTGTCACCCTCGTTGAGGGCTGACATCGAGCACTGCCCAGCTGGAGGAGTTAAACTCAGCGCTTCCTGGGAGGCAACCCAGAGGATTCAGACTGATCTGGTAGTTCACGTCACTCAGGTACTATCCTTTTGAACCCCTTTGCATCATGTATCTGCCAATGAGGACATTGTCCAACTTAAGCATGAGGGGTGGTAAATTGCATAATCCTGAGCTCAATTAATCAGTCTAAATGAATAAATTAATTAAAAAAAAATTAGGAAGAAAACTTAGGCATTAGAAACTTGTCAATAGTGGGAAATAATACAGAAAGAACTTAAACACTTAGACTTTTCAGGCCTTCAGGCTTAATCAGCCTTGGTGTCCGTTAAAATATGGATTTAGCAACGAATCCTTGCAACCTTAAGCTATTCTAATCCACCTACTAAATAAGGTAATAAGTATACGACTTATTAACTCACCCTCTAACTCAGAAAAACTTTGAGTCTAAACATCTGCACACATTTTTGCACAGACTCACTTCTCGGAGATTTTAACAGAAATTGGGTAGCTAATGAACTCTCTAAGGTGGTATGGCTGGCAAGTTGTCGTGGGTAACAGCCCATTGGTAGGTTGTCCAGAACCCAGCCATAGGCCATTTCTTTTTCGTTGCCTTTAGGTACATTTGAGAACAGGGAAGCCACCTACAAAAAAAAAAAAAAGGAAGAAGAAGAAGAAAAGAAAATAAACCACACTTCACCGCACAAGTATGGTTAGCAAGTGATCGTGGGTAACAGCCCATTGGTTGGTTGTCAAGAGCCCAACTCAATAATTGCACAAAAAAGACCAAAACACCTAAGAAAGAAGCGGGGAAGTAGTACAAGCCGGGGAGATATACACTGAAAAATTCCTTGTGTTGACCTCAATTAAAACAAATGTAGGGAGAAAGCTACCAATCGAACAAATACACCTTCAGGCAAATTTGTTTCCTTTTCCGGTCACCTAGAGGCGTAGAAACTCGAAGTCTGTCTCAATTACCGTTAAGTGAGTTTATCACAACATTCACACCAAGATGCTTAGCACTTAGGGTTTTGACCGAGTTTTGGATGGGTTGGGTAGCCGTAAAAAGTTACCAACCCACACTGAATTCCGAAAAAAATTCTTAAAAAATATATATACGTATGTATAGTTATATATACATTAAAGCAAGGATTCGGGCGATTCGTACTTTGGCAGACACCCAGGCGCTGCTTAGTCTTTGTAGATTAAGATCTGCGTATATTTCCTCTTATTGACAAGTAACGAAGTGCCTAAGCAATTACTTCTTGAATTCTGCAAGGAAATAAAGACTAGAATAAACCTTGCTAGGGACTAGCAAAGAGTAAGCATGGGGGTATGATAACACCACACAAGGGGGTAATAATTATGTTGAATATGGCCCATGTTTAGAATAAAAGGCACAACATAAGTAGAATAGGAGCATTGCATGCATCATGTACCAAGATTGCTTATAAACTGTATTAATGGCCATTTGTGTAAGCATTTGTCAAAGCAGGCCTCAGATGAGTAATCGGACCGCACGGATGGATTTAGAACGACGAACGGAGTCCAATGGACTCAAGATCGGCCAAATCCAACATCCGGAGCTCTTACAATGGGCCCAAGAAGTTCTGACCGTTGATCTGGAGATCAACGGCCCAGATTATGCCACGTCAGCCCCGCCCCCACCGCACGCACGCCTTCAGCCAGCCGAGGACAAATCCCAACCGTCGATCTTCGATCGAACGACTGAGATCCGCGCGCCCTCCCACGGTCGCCGCGACAAAAGCGCGGGCGTGGCGCAACTGTTAGCGCGCACGCCCGCATCCACGCTACGCGCGTTCGAGCCACGCGGGGGGGGGATTTGAAGGCGGGTGAAGAGCGCGGAGAAATTGGGCTACCCGATCAGCAGCGGGTGGCCAGGATCTCACCACGCGGTGCGACCGCAACGCACGAGCGCCCACGCGCACCCGCACGCCAGGCGGAGACGCGCGCGCACACGCGCTCCCGAGGCGCGATCTCAGCGTGGGCGAGGAAGACTCTCAGCCGTCCGATCTTCAATCGGACGGCTCTCGTTCAGCGGCCACGGATCATGAGAGGAGAAGGAACGGGGCGAGCGGCTGACCAGCCGCGAGAGGGCTACACCGACGCTTTTGGAAGAAGTTTTAGCGACGCTCTGGATGTCGCTAAAGCCCCTTCTTCTTTTAGGAAGCCCTTAACTCTATTTAAACCCCCTCCAACCACCATTCAAGGCATTCACTCCCCCTTGCAACTACTCCACTCCTCTCTTAGCTAGCTTTAGGCACTCTTGTAATCGCCGGAGACGGCGAGCCACCGACGGAGCCTCCTCCACCGCCATGGCTGCCTTGTCGCTCTCCACTCTCTCTCTCTCTTAAGCTTTCCATTACTTTTGTTGAAGCATGTATTAATGTTGTAAGTTATGAACTACGAATGCATGTTTAATGAAGTTATTTTCCGTTCAATTGCCATTTTAATTTCTATTCAAGTTGCATGATCAAAACCAAGAGCTTTCTAACCCTAAACTCTCTCTATCTCTCTCTCTTTCGCTTTTCAAAACCCTCATCTTTCGCAAGAAAAACTCCGCCTTTTCCGTGACAACAAGTGATAAACAAAAGTCCGATTTCCACGCCTCCCTAAGACCGACACTCGGACTCACCTCCGTTTACTTCTTTTAAAACTGACGTATCAAGTGCGACTATAACGACACCTCTTAACACACACGCACAAAGACACGTCAGCGGCCAAGAGGAGGGGAGTGGTCAGGAGGAGGGGAGGCGATCAAGAGGAGGAGGGGGTCAATCAAGAGGGGGTAGGGAGGAGGAGGTGGAGAGGGTCACCGATGGAGGGGAGAAGTCAGGAGGAGGAGGAGGGGGATGGGGTAGATCGGAGGAGGGGGGTGGCTGGAGGGGGAGGAGGAGGAGGAGGGGGGCAGCTGGAGGGCGTCGAGGAGGAGGAGGGCAGTGGCTGCAGTCTGTTGGGAAGGAGGAGGAGGATGGTAGGAGGGGGAGCAGAAGGAGGAGGAGGGCGGCGATGGCAAGGTGTTTGGGAACTGGGGGCCAGCGCGAGGAGGTCTGGGAGGAGGAGGGCGGCGGGGACAGGGAGTTGGGGGAGGACGAGGAGGATGGCAGGAGGGGGAGGAGGAGGAGGGGGCGGCGGGAGGGTTTCGGGGAGTAGGGCACCGGGAGGTTGTTGGGGAGGAGGAGGATGACCATCAGCGGGATCGGGATCGAAGGAGGAGGGTTTTGCTACCTGAGGAGGTGGAGGAGGAGTGGCGGCAGGTGGGGCATTGTCGTATTGAATAGGAGGGTGGCGGTGTGTTTGGGGAAGAAGATGAACAATAGGAGGGGCAGGGGCCCACGCGCGATAGATGAAAGACTCTACCCCGTCGGTTATACTCCAAAGTGACGACAAAGGGTCAATTCAATTACTCGGCCAATGCACCCAAAATTTTGGAATCCCTCCAAAACCCTAAATTATTAGCAATGCTTACTCTATTAACTGACGGTGCAAAATATTTTCCCCGTCACTTATTCAGAAAACTGATGGTGAAAGATCAAATAAATCCACCCTGGGTATAAAATATAACCAACCTTTTACCGTCCCTTACGTAATCAACCGACGGTAAATGAAAGTATAACTTGATCTTTACCGATAGTTTGGGCGAATATTGTAACCAACCTTTCACTGTTGCTTTTTCATATAACCGACGGCAAATCTTCCATTATAAGACGTCTAGAAAAAGTGTCAGACGTCTAATACTAAGATGATTTTTTTCCTGTTTTCACAAGATCGAAACAGGATTTTAAATAAGTTGTCCAGACGACAAGTCGGACGTCTGACATTATGTCGGACGTCCGGAAAGACAAATCACTGTGGAAATGGATTTATGACAATCCTTTGCCGTTGCTTATTACAGAAATTGATGGTATTAATAGTTTTACCATCGCTCATGAAATAAACTGATGACAAAAATATATTTGCCGTCACTTACTACAGCGATGACAAATATTAATGACAACCGCCCACCCAATCACTTTTGTTCAATCGATGGCCGGTCGAGTATAGGCCTTCATTGTCACTTATAGTAATAAGCGACGGTAAATATAATATTACCGTCGGTTTTATTAACCGACGGAAATGAACCGACAGCATAACCCATTTTTCTAGTAGTGCCTATAGAAGCTTAAGTTTAATCTTACATTTTGTGGCTCTATAGGTTGTTATATCTCTATTTTATTTGTGGTTGGGTATTCGCGTTGCGAATTCCCATCTCCTTTGTGAGACAAAATCCTCCTTGTGAAGAAGAGGGATTTTGAGATACACTACCCATGTTGTTTAGTAGTGTGTTGTATTAAGGTTATGTCACCCTCGATTTAAGAGAGACGCAAAGTGGATTTAGATCTACTTGAAAGATCGGGAAATCCTAAGTTGAGAAGACTTAAGTGGTGTTTTTTACCCTTGGGGTTTTCACCTAAACATCCTTGTCTCTTTGTGGTGATTGATTTGTAGGATTGCTATTATTTGTATGAATTTTTATTTCCCACACTATTCATCCCCCTCTAGTGCACCTACATCTAGTAGATTTCTAGTTCTAGTAGTTCTACTTCTAATTGTAATCTTCTTGTTCTAGTTAAATCTTTCTTCTACTTGTAGGATAACTTTACTTTTCAATAAAAGTTCTAGTTGCACTATGTCTACCTGCCTTCAACTATTTGCTTTATTTCTAGTTGCTTATTAGTCTTTGATCTAGTCTCTAGTTTTCGTATTTTCACTTCGTATTAGTCATTGTGCTTGCCTACTCCTTATCAAATATACGAAAAAAATTAGGATCTAGGAAAGCATTTTAATCTGACTACCTCCCTACGAACAACTTGGACTCCAACTTTCAAACTTCAATTTCCATATTTGTGAGTTCGATATGAATAAATTGTAAAAGCATCTATGTAAGTTTTACTATGACAAACATGTTTTTGCGCACTTCTATTCGCGGTTAGATCACTTGCCCTCAGTAAAAGAGCAAGCATATTGAGAAGTACCACATCATTTGGGAGATCATCAAGAGTAGCCATGTGATCATCACAAAGATGGCCTTTGCAGAAAACACTATTGGTTCATTGACTAAGGCTTTGACTCAAGAGTCTTTTGATCAACACATATCCGGTATGGGGCTCTAAGAGATTCCAGAATGGCTTCGAGGATAAGTGAGAATTGTTAGATTTTGTATGCCCTGAGAGTGCCATGTGAATAATGTAATATGATTACATTTTCATTTGAATAAAAATAATTAGGTGACTTTTTAGTATATGAATTGGGTCCCATAGTATGAATAGGATAACGTACATAGTCAAATTGAATAAACCAGATGTGTGTTGATTTGGAGATCTAAATGGTTTAGAGGATTTGATAGCACATAAAGAAATCATTTGATTCGATCACTTGTTTCTGATCTAAGTTCGGATGATAACCTTCTCTACAGGCTGTCGCTTGATTAATGTTCTTGAATGGAGATTCAGAATTGTCACGTGGGTTGGGTTATGAAGTTAACATGATGAAACAGGAGATAGCTAAAGTCTTTTCCCAATAATATCTTGGGAAAGGTGTATCCTTTGACCTGAAACAGATATGTGTCTTTATTAAGGATGCAAGTTTTGGTAAACTCGACCTTAACCCGATAGGGTTTGAGTATGGGTTTTATCTAAAAAACCCGACTGGGTATAAGTATGGGTATGAATCTATACCCGATTACCCGACCTGAGTACCCGAATAAAATCCCTATTTATCCAAGATATATAAGTCATACCGAAGTCTCTCTTTCCCCAGCTCTAATCTCCCTCATAATTCCCTCCATGACTTTGAAGGTTGGGAGTGTTAGTTCAACCCCTCATAAATAATATTTTGATGATTTTACAAAATAAAGAAAAAGAGATAAAACGTAAGCATAACATATTTTTCTCTGTAATAACACAATTGCAAGTTTCATAGAGTTTTCCAAGTCGGAGGATTAAAAGTGTAAGTATTAGATTAACAAAAGTATTGTCATAGGTCATAAGCTTTTTATGTAAACTTTCAAAGGTTGTAATCTTTATGTTATTTGATTCTAGAAATGTTATAAAGAGCCCCCAAACATAGCTTATAAATAACTAACTTAGGCTCTCTACACTTAGGATAAATTAGAAACAAAAACCTAACACTAAGACACATATCAGACGTCCATTACAACTATTAGACATCTGATTTTCAACTTTAAGACATTTGATCATTGTTTCAGATGTTTAATTGCCTATAGCCTTGCCTTTATATTCTAACCTCTTAGGCATCAGTCGAAACAACCTTTTATCAGACGTCCATAGCCTTATCCAGATGTCCAACACATAGCCTGGACGTCCTTAAACCAACCGTTAGACTCAAATGCCGATTTTCTCTCTGTTGTATTGGTATAACGGGCAAATACACTTTTAGACGTCTGGACATATCACCAGATTCTATCAATGGACCGTTGCCCATTTATTTTTGCGCACACTTATTAGAAACCAAAGTTAGACTCTTAGATTACCAAGGTCTGTCATTAATATTTTTCCAAACGTCTAGGAAATCTGGCAGACATCCAGATTAACATTTGTTCCTTAAAATCTAGAACCCTATTTGGATGTGGTCAAAATAAGAATGAACCCACTTATAATTAGACGTCCAATATTCATATTAGACGTCCAGACTGACATCTGTTCCTTAAAATCTAGAACCCTATTTGGATCTGGTCAAAATAGGAACGAACCCACTTATAATTAGACGTCCAATATTTGTATCGGATGTCTTATATGAATATCTCAGACATACCTGTTCTGATCCAATGAAAATAGTAAGCCTGACTAATAGAATCAGATGTCCATAATTGTATTCAGACGTCTTACAAGACGTCTGAACCAAAAATCAAACATCTGATATTGCTGTCAAATTCATAATTGCCTTGATTTTTGTTGGATTTCATCCCAATCTCTTGGAACTTGCCTCCAACGGCTAGGAGACCTCTCCCAAGCCTTCTTGAAGGTTCTAAACTTGCCTTTAAATAGACTGCAACCCCTCTAAGGCAAAATACACCTCGTGAGATACAATTTCCTTAGAAAATCACTTACTCACTACTCCTTGCTTCCTATTGCCCTTGTGCTGAGCCAACACTCTGATTAAAGGGCAAATCAACACTCCCGGTGCACTTCATTCTGCTGATTCTCAGGGAGTTCTTTTTATGCTTAATAAATAAGGAAGTCATTAATATTTTGGGGTATTCTATAGGTGTTGTTTCATTCTTATTATATTATTATAGTTTGGGTACCTGGCTTGTCGAGTCCCCGTCTCTTCATTGTGAAGGGAGAAACCTCCGTTTAGGGATCGAAGGTGGGATTTGTAATTAAGGTACACTACCCTCGTTTAAGTAGTGTGGTTAGTGGATTGATCACTTTGTGATCGAAAATCCTAAGTCAAGGGATTGGTTTAGGTGGTGGTTTTCACCCGATTTGGGTTTCCACCTAAAAACCTAAAAATCTTGTACCTTGACGTGCGGGAGGCGCATATGTTTTAAAAGAGTCGTTATAGCTTGCGCTCGCAACGTCGATTTTAAAATGAAGAAACGGATGTGAGTCCGAGTGTCGATCTCAGGGAGGCGTGAAAATCGAATTTTTCTTGTCACTTAATGTCACAAAAATAAAGGACTTTTGCTTGCAAAAAGACGTGAGTGAAAAGCGAGTGAGAGAGAGAGAATAGGGTTAGAAGATTTTCATTCACAACATGCAGCTTAAACATAAAAGAGGGCAAGCAGCTAGATAGGAAACAACTTCATTTAACATGCAACTTTCGTTTTACAATTACAACACTAGATAAATGCTTAAACTCAAGTAAAGTAAAGCTTAAGATAAAGAGGGAAAGAGAGAAGGAAGATGGCGAGGCAGCCACGGCGGTGGAGAGGGGCTCCGTCGGCGGCTCGTTGGCTCCAGTGATTACAAAGAGAGCTAATGGTAGCTAGGAGTGGGGTAGAGCACTTGCAAGTGGAATGAATGCCTTCCATGGGTGGTTGGAAGGGGTTTAAATAGGGAGAAGGTCTTTCCAAATGAAGAAGGGGTTTTAGCGACGTCCGGGACATCGGTAAAATCCTTCCCAAAACGTCAGTGAAGCCCCCTGCCCGGCTGTCACTCGCGCGTGCCCGTTCCTCTTCTGTGGCGATCCGCGCGCATGCGTTGTAAGCCATCCGATAGAAGATCGAACGGCTGAGATCTTGCGAAGGGCACGCTTGCGAATCGTTGCTGATCATGCGTTCTTCTGCCGCGTCATCGCGCACGTGAGCTTCCACGCACATCCGTTGTGCTGCGCGGCTCCATCTGCGCCGTTCGCTGCTGATCGGGCGGTTTAATTTCCTCGGTGCGCACCTTTGCCTTTTGATTTCTGCGGAGCGCGATTCGAACCCGCGCCGGCTGCACGGGTGTGAGGCGGTCGACCGCTGCGCTACTCCTGCTGCTTTGTCGCGGCGAGGGAGGGCGCACGGGCGGCTCTCAGTCGTCCGATCAAAGATTGATGGCTGAGATTCATCCTCCGGGTGAAGGCAGAAGCAGGCAGCGGTGGGGATGCGGTGAGCGGGTGCCACGTGGTGCGCTGTGGGCCGTTGATCATCAGATCAACGGTCAGAACTTCTTGGGCCCATTGCAGGAGCTCCTGATGTCAGATTCGGACGATTTTGAGTTTGTTGGATCCATTCGTCGCTCTAATCCATCAGTGCGGTCTGATTGCTCATCTGAGGCCTGTTTTTAACATGTCCTTGTACACATGGCTGTTAATAATGCATTATAAGCAATCTTGTTGTGTAATGCATGCGATGCTCCTATTCCTATTTATGATGTGTTATCTGCGCATTTTGCTCTTAAGATAAACCCCAATTGATAGATTTATCACCCCAAGATGCAGTGTTATCATACCCCCATGCTTACTCCTTGCTAGTCCCTAGCAAGGTTTATTCTAGCCTTTATTTCCAGTCAGAATTTAAGAAGTAATTACTTGGACACTTCGTCACTTGTCAATAGGAGGAAATATACTAAGATCTTAATCTACAAAGACTAAGCAGCGCCTGGGTGCCTGCCAAATATGAATTGCTTGAATCCTTGCTTTAATGTATGTATATATATATTTTTTTCTTATTTTTAGATTTTTTTGGAGTTAAGTGTGTTGGTATCTTTTTACGGCTACCCAACCCATCCAAAACTCGGACAAAACTCTAAGTGCTCAGCATCTTGGTGTGAAGATCGTGATAGACTCACTCAATGGTAATTTAGACAAACTTCGGGTTTCTACGCCCCTAGGTGATCAGAAGAGGAAATGTTTTGCCTGAAGGTGTATTTGTCCAATTGGTAGCTTTCTCCCTACGTTTGTTTTAATTGAGGTCAACACAAGGATTTTTCTAATGTATATCTCCCCGGCTTGCTCTACTTACCTGCTTCTTCCTTAAGTGTTTTGGTTCTTTTTGTGCATTTACTGAGCTGGGCTCTGGACAATCGACCAATGGGTCGTTACCCACGATCACTTGCTAGCCATACTCGTGCGGTGAAGTGTAGTTTATTTTGTTCTCTTATTTATTTATTTATTTGGTAGGTGGCTTCCCTGATCTCCAATTTACCTAGAGGCAATGAAGAAGAGGTGGTCCTGTGGCTAGGCTCTGAACAACCTGTCAATGGGTTGTTACCCATGACAACTTACCAGCCATACCACCTTAGAGAGTTCATTAGCTACCCAATTTCTGTCAGAATCTCCAAGGAGTGAGTCTGTGCAAAAATGTGTGCAGATGCTTAGACTAAAAGTCCTTCTGAGTTAGAGGGTGAGTTGATAAATCGTATACTTATCACCTTATTTAGTTAGTGGATTAGAGTAGCTTAAGGTTGCAAGGATTTGAAGCTAAATCCATATTTTAACGGACACCAAGGCTGATTAAGTCTAAAGGCCTGTAAAGTTTAAGTGTTCAAGTTCTTTCCATATTATTTCCCACTATCGACAAATTTCTAATGCCTAAATTTTTCTTCCTAAATTTTTTTTTTTTTAATTTTATTCCATTCATACTGATTAAATGAGCTCAGGATCATGCAATTTACCACCCCCCCCATGCTTAAGTTGGACAATGTCCTCATTGACAGATACATGGATGTAATAGGGGTTTGAAAAGATATTACCTGAGTGAAGTAGAATACCTGATCAATCCGAATCTTCTGGATTGCCTCCTAGGAAGTGTTGAGTTTAATGCCTTCGGCTGGGCATGGTGCATAAATAGGAATGGTCTAGGTCAAGGAGGCATGTACAAAATCAGCCAGACCCAAAATCAGAAGTCCACAGATGCGAACAAGGTTGTAGTGGAGTCTCGTTCCTAAGGGGTGGGAATTCTGCAGCAGATGTATCATGCATGCCCGCGTTAGATCCTCTCTTAGTTTGCGGGCATGCAAAGAAGTTGATGTGGATGAGCGCACCCCGAATATGACATGCCAGACACTAAAGATGTAGGTTCTATACTCAGCTTGTGTCCCCATAAAATTGTAATCCATCAAAGGTGTATCAATTCCAGTGCATTTGGGTTGCGAGATCTTTATTCTAGTAGGGTAGGTAACAAAATCAAGAGTTTCATAATGAGCCCTACAATCAAGCATGAGGTCTCTCTCCAAAGATGAATCCGTCTCTCCCGCAACTATGGTTTCATTGCTCATTCCCTCCAAGCCCTTGACCTCAAGAATATTTTCTTCAACCTCTTTTGTATCAGATTCACTGTTTGAGGTTGCATTAGAGGTAGGGCCAATTTCATCCTCTAGTTCATATTCTTTCTCTTGGCCCTCCTCCAAATTTGTGATGGGGATTCCAACAAATTCATAATCGATTTCTTTGAAATTGTAACTCCATTCCCCATCTCCTATGTTGGCCATTGTTCCCACTGGATCACTTCTCTCGGGCCGATTAGATTTGGATTCCAAGGCATCTCCCCTCACATTCTCAGTTTCCTCCTGATGTTTGTCCTCAATGCTCCCCAAATTGTGTTATGAGGAATCCTCAATGACCTTATCCATTAAGTTGTCCAACTCTTGGGGGGTATCAATGGTGGATTGAACCAAATTAGGGTGACTGGGTGTAGTCCAATTGATCATGGTAGGTCCTTGCTTTACGAATTCCATGAATGGTGTTGTGTGCAACAGCTTTCTCTGGCCTTCTTCCCCCAATTGTTGGAACATATCCAACATGGCCTGTTGCCCTTTAACCAATTCTTGATTCTGTCTGTGTAACTCTAACTGGAGGTTATCAAGAATTGATAGGGTGTCATTTGGTGTCCTTTGGATGTCCTCCTTGAAATCCAGGTTAAGAGGGTGTGGTTGAGATTGTGGATTAGAATCCATACTGGGGTTTAGGTTCTTGGGTGGGTCCTCTATTCTATCATGTTTAGGGTCCAGTTCTTCAAGAGGAACCATTCTCTGTTTGGTCCTACTCCAGAATAGTTGAGGTTCTAAGTCCTCCTCCCAATCAGATTCTTCATCAGGGGACCAAATCAAAGGTTGATGATCCTGGGCTTGCCTAGATTTCTGATCATTCTCTGATTTCCATTTGTTTAGAATTCCTTCCAATCCAAAGGTCAAGTAGGAAAGGTTGTTAAATTTAGATGACCTTTCTTGGTTATTGTCCTGAGAAGGGTAGGGTTCTTGGTGTTCTTCTAGAGTGTAGGTCCTATTAAAGTGGTTAAAGAGCAGGTGGGACCTAAATGATGAGGCGTCATGAGGAGAATCGAGATATGGAGCCCCACGATTTGAATCATACCCTTGAGTGGATATGTTGGGTGTATCCCAATAAGAGGTTGGTGCGGTTTGGTCATAACTGGGACAGTTGGGTCAAGAGGGATATTCTAGGTCGTACCCCCAACTTGGTGGTTGGTTAGCCCAAGTAGGCTGTGGATATGGTCTACTTGGGTTAGCATACAAATCATGTTGGGGGCAGTTTGGGTAAGATGGATAGGCATTGAAATCCATGGTTTGGAAGAAATGGAGGGATGCAGGAAGAACATATGAGAGAGTGTGTGTACAACCAAGCAAACAAGCCTAGTCCTTATGATGTACTCCTTAAGGGACCTAGAAATCTCTAAAAGGGTGATCAAGTCCATAAGCACTGGACTCCCCTTCCCAAAGCTAATATGGCCAGGTTGATTACAAGGAGATTGCAGGGAAGGTTCTTCCTTTGGCTTGTGCCGCCGGTTCCATAGACCCCACAACCACGGTCGTTTGACACTGCCCTGCAGCCTAGTCACCAGATTCTACTAAGGGAATGAAAGCCAAGTACCCAGCGAATAAAACCCTGCCTCTCGAGACTTAACCCAGTCCTGCCTAGGACACGTCTACTCTGTTTTAAAAAGGAATAGGATAGTGCTTGTGCTAGGGTTCTGTGATGAGGCGTTGATTAGGGTAGTACCTCTTAATTTTCCAATTTCAGTGTGTGTGCTCTTATCAAAACATGGTTTTCAAGCAAGGATTTTTAAGATGTGGTGTCTTTTAATGTTTCATCCTTACTTTTGTGTCTTTTAGGATTGACGTGTCATAATGTTTTTAGACAATTTTCAGTGGGCACGTCAAGTTTTACACACAATTCGGTGAAAGTAGATTTCCTTTTGTTGTGTAGAGGCTCTAAAACCCTAATGTACTCATCCTAGTGATTATGTAGCTTCTATTAGATGAGTCGATTTTAGGGGTGAGTGGTGCGGCCCAAGTCAATTCAAGGTAGCTTAGCAAACACCACTCAAAAAGGAAAAAAGAACATTCCAAGAATCTTAGATTATTCAGAATGTTAGAGTGTATTTTTGCGCGCTGTGGGCCATTGATTATGAATTTGTTGGAATAAATACTCACGACCAGTCCTTGTTGCGCTTACTCCCTCGTTACCGTCACAAGTTGCACTGCTTCGCCGTCCCGACGTCGAATTCCTACAACCATCAAGTAGAAGGAGACAAGGCGTTAAACGATGTGAGCATGGATGTAAAATGGAAGTAACAAGATAAATCTGTTGCCTCCCCGGCAACGATGCCAAAAACTGACGTGCGGGAGGCGCGTATGTTTTAAAAGAGTTGTTATAGCTTGTGCTCACAACGTCGATTTTAAAATGAAGAAACGGATGTGAGTCCGAGTGTCGATCTCAGGGAGGCGTGAAAATCATATTTTTCTTGTCACTTAATGTCACGAAAATCATGGACTTTTGCTTGCAAAAAAATGTGGGTGAAAAGCGAGTGAGAGAGAGAGAATAGGGTTAGAAGGTTTTCATTCACAACATGCAGCTTAAACATAAAAGAGGGAAAGTAGCTAGATAGGAAACAACTTCATTTAACATGCAACTTTGGTTTTATAATTACAACACTAGATAAATGCTTAAACTCAAGTAAAGTAAAGCTTAAGATAAAGAGGGAAAGAGAGAAGGAAGACGGCGAGGTAGCCACGGCAGTGGAGAAGGGCTCCGTCGGCGGCTCGTCGGCTCCAGCGATTACAAAGAGAGCTAATGGTAGCTAGGAGTGGGGTAGAGCACTTGCAAGTGGAATGAATGCCTTCCATGGGTGGTTGGAAGGAGTTTAAATAGGGAGAAGGTCTTTCCAAATGAAGAAGGGGTTTTAGCGACGTCCGGTGAAGCCCCCTGCCCAGCAGTTGCTCGCGCACGCCCGTTCTTCTTCTATGGCGATCCGCCTGCGTGCGTTGTAAGCCGTCCGATCGAAGATCGGACGGCTGAGATCTCGTGAAGGACACGCTCGCGGATCGCTGCTGATCGCGCGTTCTTCTACCACGTCATTGCTTGCGTGAGCTTTCGCGTGCATCCGTTGCGTCGCGCGGTTCCATCTGCGCCGTTCGCTGCTGATCGGGCAGTTCAATTTCCCCAGTGCGCGCCTTCGCCTTCTAATTTCCGCGGAGTGCGATTCGAACTCGCACCGGCTGCGGGGGTGTAAGGCGGTCGACCGCTGCGCTACGCCTGCTGCTTTGTCGTGGCGAGGGCAGGTGTGCGGGCGGCTCTCAGCCGTTCGATCGAAGATCGACGACTGAGATTCATCCTCCAGGTGAAGGCAAAAGTGGGCAGCAGTGGGGATGTGGTGAGCGGGTGCCACGTGGCGCGCTGTGGGCTGTTGATCATCAAATCAATAGTCAGAACTTCTTGGGCCCATTGCAGGAGCTCCGGATGTCAGATTTGGCTGATTTTGAGTCCGTTGGACTCCGTTCGTCGCTCTGAATCCATCTGTGCAGTCCGATTGCTCATTTGAGGCCTGTTTTGACATGTCCTTGTACACATGACCGTTAATAATGCATTATAAGAAATCTTGATGTGCAATGCATGTGATGCTCTTATTCCTATTTATGATGTGTTATCTGCGCATTTTACTCTTAAGATAAACACCAATTGACAGATTTATCACCCCAAGATGTAGTGTTATCATGCCTCTTTTTGTGATTGTATTTTTGTCTTGCAATATTTTATAAATTCATTATTCACCCCCCTCTAGTGTAATTTCAGGGAGTGCTTGTGAAGCTTCCATTAAACATTTATTTCGGAGATAGCGATCTTTTATTTGAAATATACTTGTATTTTATCTTTCTTTATATTTTTTGTTTTTGATATATTCCCCTTGAAGTTCTTTTTTGTAATAATTTCAATGGGAATCACTAAAATTAGAGCAACCTGAGCTCTTATGTTTTCAACTTGTTAAAAATAAAAAATTAATTAATCATGTTGTAGATTTTTTTTCCTTCTTTAACTCTAATTTCGACATGGTTTGCTTGTAAGATAAATTTATAAATAGGTATCCGATATGTAAATGGATACTCGATGGGTAGATGAGTATGGATATGGGTTTAAATTTTTGTACATGATGGGTAAATGGGTAAGGTATGATTATGGATTTTGTAAATGGGTATGGGTATGGGTTTAGTCAAACCCAACACGTTTGCATCCCTAGTCTTTATTCACAAAGGCACACACTCAGTGGACTAATAGCAGATGCAACCACCTTGGTGCTGATACTTGAAAGCTAGTGTATGTGGGAATGGACAGGGGGTACAAGATCTCTTGAAGGGATCACAAAAATCTATTTCATAAATGTATGTGACAGATTGGAGGAATGAGCTCACTTTGAGTACATTAAAAAAAGACAATTGCACATGTGGTCGCAGAGTCTTGATCAAACTCAATGTAAGAAAGAGAAGGGGATAGTTCTTTGAAAAAAAATCTAATTTTTGTTCTCATCCCAATGATACAAAGAGATATTAGAAGTAATATTATCCAAGGAGGAATGACTGTTGTCTAATGGGATTAGACCTTAACATAATATGAGCTTCCATGTATAGAGGATTCACAGGTATTTGGAATACTTAGGGAGGCATAGTATTATAATCTCACAAATCCTAAATGCTTTATTATTGGTATAATAAAACCAATAATAATTTTGATAGGTTCCTATTATTACCCTTATTTTGATGTACAAAAATTATAATTTTATTGAGGATTAACCATTATAGGTCAAATCAAATCAAAATGTCCTGGTCAAGTGAAATTAACTTCAGATAAAGCTATGGAAGACTTCTTTTTATTTTATTGAGTCTAGAATTATGTAAGGAATCTTATAGAATAACAAATAATGCATTTTTAAATTTGCAAAAGTCGTATTTTCTCTTCAAACCTAAGTTTTTTCTACTGTTGATCGACTAATCTTCTAATTGATCAACCAAACATTGATCGACAAACCCACTTGCTTAATCGATCAAAGACCTCCAACAGTCATATTTCCCTTGTGATCGATCTACCCTTTTTGTTTAATCAATCAAATAATTCAAACGGTCAATTTTTTTTTTAATTTATAAAGTCTATCAAAATCCCACTTTAATCGATCAACATGGAATTGATCAAACCATTCTTTTAATCGACCAAAAGTAATTTTGATCGACCAATATTAAGTTTTGATCGACTAAAGTCATATTTCCAGTATTTCCAAAATAGGTCGAAAAACACCTATAAATAGAACCCTCAACCCCCCTTCTTAAAAACACACCTCAAGTGCTTTCTACAAGCAAAACACTCATATTCTTTCTAGTGCTTTCGCACCTCTGCACTTGCAATTACTACAATCCAAAGCACAATTCTTTACGAATCATAAAAGCTCAATTTGTTCTAATCTTATTGAGCTTTCATAGGAATTTTTGTTATATACTTTTTATACTTATTGTTTTTTATCTAGGATCCAAGTTGTCTTGGAAGTCTCGTCGTTCTTCTCTTGGTCGGGTGTAAAAGAGAAGACGTCTTGTAAGAGGTTGTGCCACCCTCATTCAAGTTGTACGATAGTGGATTGGACTAGTGTTGACTAATTGAAGAAATCCTAAGTTAAGAGGCATAGGTATTGGTTTTTACCTGCAAGGGTTTCTACTCTCAATCAGGTGTTATCATTTTTTGTCTGTGTTTATTTAAATTTTTGATCTATGGTGAATGATTTTTAATTTATCATAAAGTTAGACATTACATTATTCACCATCCCTCTAGTATATACTTGATCCTTTAGGCTCCACATGCACTCATAATTCCTACTTGTAGCATAAATCGAATGTTATTTAAAGAGTTAACTTGCATTTGATTTGGTGATTAATTACACCTAATTTGATTAGGTTAAAATCCAAGGGTTGGATTGCAATTACTTAATCTTAGGAGACAAAATCCTAACATCTCATAAGTTGTTATGAGCTTATCCTATAAAATTTAAGTAGGATTACATCCTAACCCTTTGATGGAGATCCAAGGATTCCCATTGTATTAGAATTAGGGTTGAAATTCCTATAAATATTTTCCAAGGCAAACCCTAATCCCTTAATTCAATCACAATTATCTCCACCGAATCCTCCCACTATGAAGAGAGAGAAGAAGAGAGAAAGAGAGCACCACTGGCCCTCTCTTAACTCTTCGATTTGGATGTCTATGCTTCTTATCAGAAGTTTAGAAGCACTACTAGACATCCAAACTCCTTTCTGGACGTCCAAGAAGGAAGGCATTAGATGTCTAGAAGTTGTTCCAGATGTTTGATCCTTCGAGTTCTTTTTTTATTGCTCTTAAATGCCAGCAGCATCAAGCCAAAGAAGGAGAAGGATGATTGTCATCCTCAATTCCTACAAAGGGCTTCATAGGTTTTTTGATTGTGGTTTAACAACCTTGACATGAAGGGTTTCATTTGCCCATTGAAGAGGAGGGTTCCAGGCATGCCAGCACTCATTATAAAAGGCACTGCTCTTGGGGTGTTGATCTACGTCACTAGCGAAGGTATTACTCTAGACTTATGGGGCCCTAGAATAGGAGAAAATTAGTTTCTAATATGTTATGGGTTTTTAAGGCATTTTATTTCATAGCTTGATCGAGTTTAAGCATTGATTTGATCATGGTTTTGAAAATTCTTTTAAACATCCGATTCACGCTTCCACAATGCGATAGGTCAATCAAATCGACTTCCTTCAAGGATGATAAAAGACTATTGTCTAGTCTTTGGAGATGGAGATCTCCAAGCATTGGAGTACATTGACTTTGACTTCCAATTGGATATTAATGATAGAAAATCTACGCTAGGGTTCATTTTCTTGTAAACAGTGGTATTGTGAGCTAGATAAGCAAGAAGTAAGACACTAGGTAGATTCAGCAACAGACTCGAGTACATTGTTGCATCTAATGCTATGAAGGAGGTGGTGTGGATACACAAGTTCGTTGAGTAGCATGGCATAGTTCCCTCAATACAGTTGCTGATCTTGTTGTTATGCGATAACACAAGTGCCATTACACAGGTGAAGGAGCCTTGCTCTCACCAAAAGAGCAAGCATATTGAGAAGAAGTACCATATCATCCGAGAGATTGCCAAGCGTAGCAATGTGATTATCATGAAGGTTGCCTCTGTGGATAACGTTGCTGATCCGCTGACCAACGCATTGACTATATAAAGAGTCATTTGATCAGCATGTGAATTGTATGGGATTGAAAGGGGTTCTAGAATGGCTCTAAGGGCTTGATGAAATACGAGATAAACAAAAGTTCATCTCCAATGTTGTCATGAAGAAGGCGTATCTAAGGCGTATCCTTGGGCTTGAAATAGATTTGTGTCTCTGTTCCCAAACACATGTATTTGGCAGATCAATTGTAGATGCACTCACCTTGGTATTAATCTTGGAAAGTTGGTACATGTGAGAGGGAATAGAAGATACATGATCTCTCAAAGGGATTACACAAATTTGCTTAGGTAGTAGATTAGAGGAAAGTGCTTGCCCAGAGTGTATTGGGAAAGATAAATTTCTCATGTGGTCACAGAGTCCTTATCAGATTCAAGCATGAAAGAGAAGATAGTTCTTTGAGAAAGGAGATGATCTTCGTCCTCATCCTAATGATACAAAGAGACATTAGAAATAATATAACTCATGGAAGGATGACAATTGTCTAATGGGATTAAACCTTTAGGTTAATATTATCCTTCAGTGTAAAGGATCCATAGGTATTTGGAATATCTAAAGGAGGCATAGTGTCATAATTCATGAATCACGAACGCTTTGTTTCCGCGTGATGAAACCAACAATGATTTTGATGCGTTTTTACTTGTAGAGAAGCCAAATATTATTTAAAGAGTTAAATAATATTTGATTTATCATTTAATTAGGCCTAAGTTGTGGGTTATGATCCAAAAGGGTTTGGATGGCAATTAAATGTGCTTTGAGTACTAAAACCCATTGGTTTAAATTTATAAAGGGTCACCAAGCCAATTTCAAGTAGGAATAGATCCCAACCATTGAACTGTTTCTATCATATTAGGATTTGTTAGATCCCTACAAATTACTCCTGGGGGAAAACCCTAAGATCCTAATTAATTCCCTAATTCCCACCTTCTCAAAAGATAGAAAAAGAGAAGGTGCAACTGCTACCGCCCATCTCCTAATCTCTCCTGTTCTGGACATCCAGGAGCCAAACTAGAGTTCTTGGAGAGCCTTTGGACGTCGAATATAGTTGCTGGACATCCAAATTGCTGTTGATTGGATGTTCAGACTCTATTCTGGAAGTATAATATGAGGAGGAGTTCTCGCAACTAGATGATCTTGGTGGAAATGTAAAAGTCATGTTTAGGATTTGCAAAGGATTTCACATTGCATGAGAATTGATCGTCATTGACACAAATGGCTTCATCCACCCATCAAGGAGCATTTTGATTTATGCCAAGACTTATTGCAAAAGGCATTGCCTTTGTGGTGTTGAACTACATCATCCATGAAGATATATTTCTTATCTTGTGGGACTCTAGAATGGTCAGAAACTAGTAATTGGTATTAGGGTATTTATTGTTTCATTAATTAGTTTTTAGGCATTGAATCAATTGTTAAGATAAATGTTTTAAACACTTGATTTTCATGCTTTCGCGATACCATGGAGTGAACCATTCACTCCCTTCAAATCAAACAGACTCCAATTCATGAATGATGGACATCATTGGGTTCGTTTTGACATGTAAAATCCGATCAAGGCTTTGAATCTTTGATTTAGATCATTAGAGTTGTCCTCTCGATAGCTTATTTAATGTGGTAATTGTGATCTTAATCTTTTAGATTTCTAGGAAGCCTACTTCAGAATCAAATCCTATATGGATATAAGACTAATTGGTTGAGTTATTATTATCTTCTTGTTGTGTTAGAAATATTATATATCTTGTATATTGTAACATCTAGTTACTATAGTTGGTTGACTTATGGTTAGATACCACAAAGTTAATTGTTTGGGTTGAGTTACTTGTGGGAAATAACTCATAGTTGACCTGCCCTTCATTAAGCTTGGGGTTTATTCATTGGTCACAAGCCAATCATGTTGTAAAGGTTACGTTGCCTTGTATGTAACTTGGCTTACAATGGATTTGTGTTGGGAAGCCACGTGGAAATCTTAAGTAGTGGACTAACCTATAAGAGGAACCACTCTAAAATCACTATGTTATTAAGGTTTACATACTTGTAAGATTGGATATTTCTTACTAAGATTGACAATATTCTTGAAGATACTCTAATGATATATGCACATTGGATAATTGATCAAGCTAACTCCTTAAGAATTTCATATTCTAGTTGAATTTGAAGAAGGAGCTCTATTTAGTCTCTAGCGCTTTCCCACACTTCTTCATCCCTTCATAATACAATTTAGTTTCTTAAATATCAATGATCCCCCTTGAATACTCCAAGGGCCCTTATATACTAGCCCTGGGTAACCTACAAGTTAGGAGATATCAATAGTCATATGTATTTGACAAGACCTCACATAATCCAAGAAGACATCTCTTATTTGTTACTTTTGATTCAATAATGAGGAAGCGTGATCTTCCATTGACTTTGCTTTGCATTCTATGGGCCCATTTATCTCTTGTGGTCTAAACCTAGAGCCATGGTAAGATTAGTGCTCAAACATAAGCTGGGGCAAGAGTAATGCCTAAACTAGAAGTGAAAACTTGAATCCATTCCATTGTGTTCGAACCCCTCATTTCGTTTGAGCTCAAGTTCCATTGAGGATCCAAATCTTCAAGGAAGGAGTGTAGGCCTAATCCTTACCATGAGTAGATTAGGAATGAATCACAATTGTATTCTATATAATTCCTTTTTGTAATTTTCATAACTCCCATTGTAAATGTATAAGGGAACAACTTGTGTAAGGGTATGCAAAAAGCATATGTAAGCCAATATTCCTTATTTGTACTACAGTTGAAGTCACTTGTGCTTCCTACAATGTAGGTTCTAATTGATAAAGTGAACTTGGTGAAGGTCTTGTATTTTCATGCTTTTCCTTTCTTTTTAGCCTTATTCAACAATATTTGGTGAAAAAAAATCTATAGTTCTTCATTGGCAAGTGGGGACACTCCCAATTCCTAATTCTGTACTCTCTAGGGAATCAAAATACCACATTTTTAATTTGTCTGGATTTTGATGATAACATTTATAAGTAGGTTGTGATTCAATTTTCTTTATCCATAATAGGAGTGTGTCCAAGGGCTTAAATCAACATATTCATCATCACATAAAAAGGGTTGGCCCAAAATAGACCTATTTAAGGTATCGGACCAGGCTGGGTTATGAGTCAAAGTCAACTTTAAACATCTTGATCTAAGTTTGATGACCTTAAAAAATATCCAAGGCCCAAGCTTCACGAAATACTTCATCCAAAACTAACATAATAAAGGGTTAGGTCAGATTACATTTACTCATGGGCCAATATTTACCTTGAATTTCTTTAAATTTTATCTTGATTCAATACAAACCATTCATTTATTTTACCAATTTTTTCCTTAATCTCATGAAAGAGGAGGTTAGTACAGAGGTGGGTTGGAGATAGAATAAAAGAAGTAATTTTGATTTCTTTGGAACTTATTTAATATTAAACAATGTGAGGACAAGCTAAAAAAATAAAACTTAAACTTGACTTATGGATAATTAAGATGAAAATCTAGCTATGTTGGGTTGGCCAGATAGCTTATTTTCTAAGTTTAAGTTCAATCTATATGCAAATTAAGGAGGTGGAGGTCAAATAAATTGGCTAGATCTAAAGTACATGTCATGATCAGCATGCCGGATGATTTCTCGATTGATCCTTTGGAGGGCAAATAATTATAAAATTAAACCACTTGATTGTAAATGACGGCAGATCGGTAACATCGCTTGGTTGGTTCTTTCTCGGAAGGCCCTTGGAATATCAAACCCTTATATTATAAAAGGTCCCCAACCACGTCGGCTCCAACAGCCTCACCTCACGTTTGCCTCCTCACGGGCTCAACCCCCACCCGACGACAGAAACAAAATTATTTCATCTCTGCCCGATCTCCTCTCCTCTCCTCTCGTCTTCTCTTGTCGTGACGACCGCGTCTTCTTCTCGGATTGATATTCTTCTTGCTCGTCTTCTTCTTCTCCGCACCAAGAAGGAAGCTAATGTGATCCTCCATTCCTTTTTTCCCCCCTCTGCAATAATAATAGTTGACGGTAAGTGTGCGCTTTATTCCTCCCTTTACGGAATATGATGTTCGTTCTCTGTTTTCGCGAGGCTTTTTATCAATTGATGTCTCTTTTGCAATACCTTTTTCACAAGTGGATCAACATCGGATTGATAAGGACTCTTTTGTTCTGTACCCTTTTGACGACCCATATATATGTGTGTATATATATGTGATTCTCCTCATTTAGATTCTGGAGTTTATGATGAATAATAATAATCATCAAATAAATAGATTTAGGGATGTGCTATTGATTCTGAGCTGGTGGCTGATGAGCCAGGGAAAGTTTTTTTTCACTATGAAGTTGAGGAGGAGGTGCAAGTTTGGACCTGGATGTCTGGATCTGTCACGAATAGAGTATGTGAGATTTTCTGTCTGAAACTTGTCCTGCTAAAATTTGCAGTCTGGGTCGAGGGTTATTTATGATTGCGGACATCCCTTTGAAAAGGTGGAGCTGGGGTTTGGATCGATTGATTGGACGAAGATGGAACTAATGAATCACAGGACTACTAACCTTGAGTAGTCATGCTTTTCCCATACAAAAAAAAGGAGAAGAAAGAATTAAAGAACTTTGTTGTGCTTTGTGTTGGTTGCAAAAGATCCCTTCAAGCTGGTTAGATATTATCCTTGGCAGCTTAAAAGGATTTGATCTTTATGCATTTATATCTTATCCCTATCTTTCCTCCACAAGGAGAAGAAGACTGTGGTCCTTTCACCTTTGATTGGCACATGGTTTTATCATCCTCCATGCCAGCCTTGGATTCCTTTACACTGTAATATGATGGAAGGCTAGAAAGTCAGTATGTAGTATTCAATCAAATGGATCAGCAGGAAGGGAGTATGTGGTATGCGTTGAGTACGCAATTTTGCAATTTTCTATTTAACAATACAAAATAATTATCAAGTATCTCTTCAATTTATTAAAATTTGTGTTACAAGGCCAGAATTAACACGAGATCAAAATAAATCAAATACCATAACAGAAAGCACTCTCTTATTAAGTAATAAGTATTAGGTTGCATGAAACACAAAACCATAGCATCTTGAAAAAGAGACAATTGAGAATGCAAATGTCCATCAAGCAAACAATTCAAATGTCTAGCTGACTTGGAATTAGAATGTAAATGCCCCAAACAATGGCTTATGTGGGTGTTCATTTACTTGGAAGGCTTTGTGTCAAAGTTGGGGGTATGCTTGGGTGAGATATGTGTAGTCTACCCAACTATGCAGTCCTACCTATGTACAGGCCCACCTGACTATACTTGCTTTGGAGGTATATACACATAGATATATGCAGGCTCATACGCATCCTATGCGGTGACCTTCTTCAACCTTCAATATAATGACTGAAGTTTAGGACTTGTGGAGGAATTTCTACTTTCCTTGAGCCTCACAGCAGACTGGGTACAGTCTTTAACTATTTTAAGAATTCAATGTAATTTAGCCATTTTGAGGTCTGAATGTGTCATTTTCAAAGTAAGTTTGGAGTTTATGGTGTTAGGCACTGTCATTCACCAATTTTAGTCTTTTCTATTTATTCTGTATAAGCCAGTTGATGTATTAGGGCAACCATTCCTGAATAAGGTAAGGTACATCTTGGAGTAAACTAAAATTTGTGTAGACCTGGCTGTGAAAATGTTTGGAGAACTGTTCTCACCAAGAAGGTGGTAGAGTGGTAAACCCCCGCTTGCCATCCTGCTGATCATGTAATCAAATCCCATGGTTTTCATATTTCTCAAAAGCTGGCGCCATTGTGTTTTTGCTGGCCTCAATGCCCACGAATGCTTTAATCTAGGGCAGCACATATGGGTTTGTTTACTTGCCCCCATTTGCCTTTTAGTATGGGTCAACATGGAAAAATGTGTTTATGGATAAAGAATTTAAACCTAGCCTAAATTTTTCCACAAACATCTCTATTTCAGAGGGAAGAACAAATGATTTGAAGCATAATTTAGAATTGTCTAACGTAGGTTTAGAACAATCAAATGGAAAGAGGTGAAACTCTGAAACTCTGTTATAGTACGAGTGATGTCCTCAAAACACTTGGTTTGGAACCTGATTGATTAGAACATCAATATGGTTAGCCAAAGGAGGAGACATGTAAGAACATAATATCTTTTCAGAAAGTAAGAACATAATCTGACAACCCTTTCTACAACAATAGCAATACAACTGCAAACAACTCAGCACATGCCCCACTCCATTCTCAATCAGATAATGTACTTAGCCCAAATACATCTCTACTGTGCCACATTTTGATATCCAAAAAAAAAAAAAAGATTCAGTGACATACTCCGATGAAGGAGAGCTGTCTAGCTTGAAATGGTTGTAAAAGCACCTTTCTAGCTAAGTAGTCATTCCCTAGACAGATCTTTTCAAAAAAAAAATCCTAGACGGTTGATAGTATCTAATTTTTATCAAAAGTTTCTATCTTATCCCCATCATTTTTATACAATGGCCATCAGTGAATTGCAAAAAGAAGCTTAGCATTATACAAGAAAAGGCTGCAGCTTAAACTGGCACATGATTCTGTACGGTTGATTGTTTATCAGTATATGACAGGTTTAGCTATGATTTCTTGTGCTGAGCTATAGTAGCTCATTATTGACTATGAGAAACGTGTCTTCTTTCCTTGGATTTCATAGCGTACACGGTACTTGCTGGTGCTCCTTTTTTTTTGCCCTCATAGGGAAATGAAGAAGTTTTGAGAATATGAGTGATGTAGCCTGATATAAAGATACAAGTTTTTCAAGTGCACATTTAAAATTTTTTAAGTTTTTTTAAAAAAGCCCAAAGGGTGTTTTGGTTGGTTTAAGGTATGTATTAATATGTAACCCTTGGTTTAAGGGGTGTATTATCTTAGGTTGTAACCCTTATAAAAAGGGGCGGAACATCTATTGATTGGATATGAATGATATTTTGCGATATTTTCCTCGAAAGCATCCATTATCTCATCTCCTCCTCCCCCCTCTCTCTCTCTGTCTCTCTCTCTCTCTCTCACCCCTACCCCTTCTCACCTTTCTTGTATGAATTCCCCATTTCCCTCTTTCACCTCCATTCCCTCACCTCATTTCCCTACTCGTGACCGACTTACATCCCTTCCCCCATTTAATTTCTCTCCTCACCCCTTCCAACACCGTACTCCATTCCCCACCTTCTCACCTCCCATAGTAACCCACCACGACACCCCCACATCCCTTCCTCTTCCCAGCTTCCTCGACTACCCCCACACCACCTCCATCTCCTGTGCCTCTTCACCCTCACCACTCACCCCTCCCTTCCATTCTGATCCACCTCCACCGCTCAATGCTGCCTCCTCCCAACACCTGTAAACCACCACCGCTGCTTGTGCCTCCTTGACTCATACTCCACCGTTGATGTGAGACTACCAACCACCTCTCCAGTACCACTTGCCTCAACTATCCGACCACTCTAGCCCCGCATAGCTCGATGTGAGGCCACCAACCACAGTCCTGCATCCACTCATCTCTAGCCATTCCCAAAGATATAGTCGGGTACCTCCACCCTACCCAACTCTGCCTCGACCATCACCACTAACCACCATCCTCCATCATAGGTGCCACCCTGTGTGATCTCGTATTTGTTGCTACCCGTGGTTCCAACGCCGTAACACGACGACTTCTGGGTACCCTTTTTGATGCATGAACTCATTTATCCCCTTTGTTTTTGTTTTGTTTCTCCCAATTTATTTTGCTGTTATGACTCTGCTTGGGAATTACTTCGATTCATTGTTGGGGTCACATTGAGCAAGCTCGTAAGTCGTAACTGGTTGCCTTCCCCAATTAAATAACTCTATTTATCTCTGTCGATGGGGTCTTACGCGTTACTTGTTTGGAATTTCTCTCATATTAATTTGTCAAGCTCTCCAATTAATAGTCTATGCATTTTCATGATGCTATTTGGATAACCATAATATTTTGTTATTTTACTGTTATAGAAGCTTAGGTTTTATCTAGTGGTATTAGAATCGTAAGATCATTTTGTTTAGTTCATTGCATTTTTTGTATAAAAAAAGAAAATCAATTTCTTATATTGCTTGTCTTGTTGATTTTCTTGCAAAAAAAATCCATAGCTTCTTGTACCGTTTGCCCTTTCGATTATCTTGCGATAAAAAAATCTTCGGTACCTTTGCATTTTTCAGATGTTAGCATTTATTGCATACAATGGAGAACTGAGTCACTAGGTTAGAAGAAAACATGGCCAACCTAATCACAACTATCCAGAACATGATGGGACAATTAAATACCCTAACGCTCCATGTACTTGTGCATAGACACAATCGTGAGTGAGGGTCAAGTCAATCTTCTTGTGGGAGTGATCAATGACGTTGACAAGGACGACACTCTTCCTTTGAATCAAATGGTGGGTCTAGTAGTGTGAAGGCTGATGTACTTGATGATTCTGAGGATAATAAGCCCTTTGGGATTTTAATGAGAATCCAAGCCCTATCCCTCCTTGAAATCCATGACTTCCCCTACAACCCTCTACGTGGGGTAAAGGGTGGAATTGCAACATTCTCATAGATGTTCTTGATTTTGATGGGTGTTGCGATCTTGACACCTTCCTCGACTGGATGGACCATGTCAATTACTTCTTTGACTGAAAGGACTTTTCTAGTGAGCCAAGGTTCAATTTGTGACCCTCAAGCTTAAGGGGGTATGCTTTGCTATGGTGGAAGCACCTCTAAGGGGAGTGTCACTGCAAAGGTCAAGGTTGCATTCAATCCTAGCATATGAAGAAGAAACTTTAGAAGTTTCTTCCCAAGGAGTATCGCCAAAATTTGTATGTTTGATTGTAGAATTTGCGCTAGGGT
Source organism: Thalassia testudinum (assembly GCA_037157565.1). Taxonomy (NCBI): domain Eukaryota; kingdom Viridiplantae; phylum Streptophyta; class Magnoliopsida; order Alismatales; family Hydrocharitaceae; genus Thalassia; species Thalassia testudinum. The sequence goes on along the minus strand of JAZHRO010000035.1, from coordinate 50,774,798 downwards.
ACTTGTAGTGTGTAAGAGTACATTGAAGAATTTTAGATTCTGGTGGCTAAGAACAATCTTAGGGAAAGAGATGCACAATTGGTTTCTTGAGACATCCATGGATTGCGATCCAATATACAAGGTGATTTGTACATGTGTGATTGCAGAACAATAGACTTGCATACAATCGAGCGTTGAGAGCTGAGTCCAAATTAGTTAGGCTCATTACTCGAAGGATTGCACAATCTACTACCCTTGTACCCCTTGGTGCACCTACCTCTGCTCTTCCCTCGAGGGATGCTAGGACCATTCCTCGCCCATCTCCTAAGACCCCTACTCCTTCCTGTTTGCTTTTTGGACAACCTTCTTCCTCTCATCCTGCTTTCATTGGGTCTGGCCTCTTAGGGAATAAACCTAATATAGGACTCGACACTTGTTTTCGTTGCTACCAAAAAGGGCATTGAGCCTCAGAGTGCCCTAATCCCTAGGTAGTTAATGCTTATTTAGCATAGGATGAGTCTCTAGATCTCCTTCTCTCTTGCTTGATGCTGATGGACATCCTGCAATGGTGGCAAGGTACACACACCCAGATGAGGGATATGATTGTGTGAATGTTGGAGTCTTCTGGTCCGTTCTTATTAATTGAACACCATGCATGTCTTGGTGAAAAATTGAAAATAGTGGATCAACAAACTGTTAGGCAATTAATGCTCACCCTCCAAATCGAAGATGAAGTTGCTCAACCGACAAGTCTCCTTTTGAGTGTGTATGGGTACCCTACCCCCTAATTTCTTGATTGCATTCCTATTGCTCCTCCTGGAAGGACAACTGTGGTAGTTAAGGAACTAGCAGAACAAATCCTTGTAATCCACCAAGTTCGAACTAAACTGCAAGCCATGACCGCTTAATACCAAGCCCAGGTGAACACCTATACGCGAGAGTCTGAGTTTCAGGAGGGAGATTTGGTAATGTTGTACTTTCGCAAGGAGACATTCTTAGTGACTGCCCACCAAAAATTGAGTGCTAGGAAGCTTGATCCATGTAGACTGATTAAGTGCATCGGGAAAAATGCCTATGTGCTTGATCCTCCACCTAATATTCCCACCTCATTGGTCTTTAACGTTTCCAAGCTCTTCCTTTTTCATGGTGACATAGCTGCAGAAATCGATAGTCGGTATTCAGTCGGTGAGGTCACCGACTAAGGAGTATATGGTATGCGGGTGATTAATCAGGGATTAATTGGTGTAGTATTTTTTGATATTTAAAAATTTAAATATAATTATATATACCATTATACATACATATGAATTGAAGTACCATATATATTTTAATATTATTTTTTTGATATACATATTCTCTCAATGTAGCTTCTAAGAAATAGCTATCAATATCATAACACATAAATAAGAGAAATAAAGTAAGGTTGGTGCATCATAAATCTAAAGGAGACAAGTTTTTTGTTCCAAATGTCACAAAAAATATAGAATAGATAGCAAATTTCCAAAGAAACATCTCAAGAAAATATTAAGATTCAATACTCCTCATCTAGAAATGAAGGAGCATCCTCCACAATTTCATCTTCTTCGTCGATCTCTTCAAAACCAGCTTCCTCCTCCTCAAAGTCAAGTGAGTTTGTTGGAGCTCTTGAGTTGGGTTTAGTCAGGTGCATTTAGGCATCGAGTTTGGTTGGGTTTTGGTTTAGGGGTGCATTGCATGTGCATCAAAGCTAAAAAGAAAAATTGAAATCTTAAAACTTACTCAGCCGATTAATCGATTGACTAATCGGATAATTGGCCGATTAATCGGGTAGACCGATTATAGGGCTGAATATAGGTACTTGGTTCATTTTTGGACCGCATACAATTATGTGGCCAATCAATCGGCTGAATAAATTGATTTTTGTGCCCTTGCATGGTGATTCTTCCACATCAAGCACTTTTGGAGATCATGATCTTGGCCAGCTTCCTTTCCAAACTTCACTAGCTTCTACTCGAGACAATTGATGACATTCTAGATGTACGTGAAATCGCCACTTGATAAGGCATCTCTCATTGCTTCCTTGTATGTTGGGCGAGTTGTGACCTATATGATAGCATGTGGATTAATGAAGTCGAACTCCACAATACCATCTCATAGTAGTGAGATTTTTTGCAGTTGGGAAGAACTAATGCATCTTGATATAAAGATACAAGTTTTTCAAGTGCACATTTAAAATTTTCCCTTCTGGAATTATTAAATTTTGTAATTTTTTAAAAAAACCCAAGGGATGCCTTGGTTGGTTCAAGTGATGTATTAATTTGTAACCCTTGGTTCAAGGGATGCTCTATTGTTTTTTGAAAAGGGATGCTCTATTGTAGGTTGTAGCCCTTATAAGGAACATCTATTGATTGGACATGAATGATATTTTGGGATATTTTCCATGCAAGGATTTGCTACCTCTTCTCACCTTTCTCTCTCTCACCCCTATTCCCTCTCACCTTCCTGTACGAATTCCCCATTTACCTTCCTTACCTCTATTCCCTCACCTTATTTCCCCACCTGTGACCCACTCACCTCCTTCCCTTATTTAATTTCTCTCCTAATCCTCCTACCATCATACTCCATTCCCCACCTTCTCACCTCCCATCGTAACCCACCACGATATCCCTACCTCCCATCCCCTTCCCAACTCCCTCGACCACCCCTACCCACCTCCATCTCCTATGCCTCTTCCCCCTTACCACTCACCCCGCCCCTCCATTTCGACCCACCTCCATCACTTAACGTCGCCTCCTCCCAACTCTCATGAACCACTACCGCACCCATGTCGTCTTGACTCATACTCCACATAGTTGATATGAGACTACCAATCGCCCCTCTAGCATCCGCTGCCTCAACCATCTGGCGACTCTGGTCTTGCGTAACCCAACCCAATCCACTCTTCTCCAGCCATTTTGGAAGATGCAGTTGAGTACCTCCACCCTGCCCAACTTTGCCTCAGCTGTCACCATTGACCACTATCTTTCGCCACGGGTGCTACCTTATGTAATCCCACATCTGCTGTGACCTGCGATCCAATGCCGTAACACGACGACTTTTAGGTACCCCTTTTGACGTGTGAACTCATTTAGCCCCTTGATTTTTTTGTTTTGTTTCTCCTAATTTATTTTGCTGCTATAGCTATGCTTGGGAATTACTTTGATTCATTGTTGGGGTCACATTGAGGAAGCTCGTAAGTGGTAATTGGTTGCCTCCCTAATTAAATAACTCTTGTATCCCTGTTATTGGGGTGTTACACATTTGTCATTTGGAATTTCTCTTGTATTAATTTGTCAAGCTCTTTGGTGAATAGTTCACACATTTTCATGATGGTATTTGGTTAACAAAATCGTAATATTTTGTTATTTTACCACTATAGCAATTTAGGTTGCATTGTTGGCATAGCACTCTAGTTATCATTTTCCTTATAGTTTTGGATTGTTCTATTATTTATTTGTCCGCTTGGACTTCTGTTGTAATCTTCCAAATACCTCTTTCTATATAAAGAGGTGTAGGATTTCATTTGAGAAATAAGATTATTCATTTTTTCTAACTTGGTATTAGAGCGACGATCCTAGATCGACGCTTCAGTATCCCACCTGCGCTAGCCTCCGAAACCCATCCACCCTAACCTTAGATCTCCCTGTTGGTCTCCTCCTAGTAGGGCGTCGCCGACTAGGGCACCTACCCAGCCACCATTGCTGCCTAGGAGGGAGTAATGCTACCCAGCAAGGCTTGCGCAACCCTTAGCAGGGACTGTGTGCGTTGCCCAACAGGGCAACGACTCCCTGAGCACCCTTGTGTGAGCCTAGCAGGGGGGTTGCTGCTTTTGCTGCTGCAGGTGGTGGTTGTTGTTGGCAGCTAGATCTTGTCAACGAAGGGGAGTAGCATCCCTTAGGAGCGGTGTTGGGTCTTCCCCGTACCTTAACATGAGTTAAGTATTGATCCAAAGGGTGCTTGTGACTCTTGGGATGTTATCTAGCATTTCTAGATTTTATATTTCATGATCAAAAGATCACGCTTTCTCTGATTTCAAAGTTTTTCAGATCTGAATATGGTTTTCAAATCACGTTCGTGGTATCTTCTGGCAATCCCAAGGCATGATGGCCTCTTTAAGCTCTTTGAAGGTGTCATTGGTTACCATTACGGACATCGGGAGTTACGAACCTCCCTTTTTTGTTCCTATCACCAAGATAAATGAGACCAACTATGCCAGATGGTCTCAGACGTTCCTCATGACTGTCGAGGGACATGATAAGGAACACATCTTGATAAGGTTGGAGCCACAAGACAAGACAGGGAAAAATGCCACTTGGAAGAAAGATAATGCAATGGTCTATGCTTGGATCATGAATTCTGTGGAGCCTTAGATTGGAGATGCGATCATATATTACAAAAAGGCCAAGTAGATGTGGGATTTTTTACGTGAAACGTATTCTCACGAGAAGAATTCCAACAAGATGTTTGAGATCTACCATGCCATTGGTGGTCTAAAGCAAGAGAGCCAGTCACTGTCCCAATATTATGCTGCTTTGAAGGGGCTCCTAGATAAGTATAATGTTTGTTGTCCTATCTGCACCTGTGCCACTTAAAGGGTGCATAAGGAGTATGTAGTTCTTCAGCTCTTGGATGGACTTGGACCACATTATGGCGCTGCAAGGTCCCATGCACTTAAAGGGCGCATAAGGAGTATGCACTCTTGCTGAGCTTCCATCACTTAAGGAAGCATATAGTCAGGTAAGTAGGGTGGTTAAACTACCCTTGTCAGATGTTGGACAGGCTTCTGCCTTAGTGGATATTGAACATAGTAGACGTGGTGCTCCATCTACCAGGGGGAGAGGACATGGTGGTTAAGGCACGACTGACAGACCCCGCATCATATGCTTGCATTGTGGCAAGGTTGGTTACTCATAGGCCTCCTGCTGGTCGAAGCACGGTAAACCTCTTATGGCCAACTAAGCTATCTCTTATGAGGAAGCGAGTGATACAATGTCACGTGCTGACTATGATGCTATTGTCCACATCTCTCCTGGCTAACCTAGGAGATTGTTACTACTACTGATACTGCTGTATTGGCCTCCTTAAGTATAGCTCCTGCTTATATCTCTGGAAGTGGCATTTCTGACAATGCATTGTGGTTATTAGACTCAGGAGTCTCTCGACATCTTAGTGGTGATTAGACATGCTTTAGACAGGTTCAGACTGTTCCTTCTGGTAGATCTGTTTAGGTGGTAGATGGTAGACAGTGAAGAGTGCATGATAGAGGAGATGTGGCAGTGACTCCACTAAATTTGACTAATGTTCTTTATCTTCCTGATTTTTTTATTAGTCTTTTGTTAGCAAAATCACAAAGGACTTGCACTGTCGTGCTATTTTTGACGAGTTGGGCTGTATTTTTTAAGACAAACTCATAGGGAGGACAATTGATGGTAGACATGAGGAGGGTGTGTATCTCTTGATTCAGACTCCTTTTGCTACTATGTGTTAGGGCGAGGTCACTTTTAGTTCTAGTACAACTTTTCAGTGGTATTGTCGTCTTGGGTACCCTTCACTGGACAAGCTACGACGTGTCATTTGTCATATATTGCCTACCGCTGAGATTTTGTATGATGCGTGTCAACTGGAAAAGCATTACAGATCTAGTTTTCCTTCCAGTTCTTCTCAAAGTTCTGCTGCGGTTTTTCATTTATTTCATATAGATGTATGGGATCCTAGTAGAGTGTCAGACTTGGTCATAAATTTTATTTGCTTATTGTTGATGATTTTTTTAGGATGTCAGTAATTTCTATTAAAGAATAATCATATGTTGGGTTTGTGATTGAGACATTTATTTTACAAATAAAGATTCAGTTTTTTTTTTTTTGAAAAAGGAAAGGGTAGTTATCCAGGGTGATAACTACCCAAAATTTTATATATTAGAAACAAACATAAACAACATTACAACAGGCAGACACCAGGGTCCCCCACTCACAAGGATTCAGCCCAAAGAGAAAACAAAGAGTCAATAAACTCAACAAAATTCTCTATGTAAGGTTTCTGGCCCCGGAAAACCACCGCATTTCTGCCCAACCAAATTCCCCAAAGGACTGCCAACGGCCTGGCTTTCTCCTTCTTTGTACGGAAAACAAACTGTCCGCCAACACCACCTCCACTTCTGAAGCTATGCCAGAAATCCTCAAACAGCCGATACTCCCACCCACCCATCCTGCCCCAAATCTGCATCACAAAAGGGCAAGCGAAAAAAAAAGGTGATCAATGTCCTCCTCACCACCCCTACACAAAGAGCATACCTTACATTCTCTAAGAGCCCACTTTGCCCTCCACATCTTAGTCACCAGCCTTCTCCTCCTAAGCAGCCAGGCAAAAATCTTGACCTTTAGCGGACACGCGGCTTTCCAAACCTGTTTGTAGTCCCTTACCAGATCCAGCTCCACCTCTGGACCACAAGCAGACAACCTCATGTATGCGGCTGCAACTGAAAACTCACCTTCATCCCAACCAAACATGTTTGTACTAGCCGTCGGATGCAGTCCCTCCAACTCAGCAAGTAAGGTCTGAAAATCAAGCGTTCTCGCATCTGAGAGACTGCTAACGAAGTGCGGGCACCACCCATCCTCCCACTAAAGATTCAGTTTTTTGCCATTGTAAAAATTGTACGATTTCATAATACCTTGGAGTTCTATACAATTAAGTTAGAATCTTTTTACAGATCTCTTGGGATTGTTTACCAGACATCATGCCTCCATACTTTGTAGCAGAATGGTGTAGTTGAGAGGAAACATCGTTATGTGTTAGATGTGACTAGAACATTACTTATTAGCATAATGTGCTACAGGTTTACTGGGAAGATACAGTGTAACTGCATGCTATTTGATTAATAAGTTGCCCAACTTAGCTATTCAGGAACAGGTTCCATGGTAGGTTCATTCAAAGAAAGAACTGTTTATTGTACCACCTCATGTTTTTGATTGTGTAGTCTTTATTTATGTTTTAGGACCTGGCAGAGATAAGCTAGCTCCGAGGGTAGTAAAGTGTTTTTCTAGGATACAGTAGCACCTAGAAAGAATACAGATGTAATGACCTACAAGGCAAGTAGCATTATGTTATTGTAGATGTCACTTTCTTTGAGCCTATTCCATACTTCTTTACAGATGGTCATCAGGTGATGTTTGAGGGAGGCTCAGTCCCTATGCCTGTTCCATCAGTTCCCTTGGAGCAAATTTCTATTACACACAGTGAGGATACCACTACTACAAAGACTCCTATGAGGTAGGAGGTAGAGATTACTCATGTATATAGGTTACCTGTTACCTACAGACCACATATATAGAGCGTCAAGAACACACCCCCCACCACCTAAGTCACCTGCCCCCTTTTGTCAGGTATGTGTTAATACTGATGTGAATTGTCTTAGTGGTAATTGTGTAGATCCTTTTGATGATTCTACTTCCCCTATTGAGCAGTAGGCTACACCTATTGACACTGAGCCTATAGAGGAGGATCTTGACCTTTTGATTGCTGCTCAGAAGGCTCCCTGCAGCTGTGTCCACTACCATACTGTAGTAGTGTCTACTACTAACCTTAGGAGATCGTTTGCTATGTTCATTATTGCTCTTTCTGTTACATAGATTCCTACGGCCTATCAGCAAGCCATGTTGGATCCAAAGTGGCATTAGGTCATGAAGAATGAGATTGCTACTTTATACTTTAGAGGGACATGGGAATTAACTACTCTACCTAGTCACGCCAGGACAGTGGGGTGTCCTTGGGTCTTCACTCTCAAGTATGACCCAGATGGCACTATATCTCGCTACAATGCGAGGGTAGTAAAGGGATTTACGCAGACTTATGTGGTAGATTTCTTTGATACATTCTCTCCTGTTGTTCGGCTTCGTATTGTTCGCATTCTGTTGTCTATTGCTCACTATGACTGGACTTTTCATCAGTTAGATGTGAAGAACGTCTTTTTGTATGGAGATCTTTAGGAGGTGGTCTACAAGTAACAACCTCCTGGATTTGAGACTTAGGGGGAGTGTGTACGTAGATTGAAGAAGGCCATCTATGGCTTGAAGTAGAGCCCGAGGACTTGGTTCCAGAGATAATCAGAGGAGGTACAAACCATGAGGCTTGTAAGGTCTTCTGTTAATCATTCACTCTTTGTCAGGAAGAATTTAAGTGGAGTTGTGGCATTCTTTGTCTATGTTAATGGTTTCATCGTTACTTGGGATGACATTTCTAGGATAGCTGAGATGAAGTTGGCTGAAGCTTTTGTGATGAAGGATTTGGGTCAACTCAAATATTTCCTTGGCATTTAAGTCGCACGCAACAAAGAGGGTATTGTCCCCAGTTAGCGCAAGTATGCTCTTGTTGTGTTGCAGGAGACAAGGATGCTAGGGGTCTAATCTTGCTAATATATCTATGGATCTCAAAAGATATCTCTATGATATACTCTTTACCTATAGATAACAGATTTTATAGGCAATTGGTTGGTAAGCTATTATATCTTACCATTACATGTCCTGATCTTTCTCTTGCAGTGGGAAAACTCAGTCAGTTTATGGACAAACCAACCAAGTAGTATTGGGATGCTGCTATGCAGGTGCTTAAATACATGAAGAAAGCACATGGCAGAGGTATTCTGTATCAGAAGGGCACGTTTATGAGTATTGTTGGTTATTCTAATGTCGACTATGCAGGTTGCATGGTAGACATAAAGTCGAAACCTTGTTTTTGCACTTATGTGGCAGGCAATCTTGTGACCTAGAAGAATAAGAAGTAGCAGGTGGTATCAAGGTCCAATGCAGAGTCAGAGCACCGTGTTATGGCACAGACAACTACAGAGATGGTCTAAGTCAGATCAAAGTTGCAGGATCTATATGTCCAGGTAGAGGAACCAATGGAGATGAGGTTTGATAATTGCACTACTACTTACATTGCAAACAATCCAATGTTCCTTGAACGTACGAAGCATGTTGAGGTTGATTGTCATTACACTAGAGATATGATACAACATGAGATTATCTACACTACGTTAGTTGCTTCTGAAGATTAAATTGTTGATATATTCACAAAACCTCTTATCAGATTTGCATTTGACAAGTGTTGTTTCAAGTTGAGCATCATTGATACATATACTTCAGCTTGAGTGGGAGTGTTGGCATAACACTCTAGTTATCCTTTTCCTTATAATTTTGGATTGTTCTATTATTTATTTTATCATCCTGGACTTATGTTGCAATCTACTCAATACTTCTCTCTATATAAAGAGGTGTATAATTTCATTTCATAAATAAAATTATTAATTTTTTCCGAGATTTTATTGCATCCTTATTGGTATGTTATGTGTTCTATTTGGATTCGAGGAAGCTTTAGAAATCAAGAGGTTGTGTTACATAACTTGTTTATTTGCTTATTGAATTGCATATCGGATCTATACTGTTGTCTGCAGAAACTTATCTTGACCAACTTTTGTAAAGAGTCACTTGTTACATGGTAATTAGTGGGGAATAAGTCGGTTAACAACAAAATCTTTATTAATCTCTGCTAGTTTTCTCAGATATGAACATAATCTTAGTGAATTTGGATTTTGACTTGCCCATACAGCTGCATATAAATATGATTGTCTTATGTGAAAATTTAACTTTGATGCTTTTTGGGTAACTAGGTGAAGTTGAGTGACGGACAAGTGCTTGCATATTGTACATATTATCTATGTAAACATTCCTTATCATCCCCAATGGGACAATAAAAACATTAACATCATCTACCAGAATTGTGCGGTCTCAGCCATCTTTTAGGCTATACAGAAAGTCTAATAATCTTGTGTTAGGTCGTAGGGAATATTTCCAAACATATGGAGCTCTTTTCATGTTTTGCAAAACTGTATTAATAAGGAGAAATTATCCTTTGTAGTAGGATTCCGAATGCCAAACAATGATGTAGATGTATGTAGTGGTGTTCAGGACATCTTATGGATCCCTTTTGGTATTTAGGCCTCTCTTTATTGGATCATCCTCTGTGTTGGGACCATGGTTTTAAAAATCGCACCTTGAGACGCATGAGGCATACGCCTCGAGGCGAGGCACCCTGATTTTGCCTTGAGGTGGTAGCCTCAAGGCAGTGTTGTGAGGCGTGCGCCTCAACATGTCGAGGCGATGCCGAGGTGCTGAGGTGTTGACGAGGCATCGCCTTGTTTTGGAAGCCCTCTAATTTGGTCATGTGTAAGTCACATGAGCATTCTTTTTACCCAAACTCTGTTGGAGTTCATCTGGATACCCTAAATCTGAAATCCAAAATCCAAACCCCACAAAGCCCTAAACCACTCCATCGCCAGCGCCACTAATCCCTGTTGGAGCTCATCGCCGACACAACTGCTCCACCGCATCTGCTAGCACTAGCTCCATCGCCAGCGCTAGTGCCATTGCCAGCTCCATCGTCAGCATCAGCACCAGCTCCATTGCCAGCTCCATCGCCAGCGTTAGCGCTAGCTCCATCGTGGCGCACCTGCAGGACTCATCGCAGCGACGCAGATTAAACCCCTCAATTGATTTTTCAGGGGGTTTAGGTAATGTGTGCAGTGCAAGTGCCATTTTTAATTTCATTTTGCTAGTTTAGGGTATGTGTATAGTGTAATTTTTTATTTCATTTTGCAGGATTAGGGTATCTGAACAGTGTGATTTTTAATTTCATTTTGCTTTAGGGGTTAGGGTATGTGTACATCTAGCACTTAGGTTGTCCATATTTTGTGTTCCATCGATTAAGAAAAATTACAAGTCATTGATTTTTGGTTGATTTTCTATAATTTCAGACATGGCACTAAGGGCAACAAGGGGAGGAAGAGATGGATCTAGTGGCTGATCTGATTCTTGATGGAAGTATTGCATAGAAATTGAGCTAGAAGGAGCTCAAAAGGGGAAATGATATAAATATGTTAAGTGGAATTTCTGTGGAAAAAATATCACAAGTGGAATTGCATGATTAAATGAGTACTTGGCCAAGACACAAAAATGTAGGACCATGTGCCAAGGTCCTACTTGAAGTTGAAATTGAGATTAAGGAAAGCTTGGTCAAGAAGGATGTTGATAAGAGAAGAGTACTGGAAGAAATGGAAGAAATTCGTCGGATAGGTGGATATACAGTACATGGGCTATTTGGTCGTGGAGAAAATGCACCCACATGATCAAGTGGTGTAAAAGTAGTGGTAGGTCCAATGGATTTATTTGTTGGGGTTGGACAGAAACCTATTCCTGGAAGTGATGAACCTAATATCACTCCACATGCTCATCCAAAGCAGGTTACTTTGAATTCCTCTTGGAAGAAAGAACTTAGAGAGAAAACATATCTTAGTATTGGAAGATTCTTCATTGAAAACGGATTGCCTTTCAATTTGGCCACCAGTCCATCTTACTGGCAGATGTTGCAGGATGTAAGTAACTTTGGAAGGAGATTTAGAGGTCCTACGATGCATGAGTTATAGACCTAGATTTTGAAGGAAGAAGTAAAGGCAATAGACATAATGGTTGAGCAAGCAAAGGCATCTTGGGCTGAAATAAGATGTAGCATATTGTCTAATGGTTGAACAGATACAAAAGATCATATGTTGATTAATTTTTTGGTCAACAACTCCAAAGGTACATAGTTTCTGAAATCTATTGATGCTTCAGAAGATATCAAGAATGCCGATTACCTCTTCAGATTGATGGATGAAGTTGTTGAAGAGGTATGGGAAAGTAATGTCATTCAAGTGATAACAGATAATGCATCTACTTATAGAAAAGCTGGGGAAAAATTGATAGAGAAGAGTCCACATTTGTACTGGACTCTATGTGTTGCTCATTGCATTGACCTTATGTTGGAGGATATCATGAAGTTGTCTCTTCATGACTCTGTCTTCAAGAACGCCAAACTAATCATCAACTACATATATGCACATGCTTGGGTGGTGGCCATGGTAAGGAAGCATACGGGCGGAGATTTAGTTAGACCTGCCGTCACATGATTTGCTACTGCTTTCCTTACTTTATAGAGATTGCTATGTGCCAAAGATGCTCTTGAGTCTTTTTTCACCTAAAAAAGGTGGAAGTCTAGCAGCTATGCATTGAAGGTTCCAGGGTAAGCTGTGCAAGATATTGTGCTAAAGAGTAGAACATTTTGGCCTGGTGTAGCCTATGTGATAAGGACAATCAAACTATTATTGGTTATGATTTCAAGGATGGTAGACTCAGAACAATATCCACTAATGGAATTTATCTATGAGGCTATGGATAGAGCCGAGGAAGAGATCACTAAAAGTTTAGGTAATGCTGAAAATAAGTACAAGATAATCTGGGACATCGTTGACTCAAGATGGGACAGACAACTACACACTTGCATGCTGCTGCTTATTTTTTGAATCCCCAATGCCAATATGAACCAACATTTTCAATTGATTCAGAAGTTAAGATGGGATTGTATTCATGCTTTTAGAGGTTAGCTCCTAACAGGGAGGAGGGATTGAAGGTAGATCTCCAAACAGATGCATTTGTCAATGGAAGAGGGCTATTTGGATGGTCTAATGCCTTAGACACTCGAAAGTAGAGGAGTCCTGGTATGAATATGATCATGAACTCCTTTCTATCATTTAGAATAATAAGTGCAATGCAAACTTTTTTCTATACTGAAAACATCTTTTCCATTATAGCAGATTGCTGGAAAGCATTTGGTGATGAAACACCTGAATTGAAGTTCGCCATGCGAATTTTAAGTTTGACTTATAGTGCGCCTGCATGTGAGCAAAATTGGAGTTCTTTTAATCAGATAAAAGGATCTTCTTTGTATTTTAATATTTATAAAGAATTTAATGAGCATTTTTTCATTGACTAGGTTCATAAGGAGAAATAGACTGAAACAAGACAAAATGACTTGGTTTATTGCATGTTCAACCTAAAATTGAAACATAAGGAGGTAAAGACAATGGAGGATCCTCTATGCTTAGAGGAAGTGGACTCTGATGATGAGTGGATTGCTGAGTTACAACTCTATAAAGATGAGATGATGCTTATCAAGAACTAGATGCAATTGTAGCTCTACAACAAGATCCTATTGACCTTAAGCAGTTAGTAGACACAATGGGAGGATTAGGAATACAAGTGAGAGGTAACAGAAGAAAGAGGCAAAAGAAAAATAAGGGCAGAGACAAAGGTAACAAGATAAGTCATTTTATATTTTGAAGAATTTTAAATTTATAAACTAAGGTTTTAAGTTTTAAGAAATATTACTTAAAATTATTTCTTTTTAGGCAAAGCGATTATTGATGTTGAGGAGGAAGAATTTCAAGAGAGTGATGGAGATACTAAAGATATAGAAGCTGAGGCTAGAATGAAGTACATGGATGACTTCTAGGATGATGCAACCAGCCCTAGCGATAATAACATTGATGAGTTTGACTTTGAGTGACTTTGATGGTGTTGAAGGGGGAGGAGAATAGAATATCTTTTAGTTCTTCTTTGGGATTTTTTGATGTGGATGTACTTTCATTTTAAGTCTTCGAATGTTTAGATAAACTAAACTTCTAGTTTTCTATATTATTCACTTGTTCATCTTATTGGAATGTCATTTTAAGTCTTTTAATGTTTGTTGTAGAGTAAAAATGGCATGGATGTATATTTTTTACTTTTTTTTTTCATTATTAGTAACTTGGGACATGGTCATTCAATGGATGGAGTCAAGACCGAAGAAGTGGAAGTTATGTATTTTATCCAAGGATAGGAGGTTGGTTTTGCTGAGCTCTATGCTCTTGAGCATTCCCCTATTTTTTTCTTTTTCCCATCTTGAAGACGGTGAGAGTACTGAATAGATTGGAGGCAATTAGATGGATTTTTTTGGAAGGGGGCAATAAAAGGGGGACACATCTTTCCACTGATCTACTGGGAGGAAGTTTGTAGTCCAGTGTTCTGGGAGTTCTTGATTTGAAAGCAATGAATTAGGCCTTGCTTATTGGTGTGTTCATGTAAGATGAGTGTATATTAATGGGGATAGGTAGGATATTAAGAGAGAAAATGTGTGTGTGTGTGTGGGGGGGGGGGGGGGGGGGGGTTGGGGAAAGAAATTATGGGGGTGGATTTGTTGATAATCATGGAAATGTAAGAGAGAGAGTGTGGGATGGGGGGTTATGTGCGTTGTGTGAAGTGCGTTAAGTGGGTGTTAGGGTGGTGTGATGAATGTGTTAATTTGTATTGGTAAGGAGAGTAAGTAGCTGACTTATGCGCATGGGAGTCTAGTTGTGAATGTGAGAGTGTTGTGGTGTTGTGAGATATGGAGGTTACTTGAAAGAGGGAATCAACAATGGACATGGTTAGTAGTTTTATTTGGAGAATGGTGGTTAATAGAATAATAAGCATGAAATGTGTGAAGTGAGATTTAATTGTATGGCATATAAGGTTGGATTATGGGGATCAATTTGGGTTTGATCAAGCAACCTCCAAATGTCTAATCGTGGTTTATGCATCACTTATTTATTGTTATTCTTGCATTTAGATAAAAAATACAAAAGTGAATAAAAATAAAAATAAACTATAAATACCTAATTTATTGGTATTAAATAATGTGAAAATAATAACACTAGACATGAACTATGTATGCAAAATATGGACTTATCAGCTTCCCTATGCTTAAATTTTGCTAGTTTTGAGCAAAATAAAATTAAAAAATATTAAACAAAACCTAACTCACTTTCATAGTTATCACAGTTGCATTTAACAAATGCAATAAGGCTTTTAACCCCTAGGTTTCTTTAGTGGAGTAGTTAGCCTCCTGAGGGTTTCCTGTCACACCCACAACACCCAAAGTATCGAAGAAAATTTTTAGTTAGGTTGTGTTAGCATGTTTTAGTTGTCATTAATCATAAAGAGTATCCAAAATCTTATCATGAAGACTTAACAATACTCAAGTACCGACCAAGATATAAACCACCTTATCCTTTTGGTCTCCAATTAGCCCTAGTTTTAGGCCTCAAGAATAGTTTTCTATAACTCATAAATTCACCCAAAGTTTGGATAGAGACTAAAAGGATAAGGATTTGTGCATGTGGTACTTGGCTTAACACGTGAGCAACTTCCTACTTTTTGCAAGGACATGAGTCACCTATCTCCTTACTCATCCCTACTTTTAGATTTGCCTTACTACAAAATGGAGGTATCACCCCTTTATTATTAATTTTTGGGAAGGCCCGACGTTTCGATGCCTTGGGATGACGTCATAGGAGGCACCTTCCTCGCCTAGGTCTTGCACTCCGACACATCGAGATGATGCCTTAGGCACTCAACCTTCTTTATTACATTTTCTTTTCAAAGACTATAGGGCTCCTCTAAAACTTCGTTCGAGAACATCTCGTTTGTAAGTGTAAATGTGGGATCAAGGCCTAGCTAACTTTTGATAATTGCCCATAGGTTAGCCAAGTGTAAATGTGTATGTAAGATGCTTAGACTTTAAAAACATCCAATCCAGAGGGTGAAAAGGGAAGTCATCTACTTCCCAGCCTATTAGCTTACTACCTTGGCCAAAAAGACATCTCCATGACTTGGAAAATGAATTTATATCTTGATAAATACTTGAGTTGTTATAACGGGGAAATGACTTGAAAAGTTTAGGCAGGAGACTTTAAACACGTACTTGTATGATTAGTGGCTTCTAGGTATCATCATCCTAACACAAAAATTCTTGACATTTTTTTGTCTTTTTTTTCTTTTTCTTTTTTAAAAAAATAAAACTCAAGAAATACATGATGTCGTACAAACATGCAAGAAATAAAATGTGAAGAGCATATGTAATGGTGTAATTTTCAAAAATTTATCTTATCACCCTCCAATGCTTATATCTTGCAATGTCCCTATTATAGAAAAAAAGTAGAGAAAAAGGATAGATACAACTTGATTGTTTAGAGAGCCACATCTATGAATCTCCTTTTGTTGCATCGATGCTCCTTATTTCATTTGTCTCATGCAAAACATGAACACTCTATGGAACCTCAAAATTCATTGGATTGCTTCGTCCCAACGGTTGCTGAATTTAATGTTGTTAGGTAGACCTATAGTGTCTTGAAGATTACATTTCATAAACATAGGTGTAAGCCTTGAGAATGAGCATAATAGAACATGCTTATAGAAGAGGTAGTCGAGAATATTAGTGAGTTGATGAAGCATTATCCTAAATGCTTGCCAATAGAGATCAACATGAGGAATTTCAGAGACTACTTTAAGAGGATTGAAGAGTAAAGGGCTTATTAGAAATGACCTCACTAAAATCAAGAATTTGAAGATAACAAGGATTCTCGAAAATGACTCGGTTTCTTAAAGGTTTGTGTAATGAGTTCTAACCCCTAAATTACGAAATCATCAATCCACACACGCCATTCAACCTTGATGTGAGTTGGTCGGATGTTCCCCCAAAAAGAATAAACTTTAAGAATTGGCTTAACCAAACATCTTTTAGGGAATGTCTTTTATTTGTTGTTGGGTAATAATCAAATCCAAATATGGCCTTGTTTGTTTATATCCAATTCTCCACAAAGTTTCCAACTCTTCAATATCGCCCCTGCAAATGCTTCAAAATCTAATTGCCTATCCATGGCGATTAAGTCAAACTTTGAATATGCAAAAGCATTTAAATGTTCATGCACTTGACCTCTTTGATCATCATTGGTTAGATCAAGTGAGATACCATATGATTTCGTGATTTTCAACTCAAATCATTCACAACTCCACTCCCAATGAGAATTATGTATAGTGGTAGAAAATTCTTTTGTATCATCCTTAACGTTCCATTCTCGGATAGAGCAACCTTAATATCATTAAAAGATATTTTCTTTATGCCTTGAATGAATTCATACTTGGGTCTCTGTATTCCTCTGTCTCAATAAATTCATCCCTAAGTTTTATGTATGATTCATTCTCAATCTTGTTGGTTGTTCCAACATTTAATATCATGCTAGGATAAAGACTACCTCATAGATTTCATTAATTTTTATGGGAGAAAGGAATCCCAATTTTACCAAGTCAATGACTTCATAAGGGGCAAATGTTATATTCACCCTTGAGTCAATCCAAATTTTTATCCCTGTTTACTCATCTTCCTCTATGTCAGACTCCTCAAATACCTGATATGATTCACCCTCAATAACTTTAGATCTCATTCCAAGTTCAAGTAAATCCAATTGCGATGGTTTTAGATGTTTAGGATCATTCTCCACAGGGTTTTGAGGTTCAGTTGGAATGTGGTCCACCTTGCATGGCTACAACCTTTTTCATCAATTGTTATGAAAATGTTTTTATTAGGGTCTAATTCCTTTAATAGTACCGATTTTGCTTTTTCTGACTCTAATATAGCTCAGGTGGAAATTGAGGTTCATTGTTAGCTAAGAATGGTTCATCATCATCAAGTGGCAATTTGTAGCGGGTCAAGTCCATTGGACAACCTGATCTGGGAAGATTGTTCTTATACCTATGTTGCGTATCATAATGTTTTTATAAGTTGTAATAATGACTCTTATCAAACTCGTGAGGGTTATCATAAGGGTTTGAGCCAAACTTAGGAGTCTTTGTCCAACTGTGGTATGATGAATCATAAGGGTAGTGTAGGATGGGTTTTTGCATTCTATATGCGATCTTTGGTGTAGAGAATCCTTTTCCTAAGTTATAATCATCGTAGGAGAACATCAGATAAGATCTCATAGGGTATTGCAGTACTTGATTCCATAAAGAGTTGTCATGTTGCCCATGTTGGTCTCTTGATTTTGTCCTATAAAATGATGGTGATTCACCGAAGGGATAATTTTGGGAAGAGGGATCATTTCTAGATGACAAGAAAGATGGGAAGTATTTCTGATTTGGTTGAGTTGGGTAATTGTAGGTGTAATCCATGAGTTAATGCCTCTCTTGCAAAGTCGGTTCAATGCTAACCTTTGGAGAGCTAACACAATCAATCAATAATAATGCCGAAACAACCAAGACAATTATTTTTTTTATTTTTTTATATGAGAGTGGCAAAGCAATCTTCCAATACAATAACGCACCCCAATCAACCTACGATGTGCCTAGAAAGACTCTATGGCATTAATGCTTGAGGTCTCAGATCGAACCTACTCACCCTAGACCGAAGTACCGGTGATACAAATTTGTTTATCTCTAACCAACTCCTTTTGATATGCAAGGGCTTTAGTGCCCTTGTATGAGTGCACATGCCTCAACCACAAGTGTTAAGCAACACAACGATGAAAACACAAACAAGGATTTTAGCAATCCGTGGATGTGTTTTAAGGTTTCATCCTTCTGGTAATGTCTTTTACTATTCTTCTCATTTATTAGATAGATTTAATAAAGTCAAGTGAGATTAATCTTTTCCTTTTCATCAAGGAAAGGTATCATAGAGATAAATGCATGAATAGGTAAATGAAGAGGATAAAGATGCGTATTTGTTGCTAGCACCCTACGAAAATGTAAGAAACAAGAATTGAAACCTAGAAGCAAATGCAACCTAGAATGAATGACTATGGATATGCAACTCCTAAATAAGATAAATTTTTTTTTATCAACGCAAGTAAGCAAACAAATAACTAAATGCAAACTTGAGATAGAGGGGGGGGGGAGGGGAGTGAGTCCAAGATAAATATTGCTCTGACCAAAACCTAATACATTCTTGATCTCTTGTGCACCACCTTCTTGGAGTTCCTCCTTTGGGATCCACTAATACATTTTTGATCTCTTGTGCACCACCTTCTTGGAGTTCCTCCTTTGGGATCCACTCTCGAGTTTCTCTGAGCGATTGAGTACATGCAAATTAAACTCTTGAATGCAAAATGAAAGCAAAAATAATGGTAAAAATGCTATGGTAATGCTATAAATAGTAAATAACTTGCAAGTAGTCAAGGAAATTACAATGCATCTCTCAGGCAACGATAGATTGGTGTGTTTATGTAAGATGAGTTGTATTAATGGGGATAGGTAGGATATTAGTAGAGAGAAAAAATGTGTGTGTGTGGGGGCAGGGGGTTGGGAAAATTATGGGGGTGAATGTGGTGATAATTGTGGAAATGCAAGGAAGAGAGAGTGGGATGGGGGTTTGTGTGTGTTGATGTGTGAAGTGCATTAAGTGTGTTAATGAGGTGTGATGAATGTGTGTTAATTTGTATTGGTGAGGAAATGGGTGAGTTATGTGCATAGGAGTGTATTGTGAATGTGAGTGTTTTGTTGTGGTAAGATATGGGGGTTACATCAAGGTTTGACATATCGGCGATATATTGATATCGATGGGTTGAAGCCATGTACCATATTTTTTTTCATGATATCGGTGATATATCTCCAAAAACGAAAGACTGCAATTCAATTTTTCCCTTAAAGTAGTGATATGTGATTGATATGGGGGATGTCGGCTATATATCTGTCTGCTTGTGCAACTCACATGGACACACATTCTTTTTATTTCTTTTCTTCTCCCATACTCTGTGTGACTCACATGGACACATGATTTTTCGACAGATTAAATTATAAAAAATTTATAAAATATTAATTGATAAATTCATCCATCGACGGACATCCAGCAATGGACTTGGTATTTGTGCACTACAACATCAGATTAAAGATAAAGCATATATGGAAAAGAGAAAATAAGGAAGAGTATATAGACCCAATAGATGTGGCTTATCTTTTTGGAGATAGAAGACGGTGATGTTTTACAAGAACAGTTGAATAGCTATGGAGAACCATTGCTTGAAAAAAGTCTTGGTCCAGAGATAGCAAGGAGAATGGGGGCAGATGTATTTGAATTTAAGTATAGTAGATCTGGCAAAAGAGTAATCCGTGGCCTTGAAGTTAATGAGAGTTCAGAGGAAGATTTGCTACCTTCAAGTGGAACACAAAATGATGATGATAATGATGATGGAGATGATGCAGTGATGGTTGACGAGCCATAGGCAGAGATAGTAATGGTGGAGATGATGGATATCATTATTAAGGTCCTAGTAGAGAGGATACCCAACATGAATACACACAAAGATATACAAATATACATGAAGATCTCATGCCAAGTCCACCTCGTGACTATAACGTATGGACAGAGTATGGGTATGCCTTCGGCTATTCTATGATGTCCATTGATGATTTAAGTTCATTGGTGGGATCCCTTAATCTGGCGGCGAAATCAATCTTTGGGGGTGGCCCAGGATCATCATCATCAAGTTACTATGGTGGCTATGGATCTCATTACACCAGCTCTCACCAGCTCTCAGTACCAACCCCAAGGTAAGGTGTAAAGTTCATACTCAGTTACACCAGCCCTCCATATTATGGTTCCTCCTATAGGTATGATGATTGCCATCAAAGTAATAGTACAAAAAGTGATTCTACATTTGCAAGTTATGGTTATAGGATATTCCCCGAGTATTTTCCATCTCAAGGTCCTCAACCATTTTTTTATCAACATTTCCATTTTGTTGCACTTCCTCTTCGACAACTACAAAGTTCATCAATGAGGCAACATGAACCTAGTGAATTGTCTAGTTATCCATTGAAATGAGGTGGTTCTACCAGGTCCACAGATTCAAGAGGACATCGAGATGATGCTACTCGGGATATATCTAAAACTAAAAGTAGGAATAGCTCGTCCTACAGTTACAGTCGATATCCACATCTTGGAATACTTCTGTATTACGGTGATGAAAACTATCAACAATACATCAATGAATGTAATACTTGATATAGCTACATGATGTGGGAGTCATACTGTGAATATGTTAGAGTGTTATGAATAGAGGAAGATAAACGGAGAGGTATCGAGCCAGGTCGAACTCAACCTGACATTGATTTGGTGGCATTGGCTAGTACTTTTGTGCTTGGTGTGATCTACTAATATTCTGATACTATCGATATTTCATTTCTTCTGATGAGTAATATTATTATGAATATTTTTCAATTATTATTATGTTGTATACACTTTCTTTTCAATATATGACTTTGTCGATATATAACAAGTATATTTCTATTATGTTTTCATTCAAAATTTATAATTTTCGTCTTCTAGGCATTTCTTCATGATGTACTAGTTATTAAAATATTAATTTTCATCAAATTTGTGATATTTTGGGATATTTTAGACCTTTTTAAGCGATTTTTTAAAAATTCACCGATATCAACGATATACCCTTAATATATCCTTTTTCGACTTGTCGAGACGACATCGATAACGATATTTAAAATCTTCAGTTACATAAATGAGGGAATAAATAGTGGACATGATTTAGGGCTTAATTAGGAGAATGGTGGTTAATAGAATAATAAATGTGAAATGTGTGAAGTGAGATTTAATTGTATGACGTGGAGTTGGATTATGGGGATCGATTTGGATTCGATTAAGCAAATTTCAATTGCCTAACCTTGGCCCATGCACCACTTATCTTTAAAAATGCAATAGTAAAATAAAATAATAATAAAAATAAACTACTAATATCTAATTTATTGCAATTAAATAATGTAAAAATATGTATACAAAATATGGACTTATCACTTATAAAATGGATAGCTTGTATTATGGTAACATATGATAGTTTGCTCTCTTTATTGACCCACATGCTTTTTATGGTAGAAAGGTCAATTGGTCTCATAGACTAATATCCATCATAGAGTCTTCCTCTGTCTAGAAGAATTTGCTACGGATAATTCCATATATGATTCCCTATTTCTAGGTAGATTTAACAATGATACGGATCTTTGTTTTAGCTAGATGAGTAGTTGCGTAATGGGTCGTTAGCAAGTACTTCCCCAAGACCTTTGCACTTTATTTTGATTGGGAAGTGGGTGGGGAATTATTGGGAATCATAGAGTGGAGCTTGGACACCTCTGCATGATATAATTTTTGATCAGGGATTAGAGGGCTATTAAGGCCATAGGAGAAGCTACTTTTTTTTATGACGAGGAACCGTTCGTAGAGGTAAACCCTGGGGAGCCCACCTTGTGGAAACGGTGCGCTTTTAATCAAACGATACATCGCATCGGACGGATCGTCATAGTGATACACTCACCCCCACTGCTCTATGCGAGTATGGGTATGTTGTGAGGTTTCGAACCCATGCACCCCTCACAGGGAGAGCCTTATGGGACACGGGCGTACCAATTGTGACAACCCTACTTCCCAGGAGAAGTTACTTAATGTTAGGTTATGGGTCACCTTGATGCTTGGATATAGGAGTATGGTGCATTCTCAAAGTTGGCATATGGTCATTTGTCTAATCAATCTCTAGAAACACATGACGTCTCTCAAGGATTATAGTCATTTAGAAGATGAAAATGACATTGACATTAAAAGTTTTGCATGGTTTTTAAGAAGGAATAGGTTAATGAATAAAGCAAATAGATTAAAGATTGCACAGAGATGTGCAACTCTATGGGTGGAATTAAGTAGATGGGAGGATTTTTGAGAAGTTTTGGTGGAGACTTTGTTACACTAAATTGAAAATGGCAATTGCTTTTGTTGTGCATTGGGTGATTTGGCTACAATGAAATGAGGTTACTTTTGAGGGGAAGATGTCTTTTGTAGATAATGTTTGCCAGGATTTTGAGTTCTTAAGAGGCCTTTAGACCTCTTGCATGATGTATTTTGACTTTTTGCTTGCATTTTAATGAAGTGGATGATTGTTAATCTTCGTGACCATCTTTTTTTTTCTAGAAAATGTTATGGCTCACACAAAATTATCCTAAATATTTTCTTGTATTTTTCTATGAAAATCATCATATTACAAGGAGTTAGATGAGTGTAAAATACATCTCAGTGATTTTCGTAGATGGATGTCCTTTTTAACATGCATGCATGTATGAATGTGTATTGGCATGCACTTAGAATAAATAGGGTCTTTTTCATAGGATCTTTGATTCTCTAATGATAAGAGATGCCTTCTCAAGAACATACTTATTAGTTTTATGGATGCCAGCTTTGATCTTGCAATGTATTGACTCCATTAGATGATCATTCTTATTGACTTCTGGCATGGGAGACAATTTCCTATGTTTGGTTTCTTAGGAGGAGATATGTAGGGCTAAAGGAAGATGGTGGCGTGGGAGTTCTTAATTTAAAGGTGATGGATGATGCCTTGCTCATTAAGTTGGTGCTTTGCCTTAAGGGTTTTGACATCCTCCATTGGAAAAGGATCCTTTGTGAGTCTTTTGGCGATGCCATAGAATGGGATGAGAAGTGGTTGTTCATTAGTGGCTCTTTGTTTTGGATGGGCCTATACAAGATTTTACGAAAAATTAGTTCCTGTTGTAGAAGCAGCTGCTTGGGTGATGGCTCAAAGTTTAGATTTTGGAAGCATGATTGGTCCCTGACTATAGTCATTGCGGGCATCTATTCCAGATTTCTTGCTTTAGCATCTAATCCTATGGCTTTGGTGGCAAATTGCTACTCGGAAGGGGGTTGGTTGCTTGTCTTGCTTTTTTAGATGATGCAAGGATGGAGTTGTCCCTTTTGCTGTAGACCCTTTTGGACGCCCAGTTGGGGTAGAGGTGATTGGGTCTAAAGGCATGGAGAATTTCTGGTCAAGAAGGCGTATCTTTGGTACATCGAGGACATGCCTCAAGTGGATTAAAGAGTGGCAGGTAGGAAAATTTGGTGGCAAATTTCTACTCGGATAGGGGTTGGTTGCTTGTCTTGCTTGCTTTTTTAGATGATGCAAGGATGGAGGAGTTGACCCTTTTGCTGTAGACCCTTCTAGACATTTTGCTCGGTCAGGGTAGAGGTGATTGGGTCTAAAGGCATGGAGAATTTCCGATCAAGAAGGCGTATCTTTAGTACATGGAGGACATGCCTCAAGTGGATTAAAGAGTGAAAGCTAGGAAAATTTGAAAGTGCAAAAGTCCCCCTCATGATGAAAGTTTTATAGCTTCTGAGGACAGGAAGACTGGTCACTAAGGATTATAGGAAACATTGGGAGTTGGAAGCAGATATAGCTTGTCCTCTTTGTGGCGAAAGGATGGAAGATAATCACCTCTTCTTTAGTTGTTCCTTTGCACATTCTTGTCAGATGGGTGTTGGTAGCTGGTTCGTTAGCTCTGTCTCCTTGGACTTCTAGTCTAGCATGCATGGTGCACTTGTTGATGGAGACACTGTTCAGAGAGCTTTCATCCTCTTATGGCATATTTGGTTAGAATGTAAAGACAATTTTTAAAAAGTGAGACATGGCTGCTGATGGGGTTTTGTATCACAACATATTTTGTAACTATTGATGTTTTAAGCTCTCCGTTTTTATGAATTTGGGGGATTAACAACCCTTGTAAAGTTCTAAATGCTAATTTTGATAAATTTCTAAGTATGCATTTTCAAGGCACATTATTAAAATGTCTGAATTTCAATGAAAAATTTTGACAATTTTGTACTTTGAAAATAACCCATTTTGGAGGCACGTTAAGGGCATGTTGAAGGCATGCCCATGCGAAGGATTTAAAAAACACGAGGTTGTACCGAGGCGGTTTGCCTTTATTAAGGCAAGGCATAAGGCTTAAAGCAATCAAGGTGCAAGCCTCAGGTTTTGGATGCAAAATAACAAAAAATGACATAAATATATACTTAAGTACTAATAATGAAAAAAAGTAAAAAACACATCAATTCCATTTTTGCTCTATCACAACATTTAAAGAGCAAAACTAGATGAGAAATGACATTTAAATAAAATATAAACCTCCAAACATTATAGAAAATTAGAATTCAATTTATCAAAACTTTGAAATGTGTTAAAAGTTCATAAGATGAGAATTATCACAAGTAAATCAAATAATTATAATGAATTATATTAACTCTACCCATTATCTATAAAAAATCAAGTTGTCATAACTCAAATCATAAGTAATGAGTCTAGTAACTAATCTCATAACTTATAAGTCGTCATTCACAAACATAAGAAACCTAAATGAAATCTAAACAAAATGACGGACAAATATATGGTATCATTGTCATCCTAGAAAATATGATAAATATATGATATCTCCATCACTCTTATATTATTAAATAATTCATCATTGACAAACATAACATAAAAAACCTAAATGAAACCTAAACAAAATCTATAAATAACATATATAATAAAAGAATATACTAATGTAGCTAAATAACATATATAATAAAGTAACCTGAAAAAGGACCTAAATAAAGTCCAAACAAAACCTAAACTTAGTAAGAACATCTGGAGATGTGGAGACTAGGCAATGAAGTTGGTAGTAGTGGACTTGGCAAAGGGTTCTACGACCTTTGGTGACCCATCTGCAACATCCGATAACCTGTGTTGGATCTCCAGTAAGTTGGGAACTATGGTTCAAGAGCTTGGACAGTGATGGTCTCCTTGGGGTTTCGAGAAATGGGTTTTAGGTTTTGAAAGAGGGTCTCAATTAGGACTTTGGGGGGATTTATTCGTAAAAAAAGATCATGTTTAAGTCACATAACCATCTAAAAGGGCCTTTCAACTAAAGCTATAGCGTTGCCTTCGCCTCGGTGCCTTACTACCTCAACACCGCCTCGACCCTGAGGCTCATGCCTCATGTTGCAACCCTGAGGCTACAGCCTTAGGGGTGATTTCCTAGTGCTTCACCTCGAGGTGTACACCTTGAGCGCCTCAAGGCATGATTTTTAGAACGATGGCCAATGCATGCCAATAAAAATGAAAGTATTTAAAATGGTTAGAATTTCAAGAAAATCACAAGCTTAAGCTAATTTATATAAAAATAAGAATGTTCTATCATAATGTTCATATGTAACATGTAGTCTACCATATCATGTTTAAGTTCAAGAATCAAATATCAAATAATTATGGTCCAGATTGAATTAAGGCATAAGAGATTAAAATATATAGTTTTACAAATAAGTCCGTCGGTGGGAATTGGGAATTTATTTTTTTATGAACTCTTTCTTTCTCAGCTATTTCCTTCCTAATGACACCCTCACCTCATCCTCTCCACCGAAGTGACCGAACAACACGTCTCTTCATCTTTTTCCCTCTCTTCTTCGCACGTCATCTCCTTCCTCATTGTAACCTATTACCTTACTCCACCACCAAATGGTCATGTTGACTGACATACTATCGAAGCAGTTGGCATGGTTGAAATTGTCGACATACCACCAACATCCCTGTATTTCGATGTTGATATGGTCCTCAACTCAAAAACCCCCCATTTCGCTGGCATGTCGGTGGCATCTTGATCACTGAACACTTGCTAACTCGTATTTCCTTTTTTTAAAATTGTTAACCCCTTTTCCCTTTTTCTTTGGTGTGAGTGGGTGGGTGGGTGTGGGGACACTGAGCACATGCCTTAAAAGGACACGACATTGTTAAGAACGTATACTATCATGCAGGTTGAATTATACCAACCACATTTCAGGATGATTAGAACCCACAGCTCTAACACATCATTCATTTGTTTCTAACCACGAAGTATTCATTAGTCAGCTCTTGAAGATGGTCGTAGTATTTTTAGTCTGGTCCTTCTCTGAGTTATCTATAGGGACTTAAAGAACCAGTATCATTTTGATGTTAGCTTTCATTTTATTCTTCTAGTTTGTAATGATATAAGCTTATACTTATCAATTCACTTGTTTTTTTTTTCCCTCTGAAATTTGTTCTAATTTTTTCCGGCAGCCTTTCACAGGTATACATGCATTTGGCATATCTCAGACTGGACTGTTGTGGCTGACAAAACCTTACTTTCACTCTGGCCGCCATAAACGGATCTTATTCTTCTCGCACCTTTAAGTGGGTGTGGGTCAGCTACAATTGGGTGATTGACTTTTACTTCTGGTCCAAATTATCAGATATCTGGAGATTGTGTCGTGTTTTGAAGGGTCTGTCACTTGATTACGGCTAAGAGCAGTCATTGCTGGGATCAGCACACCTTCCTAGGAAAGAAGTTCTAACAAGCTAATACTGGATTTCACCTTTGATGTTCCTGATCTATGTGATTTCAAAATCTGTTGGTGGTTTCACCACCAAATATTAGAATTTATGGTAGGTACAGGTGAAGAGGACTGTATCCCAGTCTTTCTTGATGGTCAGGTTTTCATGCTTCTCATTGCATGCTCGTGATCATAGCTCAAAGGTAAGGAAAAAACTACAAATCTTGTCGAAACATAATCTGAATTGGAAGTTAATGATTTGTTTATGTTTCCAGAATGCTGTTCAACAACACCCTGCTCAAATCTTTCCTAGAAAAATGCATAAAGAAGTCCCAGGACAACTTCAAGATATAGGGAGTAAAGAGTCTCCTAGCTCTGCTTGTTCAAATTCGTATACCGATGCCATTCCTTCTCCATCTACACCAGAACAAATGGAAACACCTAGTTTTGAATGTGGGCAACCAGAGGAAGTCATTGCTGTCTCTTGTGTTCAAGATGATTTGGAAATTCAACAAAGTTGTATTAAGAAAAGCCAATCATTGGGAAGTGGATTAGACAGGGGAGGTTTTTCTTGCAGTACTGACATAGAAGGTGAGTTAGAGGGAAAGTTCCTATTTGGTGATTCCAGTGAGAAGGGCCTTCCTAGGGGTCTAGATCCTTTCAACAAATCAGAATCCGCAGACTCATTTAATCGTCATGATTCAGAAAGGTATTATGATCGAGATCTGCTAGTTCATTCTTCTAATCAGAATCAAGATTATGTGCATCATGAATCCCTCTTTTCTATTGAAGACCAAAGACTTGTTGACAGAGGGCTACATGGAGATAGCCATGAACTGTACTCTGTTGGGCATGCTGTCCCAGGTAATTTTGCCCATGGAAAACCCCACATTTCTAAGTCACGGTCTTTGCCTAGCTTATGTGGTGCTGATAATCTTAGTTATGTATCTCCCTGCAAACTTCCACTGCGATCAAGGTCCTTTCAGGGTTTATGCACTATAGGGATGAAGGATCAGTTTTGTCCAGGTCCAGGAGGGCTTCAAAATGGAATATTCAAGCAACGTGGAGACTTGTCAGGATGCAATATGGAGCTCTCGTCAAATTTAGTTGGAACAAAGTCACCTTGTCGGGCAGGTGCAGAAGAGTATACCAGTTTTAATATGCATTACTGTTCTACTGAAATGTTGGATCAAGAAAGAGATGCTGTTAATAGGCCTGTTCATTTTAGTGATGAATATGAATCCCACAATTTGAATGATATGGTAGATGACTTTAAAGAACCTGAAATGCATGACATCCAAATAAAAGATGGCAATCGGGAAAAGTACTTTCATCGGCAATGGGATAATCTGACAGGAGAAGAGTTGAATTTGAGACGTGTGCAAGACTGGCTTTCCCAAATTGATATTCATGAAAAATTTCCTACCAAGATAATTGAGGACCAAAGTTCTGGTTCTGTTGCTAAAATGAAGGATGCTGTGCATAGCACTACAGCTTCAAAGCCTGATACAAGAGGCAATCCTGGCATGGAGGCTGCCTACAAGTACATCTCTTCACTGACTGCTGTTTCCAGTTCAGTGCAAATGGCCGGTCTTGGGTTAGTTGTAATCCCATTCCTTGGAGCTTTCACTAGCTTGCGGCTGTTGAACTTATCTGGCAATTCTATTGGTATGGAAATCCACTTTTTGTTTTGCACATATTTCTTACATAAATGGCCAAATATCCTGCTAACGTTTTTCACCCACCTGTTGGGCTTATATTTCAGTTAGAATAAATGCTGGAGCTCTTCCAAGAGGCCTTCACATGTTAAATCTGTCGAAGAATAATATTTCAACAGTAGAAGGCCTTCGTGAACTCACCCGGCTTCGTGTATTGGACCTCAGCTACAATAGAATTTTGAGAATTGGCCATGGTATGTTTCCACGGTTGTCTAGTTTGATATTCCAAGACTCCAAAGAGTACAATAACTGCTGCCCTTTTAATTTATGCCTAACTAAACAGATATCTTGACATGGTGAACTTTTCCAACCAAGATCAAATTATTATAAATTTATCTTTTCTGTAAGATAATTTCTAACCTCTTTACATTTTGGATACATATATCAAGAATAAACTTGCTTCATGACTACAAGTCAAGATTGTGTTTGTGGAACAAGCTCCCAGATAATGGCTATAGAGTAGCATCTGCATGCTGTGTAAATCGTTACTTATATGGAATTGTGATTTTGGTGCCTTTTTCTTGTTGAAGGTTTATCTGCCTGTTCATCTCTCAAGGAGCTATATCTAGCTGGAAACAAAATCAGTGAAGTTGAAGGTCTTCACCGTCTGCTCAAATTAAGCATTCTAGATCTCCGCTACAACAAAATTTCTACAACAAAATGTCTTGGGCAACTCACAGCTAACTATGGTTCCTTGCAAGCAATGAATTTGGATGGAAACCCCGCACAGAGAAATGTGGGGGATGAACAGCTGAAAAAATATGTACTTAGTCTTCTTCCACACTTGGTTTATTTCAATAATCATGTTATCAAAGTGAGCTCCTCAAAGGAGGTCTCTGACCGCTCTACTAGATCCAGCACATCTTATCAGTTTGATCGCTTAAGATCAGAACAAAAGAGGCTGCGAAGAGGCCATCATGGATCAAGCCACAGAAAACCCACTTTGATAAACCATGGAAAATGTGTGCATGCAACAAGCAGTTTGTTGAAGCAACCAAGAACACCGCATGCTCCTCTACCTCCACCAGGATCTAAGCCAGGACATCTGCCAATTGACCCCAAGCTCCTCAGCCTTCAGCTTAGCAATTCCATCCGAAGAACCCAAAGTTCAGGTAGTCTTGGCTAGACAGAAGTTTGATGTTGGTGGTAGTCTGTGCCAAACCTCATCTTTACTGTGGATTTCATCAAATGCATAGCTCTGATTATGAACCAGGGAACAAAATAAGGATTGATTGTAATTTTCGTTTCATTTGCAAACTTGGGTGATATGTAGATTGCTTCTATTTGAAATGGTGATTATTTATTTTTTGGCTTCATCGCTTTACATGTTGATGTTGTGCCTCAATTGTTTGACACCGAATTGCGTCTCTGTTGGTCTATGAGCGAACTTTTCAGTTACTGCACATTATTGGAAACAAAGGAATAACGAGTGGTGATGGAGCAATATATCGTTATAATTGGAGTTTTTGTGTTTTGAAGGTTAGAGTTGACTCTGCGTGGGTAAAGACTGCTCGAGGAGATATACGGCAAGTACTTCATGATTCAACAAGGTTGAGCCAATTATCAGTCAAGGGCTTTTGATTTTGTGGTGAGAAGAGACAGTTGCCTTTGCTTAAGCACGAACATGCCTGTCGCAGCAGTTGTTTTTGGTCGCACAAGCACTATGATTTCGTCACCAAGCTTTCGATTGGAGGGAAGAGAATTTAATCATACTCTACGACCAACCAAGGCCTTATCAGTGTTTTAAGAGAAAAAAAAGCCTCGTTGGTGCTGCAAACAATCACATGAATACATACCGATGTCAGGGAGATGGGTTTTTGTTCGGTTTAAATATTACCAAAGTAACACCTATTATAAAACTTCTGTTACTTATCATGCTCATGATCATATATGCATCCAAATCCAAACACGTGTCCCAATACATGATGTTCAAGCCCGTGTTTACAAGGTAGATCTTGGAATAACCGAATAACGGAAGGTATTCGAATCTAACATGACCGGTCAAGCCTTGTCATCCAAGATCCAATTTGCCAACTGTTAAAGAATATAAATATAGGTGCTGGTTGTGCCAGGTTTCTTCGAACAACGGATAAGATCCAACAAAGAAAAATTTAGTGAAAATGTAAAGAAACGTATTTATGCAGGCATTTCGCAGCGCGTGCGGAGTCATCTCACCTGAGCATGTAAAAGTAAATCTCACTTTCACTCTGAATTGTGCTTCTTCCCTTACCATCTATCCCTAACCCTAACCTCAACCATAGATCTTCTTTTTGCCATGCTCTCACTCTACGAGCAAGGCCATCTCACGTGGGCATACAAAAGTAGATGTTTTTCTCTTATCCTTTTCTCATTCTCTATAGATTCCTTACCATATCTCTCTCTCCTAGTACTGCGTCCGTTACTCTTCCCGATAATCCTCCCTACACCATCATCGGTGGATTCCTATTTTCCACCAATGGACTTCCATTTACCTTAGGTAGATTTCCACCTTCCCCTATCAAAGATGTGATAATTTTCACCGGTGGATTTTCAGTTTTCCACTGGTGTGCACTCCTTACACCATTGATTCCCATTTTTTCATAGGTGGACTCTCATTTTCTATTTGTGGATTTCTATTTTCCATTGGTTTTGTTTATATACCCCGAGGTTTTCTCATCTTCCATAGGTGGTTTTGTCATTTTCCATATTTGATTTCTCATTTTGCATTTCTTGTTTTCCATCTATTATTTGTAATAATTTTTTAACCTAAAATTAATTGATATGTGTTCTTTAGTTTTCCACGGGTGGTTTCTCATCTTCCACCTGTGGAAAATGGTTGTTGCTTCGGTTTATTGTAGGAGATGATCAGGTTCAATGTGGCGAGACTTCGAATATAAGGTATCTTGGATAAGTTGGAACGTTCTGTGTGTGCTGTTATTTTTTTCAAATGTTAATTTAATAGTTTTGACGTTTGCACATACTTTTTTTGTACAGTGTGCTTGCCTTTTCAATATCGTTTGGTGTTCACGCATGAACAGTGTGTGTGGTCACCCTGCATGTTGCAAATTACGTTGTAGCGCATGTCTCTACCTACGTTGAAAAATTTAAGGATTTGTTGTCATATGTCAAACACAAAGAGTTGTTTGGCCTAAACACCATCTAAGTTGGACAAATTGGGTGAAGCTGACAAAGGGATTAGGGGTCAGATGAATAGACCTTGATCTTAGGGAGGAACTTTTCATTTGACCTTCACGAATTGAGTTGTGTTAGCATGTGTATTCTAAGTCTTAATATGTATGACTATTGCTACAAATGTTCTACGCCTATATAAGCTGTGTAACAACCTCCTACTGGAATATACGATTGGTTTTCCCTGTCATTTGTTTCCTCTAGTTTTGTCATGGTATCATAGCCATGAAGAATTGATCCACTTTCACCCCCTTTCCTTCTGTAAGCAGATCTGAGCATTTGATTTTTTCTTTACAACATCTAATCGTGTGAGGAGTTGTCTCGTGTGCTATTACCTATGATAATCTGATCTGCGTTGATCAGATTTGTGTGGGGATCAACTCGCGTGATTAGTTATCATGATTGATCATCTTTGCTGGATTAGTAGTCGCTTGCAACATGTTGTCACTTTGTTGCATCAAATCTTCACACTGCTTTGGGATATCCTTGATTGACTACAACATATTTAACAATATCAAGAAGAGGTTTGATTTGATCTTCAAGTAATTCTGTTACTTCACACCTTGGAGTAATTAGAGGTTCTTCATTTTTTTTCTCAGCGTAGTTGTTGGAGTTTACTTTTGCTGCGGATTTCTCGTTTCTATTATGGATAACCTGGGTCTTTCTTCTCTGAATGTGTCGCTTGCATTTTCTTCTTTGATTCCTAGAGTGCCCTCCTCGATTCATCATAGTATCACTTGTAAGCTCACATCTTCCAATTACTTATTGTGGAAAGTTCAATTCGAGTCTCTACTTTGAACTTATGATCTTCTTAGTATTGTTGATGGCACTTTCCTTCCTCCTGAGTGACTGATTAAACAGTCTGATGGTACTAAAATTCCCAATGAGGCCTATTCGTTGTGGTACAGAAAGGATTGATTAGTTAAAAGTCGACTACTTTCGTCAGTAATTGACCATATTGGAACTCAACTAATTAGCCTCTCATCTCCTCTTCAAGAGAAATCTATGATTTTCTAGAAAAATATTTTGCTATATGACCGTCCCATACGCATTTGTGTTAAAATCACTTCTTGTAGCACGTTTTACGATGTCAATTTTAAATAAAAGTTATTGGACGTGAGTTTGAGTGTCGAACACAGGGAGGTGTGGAATTGAATCAGATATTCGCTTTCGTGTCACAAAAATTCGTCGTTTGTTCGCTTGCAAAACCAGAGAGAACGAGAGAAAGAGAGAGAGGGTTAGAGTATTATGATGATGATGTGATAATAGCTAACTATGAAAGAAATCGAGCAAGATAATTCACTTTCAAAAAATAAAACTTCTTCATAATAACACTAGAGGAAAGCTTTAAAATGACAAGTATTAAACTAAAGAACTAGCTAATTGGAGAGGCGAGGCAGCCACGGCGGTGGAGGGACTTCTGTCGGTGGCTCGGCGTCTCCAAGACATGCTCTTAGCTCTAGAAGGTGGTGGTAGTTCTTGGGTAGAAGATTGGTGCAAATGAGGGGGGTAGGTCCCTCTTTATAGTGGTGGAAAGGGCTAAAATTCGTCCTCGGGTCAATAGCGACATTCAAAGCGTCGCTGAAGACCCGTCACATACGTCGCCAAAGCCCCCGCCCCCACCCCCGCACTTGCACCCGCTGCCTTCAACGTGCATGCTGCTGGCCTACGCGCATGCTCGTGCACACACGTGCTACTGCACTGTCGCTAGTGCTACTTGCCACACCTCAAGGTGTGCGCTCCAATTGCGATTGAGGGGAGAGGGGCAACTCGAACTCGCATCAGGTGCATGTGAGCTGGAGGCGCGACCACTATGCTAAGGTTGCGACTTGGCCCACCTTTGTGCATGCGCCTGTGGCACCTTAGCCGTCCGATCACAGATTGACGGTTGAGATTGCTTGATGAAGGAAAGTCAGAGATAGAGAGTGGTGTGGCTGGCGCTTAGATGCGCGACACATGGCCAGATTTAGGTAGTTGATCATTAGATCAACGGTCAGAACTTCTCAGGCTTGATGTGGGAGCTATGGAAGTCGGATTGAGGTGATTTTGAATCCGTTGGACTCTGTTTGTTTCTCCAGATTCATCCATATGGTTCAATTGCTCATCTGAGACATGTTTCAATATGAACTTGTACCCAAGGTCGTTAATCATTGATTTTAAGCAATTTAGATGTAAATATCACGTAATATGCATGCAATGCTCACAAGCTCATTATGTCATTATTGCACAAGTACCCTTAAAATTGACTCTAATTGATAATATTAACACTGATAATTGTAGAGTCATCATACCCCCATGCCCACTTATTTACAACTAAAATTAGGAATTGATCACTTAGGTAGAAGTTGCTTATCAACCAGAGGAAATTTCTACTAAGAACCTAACTCGCAAAGACTCAACAGTGCCCAAGTTGCCTGCCAAAATGCAGACCGCCCGAGTTCTCACCTTATTCTATATAAAGCAACTATATATATTTTTTCTTTTTCATCTTTTCTAATTTTTTTGGATTTTTGGAGTTGAGGAATTTGGGGTAACTTTTTACAACTATCCAACCCACCCAAGACTCAAAAATGACTTACTACTAAGCATCTTGTTGTGAAAGTGATAGACTCACTCAGCAGCAATTAAAACGGACTTTGGGTTTCTATGCCCCTAGGTGACCCGAAAGAGAAAATGTTGCCTAAAGATGTATCTGTTTGACTGGTAGATTTTTCCCTACTTTCTATTTTTGTGGGGTTAACACATGGGTGAACCCAGTGTATATCTCCCTGGATTATACTACTTCCCCACTTCTTCCTTAAGTGTTTTGAAATTCTTATGCATTTTATGAGCTAGGATATGGACAACCAGCCAATGGGCTGTTAACCACGACAACTTGCTAGCCATACTTGTGCGGTGAAGTGTGGCTTATTTCTTTCTTTCTCCTTTTTCTATTTTTATATTTCCTTCTTTTTTTTAATTTTATTATATATATATATTTTAAATAGGTGGCTTTCCTAATCTAAAATTTACCTAAAGACAAAAGTGAAAGAGAATGGTCCTGTGGTTGGGCTCTGGACAATCGGTCAATGGGCTATTACCCACGAATACTTGCCAGCCATACCACCTTAAAAGGTTCATTAGCTACCCAATTTCTGTTAGAACCGCTGATGAGTGAGTCAGTGCAAAACGTGTGTAGATGCTTAGACTAAAAATGCCCCCAAATCAGAGGGTGGGTTGATAAGTCATATACTTATCACCCTACTTTATTGACCAAGTTAAAATAATATTACTTAGCAAGGACTCGAGATCAAGTCCACATTTTAGTGGACACCCGAAGACCTGAAGACCTGAAGAGTCTGAGCGTTGAGGTCCCTAACATATCATTTCCTAAAGTTGACAAGCTTCTAATACCTAAGTTTTCTTTTCCTTTTTTTTTTTTAAATAAAAAGAAGATAATTCAAGCTGACAATATGTACTCAAAACATACGAATTACCACCCTCCCATGCCTAAGTTAGACAATATCCTCATTGGAAAATAAATGTATGCAAGGGAGTAAGGAAAGAAATTACCTGGGTTTCAACAGTTAATCTGGTCAGCTTGAATCCTATGGGTTGCCTCTCAGGAAGCTTTGAGTTTAGTGCTTTCAGCTGGGCATAGTACACAAACAACAAGGGATAAATCACTTGAATGGTCTGGGACAAGAAAGGGAAGACATAATCAGCCGGACACAGAATTAGAAGTCCACAAATGCGGACTAGATTGTGGTGCAGTCTCATCCCTAAGGGATGGGAACTCTGCAAATGGTGTAACATGCATGCCCATGTATGTTCCTCTCTTAATCTGTGGGCATGCAGAAAAGTTGATTTAGATGAGTGCAGCCCGAATCTAAAATGTCGGACACTAAAGATGTAGGCTTTGTAATCAGCTTGTGTCCCTTTAAAGTTGTAATCCCTCAAAGTTATATCGATTCCAGTGAATTCGGGTTGCAGGATTTCAATTCTGATAGGGCATGTAACAAAATCAAGAGTTTGACAATGAGCCCGAAGATCAAGCATGAGGTCACTTTCCAAAGAAAAATCTATTCCTTCTTCAACTAGGGTTTCATTGCTTATTCCCTCCAATTCCTTGACCCCTAGAATATTATCTTCAACATCTTCCATATCAGACTCAATTTTCGAGGTTGCATTAGAGGTATGGCTAATTTCATCCTCTAGCTCAAATTCTTTCCCTTGGCCCTCCTCCAAACATGTGATGGGAGTTTCAAATAATTCAAAATCAATTATTTCGGAATTGTAATCCCACTCCCCATCTTCAAATTTGGTTGTCTCTTCCACCAAATCACTTTCCTTGGGAAGATTAGATTTGGATTCAAAGACATCGTCCCCCAAATTCTCAGTTTCCTCCTAATGTTTGTCCTCAACTCTCCCCAAATCATGTTCTAAGGAATCCTTAATGACATTTTCTAATGAGTTGTCCAACATCGGGAGAGTATCAATGGTGGACTTAACCAATTTTGGGTAAATAGGTGTAGTCCAATCGATCACCGTGGGGCCTTGCTTCATGAATTCCGTAAAAGGGGTTGCTTGCAACAGTGTTCTTTGGCCCTCTTCAACTGAAGAACATATCAATCATGTCTTGTTTCCCCTCAATCAATTCTTGATTCTGTCTATGCAACTCCAACTGAAGGCTAACAAGAACTGACTGAGTGTCATTAGGTTTCCTTTGGATTTCCTCCTTATCATTCAAATCAGAGTTAAGAGGGTATGGTTGAGGATGTGTATTAGAGTCCGTATTGGGGTTTAGGTTCTTTGGTGGGTCCTCTATTCTATCATTTTCAAGGTCCAATTTCTTAAGAGGCACCATTTTCTGTTTAGTTCTACTCCAGAATAATTGAGGTTCTAAGTCCTCCTCCTAGTCGGATTCTTCATCAAGGGTCCAAAGTAGGGCTTGATCCTTCTTGATTTGCCTAGATTTATGATCATCATTTGATTTTCATTTTTCTAAAATCCCTTCCAATCCATAGGTCAAGCAAGAGAGATCCTTGAATTCTGATGACCTATCTTGGTTAGGGTCTTGGGAAGGGTAGGGGTCTTGGTGTTCTCCTAGAGTGTAGGTCCCATCAGATTGGTTAGTGGGTGGGTGGGACCTAAAATAGGAGTCATCATGAGGAGAATCAAGATAAGGATCCCCAAGGTTTTGATCATATCCCTGAGTGGGTAGTTGGAAATATCCTAGTCAGAGGTTGATGCATGTTGGTTAAAATTGGGTTAGTTGGGATAAGAGGGGTATTTTGGGTACTCAGGTCCTGGATTAAGTTCCCATCTAGGTGGTTGGTTATCCCAAGTAAACTGTGGATACAGTCTACTTGGGTTAGAATACAAATCATGTTGGGGATAGTTTGGGAAGGAAGGATAGGCATTGAAATCCATTGTTTGTAAGAAGTGGAGGGATGAGAGAAGTACAAATGAGAGAATTAAGTGTGCACAATCAAGCAAGCAAAATTAAGCCCTACAGTGTACACCTTGGCGACTTACGCCTTAGAAGTAGATTCCGACCACATGGTGAATTCGATGTTGTCCTTACTCCCGAAAGTGGTAGAGTTGGGAAGGCGAAGCAAGGGAGCGTGTCCTGAGAGCCGTTAATTATGCCAAACCCCGGCTTGCTTAAGTCATTTGACAATCGACCCTCCCAACTCAGCACCTTTTGGAGAAAGCAGACGTCACTAATTCACTATGCATTCAGGAAAATACCCAGAAACAAACTCAATGATTCCTAGGGCCAACGTCTGCTTAAATTTTAGGGCTAGGTTAGTACTTGTGTTCAAGGATTAAGTAAAGGGCATTAGGGGGGTTAATGCCCTTAAAATTTTAGTTTAAGCCGTGTGCACAATTGGGTTCAAGGACCCAATGCCAAAATAAGTGTTCTTTAACAAGCAAGATTATGATGTGTGATTTTTAAAATTTGAATCTTGCTTTAATGGATTTTAAAATTTCACTTGTTTATGCATTCAAACAAGACACAAATGTATAGTCACACGGTTGGTGGAGATTAATTTTCTTGAAGACCTTTTGTGTGACTATAAAGTTAAAAACTTCCTAGTGTGGAAGATCCTAGGATGTGCAGCTTCAACTCAATGAATCATTTTTAAGATTTTGTCAAGAAGGGTCTAATCAAAACAAAAAATGACCCTATCCTGACCGAAATCGAGTGAGATTTTCAAAAAAATTAATTTCAAAATTTTTTGAGGACAATAGATCACCCAAATTCACATTTTTTCAAGAGGAGGTCAATCTGTCCAGAACTTCTAGAATAGTGCACAAGTTTAATATCTTGATCAGAAAAAGCAATAATAAATTTCAAATGCAAAAGTAGTCTTCAGATGAAGTGAAGAGAATTTCAAGATCTTTCTAGAAATATAAATTGCTCACAAATCCGAGCTACGTGGAGTTTGTAGCAGCAAGAACAATCTACAGATCTCCAGAAATTAGGATAACCTTGGGCACTTCCAATAGCGAGTTTCTCACGGCCAAACCACAAGGAGTTTGGCTTTGAAATTTGAGGTGGAGTTCTCTTACTGGAAGGAACACCTCTGAGATTTTTCTCAAAATTTTAGAGGAGCTAAGGGTCCTTTAATTGTGTCCTCAATCTGAATCCAGAAAATGATTTTACGGAGTTAATTAACAGGTTGAAGACTTAATGATGGTGCTTTCTTCGATAAACAAAAGAGAGGTTTCCTTTTATAACATCACCATTTTTTTTAAGTCCCAGGATGAAGAGTTACCTTTAGATTGTTGGAAGACAAGATCGAATCTTCAGATTAATGGCGGTCTTCTTCTTTCTCTTCCTTCGACCCAACTTGATTCGTTCTCCTCTCGTTGCCACTGCACGCGTTTCCTGCAACCACAAAAAGATAGAGACGAGCAAGTTAGATAACATGAATACAATTAATTTCCAAGAAAACGAAAGCGAATCAAAGATCCATTGCCTCCCCGGCAATGGTGCCAAAAATTGACCGTCGAGAAAATGCGTTAGGTTAAATTTGGTCATTGTAGTGCATTTTACGACATCAATTTTAAATACAAGTATCGGATGTGAGTCCAAGTGTCGAACATAGGGAGGCATAGAATCGGATTAGATATTCGCTTTCGTGTCACAAAAAATTGTTGTTTGTTTGCTTGCAAACCAAAGAGAATGAGAGAGAGTTTTATGATGATGATGTGATAAAACCCAACTATGAAAGAAATCGAGCAAGATAATCCATTATCAAAAAATATAACTATTTCACAATAACACTATAGGAAAGCTTTAAAATGACAAGTATTAAACTAAAGAA
Source organism: Thalassia testudinum (assembly GCA_037157565.1). Classification (NCBI taxonomy): domain Eukaryota; kingdom Viridiplantae; phylum Streptophyta; class Magnoliopsida; order Alismatales; family Hydrocharitaceae; genus Thalassia; species Thalassia testudinum. The sequence continues at coordinate 50,735,704 of JAZHRO010000035.1, read as the reverse complement.
CTAGCTAATTGGAGAGGCGAGGTAGCCACGGTGGTGGGGAGACTTTCAGCGGCGGCTCAGCGTCTCCGGGACGTGCTCTTAGCTTTAGAAGGTGGTGGCAGCTCTTGGGTAGAAGATTGGTGCAAATGAGGGGGGTAGGTCCCTTTTTATAGTGGTGGAAAGGGCTAAAATTCGTCCTCGGGTCAACAGTGACATTCAAAGCATCGCTGAAGACCCACCACATATGTCACCAAAGCCCCCGCACCTGCTGCCTTCAATGCACGCACTGTTGGCCCAGCGCATGCACTGGCGTGTGCTGTGCTAGGCCGCGCTCCTTCTGCGCACGCACGCACTGCTGATATGAGAGTATTTCGCTTGATTAAGAAAATAATCGAATGATATGTCGTTGTAATTTATGTGGTGGAAATCTCTCAATCAAAGATTAAAATAGATATCAATTTAAACCACGAAAAAGATGCCGTATCCATAGGGAGGAATAGATCCAATAAATTCACGAGTAGAGAGTTATAATGTTCGCAAACACCTTCGCGAAATCAATTCGATGAATATGCTACTCTAAATGAAACTTGCAATTTCATTAAAAGTTCAAGGCTATTTATGTAATTTTCACGTCAGGAATCAAGCTCCCAAAAGTATGTATATGATGCATGTGTAGTGGCATATCATGTAAGTTTGAATTGCATGCAAATCTGAATTAAATTTCAATGTTAAATGATGCACATAACATAAGTTAAGCAAATTCATGAAATTATAAGTGCACCCATGCAATTTTGCCTGAATAAAATAATCCAATATTCAAGTGACAATGGCATGCAATGTAAATTTTAATTCTTACAAAAACAGAGGAAACTTCCTCTCTCTTCTTTGCGCGTGTGGAGGCTTGGCGGCCGACCGACTGAAGAGTGGCGGTGGAGGCACGACCGAAGGTGGCCGATGGCAGTTAGTCGGAGAGCTTGACGCTGGCGGCGGTGCGTGGAAGAGACGGTGATCTCTTGTGGGCATCTGCAGCCTTGCGTGGAGGTGGAGGCTCCAATGGTGAGGGCGTGGTAAGTGCATAGGGACTGCGGGCGTGAGTTGAGGAGGTTGGAAGAGGGTGGATGGCGTGGGAGGACCTGCGATTTGGGTTATTTGCTGCAACAGGGGAGGCATGGGAAGAAGAAGAGGAAGAGGGAGTGGGGCACGCAAGCGGTTGGAGTGCAGGTGAAGATGCACGTGGTTGCGCGCTGAGCAGCGCTGCTGAACCTGCGAGCAGCGCGTGGAATGCAGGCGAGCGCATGGTGGCTGGAGTGCAGGTGGGCATGGTGGCGCACTACGAGGTTGCGCACTGTGAGGTTGAGCGTTGCGTGGCGTTGCTGAACGCACGGGCAGCATGTGGAACACAGGCAGGCGTGTGGTGGCTGATGCAGTTGCACGGTGAGGGGGTTCGCAGTGGCACCCCTGTGTACACTGAGAGGGCCACGGTGCGGGTGGCGTCCACGGTGCAAGCTCTCCTTCACGGTTGAAAAGAAGGGGAAAAGCCTCCCCCCCGGGGCCGGCCATGCCTCTTTTTAACTCTTCTGAGTTTGTTTCTTCCACCTAGATCCTCTCCAACTGATGGGGCGGTTTGAAGTGATTGCTGTTGGCCGCTGGTGGAAGCGTGAAGTGGCGCGCGCGACACGCTGAGGAGTTGCGCATCCTGCAGGAAGGAAAAAATAAATTGGGTTATTTATACAATTTATCCCAAATAATGTATGAAATGCATGTTACTATAATGGAATGTATAAATATGCATTTAAGCCTTTACTTATAAACTAATTTATTTATATATTCAAGTATGCTATGTATATGCAAATATTAATTTAATAATTAGGCATTTAAGCATTCACTTAGCCCACAATTGTGGTCTCATCAAACACCCCCATGCCTAGTTTTTACTAGTCCCTTGCAAAAGTAAAAAGTAATGGAAGGGACAAAGATTTCTTCTTTTCTTATTCCAAACATTTAGAGATCTAGACAACTGTGAAGTGATAATAATCTAGAAAACAGATCCAAGTGAAAAGCCAATTCACATTGGGAGCTTGTATTTCACCCTTGGTAAATATTTTTATCGAGATAGGCAACTACTTCCCTCGGGGATAAAGCAGAAGATAATCTGTAATTTGACCCTTGCTTTTTGGCTTAGGTAGAAGATATTGAGTTAAATGGATTTGTATTTGGTGGCACACACTCATTTGGTGCTACATGTAATCTAGTACTAAAGACTCTAGATCTCTAGACTATTAAACAAGTCAACTCGGAGAGAGGCTCAATAACTGTACTCTCTTGATATTCCTTTGTGCTCACTCTTTTTCTTCTTTTTTTTCTGAGATCACAAATCTCACCAGATTTAGTAAATATACTCACTGTTTGGTGGCCTCACATGGCATTCACACTTCAACTAAAGTCCTAATAACTCTACAACTAAGTTAGAGTCCTCAGCCAGTATTCAGGCGATCAGAAATACTAAAAGGTAGGTATGGGTCATATTTGATAGATTGCGACGGGTGTTTTTCTTGCCTCAGAAACATCGTCACAAAGATAAAACTATAAACTTGGACTCTTATCTTTTTTCTTTTCTTCTTTTTTTCTTAAATCTAATTGTTTCTTTTCTCTTTTTTTGCTTCTTTTTTGTTTTTGTTTTTCTTTTTTTTTCTTTATAAATCAACATAACATGACGCAGACTTTTTATTTATGAGACATTATTAGGGATGATGATGCTCAAGAAGATATTGTGTGGCTTATTTGGTGGAAGTGCCTACTCTCAGCACCTGGAAGAAATGGATAGGATAAGCATATTTCTGACCCTTGACACTATTACCCTCCTTCAGCCGAGAACTCTATGAAGGACGGACGTAACCATCCACCATAGTCATAGCTTTATTAAGACTCAATCTCTGTGTATCTACCTTATTTGATGACTCTCAAGAATTCACACAATGTACACAGGAACAAAGAGCGAAAACTATGCCTAACTCTGAGGTATCATCATCTAATTGTCCAAAACTTAAGAGTCCTTGCACTAGACTTAGCGCACCAGTAATCTCTCTACTTTCTTCTCACAAATATGAGGTGGATTTACTAGAAGATAGTATGCCTGACTCCCTATTAACTGTCCAAGGGTTCAATAGACTAAAAATGCTTATTGGTTTTCTTCAAAGATCCATTACCCAGTCTACGTGCAAGTGATGTAAATGTACTGGATTCTAAACTTAAGAAACAATTAAAGAAGGAAAATCTTTAATGACATCTCCATGACAAAGATGTTTTGCTAAGGACTAACCAATTCAGCTCAAGAAAATAAGAGATTTTTTTTAAAAAAAAAATTCTAAATGTATGCAAATATTTATAAATGCTATAAACATTCTCAGGTTATACACCCCCATGCCTAAGATTGACAATGTCCTCATTGGAAAAAAGTGCAGACATAGAAGAATATCACCTGAGGAGGAGAGTGGTAGGAGTTAAGGCTCCTCAAGCCGAAGTGTGTCCAAAACTTGGCCATCTGAAAGAGTAATATAAGGTTTAAGTCGCTGGCCATTTACCTTAAAGCTCGCACCAGAAATAGGGTTCCGAATTTCTACAACTCCATGAGGGAAAGTATTGATAACAACGTATGGCCCATCCCAACGGGACTTGAGCTTTCCTGGAAATAATTTAATTCTGGAATTGAAAAGCCAGACCCACTGGTTGGGCTCAAAAGTCTTTCTAATGATGTGCTTATCATGGAAGACCTTTGTATGTTGCTTGTAAGCTTGAGAAGTTTCATAGGCTTCATTACGAAGCTCCTCAAGCTCACTTAACTCTAACATACGTGCCTTTCTCGCTTTATCCAGATTCAAGTTAACGTTTTTAATAGCCCAATAGGCTTTATGTTGGATTTCAACGGGAAGATGGCACACCTTTTCATAGATAAGACGGAAAGGAGACATGCCCAAGGGAGTGTTATACGCGGTTCTGTAGGCCCAAAGAGTATCATTTAGTTTTTTAGACCAATCCTTACGATTGGGCATGTCAATTTTTTCTAAAATTCGCTTAATCTCCCTATTAGACACTTCAACTTGTCCACTCGTTTGGGGATGGTAAGGTGTGGCTATCATGTGGTTGACTCCCAAATTTTGGAGTAGTCTTGTGAAGTGTACGTTCTTGAAGTGAGGTCCTCCATCACTTATGATCGTCCTTAGGCACCTGTACCGAGAAATGATATTAGCCTTAACAAAGCCCAAGACCACGGAATGGTCATTGGTTCGCGTGGGTATGGCTTCTATCCATTTTGATACATAGTCCACAGCCACAAGGATGTACTCATATCCGAAGGACACAGAAAAGGGACCCATGAAGTTGATGCCCCAAATATCAAAGATATCAACAGGGAGGATAGGTTGCTGGGGCATCTCATCCCTTTTTCCAATGGTTCCCGTTTGCTGGCAATGTAGACATGCACCCACATACGTATGTGCATCTCGAAATAATGTGGGCCACCAAAAGCCAGACTGAAGAACCTTATGGGCAATCTTTTTCCCACTAAAATGTCCCCCACAATGGAGGTCATGGCAGAAACTCAGAACACTTCTTTGTTCTTCATCAGGGACGCAACGACAGAAAAGCTGGTCAGGGCCTACTCTAAAAAGCTCGGGTTCCTCCCAGTGATAAAATTTAGCGTTAGCAAGAAACCTGTCTCGCTTCTGCTTGTCCCAAGTACTGGGAGTAATGCCCATGATCAGATAGTTCACTATGTCAGCGAACCAAGGAGTTTTGGCTTCCACGGCCATCAGAGACTCATCAAGGAAAGTCTCTTGAATACCACTAGCAGGGTTTGATGCCTCAATAGGGATCCTAGACAGATGATCTGCTACCACATTCTGAACTCCTTTCTTATCTTTAATTTCCAAGTCAAACTCCTGGAGTAACAGAATCCAATGAATTAGGCGAGGTTTAGTGTCCTTTTTAGCAAGAAGATGCTTTAAGGCAGAATGATCAGTGAACACCACAACTTTGGATCCCAAAAGATAAGACCGAAACTTTTCCAAAGCAAATACTACAATAAGAAGTTCCTTTTCAATGACCATGTAGTTTTGCTGAGGATCCATAAGGGTCTTGCTGGCATAATGCATCACATGAGGTTTGCCATCAACCCTTTGACCTAAGACCGCTCCCACTGCAAAATCAGAAGCATCGCACATTAGCTCAAATGGGAGGGTCCAATCTGGAGCTTGGAGAATTGGTGCGGTAATAAGGGCTTTCTTTAAGACTTGGAAAGCCTCACCACATCTATCATCAAAATTGAAGGAGGCATCCTTCGCTAATAGGTCGCAGAGTGGCTTAGAGATTTTACTGAAATCTCTAATGAAGCGCCTATAAATCCAGCATGGCCAAGGAAAGATCTAACTTGACGAACATTGGCAGGCAATGGAAGCTTAGAGATGGAATCAATTTTTGCGGTGTCCACCTTTAATCCTCTCTCGAAAATTATATGCCCTAACACAATGCCCTTTTGGACCATAAAGTGGCTTTTCAACCAGTTAAGCACCAGCTTTGCCTCTTCGCAATGGGTTAAGACTTTATCAAGGTGCGAAAGGAATAGGTCAAACAACGAGCCATAAATGGAGAAGTCATCCATGAAAATTTCAACAAACTTGTCGATCATATCAGAAAAGATAGCCATCATACAACATTGGAAAGTGGCAGGATCATTACATAACCCGAATGGCATTCGGCGGAATGCAAATGTGCCATATGGACTTGTGAAGGTGGTACGCTCCTGATCGTCAAGAAAAATAGCTATCTGATTATACCCAGAGTACCCGTCAAGAAAATAGTACTTGTTCCCTACCAGTCATTCCAAAATTTGATTGATAAACGGTAAGGGAAAATAGTCTTTCTGGGTAGTCGTGTTCAAACGGCGGTAATCAATGCAGACCCTCCAACCAATTGAGGGTCTAGTGGTCACCAGCTCTCCTTGGTCATTCTCTTCCACAGTGATTCCTGCCTTTTTGGGTACTACATGAATAGGACTGACCCATTTACTATCTGAAATGGGATAGATAATCCCTGCATCCAGCCATTTCAGAATCTCCTTTTTAACAACCTCCTGCATATTTGGGTTGAGCCTTCTCTGCATGTCTCGGAAAGGTTTCACGGACTCGTCCATGTATATATGATGCATGCAAAGGGAGGGATCAACACCCTTAATATCAGCAATTGACCAGGCAATTGCTTCCTTGTGCCTTTGTAAACACTCAAGCAGAGCTCCCTCCTGCAATCAGATAATGCAGATGAGATAATAACGGGCCAAGGAAAGCATATTTCAATGTGCTCAGGAGGGGTTTCAACTCCAACTCAGGAGCCTTTTGGATTGAGGGTTTAAGTTGAGATGTCCCCACCTTAGGTAGCAGATCTACCTTCATGGTCCAGGGTGGGGACAGAGACTATGTGTATCCCCAGCAACTCTTCTAATTCGGGCATTTCCCTTTCAATTTCTTTAATAATCGGAGGATGGTCCTTAGATATGACCTTTTGAAGGGAATCTCTACATAGGAGTGTTGGAGTAGTCTCTTCAATTATTTTATCAATGACCTCAATCTGAGAACAATCTTCAAATCCGAATTGCTAGTAAGTATCAAAAACATTCAACTAGATCTTCTTGTTCCCAAAGCCCATTTTAAGTGCCCCTGATCTACAATTGATAGAGGCATTGGCTGTGGCCAAGAAGGGGCATCCCAGAATAATGGACGGCTTTGTGGGCTTATTAGATGGGTCAGTATCTAGCACTAGAAAATCAACAGGGAAGAAGAAGTCCTCCACTCTCACAAGGACATCTTCCAGCAATCCCCGTGGTGTCTTAAGTGATCTGTCTGCGACCTAGAGGATGATTGGACTAGGCTTTAACTTGCCTCCTCCCAAAAGGTCGTAGACAGAGCTTGGTAAGATGTTCACCCCCGCACCCAAATCGAGCAGAGCCTCGCCAATGTGTTGGTTACCTATAACCACTGAAATATATGGGGCCCCTGGGTCTTTCATTTTGGGGGGTGTTCCATGTTGGAGAACCGAGCTAACATGGTCAGGCAAGATGACCTTGGTTTGGACTTGTTTCCTAGATCGGCGCTTTTGGGTGCACAGGTCCTTTAGAAACTTGGCATAGGACGGGATCTGTTTGATAGCTTCCAACGAAGGCAAGTTGATCTGGACTTGCCTAAAAGTGTCCATAATCTCCTCCGTTCTATCCTTGGCTCTAGGCGAGCCAACAGAAGATTCCCCAGGAGAAGATAGGCACTCTGGATAGGGCACCCTCGGCTTCTGGGTAGAGGGGTATTCATGGCGGGAGAGGGGTGGTGGAAGGACGACATCCTCATTGTGGGTGATTTCAAGCGAGGGAGAGTAATGTGGCTCTTCCTCGGTGGAGATGGAAGTCGGGTCGGGTGTAGAAGGGGAATTCTGAGACGTAACCATAGGAGTGTTATTAGGCTTGTCAATCTTCTTTCCACTCCTCAACACGGTCATAGCTTGGGCATGCTCTCTGAATGCGACCCCCTTGCCCTTAGGGTTCTCCTCAGAAGAGCTAGGCAGCTTCCCCGGATCACGTTGCCTAACTGCCTCAATGAGATGACCAATTTGGGATTGCATATTAGTAATCATCTTATTCTAAGATTGGATGACCATATTCTGATGCTTTTGCATTGCTTTCATCATGGCTTTAAGTTCATCCATCTCAGAGGGCTTATTCTGAGGAGGGTTTTCATAAGATGGTTGGTATATGGGTTGGGGAGGTAAGGGTCTTGTATTCCCCGAGTTAGAAGCATCACCTTGCTTCCAAGAGAAGTTTGGATGGTTCCACCATCCCAGATTATAGGTATTGGAATAAGGGTTATTGTGAGGAGGTGGGCGGAAACCTTGGGCCGCGTTCAAGTCGACCTGAATCAACTCAGGGAATTGATTTTCCTGGTAGCACTTCGTAGTGGCGTGCATTGTGATTTGGCAAATGGAGCATTCACTTGAAGCCTAAAAGATAGAGGCTGCTTGCGAGTTCATGCTGGGGTTTGCTAAAAGCCTATCAAAGTTTTTATTCAATAATTGAATCTGATAAGCCAAATCTTGAGAAGCCCCGGCTTCATGGACCTCTATCTTCCTCTGCAAGATTGATGGTTTTCTTTCTTGATAGGTAGAGGACAAATGTATAGAGTTGCTTAATGTTTCAAATAATGCCTAGGCTTCATCCTCAGTTCTGATCATGAAGGTTCCTGCACAGGTTGCATCGATGGTTTGCCTATGCCTTTTAGATAATTCGTTATAGAACCTTCCGACCAACTGCCATCTTGGCACCTGATGATGGGGGCATAACCTAAGAAGGTCATTAAAGTGCTCCCAAGTCTCATGAAATTTCTCCCCTTCCTGTTGAGTAAAACCCATAATCTCTCTTCCATAATGGTTGGTCTTACTCATAGGAAAATACTTTTTCAAAAATTCTCCCTTAAGGGTGGCTGATGAGTGGCTACTCATTATAGCTAAAAAGCTGAAGTTAAGCTAGACACTGAGTTAAACAACATCAAATTAACAGATAAAAAGGGTTAAGTGTGGGAATTAAAGAAAAAGACCTAAAACATTTACTCTGTGTTAAAATTTCATAATTAGGTCACAAAACGAGATAATTTGAAGGCAAAGGACAAATGGTGATCCATGCGTTAATTGAACACATAAATAAGTTTGAAAGGCCAAATCAAAAGTACAATTAATTTCTTAAATGTTCAATTAAGCACATAAAAAAATTTGAAGGCATTTGGACATCATTTAGGCTTTGTAATATGTAGTTTAGACTTATGTCCTTCATGCATCACATTCTTGTCTTTAAAAATCCTTTTTGGACCTACTTGTAAACCGCAAGGACCCCTTTGAAAGGCTGTAGGGTCCATCTTGTTGCAATTCTCTTCACTTATGGGCCTGCACGCAACTTTTCTACCCCTTCACGCAGGGGTCTTCCCTGCAATTTTCCTGACATTTCAAGATCGGCCTGCTACTCTTCGCACGCACTGTAGTGCGCGAAGAACACGGCAGATCTCGGTCGCCCTTTGCTTCTCGCGATTTCGATCTGCGGTTGGATTTGAATAAAAGCTTCACGCGAATCGATGCGTACGCTCACCCCTCTTCCCAGATCCCATCTGACGGTCAGATTTTGAGTTGGCTCGCTGCGCGCTCCTCTCCTCTCATCCCTATCGCCGGTTGCCCCATCAGATATTCTCACCCGCGCGGTGATCTGAGCCATTGAGTTTGCTACTTAAGCACCTCAGTGGTCGTGCGCGCAAAGGATCGCTCCCTCCTACATCTCTTAGCAATCGTTCGTCCACTCCAGTTTCTCCTCCCCACCAATTCTCTGATTTCATAGCCACCGCTGTGAAATCGCCGCCTTCTTCTCGACCTCCTCATCGCTAAGGACCTCGTAGCACCTGAGGACGACCCTGGAGCCTCACTAGCAGACTCTTCCCTCCGCTGGAGTCATCTTCCTCCCTTCTTCCTCCTTAGCCACCGGCTAAGGACCCATAGGTCCCATTCTTCCTGTTAGAGTAGATTTATCTTTCTGCAAATTAGTTGTAGCTGTAGTTAAGTAGGTTTAGGGTAGAATTCAAGTAATGAGTAGTGTTTAATTTCGCTGTTATGATAGTGTAGCTGTACTGTAGCAGTAGATTTAGACCTGAATTCCCTCCTCACCTCCTCTGATCATTCCAGATCAGAGGGGATGGTTTCACACAGTCCATAATTACGAATTTTCTCCCTCTCCATGTTTTCATAATCGCTTCTGATTTCCACGACTTGTTTCTCGCAAATTCACCCATTCATTCAGACCCAATTTCAGATCTGAATGGTTTTTAACCTCAGATCTGAAATTGGCGTCAAAAAACACATTAGGGGCTTCCCATTCACCTCATTTTTGTTCATAAAAGCCCCTGATCTGAGCTTGAAAATGTTCAGTTTGTTGGATTTTTCTTTGATTCAGATTCAAGGATTTTTACTTAATTGGGTTTTGACTGTCTTAATCTGACAAACTGAGGAATTCTAATCTTCATTCATTGTGTGGCAAGGAATCTGAGATGATTCTGATGTCAGAATTCATCTCAGAAGAGCCATAATCTGATCTAAGTTTTCTTGAGGACTTTAATGCATTGAATGCATGATAGAACTAAGGAAAATCACTGTGGTGATTTGAAGTCTATCTTGCATTCATGAGTTTGTGGTTTGTTGAGAGCATTGATAATTTTTTAACCTAAGGAGTTCTCAATACTCCTTATGGTTGCAGAATATGGGATTTGTATTATGGATTTCAGTTGTCTGATTCAACTCTCTCTACATGCTGTCTATAGCATTAGGAAGAGTTAGATCAGTGTTTCTGCCGATTGGATTCAATGAGAATTTTCTTGACAAGGATTTGTGCTTTGGAATTGAAATATTAAGTTTTTTTTTTTGATAAGTGAAACCCTTGTCAGTTGGGGTTTAGGGAATTTCTGAGTTTGAATTTCTAATTTTGATCCCAGACCCACAATAAGTTGCTGCACTTGCAACTACATTCCTCTCCTTTCCATAAGTCTGATTTCATTCCAGATGGACTTACTGTAGCTGCAGTAAGCCGTCTGGAGTGAAGTTTGATTTGCTGAAGGGTTGGTGTTTATTGTTCTTGTTGCTGCTGCTGTATGATGTCTTAATGTGCAGCATGAATTTTTGATCTAAAAACTCTGTATAAGAAAATTTTGATCAAATAGCTGATATGTAGTTGTATTGCATTTCTTGTATACAAGCCTTCCTTTATAAGAAATTGAATTTCAATTCTGTGAATGCTTGTTGTTTTTCTTTCCTACTGTTTGTCAGCTACTTCATTTTACTTAACTGTCCAAACACATTAACTAAATGAAAAGAAAATGATTAGTATGCTAAAATGGGTTGAATGCCTGTCAGATTTTACTCTGATTGCAAATAAGGCAGTCAATGCCTTTTTAGATCTTTTAAGATCCATCTTAAGCCTTTAGGACCCTTTAAAACCTTTTGAAAGGCTTAGGATGGATGGGATTTGAAATTCAATAAAAATCAGAAAAAAATTCTAAAAAATTAAAATAAAACTGTCTGATCGAAGATCAGAATATTCTTTAGCCACATACCAAGTTACATGGTATACAAAACCCTCGACTTGGTAAAATTTGCTAGTCGATGGATTTGTATACCATGAAACTTAATAAGAAAAGTTATAGCTAACAAACATCACAAACACCTTTTTCTCCTCATCTGCTTCTTCCCTTCTCATCTCTTATCTCTATAATATGTATAAAAACCATAAAAAGTGAAAAACTCCAAAAATACCTAAAAAAGTACTTTGTATATAAAGTATACTCTTGTAAATATAAGCTTTATATTAAGTTATATATGTAAATATGTATATAAACTATACAAATAACTTAGATATATATTGTACACTATAATTTGGATCTTTAAGTTAGATTATACTATATATATATTAATTATATAACTATTTATTAATTAAACTAACTTATATGTACTATTAGACTAATAAATCAATAGACAATGTAAATAACAGTATTAAGCTATAACACTGTATATGCATATGTATATGTAGATTATAAACAACTAAAACCTTGTCCCTTAATTTAATTCTTTATACATAATAAATAATGAATTAATTAATTTAATAGCTAAGTTATTAGATTAAATTAGATAAATTAGTAATTTAGAGTTAGAATTAAGTTAACTGAATCTTTATACTTAGACTAATGTACTTTAAGTAATTTAAGCTAATTGAAGTATGTTTATATCTTATTGTATTATTTAAACTTAATTTATAAGTAAAACAGTCCAAATTTGCTATTTAAATGTAAATAGAACAGAAATTAAATCCGTAAAATTCAATAAAAATGTTTATAAAATACTTATACATGTATATTAACTCTGTATAAGGTCAATTAGACCATATAGTAGCTAATTTATAAGTAATTAAAGAATTAAACATCAAAATCAATATGTAAAAACTGTATACTTTAGTTAATTTATTTATATAGTAAATATAAATAAAATTTCAAATTAAGTGTACAATTGTATGCTATTATATAAATACTTTATTTTCCTGTAATTTATTTTTATTTTAAAATAAATTATGGCCCTCGAATTGAGGGCCAAAATCCCCTCTGTCGAGCCGCCGCACGCATTTTCAACGCAAATGCGACGCTCAAATAGCGCCACATCGTGCGTTGAAGAGTGCACGCTGCTCTTTTTATTGTTTTTGTTCTCTAATGGCGCAGTCGTCACAGGTGTCGAGCGCCCGAAACAACCATGACTTATACATATGAGCTTATACTTGAGAATTGATTCGAGCATTTGGGGGCCGGGGGCCCAGGTGTGTGTGTTATGTGCGGGCTGAGAGGCCCCCTGATCTGAGCTGATAATACACAATTAAGCGACCTAATGACAATTAGGGCGCGCTTAGTAGAGGTCTGGTCCCACCCTCTGGGTGCTGTGTATCCCTCGAAAAATGTGCCCGCAAATTAAACACATTTTTTATGAATTAAGAATGTTTATGACAGTAGCTAATCAGTTGTGTGCCGCAGAAGACTAAGAAGCTGAACAAGAATAAAAGAGGAAGGGTAGTGTGGAAAGAGAGAGAGAAGATGTAAATACGTATAGTGAAATCAGAGAGTGAATATAGATATAGAGGACTATTATATATATATATGTAGTATAGCCAAATACTTTTATGTAAATAAATTCATACCTTTACTAACAGAATAAAGCATCGCTATAACTGTTGCTACAGACCCTGGTTTCCCTCTTTTAGTTTGTATATAGTTTTTTCTAGGGTCTAGCAACGCTTGCATCTGTCACTATAGCTATTATATGTGTTACTATAGGTGTCAGCTTAGTAAGTTAAATTAGTGTACTATGTAATCTTAGTTGGTAGTGTACTTTTATGAAAGTATTAGTAATATAACTCATAAAGAGATAGTTTAGAGTATAGTAATGAAATGTTTGGTGCTTGTTTATAGTTAGTTTTTGTAAGCATGTTAACTAATTCTTTGTAAGCAATCAATCCAAGTATTCATTCATTCATTCTTTATTAGACGTAAAACTTCTTTTTGGGAATTAAAGGATAATTTTGGAATTAGAGAGTGATGTAAATCAATAACTGCCTCCCAGTGAACGACTTAGAATAAAACCAGTAAAAATTAGTTAAGTAAATAATAATGGTCGTAATGATGGTTGGTATTCCGTACAACCCACTACAATGACATTAATGATATTTTCATCCATCAATACAACAACAACCATTATGACGATTGTTTGCATGAGTGGCCCAATCATTTACCCTTGCATTGAGGGTATGATACCAGTGCTTGGCCTTATCCTCTAGGGTGAACGGAAATAGAATCATCATCAGGGCTTCATCAGTAAAGCTCTAGAGCTTCACCGTGGAATAGACCTCGGTAAATTACTCCAAATGCCGGTAGGGGTCCTCCCTAGTAGTACATAAAAGGAGGGCAACAAAGATATGGTACTGCTCTTGATCTCATATGGATTATACCCTACCGGTCGTCTCAGTGCTTGTGCAGGTTGGTTGGTTGGAATAAAATAGTCCCTTAGGGTCCGTTGTTGATTTGCTCCTTGATCAGCCATGCCTTCTCTTTTCTCTCCTAGGTGAGCTCTCCTAAGAATTCTCTCGGGCTCAGGATCAAACACTAGACTGCCCTCAAGAGAGCGTCTACCAAGCATACAATATCAATCACAATTCAAGTTCTTATTGATTGAGTAAGTGAAACCTCCACTCCAAAGATAGGTCAAAAGGTCAAGGCTTATCCCTCTGCTCCCACGTAAGTGGTATAAGATGGGTTATGACTTGAAATCTTAACCTTCTTTGTTGCGGAGGTAGAATTGGTTGATATAGATGGCCAAACAAGTTATTCACTGCAATTACGTGACCTAGTTCAACCTTCGAGTGCCCTAGGACCTATACTTTGCTTAGATGATACTCCCAAGTGATCAAGTAAGAAGTTACTCCAAGGACGAACAAAGGGATGCAAGTATGGCGAACCCTTCCTTTGAGGTGATGCGTATGCGGTGCCTCTTAACTACCCTTTTGTTCCTTTAGGGGGTGTCCCCCTCCGTGAAGTATCAAAACACTTGGTCAAAAGATAGTACCACCACTACAAAGCACGATAGGAGGGTCTACACCGATAAAGATATCGGTGCCTATAGCCCTAAGAGATCGAGCCTTAGTGCGGTGCCTAATGTGCGTGCTCAGTGTTAGAAGTGTGCATCACACCTCCAATCTTTTTTTATTTTTTTGAAAACGCAGACAAATCCCTTTGAATCAGATCAAATGTGAATTGATTTTAAGGTCAAATCTGATTATCAATCCCACTTTTAGTTAGGCGACCACTGAATTAGTAAATTCAATCAACTTGGTGGTCTTAAATTTTAATCTGAATGCAAATGCGTGAACAGGAGCTGGATACAAAAGTTAGAAAGGTGTACCTGTCTCCAGCAATCTTCGTGCCAATATGCTTGCAATGCAACAATGAGATCTAATGTGCTCCTCAATCACCCCTAAATGCGTACACTTAAGGTCATGCAACTCCTAAACAGGCAGCTCGATATTTTCTTTTGTTTGTTTTAAAGGCAAGCAAGTAGAAAATGGAATCACGCACATAGAAAAATGTAAACCCTAGTAGCTAAAGATGTGGGGACAAACTCCCAAAAATTCAGCCTTGATTACTACAAGGGCGAGAAGATAGAAATAAAATTTGTGACGAAGGAGAATCCCCTGTGAAAGTGGGATCCAGGTCTCCTGCATCTTCTCCTAGTGTGGGCTTAGCTCAAGGTTAATGTCACCGCTCTGTACAAGGGAGATTTCTTACACAAAAAGATAAAGAATGATTAGATAATTGCGCAACTCAGAATACTCAGAAATAATAAAGTGAATCTATTGCGTTTGTTGCCTCCCCGGCAACGGCGCCATTTGATATGAGAGTATTTCGCTTGATTAAGAAAATAATCGAATGATATGTCGTTGTAATTTATGTGGTGGAAATCTCTCAATCGAAGATTAAAATAGATATCAATTTAAACCACGAAAAGGATTTTGTATCCACAGGGAGGAATAGATCCAATAAATTCATAAGTAGAGAGTTATAATGTTCGCAGACACCTTCGCGAAATCAATTTGATGAATATGCTACTCTACGTGGAACTTGCAATTTCATTAAAAGTTCAAGGCTATTTATGTAATTTTCACGTCAGGAATCAAGCTCCCAAAAGTATGTATATGATGCATGTGTAGTGGCATATCATGTAAGATTGAATTGCATGCAAATCTGAATTAAATTTCAATGTTAAATGATGCACATAACATAAGCAAATTCATGAAATTATAAGTGCACCCATGCAATTTTTCCTGAATAAAATAATCCAATATTCAAGTGACAATGGCATGCAATGTAAATTTTAATTCTTCCAAACACAGAGGAAACTTCCTCTCTCTTCTTTTGCACGCGTGGAGGCTTGGCAGCTGGCCGACTGAAGCCCAGCGGCGGTGCATGGAAGAGAGACAGTCTCGACGGCGGTGGAGGCGCGGCCAGTGGCGGTCAGCCGGAGAGCTTGACGCCGGCGGTAGTGCGTAGAAGAGACGGTGATCTCTTGTGGGCGGCTGCGACCTTGCATGGAGGTGAAGGCTTCAACAGTAAGGGCGTGGTGAGTGCGTAGGGACTGCCGGCGTGAGTCAAGGAGGTTGGAAGAGGGTTGATGGTGTGGGAGAAGGACTTGCATTTTGGGTTCTTTACTGCAACTGGGGAGGCGTGGGAAGAAGAAGAGGAAGAGGGAGTGGGGCGTGCAAGCGGCTTGAGTGCGGGTGAAGACGCACGCGGATGCGGGGAGAAGTTGCATGCTGAGCAGCGCTGCTGAACGCGCGGGCAGTGCGTGGAATGCAGGCGGGCGCATGGTGGCTGGAGAGCAGGCGAGCATGGTGGCTGGAGCGCAGGCGGGCGTGGTGGCGCACTGTGAGGTTGCGCACTGGGAGGTTGAGCACTGCGCGGCGCTGCTGAATGCACGGGCAGCACGTGGAACATAGGTAGGCACGTGGTGGCTGATGCGGTCGCATTGTGAGGGAGTTTGCGGTGGCACCCTTGTGCACACTGAGAGGGTCACGATGCAGGTGGCGTCCTCGGTGCAAGCTCTCCTTCACGGTTGAAAGGAAGGGGAAAAACCTCTCCCCCAGGGCCGGCCGTGCCTCTTTTTAACTCTTCTGAGTTTGTTTCTTCTGTCGAGATCCTCTCCAACTAATGGGGCGGTTTGAAGAAATTGCTGTTGGCCACTAGTGGAAGCGTGAAGAGGCGCGCGTGATGTGCTGAGGAGTTGCGCTTCCTGTGGGAAGGAAAAAATAAATTGGGTTATTTATACAATTTATCCCAAATAATGTATGAAATGCATGTTACTATAATGAAATGTATAAATATGCATGCAAGCCTTTACTTATAAACTAATTTATTTATATATTCAAGTATCCAATGAATATGCAAATATTAATTTAATAATTAAGCATTTAAGCATTTACTTAGCCCACAGTTGTGGTCTCATCAGCTGCTGGCCCGGGCACATGTGCTGGCGCACGCTATGCTGCTTTGTGCTCCTTTCGCGCACGCGCTGTGCTGGGCTGCGCTCCTTCCGCGCATGCACGCTCACATGATGCTACACTGCTGCTGCTACTCCTTGCTGCGTCTCAAGGTGTGCTCTCCAATTGCAATTGAGGGGAAAGGCGCGACTCGAACTCGCGTCGGGTGCATGCGGGCTGGAGGCACGACCAATGCACCATGGTTGTGACTTGGTCCACCTTTGTGCGTGCGTCCACGACACCTCAGTCGTCCAATCATAGATCGATGGCTGAGGTTGCTTGATGAAGGAGCACCAGAGAGAGAGTGGTGCGGCGGGTGCTTGGAAGGGCGACAATGGCCAGATTTAGGCTGTTGATCCTTAGATCAACAGTCAGAACTTCTCGGGCTTGATGTGGGAGCTACAGAGGTCGGATCGAGGTGATTTGAGTATGTTGGACTCCGTTCATCAATTTGGATCCATTCATACGATCCGATTGCTCATCTGAGACCTATTTCAATATGAACTTGTACCCAAGGTCGTTAATCATTGATTCTAAGCAATTTAAATGTAAAGATCACGCTATGCATGCAATGCTCCCAAACCATTATAATATGTCATTATTGCACAAGTGCCTTCAAAATTGACTCTAATTGATAATATTAACACGCAATATGCATGCAATGCTCCCAAACCCATTATAATATGTCATTATTGCACAAGTGCCTTCAAAATTGACTCTAATTGATAATATTAACACCGATAACTGTAGAGTCATCACTATACATTCCAGATGTCACCTTGTACAAAATAAAAATGAGCTTCACTCTTTGAACAAGGGTGATCTATCAATTGCAGATTATATGAGAAAGGTAATGACGATCACTAATAATCTTGCCACTTCAGGCAAGTCTTTGGATGATGATGACTTAGTGCTTGCTGTTCTATGTGGTCTGAATTCTGACTATGATCCATTAGTTGTTTCTCTTAAAACTAATGATTTCTTAGTCACTTTTGAGGAGTTAATGGGTCATTTATTATCTCATGTATAATGTCTCCTTGAAGCACAACAGCCTTTGGAGCCTTAGCTTCATCAGACCACTAAAACAAAATTTAATGCCACATTTGGTCAAGCTCGTGGTCGTTCCCATGGTTTTTCTTATGGACAATGTTGGTTTGCAGGACAAATCGTGGCCACAATATGTTTCTAGGTAGAAAACCCAATGGACGAGGATATAATTTCCATGGTCTTGGAAATCCCTCTTATGCTCGTGGCAGATCTGTAGCAGGGACACAATGCCAAATTTGTGGGTATTTCAACCATAGTGCCCTCACTTGCTACTATAGATATGATTCTTTTGATTCCTCATCTTCAACCCAGGCTTAGGTTGTACAATTCAATTTAGATGATCATGTTTTATGGCATCTTGAGTCAGTCACGACCCATCATGTTACTAGGCAACTTTTAAACTTGCAGCTAAGTAACACCTATGATGGTTTAGATGAAATTAAATTCGACAATGGGCCTTCCTCATCTATAATGCACATTGGTAAAACTACTATTCTTCATTCTATGCGGCCACTGTATTTAAAAGGGGTTCTATGTTGTCCAAATGTTTCCAAGGATTACTTTTCATTCCGTGTTTAACTAAGGATAACTCCTGCTATTTTGAGCTTCATCCTACTTCTCTATTTGTTAAGGACAAAGCCTCCAACAAAGTGCTTCTCCAGGGCCACACGCATAATGGACTATACCAACTTTGGCTACCCAAATCATCCATATATCCTCAAGTATTTTCAGTAGAAAAAGTCTCCTTTTCTATGAGGCATCAATGGCTTGGTCATGTCAATAATCAAAGACTTCATTTGGTTAGGAAATTCCAGCTACCTATTTCTTCCAATAAGTTTTCATTTGGTGATGCTTGCATGCAATCTAAAATGCATCGCTTGCATCTTTCTACTACCAAGTCACAATGTACAACACCTTTCCAATTAATACAGAGTGATGTTTAGACATCCACAATTTTGTTGATTGATTGATACAAGTATTCGATCACTTTTATCAATGACTTCACCAAATGCACATGGGCTTTTCCCATGGTTCGAAAATATGATGTTTATAATATTTTTCTACAGTTTCATAGTTACATTAAAACAATTTCAATCTTCTATCAAGTCAATACAAAGTGATTAGGGTGGCGAGTATAGAAAATTATATATATCACTACAAAATCAAGGTATTATTCATCGTATTTCAACCCCATACACTTCGCAACAGAATGGCACTACTGAAGGGAAAAATTACCATTTAATTGAAATGGTTCTAGCATTATTATTTCATGGTCACATTCCCTTGTGATTTTGGTCATATGTTTTTACTTCAACTGCCTCGATTATCAATGTTCTTAGATCTTCTGTTCATGATGGAAAAGCACCATATGAACTTCTTTTCAAAACTCCTCCTGACTATAGTTTCTTTAAAATACTTGGATGTGCTGCTTATCCTCTATTGAGGCCATATAATGCTCATAAGCTTCAACCACATGCTCGATTACATGCCTTCATTGGCTATTCTCAATTTCATAAAGCCTATTTTTGTTATGATATGGCACTTGATAGAATCATCCTAGCTAGACATGTTATCTTTGCTAAAAATAGATTCCCATTTCAGCATCAACAAATTTCAATAACTTCTGTTTAAACACCAACAAAATTTTCGAAAGTTCTAATATCTACACCTGTTGATTTGTTGTTATGTCCACTTCTATCTACACCAAATGTGCAGCATTTGCCTGTGCCTTCTACGAATTTGCCTACACCTGATTTATCTACAACCTCTTCTATGCATCGGCCAACAGACTAGCTGTCTTCCTTTACTACTTCATCATCTTCTACACTAAATGTACCTACAAAAGTCACTTTACCCGTGTCAACTCGGACTCATACCATGACCACTCGTTCAATGAGTGGCATTTCCAAGAAGGTCTTCCTTATTGAATGTCCCACAAGTACAACAAAACTAGAACTATCCTCCTATACTGCTACTAGTAAAACCCCCATTGGGTAGAAGCCATGGATTCAAAGTTCAATGCTTTTATTCAAAATGGTACATAGGATCTAGTACCATATCATCCTAGCATGAATATGGTTGGAAATAAATGGGTCTACAAATTAAAACATAGACCTAACAGTTCTATTGGAAGGTATAAAGCATGCTTGGTAGCTAAGGGGTTCCACCAAAAAGAAGGACAAGTTTACTTTGACACCTTCAGCCCTATCACAAAGCATACTTCTGTTTGCCTCCTTACGCTAGCTCTTAGCAAAAGTTGGTATCCAAGACAACTGGATGTTCACAATGCTTTCTTACATGGGAAACTTCATGAGGAGGTTTATATGTGCCAACCATAAGGATTTGTCAATAAAGATAAACCAAATTTTGTTTGTAAAACTCCATAAATCATTATATGGCCTAAAACAAGCTCCACAAGTGTGGTTTTTCTGATTGAGTACTCTTCTCACTATGGGATTTTTGGGATCCAAAATAGATACTTCATTGTTCTTCAAAGTTGTTCAGGGTCATCACTTATTTTTCCTGATTTATGTCGACGATATTCTTCTTATAAGCTCTTCAAATTCCTTAATTGAGGATACCATCTTCTACCTGAAATCTGAATATCCCATCGGAGATTTGGGATTTCCTTGCTACTTTCTTGGTATTGAGTTTACCAAGTCCTCCTCTGGTGTCCATTTGTCTCAGAAGCGTTACATTACTGAACTTCTTCTTAAAGCAAATATGGCTGATTGTAAAGCTGTTGCAACTCCTCTTTCAACTATAGCATTCGACCATCCTATTAAAGATAATGGTCAACCACTAGCTAACCCTACTTTGTTTTGTCAAATTGTAGGATCCCTACAATATCTAACATATACATAGTCAAATATTTCTTATAGTGTAAACTTTCTCAATTAATGCATTGTCCAATAGACTTACATTTTGAAGGCCTCAAGTGTGTGCTTCGGTACCTTAAAGGTACTTCAGATGTTGGCTCATTTCTATCTCCTTCTAACAACTTACTACCTACACGGACACTAATTGGGCTTCTAGCTTAGATGATAAAAGATACACTTCAGGCTATGTTATTCTTTTGGAACATACCCCTATTAGTCTACCAAGAAGCAAACAATGGTTTCTCACTTAAGCACTGAAGAAGAATACCATGCTTTACCAAATTGTACTGCTAAGCTCATATGGTTACAATCCCTTTTTGTGGAATTGCATCTCCAACTACCAGTTCCTCCAACTATTCTTTGTGATAATGTTGGCGCGACCTATATGACGGCTAACCCCATTTTTCACTCAAGAACCAAATATGTTGAGATAGATTTCCATTTTGTATGGGACAAAGTTGCTTCTAAAGAGATTCACGTGTAGTATGTTGCTAGTGATCATCAACTCGCAGATGGATTCACTACCGAGAGAAGTTTATATTCCCTCGATTTTGCTTGTTGAGCCATCTTCCTCATAGCATAAGTAAAGTAGTGCCTCTCATTATGAAGATAAAAGCCCTTGCTTCTTCATTATAGCTGATAAAGCAAAGGACAACACTATTGTCAATAGTTATGGAATAGATGCAGATGGGTCAGCTTGTCAAGAGGTAACCATCTTAGCAAATCATTTTGTCATGCTATCATTTTCACTATAACCTATGGGTCTAGTAATATAAAGCCTCATGAGGAAATTTTAAGAAGCATATGTGCATACATGCATGAATACATGCATAAAGTAAATTCTTGCAACTTACCCACATATGCAAATAAAGGAAAACTCATTCCTAAGATGTAGCAGTAGCCCTTGTTATGGAGTAAACTTGGCTAAAAACAATCTACATTGTCAAAGGACCATAGGATTTATGGAATAAGTTAAATCGATATGACCTAGAATCTAAATGTCAAACACTAAAGGATTTGAGACATTGAGGGTTCTTAGAAACTAAGTTGGGATTGACTTGGTAGTTCAAACTCATCAAGTTGAGAAGAAGATCAGAGTATCTTTTTCACCGGTGCCTTTATTTGTATAGGGAATTCGTTGTGGAAAGATCGCGCTTAGTGTTCCCCTCCTTCTCTCGCCCCCTTTTGAACTACAAGAGTATAGAATTCAAACTTTCAAGCATTCATGCCTGACTGTATGACTATTGCTTTCATGGTTGATGGCACATGCTTCACAAGTTAGGCTTAACTATGCTTAGTTTGCTCATACAACATCATCTTTTGCTAGGCAATGCTTCACACAGTCGAGCTTCAATGACTATTCTCTTCCCACTTGCTTTGTATACTCCACTTGCTAGTTTGGCTAAAATCAAGAGTCTTCGTTCAGGTCAATCAATGAACCACTACCGTTTTAATGGATTGAGGTTCACCCATTTTCTTTCTTTCATCAATTTTCTTTTCTAGGGTTTTGATTTGTATGGAATGTTGTAGGTTTTGAACGATCTACTCTACACAGGTGTGGGCTAGGTCCTGGGCTTTGAAAGCCTTTCTTTCATTCCAGCCCTGATCAGTCACTTTTTTGAAGGTGCGAGAGATCAACCTAAGATGAAGTAGGTTTTAAGCAATTGGAACATCCAATCGATACCTAACAATAAGTCATGCATCCATCATAACTAGCAATAATTAAGTAAAAACATGCACTTAGAAATAAGAGGAAAGTACATACTTTCAACTACAACAAAGGAAATATAAAGGATATGAGAACTATCTAACCATTGAAAGGAAATGTCAACCTATAAAGTAGTGAAATAAAACAAATCCTACACTTTATCAACAGTTACTATGTACCTAGTCAGAAGTCCTAAGTAGGAGGTGTGAAGCTGCAAATGAAAGTGAAGAAATACAAGAGGAAGCAGATCTATACAAGGAAGATCCGACCCATCTCTCTGTTAATAACTATTATCCCCTTTCCTTCTTTATCACTCACTACCATTATTGTTGGTATAGTTTTAATAAACTTGCCAAGACTCAAAGATAGGTCTGGTAAGGCTCACCAATGGCCACAACACGTATTGAGTCTAACCCAAGCTTGGTCCTACAACAGTGTCTTGTAATTAGAGCAACTATTCCTTAGGACATGAAGAATCATTGTTCGGCTATTGGTCTCTACGCCACTATCAATCAACTAGGCAGAACATCACCCAAAAAATATCACACTAAATGACCCTAATGGTCCACATTACCCTATATCGATATTTAGGGTGTTAAAGAGGCATGCAACTATTAGACATATTATACATGCATATGCATGCATGCATACATACATACATACGTATGTACGTACATACATATATAGTGGAGTGATCTTGTGAGAAATACTTTCCATGAGAAATTATGAGAAATTTTTTCACCTATTGTATTTACAAAATACAACCTTGTGGATTGAAAGAATACCATTATAGTAGAGTTTCTAAAAAATCAAATAATTTTGTATGTAAAATGTATTTTCTAAATAACTATTGATTTAGCCATTCATAGACATTTTTATTTAAATTGTTGAAAAACTTGTGTTCCGTACATTTGATTTATGTGATTTTTTTGTAAATAACCTATCTAAAGGATGCTCTTTAAATTTGTAGTTTTACAAAAATATCATGTATAGAAAATTCTCATCTTTTAATGAAAATAAATTTCTCATATGATCACTATATATATATATTGCACCATTTTTGTTGTTTGTTATTTTTTATTTTTATCATTTTCATTATCTTTACTTTATTCCTAATACTAGTTGCAGTTCGTCTCATATGTTTTGAAGGTTAATATTTTTTATTTAATCACATTATATTGATTTGTTAATATTATTAAATATGGTTGCATGTTCCAATAGTCAATGTTCTAATAATTCATAATACAACAATATGTTTACATTACAAAATCATATGTAGCATTATTTATAATGAATGACAATAGTGATAATTAATAAATTCTCATGCACGTTAAATTTTGACACATTTGTATTACAATTTGTTTTTGTATAACACAAATTAATGATTAATAATGAAGTTTCAAATTATTTTGGTTGTTACATCATGCATTTTGTTACGTTACAAAACACATCCCGTTTGTTACAATCACAAAGTTTATCCATTACAAATGCATGTAGTTTTCATTACAATGCTTATTCTTTGTCGTTACAATGTTTATCATTTTTCTAACATGTTTAATTATTATTTTGAATCATTTGACATAGACATTTTTATAATCATTTCTCATTATCACATAATTCTTTATTTATTTATAGAGTATACGATTGTGTTAGTTATAACCTTGTCCTACTTTTTAGGAAATTTTATATTTTGAATGACTTTCATATACTTTTTTTCACAACTTTCCATTAATATCAGTGTATTACAATACCAGATTAGTTTCTTTTGGTGGTTTTACTTTGGATGGTACGATTTTCATCCAATGGTCATCACATGGTGCTCATTTAATGACTAGGTACTATGCTCAGAAGATTCATCCCCTATATATATATATATATATATATGAGGCATATCCTTTGCTCATAAATAGGCAAATGAGCATGTACCAACAATCGTTGAATGTTGATCCTAAATCTCAAATAAAAATCATTCATATTAAGATATCTGGTTTTAGTGAGTCAATTAAAGAGGATACTTTCTATCTATTATCGATACAAAATGCATTACAATTATTGACTTTCCATATAAAAAAATAAAATAATTGAATGCTCGAAAGACTATCACCATAAAAATGGTGGTAATTAAAGACATTACATAGAAGAAATATGCTAATGTGTACTATTACAAAAAATGGAAGAGTTAACCGTAAGAGGAATAAAAGACCTTTAAGAGTTAATTGTGGGGATGGGTAGACTGCAAGTACGTACGTTCCATTACAAAATCTTGTAATTATAAAGCTAATGTGTTGTAACAAATAAAGCATGCATTTATAATAACTAAACATGTATTTTGTAATAGAAACATGTGTATACTATAACAAGTACAAAAGCATGAAATATGTAAATAGAAATTGTAATACAAAAATTACATTACATGTAAAGTTATATATAATAAAAATTTATATTATAAAATTACATTCAATGTATTGGTGTAAGGGCACCGCGATCATTAATTTTGATGATAACAAAATACTTGTTATTTAACATTTGCATTAAGTTTTAGATTTCAGGATATATGCAAATGATTACAAGTGTGGAGGAGGAGCTCAAGCTTGCATCTATGGTGGATTGGAGGAGCTTGATGGAGGAGAAGAAGCTTCGTGTGGAGTGAGAGCTTGTAAACAAGAAGAATATGATGGATTCTTTTTTATCTTGTTCTTTGTATCTGTATTTCTTTTGTTCTTTGCTCTTTTCTTGCTTAGATTAATTGTTAAAGAGCCCAAAGTAACAAACAGTAGTCCTAGGAACGCATACACTACCCTAGGATACTTAGACAAACTCTTAGATAAATCAGAAAATTAAAGTAGGCATCAGATAGCCTGATTAGACGTCCAATCTAGACATCAGACATCTAATCTTAGACTTTAAGATGTTCGACTGTTTAATCAGGCATCCAAAACACTTAGGCTGGAAACCCACTCTCTATCTGTCACCTTGAAATGTCCAGCCCTTAGTCTAGACGTCCTCGAAGATGTCTGAGGACCTTGCCAGACATCCAATTAGAGGACCATTGTTTTTGTCATACTTAATCTTTGAGGATTAACCTTTAATATGATTTACAACCACTTTCAGATGTCCATAAAGTATCTCAAATGTTTGATAAATAGACGTTAGGCTCAATCTAACCCAAATCACATTTTGTCAGTGATTATAGCCATTTGAGACTCGAGAAATCCATTCCCTCAGTGATTTTTGTTTCCAGACGTCTAGACATATTGCCAAACGTCTGACCTGTCATTTGAGCAACTAGATCCTAGAACCCTGTTTAGGTTTGGACAAAACAGGAAGGAAACCCGTCTAGAATTAGACATCTGATTAGGTCCCAGATGTCTTAAGACACCTCATTAGACGTTTGTCTTGATCCAACCCCGTCTAGAAGATCCACCCTTCAAGATCAAATGACTGATCCCTAGATCAGACGATGGCCCAAACATCTGACCTTAGAACCAGATGTCTAATAACCCTGTCAGAATCATAAATGACCCTGATTTTGGCCTGATTTGCCTTAACAGTTATAAAAGCCTTCCAAGGCCTTCTAAGTCCTTCTTAGGGCCTCTATAAATAGAGGGGCACTCTTCCTTGGTTAGATACACCTTGATATACTACTTCTACATCATATTGTGTCCAAGTGAAGGAGAAAATCAACTAGAAGTATTGTTGCTCTTCAAGATCATCCTACACACTTGAGATCATTATCATCGCAGCACACTCGCTCTCCCGTCTTCGCATACGAGAGCGTCATCATGCCATTGCATGGTTCATGCACCCTGTGTTGCTAGCCAACATACTTCTATCAAAGGGAAGTTTTCTTTACCTATAGTAGCTAAATTTAATACCTACTTTGTGGCTCTATAGGATATTTTGTAAATATCTTTGTTTGGATATTTGCCTTGCAAATTCCCTTCTCTTTTGCAAGACAACATACTCGTGAAGAGGGGATTTGACGTACTATACCCTTGTCTAAGTACCGTGGTTGTGAGAGATTAAATCACACTCGTTTAAGTGACTTGGTTAGTGAATTGGATTGACTAGGTCGATCAGAAAATCCTAAACTGAGAGGTTTAGGTGGTGGTTTTTACCTGGGTTTGGGTTTTCACCTAAAAATCCTTGTGTACTTGTATGATTGCATTTTTGTAATTGATATCTTATATTTCCGCATTATTTTGTTTATCACACAAATCTCATCCCCCTCTATCAGAACCTACAGCATACATACTTGTAATACAAAATTTTATTGTCTACTTCGATTATAAAATTGTAATACAAAATTAGGTTACATACACACTTGTGATATAGATTAGTCTATACACTTCGATTATGAAAATTATAACACAAAAATGTGCTATACACTTTGATTATGAAAATTGCAATACAAAATCTTGTTATATGCACATTTATAATATAAAATTATGTTGTACACTTCGGTCATAAAAATTGTAATACAAAATTAATTTGCATGCACACTTGTAATATAGATTGGTCTGTACGCATCTGTTACAAAAATTATATTATAAAATTATGTTACATGGACACTTGCAATATAAAAATGTGTTGTATAATTCGGTTATGAAATTTGTAATACCAAAATATCTTGCATGTAGATTTGTAATACAAAAATGAGGTTTACAATTTAGTTGTGAAAATTATAATACAAAAATTATGTCATGGATACTTGTAATATAAAAATTGTGAAGTTGCTGTTAGTAGAGACAAAAACAAGTAATGACGAATAAATAAAGTAATAAAAATTAAAATTGCTAGAACAAGATAATGTTAGTTTCCAAACTTAGAAATGTCATAAATGAATGTAATAATATTGATTGATATAGTTCCATATGTATTATAGTGGTTTCGGAAACCACTAAATAAAAAGGTGTGGTGGTATCAACAAGGAAAAGAATGATCCAACGGATGAACTTATGTGCTTTTTGAAGGGTTTATGAGCAATGTGTGCATAAGATACTTTGTGTGTGTGTATGTGTATATATATATATAGGAAAAGTATCCATTGAGCACTGTGCTCATAAATCCACAAAAAAGCCCATCCTTATGACTGTTGGATGATATTTTTCATTGATGAAAACCACTGCACATGTCAAAAGGTGGTTTAGAAAATCACATTTTGTATATGGAATGCACTCAATCAATTATGATGTTATTTGTAGAAAATATTTTTGCATATTAATGTCAAGTTGTATTACAACTTTATTTATAAACCGTATTTAGAATACAATTAATAAAATATTACATTACTATTGGAAAGTGATGGGAACACCATCATGAGCCATAACTAGCTCATTTTGATCCAATTAAGTCAATAAATGCTCCTACATAACCACCAGAGAGTCACAAGTCATTGCATATTGAAAGAAAAATAAGAAACTAGGGCTAAAATTACAATTTTACCAGCTCATCATGAATGCAGTAGAACTAGGGTTTTCTCAGGGGTTGAATGAAGGTCAATTGATCTTAAAAAGATAACAAGTGGGATAAGACATACAGAAAGGGTTTGCACGTGTTTTGAGAATTAAATGACTTTTGAAACCCTAAAAACAGATCCGCTTAATTAACTGAGGTTCTGATCAGGATAAATTCACCTAAATCCTCTAAAATTCATATAAAAATATTCTCCATGGTTTAGAACTTTTAATTTAACAATCAGAACCCATTTTGACCCAAAATAGAACCATAGACAGACATTTACCCTAATTTAGGTTTTTACATAAATTATCAAGTCAAACATGACCAAAACAAAAATCCAACTTCACCATTGGATTTCTTAGGTCCAAATTAGGTTTGTATCAAAATTTGGACCCATGATGATTTTGTCTTGACCTAGTTTGCAAATTGGTCCTGTCTAATTTCATTTCTGCCCTTAACTTTCAAAATCCTTTCAAATAGGCCCCTAACTTTGTCATTGTTCTCACAAAAAGGTCCCTATCTCCATTAATCCTATTCATACTTGCTTCGGAAACCTTAAAATGGAAAGAACTCTCTGATTTCTTGATGAATCCTTTCAAATTTCAAAGGGAAGTTTGTGAAGAAATTCCCTTCTTTTTGAACCCAATCCTAAGGCCTAGAACTTACCCAATCTCTGATGCGAACGCATGAGAGATTTGGGTCTAGAGAAATTTCCCAATTCGGCAACCTTTCCAAGCTTGGGAAAATTGCTTCCCAAGCTCTAACCAACATTTGTTAACCTATAAAAGACTCCCCAGATCACAACGAACTTCCTAAGCTTGAATTCGGCCAGAGAATCCCTCAAATTCATCTCCCCCCCTCCGGTCGATTTTCTCTTCAAGCTCTGACGATTCTCCTTGTCTTCCCTCGTCTTCTGACCACCATACCTGTGGCAGATTCTTCATCCTTATCTTCTTCTGCATCGCGCAGCACCCGCCGGTGCTCCTGCCCCCCTTCATCCTCGCCAATCACCTCCCTCTGAGCATCTTCGTCTTCGGTGTCAGCCACACCTCAACCGGCACCAACTCCGCTCCCCATCGTCTGCCTCCTCTCCTTGACTTACCCTCTTCGTTTTCAGATCCTCATCGCCTCGTTTCGACCACCGACTCACCCCGTCGCCCTCCGTCTTCCACCTCGCCAGTGTACCTCCGGCGAGCTTGCACAGCCACTACACCACCAATCCGGCCGCTGTTCATCTCCACACCTCCGCCGTGTTCCAGAGAGCAAAAGCCCTCTGGTCTTTGAGGCTATTGGCCTCCCCACTCTCCACCGAACACCCCACTGTCGCACCTCACATTCCGTCACCATCTGGCCACCTCACGCATCCTCACACCTCACAAACGCCACCGTTCAATTCCCCACCTCACGGCGAAGCTTATGAACCATTTTAACTGGGGCTTTTAGCCCGTTTTCATGTTTGCAAGTCCCAGGTCTCTGTCGCCATTATCGAAGTTTCCAGCGAAGCTCGAAGCTCGCTTCAAGCACCTGTAGACCCTAGGCAAGGTTCCAGGCATTGCGGAACACTTCTAGGAGCATCCTTGCGCAGTCAATTGAAGCCCTTTGACCAGGCCTCTGTGCCAATTCGATGAAGGAAGTTGCTGCAGTTGCGTGCAAAGGAAGGAGGTGGGATTAGTCCCACATCAGTTGTGACAAAGCTCCTACGCCCGCATAAATTGAAAAAGTGATACCGGCTGTTTGCCTCTGCACGCACAGGGGGAGAGGTCCCCGCACGGCCCCCTCACGAGCCTGATCCGCGACATCTCCCCCGTGGACTTGGTGCGCCCAATAACCTGCCTAAGCTTTGCACTCCTTGGCTGCGACCCACGCCCGCAGCCCTGGTCCCGGGTACGCTCTAGGTCCGATTACCCGTATACCCGATACTATTGAAGGCTCTAGGAGAGCATGACCCAGAGAGAGAAGGAGAGATTGTGCAGGCGTAGGGGAGGGTTTTGCTGCTGAAGACATTGGCTAACACTTAGCCAATCTGGGAAGTTTTGCTCTGCTGTGAGAAGAAGGAGAAGGAAGCAAAAGGAAGAAGAAGAAGAGATGAAGGAGCCGCAGCAAAGAAACAAAAGAAGAGAAAGAAGAAGAGGCTGAGAGAGGAAAAAGGAGGCAGTGCACTGTAGCATCAGACATTTAAGTCATCTGTCCCACTTTCAGACATTTGATTTGAGTTTCTAAAGCTATAATTAACTTTGATATTGTGCTTCTACTTGCTATTACTGTATAAGGGTAATTGGTGATTTAAATCACCATTTTACCCTCTTCATTTTTGCACATTGATCATTGATTTTTATATCATTCTGCCTTAAAATTTTACTTATATAATTGTGATCTTGAGCTTTAAATTCCATATTGCTCCTTATGTTCGACCTCGGAATCCTTTTCGAGTAAAAAAATTTATTTGTTTAAATGCTATTTTGGCTATATTGCAACATGACATTCTTAAAACATTTTGGCGCCGTTGCTGAGGAGCAATGGGCAATTTAGAACTCTTGATTGCAATTCCTGATTCATATTCTAACTTGCTATATCTCTTTTGCTGTGGTTGTTTCAGGGAGAAGTTACATTCAAGGAAGATCAATTGCACAACAAACACACCAAGGGCAGGTAAGTTCTAACTCTTTCTCTTAAGCCCCTCATTTTGAAAAGGATAAAAGGTAAAAATCAATTAGGGCTACTTGCATTCTTTCCATAGATAATTCATTAAGTTTCCTGAGGTGATACATTTTTATTTGACAACAAATCCTGATTTGTGCACCCACTTAAAAGCTTAAGGTATCTAGGGCTATGATATTCTTGTTTGAGCCCTAGGTACCACATTTGTTTAAATTAAAGTGGACCAAACTAGAAGCCAATTAAGGATTTCAGTTTAGGGTTTGTAGAGACACACTTGCTTAAACAAGAAATCATTTTCGCAAACAATGTATGCCTGGACCTTGATTGAATTGATTTATTCAAGCGAAACCCTAAAATAAGGCTCTTAAAGTCATTTGAACACTAAAAGAGGGACCTAAATTTTCAAGGACAATACAGGTGAAGTTGACCCACCTTGTTTGGGTCAACCAATCTTCAAATTAGGTCACTCTTGCACTCAACACATCTTAAAGTTCAAGTGAAATTCTAAGCACCCTTGCTCTTAATTAAAACTGGTAGACTTAAGAGGTCAAGTCCCCATTCTGGTCTACCTGGAACATCAGTGACAAGAGAGGTCGGGTGGGGGAAACCCTGTAACCAGTGGGGGCACTCTACCGTGTAGGGGTCTTTGCGGGACTCTCCCTCTCTGGCTGCCCAGGTAATTCTCAGGTGGACGACTTTCTAACCAAGGGGTATCATCCGTCCTGAACCTTTATAGTCATCCAAAATTTTTTGGGTGTCATGATTGGGTCCATCACATTCTACCTCTCATCTACTCCATCGGTGCATATTTGGGAGGTCTCTAAGACCATCTTTGAGGCCTCCTTTAGTCACATTCCCGTCGAGGCCAAGCCTCGACCTCCTTGTTTGTGCAACAACCCAATCTTATTGATATCTCTTCTGATTCATCTGAACCTGATTCTCCTTCATCCATCATCATGGAACAACCTGCAGAAGAAAATAATCTCGAAAATCAACTCCAGCGCCTCAATGATCTATTCCAAGCCTTTGTGAACCCACCGCAACGTCCACTGATGCGAGATCACTACAATCTCACTGCAGTAGCAATCGAACCCTGAGTACAAATCCCTGTTAGAGGACTTGATACTGAACTCAAGCCCAACATGATTCATGCCATTCCCAAATTCCATGGGCGTAATTTTGAAGATCCTTTCTAGCATATCAAACAACTCAAGCATCTGGCCTAGACCTTTGGGTCAGAAGCTCAAAATTGGGATATTCTATTCATGAAAATGTTCTCCTTCTCTCTCATGGATAAAGCTACTCATTGGTACAAAACCCAAACACGTCTGATCAACACTTGGGCGGAACTTCAATCCGAGTTTCTGAGAAAGTTCTTCCCTGTTGGTCGGACAAATGTTTTACGGCACCAGATCGCACATTTCACACAACAAGAGGAGAACGACTTCACGAAGCATGGGATCATTTTCTGGATCTCATGCGAAATTGCCCCCATCACAGAGTTCCTAAATGGGAACAAGTCAGTTCTTTTTACTAGGTACTCCTTGAGGATATTAGATTATTTGTCAATGCGACTTGTGGAGGAAATATCATGGGTCAACACGAAGACACCATGTGGAAGATTCTTGAGAATATGTGCGAGAACTCCATCAATAATGAATCCATGGGCATGTTCGACTAGACGAATGCCAGTGCATTGACGAATCCAAAGGGAGCACATGAAACGCAAGGCCTATCCTCTTCCGTCGACTTGGAACTGATGGCCAATCATCTAGACAAGGTCTCTATTATTGAGAAGAAGGTGGATGAGCTAACTCGACATTTGCAGTGAGCCACCTCTGTGCAAAACTCGTACACACCACCCTCTGGTAGGGAGGCCGTGCACAACATCTATCACCGACCTTCTCAGGGGATGGATCCATATCCACCCCCGTCTGATTCTGGCTATGGAGGAAACTTTGGATCCACCTACTCTAGTTGGGGGAACTCTGAACCCTCATATTTTGATTTTCCCAAGATCCCTCAGACCTGCGAGAACCTCAACGTCATTCAAAATGATCCATTCTCAAACACCTACAACCCTGGATGGCGTAATCATTCTGACTTTACGTGGTCGGGCAATAATCAAAATCAGGGACCTCAATATCCGCCCTGACCACACGCTCCTCATCCATATTAGCCACCCCAGCCTTGGCCTAACCTAACTTATCAATCTGGGCTGACTCAGACAGATCAAATGACTCTTATCCTTTTGACTCTGGCTGACATTCAGAAGATGAATGCGGCTATGCAAAAACAGCACAGAGACGAGATCACAAAGGTTTGCAATCAACTTGCCCAGATGGCAAATCCTCACCAACCTGGTGCACTTTCTTCACAACCTTTGCATAATCTGAATAACGTGCCGAACCAGAGGCGCATTATGAACCCAAATCCAGGTTAAGCCTACTTTGTTTATCGGGCCCCTTCTACTCCATCACCCGACAGGATGGAGGCTTCGACATCATATACGGGCTACCAGCAGCAAGCACCTCTTCTACCCACTCCAAACCAAAACTAGGCAGGATTAAATTCTGTAACTACCTACACTGGCAAAACAACACAGGACCCACCTTATCCAAGCCAAACCAAGCCTGGTAATATAAACCCTAACCCAAGGATAGTCATCCAGGACACCTCTATCCCAGGTCAAGAACCTGGACCCATTCTAAAGGAACCATCTAAAGTTCCATTTCCTGAGGCCTTGACCAAGGGAAAAAGGCTAACCAAAACTATGGCACCTGAGGAGGACCTGGTTAAGCTCTTTGGGCAGGTTCATTTAAACATCCCCTTAATGGATGCAATATGCCACGTACTGGCTTACACACGATTTTTGAAAGATGTATGTACACCTAAGCATAAGCCGCGAACCAAAGACGGGAATCCGATTGTACTGTCAGAGCAAGCCAACTCTGTCATTTTGAGCAAACTCTTGCCTAAGGCAAAAGACCCAAGCACCCCTTTGATCTCCTGTGAAATCGGTGATATACGATTTGACCGAGCTTTATTAGACTTAGGAGCCTCCATAAATTTGATACCCACATCCCTACTAGACTATTTCGAGGAACCTGAGCTTAAACCGACTGAAATGACTTTACAACTAGTAGACCGATCAATTAAGTCACCAAAAAGAATTCTTGAGGATGTCATAGTAAGGGTGCATGATTTCTATTTTCCAGTGGATTTCATCATTTTAGACATGGATGCTCCTGAGAATGTCAAGAATACACCGATCATATTAGGGAGACCCTTTCTGGGCACTGCTAGGGCCAATATCGATTGTGAGGAGGGCCAAATCGAATTGAAATTTGGGACCAAGACACTAAAAATCGACATCTTTAAGGCCCAACAAGGAATTAATTGCGGAGTCATAGAACAATTTTGCGATATTGAAGCAGTGGTTGACGACTCCATAGAGAACCCGACTATTTTTGATCAACCACAAGAGGATCAAAACCCACAATTAGAGGAGCCCGAACTCAACCTAGACACACCCATAGCTCCTTCCTTTGCTCCTGACACCCATCCTGAATTACCCGTTGCTGCTGAAAACCCAGTTTTGGAATTAAAGTCTCTTCCCGGTCATCTCAAATACGTCTTTTTGGGTTCCAATCAGACGTTTCCTGTGATTATCAACTCCCAATTCACACCTGATCAGGAAACACGCCTGATTTCTATTCTCCATCAACATCGAAGAGCCATTGGATGGACTCTCCATGATCTCACTGGTATCAGCCCCTCATACTGCACACACCACATCTACACTGAAGAGGGATCACGACCATCCCGTGAAATGCAGAGGTGCCTGAATCCCAATCTGTAGGATGTCGTGAAAATGGAGATTATCAAGTGGTTAGATGCAGGGATCATCTACCCCATCTCCGACAGTCGATGGGTGAGTCCAATCCAGGTTGTGCCTAAAAAGGCAGGGCTCACCATCATCACGACTGAAATCGGAGAAGCCATACCAACTCGTATAGCAAACTTGTGGAGAGTTTGCATTGATTACAGAAGACTCAATTCCTCCACGAAGAAGGATCATTTCCCACTACCGTTCATTGATCAGATTCTTGAGAAACTAGCGGGAAATCGATTCTTCTGCTTTCTGTATGGGTACTCCGATTATAACCAAGTCGCAATCCATCCTGATGACCAAGAAAAGACCACCTTTACTTGCCCCTTCGAAACTTATGCATTCCGAAGGATGCCGTTCGGTCTTTGCAATGCACCCGCTACTTTTCAACGGTGCATGCTTGCGATATTCTCAGATATGGCAGGTGAGTACCTTGAAGTTTTCATGGACGACTTCTTGGTATTCGGTGAATCATTCAATGATTGCCTCCTGCCCTTGGTCCAGATCCTTAGGTGGTGCATTGACGTGAACTTGGTTATTTCCTAGGAAAAGAGCCACTTCATGGTACCTGAGGGAATAGTCCTGGGACATCTTATCTCTAAAAAGGGCATCCAAGTTCATTGAGCCACTGTGAATTTGATTTCCAAATTCCCTATGCTTAGCTTGGTCAAAGACATCCGATCCTTCCTGGGGCATGTCGATTTTTACCGTTGATTCATTCCTGATTTCTCAAAAATCATGTGCCCCTTGACTAATCTTCTATCTAAGGATGTCCATTTTGAAATCACCAAGGAATGCACTCAAGCATTTGAGATCCTACGTGATTGAATTACCCAAGCACCTATCCTGCAGCCCCCTAATTGGTCTCAACCCTTTGAGATCTTGTGCGATGCATCTGATTATGCTGTAGGTGCGGTACTCGGGCAGAAAATAGACGGGAAACCTGTGGTCATTTACTACGCTAGCAAGACACTTGACGAGGCTCAGCGTAACTACACAGTTATTGAGAAAGAGCTGCTAAACGTAGCATTTTCCCTGGAAAAGTTCAGATCGTATCTTTTGGGTTCCCGTATTATCATTTACTCAGATCACACTACTGTGAGGCATCTCTTTGCGAAGAAGGATGCGAAACCTTGATTAATCCGCTGGATTTTGTTGTTGCAAGAATTTGATCTTGAGATTCGCGACAAGGCGGGGAAACAGAATGTGATAGCCGATTACTTATCCTGCCTTCCTTCTGATATCATCAACCCTTCCAAACCTATTGTTGAACATTTTTCCGATGAGCACCTCCTGACTATCAGTACAGGACTTCCATGGTTTGCTGATCTAGTAAACTACTTGGCATCACATCAGATACCGTCCAATTGGCCAAAAGCCAAGAAGGACAAATTACTTTCCGATGCCAAGTACTACTTTTGGGAAGACTCGTATCTCTTCCACATCGGTGCTGATCAAATCATCCGACGATGTGTTCCGGAAGCGGAAATTCAAGACATTTTGTCCTTCTGCCATAACCAAGCATGCGGTGGACACTTCTCTGGTCATAAACCCGCAGCAAAAGTCTTCCAGTGCGGCTTCTATTGACCCACAGTTTTTAAAGATGCATACGATCACTGAAAGGCATGCACTCATTGCCAGACCTTAGGCAACATGAGCCACCGAGATATGATGCCCTTACAGCCAATTCTCATATGCGAAATCTTCGATGTCTAGGGGATTGATTTTATGGGACCCTTCCCTATTTCGGATGGCTTCGAATACATTCTTCTCGTTGTTGACTTCGTGTCCAAATGGATCGAAGCCATGCCAACTCAAACCAACGATCATAAGGTGGTTATCAAATTTAGTCATCAGAACATCTTTTCTCGGTTTGGGATTCCACGTGCCATAATCTCTGATGGAGGGACCCATTTCACGAATGCTCAGTTCAGATCACTGATGACCAAATATGGGGTGTCACACCAAATCTCTACCCCTTATCACCCCTAAACCAACGGTCTAGCTGAGTTATCGAATCGGGAGATCAAGAAAATCCTCCAGGTCACTATTCGCCCTAATAGGAAAGATTGGTCATCCTGACTTTCGGAAGCTTTGTGGGCTTATAGGACCACCTACAAAACCTAATTAGGCATGTCTCCCTTCAGATTAGTGTACAGGAAGGCATGTCACCTCCCCGTCAAATTGGAGCACAAAGCCTATTGGGCAGTACAGAACTTCAATTTCAATATTTCTAAGGTAGGAACCCACAAAAAGTTTCAAATGAGCGAGATCGATGAATTTTGCCACGACTCGTTTGAGAACTTGCGAATTTACAAAGCCGGTTAAGGCCTTTCACAACAAGCACATATCCAGAAAGATCTTCTTCCTTGGTCAGAAAGTCCTACTCATTGACGCCAAACTCAAATTATTCCCAGGAAAACTCAGATCTAAATGGATTGGACCATACCTTGTCTGACGAATCTTTTGAAATGGAGCTGTCGAAATCAGTCAACTCAGCCACGATTCAGAACCTTTTGTCATGAACGATCAGAGACTCAAACCATTCATTGAACTCACTGATACAAATTTGGCTAAGATATCTTTTACCCTCCATTCTCCCTGAGCTCATTGCGCCCGGCTGATGGTGTTAAACTCAGCGTTTAATGGGAGGCAACCTGTCATTTTTGAAAAAACCTGAAACCCTTCTTGACACATTTTATGTTGAACTCATATTGCACTTTAGGGTTCATCCATTAGAACAACCGACTCCACCTCTGGTACCCGTACCCGAGCTTGAAATCGTCTGCAACAGTCATCTTGATCCATTCACCCGTCCAACACCTATTCTAATGAATGATCTAAGCTGAACTTGAACCCACCTAATTTACAATGAGGACATTGCAAATCGTAGGCATGGGGGGGCTAGTAAAGTGCAAAACACCGTGAAAATCATTTCACAAGAAAGGGTTTCATCAAAAAAATCACATATTTTAAAAATACCAAAAAAATAAAAAAATTCTTGAAAAAGAACAAAAATATGAGAGGAGAGGAAATTTTGAAGGCATATTAGATTTTGAGGAGAAAAAGGGGAGGAGATAAAAATGTCAAAAAGGAGCACAATTTGAAAAGAAAAGAAAAAGAGTTAGTCATTAGTAAAAGATTAAGGAATTGACTTAGTTCTAGACCATATCAAAAGAAAGAAAATAAAAGGCAAAAAGTGCTAATAAAACAAAAAAGAGAGATTAGCAGAAACATTGATTTTAGGCCTCTTGGGCTGGAATCCTAGGCTTAAAAATTCAAGTACCAGCTAAGATCTGGATAGTCCTCAAGAGGTTGGGGAAAATGTGAAGCTTAAGTATTAGGTTTAAGGCTTAGGGATTATTCGGCCTCGTTAACTAACCTCTGATTTGCGAGACTCGGTAACCTAAGCACCCCAATCCACACATAATCTGGTTCAGTGCACCTAAGTATCAAAATCATGCAAATGCATTTAACTTGTTCTGAAAAGGTCACCTAGATTAGGAGCGGCTGATTAACACAAGTTGATTTAGACGAGTTCCCGATGCGAAGAGGTGAGAAATTCCCCTCGAAGATGCACAATAACATATCATCTCCTCGATGCTTGTCTCCTAGGATATCTACATATCCTACCGGGGGCATGTAGGCACCCTGTGTTGGTTCAGATGCCATGGGTGGTATTATCCCGAAATGTCGATTGTCAGGGTCTAGAGTTAGCTACAGAATGCCATGGGCAGGATTATCTCAAAATCTCAAAAGCCAGGGTTCTAGGGGTTGTCATGGGAGGTGCTATCTCGAGAAAGTGAAGAAAGAAGGGAAGGCAAAAAACACTTCTTTTTCTTTCCATTCCCTCCAATCCAAAATCCTTCCATTGGACCCTATGAAGAATGATGATGGGGACTAGAAAGCCGATACAGACTGTGTTGTAAAGACAATCCGAAGCTAGAAATAAAAAGAAAAGAGAGAGAAAACTCTCTAAAAATAAAGAAAAATTCCTCTGTCTCTCTCTGACAAAAATGCACTGCAAACTGAACCTAGGCTAAAACATGTTACAAGCACAAGTGCTTTAGCCGTAGAGTTCAACGAACCTTATGTTAGTTCCTGTGGGCCTTAGAAACTTTCGCGGCAGACTGAGGCTAGAGTTGGTCAGGTCCAAATTTTGGTTGGTACTTGAGTATCTCTAGGTTTACTATTAGCATTCTAACCTAATCTACAAAAGGAAGCACACAACAAGGTTTTTAAGCATCTAAAGATTTTATGGTCTAGAATCAAAGTTAATACCTTAAAATTTTGCTAAGGGACTAGCAAAAGCTAGGCATGGGGGTATGATGGGAACACCATCATGAGCCATAACTAACTCATTTTGACCCAATTAAGTCAATAAATGCTCCTACATAACCACCAGAGAGTCACAAGTCATTGCATATTCATTATGAAAGAAAAATAAGAAACTAGGGCTAAAATTGCAATTTTACCCGCTCATCATGAATGCATTACAACCAAGGATTTTCTCAGGGGATGAATGAAGGTCAATTGGTCTTAAAAAGATAACAAGTGGGATAAGACAGACAGAAAAGAGTTTGCACGTGTTCTAAGAATTAAATAACTTTTGAAACCCTAAAAACAGTCCCGCTTAATTAACTGAGATTCTGATCAGGATAAAGTTTACCTAAACCTTTTAAAATTCATATAAAAATATTCTCCAAGGTTTAGAACTTTCAATTTGACCATCAGAACCCGTTTTGACCCAAAATAGAACCACAAACAGACATTTACCCTAATTTAGGTTTTGCATAAATTATCCAGTCAATCATTGTCAAAATCAAAATCCAACTTCACCATTGGATTTTTTAGGTCCAAATTAGGTTTGTATCAAAATTTGGACCCAAGATGAATTTGTCTTGACCTAGTTTGAAAATTGGTCCTATCTAATTTCATTTCTACCCTTAACTTTCAAAATCCTTTCAAATTGGCCCCTAACTTTGTTGTTGTTCTCACAAAAAGGTCCTTACCGCCATTAATCCTGTTTGTACTTGCTCTGGCAACCTTAAAATGGAAAGAACTCCCTGATTTCTTGACGAATTCCTTTCAAATTTGAAAGGGAAGTTTGTTAAGAAATTCTCTTCCTTTTGAACCCAATCCTAAGCTCTAGAACTTACCCAATCTCTCTTGCAAACGCATGAGAGATTTGGGTCTCAAGAAATTTCTCAATCCGGTGACCTTTCCAAGCTTGGGAAGCTTGCTTTGCAAGCTCTAACCGACATCTG
This sequence comes from Thalassia testudinum, assembly GCA_037157565.1. Taxonomy (NCBI): domain Eukaryota; kingdom Viridiplantae; phylum Streptophyta; class Magnoliopsida; order Alismatales; family Hydrocharitaceae; genus Thalassia; species Thalassia testudinum. The sequence continues at coordinate 50,696,130 of JAZHRO010000035.1, read as the reverse complement.
TTAGCCTATAAAAGACTTCCCAGATCGCAAAGAACTTCCTAAGCTTGAATTCGGCCACAGAATCCCTCAAATTCTTCTCCCCTCCTTTGGCTGATTTTCTCTTCAAGCTCTGGCGATTATCCTTGTCTTCCCTCGTCGTCTGACCACCATACTTATGGCAGATTCTTCATCCTTATCTTCTTCTGTGTTGCGCAGCACCTGCCGGTGCTCCTGCCCCCCTTCATCCTCGCCAATCACCTCCCTCTGAGATCTTCGTCTCCGGCACCGGCCACACCTCAACTGGCGCCAACTCCGCTCCCCCTCATTTGCCTCCTCTCCTAAATAACTCCTCGACTTCCCCTCTTCGTTTTCAGACCCTCATCGCCCTCCGTCTTGCACCTCGTCGGCGTACCTCCAGCAAGCTCCCACGGCCACTACACTCCACCAATCCGACCACTGTTCATCTCCACACCTCCGCCATGTTCCAGAGAGCAAAAGCCCTCTGGTCTTCGATTCTATTGGCCTCCCCACTACTCCACCGAACACCCCACTGTCGCACCTTACATTCCGTCACCATCTGGCCACCTCACGCACCGTCACACCTCATGAACGTCGCTGTTCAATTCACCACCTCATGACGAAGCTTATGAACATTTTTAACTAGGGCTTTTAGCCCATTTTCATGTTTGCAGGTCCCAGGTCTTCGCTGCCATTATTGAAGCTTCAAGCGAAGCTTCAAGCTTGCTTCAAGCACCTGCAGACCCCAGGCAAGGTTCCAGGCATTGCAGAACACTTCCAGTTGCATCCTTGCACAGTCAATTGAAGTCCTTTGCCCAAGCCTCTGCACCAATTCGACGAAAGAAGTTGCTGCAATTGCACGCGAAGGAAAGAGGTGGGATTAGTCCCACATCAATTGTGACAAAGCTCCTGCGCCTGCATAAATTGAAAAAGTGATACGGGCTGTTTGCCTCAGCACACACAGGGGGAGAGGTCCCCGCACGCCCCCCTCACGGGCCTCGTCCGCAACATCTCCCCCGCGGACCTGGTGCACTCGATAACCCTCCTAAGCCTTTCACTCCTTGACTGCGACCTACACTCGCAGCCCTGGTCCCGGGTACGCTCTAGGTCTGATTACCTGTATACACGGTATTGTTGAAGGCTCTGGGAGAGCGTGACCCAGAGAGAGGAGAGATTGCACAGGGGTAGGGGAGGGTTTTGCAGCTGAAGACGTTGGCTGACACTTAGCCAATCTGAGAAGTTCCCCTCCATTGTGAGAAGAAGAAGAAGGAGAAGGAAGCAGAAGGAAGAAGAAGAAGAAGAGAAGGAGCCGCAGCAGAGAAAGAAAAGAAGAGAAAGAAGAAGAGGCTGAGAGAGGAAAAAGGAGGCAGTGCATTGTAGCATCAGACATTTAAGTCGTCTGATCCCACTTTCAGATGTCTGATTTGAGTTTCTAAAGCTGTAATTAACTCTGATATTGTGCCTCTACTTGCTATTACTGTATAAGGGTAATTGGTGATTTAAATCACCATTTTACCCTCTTCATTTTTGCACATTGATCATTGATTTTTATATCATTCTGCCTTAAACTTTTACTTATATATTGTGCTCAGTTATGAATTGTAATCTTGAGCTTTAAATTCCATATTGCTCCCTATGTTCGACCTCGGAATCTTTTTCGAGTAAAAAAATTTATTTATTTAAACGCTATTTTAGCTATACTGCAACGCGACATTCTTAAAACACAGATCTAGTATTCAAACAGAAAGTAACCATAACACCTTAACACTTAATCGTATTATAACTCTTTTCTTAACCAAAACGAATTTGTATTACAATATTTCCCTTCTATTACAATTCAATTTTCCACTTGTTATACAAATTCTTGTATTTTCATTAAAATAAATAATTGTAATACAAGTTCATCATATAATACATATCTATTTTCACTTGTAATACAAGTTTTTGCACTTTTTTTATGATAAATATTTGTAATACAAGATCTATTAGCAATACAATTCTTATTAAATGCCATTACTATTAAGTACCAATTATTTGTGCTACAAGTATAATACATTTGTATTATAAATTTAGTCATGTTTTTTATTTTCATTATGTTATTATGTGTAACACAAAGTCAATGCTCGCTGTTACAACATGCTTACTATTTTGTTACAAAACACCTAACATTTATTACAATCCACATACTTTTGCTTTGCAAACGTATTTACGACATGTTACATCGCTTGTTGTTTGTTGTTACAATACTTTTTCATTAATTTGAATATTCAAACGTAGAAATTCTTCGAGTGTCTTTACTATTTTTGGAATGTATAGCATTTAAGTTTGGTAATTAATAATTACCATGTATCATTTTCGTATTACTAACCATATTAATATGTTACTAATTAATTCATTCTATATTTTTAGAATGTATGTTTGGATTGGCTGGAACCACATCTTACTTTTTAGGAATATTTTATTATATGAAGATTTGTGTAGATTTTTTTGACAACTTCCATTAATATCGGTGCATTACAAAACCACGTTCATTACTTTAGGTGGTATTAGTTTTGATCATGTGATCTTCAACTAATGGTTCTCATGTAGTGCTCATTTATTAATTTTTAAGCATTGTGCTCAGAGGATAGGGCCCCTATATAAATATATATAGGTATAACATATGCATAGAGACACATATATATGTGTATATGTATGTATACATACATACACACATATATATACTTGTTATAAGGTTCAAAACAAAAGTAGTGAGCAAGACTTTCTTAACCAACAAGATGTAAGGATTCAAATAGACATACATGAAATAGAGATTGATCACACATAAAGTCACAACAATTTCATGAATTCAAATATCATGAGAAAGGAGACAATGAGAAATTTACCTCCTATGCATGTCCCAAATGGCTCAATTTCTAGCCCCTTTGTCTATGTTCATGTGACAAGATGAATAAGAACACGTTGTCTTCCTAATACATAATGAGACAAGTTACACATAATTTTTGACATATATGTATGTATAAATAGTTCCTATACTTGGAATGCACTAGCGGGGGGATGATTAATGCAATCAAAGATAAGTATAAAATTTAAACAAACTAGAAGTGCACAAAATAATTCAATCATGAGAGATAAAAATATTTAGGTGGAAACCCCTATGCGTAAAAACCAGCATTTAAGTTTTCTTGACTTAGGATTTTCCTATTGCAAAGGCAATCAACTATCCACATTACTTGAACGAGGGTGGTGCACCTCAGTTTACAAGTCCCCTCTTTGATCCTAACCGAAGAGTTTTACCCTTCCTCGCAGAAAGAGATGGAAATCCAATAGGCCGATAACCAACTATAATGGTAAACAACAAAAATAAACTACAATTAAAGACTTGTAGAGCCCAAGGATGGAGAATGGTGTAAGCAACAATAGATTTAAGAATACTCCCTAATGTGTTGGCTAACTTGAGAAGTGAGCATAGGGAAATTTACTCTCAAAGAGTGTATGAGTAAGAGTAAAGAGAGCTGAGAGAGCTAAAGCTTGAAGAGCTTAAGAGTGTGAGCAAGTAGATTTGAGTCTCCAAAGATTGTAACTTGGCTTAGAAATGCTAGGGATATTTATAGAACTTATAGGATATTTGAAAGGGCTTGAGAGCGGTCTAGTAGCTATTAGAAACAATTTGGGCTAGGTTTGTTAGTGCACAAAAAAGTCTTTCGAGAGGTAAAAAATCGATCGGCATCAGCAGACATTTGATTAATCTGGTAGACGTCTGGAAATCAATAATCAGTTGTCTGGAAAAATTGGAGGTCAACTTATTTGACTTTGTTAAGAAAATAGGCAAAAATACGTAGAGCTCATTAGATGTCTAGTAAAAGTATTAGATGACTTATTTTGCCATAAGTGTCTTCTGATCATAAAATGAGCCATTTGATGAGAGGACCAGAGGTTCTTGGACTTGGCTAAAGGAATCAGATCTTCTGTCATGTTCATGGTCTAAAGCATCAGACATCTTGGATGATGTTTGGGAATACTATTAAATATCTAATGTGCATGCTGAAAAGGATGATTAGATGTCTGAAAAGGTTTGGAAAGAAGCTTTGTGAACTTGAAACAAGCAGTACGATTGATTTGATCAACAGATATCTGAAGGGAGGTCTAGATGCCTGATAGAAAGGTTAGATGCCTAATATTGAAAGGTAAAGTTGGTTATTTTGAGTCATTGATTAGTCGTTGTTTGTTAAAGTGATCAAATGACCAGATGACTTATAGGTCATCTAATCATGTGGGAAGACATTTTTTAATAGGTTTATGTTATTTCAAATTTTGGTGAAGGGTTTCTATCTTGGTAAAGTTTAGTTCATTAGGTTCCTAGGTCTTGTTAGGGGTCTAAGGGCTCTTTATATTGAATTATAGGAAAATGAAATATAACAAAAGAAATTTTACAACATTATTACAATTGACTATCTACTTTCTTCAAAGATTCATGCGACTTCTCTTGGCATTAAAATTGTCTTCTTTCTTTTGTTGGTGATAAAGCACTAAGATCTTTGATTTTGATGATAACAGTCTCATGGGTGGAGTCTGTGTGATAGCTACTCCTTAAAATGGGGTCCCTATTGTCACTCGTTTCCTCAAAATTGTCTTGGTGATCGGGGGTATAGAGGTAGGGATTAGAATCAATCGTAGGAGGGTAGCTAAGTTGGCTAATCTCTTCATTTAATCTTTGACTATTCCTCAATATCTCTCCCATAAACTCCATTTCTCTCTGTTGTTTTTGCATTTCTATCATAAAAGATGAGAGGCTACTATTAGATTGGGGAGGATAGTCAATCTTAGGCTCAGGTTGCTTAGGGGTGTCGGTCCAACCTCGATAAGAAAAATCATGAAGGGCGAGATGGTTGGGTGTTTGCATAGTAGTGGGAACTCCTTACGTGAGAAATCTCGCTCCTAGACTCTGCTCAAAAGTGGGAGTTATTGGGCTAGTACTCCCAAGGTGAGAATAAGAATGACCCCCTGAATTATCATTGTACCTTTCAAAGGAGGGATACGCTTGAGGAATGGGATCATAGTTTAAGGATTGGAAGTATTGGTTCTGATTATTTGAATGATAGGAGTAAGGGGGGCCCATTTCTTTTAAGTCAATTGGTTTAACTCTATTAGGACTCAGATGAATTCAGATTAAAAATAGAAACTTCTTAGAGAGATCTACCACGCACTATTGCCAATACAAATGAAAACACAATGGGATCTATTTTTAGTAGATTTTAGGTCTTTGAATTAATATTCAAATGGTAGCCAATCGAGCTTTTCTACGATTACGAATCCTAGCCGACCTCCGTTTGTGCCTAGAACCTACTTGCAAGGGATGGAAGCCTCGATTCAAGCCCACACACGAGGAATCAAAGTAACTTGGTGGATAGACTTGTTGATTTTCAGCTAACTCCCCTTGTGGTGCAAGAGGAGAGATAGAATAATTCCTAGTGCCTAAGTATGTGTGCACATACTCGCGCATTCAGATTTAAAAATTCCATAGTTGAGTTATGTTAGCACACAATTTAGGTTGATTTAAAATCAATCCTCTTAGCAGTCCCAGCTTTCTTTAGGTGTCCACTAAATTAATTAGATTCAAATACTTTAGTGGTCTTGGATTTAGATCCAATGCAAATACATGACAGATATTTGATGCTAAAAGAGAGGATGTACCTTACTCCAGATCTCTTGAATGCAAAAATGCACGCAATGCAAAAGAAATAAACTAGATGCTGCTCAAACAATCCTATATGGTTGTCCTATGGATATGCAACTTCTAGTAGGTAGCTCAGAATTTTTTTTTTACTAACTAAGCAAGCAAATTCTTAAGCAAACTAAGCTATATCATCAGTCCACAAAATAAAAGATAAAATCCTAATCAACTAAACAAAGTAGGGACACTCTCCCAAAAATACCCCCAGAACAAAGGGTCAACCAAAAACTTAGGGGACAAATCCCAAAAATAAGCCCTAATGAACAAGGGCAAGAAAACTGAAATAAAAATGAAAGTCTAAACTAATCTAAATCTATTATTCACAAAATGCAAGAGGATTTTGTTCTTTAGCTCCAAATCCCCTTCACAAGATTCTTGCTCCTCTTCTCCTTCCTTAGCATGTGTGGCATCAAGGTCCACCAAGGTGATAGATGATGAGGCCGCTGTGACTTTGGTTCTTCAGTATTTTTCTCACACCAAAAAAAAGAAATGGAAGTTAAAAATGACCCTCAAATCAAATTAAATGTGATCAAGGTAAAGCATATTGTGAGTTTATTAGGCTCCTTGCCTCCCTAGAAATGGCGGCATTTGATATCTCAAATTTTCGCTTGACAAGATGATAATAAAAATGAAACGTTGTTGTTGTATTTCTTTTACATGGTGGAAAATAGATTATCAAAATATTAAATAATTAAACTCTAACCACAAAGGTTGGGTCATTTCAACAAGGAGGAACAAGCCAAATTAAACTCGCAAATCTATCATTTTATTATTCAAAAATGATGGTCAGATATTTGCTCATAAATATAATATAACATTTAACTTATGTGAGGCTAATAAATTTAAGAGAGAGATATGAAGAGAATGGCAAAGAAAGAGAAAGAAAAAGAGAGAACAAGAGAGACGTAGAGATAATGAGAGGAATAAAGACAGATAGAGGGCAGAAGACCAACTAACACAATATATTATATTAAATTAAACCCAAGTTCTCAATAATACCTCTTGATCATTCATTGCAACTAATGGGGCTTGTCATTGTAGAGAATTAGGGGAATGGAGAGGAGCCATCCGTGTGTGGAGGAGCAATTTCGGTCGTCGGTGAGAATTTCGGTGGAGATGCTCTGGAGCACAAGCTTCATGTTGGTGGTGACTTCGAGGTGAGAGACGACCGTCAGTGGCCAGCCGATGAGGAGGAACAACTACCGATGATGAGGCTATGGGTGGTGGTCGGTGATGCAAAAAATTGGCGTGATTTGAAATTAAGGTTTTAAATCGTTGTAACATGTTAAATCGCAATCGCTTTTAAATTTATAACCTAGATAGTGGTGGTATCTAGGGTCGTCTAAGGAGACAACTTTTTGCAAAAAATAATCTCTTACTTGAACATGAAACTCAACTTTCTTTTTGGTATTTTTGCATATATAATTTTTATGGTTTTTGAAATTACGGGTAATCGCACTTTAAAAGAGGGAAAGAGACTAACACCTATAAGCTAAATCTAAGGTGACAAATAGCCTCTCCCTAAGCTCACTCTAGGTACGTGGAGGCCTAGAGTAATTAGGAAGAGGGAGTGAAAAAGTGCTAGGAAAAAGATAAAGCAAATGCGACAAAAATTGAAAAGAAGGAAACTTTGATTAATGAAAAAGTGTTTTACAAAAAACCCTAGTAGAGGAATGCTTCTACTGCTATCAGTTAAAATACAAAATATGCCAAACACTAATCCTTTGAATGTTGGTGAAGAAGAGAGGCTCTTGCTCCAACTACGGCTGCTCCCGTGGTTGAAAAGAACTTCTTGTCCTTTTCCTTGATTTGCTCCTCCAAGATATGTCCTTCCTAGCAAGCCCTAGATGGGGTGTGCCCTTGCTCCTCCAAGGGTGGACGTCCACCCTAGAATCTCCTCCAATACCTGACCATCCTCCTTGATGAAAGCTTTCTCGTCCTCTTTGCGAGGCACAAGGAGAAGAATGGAGAGGAAGAAGGCACCAAGGAGGTAAGGGATAGCATCCTTAATCTTGTTCCTTCCTTCTTCTTCTTGGCCGTGGGTTATAGGTGGGCTTAGGGTAGAATTAGCACTAAGGGAGGATGAAGATTTAGTGGTGGTTAAGTGGGTTTTTATAGAGGTGGAGAATGGTGGTTATCATGGGGATTATGTGCATGGCTAAGATGGGTTTTAGAAGGTGGTTAGGTGATCCTATGGTGGAGGGTGTTTGGCTCCAAGTAGAGGGATGCTTAGGTGGTGGTTATGGGCATGAAGGGGTGGTGCCAACCATGGAGAGATGCCTTGGTTTTGGCGCCACCATGGGGGTTTCTAGAAGGGGGGTTAGGTGGATGGTGGAGATGGGTTGTAGGGGTAGGTGTAGGGCCATGATGTGGGGGCATTTTGGAACCAAAAGAGAGGGCTTCTAGAAGGTTATTTTGGCATCAAAACAAGGTGACTTTTGGGTGAAGTTGAGGGGCTAAGGGGTGCCAATGTTGGTGCCAAATGGGAGTAGGAGTAGGTGTAGGAAGTTAGCTTGCTAGTTGGACTAGTTAGATGGTGAGGTAGTGTTACGAACGCGTGCCCCAGACATCTTTTAAGACGTCTGGGAGGTGGCCCAGACATCAGACCAGACGTCTGGGATCACATCCAGACATCTGACCAGACGTCTTGGATCGTTTCCAGACGTCTGGAAATCAGTTATTTTTGACACGCGCGGGTCGTCTGCGAGCCTGAGCGCGCAGACCGCATATTCGCTTATTCTTCTCTCTGCGGCTGTAGATGCCGCTGCCGTGCTCCCTCTCTCTCCTCCTCGCGCGGCCTTAAAAAGACCACGCATCCCCTCGCTTCCGTCGCCTCCACCCCTTTCCTCTTCTTCTTCCAGTGAGTGAGCGCAAGAGCGGGCGCGGGGTTGCTGCGGCGGCGACGGCCGCAGTGAGCGCGGAGGGGGTGCTGCGTGCGAGAGCGGCGCTCAGCCGTGAGGGCGAGCTCGCCGGGGCTGCCAGGGCCGGCCGGTGGGAAGCGCAGCGGGCGCGGAATGATGCGGGAGGCCTGCTGCGGCTCGAGCAGCAGGTGCATGAGGTGCGACGAGGCGCGGCATCGCGAGCAGAGGGCGAGTCATGCCCTGGTTCTGGAAAAATTTCCAGAATCAGACGTCTGTACTGATAGCCAGACGGCGGGGTCGACGTCTGGAAGACTGTCCAGATGTCTGAAAGGTGAGTTGTCCATCTTCTTCTTCCTTCCTGTCGACTGACCGTACTGAGGGAGAGAGATGGGTGTGCGCAGGCTCGGTGATTCGCCATCCAACGCGAATCAGACGTCTGGCTGTAGTACCAGACGGCGGGAGCGACCTCCAGACGTCCGGAGTGACCATCGGACGTCTGGGAGCTAGGCCAGACGTCCTCGCAGACTTCTGGATGTCGGGAAAACAAACTGAACAAGGTAATTCTCTGATCCACTTTTTAAGACGTCTGGAAGAAGTTCCAGACGTCTGATTTTACACAGTTTCGTCGTTTTCGACCCGTTTAGGGTCCGTTCGGGTTCCGTTTTCCACGATTCGAGTTGCGTTCTTTTCGGAATTAATTCCTCTACCCGTCTACAGTAGCTATACACTATTTTGAGACACTCCTTGTGTTTGATCCTTGTGATAGGACCCCATTCCGTTGCAGTCTCGGGGGTCGTGGAGGCACGCGGGATTCCCGACCATGCCCCCATTACTCCCGTTGTACCTGGTAGAGTGGCTTTAAGTTATTAATAAAATCTGTTAAATTATGGAATCATAAATAGAACCTAGGACATTGCATGAATCCTAGGAATGAGAAATAGATGGAATGATAGCTCCTAGGTGTTGCATGAATCCTAGGGCTGGAAAACTAGATTGTATGATAGATCCTAGGATATGGCATGAATCCTAGGATGGGAAAACTAGTGGAATCTATAATATTGCAGTCTTGGAAAATGGAAAGAGATATAAAGCTGCCTGTAATTTGAATTAACAGCTGCCTGTTGTGAATAAATAACGTGGTTGAGAACATGGATTGTAAGAATGCGAAACTGGAAAGTGAAACCTGGATGTTTGAGTAAAAAGGATGGAACCCTACGGAGGAATTAGGAGTGGAACTCCTGGAAAGAGAAAGGAATGGAACTGAGATGTAGTTGTGTACTGTCTCTTGGGTACGTAGTACCAAGGGAAGTACCTGTACCTGTTTAGTGCAGAGCGGAGCTGGCCGCCCCAGGGACCCGGGGTTAGGACTGGCCACTCTGTACCGACTTGCTGGCCCTCGCGTACGTAGTACCGAGGAGAGCTACTAGTGTTAGGAGGGCACTAGCTACCCCACGGGCCCCGGGGTTCTGCTAGCCTCCTACACCGACTTGTTTAGGCCCACTGGGGCAAACCAGGGTAGTCAGGCGAGGGTGCGCGGACTGTGGAGGGGCAAGGCCCCGGTTTGGTTACTGTGGAGGGGTTGGACCCCTGTTACTGAGAGGGCTCTTCCCTGGACTGGTTCCGTGCTGTGCTTTGGGCGCACCCGTTAACGGAAACGACTGACTGCGTGCTAGTACGGGTTAGCTACCTGTGCGTTTATCGCGCATGCCGTAGTCACCGTTACGTCTGTCAGTGACCTTGGGATGGTTGACTGAGGGTAGGATCACCACGGGGGACTCTCCCGGCCAGGAGAGCACCACGTGCTACTTCTACCTTTTGGAAAAGACTGCAATCAAGATCGTTCCCACGAGGAACATTCGAGATTAAGAAAAAGATCTGAGGAATAAATGAAATAGTGAGACAATTGAAAGATGTGAATAAAGAAAGTAATGGAACATAACAGCTACTGTACACTCTACTGTTGTCTTTAGTTTTAGTTGCCACTCTACTCAGCATTTTGCTGACATGTTACACTCGTTACCTTTTTTAGGACCAGGTGTTGAGCAGCCAGGGTCAGCGGCTGCAGAGGATGCTGGGAACTGGGTCCTCTAGGGACTCGGGAACCGGGTCATTACAAGATGGTATCAGAGCAAGGTCGTCCCGATAAGTGAATCAACTGACTGTAGAATAACCAATTCACATGTTTATAACTAGAGTAGCCCCCACAACATATCTCTTGACGTGAGCTCTTAGAAGTTTCGTTAGGTACCGTCTATTTTGACGTTTTTTCGTTTTGTTTCGCGTCTCCTTACAGGAGATGCCTCATCGCGGGACTGGCTAGACTGGCTGCGGGCGCGGCCTAGGACGAGGTAGGTGAGGTGGACGTGTTGTTGTTGACGTCTCGGTGGACCAGCCACCACTCCCAGGCATCCAGGCCCAGGACCTCGCCAGACTGATACGAGACATTATACGAGAGGAGCTCCACCCATCGCCCCGAGCACCTCCTCCTGGGGCTGCAGAGGGGGAGTCCTCTGTGGGACCATGCGACGGACACGGCTCTGGACACGAGGGAGGGGATGGGCCGCTGCCGCCCCCACTTTCCTCCGACACTTCTGTACACGAGGCACCTTCACCTGGAGGTGCACCAGCACCTCCCTTACAGCGCCACTTCGAGCTTTTCGGACAGTTCCGGAAGCTGAAGCTCCACTCCTTCAAGGGGGATGAGGACCTGACCGAGGCAGAGGACTGGCTTGAGCAGCTGGAGAAGATCTTCGACACCCTTCGCCCCCCGGTGGAGTGCCGCGTGGCCTTTGCCACGTACCAGCTGGAGAGTGCGGCACACCGGTGGTGGAGGGCGGTCTGGGGACAGGAGAGGGACGAGCCGACGTGGGACCAGTTCGTCACCCTCTTCTGCGAGCAGTACTTTCCCCAGACGTGGCAGGACTAGAGGAGGCAGGAGTTCCACAATCTCTGCCAAGGGACGATGATTGTGAGCGCGTACCGCACGCGTTTCTTGGAGCTGTCCCGCTTTGCAGCGACAGCGGTAGCCACTGAGGAGGAGCGCCTTTGGAGGTTCACCGAGGGGCTCTGGCCTGCGATCCGGGGGTATGTCAAACCCCTGAAGCTGCCTACGTTTTCGAGGGTGGTAGAGGCAGCTATGACTTACGAGGAGACCAACCCGTCCGCGCGAGACACTGACGGCGGGCGGAAGAGGCCCTTCCAGCCAGACTTTTCACAGGGCCGGTGAGAACGGAGACACGTGGCGTCCGCAGGAGAGCCATCACATTTTGTAGGGCCATCAGTGGCCTTTGGGGGCCCTCGACAGGGGCCAGTCGCCAGCACCGGACCCCCGTCTAGCAGACAGCAGGGACCCACTGAGGGCGGGAGTCGGGTTCCCCTCTGTTACCAGTGTAGCCAGTCGGGCCACATCAGGAGGGACTGCCCATCTAGGGCAGGAGGTCAGCAGATACTCCCCACGCAGAGCACTGGAGGGCGCGCAGGAGGCCGTGGTTCCTAGGCGCGAGGAGGAGGACAGCACCTACCCGTCCGACGCAGAGTGTGGCTGCTTCGTCCGCACCTAGAGCTGAGGGGCGTATCAACACCCTAACACACAGGGACGCCAGAGCTTCGGGATCGGTGGTAGCAGGTATGGTTTCAATTTCTGGCAGACTCGTTTACACGCTTTTCGATTCCGGTGCTACGCACTCGTTTATCACAGCCAGTTTCGCAGTTAGTTTGGACCAGGATTATACACTGTTAGAGAATCCGTTCGTAATCAGAGGTCCGAGTGGTCAGCTGTTTGTAGCTGAGGAGGTGTACACGGATTGCGAGGTCAGCGTCGGGGGACATAGCCTGCCAGCTGACCTGATTATGATACAGATGGAGGACTTTGGAGTGATTCTGGGGATGGATTGGTTGTCTGCTTACCACGCCTTTGTGGACTGTTTTGAGAGGAAGATTGTCTTCTCCATTCCGGAGTTGCCTTCTTTCAAGTTTCACGGACAGCCAGTGGACGGAGGTTTCAGGTGCATTTTGGCACTTCGGGCGGCGAGACTTTTGAGCCAGGGGTGTGAGGGCTTCCTAGCTTGTGTGGTGGCAGAGCCCAGCCCTGTGGCAGACTTCCAGAGCATCCCGGTGGTCAGAGAGTACCCTGACGTGTTTCCAGACGAGTTACCAGGACTACCGCCCGAGCGTGAGATCAAGTTTGAGATCTCAGTAGTACCAGGGACCAGCCCCATCTCCACCGCACCATACAGGATGGCACCGCTTGAGCTGCGAGAGCTCAAGTCTCAGTTGCAGGACCTTCTGGAGAAGGGTTTCGTGAGGCCCAGTGCGTCTCCCTGGGGAGCCCCGGTACTGTTTGTGAAGAAGAAGGATGGGACCCTACGTCTTTGTGTGGACTACCGACAGCTGAATAGGGTCACCATCAAGAACAGGTATCCGCTGCCGAGGATCGACGATTTGTTCGACCAGTTGCGGGGTGCCACGGTGTTTTCCAAGATAGACTTGAGGTCTGGATACCACCAGTTGAGGATCAGGGAGACCGACGTCTCCAAGACAGCTTTCCGCACCCGGTACGGACACTACGAGTTTTTGGTCATGCCGTTTGGGCTGACCAATGCCCCCGCTGCTTTCATGGACCTAATGAACCGGGTGTTTAGACCGTACTTGGACCAGTTCATGGTGGTTTTCATAAATGATGTACTCATCTATTCTAGAGATCGGACGCAGCACGGACAGCACTTACGGATGGTTCTGGACACTCTGAGACGACGTCGGCTGTATGCCAAATACAATAAGTGCGAGTTCTGGTTGAGGGAGGTGACCTTCTTGGGTCATGTGATCTCTGGAGACGGCTTGGCGGTGGACCCAGCCAAGGTCGAGGCAGTGCTCAGGTGGGAGAGACCGCGTTCAGTCACTGAGATTCGCAGTTTCCTGGGACTGGCAGGCTACTACAGACGATTCATCAGAGGATTTTCGCAGATTGCACGTCCTATGACACAATTGACCCGGAAGGACGTGCCTTTCGCTTGGACAGACGCCTGTGAGGCGTGTTTTCTGGAGCTGAAGGAGAGGTTGACCTCGGCTCCCGTGCTCACCATCCCTGACAGTAGTGGCGGGTTCGTTGTGTACACGGATGCCTCCTTGCAGGGGTTAAGAGGTGTGCTCATGCAGAGGGGTCACATTGTCGCTTACGCTTCGTGGCAACTGAAGCCCCATGAGCATACCTACCCTACCCACGACTTAGAGTTGGCAGCTGTTGTCTTCACGCTGAAGACCTGGAGGCACTACTTGTACGGTGAGACCTTCGAGATTTTCACAGATCATAATAGCCTCAGATACCTTTTTGATCAGAAGGAGCTCAACATGAGACAGAGACGTTGGTTGGAGCTCCTGAAGGACTACGACTGCAGCATCTCCTACCACCCGGGAAAGGCCAATGTGGTGGCTGACGCCTTGAGTCGTAAGGCGCCCGCACTCTTGGCCAGTCTATAGTTACAGAGTTGGAGCCTTTTGGAGGAGGTGGGCAGTTGGCGACCTCTAGAGTTACGAGGGTACTGTGGGGCAGTGACGGTGACACGGCAGACCAGGCCAGAGCTGATAGACCGCATCATCACAGGACAGATGGCCGATCCGTACTTGCAGTCCTTGCGCGACAGAGTACTGTCGGGAGACCCGGGGGACTTCTCTTTCACAGACCAGGTGCTGCACTTGAGGGGACGGTTGTGCGTTCCTAGAGACGAGGAGCTATTGAGAGAGCTCCTGACTGAGGCACACGATTCCAGATTCACCATACATCCCGGAAACACGAAAATGTACCATGACTTGAGACGTGAGTTTTGGTGGAGAGGGATGAAATGGGATGTGGGTGAGTTCGTGCAGCAGTGCTTAGTGTGCCAGCAGGTGAAAGCCGAGCGTCAGAGGCCTGCAGGGTCGCTTCAGCCGCTTCCAGTGCCAGAGTGAAAGTGGGAGAGCATCACCATGGACTTGGTGGTGGGCTTACCTGTTACCCAGCGGGGACACGACGCAGTCTAGGTAATAGTGGATAGACTGACGAAGACGGCGCGATTCTTGCCGATCCGAGTCACTTTGGGACCAGCATAGTTGGCAGAGAGGTATATCCGTGATGTGGTACAACTACACGGAGTTTCGCGAGAGATCGTATCCGACCGGGATACCCGCTTTACGTCCCAGTTTTAGGCTGAGTTTCAGCAAGCCTTGGGGACGAGGTTGAGGTTTAGCACGGCTTACCACCCCCAGACGGACGGACAGTCTGAGCGCACGATACAGACACTTGAGGACCTTTTGCGTGCCTGTGTGCTGGACTGGAGGGGCTCTTGGGAGGAGCACCTACCCCTGGCAGAATTTGCATACAACAACAGTTATCACTCGAGCATCGGTATGGCTCCCTACGAGGCTTTGTATGGACGGAAGTGTACGACACCCTTGAGTTGGGTTGAGGTGGGGACCAAGTGGGAGGTTGGCCCTAGGTTGATCCGGCAAAGTCAGGAGGTAGTCGAGCAGATCCACAAACGACTCCGCACGGTCAGGAGCAGACAGAAGAGCTACGCGGATCGGAGACGCAGAGAGGTACAGTTTGAGGTTGGGGACCACGTCTTCCTTCGTGTCTCTCCCATGAAGGGCTTACAGTGGTTTGGGGTGAGAGGGAAGCTCGCGCCGAGGTTTGTGGGGCCCTTTGAGGTCCTGGAGCGGGTTGGACCCATTGCTTACAGACTTGCCCATCCCTCGCGGCTTTCTGGTGTGCACGACGTGTTCCACGTGTCCAACCTCAGGAAGTACGTAGCCGATCCCAGTCACGTACTGAGTCACGAGAGCGTCGAGGTGGGCGACGACCTGACCTACCCCGAGCGGCCAGTGTAGATCCTAGACCGAGCTGTCCGCAGTTTGAGACGAAAGCAAGTACCCCTGGTAAAGGTTTTGTGGAGGAGCCAGCAGTACGAGGAGGCTACCTGGGAGCCTGAGGCGGCAATGCGGGAGCGGTACCCGGAGCTTTTCGCGGGTACATCTTTTTGGACTGGCTTCAGTCCTCTTTGAGTTTTTTATGGTTAATTGGACATCTTTTCCCGCACCCTAGTTGGCGCAAGTTTCGGGGATGAAACTTCCTTTGAGTTTGTTATATTGTTACGAATGCGTGCCCCAGACGTCTTTTAAGACGTCTGGGAGGTGGCTCAGGGGTCAGACCAGACGTCTGGGATCGTTTCCAGACGTCTGGAAATCAGTTATTTTTGACACGCGCGGGTCGTCTGCGCACATGAGCGCGCAGACCGCATATTCGCTTATTCTTCTCTCTGCGGCTGCAGACGCCGCTGCCGTGCTCCCTCTCTCTCCTCCTCGCGCGGCCTTAAAAAGACCATGCCTCCCCTCGCTTCCGTCGCCTCCACCCCTTTCCTCTTCTTCTTCCAGTGAGCGAGCGCGAGAGCGGGCGCGAGGTTGATGCGGCGACGACGGCCTCAGTGAGCGCGGAGGGGGTGCTGCGTGCGAGAGCGGCGTTCAGCCGTGAGGGTGAGCTCGCCGGGGCCGGTCGGTGGGAAGCGCAGCGGGCGCGGAACGACGCGAGAGGCCTGCTGCGGCTCAAGCAGTAGGCGCACGAGGTGCGACGAGGTGCGGCGTCACGAGCGGAGGGTGAGTCGCACCCTGGTTCTGGAAAAATTTCCAGAATCAGACGTCTGTGCTGATAGCTAGACGACGGGGTCGACGTCTGGAAGACTGTCCAGACGTCTGAAAGGTGAGTTGTCCGTCTTCTTCTTCCTTCCTGTCGACTGACCGTACTGAGGGGGAGAGATGGGTGTGCGCAGGCTCGGTGATTCCCCATCCAACGCGAATCAGACGTCTGGCTGTAGTACCAGACGGCGGGAGCGACCTCCAGACGTCCCCGTAGACTTCTGGACGTCTGGGAAACCACGCTGAACAAGGTAATTCTCTGATCCACTTTTTAAGACGTCTGGAAGAAGTTCCAGACGTCTGATTTTACACAGTTTCGTCGTTTTCGACCCGTTTAGGGTCCGTTCGGGTTCCGTTTTCCGCGATTCGAGTTGCGTTCTTTTCGGAATTAATTCCTCTACCCGTCTACAGTAGCTATACACTATTTTGAGACACTCCTTGTGTTTGATCCTTGTGATAGGACCCCGTTCCGTTGCAGTCTCGGGAGTCGCGGAGGCACGCGGGATTCCCGACCACGCCCCCATTACTCCCGTTGTACCTGGTAGAGTGGCTTTAAGTTATTAATAAAATCTGTTAAATTATGAAACCATAAATAGAACCTAGGACATTGCATGAATCCTAGGAATGAGAAATAGATGGAATGATAGCTCCTAGGTGTTGCATGAATCCTAGGGCTGGAAAACTAGATTGTATGATAGATCCTAGGATATGGCATGAATCCTAGGATGGGAAAACTAGTGGAATGTATAATACTGCAGTCTTGGAAAATGGAAAGAGATATAAAGCTGCCTGTAATTTGAATTAACAGCTACCTGTTGTGAATAAATAACGTGGTTGAGAACATGGATTGTAAGAATGTGAAACTGGAAAGTGAAACCTGGATGTTTGAGTAAAAAGGATGGAACCCTACGGGGGAATTAGGAGTGGAACTCCTGGAAAGAGAAAGGAATGGAACTGAGATGTAGTTGTGTACTGTCTCTTGGGTACGTAGTACCAAGGGAAGTACCTGTACCTGTTTAGTGCAGAGCGGAGCCAGCCGCCCCAGGGACCCGGGGTTAGGACTGGCCACTCTGTACCGACTTGCTGGCCCTCGCGTACGTAGTACCGAGGAGAGCTACTAGTGTTAGGAGGGCACTAGCTACTCCATGGGCCCTGGGGTTCTGCTAGCCTCCTACACCGACTTGTTTAGGCCCACTGGGGCAAACCAGGGTAGTCAGGTGAGGGTGCGCGGACTGTGGAGGGGCAAGGCCCCGGTTTGGTTACTGTGGAGGGGTTGGACCCCTATTACTGAGAGGGCTCTGCCCTGGCCTGGTTCCGTGCTGTGCTTTGGGCGCACCCGTTAACGGAAACGACTGACCGCGTGCCAGTACGGGTTAGCTACCTGTGCGTTTATCGCGCATGCCGTAGTCACCGTTACGTCTGTCAGTGACCTTGGGATGGTTGACTGAGGGTAGGATCACCACGGGGGACTCTCCCGGCCAGGAGAGCACCACGTGCTACTTCTACCTTTTGGAAAAGACTGCAATCAAGATCGTTCCCACGAGGAACATTCGAGATCAAGAAAAAGATCTGAGGAATAAATGAAATAGTGAGACAATTGAAAGATGTGAATAAAGAAAGTAATGGAACATAACAGCTACTGTACACTCTACTGTTGTCTTTAGTTTTAGTTGCCACTCTACTCAGCATTTTGCTGATGTGTTACACTCGTTACCTTTTTCAGGACCAGGTGTTGAGCAGCCAGGGTCAGCGGCTGCAGAGGACGTTGGGCCGAGTAGGGTCCAGTAGAGTTACCACTGTCTCTTGTACCTCTTTTTGTTACGTTGTCGTGAGTAGTTCTTGTTTCCACTGTACTTTCTTTACCTGCAGTTCAAATTATATTATGAATGTTGTTCTACTGTTGTGGTGTACATACTGTGGTAGTTTCTTTCCTTACTGCTGTACTTTCTTACTGTTAGTTATATTCATGCTGAATGTGGTTTATTTTACTGCTTTTTTGGTTACTTCCTCGTTGGACGACTAGGTCTTGGGATTAGTTGAGTCGGTCCAGTTCTCGTGTCTCGTAGGGACTCGGGAACCAGGTTGTTACAGGTTGAGTTAGGTTGTAGGTGATGGATGGCCATGGGAGCTGAGGTGTACCTAAGTTAAGCTAGCTAAGATAGCTTAACTAGTAGATGAGTAGGGTAGGGAGCAGAAGGAGCTAAGGTTTTGAGAGGAGGAGCTGAAGAAAAGCTGTCTGGAGTTGCATAGGAGCTGGTGGTCGCTGAAGAGAATAGTAAGGAGCTACTTTAGCTGGCTTAGCTTGGTAGTTCTTTGCTAGCTGCTAAGCCAAACTAAAGTAAGCTGGCTTCTATTGAAAGATGCTGAGGTAAGCTGGGTCTGATCTTCTCGGGGAGGACCTAGCTAGCTGAAGTAGCTAAGGTAGCTTAGCACAACTAAGTTGAGCTAAGGGGAGTTGATGGAAACACCATCATGAGCCCTAACTAGCTCATTTTGACCTAATGAAGAGAATAAAAGCCCCTACATAACCAAATGAAGGTCCTAATTCACTGAATAACCTTTCTGAGAGAAAGGTAAGAAACAAGGGGTAAAACTGTAATTTTACCATTGCAATACAACAACAGGTTTTCTCAAGGGCTAAACAAAGGTCAAAAGGTCTTAACAAGATAAATAGTGGGTTGGATTTGACAGAAAAGGGTTTGTGTGTGTCTTGTGAATTAAATGACTTCTTGAAACCCTAAAATAGACCCACTTGATTAACCAAGGTTATGGTTAGGATAAAATTCACCTAAACCCTCTAAAAGTCATAAAAAAATATTCTCTATGGCTTAGAACCTTTAATTTGTCCATTGGAACTCATCTTGACCTAGAATGGGGTCTCAGACAGATATTTGCCCTAAACTAGGTTTTTGCATAAATTTTTCAGTCAAACATGATCAAACCCAAAATTCAACTTCACCATTAGATTCCTTAGGTCCAAATTAGGTTTGTACCAAAATTTGGACCCAAGTTGAATTTGCCTTGACCTATTTTACAAAAAGTCCAGCCCGATTACATTTGTACCCCTATCTTCCAAAAACCATTACAAAAGGCCCCCTAGCTTCTTCATCATTCTCTCAATTAGGTCCCTCCACCATTATAGCAGAGGAATCCCACTCCGGCAAGCTTTGGAAGGTGGTTTCATCCTGATTGCTCAGAGAATCCCCTTCAAAATTGGAAGGGAGATTCTCTGAGAAAATCCCTCCAATGTGAACCCAGTTTGTTGTCCTAATTTCTTCCCAATCTCTGATGTGAATGCATGAGAGATTTGGGTCTCTTTTGAGTTTCCTTCTCTAGCAAGAGCTTCCAAGCACAAATCCCCCTCCAGGGCTCTATTTAAAGGAGCCTAGTTCGCCCCGACTCCTCTAAGCTTCAATTCAACCGGAATCCCCCTCAAATTCTTCTCTCCTCCTCCGGTCGATTCGCTCTTCAAGCTCCAACGACCTTCCCTACTCTCCCTCGTCGCCTGACCATAATACCAGTGGCAGGTTCTTCTTCCTTGCGTTCATCCGCGTCGCACGGCACCCGTCGACGCCCTTGTCTCCCCTTTATCCTCACCGAACGTCTCTCTCTGAGCGCCTTCGTCTCCGGCGTCGGCAGTTCGCACCTGATGCCATCTCCGTCTCCCCTTCATCTCATAAACCCTAGCTAAGTTCCCTTCCCCCTATACTTTTTTCTTACTCTCTGATTCCCTAAATCGACCACTACCGCCCTCCACCACCCTCATCTCCTTCATCTCTGGCCACCAACTCCGACGAGATCGCTCCACCACCACAGACCATCCCACTCCTCGCCAACAAGTCCATAATCATCCCCTCACTCCACTGAACATTTCCCCCCACTTCACACACCACTCCACTCACCCAAACACACCCCTGAACACACCCACACACATGCACACAGTGTGGCCTAGGCATGCTTGCACAGGCATCCCCACGCCACGCCAACCACCGCAGCACATTCGCCGTGCCTCGACGAAGCTCCCTAAGCAATTTAACGTGGCCATGAGGTCGTCTTGGTGATTTCAGGTAGCAAGCATCATCCGCCATTGGCGCAGAGCTTGAAGCAAGCTTGAAACAAGCTCCAGGCCTTGCCAGCTCTAGGTCCTTGTCCCAGGTTGCGCGGAATGCCCTCGCGTATGACTCCAGGCGCTCAATTCCAGTCGAAGGCCGTAACAGTTAAGGCAATTGGAGGACCACCTCTGCTGCAGGCACGCGAGAAGAAGGGCGCACGTTTAGTCCTACATCGGCGACTGCGAAGAGAGTGAAGCTGCATAAGTTGAATTCCTGCCAGTAGTTGTTCACCTCCAAACCACGGGGTGAGGTCCCTCTCACCTGATCGACTTGATCTCATCCGCGCTCACGCCCTGCGGACCTGGCCTAACCCGACCCGACTGCACTCCTCGCTCACCACCGCACGCCGGTGGTCCTAGTCCCGGGTACGTACCCGACCCGATTACCCGAATACGTGTGGCTCTAGGAGAGAGAAACCTAAGAGAGAGAGGAGAGTGCACGTGGGTAGGGGGTAGGTTTTGCTATAGGCTGAAGAGGAGGAGAAGCGAAGAGCAAGAAAAGGAGAAGCTAAGGGCCACGACAGAGAAAGGCAGAGAAGGAAGAAGTTGAAGGAAGGCAGAAGGCAAAAGTCAAGAGAAAGAGAAGAGGCAGCCGACAGAGAAAGGCAAAGAGAAAGAAAAGAAGACAGAAGCCAAAGGTAAAGAGAAAGAAGAGGAGTAGAAGCAAAAGAAGGAAGAAAGAAGAAGAGCTGCAGAAGAGAAGCAGAGAGAAGAAATCAGAAGGAGCATTGTAGCATCTATTTTAGGCATCTGATTTTCACATCAGATGTCTAATTTGAGTTTAATTCATATACATTAATTTATTTAGTATTTTGTGCTTTACATTTACTCCCATATTTTTGTACTTTGAGACTGATATTATTACATATTCCTTTAAATTCTGAATTGTGATCTTGATTTCTAAACACCAATTTGCTCCCTGTGTTCCACCTTGGACGTCAAATTCGAGTAATAAAATTATATTTGTTTTGAACGTTTTTTCGGCTATATTACAACATGATACTCTTAAAACCCTATTTAGTGTGACAAACATTTTGGCACCGTTGCCAGGGAGCAATGGGCGATTTAGAATTCTTGATTACAATTTCTGATTTTTTATTAACTTGCTATATCTTTTTGTTGTGGTTGTTTCAGGAGAAGATTTCAAAGAAAGACAACCGCACATCAAACATGCCAGGGGCAGGTAGTTTCTGATTACTTTCTCTTAAGCCCCTCATTTTGAAAATGAAAAAAAAATAAAATCAATTAGGGCTACTTGCTTTACCTTCTTAGCTAATTCATCAAGTTGCCTGATTTGATTTCAACAACAAAATTGATTTGTGCACCCATTTAAGGTAACTAGGGCTATAACTTTCTTGATTGAGCCCTAGATAGCACATTTGGCAAACTAACTTGGACCAAGATTAGAGCCAAATTAAGGATTTCAATTTAGGGTTTTAGATACACACTTTCATAAGCAAGAATCAACTCTCCAAAAAGATGTGTGCCTAAGCTTTGGTTGAAGTGATTTATTCAAGCAAACACTAAAATTCAGGCTCTTAATCTCACTTGAATCCTAAAATAAGGAACCTAAAACTTCTCAAAGGACAAATAGGTGAAGTTGAACTACCTTGTTAGGTCAACCAACCTTGAAATTAGGTCACTTTTTTCACTCAATACATCTAAAGTTCAAGTGAAATCTTAAGCACCCTTGCTCTTAATTAAAACTGGTAGAATTAAGAGGTCAAGTTCCCATTCTGGTCTACCTGGAACATCAGTGACAAGAGAGGTCGGGTGAGGGAAACCCTGTAACTCGTGGGGGCACTCTACCGTGTAGGGGTCTTTGCGGGACTCTTCCTCTCTGGCTTTCTCAATCACCTCCTGACTCTACCGGATCAGCCGAGGGCCAACCTCCCACTTGGTCCCCACCTCAACCCAACTCAAGGGTGCAGTACACCTCCGTCCGTACAGAGCCTCGTATGGTGCCATGCTGATACTTGAATGATAGCTGTTATTATATGCAAGCTCTGCCAGGGGCAAGTGCTCCTCCCAAGAGCCCCTCCAATCCAGTACACAGGCATGCAAAAGGTCCTCAAGCATCTGTATCGTGCACTCTAACTATCCATCCGTCTGGGGGTGGTATGCCGTGCTGAAACTCAATCGTGTCCCCAAAGCCTGCTGAAACTCAGCCCAAAATTGGGATGTAAAATGGGTATCCCTGTCGGATACGATCTCACACGGAACTCCGTGCAGACATACCACGTCACGAATATACCTCTCTGCCAACTGTGCTGGTCCCAAGGTGACTCGGATCAGCAAGAAATGTGCCGTCTTCGTCAATCTATCAAAAATCACTCAGACTGCGTCGTGTCCTCGCTGGGTAACGGGCAAACCCACCACCAAGTCCATGGTGATGCTCTCCCACTTCTACTATGGCACTGGAAGTAGCTGCAATGGCCTTGCAGGCCTCTAATGCTTGGCCTTCACCTGCTAACACACCAAACACTACTACACGAACTCACCTACATTCCGCTTCATCCCTCTCCACCAAAAATCACGTCTCAGATCATGATACATCTTCGTGTTCTCGGGATGTATGGTGAACCTAGAACCGTGTGCCTCAGTCAGGAGCTCTCTCAACAACTCCTCATCCTTGGGAATGCACAAATGTCCCCTCATGCATAGTACCTCGTCAGTAAAGGAGAAGTCTCCAGGGTCCCCTGACAGTACTCTACCACGCAACGACTGTAGGTACGGGTCTGTCATCTGTCCTGTGATGATGCGGTCTATCAGCTCTGGTCTTGTCTGTCATGTCACAGTCACTACCCCATAGTGCCCCAGTAACTCTAGGGGTCGCCAACTGCCCAACTCCTCCATGAGTCTCCAACTCCGTGCCTGTAAACTGGCCAAGTGGGCGGGTGACTTCCGGCACAAGGCATCAGCAGCCACATTGGCCTTCGCCGGATGGTAGGAGATGATGATGTAAACATATTTACACTACTTAAGATGTCTATTTATGCATGTTCTTAAGCATAGGATTGTATTGCATGCAATAAATATTGCATAACATGCATCATCTTGCATTTAGAGTAGTTTGAATAAAATGAAGGTTAATTGTCTCCTTTTATGTGCTTGGACAAAGCAAACATTTTATCGGGACCTCGGATCGAAGATCCAACTGTATGGATGTGATTAGGGCGACGATTGGAGTTCAACGACTCCAAGATCGCCTTAATCAGGCATTCGTAGCATCAGATAGTGACCGGGGAACCCTAGAAGATCAAGGGCCAGAATGGTGTAAATCCACACTTCAAATAACAAATATGACCGCACGGATGAATTTGGATCGACGATCGCTGCCCAACGATGCAAAAATCGAGTCAATCCGACATCCGTGGCACCATCTACAACATTCAGAAGATGGACAGCCAAGATGGCGCCACGTGGCGCCATCTCAGCCGCCCAAACGGCCGCATGCATCCGGTGAAGCTTCCGCACCCGCTCCCTCTCCGCCGTTGGATCTCGATCTAATGGCTATGGACAGCCGCGCCTAAAAGCGTCCGCTCGACCATCCGCGCCTCGTAGCGCAGCAGTTGAAGGCGCTATCGCGAGCAGCGGATGTCGTTCGAGCAGCAGTGAGGAGGCGAAGGGTGCGGGTGAGCGGACGCGGGCGTGCGTCAGATCTTGATCGGACAGCCATCTGCACTTAATAGAGATGACACACTATTGGACGCCCGCGCCTCACGCGACATCGTACTCACTAGGGCGAGGGTGCAGCAGCGGGCGATGGCGCATCCTGAGCCGTTCGATCTCACGATCAGATGACTGGGATTTGATGAACGTGTGCAGGGGTGTTGAGCGCGGGCAGCTGAGGAGGCGCGCGTGGGCGACAGGTATTATGCCCACGTTGGGGCTTTAGTGACGGCTTTATCCGTCACTAAAGACCCCTTATTTATTGTTTTAAAGATGTAATGACCAATTTGCCCCCACTCGTTGCAACTATAAAAGGAGACCCCCTCCATACGAAATTCTCATCCCTTCCTTCTCTTCTCTACCTCTCTAAAGCTCAAGAGAAGCTTGTCCCACACCCGGGATGCTCCTCGTGAGATAAAGTCTAAATTTTCGTCCCCCTTCAAAAGTGGATCCCGCGACGACGACGGCGTGCTGCTCCGTTCCCGTTCTTCTACTTCGTCCTCCTTCGTCCTGCTTCGTCTTCCTTCATCCAGGCGTCGTCTTGTCCAGCTCGTCCTCCAAGCGACCGTCGAGGAGGATAACTCTCTCCCTATTCTTTCTACTGCTTTCTAATATAGATTTACTGCTTTCTAGTGTAGTTCTGCTCGTCCTCCAAGCATTCGTCGAGGAGGACATTTCTCCCTCCATTCTTTTAATGCTTTCTAGTGCAATTGTGTTATGCTTTCTAGTTGTAATGAACAATCTCCTTAATGATAAATTCTCTATTTATTCTACATCTCATTTTTTGATTTCTATATGTAATATTCTCTCTCTCTCTTACCCTCTCTCTCTTCTATTTATTGTAAATAATTAGATAGTTTTAAATTGAATTACTTCATGACAAATAAAAACAAACGCGTAGTTTTTAAATCAAACGTCCGCCTCCCTATGTTCGACTCGGAATTTTCATTTTGGTATAAATTTTATTTGTTGAACACTAATTCTTCTCTTTCAAGCTACAACGACAGGTTTTCCAAAATCGAACACGTTAGCGTAGCAATTCGATAGTTCAACATCTGTCCTGTGATGATGCGATCTATCAGCTCTGGTCTTGTCTGCTATGTCACAGTCACTGCTCCATGGTGCCCCAGTAACTCTAGGGGTCGCCAACTGCCCAACTCATCCATGAGTCTCCAACTCTGTGCTTGTAAACTGGCCAAGTGGGCGGGTGCCTTCCGGCTCAAGGCGTCAGCCACCACATTGGCCTTCCCCGGATGGTAGGAGATGCTGCAGTCATAGTCCTTCAGGAGCTCTAACCAACGTCTCTGTCTCATGTTAAGCTCCTTCTGATCAAACAAATGCCTGAGGCTCTTATGATTCATGAATATCTCAAAAGTCTCACCGTACAGGTAGTGCCTCCAAGTCTTCAACGCGAAGACGACAGCTGCTAACTCTAAGTCATGGGTAGGGTAGCTTTGCTCATGGGGCTTCAGTTGCCATGAAGCATAAGCGACAACATGACCCCGCTGCATGAGCACACCCCCTAACCCCTGCAACGAAGCATCTGTGTACACAATGAAACCGCCAATACTGTCTGGGATGGTAAGCACAGGAGCCGAAGTCAGCCTCTCCTTCAACTCCTGAAAACACGCCTCACAAGCATCTGTCCAAGAAAATGACACGTCCTTCCAGGTCAACTATGTCATAGGACGCGCAATCTGCGAGAAACCTCTGATAAACCACCGGTAGTAACCTACCAGTCCCAAGAAACTGCGGATCCTGTCACTGTACGTGGTCTCTCCCACCTGAGCACTGCCTCTACCTTGGCTGGGTCCACAACCAAGCCATCCCCTGAAATCACATGACCTAAGGTCACTTGCCTCAACCAAAACTCGCACTTGCTGTATTTGGCATACAGCCTACATTGTCTCAATGTGTCCAAAACCATCCGCAAGTGCTTTCTTTGTTGCGCCTGATCCCACGAGTAGATGAGCACATCATCGATAAATACTACCACAAACTGATCCAGATATGGTTTGAACACCTGGTTCATCAAATCCATGAAAGTAGCGGGGGCGTTGGTCAGCCCAAACGGCATGACCAAAAACTCATAGTGTCCGTACCGAGTGAGGAAAGCTGTCTTGGAGATGTCAATCTCCTTGATCCTCAACTGGTGGTAGCCAGACCTCAAGTCTATCTTGGAGAAAACCATGGCACCTCACAACTGGTCAAACAAATCATCAATCCTTGGCAGCGGATACCTTTTCTTGATGTTGACCCTATTCAGCTGTCTGTAGTCGACACAAAGGCATAGGGTACCATCCTTCTTCTTCACAAATAATACTGGGGCTCCCCACGGAGACGCACTAGGCCTCACAAAGCCCTTCTCCAAAAGGTCCTGCAACTGGGACTTCAGCTCTCGCAGCTCAAGTGGTGCCATCCTGTAAGGTGCTATAGAAATGGGGCTGGTCCCTGGTACCAGTGAGATCTCGAACTCGATCTCACGCTCAGGCGGTAGTCCTGGCAGCTCCTCTGGAAACACATCGGTGTACTCTCTGACCACCGAGATGCTCAGAAAGTCTGCCATGGGGCAGGGCATTGCCACTACACAAGCCAGAAAGCCCTTACACCGCTGGCCCAAAAGTCTCGCCGCCCGAAGTGCAGAAATGCACCTGAAGCCTCCGTCCACCGGTTGTCCGTGAAACTCAAAAGACGGCATCTCCAGTATGGAGAAGACGATCTTCCTCTCAAAATAGTCCACCAAAGCATAGTAAGCGGACAACCAATCCATCCCCAGAATCATGCCAAAGTCCTCCATCGGTATCACAATCAGGTCAGTGGGGAGGCTATGTCCCCCAACACTGACCTCACAGCCTGTGTAAACCTCCTCAGCTACAAACAACTGACCACCCGGACCTCTGATCACAAAAGGATCCTCTAACAACACATAGTCCTGTCCCAAAGTGACAACAAAATTAGCAGCAACAAACGAGTGCATGGCACCGGAATCAAAAAGTGTGTAAACTAGTCTGCTGGAAACTGTAACCATACCTATCACCACTGAACCTGAAGCTCTGGCATCTCTGTGTGTCAGGGAGTTGATATGCCCCTTAGCTCTCAGTGTGGACGAAGCAGCCACACTCTACGTCGGACGAGTAGCCGCTGGCCGGTACCCTCCTTACGACTACTGTCCTCCCTATGCGCCAGGGAACCACGGCCGCCTGCTCGTCCCCCAACGCTCGGTGCAGGGAGCATCTGCTGACCTCCAGCCCTAGATGGGCAGTCCCTCCTGATGTGGCCCGACTGGCCACACTAGTAGCAAAAGGGGAACTCGACTCCTGCCCTCGGTAGGTACCTGTTGACGGTTGGGCGGGGGTCCAATGCTGGCAGTTGGCCCCTGTCGGGGGCCCCCAAAGGCCACTGACAGCCCTGCAGAGCGTGACGGCTCTCCTGTAGGCGCCGCGTGCCTCCTCTCTCACCGACCCTGTGAGTAGTCAGATTGGTAGGGCCTCTTCCGTCCGCTGTCAGTGTCATGTGCGGCCGGGTTGGTCTCATAGGTCATAGCTGCCTCCACCACTCTCGAGAACGTGGGCAGTTTTAGGGGTCTGACATACCCCCGAATAGCAGGCCGAAGCCCCTCGGTGAACCTCCACAGGTGCTCGTCCTCAGTAGCCACAGCTGTCGTGGCGAAACAAGACAGCTCCAGAAAACGCGTACGATACGCGCTCACAGTCATCATCCCCTGGCGGAGAGTGTGGAACTCCCGCCTCCTCTGATCCTGCCATGTCTGCGGGAAGTATTGCTCGCAGAAGAGGGCCACAAACTAGTCCCACGTCAACTCTACCCTCTCCTGACCTCTGATCGCCCTCCACCACCTGTGTGCCGCACTCTCCAGCTGGTACGTGGCAAAGGCCACGCGACACTCCGCAGGGGGGCAAAGGGTGTCAAACACCTTCTCGATTTGCTCAAGCCAGTCCTCCGCCTCGGTCGGGTCCTCATCCCCCTTGAAGGAGGGGGCTTCAGCTTCTGAAACTGTCCAAAAAGCTCGTAGTGTCGCTGTAGTGGGGAAACGGGCACGCCTCCAGGCAAGGCGGGCTTGTGCTCGAAAGTGTCAGAGTACGGTGGGGGCGATGGAAGACCACCCCCTCCCCAACGTCTAGCCCTGCGTCTGTCTCGTGGTCCCACAGAGGACTCCCCCTCCACGTCCCCAGGGAGAGGTGCCCGTGGAGGTGGGTGGAGCTCCCCTCGTACAATCTCCCGTATCAGCTGAGCGAGGTCCTGGGCCTGAATGCCTGGGAGAAGTGGCTGATCCACAGAAACGTCAGGCTCAGCACGTCTGCCCCTCCGACCTCGTCCACAGCCGCGTCCATGGCCCGCCTCGATGACTCCACGTCGAGGCATCTCCTGCAAGGAGACTCAAATAATAAAATAGGAAGATGTCAATTTCAATGGACATCCAGCAAAAGAACCTCAAAACAGATGTCAAAAGGTATGTTGTGGTGGTTACTCTAGTTACAAGCACGTGAATTGGTTATTCTCAAGCTAGTTGGTTCACTTCTCGGGATGACCTTGCTCTGATACTATCTTGTTATGACCCGATTCCCGAATCCCTACAGGACACGAGACCAGACCGACTCGACTGATCTCAAGACCATGTCGTCCAACGAGAAAGTAATCAAAAAGCAGGAAAGTAAACCACATTCACTATGCTAAGCAACTAACAGTAACAAAAGTACAGCAGTAAAGAAGTAAAACTACTACAGTACACACCACCACAACAGTAAAAAAGTAATCAAGTACAAGAATATAAAGTATAGAATGTAAGAGTACAAATGTAAAGGTGCAAGAGTCTACTCACTACAATAGAAAGAAGTACAACAAGGAAGCTACAACTACAGGACTCTATTGGGTCCAGCACCCTCCGTAGCCGTAGACTCGGGCTACTCAACACTTGGACCTGAAAAGGGTTATGAGTACATGAAATCAGAGAATGCTGAGTAGAGTGGCAACTAACAACTAAAGCAGTAAAAGTGGACAGGTAGCTAGTGTTTTTCAATTACTTTCTTTAACTAATTATTCTTTTTCATCACTTGGTTTATTTATCAGGTCTCTTTCTTGATCTCGAATGTTCCTCGTGGGAACGATCTTGATTGCAGTCTTTTTCGAAGAGTAGAAGGCACACATGGCACTCTCCTAGCCGGGAGAGTCCCCCGTGGTGATCCTACACCCAGTCAACCACCCCAAGGTCACTGATAGACGTAACGGTGACTACGGCAAGCGCAATAAGCGCACGGGTAGCTACCCCACATTGGCACGTGGTTAGTCGTTTCCGTTAGCGGGTGTTCCCAAAGTACAGCATGGAACCAGTATAGGGCTTAGCCCTCTCAGTAACAGGGGTCTAGCCCCTAAGAACCAAATAGGGGTCTCGCCCCTCCACAGTCCGTGCACCCTTGCCTGACTACCCTGGTTTTCCCAGTGGGCCTAACAAGTTGGTGTAGGGCAGCTAGCTAAACCCTAGCCCCGTGGGGTGGCTAGCTCTCTCTCCCTACACTAGTATCTCTCCCTGGTACTGTGTACGCGAGGGCCAAGAAGTTGGTACAGAGTGGCCAATCCTAACCCCGAGTCTCAACCCAAGGGCGGCTAGCTCTGCTCTGCCTAAATAGGGGGACAGTCGCTCTCCTTGGTACTCCGTACTCAAGGGCCAACTCACTTCCCCACTCACATTTCCAGATCCATTCCATTTATTTCCAGGAGCTCTACTCCTAATTCCCCATAGGGTTCATGCTCATATTCCTCAGGCCAAGTCAAACCAGGTTTCATCATTTCTATTTCCATTCTCAGGTTATACATATGCAGCTCGTATTGCTATCGTTTACATTTCCATACACAGGTTATACACAGGTAGCTCGTATTTCCATCATTCACATTATCATTCTCAATTTATATACATGCAGCTCGTATCATGTCATTTAACGTATACAAAAGGAATTTACTTACAACAGTTTGCTAGCACAAGTACTTTACATTTCACAGGCAGCTGTTATTTATTTACCGGCAATTGTTATCATTCTATCTACTCATTCAAGACTGCAATTCAATCATCCATTACAGACATTTCAAGTATTTCTCGTCCTAGGATTCATGCCATATCCTAGGTTCTAATCATTCATTCTACACATGCATTTAGGTTATAATTAAATTAGGGGGAAGCCACACTACCAGTAAACCCAGGAGTAGTGGGAGCTTGAACGGCAGACTCACGTGCCTCAGCAAGCCCCGAACCCACAATGGAATGAAGTCCTATCACAAGGATCAATCATAAGAGAATATTTAGAACAGTATAGAAGGTCTTCGAACAAGTAGAGGAATTCATACGGGAAACATCGGTATCTTATTTGTGGAAAACGGACCTTAAACGGACCCTAAACGGGTCAAAAATAGCGTTTCTGACTTAAATCAGATGTCTGGAACAACTTCCCGATGTCTTAAAAGTGTCCAGTGTCATACCTCAAGCCCTGCGCCAATCCTCAGACGTCCAGGAACTCTTCTAGACCATCTGGACCTAGTTCCAGATGTCCGACCACCTCTCCGGACATCTGGAAGTGCTACCCGTCGTCTGGTACGTCACCCAAACGTCTGAGAAGCGTGGGAGGGCGTGTCCCACACCTTCCTAAAGCGAATCATGCCCACAGACACCTGATCTTCTCAAAATGGGCATGTAAAAAGGGATCAGCAAAGTGGCCTGCTGATAACACTACATATAGGGGTGATAATTCTGTTAAATAGGGCCCATCTTAAGAATAAAAGGCACAACATAAGTAGAATGGGAGCATTGCATGCATCATATGCCAAGATTACTTATAAAATAGTATTAATGGCCATTTGTATAAGCACTTGTCAAGGCAGGCCTCAGATGAGCAATCTGACTGCACGGATGGATTCAGAACGACGAACGGAGTCCAATGGACTCAAAATCGGCCAAATCCGACATCCGGAGCTCCCACAATGGGCCCAAGAAGTTCTGACCGTTGATCGGATGATCAATGATCCTCGATGCGCCATGTGGCGCCCGCTTACCATGCGCCTACCTCCATCTTCAGTCGGAGATCAGATCTCAGCCGTCGATCTCTGATCGGATGGCCGAGAACCGCGTGCACACCCGCTCCCACGCGACGTGGGTTCGAGCCACGCGGTGTGGAAATCAGAAGAAGACTTCGCGCTCGGGTAAAATTGGGCCGCCCGATCAGCAGCGGGCGGCCGAGATAGCGCCACGCGGCGCGCCCTCAGGCGGCGATCCCCCACGCGCGTGCGCAAGTCGGACGACGATGCCCGGGCATACGTGCGCTGAAGGCGCGATCCAAGCGTGCCTGGGCGAAGATCTCAACCGTCCGATCTTCGATCGGATGACTCTCTTGCCGTGCCCACGTATCGAGTGCGAGGAAGAACGATGTGAGCAAGCGACCGACAGGCTAGAGACTTCACCGACGCTTTTGGAAGGGTTTTAGCGACGTCCCTTCTTCATTTGGAAAGCCCTTCTCCCTATTTAAACCCCTTCCAACCACTCATTCAAGGCATTCACTCCCCTTGCAACTACTCTACCCCTCTCTTAGCTAGCTTTAGGCCCTTTTGTAATTGTCAGAGACGATGAGCCGTCGACGAAGCCTTCTCCACCACCGTGGCTGCCTCGCCACCCTCCCTCTCTCTCTTTCTTCCTCTCTTTTAAGCTTTACTTTACTTATGTTTAAGCATGTATCTAATGTTGTAATTGATGAACTAAAGCTACACAATTAATGAAGTTGTTTTCCATTCAGTTGTCTACTTTATTTCCTATCCAAGTTGCATGTTAAAGAATGAAACGACTCTAACCCTAATCTCTCTCTATCTCTCTCTCTCGCTTTTCACCCGCACCTTTTCGCAAGCAAAACTCCACGATTTTCGTGACAATAAGTGACAAGAAAAATTCGATTTTCACGCCTCCCTGAGACCAACACTCGGACTCACATCCATTTTTTTACTTTAAAACCGACATTGCAAGTGCGAACTATAACGACACTTCTTAACACACACGCACGAAGCCACGTCAGTTTTTGGTGTCGTTGCCGAGGAGGCAACGAATTTGTTTTGTCACTTCCATTCCACATCCATTCTCACATCGTCTAATGCCTTGTCTCCTTTTTATTTGATGGTTGTAGAAATTCGATGCTTGGACGGCGAAGCGACACATCCCATAACGGTAACAAGGGAGTAGGCGCAACAAGGACCAGTAGTGAGTAATTCTTCACTCACGACTGTTTGCTTGCGTGAAAAACTAGAAAAATTGTAAAAATTGTAAAAATTGGCGTGGTGTATGATTACTTGACTCACATCCTTAACACATCACCCAACAAAAAATGTACACTCTAACATTCTGAATAAATTCTTGGAGTGTTCTTTTCTCTTTTTGAGTGGTGTTTGCGAAGCCATCGTGGATTGACTTGGGCCGCACCACTCAACCCTAAAAATGACTCATCTAATAGAAGCTGCATTATCATTAGGATGAGTACATTAGGGTTTTAGAGCCCCTACAGAATAAAAGGAAATCTACTTTCACCAAGTTGTGTGCAAAACTTGACATACCCACTGAAACTTGTCTGAAATATTAAGACACATCAACCCTAAAAGACACTAAAGTAAGGATGAAACACTAAAAGACACCACATCTTGAAAAAATCCTTGCTTGAAAATCATGTTTTTTTAGAAGCACACACGTTGAAAGTGGAAAATTAAGAGGCACCACCCCAATCAACGTCTCATCACATAACCCTAGCACAAGCACTATCCTAGCCCTTTTAAAACTGAGTAGACGTGCCCTAGGCAGGACTGAGTTAAGTCTCGAAAGGTGAGGTTTTGTTCACTGGGCACTTGGCTTTCATTCCCTTGGTAGAATCTGGTGACTAGGCTGCGGGGCAGTGTCAAACGACTGCGGTTGTGGGCTCTACGGAACCGGCGGCACAAGCCAAAGGAAGAACCTTCCCTGCAATCCCCTCATAATCAACTTGGCCAGATTAGCCTTAGGAAGGGGAGTCCATTGCTCACGGACTTAATCACCCTTTTTGAGATTTCTAGGTCTTCTAAGGAATACACCATAAGGACTAGGCTTGTTTGCTTGATTGAATGCATTTCTCGCATCTGTCGCTCTCCGCATCCCCTCCTATTCTTCTCTAGTGTATGCACGGGAGACGCTCACTGTATCCTGAGCTGTTTGTTTTGGGACAGGAATCTAGATGACATGATTCTGTAAGAAACATGGCTGAACCTAGGGTAGATGAGGCTGAGGATCAACCCCCACCAGACACAATGGCCATCATCCAAGCCCAAATTAATGCAAACCACCGGCTTTAGCAACAACAGATCCACACCATCATGCAAGCCATACACCGGTTACAAAACCCACAAGGGCAGCCACCACCACCTTTCCAAGGCCCACAAGGGCAACCACCACTCGATGTACCACCATTTCAGGATCAACCGAGGCCCCTCCATGATTTCTATAATCCTTCCGCAATTAGAGTCGAGCACACCTTAGGATCCCCGAAGGGGGAGATGATTTTGAGCTAAAACCAAATGTCTTAAGTCTGATCCAGAGCCACTTCCATGGAAGCTCAAATGAGGACCCATTCCAGCACCTAGAGGATCTCGACTGCATAGCACGAACTGTGAAGCCTAGGAACATTAGCCTTGACATTGTTCTAATTAAAATGTTCCCCTTCTCGTTAAGAGACAAGGCTTCTCACTAGCTTAAAACCCTAGGTAGACCCATCACCACCTGGGAAGAACTGAGGCATGCATCTCTAAAGAAATTCTTCCCCATAAGAAAGACCAATGCCCTCAAAAGAGCTATTACTACCTTCACACTCCAGGGTAGGGAACAGTTCCATGAGGCGTGGGAAAGATTTAATGAACTTTTGAGAAAATGCCCACACCACGAAGTACCAAGGTGGCAATTGGCCCAGATTTTCTACCACAGTCTGGACAGCAACCTACGGAACTTCGTCGATGCCTCATGCGAGGGGAACTTCCTGAACAAGGACGAGGAGAGCGCGTTTGAACTCTTTGAGTCCATGAGCGAAAATTCACTCAACAATGCCTCCATGACCCAGTTTAACAGGTCCAATCGACCCCGTGGTGGGGTTTATGAGGTACAAGCAAATTCTGGAATGGTTGACATGGACATCATTGCCAAGAAACTAGATCGAGTGGAATTGGTGGACAAAAAGATTGATGAGCTACTGAACCAGACCAGGAACCTGTTACAGACCTTCTCCCTAGAAAAGGGAGCACATAATGTTGACCTGGTCCAGCCCTTAACCCAATTGAACCTGAAACAACCCCTGACCACATTCCAGGGAGGGACCTTTGCTCCCTCAACCCTTGATTACTCTCTTCCCTCTCCATCGACATCGGCTATCCTAAACACTAAAACCAAATGGACACCCTAATAAAGATGATGGCTGACATGAACCAGAAACATCAGGAGGAAATGGCCTTGGTAAAGGGACAGTTAAGCCAACTCTTGGACTGTAAACAACAAGGATCCCTACCTTCCCAGCCACAACCAAACCGGCGAAACAAAATTAACAGAGGCCCCAATTCGCAAGGGTTCCAATGCAATCCCGGGAAGGCTCACATGGTCCAGCCAGCCCTGCAAACACCCCCTGGGTTTGGTGCTTCTTTGTCCTCATCTTCTCAAGGATCAACCCATGGTCCCAATGCCTTTGCGAATGCGGTGACCTTGAGAAGCAGCACCAAAACCCAGGATCCCAAATGGCCGACTCTCCCCGAGACTTCACCCGTGATGGGTCGGCCTGGATAGGTTGTTAATATGATGATTTTATCGTTGAAATGTATATAGTGGTTAACCTAATTCAGACCTAACCATCTCTTTACAAAAATTTTTAACCTGACCTAATTGATTTTATCTCGTCACTTTTAGGCCCAGGGTCGAACTCAGGGAAGTGGGGTTCAAGTTGAGTTTCTACGCCTTTCCTATAACGAGTCTCTTCCGTTCATTTATTGTGTTTTTGGTATTTTTTCTATTTAGATTTTTTTCTGATAATCTTGGTCCTTGAGGCACACCCTCAAAAATGGGTTCTTGGCTTTGAGCCAAAACAGGGTCAAAAATGGGTCTTGCTACTCGCAAGACGAAGTACCTACAAGTCAAAGATTATCTTTTCTCTTTTATGTATTTTT
This sequence comes from Thalassia testudinum, assembly GCA_037157565.1. NCBI lineage: Eukaryota > Viridiplantae > Streptophyta > Magnoliopsida > Alismatales > Hydrocharitaceae > Thalassia > Thalassia testudinum. The sequence continues at coordinate 50,660,885 of JAZHRO010000035.1, read as the reverse complement.
TTATCTTTTTACTAAGAAGGAAGCTAACAGATAGAAAGTAAATATAATAGCTATAGATATATATTTATATGTAGTATATATATAAAGGGGTGGGGGTGGAGGTGGCGATGGAGTGTAGCACCGTGTCGAGTCGGTAGTCGTCTAGAAAGACGCAACCAACATGACTATGTGCCGCGTGGAGTGTGGATGGAGGATGGATGATGAATGTGTCCACACTTTTTGTACGCGTGTATCGGAGAATACCAGCAACTAGTGCAGATATTCCCGCGATACAGCGTATAGTAAATAACGTGAAAGTATATATACATATATATATAAGTAAATATATTTATATATATATATGTATAGGTATATATGTATAGATATATATATAGATATATATGTATATATATATAGGTGTATATGTATATATATATGTATGTATATATGTATATAAGTATATATATATATAATACTATATAGATGTATATATATAAATATATATATGTATAAGTATATAGATATATATAAGTAGCTATATATATATTATATATATATGTATATATATTGTATATATATGTATGTTACTATAAGTGTGTGTGTGTGGGTATGCGTACGTGTGAGTAAAGGTGTGTGTGCGTCGATGAAGGTGTGTGTGTGTGTTGCTGTGAGTAAGTGAAAAAAAGAGAGAGAGCAGAAGAGAGAGCGGGCGGGAGCGGACGGACGCAAGAGAGAGCCACCGGCTAAGTCGTCTGCAGAAGGCGCCCGACGTCTGGAGGTCGAGTCGTCTGCAGATGGCTCCCGACGTCTGATGGTCGCGGATGCAGGCGCGTCTTCGCGCGAAGAAGCTGAGGCGTCTGCAGGCCGGGTGAGAGGAAGGAGAGCGGGCGATGGTATGCTCGTAGAGGGCGGCGGGGAGTCTGCAGTCGGTCGCAGAGGGTTGCAGAGGTTAGCAGGGGAGCGGGACGACAGTTAGCCAGCCGCTGCAGTGCGCGCAGCGGCTGGTTGTGGGTGCAACGGCGGAGGCGTCAGAGCGGAGAACTGAGCGGAGAGTGCCCTGCAAGCGCGCGCGGAGGGCTGAGCGCCTGCGGGGAAGGTCGCGGAGGAGGCGAGGAGGTCTACTGCTGCTGCCGCCGCCGCGGTTTGGCTGCTGCTGCTGTTGCTTCAAGCTTCGGAGCTTGAAGTGGCAGCAATGGCGTGGAGACGAAAGCGAAAAGAAAAGAAGACACCACGCCCACCGGCTCGTTGAAGAGCTCGGCGGTGGTGTTCCCACTGTGGTGGTGAGCACCACAGTGGGTTCTCCTGCTCGCCGGGTGTCTCCTCGAAGGAGGGCCGGCGTATGGGAGGGGAGAACGGGTGAGAGGAAGGGGGTGGAGCTGCGGGGTGGCTTCGTGTAGCCACCTCTCTCACGAGGAAGAAGCTGCAGCTTCTTATAGAGGAGGAGAGAGTGGTGTGCCGGCTGCAGCAGGGAGAGGGTGCGGGAGTTGCAGCTGTAGGGAGCGGCGTTGGCAGGGAGAAGTGACGTGGAGTAAATGCATGCAGCAGCTGCGGGAAGAAAAGAAGAAATCAAGAGAAAAAAAAATAAAAAGAGGTGGAATTTGCAAGGAGGCACTTGAGATAAAATGTAACTATGCAAGCCATTGTTTCACTCCTCTTCTTCTCTTGATTAAATGCATGCATGCAAGCGTTTTTACAAATGCGATTACAGGATCCTATTATGAAATGTTAATGCTAGAAAATAGCACAAGAAGGCGTTATTACAGGCGTGTTTTGAGGTGCAAACATATACCCCCATGCCTCTCTTTTGCTAGTCCCTAGCAAAATAGTATTTAGAAATGATCTTAAGCTGAAGATTTTCTTCTGAGGTGATATAGGTGTGTTTATTATCGAATATTGTGAGAACCAATTGTAAAGAAGACTACCAGTACTTTAAGTCTCACATGACATAGATCATCTCTCAACTAACCAGGACTCTTGATATTTAAACCTTAAGTACGATTTCCAGGACCCAGGAGGTTTTTGCCGTACTCGAGAGCTCAAGAGGTTGTGGTTTGTGCATAGTGAAGGATCAAGACTGACCAGATGAACATTAAGACTCAATCCCAGGGTTTCACGAATTTTTAAGTACAGGTTGGTCCCAGTTTCAGCTCATGTCTTTGGATTGACCCTTAAGATGATAACGGAAAACTCAACTCCCATTTTCTGATTTTTTTTTTTTTGGCTCACCGAAAAACAAATTATACAGACATTTATGAGATATACTGACTCTTTTGCAACATCTTTTTTTTTTTTTTCATAACTCTTTTTTCTCTTTTTTTTGTTTTTTTTTTGAAACACATGTCAGTATATCTCTTACAACACATTTTGAAAGAGCACACTTTTTTCTCTTTTTGGTGGGAGAGTTTCTTTTTGGTGGAAAGAGTCGCTCCTAAACACAAGACTAAAGCCTGGGATAAAAAGTCTACTTGCGTGTACAGGTAAGGACTCCAATTTCCCTAATGAACACTAGGGTTGGATCTTATGTTCACCTGGCCTTTCCTGATATGTGTAGTGTGAACCACGTTTACTTAAGCTCTCAAGTAAAAGTAAACCAACGGATCTTGTACTTGTGTATCAGGTACAAGAATACATCCTTAGTTAGGAGAGATCTTGATCTATTTTGTCAATGCTTTAAGTGAATTAAGCCGAGCCTGAGCGAATCAAGCTTTTGTGGCCTGGAAAGTCTTCAAAACAGAGGTTGAATATCCATAAACACTTATTGCCTTTTTGTTTCAGCTTTCAAATCATTACTAAACACCATTTATTATTATTATATATATTTTTTTTTCTTTTTTCTTTTTCTTGCATATTTATAAATGGGAGGAAATTGTATGATACCATAAAATACCCAGATCCTATGGATGCCTATCCACCCCCCCATGCCAAACAATGCTATGTCCTCATATGCATGCAGGGAAAGGCAGAGGAAGGACGGAAGATCGGGTAACAAGAGCTGAGGTTCAGGGTATAGATCAGGGTGGAAGGGTGGGTGGATGGTGGGTGGTGAAGAGAAAAGTGAAGTGATTGCGATAGAGCTGTGAAAAGTGATGGTGGATGGTGAGTGCTGTTAGGGTGCCTCCCAACAAGCGCTAAATTTAATGTCCCCAGCTGGACTCAGAATGAGGCAAAGAATTAGTTACCCTCCAGCAGGGCAACGGTTTCTCCAACGGGGGCAGGTTCATGAGTCAAATAGGGTTTCAAACGCTGCCCATTGACCGTAAATTTACGCCCAGATTTGGGATCTTCGATCTCAACGGCCCCATTGGGGAATGGTCTTGAGACCAGGAAAGGACCAGTCCATTTGGACTTCAATTTCCCAGGAAAGAATTTGAGTCGGGCATTATAGAGCCAAACTTGCTGAGATGGCTCAAATTCCTTCCGCCGAATATGGCTGTCATGAAAAGCCTTAGTGCGCTGTTTAAAGGTTAGAGAAGAATCATAGGCTTCACGACGGAGCTCTTCCAGCTCTTGAAGTTGGAGTTTCCTTTCTCGACCACACAAGTCTGGGTCGAGGTTACATTGGCGAACCGCCCAATAAGCGCGATGTTCCAACTCCACGGGCAAATGACAAGGCTTCCCGTAAACAATTCTATATGGAGACATACCAAGGGGAGCCTTGAAGGCGGTCCGATACGCCCAAAGTGCGTCAGTCAGCTTGTCGGACCAATCCTTACAGTCAGGCCGAACCATTTTCTGGAGAATCTGCTTGATTTGCCGGTTTGACACTTCCGCCTGGCCGTTCGTCTGAGGATGATACAAGGATGCGATACGATGGTGGACTCCGAACCTCCTCAGAAGTGCCCGAAAAGAAGCATGGGTAAAGTGGCTTCCTCCATCCGAGATAATGGCCCGAGGGATCCCAAAACACGCAAAGATGTGGTCCTTGACGAATCGGGTGGAGATAACATGGTCAGCACGGCGCGCGGGAATAGCCTCGATCCATTTCGAAACATAGTCGACGGCCACGAGGATGAATTCGAAGCCATTGGATGGCGGAAAGGGACCCATGAAGTCAATTCCCCAGATGTCGAAGATTTCCGCAGCTAGGATGTGTTGCAAGGGCATCATGTCACGACGTGCCATTGACCCTAACGACTGGCACCTAGTGCAATGCTTGGTATAAGTGTGTGCGTCCTTGTGAAGGGAGGGCCAAAAGAAACCGCACTGCAACACCTTGGCTGCAGTTTTCCTCCCAGAGAAATGGCCTCCACAGGCCTGATCGTGGCAGAAGGATAGCACACTGGGGAACTCACTGTCAGGAATATAGCGACGGATGATTTGATCAGCACCTATCCGAAAAAGAAGTGGATTATCCCAGAAATAATACTTTGCTTCTGCCATGAGACGCTCACGCTAGTTTTTAGGCCAGCCACGTGGAAGAGATCCAGAAGCAAGGTAATTGGCAATGTCGGCATACCACGGTCCACTTGCCACATTTATTGCCAATAGGTGCTCATCAGGAAAAATTTCATTAATTGGCAGAGTAAGTCCAATATGGTCAGGGTCCAGTCTGGAAAGGTGATCAGCCACAACATTCTGGGCTCCGGCCTTATCGCGAATCTCAATGTCAAATTCCTGGAGCAGAAGGATCCAACGAATCAGTCTAGGCTTAGCATCCTTCTTGTGCATGAGATGGCTAATGGCCGCGTGATCAGTGAAAACAATAACGTGAGAGCCCAGAAGGTAAGAACAGAATTTTTCCAGCCCAAAGACGACTGCCAGTAGTTCCTTTTCAGTGGTAGTATAATTACGCTGGGCCTCGTCCAACATCTTACTGGCGTAGTATACCACGAAGGGGTGTCTATCGCATCTTTGTCCCAGGATGGCTCCGACTGCAAGGTCTGAAGCGTCACACATAAGTTCAAAGTTGAGGGACCAATCAGGCGGCTGGAGAACAGGGGCCTTGGTGACAGCATTACGCAGCTGCGTGAATGCTTGTATACAGTCGGGGCCCATGTCGAAGGGCACATCGGTTGATAGGAGATGAGTTAAGGGTCGAGAAATTTTGGAGAAGTCTTTGATGAATCTCCTATAGAAATCGACGTGTCCCAAGAAGGAGCGGATTTGTTTGACAGAACCAGGCACAGGTAAATCAGCAATGACGTCGAGCTTAGCTCTGTCAACCTCGATACCTTTATCGGAGATGATATGTCCGAGAACAATTCCCTCGTGCACCATAAAATGACTTTTTTCCCAGGAAAGCATGAGGTTTACATCAATACATCTCCTAAGGATGCGAGTCAGGTTGGCAAGACATTCGTTGAAAGATGGTCCAAAGACTGAAAAGTCATCCATGAAGACCTCGAGAAAGTCACCCACCATGTCATGAAATATCGCCAGCATGCATCTCTAGAAAGTTGCTGGCGCGTTACAAAGTCTGAACGGCATCCTTCTAAAGGTGAAGGTGCCGAAAGGGCAGGTAAAAGTGGTTTTCTCTTGGTCTCGGGGGTCTATTGCCACCTGGTTATATCCTGAGAATCCATCCAGGAAGCAGAAAAAATTTATTTCCCGCTAACCGCTCCAGGATTTGGTCAATAAATGGTAGTGGGAAGTGATCTTTCTTGGTTGCAGCATTGAGTTTCCTATAATCTACACACACTCTCCAAGATGTAGGAGTGCGTGTAGGGATGGATTCGCCCCTGTCATTGACACGGATGGTGAGTCCTGCCTTTTTGGGCACAACGTGAATCAGACTCACCCAGGGGCTATCACTGATCGGGTAGATTATACTCGCATCCAGCCACTAAATGATTTCCTTCTTAACGACCTCCCGCATGTTAGGGTTGAGACGTCGCTGCATCTCGCGAGAAGGTCGAGCCTCCTCCTCCGTATATATACGATGAGTGCAGTAGGAGGGGCTAATACCAGATAAGTCTGATAAAGACCATCCAATAGCTGCCTTGTGTTCTAGGAGGACCTTAGTTAGTTTGCACTCCTGCTCCCTGGTTAATTTTGAACTGATGATTACAGGGAGCATTTCATTTGGTCCCAGGAAAACATACTTGAGTGTATTAGGCAGCACTTTTAGCTCGGGAGTGGATGGGGAAGGATCTGGCATTTCTTGGGACGAGAGTGTCCCAGACGAGTAGGAGAACAAGTTAGGAGGAAGAAACTGGCCTTCAGATTGGCCAAGAAGAGGGGCTTCTTGGATAGATGGATCCAAAATGAATAACCCCAGTTAGAAGTATATGGGCTCAAGGTCCCAGTGTGGATTTGTAAATCCGCCTAATTTGGCGGGGAAGAAAGGGCAATTCGGTCTTCATGAGTGTGGACCGACGGTGAGTAGCCCGGATATGACTCAGACCACGAGGTATGGGAAGCAGAGAAAACCTCATCAGAAGTCTGGCCAGGAAAAGGTATTGGACAAGGGAGGGATTAGGGAACGTCACAGTATGTGTTGGTCAGGCACTCATCAGTGTTTATAGGTAATCCGCAGCAGTCCGAATAGGTCCCAATTAGTCTGATACACGCGCTGACAGCCATGTCCTCGTCAGACGTGTGATCCTCGATGCAATCGCAATCAAAGTTCTTGGCTGCCTTGAATATGTTAAGCCTGAGCTTCTCAGATCCAACGGCAATCTCAATACACCCCGACTCGCAGTCGATGTGGGCGCGGGCTGTGGCCAAGAAAGGTCGACCGAGGATGATCGGACAATCAGAAAGTGAACTAGGAACTTCCATATCTAAAACAAGAAAGTCAACAGGAAAACAGAGACTGTTGACCCTAACCACCACGTCTTCCACCACACCCTTCAGGATTTTGACAGAACGATATGCCAATTATAACGTGACAGGGGTGGGTTTCAGATTTCCCAAGAAAAATTTTTTGAGCATGACGGTCGGTATGAGATTGATGGAAGATCCTAGATCAAGCAGGGCACGGTTAAAACTGCAGCCTTGGATGCTACAGGAAATCAGTGGTGTGCCCGGATCTTTCTGCTTCGGTGGTAAGTTTGACAGTATAGCACAACTCGCATGAGGCGAGAGAACCACCGGATTCTTAGTCTTCTTTGACTGTCGCCTGGGTGTTGTGTAGTCTTTGAAAAATCGAGCGACAATAGGTATGTGGTCGATTGCCTCGAGAAGGGGTACCTTGATTTCTACATCCCTGAACAAATTACGTAGGTTGTCAAAGGCCTGCGTATTTTTCTTTTTGCCTTTTGGCTCCCTTAGTAGAGCCTCAGGGAATGGGACTGATTCTGGCACAAGTTTTGGTGCATCGTCCTCTCGCGAATGCGGTATGCATCCCGAATGAGAGGGCGAAGAAGAAGACGGGCCAGGATCAGGTTGAGGCGGATCGACGGTTTGCTTACCGCTCCTCGTAGTGATAGCATTGGACGATGAGGGCCCAGTGGGATCATACGGTGGAGGAGGGTTTGCAATGGGGACATAAGAGTGTGGTGCTGCAGCGGGATTAGCTTGAAATCCCGGTGGAATGCTCGGAGCTTGCAGAACTTGATTAACCTATCCCTGAGAAGGTCGTACCTGTGGTTGAGAACCACGGGGTACGAAATTTCGCGGTTTTGGAATAGGTTGGGCAGGAAGAGTACCCTGAGATCGAGTCGCCATGAGTAGTTGACTGATCTCGGCGTTCTGCTGCGCCAATTAGTGCTGAAGAGAGGTCATGTTCTCTTCATGGCGCTTTGACATTTCCGTCATCATTCGCATCAATTTGTCAAGAGGGCTTGATGCGTGTTCAGTTTGTGGTACGCAAGGGCCTGATGGCGGATTTGCCATAGGATTAAACTGGACCCTTGGGATGACGGGTGCGGACGGTCGCATTGGTCCACCCGCGGGGTTTTGGCGCTGCGGGTTGTTGGACCATGCGAAGTTCGGATGATTACGCCACCCTGGGTTATAAGTGGCAGAGAACGGGTTGTTCCCCAGGGCGCAAGCATCTTCTATTCCAGAAGACACGCCCGCATGTAGATATGCGTCCGAGCACACGGAGGCTTGGTCCTCCGTGTTGAAATACTGGCTCGCAGAAGCCAGCTCCACATGACTTATCGAGTCGCTTGGCGCGACACTCGGTAAGGAAGGTCTAACGGGGTTTCTCGGGATAAGCCTGGTATTAGAAGAACTTGGATTGTGACGAAGTGGTGAAGAGGTGGTGTTTGCCATAGATCGGGTGGGGTTGGCCAGAAGCTCGTCCAGCTTCTTGTGCACGACGGAGACTTCATCCAATTTTTGTGCAATAAGGCTTAGATCAGTGGATGAATGGGAGGGTCCCGTGTCAACTTCGTGGACATTTCGGGGCTGGCTGGTACGATTAAAGGCAACAATGGAAGCATTGTTCATCGAGTTTTCACTCATATTTTCAAACAGCTAGAATGCTCCATTCTCGTCTTTATTCATAAAGTTCCCTCCGCAGGAAGCGTCTGCAATCTGCTTCAAAGTCTCGTTTAGCCCATAGTAGAAAATCTGGGCTATATGCCACTTAGGCAGACCGTGGTGCGGACACTTCCTGAGGAGGTCGTTATACCTCTCCCATGCCTCATGAAATTGTTCGCCGTTTTGTTGCGTAAATGAAGTGATAGCACGGCGAAGCGCATTGGTCCGCCCGATTGGGAAGAACTTCTTGAGAAACGCTGTTCGCATCTCTTCCCAAGAGTGGATGGTTCTCCCAAGGGTGCGTAACCATTGCGACGCTTTATCCCGCAATGAAAATGGGAACATCTTCATGAGGACTATAGTTAACCCGACATTTCTTGGTTTAACGGTTTCAGCAAGTCGGGTTAGGTCTTCCAAGTGGAGAAATGGGTCTTCACTTGCAAGACCATGAAAGTGAAAATTGATTAGGCCAATTATGTTTGGTTTTAATTCAAAGTCGTCCCCACCCATGGGGACCCGAATTTGTCCTATGGTCTGTAGCAGTGGGATTCTGATAAGAGCTAAGAGACCTAGGCTCCTCCCGTTCGGGAGGGTTCTGCATTTCCTCCAATGTTTCCCGAATGGCTTCGATTTGCTCATTATACATTTCCATTTGGGCATGGAGGCGGGTTATGGGATCTAAGGCTCCACCACCTGGTGGGTTCTGAGGGCGGTTTCCTCCCTCGGGATTTGGGGGTGGGCGTGCAGCCATGTTTGTGGAGGAGGAGGATGATTCGACTTGTTTTCTAGATTTATCAGTCAATTCAAATAGTTCAGGGTTTTGTGACCTCCTCCCAAACATGCACTACCGCAGGAAGAATTGGGGAGATGAGAAGGGAAAAGGGATGAGAGAAAAGACGCCGCAAAGGTACACTTGATTACAAATCAACACAGTCAAGTTCCTAACCTCTACAGTGTGCCCTTAGACCTAAAGATCTAAGTTACCTACTATCACGAACTACGGAACCGAATGCGAGCACCGCGGAACCACCGGGCCAGATTGAAAGGCCGTTTGCCCCAATCTTAGACACCCGATAGCACGCGGGAACTCTCACCAGCATGTAGCCGCTACACGCAGGTAGTTAGACCTCCAATCCTTAAAAAGGGTCAAGTTACTACCAATTTTAATTAGAGGCTTAGGGTCAAGTGCTTTTGGAATGTGAAGGGCGTTGTTTACGGGTAATGCCCAAGTGATTGATTTTCAGAGTGTGTAAAAACAAGCATGCAACGGGGAAATCTCCCCGAATTGAAGTTTTTATTGGTGAATGGTTTTTTAGAGTTCAGCCTTAAGTAGTATGAATTTTACGATTTTGCTGAATTACCAATTCAACCAATCTCCGAGTTTTTGCAAAAATACAGGTTTTCCTTCTAAAACCCAAGAAATCCTTCTTCAATTATCAGTTAGTTAATGCATGCTAAAATGCAATGGGCTACCCTAAATGGAGATTTCTAAGTGTGGATGCACGAATCAATTTTATATCAATGTGAAAGGGAGCCAAGGCACTTCAATTCAAGTGCTCCCAATCACCAAGAAGAATGTCCACACAAGGCTCAACCAACAGATAAAGAAAATAAAGTTGTTGGTGTTGAAGTATTCAGGATCGAATCACAAGCAGGTTGAAAAGTCATGATGAGGTTGGAATTAACTCAATTCCAAGTCTTCCAACCAAAAATGTGATCCTGAATTAAAGATAAGCGAGGCAAAAGAGGGATGCAAGCAATCTTTTTCTTTGCCTCAAAGAATACTTCCCACGGCGAAAAATCCAAGAATCAAGATTCTAGGATTTTCACTATGCGAAGTGTGGCAGGAAATCCCGGGGCAGTGGGAGTGAAGACAACCAATCAAACAAGTGAATTTTAATCCACTTGCCCCAAGAAATCTCAAGAAGTTTTTTCTAGTTTTTTTTTTATTTATTTTTTATTTTTTTATTGAGGTGGAAAGTTAATCCTAGTTTGCTAAGAAAGGAAAACCTACTTGTTTGGTAATGTGTGCAAAGCTCCAATGCGGTGTCAGCGTCTTCACGCTCTCGTTCCCGCCTTGGATCTGCCTTCCTTCTCCTTCCACCAAGTTCACCTGCACACCAAAAACAATAATACCCGTGAAGAGGGAAGAGAAAAATTGAAAGGATTTGGATAGAAACTTACTCGAAGGCGCACTTCCCCGGCAACGACGCCAGAAAAGTGTGATGGGTCGGCCCGGACAAGTTGTTAATATGATGATTTTATCGTTGAAATGTATATAGTGGTTAACCTAATTCGGACCTAACTATCTCTTTACAAAAATTTTTAACCTGACCTAATTGATTTTATCTCGTCACTTTTAGGCCCAGGGTCGAACTCAGGGAAGTGGGGTTCAAGTTGAGTTTCTACGCCTTTCCTATAACGAGTCTCTTCCGTTCATTTATTGTGTTTTTGGTATTTTTTTATTTAGATTTTTTTTCTGATAATCTTGGTCCTTGAGGCACACCCTCAAAAATGGGTTCTTGGCTTTGAGCCAAAACAGGGTCAAAAACGAGTCTTGCTACTCGCAAGACGAAGTACCTGCAAGTCAAAGATTATCTTTTCTCTTTTATGTATTTTTTTATCTTTTTACTAAGAAGGAAGCTAACAGACAGAAAGTAAATATAATAGCTATAGATATATATTTATATGTAGTATATATATAAAGAGGTGGGGGTGGAGGTGGCGATGGAGTGTAGCACCGTGTCAAGTCGGTAGTCGTCTAGAAAGACGCAACCAACATGACTATGTGCCGCGTGGAGTGTGGATGGAGGATGGATGATGAATGTGTCCACACTTTTTGTACGCGTGTATCGGAGAATACTAGCAACTAGTGCAGATATTCCCGCGATATAGCATATAGTAAATAACGTGAAAGTATATATACATATATATATATAAGTAAATATATTTATATATATATATATATGTATAGGTATATATGTATAGATATATATAGATATATATGTATATATATATATAGGTGTATATGTATATATATATGTATGTATATATGTATATAAGTATATATGTATCTAGATATATATATATATATATATGTATAAGTATATAGATATATATAAGTAGCTATATATATTATATATATATATGTATATATATTGTATATATATGTATGTTACTATAAGTGTGTGTGTGTGGGTGTGCGTATGTGTGAGTAAAGGTGTGTGTGCGTCGGTGAAGGTGTGTGTGCGTCGGTGAAGGTGTGTGTGTGTGTTGCTGTGAGTAAGTGAAAAAAAGAGAGAGAGAAAAAAGAGAGAGCAGAAGAGAGAGCGGGCGGGAGCGGACGGACGCAGGAGAGAGCCGCGGGTTAAGTCGTCTGCAGAAGGCACCCGACGTCTGGAGGTCGAGTCGTCTGCAAATGGCTGCCGACGTCTGATGGTCGCGGATGCAGGCGCGTCTTCGAGCGGAGAAGGTGAGGCGTCTGCAGGCCGGGTGAGAGGAAGGAGAGCGGGCGATGGCGTGCTCGGAGAGGGCGGCGGGGAGTCTACAGTCGGTCGCGGAGGGTTGCAGAGGTTAGCAGGGGAGCGGGACGACGGTTGGCCAGCCGCTGCAATGCGTGCAGCGGCCGGTTGTGGGTGCAACGGCGGAGGCATCAGAGCGGAGAACTGAGCGGAGAGTGCCCTGCAGGCGCGCGAGGAGGGCTGAGCGCCTGCAGGGAAGGTCGCGGAGGAGGCGAGGAGGTTTGCTGCTGCTGCCGCCGCCGCGGTTTGGCTGCTGCTGCTGCTGCTTCAAGCTTCGGAGCTTGAAGTGGCAGCAATGGCGTGGAGACGAAAGCGTAAAGAAAAGAAGACACCACGCCCACCGGCTCGTTGAAGAGCTCGGCGGTGGTGTTTTCACTGTGGTGGTGAGCACCACAGTGGGTTCTCCTGCTCGCCGCCGGGTGTCTCCTCGAAGGAGGGCCGGCGTATGGGAGGGGAGAACGGGTGAGAGGAAGGTGGTGGAGCTGCGGGGTGACTTCGTGCAGCCGCCTTTCTCGCGAGGAAGAAGCTGCAGCTTCTTATAGAGGAGGAGAGAGTGGTGTGCCGGCTGCAGCAGGGAGAGGGTGCGGGAGTTGCAGCTGTAGGGAGCGGCGTTGGCAGGGAGAAGTGACGTGGAGTAAATGCATGCAGCTGCTGCGGGAAGAAGTGCAGCCGCGGGAAGAAAAGAAGAAATCAAGAGAGAAAAAAAAAAAGAGGTGGAATTTGCAAGGAGGCACTTGAGATAAAATGTAACTATGCAAGCCATTGTTTCACTCCTCGTCTTCTCTTGATTAAATGCATGCATGCAAGCGTTTTTACAAATGCGATTACAGGATCCTATTATGCAATGTTAATGCTAGAAAATAGCACAAGGCGTTATTACAGGCGTGTTTTGAGGTGCAAGCAACCCGTTGAAATACCCGACTCAGAAGGGGCACCAGAAAAACCCAAGGACCCAGAAATAGATCCGATCCACATTCAGACACCCTACCCTGAGGCCTTGGAAACAATCAAGAAAAAGAAGAATGTTGTGGAAACTGAAGAGCTTTTGGAGATCTTTAAGCAAGTACAGATTAATATTCCGCTCCTCGAAGCCGTTAAGCACATCCCGGCTTACGCCAGGTTTTTAAAGGATGCCTGTACACCTAAACATAAGCCAAGACCTCAAGCACCTAGGAAGGTTGTGCTCTCCGAACAAGCAAGTTTGATAATATCCATCAACCTTCCGCTCAAGCGAACTGAACCAGGAGCACCCTTGATTTTCTGCAATATCGAGGACATGACATTTGATAGAGCACTTATGGACTTAGGTGCTTCTATCAATCTAATTCCAACAACCCTGTACCACCAATTTGGTTTCGAAGAGTTGACACCCACACCTGTCACCATCCAGCTAGCTGATAGATCAGTGAAGACCCCGAAGGGGGTTGTCGAGGACATAATCGTACGGGTCAAGGACTTCTATTTCCCGGTCGACTTCTTGGTGCTCGACATGGAAGTCCCTGAAAAACTACAGAACACACCCATAATCTTAGGAAGACCTTTCTTAGCTACGGCTAAGGCAAACATTGATTGTGACACGGAATATATGGAAATCGCCTTCGGAGACAAGAAAATGCAATTGGATATCTTCCGGGCAACAAAGTCTTTTGATTGCGATTGTGTTGAGGAACATGATCTCGTGGAAACTCTGGTTGAAGAATGCCTCACCCTTAGTTCTGTTTCAGACCACCAAACCTATAATGACTGTTCTAACCAGTCACTACCCATGGACCTCTGTAAGGCTGATTACCATCACACAACACCATTTGAGGAGATCGATGTTGATCAACTCCCGCCTTTTCCCTTTTTGCCAACTGTGGTTCCACCTGAAGGTTCCCTACTTGGAGGGAGTGAGATCAGTGTGACGTAAAAAAATGCGGAAATGAAATATAAATAATCTCACCAAATAAGCAATCACACAAGTACACAAGTATTTTTAGGTGGAAACCCAAACCGGGTGAAAACCACCACCTAACCCTCTCGAATTAGGATTTTCCGATCAACCTAGTTGATCAAATCCACTAACCGAATCACTTAAAACGAGGGTGATTCAACCTCAGTACAACCACGCTACAAGTACGAGGGTAGCGTTCCTCAACCCCTTCTCTCCACGAGAAGGATTTTGTCCCACGAAGGAGACGGGAATTCGCAAAGCGAATACCCAACCAAAAGACAAAGATAAAATAAACAACAAATAATCCTATAGAGCCAACAAAGGAATTTAAACCTAGCTTCTATAGGAAATAGGAAACTCCCCTTTGCAAGGAGTGCATCGAGTTGATGACGCGGTGCGTGAGCCACGCGACGGCGCAACTTCACTCTCGTGAACTACGGCGGGAGAGCGGGTGCGCGAAGGCTTGATGCTCTCAAGATGTAGAACTTGAGCTTAGAGAGCAAGATCTTTTCTGGACACAAAAGAGTGTGAAAGTGTGTAGCTAAGTGTATCCAAGTGTTTCTCTTAGTGTGTCTTGGTGTGTCAAAGGCTCCCCTCTATTTATAGAGGCCTTAGGAAGGCTTTGGAAGGCTTAGGAAAGGTTCTATAGCCGTTGGGAACAAAGCCCAAGAGAATCAGGCCGAAATCAGGAACAATCATTATTCTAACAGGCTTATCAGACGTCTAATTCTGGAATCAGACGTCTGGAAGACCACTTTAAGACGTCTGATTTCAAGGTCAGACGTTTGATTTTGGGCGGGTCTCTCCCTGACTTGGATCAGATCTAAATAAGGTTTTTGTGCAAGTCCATCAGACGACATACAGGACGTCTGGCACTATGTATGGACGTCTGGAAACCTACTTTTACTGTGGGAATGGATTTTTCAAACGTTGCAACGGCTAGAAAATCTCTGAGAAAAGATTTTGGGTCAGCCGAGGCAAAACGGTCATTTATCAGACGTCTGGAATGGCCTAAGGACGTCTGATAAGGCTCTAACGGTCATAATCCAACGGTCCACTATCTGGACGTCTGGCAAGTCCATCAGACATCTTCTAAGACGTCTGGACTAAGGTCTGGACGTCTAATTTCATCAGACAGAATACTAACTCCAGCCTAATAGTTATCAGACGTCTGAAACAACAGTCAGACGTCTTAAAATACTTTATAAGATGTCTGATTTGGGAATTAGACGTCTGGAAACTCTGTTTGAACCCTATATTGGTTTTCTAAGTTCTCTACAGAAAACCTAAGTATCCTAGGGTTGTGCCGATGTTCGTAGGACTACTGTTAGGGTACTTTGAGGCTCTTTAACATAATATTCTAAGGAAAATAAAAAGAGCAAGAAAATAAAGACAAGAGATACAAGAAAGGATTAAAGGAATCTATCCTATTCTTCTTGTCTTCTATCTTCAATCTGTCGCTCCACGCGAACCTCCTCTGTTTTCCGTCAAGCTCCTCCAATCCGTCCTGGATGCGAGCTCGAACTCCGTTTAAGCACGTCTACATTTGCATTTGACCTGAAATCTAAGACTCAAATTGCAAATGTTAAATAACACGTGTTTTGTTATCATCAAAATAAATGATCGTGGTGCTCTAGCACCAACACCGCCCGCACCTGAACTTAAGCCACTACCTGAGAATCTCAAGTATGTCTTCCTGGGACCTGATTAGACCTTCCCTGTGATTATTAATTCTCATCTAACCAAGGATCAGGAACTCAAGTTGGCCGCGACCCTTTCAGAACATCGGGCCGCCATTGGTTGGACCATTTCTGACTTGAGAGGAATTAGCCCCACCCATTACACCCATAAGATTTACTTGGAAGACGAGGCACGACCCTCCCGCCAGATGCTGAGATGATTAAACCCAAACATGCGGGAAGTCGTTAAGAAAGAAATTATCAAGTGGCTTGATGCCGACATCATCTATCCTATCTCCGATAGCCCCTGGGTGAGCCCCACTCAAATGGTTCCAAAGAAAGCTGGGCTCACCGTTGTCACCAATGATCATGGCAAATCCATCCCCACCCGCACCACCATCGCATGGCGGGTCTGTATTGATTATAGGAAGCTCAATGAAGCCACTAAGAAGGATCATTTCCCCTTGCCATTCATTGACCAAATCCTTGAAAGATTGGCAGGGCAGAAGTATTTTTGCTTCCTGGATGGATATTCAAGATATAACCAAGTCGCAATTGCTCCGGAAGATCAAGAAAAGACCACATTCACTTGCCCGTACGGCACGTTTGCATTCCGTCGAATGCCGTTCGGGTTATGCAACGCACTTGCTACCTTCCAGCGTTGCATGCTAGCCATTTTTTCAGAAATGGTGGGTGAATACTTAGAGGTCTTTATGGATGATTTCTCTGTATTTGGGAATTCATTCGACCATTGTCTGAGTAACTTGGAGAAAATCCTGAAACAATGTATCAAGGTTAATCTGGTGTTAAGTTGGGAAAAGAGCCATTTTATGGTTCAAGAAGGAATCATCCTCGGTCAATCGTATCACATAGGGGCATCGAGGTAGATCGGGTTAAGGTCGATTTGATTTCCAAACCTCCTCCACCTAGCTCGGTCCGATAGATTCGCTCATTTCTGGGACACGTTGGCTTCTACCGAAGGTTCATTAAAGACTTTTCTAAGCTTTCCAAACCCTTAACCAACCTTCTAGCCAACGACGTCATATTCCACATGTCTTCTGATTGCATCCAGGCTTATCACACCCTTCGGGACTTAGCCTCCACAACACCTGTACTTCAGCCCCTGGATTGGTCCCAGGACTTTGAGATTATGTGTGATGCATCAGATTTTTCCATAGGCGCTGTCCTGGGACAAAGATAAGACAAGAAGCCCGTGGTGATCTACTACACGAGCAAAATGTTAGACGAGGCCCAACGAAATTATACGGTCACATAGAAAGAGTTGCTCGCTGTAGTCTTTGGACTTGAGAAGTTCCGATCGTACTTGCTAGGATCCCACGTGATCATCTATACTGACCATTCAGCTATCCGACACCTGTTGGCTACGAAGGACACAAAGCCCAGGCTCATCAGATGGATCCTGCTCTTACAGGAATTTGACCTGGAAATCCGCAACAAGGCCGAATCGAAGAATGTGGTGGCTGACCACTTGTCTAGACTTCATCCAGACCACATTGGACCCTCCCTACCTCCATCTAACGCCTTCCCTGATGAACACATTCTAGTTGTGCAAGACAGGAGACTGCCTTGGTATGCTGACTATGTCAACTACCTAATTGTAGGACAAACCCTGCACAGCTGGTCCAGACAGTAACGGGACAGGTTCTTGGCTGAGGCCAAGCACTATTTCTGGGATGATCCCATGCTGTTTCGCCTCTATGCCGACCAGATCATCAGGAGGTGTATCCCCGAGAATGAAGTTCAGAGTGTGCTTTCCTTCTGTCATGACCAGGCTTGTGGTGGCCACTTCTCTGGAAAGAAAATGGCTGCAAAGTTTCTGCAGTCTAGATTCTACTGGCCTTCCCTATTTAAGGATGCACACAACTTCGCCAAGACATGCTCACGCTGCCAAATGCTGGGGACCATGACCAAGAAAGATATGATGCCCCTCCAACCCATTTTGATTGTCGAAATCTTCGACGTTTGGGGTATCAATTTTATGGGCCCCTTTCCACCATCCAACGGCTTCGAGTACATCCTAGTCTCAGTAGACTATGTTTCTTAAAGGATTGAAGCCGTCGCCAGTCGCTGATGTGATCACAGGACTGTCATGGACTTTGTTAAGCAGAACATCTTTTTCCGATTTGGAATACCAAAGGCCATGATCAGTGGTGGTGGAAGTCATTTTATCCACTCCCAATTCCGTACCCTACTTAGAAAATACAGGGTTAACCACCGCATTGCTACCCCATATCATCTGCAAACAAATGGGCAAACCGAGGTCTCGAATAGACAAATCAAGAACATTTTACAGAAGACTGTGAGACCTGACAGGAAGGACTAGTCCACACGACTAGATGATGCCCTGTGGGCATACAGGACCGCTTTCAAGACCTCGATAGGCATGTCGCCTTATCGCCTAGTCTTTGGCAAAGCCTACCATCTTCCTGTCGAATTGGAACACCGGGCTTACTGGGCTGTCAAGCAATGTAACATGGATTCCTAGTTAGTTGGTGCATAGAGGACACTCCAATTATTTGAGCTCGAAGAAATTCGTCGGGATGCTTTTGAGAATAGCCGACTGTATAAGGAGAAAATGAAAGCCGTCCACGACCGACTCATCCATAGAAAGACATTTTAGCCTAACCAGCAAGTCTGGCTGTTCGACGCCTGCTTAAAACTCTTCCCAAGGAAACTCAGGTCCAAATGGACAAGACCATTTCGGGTGGTTAAGCCTTACTCTAATAAGGCAGTTGAAATCACTGATCCAAACACTGAGCACACTTTTATAGTTAATGGCCAAAGATTGAAACACTTCCTAGCCTAGGTTTCCCCAAAGGAGAGTGTCACCCTCATTAAGGGATGACAGGAAGCACCGCCCAGCTGGAGGTGTTAAACTCAGCACTTCCTGGGAGGCAACCCAGAGGATTCAGACTGATCCGATATTTCACGTCACTCAGGTACTATCTTTTTAAACCCCTGTTGCATCCATGTATTTGCCAATGAGGACATTGTCCAACTTAAGTATGGGGGGGTGGTAAATTGCACGATCCTGAGCTCATTTAACCAGTCTGAATAAAATAAAATTTTAAAAAAATTTGAATTTAGGAAGAAACTTAGGCATTAGAAACTTGTCAATAGTGGAAAATAATACAAAAAGAACTTGAACACTTAGACTTTTCAGACCTTCAGGCTTAATCAGCCCTGGTGTCCATTAAAATATGGATTTAGCTTCGAATCCTTGCAACCTTAAGCTACTCTAATCCACCTACTAAATAAGGTGATAAGTATACGACTTATCAACTCACCCTCTAACTCAGAAGAACTTTGAGTCTAAGCATCTGCATACATTTTTGCACAAACCCACTCCTTGGAGATTTTGACAGAAATTGGGTAGCTAATGAACTCTCTAGGGTGGTATGGCTGGCAAGTTGTCATGGGTAACAGCCCATTGGCAGGTTGTCCAGAACCCAGCCACGGGACCACTTCTTCTTCATTGCCTCTAGGTACATTTGAGATCAGGGAAGCCACCTACAAAAAAAAAAGTAAGAAGAAGAAAAGAAAATAAAATAAACCACACTTCACTGCACGAGTATGGCTGGCAGTGATCGTGGGTAATAGCCCATTGGTCGGTTGTCCAGAGCCCAGCTCAGTAATTACACAAAAAGAACCAAAACACTCAAGGAAGAAGCGTGGAAGTAGTACAAGCCGAGGAGATATACACTGGAAAAATCCTTGTGTTGACCCCAATTAAACAAACGTAGGGAGAAAGCAACCAATCGAACAAATACACCTTCAGGCAAAATATTTCCTCTTCCGGTCACCCAGGGGCGTAGAAACCCGAAGTCTGTCTGAATTACCGTTGAGTGAGTCTATCATAATCTTCACACCAAGATGCTTAGCACTTAGGGTTTTGACCGAGTTTTGGGTGGGTTGGGTAGCCATAAAAAGTTACCAACCCACGCTGAATTCCAAGAAAGATTCTAAAAGAAAAAATATATATATACATATGTATATACATTGAAGCAAGGATTCAGGCGTTTCGTATTTTGGCAGACACCCGGGCGCTGCTTAGTCTTTGTAGATTAAGAACTTAGTATATTTCCTCCTATTGACAAGTGACGAAGTGTCTAAGAAATTACTTCTTAAATTCTAACAGAAAATAAAGGCTAGAATAAAACTTGCTAGGGACTAACAAGGAGTAAGCATGGGGGTATGATAACACTGCATATGGGGGTAATAATTCTATTAAATAGAATCGATCTTAAGAATAAAAGGCACAACATAAGTAGAATGGGAGCATTGCATGCATCATATGCCAAGATTGCTTATAAAACAGTATTAATGGCCATTTGTATAAGCACTTGTCAAAGTAGGCCTCAGATGAGCAATCGGACTACATGGATGGATTCAAAACGACGAACGGAGTCCAACGGATTCAAAATCGGCCAAATCCGACATCCGGAGCTCCTACAATGGGCCCAAGAAGTTCTGACCATTGATCTGATGATCAACGGCCCTCGATGCACCACGTGGCGCCTGCTCACCGCACGCCACCTCCACCTTCAGCCAAAGATCAAATCTTAGCCGTCAATCTCTAATTGAACGGCCAAGAACCGCGCGCACGCCCACGGTTGCCGTAACAAAGCAGCGGGCATAGCGCAGCGGTTAACGCGCACGCCCGCGCCCACCCGACGCGGGTTCGAGCCGCGCGGTGCGGAAATCAGAAGAAGACTTCGCACTCAGGCAAAATTGGGTCGCCCGATCAGCAGCGGGTGGCCGAGAAAGCGCCACGCAGTGCACCCTCAGGCGACGATCCCCCACATGCGCGCGCATGCGCGCTCAAGCCGCGATCCAAGCACGCCTGAGTGAAGATCTCAGCCTTCCGATCTTTGATCGGACGGCTCTCATGTCGAGCCCACGGATCGAGCGCGAGGAAGAACGGCACGGGTGAGCGATCGACGGGTTGGGGACTTCACCGATGCTTTTGGAAGGGTTTTAGCGACGTCCCGAACGTCGCTAAAACCCCTTCTTCATTTAGAATGCCCTTCTCCCTATTTAAACCCCTTCCAACCACTCATTCAAGGCATTCACTCCTCTTGCAACTACTCTACCCCTCTCTTAGCTAGCTTTAGGCCCTTTTGTAATCACTAGAGATGACAAGCCACCGACGGAGCCTTCTCCACCATCGTGGCTGCCTCGCCACCCTCCCTCTCTCTCTCTTTCTTCCTCTCTTTTAAGCTTTATTTTGCTTATGTTTAAGCATGTATCTAATGTTGTAATTGATGAACTAAAGCTGCACGATTAATAAAGTTGTTTTCCATTCAGTTGTCTACTTTATTTCCTATCCAAGTTTCATGTTAAAGAATGAAACGACTCTAACCCTAATCTCTCTCTCTCTCTCACTTTTCACCCGCACCTTTTCGCAAGCAAAACTCCACGATTTTCGTGACAATAAGTGACAAGAAAAATTCGATTTTCGTGACAATAAGTGACAAGAAAAATTCGATTTTCACGCCTCCCTGAGACCGACACTCAGACTCACATCCGTTCTTTACTTTAAAACTAGCGTTGCAAGTGCGAACTATAACGACACTTCTTAACACACACGCACGAAGCCACGTCACCTGCATGGCCGTATCAGCAAAGAGAACATACCTTTGCGAAGCCTTCTGCTCAGACGTTTGGAACCACCTCCAGACATCCGCACTATCGTCTGGAGGTCACTCCAGACGTCTGATTCTGGGAAAAACCCAGAACCAGAACCTGCTTCCGCTGCTCCCGTGCCGCATGTGGCCACGCCGCGCCCCCTCACCTGCAGCTCCAGATGCAGTAGTGTCAGGGAGGACCTCCCCGACGCACTCCTCTGCCTCGCGCATGCGCCGCTCTGGCCGTGCACTCACCGGTGAGCTCCCACATGAGCTCGCGAGTTTGCTCTCCTCCTCTCCTCACGCCGCTCCTCCTCGATGCCGGCCACGCGCTCTCTCGCTCGCGCTACCGCTCTCGCTAAAGGGAAGAAGAAGGAAGGTGGCTGAGAAGTGAGGGGAACGAGAGAGGAGGAGGGGGTTATATAAGGTTGGGGTTTAGGGTTTGCTTGGAGGCGAGGGAAGAGAGAGAAGAAGGAGGAAAAATGAGGGGTACTGTCTGCGTGCAGCACGCGCACAGACGCGAGCTCGTACTCAAATTTTTCAATTTTCAGACATCTGAGAATATGTCCGGATGTCTGACCAGACGTCTGACCCACAGTCTAGACGTCTGACCTAACATCCAGATGTCTTAAAAGGCTCAAACAGCACGGGTCTGCAATTGACTCATCATCCAATTTACCACTCATGTTACTACCTTCCCATTCAACCAATTGAAATGAGTCCGACCTATATCAAATTGAACTAGAGGGAGGGTGAATTGTGAAATACAATATAATAGGTAAATAAAAAACAATCACATAAATGTGACAATATATTTTTAGGTGGAAACCCAAATTAGGAGAAAACTACCATCTAAGTCAACCTTGACTTAGGATTTTGCGATCACCTAGTGATCAATCCACTAACCACACCACTTGAATCGAGGATATTGTACCTCAATTTACAATTCCCACCTCCGATCCCAAAATGAAGGTTTCTCCCTTCACAAGGAAGAGATGGGGATCCGATAGGCCAGACACACAAGTACAATAAGTAAAGAGAAATAAAAATGCACCCTATAGAGCTTTCCAAAGATATGTATAATGTTATCTAGCAACTAAGGGTGAAGGTAAACTCCTTGATGATGATGGTGACAGCACAATAGAGAGGGAATATGGAAGTATGCCCAAGAAATCTGAATTGCACAACAATAGGGTAGTAGGGTGCGTAGAGCAAGTGTTTTTGCTTGTAGAGTTTCTCTAATTGGTGTATGTAGCCTAGGAGAGGTTAAGGGATATATATAGGCCTCAAAAGAACCTTCATGAAGGCTTGGGAGGCTCCTCCTAGTTGTTGGGAACATCTCCCAACAAATTGGGTCGAAATCCAAATTAAATAAGGTTTATAATGACTCTGATAGCAGAATATGATGTCTAATTTTTGGGTTAGACGTCTTGTCAGACGTTTGATGTGAGTTCCGGTTGTCTAATCTAATGGGTCAGTGTTCCTGGATTCAATTGGACGAAAATAGGGTTCTTGTTACTAATGTTTAGATGTCTTAATGGCTACCATAAGACATATGGTCATATTTTTGGACATCTAAATACATATGGGTTTGTTATTGGATTGAACTAGATCTGCATAGGGTTCTAGGTCATAGATGTCAGACGTCTTATTGGACATCTGGCAAGGGTTCTGGACATCTAAAGGACACGATAACCCTAAGATTTGGGTTTCTTGTGAATCCAAAAACATGATTACATTTAACAGGTTTATGTTAAGTGGATTTAAGTATAACATTCCTATTTTGGATGTCTAGAAGCATGTCTAGATGTCTAAGGATAATAATAAAATATTCCTCCTTGTGTCTACGTATATTTTGTTCTGTTCGAGGATGGCTCAATGGTCAAGTCATTAGATGATTGAGGGAGTGTTCAAGTGTCTGTGATGGTCTATGGACGTCTAGTATAGTGTTTGGATACCTAAAGCCTGAAAGTTCAAAACCCTAAGGCATTGTATATGGCATTTAGTCGTCTGATTCATACATCGGACGATTTATCTTTTAATATCTGACGTTTGGGAACCCTTTCAAGTGTTTAATCCTAAGGTGTATTTTTGTTTCTGAATTGGGTTTTATTTCTAAATCTTGCCTAAGTGTTATAAGCCTTGGTCTAGAAATTTTATATCTGTTGGGGGCTCTTTATAACTTTTTCTAGACTTAATAAAATAAAAAATACAACTGTTTATAAGATCATACAATAACTCCTAAGACCTAGACATAAACATATCTTCATCCTTCGTTTCCTTGTATTTAAGATGACATGACCTACAATAGGGTTATGATCAAAAGAATGGTATGGCCAGTTTTTGTTTTTCTTTTAGTTATTTTGTAAAATCATCAAAAACTATTTAGGAGAGGTTGAACTAACACTATAAACCCTAAAGCAAGTAATTTATTAACAGCTTCAATAGATTGATACTTAGAGATTCATTCATTTTTGTCTTAAGATCCCAAAATTTTTCTTCAAGAAGATTAAGGTATATTCCATTTGGTCCTTTATAATTGCTTGAAATCTATGAATTCTAGAAATTTTGCTCATTTTCTTGCTGGGGTGTTATGTTTGATTCTTGGTAGGAAGTGCATGAGCTCACGTGATTCAGGTTCATCTCAATTGTTTGTTCCTGAGTCCATTATGTTGGTTTTCAATTGATTCATGCTAGTCATAACTTGTTGGAACGTTTGATTCTTTGAGGCTCGCATATCAACCATCATCTTAAATTGATCTTGAGTTAGGTTTTTATTGGACTCATAGTTCAAATTCTGATTACGTCGGTATGAGTCAACATTTTGAGGATTAAAGGATTTGGCGCAAGAAGGCTGGGGATAAGAATGTTCAGAATACCTTCCTTGATTGTAGGTCATATTAAAGTAATCATTTGAGTATAGTGACTCATATTAAGAGTTATTAATAGGAGAGTATGAAGTTTGATCTTAATAATGTGACCTGGAATTGATGAGGGAAGAAAAGTTTTCTCATATAAACTTCGTGCCTTAATCGGGCATAGCAACGGATCCAATTACTCGATGTCCTAGAAGATTTGGCTGTTTGATATCTTGACAGGACCAGCTACTTAGCATCCTGCCAAATCCAACTTAATCCAGCAGCCTGATCCAAATAAGGGTCCGATGACTCGGCAATGATCCTGTTGATTGAAGCTGGGGTGTGTAACTGCCATCCCAATTATTATGCAAGTAGCCGTTTAATGGTTACCAAATTATGGTAACACTTAGATTGTGGGAACGTAGGAGAACTCATGAGACCCACGATCAAGGACAGTGCATTGGATAAATATGTGAGCTAAGCTGCATATTCTTTTTTACGCAATCTGGGAGACTAGTGAGAATTCTATTAGTGTATTATCTATACAAAACTAGTGAATTTTGAGAGTATCACTCTCCCTTTAGACGTACACCCCTTTTAGAGGTGGAACTGGGTCACCAATTTCTTGTGTTTCTCTACTGTGATTGCATTTGAGTTGAGCCTCCTATTTCAAGGGTCTTGATCAGGAGTTATAATCTAATCCACCCCTCTCAAGTGGAATTATCCTAATTTGATAGTTGATAATATTAATTTTGATTGGGATTGAAGATATAGTCATTTTGGGGATAGGTGTATGTTGGAGGATAAGAGTTGAAGTCCATGTGTATGTGGGAATAATAGAGAGATGAGAAGAGAGACAAATGACTAAAATGTGCCCTATCTACACAACCAAGCAAACAAATCTAGTCTTAAAGTGTAAAACCTAATGGACCTAATGTCTTAAAAACACAACCCGAATTGTAAGTAATTCCACCTTTTTTTTCCTCAAATGAATCTGACCAAGTTAAATACAGGTGGGGTAAAGGGAGCATTTCCAAAGTTTTCACTAACGCGTTAATTGGGACCTCTTGCCTGCTTAAGTCATTTGATTTTTGGACTCGTAGCCTAGACTCCAGATTTAATCAAAGGAATCAGTGTAAGCCACTTAACCCAAATTGGGCTCTCAAGACTTAATTTAATCCAACCTTAGAGACACATCTACTCAGTTTTAGGCTTAGGAATTTGTGGTCTGGAATGTGATGGGCTTAAGGGGTGATTGCCTTTAAAGATCAAGTGTAGTGCAACACACAAGTAGACAAGGCCTTTATTTTTGGGGTTTTGAGACTTTTAAGATTCTGCCTTATTTCAATGTTGTTTAAAGGGTTGCTCTTTCCTTTTTTAGAGTTTCAAACAAGGTTTTTGTTGGTGAAATAACTTCCTTTAGTCAATTAAGTACGTAAAGAATGCATGATCATTTCAAGTAAGTTAATCACAAAAGATATTAAGTCCTCTAAATGAAATAAAATCCCTAGAATGAATGCCTTAATCAAGATAACTTCTATTCAAATGAGGGTTTTAGGGTGTGAGATATATTTTTATATTTTTTTCAAATGCAAGGAAAGCAACAAACTAACTATGCAAGTTTTTTTTGAAATTTTTTATGGGTGTGCAATTAACATGCAAAAAGGATGCAAGATAAAGCTCTTTTTTTTGTACTTTTTTTTTCATGCGTGACCTAGGAAAGAGGAACTTACCTGTGGGCCAGTCTTGATTGGCCTATGACTTTGAGTCTTCTCCTACACAATGCAATGACAAACAAAAACAAATGGAATAGTAATCAAATATGTAAAATGAATAAAACTAAATGCAAGTAAATGCATACAAATAGAAAGAAACTAAAATCCTTGCCTCGCTGGAAACGACACCAAAAACTAGTGTGCGAAATCCATCAAATGATAATTCCAACATCGTAGTGCGAAAATCACAACTGTTTTAAATTTATACTTGTCGACCTTGTAAAGTTTTAAGTGAAGGATGGGAATCTAAGTTGTCTCACAGGGAGGCACAAGGTCTAATCACTTCCTAACTAAAGCTAACTAAGGTATTTTTATTATTTTTACTTTTTCATATCTTTTTGTAATTTTAAATAGAGGGTAGGATAAAGGAATTCAAGATAGGGACTAAACTGAAAAATCATCACTTAAATGTAAATCATGAATAAATAATTTTTAGAAAATATAAATATTTTAATAAAATTATTGGAACTACTTTATTATCTAAATAAAGTTCTTGACAAATTTCACATAATTCTATGGTCTAAACTTCACACAATAAATTCAAAAATAAAATACAAGGACTAAATTGTGATAATTTTAGGACCCGAACATAAATGATTTTTTAATTTTTATAGAAATTAAATTTTGGTACAACATTTAAATAGTAACCTAACCTAATGTTTCGATTGTTTTGGACACACGGAAGTAGATTCAAAAAGTTCAGGAACTAAAAACTGGAAAATAAATAGCTATACTGATATGCATCATTAAATAAAGAGGGCAATACTAAGATGGAAAGTACCAAATATGCATTTTTATTGATAACAAGCATGAACTAGTTAAAAACATCAAAAGAAAGGGAGTAAAACATTCACTATGTCACTAACTACAGATAACATTGAAATGCAAAAGAAAGAGAATAAGGAGAAGAATTCATAGTGCAGAGAAGACGGACTTGTGGTGGAGGTGGAGAGTGCCACCAATGACCACTGGGAGGTAGCTTACTTGGAGACAAAGAAGAAGAAGCCAGAGATGCTAAAGAAGAAGACGGAGAAGCCTTAATGAAGATGGAGGATTAGGGAGATGACCTTAAGGTGTAGAAGGGAGAGTAGGAGGTTTAGGTAGAGGGAGACCTAGGAGTTCTGAGGAGGGGTAGAAGGGATGAACATGGAGAGGTGGTGGGAGGAAGAGAGGTGGAGATGGTGGAGGAAGGAAGATGGTGATGGAGAAGATGGTTTTGGAGTAGAGGATGGTTAGGGTTTATATAGAGGAAGTAGGGAGAAGTATCACCACCTTTGGTGATGTGGCATGGTGAGGTGGTGTAATTTTATTGGTTTGATGAGGTGGAGAGGCTGAGGTGGTGTAAGGTTATTAGGTGAAGGTGTTGGCAGGAAGTGATTAGAAGAGAAGAGATGCCACAGATTAAGGTTGGCATGGATGGTGGAGATGAAGAGTTAGAATGGTCGAGATTGATGGAAGGCTAAGATGTAGCTTTGTAGGTGTTATGGACTTAGGGATAAGAGGATGTAGAGGTGGCACCACTTAGGGCTTGTTGAGGGGGGTCATGGGGTATGTGGGTGATTTTTCATTACTTAGGTGGCTTTATGTGATTGGGTGGAAGGAGTACACATGTATTAATGAGTTGGAAGGAGAGGGGTGGCGTGGAGGCTAAGATAAGCATAGGCGGAATGGACTTTGGTGGTGGAATTAGGGTTAGATACACCCAAAAGGGCCAAGTTAGGGTTTGTGTGGGAATTAGGGTTAGGTGCACCCAAAAGGGCTAGGTTAGGGTTTGTGTGGGAATTAGGGTTATGGTGCTAGCATTTATTCGATAGAGAAGAGGCTAGGGTTTGCAGCTAGAGTTGCATGGGGCTTAGTGTGGAATTAATACTGAGTGACATGATGAGTTGTCCTGAGTTGGAGGAAGCTTCCAGTTCTTGTCTACTTCCTAAGCTCAGTTATTCCTGCAAAGAAGATGAATACATAACAATTAACTAGGCCCCAAGATGTATTATTAAACCTAAAATGTTCTAATGACTTTAAGATGCATTAATACCTAAAATGGCTTATTATTTTGCAAAAGATGAAATGGTTGTTATAAAACTAACATAAATTGGACATGATTTAGGTAATAATTCCTATGTTCATCAGTAACTGAAACCACATAAAAGAGATCTAGTATCTCTCCGTTTCAAGATCCCCATGAGTAAAAGATTACACTTGTGTGTGGCGTTGCATAGCATCCCACGTGTTATGCCTCCTTAAATAAGTCTTGCCCCCATCATCTTGGTAGGTGGATGAGGCCCTTCATGCTGAGGATGACTTATTCCAACGTGTTCAACACGAACACTTCGCATCCCGTGAACTCCTTCGTGAACAAGGAGAAGACCTATAAGGATTTAGAAATTTCGTGACCATGTTGATTTCTAGCAAAACCCATTCCCTTTTATTTCCTTGGATGGAGGCATGGTGGTCATTTTGATTTTTTTTTTATGGATTCCACATGGCCTCGACAAAAATTTTGTGAGGGGGACTACTTATTAAAATTTCCACCCCTTATAATATTAGGCTTGGCTTGCAAAGGAAGCCAAATGCCTCTCCATTGGCTAAAATTTAGGCATTTCCTCCACCACCATCGTGACCTCTTCTTCCTTATCCTCTCCTCCTTACCACTCCAACCCTCCCCATCTT
The DNA here is from genome assembly GCA_037157565.1 of Thalassia testudinum. Lineage (NCBI taxonomy): Eukaryota > Viridiplantae > Streptophyta > Magnoliopsida > Alismatales > Hydrocharitaceae > Thalassia > Thalassia testudinum. The sequence goes on along the minus strand of JAZHRO010000035.1, from coordinate 50,632,452 downwards.
CCCTACTGTCGTTGCTGCCATGATCGGAGTTGTAGCTGCTACGGGTGCTACAACTACTATTAGTGCTGCATTGGCCAACAACATGAGAAGAGAAGGGAAAGGAAGGAGATGAGTACCCCACCATCGATGCTCCCCTCTTCTCCTCCTCCACACGTCAGTCCTTCTCCCTCTTGCCAACCACCCTTGTCTAAGCTGGTCTCGTGGCCACTGTTGCGATGAGGAGAAAATGAAGATCCATTCTCCTCCCTTTCCATCCTCTCGGACAGTCACAACCACTGCTGCTATGTGTCCAACTGCTACTGCTGATGTTGCTTGTTGTCACGGTTGCGGCAACTGTTGTGGTTGCGTCGAGGTCAGGGATCGATGGAGTGGCTTGCATCATCACTTGGAGGTCGTAGCTGCCCCTGTTGCCGCTACTACTGTGTTTGATCTTAGGGTTGCAGCCTCTTTCACTGCAAGTAGAAGGATGTGGCTACTATATGTGTAGCAATAGCCATGGTTGTTGCTATTCCACACTCATCGTCAGCCTAAGGTAGAGAGCCATCCTGTCGAGGCCAAAATGGACTAGGTGTGTTTCCCCCATCCTTTCTTCTCATTAAAATCCCTAGCTCCAAGCATTTCTGATCCTAGGAATTTGAGGATTTATGATTGTGTTGGGGACTATTTTATGGGAAAAATAAAATGTTGATGCATGTTACGTATTGTTGATTGTGACAAGGTGATTCGGGAGGGCAGCCGCATGGTGTTGAGGAAGCTGGATGCTCGAGGCAATGTAGGGACTCCCCTTCCATTTGTGTGTTTCTCTTTTGAATTTTTGAATAATAGGAGAGATGAGAGGGAGGTTTGAAATGCAAGTCCATGAGCTTTTTGTAAGAGTTGGGGCTCACGTGTGTTGTTGGCATGAGTATTGCCTAATCGCAAGGGTTGACAGGCTTCTTTTGTGCGTTAGGGTTAATTGCGAGATACTTTTTCATTAGTGATTCTCGGGTTTAGAGAACCTCTCGAATATCAAAGAATCCATGGAAATGGATTTTATACGTCGGAGTTGAGAGTAAGAGATTTTGATTGGGAGTAAGGTGGGTGGTTGATAAACACACATGGATTCATGATAAATTGCTTATTTATGACATGGATTCATGATAAATTGCTTATTTATGACAGTTCCTAGGCTTAGAATTGCATATCATATTATAAATATTGCATAACATCCATTGCATGGTATTTAGGATAGATGTATGTTTTGTACATTAATTCCTTCATTTTATATGGCCAGGAGGCAATGCGACGTCCTTACGGACTTCGGATGAAAAATCCGACCATATGGATGGATTTGGAGAGACGATCGCAATCCGACAACATAGAAATCACCTCGATCCGAGCACCGTGGCATCCTCTGCAAGCAATGAAGGGTGGACGATCCAAATGCTGCCATGTGGCATCATCTGTAGCACCGAAAGTCACCTACACATCTCCAAGGACACCCCATCAAGTGATCTTAGCCGTTGGATGAAGATCCAATGGCTAAGAGGCCGCCCTCACCGCGTGGGCACAACTCTTCTTCGCATCACACCCGTAGGTGTGTTACAGCGGTGAGGTCAAGCGCTACCAAAGAGTAGGCATGAGATCGAGCTGCGATTCATCGCACCCCGCTACAGTGTCAGACACAATAGGGCCGCCCGATCGCAATCGAACTGTCGAGGTTCACCACACATGATCCAACACCGCCCCCCGACGTGAAGGCGCACTCCAGATCACACGCATGCCATCTGGGGTGTGCATTTAAGTCGCCCGCGTGCAGTGCCGGCCATCAGATCTCGTCAATCGCGCAAGGTGCGCGATTCAAATCAACATGCGCGCGATCTACAGGCGCATCTCGACCGTGTGATGCAACATCCAACAGCGACCAGCACACGCAGCAGCGATTCGAATTTCAAATGCTACCAGGCGCGCGCTCTCCTCTCACAATCACAGCAGTTCACGCCTAATCCAATGGTTGGTGATTGTCGCACCTTTAACAACTACGAGTGTGAGCGTTGGGTGCGGGCTTTACAACGACAGAAGAGCAGGCCTTTAGTGACACTTGCAGCTATCACAAATGGCCTGCGCAGTGCGTGCGCCAGCCCAAGCAATGAAGAGGCGCGGATCTTCAGCGACAGCTCGAGCAGCCTTTAGTGACGCTTATATCTGTCACTGAATGCCTGTGCGTGGGACTCTCTCCTTCCCTCCACTATATAAACACCCCTACACCTTTCATTCATCTTCATCTTTACCTACTCTACTCCCACCTACTCCCAAGCTTTAGCAAGCCTACCAATGCTCCATTAGAGCTTGTTCTCAAGCTCCCAAGGCTCCTATTAGTGTAGCAAACCTTTGCCTCACCAAATATTCATCCATCTTCCCATCCCCATTCATAGGTCTCCTTAGAGCCATCCTCCCACCACAATTTCGGTAGCAGATCATCTCCGTCTTCTCACCTCCATTCCGGAGCCACACCGAAGCTTTCCTCTACCCGACGTCCTCCTACATCTGACCTCTGTCGTCCCGCTCCTTACCTCCTTCGTCCGAGCTTCTGCCAGGCGTCGTCATCTTGTCGAACAGCCGATTCGGGAGATTTCCTCTCACCTCCGTCTCTTTTTATGCTTTTGTAGATTATTGTAATAGACATTAATGCAATACATCATATTTGATTCCATCTCTATCTTATGATTACTTGTCTTTTATTTCAAAAATAAAAAAATAACAACAAAACCCTAAAATACCAAAAACAAACAAAACAAAGCACGATTTTCAGTTAAAGTAAACATCACCTCCCTGTGTTCGACCCGGGACTCCCTTGGAGTTTCAGTATAAATTTTATTTGATAACGAGTTTTGCAACTATGACAACAGGTTACTTGTAACCCCGATTTCTAACTCACGAAACCCATGCGATCAGTTTGGCACTGTTGCCGGGGAGGCAACAGAATTTACTTTATTGTTTATTGTGCTTCTTTGCATTTACATAGCACAAACCCCACTTATCTTTGATCTACTGTCTTGCAGGTACCTTAGCATGGAGATCCAAGTGTGGTAGACCAGAGTAAAGTGCAAGTAGAGTACTCTGTAAGTGTCCCCCACATTCCCCCCCACTAGTTCATTTCGCCACACTCATAACCAAGACCTAATCTACTTAGGTGTTTGCATAAACCCTAGGATAGAATTGTTTGTCTTGTTTGCCACCTTCATCCACCTCACCCCCGCATTTAAAAAAAAAAAAAGATACTTTCTATGGGACGAATCAATATACACACTCTTTACACCCACATTTGAGGCACATAATCGAACTTGATTTTCATCTACTCAACCAGGCTTCCGACCTGTGGACCCGGTACACGAATTCAACACATAAAAGAGTAGAAATCATATTAGGTTAATCACCTTTTTGTGTGCCTTAATCGGTGGTGCATTTGAGTCAATTGATTGAATTATTTTAGCCGCACCACTTAATCTAAAAGAGGTTCATTTTCTAGCTGCCCTATAGGATTCAATAACTAGGTCAAGCCAGGCACTCCATATTTTTCTTGATTTCTAAAGGAAAATACTTGAACACATGCTTTCAAAAACAAACTTGGTTTGCCTCACAAAACTTGGCTAAAAACACATAATATTTGAATCCTAAAATCTATTAAGCAAGATTTAAACCCTAAAACTCACCTCATCATTAATAATCTTGCTTAAAAACCTCTTGGTTGTGCACATTCACACATTCCCAAAGAAATCATTAAGGACACAACCCATTAAGGGCCCATCACATTCCAAAGCACCAATTTCCCAAGCCTAACTAAAATCAATTAGACGTTGGCCCTAAGGATTCACTCACTCGTCAAGATCCAAATTGAGATTATTCACGATTAACCTACTTATACTAGTCAATCTAATGTCTAGCTAGGGGAGTAGTGTCAAACACCGCAGCTAGGGGGTACACTAGGAACCGGAGGCGCAAGCCAAAGGAAGAACCTTCTCCCCAGTCCCTCCTTCTAACTGGTCGGATTGCCTGGACATAAGTAGAGTAAATCGTCCATAATCTTAGGACGGATTTTGAGAGTCAGTAGACCCTAGGCTACCTCATCTAAGGATAGGCTTGTATTCTTGTGCTTCAGGGTTCCCTCTTTTCCCTATCCTTCTGACTTCCTTCCAGTGTATGCTTGGGAGGAGGTCATTGAACCCTAGATTGGAAGGACCATTAGACCATTCCAGGAGGCGGAGGTTGAACTCTAGCCAAGCAGATCTCATGGCTGATCAACAACCACCTCCCCTGCCCCCGAACCAATAGGAGCTGATTTAGAGGCAGTTGGAAGAATTGCAACAGATGCAGCAGTGGTTCCAACGTATGCATAGTCAGGGCGCTCGGCCCTTGAAGGATTTTTATGATCCTTCAAACTATGGGGAACGCCCCAGTGTCATGATTCCCGTCGGAGACATAGAAATCAAGCCCCAACTCTTAAGTTTGATTAAGCATTTCCATGGGCTTGGCTGGGAGGACCCATTCCAGCACCTAGAAGATCTGACCACTTTGGTTCAGACCACTAGAGCAAGGAATGGGAACGAAGAGAAAATGATCATGAGGCTTTTCCCCCACTCTCTCAGGGATAAAGCCGCACATTGGTACCGGACTATTGGAAGGCTGATTGAAACTTGGGCTGCTCTTAAGTCAGCTTTCTTGAAGAAATTCTTCCCTATCGAAAGAACCAATGCCTTGCAACGGGCGATTACCACTTTCGCCCAGCGGCTGGGGGAACCATTTCATGGTGCCTGGGAGCGATTCTAGGAACTTTTGAGGAAGTGTCCACACCACGAGGTGCCGAAATGGCAACTCGTGCAGATTTTCTATCACAGGTTGGTTGAGCAACTTTGTAATCACGTGGACGCCTCCTGCAGAAGCAATTTCCTCAACAGAGATGCAGATAGCGCATACGACTTGTTTGAGGAAATGGGCAAGAACTCAATTACTCACGCCTCCATGGATGCATTCAATTGGTCCCAACAACCTAGGTCAAGTGCTAATGAGATCCAGGATTCTCATTCATTTGACATGGAATTAATTTGTAATAAACTGGATAAAATGGACTTGGTTGCTAAGAAAATGGAAGAATGGATGTCTGGGAATTCAGGAAACACTTCTTTACCTACTCAATCCCAGAATTCAGGATTTCATTCCTCACGAGCTCCCATGGGGCGGGAATTCGTGAACCAACTCGATTCGGCTCAACCTGTGAGCCAGGATTTCCTGGAACCTTATGGGTTCCAAACTGGGGCCTTTGATCCCAATTTTTCTGATCCTTCTTTTTCTCCATCCTCGTCTTATGAGGATGCATATGCAATGCAGGAGAATGTTAGGTCCAATCCGTATTCCAACACTTATAACTCGGGATGGAGGAACCACCCTAACTTCTCCTGGAAAAATCAGGGGCAACAGACCCAATCTCGACCCTGCAACTATGCATCTCAAAAACCTATGGGTCAGGGTCAAGTATACACCCAGTTGCCCCCGAGACCGATTACTCAGCCATCTTGGAATGCCCAACAATCCGCAGGGCAAGTTGATTTAAACTGGTAGATGATGGAAATGCAAGGGTCCATGCTTCAGCTTATGCAACAAATGAAGACATCATTGGATAACCTGCAATACGGGTTAATTGCTAACACCCAACAACTCGGATCTCTACCATCCCAACCTGTACCCAACCCACGCAATGTGCAAAATCAGGGCAATAGAGCCCAAGGGTACAACAATCAAAGGGACTCACCCGCACATGATCAGGTGGTGGAGCAGGGTCCCTCATCTTCTTCTTGTTCTGGTTACATGACTAACCAAGGACCTCCAATCTTCACTAGCCCACCTCAGGACCCAAACCTGTATGCCTCTGCGAACTCTATCACCTTAAGAAGTGGAAAGAAAACCCAGGATCCTAAATTGCCTTCTAGATGCCAAAACCCTGGGGAGCTTGAGAGAGAAGAGGAGGAGATTGAAGACAATAAGGCCCAGGGACCAGAAATTGAAAATTCCACCCATATCCCGTTCCCTGAGGCCCTATTGAAAACCAAGAAGAAGAAAACCCTAGATAGCAACGAGGAGTTTCTGGATTTATTCAAGAGCGTAGAGATCAATATTCCGCTCCTCGATGCTATTAAACACATCCTAGCTAACGCTAAATTCTTGAAAGAGCTATCTGCCCAAAAGCGTAAACCGAGAGAACCCACTCCGAGGAAGGTGATTCTCTCTGAGAAGGCAAGTTCGGTGATCCTGCATCACCTTCCTCAAAAGAAGAAAGATCCAGGTGCCCCTTTGATCTCATGCATTATTGGGGAATACACTTTTGATAGGGCACTATTGGATCTAGGTGCATCCATAAACCTAATCCCAACTTCTTTTTATGAGAGGTTTGGGTTAGGTGAACTTAGATCAACCTCAGTAATGCTACAATTAGCTGACCAATCAGTCACCACATCGAGAGGCGTTATTGAGGATGTAATTGTCAAGGTCAAGGTTTCTATTTTCCTGTAGATTTCCTCATCCTTGACATGGATGTACCTAATGATTTAAGGAACACGCCCATCATTTTGGGGCATCCGTTCCTAGCTACCACCAAGGCCAACATAAACTGTGAAAGCAGTAGTATGGAGATCATCTTTGGGGATAAGAAATTAACTCTGGATATTTTTAAGGTGATAAGAGGATTTGAGGATTGTGGATTCATTGAGGAGCTTAAGGATCAGGATCTTGAGACTTGTATGACAATCAGTGCACTCGAGGACTCCACTAGCTTTAGTGAACCCAACCCACAACCCTCCTCCATGGTAGACCTGCCACATCCTGAAGAGGCTATTGATTTTGTTCATTCCCAGCCTCTTCCACTGGATCATCCTGATGAATCTTCATCAGCATCCTCCCTACCTTATATTCTAAACCTACCCCTGCTGGAATTAAAACCATTGCCTAAAAATTTGAAATATGAGTTCTTAGGACCTGAGAACACGCTCCCTGTGATTATTAGTGCTGATTTGACTAAGGAGCAGGAATCGAGGTTAATTAAGATCCTTAAGAACAACAAGGAGGAAATTGGTTGGACCATCCACGACTTTAGGGGGATTGAGCCATCTTATTGTAATCACCATATTTTCATGGAAGATGGATCCCGCCCTTCTCACAAAATGCAAAGGAGACTAAACCTGAATATGCGAGAAGTGGTCAAGAAGGAGATAATCAAGTGGCTCAATGCTAGGATTATTTACCCAATCTCAGATAGTCCGTGGGTTAGCCTCATTCAGATTGTACCCAAAAAGGCGGGAATAATCGTTACGACTAATGAGAAAGGGGAAACCTTCACCACTCGTTCAGCTTCTACTTGGAGAGTCTGTATTGACTATAGGAAGCTGAACATAGCCACTAAAAGGGATCACTTTCCCTTGCCATTCATCGATCAAATCCTCGAAAGGTTATCTGGACAAAAATATTTTTGCTTCTTGGATGGTTATTCGGGATATAACCAAGTCCCTATCCATCCCAAAGACCAGGAAAAGACAACTTTCACATGTCCCTACGGAACCTTGGCATTCCGTAGAATGTCGTTCGGGCTTTGCAATGCACCTGCGACTTTTCAAAGGTGCATGCTGGCCATCTTTTCTAACATGGTGGGAGATTGTCTTGAGGTGTTCATGGATGATTTCTCCATTTTCAGAGATTCTTTTGAGTCTTGCCTGGCTAACCTGGAATTGATCCTCCAGAGATGCATCAAAACACAGCTAGTCCTTAGCTGGGAAAAGAGCCACTTTATGACTCAGGAAGGCATTGTCCTGGGTCATGTGGTCTCTAGTCGGGGTATTGAAGTTGATAAAGCTAAGGTGGATGCTATCTCTAGACTTCCTCCACCCACATCCGTAAAATAGATCTGCTCTTTCCTTGGACATGTGGGTTTTTACAAAAGATTCATTAAGTATTTCTCGAAGGTTGCTCGGCCCTTGAGTAACCTTCTGGCCAAAGACACGCCGTTCGAGTTTGATGAATCATGCCGTAAGGCATTCGATTTATTGAAAATGGTAGTCACCTATGCCCCAGTATTGCAACCACTGGTCTGGACAGCCCCATTTGAGATTATGGCTGACGCATTTGATTATGTCGTCGGGGTTGTCTTGGGTCAAAAGATTGAGAAAAAGCCCTCTATGATTTACTATGCTAGCAAGACTCCGGACGAGGCCCAGAGGAACTACACCATTACTAAAAAAGAATTGCTAGCCGTAGTTTTTGCTTTAGAAAAATTCAGGACTTATCTGTTAGGTTCTCGTGTCATCATCTATATCGACCACTCAACCTTGAAACATCTCTTGGCCAAAATGGATGCCAAACCCTGGCTTATTCGCTGGATTCTGCTGCTTCAAGAATTTGATCTTGAAATCATGGATAAAGTTGGGGCACAAAATGTAGTGGTGGATTACCTCTCGAGAATCCTAATTGATTCTCCTCATCCAGATGTCCCGATCTCTGATACTTTTCCAGATGAGACTATCCTCACAGTCTTGGGTATCTGAACCCCCTGGTTTGCGGATATTGTCAATTATTTGGCCATTGCTCAAATCCCCCAAGATTGGACCAAACAACGGGATAGACTTGTGTCTGAGGCCAAATATTATTTTTGGGACGATCCTGAGCTTTACCGCATCAATATAGACCAGATTGTTCGTCGATGCATCCCAAAAATTGAGTTCCATAGCATACTCAAGTTTTGCCACACATCTGCATGTGGGGGACACTTTTCTGAGACAAAGATGGCCGCAAAAATTTTGCAATTCAGATTCTATTGGCCGTCATTATTTAAGGATGCCCAGGAATTCTCAAAGTCATGCACCCGATGCCAGGCACTCGCGAACATGGCTAAGAGAGATATGATGCCCCTGAACCCAATTCTTTCTGTCGAAATTTTTTGACATCTGGGGCATCAACTTTATGGGACCCTTCCCTCCTTCATTTGGACACCAGTATATTCTGTTCGCTGTTGATTACATGTCCAAGTGGATTGAGGCAATTCCCACCCGAACCAATGACCACAAGGTGGTCATCAATTTTGTGAAGAAAAATATCTTCAATCGGTTTGGGGTTCCTAGGGCAATTATCAGTGATGGTGGCACACATTTCACTCATGCCCAGTTTCGAAATTTACTGGGGAAATACGGGGTGAATTATCAGATTTCCATACCTTACCACCCTCAGACGAACGAACAGGCTAAGGTCTCCAATCGGGAGATCAACAACATTTTGCAGAAAACCATTAGGCCTGATAGGAAAGATTGGACCCAAAAGCTAGATGATACTCTTTGGGCTTACCATACGGCATACAAAATGCCTATCAGTATGTCTCTGTTTCATCTGGTGTTTGGTAAGGTGTGTCACTTACCCGTAGAACTTGAACACCAGGCATTTTGGGCCATTGGCCGGAAAAACCAGGAAACTCCAACTATCTAAGTTGGAGGAGGTTTGAAATGATGCTTATGAAAACACCAAAATCTATAAGGCAAGGACCAAAGCTCTCCATGACCAAATGTTCTCACGTAAGAGCTTTACGCCAAACCAGAAGGTCTAGCTTTTCAATTCTCGATTGAAGTTTTTCCCCAGAAAACTCAAGTCTAAGTGGGATGGCCCGTTCGTTATTGATCGGATTTTCCCTAACGGGGCTGTCGAAATCTCTGACCCAAAGACGGGTAATATTTTCAAGGTCAACGGACAATGTCTCAAACCCTTTGTTAACCATGTTCTCCCTGAACCCATCTCGGACAAGGTTGCTCTTACCTTGCCTTAACCACCGCGGGCCGATCATCGCCGAGCTAAAGGCACTAAACTCAACACATGTAAAGACTATTCCAAGCTGACCAGAGTCTCATGGAAACTAGGTGCTATTCTTCCACTTCTACTCTCCTGCATGCTTTCATTTTGAACAATGAGGACATTGAAATAGATAAGCATGGGGGGGTGGAAATATCTTATAATCATTTTGTCAGCTATAACAGTAATTTCCTGCTTTCTTTTATTCCATTTAAAAAAATAAATAAAGAAAGAAAAAGAAAAAAAATTTAGAATTAGGAGACAAGAACTTAGGCATTAGGAGTTGCAAACTTTAGGAATTGATACTTTGAGACCTGAACACTTAGACTCTTTAGGCCTTCGGGCTTAATTAGCCTGGGTGTCCACTCGAATGTGGACTTAGTCTTGAGTCCTCGCTAATTAAAATTCATTTTTAATTTAGCTAATAATTTAAGATGATAAGTATGCGACTTATCAACCCACCCTTTGATTTGGGGGAACTTTAAGCCTAAGCATCTACACACATTTTGCACTCACTCACTTTTCGGTGGTTTTTTCAGAAATTGGGTGGCTAATGAACTATCTAGGATGGTATGGCAGGCAAGTTATCAGTGGTAACAGCTCATCGGCCAATTATCCAGAGCCCAGTCACAAGACCATTTTCATTGTACTGCCTTTAGGTAAATCTTAGATCAGGAAAGCCACCTACTTAAAAAAAAAGAAAAAAATATAGAAAAAAAATTAAAAAAGGAGAAAATAAAAACAAATAAAACCACACTTCACCGCACGAGTATGGCTGGTAAGTTGTCGGTGGTAACAGCTCATCCGCCGGTTGTCTAGAACCCAGCTCACAAAAAAAAATGCATAATAATTCCCAAAACACTTAGGGAAGAAGCGGGGAAGTAGAATAAATTGAGGAGATATACAGTGGGTTCACCCTTGTGTTGACCCCATAAATAAAATAAGTAGGGAGAAAGCTACCGTTCGAAAAGATAAACCTCTAGGCAAGGTCACCTAGGGTCGTAGAAACTCGAAGTCCATTTTCACAGCCATCTAGTGAGTCTTTCACTATTTTCACAAGATGCTTAGCACTTAGAGTCCATTTCAAGCTTGGGCGGGTCGGGTTGCCATAAAATGTTATCCTGGAACTCTCAAACTCCAAAAGTATAAAAAAATTAAAAAAGAAGAAAAACATTAAAAAAAAAATGTATCTTCTCTTCTTAAATAAGGTGAGGGCTTGGACGGTCTACATTCTAGCAAGCACCCGAGCACTGTTGAGTTTTTGTAAGTTGGTCTTGAGGTTGAGATTTTCTAAAGTAATCAACAAATTTTGCCTGAATACTCGAACCTTGATTCTACTTTTATACATAGCATTTAGGTTAATTTTGCTAGGGACTAGCAAAAAGTAAGCATGGGGGTATGATAAACACACATGGATTCATGATAAATTACTTATTTATGATAGTTCCTAGGCTTAGCATTGCATATCATATTATAAATATTGCTTAACATCCATTGCATGTCATTTAGGATAGATGTATGTTTTGTACATTAATTCCTTCATTTTATATGGTTAAGAGGTAATGCGACATCCTTACGGACTTTGGATGAAAAATCCGACTGTACGGATGGATCCAAAGCGACGATCGCAGTCCGACAACATAGAAATTACCTCGATCTGAGCAACGTGGAATCCTCTGCAAGCAATGAAGGGTGGACAGTCCAGATGGCACCATCTGGAGTGCCTAAAGTCACCCGCACATCTCCAAAGGCCGCCCTCACCGCGCGAGCACAACTCTTCTTTGCATCACACCTGCAGGTGTGGCACAGCGGTGAGGTCAAGCGCTCCCAAAGAGCGGGCGCAAGATCAAGCCACGATTCGTCGTGCCCCGCTACAGTGTCAGACGAAATAGGGTTGTCCAATCATAATCAAACGGTTGAGGTTCCCCACGCATGATCCAACGTCGCCCGCCGACGCAAAGGCACATGTCAGATCACACGCATGCCATCTGGGGCATGCATTTAAGTCACCTGCGTGCAGCACCCGCCATTCGATCTCGTCAATCGCGTAATTCACGCGATTCAAATCAACATGCGTGCGATCTGTAGGCGCGTCTCGACCGTGCGATGCAGCATCCAACGACGGCCAGCGCACGCGTGAGTGATTCGAAATTCAAACGCTAGCAGGCACACGCTCTCCTCTCGCAATCATAGCTATTCGCGCCTGATCCAACGGTTGATGATTGCCGCACCTTTAACAGCTGCGAGTGTGAGCGTTGGGTGAGGGCTTTACAACAATAGAAGAGTAGGCCTTTAGTGACACTTGCAGTTGTCACTAAATGGCCTGCGTAGTGCGTGCGCCAGCCCAAGTAATGAAGAGGCGTAGATCTTCAGCGATAGCTCGAGCGGCCTTTAGTGATGCTTATAGATGTCACTGAATGCCTGTGCGTGGGACTCTCTCCTTCCCTCCACTATATAAACACCCCTACACCCCCTATTCATTTTCATCTCTACCTACTCTACTCCCACCTACTCCCAATCTTTAGCAAGCCTACCAATGCTCCATTAGAGCTTGTTCTCAAGCTCCCAAGGCTCCTATTAGTGTAGCAAACCTTTGCCTCACCAAATATTCATCCATCTTCCCATCCCCATTCATAGGTCGCCTTGGAGCTGTCCTCCCACATCCATTCCAAAAGCAGATCATCTCCGTCTTCTCACCTCCATTTCGAAGCCATGCCGAAGCTTTCCTCTACTCGACGTCCTCCTGCATCTCACCTCCGTCGTCCCGCTCCTCACCTCCTTCGTCTGAGCTTCTACCAGGCACCTTTGTCTCGCTGAACAACTGATTCGGGAGATTTCCTCTCACCTTCCTCTCTTTTTATGCTTTCGTAGATTATTGTAATAGACATTAATGCAATACATCACATTTGATTCCATCTCTATCTTATGATTGCTTGTCTTTTATTTGAAAAACAAAAAAAAATAACAAAACCCTAAAATACCAAAAACAAACAAAATGAAGCGTGGTTTTCAGTTAAAGTAAACGTCGCCTCCCTATGTTCGACCCGAGACTCCCTTGGAGTTTCGGTATAAATTTTATTTGATCACGAGTTTTGCAACTACGACGACGGATTACTTGTAACCCCGATTTCTAACTCGTGAAACCCATGTGATCAGTGGTTTAGCCATACAAGGGTTGGATTGGAGGCATGCCCTTGCGATGTAATTAAATGGAATTTCTCTACAAATGCTAAATATTATGTGAAAGTGGAAACCCAAGTTGTTGGGAATGAAGGGTTTTGGGATGGTTGAGTGAAGTTATTCACATTACCACTAAGCTTTGGGGCCACCCAACTCCAACCTGAAGAGTTTGCAATTAATGGGGTTGGGAGTACCTAGTATCGATGCTAATCAATTAGCACCAGTATTGGTCACTTTTCCTAGACCTGAATGGTGTACAAATGGAGATCTAAGGATGACTAGTATCGGTACTAAGTGTCAATACCGGTACCGGCCATCAACCTGGATTAGAGTAGAGTTTGATCTTAGGGTAGAGGGTACTCAGTACCGATCCTGAGAATCAATATCGATATTGGCACTACCTGGTGGCTAGTGGTCAGTGGCCACCTAGAATTGGTACTGAACACCAATACCGATACTAGTGTCTTAGAGTTTATGATGCAATTATTAAATTCTTGCCTTAATTTACCGAAGAAAAAGGGAAAAGAATGAAAGGAAAATCTAATATACTAAGAATTATTTAGAACTTGAAGACATATTTGGCACCATGTTAATGGTGGCCCAACATGTTAGGTGCGTGAAAACCCCTAAGGAGGCGAATTAACACCCAAATTATAATTGGCTAAATCTCAAGTAAGTCCTGATGCAAGGTGAAAATCTATAAGGGGATTTAATCCATCAAATACCAATCAACCACTACATGAAGTAAGTGGTTTATGACCTGGAAGGATAGGAATAAAAGCCTAAGTTAATTGGCTAAGTGTGAGGAAAAATTTAAAATGCGCAAACCCGCCAACTCTTGTAGAGTTTAAATAAAGCCTTGGATCCTAAGGTCTGAGGTCAAACCCTAGGTGATCCACTACGTCTTTAAGGTCTTGTTCCGGACATGGAACTAACTGGATTAAAAGACAATAGATCTACTAGGTGAGCTCGTAAGGCTACACCCATGGACTTGGTAAACCATAGGTTTACCGCTTGGGTTGAAGAGCCAAGATGATGTGGTAGCTAGAGACTACCTGAGATCGGCCCCGTAACATGGATGGTTCTGTTGGCGCAAGGGCACCACGATCATTAATTTTGATGAGAACAAAGCACTTGTGATTTAACATTTGCATTGAGTTTAAGGTTTTAGGATGAAGGCAAATGGTTACAAGTGTGGAGGAGGAGCTCAAGCTCGCATTCATGGTAGATTGGAAGAGCTTGATGAAGGAGATGGAGCTTCGCATGGAGCGAGAACTGGAAGACAAGAAGAATAGGATTGATGTCTTTTTGTCTTGTATTTTGCTCTTGTATCTTTATGTTCTTTGCTCTTTATTTTGCTTAGATTAATTGTTAAAGAGTCCAAAGTAACAAACAATAGTCCTAGGAACACATACACAACCTTAGGATACTTAGGAAAACTCTTGGATAAATCAAAAAACCATAGTAGGCATCAAACAACTTGATCAGAGGTCCAATCTGGACATCATACGTCTAATCTTAGACTTTAAGATGTCTGACTGTTTGATCAGACGTCCAAAACACATAGGCTAGAAACCCACTCTCTGTCTGCCACTTTCAGACGTCCAGCTCTTAGTCCAGATGTCCTAGAAGATGTCTGAGGACCTTACCAGATGTCCAATTAGAGGATCGTTGGCTTATCTTAGAGGATTAACCCTTAATCTAATTTACATTTACTTTCAAACGTCCATAGATCATCCTAGACGTCTGATAAATAGACGTTAGGTTAAGATCTGACCTAAATCATTTCTGTTAGATAATTATAGCCATTTGAGCCTTGGGAAATCCATTCCTGTAGAGATTGTTGTTTCCAGACATCTAGACTTATTGCCAGACATCCAACCCATTGTCTGTGCAACTTAGACCTAGAACCCTATTTCGATATGATGAAAACAGGAAGGAAACTTATCTAGAATTAAACATCTGGTTATATGCCCATATGTCTTAAAATACCTCATTAAACATCTATCTTGATCTAACCCAGTCTAGATCTTCCACCCTTTTAGATCAGACAACTGATCCCTAGATCAGATGATGACCTTGGCGTCTGATAATAGATCTAAAGTCTGATAACCCTATCAGAATCATAAATGACCCTGATTTCGGCTTGATTAGCCTTGAAATGATTCCCAATGGCTATAGAAGCCTTCCAAGGCCTTCTAAACCCTTCTTAGGACCTCTATAAATAGAGGAGCACCCTTCTTAAGCTAGATACACCTTGACATACTACTTCCACATTATATTGTGTCCAAGTGAAGAAGAAAATCAACTAGAAGTATTGTTGCTCTCCAAGATCATCCTACACACTTGAGAGCATCATCTTCGCTGCACACCCGCTCTCCCGTCCTCACATATGAGAGCGTCGTTCGTGCCCTTGCATGGTTCACGCACTCCACGTCAATAGCCGACACACTTCCATTAAAGGGAAGTTTCCTTAGCCTGTAGTAGCTAGATTTACTTATTTACTTTGTGGCTCTATAGGATATTTTGTTATTGTCTTTGTTTGGATATTCACTTTGTGAATTCCCATCTCTCTCACGAGACAAAATACTCCTCATGAAGAGGAGGGGTTTGAGGTATACTACCCTCGGGTTCAAAGTAGTGTCGGTTGTATTGAGGTTGAACTACCCTCATTTTAAGTAGTTCGGATAGTGGATTTGATCGACTAGATTGATCGAGAAATCCTAAGTCGAGAGGCTTAGGTGGTAGTTTTTACCCTGGTTTGAGTTTCTACCTAAAAATCCCTTGTGTACTTGTGTGATTGGTTTTTGTGTGATTAATTAATATATTTTTGCATTATTTGTTTATCATGCAAATCTCACACCCCTCCGTTAGAACCTACAATTAGTATCAAAGCAGGTCTAGGTGTTACACACCAGCAAGGATCCGATGGAGGGAAAGACATTCGTATACACCAAAGGACACGACACCTCGCGACCACCTTATTTTGCAGGTATAGATTTCTTTCATTGGAAAACCCGTATGTCCTTGTGGTTGCAGGCCTACGACTTCCGAGTTTGGGAAAATGTGAGTCCGCATTTGTCATTCTCAAGAAACCCACACTTGGTTACTCAGAAGATCAGGTTCGAGATCTCAACCTCAACACAAAGGCTATGAATGCCTTGTATTGTGTGTTGACTTTGAAAGAATTCGAGCAAATCCAAGAGTGCACCATCACCCACGAGATATGGAGGAAGTTAAAAGGCACTCAAGAAGAATAATGCTCGAAGGAAGAAGAAGAATCCGATAAGGAGACCGCATGCCTTAGTCTCATGGCAATCACGGATAGCGGTAGCGAAAGTGACGACAAAGAGGTAAATTCTCTTACCAACTTAGAGTTGCAAGAAGCCTTAGGAGAATTGTATGAAATTAGTAAGTCATTAAAAGTAGAAAACAAAAGTATGAAAAAGAAACTTAGTTTTCTTAAATCTAAAAATAAAATGTTAGAGATTAAAAGTAAGGATCTAAAAATTAGTTTTAGTCCTAACATTTCTGAAAATGATAACTTGTTGTTAGAGAATAATAACCTAATTAATGACAATAGTAAATTGATTGAGGAAAATACATGTTTAAAGACCAAAATGTGTAGTTTAAAAACCAAGTTGCATGCTACTAAAAAAGAACTTGCATGTCTTAGGGAAAATTCTAATAACTTGATAAATTAGATAATTTCTCTAATGAAAGAATTGACACTAGTCATAAGTTGAGAAAGGATCACCATCAAGGAGACCAATAATAGTGGTTAGTGGAACCGAAGCTAGGTCTTTTGTTTGTTTTAGTGTCTATTACAATAATGTCGTTGTGGTACAGATACAATAGCTACGGTTTGTCGTCATTGCGACCATTACAATTTTACTCAAAAATATTTTTCCCGAGGTCGAACTCAGGGAGCTACTAGAATTTTAGAAGTACAATGCTTTTATTACAAAAATAAGAGAGAGAGAGAGAGAGAGAGAGATAGATTTTGTTTCTTGTCTTTTTCTTCTTCTCTTCTTTCTCTCTTTGCTTGTCTTCTTCTTCCATTCTTTTTCTTCTTTCTTTCTTCTTCACAGTTCTTCTTCTTCTCTTCTTTGTCTTCTTTCTTTCTTCTTCTTTCTTCCTTGTTCTCTTTTCTTTCAACTGCGGCACCTTTTCTTTTCTTTTTCTTCTTCTTTGCTTTGTCTGCAGAGCTCCATCGGTCGTCTGATTTCTCAGTCATACAGCTTAAGTGGTGTCTGCTACAGTGCTTCCTTTGTGCTTCTCCTTCTTCTTCCTGCGGTCTTCTTCTTCTTTGCTTTGTCTTCTTCCTACGGCCAAGTGTGACCTTCTTCTTTGGCCTTCTCCTTCTCCTTCTTCTTCTTTGCTTTGTCTTCTTCCTGCGGCCAAGTGTGACCTTCTTCTTCTTCCGCACCCTGTCCCTGGACAAAGAGCAAAACCTACCTTGTCCCTCTACCCGCACGTCTCTCTCTCTCTGCAAATCACTCACAGGACGCTCTCCCAGAGCCGCGGGTAATCGGGTCAGGTTTCGTGCCCGTGACCAGGCGCACCGGTGTGTGGGTGATGCACGAAGTGTGCTCAGATAAGGTCGGGTCGGGTCCGCCGGATCCGCGTGGTGAGCTCGCGGACCAGGCAGCTGAGTGGGTGCGGGACCTCACCCCAGTGCTTTCGGAGGCGTTAAGCAGAATTCACAAAAACAATATAAACCGTGTGTCTGCTTCGTCGCTTACCGATGTGGGACTAAAACCCACTGTTCTCCTTTGCGCGCCCGCAGCAGACCGCAGCTTTGTTTCCTCAGCTGTAGGCTCTATTCGCGTCGATTGCTGGGTTGGCTACCTTCGCACTACCCTCCCAACCTCGCAGCACCTGGAGCCCTGGTGTTTTGAAGCCTGGAGCGTGCGTGGAGCTGCTTCAACGCAGGGTCAATGGCGGCCGGGCGCCGAAAACTGCCAGACATGAAAAGGGCCTCTCGGCCTAATCAGATCAGCGGGGGACCTTTGCCGTGGCGCGGCGAAGGTGGTACGAGGTTCAGCAGGTCGTGGGGTGGCCTAGGCGTGCGTGCCTAGGTCGCCCTGTGACCGGAGGTGTGGGTGTGTTCGGGGGAGCGATGAGTGGATGTCGAGAGGCAGTGGGTGGGCAAAGGTTGTTCAGCGTAACGAGGCGGAGGTTATGCGAGGGTCGGTGAGGCGTGTGGGACGACGGAGCGATGGGAGCGTCTCGTCGGAGGGTGGCCAGAGACGAAGAAGGTGATGGTGGACAGGAGCGGTCGAGGGTTTAATCGAATGAAAGACAGTGAGGAAAAGAAAGAGGGGGAGATGGGGAATAGCTCTGACCTAGTTACAGGGACGAAGGGACCGAAGCAGGGCGGCAGTCGTATCGACTGTCGTCGGAGAAGAAGATACCCAGAGAGAGAGGGCGGCGGAGAGGAAGGGAGCGGGAGGGCGCGCGCTGGGTACGGCGCAACGCGGGAAGAGAAGGCGAAGGTGGCTCTGCTGGTGGGTTTCTTCTGGAGTGGGAAGAGAGGAAAAATGGGGGTTTCTCCGTCAGGACCGAGCTGCTCCCGTTGGCTGGCGACGGCGGTCCTTATAAAGGCGAAGGCGGAGGGGTGGGCGCAGGGAGGCGACGTGCCTCCCTCGCCGGAGAATGGTTGGAGTTGCAACCCATGCCTTCCGCGCGCTCACACGGAAGGTGTGGGCGATGGCAAAGGTCATGGCGGTGTCCCTGCGACAGCAGACGTCGCAGGGAACACCCGATTCAACTAGTAGAGGGCTTCCCTCACCCTGCGCGGCGCCACGCTCCGCGCAAAGTCGCCAGAGCATGGCGCTGCTCAGAGATTTGCAGGGGGACCTAAGTGCAAAGAACGACGAATAATATAGGGGCCAAAATGCTAGGGTTTTGAAAGTTGAGGGTCAAAAAGTAATACATGAGGACCAAAATGCAAAGTCGGTCAAGAAGGTTTCTTCTTAGGCTCAAGTTTTTATGCATGACTAAATGGGACCTAAGGATTCTAATGGTGAATTTTATTTCTAGATCAGACCTTGTTTGACTGGTCAATTTACGTAAAAACCCAAATTAAATCATTAATTGGGCATGGTTCTCAATGTAGGTCAAAATGGGTTCCCAAGGCCAAATTGAAGGTTCTAAACCCTAGAGATTATTTTTCTATGAATTTTAGAGGGTTTAGTCAATTTTTACTTTGCCTCAAACCTCGTGAATTAGAGTGGATATATTTTAGGGTTATAGAATGTCATTTAATTCCTTGGAGTTGTTGTAGCCCTTGTTGGATCAAATCATCCCACTTTCCTTCTTATTAGGTTAGTTTGACCTATGTTTGGATCCTGAGTTACCCTGTTTACTGATTATGTTTGTGAAATTGCATTTTTACCCCTTATGACATGTTTTCTTCACAAACTCAGAATTCTCTGAGTCAAGCCTTTCTATGAGCTATGTAGGAGCTTTTTTTTCTCATATATCTAGGTTAGATTGTGCTAGTTAGGGTTCATGATGAGGTTCTCATCAACCAACTAACAAACCCAGATCCAAGCTACCTTGGATACCGAGAAACAAATTAGAATCCTATTTTGTAGGTTACAAAGAAACTTTCAACGTGAAGGATTGGACCTACAAGCTCAAGAATGGTCAACTCGAATTGGGAGAATCAAAGAGTAGACCAAAGAAGATGAGAAGATCAACGAGATGACCAGTGGGTGATCGAACTGCCATGCATCGACCGTTTGATTGGAGATAGGCTACAATGCTCGGATCTCCAAGCTACGGATGGGAGCCCCATCTATTTTTGGCATCAACCTCCATTTGGGCCATGCTATTGGCCTTGGTAAGTGAGGTAAATTCTTTACCCTCTCTTTTATGCTAATTTTATTAGGTAGCATTTAGATAGGGGGAGATAAAATTTACATTTTTTTTGTCCATCATTAAGGGGGAAAAAGATTTTCTTTAGGTAGGGTGAGATCTTAAAATCATAGCTATATTTCCATTATAAAGGGGGAGTTAATGGATGAAATGAATAGATATCTTGTTATGTCAAAATGAGTAAATTAGAAAAGCATGTTTTAAGGGGGAGTATAGGATAAAATAATTAAGATTGATTAAGCCTTTTTAACCTGACAATTCTAACCAACCCTGCGACTTCTGAACTGGAACGATCTATGACTGGACCTTGCAGGACACGAATTGAGCTTACTCTTCACGGTCGCAAGGCATTGGCTTGGGTAGCTCCTAAGAGGCTCGACTCTTTTGATCAAGGTTAGCAATGTTCTCGATTCGTCAAGAATGGGTGCGCCTTTCGCAGAGACTATCAGGTTGGGATCCGAGGGGAGGATACGTCTCAATCTCCTCTAGTAGAGAGGGATCATTTTCAAGAATATGACTTCTGAGGCGAGTGAGAGTATAAGCCATGTGATGCATAATCTAAATAATCATGTGGATAAGTCCTCGTAAATAGAGAAAAAGGCTTATAGCTAGCCTGTAGTATTAATGAAACTCGAGTTAATTATGGAAGGAGGGAAAAGATTGTGGTTAGCCTATTACACCATCGAGGCTTAAGTATTAAGGGAAATGACTTGTAATTGGCCTATAGGGTAGAAGTTCGCACACCACCCTTTTTTGTTTTGATTGCTGATTGCGTAGCAATCATAGGACTTAATCAACTCGAATTAAATTAGATCCTAGCTTAACTTATGAATAATACATGTATAAGCTGCATATTTTGCATTACAACTGTTTTACTTAGCTGTTTATAGAATAATGTTGTTCTACCTTACTAATTAGTGAATAATTGTATTTTCAGATAATAAGGAGCTCAGGAGATGTCATGAGACTGAATAAAAGCTAGATAGAAGCTAGAGCCATGGCAGAGATGGAGTAGGAGTATGGAATAAAGCTTGGAATATAGAAGAAATGAAGATAGAGAGTAAGAGGGAGATAGACTAGGTTACTTGTAGGAATAAATGCAAAAAATAAGGTAAAGAAGAACAAAGGATAACCTTATCCCTATTAAAAATTCCCTAGGATAGCCTTATCCCTGCTCCTATCCCTAAGCTTGATGAGCCCATATTTGTAGGCTAATTACTTACTTAAGTGCCTAGACATTAGATTAATAATAACGTATACATAGCATGTATTAAGATATAAATAATTTAGTTTATATATATTTGCTTGTATGCATTACATTCATCTATAAATTAATTCACATGCATTAGAATTTAAGTAGGTTAGTTATTAATTAGTTTGCATGCATACATTACATGCATTATTTAGATATTCTATAAGGTTTTATATATAAATAAACCAATCTTTCTATTATTCATTTTATTTTCTTTTCTCTACAGGGAATACGTGGCCTTCTTCTTGCCAGTTGCGCGGCATTGAAGATCACAATCAAGGAGGAGCAAGAGAAGTGGATCTGGTCTCCTTGACTGCGATAAGAAGATGGAGGCAGCCGTGCTCGGGGAGTGATTGCACAGCAATCATGGGTCCTAATCAACCTAAATAATGTTTGAACCTAGCATAATTTGTGGATATTGCACTCACATCTTGCATCTCATGCATTGCATCAGTCTATTTAGAATAAGATGAGATATCATGCTATTTAATGGTTTTTATTACTATTTGTAGTCAATAAAGTGATCCAGGATGAAGGAGATAGTGGAATAAAGTAATAAAGGAAGAAGAAGATTGATCCAGATAAGAGGAGTGAGGAGGATAGCCTTATCCCTACCCTTAGAAACCCTAGGACAGTGTTCCCAAACCCAAAACAACCTCCATTAGGGCACCTTAGACTCAAAACCCAAACATGGATAGCACTATCCATGTTCTTATGCACCCTATCCCTCTCCCAAACACTTAAGAACCAAAACCCACCTTAGAAAACCTAAAACCCACTCTCCAGCACCTTTTAGAACGTCCAGACATATGGTTGGACGTCTGATTTCTGTAGAATAACAAACCAAGAAGGTAGAACTCATACTGACACAGAATTGAACGTCTAATTTAATGTCCAAACATCCAATTTTGTAGTATAAGATGTCTAACCACTATCTTGGACGTCTGATACTGCTGTCTGGTTCCTGATTTTGGTGCTAGAAGCCTGATCTTACCTATTTTGACCTAGGAACCCCACCGGACACCCTAAGAAACCTAATTATAGACCTCCTAAGCCTAGTCCACTATCCATAGCCCTACTTATCCTATCTCTAACCCAATTGAACCATCCCATACCTAATTGGGTGCATCTACAGCTGATTGGGTGCACTTGAACCCAATTAAATCCACCCAAGATCTAATTGACTCATACCTATTAGGGTTACCCTAGCCTAATCACATGCACACATCCAATTAGACTTGTCCTAGACCTAATTAGGTTCACTCCTATCCGATTAATCTTTCCTAAGCCTAATTAGGTCCACACCCACTTAATGTAGGTTAACCCAACCTAGATTCACCAAGCCCAATACCCTACACGAAAATTACACCTACACATACATACACTTTCCTAAATCCCACTAGCCCATTCTATCCCTCATTAGTTGGTCACCAACCTAGATCCTACATTGGTGGCACTTGTTATTTTGGGAGCCACCAAAAGTGGTGAACCATTTGAAATGGAGAGACCTTCCCATAAAATCCAAGGAGAGAAGAGAGCCACGAGATCCATTCACTCTCCCATCCATTCTCCTCCCACTTGCAATATCCTTCCACCCTCCAAAACCCTAGGGCCGTCCTCCTCCAAGGCCCCCTCCATGGATGGCTAAAGAAGAAACTCCTCCAAGGCATCTTCATGTGGGCGACAAGAAGAAGGAGAGCACTAGGGTGCAACACCCTCTTCTCCTCTCTTCACTTGGGCGTGTCCTTTCTTCTCCATAGAGAGGACACACCCTCTTTTTCTTCTTCTTTTTGGATGGCCATGAAGGCTCACCCATAGCCTCTTGTGGCCAACCATCTCTTGTTGGTAGGCGTGTAGACAGGTTTGTATACCCATGGTCTAGCCTACACCCTCACACAAGGCCGATGGCCCTAGTGGCACCTTCCCGATGTGAGGGATATCTTCTATTTAAATGCTTTCTAGTATAGATACTGTGTGATATTATTTTAAGTATTCTATGCATGAATAATATTGTGTCATCATCGCTTCTGTGATTGTCTTCAAGTCTGTTTCCCTATCGCTTTTCAAAATAAAAATCAAAAACACAAAAAGACAAAAAAAAAAAATTAGGTTAGATTAGATTTAGGTTAGATTAAGCCGATCCAAATCTTGACTTATTTTCACTCCTCCCAGAGACGAACGACCGAGACTCAAGTTTTCCAAGGAATAAAATCCATCGAGTTTCGATATTATAAACGTTTTTGTCAAGGGGATTTTGCGATTATACTATGACGTTGTTTTCCAAAAATTTACGATTTCCACGCTTGTCAGGGAGGCCACCACCCATTCCATCACTTTGCTTCGCTCCCACTGTGGGTCTCCTGATCGAGTGTCGCCACACCATGGGCCAGCGGGTTGATAGACTGCCGTGCCAAATCCGGCAAGCTTGACCATCACCGTGCCTGTATGTCTCTGATGGCCACGCAACTATCTCCTGCTTCACATTTCACTCCATCTTCTTCCTCTTTTCTTCTTCACCTGTTTTCCCTCCACCAAAAATAACCCAAACCACCAGCACCACCTTGCCGCACCACCTTCACCAACCTCGCATCACTCAAGTGGCCAAGGGCCACTAAAACCACCAATCGCCACTCACCTTGAGCATGCCATCGCATGCTGCCTGCCACCCGTGCATGCTCCTACCCTCCTCCCCTCGTGCACCGCTGCCCGCAACCCATCGTGCAACATCGCACTCACCACCTACCCAACCACCCCCCATGCAGAACTGCGCACTCCTCCAATAGCTTGCACCCGTGCCTCTCCGTGCGTGCACAACAGCAGCCATCTCCTTGCGCACACGTGTGCCCCTGCTCTCTCTCGCCTACAACAGCAGCAACAAGGAGAGCTTCATTGCCAGCCATCCAAATGGCCGGTCGCCCACCTTCGACCACGTCGCGACTTACCGCCACTGCCGCCGAATGTGGCCCAAAGTAGCCCACCTCCAGTGAGCTCCTCACGGCCGGATTCTCCCTCTTCCATGCGCATGGTCACGGGGAAGAGAATCCCCAGTTTCCTTAGTAATTAAAATTTACCATTCCAGGCCATTGTCAAACTTATTTTTCTCATTTATTGAATATTATATTGTTGGCTATTTTGTGAAGATAACCTCTCTCCTTTCCTTAATTGCTTTATTAGCATATGTGAGCTCTATGTGCCTCATTTGAGAGGGGTTTTGGCATCGACTTTCTGTGATTTCACTTATGAACATTGGTTTCTCGATTTTTGCAATTTTAACAGGCACATTTCTCCTGTGGACACAACCTGCTCTTTTGAGTGGTTAATTTTAAATGTTTTGATTAGCGATTTTCCACCACTTTGATACTACTTCGACGCGTCATTTTATGTGTGAAACAACGAAAGTGAAAACCATCTTTTCAAATGGCATCATTGTTGGGGAGGCAACGGGCCTGTTAAACTCGCATTTATTTTTTTATTTGTTCACATTTTATTTAAGGCACATTTCAATTCGATTATCTGCTTGGTATGAGGTACGTGTATTTGGAGACATCTTGTCATACCAGCCTCAATGATCAGGCGATCCTTGACGTTTTCGGTGGAGTTGAACACTAGAAGAACGAGCATCACGCCCACCTCAGCAATGCTTTGGTGGACCTTATTTCCACCGCTGGAGGAGATATCCAGAGGACCACATCCTCATCTCATCCATTTAGCTGTAGATAGTTTTTATTTTTCTTTTTTCTCTTTATTTCAGTACATTCATTTAGAAAGCCCTTGTTCTGGGGTCACAATTTTTGAGGGGTTTGTTCCTCGAGCTTGTTTTAGGGCCATTATGGAGGGCATTTTTACAGGAGTCTATTCTCATTTATTTAGACTTAGGTTTTTATTTTCTTTCATGGATTGATTTTTCATTATTTTTGTATAAGTAGATATATAAAAAAAAACATGAGCTTCCTACTAGAACTTGCCTGCCTCTAGGTCAAATCATTTAGGATTGAATGAGTAGCATCTAGATCTAATTTCCTATCTTTCATATTGCATGAAGAATGCTAGAATCAAGTATGCACTTCTAACTTTGTAGTTCTACCTGTCATGCAAATGCATTTGGATTAATTTCTAGATGACATAATCTATCTTGAAGCGATCTAATAAAGTGGTCACATTAAATTTTTTGAAAAAGGACTTTAACTAAAGGAGGAACATTTAAAAACCAAGGACCTGAATTTCAAACTTGGCGTGCAATTCAAAATTCAAAATCTTTTGTGGTGTATGCGCACTTGTATCTCTTGCACCACGGCTTGCATTTAGACATTCCTTAGGTTTACAACCACTAGGATTAGAGCCTCCTATTACTGGGGCTTAAAGTGACCCAAACTTTAGTTCATAGGTGAAGTTGCCTCCAAACCTTACAGATTGAGGGTAGTTAATAAGCACCGTAAAAGCAACTCTTCAAAGGAAGGGCTTGACCCTACTTGCATCCCTCTTTGCCTTGTTTAGTGGTGATTAAGCTTTTTGGGCTTTAGAGAGGATCACCTAAGTGCCAGTTAGGTCTTCTTAGGAGTATCGTAGGTCGACAAGTAAGCACGTAATTGTGAAGATAACTTGATTTGTTACCTACAACTGGATTTAAATCTCAAAAGCCATAACTGATTAAAGACCTAAAAAGCCCTTTGATTTGTGTTTATTTGTTTGGGGAAGAATTGGATTTGTGGTGTGAGCTAGAATGGACTGCCTTGACTTCCATCCTTTCACATCTTGCCCACACCCTTACCCCCATCCTACAATCATTGATCCCATACGCTAAGATGGTCCATCCTTTGATGGACATAATGATAGTCATTGGGATCCCTTTTACTCCTACTATAGGAGTATTGGCCTGGTTAAGCCCCAAATCAGTAAGAAGAACCTAGGAGCGGGATTTGCCTTGCCCAATATCCCACATACCGAAGACATATCCGACCAACCCTCCCTGAATGATTTTAATGGTTGGATAGAAACTCTTAGTTACTATAAACCTGAGCCTGACTTCACTCCTGATAGTAATGATGACCTCTCCTTGAAGATGGAAATACAGAAAATGCAAGACGAGATGATTGAATTATTAGGAGAATCTTCAAGAGTAGGCCAACACGAAAAAGAAGACATTGGCCACTCAACCTACCCCATTGAGGATGACATGCACCCCTCTACGCTAGATGCATCTCTTGTGGGAGAGCCACACCCTAAGTTGGGGAATTTTGGGGATTATGTAAGGGAAAATAGCTACTTCTATGGGCTTGATTTTTAACCTTCCCTACTGGATGACACTTCCATGAGAGGTCCACGCCTTAAGTGGGAGGACGATAATATGGATCAAAGTAGCTACCATTTGGACTCAGAAAGGTGGAAACCCGAGGAAGATGATGATCATGTTGAGTATCCACATAAATTATATTGGAGTCAAAAGAAGGGAATGATGGTACCATTGGAAGACCTCGACCCAGATGACAGTATTTTCGTGACATTTGATGAAGTGGGTCAAAGTCAAGTTGTTAATCCCACCCTCCCTTTTAATCACTAGATGGAACTCAAGGCCACCCTTAGGGAACCCAACCCTGAAGAAATTCACCTATCTAAGGAGTCTAATGTTACCAGTGTGAACCATTTACCCCAGATAGAGTGCCCTAGGGGACCTGTTGAGATTTTAGATGATTCTAAACCTCGAGTACATGATGAATTATATGATGACGAGAAGGATGAATTATATGAGGAACCTACATTCAAGATTTGGAGTGACACTAAGGATGATTATGTCTTATTTGAAGAATTATCCCTCGAGGATGTCACAAATTTGATCAACTTAGGTTTCCTCTGTGCTCCTATTGATGATATCCCTCCTCATGATGAAATAATGGAAAATGTGGAAGTAACTCCTGAGATTTATGTGGATTCACATATAGACTCTGGGGAGGATTTGAGAAAAGAACAAGAACCCAAGGATGAGATTGATAGGGAAATCCCTAAATCTGTTGCTTCCAACCTGCCTTCATTTAATTCAGAGTCACCCTCTAATTTGCCTATGTCTGAAGGTGAAATTTTGACTCCATACCTTGAAATGATCACCGATGAAGTGCAGGTAGATACTTGTGATAGTACAAGGAATTCTAGGGATGCAAATGAGGAATTAGGAAGGATGTCATGAATGGACACTAAACCCATTAGATTTAATCTAGATCTTATGGTCGTCCCACAGCCTCGAAACTTGGACACCCTAGACAATCCCTAGATTAGAGATCTGCTCACTTCTATTCTAACCAGGGGGCTTAGCGAACCAATATCTCTTGTAATGGGGTACTGGGTATGTATTGATGCTTTCTATGGTCAATCCATCACCTTAGGGGTTTATCTCTATACCATTCCTTCCCCTTCTCTTTTGAAGGGTCCTTGTCATCCTCCTACCCATTTAGATGTTGCTATTCTAGTATATCCATTAGAACCTCCTTCAGTGACCTGGGAAAATTTCATTCCCATCCTCGTTAGTCGTGCTTTTGCCATTGGTATCCATCATCAACTTGCCAACATTCTAGGTTACTTATTTTCTAGGCCAGCGTTACTTTACTCATTTTTAGGGCCTATTTCTTTAGTTTTGGAACCTAACTTGCAGGTTCTTTGACTACTCAGCTGCCAACAAAATAACGGCAGCCCAACTTTGACCTAGGTAATACCCTTCTATGCAATGAGGACATTGCAGATTTTAGGCATGAGGGGTTGTACTTAGGGATATGCATAGCATTTATACATAGTGCATTCATGCATTTAATTAAAATATTCTGCATTGCATACATTTGCATTGATTTAAAAAAAAAAAATTGCATTTAGGCCTATAATTGCATTGAGCTTAGCTGGCTGGGCATTGCATTCTTAGGCATAAGACCAGAACTTTAGGTTAGACTAAGTTGATTCTAGGTGTCTGACTTTAGAAGCTAAATTAGGCTACTAGCTTTAGACCCTTAAGGTCCTTTGTAGATTTAAAAACATAACTAGGAGTGAAGTTGCGAACCATTCCTCAAGAGGTTGAGGAAGGAAAGCTAGGGATTGAGTTAAAGGTTGAGTAGTACCTAGTATCTTTTTCTACCTTTTGGTTTACAAGTCCTTGTAACCTAAGCATCCACATTTCACACACACTTGGTCTTGTGTAAATAGTGATAACCTTAATTCCTTTCATGAAGAGAATTTGGTTCTCTTAGTTCTGATTTAGGAGAAGCTTGAAATCACAACTTGATTGGACAAGTTCCTGCCGCATGAAAGGTGGAGTATATATTCACCTTGTTGACACGATGATAACAAGTCACCTCCTCGACGCTTGTCTCTTAGGATATCCATCCTACTGGGGGCATATAAGCGGTTCAGGTACCATGGGTGGCCCTATCTCGAAATGCTGATTGCCACAAGCCTGAATTCACTTAAGAAATCTATGAGCAATACTATCTCGAAGTGTTGATTGCCAGGAGTTCTTGGGGTCACTATGGGTGGTGCTATCTTGAAGTATCAAAAGCCAAGCACCCTTCGAGGTTTGATGATGAGGACAATGAATCTGACATGGACTGTGTTGATAGCTGATCCAAGGTTAGACTTAGAGGAATAAAATATATATATATACATATATATATATATAAATCCTTCTTACTCTCTTTCTAGGTTGGCAATCATACCAACCTCAAATAACTCAGACCAATGCACATGCACGGATGCTTTAATCTTTAGGACTAATAAACTCTAGGGTAGAGCTAGAAATCAAGGAAACCTGTGTCTACAACTTGTCCTTAGCCGACCTAGTCTGTAACTTAGCAACTACTTAGGAATCTTAGGTCTAAAATCTGTAAATTAACAAGTTTCTAAAGGAAGACCAATTGGGTTTGTTAGTCCACTTGGAGAGCTGGCTTATTGCTTGAATTTGCTAGGGACTAGCAAAAACTAGGCATGGGGGAAAATCCACCCTCCTATTAGGCTAAATTAGCCTAGAATCCAAAACATGGATAGTCCTATCCATGCTCTTATCCACACCATCCCTACTCTTATCCACCACCTAGGACAACTCTATCCCTAACCCTGAATGTCCCCACTATAGCCAAAACCTGGATAGTGTTATCCAGATTCCCATTATCCACAATCCATAACCCTAGTCCTCCTATCCCCAACCCATTCCACACCTTAGAATCCTATCTAAGTCCATAGTAACCTCAATTGACTCAATTTGAGTCAATTAGGTCAACCATGTTCTAATTGGGTCCAGTTAGACCTGATTAGGTTAACCCAAGTCCAATTAGGCTCATAGTAGTCTAATTAGACTCTACCCAAACCCAATCAATTAGCCTACACCTAATTGGATGCATCCCTACTTGACTAGGTGCACCTAGGATCCAATTGATCCATCTCTACCCACACGTCTAATTAGGCTTAGTAGAAGCTAATTAGACTCAACCTAGACCTACTTAGGTTCACACATACACCTACTAGGATCGTCCTAGCCCAATTAGACATGCACATACCTAATTAAACTAGGACCTACCCTATTAGATTCAAACCATTAGATCCTAGGCTAATCCAACCCAATAAAACCTAAACCTACACAACTTAGACCTACAAAAAGCCTTGCAAATACCCCCTCAACTTCAACCTAAACCTAGTTCATGCCACCTCAACCCCCTCCCCTCCAAAGGTGGCGTCACCTAAACCCTAACCCTAGCCACCTATGGTCAGCCCCCACACCCCCCATCTTCCTATAAAAACACCACCTAAGCCACTAAAAAAACCCATCTTCTTCATCCTCCAAAATTCGACCATAGTCCTCCACCTCAAGCTCCTCCCTACCACCACCTTGGTGATCGCCCTCCTCCCTCCCTCCACCTCCAAACCACACAGCCACCAAGGACCACCCTTGGTGCCCTTAGTTTCTCTAGTATTGTTCTTCTTATGCTTTCATTTCCGCATTTACTTCTTGCAAATTAGCTAGTTAATCTATTTCTTATTGCACGCCTAGACTCTCCTTTGGTTGTAGGCGTGCTCCTCTCTTGTGTGGTGTGTAGATGGACCTCCATACCCACAGTCTAGCCACCACCATCCTCCAGTGCCGATGGCTCTACGAGTAATCCCGGCAAGATGGATTTTTATTAGCATAGTACTAGTCGTAGAAGATCTTATTTTGTATGTACAAGCATTCCTCTACTATCGTTTTGAGAGATATTCTTGTAAACATGGATGGTTCAATGAAATGCAAGTTGGTATCTTTATTTTGGATCATTCTGAGTTAGTTATCTTATTCTGAAAACACCAAAAAAATCAAAAAATTGAAAAACGTAAAAAATATGGCAGCACCAAGTCACATAAATGAACTAGTGATAAACACAAATTCCATTGGGAGTGTTCCTATAGTTGAGATGATGCGCACTGACACACACACATTCACATTTATCTCATTTCTTACGCACACTCATGTTATTCACATACACAATATATCTAGCAAAATGTATTTGTGCATTCTTGAAACTGGGTTGCAATTTCACGCTTAGATTCGCAAGCAAGAGAAAAAAAACATAAAAGAAAATCAGAATCGTTTTCATCATTATCGCCTCCCACAGTTCGACCAGAACTCCCCATGAGGTTCATTATATTTTTGTTTAGGTTCAATTTCGCGACTATACTACAACTAAAACATATTAACATTGCGATTTTCGAACTAACAAATGGTGCCATTACTGGGGAGGCAAGGCAAATCTAATTCTTGATTTTTTTTCAAATATATTTGTGTTTGCTTAGTTTGTAGTGTGCAGGAATTGAAGTATGGATCCGTGCACGCATCAAGCGCGGGTGGAGGCGAAAACAAGTGCACACATTCCATTAGGTGTATCTTAGATCTTAGGTTTATTTCGAATCTTAGGTTAGTTGCATTTGTAAAATAAAAAAAAAACTTGAAAATTTTTTTTAAAAAAAAAATTTAGTATAAAGGTCCTTTCATTTCAAAATCCCTTTTGAAAGCCTCTTTATTATATTTGGAAATTTGGTCAGCACTTTTCACATGACTGAAAAATTCTTTTAGCAAATATTTAATGATCCAAAAATTTGAAATTTGGCCTGTACGTATCTTTTCAAAGCATCTTTCCAACGTCACCTTTTATTTGAAAAAATTTGCACAGCATGAATTTTAAAAATTCGTACAATGGACAGGGGTCAAATCGGATTGAAACCTGATTTTGTTTATCTTACAAAATCTTACTTATTGAACTAAAATTTGTGGGGTTTGAATGCTAGTTAAATAATCTCTATTCAGAAATTTTTCAAGAATTTTTGGATTGGTATTTTTACCGTTTCAAGTTGAAATACTCGGTAGGGGTTTGTCTGCCCTATCTAACCCCCAGTTAGTATAAAATCAATATCAAATCACTCGAAATAGTAAAAAGGCCATAAAAATACTCTATGGAAAGCTAATCAGTAAATGAATCTACCCTCCAAATTTCATATTGTTTGGATTCCAAATCTGTCGTAGAGAGTAATTTGAATTCCATGTGTTGTCTGATTTCTGCTTTTTAGAAGTTGCATAAACCCTAGGTTGGCAACTTTACGGTTTTCAGTTATTCTAAAGACCCACTTGACTTGATTGGAACCTAATTGGGTCCACTGCCTAGAGGTAAGGTTTGATTATTTGGTTGACCACCTCACCTACCTTGATTAAACATTGATCTATTCATAAACTTAGGCAATACATTAGGTCAACTGTAGGAGTAGGGTTAATTGAATCAAAAGGAAAAGAAATATATACCTTAACCTAAATTTGTTATTTAACTATTGAATAGTCTCAATTTCTTTAGCCAAACTTAGTGTCCAAGCCTGCGAGGTAGTACCAAACGGCTACAGCAAATGGGTATCAAGGAGCCTCATGCTGAACCTTCCCTTTAGTCCCCTTGTCCTCAAGCTAGCTAGGTTAACCTAGGAAACATAGATTGTATTCTTTCGATTTTATAACAAATAAACTCCTAAATTTCAACTTGAAAACCTGATCACTAAATTAAAGGACAATATCTGATTACAAGGCCTTTTCCTTGTGTACTTGTTTGCATCAACCCTTGTAGTTGGTGTATGCGAGGGAGAAGGCTGTTAAGACCTGAATTGATTGGCCCTTGGGATTCTAACCCAAGGCAACCTAGGCAACTCTTTTCGTCGCCTCATTCTTCCTCTTCCTACCCATCCACTTCGTTAGCCGAAATGCCTAACCCTAGACCTCTTCCTGATCCTGAGAACCAAAATCCCATGGCCCGACTAGAGGCCCATGTCACTCCATCTGAAGAGTGGCACTAGCAAAGCATAGATCGAATCCTAAATACTCTAGATAGAATATAGCATGCACCATGAGGAAAATAGCTACAGGACTTCTATGATCCGATTACACTAATCATGCCACCTTAGGTCCGAATTCCCGCAGGCAGAGATGCATTCGAGTTTTAGCCAAACATAATAAATCTAATTCAGACTTATTTCTATGGTAACTCAAATGAGGATCCCTTCCAGTATATAGAGGATCTAAGTCGAATCGCTGAAACGGTTCAACCCAAAAATGTGGATTTAGGAATTGCTTGTTGGAACCTTGTTCCACATCTTGTTTTGATGTTAACAAAATTATTATGTATTAATGTTTGCAATTGAGTGCTTTTCAGATTTAGGTGAAGATCAAGGCAAACAGGAAGTGATGGAGGCATGATGATGAGAAAGAGAAAATGATGACAAGGAGGAGGCAAGATGACAAGGATGGATCGAGAAGAAGAAGATCATCTTCAATCCTTTGTTTTTTTAGTTTAGGTTTTCATAGATTGTATGCCTCTTAACAAGAGAATTTAACTTAGATCATAAAAATCAATTAGAGATAAATTAGGATTTATATGGCATTCATTTTCAAAGTACGTAATGGATTAAAACGCTTAATACAGGTACTTGTAAGCAAGTACCGGTACTGTTCATCAGTACCGGTATTTGCAAGGCACAGGTTTGAGAATTCGTCTCAAACTGTGAACAACAAGTACCGATACTAACCATGAGTACTGATACATGTTGGCCATAGGTTGAAGGCTTAATTCTGGCCTGAACCTTACAAGTACTAGTACCCATGATGAGTACCGGTACAGGTAGGTTACTGTGCCCAAGGAATTCCAAACCTGGGAGTCACAAGTACTGGTACCCATGATGAGTACTGGTACCAGGACTCATGTACTGGTGGCAGTGAGCTGCTAGTACCGGTATAGGTACTTTAGTACCGGTACCAGCTAGCCGTTGGCTCAATTCTGAATGGCAGAAATATTAATTCTTACTATATGAACGTTGGGAATTAAATCCCAACGTCTAGTAGACGAGTATCCTAGGTCCTAAACTCTATAAATGACCCTAGGACTCTTTGTTTGCATACAAGAGACATAAGAAATAGAGAAGAAAAATTCTAGAGCTATAATTCAAATTTCCACCATATTTTCAAGAGAGAAAGAAGAAGCTTGCCATTCACTTTCTCTACATTCTTGCAAGCTCAACAACGTGTTTTCTCATGCATCTACGAAGCGATTCACATCCATCCTAGGCTCTCAAATTGGTATTCATTTTAATTATTGTTGGGAGGCATAGGAATTCTTATTGTAAGAGTTCTCTTTCTTACACCAGTTCTTATTTGTCTTTTGAGCTTGTTGCTTGTTGGGTTGTAACAAACCCGTTGTTGTACTTGGGTTGAGGTAACCTGTTAATTACCTCGGTTTAGTAAATTGATTCTCTCGGGGTTGAGAGAATCAGGTTAAAAATCCTAAGCTGGGAGGCTTAGGTAGTGGAGTACCCAAGGGAGGGGAACCACTATACATATTGTGCTAATTTCTGTGATTGTATTTTGTGTAAATATTTTTATATTACTAACATTTTGATTAAGTATTGTGCGTGTAGCCACATATATATTACATATCTTTAGATCCTACATTGCTCTCATGAAGCTTTTCCCGTTCTCATTGAGGGATAAAGCTTCTTACTAGTTAAAGACCATTAAGAGGCTAGTTGGTACCTGGGAGGAATTACGCTGAGAATTCCTCCAGAAGTTCTTCCCAATTGGTTATACAAATGCAATGAGGCGGGCGATCACGACTTTTTCCCAAGGACCGAGGGAAAAGTTGCATGATTCTTGGGATTGATTTCATGACCATCTCCAGAAGTGTCCCCACCATGGTGTGCCCCAATGGCACCTTGCTCAGATTTTTTACCATGGTCTAATTGATACACATCAAAATCTAACCGACGCATATAGTGGTGGGAACTTCCTCGCTAAAGATGAAAACAGTGCCTTTGAACTATTTGAGCCTTTAGCAAAGAATTCCATGAATGTAGTCTCAATAATCCAATTCTAGTGACCTAGGCAACAACGAGCTGCTATCCACAAGGCTTATGTAGAGTCATCACGAGCTGACATGGACATCATCACCAAGAAGTTGTATAAGGTGGATCTACTGGACAAGAAGCTCGACGAATTGATTCGCTTTCATTCAGGATATTCAAGTAATCTATTGCATCTTACTCTTCTTCTGCATCCCGAGTCCCTCCTCGAGTACATATGCTCACTCAGGATGTATCCTCTCCTTCTACCCTTTCATGGGATCCTACGTATCAGGAACCCATCAACAATCTAGAGCTGGCACCTTATGATCAAGGTTACGCACATCATGATGATTACGTTGCGTATTCCCTTGATGAATATACGTCTCAAACATCTTCGGCCTATGAAGATGTTAGCGCTATCCAAGGATATGAGCGTAACAACTCGTATTTTGAGACGTATAACCCTAGTTGGCGCCAGCATCCAAACTTCTCCTGTTCTAGGAATTCACAGAGACCCAATCAAGATACACACCACCAAACTAGGCAATACGGGAATGTGGAAACATGTACCCCAGGCAGCAGCCATTCCTGTCCTAGTAGTAGTCAAGGTCTATTTACCAGCCACTATGTAATGTTGCCACTCAACCTCCAAGATGGGTTGACCCTTTGGAGGAGTTGAAAGAATCATTGCGGCAATCGAACCAGGAAAATGTAAAGATCATGAGATCTATGGCTGACAAGATACAAAACATCCAAGGAAAGCAGAACCAGATGCTGCAAGAGAATAGATTACCAAAAGACTTGACCTCCCAGCCCATCCTAAACACGAGATAGGTGCAGAACCAAGGCGCCCCACCCAGGTTTCAAGCACCACCAGGATAGGCACATGCAGTACTTCAGGCACCTCTTGTTCCTCCCGGTTATGTTCTGGCTCAACCAGCTCTGTTGTGAAACCCGACCTATTTTGCCCCTTCCGCTCTCCTCCACCTCAAGGACAGTATGCCGATGCAAAGGCTGTCACTCTGAGGAGTAGAAAGACTACACAGGACCCACCATATAGGCAGGTAGGTCATAATTCACCGCATCCTCCACCTTAGGATGGCTCATCTTCTCATTCTCACCTTGATCAAGGGCCTCCTAAGGTAGATAAAGGCAAAAGACCTATTGCTAACCTTGAGATTCCCATCCCTTTTCCTAGAGCTCTCACATGAGATATAGTGAGGAAAAAGGGATTGAAGAATTTTGAGGACCTAAAAGCAATGTTTAAGGAAGTCCATATTCAGGTCTCCCTCCTAGAAGCTATAGATCACATCCTTGTTGTCACCAAGTTCTTTAAGGACTATTCTACCTCGAGGCGACAGCAGAAGACAGGATGACCGGCGATATTGTCAAAGGAGGCCAGCATAGTTACCTTGGCTGACTTACCACTGAAGAAGAAAGACCTTGGTAGCCCACTTATTTCCTGCATTTTCAGTATTCTCCATTTGATCGGGCCCTTCTAGATCTGAGTTCGTCCATCAACCTGACCCCCACTGCCATATATGATCAATTTCGATTTAAGGAGTTAAAGCCCACCTCGATAACCATTCAGTTGGCTGACCGATCAGTGAAAACACAGAAGGAGGTGATTGAAAATGTAATAGTAAAAGTCTGTGGATTCTCCTTTCCAGCGGACTTTTTTGTATTAGACATGGAGGTTCCTCCTAATCTCCATGATGCACCAATCATTTTGGGTTGCCCATTTTTTGGCAGCAGCCCGAGCAAACATAGATTGTGCATCCAGGTGTATGGAGATTGCCCTAGGTAATGAGAGACTTAGATTGGACATTTTTAGGGCATCTAAATTGATTGTGATTTAATCGAGGAGGGTGAAGATGAGAATCCGACTTATTGTGGAAATGTTGGGCTTCTCTATAGAGACCCAATGTCTCATTCATCTTCACTTTCAGTGTTTTTGGACAATTATCCACACGGGACTAAGACAGATGCACTGCACATTTCATCATTCCCGGGATCTGATTATTTGGGGTGTCTCTCTGACCCTGACACTCCGGATTGTGTATACTCTAATTTCACTGATATATCATCTTCTGACTCGTCCCTACTAGTGCAGGATGACATGATTGCTTCGGACGATTTTGGTTCGCCCAAGAGACACGCTGACAGGATCCTCAATTCATGTCTTCCCTTGATGGCATCTCCAAGCCATAATGTAGGGTGCATGAGTTCAGTTTTCGCCGTCTCCGTGTAGGGGGGTGACTTGGGACACCCAATGAGACACTTGAACACTAACCTTTGGTCATGCTCACCCTCATTCGGACCCCGTGGTCATAATGGTACGGGATCTGAATTCTACGTCCTCACTGATGCAATCATTGCTGACCTTCCTTTAGGTGTGAGATTAGTGGACAGTAATGCACATCGGAATTATCAGATATATGCAACTGATTCTTCTCTTTCCCTGCAGGAACCTTCTCCCACAGATGACTCTATATCTCCTCCACCCATGATTGAACTCAAGCCCTTACATGATTCATTAAAATATGTGTTCTTGGGTGATAGTGAGACATACCCAGTTATTATCAGTTCTTACCTAACCCAAGAACAGGAGCTGCAGCTAATTTATGTGCTTCAAGCACATAGGGCTGCTATTAGGTGGAGTATTTTTTATCTCCATGGTATTCGCCCCTCTTACTGTACTCATCATATATACACACATGAGGGGCCAAAATCTTCTTATCAACCTTAAAGACGGCTAAATCCGAATATGCTGGAGGTTGTTAAGGAGATCGTTAAATGGTTGGATGATGATATTATATGCCCCATATCTAACAACCAGTGGGTAAGTCCCATCCAAATCGTGCCTAAAAAGTTGGGACTCACCATAATAAAAAATGAGAAAGGCGAATCCATCCTAACTAGCACCGCAACTTCGTGGTAGGTCTGCATTGATTATCGTAAGCTAAACACGACTATCAAAAATGATCATTTTCCTTTACCTTGCATTGATTAAATCTTAGAAAGGCTAGTCAGGAGAAGCTTCTTTTATTTTCTGGATGGATACTCTGGGTATAATCAGGTTGCAATTAACCTGGAAGATCAAGAGAAGATAACTTTCACGTGTCCTTTTGGTACATTCGCTTTCAAGAGAATGCCCTTTGGCCTTTACAACGCACCCTCGACTTTTCAGCGTTGTATGATGGCCATATTCTCCGACATGATAGGGGACTTCGTGGAAGTATTTATTGATGTTTTCTCCATTTTTGGAGATTATTTTCAATCTTGTCATGATAACCTCACCAAGATCCTGAAAAGATGCATTGAGATTAACCTAGTACTGTCATGGGAGAAAAGCCAGTTCATGGTGAGGGATGGAATAGTACTAGGCCATAGGATCTCTGTAAATGGACTCGAGGTTGACCGAGCGAAGTTAGATGTTATTTCCCAACTACCGACACCAAGCTCGGTCAAAGAGATTAGATCTTTCTTGTGTCAAGTTGGATTTTATAGAAGATTCATTTGAGATTTCTCCAAACTCACTCGTCCATTGACGAATCTTCTTGTAGTCGACATCCCATTTGATTTTGATTCCTCGTGTCTCGACGCTTTTGAGACTTTACAAAGCATTGTATCTGATTCCCATGTTCTCCAACCACTCAACTGGTCTCTCAATTTTGAGATTATGTGTGATGCCTCCAATTTCGCTACCGGAGTTGTTCGTGGCCAGCATTGGGAGCGCCACCCTTTCATCATTTACTACGTTAGCAGGATGCTGAATGAGACTCAATGTAATTACACAGCCATTGAGAAGGAACTACTAGCCGTAGTATTCAAGTTGGAGAAATTACACTCTTATCTGTTGGGATCAAAAGTCATTATATTTATTGATCATTCCACCCTCTGGCACTTGTTGGCAAAGAAGGATGCCAAGCCCCGCTTGATCAGATGGATCCTTCTATTGTAGGAATTTGATATCCAAAATCTGCGACAAAGCCAGAGCGCATAATGTAGTGGCTGATCACTCATCCAGACTTGACCTAGCCCACATCCTGTATTCCCTGCCTATACCTAATAATTTTCCAAATGAATCACTATTGGCTATAGATTCTTCGGAGTTTTTCTGGTATGCAGATATCACGAATTATCTTATCTCAGGCAAGATACCTATAGGATTATCTAAGGACCAGAAGCTCAAATTCTTATCAGAAGCCAAATTTTATTTCTAGGATGAACCCCTGCTTTTCCGTATTGGATCTGATTAGATAATCAAGAGGTGCATCCCCGACTCTGAGATTTCAAGTGTGTTATCTTTTTGCCACAATGAGTCCTGTGGTGGTCATTTCTCTAGCAGAAAAATCGTTGCAAAGATTTTGCAGTCAAGTTTGTTTTAGCTGACCATTTTTAAAGATACACACGAATTTGCCAAATGTTGTAAGCGATGCTAATTAGTTGATTCTATGACCAAGAGAGACATGATGCCTCTCCAACCCATCTTGGCTGTAGAAGTGTTCGACATTTGGGGCATTGATTTTATGGGCCCATTCCCAAACTTGCATGGCTTTGAGTACATTATTCTCACATTTGATTATGTCTCAAAGTGGGTTGAGGCTATCCTAGCAAGGTGATTCGATCATAAAATCATCATATCTTTCGTTAGGGAATTTATTTTTGCGAGATTTGGTGTCCTCGATGATATGATTAGCGACAAGGGGAGTCATTTCATTCACGCCCATTTTTGGTCACTATTGAAAAAGAATGGGGTACATCACCGTATTGCTACCCCATATCATCTACAGATGAATGGGTAGGCTGAGGTGTCTAATCGTTAGATCAAACTCATTTTGCAAAAGACAGTTAGACCCAACCAAAAGGATTGGTTCGATTGATTGATGAATTATGGACATATCGGACCACATACAAGGCCCCACTCGAAATGTCACCATGCCACATGGTGTATGGAAAGGCTTGTCACCTTCCAGTTGAGTTGGAGCACTATGCCTTTTGGGCAATGCAAAAATGTAATTTTAACCTCAAAGCAGGGGGTTATGAAAGGAAGCTCCAGCTTAGTGAATTAGAAGAGATTTGGCGGGGGGCCTACAAGAATGCGAAGATTTATAAGGATAAAACTAAAGCCTTTAATGACCACCACATCTAGACAAAACATTACATTCCTAACTAGAAAGTCTAGTTATTTGATTCTAAACTCAAATTCTTTGCGGGCAAGGTAAAGCCCAAGTGGACTAGTCCTTTTGTTATGATTCACCCATACACTAATGGGGCAGTTTAAATCCTAGACCCAAAAATTGGGCATGTGTCTATTGTAAATAGCCAGCGCCTCAAGCCAATTTCAGCCTAGGAACCTCCTGCTGATGAAGTCATCAGCCTCCTTGAGGACATGTGATTGAGTTTTCACCCAGCTGTAGGCATTAAACTCAACATTCATTCATATGTAAATATCCTATTATATATAGCATATTTGTCATATTTGATAGGTGTTGAAATAAGTTAAACGAAAAATTCAGGAGCTATTCCAAGTGATTTCTACCCTTTTCTACCTCTTGTCCTTCATTTGTTTATTATGTTTATATTCATGCATGAGGACATGCAAGAATTTAGGCATTGGGGGTAGTATACATACACTGAATATTTTTTGCCAACACGTAAGAGTTTTAGTAAAATTTTCATTATTACATTTGCATTTTGTATATTTTCTCATTGTATTCCTTATGAATAAGTTTTCAAAAAGAAAAAAAATATATATATATAGTTTATCTATGCAAAATAAAAAAAAATCATCAAAAAAAAGGTGTGTTTTCAGTGTTGTTTTTCGAATTTAAGTTAGGAGGAATCGAGAATCTTCAATTCTGAGGATTTACGGACGTTAGGAAATGTGAAATAAAGTCTTTCTGCCTAGACTCTTCAGATCTTAATAGACTTAATTTTTTGAGTATTTACCTAAATTTGGATTTGTTTGCCTGAGTTTTTGAAGGGACCTGAAAGGGCCTAAAGTATTAAGTTAAAAGGGTGATAAGTGAATGACTTATCTTTCCACCCTTTGATTTGGATGGTCTTTGAATCCCAAGTATCTTCAATTGCACTATGCACTGACTCATCTCTTGGAAAACCTTATTGAGTCCTTAGTACTCAATAAAATTTAGTCTTAGGGCTTGCAGATCCAAAGGACCTTGCCAGGTTTCTAGCTCTTAGGATTGTTCTTGTTTGTAGGGGATGCATTTAGAATGGATGAAAGAGAGCCATTCACCTAGAAAAAAGAAATGAGAAAATGGAAAATGAGAAGGAAAAAATATTTAGCCTATCTTATGAACCCCACCAAATAAAATGCACATTGTTACAAATGGGTGCAAATTCCTCTGCCAAATAAAGAAAGCATCTCACTACATATGGATGCTACCTTTTTCCACCACATAAATAAAAACACCTCGCTACAAATGGGTGTTTTATTGAATACTAGGAGTCAATTTAATTTTCCTTGATGATGAGTCAAACTATTTCACACAGAAGATGCTTGTTTTTCACATTCACTTCAAATCTTGGGCGGGTCAACTGAGACAGGGAAAGTTACCCTCACAGCCCAAGTCTGCGAGCTAATAGGGTTCTTGATTTGATTTAGGTGGTCCAAATTTGAATCAATACTTGAGAGCTGTTGAAGCCTTTGCGTTAAGCATTTGTCCAGGATTTCTTTTCATTGGTGAAAAATTGTATTGAGATTTTTTATTCCAACTCACTTAGTTCCTTAACAACTCATTTTACAATAAAAGTATATATATATATACATATAAAAAATAAGAGTTTGTTTTCATTGTGCTTTTGAAAATAAACGAAAAATCCACGTATTTGATTTTCACATCTTTTTCTGCAAGATTTTCGTATATTGGTTTTGCTAGGGATTAACAAAATTTAGTCATGAAGGTATGATTGCTCAACAATCGTAGGAATTAATCAACCTAAATTAAGTTAAATCCTAGCTTAACTTATG
This sequence comes from Thalassia testudinum, assembly GCA_037157565.1. Taxonomy (NCBI): domain Eukaryota; kingdom Viridiplantae; phylum Streptophyta; class Magnoliopsida; order Alismatales; family Hydrocharitaceae; genus Thalassia; species Thalassia testudinum. The sequence goes on along the minus strand of JAZHRO010000035.1, from coordinate 50,590,921 downwards.
AAAAATACATGCATAAGCTGCATATTTTGCATCATAACTATTTTACTTAGCTGTTTATAGAATAATGTTGTTCTACCTTACTAATTAGTGAATAATTGTATTTTCAGATAATAACGAGCTCAAGAGATGTCCTGAGACTGAATGAAATGCTCCCGGTCTGCTATCATTATCGATAGCACTCCTCACCTTTTCAAAAAAAAAAAGAGATGTCCTGAGATTGAATAAAAGCTGGAAGAAGCTAGAGCTGCGACAGAGCTGGAGCGGGAGCTTGGAATAAAGAAATGAAGACAGAGAGTAAGAGGGAGATAGACTAGATTACTTGTAAGTATAAATGCAGAAAATTAATAAAGTAAAGAAGAAAATAGGATAACCCTATCCCTATCCATAATTCCCTAAGATAGCCTTATCCCTACTCCTATCCCTAAGCCACCCTCCTATTAGGCTAAATTAGCCTAGAACCCAAAACATGGATAGTGTTATCCATCTTCTTATCCACACTATCCCTACTCTTATCCTCCACCTAAGATATCTCTATCCCTAATCTTGAATTTCCCCACTCTAGCCAAAACTTGGATAGTGTTATCCAGATTCCCATTATCCACAATCCATATCCCTAGTCCTCTTATCCTCAACCCAATCCACACCTTAGAATACTATCTTGGTCCATAGTAACCTCAATTGACTCAATTTAAGACAATTGGGTCAACCATGTTCTAATTGGGTCCAGTTGGACCTGATTAGGCTAACCCAAGTCCAATTAGGCTCATCGTAGTCTAATTGGACTCTACCCAAATCCAATCAATTAACCTACACCTAATTGGATGCATCCCTATTTGATTAGCTGAACCTGAACTCAATTGGATCCACCCAGGATCCAATTGATCCATCTCTATCCACACATGTCTAATTAGGCTTAGTAGAAGCCAATTAGACTCAACCTAGACCTACTTAGGTTCACACATACACCTACTAGGATCATCCTAGCCCAATTAGACACACACATACCTAATTACACTAGGACCTACCATATTAGATTCAAACCATTAGATCCTAGGCTAATCCAACCCAATAAAACTTAAACCTACACAACTTAGGCCTACAAAAAGCCTTACAAATACCCCCTCAACTTCACCCTAAACCTAGTCCACGCCACCTCAACCCTCTCCCCTCCAAAGGTGATGCCACCTAAACCCTAACCCTAGCCACCTATGGCTACCCACAACACCCCCCCTCCTATATAAATACACCACCTAAGCCACCAAAAAAATCCATCTTCTTCATCCTCCAAAATTCGGCCATAGTCCACCTCAAGCTCCTCCCTACCACCACCTTAGTGATCGCCCTCCTCCCTCCCTCCACCTCCAAACCACATGGCCACCAAGGACCACCCTTGGTGCCCTTAGTTTCTCTAGTATTATTCTTCTTATGCTTTTATTTTCGCATTTAGTTCTTGCAAATTAGCTAGTTAATCTCTTTCTTATTTCACACCTAGACTCTCCTTGAGTTGTAGGCATGCTCCTCTCTTGTGTGGCGTGTAGACGGGCCTCCATACCCACGGTCTAGCCACCACCATCCTCCAATACCAACGGCTCTACAAGCATTCCTAGCAAGATGAATTTCTATTAGCATAGTAGTAGTGGTAGTAGATTTTATTTTCTATGTACAAGCATTCCTCTACTATCGTTTTGTGAGATATTCTTGTAAACATGGATGGTTTAATGAAATGTAAGTTGGTATCTTTATTTTGGATCATTCTGAGTTAGTTATCTTATTTCGAAAACACCAAAAAAATCAAAAACTTGAAAAACATAAAAAAGATGGCAGTGTCGAGTCACATAAATGAACTATCGATAAACATAAATTCCATTGGGAGTGTTCGTATAGTTGAGATGGTGCGCACTGACACACACACATTCACATTTATCTCATTTCTTATGCACACTCATGTTATTTGCGTACACAATATCTTCGGCGAAATGTATTTGCGCATTCTTGAAATCGGGATGCGATTCTAGGCTTAGATTAGTTAGGTTAGATTCGCAAGCAAGAGAAGAAAAGAGTAAAAAGAAATTCGGATTATTTTCATCGTTATCACCTCCTAGAGTTCGATTGAGACTCACCACGAGTTTCATTATATTTTTGTTTAGGTTAGATTTTGCAACTATACTACAACTAAAACTTATTAACATAGCGATTTTCAAACTAACAATTGCTACTTGTATTCTGTCCCTATCGATCCACTTGGTTCATCCCTGCTTTGTAACCCATTTTCAGTTCTGATGTCACAAGGCAAGTAGCACGTCATGTTGGGTTAGGCCCAAGAGGACCTACGAATTCATCAGAGTGTGTGTTATGCCTTCCTTTTGGGGAGGCCTTTGGTGCTTGATGTAAATGTTTAAACTAAGCTCGTTTCGTGTAGCCTTGTTCTTAAATAGCTTTTCGGCATTGTAAAACTTGTATTGTTTCATTTTGGGCTCTTGTATATGTTAATGACAGATTGTAAATGTATGGCAGTATCGTAAAAGTTTATGTTGTGGTCATGTATTAAAAGTAATTTGATTTTATTTCTTGTTGTTTTCCATGTTTTTATCTCTTTTGATTGCGAGGTGTGCCCGCCAATATTTTATTACTTGTCATGACTCTTGTGTGTGGTGGTGGGGTGTACCTACCTATTTAAATTGTGGTATGCATGCCTCGTCGCGGGTTCCAGGTATAGGTTCTTAAGAAAATATTAAATAAAGAGGGGAAACTCTGCCAAATTTTCGGTAGATTTGACCCTACAGTTTAATTAAATATCAACATTCCTATGACGTATCTGGTTGTTAGGTTTGATCTATAACCTGAGCCACCCAGTAGCTGGGACCTTAAGGGTGGTCCGTTCCCAATCTATTGGGAAGATTATCGGGGGCGTGACAAGACCCTTGCCTCAAACTCCACCAAGAGAAGGCCAAGGGGATCAAATCCTCTCAGCCATGTAGTAGGGTGTCAACCAACTGACTCCTTGGTTGGCACCTAACACTTGGGCAATAGGACCTGGGAGCAATTTCATGGTCTAGAGAGAGGCACCCCAAAAACTAGCACAAGCAGGTCAACTAGCTAGGGCTCTAGTAGGTGCCCTACAATAGCGAGCAGGGGGTGAGTGGTAGTTGGTGGAAAGGCTGACCAACTCCTTCCTTCTTGTTGGCTAACTCCTCTCTCTTTTTCTCTCTTATTCTCATGGCAAAAAGGAGAAGAATTTTAGAGAAGAACAAAAATGCCAACCACTTGGCCAATAGCAACCCTTCTCCTTTTATAATCTCTCTTTTTCTTGGAAATTAAGGCATACACAATCAACTAATTTAGTGATTTGATTGGGAATCAAACTAGGGTTTCCTTTTTGGCTTGGGAGATATTTGTAGGATTCCTAGTCAAATCCTAATTTGGTGTGAACACTTGGATCCTCAACAAATGGTTGGGATTAAATCCCACTTGATTTTGTAAGATTGGCCCATAACTTTTATGGGGTGTTTAGATCAAGTATCTGAACATTTGTTTGGTTAGCGAGTTAAGTGGGTTTCCATCGGGTTAAGTATTTAACTTGCCACTTAACCAGCCCCCTATTTGCACCTAGTTAAGTGGACTTTAACCCCGATGTAAAGTTATTCTGCCTTCGTTGTGGAATAACTTTAACCTGCCAAAACATCCAAACGAGTTAACTCAATTATTCCACCATTTATTCCACTCCTTCCATATTCCTTTACTTATTCCACAAACTTATTCCCCTTACCAAATAAGGCCTAATTAATTGCAATTCAACCCTTTCATTTTATATCTAATCAAATTAGATGCAATTAATTACTAAATTAAATGTGATTTAACTCCTTAAATCAATTCAGTCAATCCAATCAAATAGAAACAGGCTAAAATGATTATTGGTTTGATCATGCCAAAAATCAAGCACTTCGGATTAGAGGAATTATGACACTAACCCTCACTTAGGTATTCTATGTAACATTCTAAAATTCAGGTCTCGAGTCATTTCGAAGTGGTTGGTGTCATTTCAGACCCGTGGGCACGCATTGGGTTCAATGCAGGTACAAAAACCTTATAAAACATGTAAAGTGCATATTTTTGGGAAACCCTTAGTCAAACCTCATCAAAATGGTACTATGTATGATATTGCTAGATTCCTCTCGTCACAAGCTTTCCAACAACTCTTGTTTCATGCAAATCCTTTGTGTATAGCTCAAGCTATGTCCAAAATAAGTTAAAAGGGACCTAATTGTAAGAGGAAATAAACCAAGGGGTATTTTCGATATTTTTCCCACCAATTTTAAACCTAAACCAAATTTTAGGTCTATACAAAGGGGTCCTGGGAGTTAGAGCCATCATTGTAACCTTAGGGTCTCCAAATTCCAAGAGCAAAAGAGAGGAAAGTGGTAGGATTCCAAGTAGGATTTCTTAATTAGTAAAGTTAGGGACTCAGTTGCAATTCTGAGAAACTCGGGCTTCCCACTGCAAAATTCGTGACAATAGCGGCAACGTGCACACAACACATGTCAACAGTGGGTGCAAGGTCGCGACACGTGGCAGTTGGAGTCACGTGAGCATTCTCGCACAAAGGGGGAGATTGCAGGTTCTTGGATTGCCAACATGTGGCGTGATCGACGGTGCGAAGAGCGAGTAGCGTGATCCAGCATGCACAGTAAATGCCAATTACGCATTGAGATGTGTCTAACGGTGGCCTGACGACTAGTTTGACTGGATTGATCGATCTGGTCTGGTTCAGGACCCCCTCTCATGTTTTCAAGCAGTTCGAGGCCTTCCCGACCTCAAATTTCAACAAATAAGGGCTTTCCCTCGGTGCATGCGCAGAGTACAAGGCAGGCATGTCGATTGTTCCCAGGCCCTTTTCTCATGGTTCAAAGTCACCATGACCCTCTAGTGTTGTTAGGTGTTACTGAGCAATCGGGTGCAATGGCTACTATTGGTCCATTTACTGCGAGACCAAATCCTACTATAGAAGATGGTCCGTACTGAGCACTTTGGCTCTTTAGTTTTGTTCTTTTCTACTGGTAGACTTTTATTTCCAATCTTTTGCGATTGTACTAGTACTTAAGCATTCGTTACTGTTAGTACTTAGGTTCTAATTACATTTACTTTGATGTTTTGTGTATTATCATATCATGTCATAAAGTTGTTTGCAAATATTAAGTTAAAGATCACAATTATGATGAAAGGAAGCTTCATTGTTATTAAAAGATTTTGAGTGTAGTAAAAAGAGATTAGAAGATTCAATTTGATGACTTTTAGCTTCTCCTACATTTAATTTAATGTTGTATTACTTATTAGATATTTTGTTAAGAGCCAAACACATTCATTTACACGAACAAATTAATTCAAGTGCCTAATTGTAATATTTCTAATGTATTACATGCGCATAAAAATAAATAAATAAACTCTAAAATAATTAAAATAAATCCCATGCGTGTAACATGCTCTAAAATATAGTGTAATACAAAATCAATCTTCTAAAATGATAGTTATAAGTCTTAAGATCAATTACTAAAAAACGTGTAACATGCATTTAAAATATATCTTAAAATAATAATTAGTCTTCTAGAATAGGTGGTTATACTTTCAAGAAGGGTAGTTATCATTTTCAAGCATTGCTTCCCTTCACGAGGGAAGTTTTTTTTTTTTTTGAGAAAGAAAGGAATGCTATCGAATCACCGATAGCAAACCAGGATTCACGAGGGAAGTTACATGTGTAGTTATACCTTTATATAAACAAAAAACTACCAAATAACTACTTTTGATTCTACCGGCTATAGAGTTAATCGATTAATTTTGCTAGACAAAAACTGCAATTTTTTCTACAGATAAATGTGAGTGTATTAATCAATCAACTAATCAACTAAACTGACTCCAAACGATTATACTAGAATTTCAACATGTGCAAATGGCTATTATATTGGCACCTCTTAGATTAACACCCTTTCATGAGATCATTTATATATACGCTACATGGGTTCATTCATTCTTACAACAAACATTCATTATCAAAAGCACGTTTCTACACAACTTTCTCCTACTCTCTACTTGCGAATATAATCTTGAGAAGTTGCTTCAAGCCTCCATGCCATTTTAGTGCCTTCAAAGAAGCATACTACATAACAACTTAGTGCTTCAACAAAAAGGATTCAAGCTTCTACATCTCTTGTGTGCGCCAACTTGGTGATCCATGAAGAGGATCTTCTTTACTTCCACCACGCCTACTTCATCACTACCAGACACTACAAGAAATTAGGGTTTTGGTCACGGTTAAAAACCGTGACCAAATGACTCATAACCGTCACCAATTAGCGACAGCAAAAGTTACGTTGCGGAAGGGTCTTTGGTGATGGTTCCACGCAAAACCGTTACCAAAGGCTTTGGTAACGATTCCACCCAAAACCGTCACCAAAACCGCAGGGTTTTGGTGACAGTTCAACTAAAACTGTCACCAAATCCCTAAGCTTCGGTGACAATTCCACCCAAAACCCACCTAAGCCCACTGTTAGCTACGTTCTATAACTTCTATCATGGGGCTTTGGTGACGGTTTTAGGTGGAACCATCACCAAAGCCCTATGCTTCGGTGTCGGTTCCACACAAAACCATCACCGAAGCGCACTATTAGGTAGGCTCAGCAGCTTTGTTCACGAGCCTTTGGTGACGGTTTTGGTGGAACCGTCACTGAAGCATAGGCTTTGGTGACGGTTCCAACTTGCCACCATCACCAAAGCCCACCGTTAGCTACATTCTACAGCTTTAGTCATGGTTATAAATTGTGACCAAAGACTTTTAGTCACAAATGTAAAACCGTGACCGAAGAGAGAGCTTTGGTCACGATTAATAACCATGACCAGAGGTTGGTGTGGAAGAAAGAAGGTTCCTTTGGTCACGGTTCCTTAACCATCACCAAAGGGTCATCGTGACCAAAGGAATTACCTTTGGTGACAACTAACCAACCATCAAGAAAGATTCTCTTTGGTAAGGCTAGTAATTTTAGCTTTCTTACTAAAAATGGGTTGGTTATTGTGCACCAAGGAGGGTCTTTAACAAAATCAAAAAAGAAGCAAGTATTTCCCAGATGGTAATTTTTTGCAATATAAAAAGTATGCTTTTCAGCAATGTGTTATGGTTAGTTGGAGATGGGGAGAATATAAATATTTGGAGTGATCCATGGTTGAAAGCTGAAGAGTAAAAGTCGATTAGATAGAGTATACTCCAGGAATTAAAGGCGGTAGATTTGATAAATGAACAAAATTAGAACGGGAATGAAGAAGAAATTTTCAGTAGCTTTGGCTGTAAGACTGTAGAAAAAATTTTAAGTACTCCAATAGACATGGGAGAAGACTTACTAATATGGAAACCACATCCTAATGGGAAGTTCTCAATTAAGTCTGCGTATATGACCTTGCTAAATGAAGAGGGAATCAACTCTAGTCTTATAGAGAAACAAATAGCCTATTGTAAAAAGGTTTGGAATATGAAGGATATAGCTCTGAAAACAAAGTTATTCCTCTTAGAGAGCAGCAATTGATGCTTTGCCTTTAAAGGGAACATTATTGAAAAAATTTCAGATTGAAGACTCATTGTGCCCCATTTGCCGAATTGATAAAGAGGATTGGGTACATATGATTAAAAATCACCCCTTTACAAAGGTAATTTGGTTTTATTAGGGTATAATATCATGGCCTGAGCAAGATGGCTGGATGGATGGGATGGAAAAATTGACTAAGCTATTCTAACTAGCAAGGCTCAAAAAAGAACTAATAGTATATTTGTTGCACCCCTTATGGATACATAGATGCAAAGTTGTGAGAGAAGGGGAGACTATTTCATTAATGGCAGTATAATTCTTAGTGTGTAGGGTATTTTATCATGTCCCTAAATCAATGCAAGATGTCATGTAAACAATCAACATAATGCAAATGGAATTTCAAATGAAATGTTTTTTTTCTCAACAGGGCACTTCAAATAAAATTCAAAAATCCAAAAATACATCAGGGAAATATATCCTTTTGTATTTTGAACTAAAAATCAACATCAAATTAAGAATAAAATTTCATACTAACCATTTCAGCATCAAATACATAAAGTTTCTCCCCTGAAGGAATGTGAATTGTCTTTGGTCCTACTTCACCCTTTAGCAGCTTGTTAACAAGGCGAATATTGCAAATGGAAGTTGACTTGGGATCCCATGAGTATAGCTTCGAATCTGGAACTTGTACCTGATTTCACATTGGGTTTCCCTTTGTGATGGCCTCATAGGTGCTTCTGAACATGTCTAGCAGGACACTGGACTGAACTACCTGCAATTAGAGATATCATGCCAAGAATGATCCTTTTAAAAATCCTCATGCCAAGAACGATCCTTTCAAAAATCCTCATGCCAAGAATGAGCTCCATCCAAAAAAATAGAACTTAAGATTTGGGTGAATTACTACTGGAGCTTCCACTTCCAGCTGCATCTGCTACTGCTGCATGTACATCTGCTAGTGCTATTGCTGCATTTGCTACTACTGCAGCTGCATCTGCATTTGTTGCTGCTACTACTACATCTGGAAAGGCGACTCTTTATGGAATAAGGATGGAAAAGAAGAAAATATATATAATACCTATTAAGCTCCAAAATCTATCTATCTACCTAAGAAATAGACCACTGAAAAGGAGGAGCATCTCTGCTGCATCTCTACTACTGCATTGCTGAGTTGAATGCTATGAAGGAGGAGCTGAAGGCTGCAAACGAGCACTTGGTTGATCTGGAAAAGGAGCAGGTCCAGCAGCATCAGCAGGTCTAGCAGCAGCAACAGCAACAGCAAACTTTGCAATGGTCCTGCATCATCATGTAATATGTTTGATTAACCAGGAAAGTTAATTTGCAGCCTGGTGTTTAGCACATCTACTTTTGAAACCTTTATTGGCCAGCCTAGCAAATCTACTTGAAAATATCTTGTTGCAGTCCCTATTATACAAACTGAACCACTCTTGACAATGGTCCCAGGATGAAGACATTGAGCAGGGTCAGGACCTGCCAAAGGCTCTCTCCCCCTTCAGTAATAGTATATCACTCCTTCCTGGGGAGCAAGAGCACCTCCTAGTGGCCCCATCCTACCCCTCCTCTAGACCAAAAACCACCTTTCTCCTCCCTCACCACTTGCATTCTCCCTAAATCCCTCTAAATGTACAATATCCTAAGTTGAGCAAACAATATGCATCTTTTACTCCATGTGGACAAGGAGGAGACATTGTCATATTCTTAAAATATGGGGGATCGTGGATGTAAGTTGAGTTGGGATCCCATGAGTATAGCTTCGACTCTGGAACTTGTAGTGTGACTCAAGAAAGGGAGAAAGAGGTAGGCAAGGCTTGCTTAAGGCGATGATGCGATCCCCTAGGTAAAGAGCCTCACCTTTGAGGCAATGGGTCTGTTCCTTGCCTCGCGCAATTGCTTGGTTGCCTCGGGCGACAACCTCAATAGCACTAACAGGTCAATCAGACTTCAGGAACCAGAAAATGACAGTGATGAATCCATGCACAAACTACTCAATCATCTCATTAAAATTTAGCTTGCTATTTTCTTAAAGGAGTAAACATATCTAAGGTTGACAACCTATTACAGATAGGCAGGTATTGCACATAGAACTATGTTTCGGAAACACAAATTTTATCAAGAACTAGCAAAGCATTTACCAGTCAGCTGGAAAGCCATGTCCTTTTCCTTGAATTATCTCAGGAGGTAAAAAATCTGCTACCCTGCATACAGTAAAAGTCCTATCCTTGGCCAATTTCTTTGCAAATCTAAAGTCTATAAGCTACATTTTAGGACAAAAACATGATCAGAGGAGAAAAACTATTTCCTATTGCAATACCAAAGTAAGTTTGCTAAATATAATTGAAATACAGACATGTAGATGTCCACATTGGTCAAGCATTAAGATATCAAGAGAAACACCTCTATAAAGAATTGAATTCTGATTTGAAAAAAATGCAGCCATAAGTGTATTGCACCATAACACTGCAACTTCATCAAACCAGTGAACCAAATGTCTAAATCACATGGAAGTCGGAAAATGTCAATAACCTTGTGTAATTCTTCCAATGCAATTACAATTGATGCTGCACAAAACCGTGCAGAAGATTCATCAAGAGGCGAAGTGAGTATTGAAGCAAGTGGGCAAGCCAGACAAGTGCTTAGCAAAATGCCAGCATGAAACTTATCAGAACATGTGTGCAATACTTGTGGCACACAAGAAGATGGGCTCAAACTCTTAAATAGATCTCTCCCTTTCAAAACCTATGCTTCTTTTCCAAACTACTTGACTTTCCTCTTGGAATATCTTTTCAGGGTACGCAACTTTTCTGCTTAGCGATCAGGGAGAAACCACGAACATGTCAATACCATTCACTGGATCATATTCCATATATTTTTTGAAAAAGGAAAGGGTGATCATATTCCATATAGGTGGTAGTCATTTTGGAAGAAAATATAAATTCAATTCTAATCTGTTTCTCAAAGGAGAAGATGGATATCTACCTGATCCTTTGGGTAGCACGATGCCTGTCTCTGAACAGTCGGTTGAATACAAAATCATTTTCCATTCCTTGGCAGAATAATAAGTAGATTAATGTGCCAGCAATTCTAAACACAAGAAGATACATGATTGAAAGCACTGAAAACATACCAAATCAAACAATTCAATGTTGGTGAATCTGTAAGCGTCATCCTTGATGGCCTGCCCCCCAAAAGGAGATGCTAAAGAATCTTTCGACCTAATAAGCAAGTACAGAACACAAACAAGTGAGAGGAACATTTTCATTCTAGACCCTTCTCTCAAAGTACGAACACTACATGGTAGATGCTTCTAATTTCCACTGCATAATTAGTTACATCATGTACATACTTTCTGCCATCCTGCTGTAGCTTGGACAACATGCCGACAGCTAAATCAAACTTCTCCTTTGTAATGACTATACAAGTTACACTACCAAGAGCAACTGCACATATTGAAGGAATCTGTTCACCAAGAAGTGCCCACTCCCCAAAATTGGTCCCTTCTGAAAGCTCCAGCTCACGCTCATTACTGTCTTGGGATTGACCATATTCAATAGCAGAGGATGAAAGACTGCTAAGATGCGGATTTCCTATGAAATTTGCAATGTCAACAAACATGAGAACATCAATGAGCAGAACATTTGAACTCTTATTGTCAAAACCTTAAACAGTCTATGGATCTAAATCCCTCCAAATGTACAATATCGTCAATGCATCTATATTTCTTTTTTTTTAAAAAGAAAAGAGGATCAATGCATCTGTAATTTAACAGGAGTGACATGTTAGGCTACCTTTTTTTATTGACCTAGAATCTTTGACAGAGAAGCAAACTAAGGGGAATGGACAGGGTAGAGAAGTATGGAATGGTGAGACCAAAAAGGTGAAGGCACCATAATGGCAAGAAATCTCCACAATAGCAGAAACATGATGGCGATAACATGATAGGGAATCATGATCCTTTTCTATCTTGAACTAAATATCAACATCGAATTAAGAATAAAATATCATAGAAACCATTGCAGCATCAAATACGTAAAGTTTCTCCCCTGAAGGAATGTGAATTGTCTTTGGTCATACTTCACCCTTTAGCAGCTTGTTAACAAGGAGAATATTGGCAAATGTAAGTTGACTTTATGGAATTGTCTTTGGTCGTACTTCTACGTTGGGTGCTGCTACTGCTGCATCTGGAAAGGCGACCCTTTATGGAATAAGGATGGAAAAGAAGAAAATATATATAATACATATTAAGCTCCAAAATCTATCTATCTACCTAGGGAATAGACCACTAAAAAGGAGGAGCATCTCTGTTGCATCTCTACTACTGCATTGCTGAGTTGAATGCTATGAAGGAGGGTCACCACACAAGGTACTGATTGGAAGAGTCTGGAGATAAAAATGGGCAGAGTCTGAAGATAAAATCCCTACTCTATGCAACAACTTTGACTAGAATACCTACCAATAGCTCTGAAGAAGAACATACTAAGTTCAATAGTAGTAAGAGGAACTGTAACAACTCAGCAATGATCTAGTCAGCACAATAAACATTAGATTGATTCACCATACTCTGAACTTGATAGGATTCCACCAAAATCTTGCATATTTCTTTGAATTGTTATCTTGATTGAAAAGAGGACCCAAAGACGATCAATAATTGAAATACTAAATCAGTAATTTAACCTAGTATCAACCTGCCATATCAAGAGTAGTCATAAAAGATCCTGTGTACACTCTTGTCAACTGCAACTCTATGTTCTAGTTGAAGCTGTGTAGCTGCCTCCCGAACAGCAATCATCAACCCCATTAAGGGTGTTGCACCTAATCTACGATTTTACCAATAAAAAATATATTAAGTTCCCTATATATGCTTAAGAGATTTTAATTATGCTTTGCAGAACCTGGAAAAGAATACATATGTATGATACTTTAGATTAGTTGTTGAAATAGCAAAAAACTCAAAAATTAGGAATAAAAGAAAGGGAATGTAGATGGTATATGGAAGTATACCTTAACAGCAGGAAAAGTAAATCCAAAATTAGTCTGTCACATCAACTTGGAAGCAAGGTTATTGACTGGAGAAGAAAATGGAATGTAGATGGCATATGGAAGTATATAACAAATCCATACAAAGGACAAGGATCAATAAAATAGGTTAGAGATGAAATACTCAGTTCAATAGCAATCTTCAAAACTTTATACATTTAACTAAGTCTTGGGCTTTGTTTTGATCTTTTCACCTTTACTTAAACGAATTTTAAAGCTTTCAAAGAGAGACTTTACTGTGAAAGTGCATCTTCTACTGTGAAAGCTCAAAGTAGAGAAATAAACAGCAAACATATAGATATAAGCAGACATAGATAAACAGCAGAGAAATACTAGTTTGCCCAATAGGCTCACTTAAAGGTGATATCATAAAATAGCAGACTTAGATATAAGCAATTTTAAGGGGTAAACATAATTGGGAAGAGGTACCGATTGGCATGCAATACCTCTTGGTCAACTTATAAGCTATGGTAAAGAGATAATTGAATGCATTATTGAGTTGAATTCTACAATAAACCATACAAGGTACTGATTGGCAGAGGTGCACACTCTTGGCCAAATGTGGGAATCAGTAAATTCCAAGATAAAAAGCCGATATACTAAGCTATGGCCCTATAGTGATTTCAATTGTTTTCGAACAGAAAATTCAAGATGTTACGACCCGGTTCCCAAATCCCTATAGGACACGAGACCGAACCGACTCAACTAATCCCAAGACCCAATCGTCCAACGAGAAAGTAACTAAAAAGCAGTAAATAAACCACATTCACCATGCAAGCAACTAACAGTAACAAAAGTACAGCAGTAAAGAAGTAAGCTACTACAGTACACACCACCACAATAGTAGGAAAGTAAATGGGTACAGGGATATAATGTGCAGAATGAAAGAGTACAGAATATAAAAGTACAAGAAGTTACTCACTACTATAAATGAGTACAAAAGAACTACAACTACTGGGCTCTACTGGGCCCAGCACCCTCTGCAGCCGTATGCTCTGGATGCTCAACACCTGGACCTGAAAAAGGTTATGAGCATAAATGTCAGCGAATGCTGAGTAGAGTGGCAACCAACTACTAAAGAAGTAAAGGTGGACAGGTAGCTGTTGTTTTTCAATTTCTTTCTTTCTTTAACTAATTATTCTTCTTTCACCACTTGATTTAATTATCAGGTCTTTTTCTGATCTCGAATGTTCCTCGTGGGAACGATCTTATTACAATCTTTTTTGAAGAGTAGAAGTAGCACATGGTACTCTCCTGGCCAAGAGAGTCCCCCGTGGTGGTCCTACACCCAGTCAACTACCCCAAGGTCACGGACAGACGTAACGGTGACTACGGCACGAGCGATAAATGCATGGGTAGCTACCCCGCACTAGCACGCGGTCAGTCGTTTCCGTTAGCGGGTGCGCCCAAAGCACAGCACGGAACCAGTATAAGGCATAGCCCTCTCAGTAACAGGGGTCTAACCCCTAAGAACCGAACAGGGGTCTCGCCCCTCCACAGTCCGCACACCCTCGCCTGACTACCCTAATTTTCCCTGTAGGCCTAACAAGTCGGTGTAGGGTGGCTAGCTGAACCACAGGCTCCGTGGGGTGGCTAGCTCTCTCCCTACACTAGTAGCTCTCCCCGGTACAGTGTACACGAGGGCCAAAAAGTCAGTACAAAATGGCCAATCCTAACCCCGGGTCCCAACCCAAGGGTGGCCAGCTCCGCTCTGCACTAAACAGGGGGACAGTCACTCTCCTTGGTACTCCATACTCAAGGGCCAGCTCACTTCCCCACTCACATTCCCAGTTCCATTCCATTTATTTCTAGGAGCTCTACTCCTACTTCCTTGTAGGGTTCATGCTCAAAATTCTCAGGCCAAGCCATACCAGGTTTCATCATTTCTATTTCCATTCTCAGGTTATATACATGCAATTTGTAACTCTACTTCATATTCAATTTATTTACAGATAGCTCGTGTTTCCAACATTCACCTTTCCATTTCCAAATTACATACGTGCAGCTCATATTTCGTCATTTCACAAGTATGACAGAAAGGTTACATTCAACAGTTAACTAACACAAGTACTAGATATTTCGCAGGCAACTGTTATTCATTTACAGGCAATTATTATCATTTTGTCTACTCATTTAAAACTGCAATTCATTCATTCAATACAGACAATCCAGTATTTCTAGTCCTAGGATTCATGCCATATCCTAGGTCTAATCATTCATTCCACATATGCAATTTGGTCGTAATTAAATTAAGGGGAAGTCACTCTACCAGTAAACCCAGGAGTAGTGGGGCCTTGATCGGTAGGTCCACGTGCCTCAGCAAACCCCAAACCCGTAATGGAACGAGGTCCTATAACAAGGATCAATCACAAGAAACTACTCAGAATAGGATAGAAAGTATTCCAACAAGTAGAGGAATACATATGGGAAACATTGGTATCTCAATTGCGGAAATAGAACCTCAAACAGACCCTAAACGGGTCAAAAATAGTAATTCTGAGTCAAATCAGGCATTTGGAACACCTTCCAGACGTCTTAAAAGAGTCCAGAGTCATACCTCAAGTCCTGCGCCACTCCTCAGACATCCAGGAACTCCGTTGGACCATTTGGACCTAGTTCCAGACATCCAACCACCTCTCCGGACGTATTGAAACGCTTCCCGTCGTCTGGTGCCTCGCCCAAACGTTCGAACTGCGTGGGAGGGCATGTCCCGCGCCTTCCCGAAGCAACCTCTATGCAAATCAAGCAAAATCTTCTCAATAAGGCACGAAACAGCGCCTCGGCGGAACGGCCTGCATGGATGTATCCGCAAAGGAGACGTGCTTTCGCGAAGCTTACCTCTCAGTCGTCTGGAACCTCCTCCAAACGTCGGCAATGTCGTCTGGATATCGCTCCAAACGTCTGATTCTGGGCGAATCCTAGAACCAGAACCTGCCTTCGCCTCCTCGCGCCGCGCGTGGCCGCACCGCGCCTGCTCGCCTGCTGCTCCGACTGCAGCAGTGTCGAGGAGGACCTCCCCGACGCACTCCTCCCCCTTGCGCATGCGCCGACCGGCCGTGAGCTCCCCGACGAGCTCCCACACGAGCTCGCAAGCCTTCTCTTCTCTCCTTCTCACGCTGCTCCTCCTCTCCTCTCACGACGCTCCTCCTCTCCGCCACTCTCGCTCGGCTGCACTCGCTAGAGGGTAGAGGAAGGAGTGGCTGGAAGTGGGGGTGGTGTGAGGGAGAGGAGGGGGGTTATATAAGGTGTGGGGTTAGGGTTTGCATCAGGCGAGAGGAGAGAGAAGGGGAAGAAAACGAGGGTCGCGTATTGTTTGCGTGCAGCACGCGCGCAGACGCAAGGACGTACACGAAAATTTCAATTTTCAGACATCTAACCCTCAATCCAAACGTCTTACCAGACATCTGACCTAAAGTACGGATGTCTTAAAAAGGCTTAATGGCACGGGTCTTAACACAACAAGATATAAAATATAGGTTGGATAGATTAACAAGTACTTTGATAGTGTTCAGTGCCCATGACAGGAGAAATTAGGATGAACTGAAAGCTCCAAATCCAAAATTGGACAGAACACAAGTTGGAAGGTGCATTACAATTCTCATGTATGCATACTTTCTAAGGTGGAATATGGTTTGCTTTGCAATGTGCAGATGCAGTTAACAAACTAATAAGAGTTTTATATAATAACACCTCTGCTGAAAAACCCCCATTGAAAGTTGCAAGTTCAAGTCTCATGCCCCATGCTGATACTGCATTGAAAATTATATGTTTCAGGAAAACAAGTTCGATGAACTTTTTAAAATTCTCCCTTAAAAATCTCCAAAGGAGGAATATTTCTTGTTAAGATGATCAGCCTTCAACACACTCTTCTATGCAACTTTTTCCCCAGCAACAGGTGGAAGGAGTAGAACAGTTGGAAGATGGTTGACAGAACTTGTTTTTGCCTTTACCCTTCAAATAAACAGAACTGTGAGTTTAAAATTTGGAATTACATAAATTCAAAGCAAAAGTCCACATATAGGAGGGTGGACTTCTCTAAGAAATATATGCTTAGAAGGACCACATACAGGAGGGTGCATTTTCTAGTGAAGTTACAAAGCAAAGAGAGGTAACAAGCAACTACATGGAATTTTTTCCCTCCATTCAGATCTGTTTTGTGTCATCAATGTCACAGTTTCTGCTTCCCTCCCTCTCTGTTGTGTGTGTTTGCATGTTTGGGGGGCAGGGGAGGAAATGTTAGAGAATTTATCGCAAAGTTTTCTTAGAAATGATCCACCCAACTTTAAAGTCTTTAACCATATGAAAGCATTCCTAGACTTACCCCCTTGAAATTCATAGGAAGATCCCCCACACTAGTTGAAAGACCCATCCAACTTTTTGTCATGAAAAATTAAAACAGCATCCATATTTAACTTCTGTTCAAGATTACTGAGCTATCCTTTTTCAAAGTAATAAAAAGAATAATGTTATGGTTCTTGGTTAACTGTAAAACTAACCTAAGTTTTACAGGTTGCAGTGACACATGAATTATTTTGAGACCAACAGAGAGAACTCTGCTCAAATTAAACCTTGCAGCATAAATCTTGCTCTTCTTGGAGTGATGGACAAGCCTATGTGATCATGTAAATTCAAGAACATGCCAACTTGTTAGAGTTCATGTAGAGACAAGATAGTGTTACATGTAGAGTCATAGACATTAAGATGTGGTTAATATTAATAGATAGGGTTTCTCCACTAAAGCCAACTCGTACGAGTTGGATGCTCTTGCATGGCATGGGGGCCACAACAATCTAAGGTCAAGATTAAACTTTATGTTGCCCATAAATGTCTCCAAATATTTGATCATAAAAACAAGCAATAAAGGAGAAATGAAAACAATGGTGATATAAATAGAATCTATATAGACTTGAATCATAGACCTTCATGGTAAAATGAAAAAAGTTAGTTAGTGCACAAATGATTTGCACTGTGTCAGAGACCCAACATGTATTTGCACTGTGTCAAAGAAGGTATACATTTTAGTGGTATTGGAATGAGACATAATTTTTAAATTTTTTTAACAAAGGATAGGGTATATAATCAACGCAATGCGAGTCTTGACCTTTTCATTCCTGGTGACGTGTCAGACCTCCAGCCAAGGCAACCTGAGTAGGTACCTAAATGCATAAAGAAAAATGTCAAATAACCACATGAGCAGGTTTATAGTTAAGCATTTCTTTATCAAACAGATCGAGCATGAATATTACTTTAGCACTACTTGAGAGTGAACTAATACACAATATGACTAATCAACATACACAACTACTGGAAAACATGATCACAAAGGCAATGGAAAGTACCGAGCCCAGGGAGTTGGCTCCCTCGTCATGCAGATGAGCAAGCCCTCGACCCATCCCAAGAATTATGTTGAATCTTTGTTTCCAGTTAAGGATCCATGTTGTTCACCTATTATGTAACCGCTACAAAAGAAACAACACCACAAATCAGAGTTATTATGCAAAAAAGGGTGAATGAAGGAACAAATAGTAGGTAGATCTGATACCTGAGCTCTTTATATCATTATTATGGTACCTGTCTCATTCATTCACCACAAATGCAAACATACTGATATCATTATCTCCCAAATTCATATACTACAAATGCAAACATACTCATATCATTATTTTCCACATTCATATACCACAAGTGCAAATATATATTGTACCATTCATATATATATTCCATCATTCACCATATACATGATACTCATTCATAAATAAAACACATGTATATATCACATGTTTTGAAATGTAAACATAAAAGTAGACGTGAAAATAAAGAAAAAAATCCAAGCAACTATGTAGTGGCTTCTATACCGCCAGTTCCAGAACCTCCGCAGTCATCATCAGGTGGATGAGGTGGGAAGTGAAAAGAAGCATGATCTGCACCACCTCGTCCCAATGCACTTAAGATTGCCTGAAACTGTGCCTACATCTGTGCCTGCTCGTTCTTGTTGTGCTTCATGTCTCTGTCGTTCTAGTATATCATTTGTCTTCTCCAATTTCGACGTAACATCATTTAGTTTCTCTTGAAATGTCTCCACCTGTGTCTGTAACTGTTGCAACCTCTCTGAACCCCCCCATCCCTTTCTTCCATACCAACTAGTAATAGTCTCACTCGCACCAGCACTACGAACAAAACCACCATGCTTGGGGGGCATAACTGTCCTAAATGCTTGCTCTGCTGTCATAGGCTGTAATGGGCCAGTTTCTAATTGCTCATCCATATCATCACTAGAAGGATGCATCAACTCCATCATGCGACCCTACACATAGTTGAGCTTATGGTAAGTTCTCGTAAATGTTTATCACTAAGTTATTCATGACTTGTTTGAAAGAGCTTACATGTCTCTCTTGATATAATTGATCAATCCAAACACAGGGGCCTTCAGCATTAGACTTGCTATGACTCCTCTCATAGATCGAAACACGATCAAGTTGTACACCATTATGGGTATCTAACTGCATATTTGAGATGTGGTTATGAATTAAGTTATCCTAAATTTAAGCTTCTCTTATTTAAATCTCGTAACTTATAAGTTTTATAATAGATATTATAATCAATAAGCTTTCTATCGTTAATTAAGCTGATCAAAATGTACTTACATAAGTATCCCTCAAGGTATCTATGCTCATTCGTTGCAAGCAGTGGGTTGCAGTCGAAGCTTTCATCCTATTAGCTTTATTTTTCTTAGCTTGCTCCTATAACAGCAAATTATGGAAATTGGTACTTAATCATTTTATTGTTAGAATAGAAGTTATCAATATAAAATATTAATTACCTTCATGTTTTCCTGAACCCAATATTCATAGCACTCCACCCAATGAGCAGCTTGTACTCCTGATGGCACGTCTCTCAGTGCATCCTCATAATTCTTACCAATAAAGAACTATTTATATATACAGAAAAGTCAGCAACAACTAAAAGTAAATTGTGTTATTATGAATTCTAAATCTATACTTATGTCTTACTTGGCTTTTAAGCTCTTCTCTCCAGCTACAAAGTGCCCTCCCTGCTGCTTGGAGAATATATGCAGCCGTCATCGGATTTGTTCCCCAATCATACGTCAACTACATTTTATATTATAATGAATAAATAGAATAAGGATTTTAAGTAAAACAAATAAATGACATGACAACAATATCATATTAATACCCCTAGCTCACGAATGAACTCATCCTTATGTTGCTGAGGGACCTGCCTCCAATCAAAAGAACATGGGGGTATCAACAGTCTCACAAGTGTAGGGATCCTACTATTAAAGGGTGCATAACGTGAACATCTTCCGCTACAATTTACATTAACCGTTATTCGAGTCCCTTCAGTTAATTTTCTCAATTCCAAATTCCTTGTCTTTCCCCTTGGCTTTGATTTTATACCTTCAGTAAATAAATAGTCAAAATAAAATTGTTATAAAGAATTAATATCATAGAAAATTAATGTGAGAATTTATATACCATTAGACCCTGCTTGACTCTGCTCCTGAGATTGGCTCCGAGACTAACTCTGTGGCTAACTATTCTGCTGAGATTGGCCATATAACTGGATCTGAGGAGGGTCTACAAACTAAGATGGTGCCTACTACTGGGATCAACTCTGGGGAGGGTGTAGGGGCAGAGATAGTGCTTGCTACTGGGATCGACTCTGGGGAGGGTGTACGGGTTGAGCTGGTGTCCGCTGCTGGGATTGGCTCTAGGGAGGGTGTAAGGGCTGAGCTGGTGTCTACAACTGGGATTGGCTACAGGGAGGGTGTAGGGGCTAAGCTAGTGTCGGCTGCTGGGACTGGCTCTGTGGAGGGTGTAGAGGCTGAGCTGGTATCTACAGCTGGGATTGGCTCCGGGGAGGGTGTAGGGGTTGAGCTGGTGTCAGCTGCTGGGACTGGCTCTGTGGAGGGTGTAGGGGCTAAGCTGGTGTCCGTAGCTGGGACTAGCTCCAGGGAGGGTGTAAGGGTTGAGCTGGTGTCCGCTGCTAGGACTAGCTCTAGGGAGGGTGTAGGGGCTGAGCTGGTGTCGGCTGCTGGGACTGGCTCTGCGAAGGGTGTAGGGGCAGAGTTGGTGTCCATAGCTAGGACTGGCTCCGGGGAGGGTGTAGGGGCTGAACTGGTGTCCGCTGCTGGGACTGGCTCTGGGGAGGGTGTAGGGGCTGAGCTAGTGTCAGCTGCTGGGACTGGCTCAGGGGAGGGTCTAAGGGCTGAGGATGTGTGTGCCTAGGTGGAAGCTAAGAGTGAGGCTGTGTATTTTATTGAGGTTTATACTGAGGCCTAGATTTTGTAAGAGTATGAGGTGGGATCATAGCATGTCAAGTATGAGATCGAAGTCGAGTATGAGGTAGTGGCATGGGGGAAGGCAACTTGAGTTGATTGTCATGCTGTGAGTGGCGTTGAGGTTCATGTTGAGGCTCAGGCTGGGTGTCAATGCCACCCTCATGTCCTTGGACCTGGTCATCTGGCTCAAATGAAGAGTCGTCACATCTAGAATCAAGACGACGCTTTTTGTATGCCATCAACTTCTTAGGTGCCATCTATAGATGAAAAAGAAATTATTAATTAAAGAAAATACAATAGAAAATTTACTACTGAATGTGGCCAACTTATTTACTCCAACTTGATGCCACTTTGTATTAAATTTCACTTTGATTATTCCAATAGAATAATTTCAATTTGATTTACTTCATGCCACTATGTATAGAAAACACAAACTTGAAAATAGAAAGCTTCCTCTTATATGATTCATTCAAAAAAAAATCATTACTTTGGTTATAAGAAATAAGAGAAGAGCTACAAATTATAAAAGGATGATGTCATACTTTTTATATAATCAACTATAATGAAAGAAGTATGCCAAAGTAAGTAAAAGATCAACCCAATACAATAAGAAAACCTACAGGTGAGAAAATATATGAAAAAAATTTTAATAAAGAAATAATTAAACTCTACAAAATAGCTTAATTAAAAACGTTTACCTCAAATATCAATATCCATTGCACCATGACCTATTCCTCCATCTTGTAGCACATCTTGGTATGCTTCAGAATCAAAGTCAGAATCTTTATCATGGTCTATATCATAATAATTATGCGACATTGTTCTTATTGTTACTATCCAACCATTTCTACTATTATCAAGCACGTAAGAAACTTGTTCAACTTGACAAGCTAATGTAAAAGGTTCAGATGCTTGAAGAATTGTACGATCCTTGTTCAAGCTTATGAAACCAGTATCTTTGTCAACTTTAACACCATATCTGCTATTAAAAATATCGAACCAGTCACACTTAAATAACACGACTCGGCAATCATGACTATAGCTAACTTCCACAATCTCTTTGATTTTCCCATAGTCACCATCACAACCAGTTTGTATGCCATCACATTTCACAATAACGCCTGAATGTTGTGTAGCCTTCACATCATCAACTGATTGCACTCTAAATCTGAACCCATTTATTATATATCCAGAGTGATAATGGGCGTGACTTAAAGGCATGTTCATCATTACATCAAAATCTTCTATCCATTGCGGATCATTATTTTATTTTATTTCTTGCACACGAGTTCTGAACCAGTCAATGAAGTCTTCTTCACATCTACAAATGTACGAAGATTGTTGAAATTCATCGTAAAAATCCAAAATTTGCTTTAATATATATATGAGCTAATCGTCGATCATGTTCAGACATTGGTTTAAATTCCGTTCGTATGATTGGCCTTCCTCGGATATCAAATACAGAAAAACAATCTTCCACATTTTCACCGTTTTGTCTATCATCATTCCTTTGCAATCGATTGAATCGATTATCTGGACCATCCATATACATCGTACAAAAGTTGATGCATTCTTCTACAAGATACCCTTCGACAATTGAACCTTCTGGCTTAGCGTTATTGAAGACATAGTCTTTCAATTTTTTCAAGAAGCTCTCAACTGGATATATCCACCTATACTGAATTGGTCCAGCAATCCTTGCCTCATTCGCTAGGTGAAGTATAAGATATACCATGACATCGAAAAATGCAGGAGGGAAAAGCTACTCCATCTTGCATAGTGTGATCACAATTTGCTTGTCCCAATAGTCTAACAGTTGAGAATCCAATGTCTTTGAACATACAACCTTGAAGAATCAGCTTATCTCCATCACAGAGTCAACCACTGGTTGAGGAAGCACTCCACGGATTGCTAATGGAAACAATATCTGCATGTAAACATGGCAATCATGACTCTTTAACCCACTTACCTTCCTCAATGCTTCATTTACACATGTAGAAAGTTGTGACGAGAATCCATCTGGAACCTTGATATTTTGAAGAAAAGATAATATCTTCAGTCGTTGCTCATCCTTCAAAGTATATAATGTCTGAGGAAAGTCATAACTACCACCATTTTTATGATTTACATGCAACTCAAGACGAATGCCCAACATCTTCAAATCAGTACGGGTCTTCGACATGTTTTTTGGACTATCTGTTAAGTTTAGTAGATCTAAAATATTATCCATAACATTCTTCTCGATATGTATCACGTCAAGATTGTAACGAACCGTGAGATCTTGCCAATAAGGGAGCTCCATGAAGAATATGCTTTTCTTGTTAAATCCATAATTACGTAAGTCTTTAAGATCTTTATGAAATAGATGACCCAATCGGATATTACCAATCTATTGTAACTTATCTATTATCTTCTATCCTGACAACCTGATTGTATCTGTTCTTCGAAAATTTTTTGGATTTTTGGATGAATAACGGCATGGTTTACCATCAAATTTGTCTTTAAACCTGGATTGTCGCCATCTATGTTCAATTGGTAGGAATCTATGATACCCTAAATAACACAATTTTTTGCTTTCAGGTAAACGCAAGTAATGAGTATCATCCATACATACAGGACATGCCAACTTACCTTTAGTACTCCAACCAGATAAATTTCCATAAGCTGGGAAATCATTAATAGTCCACAACAGTGCTGCATGCATCTTAAAAAATTATTCTCTAGCTGCATCATATGTTTCAACCCCGTTATACCATAGCAATTTCAACTCATCGATGAGTGGTTGCATGTAAACATCGATTGCATTTCCTGATGCCTTCTTCCCAGGAATGAGAAGCGTCAGCATCATAAACAAAGATCTCATACACATCCATGGCAGCAAATTATATGTAAATAACACCACTAGCCATATTGAATATAATGGATGCATATTTTTGAAAGGATTGAATCCATCACTTGCAAGACCAAGCCTAACATTACGTGTTTCCTCTACAAATTTAGCATGTTTGTTATCAAATGCAGCCCTCTCGTCAAAATCTATTAGATGACACATAAGTCCATCTCGTGATTTGTTATTATGATGCCATGTCATCTACTTTGTAGTCTTACTGGACATAAAAAGATGTTGTAGCCTAGGAATCAAAGGAAAGTAATGCAGTACCTTCCTTGATTGTTTCTTCCCTAGCGCATTTGAACTGGTATGTTCTTTATATCTTCCTTCTCCACATTACAGGCAACTATTCAAGCATGCATTTTCTTTAGTGTACAGCATATAGTCATTCTTACAAGCATCAATCTTTTCACACTTCAAGCCAAGTACGCGAAACTATTTCTTCGCATCATACCACGACTGAGGAAAATCTTTGGGATTATTTAACAACTCTTCTATGAACTTAAGGACATCAGACAGTAACTTAGATGTTGCCTTATTCATCACTTTAATTTGAAACATTCTCAAAAGAAATGACAACCTTGACATGGAATTAATTCCAGGAGCAATGGGTTCCTCTGCTGCCTTCAGTGCATCATAAAAATTATTACAATCTCCAAACATATTATCATTTTCATGACTATCAGCATTTGCAGCTCTCATCTCTTCTAAATCTCTGCAACATTATCACCTCGAATATCTTCAATGCGATTCTCAACATCATTATCAATAGAAGGATACGTGATTTCTTCTCCATGCGAGGTCTAGACTGTGTAGTGAGGCCACCAACCAGTACAAATTAGATGCTCAAGTAATGTGTTACGATCATACATGAATCCATTCAAACAACTTTTGCATGGACAACAAATTCTCTCGTAGAAGTCTCCTCTTCTATATTGCTTATTATCTTCATGGAATGCCCAGTCTAAGAATGAAATCACTCCACTCTTATATCGAAAATAATCAGAAATCCTCAAACCAATCCAAGACTTATTCATGGAAACCTATAATCAAATAAACCCACAAATAATGAAAGTAAGTTACATAAAGAAACATCAAATATTTAACAACTAAGTTGTGATAAAATTTAAGGTGCTTCTTCAGTATATCCCCAAGACTAACCTCAACTAGATTCCTTTAACACCCAATTTAAGGTCCTTAAGAAACCTAGGTAAGTTTAGTTAGTATACCAGAGAAGAGCATCAAGATGTCACCGAGATTTCTCCAAACACAAAGTACATGTAACAAGTAACACCTAAGTTGTGATTAAATCTTCAAGAACCCTCCTTAGTTCAGAACTTTACCGAACTAAGGACGATCAAAACTTATGACATATTATAAAGACAACACATCACTCATGTATGTGAGATACAAATACATTAACGCATTGTCCGTATGACATTATTATAAGTCTTGAATGACCAGGTATATTAATATAATTTTGCCTACTCTTTCAACTTATACCCTAAGAGTTATATTTCTTATTGTTTGTCATCGAGTGCATCTAAGGTTGTGCAAGTGTGGATATCTACAAATTGTATAAATAAATACTAACAAAGAAAAGAACAGTAATAACATAAGTCAACATCATAAACGTACTACTACGAAGAATGGAATATCTTATGTCAATTTGAAGTAGATTCGGTCCAGATCTACTTGTTAAAAGGATGATTATATGGATTCTTATTTAGAATAATATGGCAACTGGACCAAAATTAAAACATCCAAGATTGCTTAACCCTCTCAAGCGTAACACCTCCCATACCAATTTGCCCATCCAAGTTGAGCCACCAGTTTACCTAACTCAACCTATCCTAGTCAACCTAGATAATGATGCTCCTCTCTTCCACCCTCTCTTCCCAACATTTACGATTCTATCAGGATAATA
The DNA here is from genome assembly GCA_037157565.1 of Thalassia testudinum. Classification (NCBI taxonomy): domain Eukaryota; kingdom Viridiplantae; phylum Streptophyta; class Magnoliopsida; order Alismatales; family Hydrocharitaceae; genus Thalassia; species Thalassia testudinum. The sequence continues at coordinate 50,565,182 of JAZHRO010000035.1, read as the reverse complement.
TAAATGTAGCAATAACATTCATAAACTTTAAAAAGTTCATGATGTACATTAGGGAAAGAAAACGAAGGAAACAAGTTCTTTTGTTTTAATTGACCAAAAAAACCCAACCAAATCAAGAAGTATTTGAATTGTATCAAATGATAGGATACGTTTTTTAAAATAGTGGACACTTGAATCATATTACGTGAACTTCAAAGCAAATTGTATTCAGACCTTATAAGCAAGACCAAATTGTCATTTGCATCTAATACATGATTGCAAGACAGATACCCTTTACCCACAGAATATTACATGCGTGGTCCACCCTAATGCATATCAAAAGATCCAAGTCAATTTGTCTTTTTTCTTCTGCTGCCCGATGCTCTTCCATAGCCTTATTGACGAGGCCAAGGGACGTTGCCTAGATCCAAGCTTCGAATTACATGAAGGGCCACACTTTCCAAGCTTGAAATAATATTCCTTACATACACCTCCTTGCTACCACCCAACTTAACAGCCATTCATAGAGACATCACACCTTGACACCCACCTCTTAGCACACAGTAACCATGCATATGATTATCAACTCACAAGAGATGATCAAAAAGGCCACTGACAATTTTAATTACTTCTTTGCAGAATGTTCCATTTCTCACGGCTAACACTTTTTTCTTTGTAGGCTATAAGCTAGCTTCAATTCCTATCTCTCCATGGATCAATGGCATAACATTTTAAGTAGACCGCATGTTTGACTCTTCCATTAACGACTTTGGAGGTACCATCCAGATTCCTCCCCTCTGGGATCACGTCCAACCAATGGAGATCTCCCCTCCTCCCATCACAATCTCCCTTACCCTTTCGGCCCCCCCGACCCTCCACCACCCGCGCATTGCAGTTGATCTCGAACTTTATTCCTTTATACTTTACACCTCATTAATTACATGATACATCCATCCACCACGTCCACCAATCAACAACCCCCCTTGGAGATATTTCAAAGCACACACACACACCACCAAATAGCAGCAATAAAAGAATCAAACACACAGACCCTTGTAAAGACCTAAGATTGGAAACTCATCATGTGACCTCAAGAAAACTAGAAGAGAAAAAAAAAAAAGAAGGCAACAAGAGATTTCCTTGTGGTCATGAGCAACAAACACCCTCTTCTTCTTTATTTCCACACTAACAAAACACATCATGGGTAGAGGGATTAACCATCTAATAATGGTTTGGTCTGTGGCAAAACTACCATGATATAGATAAGATTATCTAAGAAGCTTCCTAGATGCATGTTGTTTATGACCAAAAAAAGCTTCCTAGTTTGAAAACTTGTTCGCATACCATCAAACACCTGGCGTACGTGTAAACCCTTGAGCCAATCCAAGATCAATATATCTCACTGAGCCACCTCATAGCCAATAAATCCACCAAGTACTTCAACAACAATAATAACAAGAGATCAAGATAAGTGGAGTTGGAGGAGGAGGTATGAAATAAGCAAATAAATAAAATGAAGAATGGTAAATTAACCCTACTTGTACGTAGCAACAGCAGTGGTAATGGAGGTGTTGTTGGGGAAGATGAGGGAGGGAGAGAGGTAGCGGTCTTGAGGGGGAGGAGACGTGCTGCTGGGGAGGGGATGGTCAGGGGAGGGCCTTCGTCGGGAGAGGGAAGGGGGTTGGGGAATGGTCCGGGGAGGTGACGTTGTCAGGGATTAAGTCGGACAGTTGAGGGAGGGGGAAGGTAATAGCAGCGGGAGTTGGTTTTCGGTGGTGATCGATCTTGAGGGGTAGGTGAGGTGCTGTAGGCAACCTTGAGGGGGAGTCAGGACAAGCACTGTCGTCATGAGAGGGAAGGGGGTAGGCGATGGTCAGGAGGCTGACACCGTCGAGGAGGGGGCTGGGGAGTCGTTGGAGGAAGAAGGTCATGGGGGCAGGACAGGCGACGGCAAGGAATTTCGGAGGAGTGTGCAAGGGAGGAATGCGAAAAATTTGAAACCATCGCCAAAGGGAAATGCGAGAGGGGGCGAGTAGGCAAGGGAAGGCTATGGTGACAGTTTCACTTGAAACCGTCACCAAAGGGATATGCAGAGAGGACGCGCTCACGAGGGAAAGCTATGGTGACGGTTTCAAGTGGAACCGTCACCAAAGGAAAGGATATAGTCACGGTTCCACGTGGAACCGTCACCAAAGGTATACTATGGTCACGGTCCCACTTGGAACCATCATCAAAGCAGAAAGCAAATCTCACTCTCCCTCTATGGTCACGATTTTGAGTGGAACTGTCACCATAGGTTACTTTTGTTGACAGTTCCCAAAACCGTCACCAAATATCCGTCACCAAATCTCCCTTCCCTAGTAGTGAGAAAATAATGTTTTCGCGACACCTGTGACACGATGGTTTATCATAAAACCATCGTGTCAAATGCCTACCCAGGACCCCTGGATGATTATATACGACAGTTTTCAAAAAAACTGTCATCTTATACACAATGGTTTATCTTAGAAACATCATGTCGAATGCCTACCCACAACCCTTGGATGTTTGATGAATATTGACGACGATTTTTATAAAAATCATCGTATATATTGATTTTGAATTTTGGCTGGGCGCCATTATTTCTCACCCTACTTGACTTTACAAGATAGTTTTGACAAAAACCGTCGTGTAAAGTATGAGTACCCTACACAGCCCTCGACCCCTTCTGCCCTATTCACCCTTCTCCATCGAGCGTCATCGCCCTAGCTATACGTAGCGCCACGCCTGTCCCCTCTCCTCCTTCGTCAACCTCTCCTCCTCGTAAGGCACTCCTCTTCCTCCTCGAACTCATCGCCGCACCGCCTCCTCCTCATCCCCATCCCTAGCAGCACCGCCTCCTCGCCACCTCCCCATCGCGTGCTCCACTGCCCCTCTCTTCTTCATCCCCATCCCCATCCACTTTCAACATCCTCCTCATCCCCATGCACCGGCCGTTGGCTACCACCCCTCCTCCTCCCTATCCGCAACCCCCCTCCTCCTCCTCCTCCTCCCATCTGCAGCCCCCATCCTCCTCCTACCATAGTCCCACGCTAGGCCCCCCTATCCCCCCATTAGCCATCGCATCCTCCTCCTCCTCCCATTGCCCCCCCTCCAGTCCCCAAAATTTTTTTTATTAATTAAATGTCAAATTTTGTTTATTTTTTTTAATTTGTTATAATTTTTTACTTATAATTTTTTGTAATTTGATTTAGGCATCTCGTGTCGTCAGACACCTTTTCTGCGATTCACACACTTTATTGATGTATGAAATTAAGTTGTCTTAATTCATTTGTGAATGAATGTGGGGTGTGCCCACTTAGGTTTAGAAAGTGAGGTGTGTCCACTTAGGTTTAGAATGTGAATTGTTTTTATGATTGTGGGGTGCATCCACTTAATTTAGTAAATTAAATTTATTTGATTGATTGTGGGGTGTACCCACTTTCTTCTAAATGTTTATTTGATTCTATTATATATGTTTGATTGATTTAGCTAATTGAATTTAATTCTATTATGTACCCACTTTATGTTTGTTTGATTTTATTATTTTAATAAATTTATAGATACATACACTTGTACAAATCTAAATACACTTGAGGCCAAACAATAGGTAGTCTAACCTGTAGGTTGCAAATTTTTAGAGGGGATAATCATGTCAAAATACTTGCCCATCGACACTTATGATTATGTTATGCAGACAATGCAGAGTGTTTGTATACCTCACATTCATGAAGCTTTGTCTTTATAGCATGCCATAAGAGTTGTCGTCCTTGGTTTAGAGAAGTCCTGAACAAATGGGGGTCTTTGAAAATTTGATCACAACTTAGGGTTACTTGTTACATAGAACCAATGTCTGGAGGAATTTCAGTAGTACTTTTCATTTTTCTCCGGTATACCAACTAATTTCATTTACATTCTGCACCCTTAAATGAGAGTTATTGGAAATGTAGTTAAAATTAGTCTTGAGGGTATACTGGAGAAGTGCAAGGAGATGCTACTGAAATTTCTCCAAGCATCAGTTACATGTAACAAGTAACGTTGTGATCAAATTTTCAAGGATGGGCTATTAAGTGAAAGCCCTAATCAAAATACAAACACTGTTATAAAATTAGATTATAATTATTGGGTAATTTTATTTCATTTTTATAGATTATCATGGATAAGTCTTGGATTAGTTTGAGGAACTCGAATTACTCTTGATATAAGAATGGAGTGAGAGAGTTCCTTGATTGGACATTTCATGATGATAGGAAATCATTCAGACAAAGAGACAAGTTCGACAGGATTTCTTGCCCATTAGGAGGTGCTTGAATGGATATTCATATGATAGGAACATTGCATATGAGAGCATGATTTGCAATGGTTGGTGGCAGCATTATACTAAGTAGATTGCTTATGGAGAGGATCTTACAGAGGAAGTCAGACGATCTCCGATAGATTTTGATGAGACAGCTGTGGATATTGAAGCTAATGACATCGATGAAATGCTTAATGAAATGAGAGTAGGAGTTGAATATCTGGCTAGTGGGGAAACTTCTAATCAGTTTTATGGTACTATTAGGGTAGCGGATGAACCTATTGCTCCCGGTATTACATCCATTTCTAGGTTATCATTTCTTTTGAAGTTATTTCAGATGAAGGTTATGAAAAAGCAACCTCTAAATTGATGTCCAAGGTGCTTGAATTCATTGGAGAGCTTTTAAATGATCCGAAAGGTTATCCAAAGACATGGTATGAAGCAAAGAAATATATTCGTGTACTTGGTTTAAATTGTGAGAAAATTTACATTTGTCTAAATGATTGTGTTATACAGAAATGAATATGCAAAGTTGACAGTTGTCCGCAGTGTGGTGTTAAGAGATTTAAAGTAGAAAATTCACTAAATACAAGGGCCAAAAAACAACCAAAGAAGGTTCTACATTACTTTCCATTGATTCCTAGGCTTCAACGTCTTTTTATTTCAAGTAGAGCTGCAAATTTAATGACATGGCATAAGGATAACATGTCATGAGATGGTCGCATTCGTCATCCCGTAGATTCAGAAGAGTGAAAAATGTTTGACAACGCTCATTTAGCATTTGCAGAAGATACAAGAAATGTCAGATTGGGTCTTACAAGTGATGGGTTTAATCCCTTCAAGAACATGTACGCATCCTATTCAATTTGGCTAGTCATGATAGTAACTTACAACTTACTTGCGTGGCTTGGTATGCGATTGTCGTTTATGATGTTGGCCCTCCTCATCCTAGGTCCAAAGCAGCCAGGAAATGCAATTGATGGTTATCTTCAACCATTGATAGATGAACTGAAACTGTTGTGGTGTAACAGCATTCATACATATAATGCACACAGAAAAGAATTATTTAATATGCATGCTGCATTATTGTAAACCGTTAATGACTTCCCTGCATATGCAAATTTGTCAGGATGGAGTACAAAGGGAAAGTTTGCTTATCCAGTATATTTGGATGACACTCATCTTCAACTACCTAAAAGCAACAAGTTCTGTTATTTGGAACACCGTAGATTCCTACCTGTTGAGCATAGATGGCGAACTGCAGTATTTAAGGACAAGTTTGATGATACAACTTGTCGGTATTCTTCCAAGAATCCAAGAAATAAGCAAGTACAAATTCAATATGGTTGTCAGGTTTTCAAATAATAGAGAAATTACAACAACTTGACAACATAAGATTAGGACATCTATTCAAGAAAGATCAAATAGCTTTAAAACATACGGCATTTAGAAAGAAGGGCATTTTCTTCATGGAACTCTCGTATTGAAAAGATCTAACTACCCGACATAATCTTCATGTGATGCATATTGAGAAAAATATTATGGACAACATTTTGAATGTGTTCAACTTAATTGATAGTCCAAAGGATTCAGTGAAAATAAGAAACGACATGATAACTTTAAGGCATTTGTCTAGAGTTACATGCTGTTGAAAAAGAAGATGACAGTTATGACTTTCCAGAAGCCATTTACAGCCTAAATAATATTCAACGAGAGAAAACTTTCACCTTCTTAAAAGAAGTACGGGTGTCAGATGGATATTCTTCACAACTTTCTCGATGTGTAAACGAGGCTCAAAAGAAAATTAATGAGTTAAAGAGTCATGACAGTTATGTTTATATGCAAATCTTATTCCCACTAGCTACTCATGGAGTGTTACCTGATCCAATTGTGGATTCATTTACAGATGAGCCAATATTTCAAAGCTATTTATTCAAAAATTGTAGATTCTGATTTATTAGAATACTAAGATAAGCAAATAGTTATCACATTATGTAAAATGGAGCAAATATTTCCTTTGGCCTTCTTTGGTGTCATGATCCATTTAACTCTTCATCTTGCAAATGAAGTGAAAGTTGCTAGGACTGTGCAATACAAATGAATGTATCCAGTTGAACGGGTTCTAACGAAACTTAAAGATTGTGTTAAATAAGGCTAAGCCTGAAGGATCTATTATTAAAGGACATCTTGTAGAAGAGTCCATTAACTTCTGTGCCGTGTATATGGATGAGATAGACAATCAATTTAATCAATAGAAACACGCGAGATTGACTTTCTCGAGTGGTTTAAACAATGTGTTATTCAAATGAAAGAAGAGAACAACTCACGATAGGTGGAGGACTTTGACATAGTATCCGATCAACCGTTGAGTTATGGACACTACCATTTAGGTTACATTATAAACGAATTCAGATTCAGGACAAAATCCACAGATGATACGAAGGCCACGCAGTATGCTAGTGTTGCTGTCAGATGCGATTTGAACACTGGTTGTAATGGCTACTATGGACATATCGAAGAAATCATTGAGATGAGTTTTAGATACGATCGTAGAGTTGTCCTTTTCAAGTGCAATTGGTACGACGTGTTTAAAGACAACATTGGCTTCAAACTTGACAAGAAGCACATTTTTTAAGTTTGAATAAGAATCATCGAATTCTTCATTCTTCATAACCATTTACATTAGCATGTCAATTATCTCAAGTCTTCTACATTCTTGACAACAGTAGAAATGAATAGATTATACCCATACAAACAATTCCACATAAATATTTTGACGTGCAAAAAGATGTTGAACATAAAGTAGAAGCAGATGCTTATCAAGAACACTTACAAGAAGTTGGTGCAGGTGGAATGGATATTGATTGTAAGGTATAATTATCTTTTATACCATTTCTCCTTTCTATCAATTTGCATACCTATGCTTTTGCCAGGCTTTTATATACATTTTTTTCTTTTTTAAGGGAGCTGAGTAATCCTAATGGAGGAATTCATGTTGCCATGCATATCACTGTAAGGCAATTTGGGGAAAATATTAGAAATGATCATTAGCTATTTTTAGCTCTTCATGAGTAATCCTGATAATGATGCTGATGTTCTTTCGAGGTTGGCTGGTTAATTATATCTTCATGAATTCCAAATATTTCTCTTTCATGTACAAGTTAGAAACATTTATGGTAGAGGTTATTCTCCTAAATTGTTAATTCCATAGTTTGTTTACCCCACAAAGCAAGAGTGTATGACAAATACATGGAAATGATGGAATTTTGGTGTTGCTATATGGTAAGATATTTCTAAATTTAAGAGGAAAAAATTTAGCGATATCCTCGAAAATTAAGGAAATGCCATAGTAGATGAACTGATAAGGGATATACTAACAAAATAGTAACCTCGACATCTTAATCAACTATAAGTAACATGATATAAGTTATATATAGGAAACAAAAAGATAGTATATATGAGAGTCACTTTGTCAACATTGACCCCATGGTGGTACTTGTGCCCAACCCAAATAGTGGTGACGATAGCATATACACATTAGGCCAACTAAATTACTAATGTAAGCATCACTCTAGTAGGAGATTTTCCAAATTTCCATTCACATCATACACAAGGATGCCTTGTGCTGTGTTTGAGGTGACTAATCAGAAATCTATCTTGATTTAACATATGATTTTCAGAAAATAATCAAAACCTTTGTGCTCACTATTTAAGGAACTTCAGCTAGATATATGGATTAACAATCATTTGAGAATACTACTTCATGCGTAAGTGAGATATTTGTGATTGAATTCAATAAAAACAAAATGTATGGTAACTGTTCATGTTTTACTATAGAATGTGATTTTCTACCTTGTAGAACATGTAATTTTCTTTATATAGGCTTTTGGAAAATATCCATAATATGAGGAAAACTCTGCAGAATTTTTTTCAAATTCTTTTATTTTTATTTGTTTATTTATTAATATTTATATAAATACTAACTTTTTTAATGTATACGTAGATGAAATTCAAGAAATTTGCTAATAGGGATAAGGATGACCAGGGCACCTCAGCGGGTAGGGATGAGACCCAGCCTCCTTCCACATAGCCACCTCACACCCAAACTCCCTCATCTATCCTTAAGTACATCCCTCTACGTACTCCCCATGCACACCCAGTTGTCAAGATACCTAATCCTGTATTTACGAGGCATTGTGAATATGTCTAGCCTAGTGATTTTACCTGACAGTACCAGAACAAGGGCAAGAGGGTGGTTGCCAATGTAGTGCGAGAGCCAAAGCCAGAGGTTGCCACCCTTTACCTTGACGACGACGACGAGGATGAGGACAAGGGCGATAGCAGCGACAAGGATGAGGATGAGGAAGGTGAGGACGACGTCGAGGTATAGAGGTCACCTCAGCAGGACCCTCAGGTTGAGGCAAGGACCAATTCTGGTAAGAATTGTCTTGAATATCTTATTAAAATTTACTTGCAATGTTTTAATTTTTAATTATGTTTTTCTTATCAAGTAATAAAAAAAAGGAAGGGATCCGACAAGAAATACACATCTAGATGCACTTCTAAAGGGGACGAGAAGCAAAGTGAATGCCAACGAAGTTGAAGAAGATCTAGACTATCCTCCTTTCACCAGTAGACTATCTAGGATGGTAAAGGAGCTTGTCTCCCTTTGTTGTTTTAACTGGAGGAGGGTCTCCAAAAAGATCAAGCGGAAGCTTATTCGTAATATGAAGGTAAATAATTATATATTAATGTATATACATAAGTTTACTTTAATAATATTTAATTCATTTATACGATTTTGTAATATTATAGGCAATTTTTGATTGGGGTAACGATCCGAATGTCACCAAGTATATCTTCAATCATGCCGTGAGATGACATCATGATTGGAGGATGACAACGAAGAGAAAGGTAAAATTTGTAATATTTTTCATTTTTTATTATTTACTTAAATAATTTCTTTTGACAATTTATTTGTATAATTTAGTTTTATAATAAAATGTCATCTAATGAGGAGGCATTGAGGAACGTGCCTCCTAAAATAGCAACAGATGTGTGAAAAGAATGCTGCAAGCATTGGAATAAGCCTGAGACAAAGGTAATTATAAATACTTTTAAAAGCATTTGGAGATAAATGATTTAATTATTTTTCTATTACAATATGTTATACGTACAAGTTCAGGAGAAGAGGAACAAGGCCAATAGGGTCAAAGTTCCACCACAGACCCACTATTTGGGTCAAACTAGTATAGATAGAGTAAAGGCAAAACATGTAACTAATTCCTTATAATTATGTCACTTTTATGTTTTTAATTAAAGTTTTAATTATAACTATTACCTGCAATTTGAAATATATTTACAGGCACATTCACATGATGGTGTTACGCTCGATCAGGTTGGTGTATATGAGGTTATTCATAGCAAGGCCACCACTGACGGCGAGCGAACATGGATACATAAGACATACTAAACAAAGCATTTAAGTAACATTTATTTATCAGCTATTTTAAAATTTATACTTACTTTAATATGACATTAAATTATTGTAATTTGTAGGGAAAAATGATGAACTTAATCAATCCTCCTCCAGACGCTGCTTCCGACACTCAGCAGCACCTGCCTATGACACCTGAGGAGGCTTTTAGGAGCATCATGTCTTCGGAACACGAAGGCTTCATTCGTAGTGGGGGAGGAGTTAAACGATCTCCAACTGGCATGGGCAGAAGAGGTCAACGTCAGCAACCGTCTTCCAGTAGATGTAGACATAGCTACATGATGTCACCTCACATTTCTAGCAGCAAACTCAAGCTTGGCAAGATGCCAAGAAATTCATGGAGCAGAGGAAGGAGATGGAGCAACAGAGAGTGGAGATGAGAGAGATGATGTCATTATTACAGGTAGCAGTCAGGATCACACTTCCTATCACTACCCGCATTATAGAGACGACAATGACCTCGGTGATGGTAGAGCAAGACAAGGGGTAGGAGCTGAGGCATAGACTTAGATTACTTATCTTTTCCTTAGTTAAGTTTTGTATTTTGCTTAGTTATGACATACTCTTTTCATTAGGTTTATATATATATATATATATATTTGTTGTATGTTGAATGTTGCATGTTGTATATTGTGTATGTTGTATATATATGTTGTTAAAGGTGTTATAAGATTCTATAATACCAACATTATATATATTGAAAAAAAAATACACATATATACATGATGATTATAAAAAATTGTTGTATACCAATATACACGATGGTTTAACAACCATCATTTATGGTTTGCGTCGGAAATCTCACCTCCAAAATAATGTCATACACGACGGTTAGTGCACCTGTCGTGTACTAGTACCAAACGATGGTTTGTAACAAAATCGTCATTTCTCATGATACACGATGGTCAAGGAAATCGTCGTGTATTTTTCGCGCAGCATGTAAACAAGGGCATAGAAGATGGTTGAAAACTCGTCATTAATTGTTATCAAATGACGGTTAAAATAAAAACCATCATGTATACACTAACGTGACACACACTTTTACGATGACAGAATACAATGGTTTTCACTGATTGAGCAACGATTTTGAACCATCACAAAAAGCATTCATTCCTGTAATGCATACTTTTAAAAAGGAAGTTCAAGGGAGTATTATTTTTTATCATTTGATCTTGCTTCATATACATATCTTGTTATCTTTAGAATCAAAATTGATCATTCAAAATCCTTGATATTATAATCTTGTGCTTACACCTTTGAACATATTATTGATTCTAAACATTTTTAAATACACTTCTTAAATATAAAATTTATTTTTCTATCAAAAGGAATTTGCAAGAAAATATTTATCAAAGTTCTACTTGCATATAAATTACATAAAATTATGTTTTCCTTGCATCAAGATATATTTAAAAGAAATTGAAAAAAAATATTTCTAAGTCCTATTAATTTTTTATAAGAACTTGCACATTGGCTCAATAGGACTTGTATCAATTTTGCTATCTTTCTACCTATTGTAATTTAGGCAATAGGGTTGTTGGCTTCCCGTTCTTCTAGTGAGTGAAGAACAAAATACCTTCTTATAGGTTGTAGAAGAAGGGGATTGTAATAAATGCTCACTACCCTGGGTTAAAGCAATGAAGTTTAGTGGATTTCTTGCCTGGAGAGCAAGAGAAATATCTTGATTAGGGATCAACTAAGTAGAGCTTTTTCCCAGTTTGGGTTTCTTCTATAAATCTTGGTATTATTTGTGGATTGAATTTTTGTTGTTGCCACTATTTTTATTGCATATTTGAATTATATAATTCATCTCCTCTTATATAATTATCAATTACCTTTCTATTTTCTGTGGTGGATTTTATCTTATTTGTGAGCACTTTATTTATTTTCATTTAATGCATTATGACTGGATGTTTGGCTATTAATGTTCTATGACTATATGTTTGGTGACTGCGATCTTGTGGGTATTGTACTTGTTGTTAGCACCCAACGACTCGAGTTCCGTCAATTAGCGGGACTCAGGTTGTCACATTTTAAATAATCATGAATCATTCACACTGGAAGACATATGTAACCCTTGGGATTGAATCATAGATTCATGATAACATCTTAATTTATTACCCTAATTTGCTTGATCTAGGGTTAGCTCCTTAGTAAAATCATGCATTCGGTCAATTAATATTGCATTGTGAGCATGCATGCATATTTAAGCTTTGTATTTATTTTATAAGTAACTGTCTCCTAATTCTACTCTATTTTTTTACTAATGTAGGTACTGAGTCCAAGTGAATAAGTTGAGAGGCTACAGAATAAAGTTTGGGAGAAGATGCACCTATTTAGGAGCTTAATTAATGAAGATAAAAGGGAGATAAAGACATGATCTTAACAATTAAAGACAAGAAGAAGAATTAAAGACAAGAGAGGACACCTGTCCCTTCATAATTCCTTCCTACATTTGACCTCTAAAGCAAACCTTTCCACTAAATAAGCCTTGTCCTAGGCGTACCTATTTTCATAAAACCTAAGCCTTGATAAATCCTAACCCTACACCTATGATCTAAGGGCCTACACCAACAACCTATCCAACCTAGGTGGTTGGCCACCATAGATCATATCCCCATGTGTGACCAGCCACCAAAGAACATATCCCTTCTAAGCTTGGTCAGCCACCTATGCACCCTCATCCACCATCAATCAAAACTTGATCCTAGGGCTCCAAATTAATTCCCTTAGCCAGCCATTAGCCTCTCTCTAAAAACGTAGATCTTATCCCCTCCTTAAAGCCTACCTAAGATCATATCCCTTTAAGATTAATCCCACCCCTCCATCCTAAGATCTATGGACCTAAAACCCTCCTTGTGGCCGGTCACTTGGCTTCCACAACACACCACCATGGCCAACCAACACATGTGCAAATCCACTCAATCCATCTTCTATCCTACGGACCACATTAGTCGTAGATCTAACCCAACCTATAACACATCATAGCAATTAATCTAGACCTTACAAAACCTATCCCAAGGCCCATATCGTTCCTCCATTTAGCCAACTCTTCCTTAGCACCCTTAGATCCTAATCTAGTGACCCTCCTTCACTTTGATTAAGTGGACCATCATCAACCATTGATTAAATCCTATGATCCATATTTTTCCTACACTCCTATAAAAAAAACCCAACCTTCACCACTTAGAGACCAATTAGTCTTTAGTTAATTAGTAGTATAATTTAGTAGTACCCAACCCTACTCTACCATTAAGCAAGCCCACCACCATTCATCCACCTTCAAGCATCTCCAGTCTTCATCTTCTTCCTCTCAGCACCCTAGATCTAAAGCTCCGTCAAAAACTTCCTCAAGCATCCTGCAAGCAACTTCGCATTTCTTTCTCCTTACTCTCTTCTCTCATGCTATGAATCTTCTTGTAGTTTTCATTATTGCTTTTTAAAACTCTTCCAGATTATCAATAGAATTACTTTTCCTGCAATCTCTCTTTATTGCATTATTAGTAGTTTAATAGTTATTCCTGCTATATTAATATTGATCTCTATTATTTTATTCACACTCTATATTCAAAAATCAAAAAGACAAAAAAAGTATAACTACGAAAGGATTTAAAAATAGCGACTGCCTCCTCTTTTTAAACTTCGACTCCCAATAGTTCATAAACTTTTTAATTGATCACTTTATTTCTACGCTATAACAATTTTTTATTTTTTAAACGCGATTATTTAGCAAATCAATTCATTGTCTATCCCATCACGAGTTTCATAATTTTCAGGTTCTCTTTATACTATTGGGACTAGAATAAAGACCAGATCCTTTCCTAGAAGACTGCCTTCTTCTCTTCATATATGGGTCTAATCAACACTTGGAGCATCTAAAAATTTTGAAATTTTACTACTAGTTCCCCTTGAAATTAGAAACAAACCAACCAACTTTTACTCAAAAATTTTTTGTATCTTTTTGTGAAAATTTTTCCAACGGTATATCTTTCTGAAAACAAAGTGCAAAAATTTGGGTTCCTGAGTTTTTCCTAATTTTTTTGGTTCTACAATTTTCATGAAATTTTTTTGCATTTGATTCTTGATCAAGTCTAGATTATCAAATAAAATTTTGAAAATATTTTAAACTAGATTCCTTACTGTATGGATTGATTAGTGACTAGAGGTCTAAATTGCCTGATTGACTGTTCTGCCAAGATAAGTCTTTTTAAATTATATAAACCCTTAGAAAATCCTAAAAAAAATATTTTTGTAATCCAGTGGTGCATAGAAGCCTTTGTTTCCTTTGTTTGGACCTTAATAGATCAATTTCAGTGGACTATATTCGAGCTAAGTTTGTTAGTTTCCATATATTAAAGTGTGTTAATCTTTACAATTAATTGTAAAATAATGCATACATTAGGAGTTAGGTCTACATGATTTTCTTGCATTATGTATTTTGTTATATAAATAATTAGGTGCGATTAGTGTTGAATAATTATGGTAATAGAGAATGAAATTATGTGCCAAAGGTTCACATCCTTACATAAGAAGCGAATTACAAATTAGGGGTTGATTCAAGGTCGAGGGAACTCACTTATAATATGTGCCTCTACACAAGTTGCCATCATTTACCTACTTTAGTCATCATTATATCCTAAATTAATTTCTAATGGCTTTGGACATCATTGCAAAATCACCTGGGGGAAGGGAGGAGGGGGACCCCCACTCTACTCTCTCTCTCTTCTAAGTGGCGCACGCTCTTTCTTGGAACAGCCAACGCAACCTCCAAATTCCCAATCCTCTCACTCGCATAGTCTCCAGCCTTAACTCCCAATTAAATTATCTTTCAAAAAAAATAAGCTCCCAATTAAATTCTAGCCTTAATTAATCCCAAATACCCTAAAAACCCACTCAGCGCAGGACACGACACCACTCAGCCTTCGCACAAGCCACAAGAATGGTCTTGCGCACGCGTCTGGAGTAGAATAGATGCCTCATGCGTGCGAGGCATTGGACCAGCAGAACTCCCCACCACAGGCCCTAAATGCCCGACCTCCCATCTCGTGCGGGTTTCCATCCCCGGTCGTCTCCATCGAGGGCGCAGCAGGGGCATTCCTCGTCACGGCCCATTGGGGGCGAGCAGGCCCTTGGTGGTTGCGTCACCTCTCCTCTCCTCCATCCTCATCGTTCTTCCTCCTCATCGCACCTCCACCTCATCGTCGACCATCTCCTCCTTGCCGTCGTGGGGAGTCTCTCCATCGATCACCAGCACCTCGCGTGCGAAGGACCCCACGCCGCCGTCCACGCATCGCCGCTGCTCGCGCGACCCGACCTTTCGCGGTGAGAGGACGAGGGGTGCGCAAGCAGCCACGCATCACGCCTCCACGACTGCAGCCTTCCCAGTCCTTCGCGCGCGGGCATAGCACCCTACATCACAACCTCCTCCAGGCCACGCAAGCCTCCACCAACAACAGCCCTTGCACGTGTGCTCCTGCAGTAGCTCAGCACGCAAGGTTCGCCTTGCATTCGCAGCAACTCGCCTGCAGCCACGCACACGTGCGTACAAGTCACAACAACCTCTTCAGTCCCGTCGCGCGTTTCCGCCATACCGCCCGCATCGACCATTCAGGCCCGTTCCTCTCCTCTTTGTTCTTCTCTCATTATTTTGTTTTGTTTCATTTTCTTATGCACATGTGAATATTGCTCTTGAATGTGATTGAATAAACTAAGATGTTCGTTAGCCTCCTTATGGATCGGCACTTGACTCCGCTATACGTGTGGTTTGATTTTAATATTTTCTGTTTGCGCGATTTGCTTGCCATGCAACGATTATGACTTATATTTTTCGTTGGCGAATCGGCAGATCAGACCGCACCACTCTAATAATTAAAATCAATGCACAAAGTGCCTTGAGTTCGATAGAAGTGCATTCTTTAGGGCGAACTTTTTAGGGTTTCTTGAATACAGTGAACACATTGTTGGACTTGAGGGAAAATATTCAAACATGTGTTTGAACAACTTGTGCTCACTAAAGCCTCTCTGAATAGATAATTTATTAAACCCTAAAAGGTTGTAACACAAGGCTCGAACGCTAAATTCTTGAACAAAAATTTAAAGTCCTGGTTTGTTTTGGTTGGCACGCACTTGACACTCTCTAATTGACTATTAAGGGCATCACTCCCCTAACACCCACAACATTCCAAGAAACACAATTCTACATAAGCGTAAAAAAGAGTAGATGCATCCATTAGGTTAGATAATCATCTAAGTCAAGTTAATCTTAATTGGGTTAATCCGAGGCCCTATCTATTTGAATCAACTGGTGATTAGACGGGTCGATGCGATAACCACATCAATCTCTAATGGTTCTCCGCCGTATGGATTGTTCAAAGGGATCCCACCCATCTAGCCAACCAAGTAATTCAAGGGTTAGAGAGATCCAATTGAGGTTGGTAGGGCTTAGATTAAGTCTAATATATGCAACACTATAAGTTAGAAATTGATTGCTTAATTGAACTAGATAGGGGCACACACATTTCTCTCCTCTGTTCTCTTCTCACCTCTAAGCTTCTTCCAAGTGTATGCACGGCACGAGATCATAAAATCCACACTTGGTGCAACCTCTAGAAAGGGAACCTAGGAGAAGATTGATTTTTGGTGAATCCAACTCTGATATGAAATCTGAATCTGATCTAATGGTCGACCAAGCCAATCGACCCCCTCCCAATCAACCCCCCCTAAATCAAGATCCTCCCAATCAAGATGATCCACACTGCCAAATATCACTCCTCCAACAGCAACCCAATCAATTCCAAACACATCACCAGAGACAAATGCAAGATCTAATTGAATTATTCCAAATCTAAAATCAAGAACCAAAGCAACCTAAAGCCTTAAGAGATTTCTCTAATCCCTCCAACTATGCACATGAACCCTATGTTAGGGTTTCACCGATTGATGCACACTTTGAAATTAAACACTCAACTATAGCACTTCTACCTCAATTTAATAGCAATAGTTCTATTGATCCCTTCCAATTCCTAGAAGCCATTAATAAAATCATCAGAATAAAAAATCTGAGTGATGGTGTGCTAAAGATGAAGCTCTTCCCTTTTGCCTTAAAAGATAAAGCTATTCATTGGTACCACACCATAGGGAAGCCCATACTACATGGGAGGGGCTAAAAAGTGCCTTCCTTAAAAAAAAATTCTCGATTGGAAAACCCAATGCACTTAGAAGAGTTATCACCATTTTCTCCCAACAATCAAGAGAACCATTGCAAAAAACTTTGGAGAAATTCATGGATCTGGTTAGGAAATACCCACATCATGAGGTCCCTAGATGGTAGCTAGTGCAAAAATTTTATTATGGGTTTAATGATCAAATGAGGAGCCTTTTAGATGCATCATGTGGAGGCAACTTTATGAGTAAAGTCGAGGATAGCGCATTTGAATTATTTAAGAATATGAGCAAAAATTTCCTAAATAATGCCTCCATG
Source organism: Thalassia testudinum (assembly GCA_037157565.1). NCBI lineage: Eukaryota > Viridiplantae > Streptophyta > Magnoliopsida > Alismatales > Hydrocharitaceae > Thalassia > Thalassia testudinum. The sequence continues at coordinate 50,547,911 of JAZHRO010000035.1, read as the reverse complement.
CATGGAAACTTATGACAGATCCATGCAATCCAAAAGTTGAATTTACGAATTCCAAGAGAGTGCTAGTAACATGGATATGAATTTGATTTGTGAAAAGTTGAAAAGGTTGATTTGGTACCCAAGAAATTGGATGAATTGATGAACCAGAATAGAAAGGGAGTAACCCTCCTATCCTCTACTATCTAAGCCCCCTCGAAAAAGGAGTTCGAGAATAACTTGAACCTGGCTCAGGATATGATCCATCTAACTTAGGACCCTCTTAATGGGGTCCAAACAAGGACCTTTGATCCTTGTTATCTTGATTTTGCATTGCTATCCTCCTCATGCTCTAGATATGAGGATGTTTCGACTATCTAAGGAAATGGTCGAAATAATGCTTTCTCCAACACCTACCATCCTAGTTGGAGAAATCACCTAAATTTTTCTTGGAGAAGCCAAGGGCAACGAAACCAACAAATTTCCTAATCTAAGCTCTATCAGGTGAACCTTAATTTTCAAAACACTTACGGCCAGGGTTGGACTTATCAGCCCTTGCCAACTGGCCAGCTGAGCCAAATTGAATTGGCTCTTCTAAACCAAAACTAGCAATTGATGGATGAACGCATATTTATTTATCTAAATAATGTTAGTTTTATGGTATTAAGGGCATAATTGCTTGTAGTTAGCACATATTCTGCATATCTATACTTAGGTCAAATTGCATGCATTGTGAATTATTTTTGTGTTGTTGAGCCCATTTTTAGTTTAGTATGGTAATTTGTGTTTATTATGTAGGTTGAGTCGAGATTGAAGGAAGAAATGGGATTCAGAATCAAGCAAGGGCAAGAAATGTGTCACAAATGGAGTCAGGGCCCTTAAAAAAACCTAATTCCATGCAAAACCCTAGCCCTAATCCCAATCAAAACCTACCTAATTTAGTCCATACCTCAGACCATAATCCTGATCCCTAATCCTAAACCCTAGCCTTAACCCTAGACCTCATTCCAAACCTACTCCTAAAAATTCAGCTCACTCCTAGCGACACTATCTTAATCCTATCTTTGAAAGACCTCTACCTTATCCACTTGCCACATAATATTTCCTACACCTAAAAATGCAACAAATATTTGTTGGAATCATCTAATCAAATGTGGCAATCAATCAATTTAATTAGGTTTTAATTACATCCCATAATTTTAGCCAAGATCCTAATCCCAAAATTTGTGACATTTATCATACCTTTAGTATTTAGGCTATAATTTTTTTATTTTAAATCCAAATTGAGTGATTCAAGTTACATTTGAAAACTAATTTTAAGGGATACAACCTTTTTTTTATGTACAATTTGAAATTCGAAACATACATAGGCCAAAAATTGAAGATAATTTAGGGAAATCATAAAAGTCTTTTGCAACACTTTCTATAAATATCTCCTTCCTCAACTTCCACTAGGAACTTCCTTCCACCACCCTCTTCCTAAACCCTTGGACATCCATCCTCCTCCCTATTACCATCTCCATCTCGCACACCAATAAGAAGAGAAACATCTACTTGCAAGGAGGAACAACTTAACAAAGGACTTACGAGAAGATTTTGTGAGAATATTTGCAGGATGTGAAGCACCATGAGGAGATTTCGTAGAGTCTTGCCACTATCATCATGTGTAGAAGCCACTAATTGCATCTCGAGGGTTCTAGAGTTTTATCTCTTTATACTAGTGCTCATTTATTTGTTGAAACTCTTGAATCTTGTAATAATTTGGTTATTTTTCTTTCTATCAAGATGTTGTGCTTTGTTTTTATATCTATAGTGGCAATTTCATTTCGCACATGAGTTAAGGGGTAAAATTGATATGTTCTTACTTGTAGACAAGGTGCTTACTCTTGTATGGTTAGTAGGAAACTGAGTTGTTTGATGTGCATGTGTTTTTCTATAGGATACTCCAAGCCTCGGACCTTAAGTTCAAGTTGGAGTATAGCCTTAACAGAATCATGTGGGATGGAATAAGTCTAGGGAAAACTTGAAAGCACTAGAGGGAATGTGATTAGTAATAAAGGCGGTAAATAAACAACTAATTCAAGTTAATACAGATTCAAAATATACTCAAACAATCCACACATATGGCAACAATCACAACACAAGTATTTATAGTGAAAACCCAAATTCAGTTAAAAACCACTACCTAGATCTCCCAAACTAGGATTTTCCCCGAGTTGAACTCGGAAAGCTAGCCGGTACTTATGGGGTACCAAATCCTTTTACAAACCTTCTTGATATCCAAATCAAGAGCAAACCCCTCTTACTCAAGAGGAAAGGAACTCACAATCCGGACCCTTAGATTACAAGTAGAATAAAGGAATAAATCAGAATTAAAACATAATTTAGCTCTTATAAATAGCCCCAATAAGATATGTAATTAATTATATGAACTAGCTATCTAGGAGACTAAAAGAACTCTCTTAGTAAGTGTATGAAGGTGCCACAACTGGGAATTGAGGTGGTTGAGCTCAAACGAAGGTGGCCTTCAAGAACAAGAGCTCAAAACACCTCCAATGAATACTAAGTGTAAGCTTTTGCTGAATGTAAGCTTGGAAGAGCTTTAGAGTGAATTTTTGAGTGTTCTCCAACCCTCTAAGAGTGAGAAATCATCACATATATATAAAGGTGTGTTTGGACTATTTTAGGTGTGTAAGAAACCCCTATTCAACAGCTCAATTGTTTCTCAATTTGATTTGCCAACGGCTAATTGAGTTGGTCAAAAAGTATTTTACCTAACGTTAGTTAAAAGTGACCTAACATTAGGTAAACTATCTAACGTTAGGTATTCAGTTATGTACAAAGTTCGCTATCTCTTGGAACTTCCTTGGACGATTTAAAGTACACTACCTAACATTAGGTATAATCTGTTTAACATTAGGTCAACTACCTGACGTTAGATGTTTAGTTCAACGTAAAGTTCGCTATTTCCTAGAATTCTCAAGTTGAGCTCAAACCAACTACCTAACGTTAGGTAACTTATACCTAACATTAGATGGACTGTAAAAAGTCCTTCAACTGTCCAAACCAAATTTGTTGATCATATGAAGTTCTAGGATGATCTATTAACCCTTAAGGATATGTTTTATCATATTTTTGACCAAATTAGACTTATGCAAGTGGTGCCCAAATAGTGTAGATTAATTTTAATCTAATTGCAGCTTTTCTTACATTCTAAGAAATTTGAAATTACAACTCAATTCATAAAATTACAAAGAGACCTAAATTTGATCTCCTCCATCTTTTTGGCTTCATAATTTGTCAAGAGAGCTTCAACTTGAAATTAATCTTACAACAATTATGCATAACATATAATTTTAATCCCAAGCAATTGATATGCTTGTTATCATTAAAACCATCATTAAAGGCTAATGTGATGTCTAATTGCTTATGCACCAACAAAACCAACCATTAGTAATCCACTTGTCTAATTATCTTTTCCTAGTCGATTGTACTACCCAAAGCCCACCACGAAGTTTCGCATTGATTGGATTTCGTTTTGTGTACTTGTGCCTTTCTGAGTTTACATAGTTACTGAAATTCGTTTTCTAAAATTTTTGCAATAGTTTCCGGTGATCCAAAAATCTTGAAATTTTGTTTGTTGTTATGTATTGAAGAAAGAACTGTACCAAATTTCATAGCCAAATTCATTGTATAAAAAATATAAAATTCACGTACTGATCGGAGGTCGCACTGAAAATAAAACCTGAAAATTGCTACTTGTTGGACTCTTAACAAATTAATTACAATGCAAATTTACATGTAATCAGTGGCTAAAATTTTCTTACTGAGTCTAGTTTCAGAGATAAATTCTCCATATTTTTTTGGGGTCTTTAGATTTAGGTTACCGTCTACACAATCCAGTGGGGTCAGAACAATTCTTTTGACCTACTTGCCTTATAAAACACAAAAAAGTCAGAAAATACTTTCAAAAATACCAAAAAATTCCTAAGTTTAACTTATCAGAAAACACAACCACACAATCTTCTTGAGAATTAAACTTGACTCACACTTTACGTAAATAATTAAGTCGAAATTAATTCTGGTTGGCTATTTTTACAACTTGAGCATGACACACCAAATTTTGGCATCATTGCTGAGGAGGTTTCACAACATGTTTATTTTATTATTCATAAGTATTTTTGTTCATAACGTAGTAGTTGCATTCATCTTGCATTCATGAGCCTCAATTTTGTCTAGTTTGTGCAAGTTCACAAGATTCATTGTGGCGCACAAGAGCAGGTTGTGGGAAGTTCATGGATTTTACGCACAAGGAGGCCACTTTTAGATTAGGATTTTTTGTTTTATTTTTAGAAACTTTATATTAGGTATTTATTGGTGAGAGTGATTTTTGGACTTGTAATAACTTTAAACCCCCCTTCCCCCTCTCTCTCTCTCTCTCTCTCAGACTCTCCTTGATTGATTGATTACCTGCTTGACTATGTGTGCATTAAAAGCGAAAATTTTCAGGTATAAGAGATTCACGCATATTTAGAAGCAACACACTCTAGGAATACATTGTAGAACTGATTGAGTTGCCTCTAGATTTATATTTCTTATTGATTTGTATTTTGAGGAGAGCAAGAGTCAGGTACGTATCTCTAAACTTTCTCAACTACCTATCCATTCATTTGCATGCATAGTTTTTGGACTTAAGCTCTAAAGGAAACAGGCATCTCACTTTGTTTGCATTGAAACTTATCTTTAAGTGAGAACCCTTAAAAGTCCATTAACCAAAAGAGGAATCATAAAAGACGACCACAGTTTGATAAAGGCCTTGCTTGCATGTTTTCTATCGCTGTGTTTCTTGACACATATTCTTTGCACGAGCACACACATAAGGTCACCAAGAGGAATTAGCTCGATGGAGTAATCGCACAAAGGGGACACAAGAGTTGGTTACCCGGTTCCACCTTAAGAGGTGTACATTTGGGGAGAGGATGAGACTCCCAACTATGCACTATAATTTGTTAGAGTTTACAAAGTATACAATCACTCGATTTCGCTCGGATTTCTTGGGGAAAGGCCAGCGCACCTTCCCACCTATATATATCTTGCTGGGGTGGAGCCCCCACTGATATCTTCTGAACGAATCGGGCTCGAGCTCCTATCAGGATCTTCTGAGCGGATCATGCTTCCAGTAAGATTTCTTAGGCGGATACACTGCCAGGCCATTAATGGCAACTGCCAGAGTCAGCATTTATTGGCGGCACAAGTCTATTGTACCCTTTGCTGAACATCCAACAGCTAGGTCTCTCCGAGTCCGGCCGTGCCCGCCTGCTTGTGTGCCGGTAGGACGGATTGTCACGTCCAGCTGCGCAGGGGGTTCTCTTGGATGTAGGCAGGTCGAATCTCCAAACTTCACCTTTATCTGAGGTTTCCTGGATTGGATCCTCAATTTTGGGCCTATCACGGGGTTTCGGGTTCAATGGCATTTTTTGCCCCTCATCATGTGCCCCTCTTATTCTCGAGCTAAAGTCTACTTGCTGAGAGAGTAACCCTTGGAGTAGAAACTCCGTAGTAGATGATGCCCCCAAATGTTGTCTCGGTTGTGTATGCAAGTGGGGGTGCATTTGATATGTAGCGAGGTTTTCCTGGGGCATAGGCCCGTTGCACGGGGTGCATGGGCTCAGTGCAATATCATCCTTAGGAGGTTGTTTGCCACACTACCGGCCTTAAGAGGCAGCTTTGGGGTGTGTGGGCCCCCTATTTCACCTACTATAAGAGGCGGCTATGGGGCGCATGGGCCCCCTATTTCACCTACCTTAAGTGGAAGCTCTGGGGCACGTCTGCTCGCTATTTCGCTTGCCTTAAGAGGCAGCTTTTGGGCGCGTGGGCCCGCTATTTCGCCTACCTTAAGAGGCAGCTCTACTGCACGTGGGCCCGCTATTTCGCCTGCCTTAAGAGGCGGCTCTAGGGTGCATCCACCCACTATTTCACTTGCCTTAAGAGGCGGCTCTGAGGTGTGTCCGCCTGCTATTTCACCTACCTTAAGAGGAGGCTCTAGGGCGCATCCGCCCGCTATCTTGCCAGGTAATAGTCAGTTATGCCGAGATAGTGGTGTCTCATCGTACGAAGAGACCAGCATTTATTGTCGTTTATGATGAGGTGGAGACCTCAATCGACGTGCCAACCTTTGACGGGACCACCCTTTTGTTGTGGCAATGGATACGTGCGCAAGGGTATTAACCGTTCATAATGATGGCGGATATTTTCTTTGCTTTTGACAGCTTATTTGGAATCTGTGAGATACAACAGGATTTCATTTTTTTGAACAACGTGCCCTGCAAGGGGGGAACCACCCTCCGTGAGGGCTATATATAGGGGTGGTGGGTCATGGTTAATGACCCACCTACCTCAGAGAACATCTACACAGAGAGCTTTTACTCTCGGTAGAGCGGTGTGAAGGGGCGTCCTTCGTTGGATGCCACCATGTCAGGATCTCTTAAAGGCGAAAGCCACCATGTCAGTTTCACGAGCAAGGGTAAGTCTGTTACTTCCTCTTCCTTTGGGGTCTCTGCCGAGATGAGGTCCTTATATGATTTTTCATTGGACTTTCGTAGCTGGTCTGCCATTTCGTTGTTTTTGGGGGAGTACAGACTTGGCGGGGTGCCTTTTGAGGCTTGTGGCACAGAGACCCGTCTGTGTTCAGATGGGACGAAGGACATGTTCATCATATGTAAATATGCTATAGAGCATGGCCTGCATGTGCCCTTGAATCCCTTTATTTCTTCCTTCCTTTGCTTCTATCTCCTTGCCCCTTCACAGCTCAGCCTTAATTATTGGTTGGTGTTGAATGCCTTTACAGTACTTTGCCTTCATTTAGGGATTGTTCCCCGTCTGGCTTTGTTCCGCCTACTTTTTGGGTTGATGCCCTTAAAAGTGAAGAAAGGCAAGCTTCCCTCTGGCACTTATACGTTCTATAGCCAGTAGGCTGGATATCGGATAGTGGACCTCCCTGATAGTTTGAAGGGACATGACCACCATTTCTTTTTTCTCTCGAATATTGAAGAGCTCGGTGTTTCGTCCACTTGCCAAGGTCCTCCTGAAAAGGACTAGCCGCCCTAAGCTGAGGATGTTGACCCATCCGTACGGGCAGACACGAAGAAGCTGGTTAAGTTTGATTTTGATCGCTCGGTCAGAGCTCAGGAGGAAGGCAGTCCAGGAGGCATTGTCGTAGGTGGCAGATGAGTTGACGGCGCCATGTAAATGGGGGGAGGTAGAGAATAACTTTTCGCGTCACACCTTGCGCCCGCCCATTACTGATACGGTATCTTTAATTGTAGCCTTGAAGTAATTTGCATAGCCGAGAGTGCCCAAGCAACGAGGCAGCGTCGTCACCTGCCAAGACTTGCGACAAGGCGGGGAGAGTACTGCAGAGCCTAAGGAGGGTAGTGGCTCCATTCATTAGCAAAGGCGAAAGCGGAAGGAGGAAGTGGACCTTAAGGGGGCCGCGGAGGAGCCAGAGGTCCCCCTGAGGCGGTTGAGGAAAGGTCACCACGTGGAGTCTTCGCAGGAGCAATCAACAACTTCTTCATTGTGAAGTCCTGATGAGGCTGAGGGGGAAGGTGTGCTCTCCACTCCTCTAGCCCCATCAGAGCCACAAGAGGTTATCTCCCTTGGTGACCCCTTTGAAGGCACCTCGGGAGATAGCTCATCCCAAGGGTACCGTCGATTTCGCTGCTCCGGAGGCTTCTCCTAGGGCCTTTGCCTTACTAGCCCGGGAAGCAGCAGTCACAAGCGACACCTTCGCTTAGCCCTACTGCCGGCAAAGTTCTACCAGTGTCCGGGTTCTGGTGGATCCTTCCGGACGAGGGGGATCAGGTATGATCGGGCGCACCATTAGGTCTGTTGTGGGGTCCATGTTGGAGGGCACCTCTGGGGGGTCCGCGCCCGGGCCTCTTGTGATTGTTCAGCCAGGGTTGTTCAGCCGGGACCCTGACTTAGAGAGGCAAGTGTTGAGACGCATGAAGCTGTGTCTTAGGCCACTTCTGGGCCTCGAGGCATGGACTGGAACCACATGTTCTTTTATTGCATGCGCGCGGTAAGCTCGTGAGGCTTGTTTTTGGGTGCCATTTACCTTTGGCTACGGCTACTTGTATCTAACGTGCCAATGGCTTTCAGGTGGAGATGCTTGGATCGCGCTGCATCCTGTGTGGTGTTCTCCTGGAGCTCCCTGCCCTAACTAGTCTCGACAACGTAGTGGACTTAGTCGCTCAATGGGTCGTTACAGCCAAAGCGGAGCATCGACAGATGCTCCAGTCGGTAGCGAAGGTTGTTGCTACGCGGGAGAAGGTAGAGAAGGCGGCAGAAGAGTCAGAGCGAAGGCTCCGCTCTTAGCGGGAGGCTGCCAGCTAGGCAGGCCGGGTGGAGGGGGAGTTGGAGAACACCCGCTCCCTACTACGAAAAGCATCTTTCACCAGGGAGGAGCTGTTGGAGTAGCTCAAGGGGAAGAACCGGGCCCGCTTGGTGGCCCTAGGGGATATGTCCAAGTGCCTCTCGGCTGTTTGTGCCAAGGTTACCTCCTTGAAGGAGGAAGTGCTAGTGCTGAAGATCACGCATTCTTCCTCCATGGAGGTATACGAGAAGGCTCTCGAGGAGGAGCGCGACTGTCTGAGCGCCTCCATCGATAGACTTGCCTCTATGCGAGGAAGCCTAAAGAAGGCGGAGGTGGTTACGACAAAGCTAAAAGCCGACCTCGTCGAAGCCTAGGAGCTTGTGTCCAAGCGAGGCTTGCGAATGGTAGAGTTGGAGGGTGTGGAGGGACTTGCAAAAGGGGCGGGAGGGCCGAGGCTAACTGCCGATGTGCTTATGAACTTCTTGGCCAGGGACCCATCCATGGGCCCAATCTGGGATGAGCTTTCCCGTGACATAGGGAAGCAGACTCTGGCTTCCATCAGGGCTCTTATAGAGGGGAAGCGAGTCTCCACAGAGGAAGTGTGTACCTGGCTGATCGACCAACTAGTGTTGGAATATGATCAGCTCAAGGAGACTGGTCGTGGTGCTGATGATGGCCCTGCAAAACCGCCTGCAGAACGTTCGTGCAGCGCAGGGGTGGACCAGGCGGCTACCGAAGAGGCCGTGCTGCCAGCTGCCGGCTACCGCAAGGGGCACCTCAGCTAAGGTTACCGACCCAGCTGCGGGGGTTGCTAGTCTGCTTTGCCTTCAATCAACCAGGACAGGTTCGAGCTATGGGAGTAGCACCCTCCGACAACGTTTGGGTTGTTGCCTTCTATGTCTCCCTTCTCCTTTTTTTTCTTTTTTTGAGAGAGAGAGATGTAACTTGACAACGCTTTTTGGGATGAAAAGAGGTCTTCTTTTTTATTGCTCTCGGGCCCTTTACGTATGATACATTCTCAAGTTGCTCGCATGCCAAATACGAGGGATATCCCTGTCATCCAAGGCTTGTAACTCGTAGAAGTCACTTAGACTGTCCCTACAAATTTTGTAGGGCCCTTCCCATGCTGGGTCTAACTTCCCGCTCGACTAGGTTGGCATGGAGACTTTGCATTTATGTAGAATCAGGCCTCCTTGGGAGAATTTCCGGGCCTTGACGCGCTTATTGTATGAAGCAACAGTGGCTTCTTTGCGCTTGAAGACCGTCTCGGAGGCTTCGTCCCTTAGTTCGTCTAGGAGATCTAAGGCCAAGCAGGCTTGGTCATTGTTGGTAGCTAGGTTGTATAGCTGTATTCTGTAAGTGGAGAGGACTGTTTCGATGGATATCCAGGCTTCCATGTCATACACCAAGCTAAATGGTGTGTGGCCTGTGGAAGTCCTTTACCAAGTCCTGTATCCCCAAAGAACGTCAGGAAGTTCCTCCACCCATCTCCCTTTGGCTGAATCCAGCTGGTGTTTGAATGTTGAGATGATGGTGTAGTTGGTTACTTTGGCTTGTCCATTCGCCTGGGGGTAACCTACTGACGTAAAGCACAGGCAGATATCTCAGCTAGTGCAGAACTCTTTGAATTTTTTGCAAGCAAACTGGGTTCCGTTGTCTGTGACTATGTAGTGAGGTATCCCATATAGAGCTATGATGCTCTTTTGGACGAAGGAAACGACCCTGTTGGCCGTAGGATTGGCCATGGCCTCAGCTTCGACCTACTTAGAAAAGTAGTCAACGACTACCAAGATGAACCACTTCTGAGCCGGCGCTGGCGGGAAAGGACAGACAAAATCCATGCCCTACTTTGCGAAGGGGATGGGTGACATGACGGGTACCATCTTTCCAAGCAACAAGTGGTGCAAGATGGCAAACCGTTGGCACTTGTCACACTTGAGTACGAAGTCCTTGCAATGCTGCTTCATTTGGAGGCAAAAGTAGCCTGCTGGAATAGCTTGGCGAGGAGTGTCTTGTACCCTTCGTGCTTTCCGCAAGCACCTTCGTAGGCTTCTTGAAGGGCTTGGGTTGCCTCGTCCTATGTTAGGCAACGTAGCAAGGGGTGGAATACCCCCGCTTGTACAACTGCCCTTCGATCAGGGTGTACTGGGAGGCCTTAAGAAGGAAGGCCTTGGGTCGAGGTTCTCCCGGGGGTAGCTCGCCAGAACTGTAGTAACCAACGATAGGCATCATCCATGAAGTGGATGACTCTATCGCGAGTGTCCTGGGAGTGACAGTCGGCTCCTTAAGTGTCTAGAGGTAGATGTCCTCATCTTGCCCTTGAGGGATGGCGGCGACAAGTTTTGCGAACGCATCTGCCAAGGGGTTGTCCTCTCGAGGTACCCGCCTAATGGAGATGGTTTTGAAGTCCGCCAACTCCTCTTTGACTTTTTCTGCATACAGCATCATGTTTGGGTCCCGAGCCTAATATTCGCCATTTATTTGATTGGTGACCAGATAGGAGTCCGTGTGAACCTCTAGTGAGGCAACCCCCATGGACTTTACTACCTGGATGCCCACCATCATGGCCTCATTTTCCGCCTGGTTGTTAGACATAGGGAATTTCAATTTTATGGCGTACTTATGAGTAATGTCATCTGGGGCGGTTAAGGCTATCCCAGCCCCAGACCCAGCCATCATGGATAAGCCATCATGGATAAGCCATCATTGTAGAGTCGCCAAGGGAGTGAGAAGGAGGCATCGGGGTCAATAAACTTAGCAACGAAGTCCGCTAGGACTTGTGCCTTGATCACCCTTCGCGGCTAGTATTTGACGTCAGATTCAGCAAGCTCCATGGCCCATCTGATCTACCGTGCTGACCCCGTGGGCTTGTGAAGCATTCGCCGAAGGGGGTAGTCTAAAAGGACCATTATCATGTGGGATTGGAAGTACGGGTGTAGCTTTTGGGCCACGATGACAAGGGCTAGCCCTAGCTTCTCGATGATCGCGTATTTAGATTCAATACCTTGATAGGTTTTGCTAACAAAGTATACGAGGCGCTGTGTTCTGCCCCGATCGCTGACTAAAACAGCACTGACGGCTGAAGCCAAGGCAGTTAAGTACAGGGAGTGGACTTCTCCGGGCTGGGGGGCCGTCAAGACGGGGGGGACTTCGGAGTGCATTCTTGACCTTGTCGAGGGTTTTCTGGCAATGGGGGTCCAGTGGACGGCGTTGTAGCCTTTGCCCTTTTTTATGCACTCAAAGAAGGGTAGGCATTTGTCAGAGGATCGGGACAAGAATCGGCCTGACGAGGTGATATTGCCGACCAACGACTGCAACTCTTTTAGTACGCTTGGTGGCTGTAGGTCTTCAATTGCCAGGATTTTCTCTGGGTTAGTCTTAATTCCCGACTAAAGACCAGGAACTCTAGAAATTTCCCGGTTGAGACCCCAAAGGTGCATTTATCGGGGTTCAGGTGGAGGCGGGTGTTAGAATTTGAAAACACCTCGGCCAAGTATTCTAAGTGTTGTGGAAAGTTCAATCCCTTCACAAGCATTTCATCGATATACACTTCAAATGATTTTCCTATTATTTTTGCGAAAATCAAGTTTACATGATGCTGGTATGTGGCTCCATCGTTTTTAAAGCCAAAGGACACAACTCTATACTGGAACAAGCCCCTGTCCATGATGAAGGAGGTGTGGAGCCTGTCGGCTAGGGCAAGGTTAATCTGGTGGTACCCATTGTAGGTGTCCAAGAAGGACATGTGGGACTGTCCACTACAGGAGTCCACCAGGGAATCCACCCTTGGTAAGGGGAACTCGTCCTTTGAGCAAGCTTCTTCGTTGAGGTTGGTGAAATCAACACACATGCACCACTAGCCGTTGGCCTTTTTCACCATCACGACGTCTGAGAGCCATGCCAGGTACAAGGATTCTTTTATGAATCCTACGTCTAAGAGCTTTTGTACCTCTGCCTCGGCCACCTGCCACTACTCAGCCGACTTGTGTCGGCGCGCCTGCTTGACTACGCGAGTGTCCGCCTGAATGTTCAGGCGATGCTGGATCAGGGACGGGTCCACCCCGAGCAGGTCACTGGCGAACCAGGTGAAGATGTCCACATTGGCCCTCAACAAGAGCAGTAGCTCCCATACTTTGGAGGGCGCAAGGTCCGCTCCGACACGTACGAGCTTAGTAGCATCGTCGAGATACATCTGTATAGCCATGGCTGGCAAGCCTAGCTACAACTCTGAAGCTGCTGGTTGATCATCAGGGGTGATCTCCCGCTGGATCGCCTGATCCTGGCTTCTCTACTTCTCCCACTTTCGTGCTTTGGGGGACTGCGATTCCAGGGACCACTTTAGCTCGATCCGAAGGAGCTCTTGCCCGGTCGACTGATCGTCATGCACAATTCCTATTCCGTGTGGAGACTGGAAAAGCGTAAACTAGAAGTAGGAGGAAAGGATCAATCGGAAGGCGTGGGTAGTGGGATGACTTATGATACCATCAAAAGCTGCCATCAACTCGGCCTTCACGAATGTGGTCGTGCGGTTGAGGTGCTTGTTCCCGTCGTAGACAAATAAGGGGAGATTAATTTCTCCCTTCGGCATCTGTTACGACCCGATTCCCGAATCCCTACAAGACCCGAGACCAGCTCGACTCGACTAATCCCAAGACCTAGTCGTCTAACAAGAAATAACCAAAAAGCAGGAAAGTAAACCACATTCACTATGCTAAGTAACTAATAGTAAAAGAGTACAAGCAGTAAAGAAAATAGAAGCTGCTAACAGTACATATCACCACTACAACAGTAAGGTAGAACAAAGTACAGAATAGAAACGGTAACAATAATCTAAACTCACTATCAAAAGGAAGTACAACAAAAACGGGAACAACTGCTAGGCTCGATTGGGCCCAGCACCCTCTGCAGCTAGTGGCTCAGGTTGCTCAACACCTGGACCTGAAAAGGGTTATGAGTAAACGGAGTCAGCGAATGTTGAGTAGAGTGGTAACCAAACTAACTAAAGAAGTAAAAGCTAACAGGTAAATTTATCTTTTCCAATTATTTTATTTTACTAGTAATTTCCCTTTACCCATTAGTTTACTTTTAGATCTCTTTCTTGATCTCGAATGTTTCTCGTGGGAACGATCTTAATTGCAGTCTTTTCCGAAGAGTAGAAGGCACACGTGATGCTCTCCTGGCTAGGAGAGTTCCCCGTGGTGATCCTACACCCAGTCAACCACCCCGAGGTCACGGACAGACGTAGCGGTGACTATGCACGCGCAATAAGCGCACGGGTTGCTACCGCGCATTGGCATGCGGTTAGTCATTTCCGCTAGCGGGTACACCCAAAGTACAGCACGGAATAGTATAGGGCCTAGCCCTCTCAGTAACAGGGGTCTAGCCCCTCAAAACCAAACAGGGGTCTCGCCCCTCTACAGTCCGAGCACCCTCGTCTGACTAGCCCGATTTGTCCAGTGGGCTTAACAAGTCAGTGTAGGGTGGCTAGCTGAACCCTAAGCCCCGTGGGATGACTAGCTCTCTCCCTACACTAGTAGCTCTCCCCGATACAGTGTACGCGAGGACCAAAGAAGTCGGTATAGAGTGGTCAATCCTAATCTCGAATCCCAACCCAAGGGCGGCTAGCTCCTCTCTACACTAAATCGGAGACAGTCGCTCTCCTTGGTACCACGCACTCAAGGGCCAGCACATTTCCCACTCACATTTCCAGATCCATTCCATTTATCCACAGGAGCTCTACTCCTAATTCCCCGTAGGGTTCATGCTCGTATTCACCATGTTGTTCCATACCAGGTTTCATCATTCACATTTTCATTCTCATATTATATACATGCAGCTCGTATTTCCATCATTTAACATATACAAGTAATGTCACAGGTAACTGTTTAACTAGCACAGGCATTTCATATTTTACAGGAAGCTCGTATTTATTAACAGGTAGTTATTTACATTTCTATTCATTCATTTATGACTGCAATCTCAAACACGCATACAATAGTGCAAATACTTCTCGTCCTAGGATTCATGCCACATCGTAGGTTTCTATTTATCCAATTCCACATATGCATTTATGATTTATAATTAAAACAGGGAAAATCACTCTACCAGACAATCCGGGAGTACTGGAGGCTCGAACGATAGGCTCACGTGCCTCTGTAGGTCCCGAACTCGCAACAAAGCGAAGTCCTATACCAAGGGACATACCACAATGAAATATTCAGAACAATATAAAAGGCCTTCTAACATGTAGAGGAACTTACAAGGATCCACAGATATCTTGTTTGCGTAAAACGGACCTCAAACGAATCCTAAACGAGTCAAAAATAGAACTGCAGACCTAAATCAAACGTCTGGCACAAGATCTAGACGTCTTAAAAGTCACCAGGGTCTTACCTCATGTTCCTGCGTCGACTTCGGATGTCCAAAACCCCTACTTGACTGTCTAGACCCAACTCTAGACGTCCGACCTCTCCTCTAGTCGTCTAGTAAACTATCCAGACATCCGAAATGCATGGGAGGGCGTGCCCTGTGCCTTCCCGAAGCTATCCCTGCACGCGACAGACGATATCTTCTACTTTTAGCCACATAGATCGTAGCTGCGGTGCGACCTGCATGGCTGTAACCACAAGAGGAACGTACCTTCTGGAAGCTCTGCTTTCAGACGTCCGGTGTTGTCACCAAACGTCCAACCCGTCATCTAGACGACATGCCAGACGTCTGATTTTGGGAAAAACCCAGAACCAGACTAACCTCTTGCTCCTCTCGCCGTGCGCAGCCACGGTCTCTCCTCCTCGTCTGCAGCCCCGGCTACAGCAAAGTGTCGGGGACGTCTCCCCGACGCGCTTCTCCTCTCGCACGCGCTGCTCCGGCGGTGCATCCTCCGGCGAGCCCCCACGAGCTCGCGAACACAAGCTCCTCCTCTCTTCACGCCGTCTCTCCTCCTCACCCCTCGCTCTCGCGCCCTCTCTCGCACTCGTCCCTCTCGCTGTAGTGGAGAGGTAGGAAGGAAGGTGGTGGTGGTGGAGTGGGGAAGAGAGGAAGGGGGGAGAGGGGTTATATAGGGAGTAGGGTTAGGGTTCGGGTGGAGGAGAGAAGAGGGAGAGAGAAAAGAGTGAGACTGTCTGCGCGCAACCAGCAGGCAGACGAGAAGATGCGTATAAAATTTTCAATTTCCAGACATCTAGGAAGGGGTCCAGACATCTGACCAAATGCCTGACTGACAGTCCAGACGTCTTAAAAGGCTCAGAACAGAATGGGTCTTTACAGCATCACTTTGGTTGCCAAAGCCGACCACTGGATGAATCGAAAGGGCTAAGTGCTCTTCTGTGAACCCCACCTAACGCAGGGTTCAGAGGAAGAGGATGTCCACCGTGCTTCCTTCGTCAACAAGGAGCCGGGGCTACCACTGTCCGACCAGCAATAGTGTTACCAACATCGAGTCAGTATGCTATACCGGGTCAAGGAGGGAGGCGAATAGTAGTGAGGCCACCTACCTGACGGGGCCTCGCTCGCCCCACTGAAGAGTGGGGAAAGCCGTGAGGGTCGGATGCCTAGAGGGGCTGGACTCCCGACTCCTGTCAGCATTGACACCGAAGATGACTTCTACCTTCGCAGTCGCAAGGGGGGAAAGTGAGGATGCTGGAGGGCCCCAGGCATGGCTGCTAGGACCTGGGGATGATACTCGCTCGATGGGAGTAGAGGAGACACCACCTGCTCGAGTTGGCAGGTGGCCGCTTCGCCGGGCTTAAGGGCCTCAGCGATTACCACATTTACTCCATGGAGGTGCTGGAGCCTCTCCTTGTGGTAATCCTCAAGGCCTTCAGCGGGGCCCTTGCCCTTATTCTAGCCTTCGTTCCACCTAATGAAGTGGGCTAGGTTCCTGTGCCAAATCTGAAACTCTATCTGGTCACACAGATCGCAGCAATCCTCAGTGGCATGCCCCCAAGCCTTGTGGTACTTGAAATAAGGCCCGGTGTCGATCTTCTTCTTCATCGGCTTAAGTAGGGAAAGCAGGTCTTTATCCATAGACCATACTTTCGTCAGTATGTTCGCCTGGTTCACGGCCAAGGGTGTATACTCTTCAAAATACTCCCACCTAGCTTTGCGGGGTCCATTGTTCCGGCTGCTACCAGGCTGGTCGCTCTTCCACTCCGGGAAGCTGGCCTTGCACTTACTAAAGTGGCCATCTCCACGTGCATAGGCGGAGACGGAGTTGCTTGGGGCCCGCCTCTCTCAAGTCGGGTTGGTGTCCTCCTCCGACTCTTCGGCCAGCCGGTTATAGGAGCGGAAAGAGTCTTCCTGCTCCACAAACCTCGTGGATCAGTCCCAGAGTTCCGCCATGTCGCTGGGTGGGAAATCGTCAAGTTTGTACCAAAACCTCTGGGTTAGGGGTCCCGACTTGAAGTATTGGATAGCGATGGCATCGTGAGGTCACTTGCACTTAAAGTACTGGGCCTTGAATCGATCCAAGTACGACCAAAAGGGCTCGTTTCTCTGTTATCAGATCTTGAAGAGCCTCTCAAGGTTATCTCTAACCCTCTGCTGTCCAGCAAACTACTAGCAGAACTTGTCCACCAATTCCTGGAAGCAAGCGATCTGTCCGACCGACAATTCATTGAACCACTCATGGGCCATGCTGGACAGATAGGATGGGAATACTCTACAGAGCACTCCGTTGGGGCAGCCGTGCACCAACATCATTTGGCAGTAACTCCCAACAAAGCTGTTGGGGTCCACCTTCCTGTCATACAAGGCCATAACGGGCTGCTTGAATCTTTCAGGCAGGGGGACCATCATCACCTCCTCGGTGAAGGGGTAGGTGATGACATAAGCCCGAGGCCGCATACCCCTCATAGCCCGGGTGACCTAACAGACGATCTTGGGGATTGATCCCCTGCTGCCAGTAGCAGGGGTTAAGCTCCGGAGATCTCCGAGGTAGGTGGGTGAGGAGCCTTCGGTGGGTTCGGGGGGGCTTTACCCCTCTGGTTACTGAGCTTGCGTTTCAACCGCTCAAGCTATTCGCGCAGACGGGCGTTTTCATCCTCTACCTCATGGTGCCACCTCAGCTTCTCACCACTAGCTTCCCCTTGTGGGGGAGGACCGAGCTCCTAGATATGCCTGATCCCCAGGAGTTTCTCAATGACTAAGATGTCCTCCGCCCTAAGAATCGCCAATTTTGCCTGGAACTGCTCTTCCCTTGCCTGTAGATCAGGGAGGGGGATGCACTCGTGGTCCTCTGACGATGGAGCAAGTGGCCCCTACTTCTCCTTATTCGGCTCGATTGGCTGAGGGTGTCGCTTGGACACTGACACGCTCAACTCGGCTCGATCCTGTGCCTTCTCAGGCTCAATGCGGGCAAAGTTGCGAGTGGTAGGATCCATCGCGGGGACCTCAAGAATGGGTAGCGTTATCAATCGATTATCGCTTCCCACAGACGATGCCAATTTGATCGGCTCCTTCATGGAGACGAAGGGTTTGACTCAAAGGGGGATCGGACTCCCTAGAATGAGTAGCCTGATGGAGCAATCGCATAAAGGGGACACAAGAGTTGGTTACCCAATTCCACCTTAAGAGGCGTACATCTGTGGGGAGGATGAGGCTCCCAACTATGCACTAGAATTTGTTAGAGTTTACAAAGTATACAATCGCTCGATTTCGCTCGGATTTCTTAGGGGAAGGCCAACGCACCTTCCCACCTATATATATCGTGCTGGGGTGGAACCCTCGCTAATATCTTATGAGTGGATCAGGCTCAAGCTCCTATCAAGATCTTCTGAGCGGCTCGCGCTTCCAATAAGATTTCCTGGGCGGATACACTGCCAGGCCATTAATGGCTACTGCTAGTGTCAACATTTATTGGCGGTGAAGGCCTGTTGTACCCTTCACTGAACCTCCAACGGCTAGGTCTCCCCAAGTCCGGCTGTGCCCGCCTGCTTGTGTGCTGATCGGACGAACTACCGCATCCGGCTGCACAGGGGGTTCTCTTGGATGTAAGTAGGTCGGATCTCCGAACTTCGCCTTTATCCGAGGTTTCCTAGGTCAGATCCTCAGTTTTGGGTCTATCGCAAGGTTTCGGGGTCGAGAGCATTTTTTGCCCCTCATCAAAGGCCAACAAGTCTGCCTTACCTATACCTTGAGGAGTCTAGTGGTGAGTAGGCTCAACTCAAGGTTAGTTTCGTTATTGACTTAGGTTTGTCTACCTCATCTCTTTGCATCACGAGAAGTTCATCAAAAGTGAATAAGTCTGTCTCACCCACACCTCGGGGATTCTAGTGGTGAGCGAGCTCAACTTGAGAACTTCTTAGTCTCAGTAGTAGGTCCTCCTAAGTGATGAGGTGTGGCTCATCATAGCTAAAATGTCCAAGTTAAGATAGAAACTAGGTTAAACACTATTAAATTAACACATGAAATGGGTTAAGTGTCAGAAATAGAGAAAAAGACCTAAAACATCAAATCTGTGTTAAAAACACAAAATTAAGTCATTAAATGAGGTATATATTTATTATTGTAAAATGATGATCCATTTGCAAATTAAATAAACATTTTAGTTCAAAAGTTTAAATCAAAAGCATAATTAACTTCCTTAATGTTCAATTAAGCTTCAACAACAACTTGGTTGCATTTGGACATCATTAGGACCTTGCATTAGTAGTTTTACATTTAGGTCCTTTGTTCACATACATTTGTTTACATTAAAAACCTTCTAGGGACCATTTTGTAAATCATAGGGACTTATTTGAAAATCCTAAGGACTGCTCTACAGAACTTCTTAGCCACTTATGGACTTTACTGCTTTCGTTCTACCCCTTCGCCCATAAGGACTTCCCCACAAAATCACCTTTACACTTGCTGTCGTGCGGGATACTGTAGCGCCTGAAGAACTTGCCCTATCGTGACCGTCCACTCCTTGATCTCTTGATCTTGTGGCCCATATTCATTCGAAGCCTTGCGCACTTCAACGTGTGAGGTCACCACCTTGCCCAGATCCCATCCAACGACCACATTTTGATTTGGACCTCGCACGCTCGCTATCCCATCTCCACCGCCCATACCCTAAGTGTCTAATCTCACTATTCAGGTGCTCTGATTCACTATCTCTGCTACTTAATGAGCTCCCTGAGCTCATGCACAACGGATCGACTCTCTCCTACATCCCTTGAGTTGGTCATTCGTCCACTCCAGCTCCTCTCCTCATACTGTCTCTATTTCATTGCCACTGGCGGTGAAGCTCCACCTTCCTCTCCGACTCTCCTCACCACTAAGGACATCGTAGCACCTGAGGGTGACCTAAAACTCCACTAGCGAGTTTTCCATCCGCTGGAGCACCTCCTCCCTCTCTTCTTCCTCTCCATCCACCAGGTGGAGACCCAAAGATCCCATTCCTCTGATTAGTTAGGATTTAATGTTTCTGTGGAGTAGTTTTCCTGCTTTCTAGATTAGTTTTAACATAGTTAGTGTAATTTAGATTAACTTAGGAGTAGAATAGATGATGGAATTCATGGATGTTGTAGTTTAGCTTAGGAGTAGATTAGGATAATTCCTCACCTCCTCTGATAAATTCAAATCAGAGGAGACAAACCCACTGCTATCCACATGTCCATTCTTCTCCCTCTTCACCCCATAGTACATGTTCACTCACTTGATGCACGATTTTGTCACCAATCACCCACTCAAGAGAGCACTCAACAGATCTGAAGCTCATTAGCTTTCAGATCTATTGAATCGCTCAAACATCAAATCGAGGGCATTCCATTCAGCCCACATTCCCACTGATGCCCTCCCCCTGATTTGAATCAAGCAAAACTAACTGATTTTATTGAGATGGTTTTTGATAGTTGATTGAATGAGTTTTGAGCTAATTGCAATCTATTTGGATTTTAATTGATTAAATTGGTTTTTGAGTTTGATCTGAAGCATTGCAGCTAGTTTAAACTTATTTGACCAAGTTTTTAGAGATCATATTCATTGTGCTTTATTCGATGTCAGATTCTGAATTTTTTGGTGATTGTTAGGTAGTTTGGGCCAATGAGAATCATCTAAAGTGATTCAAGGCCTAAGTAAGGACCTAATGACCTTTTCAGGATCACTCAAGATCATAAACATTGAATTATAGTACTTATAAGCTCAAAGTGATCCATCACAATGACATTTTATATTAAAAGCCCTATCTGGGCAATATTTGCTTTTCAATGCAAACATTGATTTCAATCTGATAATGGAGATATGACTGAAATATGAAGGATCTTAACGAGGATTTGCATCGGTTGTCACAAAGATATGAAGTCTTGATTTGATTTTCATGTTCACACTGTCTATAGTGTGAAGTGAAAATCAAATCAGAGTTCTTTAAATTGTTTGGCATAAATGGATCTTTAGATTTTCAATTATGAATTTAAAAGGATTTTGGGCAAATTTGATCAGCCAAAAGTGATGTGTGCATTCATATGCCTTAGATCAGACCTTCTTAAATCTGATATGGGCTGGATTTCAAAGATAACTGTAGCAGCCATTATTGCTGAAATAGTAGCAGTGACCACTTTTGAAATGTAAGACGTCTGGTGTCTAGTAAAGCATCTGATTTTGGATAACTGTAGCATCTTTTGTTGCTGAATTTGAGCAACAATCAGCTGCTGTTATGAAGCCCAATCCAGTAGCCACTATCTTGATTGGAATGAAGTCTGATTAGAGGTGTTTTGGTTGGGTTTTTGAGTGTTTTGAGAGGCTGACCTGTGGTTTAATGTTATAATTATTTGTAGCAAGCATTCATGCACTGATATAAACTAGAAATTTAATTTGGATGCTTTGATTTCAAATTTTAAATTCCTTTGTCAACCATTTGAATTGCATATCTGTCCAAAACTAAAATCTTAGTGAAATGAGAGATAAAAATTTGCTTGAATGTTCAAACATGTGTATTATAGTGTGCTGAGTGTTTTGAGAAGTTTTAACGCCATTCCCAACCACTAGAAAGCTATTTAGGGCCTTAGGTTCTCTTTGAAAAACCCTTTAAAGGCCTAAACCGTCTGAACTTTGTAAATAAATAAAAACTATAAAAAAATTAAAAAAAAAAAAACTGTCTTAGTCAAGATTATGTATATTTTTAGGTGTATACCAAGTTTCAAGACATTTTGAACCCCCAGCTTGGTGGAACATACCAGCCGACGGTTCAGTATACCTTGGAACTTAATAAAAGAACTTAACATTAAAAATAACAAAAACAACTCTTTATCTCTCATCTCTTTCTTTCTCTCTCATCCATTATCTCTACTATACCTATAAAACCCATAAAAATCAGAAAAACCCTAAAAACTCCTAAAAATACCATGTATACTGTGTATACTTATATATATAACTTAAATCTAAGCTATATGTAAATATTGTATAATATGTGTAAAATATCTATAAATAACTTATATATGTATTCTATATAGTATAGTAAGTATTTAGGATAACTTAATGTATACATAACTTTATTGTATTATTTTATATTAATTTATATAACTTAATTGTATAATAACTAAGTAATTATATAAACATAGTTAAATGTACATATTTGTAGATCATACTATACGTCTGTATTTATATATGTATTATGTACAATATAATACCTGTAATGTAATTTAATTATATATATACAGTAAATAATTAATTTGTTAAGTTAACTACGTAATTTACTAAGTTAAAATAAAATAAATTAGTAAATTAAGTTAATACTGAGATAATTTATATTGTATGCTTGTACTATATTATAATAAGTATTTTCAACTTATTTATATCATATTTATATTGTATTATAGTATATATAGCTTATTTATATGTATAACTAGTTAAAACATGTATTTAAATCTATATAAATTAAAATAAAACTTATAAAATATAATAAAAATATGTAATAAATAATTTATCATGTATATTAATACTGTACTAAGTCAATTTGACAATTAACTAACTAATTTATACTGTAATTAATAAATTGAATTCTAATTTAATGTGTATAAACGGTAGACTTTAGCTAATTTAATTATATAATAAACTAACTTATTTTTGGACATAATTATGTAGTCCTATGTAAGGGCTTTGAAACCCCATAATTTAATGTTAATTTAAAATAAATTATGGCCCTGAAATCGAGGGCCAAAGTAAGCACATCAGTGCAACCCGATGCATGCGACTACAGCACCTGTCGGCGCTTGTAATAGTGCCATACTGGAAGTCTGCGAGCTGACATAGCACCATATAAAGAATTTGTCTTATCGCCTCTTCAGTCGTCATATGTGTCGGGCGCAACACATTACTCTCCTCTCTCTCCTCTAATACTGATATAAGCATATGCCTGTATGGGTGCGATGCATGGGCCGGGGGCCGTTCACTATGCGTGGGTCTGTGTAGGCCCAATAACGAGCATTGAACCATATATAATGCACCTAATAATGAACTAGGGTGTCCCTAGTAGAGGTCTGGTCCCACCCAGTAATGGGTGTTGTGTATCCCTCGAAAAGGCTGCTCGCCCATTAAAATAATTTTTGAACCGGTTGAAAACATGAACCAAGCCAGTATGAACCAGCTAAGAAGGGAGAAGAAAGCTTGAAATTTGCAAAGTGTTACAACCCCTCCTATGCATATGTGTTGTGTGCCTTAGTGTACATAAGCATGAGTCTGTGATGTGTGTGTGTGTTAGTGTGTACTCTATGAGTTGAGTGTTGTGTGTGTTGTGTGCGTGAGTTGTGTAACGTGTGTATATAAGTGTCTGTGCAACTGTATATATGTATATATATATATATATAAGTATATAATATATAATGTATACGTATATAAATAATATAATATAATGTATACTGTAATAGTATAGATATAGTGTATATAGAATAGGCTTGTTTGAGCTCTTATATGTATATAACACTAAGGGCTTTAGTGATGAATACATCTGTCATTGTATATATATGTGTATGTTATTATAAGTAGTTTTTGCCTTAGGTAGTGTAAATATGTTACTAAGGCTACACTAACGTTTATATATGTCACTGTAAATACCTATATGTTAGTATAGATATTTATTTTACCTTATGTTATGTATATAATTTTACTAAGATTTTAGTGACACTTATATATGTTACTGTATATATTATATGTTACTATAGATGTTAGTATGTTATAATGAGTTAGTATAGTAAATATTATTAACTATTTTGGTATATATACTTAGGTATTAATTATATTAGTTGTAAATAACTAATATTGAGTAATTATACATAGTTTTTAATGCTTGTGTGTGTACATTTGTTTCCAAGCATTATAATGTATTTTTGTGTACATAATTAACCAAATTCTTTTATTCTTTGATTATTTCATTCATTTTTGTAAATAAAATCAACATTTTTGGAATTAAAAAATACTTTTGGACTTAGAGTGATATAAATCAATAACTGTCTCCCAGTAAATGACCTGGAATAAACTAGTAAAAATTAAGCATATAAATAAAATTGACACGGCATCGATTTATATTTATGACTTATACTACAACAATGACATTTAAAACCCCTTTTTAGTACGAACCGGTCGTCGACGATCACTAAGGCACTACAAAGGTCAGCTTCTAGGGTGTGTAATTGCTTTGCGAACTTGTTTAGTCATTTTCAAATCATATAAAGTTCCAAAAACCAAATAAAAAGCTCTTTGAATTGTGTTTGTCTGCAAGTTGCTTGCTTATGTATGCTTGGTAGGCATTTCATAGCCCCTAGGTTGTCTTCCACATCCAAGCTCGAGAAGCTTTTGAGAAAACCCGCCCTAAGTCTAGCTACGGCAGAAAGAGAGGAAGAACCCAAAGTACCTTATGTTGAGGAAAACCCAAGAGTCTTGAAAGACTACCTAATTCTCATCTTAGAAGACCTCGAGGAAATCTTCCATCCTATGATATTAAAAGTATCACAATCCAGTTGCTCCCATCCTTTTATGGGACAAATCATGAAGACCCTTATAGGCACCTAGAAAAATTTTCGGAGGTTTGCGCCACAGTTATGATTCAAGGCTTTACTGATGAAGCCTTGATGAGGAGCTGATATTTCTATCTATTCTTACACTAATTATGCCTAATTAATGCTACTCTAAGGGTTAATTAGGATAAAAAGTATTTAGTTAGGTTAGAATAGTCATAGAGCTGCATTTTGTAAATGTTGTATTATGTTGGATTTTTCTATATTTTTTTCCTAATCTATATCTAGTACCTTGATGTCCTTGTTATATTATGTCCAAGTACTAGGTTTGGAGCAATTCTAAACCTTGGAGATTGGACTTTTATGATTGAGCTCACTTTCATGAAGAGAAGCCTAATTTCATGAACCTTAACCTATTTAGCATCTAGGCTAACCTAAGGACCTATTTTTTCTCAACCTAGGACCCACCCACCTAACCCAATTACCCACCAAGCATGGTCGGCCATGAGCCTAATTACAAACCTATATGGCCGGCCACTCAAGTCTAATTAAATCCACACCCATATCATCTTATCTTACCAACAACCAACATTATCCCTTCCTTAATACCCAAGTAGAAAACCTAAACCCTATCCCCTCAACCTAGCCACCCCCTAGGGCAGCTAAACGAACTGAACGGTTCGAATTTAATTCGAATTCGTTCAATCAAATGTTCGATAAAAGTTTGTTCGAAATAAAATGAATCAAACATGAACATTAAGATTAAGTTCAATAGCTTAACGAATCAAACATAAACATAATACATGTTCGTTCAATAAAAGTTCGAATTTGAAAGCATATATATATGCAGATTTGGAAACTCATTTGCGAATCTATTAAAAAAAAAACTCAACCCAACCCATTCAAACTAATGTAGACTAATATAATTAATATTAATATCTAATAAACTATTCTAAATTTACAAGCTTTCAAAAAAATTATTGTAAATATTGTAAATATAATTAATATTATTTACTCTCCAGATAGGATTGGTCATACGACAATTGCACAAGCCACTAAGCCTCCTAGTGCTACATGTTGGCCCACCCAAATTGCAATCACTGATTCACTAGTATTTTCCCTCTCCCACACGTTGGCCAAGAAAAACCCTAGCACGACTTCTCTCGTTAGCCACCCACTAGTCGACCATAATGCTAGGCTACTTCTCTCGCGATGCTTGCTCTCATCAACGCCACCAACCGGTAGCGATCTCGTCGACGCTCCTAGTAATCGTTAGCCACCAGCCAGCAGTGATCTCATCATCGTCGATGTCGTCCTCGAGGTAAGGTCCATTAGTCACTCCTCCGACCACCCTCCTCCCCTCCCCTCCTCTGATCCTCCCCTACTCTACCTCCCTCTACCCTCTCCAACCACCCTCCACCCCTCCAATCCTCCCCCTGCTCTACTGCCCTCCGACCGCCACTCTCCTCTGCCCTCCACAGTCTCCACTCCACCGGTCCAATTTCAAGCCATATTGCCATATTCACATGCATTAAAGAAGTTTTCACCTCATATCCAATAGGTTTATCTTTGTATACATCTTAATGTAAGGTCAAGATCTTTTCTAGTGAACAAACGGATCCCTCTCAACTCTTTCATCTTTAGGTTAGAATGGAAAGTAACAGGAAAGGAGTTTCAATCGATGATCTGCCACTTCCATACGAGATTGGTGAAATTGAATTTGGGGATCCTAGAACAAAAAAAGTTAGAGGCTCTTTCTGTTGGGTTTTGTAGTGCTTTTGTGGAGTTGCGGGTCACACAAAATGTTGGTTTTAACTTGGCGTCTATCTTCATAATGAATGATGCTAGCCTTCAGAAATCTTGTGATCTATGTGGTGTTATTTCCATAATATTTCCTGTCTTATTTTCATAATATTTTTCTTTTTCAAATCTATTACTACACTCCATGAGTCCATGACTTGCTTCAAATAACTACTTCCATGACTTGCTTCAAATAATTACTTCTTTTTCTCTCTTTTGAAGGCAACTTCAATGACATGAAACTGAAGTGTATAGCAAGACGTTCTGACTTCTATTGCAATGAAAGCACTTCAAAAATGGCTGTGAATTTATTTTTCCCTATATGTTGGAGAACTCTAGGGATGTGTTATTCCTTGTGAATTCATTGGTGTCATGAAGAGTCAATAACCTATATACTTGAAAGGCACAGATCTTAGTCCCTCTTCTGTTGTACCTCTATTGAACTAGATGAAACCACTTTGTCTCCGGATCTTCTTGTCTTCAAAAATGGCTGCAAACACTCAAAGGGTTTAGAGAGTTATGATTTCACATGGTGATGGGATTGGGACTTGTAGCTATATTTGTATATTATCTCAAAAAAAGGGGTTAAATTTACTTAAAATTTCTTGTGGAATGGTCATGTTTTACTTGCCT
The DNA here is from genome assembly GCA_037157565.1 of Thalassia testudinum. Taxonomy (NCBI): domain Eukaryota; kingdom Viridiplantae; phylum Streptophyta; class Magnoliopsida; order Alismatales; family Hydrocharitaceae; genus Thalassia; species Thalassia testudinum. The sequence goes on along the minus strand of JAZHRO010000035.1, from coordinate 50,521,196 downwards.
CTATTCTGTTACTCACTTGGGAACTTCTTTGTACCCTAATAACTCAATCTACTTGTTCATAGACTTGTCGTGTCCATGTGATCTTCTTACAAAATGGTTGTTCACCACTACTTGATCCAACAGGATCAATTAGCTTGAACTCGTTTTTTTTTTCTTCTCCTTTTCCAATTATGGTAAGTTTTGAACTCTTCTCTTTTGGGTTAAGGTCAATCTCTCAATCATTAGTAAAGTAACATATATTATACTCTATCCAACTTCCATTTGAAAGTCACTTTTTTAATCTCCATTTTAAAGTTAGATTTTACACCAAGACATAATGGCTACTTAAGCTAATCATTATAGCTTAATTCATTACTTATAATATGCTTGAACTTTATTGAAACATTTAAGTTAAGACATTAATCAAACGAACTATTATCGAACTTTCCTTTCAAACATATTATCGAACATAATCAAACATGTCCGTTCAAATAGTGTAAACGAACTAATAACAAACCGAACTCGAATGTTCAGTTTCGTTATTGAATCGAACTCAAACATAGGTAATCGAACACTTTAATGAATTTGAACCAAACTCGAGCATCGAGCATTTTATCGAACTCGAACTCGAACATACCTATGTTCAAGTATGTTCGGTTCGATTAACACCTCTACCGCCACCCTCCTTATATCTAAACCATTAATCATCCTCCCTATGTAATCCTAACCCTCCATTTATTTCCAAGCCTTAGACTTGATCGTAACCCTTGATCCCAACCTAATTAGATTCTAGCCCTCTAAATCCTTGATCCAAGGCAACATGGATCCACCAATCACATGCCTCTACCACTCCTATAAATAGAAGCCTACCCCCTTCCCTCCCCTTCGTTAAGTTCCTTAGTTAGAATAATTCACCATCTCACCACCTTCATTAGCCTTCCCAAGTTGCACACCTCACCACCTTCTTCCGACCATCTCCATGTCCAAACTCTGGTGAAATTCCTGGTGGCCATCCTCCTCACCACATGTTGAATCTCTGCGTCATCTCCATCTTCAAGGCGTCTGCATCAACAAACAAAGCTTTATCTCATCCTCTTCTTCTTGTAGTCTTTTTCTAGTTGTAGTTGATTTCTAGTTTCTGTTCTAGTAGATATTTTGTTTCTTGTTCTAGTTGTAATCTTGACATTATTTCTAGTTGCAATAAAGTTTATTTTCTATCTATATTATTTGCAAGTCCTTCTCACCCCTTTCTCTATTTGCTTGTCTGATTTGTGTTCCTTCTTCTCATCTCCGTCTTTATATTCAAAAAGACTAAACAAGTTAGTTAGTATTTCATATCTGTTTCATGTTCAACATTTAATTTGAAAAATCCTACACTTTGCCGTGTTCAACCTGGGACTCACAAAGGTCTCGGTTACTTTATTTCTATTTTTGAAAAAATCACACTACAACGATTACTCTATTTTTACTTGGCGATTTTTTACGGGACAGGAGCCTCTTCCCATTCTCCCTCAAAAATAAGGCCAAGCATTGGTATCATACTGTTGAATGCGATTTCTACGCTAAAAGGTTGAGTTTGAAAATCCTGTGTGTAGTCGTGTAAAAATCCATCAAACAGATAATTTAATTGAAACTCTGGTGAGTCCCAAGTCAAACATGGGGAGACGAACGTTTGATCAAAAACTACATTGGAATTATTGTCACGAAAGCAGAATAGTTAGTTGAAATTAATCTACTAGCTATTCTACTTAAAGAATAATTAATAGAAGAGAGATAGAATAATACAAATAAAGAGAAAATAGAGAGAATAAACAAGAATTTTATAACAATAGGTGCATGTCCATTACAACTATGTGCTACAATAGAAAATAGGAAATCTACACTAAAAAGTGATAAAAGAGAAGGGGATGGGAAATTATCCTCCTCGACGGCTACTTGGAGGACGAGCTGCGTTAACAGGGCGTCCGGACGAGGGTGGTGAGATGCTAAACGAAAGAGGACGAAGAAAGAGGACGGAGGACAGAACAGGGCAACGTCACAGCGGGATTTGTTTCTTGAATGGCTGCAAGAGGACAACCGCAGGATACTCCACAAACGGAGATGCGAAGATGGAAAAATTGTATTTAAGACTTTAATGGAGCATCCCAGATTTAGGATGAGCTCGTAGAGCTTTGGAGGGGGTGAGAGAAGAGAGAAATTGATGATTTATAAAGGGGGTGTAGGATCTTTTATATAATTGATGCACAAGGGTAAAAAGGTCCTTTAAAATGTCAAAAATTAAATGCAGAGCCTTTAGTGACAGACATATCTATCGTTGAAGGTAAACGTCAGTGAAGATGCGCATTCCATCTCTCCGTCGTTTGCCTCTGATCCAATTGTCCACGATGCACCACGTCAACGTCGCCTGATCTTCATGTGTTAGGCATGCATAGCATGTTCACACGATATCAACTATCCGATCAAGAGATCGAACAGTCAAGATCGCACCTTGCCGCTTCACCTTCGAGCATTCAGCGTGCCCATGTCAGATTGGGTGTAGATCAGCGCGTCATCCCGCATGTGCATCCAGTGCTCCCTATAGCACCACATCGCCGCCCCATCAACCACACATCACACATTTGACAACCTAATTTCATCTGCGCCTCCTCTCGCGAATTAGATCCGCCCACTATGATCCAATCGCGTGCCACGTGGTTTGCGAGAAGCCCTTCACTGTTGCGCTACACGACTACTTGAGGTGAGTTTTTGTTTTTAGGTGCGTTTGCTCTGAACCTTTGGATCTTAATCCAACGATCAAGATCAAACTTGCCTTTATCTTCAGAGAGGAGTGAGGCAATGAAGAGAGATGACACGGTGCTTTCTTAGCCGTTGGATGGGCATCAAATGGCTGGGATTCATCGAGCAGGCAGACAGGAGGTGTTGCAACAAGTGTTAGGCGACTATGATGGCACCACGTGGCACCATCGTGGACGTCCATCTTCTTTTACTTGTAGATGGTGCCACAAATGTTGGATTGGATCGATTTTCACGCTGTTGGGTTGCGATTATCGATCCAAACCCATCCATGCGATTTGATTTGTCATCTGACGTACAAATTTACACCACCTTAGCCCTTGACCTCTAATCTTTCTCAAACTGCATCTGATGCTATGGAAGTCCGATTAGGGCAATCTTAGAGGCATTGGACTCCGATCGTCGCCCTGATCAGATTCGTACAGTTGGATCTTCAATTTAAGGCCCCGAAATGATCTTGCCCTGTCCCTTGACCACAAAAAGGGAAAATTAACCTATAATTTATATAATCTAACCTAAATACATGACGATGCATGCTATGTAATATTTATAATGAATGATGCTTCTATAGACTTAGGAACATGCATAATTAGGCATTTTTGGTCAATTAGATTTGTGCACATCACACCCTCATGCCTATCTTTTGCTAGTCACTAGCAAAACTACATGCTATTTATAAAAGAATTAGGATCAAATTACTTGGACAACATTTATTTCTCAACACTAAGAAATTTCAACTAAGACCTGAACTACAGAGACACAACAGCACCCAGGTGTCTACCAAAATGTAAACCGCCCAAGCCCTCGCCTTATTTAAAAGTAAAAGGATTTTTTTCTTTTTCTCCTTTTCTAATTTTTTTGGATTTTTGAGTTTAGAGTTTCGAGGCAGCTTTCTACGGCTACCCAACCCACCCAAGACTCGAAGAAAACTTTAAGTACTAAGCATCTTTCTATGTGAATGTGATAGACTCATTGATCGGCAATCAGAACCGATTTCGGGTGTCTACGCCCCTAGGTGACCTTGAAAAGAAGTTCTATCTAAAGGTGTATTTATCCGATCGGTAGCTTTTTCCCTACTTGTTACTTTTATGGGGTTAACACAAGGGCAAATCTAGTGTATATCTGTCTGGCTTATTCTAGTTCTCCACTTCTTCCTAAGTGTTTGGAATTGAACGTGTATTTTTGTGAGCTGGGTTCTGGACAACCAGCCGATGAGCTATTACCACCGACAACTTGCTAGCCATATTTGTGCAGTGAAGTATTGCTTTTTTTCCTTCTTTTCAATTTCTTTTTCCTTTATTTTTGGATGTTTTTCTTTTTTTTCTTTAAGTAGGTGGCTTCCCTGATCTAAGATTTACCTAAAAGCAGCAGAAAGAGAATAGTCGTGTGACTAGACTCTGGATAACCAGCCAATGAGTTGTTACCAGTAACAACTTGCCAGCCATATCACCCTAGAAGGTTCATTAGCTACCCAATTTTTGTTAAAATCGCAAAAAAGTGAGTCAGTGCAAAGAGTGTATAGATGCTTGGGCTTAAAGTACCCTCAAATCAGAGGGTGGGTTAATAAGTCGTGTACTTATTATCCCAACTTATTAACCAATTAGAAATAAATTAACAAATGACGAGGACTTGAGAAACAAGTCAACATTTTAGTGGACACCCGGACTGATTAAGTCCGAAGACCTGAAGAATCTAAGTGTTCAAGTCATAATGTATCATGTCCTAAAGTTGACAAATTTTTAATGCCTAGGTTCTCTTTTCCTAATTCAAATTTCTTTTTCAAAAATTAAAAGGAAATAAAAAGAATCTACGAAGCTAACAAGATGATTCAGAGAATGATATCCACCCCCCGATGCCTATCTAATGTAATGTTCTCATTGTATTAAGTGGCATGAAAAAGAGTGAAGTAGAGAAGAAAGCACATGAATTTCGTGATTAATAGATCATCTCCAAGATGGAAAGAGACTGTATACGTGCTGAATTTAATGCCTTCAACTAGGCACACTATACAAACGAAGAGGAAATAAAGAATTCACAGATGTAGGTCAGAATCAGAATAAGAAGATCAATTTTCTGACCTGCGAGGATGTATCCACAAATGTGGACCAAATTGTGGTGTAGACCCAGGCCCCAAGGTCGAGTGTATCTAAGGTTCTGAATAAAAAATACCCAGAACCTGAGATCAGTATGCAAGCGGGGTCTGGCCTGCAATTTGTGAGGATGAAACCTAAGTCCAAAAAGTCGGACAATAGGAAAATCTAAATCAATGGGCTCGTTTGTCCAGTTAACAGTTTGCTTAAAAGGATAATCCATTAATCTATACTTAGGTTGCACATCCTTAGAGTCACAAATATCATAAGGGTCCTCGTAAAAGGTTGGTGGTTCAAACATAAAGGAACCCTTAGATCCAAATGTCAATCTCTCCCAGAATTAGCTTCCCAAATTGTCATCTCCTGATTCCTATCCTCCAAAATAAGTGTTTCTGGGACCTCTAAAGTGTCATCATCCCCGTATAAAATATCCAAGTCCAAAATTTCTGGCTGAATCAGAATTGACTTAGGTCTAGTGATCTTAAAAACAGAATCATCATTATGCTCAACAGGGTGTGTGTAAGTAATGGGCTATAAATTAAATCCTTCATGAAATTAGGATCTGAATCCACCATGCTAGCCCTAACAAGATCAATTTCCTCAGTTATTGGGCCATCAAATGATTTATCATACTCCGCGAACTCATTTGTCTCACTAAAATTATCTTCCTCAAATTCAGGTGAGACTTCACACAACAATTCTTCACCTTCAGAATCAAAGAATTTTGGATCCGCATTTATATATGTCTCAAAATCATTGATCATTTCCTAGTCCATGGAGACATACTTTTCCTCGTACCCTAGTTTAGGGATCTCAGGTGAAGAAATCAATTCATCCTCAATTGATTGCTCTAGAATAATCTGGTCATACCTGGCTCGTAAGATGTGTCCCCCCAACAGGTGCCTGAGCGGGTTCTGACATTAGCACTCCTGAAGGGGGTATTCAACCTGGAAATCATCCCAAGATTGGACTAAAGCAACTACAAATCTCATCCTCAATTTCGACAACTCCTAAGTAAAAACTCACTTGGGTCCTTATCCTTAACATCTTGGAGCCAATCTAATAAATATTTGTTAAGATCATCAATCATTTCAATCAAAGGCTCCAATTCTTCAGTGCAAGGTGTCAGTTGAGCTTCTAAAGGTTGAATGGTATTCTTTAAGTTAACCAACGCCTTATATTAGACCTAGTTCACCAGAACCAAATGGTTTGGTTCAGGGTTGGGTAGGTGTGGGTTTAGTCGAGGGGAGTCAATGAATTGAGGTTCCTAGTACACTCTCTGATAATAGGTCATTCCTGGTTGTTCATAAAGGGGTGGTGAGCCATATGCAATATAATCTAGGGGAGGGTAAGAGTTGTAATTAGGATATCCTTCTTGATTGTAGATGATATTGGGTTGTTCATAGGAAGGCAGTGATCTATAGTCAATGTAGTTCGGAGAAGGATAAAAATCAAGATCATGGTGTCTAGGATTAGACCCTGAACACAGAGGTCTGGAATTGTATCCCCAATCAAAGTTATCCCGACTAATGGATGAATGGTCATAAGTTGAGTCAGGATAGTAATCATCTTGGGGATAAGTGGTGGTAAGAGGGTAGGAGTGGAAATGCGAGTAGGATGTGGAAGGATCCATGATGAAATGGGAAGAAGAAAGGTGCCTTGCAATACAAACACTCAAACTTGTCCTTAGGTGGGATAGCCTAAAGACTTACAGACTCTCAGAACTTGTCTTGAAATGAAAAGAACGATTTGGTCTACTTCTTTCCGGTCAATCCACCCAGTTAGAGGGAGGGATTGGGGAGAAGGTTCTTCCCTTGGCTTTTGCCTCAGGTTCCTTTGATACCCCCCAACCACAGTCCTTTGACACTGCTCCCCTAGCTAGACATCAAATTGAACAGTAGAAGTAGATTAATCAAAAATAATCTCGATCTGGGCCCTGAAGAGAGAGTCCAATCCTTAAGGTCAACATCTACTCTATTTTAATTAGGCTTAGGTTTGAATGTGCTTGGGAATATGATGGGCCCTTATTTGGGTTGTGTCCTTAATAATTAGTTTCAATGTGTGTGCATGCACAACCAATGATTTTCAAACAAGGTTAATTGATGATTTATCTTTTAGGGTTCAACCTTGTTTAGTAGCTTTTAGGGTTCAACTTTAAGTGTATTCAATCAAAGTTCAGTTGGTACACCAGGTTTTAAAAGCACAGGTGAAAATGTCTTCCTTTAAAACTTAAAAGAATGTGGAGTGCCTGGTTAATACCTAATAGTTGAATCCTAAGAGGCAACTACTCGATGAGTTGTTTTTAGATGAAGTGGTGCAGTCTTAACAACTCAAGCAATTGGCCTTATTGCACCACTGAGTTAGGCACACAAATGATTACCTAGTCTGATTTCTACTCAATTATGTGTTGATGAGTGTACCGATTCCAAAGATCGGATTACTGGTTGAGTATGAATAATCAGAAGAGGTTGTGTACCTCTGTGAGATTTTTTTTTAGATTTTTTTTATAAGTGGGGGTGAGGTAAGCGGAAGTGGCAATCAAAACAACCAAACTAATCTTAGGATTTTTGAGAGCACCTAGGTTAATTAGGGTTTGAATTAGGGTAATAGAATGAAATCCATAGGGTGGGTGGTAGGGATATACTTACAAACCCTTCAACTGCATTTTTCTCCAATCTACTGCTTTCTCCCTCCTCGAGAGAGTACCTACAATCACAATAAGAATGGAGACAAGTGAGGTAAAAGATAAGTAAGGTAGAAAATGCAGGAAATCAAAGAACATCGCCTCCCCGGCAACGGCGCCAAAACGTTGAACGTGATTTCTACGCTAAAAGGTTGAGTTTAAAAACCCTACCATTGTAGTCACGTAAAAATCCAACAAATAGATAATTTAACCAAAACATTAGTGGGTGCCGAGTCAAACACGGGGAGGCAAACGTCTAATCAAAAATCGAGTTGGAATTATTATCATGAAAGCAGAATAGCTGGTTAAAATTAATCTACCAGCTATTCTACTTAAAGAATAATTAATAGAAGAGATAGAATAATACAAATAAAAAGAAAATAGAAAGAGAATGAACAAGAATTTTACAACAATAGGTGCATGTCCATGACAACTATGTGCTACACTAGAAAGTAGGAAATCTACACTAGAAAGCGATAAAAGAGAAGGGGATGAGAAATTATCCTCCTCGACGACTGCTTGGAGGACGAGCCACGTTGACGAAGCGCCCGGATGAGGGTGGTGAGATGTTGGATGAAAGAGGATGAAGACGGAGGATGGAGGATGGAATAGGGCGACGTCGCAGCAGGATCCGCTTCCTAAATGGCGATGAGAGGACAACCGCGGGATGCTCCACGAACGGGGATGAGAAGATGGAAAAAATTGTATTTAAGACTCTAATGGAGCATCCCGAGTTTGAAACGAACTCGTAGAGCTTTGGAGGGGGTGAGAGAAGAGAGAACTGGATGATTTACAAGGGGGTGTAGGGTCCTTTATATAGTTGAGGCACAAGGGTAAAAAGGTCCTTTCAAATGTTGAAAATTAAATGCAGAGCCTTTATTGTCGCTGAAGGTAAACATCAGTGAAGACACGCATTCCATCTCTGATGTTCGCCTCTGATCCAAGTGTCCACGATGCACCATATCACCGTCGCCTAATCTTCATGTGTTAGGCACGTGTACCACGTTCACGCGATCTCAGTCGTCCAATTAAGAGATTGGACGGTCAAGATTGCGCCTCACTACTTCACCTTCGAGCATTCAGCACACCCGCATCAAATTGGGCATAGATCGACGCATCATCGCCCATGTGTGCATCCAGCACTCCCTGTAGCACCATGTCACCGCCCCATCAACAGCACATTGCACATCTGACGACACAATTTCATCCACTCCTCCTCTCAAGGATTAAATTCGCCCGCTGTGATTCAATCGCGCGACGTGCGGTTTGCGAGAAGCTCTTCATCACTATGCTACGCGGCCACTTGAGGCGAGTTTTTGCTTTTAGGTGCATTTGCTCTCGACCGTTGGATCTTGATCCAACAGTCGAGATCAAACTTGCCTTTATCTTCAGAGAGGAGTGAGGCATTGAAGAGAGATGACGCGGCACTTTCTCAGCCGTCGGATAGGCATCCAACGACTCGGATTCATCGAGCAGGCAAAGAGGAGGTGTTGCGGTAGGTGTTGGGCGGCTGTGATGGCGCCACGTGGCTCCATCATGGCCGTCCATCTTCTTTGACTTTTAAACGGTGCCACAGATGTTGGATTGGACCGATTTTCACGTCGTTGGGCTGTGATCATTGATCCGAACCCATCCATGCGGTTGGATTTGTCATCTGAGGTATAGATTCATACCACCTTAGCCCTTGACCTCTGATCTTTTTCGAACTGCATCTGATGCTATGAAAGTCCGATCGGGGAGATCTCAAAGGCATTGGACTCTGATCGTTGTCCTGATTAAATCTGTATGGTTGGATCTTTAATTTGAGGCTCCAAAATGATCTCGCCCTATCCCCTGACCACAAAAAGGGAAAATTAACCTATAATTTATACAATCTAACCTAAATATATGATGATGCATGTTATGTAATATTTATAATGCATGACGCTTCTATAAACCTACAAACATGCATAAATAGGCATTTTAAGCTAATTAGATGTGTGCATGTTACATACCTTAGATAAGAATTATGCTATATGGTCGTTCCTTAAAGCTGAATTCTTGAAGAAATATTTCCCAATGAGTAAAACCAATCACAATTGAAGGACCATCATAGGATTCTCATAACAAGAGGGAGAATAATTCCATGTGACTTGAGAGAGATTTCAAAACCTTCTTAGAATGTGCCCACATCACGAATTCCCAAGATGGTAGTTAATCAAAAAGTTCTATGCCAAATTGTCTGATACACAATCTTCAAATCATGAATAATTTCAAGGGCCAGAATATTCTCTCAAGCAAATGAGAACTTAGCATTCAACCCATCCAAGAATCTATAGACTTGCCAAGTCAGTCTCTGGCTGGTCTGAACCTCACAACAAGAAGGCTGGAACACATTTAGCTCTTCAAAGAGCCCTTCCATCTCTGTATAATAATCAATTAACGTCCTTTCTCCTTGAGACATAGACCATATACGATGATATATATCAAACAGACAAGCATGATTGAATTTCTGAGAATATTTCTTAGATAAGCTCTCCCACATATTCTTCGTCGTCTTCTTGTACAACAAGTGTGATGCTATCTGTCACTCCACACTATTCATTATCTAATTTATCATTAGATAATTATCTTGTTCCCATTTTTCAAAATTCTTATGAGTTGACTCGGGTGGATTAATAGTGAGAATCAGAAGCTTCTTATGGCCAGCCACAAATATCTTGAATGCTTACGCCCATAAGAGATAGTTTTGAGATCCATTAAATTTGATAGTAGTCCCTTGGACCATCAAGGAGGTCGAGGTAGTCATCGGCTTTGCTTCAACTATTTCACTCAAGGTAGATGCCATAGCTATGACCACGAGAACCAATGAGAATCAGGAGATAAAGTCAAATTTGATTTTGAGTATCTAGAATATGGATATGAAGATAAGAGAGGTAGAACATACTCTACAAGTTATGGGAAGTACCAACAATAACCCCAAGCCTCTTATGGAGATGTTCTAACACATCATCCTCTAATCAGAGGCATACAGCAGCCCAAACGAGGCAGAGTACCCCTAGGCGGCACTAAAAGGAGGAAGATCACCCCCTTCAACGATGCCCAATGGCGTTATTGGACTGCAACAGTGCCCGGCAATGCTGGTGGGTCTCTGGCTGTGCCTAGTGGCGTTGGTGGGTCACTGGCTGTGCCTAGTGGCGTTGGTGGACAAAAGAGGAAGGGCAGCAACACTGGGCAACAGGGAGAGGAGGGGCACTGCTGCCAACAACATTACTGGTTGCTGTCGAAGACGGTAGCCTCTACAGATGTACTAGAGATCAGAGAAAGGAAGGTAAAGGATCTGCAGGTATATAAGTAATCAGGCACCACATTGTCCATAAATGATGATTTTGATGATAATAAACATATCAAGTAATTGAGATTAAAATTGGATATTATGCATAGATATTGCAAGAATGATTTTGAGGTTGAAGCTCTCCTGATGAAATCCAAAGCCAAGAAGGAGGAGATTATGTTCTTCAAGTTTAGGTCTCTTTGTATTATAGGAATTGAGTTATATTTTTATATTCTTTAGAATATAAGGAAAGCCCCAATTGGATTAGCATCTAATAACATTCCTTGGGCACCATTTGCATAGGTCATTAAAAATCACCACACTCTAGCTAAATAAGTCAAAAATATGATAAAACTTGATTTTAGATGTTAGTGGATTACCCTAGAATCCTATAAGAGTCAAAAAACACCTTTGGACATTTAGTGGACTTTTTACAGTCCATCTAACACTAGGTATTCCTTACCTAACATTATACAGTGGGTCTGAGGTGAGTTAGAAGGTCTAGAAGATATTGAACCTTGCATTAAACTTTGTACCTAACGTTAGGTAGTTGACCTAATGTTAGATAGGAGTCACCTAACATTAGATAAGCCATTTTGGGCTAAATTGAGTGCCTCCAGGAGATAGCGAGCTTTATACCTAACTAAGCACCTAACATTAGATAACTTTTACCTAACGTTAGTTAAAGTACTTTTTAACCAAATTAATTAGTCATTGACAAATCAATTTGTGAAACATTTTAGTTGTTGAAAAAGACCCTATGCACACACAAATTAGTCCAAACACCCTTCTATATATATGAGAGCATTTCCAACTCTTTGGTGGTTAGAGAACACCCCAAAACACACTCTAAAGCTCATTCAAGCTCATGTTCAGCTCTTCAAGCATTTGGTGTTCATTGGAGGTGACTTAAGCTCTTGATATTGAAGTCCACCTTCCTTGGAGCTCAGCCACCTTAACTCCCTACTTTGTCACCTTCTCACAATTACTAAAGGGAGTTCATTCTAGTCTCCTAGAAAGCTCATTCATTCAATTGATTGCATATCTTTTTAGGCTTATCCATTGGAGAAAAATATCTGTTTATTTTCAGTTTATCTATCTTATTCATCTCTTGTAATCTGAGGACCCAGATTGTGGGTTTCTCTCCTCTTGAGTGAGAGGGGTTACTCTTGATTGGGAAATCAAGAGGGTTTGTAAAAGGATTTGGTATCTCATACGTACCCATTAGTTTTTTGAGATTGACTTGGGGCAAAATTCTAGATTGGGAGATCTAGGTAGTGATTTTTACCTGATTTTGGATTTTCACTATATGTACTTGTATTGTGGTTAGTGAATTATTTGTGGATTACTTGATCATCTTCTATATCTGCATTAACTTTAATTAGAGTTATTTTTACTGCCTTTAGTATTAATCGCCCCCCTTTAATGCTTTTAGGATCTAGGATCCACCCTACTCTTATACCATGTTGGCGGAGAAGAGAAAACACAAAATTATCTCTTATTAGAAACCCCAGGTCTCCTTTTATAAGGAGAACCTTAGGGTAAATTATATAAGTAGCCCTCAAACAATCAAAAAATAACACATTCACCCATTCCTGGGGAAGAAATGAAGCTAAGGTCCCATACGCTATGGTTTCCATGTTTGGAGACATCTCTGAGTTAATGCTAAATGGTCAAAAGTCCTCTCTCATTTGTTTTGGGTTGAATGGCCAAGAGCATGTGACTTTATCAAGAAGTCTTCATACACCCATTGTGAATCTGCCAGTGAGGTACTCGGGACTACCTCTATGTGGCACCAAGCTGAAGAAGAGTGATTGGAATCCCTTGTTTAAGAAAGTAGCTGCCAAACTTGAAAGTTGGAGCAGCCGCTACTTATCTAAAGGAGGAAGGTTGATCCTTCTGAACTCGATCATCACCTTTATTTTGATTTTCTTCTTCTCAATTTTCAAAGCTCCAAAATCAATTTGGAAAAGACTTGATATGCTGCGGAAATGATTCTTCTAAAAAGGGGCTAAATCTGAGGGTAGAATTCTACATCCCCTAAAACAGCAGTAGCTGTGCTCTCCTAAAAAATATGGTGGTCTAGGCATTTGCTTCAATGACTCCTTGTTGCTGAAATGGGCTATAAAGCTCTTTGAAGATGAGGAAAAGAACTAAACTATGATCATCAAGGATGCACATGGCAGCTCACATGTAACCAGGTGCACAGTAGCTCCCTGCGGACCATCTCCTTTCTGGAAATCAGTCTGGACTGCAATGCGAGATAATTGGCAAAACTTTAGGCTGGTGCTTGGTGATGGTCAACAGTTCTCCTTTTGGCACGATGAATGGTCTAGCTTGGGACCACTAAAAAATCGATTTCCGCGTGTATTCTCCTCTGCAGTTGACAAATTTGCATCAGTGAATGATTGCTAGGAACCCCTGAATAGCAAATGGAACCTGATGAATCATGCAGCGAGAGAGCAAGGTCGTTTGGAAGAGGAATATGACCAGTTGAGAAGAGAGCTAGACACCTTTAAGCTGATGGCTAGTTCAGGTAAGTTTGCCTGGATTCACTCCATCAAATGCCTACAAGTGGCTGATTGGTAGAGGCAGCTACAACCCATCACTTGTGGACAAGGACTGCGCTACTTTGTGGTTTTTAAAAATACCTCTGAAAATAAAAATCTTTCTCTGGTTGATGAGAAGAAATTGTCATATTACAGGTGATTTAAGGCATTCAAGATTGGGTGTCCCACCTCAAAATTGCCCTCTCTGCAACTTCCCCATGGACAACAGTATCTACATTTTTTCCACGTGCCTGGTTACGGACCAAATCTAGAGAGTTATTTTTGGAGAAGCCTTGCCCTCTTGGGAGGACTTATGGATGTGCTTTAGAACTTCAACCAAGCCACATACATTGATTACTGGAGTTTTGTGGTGTGTCTGGTGTGCTTATAATAAGAAGTTATTTAGAGGGTCACCTATAAATGTGGGGAGTATCATTAGGGAGTGTTGGAAGTTAATAGGAGCATGGAGAGCCTCCTTGTAAGCTTTTCTGAGAGCATCGAGAACTCCTTTGTAAATGTTTTTGATTGATTTATTCTTTGAATAAAATGCTCCTGGTCTGTTATCGTTAACGATAGCACTCCTCACCTTTACAAAAAAAAAAAACACATGCACCCTTCTAATAATACTAACAAATATTAATATAACATGCTAAGTAAATCAAGACAAATGAAAGTAGTCATAACAACTTAATTGAAAGAAAAGCAAGTTCAGCTAAACTACTCAACTAGAGATGAAGTGACATGAAAGATAACAACCATAAAGCACTAGAGTCTAGTCAACATGCATGCCTTGGTGAATTTTATCTCAAAAAAGAGGTGAATATGGAAACTACCATAAGCTAATAAAATATGGTAATGTCTACAAAAAGTGCATTCCTCGCATGTTTCTCACAAGGGTTTCATCTCGCACGGTTAAGATTACCCCAACTTCCTCCTCCAAATTCATCAATCATTTGTTTTAAGAAATGCACTTCAGCTTGGGATGTATGAAGTTCCGCTTCCAATGCATGGTAATCCATGAAAGTAGCATCCATAGCAATACTCATTTCTAAGAGATCCTTAATTGAAGTTGTTTAATATAGTCCTCATTTGATTTTTCTTTATGTTCATACTTCTTCTCCAACTTCTCATATAGGATTACTAAGAAGTGGAACTCAACCTTCAATGATTGAAATGTATAGAAATTAGCCATAGCTAAGTTCTTGTAACCACACCCCTATATATAATTGTTAATGTTAACGTCCATCAAAATTGGAGTCTAATGGAGACAACAAAGATAACCATGCATATGTTGGCTTACTTACAACATCACCCCAATGAGTTCATATTTTATTATATAATTTATGCCTAACTATTGTTAGTTTAAGGATAAATTAGGTCACATTGCATTAAATTATGTTAAACTAGTCATATTGCAGCATTTTATAGATATTGTATTTTTAGGGATTTAGTTATAATTTTATTACTACCTACATCTGATACTTTGATGAGATTTGTTTATATCTATGCAGGTGACAGGTCTAGATCTAATCAGACCTCCTCATTAATGCAAAATCAATTTGAACTCAAATTTTCTAATAGGGTTGAACCTATCTCTTTAACCCTAGCCTAATTGACCCCTACCCGTAGCCTATATAGGAACCTAATTTCCTGAACTCATTCTTAACTAGCCTAGGCCTAATTCACCTTACTACGGCTAGCCTAAGTGCATTAATTTCCTACATCCCTCTATTAGTCAGCCACCAATTAATTTAAATCCCCACCTAAATCCCCCTATCCAATCTCCAGAAAACCCACCCACGTATCCCTCTAAATCCCAATCCCATGCATGCCTCAATCCAATTCACATCCAAACAAACACCCAACTTCCATGCATTCACGTAACCATCTTCACATGCATCACACAACCCCCTATTTCCATGCATTTCCCATTCACGTAATCCACAGCCTAATCCTACTCTATTCCAATGCACGTCCCCTTTATCCCATCCATTCCCAGCACAATGCCCAATCCCTCACGAGAAAACCCATGCAAACGCTATCCCTTCCCATACGTAACTCAACACAACACCCCACTTCCACGTTATATCTCACCGCAACAAATCCATGCACCACCAACCTACGTGACCTTCCCACTTTATTCCCCCTCACGTATCACCGTCGAGCACCGAACCTATCTTCACTGCATGCAACAAACCCCTCCCCTTCGGCTATCTATATCTCCACGACAAGCCCCAACGCCCGAAAGAACCTACACGTTCCCCCTCCTCTATGAATTAATGAAATCCGAACTCATACGTTCTCACCTCTGTCAATCTCGCTCAATCCCATCTCCTCCTCAAATTTCCGATCTCTCTCTGACGCTCCTCGGCATTATTTATTCAGCTCCACCAATTCTCTCCCGTTGATTCTCTCTCTACCCATCGGTTATTCGCCATCCCGATCTCTCTCCACTCAAATTAACTAATTTTTAATCCTCGCCTTGCCTTGGGAGTAAAAAATTAAATTTATATCAAAATTTTATTATCAAAACAAGTACTTTAATAAAAAATTAAAAATATATATATTACAATACGTGATAATTTTAATTATTGTATCTTAATATTTTATCAATTAAAAATTAAAATACATCAATTAAATATTAAAATATATTAATATATTTTAAATTCCATAAATAAAAAATAAATTTTTACTTGAAAAATAAAAGATAATTTTTCATGTATGAATTTTAAGTTGAAAATCAAAACAAACGTGAGGGAAGAGATGAGTCCAAATCAAATTTAAAAAGAAAAAAATAATAATAATCGATATATATTAATTTTCAATTGATATATTTTTAGTTTTTATAGATAAGAAAAAATGTTAATTAAAAATTAAAATACACCACACATATCCCAAAAAAAAAATCCAAACTATAATTTGAAATTAATTTTATCTAAGCAAACATAAGAGTGAGAAACCAACATAATAGAGAAGATGGTGGAGACCAAGTCAAATTTAAAAAAGGACATGAGTTGAAAAATATAAAAGTTGATGTAAAAATTGATGCATAGTTATAAATATGGTATTTCTCTTTTCTTATGTAAGAAAAGTGATGACACGTGGTGGAGTCCACAATTATTGAAAATAACAACAAATCACTTCGTAGAGATGAGTGGTTGTGTAAAATTATTTTACACCTTCAAAAAAATTTTGCATGAATGGAAAGTAAGATTGTACCAGTGCAATCTTACTTTGAACTACTTTGCACCGGTGCAATATTTTTTTGCACCGGTGCAATATTTTTTTGCACTGGTGTAAAGTAAGATTACACCTTGTAAAGACCCGTTCTGTCCTGAGTCTTTTAAAACGTCTGGACTGTCTGTCAGACGTCTAGAAATCGAAATTTTGGTACGAGCCTTCGCGTCTGTGCGCAGGCTACGCACAGACAGTACCGGTCTTCTCTTTCTTCCCTCTTCTCTTTTCCCCCATCTGAACCCTAATGCACCTCTATAAAACCCCTCTCCCCCTCCCTCTCTTCCCCACTTCACTCCAGCCACCTTCTCTTCCTCTCCACCACAGCGAGAGGAGGGAGTGCGAGAGAGAGCGTGTTACAACCCGGTTCCCGAATCCCTACAAGACACGAGACCGGACCGACTCGACTGATTCTAAGACCCAGTCGTCCAACGAGAAAGTAACCAAAAAGCAGTAAAATAAAACACATTCACCATGCTAGCAACTAACAGTAACAAAGTACAGCAGTAAAGAAATAAACTACTACAGTACACACCACTACAATAGTAGGAAAGTAAACGAGTATAGAAATATAATGTGCAGAACGAAAGAGTACAAAATATAAAAGTACAAGAAGTTACTCACTACTACAAACGAGTACAAAAGAACTACCACTACTGGGCTCTACTGGGCCCAGCACCCTTTGCAGTCATATGCTCTGGCTGCTCAACACCTGGACTTGAGAAAGGTTATGAGTACAAAACGTCAGCGAACGCTGAGTAGAGTGGCAACCAACTACTAAAACAGTAAAGGTGGACAGGTATCTGTTATTTTTCAATTTCTTTCTTCCTTTAGCTAATTATTCTTTCTTTCACCACTTAATTTAATTATCAGGTTTCTTTCTTGATCTCGAATGTTCCTCATGGGAACGATCTTGATTGCAGTCTTTTCCGAAGAGTAGAAGTAGCACGCGGTGCTTTCCTAGCCGGGAGAGTCCCCCGTGGTGGTCCTACACCCAGTCAACCACCCCAAGGTCACGGACAGACGTAACGGTGACTACAGCACGCGCGATAAACGCACCGGTAGTTACCCCGCACTGGCACACGGTCAGTCATTTCCGTTAGAGGGTGCACCCAAAGCATAGCACGGAACCAGTATAGGGCATAGCCCTCTTAGTAATAGGGGTCTAGCCCCTAAGAACCAAACAGGGGTCTCGCCCCTCCACAGTCCGCGCACCCTCGCCTGACTACCCTGGTTTACCCAGTGGGCCTAACAAGTCGATGTAGGGCGGCTAGCTGAACCCCGGGCCCCGTGGGGTGGCTAGCTCTCTCCCTACACTAGTAGCTCTCCTCGGTACTATGTACGCGAGGACGAAGTCGATACAAAGTGGCCAATCCTAATCCTGAATCTCAACCCAAGGGCGGCTAGCTCCGCTTTGCACTAAACAGGGGAACAGTCGCTCTCCTTGGTACTCCGTACTCAAGGGCCATCTCATTTCCCCACTCACATTCCCAGTTCCATTCCATTTATTTCCAGGAGCTCTACTCCTAATTCCCCATAGGGTTCATGCTCATGTTTCTCAGGCCAAGCCATACCAGGTTTCATCATTTCTATTTCCATTCTCAGGTTATACACATGTAATTTATAACTCTATTCCATATTCAGTTTATTCACAGATAGCTCGTGTTTCCAACATTCACATTTCCAATTTCAATTTATATACATGCAGCTCATAGTATGTCATTTAACGTAAACAACAGAGATTCACATGCAACAGTTTGCTAATGTAAGTAATTTACGTTTCACAGGCAGCTGTTATTTATTTACTGACAATTATTATCATTCTATCTACTCATTCAAGACTGCAATTCATTCACTCAATACAGACAATCCAGTATTTCTAGTCCTAGGATTCATGCCATATCCTAGGTTCTAATCATTCATCCCACACAGGCAATTAGGTTGTAATTAAATTAAGGGGAAGCCACTCTACCAATAAACCCAAGAGTAATGGGGGCTTGAACGGCAAACTCACGTGCCTCAGCAAGCCCCGAACCCGCAACGGAATAAGGTCCTATCAGAAGGATCAATCACAAGAGAATACTCAGAATAGTATAAAAAGTATTCCAACAAGTATATGAAATCAAACGGGAAACATCGGTATCTCAATTGCGGAAATCGGGCCTCAAACGGACCCTAAACGGGTCAAAAACAGTGATTCTGACTCAAACCAGACATTTAGAACACCTTCCAGACGTCTTAAAAGAGTCTAGAGCCATACCTCAGTCCTGCTCTACTCCTCAGACGTCCAGGAACTCCATTGGACTGCCTGGACCCAGTTCCAAACGTCCGACAACCTCTCCGAACGTCTAGAAACGCTTCCCATCGTCTAGTGCCTCGCCCAGACATCCGAAGTGTCTGGGAGGGCGTGTCCCGCGCCTTTCCAAAGCAACACCTACATGAATCAACCGAAATCTTCTCAAAAAGGGTAGGGAACAGTGTCTCGGCGGAGCGGCCTGCATGGCCGTATCCGCAAGAAGACGTACCTTCGCAAAGCCTCCCCCTCAGACGTCCGCATTGTCGTCTGGCGATCACTCCAGACGTCTGATTCTGGGAAAATCCCAGAACCACAACCTGCCTTCACCTTCTCGCGTCGCGCGTGGCCGCGCCGCGCCCGCTCGTCTACTGCTCTGGCTACAGCAGTGTCGGGGAGGACCTCTCCGATGCACTCCGATGCCATGCGCACGCACCGACCGGCCGTGAGCTCACCGGCGAGCTCCCACGTGAGCTCGCAAGCCTTCTCTCCTCTCTTTCTCACGCTACTCCTCCTCTCCTCTCACGACGCTCCTCCTCTCCGCCGCTCTCGCTCGGCTGCACTCGCTGGAGGGTAGAGGAAGGAAGTGGCTGGAAGTGGGGGTGGTGTGAGGGAGAGGAGGGGGGTTATATAAGGTGTGGGGTTAGGGTTTGCGTTAGGCGAGAGGAGAGAGAAAGAGAACAAAACGAGGGACGTGTACTGTCTGCGCGCAGCACGCGCACAGACGCGAGCTCGTACATGAAAATTTCAATTTTCAGACATCAAGGAATGAGTCCACACCTCTTGCAAGACGTCTAACCCTCAGTCCAGACGTCTTACCAGACGCCTGACCTAAATTACGGACGTCTTAAAAAGGCTTAATAACACGGGTCTTAACAGAGCGCGAGAGCGGCGACGAGGAGGAGAGGCGGCGCGAGGAGAGGAGGAAGAGCTTGAGCTCGCAAGCTCATGGGAGCTCACCGAAGGGCACACGGCTGGAGCGACGCGTGCAAAAGGAGGAGTGCGTCGGGGGAGTCGTCCCCAACACTAGTGCAGCCGGAGCTGCAGGCGAGGAGGCGACGCCGCGGCTACGCGCAGCGAGGGAGAGCAGGAAGTGGCTTTGGTTCTGGGATTTTCCCAGAATCAGACGTCTAGCATGACGTCCAAACGACGGGGCGGACGTCGGGTGACTACACCGGACATCTGAAAGTAGATCTTCGCGAAGGTACGTTCCTTTTGCAGATACGTCCATGCAAGCCGCACCGCAGCTACATTTTGTGTGGCTAAATATAGGCAATTTGGCTGTCGCGTGCAGGGATTACTTCGGGAAGGCGTGGGGCACACCCTCCCACGCGTTTCGGATGTCTGGATAGCTTACCAGACGATCGGAAGCACTCCCAGATGTCTAGAGGAGAGGTTGGACCTCTGGAGCTAGGTCCAGATGGTCTAGAAGAGGTTCTAAATGTTTGAGGTCGACGCAGAACCGAAGGTGAGTTTCTGGTTACTTTTAAGACGTCTGGACCTTGTGCCAGACGGCTGATTCGGGTCTGTAACCCTATTTTTGACCCTTTTAGGATCCGTTTGAGGTCCGTTTTACGCAAACAAGATATCGGTGTTTTCCTTGTGAGTTCCTCTACTTGTTAGAAGGCCTTTTATATTGTTCTAAATGTTCCATTGTGATATGTTCTTTGTTATAGGACTTGGATCAGTTGCGGGTTCAGGGCTTGCTGAGGCACGGAGCCTACCGTTCGAGCCCCCAATACTCCCGGGTTATCTGATAGAGTGGTCTTCCCCTAACTTAATTATAAAACCTGAATACACATGTGGATTCAATAACTAGAACCTAGGATATGGCATGAATCTTAGGACGTGAAGTACTTGAAATGTCTGTATGCGTGTTTGGAATTGCAGTCTTGAATGAATGAATAGAAATGTTAACAACTGCCTATTAATGAACAAGAGCTACCTGTGAAATATGAATTACCTGTGCTAGTTAAATAGTTACTTGTGACATTACCTGTTGTATATGTTAAACGATAGCAATACGAGCTGCATGTGTATAACCTGAGAATGGAAATGTGAATGATGAAACCTGGTATGGAATGGCATGAGAAACACAAGCATGAACCTTATGGGGAATTAGGAGTAGAGCTCCTGGAAATAAATGGAATGGATCTGAAAATGTGAGTGGGGAGTGTACTGGCCCTTGAGTACGTGGTACCAAGGAGAGCGACTGTCCCCTGTTTAGTGTAGAGTGGAGCTAGCCGCCCTTGGGTTGGGACCCAGGGTTAGGATTGGCCACTCTACACCGACTTCTTGGCCCTCGCGTACACTGTACCGGGGAGAGCTACTAGTGTAGGGAGAGAGCTAGCCACCCCACGAGGCTCGGGGTTCAGCTAGCCACCCTACACTGACTTGTTAGGCCCACTAGGCAGACCAGGGTAGTCAGACGAGGGTGCGTGGACTATGGAGGGGCGAGACCCTTGTTTGGTTCTGAGGGGCTAGGCCCTATACTGTTCCGTGATGTACTTTGAGTGTACCCGTTAGCGAAAACGACTGACCGCGTGCCAGTACGGGGTAGCTACCCGTGCGCTTATCACGCGTGCCGTAGTTACCGCTACGTCTGTCCGTGACCTTGGGGTGGTTGACTGGGTGTAGGATCACCACGGGGGACTCTCCCGGCCAGGAGAGAGCCACGTGTGCCTTCTACTCTTCGGAAAAGACTGCAATCAAGATCGTTCCCACAAGGAACATTCGAGATCAAGAAAAAAATCTGAAAAATAAACCAATGGTGAAAAGGAATAACTGGTAAAATAAAGTAATTGGAATAGATAGTTTATCTGTTAGCTTTTACTGCTTCAGTTAGTTGGTTACCACTCTACTTAGCGTTCGCTGACTTTGTTACTCATAACCCTTTTCAGGTCCAAGTGTTGACCAGCCCGAGTCACCGACTGCAGAGGGTGCTGGGCCTAGTCGAGCCCAGCAGTAATCTTCCTGCTATTGTACTTTCTTTTATTAGTGAGTTTAGACTCTTGTTACCATTTACGTTTCTGTACTTTGTTTCCGCTTTACTGTTGTGGTAGTGATATGTACTGTTAGCAGCTTTTACTTTCTTTACTGCTTGTACTCTTTACTGTTAGTTACTTAGCATAGTGAATGTGGTTTACTTTCCTGCTTTTTGGTTATTTCTTGTTGGACGACTAGGTCTTGGGATTACTCGAGTCGGGCCAGTTTCGTGTCCTGTAGGGATTCAGGAACCGAGTCGTAACAAGATGGTATCAGAGCAAGGTCGTCCAGAGAAATGAACCAACTAGCTTGGGAATAACCAATTCACGTGCATGTAACTAGAGTAACCACCACAACGTACCGTTTGACATCTGTTCTGAGGTTCTTTTGCTGAAGTTCGTTAGAGTTGACTTCTTTTTGTTCTGTTTTCCGCGTCTCCTTGCAGGAGATGCCTCGACGTGGAGTCCTTGAGGTGGGCCATGGACGCGGCCGTGGACGGGGTCGAAGGAGCGGACGTGTCGGGCCCGAGGCGTCAGTTGACTAGCCACTTCCCCTAGGCGTTCAGGCCTAGGACCTCGCTCAGTTGATACAAGACATAGTACGAGAGGAGCTCCACCCACCTCCATGGGCGCCTCTCCCTGGGGACGTGGAGGAGTCCTCTGTGGGACCACGAGACCGTCGCAGTGCTAGATGAGGGGGAGGGGGTGGTCCTCCACCACCCCCACCGTACTCTGACACTTCTGAGCATGAGCCCTCCCTGCCTGAAGGCGTGCCCATTCCCCCACTGCAGCTGCACTACGAGCTTTTTAGACAGTTCTGGAAGCTAAAGCCCCCTCCTTCAAGGGGGATGAGGACCCGTCTAAGGCAGAGGACTGACTGGAGTAGATCGAGAATGTGTTTGACACCCTTCGCCCCCCTGCGGAGTGCCACGTGGCCTTTGCCACGTATCAGCTGAAGAGTGTGGCACACAGGTGGTGGAGGGAAATCAGAGGCTAGGAGAGGGCAGAGACGACGTGGGACCAGTTTGTGACCCTCTTCTGCGAGCAATACTTCCCGCAGACATGGCAGGACTAGAGGGGGCGGGAGTTCCACACTCTCCGCTAGGGGACGACGACCGTTAGCACGTACCACACGTGCTTCCTGGAGCTGTCACATTTCGCTACGACAGGTGTGGCTACTGAGGAGCGCTGGTGGAGGTTCACTAAGGGGCTCCAGCCTGCCATTCGGAGGTATGTCAAGTCCCTGAAGCTGCCTACCTTCTCGAGAGTGGTGGAGGCACCTATGATGTACGAGGAGACCAACCTGGCCGCACGAGACACCGACAGCAGACGAAAGAGGCCCTACCATCCAGAGTACTCACAGGGCTGGCAAGAGAGGAGGCATGTGACACCTGCGGGAGAGCCGTCTCGCTTTGTGGGACCGTCAGTGGCCTTTGGGGGCCCCCGACAGGGGCCAGCTACCAGCACTGGACCCCTGCCCAGCCGTCAGTAGGGACTTACCGAGGGAGGGAGTCAAGTCCTCCCTCTGCTACCAGTGTGGCCAACCGGGCCACATCAGGAGGGACTACCCGTCTAGGGCTGGAGCGCAGCAGATGCTCTCCGCACTGAGCGTTGGAGGACGAGCAAGCGGTAGTGGTTCCCAGGCGTGTGGGGGAGGACAACAGTCGCGGGGAGGGCATCGGCCAGTGACTACCCGTCTGACGCAGAGTGTGCTGCTTCTTCTACACCGAGAGCTGAGGGGCATATCAACGCCCTGACACACAGAGACTCCAGGACACCAGGTTCAGTGGTGGCAGGTATGGTTACAATTTCCGGCAGATTAGTTTGCGTACATTTTGATTCCGACGCCACACACTCGTTTGTTGCTGCAAGTTTTGCTGTCAGCTTAGGATAGGACTGCGTATTGTTAGAGGATCCATTTGTGATCAGAGGTCCAGGCGGCCAGTTATTTGTAGCTAAGGAGGTCTACACAGACTGTGAGGTCAGTGTTGGGAGACACAGCCTCCCCGCTGACCTGATCGTGATACCTATGGAGGATCTTAGCGTGATTCTGAGGATGGATTGGTTGTCCACTTACCACACTTTGGTGGACTGTTTTGAGAGGAAGATCGTCTTCTCCATACCAGAGATGCCTTCCTTTGAGTTTCACAGACAGCTGGTGGATGGAGGGTTCAAGTGCATTTCTGCACTTTGGGCAGCGAGACTTTTGGGCCACGGGTGTGAGGGCTTTCTGGCTTGTGTAGTGGCAGAGCCCAGCCCCATGGCAGACTTTCAAAGCATCCCGGTGGTCAGAGAGTACCCCAACGTGTTTCCCGATGAGCTGCTAGGACTACCGCCTGAGCGTAAGATCGAGTTTGAGATCTCACTGGTACCGGGGACCAGCCCCATTTCTACGGCACCGTACAGGATGGCACCACTTGAGCTACGAGAGCTCAAGTCTTATTTGCAGGACCTGTTGGAGAAGGGCTTTGTGAGGCCCAGTGCATCCCTGTGGGGAGCATCGGTGTTATTTGTGAAGAAGAAGGATGGTACACTATGCCTTTGTGTCGACTACAGACAGCTGAATAAGGTCACCATCAAAAACAGGTATCCACTGCCGAGGATTAATGATCTGTTTGACAAGTTGTGAGTTGTCATGGTATTCTCCAAGATAGATCTGAGATCAGGCTACCACCAGTTGAGGATCAGGGAGACCGACATCTCCAAGACAGCTTTCCACACCCGGTACGGACACTACGAGTTTTTGGTCATGCCGTTTGGGCTGACCAACGCCCTCGCTGCCTTTATGGATTTGATGAACCAGGTGTTCAGACCGTATTTGGATCAGTTTGTGGTGGTATTTATTGATGACGTGCTCGTTTACTCATGGGATCAGGCACAGCACGGGCAACACTTGCGGATGGTTCTAGACACGTTGAGACGACGTAGGCTGTATGCCAAATACAGCAAGTGCGAGTTTCGGTTGAGGCAGGTGACCTTCTTGGGTCATGTGATTTCAGGGGATGGCTTGGCTGTGGATCCATCCAAGGTAGAGGCAGTACTCAGGTGGGAGAGGCCACGTACAATGACAGAGATATGCAGTTTCTTGGGACTATCAAGTTACTATCGGCGATTTATCAAGGGTTTCTCGCAAATTGCACGTCCTATAACTCAGTTGACTCGGAAGGACGTGCCCTTTGCTTGGACTGATGCTTGTGAGGCGTGTTTACAGGAGTTGAAGGAGAGGCTGACTTTGGCTCCTATGCTTACCATCCCAGACAGCAGCGACGGTTTTGTTGTCTGCACGGACACTTCATTGCAGGGGTTAGGGGGTGTGCTCATGCAGCAGGGTCACGTTGTCACTTACGCTTCGCAGCAACTGAAGCCTCATGAGCATAGCTACCCTACCCATGACTTAGAGCTGGCAGCTATTGTCTTCACGCTAAAGACATGGAGGCACTACCTTTACGGTGAGACCTTTGAGATATTCACAGATCATAAGATCCTCAGGTATTTGTTTGATTAGAAGGAGCTTAACATGAGACAGAGACGTTGGTTAGAGCTCCTGAAAGACTATGACTGCAACATCGCCTACCATCCGGGGAAGGCCAACGTAGTGGTTGACGCCTTGAGCCGGAAGGCGCCCGCCCATTTGGCTAGCTTACAGGCACAGAGTTGAAGACTTATGGAGGAGTTGGGCAGTTGACGATCCCTAGAGTTACAGGGGCATTGTGGGGTAATGATAGTGACACAACAAACGAGACCAGAGCTGATAGACCGCATCATCACATGACAGATGACAGATCCGTACCTGCAGTCGTTACGAGACAAAGTACTGTCAGGGGACCCAGGAAACTTCACTTTTACAAACGAGGTGCTGCACATGAGGGGACGTTTGTGCGTGCCCAAGGACGAGGAGTTGTTGAGAGAGCTCATAACTGAGGCACACGGGTCCAGGTTCACCATACATCCCGGGAACACGAAGATGTACCATGATCTGAGATGTGACTTTTGGTGGAGAGGGATGAAGCGAGATGTAGGTGAGTTCGTGCAGTAGTGTTTGGTGTGCCAACAGGTGAAGGCCGAACATCAGAGGCCTGCAGGGCCGTTGCAGCCACTTCCTGTGCCAGAGTGGAAGTGGGAGAGCATCACCATGGACGTAGTGGTGGGCTTGCCCATTACCCAGCGAGGACATGACGCAGTCTGGGTGATAGTGGATAGATTAACGAAGACGACATGTTTCTTACCGATCCGAGTCACCTTGGGACCAGCGCAATTGGTGGAGAGGTATATTCATGACGTGGTACATCTGCACGGAGTTTCGCGTAAGATTGTATCCGACCGAGATACCCATTTCACTTCCCAGTTTTTGGCTGAGTTTCAGTAGGCCTTAAGGACACGGTTGAGGTTTAATACAGCGTACCACCCCCAGATGGACGGATAGTCAGAGCGCATGATATAGACACTTGAGGACCTTTTGCACGCCTGTGTACTAGACTGGAGGGGCTCTTGGGAGGAACACTTACCCCTGGCAGAGTTTGCATATAATAACAGCCATCACTCGAGTATCGGCATGGCACCCTACAAGGCTCTTTACGGACGGAGGTGTACTGCGCCCTTGAGTTGGGTTGAGGTGGGGACCAAGTGGGAGGTTGGCTCAAGGCTGATCTGACAGAGTCAGGAGGTGATAGAGTAGATTCACAGACGACTTCACACTGTCAGGAGCAAACAGAAGAGTTATGCCGATCGGAAGCGCAGAAAGGTGCAGTTCGAGGTTGGGGATCACGTCTTTCTTCGTGTTTCGCCCATGAAGGGCTTGCAGTGTTTTGGGGTGAAAGGGAAGCTTGCACCGAGGTTTGTGGGGCCCTTTAAGGTCTTGGAGCGGGTGGGATCCGTTGCTTACTGGCTTGCCCTTCCTCCCCAGCTTTTTGGTGTGCACGACGTGTTCCACATGTCCAACCTCAGGAAGTACGTCGCCGATCCCAATCGCATTCTGAGCCACGAGAGTGTCGAGGTGGACGACGACTTGACCTACCCCGAGCAACCAGTACAGATACTAGACAAAGCCGTCCGGAGTTTGAGACGGAAGCAGGTACCCCTGGTGAAGGTCTTGTGGAGGAGCCAGAGGTATGATGAGGCTACCTAGGAGCCCAAGGCAGCGATGCGAGAGCGATACCCAGAACTTTTTGAGGGTACGTCTTTTTGGACTGGCTTCGGTCCCCTTTAAGTTTGTTATGCGTATATAGTTCTTTTTTCGCACCCTAGCTAGCTTAAGTTTCGAGGACGAAACCTCCTTTAAGTTTTTTATGATGTAAATACCTGTTCTGTCTTGAGCCTTTTAATATGTCTAGACTGTCTATCAGACGTCTGGTCAGATGTCTGGACCCCTTCCCAGACGTCTGGAAGTCAAAATTTTGGTACGAGCCTTCGCGTCTGCGCGCGGGCTGCGCGTAGACAGTACCGATCTTCTCTTTCTTCCCTCTTCTCTTTTCCCCCCATCCGAACCCTAATGCACCTCTATAAAACCCCTCTCCCGCTCCCTCTCTTCCCCACTTCACTCCAGCTACCTTCTTCTCTTCCTCTCCACCACAGCGAGAGGAGCGAGCGCGAGAGAGAGCACGAGAGCAGCAACGAGGAGAGGCGGTGTGAGGAGAGGAGGAAGACCCTGAGCTCGCGAGCTCGTGGGAGCTCGCCGAAGGGCACACGGCCGAAGGACTCGTGCGAGAGGAGGAGTGCGTCGGGGGAGCCGTCCCCGACACTGCTACAGCCGGAGCTGCAGGCGAGGAGGCGAGGTCGTGGCTGCGTGCGGCAAAGGAGAGCAGGAAGTGGTTCTGGGATTTTCCCATAATTAGACATTTGGCGTGACGTCCAGACGACGGGGCGGACGTCTAGTGACTACACCAGATGTTTGAAAGCAGATCTTCGCGAAAGTGCATTCCTTTTGCGGAAACGACCATGCAGGCCGCACCGTAGCTATGTTTTGCATGGCTAAATAGAGGAGATTTGGCTGTCGCATGCAGGGATTACTTCGGGAAGGCATGGGGCTCGCCCTCCCACGCGTTTCGAACGTCTGGATAGCTTACCAGACGACCGGAAGCACTCCCAGACGTCCGGAGGAGAGGTTGGACGTCTGGAGTTGGGTCCAGACAGTCTAGAAGAGGTTCTAGATGTCTGAAGTCGACGTAGAACCTGAGGTGAGTTTCTGGTTACTTTTAAGACATTTGGACCTTGTGCCAGATGTCTGATTTGGGTCTGTAACCCTATTTTTTACCTGTTTAAGGTCCGTTTGAGGTCCGTTTTATGCAAACAAGATATCTGTGTTTTCTTTGTGAGTTCCTCTACTTGTTAGAAGGACTTTTATACCGTTCTAAATGTTCCATTATGATATGTTCCTTGTTATAGGACTTGGATCAGTTGCAGGTTCGGGGCTTGCTGAGGCACGAAGCCTACCGTTCGAGCCCCCAATACTCCTGGGTTGTCTGGTAGAGTGGTCTTCCCCTAACTTAATTATAAAACCTGAATACACATGTGGATTAAATAACAAGAACCTAGGATATGGCACGAATCCTAGGACGCGAAGTACTTGAAATGTCTGTATGCGTGTTTGGAATTGCAGTCTTGAATGAATGAATAGAAATGTTAACAACTGCCTGTTAATGAATAAGAGTTGCCTGTGAAATATGAATTACCTGTTGATAACACTGCAATTACAATATTAATTCTGCCAAAAGGGGTCGGTCTTAAGTGTAAAATGCACAGAAGACACAGGAATGGGAGCATTGCATGCATCGCACATTAAGATTATTTATAGTGCATTATTAATGGCCATGTATACAAGTGCATGTCAAAATAAGCCTCAGATGATACATTGAACCACACGGATGGATTTAGAGCGACAAACGAAGTCCAACGGACTCAAAATCAACTAAATCTGACATCTAGAGCTCCCACAATTTTCCCAAGAAGTTCTGACCGTTGATCTGGTGATCACCGGTCAGACAGCCGCCACGTGTCGACATCACGGTGCTCCTCGATTGCAGCATAACTCCACCGCCTCCACCAAAGGATGCATCTCGGCCATCAATCTTCAATCGGACGGCTCCGCAGCGCTCCACGCCCGCGCGCCTCGTCTCCTCCACGCGACAATCCAGCCCATTGGCACAGCAAGCCATGCGTTGTTCGCAAAGGTAGTGGCGGGCGTTCGAAACGCATGCGCGAGCGCGGCTGATTAAGGTCGTAGATCCGTGTGCGAAGGTGACAATCGCGCCATGCGGGGCATCCTCAGGCGTCGATCATCCACGCGTGCACCCACGCCGGTCGACGACGCCCGCGCACACGCGCGCTCAAGGTGCGATCCAAGCAAGCCCTTTACGAAGACCTCAGATCGGACGGCCTACAATGCGCGCACACAGATCGCGCGTGAAGAAGAACGAGCGCACGCGAGCAATCGCCAGGCAGGGGGCTTCACCGACGTTTTGGGAAGGGATTTAGCGACATCCCGGACGTCGCTAAAACCCCTTCTTCATTTGGAATGACATTCTCCCTATTTAAACCCCTTCCAACCACCCATAGAAGGCATTCAATACCTTTGCAAGTGTTCTACCCCACTCCTAGCAACCTTAGCACTCTTTTGTAAGTGCCGGAGTCAACGAGCTGCCAACGGAGCCAACCTCCACCGCCGTGGCCGCCTTGCCGACTCCTCGCTCTCTCTCTCTCATTAGCTTAGCCTTTTCTTACTTAAGCATTCATTTATTATTG
The DNA here is from genome assembly GCA_037157565.1 of Thalassia testudinum. Classification (NCBI taxonomy): domain Eukaryota; kingdom Viridiplantae; phylum Streptophyta; class Magnoliopsida; order Alismatales; family Hydrocharitaceae; genus Thalassia; species Thalassia testudinum. Next base: position 50,491,541 of record JAZHRO010000035.1, on the reverse strand, counting down.
TACTTGTAAAACTCAAAGTTGCATGATTAAATGATGGCGTTCTTTATTTAGCTAGTATCTCTCTCTTGTTATCAAGTCTTCCTTAACTTAAAGTTGCATGAATGTGTTGAACAACAAACTCTAACCCTACTCTTTCTCTCTTTCTCTCTCTCTCGCTCGTTTTTCCACCACGTCTTCTTGCAAGCAAAAACTCGCTTTCTCCATGACAAAGTGACAAAGAAAATTCGATTTTTACGCCTCCTTGTGATCGACACTCGGACTCATGTCTGTTTCTTCTTTTAAAATCGACGCTGCAAGCATGAACTATAACGACCCTTTTAAACAAACATGTCTCTCGCTCGTCAGTTTTTGGCGCCGTTGCCGGGGAGGCAACGGATTTATTTTGTCACTTCCATTTTACATCCATGCTCACATCATCTAACGCCTTGTCTCCTTCTACTTGATGGCTGCAGGAATTTGGCTCTTGGACAGCAAAGCAGTGCAACTCATGACGATAACGAGGGAGTAAGCGCAACAAGGACCAGTCGTGAGTATTTCTTTACCCATGGTTGTTTGCTTGCTTAAAAATCTAAAAAAATTATAAAATTGAAAAAAATTGGCATGGTGCATGATTGCCTGATCCACATTCTTAACACATCACCCAACAAAAAAAAAATACACTCTAACATTCCGAATAACCAAAGATTCTTTGAGTGTTCTTCTTTCTTTTTGAGTGGTGTATGCGAAGACACCTTGAATTGACATGGGCCGCACCACTCAACCCTAAAATCAACTCATCTGATAGCAGTTGCATGAACACTAGGATGAGCACTCTAGGGTTTTAGAGCCTCTTCACATCAAAGGAAATCTACTCTCACCAATTATGTGCAAAACTTGACGTGCCCACCTGAAACTTGTCTAAAAATACTAAGATACGTCAATCCTAAAAGAAACAAAAGTAAGGATAAAACATTAAAAGACACCACATCTTAAAATTCTTGCTTGAAAACCATGTTTTGATAGGAAAACACATGCTGGAATTGGAAAACTAAGAGGCACTACCCCAATCAACGCCTCATCATATAACCCTAGCACAAGCACTATCCTAGCCCTTTTAAAACAGAATAGACGTGCCCTAGGCAGGACTGGGTTAAATCTCGAGAGGCGTAGTTTCGTTCGCTGGGCACTTGGCTTTCATTCCCTTAGTAAAATCTGGTGACTAGGCTGCGAGGAAGTGTCAAACGACCGCGGTTGTGGGGTCTATGGAACCGACGGCGCAAGCCAAAGGAAGAACCTTCTCTACAATCCCCTCGTAATCAACCTAGCAAGATTAGCTTTGGGAAGGGAAGTCCAGTGCTTACAGACTTGATCACCCTTTTGGAGATTTCTAGGTCCCCTAAGGAATACACCATAAGAACTAGGCTTGTTTGCTTGGTTGTACACACACACTTCTCGCATTTGTCGCTCTTCGCATCCCCTCCTCTTCTTCTCTAGTGTATGCACGGGAGACGATCACTGCATCCCGAGTTGTTTGTTTTGGGACGGGAATCCAAGCGACCTGATTCTGCTAGAGACATGGCTGAACCTAGGGTAGATGAGGTGGAGGACCAACCCCCACCAGACACAATGGCCATCATCCAAGCCCAGATTAATGCAAACCACCGGCTTTAGCAGCAACAGATCCACACTATCATGCAAGCCATACACCGGTTGCAAAACCCACAAGGGCAACCACCACCACCTTTCCAAGGCCCACAAGGGCAACCGCCACTTAATCCACCACCATTCCAGAACCAACCTAGGCCCCTCTGCGATTTTTACAATCCTTCCGCTATTCGAGTCGAGCCGCACCTTAGGATCCCTGAAAGGGGGAGATGATTTTGAGCTAAAACCAAATGTCTTGAGTCTGATTCAGAGCCACCTCCATGGAAGCTCAAATGAAGATCCCTTCCAGTACCTAGAGGATCTTGACCGGATATCTCGAACTGTGAAACGTAGAAACATTAGCCTTGACATTGTTTTGATCAAAATGTTCCCCTTCTCACTGAGAGACAAAGCATCCCACTAGCTTAGAACCCTGGGTAGGCCCATCACCATCTGGGAAGAACTGAGACATGCATTCTTAAAGAAATTATTTCCCATAGGAAAGACCAATGCTCTCAGAAGAGCCATTACTACCTTTACACTCCAGGGTGGGGAATAGTTCCATGAGGCGTGGGAAAAATTTAATGAACTATTAAGGAAATGCCTACACCACGAAGTCCAAGGTGGCAATTGGCCCAAATCTTCTACCACGGTCTGGACAGCAACCTACGGAACTTCGTCAATGCCTCATACAGGGGGAACTTCCTAAACAAAGATGAGAAGAGTGAGTTTGAGCTCTTTGAGTCTATGAGCGAAAATTCGCTCAACAATGCCTCCATGACACAGTTTAGCCGATCCAGTCAACCCCGTGGTGGGATTTATGAGGCACAAGCAAATTCTGGAATGGTTGATATGGATATCATTGCCAAGAAATTAAATCGAGTGGAATTGGTGGATAAAAAGATAGATGAGCTACTGAACCAGACCAGGAACCAGTTACAGACCTTCTCCCTAGCAAAGGGAGCTCACAATGTTGACTTGGTCCAGCCCTTAGGCCAACTGAACCTGGAACAACCCCTGACCACGTTCCAGGGAAGGACCTTTGCTCGCTCAACCTTTGATTATTCTCTTCCCTCCCCCTCAACATCTGCTATCCTTGAAGATGTACAGGCTGTCCAAGGTTATGCTAAACCTGACCCTTTCTCCAACACTTACAACACCGGCTGGCGTAATCACCCCAACTTTGGTTGGACAAACCAGAAACCACCTCAATTCCAGAACCAGCCCAGGCCAAACCAATAGCCAAACCTGACTCCCTATCAGCAAGGACCACCAGTTAGACCCCCATATAATCCAATAGGGTGGCCCCTCCCCCACAAAACCAAATGGACACCCTGATAAAGATGATGGCTGAAATAAACCAAAAACATCAGGAGGAAATGGCTTTAGTAAAGGGACAGTTAAGCTAGTTGTTGGACTATAAACAACAGGGATCCCTGCCTTCCCAACCACAACCAAACCTGCAAAACACGATTAACAGAGGCCCCAATTCGCAAGGGTTCCAAGGCAATCCCGGGCAGACTCACATGGTCCAGCCAGCCCCACAAACACCCCCTAGATTTGGTGCTTCTTCGTCCTCGTCTTCTCAAGGATTAACCCATGGTCCCAATGCCTCTGCAAATGTGGTAACCTTGAGAAGCGGCACCAAAACCCAGGATCCCAAATGGCCGACTCTTCCTGAGACTTTACCTTCTGAAACACCCGATTCAGAAGAGGCACTGGAAAACCCTAGGACCCAGAAATAGATCCTATCCATGTTCAGACACCATACCCCGAGGCCTTGGAGACAATCAAGAAGAAGAAAAGTGTTGTGGAAACTGAGGAGCTTTTGGAGATCTTTAAGCAGGTTCAGATCAATATTCCGCTCCTCGAAGCCGTCAAGCACATCCCAGCTTACGCCAAGTTTCTAAAGGATGCATGTACACCCAAACGTAAGCCAAGACCTCAAGCACCTAGGAAGGTTGTGCTCTCAGAGCAAGCAAGTTCCGTAATATCAAGCAACCTTCCACTCAAGCGAACTGACCTAGGAGCACCCCTAATATCCTACAATATCGGAGACATGACATTTGATAAAGCGCTCTTGGACTTAGGTGCTTCCACCAATTTGATTCCGACAGCCCTATACCACCAATTTGAATTCGGAGAATTGACACCCACACCTGTTACCATCCAATTGGCTGATAGATCTGTGAAAACCCCAAAGGGGGTTGTCGAGGATGTAATTGTGCGGGTCAAGGACTTCTATTTTCCGGTCGACTTTTTGGTGCTTGATATGGAAGTCCCTGAACATCTACAAAACACACCCATCAGCCTAGGCAGACCCTTCTTAGCTATGGCTAAGGCAAACATCGATTGTGACACGGGATGCATGGAAATCGCCTTCGGAGACAAGAAAATGCAATTGGATATCTTCCGGGCGACCAAGTCTTTTGATTGCGATTGTATCGAGGAACATGATCCCGTGGAACCTTTGGTCGAGGAATGCCTCACCCTTAGTTCTGTCTCGAACTACCAATCTTGTAACAACTGTTCTGACCTATCACCATCTATGCCCATGGACCTCTGTAAGGCTAATTACCATCAACCAACACCATTCAAGGAAATTGATGTTGATCAACTCCCACCTTTCCCCTTTCCATCAAACATTGTTCCACCCACACCTGAACTAAAGCCGCTACCCGAGAATCTCAAGTATGTCTTCCTGGGACCTGACCAGACTTTCCCCGTAATTATATATGCCAACCTAACTAGGGATCAGGAACCTAGATTGACAGCAACCCTATCAGAACACAAGGCTACCATTGGCTAGACTATTTCAGATTTGAGAGGAATTAGCCCCACCTATTGTACCCACAAGATCTACTTAGAAGATGGGGCACGACCCTCCTGCCAGATGCAGAGATGGTTAAACCCAAATATGCGGGAGGTCATTAAAAAAGAAATTATCAAGTGGGTTGACGCTGACATCATCTATCCCGTCTCTGATAGCCCCTGGGTGAGCCCCACTCAAGTGGTTCTGAAGAAAGCTAGGCTCACCGTTGTCACCAATGAACGTGGCGAATCCATCCCCACCCACACCACCATCGCATGGCGGGTATGTATTGCTTATAGGAAACTTAATGAAGCAACCAAGAAAGATCATTTCCCCCTACCATTCATCGACCAGATTCTTGAAAGATTGGCAGGGCAAAAGTATTTTTGTTTCCTGGATGGATATTCAGGATATAACCAAGTCGAAATTACTCCTGCAGATCAAGAGAAGACCACATTCACTTGCCCGTACGGCACGTTTGCATTCCGTCGTATGCCGTTCGGGTTATGCAACGCACTCACTACCTTTCAACGTTGCATGCTAGCCATTTTTTCAAAAATGGTGGGTGAATATATGGAGGTCTTTGTGGATGATTTCTCTGTATTTGAAAATTCATTCGACTACTATTTGAGCAACTTGGACAAAATCCTGAAACGATGTATCGAGGTTAATTTGGTGTTAAGTTGGGAAAAGAGCCATTTTATGATTCAAGAAGGAATCGTCGTCGGCCACATCGTATCACATAGGGGCATTGAGGTGGATTAGGCTAAAGTTGATTTGATTTCCAAACTTCCTCTGCCTAGCTCGGTCCAGTAGATCCGTTCGTTCTCTGGACATGTTAGCTTCTACCGAAGGTTCATCAAAGACTTCTCCAAGCCTTCCAAACCCTTAACCGACCTTCTGGCCAATGACGCCTTATTCCACATGACCTCTGATTGCATCCAAGCTTACCACACCCTCTGGGACTTAGTCTCCATAGCACCTGTACTTCAGCCCCCAGATTGGTCCCAGGACTTTGAGATCATGTGTGATACATCAGATTTTGCCATAGGCGCTGTCCTGGGACAAAGACAAGACAAGAAACCCGCGGTGATCTACTACGCAAGCAAGACGTTGGACGAGGCCCAACGAAATTATACGGTCACAGAGAAAGAACTGCTCACTATAGTTTTTGGACTTGAGAAGTTCTGATCTTACCTTTTGGGATCCTCCGTGACCATCTATACAGACCATTCAGCCATCCGGCACCTGTTGGCTAAAAAGGATGAGAAGCCCAGGCTCATCAGATGATCCTACTCTTGCAGGAATTTAACCTGGAAATCCGCGACAAAGCTGGATCAAAGAATGTGGTGGCTGACCACCTATCCAAACTTCACCCAGACCGCATTGGACCCTCCCTGCCTTTATCTGACACCTTTCCCGATGAACACATTCTGGCTGTGCAGACAAGAAACTGCCTTGGTATGCTGACTATGTCAACTACCTGGTTGTAGGACAGACCTCGCATAGCTGGTCCAGACAGAACGGGACAAGTTCTTGGCTAAGGCCAAGCATTATTTCTGGGATGATCCCATGCTGTTTCGCCTCGGTGCCGACCAGATCATCAGGAGGTGTATCCTTGAGGATGAATTTCAGAGTGTGCTATCTTTTTATCATGACCAGCCTTGTGGTGGCCACTTCTCAGGAAAGAAAATGGCTGCAAAGGTTCTGCAGTCCGGATTTTACTGGCCTTCCTTATTTAAGGATGCACACAATTTCGCTAAGACTTGCTCTCGCTGCCAAACACTGGGGACCATGACTAGAAAAGATATGATGCCCCTCCAGCCTATTTTGATTGTCGAGATCTTCGACGTTTGGGGTATTGATTTTATGGGCCCCTTCCCACCATCCAATGGCTTTGAGTACATCTTAGTCTCGGTAGACTATGTCTTTAATGGATTGAAGCTGTCGCCACCCGCCGATGCGATCATAAGGCTGTCATGGACTTTGTTAAGCAGAACATCTTTTCCTGATTTGGAATACCAAAGGCCATGATCAGTGATGGTGGAAGTCATTTTATTCACACCCAATTCCGTGCCCTACTCAGAAAATACGGGGTTAGCCACCGCATTGCTACCCCGTATCATCTGCAAACAAATGGACAGACCGAGGTCTCAAATAGGCAGATCAAGAATATTCTACAGAAGACTGTGAGACCTGACAGGAAGGATTGGTCCTCACTATTGGATGATGCCCTGTGGGCATATCGGACCGCTTTCAAGACCCCGATCGACATGTCGCCTTACCGCCTGGTCTTTGGCAAAGCTTGCCACCTTCCTATCGAGTTGGAATACCGGGCTGTGTAACATGGATCCCCACTTAACCGATGCGCAAAGGACGCTCCAACTCTCCGAGCTCGAGGAAATTCGTTGGGACGCTTTTGAGAATAGTCGGCTATACAAGGAGAAAATGAAAGCCGTCAACGACTGACTCATCCATAGAAAAACCTTCGAGCCTAATCAGCAAGTTTGGCTTTTCGATGCCCGCCTAAAACTCTTTCCAGGGAAGCTCAGGTCCAAGTGGACCGAACCATTTAAGGTGGTCAAGCCCCACTCTAATGGGGCAGTTGAAATCGCTGATCCAAACACGGGGCACACTTTCATAGTCAATGGCCAAAGATTGAAACACTTCCTCACCCAGGTTCCCCCGAAGGAGGTTGTCACCCTCATTGAGGGATGACACGAAGCACTGCCCAGCTAGAGGCGTTAAACTCAGCACTTCCTGGGAGGCAACCCAGAAGATTCAGACTGGTTTGGTACTTTACTTCACTCAGGTAATATTTTTTTGACCCCTGTGCATACATGTATTTGTCAATGAGGACATTTTCCAGCTTAAGCATAGGGGGGTGGTAAATTGCATGATTCTGAGCTCATTTAATCAGTTTGAATAGAATAAAATAAAATTTAAAAAAATAATAAATTTAGGAAGAAAAACTTAGGCATTAGAAATTTGTCAATAGTGAGAAATAATACGGAAAGAACTTGAACACTTAGACTTTTCAGGCCTTCAGGCTTAATCAGCCCTGGTGTCCATAAAAATATGGATTTAGCTTCAAATCCTTGCAACTTTAATCTACTCTAATCCACTAACTAAATAAGGTGATAAGTATACGACTTATCAACTCACCCTCTTAACTCAGAAGGACTTTTAGTCTAAGCATGTGCACACATTTTTGCACAGACTCACTCCTCGGAGATTCTGGCAGAAATTGGGTAGCTAATGAACTTTCTAGGGTGGTATGGCTGGCAAGTTGTCGTGGGTAACAGCCCATTGGCAGGTTGTCCAAACTCAGCCATGGGACCACTTTCTCTTTATTGCCTCTAGGTAAATTTGAAATAAGGGAAGCCACCTACCAAATATAAAATATAAAAAAAAATAGAGAGAAAGAAGAAGAAAAAAAATAAAATAAACCACACTTCACCACACAAGTATGGTTGGCAAGTGATCGTGGGTAACAGCCTATTGGTCGGTTGTCCAGAGCCCAGCTCAGTAAATGCACAAAAAGAACCAAAATACTTAAGGAAGAAGTGGGGAAATAGAGCAAGCCGGGGAGATATACACTGGAAAAATCCTTGTGTTGACCCCAAGTAAAACAAACGTAGGGAGAAAGCTACTGATCGAACAAATACACCTTCAGGCAAAAACTTCCTCTTCCAGTCACCTAGGGGTGTAGAAACCCGAAGTCTATCTAAATTACCATTGAGTGAGTCTATCACAATCTTCACACCAAGATGCTTAGCACTTAGAATTTTTTTCTGAGTTTTGGGTGGGTTGGATAGCCGTAAAAAGTTACCAATACACTCCTATCTCCAAAAATCTAAAAATAAGAAATATATATATATATACATTCATGAAAGCAAGGATTTAGGCGATTCATATTTTGGCAAATACCCGGGCGCTGCGTAGTCTTTGTAGATCAGGATCTTAGTATATTTCCTCCTATTAATAAGTGACGAAATGTCTAAGTAATCACTTCTTGAATTCTAACTGGAAATAATGGCTAGAATAAACCTTACTAGGGACTAGCAAGGTGTAAACATAAGGATATAATAACACTACAATTTACAATATTAATTCTGCCAAAAGGGGTCGATCTTAAGGGCAAAATGCACAGAAGACACAGGAATGGGAGCATTGCATACATCGCACATCAAGATTACTTATAGTGCATTATTAATGGCCATGTATACAAGTGCATGTCAAAACAAGCCTCAGATGAGTGATCGAACCGCACGGATGGATTTAGAGTGACGAACGGAGTCCAACGGACTCAAAATCAAGTAAATTCGACATCCGGAGCTTCCACAATTGGCCCAAGAAGTTCTGACCAGTGATCTGGTGTCAACATCGCGGCCCTCGACCGCAACATAACTCCACCGCCTCCACCAAAGGATGCATCTCGGCCGTCGATCTTCAATCGGACGGCTCCGCAGCACTCCACGCCCGCGCGCCTCGCCTCCTCCGCGCGACAATCCAGCCCATTGGCACAGCGGGCTGTGCGCTGTTCGCAAAGGCAGCGATGGGCATTCGAAACCCCACACGCTGCCTAAATTGATGCTCGCGCAGGCGCAGCCGATTAAGGTCGTAGATCTGCGCGCGAAGGGTGACGATTGCGCCACGTGGTGCATCCTCAGGCGTCGATCATCCACGCGCGCACCCACGCCAGTCGATGACGCCCGCGCGCACCCACGCTCAAGGCACGATCCAAGCACACCCTTTGCGAAGACCTCAGCCGTCCGATCTTCGATCAAAAGGCCTACAACGCGCGCACACAGATCGCGCGTGAAGAAGAACGGGCACGTGCGAGCAACCGCCGGGCAGGGGGCTTCACCAACGTTTTGGGAAGGGTTTTAGCGACGTCCCGGATGTCGCTAAAACCCCTTCTTCATTTGGAAAGACCTTCTCCCTATTTAAATCCCTTCCAACCACCCATGGAAGGCATTCAATACCTTTGCAAGTGTTCTACCCCACTCCTAGCCACCTTAGCACTCTTTTGTAAGCGTCGGAGCCGACAAGCCGCCGACGGAGACAACCTCCACCGCCGTAGCCACCTTGCCAACTCCTCTCTCTCTCTCTCATTAGCTTAGCCTTTTCTTACTTAAGCATTCATCTATTGTTGTAATTGTAAAACTCAAAGTTGCATGATTAAATAATGACGTTCTTTATTTAGCTAGTATCTCTCTCCTGTTATCAAGTCTTCCTTAGCTTAAAGTTGCATGAATGTGTCGAACAACAAACTCTAACCCTACTCTCTCTCTCTCTTTCTCTCTCTCGCTCGTTTTTCTACCACGTCTTCTTGCAAGCAAAAATTCACTTTCTCCGTGACATAAAGTGACAAAGAAAATCCGATTTTTACGCCTCCTTGTGATTGACACTCAAACTAACGTCCGTTTCTTCTTTTAAAACCGATACTGCGAGCACGAACTATAACGACCCTTTTAAACAAACACATCTCTCACACGTCACCTGTGCTAGTTAAACAGTTACTTGTGACATTACCTGTTGTATATGTTAAATGATAGAAATACGAGTTGCATGTGTATAACGTGAGAATGGAAATGTGAATGATGAAACCTGGTATGGAATGGCATGAGAAATATGAGCATGAACCCTACGGGGAATTAGGAGTAGAGCTTCTAGAAATAAATGGAATGGATCTGGAAATGTGAGTGTGGAGTGTGCTGGCCCTTGAGTACGTGGTACCAAGGAGAGTTACTGTCCCCTGTTTAGTGTAGAGCGGAGCTAGCCGCCCTTGGGTTGGGACCCGAGATTAAGATTGGCCACTCTACACTGACTTCTTGGCCCTCGTGTACACTATACCGGGGAGAGCTACTAGTGTAGGGAGAGAGCTAGCCACCCCACAGGGTCCGGGGTTCAGCTAGCCACCCTACACCGACTTGTTAGGCCCATTGGGCAAACCAGGGTAGTCAAACAAGGGTGCGCAGACTATGGAGGGGTGAGACCCCTGTTTGGTTCTGAGGGGCTAGACCCCTATTACTGAGAGGGTTAGGCCCTATACTGTTCCATGCTGTACTTCGAGTGTACCTGTTAGTGGAAATGACTGACCGCGTGTTAGTGCGGAGTAGCTACCCCTGCGCTTATCGTGTGTGCCGTAGTCACCGCTACGTCTGTCCGTGACCTTGGGGTGGTTGACTGGGTGTAGGATCACCACGAGGGACTCTCCCGGTCAGGAGAGCACCACGTGTGCCTTGTACTCTTCGGAAAAGACTGCAATCAAGATCATTTCCATGAGGAACATTCAAGATCAAGAAAGAGATCTGAAAAATAAACCAATGGTGAAAAGGAATAACTGGTAAAATAAAGTAATTGGAATAGATAGTTTACCTGTTAGCTTTTACTGCTTCAGTTAATTGGTTACCACTCTACTCAGCGTTCACTGACTTTGTTACTCATAACCCTTTTCAAGTCCAGGTGTTGAGCAACCCGAGTCACCGGCTGCAGAGGGTGTTGGACCTAGTCGAGTCCAGCAGTAGTCTTCTTGCTGTTGTACTTTCTTTGGTTAGTGAGTTTAGACTCTTGTTACCATTTACGTTTCTGTACTTTGTTTCCGCTTTACTGTTGTGGTGGTGATATGTACTGTTAGCAGCTTTTACTTTCGTTACTGCTTGTACTCTTTACTATTAGTTACTTAGCATAGTGAATGTGGTTTACTTTCCTGTTTTTTTGTTATTTCTTGTTGGACGAATAGGTCTTGGGATTAGTCGAGTCGGGCCGGTCTCGTATCCTGTAAGGATTCGGGAATCGGGTCGTAACACATCTTACTTTGAACTGCTTTGCACTGGTGCAATATTTTTTTGCATCGATGCAATATTAAATTCCAAGTGTTTCTTCACTTATAACAAGTGATTTTTCACTTGAAAGGTGATTTTTCACCTTAGTGTTTAGGGTTTTGTCCTAAATCATACACTCTAAGCCCTAAAGTGAAAAATTACCTTTCAAGTGAAAAATCACTTCTCATTCGTAAAATTACTTTTCATAAACCTAAACCCTAAACTCTAAACAATAAACTTATAGGTCAAAACCACTTTAGATAGGTGAAGTTACCGTTGAAATAATTTATTACTACTGCAAAATTTTTTATCACCTATGTAAATTTTTTATCATCTATGTAATTTTTAAATTAAAGTGGTATGATGATTTTTTTAAATATAATAGAAACTATCACATAATAATTCTTATGTTCATTTATTTTTTTATATTAAATATCAATTATCAAGTAAACCAATATTATATAAAATAAGAAAATAATACTTTAAGTCATTTTTTTAAGCCACAACCTATATTTCCTAATTTTTTAACTTTGAAAAATACAAAGCAACAGTATCCACGACGCGACCGAATCTCACGCGGCCGTTCATATAATATATTGATTCTTATCACTCCATTGAACTCTCTCCTCTCCCAACTCTCTCTCTCAATTATTATTTTTCTCCCCATTAAATTCTCCTCTCTTCACTATTCTCTCTACGTACATGATCTCTCCCCTCCGATTCTTTCTCTCACCTCTAGGCAATTCAATTCTCAGCATTTAATTACGGCTTGGTCATCACCTTAACTTTGTCTTTACCTCCCTCTTCTCATTATATATTATAATTGGTTTCCATTTTCTCTATCTCCTTTTTATTCAAAAATACAAAAAAAAAGTTAGTTTTTCGTTTGGTATTTTGTTACATCTAGGTTAGAATGATCTTACACCTTCCTATGTTTGATCTGAGAGTCACTAAGGTCTCGATTATTTTATTTTTATCTCGAAAAATCGTGCTACAATGAACTCTTTGTTATCTTTGCATTTTTCAACGAGCACTTCCCAATGACATACGTAAAAAAGCCGATACCTATTATCATGTTTGTGAGAAGGGATCTTAAACACCATGATGTAGTTCTCACAGTATAAGCATTATCTACTATGGTGCCAACAATGAGTCAATTCTTCATAAGGTCTCTCCATACATGTAATTTGCTTAATTCCAATATTTTTCAATAATGAAAAGTTGGCGATTGGAGTTAAAATCAAACAACGAAATAGTCTCACTACAATTCAGGCAATCTAAATAAAAATCATATGCAGAAACACATGAAAGGATTGGGAAAGTATTCTAAATAGCCAGATACGACACATGGTTTGACCACACATGCATATTGAACATATAGTCCACGCATAGGGGGCAGACATGCCAGAAAAATGCGAAGTAGAATGCAACCATTATATGAATGGTGTGTTCTACATCAACGCCAACAATGATAAGCATCCCATAGTTGCCTAACAATCTGGTCACGAACAAATTCTCACCCTCTAACCTCATCCTCATCAACTCCATGGCCAACTTCCATGTCACCTTCATCGTCATCTTATACATCCTGACACTACAAAATAAATGGCGTATACTGACATGTGATCTACACCGACAGACTCTAAATGCCACTATAGATCATTTTCTCATGTCAGTTATATTTACCACCATGCTAATGATCAAGGTCCATGGGGCATAAAGCTAAAGGGTACAATAAATGGTCTTCACCACGTTTGCCCTAAAGCCTCCCGATCTCAACTGTTGCCACAACTCCATCCCCAACCGATCTTCTCTACCTCGCCACCACAACACCCCCACCTCGATCCCCTCCTCAATCCTCGCTGCTCCGCATACCTCCCGATCTTCTTAGCCCTCGTCACCCTGAATCCTTCCGATAGATAGATCTCTTATTTCAAGCACATCGGAAGATCTGCCTGCACATTGGGGATCACCACTCTCTTGATATGAATAAGCGTAGGTTGGTTCTCTCAACCATCTCTTGCTCACACCCAATCATCAGAGATCATCGAAGAAGGAGAAATCTCGTAGATCTGCAAGCAGATTTGTTGCCTCTCTCTGTCGCTTACGATCAGGAGAAATCTCTAACTAGATCTATCACTCAGATCTAACCGCTCAAGATCCCTTGCTCTCTCTCTCACCAATCTAAATTGATATCTCTTGGTTGCTAGTGATTCTTAGGGTTTGTGAAACTTGAATGGTAAGGATTTATGTTTCTTGTTGCATATAACGTGTTTGTCAAAATGCTTCAATGAGATTTTTCATGAGAAGTGTTTGTGGAAATGCTTTATTGGGGTTTTGCATGAGAGATGTTTGTGAAAATGCCTACAAACAATTAAATTTACTAGGGAGGAGGGGTAGGGACCTGTGCCGATGTGGTGGATTTAGGCCTAGGGGACCTGTGGGGGACGACGAGCCACCATAGCTCCTCAATCACATTTTGATGGTCAGTGTTTCTTGTGCATGATGACATATGCAGATTAAACTGGGGAAGTTCAACAAAGACCCACTAAGTGACTATAGCTCATAATTCCTACTTCCAAACACTCACAATCCTATTCAATTTGTTTAAAAGTTCATGGAATGCATTTAGTCTGCAATGGATAGACCAACAAATATATTAGATATTTGGACCCTCAAGTTAAAGCTGGAGTTGAAGTTGTGTGGATGTGATCCAAGTTGAATTTCTTCTTGTCATTTTTGTGTTGTTATGCTGGATGTGTACATGAATGACTAAAATCGAGTAGGCAGTCGCAAGTAGAAACTGTATGTACAAACAAAAGTTGTGTAGTGGTTGAACTAGTGGTGATTGGTTGTGGAAATAGCATTGGATTGTCCATTAGTGAATCAGTGATCGCAATCGAGATATTGTTGTTGCTAATATTGGTATTATTGGTGTTGTTGCTACTACTAATGTTGTGGTGTTCTTTGTATGTGCAAATGTGGGTTATTCTACTTCCCATGAATGGAATAAAAGGCATGATTCCATAAACCAAATGCTTTCTTTTCGTTTTAATAAACAAATGTTGTATTAGCCTTCTTCTCACGTGACATTGTATATTGGTCCCACAGAAGGCATTTGAAAGTGTATGCTTTGTCCATGATCTAGGAGCAAACATACATAGGCTTGTTGTGTGCTCTATGAAGTGTGCCTTCTTGTGCCAATTTTTTGAAGGAAATGTAGGCATGAGTGCTTCTAAAGATCAAGAAAGGTCATCTTACCCTGTCTTCATCCTTAGCCAAGATCCTAATCTAAATAATGTTTTGTCGGTTCAATTTATTCATATAGAAGCATCTAAGTGAATTCTGCTATCAATCATATACTTTATTTTTTTAATTCTCAGCTTCAATTCTAATTTTAGTTGTTGGCTATTGTTTTAAAAGATTTCAACTACTTGTGTAATCTAAACTTTTATCTTCCACTATAATAACCTGTCCAGACACTTTGGTCATCTCCCGCATAGAGGAGTTAAGAAAAAAGGGTGTGTGTCAATACATGTCTTTCCACTTTTCCTTAAAAAAAATTGGATCAGAAATGTAAAAATCTCAACTTGTTGATTTGTGCTTCCAAGGTGACAGATCATTGTTAGAGCATCATTTGGATAGGGGACCCCACCTTCTATTGATAATCACCGAAAAACTCCTTGCTAGACCAATTTGATATGGTTATTAACTGCTAATTCTACTAAATGGCCTCTTGACCGTGTACACCAGATATTGGACTTTTGATTTGTGGTTGTTTGGTCAAGTTCAACATCCTCTTCAATATAGTTGAGAATGTGAAGAATGTGCTTGTGAATTTTTTAACATGATTGTAGCTTGGGCAATACATACGGAAGGCCTCAATACAGGATAAGTTTGGGAACCTGGCTATTACTGCTATAATAGTTCTAACCCATGGTGGCTGCTACTTGAGGGTGCAATCCAAAAAGCTAGTGCAAAACTCCACAAGCTAGAGATATTTCCAGTCTTAAGAGATGCTCATTACTTCCACGACATAGGATTACCAGATTTTGGCTTTTCCCCAATAGCAAACACTCCTAGCTTGGTCCATGACCAAAATGAAGTTTGTATCCTATGATGTGCTTGGTGTCATGTGATATGTAAATAATTCCCTTGGTTGTCGTCATGTACATTTTTCTACGTAAGGCATTTCTTCCCATAAAAGTCATAAATGAAAGCACTTTGGTCTATATATTAGTAACAATTAGGAATTGTCATATTTGAAACTATTGTCATATCTGCATTTACATGAGTTTGAAATCAATTTATCTATCTTTTTTGCAGTTTCTAAGTATAGAATACTTGAGAGGCACCGAAATGTGCATATCAGTAATTAAAGAATTTACCTTGTTTGCTGGAGAATCGACGGAGAATGACTATAAAGACAAGCTGTAGAGGTACTGAGATATCTTCGCCTTGGTTTTGCTGATCGGCTTGATATTTCCTACCCTTCCCATTTCTTGAGATTCGAGCTCCAACTTGTTTTCCTTCTGGTTTTATTGGTTTGCATTAAATTGATGTGCCAATTGGTAGTGAGTTAAATTAAAACAACAATCATTTTTAATCCAAACTCTGATGTAGGTGCCTTTTTGGTCAATTAAAGTCATAGATACATATAAGATTACTTCCTTCCATTTTTCTTTACGGAAGTCTTCCATTGTATGTAATGCAAGCCTTATTAGAATTTTCTATTTCCTTAGCATGGTAAAGTTGCAATGCATATACATGGTGTTAGTTTTGTTCGTTTATTAGATTTAGACTGGCCAAACCTTGCCCAGATTGTTTACATAAATCTTGCTAAAGTGAATCCTAGAAAAAATGAAATAAAATAGTAGCAATGGCACTTCTTAGCTGATGTCGTTGCACAAAAATGGGGTTCTCTTTAGAGAGGAATAGACATCTACAAAAAAATGTGTATTGGGATCTCTTTTTCTTATGGGGACTGGTGTCCACTCTTAGAAGTTTTATCTCTATTTTTTAAGTCTGGTTGATTAATTAATTTTTTTGGATGGTCGTTGTGCTTGATTATTCATCCTTTTATCCCTAAAAAATGCTAGTGTGGAAGATGAGTTCTATCAATAAAGGTTTTTTATTTTTTCCTTGAGAAGTCGAGCTTGTTGAAATTATCCTACATTTGCTTCACGCTAGCCCGCTCGCCTCGCTCAAATCACGCCAACAAATATATATGATAATATCTTTTCATATTACAAAATAAATATATAGAGATGCTTGTGTTTTGTATGCTTGTTTGTAGCTCCTCTTAGAAAACAAATATATGATAATATCTTCTCATCCAAGATATCCAATCAATTAAGAGCTTCTACGGTTTCACCTTTTTTGGTTTGCATGCCTTCTCTTACGGTGTACAATTGGATAATAGATCTTTTATGGTCTTACATTTTTCTACTATATAGTGGCTTTTATAGTAATGGCATCTACCTTTATTTTGACCCAAGAAGTCCCCACGATGATGGGTGGTATTGCAACCTTTGACTCTACCGTCTGCTTCTATAATCTTAAACACTTGTCTTAGCAGGTAAGAGAAACAAAAAAAGTTTTTAGTTGTGTAATTTATTCTTGCATGTAGTTTGAGTTCTATTGGAAGTTTGTGTTTATTAGATACCTTTATTTGACAATTTAGCATATTAACTGTGATTTAAGTCATTCTTTTAATTCGCTAATCTTTCTGTATGATGTGGTGTACTTTTTGTCTATGGAATCCTTTTTTTTTTTTCGTCGTAAAAGGATGGCTACTTGAGGTTGTAGCCCTCCTATTGTATTATTGGAAATGACTAGCCTTTTCGATTTATTATTGTTAAAAGGCATCTATATTGCACGATGCTAAAATGCTTTGTTTAGGTCTTTACTAAGTTTACTTGCATGAGCTGTTCGAGTCAAGATTTTGTCTAAACATTCATTCCTAAAAAAAATCATAGCATTTGAAATGAGCCATTTAACTCTTTGAGTATTTGTTCCATTTTGATCGTTAATAGTGTATGAACATACCATCTGCTAATTAAAATCATTTATCAAGATGTGAAACCTTTGACTCATGTGGAGATCTTTTCAAGATGTGAAACTTTCTTTCAAATGTGAAACAAAAGATCCATACATGGGACTTGTAATTCTATGCACAAGCATCTAATGTAATTAGTCTTCCTCCTAATTTGGAATCTATAATTGAACTATGGTTTTTTTTTTTTTTTTACTTTCTTTACACCTATTCCACTTCTATTTAGGTTATTGTTGTTATTATTGATAGTGTTATGTTCCATTAGTTGGTTTTTGATAATTTTTCTGTGAATGGAATTTAATTGGTTCAGCTTACCAGCATGGTGGCTTTGCAAAGTACAACAAATACAGCAATCCCTAGTGCACATGTGGTATTATTTCTTTTCAAAGCAGAAGCCTTTGCTCTTCTTTACCAGTTAGCTTTATTTATCTCATTAGTTGTTGATGATGTTCTAATGTAAATAGGTGGGCAATATGTTCATTAAGAATTATTATCTGATTCTCCACCATCACCCTGAAGAAGTTCAAAAATTCTACCAAGATTGCAGTGTTCTAAGTCAGCCTAATAGCAATGGAGTGATGCAATCTGTAACAACAATTCAAGTTTCATTATTTGTGAGGATAATACTATATGAAAGAAAATAATGAAAATGCTAATCAAATTGCATAATGGCTGTGAAGATGAATCATTAACATCATGATAAGCATTTCTTCTTCTTTCTTTTTTTTGATACCTACTTGGGAGTTTACCCTGGTTGGTCAGCCATCTTGACCTACCTTGCTCATAGAATAACCTAATGTCTACGGGTTAAAAATTTTCCAACCCAACTCAACTCATCTTTTACCTAACCTAACTTGACACAGCCTGAAAACTTGAGCTACGTTGGATCAAGTTAGGCTAGGTTGTCGACTAGTTATATTATTGGATTTCTTTCGTGTATATTTTTCCTATTTAGTCTCTAAAAAGTTGATGCATGATCTTTTCAAGAAAGGGGAATAGGATCAATTAGGGGAGTTGAGGGAATTGGTTGAGTGATCCAAAATTAAGGATATGGGGTAGCTAAAATGGGACAGGCTTTGGATTGGAAAAGTGACTATCACAATTGCCAATGGCAACATGACTTGGCCATGAGATCCATCAAAATATTGGATTTCATGGTTAAATAGTAGATATGCATAAGATCAGGAATTTGGTAGGATAAAAATCTTAATCAAGGCCAAGTAGATTGTGATAAATGCTCTTTCCTGAACTCTATTGGTTTTGCTTTCCACACTTTGCACTCAATTTCAAAGGAATTTGTTTCAAGAAACATTTCCTTGATTGCAGAGGACATCAAAAAGTGGTGGATCTGGGGTTATTAGTGTTCACCATTGATGTATGCTCAGAATGTTGTAGCTGTAAATGAATATTGAGGAAATAGCTAGAAGAAAATGGTAAAGCTAGATACATCTTTTCTATGTTACTTGACAAAAGTGGTCCATTGCTAAAATATAAATTTGTAACTACCTTGTTTAGATTGGAAATGGGACATCTATAGAAACTCTAGGTGTTCAGGTTCTGAAGTCAAGTGGCTTGTTTTCTGAATCTTACTGGTATTGGATCAATGTTGGGGCATTGATTGGGTTCATTTTTCTTCTGAGTGGACTCTTTACATTGGCACTTCTAGTTTTCTCGAACATAAGTATCTCATATCTATATAATTGTCTAAAATCACTTCTAAGGTAGTTATTTAGATAACATCAATCAATAATCATATAGTGCTAGGGAAAGGACAAGCTGTTGTATCTATGGAGTCTCTCAATCAAGAGGCAAGTGAAAGTCAGAAATCCATTAAGTTACCCGACAAGAAAAAAACTCGTCCCTCCATTCATTATCCCAAGGTAAGCACATAATTCACAAGGTGCGAATACCATTATATTGTCTTTGTTACAGACTAAGGAGAAGGAAGGTCTCGATTCTTCCTTTTACATCGCTTTCAATGACTTTTGAGAAAATCAAGTACTCTGTAGACATGCCTGCGGTGAGTCTAACTTCTTAACTCAAAATTTCAATGTTTTTTGGTCAAAATGATTTTTAAATGTGTCTATGAAGGGCATGCATTAGACAATTCGGTGGGAACTGTAGGAAATGAAAAATTTAGGTGTCAAAGAAGATTGACTTCTTCTTTTGAATGATATGAATGGAAGCTTCAGACCTACGGTGCCCACAGCACTAATGGGGGTCAAGGGATCAGATAAGACAACCTTGATGGATGTATTGGCTGGGAGGAAGACAGGGTGCTACATTTAAGGAAGCATCACGATCTTTGGTTATCCAAAGAAGATAACCAAAGAAGCAAGAGACGTTCGCTTGAATTTCTGGATACCATGAACAAAATGGCATCCATTCCCCTCATGTCACAGTATGAGTCTCTTCTCTTTTCAGCGTGGTTGCAGTTACCATCTGAGATAGACACTACAACAAGAAAGGTCAGTTAAGCAAAGTTGGTTTTCAACATTTCCATCTATCATATATGGATTGTTGTCATTAATTTGCTTTAAATATATTGAAAGCACCATCACTTTAAGGTACATGAAAAATTAATCTTGATGTAGTCATTTTTGCATCATTATCATTTTAAAATTATTAGGAATGACTTCGGGATTGTTCATCTTCCGACTAGTCTTAGTTTGGTTATTTTAGGTTCATGAAATATGGATAGCACCAATGGTCTAGTGGTAGAATGGTACCATTTCACAATACAGACCCACGTTCGATTCCCGTGCATCCTTTTTTGATTCTAAGTTGAAGCATCCATTTCTTAATCTTTATACTTCTTGAGTTTCTTTAAACGTAAAAATGGGAGGTTTTTTTGTTATAAATAATTACATGACATTAATTTATTACCTATCTCATGACAATGATAACTTGTAATTTGAATTTTTAGAAAATGTTATATTCATTCTAGAATGTTTGATTATTTTTTATTGGCATTAATTTCTTCTTTTTATTATTTTGTAAAGATAGATACTTAAAATTTTGTTTCAATATTAATTCACTTTTTATTGATTGCCATCTAAGGAGATTATATATACTTTTGGCTTAATAGAATAAATTTGATTTTTTTTAACTCTATCAATTCTCTTATTTTTGTTGTATATGAAAAAGTCACATTCGTGTATTTTATATAATACATGAAAAAAACAAAATCGATAATACCTGATAGTACATTTGTGTATTAGCATATTAAGAAACTATGACAACGACCACCCTAATAGAACAAAAATGTCGTTGCATGTGCTCATCAAAACTTTATTTTTCTACATTGATTGTTATTAAATACTAATTTAAACATGGATTTCTTACCTATAGTAACGGTATTGTTGACGTTTTATATATTGTGAGTCCGCTCTGAATTTGGTTTAAAAATTGTCACGTTGCAGTATAGTTTGAATCAGTGCGAAAAAAAATAAAATTTATACTCAAAAAAAATCTAAGGTCGTTCGCTGGGAGCAAGTGGCAAGTCAATCTCAAAATCACAATTTTAGATAAAAGATATGAGCGACTACAATCAATATTAATTCAAAATGATATAGCAGAAATTTCCAATAGTAATGTGAAAAAGAAGAGGGTAAAATGGTGATTTAAATCATCAAATTACCCTACAATATTAAGCTTCGCAAGCTACTCAAAGTAATAGAATCATATAAGCCAGGCAAATCTCAAATTAACCAACAGAACCAAGGTATCAGCAGATATCAAATGACAGAATAGGTGCTCAGATGCCTTAACAGAGGCAAAGGCCTCTTCCTCTCTTCTCTTCAAACCTCAAGAAGAGGCGCAAGCTTCTCTTCTCTTTTCCTCCTTCTTTTCTTCCCTCGGCTTCAGAGAAGGCACAGCACAAGACTCAGCACTTCAGCAGAGGCAAAAGCTTTTCTCATATCTCACAAGTGTTGAGAGGAGAGCAACAGAGCAAAAACCTCCCCCTCCTCTCTCTTCTTCTTCCTCTCTCAGAACCAGCAAACTAGAACAGACCCAGGTATCCGGGTAAATGGACTCAGCCCAGACCCGCGAGGCATGAGCACGGGCGAGGGCGTGCGTATGTTCATGCATGCGGGGACCTCACCCCCCGTGCGTGCTGAGGCAACCAAGCAAATGCACAAAATCAACTTAAGCTGCATGTGCTCTTCAACAACCCACGATGTGGGACTAAAGTCCCACAGCTTCTTCATGCGTCAACGGCAGTAGGTCGAGCTTGCAATTATGGGCAAAGGGATGGCTGACGGCTCTAGTTGGCTGCCTGGAGATGAACCTGGAGCGTCCCCGCGCGACTTGAGCGTAGCGCCTGGGACGGAAAGCATAAGAACACGATGAATAGGGCGGCGAAGGAGGTGGCGGCGACGGAGTTCCGGCAAGAGACCTGAAACGACGAATACGGGCTATAAGCCCTAGTTAAAGCGCTCAAGAGGATCGTCGAGGACCGACGAGTGCGATGGTGGCGTCGGTTTAGCGTGCGTGTGTGTGAATGTGCGTGGCAAGGTCGAAGAAGGTGCGTGGAGGTGGGTGTGCTCAGGGTGGTGTTTGAGAGGCCAATCCCCTCAATTACTTGAGGGGTTTTGGTCGTGAGGACACGGTGGAGGTTTTGGACCAATTGGTGAAGGGGATGGAGTTGTGGAGTAACAGAGATGCTTCGTCGGAGATGTGGCCGAAGGCAAAGAAGATGAAGTGCGAGAGGGCAATGCAGTGGTCGCGAGTAGTTTGTGAGTACGAGGGAAGAGAATAGAGGGAGAGACGAAGAGATAGAGTCACTTAGGAGCGAGGTAGAGAGGCGGAGGGCTCCAATGTTGCTCGATCGGAGCCGGAGAAGGAGGTAGAGGCAGTGACGAGGACGGAGGCAGAGGCACGACCTCCCTTTGGTTGGGGAGGGTCGCGACAAAGAGGGTAGTCGAGAGGATCGACCAATTTGGTCGTTGGACGGCCAGAGGAAGGTCGAAGTGATCGCTGAAGCAGGGGGTCTATGGTAGTCGGAGGTAGGTTTCTAGGGCCTTTTGACACGCCAAGACTCGCTGGGGAAAAGAGCAAGGCCACGGGGGCCTTTTATAGGACTCTAGACGGCGTTTTGGGCTTGGGAAGAAAGCTTCCCAATCTTGGAAAGCTCATCGGAGAAAGAAATCCTAAGATACCCTAATCCCTTATGCATTCGCATGAGAGATTGGGAATGTTTGGGAGCTTGGGAATTGGCTCAAAAGGAAGGGAATTCCTTGACAAACTTCCCTTTCAAATCTGAGAGGGATTCGTCAAGGAATCAAGGAGAACTTGTCAAATTTAGGTCGCGGAGTTTGTAGGAATAGGATTCATGGCGGCATGGACCTTTTTGTGAAAATGATGACAATGTTAGGGGTCTTTTAAGGGCATATGTGTGATATAAAAGAATCAAATAAGATCAAATTGCAAACTAGGTCAAGAAAGTCTCAGATTGGGCCCAAATTTTGGTACAAACCTAATTTTGACCTAAGGAATCCAATGGTGAAGTTGGATTTTAGTTTTGACCTAGTTTGACTAGGTAATTTATGCAAAAATCCAAATTAGGGCAAATGTCAGTCTGAGACTCTGTTTTGGGTCAAGATAGGTTTTGATGGTCAAATTGAAGGCATCAAACCCTAGAGAATATTTTTCTATGAATTTTAGAGGGTTTAGGTGAATTTATCCTGAGCAGAACCCCAGTTAACTAAGCGAGTCTGTTTTTAGGGTTTCAGAAGTAATTTAAATCTCAAAATACGTAAAAATCCTTTTCTGTCTGTATTAACCCACTTGTTGGACTTTTAAGATCATTTGACCCTTAATTACCCTTGGAAAAAACCCATGGTTGTTCTGCATTCAAGATACGATAGTAAAATTGTAGTTTTAACCCTGGTTTCCTATCTTCCTCTCAGAATGATTATGCAGTGAACTATAACTCTCTGGCAGTTATGTAGGAGCATTTATTCCTTGATAATAACTAAATTAAGCTAGTTATGGCTAATGATGGTGTTCACATCATAACCCTATGCTTAGCTTTTACTAATCCCTTAGTAAAATCTCATGGAATTAACTCAAAATCTAAACCATGTCTTTTTATGCTCAGATTTCTGTTGTATGCTTTCTTTCGTTGATTATGTCAGAATGCTAATAGTAGGCTTAGAGGTACTCAAGTACCAACCAAGATCCGGACCTGACCAACTCTAGCCTCAATCCGCCGCGAAGGTTTCTAAGGCTCACAGGAACTAACCTAAGGTTCGTTAAACTTCACGGTTGAAGCACCTGTGCTTAAGACATTTTCATCCTGGTTCAGTTTGCAGTGCATTTTTGTAAGAGAGAGGCAGAAGATTTTTTTCTTTTGTTTTTGGAGAGTTTTCTCTCTTTTCTTTTATTTCTAGCTTCAGATTGACTTTACAACACGGTCTGTATCAGATTCCTAGCTCCCACCATCAATCCTCGTAGGGTCCCTGGCAATCGATGCTTCGGAATAGCACTGCCCATGGCAACCTCCAGAACCCTGGCTTTCTAGATTTCGAGATAATCCCACCCATGGCGTTCTGCAGCTAAATCCAGACCTTGGCAATCGACATTTCGTGATAATGCCGCCCATGGCATCTGAACCAGCACAATATGCTTACATGTCCCCGGTAAGATATTTAGATATCCTACAAGACAAGCACCAAGGAGACGGTATGTTATTGCGCATCTTCGAGGGGAATTTCCTACTTCTCCACACCGGAAACTCTTGCAAATCAACTTGTGTTGATCAGCTGCTCCTAATCTAAGTAGCTTTTTCACAACAGAATTAACGCATTTGCGTGATTTTGATAATTAAGCGCACTGAACCAGATGTGTGTGGATTGGGGTGCTTAAGTTACCGAGTCTCGCAAACCAGAGGTCAGTTAACGAGGCTGAATAATCCCTAAGCCTTAGACCTAATACTTATGCTTTGCACTTTCCCCAACCTCTTGAAGACTATCCAGATCTTAATGAATACTTGAATTTTTAAGTCTAAACACAAGCCCAAGTGACCTAAGATCAGCGTTCATACTAATCTCTTTTGTTCCTTAGCACTTTTATCTTTTTAGTTTTTTCTTTTGATTTGGTGTAGAACTAAGTAGATTCCTTAATCTTTTACTAATAACTATCTCTTTTTGTTTCAAATTGTGCTCTTTTTTGACATTTATATTTATTTTCCTCCTCAAAAATGATATGCAAATTGATCTCTCAAAATTTCCTCCCTTTTTTCTTGTTCTTTTTCAATTTTTTATTTTTTTGGTTTTTTGGAATATGTAATTTTTTGATGAAATCCTTGTGAAGTGATTCTCACAGTGTTTTGCACTTTAAAACCCCCCATGCCTAAATTTGCAATGTCCTCATTGTAAATTAGGTGGGTTCAAATTCAGCTTAAATCGTACATTAGAACAGGTTTTGGGTGGGTGGACAGGTCGGGGTAACTGTTGCGGACGATTTCAAGCTCGGGTATGGATACTAGAGGTGGATTCGACTATTCTAATGGACGAACCCTAAAGTGCAATATAAGTTCAGCGTAAGATGTGACAAGAAGGGTTTTGGGTTTTTCAAAAAGATGACGGGTTGCCTCCCGTTAAGCACTGAGTTTAACGTCATCAGCCGGGCCCAATGAGCTCAGGGAGAATGGAGGGCAAAAGATACCTCAACCAAGTTTGAGTCAGTGAGTTCGACGAACGATTTAAGTCTCTGACCGTTCACGATAAAAGGTGCAGAATCAAGGCTGAGTTCGCTAATTTCAATGGCTCCGTTTCCAAAGATTCGTCTCACCAGGAATGATCCAATCCATTTTGATCTGAGTTTTCCTAGGAACAGTTTAAATTTGGCATCAAAGAGTAGAAATTTTTGTTCATGGTGGAAAGATTTTCATACAATGTGCCTGTCATGAAAGGCCTTAACCCACTCTTTGTAGATACGCAAGTTCTCATACGCATCATTGCGTAATTCCTCGATCTCGCTCAATTGCAACCAGCAATGTATTCCAGCCTTCATCAAATCCAAATTGCACTTCCGTACTACCCAATAAGCCTTGTGCTCCAACTTGTTGGGAAGGTGACTTGCCTTTTCGTACACTAATATGAAGGGAGACATGCCTAATTGGGTCTTGTGGGCAATCCTATGGGCCCACAATGCTTCCGGAAGGCGAGTAGGCCAATCCTTTCTATCAGGTCGAACAGTAACCTGAAGGATCTTCTTGATCTCTCGATTTGACAGTTCTGCCAGTCCATTGGTCTGGGGGTGGTAAGGAGTCAAGATACGATGTGACACCCTGTACTTTTTCATCAGAGACTAGAAGTACACATTATTAAAATGAGACCCGCCATCGCTGATGATGGCCTTAGGAACCCTAAATCTAGTAAAGATGTTCTCTTGGATAAATCGGAGGATAACTTTATGATCACTAGTTCTAGTGGGGACGGCTTCAATCCATTTAGAGAAATAATCAACAGCGAGTAGAATGTACTCAAAGCCGTTAGATCCAGGAAAGGATCCTATGAAATCAATTCCCTATATGTCAAAGATTTCGCACATAATAATCGGGTTTAAGGGATCATATCCCGTGGACCCATGTTGCCGAGGGTCTGACAACGAGCACATGCCCTACAATATGTCTGTGCGTCTTTGAACAAAGTGGGCTAGAAGAACCCACATTGGAGAATTTTCGCTACGATTTTACACCCAGAGAAATGACCATCGCAGGCCTGGTCGTGACAAAATGAGATAACGTCATTGACCTCGTCAGGAATGCATCCCTGGATTACCTGATCATTGCCAATGTAGAAAAGGTATGGTTCCTCCCAAATATAGTACTTGGCCTCAGCCATCAATTTGTCTCACCTGGAAGTTGCCCAATTTAGTGGAACTTTTCCTGTAACCAAGTAATTTACAATATCAGCAAACCATGGGAGATTGTGAATGGCAAGTAGGTGCTCGTCCGGGAAGTGCTTGGTGATTGGTCCAGATGGGTCGATGACTGAAGAAGGAAGACGGGACAAATGGTCAGCTACTACGTTCTGCTTTCCCTCTTTATCGTAAATCTCGAGATCGAATTCTTGCAACAGTAAGATCCATCGGATTAGTCGAGGTTTCGTGTCCTTCGCGAGGAGGTGCCTCACTGCAGTGTGATCCGAGTATATGATAACATGGGAACCCAAAAGATAAGATTTGAATTTTTCCAAGCAAAATACAATGGCTAGCAGCTCTTTCTCAACAACTGTGTAGTTATGTTGAGCCTCGTCAAGTGTCTTACTAGCATAGTAGATGATCACGGGTTTCCCGTCTATTTTTTGCCCAAGTACCGCACTTACAGCATTATCAGATGCATCGCACATGATCTCAAAGGGTTGAGACCAATCAGGGGACTGCAGGATAGATGCTTGGGTAACTTGATCACGTAGGATCTCAAATGCCTAAGTGCACTCCTCCGAAATTTCAAAGGAGATACCCTTAGATAAAATATTAGTCAGGGGGTGCGCGATTTTCAAAAATTCGGGAATGAATCGACGGTAAAAGTCGACGTGCCCCAGAAAGGATCGGATGTCTTTGACCGAGCTGGGCATAAGGAGTTTGGAAATCAGATTCACCTTGGCTCGATCAACCTGTATGCCTTTTTCAGAGACGAGATGTCCCAGGACAATTCCCTCAGGTACCATGAAGTGGCTCTTTTCCTAGGAAAGAACCAAATTCACGTCGATGCATCGCCTAAGGATTTGGACCAAGTGCAGGAGGCAATCATCAAAAGATTCTCCAAATACCGAGAAGTCATTCATGAAGACCTCAAGGTATTCACTTACCATATTTGAGAATATGGCAAGCATGCACCGTTAAAAAGTAGCGGGTGCATTGCAGAGACCGAACGACATTCTTCGGAATGCATATGTCCCGAAGGGGCAGGTGAAGGTTGACGTGCCTTCGTGCATGTGTGTTAAGAGGTGTCGTTATAGTTGCACTTGATACGTCGGTTTTAAAAGAAGTAAACGGAGGTGAGTCCGAGTGTCGATCTCAGGAAGGCGTGGAAATCGGATTTTGTTTACCACTTGTTGTCACGAAAAAGGCGGAGTTTTGCTTGCGAAAGAGACGGTTTTGAAAAGCGAGAGATAGAGAGAGTTTAGGGTTAGAAAGCTCTTGGTTTTGATCATGCACTTTAAACAGAAATTAAAATGGCAACTAAATGGAAAATAATTTCATTAAACATGCATTCATAGTTCATGGTTTACAATATTAAATACATGCTTCAACAAAAGTAAATGAAAGCTTAAAAGAGAGAGAGAGAGAGGTAGAGAGAGAGTGGAGAGCGACGAGGCAGCCACGGCGGTGGAGGAGGCTCCGTCGGCGGCTCGTCGTCTCCGGCGATTACAAGAGTGCCTAAGACTAGCTAGGAGAGGAGTGGAGTAGTTGCAAGTGGAAGAGGATGCCTTGAATGGTGGTAGAAGGGGGTTTAAATAGAGTTAAGGGCTTCCTAAAAGAAGAATGTGCTTTAGCGACATCCAGAACGTCGCTAAAATCGCTTCCAGATACGTCGGTGAAGCCCTCCTGCCGCCGGTCAGCCGCCCGCCCCTCTCTCTCTTCAGGCGCGATCCGTGGATGTCGAACGAGAGCCGTCCGATTGAAGATCGGACGGCTGAGATCCTCCCGCGCCTGCGCTAAGATCGCGCTTTAGGCGCGCGTGCGCGCGTGCATTTTCGCCCGGCGTGCACGCGCGCGTGGGAGGTGGGGCGCTGTCGTCACGCCGCGTGGCGCAATCCTAGCCGCTCGCTGCTGATCGCGCGGCTCAATTTTGCCGCACCCTTCGCTCGCAATTGATTTCCGCTCCGCGCGATTCGAATGCGTGTCGCCGCGACGCGGGCGTGCGCGCTAACCGTTGCGCCACGCCCGCGCTTTGTCGCGGCGACCGCGGGCGAGCGCGCGGATCTCGACCGTTCGATCGAAGATCAACGGCCGAGATGCGTCCTTGGCTGGCTTGGGGGCGTGCGAGCGGCGGGGGCGGGGCGACGTGGCGCGTTCTGGGCCGTTGATCTCTAGATCAACGGTCAGGATTTCTTGGGCCCATTGTGGGAGCTCCGGATGTCGGATTTGGCCGATCTTGAGTCCGTTAGACTCCGTTCGTCGTCCTGAATCCATCCGTGCGGTCCGATTGCTCATCTGAGGCCTACTTTGACAAATGCTTTACACAAATGGCCATTAATACAGTTTATAAGCAATCTTGGTACTTGATGCATGCAATGCTCCTATTCTACTTTATGTTGTGCCTTTTATTCTAAAGATGGGCCATATTCAACCTAATTACTACCCCCTTGCGTGGTGTTATCATACCCCCATGCTTACTCCTTGCTAGTCCCTAGCAAGGTTTATTCTAGCCTTTATTTCTTTGGCGAATTCAAGAAGTAATTGCTTAGGCACTTCGTTACTTGTCAATAAGAGGAACTATACGAAGATCTTAATCTACAAAGACTAAGCAGCGCCCGGGTGTCTGTCAAAATACGAATCGCCCGAATCCTTGCTTTGTATATATAACTATACTTATGTATACGTATATATCTATATATGTCTTTTTAGAATTTTTAGAATTCAGTGTGGGTTGGTAACCTTTTACGGCTACCCAACCCACCCAAAACTCGGTCAAAACCCTAAGTGCTAAGCATCTTGGTGTGAATGTTGTGATAGACTTACTTAACGGTAATTGAGACAGACATCGAGTTTCTACGCCTCTAGGTAACCGGAAAAGAAAATAAATTTTTGCCTGAAGGTGTATTTGTTCGATTGGTAGCTTTCTCCCTGCGTTCATTTTACTTGGGGTCAACACAAGGATTTTCCAGTGTATATATCTCCGGCTTGTACTACTTCCCCGCTTCTTCCTTAGGTGTTTTTGGTCTTCTTTTTTTTTGTGCAATTATTGAGCTGGGCTCTGGACAACCGACCAATGGGCTGTTACCCACGATCACTTGCCAGCCATACTTGTGCGGTGAAGTGTGGTTTATTTTATTTTCTTCTTTTTCCTTCTTCTTTTTTTTTCTTTTTTTTTTTTAATTATTATTATTTTTTTTACGTAGGTGGCTTCCCTAATCTCAAATGTACCTAGAGGCAGCGAAAAAGAAAATGGCCTATGGCTGGGTTCTGGACAACCTGCCAATGGGCTGTTACCCACGACAACTTGCCAGCCATACCACCCTAGAGAGTTCATTAGCTACCCAATTTCTGTCAAAATCTCCAAGAAGTGAGTCTGTGCAAAAATGTATGTAGATGCTTAGACTCAAAGTTTTCCTGAGTTAGAGGGTGAGTTGATAAGTCGTATACTTATTACCTTATTTATTAGGTGGATTAGAATAGCTTAAAGTTGCAAGGATTCGCCGCTAAATCCATATTTTAATGGACACTAGGGCTGATTAAGCCTGAAGGCCTGAAAAGTCTAAGCGTTTAAGTTCTTTTTGTATTATTTTCCACTATTGACAAGTTTCTAATGCCTAAGTTTTTCTTCCTAAATTCAAATTTTTTTTTTTAATCAATTAATTTATTCATTCAGACTGATTAATTAAGCTCAGGATTATGTAATTTACCATCCCCCCCATGCTTAAGTTGGACAATGTCCTCATTGGCAGATGCATGGATGCAGAAGGGTTCAAAAAGATAGTACCTGAGTGACGTAAACTACCAGATCAGTCTGAATCCGCTGGGTTGCCTCCCAGGAAGCGCTGAGTTTAACGCCTCCAGCTGGGCGGTGCTTAGTGTCAGCCCTCAACAAGGGTGACACTTTCCTTGGGGGGTACCTGGGCCAGGAAATGCTTCAATCTTTGACCATTGACTGTAAAGGTGTGCCCGGTATTAAGATCGGCGATTTCGACTGCCCCATTGGAATAGGGCTTGACCACCCGAAATGGTCCTGTCCATTTGGACCTAAGTTTCCCTGGGAAGAGTTTCAGGCGTGCATCAAATAGCCAGACTTGTTGGTTTGGCTCAAAGGTTTTCCTATGAATGAGTCGGTCGTGGGCGGCTTTCATTTTTTCCTTATATAGCCGACTATTGTCAAAGGCGTCCCGACGAATTTCTTCAAGCACAGATAATTGAAGAGTCCTTTGCGCACCAGCTAACTGGGGATCCATGTTACATTGCTTAACATCCCAGTAAGCCCGGTGTTCCAATTCGACCGGGAGATGGCAAGCTTTGCCAAAGACCAAGCGGTAAGGTGACATGCCTATCGGGGTCTTAAAAGCGGTCCTGTATGCCCACAGGGCATCATCAAGTCGTGTGGACCAGTCTTTCCTGTCAGGTCTCATAGTCTTCTGTAAAATGTTCTTGATTTGTCTGTTTGAGACCTCAGTCTGCCCATTTGTTTGTGGATGATACGGGGTGGCAATGCGGTGGTTTACCCCGTATTTTCTAAGTAGGGCACGGAACTGGGAATGGATAAAATGGCTTCCACCATCACTGATCATGGCCTTGGGTATTCCAAACCGGGAAAAGATGTTCTTCTTTACAAAGTCCATGACCGTCTTGTGATCGCATCGTCGGGTGGCGACGGCTTCAATCCATTTGGAAACATAGTCTACCGAGACCAGGATATACTCGAAGCCGTTGGATGGTGGAAAGGGGCCCATAAAATCGATACCCCAAACGTCAAAAATTTCGACAATCAAAATGGGCTGAAGGGGCATCATATCTTTTTTGGTCATTGTCCCTAGTGTTTGGCATCGTGAGCAAGTCTTGGCAAAGATGTGTGCATCCTTGAATAGGGACGGCCAATAAAATCCAGACTGCAAAACTTTTGCAGCTGTTTTCTTGCCAGAGAAATGGCCTCCACACGCTTGGTCATGACAAAAGGAAAGCACACTCTGAACTTCGTCTTCGGGGAGGCACCTCCTGATGATCTGATCAGCACAGAGGCGAAACAGCATGGGATCATCCCAGAAATAGTGCTTGGCCTCAGCCAAGAACCTGTCCCATTGCTGTCTGGACCAGCTGTGCGGGGTTTGTCCTATAACCAGGTAGTTGACATAGTCAGCATACCATGGCATTTTCTTGTCTTGCACGGCTAGGATGTGTTCACCAGGGAAGGTATCAGATAGAGGTAGGGAGGGTCCAATGTGGTCTGGATGAAGTCTTGACAGGTGGTCAGCCACCACATTTTTCGATCCGGCCTTGTCTCGGATTTCCAGGTCAAATTCCTGCAAAAGCAGGATCCATCTGATGAGCCTGGGTTTTGCGTCCTTTTTGGCCAACAGGTGCTGGATGGCTGAATGGTCGGTGTAGATAGTCACGTGGGATCCCAGCAAGTATGCTCGGAATTTTTCCAGTCCAAAGACTACAGCAAGAAACTCTTTTTCTGTGACCGTGTAATTACGTTGGGCCTCGTCCAACGTTTTGCTTGCGTAGTAGATCACCACGGGCTTCTTGTCTTGCCTTTGTCCTAGGACAGCGCTTATGGCAAAATCTGATGCGTCACACATAATCTCAAAATCCTGGGACCAGTCTGGGGGTTGAAGTACAGGTGCGGTGGAGACTAAGTCCCGGAGGGTATGATAAGCCTGGGTGCAATCAGGAGACATGTGGAAAGTGGCGTCGTTGGCTAGAAGGTCGGTCAAGGGTTTGGAAAGTTTGGAAAAGTCTTTGATGAACCTTCGGTAGAAGCCAACATGTCCTAGGAAAGAGCGAATCTGTCGGACCGAACTAGGTGGAGGAAGTTTGGAAATTAAATCAACCTTAGCTCGATCTACCTCGATGCCCCTATGCGAAACGATGTGTCCAAGGACAATTCCTTCTTGAACCATAAAATGGCTCTTTTCCCAACTTAACACCAAGTTAACCTCGATACATCGTTTCAGGATTTTCTCCAAGTTGCTCAAACAATGGTCGAATGAATTCCCGAATACAGAGAAATCATCCATAAAGACCTCCAAGTATTCACCCACCATTTCTGAAAAAATGGCTAGCATGCAACGCTGGAAGGTCGCGGGTGCGTTGCATAACCCGAACGGCATTCGATGGAATGCAAACGTGCCATACGGGCAAGTGAATGTGGTCTTTTCCTGATCCTTCGGAGCAATTGTGACTTGGTTATATCCTGAATATCCATCCAGGAAGCAAAAATACTTTTGCCCTGCCAATCTTTCAAGGATTTGGTCAATGAATGGCAAGGGGAAGTGGTCCTTCTTAGTGGCTTCATTAAGCTTCCTATAATCAATACACACCC
Organism: Thalassia testudinum; assembly: GCA_037157565.1. Lineage (NCBI taxonomy): Eukaryota > Viridiplantae > Streptophyta > Magnoliopsida > Alismatales > Hydrocharitaceae > Thalassia > Thalassia testudinum. The sequence continues at coordinate 50,459,010 of JAZHRO010000035.1, read as the reverse complement.
GCCATGCGGTGGTGGTGCGGGTGGGAATGGATTCGCCATGATCATTAGTGACAACGGTGAGCCCAGCCTTCTTTGGAACCACTTGAGTGGGGCTCACCCAGGGGCTATCAGAGATAGGGTAGATGATGTCGGCGTCGAGCCACTTGATAATTTCTTTTTTAATGACCTCCCGCATGTTAGGGTTTAACCGTCTCTGCATCTGGCGGGAAGGTCGGGCCCCGTCTTCTAGGTAAATCTTGTGGGTGCAATAGGTGGGGCTAATTCCTCTTAGATCTGAGATGGTCCAACCAATGGCGGCCCGATGTTCTGAAAGAGTTGCAGTCAACCTTAGTTCCTGATCCTTGGTTAGATGGGAATTAATAATCACTGGGAAGGTTTGGCCAGGTCCCAAGAAGACGTACTTGAGATTCTCGGGCAATGGTTTAAGTTCAGGTGCGGGTGGGACCACAGTCGATGGGAATGGAAAGGGCGGTAGTTGATCAACATCGATTTCTTCAAATGGTGTCATGTGATGATACTCAGCCTTACAGAGGTCCACAGGTAATGATGGCGACGAGTCAGAACTACGGGTTTGGTGGTCTGAGACAGAACTGAGGGTAAGGCATTCCTCGATTAAAGTTTCCACGGGATCATGTTCCTCAATGTAATCACAATCAAAAGACTTTGTTGCCCGGAAGATATCCAATTGCATTTTCCTGTCTCCGAAGGCGATTTCCATACATCCCGTGTCGCAATCGATGTTTGCTTTAGCCGTAGCTAAGAAAGGTCTGCCTAAGATTATGGGTGCATTCTGTAATTTTTCAGGGACTTCCATGTCGAGCACCAAAAAGTCGACTGGGAAATAGAAGTCCTTGACCCGTACAATCACGTCCTCGACAACCCCCTTCGGGGTTTTCACTGATCTATCCGCCAGCTGGATGGTGATAGGGGTTGGTGCCAGCTCCCCAAAACCAAATTGGTGGTACAAGGTTGTGGGAATTAGGTTGATAGAAGCACCTAGGTCCAGGAGCGCTCTATCAAATGTCATGTCCCCGATGTTGCAGGAAATCAGGGGTGCTCCTGGGTCAGTTCGTTTGAGTGGAAGGTTGCTTGATATCACGGAACTGGCTTGCTCAGAGAGTACAACCTTCCTAGGTGCTTGAGGTCTCGGCTTACGCTTGGGTATACAGGCATCCTTTAAGAACTTGGCGTAAGCGGGGATGTGTTTGACAGCTTCTAGAAGCGGAATATTAATCTGTACTTGTTTAAAAATTTCCATCAGCTCCTCAGTTTCCACAGTATTCTTTTTTCTCTTGATTGTTTCCAAGGCCTCAAGATAGGGTGTCTGAATTGGTTCCATGTTTGGGTCCTTGGTTGGTGTTTCTTCTAAGTCGGGTAAAGTCTTGGGGAGAGTCGGCCATTTGGGATCCTGGGTTTTGGTGCCGCTTCTCAAGGTCACCGCATTCGCAGAGGCATTGGGGCCATGGGGTGATCCTTGAGAAGACGAGGATGAAGAAGCGCCAAACCCAGGAGGTGTTTGTGGGGCCGGTTGGACCATATGAGCCTGCCCGGGGTTGCCTTGGAACCCTTGCGAATTGAGGCCTCTGTTAATTATGTTTCGCGGGTTTGGTTGCGGTTGGGAAGGTAGAGATCCTTGCTGTTTACAGTCCAAGAGTTGGCTTAACTGTCCCTTTACCAAGGCCATTTCTTCCTGATGTTTTTGGTTCATGTCAGCCATCATCTTTATTAGGGTGTCCATTTGGTTTTGTGGGGGAGGGGCCGCCCTATTTTGGTTATATTGGGGTCTAACTGGTGGTCCTTGCTGATAGGGGGCAAGTGTGGCTGTTGGTTTGGCCTGGGATGGTTTTGGAATTGCGGTAGTTTCTGGTTTGTCCAACCAAAGTTGGGGTGATTACGCCAGCCGGTGTTGTAAGTGTTGGAGAAAGGGTCAGGTTTTGCATATCCTTGGACGGCTTGCACATCTTCTAGAATAGCCGATGTTGATGAAGAAGGAAGGGAGTAATCAAGGGTCGAGGGAGCAAAGGTCCCTCCTTGGAACATGGTTGGGGGTTGTTCCAGGTTCAGTTGGGTGAAGGGTTGGACCAGGTCAACATTATGTGCTCCCTTTGCTAGGGTGAAAGTCTGCAAGGGGTTCCTGGTCTGGTTTAGAAGCTCATCAATCTTCTTGTCCACCAATTCCACTCGATCCAACTTTTTGGCAATGATGTCCATATCAACCATTCCAGAATTTGCTTGCACTTCATAAATCCCACCACGGGGTTAACTGGACCTGTTAAACTGGTTCATGGAGGCATTGTTGAGCGAATTCTCACTCATAGACTCAAAGAGCTCAAACGCGCTCTCCTCGTCTTTGTTTAGGAAGTTTCCCCCGCATGAGGCATCGACGAAGTTCCGTAGGTTGCTATCCAGACCGTGGTAGAAGATCTGGGCCAATTGCCACCTTGGAACTTCATGGTGTGGGCATTTCCTCAAAAGTTCATTGAATCTTTCCCACGCCTCATGAAATTGTTCCCCACCTTGGAGTGTGAAGGTAGTGATAGCTCTTCTGAGGGCATTGGTCTTTCCTATGGGGAAGAATTTCTTTAAAAATGCATGCCTTAGTTCCTCCCAGGTGGTGATGGGTCTACCTAGGGTTCTAAGCCAATGAGAAGCCTTGTCTCTTAATGAGAAAGGGAACATCTTGATTAGAACAATGTCAAGGCTAATGTTCCTAGGTTTTACTGTTCTTGCTATGCGGTCGAGATCTTCTAGGTGTTGAAAGGGGTCATCATTTGAGCTTCCATGAAAGTGGCTCTGGATTAGACTTAATACATTAGGTTTTAGCTCAAAATCGTCTCCCCCTTCGGGGATCCTAAGGTGTGGCTCGACTCTAATGGCAGAAGGGTTATAAAAATCATGGAGGGGTCTTGGCTGGTCCTGAAATGGTGGTAAATCAAGTGGTGGTTGTCCTGGTATGTCATTGAAAGGTGGTGGTTGTTCTTGCGGGTTCTGTAACCATTGTATGGCTTGCATGATGGTGTGGATTTGTTGTTGCTGAAGCCAATGGTTAGCAATGATTTGAGCCTGGACGACAGCCATAGCATCTGGTGGGGGTTGATCTTCAGCCTCATCTACCCTAGGTTCAGCCATGTTTTCAACAGAATTACGTCGCCTAGATTCCTGCCCCAAAACACACAATTCGGGATGCAGTGAGCGCCTCCCGTGCATACACTAGAGAAGAACAGGAGGGGATGCGGAGGGCGACAGATGCGAGAAATGTGTTTCAATCAAACACGCAAGCCTAATCCTTATGGTGTATTCCTTAGGAGACCTAGAAATCTCACAAAGGGTGATTAAGTCCGTAAGCACTGGACTCCCCTTCTCAAGGCTAATCTGGCCAGGTTGATTACGAGGGGATTGCAGGGAAGGTTCTTCCTTTGGCTTGCGCCTCCGGTTCCATAGACCCCACAACCACAGTCGTTTGACACTGCCCCGCAGCCTAGTCACCAGATTCTACCAAGGAATGAAAGCCAAGTGCCTAGCAGACAAAACCTCACCTTTTGAGACTTAACTCAGTCCTGCCTAGGGCACGTCTACTCAGTTTTAAAGGGCTAGGATAGTGCTTGTGCTTAGGGTGATGTGATGAGGCGTTGATTGGGGTGGTGCCTCTTAATTTTCCACTTTCAAAGTGTGTGTGCTTCTAGCAAAACATGATTTTCAAGCAAGGATTTGTTAAGATATAGTGTCTTCTAGCGTTTTATCCTTACTTGAGTACTTTTTAGGGTTGACGTGTCTTAATGTTTTCAAACAAGTTTCAGTGGGCACGTCAAGTTCTGCACACAACTTAGTGAAAGTAGATTTCCTTTTATTTTGTAGAGGCTCTAAAATCCTAGTGTACTCATCCTGATAATCGTGCAGCTTCTATTAGATGAGTCAGTTTTAGGGTTGAGTGGTGCGGCCCAGGTCAACTCACGGTGGCTTCGCAAACACCACTCAAGAGAAAGAGAAAAGAACACTCCAAGAATTTGTCCAGCATATTAGAGTGTACATTTTTTTGTAGGGTGGTGTGTTAAGAATGTGGGCCAAGCAATCATTCGCCACGCCAATTTTTTTCAGTTTTTATGATTTTTTTAGCTTTTTCACGCAAGCAAACAATGAGAGAGAGAGTACTCACTATCGGTCCTCGAGGCGTCTACTTCCTTGCTACCATAGTGGAATGCGTCGCTTCGCCGTCCATGCGCCGAATTCCTGCAACCGTCAAGTAAAAAGGAAAATAGGGCATTAGACGATATGAGAATGAAGGTGGAATGGAGGTGATAAAACAAATCCGTTGCCTCCCCGGCAACGGCGCCAAAAACTGACGTGCCTTCGTGCGTGTGTGTTAAGAGGTGTCGTTATAGTTGCACTTGATACGTCGGTTTTAAAAGAAGTAAACGGAGGTGAGTCCGAGTGTCGATCTCAGGGAGGCGTGGAAATCGGATTTTGTTTACCACTTGTTGTCACGAAAAAGGCGGAGTTTTGCTTGCGAAAGAGACGGTTTTGAAAAGCGAGAGATAGAGAGAGTTTAGGGTTAGAAAGCTCTTGGTTTTGATCATGCACTTTAAATAGAAATTAAAATGGCAACTAAATGGAAAATAATTTCATTAAACATGCATTCATAGTTCATGGTTTACAATATTAAATACATGCTTCAACAAAAGTAAATGAAAGCTTAAAAGAGAGAGAGAGGTAGAGAGAGAGTGGAGAGCGACGAGGCAGCCACGGCGGTGGAGGAGGCTCCGTCGGCGGCTCGTCGTCTCCGGCGATTACAAGAGTGCCTAAGACTAGCTAGGAGAGGAGTGGAGTAGTTGCAAGTGGGAGAGGATGCCTTGAATGGTGGTAGAAGGGGGTTTAAATAGAGTTAAGGGCCTCCTAAAAGAAGAATGTACTTTAGCGACATCCAGAACGTCGCTAAAACCGCTTCCAGATACGTCGGTGAAGCCCTCCTGCCGCCGGTCAGCCGCCCGCCCCTCTCTCTCTTCAGGCGCGATCCGTGGATGTCGAACGAGAGCCGTCCGATTGAAGATCAGACGGCTGAGATCCTCCCGCGCCTGCGCTAAGATCGCGCTTCGGGCGCGCGTGCGCGCGCGCGTGGGAGGTGGGGCGCTGTCGTCACGCCGCGTGGCGCAATCCTAGCCGCTCGCTGCTGATCGCGCGGCTCAATTTTGCCGCGCCCTTCGCTCGCAATTGATTTCCGCTCCGTGCGATTCGAACGCGCGTCGCCGCGACGCGGGCGTGCGCGCTAACCGTTGCGCCATGCCCGCGCTTTGTCGCGGCGACCGCGGGCGAGCGCACGGATCTCGGCCGTTCGATCGAAGATCAACGGCCGAGATGCGTCCTTGGCTGGCTTGGGGGCGTGCGAGCGGCGGGGGCGGGGCGACGTGGCGCGTTCTGGGCCGTTGATCTCTAGATCAACGGTCAGGATTTCTTGGGCCCATTGTGGGAGCTCCGGATGTCGGATTTGGCCGATCTTGAGTCCGTTAGACTCCGTTCGTCGTCCTGAATCCATCCGTGCGCTCCGATTGCTCATCTGAGGCCTGCTTTGACAAATGCTTTACACAAATGGCCATAAATACAGTTTATAAGCAATCTTGGTACTTGATGCATGCAATGCTCCTATTCTACTTTATGTTGTGCCTTTTATTCTAAAGATGGGCCATATTCAACCTAATTACTACCCCCTTGCGTGGTGTTATCAAAGGTGGTCTTCTCTTGGTCCTCAGGATGGATTGTGACCTGATTATAACCGGAGTACCCATCCAAAAAGCAGAAGAATCGATTTCCCGCTAGTTTCTCGAGGATCTGATCAATGAACGATAGTGGGAAATGATCCTTCTTCGTGAAGGAATCGAGTCTTCTGTAATCAATGTAGACTCTCCACAAGTTCGCTATACGGGTTGGTATGGTTTCTCCAGTTTCAGTTGTGATGACGGTGAGCCCTACCTTCTTAGGCACAACTTGGATTGGACTTACCCTCCGACTATCGGAGATCGGGTAGATGATCCCTACATCTAACCACTTGATGATCTCCTTTTTCACGACATCCTACAGGTTTGGATTTAGGCATCTCTGTATTTCACGGGATGGTCATGAGCCCTCTTCAGTATAGATGTGATGTGCACAGTATGAGGGGCTGATACCAGTCAGATCATCGAGAGTCCATCCAATGGCTCTTCGATGCTGCTGGAGAACAAAAATCAGGCATGTTTCCTGATCAAGTGTGAGTCGGGAGTTGATAATCATAGGAAACATCTGATTGGAACCCAAAAAGACGTATTTGATATGATTGGGAAGAGGCTTTAATTCCATAACTGGGTTATCAGCAGCAGCAAATGGTTCAGAGTGGGTGTCGGGAGCAAAGGAAGGAGCTATGGGTGTGTCTAGGTTAGGTTCAGGCTCCTCAAATTGCAGGTTTTGATCTTCTTGTGGTTAATAAAAAATATTTGGGTTTTCCTTTGTAACGACCCGGTTCCCGAGTCCCTACGAGACACGAGAACCGAACCGACTCGACTAATCCCAAGACCTAGTCGTCCAACGAGGAAGTAACCAAAAGACAGTAAAATAAACCACATTCAGCATGAATATAACTAACAGTAAGAAAGTACAGCAGTAAGGAAAGAAACTACTACAGTAGGTACCACCACAACAGTAAAACAACATTTATCATATAACAAGAACTGCAGGTAAAGAAGGTACAGCAGAAACAAAAACTACTCACTAGAACAGAAACAAAAGAGGTACAAAAGACTGTGGTAACTCTACTGGACCCTACTCGGCCCAGCGTCCTCTGCAGCCGCCGACCCTAGCTGCTCAACACCTGGTCCTGAAAAAGGTAACGAGTGTAACACTTCAGCAAAACGCTGAGTAGAGTGGCAAACTAACTAAAGGCAACAGTAGAGTGTACAGTAGCTGTTATGTTCTATTACTTCCTTTATTCACATCTTTCAATTTTTCTCACTATTTCATTTGTTTCTCAGATCCTTTACTTGATCTCGAATGTCCTCGTGGGAACGATCTTGATTGCAGTCTTTTCCAAAAGTAGAAGTAGCACGTGGTGCTCTCCTGGCTGGGAGAGTCCCCCGTGGTGATCCTACCCTCAGTCAACCACCCCAAGGTCACTGACAGACGTAACGGTGACTACGGCACGCGCGATAAACGCACAGGTAGCTAGCCCGCACTGGCACGCGGTCAGTCGTTTCCGTTAACGGGTGCGCCCAAAGCACAGCACGGAACCAGGGCAGAGCCCTCTCAGTAACAGGGGTCCAACCCCTCCACAGTAACCAAACCGGGGCCCTGCCCCTCCACAGTCCGCGCACCCTCGCCTGACTACCCTGGTTTGCCCTAGTGGGCCTAACAAGTCGGTGAAGGAGGCTAGCAGAACCCCGGGGCCCGTGGGGTAGCTAGTACTCTCCTAACACTACTAGCTCTCCTCGGTACTACATACACGAGGGCCAACAAGTCGGTACAGAGTGGCCAGTCCTAACCCCCGGGTCCCTGGGGCGGCTAGCTCAGCTCTGCACTAAACAGGGGGACAGTCGCTCTCCTTGGTACTCCGTACTCAAGGGCCAGCTCACTTCCCCAATTCTATTCCATTCGCTTTCCAGGAGTTCTACTCCTACTTCCCCGTAGGGTTCCAGAACATCTTATGTCTTACTTTCCAGTTTCACGTTCTTACAAACCATGATCCCAATCATGTTTCTTTATGTATAACAGGCAGCTGTGAATTCAATTTACAGGCAGCTTCATATATTCCTTTCCATTTTTTCCAAGATTGCAGTATTATACATTCCACTAGTTTTTCCATCCTAGGATTCATGCCATATCCTAGGGTCTATCATACAATCTAGTTTTCCGACCCTAGGATTCATGCAACACCTAGGAACTATCATTCCATATATTTCTCATTCCTACGATTAATGCAATGTCCTAGGTTCTAGTTATGGTTCCATACTTTAACAGATTTTATTAATACTTAAAGCCACTCTACCAGGTACAACAGGAGTAATGGGGCGTGATCGGGAATCCCGCGTGCCTCCGCGACTCCCAAGACCGCAACTGAACGAGGTCCTATCACAAGGATCAAACACAAGGAGTGTCTCAAAACAGTGTATAACTACTGTAGACGGGTAGAGGAATTAATTCTGAAAAGAACGCAACTCGAATCGCGGAAAACGGAGCCCGAACGGGCCCTAAACGGGTCGAACAAGACGATACTGTGCAAAATCAGACGTCTGGAACTTCTTCCAGACGTCTTAAACAGTGGATCAGAGAATTACCTGCTCAGCGTGGTTTCCCAGACGTCCAGAAGTCTGCGGGGACGTCTGGCCTATATCCCAGACGTCCGATGGTCACCCCGGACGTCTGGAGGTCACTCCCGTCGTCTGGTACAACTTCCAGACGTCTGATTCGCAAAGGATGGCGAATCAGCGAACCTGCGCACAGCCAACCCCTACCTCAGTACGGTCAGTCGACAGGAAGGAAGAAGAAGGCGGAAAACTCACCTTTCAGACGTCTGTATGAGCTTCCAGACGTCGACCTTGCCGTCTGGCTATCAACCCAGACGTCTGATTCTGGAATTTTTTCCAGAATCAGGGCGCTGCTCGGCCTCCGCTCGCGACGCCGCCCGCGTCGCACCTCGCGCGTCTGCTGCTCAGACCGCCGCAGGTCCCTCTCCGCGTCGCTCCACGCCCCCTGTGCCCTCCGCCGGCCGGCCAAGCCGCTTCGGCGAGCTCGCCCTCACGGCAGAGCTCCGCCCTCGCACGCCGCACCTCCGCGCTCACTGCGGCCGTCGCTGCCGCCCTCGCGTCCGCTCGCTCTCGCGCACAGGAAGGAGAAGAAGGAGGAGACGGTGGAGACGGGAGGGGAGGCGTGGCCCTTTTAAGGCCGCGCGAGGAGAGAGGAGGTGGCAGGCCGCCTGCAGCCGCAGAGAGAGAGAGGGAAAAAGAGAGAGAGAGAGAGGAATCGCGGGTCTGCGCTCACAGGCGCGCAGACGACTCTCCCGTGCGAAAATAACTATTTTCCAGACGTCTGGAAACGATCCCAGACGTCTATTAAGACGTCTGGATGTGATCCCAGACGTCTTGACCGACGTCTGGGCCTCCTCCCAGACGTCTTAAAAGACGTCTGGGGCACGCGTTCGTTACATCCTTGATACATAGATCATCAACCACAGCCTCGATATCGCAAATTTCTTCTATAACTCTGCAATTAATTCCTTGTTGAACCTTAAAGATGTCGATCTTTAATGTCTTAGTCCCAAATTTTAATTCAATTTGGCCCTCCTCACAATTAATATTGGCCCTAGCTATGGCCAGAAAAGGTCTTCCTAATATGATCGGTGTATTCTTCAAGTTCTTAGGAGCATCCATGTCTAAGACTATGAAATCCACTGGGAAGTAGAAATCATGTACCCTAACTATAACATCCTCGGGAATTCCTTTTAGTGACTTAATAGATCGATTAGCTATTTGCAAAGTCATCTCTGTCGGTTTAAGCTCAGATTCCTCAAAGTAGTCTAGTAGAGATGTGGGTATCAAATTTATGGAAGCTCCTAGGTCTAATAAGGCTCGGTCAAATTGTATATCACCGATAGTACAGGAGATCAGAGGGGTGCCTGGGTCTTTTGCCTTAGGCGGGAGTTTGCTCAAAATGACGAAGCTGGCTTGCTCCGATAGTACGATTGGGTTTCCATCTTTAGTTAGTGGCTTACGCTTAGGTGTACATATGTCTTTCAGGAGTCGTGCGTAAGCCGATACGTGGCGAATTGCATCATCAAGGGATGTTTATATGGACCTACTCAAAGAGCTTAACCAGGTCTTCTTCAGGTGCCACGGGTTTGGCTGTCTTCTTTCCCTTGGTCAAGACATCGGGAAATGGAACCTTTGTGGGTTCCTCTAGAATGGATCTAGGCTCTTGATCTGGGATAGAGTTATCCTGGATGACTATCCTAGGGTTTGAGTTTGCATTACCAGGCTGGGAGTGGCTTGGATAGGTAGGTCCTGTGTTGCTTTGCCACTACAGGTAGTAACAAAATTTAGTCCCGCTTAGTTCTGGGTTGGTGTGGGTAAAAGAGGTGATTGCTGCTGATAACTCGCATATGATGTCGAAGCCTCCATCTCGTTAGGTGATGGAGCAAAAGGGGCCTAATAAACAAAGTGAGCTTGGCCCTAAGTCGGGTTCATAACGCACCTCTAGTTCGGCACGTTATTCGGATTAGGCAGAGGTTGTGAAGGAAGTGCACCAGGTTGGCAGGGATTTGTCATCTGGGCGAGTTGATTGTGAACCTCTGTGATCTCGTCTTTGTGCTGTTTTTGTATAGTCGCATTCGTTTTCTGAATGTCAGCCAAAATCTGAAGGATAAGAGTCATTTGATCTACATGAGTCGGCCCAGGTTGATAAGTTGGGTTGGGTCGAAGCTGAGGCGGCTGATATAGACAAGAAGCTTGTGGTTGGGGCTGATATTAAGGTCTCTGATTTTGGTTGTTCCCTGACCACGTCAAATTATGATGATTACGCCATCCAAGGTTGTAGGTGCTTGAGAATGGATCATTTTGAATGGCGTTGAGGTCCTCGCAGGTCTGAGGAGCCTCGGAAAGGTCAAAATACGAGGGTTCAAAGTTCCCCCAACTAGAATAGGCAAGTCCAGAGTTTCCTCCGAACCCTGAATCAGACAAGGGTGGATACGGGCCCATCTCCTGAGAAGATCGATGGTAGATGTTATGCACAACCTCCCTGCTAGAGGGCGGTTGTGCGAATAGGTTTTGCATAGAGGTGGCTCACTACAGGTGTCGAGTTAGCTCATCTACCTTCTTCTCAATAATAGAGACCTTGTCCAGGTGACTGGCCATCAGTTCCAAGTCGACGGAAGAGGACATGTCCTGCGTCTCATGTGCTCCCCTTGGATTTGTCAATGCACGGGCATTCGTCCAGTCGAACATGCCCATGGATTCATTATTGATGAAGTTCTCACACATATTCTCGAGAATCTCCCACACGATGTCTTTGTGTTGACCCATGATGTTTCCTCCATAGGTCGCATTGACGAATAATCAAATATCCTCACGGAGTCCCTGGTAAAAAGATTGCACTTGTTCCCATTTAGGAACTCCATGGTGGGGGAACTTTCGCATAAGATCCAAAAAATGATCCCATGCCTCATGAAGTGGTTCTCCTGTTTGCTGCATAAAATGCGTGATCTAGTGCCGTAGAGCATTTGTCCGACCAACAGGGAAGAACTTTTTTAGAAACTCGGATTGTAGTTTCGCCCATGTGTTGATTGGACGCATTTGGATTTGGTACCAATGAACAGCATTGTCCATGAGAGAGAAGGAGAACATTTTCATGAGTAAGACATCTCGATTTTGAGCTTCTGACTCGAAGGTTTGGGCCAGATGCTTGAGTTCAGTATCAGGACCAACAGCGGGGATTTGGACTCGAGGTTCAATTGCCACCGCAGCGGGATTGTAATGATCTCGCATTATAGGACACTGCAGTGGGTTCATAAAGGCTTAGAGTAGATTATTGAGGTGTTGCAGTTGATTTTCAAGATTGTTTTCTTCTGCTGGTTGCTCAATAATGATGGATAAGAGTTAGGTTCAGATGAATCAGAGGAGATATTGATCTGGTTGGGTTGTTGCACAAACAAGGAGGTCAAGGCTTGGCCTCGACGAGAATGAGTAGCTAATGAAGGCTTTAAGGGTGGTCTTAGAGACCTCTCAAACATGCACTGATGGATTAGATGCGAGATAGTAGGTGATGGATTCAATCAAGACACCCAAAAAATTTTAGATGACTATCGAGGTTTGGGGCGAATGATACCCCTTAGTCAGAAAGCCGTCCACCTGAGAATTACCTGGGCAACTAGCGAGGGAGAGTCTCACGAAAACCCCTACACGGTAGAGCGCCCCACGAGTTACATGATTTCCCCCACCCGACTTCTCTTGTCACTGATGATCTAGGTAGACCAGAATGGGGACTTGACCTCTTAAGTCTACCAGTTTTAAGTTAAGAGTAAGGGTGCTTATGATTTCTCTTGAACTTTTAAGATGTTTTTGTGCAAAGTGACCTAATTTGAAGATTGGTTAACTCAACAAGGTGGGTCAACTTCACCTGTTTTGTCCTTTGAGAAATTTAGGTCCCTCCTTTAGCGTTCAAATGAAATTAAGAGCCTGATTTTAGGGTTTTTCTTGAATAGATTAATTCAACCAAGGCTTAGGCACACTGTTTGGGAAGATCAATTCTTGATTAAGTGTGTCTCTCAAACCCTAAACTGGAAACCCTAATTGACTCTAATTGGTCCAATTTAATTTGTCTAAATGTGGTACCTAGGGCTCAAGCAAGAAGGTGATAGCCCGAGATACCTTAAACCCTAGGTAGGTGCATAAATCCGGGTTTGGATGTTGTTTAAGTAGATTGTATCAAATCAAGCAACTTGATGATTAATCTAAGAATAGAATGCAAGTAGCCCTAATTGATTTTATCCTTTTTTAGCTTTTTCAGAATTAGGGGCTTAGAAGAGATTGGATTTGTGTTTTACCTGCCCCTGGAGTGGCTGATGTGTGGCTGATCTTCCTCTAATGAATCCCTGAAACAGATCATAGTCAAAAGAGATAGAGCAACTTAGTACCAAATCAGATATTGCAATTAAGAGATCAAATTGCACGTTGTTCCCCGGCAACGGTGCCAAAATGTTTGTCTGCTCTGAATCGGGTTTAAAAATCGTCACATTGCAATATAGTTTGAATTAGTGCGAAAAACAAATAAAATTTATACTCGAAAGAAATCCGAGGTTGTTCCCTGGGAGCAAGTGGCAAGTCAATCTCAAAATCACAATTCTAGATAAAAGATATGAGCGATTGCAATCAATATTGATTCAAAATGATATAGCAGAAATTTCCAATAGTAATGTGTAAAAAGATGGTCAAATGGTGATTTGAATCACCAAATTACCCTACAATGTTAAGCTTTGCAAGCTACTCAAAGTAACGGAATCATATAAGCCAAGCAAATCTCAAATTAACCAACAGAACCAAGGTATCAGCAAATATCAAATGACAGAATAGGTACTCAGACGCCTTAACAGAGGCAAAGGCCTCTTCCTCTGTTCTCTTCAAGCCTTAGGAAGAGGTGCAGGCTTCTCTTCTCTTTTCCTCCTCTTCTTCCCTCAACTTCAGAGAAGGCACAGCACAGGACTCAGCACACTAGCAGAGGCAAAAGCTTTTCTCAGATCCCACAAGTGTTGAGAGGAGAGCAGCAGAGCAAAAACCTCCCCCTCCTCTCTCTTCTTCTTCCTCCTCTCTCAGAACCAGCAAACCAGAACAGACTCGGGTATCCAGGTAAACGGACTCAGCCCAGACCCGTGAGGCATGAGCGCAGGCGAGGGCATGAGTATGCGTGTGCGTGCGGGAACCTCACCCCCTATGTGTGCTGAGGAAACCAAGCAAATGCACAAAATCAACTTAAGCCGCACATGAGCTTCAACAACCCACAATGTGGGACTAAAGTCCCACAGCTTCTTCGTGCGTCAACAGCAGCAGGTCGAGCTTGCAATTATGGGCGAAGGGATGGATGACGGCTCTAGTTGGTTGCCTGGAGATGAACCTGGAGCGTCCCCGCGTGACCTGAGCGTAGCGCCTGGGGCGAAAAGCGTAAGAACACGATGAACAGGGCAGCGAAGGAGGTGGCAGCAACGGAGTTCCAGTGAGAGACCTGAAACGAGGAATACGGGCTATAAGCCCTAGTTAAAGCACTCAAGAGGATCACCGAGAACCGGCGAGTGCGATGGTGGCGTCGATTTGGCATGCGTGTGTGTGAATGTGCGTGGCGAGGTCAAAGGTGCGTGGAGGTGGGTATGCTCGGGGTGGTGTTCGAGAGGTCAATCCCTTTAATTACTTGAGGGGTTTTGGTTGTGAGGACACGATGGAGGTTTTGGACCAGTTGGCGAAGTGGATGGAGTTGTGGAGTGACGGAGATGCTTCATCGGAGATGTGGCCGAGGCGAAGAAGATGAAGTGCGAGAGGGTGATGCAATGGTCGCAAGTAGTTTGTGAGTACGAGGAAAGAGAATAGAGGGAGAGAGGAAGAGATAGAGTCACTTAAGGGCGAGATAGAGAGGCGAAGGGATCCAATGTTGGTCGACCGGAGCCAGAGAAGGAGGTAGAGGCGATGAGGCGACGACGAGGATGGAGGCAGAGGCACGACCTCCCTTTGGTTGGGGAGGGTCGTGATGAAGAGGGTAGTTGAGAGGACCGACCAATTTGGTCATTGGGCGGCCAGAGGAGGGACGAAGAGTTTGTCGAAGCAGGGGCCTATGGTAGTCGGAGGTAGGTTTCTAGGGCCTTTTGACACGCCAAGACTTGCTGGGGAAAAGCATAAGGCCACAGGGGTCCTTTTATAGGGCTCTAGACGGTGTTTTGGGCTTGGGAAGAAAGCTTCCCAAGCTTGGAAAGCTCACCAGAGAAAGAAGTCCCAAGATACCCTAATCTCTCATGCATTCGCATGAGAGATTGGGAAGGTTTGGGAGCTTAGGAATTGGCTCAAAAGGAAGGAAATTCCTTGACGAACTTCCCTTTCAAATCTGAGAGGGATTCGTCAAGGAATCAAGGAGAACTTGCCAAATTTAGGTCACCGGAGTTTGTAGAAATATGATTCATGGTGTAAGGACCTTTTTTTGAAAATGATGACAAAGTTAGGGGCCTTTTTGTAAGGATTTTAAAATTTAAGGGCATATGTGTGATTTAAAAGAATCAGATAGGACCAAATTACAAACTAGGCCAAGACAGTCTCAGATTGGGCCCAAATTTTGGTTCAAACCTAATTTTGACCTTAGGAATCCAATGGTGAAGTTGGATTTTGGTTTTGACCTATTTTGACTAGATAATTTATGCAAAAATCTAAATTAGGGCAAATGTCAGTCTGAGATTCTATTTTGGGTCAAGACGGGTTCTGATGGTAAAAATTAAAGGTACCAAACCCTAGAGAATATTTTTTTATGAATTTTAGAGGGTTTAGGTGAATTTTATTCTGACTAGAACCTCGGTTAACTAAGCGGGTATGTTTTTAGGATTTTAGAAGCCATTTAATTTTCAAAATACGTGAAAATCCTTTTCTGTTTGTATTAATCCACTTGTTGGACTTTTAAAACCATTTGACCCTTAATTACCCCTGGAAAAACCCATGGTTCTGCATTCAAGATATGATGGTAAAATTGCAACTTTAACCCTAATTTCCTATTTTTCTCTCAGAATGATTATGCAATGAACTATGGCTCTCTGGCAGTAATGTAGGAGCATTTATTCCTTGATAATGACTAAATTGATTTAGTTATGGCTTATGATGGTGTTCCCATCATATACTTACAATTGATAGTCTTGATCTACACCAACGAATAAAATCATCGCTATTGGTATGGAAGCGAAATTTGACAACATTTGGAAGATTGACCATTGCTATAGAAATTGGTACAACACTGACTGTTTTTACCATTAGAATAGCCTACAGCAACACCTTTTATGAGGATACCAAAGATGACTGTCGAAATAGGTCTCTGAAGCTATAGCGCCAGTATTTTGGAGCTATACTAACGGTTTTTTACCGTCGATGTAGGTACAAACTGTTGTGGTGAGCAAAGAATAAATCATCTATTACGAATTGGAGAATAAAATTTTGTATGATACATGCAACCATGACTGTACGTCTTTGGGTTTTGAAAGAGTAGAATGACCTCTTCTCCAGGAGGGTGAATCGCTTCTTATGAACCTCAGATGCTCTTTCCACCACCTGTCTCAACTATGCATGGTGGTGGTTGTAAATTTGCTTCTCATTCTAGTAGATACGTCCCTTATACTCCTGAAGGTGGTAGGAGACACCATGATATGGTTCGAGGAACCTCTCCGTGTTTGCGTATCCCAGATCTCCCAAGTATCTCTTACTTGAAGGGACTCTAAAAGAACCAGAATTTAGGGCTCATTGCAAGACACGCATATCTACAACTGAACCTTCGAACCTAGTTGCCACAAAAAGGAATTACAGATTAAAACCAACCGCTGCAAGGACATTCTGACTAGTGTAGCTGTTGCGATTTCTAAACCTTGCTTGGTCAGTTGCTTTCATCGTCACACATACATGGCATCCATCAACAGCGCCAATGACTTCTTAGATGCATTTAACTCGAGATCAATGAGTGTTGTGAAAATGCTACTGTTCAACGCGTGAAATTGGTGTTTTAAGATTGATACGTTGTAGTACAGACCAAATCGCTCATCAATAAATATAATTTATTACTCAAATTGAAGTCCGAGGTCGAACGCAGGGAGCAAGTGTTGCATTCACACACTAATTTCAATAAATAATATAAATGAGCACAATTAATGATAACAATTACTCAAAACTAATATTCAATTGTAGCATGAGTATATCAAGAGTCTAATGAGGCAAAAAGATATCTAAGAAAAAATAACGGTGATTTGAATCACCAATTATTAGCTTAGTGATGAGAACCTCATCATGAGTCATAACTAGCTCATTTTGACCTAATACAGAGAATAAAAGCTCCTACATAACCTTAGAAAGGCTTGGCTCAGAGAGATTCTGAGTTTGCAAAGAAAACATAAACTGAGGGGTAAAAATGCAATTTCACCAATCCGATCGGAAAATAGGGTAACTCAGGGCCCAAACATAGGTCAAAACAACCTAATAAGAAGAAAAGTGGGATGAGATGACTCAATAAGGGCTACAGTAACCCCAAAGAATTAAATGACAGCCTATAACCCTAAAAACAAACCCACTTCAATTCACGTGGTTCGAGGCAAGGTAAAAATCAACTAAACCCTCTAAAATTCATATAAAAATAATATCTAAGGTTTAGGACTTTCAATTTGGCCTTAGGAACCCATTTTGACCTACATTGAGAACCATGACCAATTAACAACTTAATTTGGGTTTTTACGTAAATTGACCGGTCAAACAAGGTTTAAGCTAGAAATAAAATTCACCATCAGAATTCTTAGGTCCTAATTAGTCATGCATAAAAACTTGGACCTAAGAAGAAACCTTCTTGACCAACTTTACACTTTGGTCCTCATATAATTACTTTTTGGCCCTCAACTTTTGAACCCTCGCATTTTGGCCCCTAACTCTCCTTCGTTCTTTGCATTTAGGTCCCTCCTGCAAAACCTGCGCAGCACCATGCTCCGGCGACCTTGCGCGGAGCATGGCGCCGCGCAGGGTGAGGGAGGGACCCTGGCAAGTCAATGGGAGGTACCCTGCGTCGTCAGCCACCGCAGGGACACCCCCCTGGGTACTGCGACCGCCCATACCGCCCGTGCGAACGCACGGACGGTATGGGTCTCCTTCCTCCGGCGTCCTCCGGCAAGGGAGACACGTCGTCTCCCTCCGCCCTCCTCTCTGATCCCGCCCCTATAAATACCCCCGTCGCTCCGCCGTTCTTGGCAGCTCGGATCTGACGGAGACACCCCCCTAAATTCCTCCCTTCCCACTCCGACAGACGCCCCCTTGCTCCGACGGCCATCTCCTCCTCCTCCTCGTCGCCCTGCCGCACTACCAGTAGCAGGGTTACCTTCCCTCGATCCTTCCGCGTCACGCCGCACCCAGCTGGCGCCTCTCCGGTCCCTTCCTCGCCGCCGCCCCTTCCTCTGGGCAATTTCTTCTCCGGCGACAGTCGATACGACTGCCGCCTGCGCCAACCCCTCCTCGTCCAGCTTAGCAGGTAGAACTTCTCCTCTTCCTCCCCTCTTTCTTTTCCATACTGAAACCCTTACTGTCGACCCCAATTTCCCACCGATCACCCTCACCTTCTCCACCTCCGGCCAAACTCCGGCGAACCGCTCCCATCGCTCCAGCACCCCACACGGCTTGCCGACCTGTGCATAACCTCCACCTCGTCACCCTGATCCTCTTCCACCCCTCCTCTTCCCACCAAACGCCCTCTGCAGATCCACCAAACACACCCACTTCTCCGCCCGCAGTTTGACCTAGGGCGATCCGTTGGCTCCACCACGCCCACTGCAAACCATCCGACCACCTTTGCCATGCCACGGCGAAGGTCCCCCACCTGTCTGATTAGGCCGAGAGGCCGTTCTTCTGTGACCAGGTGACTCGCCCGCCGTCGCCATTACTGAGCAGGCAGAGCTCCTTCGCCTGCAGGTGCAGGCACGCCTTTGCCTAGGTTCGACTCCCAGGTTGCGCGGGGCGTCTCCGCGAAACGTCCCAAGCTCGTAGTTGGGGCGAAGGCCGCGCGTGAAGCCACGATCGCCCACTGCTCCCTCCGCGACGGGCGCTCAATTGGGGTGGGACATTTAGTCCCACCTCGGAACTTCTCAGAGGCGCGCGGACGCATAAAGGCAAAAAGTGCCTTATGCTGTCTGCCTCCTAACCACGGGGTGAGGTCCCTCTCACCCGACCCGGCCTCGTCCGTGACCACGCTCCGCGGACCTGGCCCGACCCGATTAAACCGACCTGCACTCCTCGCCCACCACCGCACACCGGTGGGCCTGGACCCGGGTGCGACTCGTACCCGATTACCCGGTTGCTCTGGGAGAGCTGTCCTAAGAGCGAGCTTTGAGAGAAAGAGACGCGCGGGGGAGAGGGGTAGAGTAGGTTTTGCCCTGACTCTGAACTCTTGAGCGTGCAGGCACAGGTGAAGAAGAAGGAAGCTCAGGGAGACACTGTAGCAACAAGAGGTTTAAGTCGTCTGATTTTCAAATCAGACGACGTCCTGAAGACAGGTGAAGGCAAAGAAGAAAGAAGGCGAGGCAGAGGAAAGAGAGGAACACAGAGCAACCAAGTGAAGACTCTGCAGACATCAAAAGACAAAGAAGAAGAAGAAAAGAAGAGAGAAGGAGCAGCCAAGTGAAGAAACAGAAAGCAGAAGAAGAAGAAGAGCACGGGAGGCAGATCTGAAGCAAGAAAAGAAGAAACAAAGAGAATAAAAAGAAGAAAACGACAAGATCGTCCAACCAAGAAATAGAGGAAGCAAGAAAAGAAGAAGAAGAAGAACAGGAAGAACAAAAACCAAAGACAGAGAAAGAAAGAAGAGAAAAAGCCAAACTTTCATCTCTCTCTCTCTCTTTATTTTTGTAATAAAACATGTATATCTCTAGAATACGACTTGCTCCCTGAGTTCGACCTCGGGAGAACTGTATTTTCCGAGTAACAAATATTAGCAAATGATGGCAATAACTATCTGTACTACAACGACTTAAGAAAAGCTAGTTGCTGCCACCGTTTCGCCACTTAGATACATATATAATAATTACTCGATGATCTAAATAAATGCACAGTACCTCAAATAATGCCACAATATTTTCAACCAAATCAGACGTCAAGCATTTATCATCAAACAACTTAAGTTCAGCCCTGCTACAGTGCTTCAAAGATGCTTCTACTTCTGTCTTCAATCCTTCTTTCTTCTTTTCTTCAGGCCTTGTTCTTCAACCTCTTCTTTTCTTCTTCTACCTTTGCTCTTCTCAGCTCCTCTCTTTTCGCTCTTCTTTCAAGCTCTCATAGCTAAGTGTTGAGAGGTTGCCCTGAAGAGCAAAACCTCCCCTCTCTCTCATAGTTCACCTCTATTTCTCTTCTCTTCTCTCAAACCCAGGTGTAATTGGATTAAAGGTCAGGTTAACAGATCCTAAGAAGTGGCCAGACTCACGTGCGTGCGCACAGGCGAGGCATGAGGGCCCAAGGAGGCGCGTACATGGGGGACCTCACCCCCCATGTGTTCGAGGCATGCAGCCACAAAGAGAAAAATAATATATTCTGCCTCGGTGCTTCACCTACTTACGATGTGGGACAAAATGTCTCACATCCTTCGCATACGCTCGCAGGTGAAATGGCTGCTGTTGTTGTGGCTAATTGAGGTTGATGGAGGCTCCTTCAGTAGCAATTGAAGACCTGGAGCGGTTCCTGGGAGACCTATGCATCACCTGGAGGTGCAACCTGTGCTTCTCATGGTTAGAACACCACGAAATCTGCCAAAGAAGACAACGTGGCAGCGAAGCGACGGCGAGACCTGAAAAACTCACAAACGGCCTCACGGCCACATTAAACTTTCTCAGGAGGTTCGCCGGACGTAGGTGAATGTAGTGGTGATGGTTGTGTGGCATATGGAGGTGCGTAGTGGCCGGACGAAGTTGTGGACGGCATGCGGATAATGGGTTGGTTGACGGTGTGTTTCGGTGGACAATAGGACGAAATAGGTTAGGAATTTTGTTCGTGGTGGTGTGGCGGAGGTGTAGGAAGTGGTGGCGAGGTGTTTGGTAGTGTGTAGCGTGCGGAGGACCTTGCTGGAGCGAGGGACGAAGGTAGGTTGCAACGATTGTCAAGGGATTTTTTGGGTTTTTGGATATGGGATTTAACCTAGGAAACTAAGGAAACCTAGCTAAACTATTTTAATTGGATGAAAGGGAATCCGCGTCAGTTTTGGCATGCCGGCGACAGAAAAGATGAAATCTCTGTTGAGGTGGACAGCGAGGGAGAAGGGTTCTGAGAGGTGTTCGTCGATTTTGCGAGACGCGAGAAAATGAGACGAAGAAGAATCTGTCGGCTATTATCTGTGACGAAGGATGAAGGAGGTCAGAAAGGCTTGTCGGAGCTCGTGGGGCTTTCGGTTGGAGAGTGGAGAAGAAGGTGGAGACACCAGCCAAAACGAGCTAAGGAACTCGGCCTTGCAACCTGTGTCCTTTTATAGGGCTCAAGGAGGTCTTCCAAGCTTGGAGCTTATGCACAAGTAGGAGACTCGATCCTTCAAAAGATTCGCATGAGAATTTGGGCAAGAATTAGAGCCCAAGATGCGGCTCAAATTGTAGGGAAATCTCTCAGGAGTTTCCCTTCCAATTTTGGAAGGGATTCGCCAATCAATCAGGGAGAAATCCCTAGTCGAAGGTTGCTGGAGTAGGAGTTCCGCCACGATAATGGCTTAGAGACCTGATTGCAAAGAAGATAACAAACCTAGGGACCCATTCGTAAAGAATTCAAAAAGCTAGGGGTGCATAAGTGATAAAAAGAGTCAAATTAGACTGAAATGCCAACTAAGTCAATATGATCTCTGATTTAGCCCAAATTTTGGTACAAACCAAATTTGGACCTAAGGAATCTAATGGTGAAGTTGGATTTTGGTTTTTACTTAATTTGACTGTGTAAATTGCACAGAAATCCAAATTAGGGCAATTGTCTACCTGAGACTCTATTTTAGGTCAAAATAGGTTCAGATTGTCAAATCAAGGATGCAAAACCCTAGATAATATTTTTCTATGATTTTTAGAGGGTTTAAGTGAATTTTATCTTGACCAGAAACTCAGTTAATTAAGCGGATTTGTTTTTAGGATTTCAGATGTCCATTAATTCTTGAAATGCGTGAAAATCCATTTCTGTTTGCATGACCCACTTATTAGTTATTAATGTATATTTGACCTTTAGTAAACCCTTGAGAAACCTGTGATTGTTTTGCATTCATGATAGGATGGTAAAATTGCAGTTTTAACCCTCTGGTTATTCTCTTAGAAAGGATGTGCAATGGATTACTGTCTTCTGACGGTTATGTAGGAGCATTTAATAATGCAATATGACTAAATAAAGTTAGATATTGATGATGATAACATTATCATCAGCTACAAATGGACACAATACATATTTCGTTATATCATTCGTTACCTTGAAGTAAGGGTAAAAGTTAGGATTGGTTGAAATCTTCTCAGGAACTGAGGTGTCAGCTGTTGGTTGGCTGATGAAATCCTTCTTAAGGGCAATAATGGCTTTCAATCCTGATGTGTATACATCTAAGTAGCCTAAAATGTCTATTTATACATGTTCTTAGTGTCATAGAAGCATCATGCATTGTAAATATTACATAACATGAATCATCATGCATTGAAGTTAATTTATATAAATTTATAGTAATTCAGCTCTTTTTGTGGTTAGGGAATAGGGCAATATTTATCAAGGCCTCAAATTAAAGATCTAACTGCATGGATCTGATCAAAGCGACGATTGAAGTTCAACGACTCCGAGATCACCCTGATTGGACTTCCTTAGTATCGGATACAGTCTGAGAAAGGTCAGAGGTCAAGGGACTAGGTGGTGTAAATTTATACCTCAAACAACAAATCCAACCACACGGATGGGTTCAGATCGACGATCATAGCCCAATGGTGCAAAAATCCGTCCAATCTGACATCCGTGGCACCACCTACGAGCATATGAAAATGGACGGCTAGGATGGTGCTACGTGGCACCATCCCAACTATCCAAACCCGCCTGCACCCCTCTACTCGACTTCTGAAGGCTCAAGCGACGAAGGATCTAGGTCATTAAATGAAGATCCAAAGGCCATGAATGGTTGAGCACAAAAGCCTCCGTGAGACACAGTTGGAGGCTTGGTGCAGCAATCGAGCACGCGCTCGCAAAGAGGAGGCGTGGGTTCGAACCCTGCCTCGCCTCAAATCAGCTGAAGGAGCGCACACGACTAAATTTAACCGTTGGATGAAGCGTAGATGGATGATCAAGCGGCGACGTGGCATGTGGAGAGGCGTTAATCGTGCACACACGTGATGATGCGTGATCAGACGCGAAATTGCATGCGAGCGCGCAGAATGCATGAAGGCGATGAGATGCACTCAATCTTAAGCTGTCTGATCTCTTAATCGGATGGTTGAGATGGATTTGGCGCGGTTGCACATGAACAGCTGAAGGCTAAGGGTCGGGCGATGTGGCGCAGCATAGGTGCTTGGATCAGCGATCAACAGTCGAGGTTGCACGTGCGCCTTCAACAACGTGCGTCTTCAGTGACATGCACAAATGTCACTAAAGGTCCTGTATTAATTTCTAAGCCTTAAAATGACTTTATGCCCTCATATCTTCACCTATAAAAAGCCTACCCTTCCTACCCATTTCATTATCCCTTCCATCATCTCTCTCCCTCTCTAAGAGCTAAGAACTCAAGTTCTAAAGCTCACTCTAGTACTCCCAAGCTACGAGAAGCTCCACTAGAGTAAAAATACAAAATTTTTAACCTCTCATCCCCTTCGCAGAGCTCTTGCCAGCCGTCTTTTCCTCCCCATTCTGGAAGTGGATCTCACGACGCCGACGGCGACGCCCTACCTTATCCCTGGTTCTTCTCGATCTGTCCTCCGTCCTCTGTCTTCGCTCTCCTTCCAGGCGATGTCCGTCCGGTTCGTCCTCCAAGTAGTTATCGAAGAGGATAACTTCTCTCCCTCATCTATTTATCGCTTTCTAGATTAGATTTCTCGCTTTATAGTTATAGTTGTAATGACATTATTCTTAGTATAAAAATTATTTTTTCTCTCTCTCTATTTCTCTCTCTCTTTATAGTTTTAGTGTTTCTATTGCAAGTAGAATAACGATCATTGTGAATGTCTCATTTATAAACAAAAATTACAAAAAAATAACTACAGATTTCAAATCGACATAGCCTCCCTGTGTTCGACCCGAGACTCATTCTAAGTTTCGGTTAAAAATTATTTAATTGACGAATTTTCTTGCAAATCATACTACAACGACGCGTTTTCTAAACTGAAATCTTTTCGCAATAAATTTCTCCTACGTCAAAGCCCTTGTTAAAGTATTGACTTATGATCTCCCCAGAGTGCTAAAAGCATTCCATCATGTGGCGATTAGAGCCTCCATGGCCCAATATGGATAGGACTATAGCAATTTGCTCCTTTATAGTAGTGTTTCTTATGTCCCTCAATAACCCTCAACTTGAGAGGTTGTCATAAAACAATGGAAGTATTCCTTCGACAGTCAGAACTCATCGTAATATCAGGATTGGTGACCAGGAAGTACATCATGAATCCAAAGATGTCCTGTTATAGGGTTCGTGTTTCTTGGCAGCTTAGGAATGTGCTTGTGATCATCAGGATGCTGCACTACTAATGGTAGAATCATTTCTACATTACCATTTCATCTTCCTTAGAATTGCTCGAGTATTTATTAAATCTAGAGGGATCCATCCCTGGAATAAATGAAACCCATCAAAGAGATTGAGAAATGAAAATATTGTAACGTGATAGAAATCCTATGTTACAAGTACAATTACAAAGTAGATTGCAAGGCAAACCAAGTTCGTCATGCACCCAATACTAACTGGTCCACATCAACAACCATACGACATTTACTGATAAGTTAACCGTACATGAGAGTTGGAGCACATAACATTAGGAAATAGATAACATAAGTGTAGTTCAACACAACGACTACGTGGATATGACCATTTCCAGTTACATTAGCAAATACTGTCAACCCACATAAAACTTCAACTGCCAAGGTTCTCATGGCTCCAGGATATCCAACATCAGGAAGTACTACGAAAGACAAGTTCAACCATATCCCAAGAGTCAGGGGAAAGTGGACTGACGAGGCCTGTGGTCTCATCCCAAATCCACCCTTCCATCTACAAGAGCTGATCAATCAGAAGGTACATATGTTTGATTTTATTCTACCTATTATGAATTGCTAGTACTGGCAAGTTCACGCTATTTAGGGAGTTGAAGTGAACAAACACTTCAGTCCATCCATTCCTAGTCAGGGTACTGATAAGCGAGAATCGACTCGTCAAATGGTGTCATTGTTGGGGAGGCAACAGGCCTGTTAAATTTGTATTTATCTATTTCTTTGTTCACATTTTAGTTGAGGCATATTTTAATTCGATTAACTGTTTGGTGCGAGATACGTGTATCCTGAGACGAGTTGTTGCACCAACCTCAGTGACACTAAGGTGGACCTTGTTTCCACAGCTCGGAGGACACAAGGAGCTCCATTTCTAAAGGTAGGAGCTCGACGTGCTATGGTGAACCTTGTCTCCACCACCGAAGGAGGACATTTGGAGTGATCATCTTCATCTTCATCTCTGTCGATTTTTTTTTCAGTAAATAGAATTTAGGTTTTAGAACTTTACTTTTCTTTATTTTCTTACACATTCATTTAGTTTGAGACCCTTATTCTGCGGTATATTTTAGGGGTTTATTCCCCGACTTTCTTTTAGGCCCGTGTTGGGTAATTTTTCGGGAGCCTATTACTTTTTCTTTAGATTTAGGTTTTTATTTTCTATCGTGGATTGATTTTCCATTATTTATGCATAAGTAGGTAAAAACAAAAAAACAACAAAATACGAGCTGCATGCCTAGAAGTTGCATGATTTAGGACGACCATATAAGATTGTATGAGCAGCACCTAGACTTTATTTTTTGCATTGCGTGCATTCTCGCATCGTTGATTGATGGAAGCAAGGTACGCATCTTCGTACTTTGCATCCATATCTTGATCATGCATTTGCATTTGGACTTAATTCCTAGACCACATAATTTGTCTTAAAACGATCTAACAAGTGGTCACATCAAACTTCTGAAAAGGACCAAGTAAAGGAGGAATACAGTAAAACCCAAGGAGTTGATTTGAAACATTGTACTGCAGTTCAAAATTCAAATTCAAAATTTTATGGTGAATGCACACGTGCATGACTGCGCACTGAAGCACGCATTTAGACACTCCCAGGTTTTTGACCTACTAGGAAAGAACTCTCGTACAGTTGGATACCAAAGTGCTTGAAACTTAAGATCAAAGGTTTTGTAACTCTAAGGAAGGGGATACCCTGTCACGGATTTTTTAGGGTAGTTAAAAACCACCACAAAAGCATAGCTTTAAAGAAAAGCTTATGCCTACTTGCATCCCTTGATCTTCCGTCCTTGGAGTACTTTACCATTTGAAATTTAAGGTAGAGCACGTAAGTTCCAATTAGGTTTTTATTAAAGCATTTCGTAGGTTGACAATAGGCACGTAATTAATTGGGCAATTTGTATTGTCACCTACAACTGGACTAAAATCTCAAAAGCCTTAATTGATTAAAGACATAAAAAGTCCTTTTGAATTGTGTTTGTACTGTTGGTGTATGCTTGGTAGGCGATCTCTGAGGAGACAACTTGTATTTAATCCAGAACCTGAAAAATCCTTAGGAAAGCCAACCAAGAGAGAAAAGAGATGACCGAGGAAGGAGAAAATAGAATTGTGGAAAACCAACGATCTTTGAGAGACTATTTTATCCCTACCAATCAACTCGGCCATACACTGAGAAGACCGAGGGGGAACAATCCTTATGAAATCAAGAACAGTACCATATCTCTGCTACCCTCATTCTATGGTACTTCTACAGAGGACCCCTACAGGCATTTGGAGGAATTCACCGAGGTCTGTTCCACGGTGAGATTGCAGGGTGTTACTGATGACGCCCAAATGCGAACCATCTTTCCCTTCTCCCTAAAGGATAAGGCGAAGCATTAGTATCACACTCTAGATTGTAGAGTGGATGCTTGGGATGCCCTGAAGGGAGAGTTTTTGAAAAAATACTTCCCCATGAGCAAAACTAATCATTATAGGAGAGAAATCATAGATTTTGCTCAACAAGATGGAGAGCAATTTCATGATGCATGGGAGCGCTTCAAAGATTTGTTACGCTTATGTCCCCATCATCAAGTGCCAAGATGGCAACTAGTAGAAAGGTTCTACACTGGATTAAATGACAAGCATAGGCAAACAGTGGATGGTGCCTGTGCAATCTTTCTCACAAAAATTGAAGATGAGGCTTGGGAACTTTTTGAGACCTTGAGTGAGAATTCTATCCACCTAAATTCTACCTATTTGGATAGGAAACCTACTCTTATGCAACGAAAGATTGAGGCAAATGAGGCTAGGGATACCCAAAATTTAGCCTTCCAAATTCAATTATTAAACCAAAATATGGAAAGGCTTATATCAAACCCTAACCAACTCACGCCAAATCCTCCACTTCTTAAGCTTCTGAATGCTCCATTTGCCAAGGCAATATGCACACTACTGTGGATTGTCACTTGGCCTCCCAATTCCCTGACCTTGTACAGGCAGACTTGAATGCCGCTCAAGGGTTCCGTCCTAGATCTCGTAATGACCCTTTTCCCAACACTTATAACGAGGATTGGAGGAACCATCCCAATTTTTCATGGAGACAGGGGAATGTCTCCAATTTAGTGTATTACAAATCCTAACGCTTTCAGACTCAACAGTATAATCAACCTCCTATTCCCTCCCAACCACCCAAGATATTTGAGATGGATGAGCTTAAGGCCATGTTGAAGGCTATGTAGGAGAATCAAAGCATGATCATCCAATCTCATGACAAGGCAATCAATGAGATGAAATCTCAAATTGGATACCTTGTCGAGTCTATGAGCAAAAGGGAGACTGGGAAGCTTCCCAATTCACCTGAGGAGAACCCTAAAGGGAAAGGGATTGTCTTTAGGGAGCATGCCCAGGCAGTGACTATTCTGAGGAGTGGGAAAGAAATTTCCAAACCTAATGCTCCTATAGCCCCACCTTCTGAAAACCCATCCACCCCGACTTTTGCCCCCACCGAAGAAGAGTCACCCAACTCTTCTCCGCTTGAAATCACCTCACCAGAAGAGGTTGTCCCTATTCCACCACTTACCCGACATGACAACCTTTCCACCCAGAGACCTAGAGTGTCCTTTCCAGAGTGCTTACCTGACTCTGGGTAGACTTCTATTGGCTCATCTGGAGTCAAAGATAGGATGAACAAAATCATGTAGACTTTTAAGCAAGTGCAGATTAACCTGCCTTTGCTTGAGGCTATCAGGCAGATTTCGTCCTATGCTCGCTTTCTAAAGGACCTGTGCACGAAAAAGCAATAATCAAAGAAACAGGTCCAATCAAAAGTTGTCATGCTTGATTCTGTTAGCTCAATTATACAACACTGGACACCCCCGAAACTTAAGGACCCAGGAGCCCCATACATCTCAGTGGTTGTTGGCAACCTACATATAAACGAGGCTCTACTTGATCTGGGTGAGGGGGTACACATCCTTTCGAGCTATGTATATGAACAACTTGGAGGAGAAAATTTGAAGACTTCCCCCGTAATCCTCCAAGTTGTAGATCGATCCTTGAAGACACCATGGGGCCTGTTGGAGGATGTTCTCGTGAGAGTGGAGGATTTCTTCTTCCCCGTTGATTTTCTAGTATTGGACACTGACCCTACCAACAAACCAACCAAGCCCTCCATCATCTTGGGCCGCCCTTTTCTTGCGACTTCTAATGCTTCAATTAATTGTCATACTAGGGCGTTAAAAATGGGCTTTGAGAGCAGGAAAATTCGGCTTAATGTGTTTGATGCTTATAAACAAGCTGGATTTGAGGATTATTCCTAAGTTAAGGTGGTAGATGACCTGATTAAAAAGACAACTCCTGCAATTTTACTCTGAATGTGATAAACGCCATTTTATCATCATTCTTATGCAAAATAAACCTAGCTCTTAGGATTTGACACTGCAAACGGGTTTTTGGGCTGCATTTAGGCATTCACTAAGTTAGGCATGCATTGCATTTTCTTTTGTTATTTTAATGTGTTTTTGTGAGTGTTAGGGATGAACAGATATACAGATCCCTAAAACCCTAGCACTCAAGAAGGCAATTGGTGAAGGAGTTCAGACTAGCTGGAACTCAGCTTGATCCAGCTCACCACAGCTGGAACCTAGCTCACTTGAACTAGGGTTAGCTCATCCCAGCACCATTTAGCTAATATCAGCTGAATGGCAGCTTAAGAGAGTTCATCTTAGCTCACCCTAGCTCAAGTTAGCTCGGATCCAGCTCAACTTAGCTGAGTCTAGCTCATCTCAACTCCCACTAGTTCACAGGGAGTTCTAGCTGGCTCAGCTGAGTTGACAGGAGTTCACCCCAGCTCAGACCCAGCTACATCCAGCTCCACTCAACTCCAGCCAGCTGAAGAAGAACTCATCCCAGCTCAGGAAGCTCAAGTTCAGCTCCCGAGGACCCAGCTTAGCTTAAGCTAATTGAGCTAAGCTACCTTAGCTGTCTCAACTAGCTCAATCCTCCCCGGGAGCACCGGACCCAGCTCACCTCAGCTCCATTCAACAGAAGCCAGCTCACTTTAGCTTGGCTTAGTAGCTAGCAAAGAACTAGTAAGCTAAGCCAGCTAGAGTAGCCCCATGTTGACCTCTTCAGCAGCTGCCTGCTCCACTTCAGCTCCAGATTCTTCAGAACCAACTCCTCCCTCTAAATTAAAGAAAAATGCATGTTTTTAGGTTTTGAAAATCCTAAATCGATCATCAAAATTTAAAAACACCCCCCATGCTTAAGATATGCCATGTCCTCATGCATTAGGAGGGAAAAGGGATCACCTTAGTGAAGAACGATCGGATTTTAGGATGATCAAAACCTGAATTTCGCGGGAAGAAAAGGAACTTTGAGCTCTCGCTTCCAGATTCCCGCTTTCTTCCTGCAATAGTTCTTGCACACGAAAGAGAAGAAAGAGAAGGGGATGAGATCTACTTCAAGCAAGAGGAGAAAGAATAGCAAAGCCGTGCCTCCCCGGCAACGGTGACAAAAAGTGATCGCGAAAATACGTGGTTTGTTAATTAGGTAATTTAGTGTCGTTGCAACGTGTAAATCCGCTTTCACTTTTAAATTTATATCCTAGATAGGGGAGTATCTAGGGTCGTCCAAGGAGGCAAAAATTGCAATTCAATTCTCTTGCTAAAAACACATCTCAACTTTCTTTTTGGTATTTTAAATATATATATATTTTTATGTTTTGAAATAATACGGGCAAAGTGCAAATTGTGACAAAAGAGTCCTAACACCTAAATTCTAAGCTGAAACTTAAGAGATTAAAAAGTCCACTACCTAAGCTCAATCTAGGCAAGTGGAGGCCTAGAGTAATTAGGGAGTGGAAGTAGAATAAGTGCTAGAACAACAGTAACAATTGCAACAAAAAAAACTAAAAAGAAGGCAATTTGATTAACTAGAATTTGTATTTTTTTCAAGGACAAGTAGAGGAATGCTTCTACTAGAAATAAAAAAATTTAAAAGCAATAAAAGAAAGACAAATCCTCTTGCAAAAATTGGTGAAGAAGGTAATCTTCTTGCTCCAAGCGTAGCTGCTCCTTGGCTTGAAAAGAGGGCCTCCTCCTTCCTTGAGAGCTCCTCCAAGGTGGAAGCTACCACCTTCAATGCTCTCCTCCAAGGGGTGGGTGTGCACCACCCTCAAAAGCTCCTCCAAGGTGGCGTGGACCACCTTCAAGATCTCCTCCAAAGATCTTCATTGCCTGGCTTCTCCTTTGGCTGGCGTGGGCACAAGAGAGAAGGGAAGAGGGGAAGGCACCAAAGGGACAGAATATCCCCTTAATCTTCTTCTTCTTCTTCTTCTCTCTTGGGCATGGACTTCTAGGTAGAATATGAGAGTGAAATTGCTAGCCAAGGATGCTTTGAATGGTGGTGGGTAGTGGTCTTTTTATAGGGTAGGATGGGGGGTTAAGGTGCCTCTTGAAATGGGGGACTAAGATGAAAGGATGGAGGTGGTTGGGGATCCTATGGCTAAGGGCATTTGGCGCCAACCCAAGGGACTCCTAGGGGGTGGTTATGGGTGGTGACACCCGTTGAAGTTGGTGCCAAAATAGCTTCTAGAAGGGGATCTTAGGTGGCACCAAGAAAGGTTCTAGAAGGAGGGGTTATGTGGAGGGTGGAGATGTGTTTAAGGGGAGATGTGTGGTGGAGATGAAGGGGATTTTTGGAGGGAAAAGTGGCGCCAACAAGGGGGTAGTTAGGGTGGTTTTGGCGCCACTTTTAGGTGTCTTTTGGAGGTGGTGGGTAGGCTAGGTTGGCGCCAAGTAGGTTAGCTTATGTGGAGCTTAGGTGGAGCTAGTTGGGTGGAGTTGTTAGGTGGGTTTTTGGGGTGGCACAAGCCAAGGAAGTTGGAGCATAGCTAAGATAAGCTAAGCTAGCTTAGCTAATGGAGGAGTGGAGGAGGAGGTGTTGGAGCTAGGGTTTGGAGGGAGGAGCTGGTTCTGAAGAATCTGGAGCTGAAGTGGAGCAGGCAGCTGCTGAAGAGGTCAACATGGGGCTACTTTAGCTGGCTTAGCTTGCTAGTTCTTTGCTAGCTACTAAGCCAAGCTAAAGTGAGCTAGCTTCTGTTGAATGGAGCTGAGGTGAGTTGGGTTTGGTGCTCCCGGGGAGGATTGAGCTGGTTGAGACAGCTAAGGTAGCTTAGCTCAATTAGCTTGAGCTAAGCTGGGTCCCCGGGAGCTGGACTTGAGCCTCCTGAGCTGGGATGAGTTCTTCTTCAGCTGACTGGAGTTGAGTGGAGCTGGATGTAGCTGGGTCTGAGCTAGGGTGAACTCCTGTCAACTCAGCTGAGCTAGCTAGAGCTCCCTGTGGACTAGTGGGAGCTAAGATGAGCTAGACTCAGCTAAGTTGAGCTGGATCTGAGCTAACTTGAGCTAGGGTGAGCTAAGATGAACTCTCTTGAGCTGCCATTCAGCTGAGATTAGCTGAATGGAGCTGGGATGAACTAACCCTAGTTCAAGTCAACTCAGATCTAGCTCAACTTAGCTGAGTCTAACTCATCTCAGCTCCCACTAGTCCATAGGGAGCTCTAGCTAGCTCAGCTGAGTTGATGACCCCCTTCAGCATGTCATGCTAAATGAGCATTCCCATCTCTTAGAGGAATGTGAAGGGCATGTACTAGAACTTGAGGAATTGCTTGGAGTTTCTACTGAGTCTCTCTCCCCATCATACCTGCCTAAGGTAGATCTGCTACTTGAGATGGAGACTTCTATTATGAAATCGTCAACCATACAAGCCCGCGACCTTGAACTGAAACCCCTCTCGGACTCTCTCAAGTATGTATTCCTTGGACCAAATGATACACTCCCTGTAATTATCTCATCTGCACTATCTGAGGTGCAAAAGGGAGCCTTGCTAGACTACTTATCATGCCACAAGGAAGCCATAGCTTGGACAATCACTGATATTAAGGGTATAGACTTTACACTCTACATGCATCACATTTATCTGATGATTCCATCAAACCATTTCGAGAAATGTAGAGACATCTTAACCCTAACATGAGGTAGGTGGGTAAAAAGGAGATTCTAAAGTGGTTGGATGTTGGGATCATATATCCCATTGCAGATAGCAAATGGATTAGTCCAATCCATGTGGTGCCAAAGAAGGTAGGCTTTATGGTAGAAATCAATGACTAGCGAAAACAAGTGGTGACCAGACTCTCAACTGGCTGAAGAGTTTGCATAGACTTCCACAAACTGAACATCGTTACCTAGAAGGATCACTTTTCCTTGCCTTTTATTGATCAGATCCTCAAGAAATTGGCAGGGAATAAATATTTTTGCTTTTTAGAAGGATATTCTGGCTATATTTAGGTTGCAATCTTCCCTGACAACCAGGATAAGACAACTTTTACTAGTTCTTACGGCACTTTTGTGTTCAGGCGTATGCCATTTGGATTATGTAATGTACCAGCAACCTTCCAACGGTGTATGATGTCCATTTTCTCGGACATGATTGACGAGTGTGTCAAGGTTTTTATGGATGACTTCTCCATTTATGACTCGTCTTTCGACCAGTGTCTCCTGCACCTAGAGAATGTGTTGAAGAGATGTGAGGAGACCGGTTTAGTCCTTAGCTGGGAGAAAAGTCATTTCATGGTACAGAAAGGCATTGTACTTGGGCATGTTGTGTCTGCGAGGGGTTTGGAAGTAGATAAGGCCAAGGTTATTCTATTTCCAAACTTCCATTACCCACGAATGTTAAACAGATTAGATCCTTTCTGGGCCATGCGGGCATTTATAAGTGATTCATTAAAAATTTTAGCAAAATTTCTAGACCACTTTGCGACTTGTTGGCGAAGGAATCTTCCATCAATTTTGATTCAAAGTATGACAAGGCCTTTCACACTCTGAAGGAGGCCTTGATCTCTGCACCTATTCTCCAAGCTCCTAGTTGGACACTCCTATTTGAGCTAATGTGTGATGCTTCGAATTATGCAGTGGGAGCAATCCTTGGACAAAGGGTTGAAGGAAGACCACATGTGTTATACTATGCCAGCAAGACTTTAACCGAACCACAGCAAAACTACACAGTCACTGAAAAGGAATTACTTGCTGTAGTTTTTGCTCTAGAGAAGTTTAGGCCTTATCTTCTTAGGTCTAAGGTGGTCTTTTTTACTGATCTGCGGCAGTAAAACATCTCATTGTCAAGAAGGACTCTAAACCACGTTTAATTAGGTGGATTCTACTCCTTCAAGAGTTTGACATGGAGATTCAAGAAAAGAAAGGAGTGGAAAATGTAGTGGCTGACCACCTGTCTCACCTCCCACTTGATGACTCTCCATCTGGAGACATCTGCGAAACATTTCCTGATGAAACCCTTATGGCGGTAACACCGACTTCACCCTGGTATGCTGATACCGTCAATTACTTGGTCACTAGAGAGACTCTTGGCTCTTGGGATGAGCAGAAACGGAAGATTCATTTCCCAAGCTAAATTCTTTCATTGGGAAGAGCCAGAATTATTTAGACTTGGACAAGACCAAGTATTGAGACAATGTGTGCCTTTAGAGGAGCAACAAAGTGTGTTGAGATTTTGCCATGAACTTCATTGTGGAGAAC
Source organism: Thalassia testudinum (assembly GCA_037157565.1). NCBI lineage: Eukaryota > Viridiplantae > Streptophyta > Magnoliopsida > Alismatales > Hydrocharitaceae > Thalassia > Thalassia testudinum. The sequence continues at coordinate 50,425,490 of JAZHRO010000035.1, read as the reverse complement.
ACTTTCATGTTAAGAAAACAACTGTTAAGGTTCTCCAGTCCAATTTTTGGCAGCTTACTTTATTTAAGGATTCTCATAACTTTAGTAAGGCCTACATTAGATGTCAACGGACAAGAACAATTGGGAAGAGGAATGAGATGCCCCAACACCCCATTCAACCTATCTAAATTTTTGATGTTTAGGGGATAGACTTCATGGGTCCCTTCCCTTCGTCCCATGGATATGAGTATATCTTGGTGATAGTCGATCATGTCTCTAAATGGATAGAGGTCATTCCTACACACACAAATGACCACTCTGTAGTTTTGAAATTTGTGAAGGCCAATATCATATCTCGCTTCAGCTGCTCTAAGATGATTATAAGTGATGGGCCACCACTTCAATCGGCTACTCAGGAATCTGGGAGTAACTCACAAGATCGCTACCCCTTATTATCCTCAGACGAGTGGCCAAGTGGAAGTGTCGAATAGGGAGATTAAGAACATTTTGGAAAAAATCGGTTAGGCCTAATAGGAAGGACTGGTCCCAAATGCTCGATGATGCTTTATGGGCTTATCGAATGGCCTACAAAACCCCTTTGGGTATGTCTCCCTTTCGGATAGTGTACGGGAAAGTGTGCCATTTACCTGTTTAGCTTGAACATAGGGCACTTTGGGCTATCCGCAGTGTCAACCTAGGTTTAGAGCAAGCAGGTAAGGCACGATTGTTGGAGTTGATTGAGTTTGAGGAGCTGAGGAATGATGCTTATGACACCTCCCAAGCTTATAAAGAGATAACTAAGGTCTTGCATGATTAGTATATCTTTAGAAAGAGCTTTGAGCCCAACCAACAAGTCTGGCTTTTTAATTCCAGACTTAAGCTTTTTCCAGGGAAATTGAAATGACGTTGGGATGGGCCTTACATAATCACCAACGTGTTTCCTTATGGGGCTGTGGAGATCAAGAGTTCTTCCTCTCCAGCAATGCCCTTTACCGTCAACGGCCAACAGTTAAAACCATATGTTACTTTGGATGGCCATCTGGTTGACAAGGTCACTCTCGAGGAGCCTTAGCTCCTTTCATTCTTCACCTCAGGTAACATCTTCCTTTGGCTATTTTACTTTCAATGAGGACATTGTTTGAACCAGGCATGGGGGGATAGGACCTGAGGCATTTGTTTATAGCATGTATACATATTGCATTCATGCATTCATATTACATTAGAAAAAAAAAAAAAAGGTTTTAATTTGTTGAACTTAATTGGTTAGTCTCAACAATCTCAGTAGATGAGTTATCTAAAGTTCTGGGCTGGAACGAATGATGAGATAAGACCTTAAATGTCTTGCTTCAGGAGATAAGGAAGAGATATTAATCTTAGACCCTTAGGGTTGGGTTGGCTTAAAAATCTAAATATTTGTTAAGATACAGATTTTTGCCTCAAGCAATTGAGGTACTTGAGAAGCTGATGTATTAAGTTAAGGGATTAGGAAGTAAAGAACTTCTTTGTTTATTCCTTGGTTTAGAGATCCCTGAAAACGAAGTGTCTTTTTAATTTTCACGAACTTAAAACTAGGGCAACCATGTGAGAGCTTATCGTGAGTTCTGTCAGAACCGAAGTTGCAGACTCTAAATTAATGCACCTTAACTTATATTCAAACTTAATAGAGATCCCTACAGGGTATGACTGGCATATCACACGTAGTAACCCCTGGGTGTGAGATGTCCAGAGCCTAACCTTGTGCCCTGATTCTTCCTAGATTTTACTTAGGTGAAGAATTTAGAACGGACAAAGGAGAGCCACTCACCAAAAAAAAAAGGAGAAAAAGAAAAATGAAGAGGGAAATAACACCTCGTTACACATAGGTGTCATTAAAAATAAATGATACCTTGTTATACATGGGTATTAGAATTATGATAAAAAAGAAGAAGGGGGAAATAACTGAGGAGATATACACTGGGTTAGCCTTTGTGTTAACCTCGAAATAAAAAAAAAGTGAGGAGAAAGCTGCCAAGTCTAAGTATGGTTGAACCTAGGTAGGTCTAGGTAGGTGAAGGTCAAGTCCGGTCCTAGGAACGTATGGGAAGAACAAGTATGGTTGCCCATTAATCAAATTACACACTCAACACTGACACTTTAACCTCTGGGATTTACAAACTATAGGATAAACTTAGAAGTTTAAGAAACTATTGCCCGAGACCAAAATTGAAGCAAATCAAGTCTGAATTTTGACTAGTACTTGGATACCTTAAGGTTTAAGGTTAGTATCTCAACAAATCTCTAAGGTTTAATAAGGCAGCCTGACGGTTAATTTTAACCCAGAACTTAGGAATTCTTCATATATGTTGCTAAGGACTAGCAAAAACTAGGCATGGGAGCATTTGATGAGCCTGTATTTGTGGGCTATTTAAGTAATTCAATGCCTAGATATTAAGTTATCTTTAACATTTATTTAGCATACATTATGATGTAAATAGATTAGTTTATATTTTTGACTTGATTGCATAATTCATGCAATTAGAATTGAGTTAGAATGACATGCATTTGATTAGTTAACCAATTAGGTGCATTATATATATTGTTTTGGATTTAACATAGAAATTAAGGGTTTGCACATAAATAACCCATCATTATTTTTCATTTTTTTTAATTCTCTTTTAATGGTTGCAAGAGTTGTGGCCATTGAAGAGCAGCAACGTGGGCGATGAAGGTGGATCTTTGTTGCACATGTTGCTCAACACTACATCTCCCTCTCCACCTTCCTGCAGTCAGCATAAGAAAGACCTCCAACGATGGAGAGTAGCAGGCCTCCACCCCATTCCCTACTATGTAGAGAACTCAGCTTCTCGTCCGCTCCACCACCACTGACCTCGATTGTGGCAGTCTGCTCCACCACCGTGGGCGTGTGTCGTGACAGGACGCTCCACCAAATCAGAGCGGCTGCATTACCGTGAGCACCTCAGCATGTATATTCCTCCACGCTGCAACAACAATGTGCACCACCACCATCACCACCACCACAGCAAAGCGCCAACGTCATCCAAGTGCGATTAAGTCATCCGGGAAGGTTCCCGAATGTCTGAAGACCCAACGCACCATTATTCATCTTCTCCCCTCTTCTTCTTCCCCATTTTCCTCTTCCTCTGTTTTCTCCTCCCACTCAACAAAACCCATCACCTCCAACGCCAACAACCACCAGCCGCTACCTCTTCCTTTACCATGCACAGCTGCATCGCCCACCACGTGCCACCTCCAGCAGATCGCGCGCCATCTCCAGCAACTCTCCTCGACGCACATCGCCTTCCCATGCTCCACGCACGGCTAGCAGCAACTCCAATGAACAACAGCAGTTGCGCCTTCTCGTTCGTGCACCACACCTTCTCCTCCGTGTGCCATTTCACCTCCTCACGCACCACCTTCTACTCACGCGAGGGCGCTCACCGCCGTTCTTGCACTATGCCTAGCAGGGTCGCCGCACGCACCACTGCTACTTCTCCCTCGACTTCAACAGTAGCAGCAACAGACCAGCACTGCAGCTCCTCTCAGCTCTGTCTGGCTAACTTCGAACGTCCCGCTCTTCGTCGCTACCACCACCGGATGCGCACCGACCTCGCCCACCTTCGGTGAAGACCTCGTCGTTGGCTATCGCCTCCCCTCCACATGCGAGCTACTCAAAGGGAATCCCCTGTTTTCCTCCGCATTTCTTTTTACATTCAAGTGTCATTGCCACAAATAGATTTTTGATTTACTCTAATAGGGCAGTTGAAATCGCTGATCCAAACACTGAGCACACTTTTATAGTTAATGGCCAAAGATTGAAACACTTCCTGGCCCAGGTTTCCCCAAAGGAGAGTGTCACCCTCATTAAGGGATGACAGGAAGCACCGGCCAGCTGGAGGTGTTAAACTCAGCACTTCCTGGGAGGCAACCCAGAGGATTCAGACTGATCTGATATTTCACGTCACTCAGGTATTATCTTTTTAAACCCCTGTTGCATCCATGTATTTGCCAATGAGGACATTGTCCAACTTAAGTATGGGGGGTGGTAAATTGCACGATCCTGAGCTCATTTAACCAGTCTAAATAAAATAAAATTTAAAAAAAATCTGAATTTAGGAAGAAATTTAGGCATTAGAAACTTGTCAATAGTGGGAAATAATACAAAAAGAACTTGAACACTTAGACTTTTCAGGCCTTCAGGCTTAATCAACCCTGGTGTCCATTAAAATATGGATTTAGCTTCAAATCCTTGTAACCTTAAGCTACTCTAATCCACCTATTAAATAAGGTGATAAGTATACGATTTATCAACTCACCCTCTAACTCAGAAGGACTTTGAGTCTAAGCATCTGCACATATTTTTGCACAGACTCACTCCTCGGAGATTTTGACAGAAATTGGGTAGCTAATAAACTCTCTAGAGTGGTATGGCTGGCAAGTTGTCGTGGGTAACAGCCCATTGGCAGGTTGTCCAGAGCCCAGCCACGGGACCACTTCTTCTTCATTGCCTCTAGATACATTTGAGATCAGGGAAGCCACTTACAAAAAAAAGAAAAAGAGAGAGAGAAGAAAATAAAATAAACCACACTTCATTGCTCGAGTATGGCTGGCAAGTGATCATGGGTAACAGCCCATTGGTCGGTTGTCTAGAGCCCAGCTCAGTAATTGCACAAAAAGAACCAAAACACTTAAGGAAGAAGCGAGGAAGTAGTACAAGCCGGGGAAATATACACTGGAAAAATTCTTGTGTTGACCCCGATTAAAATAAACGTAGGAAGAAAGCTACCAATCGAACAAATACACCTTTAGGCAAAAATACTTCCTCTTCCGGTCACCTAGGGGCGTAGAAACCCGGAGTCCGTCTGAATTACCGTTGAGTGAGTCTATCACGATCTCGACACCAAGATGCTTAGCACTTAGAGCTTTATCCGAGTTTTGGGTGGGTTGGGTAGCCGTAAAAAGTTACCAACCCACTCTGAATTCCAAAGAAATCTAAAAAATATATATACATATGTATATTTACATACATAAAAGAAAGGATTTAGGTGATTCGTATTTTGGCAGACACCCGGGCGCTGTTTAGTCTTTGTAGATTAAGATCTTAGTATATTTCCTCCTATTGATAAGTGACGAAGTGTCTAAGTAGTTACTTCTTAAATTCTGACAGAAATTAAAGGCTAGAATAAACCTTGCTAGGGACTAGTAAGGAGTAAGCATGGGGGTATGATAACACTGCATCTTGGGGTGATAATTCTATTAAATAGGACCTGTTTTAAGAATAAAAGGCACAGATAACACAACATAAATAGAATGGGAGCATTGCATGCATCATATGTCAATATTGCTTATAAAACAATATTAATGGACATTTGTATGAGCACTTATCAAAGCAGACCTCAGATGAGCAATCGGACCGCACGAATGGAATCAGAATGACGAACGGAGTCCAACGGACTCAAAATCGGCCAAATTCGACATCCGGAGCTCCCACAATGAGCCCAAGAAGTTTTGACCGTTGATCTGATGATCAACGGCCCATGACGTGCCACGTGGCACTCGCTCACCACGTCCAGATTGCCACCTTCACCCGGAGGACAGATCTTAGCCGTCGATCTCCAATCGAACGACTGAGAACTGCGCGCACGCCCGCACTCGCCGTGACAAAGAGCGGGCGTAGCGCAACGGTTGGAGTGCACGCCCGCGCTCACGCAACGCGGGTTCGAGTCGCGCGGAGTGGAAATTCAGAGACGACGACGCGCGCGGGTGAAATTGGGCCACCTAATCAGCAGTAGATGGCAAAGATCGCGAGACGTGGCGCCCGCAGATGCACCCTGGCCAAACGCGCGCGATGACGTGGGTGCAAGGGCGCGATCTAGGTGAGCGCCTCACGCGAGATCCCAGCCGTCCGATCTTCGATTGAACGGCTTGTGGCACGCGCGCACGGATCGAGCGTAAGGAAGAACGGCTGCAAGCGAGCGACCGACAGGCAAGGATCTTCACCAACATTTTGGGAAGGGTTTTAGCAACATCCCGGACATCGCTAAAACCCCTTCTTCATTTAGAAAGCCTTTCTCCCTATTTAAACCCCTTCTAACCACCATTCAAGGCATTCACTCCACTTGCAACTACTCTACCCCCCTCCTAGCTACCTTTAAGCCCTTTTGTAATCACCGGAGACGATGAGCCGCCGACGGAGCCCTCTCCACCACCGTGGCTGCCTCGTCGCCCTCCCTCTCTCTCTTTCTTCCCTCCTTTTAAGCTTTACTTTACTTATGTTTAAGCATGTATCTAATGTTGTAATTTATGAACTCAAGCTGCATGATTAATGAAGTTATTTTCTATTCAGTTGCTTGCTCTATTTTCTATTCAAGTTGCATGTTATGAATGAAACGATTCTAACCCTAATCTCTCTCTCTCTCACTTTTCACCCACGTCTTTTCGCAAGCAAAACTCCGCGATTTTCGTGACAATAAGTGATAAGAAAAATTCGATTTTTACGCCTCCCTGAGACCGACACTCGGACTCACATCCGTTTCTTTACTTTAAAACTGACATTACAAGTGCAAACTATAATGACACTTCTAAACACACACGCATGCACACGTCAATAGCTCATCCCTGAAAATTTGATCACAACATTACTTGTTATATGCAACTAGTGTGTGGAGAAATTTCAGTAGCATCTCCTCGCACTTCTCCAGTATACCTCCAAAGACTAACCCTAACTACATTCCTAATAGCCCCTACTAAAGGGCACCTAGTTGGTATACCAGAGAAGAATGAGAAAATGTGACCAAAATTTCTCTACACTCTAGTTACATGCAACAAGTAATTCTAACTTGTGATCAAATATTTGATCGAAGCGTTTTCAGTTCAAAAATGATAATCGATGAAATTAAGTCATGTAGTGTAAATCGTGGTGGAAAAATGCTCGAATCAATAGATGATCAAATAATCAAACGTGCATCAAATATGTAAGCAATTTAAACACGCATCAATCAAAATAAATCACGTAGGGAAAATATCTCTCTACAGGGATGCAAGTATGCACATAGGTTCGAGATATAATAATGATTCCAATAATCCAAGAAAATAAATGAATTACTAAAAGGAAAGAAAACACAGTAAATCATGATGGATGCGAAATTGCGGTGAGAATACGTGGTTGCGGATGCGGTGTGATGATGGAGATAGGCATGCTATCAACACGCTTGTCGAAGAAGATGGTTGAGAGGGACACGGCTGCAGTACGAAATCGCGGTGGTGAGGTCGTCGCAATGGAGAAACGCGATGTGGAGCCACGTGCTGTCACCACGTGGCTGGAGAAGGCGGAGGTACACAGTTGTCGCAGTTGCTTGCGGTGCAAACGTAGTAGAGGAAGAAACATCGAGGCACAGTGGTTGTTGCAATGGGTGAGTGCAGTCAAGGAGGACGCAGTTGTGGGCTGCTGTCGACGCGGTGGTGAGTCTCTGTCGCTCGCATGTGGGAGAGGATGGAGGATGCAGTGGTGCAGGTCGCAGTCACTGGAGAGACATGAGGGCATGGTTGGTCCTTTGGTCGTGGTGCTTGCTGTTGGAGAGGTTGGAGGTGATGGTCGCGGTCACTGCTAATCACGTGGTGGTGGTCGTCGGTCAATGAAGCACGGTGCAAGGAGACATAGTGGGGCAGAGGTGGTCGCAGAGATCGAAGGTGGGTCGTCGAGGGCGTTGGGTCCCCTTTGGCACAGTTGAGGGAAGAGGCAGAGGTGCAGTGAGGTCGTGTGGTTGTCGAGGGCGTGGTGGAGCACGGTAGTCGCTGTTGTGCGTGTAGGCACAGGAGTGTAGGAGGGGGTGTTGGCGTTGTCGTGGCATGAGAGGTCGTCGCGAACGAGGTCACTGGAGCTGAGGTGGAGGTCACGGTGGTGTTGTCATGAGGAGGCGGGTTGCGGTGTTTGGCCTGTGCGCTATGGAGCAGAGGGGAGAAGAAGGTGCTCTGTTCTGGAAGCTGGAGGAAGAAGACAATGGGGAGGTGGAGCGCGGGCCTCTTCGAGGGTGTGGTAGCGATGGTCCCTTTGTTGGGTGGAGGGAGGAAGAAGATCGAAAGGGGGTCCGACTTCCCCTTGGGAACAAAGGTGGTGGCGTCCTCTGTTCTCGTGGGCAGGGAGAGGAGGAAGAAGACGAAGGGGGTCTGACCTTCTTTTTGCCAAGAGTGGGGGTCTTTTTTTGCCAAGAACGGGGATTTCTTTCCCTTTTTTTATCCGGTGACTAAGGGAGGGCAATCCCTCAAACAAAGGAAAAGATCAATCAAAGGATTTAAGAAATCCTCTCCTAATTTCCTTCCTTCAACACTTTTTGCCAAATTTTCTCATTGCCAATTTAAAATGTCCACGTGGCATTCCACATTTGCTCTTCAATCAATTCCTGCAAAAAGATGTCCACGTAAATAATATACGATTGCACATTAATTAAAGAATCATATGCATGCAAAGTACATTAATACAGGGATGACGGATTATAAGCTTATCTCATTTCTTATTGTAATGTATGCTTTAAATTGAATTCTTATCCCAATGATAATGTACTTAGGCTTAATTATACTCCACTAAAGTGAATCTATCAGCATTCAAGGACCCTCTTTAGCCTGGTACTTCAACGAACTATAGACGATTGACACTTATGGCATGCTACAAAGACAATGCATTGTGCATGTAAGTAAAGTATATACATACTCTATATTGTTCCTTTAATATGATCATAAGTCTCGATGAGAGAGTACTTTAACACAATTATATCTCACCTGCAACTTGTAACTTAAGGGTTAGAATTCCTATTATTTGTCATGAAGTGCTTCTAAATTTGAAACCCAAACCCTAAATTTAAAACCTAAACTTGAAACCCAAAACCCTAAACTTGAAACTCAAAACCCTAAACACAACACCCTAAATCCAAGACCTTAAACTCTAAACACAAAAACCTAAAACCTAAACGCAAGACATAACACCCTAAATCATAAATTTCGCAAAACACCCAAAACACTAAAATGTAAACCCAAAACCCAATATCTCAAATTCTAAATTATAAACTCAAAACCCTAAAACCAAAACCAAATCCAAAAATCTAACACCCTAAAACCTAAACCTAAAACTCAATACCTGTCAATAAATAACCTAAACCCAATATCCTAAACCCTAAACCTAAAAGCTAAACACAAAGCCAAAATTTTTTTATAGAGTTTTCCCTATAATACACACATTTTTCAATTCCTGCATTTAATAAAATACATCACAATATATGTGGGCACACCCCACATTCAACTCAAATTAAAAATAAAGCATTTAACATGTGAGTACACTGCACATTTCATATCACATTCACATCATACATTTACATAAAAATATCAACAATTTAATTTACATGAACTAATTATGACAAAAATTCAAATAATTTCAAATTAATGTACATGTAATAATTTCAAATTAATAGCAAATTAATTCTTCAAAATAATTATCAACTTCAAATAAAATTTGATATGTATAAATTATTCATCAACTTCAATTAGAAATTAATAATTTACATGCATGTAGGTAATTATAATTTTAACAAGTATGAAATAAATTAAAAAAAAAAACAATGGGAGAGTGGGGGGGGGGGGGGAGGGGGGGTTTGGGGGGGAGGATGGGGGCATGGTAGGGAGGAGGGCTGCTGAGAGGGGGAGTGTTGGGTTGGGGGGGGCGATAGCAGGGAGGGGAGGCGATGGGGATAGGGCAGGGGGTGCTACTTGTTATGGAAGTGAGGGCGATAGGGAAGGGGAGGGGAGGCGCTGGGGGGGAGGGGTGGGAGAAGTGGTGGGGTTGCAGGCCGTGAAGTGGGGCGATGGAGGGTAGCTAGCTAGGGGTGAAGCGGCTGGGGCGGGGGGAAGATACCTTGATGAGGGGAGGAGGGCCGGTGGGGATGACGGCACGAGGAGGACGACAATGCTGAGGAGAGGAGCAGCGATGATGGTGCTGAGGAAGATGACTTAGAGGCAGAGTGAGGCAAGGCTGTGAGGTGCTGCCATAATATCCCAGATTCAGTGACAATTTAGATAATAATCATCGCCAAATCCATTAAATTACTATTTCAAAGAGCTGCTTCCCAAAAAATTTGACGAGCTTTGCAATGGTTATTTGGTAAACCATCATCGAATAATTTTCTAATAATATTGCTCCTTCCCTTAGCTTTTCTAGGTACACACTAATTTCATGGAATTAGTGATAGTTTTCCTTCAAATCGTCCCTAATGGATGAATATTATCCCTCGGCGTGCCAAAATATTTGCGTCCTACCAACATTAGGTGATAGTTATCTTCTAAACCGTTACAAATTATTATCTTTCATGATAGTTTAGAGAATAGCGGTTGCTATATCTTAAACCAGGATTAACTTTGGTTGGAGGTGGAATGACCAGGATTTAGGTGGTTACTAATATAACCATCCTTAAATATTATAATTAGCGACAATTATGAAACCGTCGCCTATGAACCGTTGCAAATCGTGCATTTTGTAGTAGTGAGAGTGTGCCCCCTCACTAGTCGAACAAAAAGAAATGTTGTAGGTTTATTACTGGAAAACCAACCTAATAAAATTGAAATTGAGACGAAGAAAAACGTAAACTAACCTACAACGATGTGAATAAAATTCTTTGGCTGCCATTGCTGTTGTTCCATGCGAAAGCACGATCGCCAGAGATGATCAACAACATCACTAACGTTGATCAAGACAACCAATCGGTAAACAAAGCGATCGAGAATGATTGTCGATGTCTGCATGACAGGAGGAGACATGGATAGAGAGGAGGAGTTGAGGGGAAAAGGGTGTTGTGATGTTGTAACTGGATGCACGTCTCGAAGCAAGGGCTTAGAATTAGGGGTAGTGGAATAAGCCTCGTACCCACTTATATATATATAAGGGAGTCAAACTTAAAGCTTCCATCGTTACAGCTCACTTAGCCACTAAAGCCCATCTACACCCAAGCTCAAAGTCCCAAATTCCCCCCACGTTGTCCTTCTCCCACCTCTCTCGTATTGTAAATTCAGAATTCCCAAATCCTTATCCCAAATTCCATCTACGGTCAGATTTTGTTTTTACTTATTTTATTCACATTTTTATAAGATAAAAGTTATTTATGAATTTAAGATGCGTTTGTTATTAAGTATGAAAGAAGTAGAATATACTTAGGAGTTTAGGAGATAAACTAAGTTTATGTAATGATATACATGTAGGAGATTCCATCAATCTTATAATTCTTAGTAATGATATATGGTACATTTATAAAAATTTGCATTAACCATCGTGACACAAACTTGAGTTGCACACCCAAACTTGCTACTTCAGGAGGCGAGTTCACATGGGATGCCCAAAATTGCATCTTGTTGGGGAGGTCAAGCGGTAGGAAACTCACCACTTTAGGAGGCGATTTGAGTTGGGAAACTAGAAAAGTCAAACTTGTCTCTTGAAATGGCAAGTTTCACATCGTATTTTCTCATTTTTTTTCCCACTTTAGGAGGGATATATTTCATAGGATAAATTTTTTACAAATGAGTTATTTTATATTTTATTTGGAAGTCATAAGAATTTTGCTGATAGATTAACATTAGATTATATAAAAAATTTCTAAATTAACTAATAAAAATATATAGAATAATCTAAAAAATTAACTTACCTTACATCAGTCTCATAATAAATTCCTCTTAAGATAAATAAAAAATATTCTTTCTACCGGATAAAATTAACTCTTATTTTAATAAATTATCCCTATACCGAAATAAGGTTAAATACCTTATTCAAGAAAATTCTTCGACTTTCAAGCCCCAAATAAGATATAACCCATTTTATTGCCCTAACCAAACGAGCTCAAAGTATAATTTTTTTTTACCTTCCTTCGAACCCATCGATCATCCTCTCGCCTTCGGACGCGTCGTCTGGTTATTGAGGTTAGGGTTTGAGAGAGGGAGAGAGGGAGAGAAAGAGAGGGAGAGAAGGGAGGATGCCGCAGAGGCACTCGAAGAACAACAACGACCTCGCGTTCTTTACGTACGACGAGAAAAGGAAGCTCGGGTACGGGAAGCAGAAGGAGCGCCTGGGCAAGGACTCCATAAAGCCTTTCGACGCCTGCTGCCTCTGCCTCAAGCCTTTCATCCAACCCCTCTCTTGCCCCAAAGGCCATGTCTTCTGCAAGGAGTGCATCCTCGAGTGCCTCCTCGCCCAGAAGAAGGACATCAAGAGGTAACTATTATTATTATTCATCGCTGCTGCTGCTGCTGCTGCTGCTTCTTCTTCTTGTTCCCTCTCTTTTTGATTCTGTGCACTTACTTCTGATTTGGGTATTTATTTCTCATTTTCTGGGGTTGTGTGCCCGCTCCTCCATAAACTTACTTCTAGGTTATCTTTGAAGCTTATGGTGCCCTTACTTACCTTTGACCTCCCTTCAAAAGTCGGAGGAATCGGAATTTTTTAACAAGTAGGGATTGGGGTGGGGAGATGCTCATTTGGGTACCCCTACTGGATGCTCCTTTTCTTGTTCCTCCTCTGATCTCCCCTTCCCCTTCTGCAATTCATCTTCCTCGTTGATTCTGATGGAGGATCACCGATCGCCTACCTTTCTCCTCTTGCAAGAGATCGTGCACCCAAGTTCCCCTCCCTTCTTTCTTTGGGAAAGGATCTCCATAGAGGGAGTAGGGGAAAAGGGAGGGGGCTGTACCCTTTTAGGCCATTAGACTGCACATGAGATTGTCTAATTCTAACATTCAGAGGTCCTTTCTTGTCGTCGTTTCTGATTCCCAATCTGTCATCAATTATTGAAGCATCTTCCCAAACAAGTGCCTAGTTTGTCATACACGTCTAGAGGTTCCTCATAGAATCACAATCTCGCGTACATGGCTTATATGGACTCTCCCTTCTTCCTGAAAAGTTGGTAGTTTTTGCTTTAGCAGGGTAACTGGGGTTCCTTTTACCTTAGAGGAGGATCATTCATGTTGATTGATGAGGTGCTCCAGATCTCACATATAGTGTTGCAAGTTAGAGTTCTAGTTGAATTCCTCCTTCATCGAAGTGTGGAATAACGTGTTAATTGCTTTCGTGATGTAAGGCGCCTTTTCTTCTGTTGTGATTTTGAATCTGGTAGAGTATGTAGGAGCCACTATCTCACATATGGATGGATGCCAAACAGAGGTCATAGAGGGTCAATTACGAGAGGAAAGAAGATGGGAGAGTAAGATCACACATATCAACCACGTAAGAACTTGGAAATCGATTGCAATCAAGTCCTTTTGAATCCGCTAAGGGCTAGTTTACTTGAGGTGTTATGAAATCTAAGTTTTCAAATGTGGAATTTGTGTTAATCTCCCGTTTTGTTTACTTTACGAGAGGGGCTAACAGCTATTTTTGTTTACTTAAATCAAGTGTTAACCTGGGGTTTTAGGGAGGAGAAAGGTAAAAAAAGGAGGGTTAACACTAGTAGAAACACATGTTTTGCAAAACTCTTGTTTTCTCTCTAAAGCACAGGTTTCAAAAGGTGGTGTTAACTCACGAAGTAAATAGAGGTTAATCCCCCAAGCAAACTAGGCCTAAGAATGAGGCCTTGTTTATGATGGAAATCATCGCACCTACAACCCAACCAACTGGGCTAAGGAGAGAATCTATAGATTTTGTTCGAGGAGTGATTCTTTCTTGATGCAGCATATAACTCTCCGTTATTTTGCCCTCCATAAGTGTGTTTGTTCCTCCTTTGAAATGGCAAATCTTTGTGAAATGTCTTTTTTGAATCTGTTTTCGTTTCAGATCCATTCTCTTTTTGAGTAATAGACACATTCCATCTTTTTCCCAAATAACAGACACATCTCACTGCATTGATCAGAAGGCTGTTGTAGTAACTAAGGGGAAGAGCATAGAAATCATTTGATTTGATTCAATTTCAATAGCATACTAATTAACAAGAGTATTACTATATCCCTTGCAAATCTTTTTTTCTTTTAAAAAAACTATATATCTTTCAAAAAAAAAGAATATTACATTTGATTCCCCTTTCAAAACAAATATTACAGTTGAATCAACTTTGGCCTTTTCATCTAAGATCTGTTGAATCAAAGGTCATTCCATGTGGTTGTAAATGCCTTGTTATTTAGATGCCTTTGCTTCTCTTCACACATCTCTGGCCTTTGTTCTTTCTTTCCTCCTTTACTTTATGGTTGGTACAGCTCTCCTTAGTATGCCCCTTTTCTTACATTCGAAACAAAAGGTCTTGTTAGAATATATAGTTGATTTTTTACTTTTCTCTTGAGGAACCTCTTGAATTGCTCTCTTAAGGTCCTTCTCATATTTGGTATCTTCCACCATGACAGGTTGGAGGGCAAGATTCTTTGGTCCTTCTTAGTATTAATTTTTTGTCCTTCATGTATCAAAGTTTTACCGCATAAGCCATTAGACTACCCATGAGATCATACAATTTTAATGTTGAGAGTTCCTTTGCTTCTTGATTCGCCTTTGTCTTTCAATCCATTATCAATGATCAAAGCAACTTCTTTCAGAAAAATGTTTTGTTCATCATATTTGTTATGAGGTTCTTCAAAAAATTCACCATGTCTGTGAATCTTGTATATGTGTTTAATGAACTCTCCTTTCACCTTGAAAAGGTCATTAATTTGTGTTATGAACTTATCTTCCTTTTACCTTAGAGGCCTCTTTGTGTGTGACCGCTGAGGTTGGTTAGACCTTATACATGGTGTTACTCTTGAGACTTGATGGAATCCATGGAGATGCAGTATGACGCATTAATTGCTTTTTGTCTTCTGTAGCTTCCTATACTTGCTTTGAACTTTATCCCATATATCATAAGCCATAGACTCTCGGAATATCTACATTTGATACTTCCTATATTAGTAGTTCATGGCATTAAAAAGTGGTGGTCAAATGGATGACTGTCCTGCTGCATATCTTGATGATATGATGATGAGCAAGGTAGGGTGTGACATCATCCCTTGCGAACCCACTTTGGTTCTAGTTGAGGTTTGACGGGATTTGGCCACTACATTAGGAAGGGGGATATAAAGCATAGGACATGAAGATAATAACAAAACAGTTTGATAATAAGATCATTACAAGTATGAATGCAGCGATTTTATAGTGCAAATCCTGAGTAGAATCACTATTTAAGTCCCCCCGTACTTGGGATTTACGATTGGTCCTTTCAGTCAAAACCACCAATCCAAGGTGAATTTATGTGTCACTTGAACCCAGTTGAACAATGAATTGGCTGTCTTTCCCTAATAAAAAGTTCAAATTGTTTAAAAAACTAATTGTTGAAGAGAGGAAACAAAATGAATAGACAATAAACAATCTTCCAAAGCACCCTATGCATATGCATCTGAATTGCCCTAGCTTATTGTTGGAGGAAGGTAAGTGATGCAGTAGGAGCGAGAGAAGGAAGGAAGAGGAGGATGGTGACAAAAGTTGTTCGCTGGTTTTATTGTTTGACTTAAGTAGGTTGTCAAACTTTGTCGACTTTAAAGGGAGGGATGGAAAAATTCATAGATCCGCCGAAGAGGGTGGAAATATATTTCTCAAACTAGGTACACAAAAAGATTTTTTTAAAACACTATCCCTTACATAAAGGTATAGGAGCCTTGTATAAATGACTAACCCAACCCCAAAGATACATCCTTAAAACTAAAGTTTATTGCCAAGAGTTGCACCTCTTTGGAAATTTCCAATTTATTAAGATAAATGAGAACTCAAAAATACAAAAATAGTGAATAAAAAATAAAATCTACATTCTTTAATCTTATGGTGGCATGTGCTGCATCGGTAAGGCTTTAAAATGATGAAGAAAAGGAGCACCAAAAGCCTTAAAACGATGAAAATTTGAAACTTTATCAGAATTATTAGAATTACATTGAATTCATATAATTATGTTAAGAAAAATTTTATTAGCATTTAAATATTAATCCTATCAAAAAAATATTTAGGCATTAAATTTGAAGATCCAAAATCTAACTCTATAAAATATATTGATTAAATAATCATAAAACTAGTGAATCTACCATAAGCTAATGGATCTACAAATGAAGTCCTTAAAACCCATAATTAAGAATTGAGATTAAATCTAGCTTAGAGAATAATGAAGTACTATTTAACTTTGAAAAAGCTATTACCCAAAAGATCCAACAAATAGGGAGAGAAGAGACTTGTAAGAGTTCTGATCACCCCAACAGGCATGCAACAATAGTATGGGTAGAAATAGGTTATCGAGCCAACTATATTGACATTAAAATATGGTAACAATCTAACGCTACCCATTTTGTTGAATGTATCGACATATTATCCATATTTGGTAAAACATTGCTGACACTCTCTTGGAGATCCAGGCGAGGGAGGAGCAGTATCAAGTCAGGTGGCAGCTCTAAGGGCTGAAGAACTTTCAGTTGTCGAGAAGCTCTAGGAGATTAGACAGATCCGAGAGTTAGGCAAAATCCTGTCGAAGGAGCCCCACCAATTGAGCCCTGAAGACGAACAACAAAAGTGGCGTCGTATGGTGGAGGAGAATGCCTGCCTAGGTGAATAGCTCGAAAAGTTAAAACGAGAATTCAGTAGCCAAAGAGGAGAAGCTCCTCCCAGTTTGCCTAAAGCTCCCCTCCCGCCTTTGTCGGGGAGCATTCAGGAGCTCAACCTTTGGCAACCAGTAACGGAGGCTCAATCCCTGAGATTGTCTACCATGTCACCTAGGCAATGTGGGGCATACGCCCACGGGCTTACGTCACAACCTATCCTTTCATTGAGGAGGTGATGATAACCCCCCTGCCAGAAAAATTTAAGCAGCCCATCATGGCCTAATGTGACGAGATGACAGACCCTAATATTTTCGTTGGGAGTTACTGTCAGATGATGTTGTTGTATGGTTGCCTTGACGGAGTACTTTGTCGGGTATTCCCATCCTATTTGTCTAGCATGGTTCATGAATGGTTTAATAAATTGTCGGCCGGACAGATCACCTGCTTCCAAGAATTGGCGAACAAGTTCTGCTAGTACTTTGCCTGGCAATAGAGGGTTAGAGACAACCCTGAGAGGCTGTCGAAGATTCAGCAGCAGAAGAATGAATCTTTCCGGTCTTACCTAGATCGATTTAAGATCTAGTACTTCAAATGTAACCGGTCTCATGATGCTATTGCCATCCAATACTTTAAGTCAGGACTTCTGACTCAAAGGTTTTGGTATGACATTGACGATTTCCTGCCTAGAGATATGGTGGAGCTCTGGGATAGAGCCACAAGGTTCGTTGAGTAGGACGATTCTTTCCGCTCTCGCAGCCAGCTGACGGAGGGATATGGAGATGATGTCAGTCCGGTTGAAGAGAAGCGGGCCTCAAGGGAGTTCACTTCTGTCTTCATCCGCGGAGGTAGCCGCTTCAACAAGCGGAAGACTAGCTTCCCAGAACAGAGAAGTGATCAGCCCGCTAAGGGTCGAAACAATGGACTCCGCTAGCCTAGGCAGGATTATTTTGAAGAATACACTCCCCTGGCTGTGGATCAGGTGGACGTGTTGGCGGAAGCATGGTCTATAGATAAAGACTTGCGACCCATGCCCAAGCTGTTGAAAAAGAAGGCTCACTCTGGGCCCTATTGCGAATACCACAAGGATTGAGGGCATGTCATTGAAGATTGCCAGGATGTGCGGGACCAGATCGAGTCCCAGATCTGGTATAGAAATTTAGCCCACTTCGTTAGGCGGAGTGAAGGCTTGATAAGGGCAAAAGGCCCATGGAGGGTCGAGAAGATTACCACAAGGAAAAGCTTCAGCAGTTTCGTGGAGTCAACATGGTCCTTCGAGGGTCACAAGCCCGACGGCACCTCAACTCACCAGATCGAGCAGGCGGTGTCACCCCTGCTGTCACCCCTGCTCCCCCTGGCCAAGTATCATCGCTAGGTTTTGGCAGCTATGCCTTGATTACCTCAAAACACATTTCCCGCCATCTACGAGCACGGAGGTTGAAGTGATTTTCGGGGTCAACGTCGCCCTGGGTTAGCAACTCACCCCCTTAGGGTCGGCAGCTTGTAGCGTGTTCCCCACTCTTTAGTTGTATGAGAGGCCTCGTTATGCAGGTGGCCTCTAGGTTGTTTGCCTTTATGCCAGACCTGGCAATGCACACTGACTTGTTGTTAGTAATACTCCTGCTAGCGAGACAACAGCAACCTCAGCTCCTTGTGGACGAAGGCAGTGCCATTGATGTCCTCTTCTCCATAACACTACTTCGATTGGGCTTTAAAAAGGGCATCTTTTCCTGTCAACTTACTCGGTTGTGGGGTTCGGCAACTACTAGGTGATTCCAAAATGGGAGATCAGCCTTGCCCATCTGTGATGGGGACAGGCACCTCAATCGGATGGCTACATTCATAGTGGTCGGATTGACGGCAACGTTCGACGGCATCCTTGGTCGCCCGACTACCCACGCCTTCCGCCTAATCCCTTCTTCATACTTCTAATTTGTGTTCTTCTAATCCCCTCGCGGAGTAGGAATAGTATACGGGATCAAATTTTCGGACGCAGGTTCCTAAGGATTGAGCTAGAATGATCCATGGAGCCGAGACCCCCCAAGCACAGAAATGGGGGAAGAAGAGAAACTAAGTCTAGGCAATCCAGCAGGAAGCAAATCTGGTTGATTCGCCAGCGACTTCTAGACTACAGCCAGGCTCTTCAGCCATGGCTATGTAGATGTATCTTGGCGACTTTACCAAGCTCATCCAGGTCAGAGTGGACCTTGATCCTTCCGAAGTATAGGAGTTGATGCTCCTACTTTGGACCAACGTGGACAACTTCTCTTGGTTCGCCAACGACCTGCTGGGAGTAGACTCGTCCCTGATTTAGCGCCATTTAAACATCCAAGCGGGCATTGTATGATCAAATAGGCGTGCCGACACAAGTCAGTCGAACAATGGCAAGCGACAGAGGCCAAAGTTCAAAAGCTCCTTGAAGTCGGGTTCATCGAAGAGTCCTTATATCCGGCATGGCTCTCGAACGTGGTCATGGTGAAGAAAGTCAACGGCAAGTGGTGCATGTGCGTGGACTTCACCAACCTCAACGAAGCCTGCTCAAAGGATGAATTCCCCTTACCAAGGGTGGATGCTCTGGTAGACTCCTGTAGCAGACAATTGCACATGTCCTTCTTGGACACCTACAACGGGTATCACTAGATCAACCTTACTTCAGCCGAAGACCTCACACCTCTTTTATTACCGATAGGGGTCTGTTTCAGTATAGAGTCATGCTCTTTGGCTTGAAAAATGCTGGAGCAATTTATCAGCACCTTGTAAACATGATTTTCTTTAAAATAATAGGAAAGTCATTTGAAGTGTATATAGATGATATACTTGTGAAGGGATTTAACTTTCTTTAGCACTTAGAATATTTGGCAGAGGTGCTTTAAATATTGAGGGACGCCTGCCTCCGCCTGAACCCCGAGAAATGTATCTTCGGGGTCTCAGTCGGTAAATTTCTAAGGTTCTTGGTCTCCAATAGAGGAATTGAAGCCAACTCCGACAAGATCTGGGTGATCATAGACCTTCAGCTGCCAAGCACGCTGAAAGGGATGCAGTCATTGGTTGGTAAAATCGCCTCTTTAGGTCGATTTTTGTCTCGATCCTCTAACAAGTACCTCTTCTTCTTTGAGTGTATCAAGAAGGGCAAAGGTTATACTATTGCCCACTGGACTCCTCACTGTCAAAAGGCCCTACAGGACGTCAAAGAGGTGCTCCGGAGCTCCCTATCCTAATGGCTCTCAAGCCTTGGGAAGCTCTTTCTTTGTACTTGGCGACATCCCTAACCTTCGTCAGTGTCGTCTTAGTCGGCGAGCGAGGAGCACAACAGTCGGTATACTTCATTAGCAAAATCTATCAAGGTGCAGAAGTATACGGTGATTGAGAGGCTCGGGCTAGCCCTGGTAATTGTTGCTAGAAAACTACGCCCATATTTCCAAGCCTATACTATAATTGTTCTGTTCGACTACCGCCTGCGGCAAATGTTACATAAGCCTACAGGATTAGCACGACAGATAAAATGAGTTATGGAACTGGTCGAATTTGATATTCAGTACCAGGTGAGGAGGGCAATAAAGGGGAAAGTCTTGGCAGACTTTGTAGCGAAATTCACAGACCCGGATGCCTCTCACTCTGCCTTAGAAGTTATATGTGGACGGCTTGTCGATGACAACCAGGTCTGGGGTTGGCATAGCCTTGACTGCCCCAGACGACGCTACTCATAAGTACGCCATCAAACTGATTCTTCCAGCATCTAATAACTAGGCAGAGTATGAGGCCATGCTAGTTGGCATCTGGGTGGCCAAATCAAAAGGTGTCTCCTCACTCGAAGTCTACACGGATTCCTAGTTGGTCGCCAATCAGTTCAATGGTGAGTAGTAAGCTAGGGACCTAAACTTGATATTGTACGCCAAGGTCAAGAAGGAGTTGTCCGAGTTTAGAACCATCTCAATTAGGCAGATACCTCGATCTGACAACCCCCTGGCAGACGCTTTGATTCGCTTGGCTTTGGTAATCCCTCTCGACTAAGAGGAGGATATCTGTCTCCAAACCTTGAAGGAGCTGACAGTACTTGCTCCTAGACTATTCATAGTAGAGCAATCCTCATTATGGATGGCACCCATCATCATCTATTTGAACATGAGCGAGCTGCCCCCAAGGGAACCACAGCCCAAGGTGTTCCGCCTAAAGGCCTCTAGGTATACCTTGATAGACGAACAATTATACAAGCGGGGTTTCTCCACCCCTTTGTTGCGTTGCCTTACAGAAGAAGAGGCATCTCAAGCCCTCCAAGAAGCTCATGGTGGCACTTGCGGGAACCATGAAGGGCATAATGCCCTCTTGGCCCAGCTATTCCAGGTGGGGTATTTCCGACCCTAGATGAAGCAATAGCTTAAGGACTTCATGCGCAAGTGTGATAAGTACCAGTGGTTTGCTATTCTACACCACTTGTCTCTTGGAAAGCTGATTCTTATAATGTCACTCATCCCCTTCGTAAAATGGGGGATGGACTAAATTGGACCTTTTCCGTCAACTTTGGCTCATAAGCAGTTCATATTGGTGGCAGTCGACTATTTCTCCAAGTGGGTCGAAGTCGAGGCTATGGCTAAGCCTAATAGTTGATAAAGTTATCTCCGTCCGCAAAAATATTATAGCTCGATATGGGATACCTCAGTGCATTGTCACAGACAATGGTATCTAGTTCGCATGCAAGAAATTCGAGGAATTTTGCATCAGCTGGGATATCTGCCTATGCTTCACATCCGTGGGACATCCTCAAGCGAACGGACAGGTGGAGGTAACTAATTGCACCATCATCTTAGCGCTTAAACACAGGCTACATTCAGTTAAAGAGAGATGGGCGGACAAGTTGCCGGACTTGTTGCGGGACTGTAGTACATGCCAGACTTCCATAGGCCACACACCATTCAGCCTGGTGTACGGCATGGAAGCGTAGCTGCCGATTGAGACTGTCCTCCTTACTTATTGGACACAACTCTACGATCCTGCCATGAATGATGACCAGATCCGCTTAGCCGTAGACCTCATGGACGAGCTAAGGGATGAAGTTTCAGAAGCATCACTTAAGTATAAAGAAGCGACTGCGGCTGCTTACAACAGGCGAGTCCGTAAAAGGGCATTCTTCGAAGCAGACTTAGTCCTATGGAAGTGCGAAGTCTCCATTCCAAGCAAATTAGGCAGAAATGTAGAAGCCCCTTGGGAATGGCCTTACAAAGTTTGTAAGAACAGTCCAGGTGACTTTTACGGATTACAGATCTTAGGCGGCGAGGCAATCCCTTAGTCCTGTGGAAGTGCGAAGTCTCCATGCCAAGCAAATCGGGCAGAAATGTAGACGCCCCTTGGGAAGGGCCTTACAAAGTTTGTAAGAACAGTCCATGTGACTTTTACAAATTACAGACCCTAGGCGGCGAGGCAATTCCTCATACTTGGCATGCAAGTAACTTACACTTGTATCATGTATCAAAAGGAAATGCAATAGAAATAAAAGTTTTCTTTCATTGAAAATATTGTCGATTACATCCCCTGGAACCATCGTTCCTGGCAAAGGGGGGAGAATACAAGATCACTTTGAAGACTCGACGACTTCACTCCCAATTTTCAAAGATATCTGCTCCAGGCGTCGTAGGCGACGACAGGATGACATGAGAACCACTTAGCCGGATCGGCGGTTTCGCGGCTTCTGACGGATCCGGCTTAGGCACCTCCTCTTCAAGAGTTGGGCTTCCTGACTGACCCATGGGCCCCAACTGGTCCTCAGGCGATCCTATAGGATCCTTGTCCACAATGTGACCGTCAGCTTTTTGACGGTCATATTTGGACAAAAATTGATCCATAGACCAACTACACAACTCCACTGAGGTGCGTTTTGCCCTCAAGAAGGGCTTGTATTGCCGCCAGGGTGTGCTTCCCCATCTCCCTCAAGACGACCTCCTGGTTCTCTTCCATTGACGGGTCAATAGCAAAGAACCCCATTACCGTGTCAAGGTCAAGCTTTGGTTGGTAGTATGCTCCAACTCAAGCACCGCTTTGCCCCTGTCCTCTACAAGCTGTTGAGCCTTGGTGAGGTTGGCCCTTAGCGCTTCCTCACTCGTCGACACCTTGGCAAGTTTGTTAATGGTCGTGGGAAGGCGAAGGTGCTCTTCCTGAAGGGCCGCCTCGTATCCCTCCGTGACCGAAGAACACTTGGCCCTTAGCACCTGTACCTCCTTCAGTGAAAGGACGGTGCAGGTCTGCAGGCGCTCAGACAAGTCTTGTAGAGCTATGACTTCAGTCTTGTGTGCTATGACGAAACTCTCCATCTTCTTGCCAAGGGCGGCAACCTGCCTTAAACCTTGGTGGGCCTGCCTTAGCTCCTCCACCAGCCGGGATACTTGACGGGTCACCTGCTGCTGCGAGTGGAGCTTACGAAGGGTGTCCTCCACTATCTTCTCCGCCTTTTCTCGAGTGGCAATCGCCTCCTCTAGACGGCGGGCAAAATTGCGTTGCTTTGCCTTGGTCATCATGGCCCACTTGGCGGCTATGTTAGTTGCCTCGGAAGAGCCGCTAGGCCCAGTAACGTCTGCAGGAGCACTGCTACGTAGGACAAAGGTACTCCTTAGAAGCTCCACTTGTTCAAAACCGTAGGTGGATATAAGGAGAAAATTCCTCTCCAAAATATAAGTAAAGGGCAAGCAATAGAAGGCTCACTGCTCGGAGGCAGTAGTAGAACACGTGATTCAAATTCATGCCTCTCGGCTAGGAGGCAGCCCAAAATATGGTATCCTCTAAATGTCGGATCACTTGCCTCTCCATGTTAAGGCCATCGCTTGAACCGCTCAAATTGCCCGCCTGAATTGGAACCACCTGATCGAGCATGGGGCTTCCACCAGCAACCTCCAGAACTGTTCCCTTCGTAGATCCGACCGTCTGCTCGATTAGCCCAGGCCCCCCTCGGCCGGAAGGATCCACTAGTATCCTCGCCCTCGTCGAGCTTTGCCTATAGTGTGGCTGCGCAAAAATGGTCCCACTAAGGAAGCCACCTCTTGCGCCAACTGGGAGAAGGCACCGACTGATTTGGACGGGGTGCTGCAGGCATCGGCTCTGCTTGCCTGAGCCATCTCCGTTAAAGCAGCAGGCAGAGAATCGAAGACTGTAAACCTTTCTAGTGGTTATGGCGGGCTTGAGGGGACAGGCGAGTCCATTGGGGCTTCCCCCGCCCTTGCCCCACTCGAACTCTCACGAGCGGACGCTGTTGGCTGCACACTACTCGAACCCCTCTTCAGGTGCTTGAGAGGAGCCTTTGCCTTCTCCTCGCTCCCCTCCCTTGCCTTCCTCTTGGGCTTTTTGGAGCGGAAGGATTGGCTCCCCTCACTTTGCTCCACAGGTCTTTCCTCTCTGCGGTGTGACCGATGGTGTGAGGAATCGCTGCCTCGATGCCTGGGAGTGTCCGGTGGAGCAATCTGACCAAAGGCGACAAAGAAAGAACAGAAATGTCAAGCCATTAAGTAATGAGCGAGGATGATACGCGTTCTAAAACTATCACCTCCCCCTACTTACATGGCGTGGGATAGGAATCAGCAACCCATGACAAAGGTGCCTAGACGTCTTTTTGCTTGAGCTCTGAGCAGGCAATCAGCCTAAAGTTAACAATCCTATCAGTGTCCTGAGCAGTCGAATCAAGCTCCTCAGGCTTAGGTGGTAGGTCCTTATCAAACAAACTTTGCCAGGTATAAGGGACGCTGTGACCCTTGTCATGGAAGATAAAGAAAAAATGGTGATTCTGCCCCTGCAAACTGTTGGGCATATCAACTATTCGGTACTTGGTATGTCGGCTGTACAATGTATAAATATCGATGGGGGCTTGCCCTTCTTAACCTTAAGGGGCATAAGCAAAAAAAGCAAGCAGAACAGACCGAGGCAGGGGACAATCCTCAAATGGAGGCAGACAATAGTAAATGCATTCAAAATCGGCAAACAATTGAAGTTAAGCTGTCAGGGGTTCAGGTGGTAGTAACAAAGGAATGAACACAAAAAATGGATTCAAAGGTATCCGAAGGCCATATTCTATGGCATATTTACAAATGATGAATGAATTCTTACACCCATCCAAGTATAGATGGGTTTGCGACCCACAGGGGTGAAATGGAATTCCATCGAGTCTGTACTCACTCAGAAACGCCTTAATGGTGGAATGACTGTGAAAGTCAAAAGCAAAGGTGTAAAGGTCCCTTGTCTCAAGCAAGATGCCGAATGAGGACAAGGTAGACTTACCCTTGCTTACGAGTCCAAACATGACAGACATCGTCTTCAACACTCGCTGGGAAAAGAAGCTTTGAGAACACCTCCTTACGCCTCGCTTGAAAAGAAATGGACCGCATCAGCGACGAAGAACACTAAAAAAGGATAGGTGGGGGAATTAACTCTGCCCCATACCCCTATTTATAACCTCCGTAGCAGGTGATTCCCCCTTTGCGGGGCACAAATATCAAAACATGAAAGCCTGCAGATACGACACGGATTTCAAAATATACTGCCTTAAGGCAGGGATACCTCGGTAATCATTACCAACATTAAATGCTCGTGCACGCATATCTTGCACAGCATTAATGCCGGTCATATCGTTGGCAAGCATGGTATCTTAGGCCCTTACGCCTCATCATGATGACAATTAATGCTGGTCTTGTTAGACAACAAGACAAAAATCAAATCCCTCAGTGATTGGCCATTACTTGTGAAAGGTGACACATACGTGACACTCCCGGGAAGTTACCTCTTAAGGTTGGCAAAAAACATGCGAACGCACCTAAAACCACCTCTTAAGGATGACAAAAAACAGGCGAACGCGCCTAAAATCGCATCTTAAGGCCGAAAGTAAAACATGCGAACGTGTCTAAAGTTGTCTCTTAAGGCTGGCAAAAAATAGGCGGATGCACCTAAAGTCGCCTCTTAAGGTCGGCAAAAAACAGGCAGACGCGCCTAAAGCCGCCTCTTAAGGTCAGCAAAAAACATGCGAATGTGCCTAAAGTCTCCTTTTAAGGCTAGTAGGAAACCTGGCGACCACGCCTAAAAGTTGCCTCCTAAGGTTGGCATAAACTTGGGCACATCTGCCCATGTTCCCTTTACCAACAAGCCACCTCCATTGACCGGCAAAAACTAAGGCATGTTCCGCCCCTGACCTCTTTACTACAGAATCGCCTCTTTAAAGACGACAACACTAAGGACCCCTTGGTCGCCTACAATTGCAACTGCCACTTCATAATAAATGCTCCTTCGCATTAATGAAAAAGTTGGGAAACCATTTGGGGGCATCATCTATTGCGGAGTTTTAAATACTTTTATTACTTAGCAGCATTCGTTAGCTAGAGAGTAAGGGGCGTATGATGAGAGGCAAAAAGCGCCCTCGGACTCAAAACTTCGTAAGAAGCCCAACAAGGGATCTAGCTACTTGAATGTGAGGTAGGCAGATAGGTCCAACTCGCCTCCATCCGAGGTGATCCGAATATAGGTGGGTCCGGATAAACTCGACCGGCCAGAAAATTCGATACCAACAATGGCAGGGAGACGGCAGAAAAGTCCAACATGACTATACCAACAATAAATGATGGCATGGCCCCGAGGATGTATTTGACAACATAGATGCCTTGATAATGGATGTATTTGATCAGAAGATCTTACGGTAAGATTAACTCCAGCACTATAAATAGCTAAGAGAAGCCCTCGAGGCCCCGCTCTTAGGCAATCAGAGAGAAAAAGAGATTGTATTATCACTTTTTACTAGTGTATAGTTGGGAGTATCGCTCTCCCCTCAGATGTATACCCTTCGTGGTGGAATTGGGTTACCAACCATCTTGCTTCGTTGTGATTGGTTTTTCTGAATCATTGAGTCGGACACTCCGATCACTTAGGAGGTCCGATTAGTATCAGAGCAACAATCTTAGGTCGATGTTTGGTACCTTCCTCGATTTTCATTTCTTCTTTTTCTCCACAAAAAAACCTAAAAGGAAGAGGAAAAACCCCAAAAAAACTAGGCTTTGGAGCCCTAAACAGCAGCCATTGGTCGTAGGGTTGCTGGGCGGACCACTGATCGGCTAAGATGCATTGCTCCACTGTTGCCACTAGCCCTAGTTGGCGACCACCAACTAGATCTCCTCTAGATTTAGTGGTAGCAGGGCTGTAGTGGCCTTGTTTTGGTTGCTGCCGCCATTGACCCTTGCTGACAACCGCTGGGGTTCGATGAGGGTCATTAGTCTCCGCATTGACCGATTAGGCCTTGTTGGTCATCGGTGGTCGGCTGGTGGGCTTGTTGGAGGGACTTTTATGGTTGGTTTGAACTATTTGACCGATTTTTTTTTTTTTTATTTGAGAGGGAAAAGGTGGTTATTCGGTTGATAATCCTAGTAGGCTTACTAACCAAAGATTACATAGCCGAAGTTCAGAAATTCATCCAACAAGAAATACTAGCAATAAAATTCTTCGCATACGGGGTCTATCCCCTGAAAATCGTTGTGTTCAATGACCCAAACTATCGCCAGGATTTTAGCCCTCTCCTTCGATCTAAAGACAATCGGCTCGACCGACCTCCTTCCAAGTTGAAGGACCTTCAAAAGTAGTCAAAAGTTGAGTGTGCCATCCAATTAATATTGAATTGACACCAAATTTGAGTAGAAAATGGGAAACTAAAGAATAAGTTCACATCTTCATCTGTCTCCGAACAAAGCAGGCAGGTCTTCTCCTCATCCAACACCCACCTAGCTCTCCACATCCTTGTCATTAGTCTGCTTCTCGGGAGTAACCACACGAAGATCTTGACCTTCAATGGGCATGAGGAAGACCAAATCAATCTGCAATGTCTGGAAAAATCCACATCCACCCCTAATCTATTCCCTGCCAATCTTCTATATGCTTCTCTAATCGAGAATTCCCCCTCCTCCCAAACGAGGAAGTCATTGCCTCCACTTGGAGCAAAATCCTGCAACTCTTGCAACATACTCTGAAGCTTTGCAATTCTTTGATCTAGGAGGTTCCCTACGAACGTTGGGCATCAGGACCCTTGCCAGTAATCCACTACCTTAGCCTCCCTACTTACGGCCAAAGCAAAAAGTCTGGGGAATCGGTCCATCAAGCTCCCTATGCCCATCCAATCATCTAACCAAAAGCGGAATGCGTCCCCAGTCCCCAAATGAGAGGAGAGAAAAGGTCTCACCTTAGGTAGAACACGCGAGAGTTCCCTCACAAAATGAGAGGTACCACCTGGAGGGGCCGCCAAGATCTCCCAAGCATGGTAGCCACCATAGCACTTATGCATCGACCTCCCTAGTAGGTCATCCCTTTGCTCAAACAACCTATTTATCCACTTCGCCGAGAGGCTCTCATTCATCTTCCCTTGGCTCCTTACACCCAAACCTCCCTCTTCCACAGGCCTACAAACATCCTCCCACGCTACCATGCATGCTTCACTTCTTAGTGCACCACAATTCGTCCAGAAAAAATCCCTCATCAATCCGGATATCTTCTCAAACTTTTGCAGCAATCGGAAGATTGATGTAAAGTACGAGGGCATGGCAACCAAAACTGACTTCTGAAGTACTAGTCTTCTGCCTTTGGAGAGTATCCTGAGGCCCACCCCACCAACCTCCTGAGCTTATTAATCGGTGGAAGGAATTCCTGGATCAGTATCTTATCGAAAAGAGAAAGGCCAAGATAGGGAATGGGGAAGCTTACCGTATTTGTTCGTAGCTCGTCACTGTATGCAGCCACCTCAGTGGACATCATCTGTAATGGAATGCAGACTGATTTGGAGAAGCTTATCTGTAGGCCTGATGCCTCCTCAAATAGCTTTAGCAACATCCGTAGATTTCTCTCCTCTCGCTCTACCCTTTCTTTGAGGAAGATTGTGTCATCGGCATATTGCAACATGGGAATCTACATATGATTTGCTAAGGGCCATCCCTTGATGAAATTTCTCTTGCACAACCTAGAGGTTGCATTTGCCAGAGCATCCGCCACCAAAACGAACAACATAGGAGCCAGGGGACACTCCTGTCTCACCCCCCGCCTAGGTTGGATCCAACCACTCGTGGGGTTGCTGTTAATGAGAACCAAGGAGGTTGTCATCACACACCTTTTCATCCAGTCAACCCAAAGCTTGGGAAAACCCCTCTTCAACAAGGAGATCCAAATGAAGTTTCACTTGACCGAGACATAAGCATTGCCAAAATTTGCTTTCTTCCCCTCCTTTCTCCAAGAAGCAAGGATTTCTGATGCTGCAACATAACCATCTAGAATATAGCGTCTCGGGATAAATGCCGTCTGCACCTGCGAGACAATACCATCCAAAACCCCTTTCAACCTGTTGGCAAGTACCTTCGCCACTATGAGGTACATGACATTGGAGAGAGCAATAGGTCTGTAATCTGTAATGGAGTCTGCCCCATCTTTCTTGGGGAGTAGAAACAAAAAGAATTTGTTAATCTTGGTAAAGCCATTATTCCTATCCGCAAATTCAGCCAAGACCTCCATGACATTAACCTTCACCAACTCCCAGAGCTCCCAGTAAAAGTAAATTGAAAATCCATCAGGGCCCAGGCAACCATTGGTATTAAGGTCCTACACCGCCTTGCGTACCTCATAGAACGGCGATATGAGTTGCGTAACCTGGTAGGCTGTTAGGCCTAGGACCTCGGACCCTAACGATCTCCACTAACCTCTCAACCTCCTCCCAGTGAACTACCTGAAGTAGTCTGCCACTGCGTCGCTAGCTGCTTCCCTTGCTACAAACTCTCTCTCTCCTACTATCAGCCTCTCAATTCAATTCTTCCTTCTCCTTCCAGAGGCGGCCAGATGAAAGAATCTGGTGTTAGTCTCTTTCTTTCAGCCATTTCTACCTTGATTTGGTGCGTCATTCTACCTTAGCCTTCTGATCTTCCTCCTGCACTACCCGCAAATGGCCCAATCTTGTTGCACTGCCCTCCTCCGTAATAGACCCAAATCCTCCTCCATGTCTAGCCTTGTGACCTCAGCCAACGCTTTTGTCTTCCTTTTGCCTCACTCTTCCTTGAGCAACCTTCCATACTCCTTCAGGAAATCCTGAAGGCCACGCAACTTGGCCTCCAATCTTGCTGTCGCCAACTCAACCGTGTGGATGGCCCGCCATTGATCCTCCACCTTACTTCGAAACCCTTCCTCTACCAACCATGTTCGGTTTAATTTGAAGTATGTACCAAAACGACTCCCCTTGTTAGATTGCTAATGCAATGGCGTGTGGTTTGAGAAGGGCCTCTCCAAAGGTTTGACATCAGCCAAAGGAAAGGTCTTCGCCACCTGTAGGGTGGACAGGAATCTGTCAATCTGGGACATCTGGCCTGTTGAACTCCTCTAGGTTTAGGTGCAAGATCTCGCCGGGAGGTCCAGGAGTCCCCTCATGGATATAAGGTTAGCGAAAACTTCAGATCCACAGTCCCTTCCACCCCTACCACCAGGTCTGTTGTTCGGGTGAAGAGTGATGTTGAAGTCCCCTCTGATGAGCCACGATCCTGATACCTACTGCCACATCATTTAGTTCTGCCCATGGTCTTTTTGCGTCACCACATGACCCATAAATTGATGAAATTGCCCACATGAAGCCATCTTGCCATCTCCTGAGCTGCATCGTTATGACATGGGATCACACAACTGAGTCCACCTTTTGGAAAACGTCCTATCCTATGATGATACCACCCAATTTGCCAACAACGTCCAAGGCAACGAAACCATTTAGAAGCGTACCTCCAATCTCCCTAAACAACGAGTTGTCACAACTCCCAATCTTAGTTTCCTACAACACTACATCACGGCACCATGAGCGAAGGTACTCTTTGACGGCCACCCTTCTTGAGGGGTTGCACAACCCCCTTACGTTCCAGGAGATCGCCTTGACCATGAGGAACTGACTACCACCCCCTTAGACAACCATGCAAACCTAGCTATCGTCGTTAGCTCTTCCCAGTCTGTCGGCTCCGCCTTCCTCGATCTTCCCGCAGAAACTTGTTTGGTCGCCTCATCCCCTATGCGTGCCTCCATCGCAGACGCCTCTTCTTGAGGCGATCTACATCGACCGTCGCTTGCAGTGGTGTCGCCTCCATGCTCTGTTGTCCTCGAGCCACCTACTTGAAGCATTGTTGAAGTCGACGCCATGGCAGCGTGGTACCTCCTTGGTCGAAAGCGTAGTCAGGGAGAACACCATTGGGTTGGCTGCCACCTTGTGAGCTTCAAATGCAACCCGTTGCTCCCTTGGTCTTGTCCTCCGCACCCTGAGCGGCGCAAGGGAGACCCTTTGTGGAGCTTGAGGGTTGAGATGAGCCCTTAAAAGCCTTACCCTGTGCTGGGCCTCCCAACGGCTTAGGACCCTCAGCTTCAGGGCCTATCAGGACCTACTCACCACACAGGCCCAGGTCTGAATTGCAAAGGCCGTCTGTGGACCCTAGAGAGGATTCGGACCCAACATCAGTGCATAAATGCCCCCCTTGAAAAAGGGTCGCTAATCGTCCTCAACAGGCCCCTCATCTCCAACGCCTTCGTTTGGGTTAGCAATCAATGCGGCTTCAACCCCTGCGCCATCCTTGGGGACTGCAATCGGCTTCGTTGATCTCATGCCACCCCTCCCACTCCCATCACCTTTGCCCGTGGTGGCAATCAATGCTTCGTCATCATTGGTGCCATCCTCAGGGTCATAACCGGTGCTGTCGATCTTGCGCTTTCCCTGCAATCCATGCCTCGGTTTGCGGTTTGTCTCTTCGCCTTCTAGGTCTGTCTCGCTGGCCCTTTGTTGGTGCTGATGCCTCCTTCCACTGCAGGGTGGTCCCCTAACCCTTTAGCCTTCGCCGAGGGGCCGTCCCCTTCTCCACACATTGCTCCCAATCTACGACCGGCCACGCCACCCGTTGGGCTTCCACCACAGAGGACCTGCACGTAGGAGCTTCCCCTCCCTTGGGCCATTGATAGCTTCACAACCCACACTGACCCTCCCAGCCGCAACACCACCTTTGGAACCAACACCACCCCTGGGGTTAGCTCAACAACTGTGTGCAACCCCAATGCATCCCCATTTGTCAAGCCAAGGCCATTGCATTGTTTGAGTGACGTAAATGGCGCCACCATCGCCTTGAGCGTCTCCCTTGTTCGAAGTCATAGCGGAATCCCTTCTACCTACACTACCACCTCCGCCCTCCTCGGAGGGCATTCAGCAATGGTGCCATCGTGTCTCAGGGGCCACCTCCATCTCAACATGACACCATGGATGTTGGTGGACCTAAATGCAAGCCCTCGCGCCACCTCCCGCTGAGCCCAAAGACAAGGAATCTCAATGGCGACAACACAACCACCTTCGTTGCCACCCCTTCCCAAAGTACGGACGACAAATCGGCCTTCAGAGCCTCCTTATCCAACCTTCCCTCCATGCATCCCCTACAACAGCACTCGTGAGGTTCTCCTTAAGAGGGTGAATCGGGGGAGACCAGGGCACCCAGACGTCAACCCACCGGAGCACCTGATGGTGGAGGCAAGTTGCCTGAAGGCACCTCCTCCCTCTCCACTTGCCCCCTCCGAGCATGGGTGCACACCGCTTTGCAGTGTCCGAGCCTGCCGCACAACCAGCACTTCACCGGATCCTGACAAACTATAGCCAAATGGGCCCTAGCAAGGCACCTAAAGAAATGAATCCTTACTTTCCTCTTCTGATCAAGGCTGCTGCCCTCCTTCGACTCCTGCGGCTGACCATCACCCAACCACCATCGCCATTTCCTTGCTCCCTTCAGCTGTCGCTACACTCCCCAACCCTCTCATTCTCCTCTTCAGACCAACTTGAGGTGCATAAACTAAAATTGGTCCTTGTTTGATTGGTTTTTGGCTGGATTCAAACTATTTAACTGCTATTGGAGTATGTTGGGACATTATCAACCCTTGTTTGATGCCTATGTGATTTTAAGGCTTTGTTTGGTACTAGATATTTATTTTTTCTTTGTATCTCATTACCATTCAGTTATTTGTGGCTTTGGTTGGGGAGAAAATGGCTTCCGTAGACTTGTCAGAGGTATCAGTGCCTATGATGGAGACGGGGCAGGTGAGAGCTGCATCTTTGATTCCTTGTTGAGGTTGGTTAAGATCAACCATGCATGATGGTCGCAAACCTTTAGGACGGTGGTAAAAGGTTAGGTTAAGGGGCACATTTGCCTCAAACTAGAGCCTGTAGAGAAGGGCAGCGATAATGCACGAGGAGAGTTCCATAACCTCGAGGTGGCATGCGTGCAAGAGGAGAGTTCTAGCCATCTTGCTATGTTTGTTTAGATGGATAGGACACATGATTTTGATTGGCTTGTAGATTTGGGTGTGTCATGTCATTTGTGTGGTGATTGGTACTGCTTTAGTCGCTTTCAACAGCTTTCTGTAGGATGGACAGTTCAGGTGTCTCCCATCACTGGTCAAGGGGAGGTAATAGTTACCTCGATCATGCGATTGTGAAGCATTCTACACTTTCAGTTAGCAAAATCACGAAAGAGTTGAATAGTCATGCTATCTTTGATGGTGCTTCATGCATGTTTTATGACATCTTAGTTGGGAAGATCATTGGTGAAGGTTGTGAGGAAGGAGCGTACCATCTACTTTATGTTGTGGCTCCTACATCGTCAACAATTGCTCTTCAATGGCACTTACATTGGGTTATCTTCCCCTTTGCAAGCTATGTTGCATCATTCCTTGGATTTCTCTAGGTGCAAAGATCGAGTATGAAGCATGCCAATTAGGAAACACCACAGAAGCATGTTTCCATCCTGTTAGACATGGAGATCATGGAGATTAGCATCCCTATTTGAGCTCCTTCACATGGGATGTCTGGGGTCCCAGTTGTGTTCCTGATAGACTAGGGCATTGCTGCTATTTAGTGCTTGCCAACTATTATTCTCACCTGGCTTGGGGGTTCCCGTTGAAGCAGAAATCTGATGTAGGGATGATCATCTAGAATTTTGTTTTGGAGATGAAGACATAATTTGGGGCCATCACCAAAATTGTTTGTTATAATAATGTCTTAGACTTTTGCACCATGTTTCTTTGACTTCTACAAGTCACAGGAAATAATACACTAGACTACTTGTTTACATGTTTCTCAGTAGAATGGTGTTGCTGAGCGTAAAGACAGCATGTCTTGGATGTGGGTAAGACACTATTGATCCATAACAGTGTCCAAATATATTGAGGAGATGCGGTTCTTACAACATGTTATCTTATTAATTATATGCCTTCTTCAGTACTTGAACATAGTCCAATACAACTATTATATCCATATGTAGAACTGTTCTCTGTTCAGCCTCGTGTATTTGGATGTGTGGCGTTTGATCATCTTCATGGTCCTGGTAGAGACAAGTTGGCCCCTAGAATAATGAAGTGTATCTTCCTGGGATACTCCATGTTGCAAAAGGGTTATCAGTGTTATGATCCTCTCCAACGATGCCACTATGTTAGTGTAAATGTGACACGGTTTGAGTATATTCCATATCGTTCTACTACAGGATTGCTTCTAAATATGGTTTCTGATATGGTGCCCTATGCTAGTGCCTTCTACCCCTTTGGAAGAGATTCCTACTATTATTCCAAATCCTGAGTACAATGAGCCTCAAGAGATCTTTAGCAAGGGTGTAAAAATTGATCTATGTGGTCGATTAATTGGCCACATAATCCTATGTAGCCTAAAAACAAATTGAATAACTATATTTGGCCCTATAGTCGGTTTACCCGATTAATCGGTTGATTATCCGATTAATCAACTGATTAATTGGTCGAGTAAGTTTTAAGGTTTCAAATTTTTTTAGCTTTAATGCATGTGCAATGCACCTAAAACCAAAACTCGACGCCTAAATGCACCTAACTAAACCTGACTTCTCCAATCACTCGAAGTTCCAACACACGAAAGCCTTAATCCTAAGTAAAATCGTCGGTCTTGAATCCTTCTTGTCTCCTTTAGATTTATGATGCATCAATCTTAGTTTATTTATTTCATTTTATGTGTTATGACATTGATAACTATTTATTAGAATCTATATTGAGAGAATATGTATATCAAAAAAATAATATTAATATATGTGATATTTCAATTCATATCTATGTATACTTAATATATATATAATGGTATATATAATTATATTTAAAATTTTAAATATTAAAAAATACTACATTGATTAATCTCCAATTAATCATCCATATACCATATACTCCTTAGTTGGTAACCTCACCGACTGAATATCGAATACCGATTATGTGCAACGATGATCTTTAGTCTTCTTTCTTCTACTCTTGAGCTTGCATATCCATCAGCTCCCGAGGAGAATATTGGTTTAGATGGTCTAGATGATGTGGTGGTGGATGATGTTTAAGATATCCAAGTGATAGGCACTTTACCTGCAAATATCTACGATGCATCTCATTTTCAAGTATATATCTATGGCACATGTTCAGGAGGTTCTCTTTGGCACTATTTACGATACCTATCCCTACATCTCACCATAAGGCCTTATTATACCTACGATGGAGATATGTTATGGAGGATATGTTTGCTCTTAAGTCCTATGGTACTTGGGAGTTTATTGAACCACCATCTAATGCCACTTTGGTAGGGTTTAAATTGGTTTTTATTGTTAAGTATAATCGAGGTGGATTAGTTGTGAGATACAAGGCTAGGCACGTTGTAAAAGGATTCACCTAGACTTATGGAGTGGGTTTCTTAGACACTTTCTCACAAGTGGCTCAATTCCCTACTGTTTGGATTTTGCTTTCTGTGGCAGTCCACCGGAAATGGTCTTTTCACCTGTTAGATGTAAAGAACGCCTTTCCTTATTGCGATTTAGAAGTGGTCTACATGTAGCAGCCACCGGGTTTTCAGTTTTAGTGGAAGTGTTAGAAAGTATGTCACTTTTGCAAAGTGATTTATGGCTTGAAACAAAGTCCTAGGGTATGGTTTTAGAATCTATCTAGGGTGGTTGAGACCCTTGGTTTTTGTAGATCTTCAGCAGATGATTCCTTGTTTGTTCAATAGACATCTTGAGGGATAGTGGTGATGTTGGTTTATGTAGATGATTTGATTCTTACTGGTGACTATATGCAAGGGATTTGTGACTTGAAGAAATGCTTGGCTGAAAACTTTGTGATCAAGGACTTAGTTCAACTTAGATATTTTGATAACCACCCAAATTCATTCATGGGGAAAAAATTACAAGATGTGCCAGTTACAGTGAGGACTCCCAAAACACCACCTAGGAAGAAATGGAAGAAACAACATTCTCAACATAAGGCCTGTGCCCTCTGAACACCACCCCATTTCTTCCCAACTAAATACCCCATAGAACCATTAGCACCCTGGCTCTCTCCTTCTTAGATCCAAGGTTCGAAATGCCGATTTCGACGCCGTGCTGATGAAATTGCAAGTGTGCATTTCGTGGGCATGCCGAGGGCATGTCGGAGAAATGCCCATTTTTCGATGGCAGATTTTGATGATTTCGATGGCTTGAAAAAATGCAATTTCGGAGGCACGCCGAGGGCATGCCGACAAAAATGGTAGAAGTGGTCAAAATGATATCAGTTTCAAGAAAATCAAATGTTGATTATGTAACAATAAGAGTGTTACATCATAATATTCATATACAACATAACCATACAATGTTAAAATTCAATAACGAGATGAAATATTCTTACCATGTTAAGAATACAGAAAATTTAATAATAGAAGAATACAAAGAATTTAAGAATCAAAGTGTATAGTTTCAAAGTAAATGTTAAAACTGTAATGTCTTGATGTATGATGTATCGGAAGTCAGGACTTGGAACTTGAAAGATAGATTTCACCAGAACCAAGAGTGTTTTGCTGGATGCATATCTTTATCATGGGTACTATCACCACTTGATTGATACCATTGTTGACTATTGTGTCGATGAATACTTTGAATGTATTCACAGTAATCCTTCTAAGACATATATGAATACATTGTCTGGTAATCCATTATGTGCTGTCTGTATTCATGTTCATTCATACTAACAAAAATCCCAAGGCGGGGAAATCTACTATCTATGTATGGTCTGTCACGCTGCCCACGTGCACGATTAGTTGCACGTGTTTGTGAGAATCCTGTTGTTCTAGAATCATCTTGTGATGATTCTGATCTTGGCATTTGAGGGAGAGCTTGGGGTTGGAACTGCTGAGGAAAGTAATTTTGGATCATACCATACTCATATGGTAAGAATATTCACTCCCAGTCCTAGTCCCAGAAGTGTCAATATTTTCAGACTCAGCGTATAAATATGATGGATAATTATATGAAGGCGGTGGTGGTGCAAATGATTGCGGGTAGAATGGTTGAGCATATGAAGATCCCGTCTCACGTGTTGTGTCGTATGATCCCATGTCATATCCAGATCCAGGTGCTGAAGAACCAAAAAATTGATCACTAATGCTCATGGAACCAATTGAGGAGCTCAAATCCTCCATGTAGGCATCGTGACTTGGATATCCCTCGTAATTCATGGCTGGTGGACTTGGACTTGGAATATGTTCGCCATGGATATTGGTGTGTCGTTCGTTATATTCTGTAGCACCCTGAGTTTGCACTTGACCACCATGTCTCCCTCTGTCGGATGATCCTTTTGATACAGATCCTTCTATCATTACAAATGCATCTGCATTTGAGCCATCATTTGAGTCATCCTTTGAGGTTGAAGTAGACTGTGATAATTGTCGTTCTTCATCATCTTCATCCAGTACTCTTATAGGAAATGTATTACGACCAGATCTGACCATATGTCCTTCAACATCAGCACCCATTTTCTTTGATAGCTCTGGATCTGGCCTTCCCCTAACATCCATCACAGGTTCTCCTCCAATGTCATTTATCCAACTTTCTAGCACATTATCTTCGGTTCGGAAAATGTAGGCCAGATCAATTGGATTGGTCATTTCCTTGTTTTTAAAATCAAAGCCCTCCTGAATGTGCCTCATTCGTAACCTTGTGTTGTAGTGGATATACACAAGGTCATTAAGCTTGTCAATTCCAAGCTTGTTTCTTCTTTTGGAATGGATAAGGTTAAATGTACTCCAATTTCTTTCACACCCACCAGCAGATGATGTTTGTGATAACACTTTAACAGCTACCTGCCGTAAATTTGGAGCTTCTGTTGCATACAAATTCCACCATTCCGCTGTAGGGAAACATATTCTAGTCAAAAATTGGATTTTATAGAGTAAATTATTATTAGTAAATATTAAAGGGATGTCGGTTATTACCAGGATGAGTGACTTTAATAGCCTGCTGTGCCATATGACTCCCAAAAGATCCCATCCTTTCTCTAAATAATTTAATCTACAACATGTTGACATGAAGATGTCAAATATCTTATTTAAGCATCAAATTTCAAGTTAAATTTGCCTACCTTATTCATGCACGCTATTTGCGTAGCAGTTGTAGGAGAGAGCTTTTGAACAACTTTTTGCACAGCTTGAATGAGATTTTCGCGTGTGCCAAGGTCGTATTTATAGTTAAATTTTGGGTTGAAATAATTGCCTATGATAAAAGATAAATAGTTAAAATAATATAAAATTATTTGAATAAGATAAATTTATAATGAAATATACTTACCGGCAAGGTGGAGTGGGTGTGATAGCATGCTTTGCCTTCGTTCTCTTATTATCTTTAAGAATGACTCTTTAGACCTTCCCGCTGCTTCCACCTTTTCATACATAATTTCTAGTACTTGGTATATGTAGCCCATCGTTGGTTTCTTATCTCCATCCACCAACTTCAAAACTAATACGACGGTCGGTGACGTACTGTGCAAATATTTGATTCGATACATTTACGATTACGTCCGTCGGTGATGTCTACTATGAAAATTGTCGATAAATATTTTATAGATTTTTTATGATTACGTCCGTCGGTTGGTGACGTACTGTGTAAATATTTCATTTGGTATATTTACGATTACGTTCGTCGGTGATGTACTGTGTAAATCGTCGATTAATATTTTATGGATTTTTTGTGATTACGTCCGTCGGTCGGTGACGTACTGTACAAATATTTGATTTGATAAATTTACGATTACGTCCGTTGGTGTTGTCTACTATGCAAATTGTTGATAAATATTTTATGGATTTCTTTCCCATTCTCCACCACCAGATCCACCACCATTCACCACACAGTGCACACACCTTAATTCCCACCCCACCCGATTCATATTGGCCATTGCATCATGCCACCAGCCAGTGCGGGCATTGGCACCGCACGGCCTCCCGTTACCTTTGTCCCCTTTCCCCTTCCTTCCAAAAGAGTCATCATTGGAGGAAATCCTAAACGTGCGGCGGCCACCCTCTACAGGGAGACGCTCCCCTACCTTCCCAACAGGCAACTAGTCCACCACCAAGAAGGTGAGAAGTTCCATAAGTAACGATGCAGGCTATAGCCTGAAGCAGCGGCAGAGATGACAGTGACAGTGGCATTAGCGGAGCGGAAGAGATGGCAGTGGCGGTCTACAGCAAGCACACAGCATCGGCATCGGCATTTCTTAACAAGGTGGACTGTATCGGCATCGGCACAAGCACACGCCCTTGGTGGGAGTCCCTATATGTTAAGCATCCTATGACATCGGTAGTGCTTGCCGACCCTATGGATATCTGCACAAGCACACAGCATCTCTTAACAAGCTGGGGCCCCCACTATACCTAAATCAAATAGCCCTCCCGCCTCCCCCACCCTCCCTCCCCACACTCTATGTCCGCGGGGCCCATCGACCCTGTGGCTCCACCACCACCACCACCACCACCACCTTCCTCCCCATGTCCTCCCCCTCCATCCCTCCTCCCTGCCCCCACCTCCAACTCTTTCTCTCCTCCTCCCCCAACCCCTTCCGCTCCCTCCACCTTCTCCTTCGCCCTAAACCCCCCGCCCTCGACCGCGTCGAGCTCCACCTCGACCTCCCCCACCGCTGTCCCCTCCTCCTCCCCACCCTGCCTCTACTTCTGCCTCTCTTGCCCCCTCCACGCCCCCGACCACCTCTACCAGTCCCCCTCTTCCCCTCCCCACGCCCTCGCCCTCGACGTCCACCGCGCCGAGCTCTTCTGCTTCGCTTGCCGCGACCAGGTCTACGACCCCGACTTCGACTCCGCCGTCCTCGCCTCCCAATACTGGACTGCCTCCATCCCCCTTCCCCCCACACCCCCCAAGAGGAGGCGACTGGTCGAGTTCCACCCCTGGACCCCCACCCCCAGGGAGCAGCGCCTCCTCGACTGCTGCTCCAGCCCACTGTGGTGCCCCGACACCGCCGCCGCCGAGTCGGGCCGCGGGGTCCCGTGGGGCCTCCGGGGGCTTAACAACCTCGGCAACACCTGCTTCATGAACTCCGTACTGCAGGCGCTGCTCCACACCCTGCCCCTGAGGAACTACTTCCTCAGCGACCGCCACAACCCCTACGTCTGCAGGCTGCAGCAGAGGAAGAAGGCGGGCGGCGAGGGCGACGACAAGAAGGTCGTGTGCCTCGTGTGCGATCTCGACGCGATCTACTCCGCGGTGTTCTCCGGTAGCTGCACACCCTACAACCCTGCCAAGTTCCTGTACAGGTGAGGGGGACGAGGGAGTGAGCATTTTTGCCGACGGCGGCATGGCGGCATGCCGCCGGTATGGTCGGCATGCTGCCGAAACACCTGTCTTTTGACACTGAAATCATATCGGCATGGTTGTTCTTCAAAACATGCCGTCGGCATTTAAATCAATGGCCAGGAAATCTCATATAAAGCAGGCCATCACCTATTTAATCGTCCATCCAAAATCTGAACTCATTGCTCGCTCCTAGAAGAGGAGTAAAGAAGCCTCACATCTTTGGAACCACCGAAGCCAACCCCTTAAGGAAGTAGGAGGCCCCAACCATTGGCGTCTCTAAGGTTGACCAAGATAGTAAGGATCCGTAGCACTTCTGCATGACGTCACCAAAAAGGTCCTGACCCCTTCTTACTAGCTTGGATACCCACTTTGTCAACAGGCTCATGGTCATACATGCCACATCTTGGATCCCAAGACCGCTCTCCTGCAATGGCTGACACACCTCCTCCCATGCCACTAGGCACTAGCCTGGTACCTTTCCCTGCTGCTCTGTAGTTTGCCAGAAGAAGTCTTGCATCAGGCCTATAATCATCTCAATCTGCTTTGGTAGCCTAAAGATGGAGAGGAAATAACATGGCATGGAAGATAACACAGCCTTGACAAGTGTCAATCTGCCTCCTTTGGACAACAACTTTGATATCCAACCTGCTAACCTTCTCTCCATCCTTTCCAACAGTGGTAGCCAGTCCTGCACTCTGAGATGACTAGCTGAAAAGGGCAATCCAAGGTATGACAAAGGCATGGGTCCAGCAGCTGTATGAAGTAACCTACCACACTCACTAACCTCCCCCTCCGACAAATGAAAAGGTAAAAGTTGGATTTTTCATAATTATTTTGCAGGCTGGTAGTGTTGTAAAAATCGACCTACTCGGCCAAGTAATCGACTGAGTAATTCTATGTGGTGCCTTACCGACTGAATAACCCATAGTCGGGCCTATAGTCGGTAACACCGACTAGTCGACCGAGTAGTCGATGTAGTCGACCGAGTAGTAGGTTGATTTTTGCATAGAGGGAAAAATAAGTATGTAGGTATATATATTTTTTAGGTCAAATAAAACCCCACTCGATCCTCCTCCCCCAACCATTCCCCTACATTCGTTTATTTTCACTCGAGACTCTTCTTCAACCAAGCAAAAAGTCTTCCATTGCCGAAGCATATATTGTAATGTATTTGATTCAAGCATATATTAATTCTTGGTTGTTGCTCTATCGCTGGTAATGTATTTGTAATGGATTGTACCTTGATCTAATTATTAAATTTGTAATGAATTTAATATTATTTGTATTTTGTAGCTTATTTTATAACATTGAACTTGAATATGTTTACTTTTATGCAGTGATATATTTTACTTCTTGATGTGTGTCTATACATACACCCACACACATATATATAATATTCAAATATTCACAAAATGTTCGATTGAGTACTCCTCGACTACTCCCCCGCATACCGTATACTCCATAGTTAGTGGCCTGATTGACTGAATGCCAACTATCGACTTTTATAACATTGCAGGCCTGGCACCTCCCCAAAAAGCACTAGAAGAGCATGTAATCGACTTGCCTTCGTGATAGAGCCTTCCACCAAGAAAAGTGTTTCGTTCGCATACTGTAGAATCGGAATCTGAAGATCACCTCTTGGCACAAAGCCCCTAAAAAGGTTTCCTGAACATATGCCATTTTTAGGGCATCAACAACCGAAACAAACAACATGGGTGCAAGTAGACATCCCTGTCGAACACCTCTCCTGGGTTGTACACAACCACCAGCAGGATTCCCATTCAACAAGACCAAGAACGAAGTCGTCATGACGCACCTCTTCACCCAATTGATCCACCTCTACTGGATGCCTCTCCTAGCCAAGCTAGCATAGAGGAAATGCAACTGCATCGAATCATAAGCCTTGCTGAAGTCCACCTTCCATAGAAAGGTCTTCATCCTCCATTTCCATGCTGCCAAGGCTTCTGGGGCCACCACAAAACCATTCAGAATGCCTCTCCCAAGCACAAATTCTCTTTACATCTCAAAAATCAAGTCTTGTAACAACCTGTGCAAGCTATTTTCCAAGACATTGGCAATAATTAGATATATTGTATTGGAAAGGATGATTGATCTAAAGTCCTCTATCGCCTCTACTCCATCTTCGGCAGCAAAAACATCTAGAATTTGTTGAGTTTGTCAAAACCCTTGTTTCCTTCCGCAAACTCTTCAATGACCTGCATTACCTTCCCCTTAACAAGCAACCAAAGCTCCCTGTAAAAGAGGACGGGGAAGTCGTCCGATCCTGGACATCCATCTTTGTTTAGCCCCTATACTGCCTCTTTAACCTTCTCTTCTGAGAAACTTGATGTGATTGTTGTTGCTTGGTCATCGGATATCCCTTGTGCACTCTCCCCCAACCACCTCCACTTTCCCCAGTAGTGTCTCCCTGTGAACTCTTCGAAATACCTAGCCATCACCCTTCTCACCTCCTCCTTGCTTAAGTGGTTAACCCCGACCACATGCAGCTTGTCAATTCAATTCCTCTTCCTCTTACCCAACGCCATCTGGTGCAAGAATCTGGTATTGGAGTCCCTTTCTCGCAGCCTCCTCTACCTGGACTTCGTTTTACATTTAACCTCTACCTTCTTGTCCTCCTGTACCACCTAAAGCTACCTCGTTCTACGAGCCACCTCCTTTGCGGACAAAGTGCCAGTGTCCTCCCGCCTGCCTAGCTCACTGATCTCTGCCAAAGCTTTTTGCCTCCTACCCTTTGCCTCCACCTCCTTCCTATACAGTTTCAAATGCCCTCTCAGTGTTGCCAACTTGGTCGCCATCCTAGCTGTCGTTGACCCCTCCACCTACACGGATCTCCATTTCTCCTCCACCATATCCCTAAAAACAGGTTCCATCAACTAAGACTTGTCAAATTTGAAGTTTGTGCCAAATGACGTCCTTTCATTAGACTTCCATAACAACGGGATATGATCTACAAATGGTCTATCCATCGGAGTGATGAAAACTAGGGGGAATGCCTCTGCCAATTCCACACTGGAAAGAAAGTGATCAATTTTGGACTTCTGGCCATTTGAATTCCTCCACGTGTAGGCACACGATGAGGAGCCATGTCTAACAGGCTTCGTACCACCACAAGCGAATCTTGCTGTCCTCTCCTACTAGGTTTTTCATCAACCTGCAATGTTGTATTGAACTCCTCACCAAACAGCCATGGTGATCCTCGATAGTTCTTGGTCACCGTGGAGAGCTCATCCCACAAGGCTGCCCTCGCCTACGCATTCGTCGGGCCAGACTCTCGAAACCATCATCACCATTCCATCTCCCCTCCTAAGTGTAACTGAGATCACATGCTCCTCGATGAACGAGTCAACCAGTTCGACAGTATCTGTTCGCCAGCCCACTAGCTGTCCACTTGCTTAACCAATTGCATTGAGGGCTAAGAACGCCTTCATTGTCGATTCACCAATCTCTCTCCAAATGGTTTTGTCACATGTTGTCAGCTTTGTCTGTTGCAGTAGAATGACATCCGCTTTCCATTGCCTAATGTAGTCTCTTAGCACTGTCCTCCTCGCAGTCATTGAGACCCCTAACATTCCATGAAAGGATCCCTATCATTGGGCAACAAGTTGCGCCTCTCCCCGACAAGCCTAAAGCTCATCACCTTCGCTACTTGTTGCACCACCTCCTGCTCTTCAGCCATAGCCCTAATCCACTCCCGCTTTGATGGTGTCTCGTAGCCTCAAGCATCAACGATAATCCACCTCTGCTGGCTAGCAGCCCT
Organism: Thalassia testudinum; assembly: GCA_037157565.1. Classification (NCBI taxonomy): domain Eukaryota; kingdom Viridiplantae; phylum Streptophyta; class Magnoliopsida; order Alismatales; family Hydrocharitaceae; genus Thalassia; species Thalassia testudinum. The sequence continues at coordinate 50,381,537 of JAZHRO010000035.1, read as the reverse complement.
CACCCCCTTGCTACTGCCAGCCGCCTTTGCACAGAAAGACTACCTCTTCCTGTAGTGTATACAACCACCACCTTTCCACCTTATCTGCGGTCTCCATGTTGAAAGGGGTAGGTTAAAGGAGCCTTGACTTCCTCCACTTCTGGTGCTCGCTGCACTTCAGAGGGCTTTGATCGCCTTGGAGGACTTAATCTTGTCCACCATATCATCTTGCGTCTCCTCTCGCCATATTCGACGCTAACGCAGGTTCGTGCCCCAGGGAGCCATCACATGCTTGCACCCCCTTGAGATGGCCCTCGTCGCGTCGATCTCCATTGCGAGATCCCTTAGAGCGTTTATGGATGTCTTGCTTGAGAAAAAGCTCCATTTCTTAGGTCGGAGGCATTGCATGCTTCGTATCATCGTTTGGGTTTGAAGGTTCGAACCCACCCCCTCTTAAAAGTTCTCCACGTGCGTTGTCACGTGGGAGACCTTTATCATTTTAGTCGACGTGGTCACCCATCCATCAGTTTTGGCCTTTTCCTGTGAATTGCAGGTTCCTCTCCACCAACTATTGACTTTTGTGCCTTCAACCTCTCGCCTTTAGCATCAGGCACTCGAAATGCCACCTCCGAGAGGTCTACACTAGCTATCGCCACATCAGCTCCCAGCGCGGCTGCAACTGCACGACGTTTGGGTTTCCAAACCGTAGCTCCCCCAGGTGGCGTCGCCACGCCAACGCCGCGGTCCAACCTAGCCACTCTGGACCCCTTGTCCTCCTTGGCACCACCCTTCCTCGAGTAGGACACCACCCATGAAGACCCTTCGTGATGAAGAACCACCTTCGTTGGAAGGTAGGTCCCCATCCTCAAGCATGGAGCATGAGAAAGTAGCAAATGGGGCATAGTGTTATCTTAGAGAAAGTATGCTATTGATCTCTTATAGGAGACTGGTATTTTAGGGGCAAAATTGGCATATTTTCCTATGGATCCAGAAGTTCATCTTTATGATGAGAATGCGACACCTGTTGATGCTTGCTAGTTTAGAACTTTATTGGGGAAGATTCTATATTTGACCATAACACGTTCTGACATCACATTTGCAATTGAGAAGCTGAGTTCATGCATGAGCTAACCAAATTACATTGGGATGTAACTATAATGGTACTTAGCTACATGAAGTTGTCACTCGGAAATGACTTTTATTCACAAAGGCACCTCTTTTGACATTGTTGCCTACATAGATGCGGATTATGCAGGATGTCTGGAGGACAAAAAGTCAATGATAGGGTTTTACACATTTGTTGTTAGGAATCTAGTGACTTGGAGGAGTAAGAAGTAGGGAGTTGTGTCCATATTGAGTGTTGAGTCTGAGTATCATGCCATGGCTTAGATTGTTGCAAAGATGATATGGATACTATCTATACCATGTGACTTGCATATTTTCATTTGTTTTTTCATGGAGATGAGATGTGACGACAAGGTTACTACTTATATTACGAATAATCCTATGTTCCATAAAATGACTAAGTACGTTGAGGTAGATTGCTATTACACAAGGGACTCATTCGAACCATCCACATATCTTCTGAAGATTAGACATTTGATATCTTTACCAAAGCACTTGTTAGGCTTTTATTTAATAAATGTTGTTTCAAGCTACACATGATAGAAATCTATGCTTCAGCTAGAGGGAGACTGGTAAGAGTTGGTTCTTTCTATGGTTCCTCACTTTTTTTCTTATTTTCTTATTTCTGGAGGATCCACTTGTAATTTTTCCATCCTTTATATATTAAGGATTGGGATCTTTTGATCTCTTCTTTTCTTTTTAACTATAATAGAGTGTTTTTTTTTTTCCAAAAGAGCTAATAGTAATGAGTAGATGTTTATTATTTATTATTTATTAGATTGTTAAGTTTTGCATTGACACAAAAGTTAGTAAGTTTATTATTATTATTTATTTTTTAAATAAAAAATGTAAAATTGCATACTTTCCTACGTACTCGCCTGCATGGTGCATAACGTATACTTGCTATTCAGTAACCCAACAAATCGAATACCACACATCGACTTCCTAAACCTTGGGAACAACACATAACCAATGTTAGATTGTTATGTCTTTTGGAGGTTGAAGATTCAACTGGAGACATTACTTTTATGGTTTGGGCCAACAATAAGGATTCTAGTTGCAGCTTTTCTAATGTTATAAAGGAAGATTTTGCCCACCTTTTCCTTTCCTATGGTTTCACAAAGGTAGTTTGGAAGCTCACGGGCATCCTAGGACCTGCGTACAGAGTACTCTTTTAATGATTTTTGCATCTAGCCCCCAAAAAAATAGGGTGATTTTCGAGAGTGAAAGGGCATGGGTGGAGAATGTTACGGGGAGTCCTGGAATTTTTTTTGATTTTGGCACCAAAATTGGTAATCCCTATTTTTTTACTGGTGGTGGTGAGGCAAACAACTATTGTCTTTTTTCCTTTTAAAAAAAAGGTCTAATGAAAGAGTAGGAAGTCATAATATCTACTATGTTAAAAATGTGCCTTTAGGTCCTATTTATGGAGTTCATAGGCTTTGGCTTGGAATATAGATTCTAGGCACATAAATCAAAGTTTAATTCAATCATATCTTCTTAATTGGCATTTTTAATAGTGCTGTGGTCACATTTACCACTCTATATTATTGTGAACTGGTGCATGTGTACTTATACAAAACAAGTGGATTAGTGCACCCATTAAATTGTGGCATCTTTGATTCGTTCATGAACTAATGCTCAAAAATCACATTTGCATTTTAAGAATCAAGGATCTAAATAATGAATATCCAATATTTAAAATATTTGAAACTTTTGCAACCAATAATGACCACATGTACTGATTCACATTATTGTGGACCATTGGATGTGTATTGATTCACAAGGACCTAGACAATCCTTAAAAAAAAAGAATCTAGGTAGTCTACCATATTTTATTGAAGTGTGAGGGTGATTATGGTCGTGATTATCCCGGCTTACACCCTAATTGTTTCTATGGTAATGCCAGATTCATTGATTGTTCCCAGATGTAGCTTATAATAAAATTTATAAAAGAAGTTGCATGGTTGGTGAGATGGCTTCAGGGGTGGGTGGCTTGGTTCCTATCCCAGAGGGAGACTTGCTTTACTCTCACTGATTCTTTCTATACCTCATATTCTTATTGTTGCTAAAAATGGCTAAAGGTGTGAGGGCTAGATTAATTCCATTAAGAGGCAGTTCCTTTGTGCCTTTGCCACTAGAGACACTTCTCTACCTTTGGTGGCCTGAGATGATGTTTGCAAGCCTAAGAAGGATGGTGGGTTGGGTGCCCTTAATTTGATGGAGATGAACGATGCTTTGCTTACAAAGTTGATGGGATTTGAGATGCCCTTTTGGAGAAAAGATTACTTGTGTCTCTTATGGTTGATTAAGAGGTAAGAAGAAGAATGGTACCAGGCTCATCTTATTTTTGGAAGTGCCTCTTGAAGAGTGAGGAAGGTTCGACCCTACTTCAAGGGCTTATTTGGTGGCAGTCGAAGATTCTACTTCTGATCTCATTGCTTGGCCCTGAGGCATACTGCTTGTATGGATGCTTGCTGTTGTTAGGATGGGATCGGGATGCTTGCTTTGCCTCCTCCACCCTTGGATGCGAGAATGGAGGAGCGCACCTTTACTTTGTAGGTCTAATGGGACACATGTTTGGTGAAAGAAGAGATGGGTGGGTTTGGAAGTATGATCTTTTTTTTAGGAAAGCTTGCCTCCACTTTATGGAGAGTTTGCTTTTATCAAATCCCATTCTCAACTGTGATTGTGGGAGAATGCCCCTCAAGATCAGGTTCTTGTGGTTGTTAAGGAGAAGAATCATTAATTGGACCCATGGAAGACGATGGACGATTGATGTAGGCAAAGGTTTGATGTGTCGATTTTGATGTCATTTCAGTAGTTTTGATTCTTGAAGTTGTGCATTTCGAAGGTATGCCAAAGAAATGGATGTAAACCAACGATGCTATTCCAACAATTGCGATGATTGTAAATGGAGGTATGCTGAGGTTTGCTGGAGGGATGTGAAGGAGTGTTAATGAAGCTCAAGAAAAATAGGAAATTTGCTTAGCAAATAGAGAACTTGATATGTTTGTGATTATGACACATGAGTAACATAACAAACAGTTAATTCATATTTCCTAACAATAACAAAAAAGTTTATGATTTCAAGTTTTCATACAACATAATAGAAAGATTTTAAACCAAGAATTTACCATTGACTATTTACTAATTAGTATTGGACTAGTTAGTAGTTACGATAATGCCAAGTGGTTGCTTAATTAGTAATTCCTTTCTTACTAGTATTTCACTACTACTTAGTAGTAGTTGATGTTAGTAATTGTTAATTATGACTATGAAGTATAGATGGCAATGAAAATGTTTATGCCAATATACAATTGCTATTTTATTTCTACCATCGAGTCATTGATACTTGACAATTAAATTGAACTAAGATCAAAGAAAATTGCTCTCATTATAGTCAAATAAGACTTCGTAGCCTCTCTCAAGCTCCCTTATGAAATGAGGCACCTCTAGCCCTTAGGGAAAATAACAAAAGTATTTACAATGACAACTCGATGTCATTATAGGTCAACTTGACTACATTTCGTGAGTAATGCCTTGGTTTCAATGGTTTTAGCATATCATATAATTGAAATTTCTCTATCATGTAGGTGATTTCCTATAATTTTGATATAACTGAAAATTTAGTCCATAAGATGATGAGTGAGATCATAGGGGAATGAGAATGTGAGGGGTGAAGTTCATCATAACCTACTTAAGTTGACGAGGGTTGGGTTCGGGTGTCAAGCAGGAAATCTCACATGGCAACGAAGGAGGTGGTGACTGTAAGCTGTCCCCTTATTTGCTTTTGCTATTGCTATTGCGACAAGGGGCATTTTGCAAGGGAATGCCGTGACCTTGTCCTTTGCCTTTTATGTAGAGGTGCAGGCCATAGGACTTGTGGTCTTGCTTGAGGGGACTGGTTTTGTTGTCTCCACCTTTGAGGGCTCCACATCTTGAGGTGGTGGTTCCTTCGTCGTCGATTATGGAGTTTATAGATGAGGCGTTAGGCTCTGCTCTAGTAGGTGATGTGCTTGTTATCGTTGTCGGAACTCAGGAGGGCTTTGGCTTGTCATTGGGGTGGTGTGGAGGGCGGCAAACTTGTAGTGTTTGACCAAAAGATATTCCTTCTTTTTGGGGTTGGCGGTGAAGTCCTTATGACCTCTGTTTTCGCTTGGAGGTCAATTGGGCTCAGGTTCTTTGGAGACTTTTGGCTGTGAATGATGGGGCGTTGGATGAGAGACCTATGGTGAAGTGGTGACCATCCTCGTCTCTGGGATTCCTCTTCGCTTAAGGATAGTGGAGGTGGAGTCCATTGTGGCTCCTTTGGCAGACTGCAGTCTTGTGAAGGGTTAGGGTTAAAAGAGGGGGAGATGCGTGTAGAAGCTGCCATGGACATTCACGTTGGGAAGAAGATTCTAGAGAAAGCGATCTTATGTCATGGAGGATCCTTTTGGGTGATTTGCTTTACCTCCATGATGGGAAACCAGCCTCACTCTTTTGTGGAGGTTGCGGCTTCTCTACTGTGTAGGGTGGAGTAGAAGGTGAATCGTCAAATTTGGCAATCGAAAGATCGTTCCACGACTACTGGGGGTTCGGGGGATTGCCATCTTTTGATGGTGCAAAATGATAGGGTGAGTATGTTAGCATTAGGGTCGGCGCAAGGTTTTAAAAAGCATGAGGTGGTATCGAGATGTGCTTTGCCTTCATTGAGGAGAGGCGTAAGCCTTATGTTTTGGATGAAAAATAAGGAAAAATGACATAAATATACTTGTTAAGTGGTAATAATGGAGAAACAATGGAAAAAATATACTTTCATGTCATTTTTGCTCTATTAAAACATTTAAAAAGTGAAATTAAATGAGAGGACATTTAGATAGAAGGATAAACTTCCAAACAATATAAAGAATTAGAAATTAAGTTCATTAAATTTCAATGAGTTAAAAGTTCATAGTAGAATAACCAACACAATTAAACCAAGTTCCCAAATCAATGGGAGACTTAAAATGTCTAGTAAAGTGGAGGTACATCCATATAAAAAAACTCAAAACATGAATTAAGCATTACTCCACACAAATGTAAATTATACACATACGTATAAGACTTAAATTACCACACAAACAACCAAAAAATCTAAATAAAAATGCACATACTCATATATTATTATTACATGATTCACTATTAATACTTCTAGCTTCCAACAAGTAATGCAAAAGAAAAAATAACCCATAAGTGATAAACATAACCTAAAAAGACCTAAATAAAACCCAAACAAAACCTAAACAAAAAGACCACACACTTATAGGTGATCCAAATAAAATATGTACTAGATATAGCCTAACAAAGAACCTAAATAAATGTAAACAAAACCTAAAACTTACTATTCAGTAGCGATGGGGCAGCAACAGTGATGGGGCGATGCAGCTAGCGGTAGTGGACCTCCAGTTATGGGGTGGTAAAGACTTCTTCAACCTTCGACGACTCTACTGCGACCTCTGATGACCATGATGGGCCTCTAGTGAGGCAACAACTATGGTTTAACAGCTTGGGTGGTGATGGGGCTATAGTTAATGGGTTTTAGGTTGTTGAAGGGGTCAACTTAGGGTTTTAGCTGGGTTTCTCCATGAGAAAATGTCGTGCAAGTCACAGGACTGTTGAAAGGGCCCTTTCAACTGAGGCTATGGCCTCACCTTTGCCTTGGTGCCTCACTGCCTTAACCTCACCTTAACCAATTAAGGCGCACGCCTTAAGCTACAACCTTGAGGCTATAGCTGCGGGGTGATTTCCTAGCACCTCATCGCGATGCCTCGAGGTGCGATTTTTAAAACCATGGGTTGCCGTTTCATTTTCAGTACAACCTAGCTTTCCAAAAATGATTGTTGACGTGGATTTCTATAGCTGAGAGGTGCTATAGTTGAGCAGGATTAATATCCAGTGTTGTAAAAATCGACTTACTCGGTCGAGTAATCCTATGCGGTGTCTTACTGACTGAATAACCCATAGTCGGGCCTATAGTTGGCAACACCGACTACTTGGCCGAGTAGTCGGTGTAGTCGATCGAGTGGTAGGCTGATTTTTGCAGAGGGAAAAATATGTATGTAGGTATATTAATTTTTTTAAGTCAAATAAAACCCCACTTGACCGCTCCCTTAAAATCGTTTATTTTCACCTGAGACTCCTTTTCGAGCGGTCAAATCCTTTCATTTCTGAAGCATATATTGTAATGTATTTGATTTAAGCATATATTAATTCTTTGTTTATGTTGCTCTGTCATTGATAATGTATTTGTAATGGTTTATACCTTGGTTTAATTATTAAATTTGTAATGAATTTGATATTGTTTGTACTTTGTAGCTTATTTTACAACTTTGAACTTGAATATGTTTACTTTTAAAAGAAATGATGTATTTTACTTCTTGATATGTGTTTATGTATATATATATATTTAAAAAATGCCCGACCGAGTACTCCTCGACAACTCCCCTGCATACCGTATACTCCTTAGTGACCTGATTGACTAAATACCGACTACTGACTTTTACAACACTGTTAATATCTATACTCTAACTTGAGGGGGAGTGTTATAGGACTCTTTTATCATTTTATTTTTATGATTGGTTTTGTAATGCTATTTGCCTACACCACTTATTATATAAGGAGGTGTGGGGAATTTTTTTTTTCAATAAGACAAATCATTGTTTTTCATTGATTTAATTCATTTTAGTTTAGTAATAAACTAAACAAAAAGCTTTTCAAAAAAATTAACTAAACAAAAAGGCATAGGCATTCAACCTATTAGATGATTTATTGAGTACTTATATTAGATGTCAAGGAGTGAGAATAAATGCCCTTATCCTCCTAGAACTTCACGAACTTGTACAATCATTTTTCTTTTGACTTTGAATATTCAATTTATCACGCACAACTTGTTGCTTTGTTTAAAAATACATTTTAATGTAAAGGGCCCACATTCAACAAACATAGATGGTTGTTTCATCATCAGCTTTTGCTAGGTTTTAGCTTCCATTTTATGTGTGCACTTCTCTTGCCCCTAGATTTCTTTCTATGTATCACCCTGGAGTGCTTGATTTGCTTACCTCTATGTATGTAATTTGCACCTTTTAGTTTGATTTCACTATAGGTAAAGGGCGTTGATTTGTCTTGGAACGAACAGAACCTCTTTACTTAGTTAAAACAATACAATTAGCTTTGTTTGAGTTTTTTAAGATAATGTTTCCAAAACTAGTGGATTTTCTTGTACTGAAGTTTCAAAATGTCGGTAGCTTGGACTTAGCATGGGAAAGAAAGATGACTGGAGAGAGTGGAGAGGGTGGGGGAACTTGGACCTTGGTGGAGTGACAATGGCGAAGTTGGTGGTTTGCTTCTGGTGCGGAGGGGTAGGACATGTGGCGCAAGTGTGCAAGGGCCAAATTTGGTGCCTTAGATGTTGTGGTGTGGGACGTAAGCACTCAGGTTGTCGGTGGGGGCGAGGGGGTGGGGTGATCGCATTGACTTCGCCTCTGTCAGGGGCTTCTTCGTTTGAAGTGGAGGTGCTGTAGTCGGTGGAGGTTGAAGGGTTGGAGGTCTCTTTGGTTGGGGGGGGGGGTACTCATCGGGGATGTGGTGGAGGGTCGAATTGGATGGAGGTTGGAAGAGGAGCTGCATGAATTGTTCCAAGGGGATGCGACCTTAGTACGTTGCGTTTTCGAATGAAGCGTGTTGTCGGTAGGGCTAAGGAGGTGAGGGAGAAGGCACGCTTTGAGATGGTTTAGGTGGGAGAGGTGCTAGTTCGATGATGGCTTCCGAGCCCACTTGATGGGGCAGTGTGGGAGAGCCACCCTTAGAGGCCTCTTTTCATGTTCGCCTCTGTAGTACCCCCCTCAACCTTCGGACGAGAGATGTGGTCGCCGCAGTGGTTGGGCCTTTCGTGTTTTTGAGGTCTTGCTTAGAGCTCAGTTTGGTGGGCGTGGACCCCTCAGTGGTGGAAGTGTGGGTGGAGAGAAGCAGGGTGTGGAGGTGACAGAGAGGGTGGTACTTCGCCGTAGGGGCTTCTCGTGGCTGATTTGTTGTGAAGTGGAGTGCGAGGAGGGAGCCCATGCCTGATCGTTATGCCCAGGTGGTCGGTGCTGGTGCCCCTTGGAGCTCGGAGGACGTGGGGTAGCAACGTTGAGCGATGGCTTAGGTCGTGCTGGGTGGGGGCTACTGCTTGTGCTCACCAATGCTGCTGTTAGACATGGCAAGCGTGGGCCTCGAGATCGTAGGTGTGGAACCCCTTGGGACGCATGCGGATTTCAAGAGCACTGGGTACGAGGGCGGCAGCGATGATCGAGGCCCAATGGGAGGGGAGAAGGCGAGGAGTTTGGAGGCGGGGGTTTTGGGGAGAAGCAGGGTCGGGATGAGGTTTTAAATGAGTTGTTGCTTTGGGGGGGGGGGGATTGGTGGCACGTGCTGTGGAGTGCGTGGGAGTTTCGGATCCGCGGTGTGACCCCTTTAAGGGAGCATCGGTTTGGGCTTCCTCTTCGACCCTTCTCCTTGACCTGGTCCCCTTTGTTATTTTCCTTTTCACAGGAGGGCCTCAGGCTTCTCCCTTGCAGTCGTTAGAGAGGGAGGCTCAGTTGGTTGGTGCGAGTTTGAAGAGGGTAGGGATGCCAGACAATGGGTGTTTATAGGAGTCGCGCGAGGATGGTGCCTGTTCGCGTGGGGGTCTGATCCCTCTCGTCGAGTGGCGCCCTACGCCGATGCGATGGGGGTTAAGGTTGAGATTTCGTCCGTAATGCACCTATAGAGGAGGGGGTTGGGGGTGCAACCACGAAGGCAGAGGTGAATTTGGAGGTGAGGGAGATAGGTTTTTGCATGTTGCGGCGGGGAGAGCGGCTTCTGCTGCCCAATGTTGAAGGCCCTGTCTGGAACATGAGAGGTTTCAATGAACCCATGTGGAGGGCCTCCCTAGGGGGCTATCTACTGTTGCTGGGGAGCCTTGGTGGTGATGCTGCAGGAGACTAAGCTCAGCAGTTATGATCAGTAGCTATTGTTAGAGATTGAGGGGTCCCTCGTGGGGGGTTCTCTTCGTTAGGCCTTTGGACTCTTCGGGGGGATTCTGTTGGGTTGGCAGGATGACCTGTTGGAATTGGAGGAGATGGTGGGGAGGCATGTTGTTATGGCACACTTGAAGTGGAGCGACGGTTTCAGCTTCGTGGTGTCTGCAGTCTGTGGCCCCATAGATGACATTGCTAGATTGCAGTTATGGGAGGATCTCATGTAGGTGGTTGAGCACTTCCAAGGAACCTCGTGGATGTGTGCGGGTGACTTCAACATCACGCTGTGCTACAATGACCGGTTGAAAGGGAGAGGAAGGCAGGACTGCGACTCAGGTCAGTGTGGACTTTGTAGCCTTACATGGGCTATTTGACCTGGTTTTGTCCTCTTGTGGATACACGTGGAGGAACACCACGCACAGGTCCAGAATCAACTGATTTTTATGCAGTATCATGATGGCAGAGGCTTTTCCCATGGCAGGGGTTGTCTCGCTTGATAGGTTCTCTAACCACACACTGTTGTTATGGAAAATGAATGAAGATGTTAGATTTGGGATCTATTTCAAATTTGACAAATCTTGGCTACTAGAAGAGGGGTTTAGACAGTTGGAGGGCAAGTGGAGATTTGTAGATAGTTTTGGGTCTGCGGCGGCGAGGTTGGACCACAAGCTGAGGGAATTGAGGGCCCACAAGATCATAGAGAGGTGGGAACAGAGGAAGGTAGCTACTTTAATAGAAATCTCCAGGTTGGACAGACACGAGGATGCAGGCCCTCTGTTGGAGGACTGTAAGGCTAGAGCTAAACACATGGAAGTGGTGCAGGAGGACGAGAAGGCGAAGGTGAGTTGGCATGGCAAGTCTAGGTAGAGGTGGTTGAAGGAAGGAAACTCCAATATGCGGTACTTTTAGCTGGTGGCATCTTGAAGGAGGTGGAATAAGATAGACAAGTTGGTGGTGGATGGGGAAGAGTTCTTTGCTAGAGAGGAGGTAGCTGGGGCGGTAGCCAACCACTTCAGGGTGTTCGCAGGGGCGACAAGGCTGGGGGGGGGGGGGGGGTGTGTGGAGGTGGACAGAGGTAGATGTGTGCCCATCTTAAAGGGATAGGCGGATGACATGACTTCCTGCTTCACAGAAGATGACCTTAGGGGCATGCTCTGGGGACTGAATGCGGATGGATGGGTGCTCAGGATCGGATGGCTTCCTAGTGATCTTCTATAAGGAGTTTTGAGCGATGTTAAAATGAGGATGTCGTGCAAGTCGTTTGGGAGTTTTAGGAAGGTAATAGAGGTTTTGACACTCCAATTGTTTCTATATGTTCTTGCTGCCAAAGGACTTGAGGTGATCGAGGAATTTAGGCAGATCGCCTTGTCCAATATTGTGTATCTCATCGTCGTCAGGATCTGGCAAATAGGCTATTTGTCCTGGAGGACCTGATCTCATTGGTGTAGACGACCTTCGTTTTGGGCATGGACATTCTACATGGCTTTATTGTTGCGTTAGAGATTTTGGTGCATTGGAAGAGGCGGGTCTTTTTGTGGAAGGTGGATTTCAGCAAAGCATATGACTCGATATAGTGGCTTTTCCTTTGGGCATCCCTGGTGCCGAAGGGTTTCCCTTAGGCTTCGTTTGTCGGTGGGGTTAACCCAGGTTGAGGGTTATCCTAAGTTTTTCCCAAGTTTCAACACAAACATCACATCAATACACCAATCATTCTCCACTTCCATTTTTACTATTAAAAAACACCTACTATACCCTCCACTCTCACTTTTAATAATAAACAAATACCTACTAACATTTTCCACTCCCACTTATATTATTAAACAAATATTCACTAACATCATATCAATATACCAATCATTTTAACCCTATACTTAACCCTATCTTTATTCTACCACCCAAACAAACATTATTTTCACTTATTCCATTTTAACCTATCCTTACAGTACTTTATCCTGCATCCAAACGCAGCTTTAGAGATGGATCGATTGGATGAAGTAGTGCATTACTGTGATATCGTTCTCGGTCTTGGTGAATGGCAATCCGGCAGGAGCATAGATACAACTGCATAGAGGAGTCAGGTAGGGGTGTCCCCTTTCCTTGCTACTCTTTGTCCTGGTAGGGGATGCTTTGGTGAGGGCTACTTTCAAAGCCTGTGGTAGAGGTTTGTTCTTTGGATTTTCTGCACAGTAGGTTGAGGTTCTGGTGCTATAATATGCAGATGACACCCTATTCCTTATGGAGGGTTCGATGGGGGAAGCACAAAGGTTGCACATGCTGCTTCATCTATTCGAGGAGGCCTTTAGGTTGCAAATCAATTTTGGAAAGTCTTGTTAAACAATGCATATGTTGGACAAGGAGGCCAGTAGCTGTGCGGGGGTACACTAGTAGCCATATTGCCTTTGCCTTATTTGGGCCTGCCTTTGTCGGATGGCAAGCTTGGTGTGTAAGATTTCCTCCTGCTAATGGAAAGGGTTGAGAGGAGGTTGGTAGGATGGTCCTTTAAGATGATGTCTCAAGGGGGTCGACTGGTTATGGTGAAGGTGGTCCTCTTAGCTATTCTGACTTATTTTGTCTGTTTTCAAGCTCCCCCGGAAGGTGGGGAAGAGGCTAACTAGTTTGATAAGGGATTTCTTTTGGTTCAATTTTGGAGAGTCAGGGAAGGGAGCTAGGTTGGTGACATGGGAGGAGGTATGCAGACTTGTAAAGGAAGGTGGTGTTGGTGTGCGAGATTTGGAGTCCATGAATGATAGTTTGCTAACCAAGTGGATAGAGAGTTTGATGGGGCGTAGGCTAGGTTTGCTGGGTGGGGTTTTGGAGGCTTGCTACGGAGGGTTGTTGGGTTGGGAGAATTTGGTGAGGCTAGGAAGAGGAGCTTCCTTCTTCTATAGGGGGCTAAGTGTCGGTGGCACCGAGGGTGTGGGATTTCTTCACTACTGGTTGGTACGGGGACGGATTCAGATTTTGGATGGATGATTGGATGGGGGACAACACCTTGGCCTCTATATTTCTGAGGCTCTTTGTGATGACACAAGATAAGGAGGCCACAATCGAGGCCTGCTGGGAAGGAACGTGGTGCTCTGCAGTGGCAGGTGACCTGTCGGATCATAGGTTGGAGGAGCTTTTGGCTCTGTTGCATGAGGTGGAGCATTTCAGGATGGAAGGGGGTGTAGGATTGCTGGTTTGGGATGACGAATTCTTGGTTAAGAAGGCTTATTATAGATTGTGAAACAGGGAGCTGGTGCCCGATGTGGATTTCCTATGCAATTGTAGGATTATTTGGAAGGCGGATTGTCTGTTGGAGATTAGGATTTTTGCATGGTTGGTGAGGAGAGGAAGGACAAAGAGTTTGGTGGGCTAGGTGGGCATAAGATGTAGACGTCACATGTTGCTTATGTTGAAGGGGTGAGGAAGACAATGACCACCTATTTTTCTCTTGCCCCTTCTTAGCTTAGGTATGACGAGGCCTAGATCTTGGATGGGTGGAATGCACCAACCAGGCGTGCTTCTGGTCATCGCTCAGGAGGGGTAACTTGGCTGCGGAATGGTGCATGTTCAAATCAAAGGAGACTACGAGAGTTTTAGAGGCATTGTGGGGCGTTTGGCTGTGGAGAAATGCGGTGGTGTTCAGAGACCAAATCCCCTATGTTGGGAACTTTGTCCTTTACATTTTGACGTTGGTGCATTTTTAGGAGATCAACTTATAATATGTAGCTCTTTGTAATGGTTCGCTCAGCCTTTTTATTTATAAATATAACTGCCTGGCTAAGCAGATCTTAAGGATAAAGAATTCAGATTGCATATGTTTATTTCTAATTCAATTTTATTTTTATTATAAATGAATGCATATTAGACGCTTCTGTTTGCTCTTTTGATTTTTCGTTGTTATCGTTTCTAATAAAATGCAGGAAGCATGTTGCTCACGAAGCTCAGAGAAAGCAAGAGAAGGAAGAAGAGGCAGAGAGGCTAATGCAGAAGAAAGCCTGGGAACTTAATGCCTTTGATCAACAGAACCACGGAGCCGTACCACACTGTAGTGATCGGAACCATGACACAGACAAGAATGGATTCCATGGTGCCAATAGTGTTAAGGCTACGTCCTATGAAGAGGAGGCTCTCCGCACCATGAAGGCATTTTGGCTTCCCTCAGCAACTCCAGAGGCCCCAGTAAAGGTTGATGCCCCTTCCACTGCTACTGTGTGTCCAGAGGGCAAGGAGAATCTCAAGTTGAAAAACCTATTCACCATCCACCTGACTGAGGAAGGCGGCAGTAATGAGGGGAAGGGTAATAAGAAGCGCAATGCACTGGATGTTACCTACATGTGTCCAAGTTGCAAGGTGACTCTTACAAATATGCACAGCCTTGTTGCAATCGACACATGTGGACATGTCTTCTGCAAGAAGTGTGCTGACAGGTTTGTAGCCGTTGATAGAGTTTGCTTGGTTTGCAACAAGGAATGCAAGGCCAAGAACTTGGTGACGCTGGAGAAAGGAGGTACTGGTTACTCAGGACATGGGGATAAACTGGAGGCAACTGACTTCAAGCATCTAGGTAGTGGGACAGGCTTGGGGCTGGTGAGGCCAGCAATGAAGACCTGATGGAAATTGCATCTAAAACCTGTCACCGATCTCTTTCCTTCCTTGAATGTGCATCCTCCTTTATGGACAAATCAGAATTCTGGTTTTGTTTGTAATGCAAGTGAAATTACTCTTGTATGATGTTCCAGTCTCGCAGACACTAGGCACTTTCTTCTCGTGCTTTAGATCATGGCATGAAGTCTATTGTTTCGCACTGATGCTTGTTAACTGGGACTGAGTTAGCTAGGCTGGTAATGTTAAGAAATGGTTCTTGCAAATTCTTCATTCAGCCTCGTAAGGTTTGTGGTTTCGTATGAGTTTTGAGCGATGCCGGATGTTTGCAAGGACTTGAATTTTCAACATAATAAAATCGGCACGTAATAGTGTAAGGAATAGAGTGCCGTTTTAGATAAATATATGAAGTCGTGTATCCTGGTATGCAGAGGTGTGATTTACATGAGGATAGGCTGTTACCATGATTATGCTTTGGATTTGTCCTAATCCATGCGGAAGTATATTTACGTCTACACTGTGCTTGCTTGGTAGGAAATCGGGCTATGACAAAGCCCAACCTGTTCTAAATAGGTCGTTAGCTTTCAACTCAAGCCGTGTTAATATCTTGTGCCAAATTCAACCCCCTTCGTGTGGATGGTTGGGATTAAAGAGGGTTGTTGATTTTATTTTATGAATGAGAGCTGCTAAGCAGGAATTAGGGCTTTTCGGTAATGAATAAATGGATGGTAAGGATTGAGGCGAGGATGAAAGTTCGGAAGGGTCTGTGCTACCGAGGGAGCTGGGAAAAGGAAATGATTTCGTGTGGGTGGAGAGGATACCGTCGGATGTGCGGTTTCGGCTCGATGTGCTTTGGCTCAGGCCTCACTAATAAGCTTGGTATGGTAAATTAGGATGAGTATGGAAATACGTATTGCAACCTAATTTGTAACGTACGATTACAATTAATCAGTTGAAAATGAAAATGAATTGGTAAAAAATAAAATTAAATGATTAAAAATCAAGCAGATCAAAATACATCGATTGAAAATAATTTTTAATCTGTTGAAAATTAAAACACATCGATCAAAAATAAAAATACATTGATGTATTTTTTCCTTCTATTAGTGGTAAATGATTTTTCATTTGAAACATAATTTTTACAAATGAAAAATTAAAATATATTGATTAAAATTACCACCCTTATTTTGTGTATGGTAAAACATGTTTATATACGTACATACATGTTTGTACGTGTGCATGCATGGTGTATGTGGAGACAGAAACGTCCACCAACATTAAATTGACATTTCGTTAGCCTACCCGTTACCAGAGTCACGGGAATAGAGATGGAACGAGCTATGATAGATGGCTCTCTGCAGACGGTATGGTATTTATAGAGGATTCGATTAAAGATTGTTCTGGGATAGAGGCTGTTGCGGGGGTCCCACAGCAGCTGGCAATCCGTAGCTTTTGCTAGCGACCTCAATGCCACGTTAGCATTTTAGTAATACCAGAATAGCCTCAACACACCCTTCAAACTGCGGGTTGTAGGAGGACCTGAAGTTTGGATTGAATTTGCTCGAATATTGTTGGTGTAGTTGGTTTTGTTGGTAGATCAGCAAGTTAGATGTTTCCTAGATATGTAGTAGACTTGGAGCTGAAGTTTGCTTACTTGATTGCGAACAAAATGGTAATCAATTTCTACGTGCTTGATTTGGGCATGAAAGATGGGGTTATGACGATGAAAGAGAGAGATCAGGTTCCTTGATAAAAGCTTGTAGCCATAGAAGTTCAGTTGTTGTGTCTGCGATAGAGTGGTACTTAGCTTCTGTAGACGATCTTGTGACACTTGGTTGCTTCTTAGATTGCCAGGATATAGGGTGTGAGCCCAATAAGACAATGTACCCAGTAGTGGAATGACGATCAGTAGCTGAGCTTGCCCATTCAGCATCTGCAATGCAGTGAGTGATGGAGAAGACTGATGGCCATAAAAACACCCAAGAGATAACGTTCCTTTGAAATACCTTGGCAGGTGTTTTAATGCATCAAAATGAATTGTAGTTGACTTGTGCGTAAATTGGGATAATTTGTCGATGGCAAATGTAAGATCAGGCCTTGTAAAGGTTGCATATTGTAGACACCCAAGGATTTGGCGATAAAGTGTGGCATCTGATAGTGGTGCACCATTGTCGGCTATAAATGTCTGTGGGGCTGAAACAGACATGGGTGCTTTTAGTGGTTGAGTACCATTAAATTGGAATTTGATTAGTACGTTTGCTGTGATAAATGAAGGCCATGATTCTTGTGATGAAGTTCAATGCTTAAGAAGTATGAAGGAAATCCCATCTCTCTGACCGAAAACTCATTCTTCAGCTGGTTGAGAACATCTGTCAACCTTAGTGGAAGAACTGAAGAGAAGTGTATTGTCAACATATATTAAGCTGTACATAATATAATCAAGGCCTTTGTTGATATAATAAGATGTATCAGTTTTAGATGCAATAAAATTAAGACGTGCAAGGAATGTAGTTAGGCATTTGAACTAGGCCCTTGGGGGCTTGTTTGAAGTCATAAAGAGACTTGCGTAGCTTACAAACATGAGATGGATACACTTTGTGAGTAAATCCTTGAGGTTGGAGCATGTACACTTATCAAGAAAGCCATGGAGGAAAGCATTGTGGATATCGAGTTATTGAGCGTGCCATTTGTTGGTGACTACTAAGCTTAGTAATAACAGAATAGTGATAGGCTTAACAATAGGACTAAATGTTTCTTCATAATCCAAGCCTTCGATTTGATGAAATCCCTTAGCAACAAGTCTTGCCTTGTAGCAGTCAATGGTGCCATGGGGTTTTCTTTTTAATTTGTAGACCCATTTATTCCCGATGAGGTTCATATCAAACCTTCTTGGTACAAGTGGCCATGTTTTATATTGCTGTGAGGCATTGAACTCCTCAACCATTGCGTGGACCCACACTTTTTTTTTGTAGCATGTGCATAGGAGGTGGGTTCTTGCTACTCATAGAGGATGTGAAGATGGGAAGGTAAAGGACGAAGAGATGCAACATAAATTTTCTTTTAAGAGATACCCCTCATGGATCTAGTGGTCATGGCATGGGTGCATTGGGGTTCCGGATTTCATGTGGATTATTTGGTGGGTGGGAAATTTGTGCTGGCTGTTGGGAGCTGGAGATGGTGGTAGTGAGGGTAATTGTGGTTGTGGTGTGGGACTTCTTGTGGGTGGAGGAATGTTTGGTGGTGGAGATGGTAGATTTGGAGGTACTAGGACTAAGACAACTTGTGGATTGGGGGACTGAAGGCGGCTGAAGAAGATGGACTTGTCTGAATGGAAAAGTTGATTCATCAAAGATCACATGCTGTGAGATAATTATCATGTTGGCGATGAGATTTAGGCAATTATAGGCTTTACAGTGGTTAGTGTAGCCAAGAAAAATATGTAGAGTAGAATGTGGTTGAAGCTTGTTTTTATCATATGGTCTAAGAAGCAGATAACATGCATGCACAAAGGTTCGTAAAAAGGCATCGTCCGGTGGCTTTTTGTATAGGAGGTAGAAGGGTAAGAGGTTATTTGTAACAAATGAGGGGATATAATTGATTAGTGTTGCTACAGTTTGATAGGCAAGAGATCAATAACACATTGGTGAAATACGATGAAGAACACTCTGATTTTTACACCATTACTGAATTTTGTGATACTCCCGACCCCATTCTATGTGGAGAGCTTGCATTTGTACCCTAAGTTGTGTATTAACAAACATATTGTACTGTAAAGTTGTTGAATAGACATCTGATTTCTAAAATAGAGGAAACACCAATAAGTATTAGGCATAGTCATCAATAAAGGTGACACAATACTTGGGCCCTTGGAGGGATGTTACTAAAGAAAGCCACACATTAGAGAGGATAATTTCAAAGGGCAGGCTATGAACAGAATTCGTTGGATACAATGGTTGTTTATGACTCAGCTTTTTGGCATGCAGAGCATATTCCATCAGGAAAGGATTTTGTAAGTGTTAGGAAAAATTTATCAATGACATGGTGAACAACTTTATGATGGGCATGACCAAGAGAGTATGCCAAAATTTTAAAGGTGCATGTTCAAAAAGATAGATTGCAAGAGAATTAGGAAGTCTAGGTGCTTTCTTTGCTTGTTGAACAAATGATGATGGTAACCAGAGTTGATATAAACTATGAGCAACTTTTCCATCAAGAAGTTTCTTCTTTGTTCTAATGTCCTTTACCATGAAATGATAAGGGTAGATCTTAAAATAGCAGCCATTATCGTCTGTAAAACAATATAGAGAGAAGGTTTCTAGATTCCTTCGGAACATACAAAACATTAGGCATTGCCAAATTGAAAGAGAAGAATGAGGGATGGACTTATAATCGATACGGGTAATGGACCCACCTTTGTCATTGCCAAATTGAACTTCACCATTGCCATGATAATCTTCTGCAATATTGAGTGCAGCAAGGGAATTGGTGAGGTAGTGAGTGATGCTAGAATTTAGATGGCATAGTTGGGGATTGGCATGCTCTACAATATGTGCTTGTGGGGGAGTATCATCATAAGGCTCATAGCGATAATGACAAGTCATGGCCGTATGATTTCAACGCGCACATATTTGGCAAGGATTATAACAATAAGATGAGCGACTACCTCGTCCTTGTGGAGTATAGCCACCTCTGAACGAGGGTTGGATGTTTCAAGCAGATGCAGCTTGACAACCTCCTTGAGCAGGAGAGTTTTTGTTAAATCAATCTCAAGCCCCTTTATAAGGACACCCCTGCCACGTGGCTGTCTAATAGCTTGATGAATTTGAATATTTTTTTGAGCTTTTAGAATACATCTCTCATGATTAGGAAGTTCACCCATCAGTTCATCATATGGACATGGGGTGGGTTAGCCAGTTATCATTGTTACTAATGATTCATATTCAAGAGGAAGCCTATGTAAGATAACAAGATTAAGGCCATCATCATTAAGCAGTTTGCTACATAGGGAGAGATTTGTAGTAATCTCTTTGGCTTTATTAACATAGTTTGTCTCCTTTCTTCAAATTTGTTAATTTAGCATGATAACGATTTTGTTCATTTAGTGTGACAATGCAATAAATGAGCGAGAATGTGTTGCAAAATAACATTTTAAAACTTGCCAAGCTACATGGGCACTATGAGGATAAGATAACGGAGAGCCAATACCATCAATTACTAATGAAATGGCCCAAGTGAAAACTAGTTGGTCTCATCTCTGCCATGTTGTGTATGCCTCATTTATGCCAATGACATTGCCACCATCATCCTTTAGTGTTTGATTAGGGGTTGAATTAGTTCCATCAATGATACCTATGAGATCATAGGCAACAAGAATATGTACAAGTTGGGCTTTCCATAGATTGTAGGTATTTTGGGTAAGTTTGAAGTGAATGGAATTATGGATAATTGTTGGTGGCCTAACTAAGCTCCTAGTGAGATCAAGGATAGATCAAGAATCATCGGTTGGTTTCATCTCCTAGGTTAGGACATGAGAAAAATTGCTCATCCAAGGCTCTAATACTATATAAGAGTCATAGTAATACAGAAATGGAATTAGCTGTGATAGATGGCTCTTAGTTGATGGTATGCTATTCATAGAGGGTTTGACATAGAAGGAATGTTATGGAATAGAGAATGCTACAGAGGTTGATAGATACACATTTATCTAGCACAAAATGACTATTTATGCATGTTCCTAGGCTAGTAGATGCATTTAACATTGTAAATATTGCATAACATGCATTATCGTGCATTTAGAGTAGCTTCTGTAAATTATATAGGAATTCACTTATTTTTGTGGCCAGGGGAAAGGGCGACACATTTTAGAGCCTCAGATGAAAGGTCCAACCATACAGATGTGATCAGGGCGACAATCGGAGTTCAACGCCTCTGAAATTGCCCGATTGGACCTTCGTAGCATCCTCAACAAGCTAGAGAAGGGGACAAGGTGATGCGAATTGAGCTTCAAATGGCAAATCCAACCATACAGATGGATTCATGTTGACGATCGCAACCCAATGACACAAAAATCGACCCGATCCAACATCCATAGTGTCACCTGCGAAGGAAGGAAGATGGATGACCATGATGGTGCCACGTGGTGCTGTCACAGCCATCCTAAGTGCCTGCAGCCTTCTCCTCATCTGTGTCCTTGCATCCAGCCTTTGGATTAAGATCCAACGGCTGAGATCAATCCTTCACCGTGATCTGATGGGTGGTCTCTTGGACACAAAGACCACCATAGCTTAACAGTCCTGTGCTTGGCTCCTAAAGGAGGGACACGGATCGAGCCTCCATCCACACCCTCGTTATCGCAAGCATGGGCTCAATTGAGCCATTCGATCACACGTGAATGGCATGGATCACACCCTGTCACTGCAGGTCGGTGCTTCACAAGCTTGAGAGAGTGCTCTCGTGCATTTCTAGTCGTGCGATGCACAGCGAGTGGCGTAGTGCGTTGGATGGACAGATCAGGAGACACATGATCCTACACGTGTTGTGAGGTGCTATTAGCTTGCAAGCTGAAGCGTCCATCTTTGATCCAACAACGGTAGCACGCTTACGATCTTAGGGCATGCTATGCATGATTCTCCAGTGTTGTGAGGTGCGATCATTGTGTGCGTTGAGCTACTTGATCAAAATCTAACTGCCAAGGATGGCTCAATGTGCAATAGCTGGAATGCCTTCAATTCTCGCTAGCGGGAGCATGGGGAACATGCATGCATGTCCCATGCATGTCAATTATGTGCCCTTGGTTGAGAAGAGACTCTCCCTACACCTATATAAACCCCCTTACACCCTCATTCTCAAATCATCTCTACCTATGCTATTCCCACCTAGTCTAGAGCCTTGGAAGCCTACCAAAGCTCCCAAAGCTCTAATCCCAAGCCCTCTAGGTGCCCTATTAGTGTAGAAATCCTCTCCCTCTATATTTCATCCCACATCTCACCACCTTCATAGGGCTACCTAAGGCTGTCCTCTCACTCCCATTCAGGTAGTAGATCATCCATATCACCTCATCCCCATTCCATTAGGTTTGGATCTCCTACCGCTCACCCCAAATTCCTTTTAGCTTGGCCTAAGCTTCCCTCTACTTGTATTCCTCCTATATCCCATCCCCGTCATCCTAATCCGCACCACCTTCATCTAGCTGCCACTAAGCACCGTCGTCTTGCTGGACAATCATTTTGAGAGATTCTTCTCACCTCTTTCTCTTTATTTTATTGTATTTTCTCATTTTTAGCTATAATAAACTCTGCTTATTTATAATATGAAATTTTCTCTCTCTTCTCACTTTAATTATTTCTAAGTAGAGTAGTTAGAAATTATTCTTGCCTGATTGCTTACTTATATAAGATACAAAAAAAATTACAAAAGGCAAAAATACCAAAAATAAATAAATCTGGCATAGTTTTTATCGAAAATACCAAAAATAAATTTGATTTCTTAATAGTTTATCCTATTGATATTTGTATTATTTGCTTGTTGAGGAATGTAGGACCTTGCAGATCACCTAAACCCTAGAAAATTAAAAGAAAAAGGTAGGACCCTATTTGGAAGAAGATAGAATCTTCTTTAGTTGAATTTCAGCTCATCCTAGCTCCCTCTTCAGCTCACTTAGATTCATCCAGCTTCTGGCCCAGTCAACTCAACTTAACTTGGCTACTAGCTATGAGCTAGCTAGCTATGCTAGCCAATGATTTCACATGTAACTCTACTCTAGCTCCCCTTATCTCCAAGTTAGCTCAAGGCAGCTCAACTTGGCTCCTTATAGCTACCAGTTCTTATCTAGATAGCTACGTTGACTTGTGAATTTTAGGACAGCTACATCTCAGCTGCTTCCAGCTTCCTACAACTTCAGACTAGCTCAAGGTAGTTCCATGCAACCCTTCTTAGCTTCTAGCTAGCTCAAGCTAGCTAAGCTAGCTACCAAGTCCTCCTCTTGCATGCCTTCCACCTAGGTCCCTACTCTACTAAACTCCACCTAAATGGCGCCGCCTTTTTCCCTTCAAAAATCACATAACTACTACCCATAGGCACCTCTTCATTTCCCTCCCATTTTTTCCTCCAAAACCAACCATAACCACCTCCTCCATGCACCCCTTCATTTCCCTCCAAAAACATCCACACATCCCTTCATTTTTTCTCCAAAAATACCATAACCACCACCCTCCTTCATGTCTATAAAATACCTTCATAACCACCATTTTTCATGATCCTTGGCTACCATAATTCTCAACCAAATATTCCTATTATATACTTAAGAAGAAAGGTGGAACGTTAGACTAGGAGGAATCTCTACCACCCACTTTAGTCTCCACACTTTCATACTATCTTCTCCATGGAGATATGCAAGGAGCACACTACGAGGACGGCTAGGCAAGAGGATGAGGGTGGATGTCCACCACCCTTGGAGCATGTTGGAGCATCTCAACATCACCTTCAACTAAGGGCAAGAGGAGGACTTTCTTCAAGTTCGGGAGTAGCCGTACTTGTATTGAAAATCACTTCAAACACCACTTTGGGGATTCATTTCTACCTCTTTACCTTCTTTGCATTTTCATTTTGTTGTAACAAGCTTTCCTTTACTTTTGGAGGTTACTTGTGTGGGAATCCTTCGCACAAGTGAGCCCTCTAATTATTACACTTATTTCTTCAGTTCAATTAAATACAAAGTTTGCCTTTCCATTTTTGTGTTCTAATTATACTTCTCTTTTGTAGTTTTTGTTGCACACACCCCTTCCTAATTACCCTAGGATAGACTTGTCTAAGGTGAGCTTAGGAAGGTCGGATTTCATTTGATTTCACATTTTTACTTAGGTGTATTTAATTGCCCTGATTTTACAAAACCCTAAAAAATTAGAAAATCACAAAACCCCCCAAAAAAAAGAAGATTTGAGAAGAGTGAGAGAGTTTTTTTATTAACTAAGTTACCTTTTTGGATGACCCTAAATACTCCCACTATTTATGATTATAAATTTAAAAGTTGTTCGGATTTACTCATTGCAACGACATTTAATTCACATTATTTATAAAATTGCATATTTTTTGTATCACTTTTTGGTGTCGTTGCTGAGGAAGCACGCTTAGTTATTTTTTTTAATCTCTCTCTTGCTTAATTGAATCTTCACTAGTTTCATTTTTGTGTTTTGCGCATATGTGAATCAAGTGGGAGCAGGAGCAGGATTGGGATTGATTTGGAGCGAAAGTTTCAAGATTTCTTGTCTTCCCATGGATTTGAGGTAAGTACCTTGCCAAAACCCCTTTCAAACCCTAAGACAATGCCAACAAATTTTAAAAAATATTAAAATTTATAAAAATAAAAAAATTTAAGAGTAGTGGAACCTTAAAATCAACTTGCTTGCTTATTTGAATGATTCTTTCACCACCTTGTTTCCATTGGTACTTCATTTTTGAAAATCTAGACTTCTGTCTTGACTTTAAAAAATTAATTTTGGGCACAAAGAGGCTTCCACAAATTCTTAACTCTACAATTAGAAGTCCCTTTGAGTTAGGAAGTTAAGTTCCAAATTTTAGAGAATTTGGCTAAGTAGAAAAAGCTAAAAAATTTGGGGACTACAAGGGGGTCAAACCTTAATTCCTTACTATTTTCTTACTGTTCTCAAATTTTATAAATTTTTATACTCATTAGATTTGGAGGAAATTTATATTTTTGGAATCCTTGAGAAATTCTCTACAACATATAAAAACTTAAAAAATTTTGAGATTATTTGAGGATTTTGTAGAATTGATTTTTCAAAACTATTATTTCTCAATTTTGACACCAGTGTAGAATAAAATCTCAAAAAAAAATCAAATAATCTAAAAAATGATCAAAAAATCATTTTCAAAATCCTTGTTTGATTTCCGTTCTAGTGATGTGTTGTTTGTCTTATTTGGACTACCACTTAAAAAGATTAAAAAATATATTCATTTTCTTAGGAGTTGCCTACTTAAGATTTCACAATCAGGGTATATTTCTTTTATCGTAGTCATACATCAAGCCTAAAGTAATTGGATTTCACCAACTAAATCTTGTTTGAAATTATTATGTGACACTTCAAACATGTTTGAAGACTTAACAAGAGAAAATCCTAAAAGAAAACATAAAAATATCAAACCCTAAAAGATACTCATCAAATCCTTTGTTTATAAATTGATTATTTTGGCATTGGTCATGACTCCCACCAAATTTGCACACAAAAAAGATTATTTAGGGAAATCACTCCACTAGCTCCCTTCATAAAAACTTGTGCACTTACTTGTCCTAAGCCTAATTAAAATTTGTACCAACTTGACCCTTAAGGATTCATTCAATTTAGGCTTGATACTTATGTACTAAACTATTTTCAATTGGCTTCAATTTCCTTGACTTAACCTGGTGTCTAGGCTGAGGGCCGTGTCAAATGACCAGGTACGGGTTTATACAAGCCCCTAGTGAATTTCCTAGGACATGCTTGGGCCCAATCCCCACTTAAACAATGTGGCTAGGTTAATTAAGGGAAGGGTAGCTAATTGTTAAATTTTTGGCATACAAGTAACCAAGTCTTAGGTTATTAAGTAGTCAATCTTAAGGCTTAGATTTTGTTTGCTTGGGTGCACACAAATTTCTCTCATCTTTTCCCTTCTCTCCTCCCTTGTTCTTCCATAAGTGTATGCACGGACGACGGTTTCAAAAGCCATACTTGGAGGGACCATTTGATTCTGTCCCACACATAAAAAGACCTTTCTTGCATTCTTCCTCTACTTTTTCGCAAGGAGCAATGGAACATACTCAAAATAGGTCTAATAACAATTCTGCCTCTACCGATCACTCGCAACAACACAAAGCTAACCCACAACCTAACATCCCCATCCCTAACTTAGAATATGAAATGCCACCTAATCTTGAGTTGCCAAATAATCAAAATCAGTACCCCTTGCCTAATCCTTTACTTATGATGGTTGAGCAACTCGTTCAACTCCATACTAATCAGCAGTAGTTGGCTAGTACAAACCTAGCCAACCAAAGGCAAAATCCACCACCCCCTAAGGAGCTTGTCATCCCTCTGAAGAATTTCTATGATCCTTCCAACTATGAGGAAAGACCTAGGGTGGTTATTCTTGAGGGAGATTTTGAGATCAAGCCATCGATCCTAAATCTGATCAAACATTTTCATGGCCTACCTAAAGAAGACCCTTTTAGCCACTTAGAGGAACTAACTATCCTCGCTCAAACCACCTGTTCCTACAATGTACGACAAGATCTGTGGCTAGTGAGACTCTTTCCCTTAACTCTAAAGGATAAGGCCGCTGATAAACACTAGTTTATCATCTTCCTAGGGTTTTTGCATTTGCATTATGGTATTAGGCTACATTTAGGCATTTACATGCATTTAAGGGTTAGGCATGCATTATTAGGCTCTTTTGTCATTTTATGTATTGATACATCTCATTTGTTTGTCAGGGATGAGAACACAGTACAAATTAGATAAACCCTGATTATGTGAAAGGCAAAAGAAGAAGATGGAAGCTCACAGTTGTTGCATTCAGCTCATCCTCAGCTCTCTCCATCTTAAGGCAGTTGATGAGGTGTGGCTCATCATAGTTAAAATACTCAAGTTAAGCTAGAAACTAAGCTAAACACTATACAATTAACACAAGAAATGGGTTAAGTGTGAGAATTAACAGAAATTACCTAAAACAACAAATTTGTGTTAAAAATGCATAATTAGATTACAAAATGAGATAATCAATTCAAAAGATCTAATTTGATGGTCCAATTACAAATTGAACACATGATTGAGTCCAAAAGTACAAATCAAGAGTTGAATTAACTTCCTAAATGTTCAATCAAGCCTCAATAAAAACTTGGTATCAATTGGACATCACTAGGACCTTGCATTGATGATATTACATTTAGTTGCCCTCATCATTCACATTTCTATAGGTTAAAAACTCTCAAGGGCCTATTTGTAAACCATTAGGGACCTCTTTGCATGACTCAGGGACGACCTTGCACTCTTTTTAGCTACTTAAGGGTTCCCTCCTAATTTTTCTACTGCTTCACCCTCAAAGGGTCTCCCTGAAAATGTACCAACATACCTACGAGTGCACGGGTGCATAGTTCATTCGCAAGAACTCGCTTCATCGCAATCGTTGTTCTCTTTCTCCTCAGATCCTAGGGCCAATCTTCCTCCATTCTTTACGTGCACTTGAGCAGGGAATCACTACTAAACCTAGATTCAATCCTATGGCTATGATTTAATTTGGGCGCTCGCGTGCCCCTCTCAAGCTCACATCCACTGCCCATACCCTAGGAGCCTAATCTCACCACTATGGTGATTGCAATCACTCTAGAGTCTACTTAAGTTGCTCCTTGGGGTTGCGTGCACATTATTAGCTCCTCTCCTACATTCCTGAGTTGATCCTTTCTTCCTTCTAGTTCCTCTCCTCAATAGTCCCCTGCTTTCATTGCTACTGGCGATGAAGCTCAGCTTCTTTGACTCTCGTTGTTACTAAGGATCACGTAACACCTGAAGGCGACCTAGAGCTCCACTAGTGGGCTTTCCACTCCACCGGAGCTTCTTCCTCCTCAGCCGTCGGCTAAGGATCCAAAGGTCCCATTCTTTTGTTAGATTAGGATTTTAATTACTTTCTAGATTAGTGTAGTATTTGTTAGTGTAGTTTAGATTAGCTTAGGAGTAGATCAGATAAATGAATTCGTGGATTTTATGGTTAGCTTAGGAGTAGAATAGTTAGATTTGATCTGCCCTCTCTAATCAATTTAGATCAGAGAGGAGTTTTTAACGTAATCATCTCGATTCACTGATCTCACTCTTATGCCTCACCATCTACTTTCTAATTTTTCTCTCTCATTTTAATCACCGTTCACCCCTTCATCAAGGTTGAATTTAGATCTAGAAGTTTTGGCCTCTAGATCTGAATTTGCGCCTAAAATCCACATGGGGCGTCTTCCATCCACTCCATCTATTCAGAAAGACCTCCTGATATGGTTTTAATTGAATCGATTCACTTGATACTTTTAGATTAGGACTTCAAGCCCAATTTTGCGAATTGGAGTCAATTTGGTTTGTAATGGATTTAATCGAGCGATTCAAGTTTTTATCGAGCTAAATTGGGTATAATATAAGGATTCTGAGGTGTTTTAAGTTGATTTCGATGCTTAGATGAGTATTTTCCTAATTTGAGTTTTGCATTTGGGTAGTTTGGCTAAGGAAAATCAGAATTTCTGATTGGAGGTCAAAACAATGATCCATTAGTTTTTATGGGATCCTTAGATCTTCTTGAGCATCAGTCAATGTTGTTAATGAAGATATAGCGATCAGATCACTTGTGAACCCATAGTTAAAGCCCATAATAGGGAAATATGGTTCCTAAGTTCAAAAATAATTTCAATATGATTTTAAGAGTGTAAAGGAGTTTTTAAAGAATGATATAAGAGTTTGGATTATTGTTAAAAATGCATTTGTTGGTTAGTTTTGATCTATTACCTTTACATTGTCTATAATGTAAGGTAATGATCAAAACTAAAGTGATTAAGGTTTTGGGACATGAGACTTGGGTTTTGGGACTCTCGTGATGATTTTTACTCCTTGATTTTGAGATCTTAATCAGGAGTTTGGATTGTCTGGGATTGGTATCATTTAGATTTGATTTTCCAGACTTTAAGATGATTTTCAGAGGTGTTGTAGCATAACTAACTAGGATTGAGCTTGCTATTGAAATAGTAGCAATGGCTGCATTAGGAGGTTAAGTCATTTAATCATTTGAGGCAGTAAAGAGCAGTAAATAGCTGCTGATTTTTACTAGTAGCAGTTCATTCAGTTGCTGCTGTTTTCATAGTAGCATCAGGGTTTGGAACATATTGATTCATGTGGGAATTGGTTGGAATGAGTGATTTAAAGAAGCTAACATGACGTTTATGGTTAGAACTTGTTGTACAAGCATTCATGTACTTGAATCAGATTTAAATTTGATGAGAAGTGTATGTAAATCAGATTTGAAATTCATTGTCAGCATTCTAAATGTTTTAACTGTCCAAATGGAAGGTTTCAATAAATTAAATTGAAAATCAATTTCAAATGTTTGAATACCTTTCATATGTTGTGTTAGACATTTTTAAGTGAATGAGCTACATTTCCAATCACTAGAATCTATTGATTGGCTTAGGTTTCACTCTCCAACATTCATTCACGGCCTAACTTGTGTTAACTTGTAAATAAATAAAATACATAAGAAAATCATAAAAAAAACCTGTCTTGAGTAAGATCAAATATTTCTTTAGGTGTGTGCCAAGTTTCAAGGCATTCTGAGCCTTCGACTTGGTAGAACATACCAGCCAACGATTTAGTATACTTCGGAACTTAATAAAAAGTCAAATATCAAAAACATCAAAAAGAACTCCATCTCTCTCATCACATGATTTCTCTCTCATCCTCTATCTCTATTATACATACAAAAACTATAAAAATTAGAAAAATCCCAAAAATACCTTGTATATTATGTATATACTTGTATATATAAGTTAAATCAAAGTTATATGTATATATTATATAATATGTAGATAATGTACAAACTTAACTTATATCTGTATTCTATATTAAATGAAGTATTTAGAATGATTTATTGTATATATAACTTTATTGTATTATTATATATTAATTTATATTAACTAAATGTATAATAACATAAGTAATTATACAAACATATCTATACGTACATAATTGTACCTAATATTGTACATACATATTTAAATATATAATATGAATTATATAATACCCGTAATTTAATTTAATTAAGCAATTACAGTAAATAATTAAGTTATTAAGTTAATTAAGTAATTTATTAACTTAAAATAAAATAAATTAGTAATTTAAGTTAAAAACGAAATAAGTTATAATGTAAAATTTTATAATATTATATTAAATATTTTCAACCTATTTATACTGTATTTATAATATATTATTGTATTTCTAAATTACTTATATGTAAAACTAACTTAGACGTGTATTTAATTATAAATAAATTAAAATAATGCTTCTAAAATACATTAAAAATGTATAATAAATAATTTATTATGTACATTAACACTATCTAAGGTCAATTGTACGATCAATTAACTAATTTGAAATTTAATTAAGTAATTAACCTCTAAATTAACACATATAAATCACTAAATTTAACTAATTTTTAAATACAATTAAATAACTTAAATTTATAAATTAATTATATAATTATGTAGCCATATGTAAGGGTTTTACAATGATATATTTTAATTTAAATTTGGATGTCAATTAGGCTCTCAAATCGAGGCCTCAATTTCAAACTCCAGAACGCAAGTGCGCACTCGATTTAGCGCTGGAATAGTGCCACATTGTGTGGCACAAATTGCGCACTACGGTATAAATGGCTTTCGTCCTGTAGCCTCCTCAGTCATCAGGCGTCGAGCACCCACACACACCATTACTCTCTCTCTCTCTGATTCGAACCGAGCATATGATAAGTGCTTGAATAGTGCATGGGCCTGGGGCCTACACTGTAACTAGGCCTGTATGGGTCGGTATTGGGCCTCAAATCAGATAAAATTGAACCTAAAATTAACTAGGGCTAGCTACTATTAGAGATTTGGTCCTACCCTTATGGGGTGCTGTGTATCCCTTGAACGTGGTCGGCTCGCCCATTAAAAACCTAATTTTTAGGTTGATGAACAGATGTCTTTGAGAGAGAGGACATCCTAAATCGACTAAGTGTTAGAGGAGGAAAGATGAGTGGCGTAGCAGCTTAGTGTTTGTGCGTGTGTTTGAGCGCGTGTGTGTGTGCGTATGTATAATATACATATGCATATAAATAAAATAAATATAATAGTGTATATGTATATATATGTATAATTAAGTAGATTAGATACGTGTTTGAGTTCTTACATGTATGTAAATAACCTAAGAACTTTAGTGACATATATATATATATGTCACTGTAAATATACTTATATGTCAATATACAAAGCTATTTTGCCTTATCCCTACGAGGAGATGAGATTTGCGTGATATGAAAAATAAAACGAAAATTATAATATCAATCACATAAAATTACAATCACACAAGTACACAAGGATTTTTAGGTGGAAACCCAAATCCAGGTAAAAACCACCACCTAAACCTCTCGGTTTAGGATTTCTAAATCGACCGAGTCGATCAAATCCACTAACGAGTCACTTAAACGAGGGTGACTCAACCTCTTACAACCATGCTACTTACACGATGGTAGCATAACTCAAACCCCTCCTCTTCATGAGGAGTATTTAGTCTCTCAATGGAGACGGGAATTCGTAATGGAATAGCCAACCAAAGACAATTACACAAATCCTATAGAGCCAAGTATTTAAATCTAGCTACTATAGGTAAAGATAACTTTCCTTTGATGGAAGTGCGTCGGCAAGTGATGCGGGTGCGTGATCCAAGCAATGGCACGTCGTTCTCATATGCAACAGTAGGTGCATAGCTAGGATGGTGCTCTCAAGACATAGACTAATGGCAAGAGCATTTCAAGGTGATTCTTTTCTTTTCTTGGACACAATATGAGTGGAAGTAGTTTCTTGGGTGTATCTATCAAAGGAAGGGTCTACTCTATTTATAGATGGCTTAGGAACCCTTAGGAAGGCTGTGGAAGCCTTAGGTAGTCATTGGGAATAATTCCAAGGCAAATCAAGCTAGAATAAGGGTCATTAATGATTCTAACAGTGTCATCAGACATCTGGGTCAAGAATCAGATGTCTTGAAATCACTCTTAAGACTTCTGGAAGCTAAATCTGACGTCTAATCCTAGATGGGTTTCCTTATTGGCTTGGGTCAACCTAAACAGGGTTCTTGTGTAAGTCTGTTAGACGACTTATTGGACGTCTGGCACTAGGTCTGGACGTCTCGAAACCTAGATTATTGCGGGAATGAATTTTTCGAGGCACAAACCACTAGATTACTGATGAGAGGTGATTTTGGCTTAATCGAGGGC
Source organism: Thalassia testudinum (assembly GCA_037157565.1). Classification (NCBI taxonomy): domain Eukaryota; kingdom Viridiplantae; phylum Streptophyta; class Magnoliopsida; order Alismatales; family Hydrocharitaceae; genus Thalassia; species Thalassia testudinum. The sequence goes on along the minus strand of JAZHRO010000035.1, from coordinate 50,349,780 downwards.
TAACATCTATATATCAGACGTCTAAGGTCCTCTACGGACGTTTGATAGAAGATTAAGGGTCAAACCTCAACGATTATATTTCTAAGCCAACATTCCAATAATTGGACGCCTGACAATGTCATCAGACGTCTTAGCAGACGTCTGGACTAAAGGCTAGACGTGTAAACATGGCAGACAGAAAGTGGTTTCCAACCTAAGTGTTTTTAGACGTCTGATCAAATAGTCAGACGTCTTAAAAATCAAGATTAGACGCTTGAAGTCCAGATTGGACATTTGATCAGGCTGTTTGATGCCTACTTTAGTTTTCTAAGTTCTCTAAGAGTTGTCTAAGTGTCCTAGGGTTTAGTAGGCGATCCTAGGACTTATGGTAGGATACTTTGAGGTTCTTTAACATATGATATAAGAAATAGGAAGCAAAGAATAAAAAAATAGAGTACATGAATAGAATAAACATCTATCCTATTCTTCATGTCTATCTTCAAGCTCTCGCTCCAAGCGAAGCTCCTTCTCCTCCAACGAGCTCCTCCAAACCACCATGGACTTGAGGTCCTTCACACTTGTATTCATTTGCAATTGACCTGAAATTTTGGACTCAAATGCAAATGTTAAACAACAAGTATTTTGTTATCATCAAAATTAACGATCGTAGTGCCCTTGCACCAACAATCTCCCCCTTTTTGATGATGACAAAACTATAAGTAATAATCCAAAAAATTCTCCTTTTTTTGACATTATCAAAAAAGTTTCATCAATTTTAATTCTCTTATACTTCCCCTTAAAACATGCTCTTCTAATTTGGAGTTAATTTCCTCTTTTTATGAAGAGTAACAATCTTCCCTTTTTATAATAACAAGATAGCTATATAATTAACTCCCCCTATCTAAATCTAATTTTTAAGTCCTCCCCCTTAATGATGGACAATTAGCTTATCAATTTTTAACTCCCCTATCTAAGTGCTATTGATTAAAAGGATAGGGTTGAGAGTGTACCTCACTTACCAAGGCCAACAGCATGGCCCAAATGAAGGTTGCCAAAATGGATGGGGCTCTCATTCGAAGCTTGGAGGTCTAGGCATCAACGCCGATCTCCAATCTAGCGGTCGACGTATGGCGATTTGATCACCCGCCAGTCTTCTCGTCGATCTTCTCATCTTTTTCTTTGGTCTACTCCTTGGTCCTCCTGATTGCACACTAAAAATACACCAATAATTATGCCATCTTGTGTTATTTCCTAGCACTACCATTGTATCTTAAGTAACTATAGTTGCATGTGTAAATTAACGCATGCATGCATTTATTGAGAGGGGAGGATAATGCGAATAATTGCCCATTTAATTAACGTCTTCATTAAGGGATGCAATGCAAATTCACCATTCTCATTTTTTTATTTTGAGTTTGAAAATCTTCTCCCTCGTGCGGCTCAGGGCATGGGGCATGCACCTCTTCGTGCCATTCCTCTGCCAGCAGCATGGCAGTGGCATGCATCTCCTTCTTTAAAAGGACTTGCCCTCTCCCTTGTGCAAGTGAGCCTGGAACACACACCACCCCCAGACACCTTCCTCCAGGCCAATATCCTTCCCTCTCCCCTCCATACGCAGTATCTCTTCCCACTGAAGAGACACACTGCGGGCAGGAGCAAGCTCACAGTGGTCCAACGACCACCACTGTGAGTTCCACCACCGCCCAGCTCCTTCGAGAGCAGGTGGGCGTGGTGGTTTCACCCTCTGTTTTCACTGCTAAACACCCTCGCCGCCATTGCCAGAGCTTCAAGGTTGGAAGCTCCAGCAGCAACAGTGGTCGCTAGTAGCAGCACAGGCCACCGCTAGCACGACTGCAGACGTCCGCGAGCTCTCCCCGCGTGCACAGGTGCTTCCCAGCGTGCCTGCACATGTAGAACTGGTGCTACCAGTTGCCCGCTCCCGCGCGACATTGTAGCCACCGGCTTGTTTCTCACTTAGCCGGTGGCACAACGCTCTCTCTCCTCGCCTGCAACCTGCTCCAGCCGGTTGCTCGCGTCTGTGCCTGCGCCTGCGTTTGCACCCGCACCAGTTCCCGCCCGCAGCGCAGTGTGCTGCGCTACGCAGTGCGTTACGATGCCCTCTCTCTCACACTCCCGCACTCGCTTGCGCGCAACAACAGCGCGCACGTTCCCTTCTGCACCCGCGCTCGCGTCTGCACCCTTGTGAGATCAGATGACGGACGCTTCCGCCAGACGACTTAACTCGCCCGCTCTCTCTCACACTTCTCTAGCGTACACTCCCACACTCATACACACACACACTAGTACACATACACATTCATACACTCACACACTTGTACACACCTATACATACTTATACATATATACATATACATATAAATATATACACACACATACATATTCATACCTATACAACTATATATAAGTATATATACATACATATATATATATATATTTATACATATATACATATATACATACATATATACATATATATCTACAGATATAAATACATATATATATATACACATATACACATACATATATTCGTATATATATATATCTATATAGTTATAAATATAAATATATATATATATATATATATACAACTACATATATACCTATATAGTTATAGCCCTATATATACATATACATATATATATATATATATATACATATATATTTTCATACACATCACCTACCTGTATCCATACGCCCTTGCACTAGTCACTCCACCACACATTATATCACGGGAATATCTGCACCTGATATTCCCTGATACCCGCGTAAAGCAAGTGCCTCTGCACACACTCCCACACATCCATCCTACACTCTACGCGGCACTTTGTCTTGTTGGTTGCGTCTTAATAGACGTGGACCAACTCGATACTGTGCTACACGCCATTTCCACTTCCACCCCCACCCCTATATATATATATAATATATATATCTATATATACATAGACTGTATTTATTTCTCTACAAGAAACCTATATTGTTTTTATTTCTCTTTTGTTTCCTGCTATTATTAAAAAGATAAAAAAAAGAGTAAAAGAGAAAAGATAATCCTTGTCTTGCAGGTACTCGATCTTACAAATAGCAGGGCCAGTTCTTTTGGAAACCCTAAGTTGGCTCAAAGCCAAGAACAATTTGGCTCAAAGCCAAGGACTTGATTTTGAGGGTGTGCCTCAAGGACAATCTTATCAACAAAAAAATCTTTAATAGAAAAAGAACAAAAAATATAATAAACACACGGAAGAGATACGCTTTAGGAAAGGCGTTAAAACTTCTTCACCTTTAATCCCCGCCTCCCTGAGATCGACCCTGGGCCTAAAAGTGACCAAGATAAAATTAAGTAGGCCAGGTAAAAAATTTTTTTTGTGAAAGATGGTTAGACTCGATTTAGGTTAACCACTATACTCACTTCAACGATAATTTCACCATATTAACACAACCTATTCGAGTTCTACCACCTCCCAATTTGAGTTGACCACCCTTGAACTTGTAGGTCTAATCTTTCAAATTGTAATCTCCCTTGAAACCTACAAAACAAGAGTCTAATTTATCTTTTGGTATCAAACTTAGCTTGAATCCGGATTTGTTAGTGGGTCTCCTTGATGGAGATCCTTTCTCAACCTTAGGACTAGAGATATTATCTAATTTGTTGATCAAATTATTGGAATTTTCTCTAGGACATGCAAGTTCTTTTTCTATAGCAAGCATCTTCATTTTCAAATTAGAAATTTCCATTTTCAAACTTGTATTCTCCTTAATAAATTTATTATTTTCATTGATTAGATTATTATTCTCTAACAACAAATTATCATTTTTAGGACTAAAACTACTTTTTAGATCCTTAAGTTGAATCTCTAACCTTTCAGTTTCGAATTTTAAAAGGCTAAGATTCCATTTTATGCTTTTGTTTTCTACTTTTAATGTCTTACTAAGCTCATAAAGTTCATCAAAAGCATCTTGTAGTTCAGAGTTTACCTCATTTTTGCTGTCGTCGCTATCGCTATCACTTGCCATGGCCATGAATCCCATGCAAGTGACTTTCTCCTTCCTTTCGGGATCTTCCTCTTCTTCCTCCGAGCTCGAATCGTCCCACGTAGCTTGGAATGCTTTCTTCTTGTACTTCTTTTTCTTCTCCTTCTCCTTCTTGAGAAGAGGGCACTCGGGTCGAAAATGCCCCTTATTGTTGCAATGATAGCAACGCCTTAGGCTTTCCTTCTTTTCCTTCTTCTCCCTACAAAACTTAGAAAATTTTTTAAATAAAATTCTAAGATCTTCTTCGTTGGAGCTTACCTCACTATTTGAAGTGACTTTGAATGCCACACTCTTTCTTGGCTTTGGCTCAGAAGTGTCCTTCTTCATCTTAATCATCGTCTCATAGGCCATGAGGTTGCCTAAGAGGTCTTCTATGTTGAGCTCCTCAACTTCATTTGCCTCTTCGATTGCGGTGACCTTTTGCTCCCATTCCGATTCGAGAGAACGGAGCAGCTTTCCTCGAAGCTCCCCCTTGATGAAGGTCTTACCTAAGGCTTTCAAATTATTCACTATGAGAGTGAACCTAGTGTTCATCTCACTCAAAGTTTCATTACATTTCATCGAAAAAGATTCAAATTCTTGAGATAAGATGTTAATTTTAGAAGCTCTTTCCTTAGAGGTACCATCGTGTGTTGCCTCTAGAGTACGCCATACCTTATATGTAGTGGTGCATTGAGATATCTTGTTGAACTCCTCCGGGTTGAGCGCGTAGTGCAATGCGTTCATTGCTTTCACGTTGAGGGAAAGCTCACGGGTTTGCTGTTGCGAGTAGCTCCCACTGGCTCACCAGAACTTCGTATGGGGTTTTGCATCGTCCCCATAGTGCGAAGTCAGTGGCTTGAAGCCACATCCTCCTCCTTAGCTTTCAATAGCCATAGTTGCTTCTGTCGAAGTAGGGCGGTCGAACGGTAAATTGCCCCTTCGAGTGTCTCATGGTGAAAATGCTTCCCTCCATGATCTCTTGCTGGTGTGTTATGCCAATCTGCAAGACCTGCTTTGATACTAAATGTAAATCCCTATGGGAGGGGATGAGAATTGCGTGATATGAAAAATAAAGTGAAAATTATAATATTAATCACACAAAATTGCAATCACACAAGTATGCAAGGATTTTTAGGTGGAAACCCAAACCCAAGTAAAAACCACCATCTAAACCTCTCGATTTAGGATTTTCCAATCGACCGAGTTGATTAAATCCGCTAACGAGTCACTTAACGAGGATGACTCAACCTCTTATAACCACGCTACTTACACAAGGGTTGCATACCTCAAACCCCTCCTCTTCATGAGGAGTATTTAGTCTCTCGATGGAGCTGGGAATTCGCAAAGTAAATACCGAACCAAAGACAATTACACAAATCCTATAGAACCACAAAGCAAGTATTTAAATCTAGCTACTATAGGCAAAGATAACTTCCCTTTGATGGAAGTGTGATGAGAGCCTCATCATGAGCCATAACTAGCTCATTTTGACCCAATAAAGAAGATAAAAGCTCCTACATAACCTAGAAGAAGGCCTAACTGAAGGAACAAGTGCCCTGAGAAGAAAACATGAAATAAAGGTTAAAACTGCAATTTTACCATTGCAGTACGTAAACAGGATTTCTCAGAGGCAAAAAATAGGTCAAATGGTCTAAATGAGATAAAAAGTGGGTTGAGTCAATCAGAAATGGGTTCATGTGCAATCTAAGAACTAAATGACACTTGGTAACCCTAAAACAGATCCACTTAAATTAACAAGGTTCAGGTCAGAAAAAAAAGCAAGTAAACCCTCTACAAATCATGGGAAAACATCCTCTAGGGTTTGGAACATTTAATTTGGCCTTTGGAACCTAGTTTGACCTAGATTAGGGTCCTAGCTCTTCAATTAACCTAATTTGGGTTTTTACGCAAAATGTCCAGTCAAACGAGGTCAAACCTAAAATCCAACTTCACCATTGGATTCCTTAGGTCCAAATTAGGTTTTTACCAAAATTTGGACCTAAGGAGAGGTCATCTTGACCTACTTTGCAATTTAGTACACCTAAATCACAAATTGGTCCCTATCTTTTGAATACCGTTGCAGAGAACCCCCTAGGTTCTTCGCTTCCTTTGCAAACCGGTCCTTCCGCCATTGCTAGGGCAGAACCGAGCTCCGACGAGGTTCGGAGAGGGATTGCTCTCTAATCCCTCAGAGATTCCCTCCCAGAAATGGAAGGAGGATTCTCTGAGGAATTCCCTTCCTTATAAAGTCAATTACAATCGCTGGTGTGAACCCAATCTCTCGTGTGAACGCACGAGAGATTTGGGTATCCTAACTCCTTTCCATCTCCGGCGACCAACCTCAGGAAATTACATGCCCTTCACGCCCTGTACACCCAGTCCAGCGCCTATATAAGAACCCACAACTCCGGCCGAAGAGGCTGAGCTTGATTTGGCCGAGTTTCCCCCTTCAATTCCTCTCCTCCTGCCCGGCCAAATGTCCCAGCTAGCTCCGGCGAGCCCTCCTCCCCTCCCTCTTCGCTCTGCCACAAAACCAGTGGCAGAGTTAGCTTCCTGACTTCCCTCCGCGTCGCGCAGTACCCGCGCACGCCGCCTCAGCCTCGTCATCGCCGCCGTTCTCCCCCACTGGGCGTCATCTTCTCCGGCGACAGCAGGTACTGCTGTCCGCCTTCCGTCCCCTTTCGTCTTTACAATTAGGTTAGAACTCCTCTCCATCCTCTCCTCTCTCTTTTCCCCCTGTTATCTCATCTGATTACCCCTCGACCGACGCTGACCACCCTCATCTTCCACATCACCGACCGACCTCCGACGAGCCGCTTCCACCATTCCAGCACTCCACACGGCTCGCCAACCACTTCGGGAGCTCCGCCTCACCACCAGGAACTCTCTCCACCCCACAATTGCCACTCCAGACCTCCATAACCACCCCCCGAACAACCCACCATCACCGGCCATAGGTTGACCTAGGCGCGCACGCCTAGGCCGACCGGCAACTTGCAGCATCACCCACCACCTTCGCCGTGCTACGGCGAAGGTTTCCAGCTATTCTGATTGGGCCAATAGGCCGTTCTGTGGAATCTCAGGTGAACGCCCCGGCCGCCATTAACAGCCGAAGCAGTAGGAAGCTTGGAGCAGCAGCAGGCGTTAGGCTTCCCAGGCGGCAGGTGTAGCAGACTCTCGCAAGTATCGCGAGGTGACTGAGTTCAGCGAGGAGTACCAGCAGGGCCTTCAGCGTGGGCAATTGCACACGAGAGTCTGCGGGCGCGCGCAAAGGAAGGGCGGAACGTTTAGTCCCACATCGTGGAATCTCAAGGCACAGGTATGGTATAAAGAGTTTTTGTGATATAGCTTTACTGCCTCGAAAGCACAGGGGTGAGGTCCCTTACTGACCCCACACCCGCCTCGTCCGCGACCTCACCACGCGGACTTGGCGGATCCGACCCAACTCCTCGCGCATCACACCACCTTCAGGTGCGCCTGGTCCCGGGTACGATCCGACCCGATTATGGCTGTGGCTCTGGGAGAGCGTCCGTGAGTGAAATGCTTGAGATAGAGACGCGCGGGTAGTGGGAGGGTTAGGTTTTGCTCCTGTGCAGGCCAGGCTGAACGCAGGAGGACTTGGCCGCTACAGAAGAAGAAGAAGGAAAGACAAGGCGAAGAAGAAAAGAAAGAAGGAGCAAGACAGAGAAGAAGACGAAAGAAAGAAGCCTTCGCACGAGAAGAAGGAAAGCAGAACAAGAAAGAGCAAGACACAGAGAAGAAGAGAGGCAAAGAAAAGATTAGAAGATCAAAAGAAGAAGAAGGCTGCGCAAGACAAGAAAGAAAGCAGAGAGAAGCGAAACGAAGAAGAAAATGAGAGACTGCAGAAGAAGAAGAAAAGGAGAATTTCATATTTTTGTCCTAATAACTTTTAATTGCATACATTCACATTTGAATTGATATTTTGAGTAAATTAGAGTGTTCAATTACATTTTGACTAGTAGTAAATTCCATTTGCTCCCTGTGTTCGACCTCGGATACTCCGATTTTCGAGTAATAAAAATCTTTATTTGTTTTGAACGCTTTAGCGGCTATACTACAACGTGATATTATCTTTTAACAAACCGCACAAAAGCGTGACGAACAAAGTGCGTTGGCAAGTGACGCGGGTGCGCGATCCATGCGATGGCACAACGTCGCTCTCGTATGCAAAAGCGGGAGAGTAGGTGCATAGCTAGGATGTTGCTCTCAAGACGTAGACTAATGGCAAGAGCACTTTGAGGTGACTCTTTTCTTTTCTTGGACACAATATGAGTGGAAGTATTGCTCTTGGGTGTGTCTAACAAAGGAAGGGTCCTACTCTATTTATAGATGGCTTAGGAATCCTTAGGAAGGTTGTGGAAGCCTTAGGTAGCCGTTGGGAATAATTCCAAGGCACATCAAGATGGAATCAGGGTCATTAATGATTCTGACAGTGTTATCAGACATCTGGGTCAGGAATTAGATATCTAGAATCTTAATCAGATGTTTAATCCTAGACAAGTTTCCTTATTGACTTGGGTTAGACTTAAACAGGGTTGTGTAAGTCGGTTAGACGACATATTGAACGTCTGGCACTAGGTCTGATGTCTAGAAACCAAGATTACTGTGGGAATGGATTTCTTGAGGCACAAACAGCTAGATTACTGATGAGAGGTGATTTTGGCTTAATTGAGGGCTAACGTCTATATATCAGACGTCTAAGGTCCTCTATGGATGTCTGATAGAAGATTAAGGGTCAAACCTCAACGATTATATTTCTAAGCCAACATTCCACTAATTGGACGTCTGGTAATGTCATTAGACATCTGCTAATATGTCTGGACTAAAGGCTGGACATCTAAACATGGCAGACAGAGAGTGGTTTCCAACCTAAGTGTTTTTGGATGTCTGATCAAATAGTCAGACGTCTTAAAAGTCAAGATCAAACGTTTGAGGTTCAGATTGGACGTCTGATCAGGTTGTCTGATGTCTACTTTGGTTTTCTAAGTTCTTTAAGAGTTTTCTAAGTGTCCTATGGTTTAGCAGGCGATTCTATGACTTAAGGTAGGATACTTTGAGGCTCTTTAACATATGATCTAAGAAATAGAAATCAAAGAACAAAAAAATAGAGTACATGAATAGAATAAACATCTATCCTATTCTTCACGTCTATCTTCAAGCTCTCGCTCCAAGCGAAGCTCCTTCTCCTCCAACAAGCTCCTCCAAATCACCATGGACGCGAGCTTGAGGTCCTTCACACTTGTATCCATTTGGAATTGACCTGAAATCTTGGACTCAAATGAAAATGTTAAACAACGAGTGTTTTGTTATCATCAAAATTAGCGATTGTGGTGCCCTTGCACGAACAATGTACATATGTTTCTAAGGCTACACTGAAGATATATATGTTACTGTATATGTAGTATATGTTACTATAGATATTGATATGTTAATTTAACTGATTAGAGTAGGTATTATTAATTATTTTTGTACCTATAGTTTAGGTATTACTTAAACTATTGTATATAACTTACATAGAGTAATTATACATAGTTTTTGATACCTGTTTACTGTATGTATGATTGATTATTTTTGTAAATAATTAACTAATTCTTTCATTGATTGTTTCATTCATTCATTTTGTAAATAAAATTAACATTTTTGGAATAAAAGAACATTTTTTGACTTAGAGAGTGATGTATATCAATAACTGCCTCCCAGTGAATGACCTGAAAACAAACCAATAAAAATTATAATTAAATAAAAATGATGCGACATTAGTTTACATTTGTGATACCTATACTACAGTAACGACACATAATTAAACCTTTTTAATGCAACCTGGTGATTGATCGATTATTTTTGGCACCGTTGTCGGGAACAAAAACCTGACAATAGTACTTATGATTGTTGATGTTGTGTTCATCAGCATCCCAACTCTATGGAGCTTAGCTACTAGCTAAGCAAGCTGAAGAGTCATCAGTCAGCTCAGCCCCAACTCATCTCAACTCTAGACAAATTGAAGTTAGCTCCTTCTAGTTGAACCTTGCTCAACTTAGCTAGTAGAAAAAGAACTAGCTAGCTAAACTAGTTGCTAAGTCCATAGGAAACTCTTCATCAACTCCGCTTAGCTCCATGGAAGCACAGACAAGCTCAAGGCAACTCCAAGCTCCTCCTCCTAGCTACTACCCTCTACCAGCTAGCTAAGGTAGTTCCACCTAGTTAGCTCTACCCTATTGATGACTCTACAATGTTTAGTGTTACATTATCAATTAGAGTCAATTTTAGGGATACTTGTGCGATAATGTCAGATTATAATGGGCTTGGGAGCATTGAATGCATATTGCATGATCTTTACATTTTAATCACTTAGAATCAATGTTTAATGACCATGTGCACAAGTCCATTTTGAAATAGGTCTCAGATGAGTGATCGGACTGTACGGATGAATTTGGATCAACGAACGGAGTCCAACGAATTCAAAATCGCTTCAATCCGACATTCGTAGTTCTCACAACAAGCTCGAGAAAGATCAATGGCCAGGGGGTTATGTGACATCCTTACGGGCCTTAGATGAAAAATTTGACCGTATGGATGGATGTGGAGCAACGATCGTAGTTCGGTAGTGCGTGAATCATTTTGATCTGAGCACTGTGGCATCCTCTACAATAGAAAGATGATGGACGTCCCAAATGGTGCCACGTGGCACCATCTAAGCTACCCAACACGAACCCTTCATCATCGCATCATCCGTGCCCTCTATTCTTAGCCGTTGGATCTTGATCCAACGGTTGAGGTGCGCGAGTGCTAGACACAAAGGCAAGACCAATGCACAGCCTTAGCGCATTAGTCAAGACTTCGCGCCTCCACCACACAACATGGGTTCGAATCCCGTTGCACCTCAATTTTGCAATTGAGGCACGGTGCAACAGGAGCAGCGGTAGCGCAAGCAAGCACATACGTGCGTGGGCAGCAGCGTGCATGTGGCAGTGAGCGGAGACCAACGTACGCTAGCGGGTGCGCGGCACAATGCAGAGCGTTGAAGGCGTGAGGGTGAGGGTAGGGGCTACGACGATGCTTGCGGTGGGTCTTCAGTGACGTCTTTGAATGTCGCTGTTGACCCGAGGATGAATTTGAGCATTCTCAACTATAAAAAGGGACCTATCCCTCCCATTTGCATCGATCATCTACCTAAGCAACTCCACCACTCTTAGAGCTCCCAAGCAAGGTTGTGAAGACGTCGAGCCGCCGATGGAAGCTCCTCCACCGCAGTGGCTGCCTAGACGCTTTCATGTTCCTTGTTCTTATATTAATTTTTTGTGATAGTGTAGTTCATTTCTTTCATTTAAGCATTCCTCTATATTTTCTGGATTACAACATTTGATAATTAATAGACTAAATCTTTTATATATTGTCCTTATATCTTATCATGGATTTCTAACCCTATCTCTCTTCTCTCTCTCTCTCGTCCTATCTGGTTTGCAAGTGAAACAAACGATGAATTTTTGTGACACAAAGCGAGTATTTGATACGATTTCACGCCTCCCTGTGTTCGACACTCGGACTCACGTCAGTTTATTCTTATTTAAAATTGATGTCGTAAAACGTGCTACAACGAACCATTTAATGCAAATGCATCCAGCGAACGTCAGTTTTTGGCACCGTTGCTAGGGAGGCAGTGGATTTCTTCTTTGCTTTCATCTTCTTGGTTAGTATTCATACGTGTGTTATCTAACTTGCTATTCTCTCTTCTTGCGGTTGCATGGCCTCGTGCATCGGCAATGGGAGAAAGAGTTGGTTGGATCAAAGGAAGCTCAAGATGAAGATTGCCATCTACCTGAAGGCTTGATCTTGTCTTCTCATGATCTAAAGGTAACTTCTTATCCTTAGACCAAGAAAAATGGTGGTGTTCTAAAAAAAAAACTTCCTCTTTTTTGTCGAAGAAAAACACCACCACTAAGTCTTTAGCCCAGTAGCTTCAAAAAATCATTTTCTAGACTTGGGTTGAGGACACGATTAAAGGACCCTCTACACCTCTAAATTTTTTGAGAAAAATCTTAGAGGTGCCCCTTCTAGTAGGTGAACTCCCCTTCAAATTTTAGAGCCAAACACTTTGTGATTTGACTGTGAGAAATTCTGTACAAGAAGTGCGCAAGGTTGTCCTAAGTTCTGAAGATCTGTAGGGTGTTCTTACTGCTGCGAACTCCACGCAGCTTGGATTTGCGAGAGATTTATATTTCTAGAAAGATCTTGAAATCCTCTACACTTCATATGAACACTTTTGCGTTTAAAATTGATTAGTGCTTGTTCTAATCAAGATATTAAACTTAAGCACTGATTTATAGGTTCTAGACAAATTGACCCCATCTTGGGAAAATGGAATTTGGGTGGTCTACTGTCCTCAAAAAATTATGAAATCAATTTTGTTGAAAAGGTCATTCGATTTTGGTCAGGATAGGGTCATTGCTTGTTTTGATTGGACCCTTCCTGACAAAATCTTAAAAAAGATTCATTGAATAGAAGTTGCACACCCTAGGATCTTCTACACTAGAGAGTTTTGATTTATATAGTCACACGAAAGTCCTTAAAGAAAATCAATTTTCACCAGCCATGTGCCTATACATTTGTGCCGTGTTTGAAGGTGTAAACAAGTGAGAACTTTAAAAGCCATTAAAGCAAGATTTAAATCCTAAAAATCGCACATCTTAATCTTGCCTATGAAGGAACACTTATTTCCCTTCGCAATTGTGCACACACTTCTCACATCTATTGCCCTTCGTGTCTCTCCTGGTTCTTCTCCGGTGTATGCACGGAAGGCGATCACTTCATCTCGAATTGGTTTCTTAAGATAAACTAGGAGAAAACTTGATTTCTAGGGGTAGGCTGAGGACATGGCTGACCCACGAGTTGAGGAGGATGAGGATCAACCTCAACCTGATGCCATGGCCATGATTTAGGCTCAAATTACTGCTAACCACCAACTTCAGCAACAACAGATTCACACCTTCATGCAGACCATACACCGACTATAGAACTCTCAAGGGTAGAATCAAGGACAGAACCCTCAAGGAAAACCCCCATAGAACCCACCACCACCCGTTGAGGGCCAACCAAGGCCTCTTTGTGATTTTTACGACCCATCTGCCATTCGGGTAGAGCCATACCTGAGGGTCTCCAAAGGGGGAGATGATTTTGAGCTAAAACCCAATGTCCTTAGCTTGATTCAAAGCCATTTTCATGGGAGCTCAAATGACGACCCTTTTCAACACATAGAGGACTTAGAGCGAATTGCCCAGACCGTAAAACCTAGGAACATTAGATATTGTTTTAATCAAGATGTTCCTATTCTCCCTAAGAGACAAAGAGTCTCATTGGCTTAGGACTTTAGAGAGACCCATCTCCACTTGGGCAGAATTAAGGCATGCTTTTCTTAAGGAGTTTTTCCCCATAGGAAAGACTAATGCCCTTAGGAGAGCCATTACTACTTTTACCCTGCAAAGTGGAGAGCAATTTCAGGAGGCGTGGGAGAGATTTAATGAATTATTGAGGAAATGCTCACACCACGAGGTTCCAAGGTGGCAATTGGCCCAGATTTTCTACCATGGTCTAGACAGAAACTTTAGGAATTTTGTGGATGTTTCATGTGGAGGAAACTTTTTGAATAAGGATGAGGAGAGCGCATTTGAGCTCTTTGAATCAATGAGTGAGAATTTGCTTAACAATGCCTCCATGACCCAATTTAATTGATTCAGTCAACCTCGTGGTGGGATTTATGAGGTGCAAACCAATTCTGGAATGGTTGACATGGACATTATAAGCAAGAAGTTGGATTGGGTTGAGTTGGTGGATAAAATGATTGAAGAGCTGTTGAACCAAACCTGAACCCCATTATAGACCTTCTCCCTAGCGAAGGAAGCTCACAATGTGGACTTGGTTTAATTTATGAACCAAATGCACTTGTAACAACTCTTGACCATGTTCCAGGGAGGAACCTTTGATCCCTCAAACTCTGATTACTCTTTTCCTTCTCCTTCGGAACCTTCTACCTTTGAAGATGCCCAGGCCATCTAGGGATTTTCTAAGCCAGACCCTTTTTCCAACACTTACAACCCTGGATGATGCAACCACCCAAACTTTGCCTGGTCAAATTAAAAATCAAATCAATTTCAGAACCAACCTAAGCAAAACCCTCTCTCCTATCAGCAAGGTCCATCTACTAGACCCCCTATAACCAGGATAGGGCGGCCCCTACACAGAACCAAATGGACACTCTAATTAAAATGATGGCTGATATGAATAAGAAACATCAGGAGGAGATGGCATTAGTGAAGGGACAGTTGAGCAAGCTGTTGGATAACAAACAACAGGGGTCCCTTCCTTCTCAGCCACAACTAAACTCGAGGAATGTAATGAATAGAGGCCACAATCCTTAAGGGTTTCAATCAAATCAGAGGCATGCCCACATGATCCAACAAACGCCACAGACACCTCCTGGGTTTAATGTTTCTTCTTCTCAAGGATCTAACCATGGTTTCAATGCCTCAGCCAATGCAGTTACCTTGAGAAGCGTCACTCAAACCCAGGACCCCGAATGACCAACCCCTCCTGTGACTTCACTACTCGAGATGCTTGATTCTGAGCATGAGCGGGAGGAACCCAAGGATTAGGAGCCTGAACCAATTCAAACCCAAATACCACACCCTGAAGCCTTGGAGAAAATAAAGAAAAAGAGAAATGTGGCTTAGAATGAGGAGTTGTTGGAAATTTTTAAACAAGTACAGATTAATATACCTTTCCTTGACGCAATCAAGCATATCCCGGCTTACGCTAAATTTTTGAAGGATATCTGTACACCTAAGCGTAAGCTAAGAACCTAAGCACCTAGGAAGGTAGTGCTCTCAGAACAAGCTAGTTCAGTGATATTGAGTAGCTTACCTATGAAAAGAATTGACCCTGGAGCACTTCTGATATCTTGCAATATTGGTGATATGACGTTTGATAGAGCACTCTTGGACTTAGGTGCTTCAATTAACTTAATCCCGACTACCCTTTATCACCAGTTCGGATTTGAGGAATTAAAGCCCACACCTGTTACTATCCAATTAGCCGATCGATTCGTAAAAACCTCGAAAGGGGTAGTCGAGGATGTAATTGTTCGGGTTAAGGACTTCTACTTCCTAGTTGACCTTTTAGTCCTTGACATGGAAGTCCCCAAACAACTACAGAAAACACCCATCATCTTGGGTAGACCCTTCTTGGCTACAGCCAAGGCGAACATTGATTGTGACATGGGTGGTATGGAAATTTCCTTCGGAGATAAGAAGATGCAATTGGATATCTTCAAGGCAACTAAGTCTTTTGATTGCGGTTGGGTCAAGGAATATGACCCCATGGAAACCCTGGTTGAAGAATGCCTTACGGTTAGCTCTTTAGAAAACCATCTGATTCAACTAGTTGACGACTACCCTGACCCATCCTAGTCTTTGGAGGTTGAAATCTGTAGAGCTGATTACTATCGGCAACCTCCATTTGAGGAGACAACCTCCATTTGAGGAGATTGATGTTAAGTAACTCCCGCCCTTCCCTTACCCATCAAACATTGTCCCACCTGCACCTGAATTGAAACCTTTGCCCAACAACCTTAAGCATGTCTTCCTAGGACCTAATCAGACTTTCCTTGTGATTATCAATGCACACTTAACTAGGGACCAAGAACTTGGGTTGACTACTACCCTTTCTGAAAATCGGGTAGCTATTGGGTGGACAATTTCTGACTTAAGGGGAATTAGCCCTACTTATTGCACTTACAAGATC
This sequence comes from Thalassia testudinum, assembly GCA_037157565.1. Taxonomy (NCBI): domain Eukaryota; kingdom Viridiplantae; phylum Streptophyta; class Magnoliopsida; order Alismatales; family Hydrocharitaceae; genus Thalassia; species Thalassia testudinum. The sequence goes on along the minus strand of JAZHRO010000035.1, from coordinate 50,333,958 downwards.
TATTTGGAAGATGGGGCTCGACCTTCTCGCTAGATGCAAAGGCGATTGAACCTGAATATGCAAGAGGTCGTTAAAAAAGAAATAATCAAGTGGCTTGATGAGGAAATCATCTACCCGATTTCTGACAACCCCTGGGTGAGCCCTACTCAAGTAGTACCAAAGAAGGCTGGGCTCCCTGTGGTCACAAATGACCAGGGCGAATCCATCCCCACCCACACCACAACTGCATGGCGGGTGTGCATTGATTATAGGAAGCTTAATGAGGCCACTAAAAAGGACCACTTTCCCTTGCTACTCATTGACTAGATTCTCGAATGACTGGCAGGGTAAAAATATTTTTGCTCCTTGCATGGATATTCAGGATATAACCAAGTTGCTATTACACCAGAGGATTAAGAGAAGACCACATTCACTTGCCCATATGGCACATTTGCATTATGCTATATGCCATTCGGGTTATGCAACACACCCGTTACCTTTCAGCGTTGCATGTTAGCCATCTTTTCAAAGATGGTAGGTGAATATTTGGAGGTCTTTATGGATGATTTCTCCGTGTTCAGAGACTCATTCGACCATTGTCTTAGCAACCTAGAAAAAATCCTGAAGCGATGTATCGAGGTCAACCTGGTTTTAAGCTGGGAAAAGAGCCATTTTATGGTTCAAGAAGGGATTGTCCTCGGTCACATAGTCTCGCATAGGGGCATTGAAGTTGATCGAGCTAAGGTTGATTTAATTTCCAAACTTCCACGTCCTAGCTTGGTCAAGCAAATTCGATCTTTCCTAGGACATGTTGGCTTCTATAGAAGGTTCATTAAGGAATTTTCCAAACTTCCACGCCTTTGATTGACCTTCTATCCAATGACGTACTTTTTGACATGACACCTGATTGCATCAATGCCTACAACACCCTTAGAGATACAGTCTCAATTGCACCTGTTTTACAACCCCTAAACTGGTCCCAAAACTTTGAGATAATGTGCGATGCATTAGATTTTGCTGTTGGAGCAGTCCTAAGACAAAGAAGAGAGAAAAATCCCGTGGTGATCTACTATGAGAGAAAAACTTTGGATGAGGCTCAACGGAATTATATTGTCACAGAAAAAGAACTGCTCATTGTAGTTTTTGGATTAGAAAAGTTCAGATAATACTTTCTAGGATCCCACGTGATTATTTACACTGACCACTCGGCTATCCGACATTTGTTAGCCAAAAAGGACTCTAAACCCAAGCTCAGATGGATCTTGCTCTTGTAGAAATTTGACTTGGAAATATGTGACAAAGCCGGGTCCAAGAACGTTGTAGCCGACCACTTGTCCAGACTTCACTTGGAAAACATTGGACCCTCATTACCCTTAACTGGCACATTCCCTAACGAACAACTTCTTACCGTGCATGGAAGGAGTCTACCCTGGTATGCGGACTTAGTCAACTATTTAGTGGTAGGGCAGACTCTGCACGACTGGTCTAGACAGTAGCAGGATAAGTTCTTGGCTGAGGCTAAGCATTATTTGTGGGATGATCCTATGCTGTTTAGACTTTGTGTTGACCAAATCATTAGGAGGTGTATTCCAGAAGAGGAAGTTCAAAGTGTGCTATCCTTCTGTCATGACCAAGCCTGTGGTGGCCACTTCTCTGGGAAGAAGACGGCTGCAAAAGTTTTTCAATCCGATTTTTACTGGCCATCACTTTTCAACGATGCATATAACTTTGCAAAGACTTGCACTAGATGTCAGACCTTAGGGACTATGACCAGGAAAGATATGATTCCTCTACAACCCATCTTGATCATCAAAATTTTCGATGTCTGGGGAATTGATTTTCTGGGTCCCTTTCCACCATCAAATGGTTTGAGTATATAATAGTCTCAGTGGACTACATCTTGAAATGGATCGAAGCCGTACCTACCTAAAAATGTGACCATAAGGCTATCATAGACTTTGTTAAGAACAATATCTTTTCCCAATTTGGGATACCAAAATCCATGATCAGCGATGCTGGGAGTCACTTCATTAATGCCCAATTTTGTGTCCTACTTAAGAAATATGGGGTCACTCATCGCGTTGCCACCCTGTATCACCCGTAAATGAAATGGGCAAACTAAGGTCTCAAATAGGCAGATTAAAAATATTCTATAAAAGACTATGAGACCTGACCGGAAGGATTGGTTCACAAGATTAGACGATGCCCTTTGGGCATACAGGATCACTTTTAAGACCCCGATAAGCATGTCACATTATCGATTGGTCTTTGGCAAAGCTTGCCACCTTCCAGTCGAGTTGGAGCATCGAGCATACTGGGCTGTTAAGTAGTGCAATATGGATTCTCAGATGGTTGGAACTCAAAGGAAGCTCCAACTCTCTGAGCTTGAGGAAATCCATTGGGATGCTTACGAGAATAATAGACTTTATAAGGAGAAGATGAAAGCTGTCCATGACAAACACATTAATAGAAAAACCTTCGAGCCAAATCAGCAAGTTTGGCTATTTGATGCAAGACTTAAACTCTTCCCTGGGAAATTGAGATCTAAGTGGATGAGACCATATCAAGTGGTCAAACCTTATCCCAATGGGGCGATTGAAATTGCCAATCCCAAGATTGGGCAAACCTTCACTATTAATGGTCAACGACTAAAACAGTTGCTTGCCCAGATTCCTCCGAAGTAAGTTGTGACTCTCATTGAGGTTAAACTGGAATTGCGCCTAGCTGAGGCACAAAACCTAGCGCTTCTTGGGAGGCAACCTAGAGGTTTCAAGTTGACTGTATTCACGATTACAACTCAAATGATTTCTTTCCCTACTTCCTTACATTTATTTTTCCAATGAGGACATTGTCCAACTTAGGCATGGGGGGGTGGTAATTCATAGGATCTGAGTACAAAATTGTCAGCTTGAACTAATTTTATTTCTTTTTATAAAAAAAATTTAAAATTAGGAAAGGAAAACTTAGGTATTAGAAGCTTGTTGACTTTAGGAAATGATACGTTACAGACCTAATTGCTCAGACCCTTCAAGTCTTCGAACTTATTCAGTTCAGGTGTCTACTAAAATGTGGACTTGGTCTCAAGTCCTCCCCACCTTAATTTATTTTAATTTGGTTAATAAAGTAGGGTGATAAGTATATGACTTATCAACCTGCCCTCTGATTGGGGGGATTTTAGTCTAAGCATCTACACATTTTGTACGGACTCACTCATCGACGGTTCTAATGGAAATTGGGTAGCTAATGAACCTTCTAGGGTGGTATGGCTGGCAAGTTGTCGTGAGTAACGGCCCATTGGCAGGTTGTCCAGAGCCTAGCCACATGACCATTCTCTTTCACTTCTTCCTTTAGGTAAATCTTAGATCAGGAAAGCCCCCTACTTGAAAAAAAGGAAAATAAAAAAGGAGAAAAGGAAAAAAAGAAATAAGCCACACTTCACCGCACGAGTATGGATGGCAAGTTGTCGTGGGTAACAGCCCATTGGCTGGTTGTCTAGATCCCAGCTCATAAAATGCACAAGAATTCCAAAACACTTACAAAAGAAGTGGGGAAGTAGCATAATCCGGGGAAATATACACTGGGTTCGCCCTTGTGTTGACCCCACAAAAATAAAAAGTAGGGAGAAAGCTATCGGTTAGATAGGTACACCTTTAGGCAATATTTTTTTTTTCTTTCTTTTGGGTCACCTAAACGCGTATAAACCCGAAGTTTGTTTTAATTGCCGTTGAGTGAGTTTATCATTTTCACAATAAGATGCTTAGTACTAAGAATCCTTTTCGAGACTTGGGTTGATTGGTAGCTGTAAAAAGTTATCCTGAAATCTTCAACACTAAAAATCTCAAAAAAATATGTATTTGCTCTATATAGAATAAGGCGAGGACTCGGGCGGTCGGCATTTTTGCAGGAAACCCGGGCATTGTTGAGTCTTAGCTAGTTAGGTTCTTAGTAGAAATTTCCTTCAGTTGACAAGCAACTTCTACCTAAGCGATCAATTCCTAATTTTAGTTGTAAATAGAATTCAAATCAAACCTTGCTAGGGACTAGCAAGGGGTGGGCATGGGGTTATGATGACTCTACAATGTTCAGTGTTATATTATCAATTAGAGTCAATTTTAGGGATACTTGTGCGATAATGTCAGATTATAATGGGCTTGGAAGCATTGAATACATATTGCATGATCTTTACATTTTAATTGCTTAGAATCAATGTTTAATGACCATGTGCACAAGTCCATTTTGAAACAGGTCTCATATGAGCGATCGGACCGTACGGATGAATCCAGATCGACGAACGAAGTCCAACGGACTCGAAATCACTTCCATCCGACCTCTGTAGCTCTCACAACAAGCTCGAGAAAGATCAACGATCAGGGGATTATGCGACATCCTTACGGGCATCGGATGAAAAATCCAACCATATGGATGGATCAAGAGTGATGATCGCAGTTCGGCAGTGCGGGAATCATCTTGATTTGAGCACCATGGCATCCTCTACAATAGAAAAGATGATGGATGGCCCAGATGGTGCCACGTTGTGTCATCTAAGCCACCCAACATTGGCCCTTCATCATTGCATCATTCACGCCCTCTATTCTCAGCCGTTGGATCTCGATCCAACGACTGAGTTGCATGGGCGCTAGACGCAAAGGCAATACCAATGCATGGCCTTAGTGCATTGGTCAACACTTCACGCCTCCACCACACAACGTGGGTTCGAATCCTGCCACGCCTCAATTTAGCAATTGAGGTGCGGTGCAGCAGGAAAGCGGCAGTGCAAGTAAGAGCACGCACGTGTGGGCAGCAGTGTGCGCGAGGCGACGCGCGGAGACCAGCTTGCACCAGTAGGTGCGCGCGACACGGCATGCGAGGCATGCAGCACAGTGCGAAACAACGCAGAGCGTTGAAGGCGTGAGGGAGAGGGAGGGGGCTACGGTGATGCTTGCGGTGGGTCTTCAGCGACGTCTTTGAATGCCATTGTTGACTTGAGGATGAATCTGAGCCTTCTCAACTATAAAAAGGGAATTAGCCCTCCCATTTGCATTCATCATCTACCTAAGCAACTCCACCACTCTTAGAGATCCTAAGCATGGTTGTGAAGAGGTCGAGCTACCGACGGAAGCTCCTCCACCACCGTGGCTGCCTCGATGCTTTCTTGTTCCTTATTCTTAGTTTAATTTTATGTGATAGTGTAGTTCATTTCTTTCATTTAAGCATTCCTCTATATTTTCTGGATTACAACATTTGATAATTAATAGGCTAGATCTTTTATATATTGTCCTCATATCTTATCATTGATTTCTAACCCTATCTTTCTTCTTTGTCTCTCTCTCTCTCTCGTCCTATCTGGTTTGCAAGCAAAACAAACGATGAATTTTTGTGACACAAAGCGAGTATTTGATCCGATTTCACGCCTCCCAGTGTTTGAAACTCGGACTCACGTCCATTTATTCTTATTTAAAATTGATGTTGTAAAATGTGCTACAGCGAACGATTTGACGCAAACACGTCCAGTGGACGTCACCTACCTCTACTCCATATGGCCAGCCATCAAGCTCCAAATCACCAACCAACTCCTTTTTGGTGCCAACTTTGGTAACCACCAAACCACTTACACCTCTTCAGGTTGGCAACAATGTAGGCACCTCTCCACTGTAACCACCACCCTTAACCACCCAAAGTTGGCGCCATAGCTACTCTTAAGAACCCCTTCATGTGGCACCAACCCACTATAGCCCTTCATCACATAACTTCCACCATCTAAGCCCATTCTAACCCTACATATATCCTACACCAGCCACACTTCTAGAACCTTCACATAACGACCACCTAGCACCTTCCTACAACCCTATAATTGGTGCTAAACACTAAGCTAAATCCTACATCTACCTCCATATCCTATCACCACCATCCATCTTTTGAGCCAAAAATCCATCCCTTAACCACACCATAATTGGTGCCAACCCTACCTCTCCACACCCTTCCATTCGGCATCAACATACATCTACCCTCCATTCCCTAACCGTCACCCAACTAACTCATCTTAGCCCTCCACAACATCCCACGCCACCTACACCCAAGACCTACCATGGTTACCACCAACCGTCCACCATTAAACCTATAAATAACACCCCCTCTACCACCACATAAAATCATCCTTGGCTACACAACTCTTCTACCTAAAATCACCATTCAAGGGCAAGGAAGAGGGAGAGTGGTGATAAAGGCATATTTTCTATAAAAAATATGCCTATTATTATGCTTAGTTACCTAGTAAATAATGCCTTCACATGCATTCATATTGCATTTTCATGCATTAGGCATCTTAGGGTGGTATACTTATTTTTCAGCTTAAATGGCATTAGTAATTCCTCGCTAATTCTATTCTAATTGTGTTTTATTTGTTGTGCAGGAGTTACATATTTTATAGGAGATTTTATGTGTAAAGAAAGTGCCAATTCAAGGAATGGAGAGATCACTTCTATAAAATGTCTCCCCAATGCCTAAGTTTTCTTTACATCACCTAATTTCCCACCATCATTGGACTTCTCTGCAAAAACCACAAAAGGGACTACTCCAACTCACGCACACCTTAAACCATGCCATGCAATTCACGTATACATCCCATGAGTCCTTCCTTGTGCCAATTCATGTAACGCCATATATTCATCTATCATGTAACCATTTATTCCCTACACATGCCACCCATTAACAGATGTAACGCTTTCACCTCTTCACCTACGTTAAACCTTTCCGCTCACACCAGGGGGATGGTGGGTTCTCACCCCTCACAGTGATCCACCTCCACTGCATTGTTCTTCTCTTCACGATCACCACGAGAATCAACTGCGCATTCCTACCCCGGCTCGTGCTTCACACACCGCGAGCGGCGTGGTGATAGTACGCGTTGCCAACTTGAAGTGCCGCATCTCCACCGTGTCTACCAGCGCATCGCCACATTTTCTTCTCCTTCATTTCCTTCTTCCTCACACACACCTTCTCCTTGTGCACGCCTACACCGTCGAGACCACCACCCCCTTCTCTCGCAGACCACCCTCTCGACTCCTTCCACCGCTCAGGCATAGACCATGCTTTTTGCTCACTCTCAGAGCATGCGGCCTCAATACTGTGACCACACCCATCGTCCTTCTTCCTTTCCCTTTTCCTTCTCTTTCTTGATCTTCTTCTTCTTCCTTTGCTAGAAGTGAAGAACCCATCAGCCACCAGCCTTCCACACTCCGCCTCGCTATTTCCAGCCTCCATTCTCATCGCCGACATCGCTAAAGCAACTCCCACGGTTTGCCTTACCTTCCTCGACGTTGAGCCATCTCGTTGGTTGCCTAATAGGCCACGCCACCAACCCATTTCCACTAGCCTTCCCCCCTCCGACCGGCGATGTCCAGCTACCTCGACCTTTGTCGTTGTTGACCCTATGGCGGCACGACCTGGAGCACCCGGTTGCCATGCTCACATGGCCATGTGTGTGCCACAAGTAGCAGTCGAAAACCCATTGACACCGGGGTTCTTCACTTCGACCGGCCACCTCCGGCCACCTCTAGACATGTCGCCACCACCAATGCGATGCCCTAGCTCGATGGTCCCCCTCCTCAAGGAAACTGATCACATCCCCGCTGTCGCTAGGTTCTTCAAGGACTATTATACCCTGAAGCGACGCCTAGAATTTGACAATAGGTGGTACTGTCAAAAGAAGCTAGTGCTGTGATTCTAGCCGACTTGCCGCCGAAAAAGAAAGACCCTGATACCCCACTCATATCCTACTTCTTGTAGGATTCTCCATTTGATCGGACCCTTCTAGATTTGGGTTCAACCATCAACCTAACTCCCACTGCCTTATTTGATCGATTTCGATTTGGGGAGTTAAAGCCTACCTCGGTCACGATTCAGCTGGCTGATAGATCAGCCAAGGGGGTGGTTGAGAACGTGATCATAAAAGTCCACGGATTTTGCTTTCCCACAGATTTTTTCATTCTTGATATGGAGGTTCCTCCTAATCTCCAAGATGCACCAATCATTTTAGGTCACCCATTTCTAGCGACAGCCTGAGCAAACATTGATTGTGCATCTGGGTGTATGGAGATAGCCCTAGGTAATGAGAAACTTCGACTTGACATATTCAGGGCATCAAGGAATTTTGACTGTGATCGCATAGAGGAGGATGGTGAAGACGAAGATTCGGTATACTGTGGTAACATTGGGCTCCTTTGTGATGATCCAATGTTTCATTCCTTTACACTATCATGGTTCTTGGACCTCGATCCACACGGGACTGAGACCACTGCACTGCACATATCACCCCGAGGATTCGATTGTTTAGGGTGTGTTTCTGACCACATCACCCTGAATCTATTTATCCTGATCTGTACACTACTGGATCGCCCCTGTTGTTACAAGAAGATGTGACCACAGCTAATAGGTTTCCTGTTAGCACAGTCACAACCGACTATCTCATAGGTCGCGAATCAGTGGGAATTCACACGCATCCAGATCATCAAATTTCCACCTTCGAGTCTACTCCTATTTCCATCTCTGACTCTGACCTACCCATGATTGAATTGAAGCACTTACCTGACTCACTTAAGTATGTGTTCTTCGGCGAAAGTGAGACATACCCGGTCATTATTAGTGCCCACTTAACCTAAGAACAGGAGCATCAATTGATTTCTATGCTACAAGACCATAGGGCTACTATAGGGTGGAGCATTGTTGATCTTCTCGGTATTCGCCCCTCGTTTTGCACTCATCACATTTACACGGATGAGGGGGTGAAACCTTCGAGACAACCTCAAAGAAGGCTAAACCCGAATATGCTAGAGGTTGTTAAGAAGGAGATCATCAAATGGCTGGATGCAAGTATTGTATACCCAATATCTGACAGCCAATGGGTGAGTCCGATCTAGATAGTGCCAAAGAAAGCAGGACTCACTGTAGTGAAAAATGATAAAGGCAAATCCATCCCGACCAGCACTGCAACATCATGGCGGGTTTGCATCGACTATAGGAAACTGAACATGGCTACCCAGAATGATCACTTTCCTTTACCTTTCATTGGTCAGATCTTGGAATGGTTAGCCGGATGCAGTTTCTTTTGCTTTCTGGATGAATACTCTGGGTATAATCAAATAGAGATTAGCTTGGAAGATCAAGACAAGACCACATTCACATGCCCCTTTAAAACATTCGCTTTCAAGCGGATGCCCTTTGGCCTCTGCAACGCACCAGCAACATTTCAGCGTTGTATGATGGCCATATTCTCTAACATGATTGGGGACTATGTGGAGGTGTTCATGGATGACTTCTCCATTTTCGGAGATGATTTCGCATCTTGTCTTGATAACATCACCAAAATCCTGAAACAGTGTATTGAGGTAAGCCTACTACTATCCTAGGAGAAAAGCCATTTCATGGTGAGGCATGGCATAGTACTAGGGCACATGATCTCCAAAAATGGACTTGAGGTCAATCGGGCTAAATCTGAGAGTATTTCCCACTTACCACCACCTAGCTCGGTTAAGCAGATCAGATCATTCTTGGGTCACGTCGGCTTCTATCGGAGATTTATATGTGATTTCTCAAAAATTGCATGACCTTTGACGAATCTCCTTGTTGCCGATGCCCCATTCTAATTCGACACCTCATGTCTCATCGCCTTCAAGACTTTACGAAGCGTTGTCTCTGATTCCCCGATTCTCCAACCACCTGACTGGTCGCTTGATTTCAAGATGATGTATCTGATTTTGCTGTCGGTGCTGTTTTAGGCCAGCGTTGGGAAAAACAACCTTTTGTCATATACTATGCTAGCAAGAAGTTGAATGAGGCTCAGCGTAATTATACTGTCACTGAAAAAGAACTGCTAGCAGTAGTATTCTGGTTGGAGAAATTCAAATCTTATTTATTAGGGTCCAAAGTTATCATCTTCACTGACCACTCCGCCCTCCGACATTTGTTGGCAAAGAAGGATGCAAAACCTCGGTTCATCAGATGGATCCTTCTATTGCAAGAATTTGATATTGAAATTCGTGACATAGTCGGAAAGCAGAATGTTGTGGCGGATCACCTATCCAGACTGGACCCAGCTCACATTCCTTATTCCCTGCCTATCCACAACCAATTTTCGGATGAATCCCTTTTGGCAGTTCACTTTGCTGAGTTCCCCTGGTATGCGGATATCGCAAACTATCTTGCTGTAAGCAAGATTCCTGTGACCCTATCCAAGGACCAGAAACTCAAATTTACTGCGGAGGCCAAATTCTACCTCTAGGATGACCCACTACTCTTCCACATTGGAGCCGATCAGATTATTCAAAGATGCATCCCAGATTCTGAGATCCCCAGTGTGTTAACTTTTTGCCACAATGATGCTTGTGGTGGTCATTTCTCGAGATGAAAAATCGCTACAAAAATTTTGCAGTCGGGATTTTTCTGGCCAACTATTTTCAGAGATACACACGAATATGCCCAACATTGCAAACAATGCCAGTCAGTCGATTCTACGACCAGGAGAGACATGATGCCACTCCATCCCATCATGGTTGTAGAAGTGTTCGACGTCTAGGGCATCGATTTTATGGGCCCTTTTCCGAACTCGCATGGCTTCGAGTATATATTACTAGCCGTTGACTATGTCTCGAAGTGGGTCGAGGCCATCCCGGCGAGACTAGCTGATCACAAGACCGTCATTTCTTTCATACGACAATACATCTTCGCGAGATTTAGAATACCCCGTGCTTTGATTAGCGAAGGGGGAAGCCACTTCATCCACGCCCACTTCAGGACATTATTAAAAAAATATGGGGTACATCACCGTATAGCCACCCTGTATCACCCATAGACCAATGGGTAGGCTAAAGTGTCTAACCGTCAGATCAAGCTGATTCTCTAGAAGATGGTTAGACCAGACAGGAAGGATTGGTCCGATAAATTAGTTGATGCACTCTGGGCATATCGGACCGCGTACAAGGCCCTACTCTGAATGTCACCATATCGTATGGTATATGGCAAGGCCTGTCACCTTCTTGTATAGCTGGAACATCGTGCCTTTTGGGTTGTGTGAAAATGTAACGTTGAACTCGATGCAGGAGGTCAAGAATGGAAACTCTAGCTCAGCAAATTAGAAGAGATCCGGCGGGAGGCCTATGAGAATGCATTGATATACAAGGACAAGACCAAGGCCTTTCACGACTGCCACATCCGGAGGAAAGCATTCATGCCCAACCAGCAAGTCTGGTTGTTTGATTCGCGACTGAAACTTTTTTCAAGGAAGCTCAAGTCCAAGTGGACTAACCCATATGTTGTGATTCACCCATATCCTAATGGGGTGGTCCAAATCAGGGACCCAAAATCTGGGCATGTATCTACGGTAAATGGCCAGCGCCTCAAGCCATTCACGAGCCAGGAACCTCCTCCAGCTGATGAACTCATTCATCTTATTGAGGGTATCTGAGTAAGTTCTCGCCCAGCTGGAGGCGTTAAACTCAGCATCTACTCCACATCCATCACCTTATACATATTCATTTTTATACATAGCATATTTTTCTTTTAGCATATTTTCTCTCTGCATATTGCATCCTATCAGGTTGGTCGGTGCTGAATGTTAAACTTCAGGAGCAATTCCAGGTGATCTCTACCCACTTCCTGTTGTATTCATTTTCTTTTATATTCATGCATGAGGACATGCAAGAACTTAGGCATGAGGGGGTAGATACAGTAAAACTAAAAAATTTTTTTATGCCAACCCTTAAGAAAACCTCGGAGCTGCATGTACACGTACTTTAGGACCCTAAATAAAAGAACAACCGAATCCACCTTCAATGTTTGCATTGGAGCTAGAAATCGTCCACAACAGCCATTTCCAACTCACCTGCTCACCCTTTTGTTCTAAATATAGGGTCAAGCTAAATGTAATCCGATAAGGGAAATTTCATGAAGTACGAATATAAGAGGTTACTTGTTTATAGCATATATACATAGTACATCCATGAATAAGATTATCTTATTAAGAGAATGCATTAGGGATTTATCCTCTAGTTGATTCCTGTAATCTGGAATCCAGTACAATTTTTCACACACGTAGAATTTGCAATGGATTCACGGTGAAGGCTGATAAACGTCTTTAGTCTATTGAGAAGAAGCAGTGCTTCTTCTCCTTGGACAGTGTTTTGGGAGTCAGGTAGATTTTCTTTCAAAAATCCACCAAATAGTGTGAGATGAGAGTAGAGTGTCCTGGTGTTCTAAGATTAGTGTAAGGAATCTGGAGTCCTAGATAATTAGGTGATGATACTTAGAGATTAGGCATAGTTTTTGCTCTCGATTTTTGGGTATGCATTTTTGTGCGAATTGTGGGAGCCACTAAATAAGGCAAATACGCAGAGAGTGAGTTTTCATAAAACTAAGGCTAAGATAGATGGTTATGACCATTCTTTACGGAATCCTCGGCTGAAGGAGGGTATTGATGTCAAGGTAAGAAATACACTATCCTATCCATCTCTCCCAGTGCCGTGAGTAGGCACTTCTACCAAATAAGCCACCCAATGTCTCTTGAGTACCACCAATCCCTAATAATGCCTCCTCAATAAAGCTCATGGATGTGTGCTAGTTCTGTTATGTTGAAAAAGAAAGAAAGAAAGAGAAAAAAAAAGGAAAAACATGATGAAAAGAAAGAAAAATTGAAAAAAATTAGAAACGGAAGAAAAAGCAAAGAAAAAAGAGAGAGTAAATATTTAGTGTTTATTTTAGTTGCATTGAGGCAATGCCACCAAATAAATTTGAGATCCACCAAATATGGCCTTAACCCACCTTTCTTGTGTTTCTGACTGCCCGAATACTGGCTGAAGAATTCTGACTTAGTGTTAGAGTTATGAGAACTTAATTAAAGTGTTAATGAAAAGTGAGACCACCAAATACAGGTCATATATGTGAATTTGGTGAGATTGTGAGCTCTAAGAAAAATAAAGAAAAGAAAAGAAAAAGGAAAAGAGAAAGAGAGAATGAATACAAAGGAACCAGAAGAGAGTATAGTTTTTCCCGTCTTTCTCTGAGTTGAGTTACTTGATAGTCTTGGACTTTAGATTCTGAAATATTAATCTCTATGTAGCACAAAGTGAGAGTGAGCCACCAAATAAACACCCGTATCCCTCAGACATCCTCTACCCAATCTTAAAGCTAGGGTGGAATTCATAGAATATCTTAAATACCCCGAGGGAAGAAATCCGCTTATCCTGCTAGAATTTTTACTAGGGGTCAAGTACAGGCTTTAGAGGTGAATTAGGTTTTCACTCGAATCTGTTGCAAAAACTACATAGCTACACTTTTACGATTGTTTGGATTTTTAGAGCATAGGATGAAAACAAAAAGGAGAATAATCTCTAGGCATACACTTGATAAAATAATCAATCCCTTAGGGACCCTTATGCGAATAATTTAGTCTTGCATTTGCTAAGGACTAGCAAGATTTAGGCATGGGGGTATGATTACGCAGCAATCATAGGTCTTAATTATCCAGAATTAGGCTAGAACTTAGCATAAGTTAGTATAATTCATGCATGCAAAAGCATTACTTGCATCCTTACTGCTTTCTTTTAGCTATGCATAAAATAATGCTATAATGTACTGATTGGGTGCATTATGTCAATTGCAGGTAATAAGCTGATCAGAAGGTCTTTCTGAAGCTGGATCTAAAGCTGGATCAGAAGATTAAAGGATAACTGGTGTTGTAGCAAAGTTGGAGCAGAAGACCTAAAATAAGATGTAGTAGACAATAATGTAAGGGGTTAAGGTATGCTATTCTATTTAAGTAGGAATAAAGTAATAAAATATGAAGAACTTAGGACCATCCTATCCCTAGGATAGCCTAGAAGCTTTCCCAAGCCTTAGACACCCTTAGATTAGGTCACCACACCCTAGGAAACCTTAAAACCCTAATTTCAACCTCTATCTAGATGTCCAGATGAGTTATAGGATGTCCATAACCCTTAGCCAACTCCCGCACACTTTAAACCCACTTTTGCAATATTATTGGATGTCCAGACACTTGGTCGACATCCAATTTCTGCAGAATACCCAAGACAGAACCTAGAATCCTTCCTGACTCTGATTAGACATCCAAAATTGAAGTCTGGACTTCTGATTTTTGAGTATAAGTCGTTTGATACTATTATTGGACGTCTGGAACTACTTTCCAGTTCCTATTTTGAGATTCAAGCCTTGATCTTGGATCTTTAGCCCCCTAAACCCAATTCTAACCCCCCTAGGAACCTAAATTAAGGTATCCTAACCCTAGTACATCACCTCTAGACCTCCTTAAGGACCTAATTAGGTCCTCACTAAACCTAATTGACTTAGATCATAGTCAATTACCATTACTTAGTCAATTGGACTCATAGGGTCCAATTGAGCTCAGATCTTAACCCATACAAGTCTAATTGGACTCAATGAAAGTCCAATCCTAAACCCAACCTAATTGAGTTATTTCACTCTCAATTAGGTTCACACTCATTCAATTAAACTTGTGTTAAGTTTAATTGCATTTCCCCCTTAGCAATTAGGGTTTGTAACCCTAATTTAAGACCTACACCAACCTAAACCCCCTTAGGACCTAACCTAGATGACTTAGACACATAGGGCACGGCCACACACACACACACACACACACACACCCATTCACGCACTCCCACACCACCTAGAGTGTTCTAGGTTCTTCCAAAGGTGTCACCACTCTTAGTTGCCAAACTTAGCAACTAAGAGCCATTCAAATTGGAGATCCACAAATGGTGGATCTAAAAACCACCTCTCTCTCTCTTTGGTCGGCCACTCTTGGAGCTCTCTCTAGAGAGTTCCACACTTCTCTAGAGAGTTTCCCTTAGGTCAATAAAAAGACCTAAGGGGTGGCCATGTGCACCCATTCACACTTGGCTTCCATTTAGTTTAGCTACCTCCACCTCCACTCCATCTCCATGAGTAGCATCACCATGGCCACCACCATCTTCACGCCAAGATGCTGGATCACCTCTCCAACCTCTTTCTATGGGCCGGCCTAAGCACCATTGGTCGCCCCTCCTCTCAATCAACCAACTCAAAGGCCATCGGAGCCCACCTCTGAATGCCCATATTTCTGCTAGATTAGTAGCGTAGTTTTTCATAGTTTACATGCTTTTATTACTGCTTAGTAGTGTAGCTCTCTATTCTCCCCTAATGATGCATGCAAAACCCCCCCATAAATTCATGTATGCGATCGTTTTCTGTTAGCTAGATTTATGTTTTCAAGCTTTCCTCTATAAGCTTTCCACTAGTTCCATGTTGCAAACACCCTAATGAATCAATAAAAGATTTTTTTCTATATATATATCTCTGTGTTGAGAATCACCATGAGCTTAACGCAATATATTTTGTGTGATTAAAGTTGCCTGCTTTTAATTATTATCTAGTGCAACCAGCATGTCGGTACCTGAAAATATTGAGGATCTAACTATTAGTGCATTTTCCGTAAATAGCCACCACATAACTAGAATCGTGTGTACTGAAACTCATACTTTCACATTTGTCATCTATCTAACACATGCGCACATAATTAGGTTTCATAATGAAAGTGGCCAAACCTTGGTCCGACGATTAGAAATCGACGTGCGATTTTAAGCAAGTAGAACGAAAAAGATCGATTTCAAATTTGCATAAACGCCTCCCAGAGACGAACGACCGGGACTCAAGTCTTATCCTTAAAAATTATTTTTGACGAGCATTTTTTGCATGACTATACTATGATTTCTGACGGTTTCAAAATGCGTGAAAACACGCTTGTCAACATGTAGCTGACAAATGATTTAAATAAGGTTTTCATGCAATTTAAATAAGATTAAAATCAAAACCTTGTACATGAATGCTTGCAGATGTTCGAACAATAAAATACACATCAGCTCCTTAAAATCCTAAAGATGATCTCAACATCCATTTCAAATCCATTTTGGATTCCAATTCCAGGACATGCTACTGCATCTGCATTTCAGTGCAGGAAACCTGATTCAACAACTGTGGCTACTGTTGTTGCTATAGAATCTACAGATGAGTGTTGCTACATTGAATAAGACTAGACGACTTAGATCAGACCTTCTCAGGTCTGATCTGAGCCAATTCTATACCCCATCATATCTGAAAACACAAGATTGAGAAGCCATGAACTCCTCACTACAATTCAAATCTTAAATCCATTGAAAATCAATTGTTAAAACAATACAAGGCATCTTCTGAAGACATGAAAATAGTGGAATCAGTTCATACTCTTTAGAAACCTCTAAGGATCTCAATATGATCTTCACCCTACATTATAGACAATGTAGAGGGAATTGATCACATTAAGTATTTGAAATCATTTTAAAACAACTCCAAATCTTCATTTTAACCCTGAAAACATCATTTGAACCTTTAAGATCAGAGCGAAATCATAGTGGGTCAGAAATCCATGTAGCCCTGTTTAGGCTTTTAATTTAGGATTTACTTAAGTGATCTGATCACCAAAATCTCCCAAACACTAGAGATCAGTGTTTAAGGACTCAAGCAATCCTGTAGAAGTCAAATGAGTAATGGTTATGCCTCATCTCAGTGAATTTGAGATTCCTTGACAAAACTACTCAACACAAAGCTTAAATTGGGCATTTGCACATTTGAGAATAAAACATTAATCAAATCACCTCAAACTCATCACAATACACCCAATTAAGCAAATCCAAACTCGAATCACTCGATTAAATCTATTTAAAATCAAATTGACTCCAAATTGCAAGATTGGGTGTGAAATTCAAATATGAAAGAATCGAGCAAATCATAGCAATCAAATTCAGATCAGGGGTCTTTGTGGCTTTATGGAGTGAATGGAGAGACCCCAGTTGGATTTGAGCGTGGATTTGATTTGGAAGTTGGCGAACTTCATGTCCAGTTCAACTCTGATGGATGAGGTGAATTGTTGATTAAAACATCGAGGAAATTAGGGAATGCGAATTATGAGACGTAGATGGAGATCCATGAATCAAAACGGAGGTGGAAAAGCACCTCTCTAATCTGAATTGACCAGAGAGGCCGAGATCTGATCTAAACTAAAATAATCCTAATCTGCACTAACCAATATGTGAAGTCACTATCTAAACTACTCCTAACTGATCTACACTACACTAACAGGCACTACAATTATCCTAGAAAGCAGTAGATCTATTCTAATTAGAGGAATGGGACCTTTAGATCTCTACCTAGTGGATGGAGAGGAAGAATGGAGGAAGAGGACTCTGACAAAGTGAAAGCTCTCTAGAGGAGCTCAGGGTCACCCTTAGAGGTTATGTGATCGCTAGCAGTGAGGAGAATCAAAGGAAGATGGAGCTTCATCGTCGCAGCAATGGAGCTAGGGGTCTATTGAGGAGAGGAATTGGAGTGGATGAAAGACCAGCTCGAGAGAGGTAGATGGGGAGTTGTTGGCATACGCAGGGGTCCAAGGAGGTGCTTAAGTAGCCGCTTAAGTGGATCAAATCACCATGGTGGTGGGATTAGTTGATTAGGGCATGGACGGTGGAGATGGGGAGGATAGGTGCACAGGAAGCTCAAACGAATCTCCATCGTCAGATGGGATATGGAGGAGGCTACGGTGCTGCGTGCAAAGGTGCGTGAAGAATGGATCGAGATCAACCATTGGATGAGAGGATCAAAGAATCGATGGTGCCTGTGTGTCGTGTTCTTCGCTGAGGAACAGTACACGCGTAGCTCAGGTGCAAAGGGCATTTTACACTTAGGCCCTTAAAGTGAAATGACTGATAATTTGTGAAAAGCCCATAAGTGGCCTTGGGTGCTTGCAAAGAAGTCCCTATGGGTTTGTAGATAGGTCCTTGTCGTTTTAGATGTGATTAAAGTATTATGGAATGAGGACCTAAATGTTGAACCCTAAATGCAAGGTCCTAACGATATCCAAATGTAACTAAGTTTTTATGATATCTTAATTGAACATATTAGAACATAATTTCACCCTTGATTTGAACTTTCAAACTTAAAAATGTGCTCAATTGGCAATTGGATCATCATTTTGTATTTATGTATAGAATATCTCATAAATTGACCTAATTATTTATTTTTAACACCAATTTGATGTTTAACGTCATTTCTGTTAATTCTCACACTCACTACAAGAAAAATAGTTTTTACTGACAAAAGAGATGTCGCTAAAGCATTAATATTTGTTGCTATAAATATTTTTCGACACTTTTTGGATTCGTCGCTTGTCTGTCAGTATAACTAGTGTTGCTAAAGATTTACCGACAATTTTAGACTGTCGATATTTTTTTGAATCTTTAGTGGCAATTACTTTTGTTGATATTTTTGTCGATAAATGTTACTTTTAACGACTATCATTTTGTTGCTACAATTGATGCTATTGCAAAGAAAAAATAGTGACAAAAATAATTGTTACAACAAATTGACGATATAAGATGCTTTAAAGGCAATCACTTTTCGCCACTAATTAATCTCATAATTCATTTAATTCTTGTTATGATAAAATTTGATGTCGCTAATGGAGATTATTGAGGGTAGTAAAATCTGTTGCTAATTTTAAATAATAAATCTTTTACTCAATGGCATAATTTTATCACTGATAGCATCATTGTTTTATATACTTGATAAATTAGCTTTGATTGCTACCTAATGCTATATCTTAAGGGTCATTATTACACTTTACCTTACATTAACTTTAATTATGAAGTATATGACTCATAAATTGAAATGAATAAATATTTAAACAATGAAACAATATTATTTTTTGAAACTGAAACAATATTATAAAGATCTATTGTGATAAAATAAATATTTTCATTTTAAAATTAAATAATGAAAAAGTGGTTAGATGTATTACAACAAAAATAGTTTTTACTGACAAAAGAGATATGTCGCTAAAGCATTAATATTTGTTGCTATAGACATTTTCCGACACTTTTTAGATTCGTCACTTGTCGTTGGTATAACTAGTGTTGCGAAAGATTTACTGACAATTTTAGACTGTCGGTATTTTTTTAAGCTTTAGCGGCAGTTATTTTTGTCGGTAAATGTTACTTTTAACGACTATCTTTTTGTTGCTACAATTGATGCTATTGTAAAGAAAAAATAGCGACAAAAATAATTGTCACAACAAATTAATGATATAAGATGCTTTAGAGGCAATCACTTTTTGCCTCTAATTAACCTTATAATTCTTTTAATTCTTGTTATGACAAAATTTGATGTCACTAATAGAGATTACTAAGGGTAGTAAAATTTGTTGCTAATTTTAAATAATAAACCTTTTATTCAACATCATAATTTTATCACTAATAGCATCATTGTTTTATATACTTGATAAATTAACTTTGATTGCTACCTAATGCTATATCTTAAGGGTCATTATTACACTTTATCTTACATTAACTTTATTATGAAGTATATTACTCCTACATTGAAATAAATAAATATCTAAATAATGAAACAATATTATAAAGATCTATTGTGATAAAAATAAATAGTTTCATTTTAAAATTAAATAATGAAAAAGTGATAAGACTGTCTAAACTAACTGCACATTTTTATAATTTAATGGAAGTAAGAAAGAGCAAACATTAAAAATGACACGCCGATCATATACAATATTCATTCATCAACCAAAAATCTTTTATTAGAAAAAAAAATTTCATAAACAAGTTAAAGTTATAGAGTAACATAACCAAAAAAGGTACACGACCAAGATAAGGCAAAAGAAAGTCTAAAAAAATATTTTGACTAAATTAAAAGCATGTAAAAAGATTTCTACCGATAACTCGAGTGCATCTTCTATTAGCAACTTGAAAAGATCCTAAAAAAAAAAGAAAAATTTTGTTAGAAAATAATTCTAAGATACATTAAATAAAGGAAGAGTTACGTTTAAATACCATGGTTCAAAATAATTTTATCACAATACCTATCGTGAAATAATAAACATCTTAGGCCAAGTAATGTTAGCTCTAATTGTGTCACCTAAAACTTCATATTTGCCATATGGCCTGATAACATCTCTTCCTCATCGATGCAACCTCAACATAAACCCCTGTACAAGTGGAACCAATGGTAGCTCGTCCAATAATTGCACTAGGATCAATGGTATGCACTCGTGCAAGTGCAACCTTCCTCTGCATGTCTACCATGCTTAGTAGATATACATCCTACATGTGAAATATTATAGCAATAAAATGATAGTATCAAGATCAATTAAGCTATAATTTTTATCGAAAGTTTAATATTGAATTTGAAATTTTAATGTACTTTTACATAAAAGTTTACCTGGCCTTCAACCAACATAGATTGAGTCTCATCCTTATGCTGATTCTTTGTCTCCTTTAAACTTGTACAAATGTTGCTTGTTGTATAACCACATCTTGAGTACCCTAATTGTAGATGATATGATTAGTTTCTTAACTTAAATATACTTAATTATTTAACTAAAAATCATAATACCTGTGACCTCTTTAATGATGGGGAAATCTGCAAATCTGCTCTTCCTAAAGACTGGAGTAGCATTTCTTGAAAGTTTGCTTGGGTTTCTTTCATTTATTTTATCTCTTCCATAAATCACATCTCAATTTGTCTTTCCCACTCTTTCCTTTATTCTCGCTCCTCAATTTGTTTTTGCCTCCACAAATTAGAATGTGGCGATATTAATCCATATCCCTTAGCACAACCACGTTTATCTTTTCCAACAACTTTTGCATAAATTTCATCAACCAATGAAAGGTCTTATGAACCATTCATCTTCTCAGTTGCCTCGTTAACTTGTTCCTATAAGAAAAACTTGTCATCATATAATCCTCTCTGCTATTAAAATATTTACAAAGAAATTGAAGCTAATAAAAATCTTAACTAAAATGGCATAAAAAATGTCAAATTAAAATGTTTACTCTTGATCAAAATCATACATTAAAGTAAACAAAATTACCATTTATTTAAAAGCATTATAATTTTGTCGCTATTTATTGTTTCAAGTATATTACATATAGAAAATTAGTATTTGTTCTCCTAATTGCATGAAAAGGTTGATACTATAAGTACAAATAATTGTAAACATCAAAAGATAAATTGCAGATCAAGAATAAGTTATATAATGTGTTTAACTTACAATCATAGAAGCTGTTCTCTCATCCGTTGGTTTGCCATCCTTTTTATAAACATTTACAAATAAATCAATCTTGTTTACCTTTCTTCCCATTTGTTTCTCCATCTAAAAGTAATAAAAATTATAACACTTAAATCATCAACTTAAAAAGTGAAAATTTTGAGAATAAAGAATGTACCTCATCCCTTATGCATGCATAGCTTTTTGTCCCCACAGTATGATGAAGCATTAATTTTCCTCTATTTTATTTATTTTTAGAACAACATAACTATAAGAACCATAATTTTTTAGAACTATTTTCTAAGTTAAGGTAAAGAAAAAATAATACAATTTGAATTACCTTTGACTTCTCTGAATTCCAATGCTCATTAAGGAACTTCCAATGTTCCTTAGTTACCCGTGAATCGTGATACTTTAATCTTTCTTCCATGGAGCTGTAGTCGATAATATTTCTCCTTAAGGTAACACTTAAATTCTCTCCATTTCTTAGCTATGCTTAGAAGCACCCATTGTCACATCTTCTCAGTATATTGAAATTTGCACTACATCATAAAAAATGTTAAATCATCAAAATAAAAATATAATTAACAAAATTATTATGGTTAAGAATTTACCTCCACAATTCTATCATTTTATTGTTATATTCTATAGGCATCTTCCTCCAATCATTTTAATCCAATGGGGCCAAATTTGAATTGCGTACAAAAATTCCAAAAAAATTTTCAAATGATTTTGATTTTCTCTAATTGGTTGGTATGAATCATTCATCTCGACAAATATCTTCTTTACATCTTGATTGTTCCATACTTTCAGGCACACAGTAGGTCCTCTCTTATCCTTTCCTTTTGAATTAAAATCTAGACTTTTAATGGCAAAAGAACACTATTAAATGAATTCAAAATTTAATCTATGTATAATATATAAATCTCTTAAAGAAAATAGTAAAAGATGTATTATATAAATAAATTTTCATGCATGAAATATCTTACCAATGTCCTGAAGGTCAATTTCATTAGTTTCTCCAATTGTAGAATGTGTACAACTTTCTATGTTACCTTGATATTCTTCTTCGAATGTTTCAATGGCAGCATGCTTTGCCTTTTTGGTTTTCCTAAGTGTGGAATGATCTTTCCTTATAATTTGCTTTTCCTTAGATTGTTTCTTCAGTAACATTGGATTATTATTCAATGTAGAAGTTGTTGCTCTAGTTCCATTATCATTACGTGTTGGCTCAACATTTTCTTGGTTCAGGGCTACCAAAATTTTCTTTGACTGAAATCCTCGTAGAACTGGAATAACTAGAGAATCAAATCATGGTTGCTTTGACATCCTATATGAATCATAATAAAGAAATAAGTTCAAACAATCAACAAAATAAGTCATAACATATAACAATGAAAAAAATGACTTGTGAAAAAATTATCTTCATACCAAATAACAACAAATAACTAACATCAATCTAGTTGTCATCATCAGACTCACTTTCATTGTTACCTGCTCTACTAATATTATTAATATGTTGTTTCCAGTTCTCTCTAGAAAAAGAAACACCAACAATGTCTGTACGTAGAACATCAATGTCATCATTGTTGTCATTTGTATCCATCTCACTTTCATTCAAATCATAGGAGTAACTATCTACCATATCATCATTATCTAAGTCATCGACTTTTTCTTCCATAGCAAATAAATCTCGAGGTCTTGTTCTGACAACGAAATGCCAATCCTTGCGTATCGGATGTTGGACATAAAACACTTGTTGTACTTGAGTTGCTAATACAAATGGATCATTTTCATGTCCTAAACAAGATAAATTCACTGATGTTAGTCCATTTGCTTTCCCAATTGCATTTTTTGACTTAGTATTTATCCATTGGCAGTTGAATAATACTATTTTAAACTTTTCGTAATAATTCAACTCAATTGTGGCTGTGTACACTCCATAATAATCAACTTCACCAATTGAAGGATTTTTATCTGATGCTTTGGAAAAGCTCTCAGTTTGGGCATTAACAACAACACCACTATTTTGTGTTTGTCGATTCTTCTCTCTGTTTTTCTTATGAAATCTAAAGCCATTAACAATAGCCACTATAATACATCGCTACTTCATGAGGGCCTCGAGCAAGCACTCCAAGATCCTCTAATACAAATTCCTTTTTTGCCTTTTCTTCAATCTGAATCACAAAAAGTAACAATAAGTGTCTCAAGATATTTAAACTACTAGATTGGTGTAAATTTATGAAACATACCTATCTCTTGAACCACTTGCTAAAAGTGCCATTATGTTTGTTACTAAGTTCCTTCTGTATCGACGATATGAGTTCCTAAGTACATGACAATGTTCTTTGCAAATTTACAATAATTATTAAAATGTTATGATAGAACATGTGACATGAATAATTCAAAGGATATGAGTTCAAGTGCTTACTCTTTAAATGGAAGGATAGCATCACAATTGGATAAGATATATCCATGTGCTTTTTTTATTTTAATCAAACTTAATTTCTTGGGAGTCCTCTTTCCTGTTGCATGTCCAGATTGTGAAAATATAGAAAACCCTTGATCCACATCACGGAATTCATCTGGAAAGTTTCCTGATATAAACCTTGTCTCCACTTTTGATAAATATCTTAAATAAATATCAAGCATTCATCTGCTATACACCCTTCCACAATAGAGCCTTCTAGATGATTCTTATTACGAACATACCTTTTTAGTTTAAGAAGATACCTATTAAGTAACCATGTAAGACTTAAAGAATATGTTAAAAAGCATTTATATTGACTTTTTAAAAACACTTTAAGAGTATACCTTTCTATGGGATACATCCATCGATATTGAACTGGTCCAGCTATCTTTGCTTCTATGGCCAAATATATTCCAAAATGTATCATAATATCAAAAAATGGTGGTGGGAATATTTTCTCCAATTGACAAATCAATATGACAATCTTATGCTCTAACTGTTCAAGATATTCTGGATCATGCTCTTTTGAACATATATCTTAAAAAAAGTTGTAGAAATCTATCAATATTGATCGAACAATATCATTTGATGTGGCAACTTGTAATGATATGGGAAGTAGTTGATGCATCAATATATGGCAATCATGAACTTTCAAGCCTGAAATCTTGCGATCACGTAGATTTACACATCTTGATATATTAGATGCATAACCATCTGGAGCTTTGACTCTTTTAAAGTTCTCACATAGATTTGACTTCTCATTCTTGTCTAAGTTATAACATGCTGGAGGCAAGATAGTCTTATTTCCAACCTCTTTGGGATGAAGTGCATGTGTAATGTTCAACTTTTGCAAGTCAATGCGACTCTTTATACCATCTTTATTTTTCTTTTCCAATTGTAATAAAGTTCCTATTATACTGTCACATATATTTTTCTCAATATGCACGACATCAAGATTATGATGTATAGTATTCTCTCTCCAATATGACAACTGAAAAAATATACTTACTTTTGTCCAATTTGGCCAATACTTACACCTCTTTTTGGGATCTGTGCCAATAATACTATGAACTTTTTCTAATTGTGTCATTATCAACATGTTTGATAATCTTTTTGGTATACACCTCAAATCTTGCTTTCCATTGAAGGGTGTTGATTGCCTTTTAAATCTATGATTTATTGGAAGAAAATGACAATGGCCCATGTAGCATACCTTTCGACTACCTTCCAAGTATTGTGAATCATTGTCTTTATTACAAGAAAGACATGTAAGCTATCCTTTTGTGGCCCATCTTGAAATATCATCATATGCCAGAAAGTCATTGATAGTCCACATTATTGCAGCATGCAACTGAAACATTTCTTTGCGATCAACATCAAATGTTGGAATACCAATCTCCTATAAATCTTTCAATTCCTCAATTAATGGTTGCAAAAATACATCTATATAAGCTTTTGGACTAGACGTACCGGGAATTAATGTTGATAATATGAAATTTTATTGTTTGATGCATAACCATGGAGGTAAATTATAGGGAATAAGGATAATAGGCCAAGTACTATGTTGTGTTGTCATTGTCCTAAAAGGATTAAACCCATCAATAGCTAAACCAAAGTGAACATTTCAAGGCTCTGAAGCAAAATAAGTATATTTACTATCAAATGTCTTCCATGCTAGGGAATCTGCAGGATGTCTAAGCATTTTATCTTGTAATCAACCTTCAGAATGCCATCTCATCAGGTGCGATGGCTTCGATGACATGAATAGTCTTTGTAACATTGGTTTAAATGGAAAGTACCACGTAACTTGAGAAGCAATTCCTTTATTTGATTCAAGTTGATGAGTTTCATCAACTTCAGATTGTGATGTTCTTTGTGTCCATCTCGAAGTACCACATATATGGCATGAATTATCATTTGCATGCTCTTTCCAATATAGCATACATTTCTTTGGACATATGTCAATTTTTTCATAAGCAAGGCCAAGTTTAGCTATAATTTTCTTAGTTTGATAGAAAGGATTAGGAAGGGTTTCTCCCTCTGGCAATGCACCTTTAAGAAGCTCAAGCAAAATGGTAAAAGATTTGTTTGTCCATCCACTAAGGCACTTTATGTGATAAAGTTGAACCAAAAAAGATAACTTACTAAACTTATTGCATCCTAGATATAACTCTTTCTTGGCATCCTCCAATAATTCAAAAAATGTATTTGCATCTTCATTAATATTATTTGGTAAATTGCATTCCATGTAAGATGCATCCTTGTCCATATCTTGAAACCCAAAAGCTTCATGTAGCAAATCATGCACATCATCCCTAACTTCTTGATTGTCACTAACTTCTTCTTCTTGGATGTTTTCAAGTTCTTCACCACGTAAAACCCACTAACCTTTGGAAAACCCTCTCTATAATAAATGTTCAACAACTGTTTTTCGATTAACTCGAATAGCGTTAGTGCAATCTCGACAAGGGTAAGCAATGGTTCCTTCCTTGGCCGCTTTATTAAATGAAAACTCAATGAAATTTGCAACACCCACCAGATATTTACTACTTAACCTACCTTCATATTTCCAACTTTTATCTATTGACCTTATTTGGCAGAAGAATATGAGATCTAGAAAAGGATATTTATTATTAATGATACATTTAAGTGAAAATCAAAGGAAAAGTTTAGTGTGTAAAGCACTAATACCTGGAAAAAAATGAAAATCAAAACCAATTAACATGTAGATGAAGTGTATAAGATAAAAAAAAACACAAATAGATTTTCTTGGGGGAAAATGTAGTGGTGGACATCCTGTTTTCAACCAATTCTCTGTAGGGTTGGATCTATAATTGACAATCCAAGTTTGGGGAATCTAAATAACTAAAGGGATAAATTCTACCAAAAATTTGGCAGAGTTTCCCTTGTTTTATTGTGTTTTTCCCAAAAACCTATACCTGTAAAGAAGTGATTTATGCAAGAATATATAATAATAAGGTGGGTACACCCCACAATCACATTCACAAACCACGAGAAACATAAGAAAAAGCGTTTACAAGTATAGGCACACTAGCTTGTATATGTAAGAATATCCTATAGCTGACAAATCCGTCAATACCTAATTACTCTTTTGATGCTTATTTTTGCTTGGGAGTAGCTTGCTATTGGGACCTTTGCATTTCTCCTTGCATATATTATAAAAATTATTTTGTTCATGTTCAATTTTGGAGTCTCTATTTGTTGCTTTTATAATTTCTGGTAGTTGCTCCTCTTACCTTCCTAAAAGAAACAATTCCCTATAGTTTTTGGTAGCTCTATGTAACTTTCCTTCACCTACGTTTCACTAAATGAACAACCTTCAGCTAATCTATATAAAAGAGAGGTGAGGGTTTTGTAATGATGTATCTCACTTCTACAGTTCTATTGATTTTCTTACAAACTATCGAGGAACTTGATTCCTGGATATAAAAATTATATATTTGTAGTATCTTTTCGATGAACATTATCTAACCATCAGCTAATTTTGGACTTAGTTTCATTTTTGAAAAGAAAATTTGTAGTTAATTTCTCTTTCCATAGAAGGAATGGAGTTAGTTCTAAAAGATCAAGGTGTTTTTGTCGTTGGGAGATTGGTTATGCTTGATGATATTTAAGTGTAAACTCACTAATTATTTTATTTTCTTGTTTAGGTGGCATGGCTAAAAGGGCTAGAGAATTAGTGAGAACTAAAAGTGTGCGAAAATCAATGTCCCTTCTTGGAAAATTAGTTGACTGCTCTTCAACAAATCCAGAGGAATCAGGTACTGTCCTTTACCTTAGGAATGCATTCTAAGTTTGTATATGCTTCTATGTTTTTGGATTGCATAGTTGAGATCAAATGGATAACTGCATATGTTAACAAATCTAATCTGCACTTATTGAGATGACAAGCTGTTGCAGCAGTCATTCACGAATATTCTTGTCATTCACTTTTGATGCTGCTAAGTTTGTATTATTTGAGTTTATTGTACATGGTGCTTGAATTGTTGATACCCAACATAATATGGAATTTTAAAATTCTAAATCATATTTTTGCTTAAAACAAAGGCATGGAATGAGAACAAAAATGGTTAGGAGGATGTTCAAGATTCCATGTTGGGGGGAGAAGTTAGTGTGGAACTTGGAACCTATAGTTCTCCAATGGGAAATTACACTAGTCAAGATGATGTAAAAGTGCATATTGGTGGAGCAAGAATTGTGGAAAATGACACCAATGGTCAGGGTGAAGTTAGTGTTGAACTTGGAAGTAGAAGCACGACAGTTGGAAGTCACTCTGATCAGGATGATGCGAAAAAGGATATTGTTTGCACAAGAATTCAGGAAGATGCCATCATCAAGACATCTGTTAATGCAAGTGTGTAGATGAGCTCAGAATATGCATTAGAAAATATTGATATTAGTATTGAAGATATAGAGGTTGACCTCATTGGTTTTGGTCTTGTGTGTGGCCCGTGAACACAAGAACCCAAGCCCTAAAAAGGAGATATTGATAGGTGCATATATTTTGGGGTTTTTGGAAGCTAAAGTTTCAAAAATGTATAGCAATTTATAGATAGACACCAAGTGTTAGTTAATTCACATTCGGTGGTCTTCGAAAGGCATCTGTCAAGTGCTAGTTGGTTAACTCACAAGCAAAATAGGAATGGGTTTGCTTTTATGGTTTCCAAAAGGCATTTGCTCATCTTTTGACCCCTTTCTTGCAACAAGACAGTCCATGAGCATCACTACCCTAGGTATTTTTTTCTTTGGTCAAGCATGCTATCTTCCTAGGATTTGGTCAACCTAAATCAGATTAATAGGTGTTGAATGTCTTCCATAGAAACCCCATACAGGGGACAAGCAACAACACCATCCATGCACCATTTTGATCTATATAACTTGGTGACTAGCCGCTTCCTTCTAAACAACCACAGGAATAATTTGATTTTTAGGGGAGTTTTATCCTCCATAGCAGCTTTGAATCATTGTTAACTGTGGACTGTTGCACCTCATTTGCTTCATGTAATTTATAAGTATTTTTAACACTAAATTTCCTATGTTTCCAAATATAGTAGTCCAATTCTGTAGATGGAGAACAATATGCCAATGTCTGAATTAAATGCTGAAAATCAGTAAATGTTGTATCAGACAGACCTTGGGGAAGTCTGATGTCCCAGATCTTGAGCTCCCTATTCTACACCTCCTTTATACAAACGCATCTTTACTTTGAAATCAATTTAGTTATGTCAAATCAATAAAAGAACTCTTATAAATTTGCAATGTTACAACATGGTTTTACGTTTATTATTGATAAAGAGCATTTATTGTTGATGATAGATTGATAAGAGGTGGCAAGGGTGAGAGAAGTAGCTAGGAGTGTAGTTGAGATCGAAGGAGCATCAAGTGGTTGCCAAACTCTAGGTTGTGACAAAAGTTGGTAGAGAGAGTAGGGTTCTAAGATAGGAAATAAATGGGCGGCAATTTTTGGTAACCTTTGGAGCAAAAAAGAAAAATAACTGAATGGATGGTTAGCAGACACTCCATAGTTTTAAAGATCCTTCCATCAATTCACTAAATATTCCTTATCTATTCAGTTATTATTGCATATTCTTGTTTCCATCTAATCAAACATCCCTATCTAATTAGGCATCTTATTCTTTTGTTGAAGCTCATGAAGAAGATTTAGCACACTTGTTCCTTAGATGCAATTTTGCAAGAAAGGCATGGCTGCAGCTTCAGTTGCTACCTTTGAAACTAGAGTCTTTTATGACATTTTGGAAGTGCATTAGTAGTGGATCTCAAAATGATCTGAATTTGTGGGTTAAGTTTTGACCTGGTTTCTTGACTCTTTGGCTTGAAAGAAATAGGGTGGTGTTTGGGGGCACCCCAGTGCATGTGGATAATGTTGTGAGGGAGGATTTGTCATTAGGTAGTTTGCAGTGAAATGTGATGCAATTCCTATTTTGTCAGGAAATGAAGTAGATGGCTATTGATATCCAATAGCCATCAGTTACCTTTTTTTAAAAACAAACTAATTTTGTATCAGTTTTGTTGTAACTTGTGAATGAATCCAACATAAATCAAGTAACCACATATTAAGTTAATATACTAGAACTACATATTAGAAACTACAAGTTAAAATCCAATGACAAAGATGGTCATTTTACTACTCAAGAAGTGAACAAAATCTTCCCACCTTTAACTCCAACGTTTACAAATTATTCACCAGAAATGCATGTAATTCATGATTTTTTTCTCTACAAAGAATAAGACATGTAGTTTAATTTAGGTGTGGAAGGCATCTACTAAACAATTGGATCATTTAGGTGGTTCAATTGTTGGCATTTTAAATGCAGATACTACTAAAACTTTTACAATGCTGATTAATTTTATTAGTGTAAACCCTAAACCCAAATATTTTTGGATCCTTGTATCCCATTGATTTCTATTTTACCTTCCATGGTATCTATCTAGATTTTTTAATATAAACATGAATTCGTTCATAGATCAAGAGCTGAGGGCTGATTTAATATTCTCATGCTGTGCTTACTCATGCATGTCACTATCTTGAAGTCATTCCTAATCTAAATATTTTTACTTAACTTTATTAAAAGAATGTCTAGTGACAATTGATTAGAGACCATTCCTCCAAAAACCATCCTCTCTGAGAATTTAATCCCAACATCTACAACATTACACTTGCATAGTACAACAAACATTGCATAATATGTTACATCATTGGGTGTCAAACCTTCCATAATCATGTTCTCATAGGGAAAGTGTCCAAGATTTTTTAAAGTTGTCTTGAGGGAATTCTAATGCCAGGCAAGTATCTAAGATTTTTCCTCATTGAAGCAAGAAATGTGAATGAGGCTGGCTTTAATTAGATGCAGTGCATATTTTGTATATGTAAGAATATCCTATCATGTTGTGAGGGTTGAAAGGGGAAGGTGGAAATTTTTGTCACCATTACAAAAGCAAAACATAAAAAGGAATATGACATTTTAGTTCACAATTTTGATCCCTCCTCAAATTTCAATTCACATTTTAGTTAATAGTTAACTGAACCATGATCCTTCCAAAATTGAGTTCCATTACTAACTAGGGCCCATCCACTTTTTCAGACATGGAAAATGGGCAACAGATTGGCATGGAGGAGATAAAACATGGATGTAAACTACTCAATAACTTGGTTTCTAGATGCAGCTAAACTAATTGAATGTTGCAAACCATATCTAAAAAATCCCAATTACAAACTCTCATGCATCAAATAACACTTGTACTTGATGGTAATAAGGATGGAAAAACCAAATATTCTCAAGAGGCATGCGAGAACAACACAAGGCACAACTGAAAAGCATAATCATCTCAAACCACAATTGGTATACCAACAAAACACACTTCATCTTCAATGCAGATTATCATAAATACATTATCTGCAATTTCTAATCTCTTTAAAAAAGTACTTTCAAATGATGCTTTTAGCAATATTAATATATTTCACTAGTCCAAATAAAGTAGGTATCATAACTAGTTTTCGATAGTATCTTAATTATTTTCCAACTGAACTGATTAAAACATGCAAACTATATCTAAGTAATCCCAATTACTAACTAACATGCATCAAATAACAACTTATACTTGACAATAATAACCAAGGAAAAAATGAATACATTGCAAATTTGAATTAGCAAGCAAGACCAACATAAGGCACAACTGGAAAGCTGAAATCATCTTAAACCACAACTGAAATGCCTACAACCACCTTTTGCTTTTAATTGTTACCCATATCACATATGAAAATTTCCCTGTTTATCCTAAATGCCATTTCCCTACTAATCAATTATGTGGATAGGATGCCCACTCCATTATGATCACCCATTTGTTTTAAGCAAACAGGAAATATATCACATCAAAAGCATTTCCCTCATGATAAGGGTAGATTTTCCCTTACTAATTGAACTTTAAATTGCATTAATAGATATCCATCTGAACTATAACATTATATAGTCCATTTCATACAAATCCCATGACAATGTAAATCTTGTTGAAGTGTTGGTTGAGCATAAGGATGAAAATAAAATATATCAAGGTGCAACTGCCATTGGACAAATAAGATCTATTATGAAGGACATGACACCTCTAAATGATTGCTATAACAACCCTATTTACTGGTAGGACTTCTATATGTGGCCAACCTTTTATCTTGATCTTTAAAAGGTGCACAAGAGTCAATGGAATACCTGTGAGAACCAATTCTATCCTATTGCTCGTGAATATGCCTACCCTGTTGATTAGAGACTTCAATACATACCCTTTAGAATGATAACTCCAGGCTATCCATATGATTATCAGTTTCAAGAATTTCAATATTTCGTAGTTATGGATTTTTACCATGTAGATAGGCCAAATATTTTTACCGACTCATTCAGTCCAAAACCTTATTCCATTTGAGATATATAGATAAGTGAGACAAATAGTCACCATACTTGAGCAAACAAATAGATATGTAAGGCAAATATGATATTCGAAGTTATAATGAGATGGTTAGTATCATTATTGGCTACTTTATAAGTGGTTTTAGGTTTACATCTTATCTTTAACACATTGACACTGACAGAACATGGACTCTATTTTGCCTCTTTTAATTTCTCCAAGTTCTACTAAACTTAGCCAGCAAACACATACTTGAGTAGAAAAAATATTACTTTCAACTCCTAAGTTTAAACCAAGCCTAACACATACTCCACTTTCGTCATTTATCATGCAAGAAATAGATGATCACATATACAACACACATCCCACATCCCACATTTTTGATTGGACCAAATTTCCACTGTACCACTTCTTGCTTTCAAAATTACATAATGTACTCAAAATGCGTAAAGGGAAAAAGCTACATTGAAATCTGGAGCATTAAGTACATTTAGAGATATTGGTCCATGGAAAACTATCGTATAACAGACCACAGATCCAAACTTGCAAGACACGAGTTTGGAACCTGGGTAAGACAACGACAAGCGAGCTTGCAAGATTGACGAGAGTGTGCGGTCGGCTGTGTTCAATGATGAGTGAGCTTGTGAGGATGAACGAGCTTGGGGGAGGGGGGTGAGGTTGGCAATGAGTATGGGGATCAGGGTAGGTACTGAAGGGTTTTGAGTGGCATAGGTCGTGGGGGAAGAGAATGGTGGTAGAGGTCGTGATTGGGGGAGTTGGATGGGTCAAGGATGGTGAGGTAGATGGTGAAGGGGATTAGGGAAGGGAGGGAGCAGGAAGAGGAACCGGTGGTTGAGGGCCTTGGGAGCGTAATGGGATTCGCGAGGGAATTTCGAGGAGTTGCGAGAGACCTTCGGGCGGTTGCAGGCGAGCATGAGGGGAATCAGAGGTGGAAGGGGTGGTGGAGATATGGCGATGGCACAATTGACAGGAGATTTCATGAGGGGAAGATGATGGTAGAGATCGTGGGATGGCAGTGGAGATCGTGGGATGGCGGGATCTGAGGGGAGACTCGCAAGGGTTTGGAGCGCGATGTTGGGTGTAGTGGAGCATGGAGTTCTTTTGGAGGTGCGAGGGGATTAAGGGTGAGAGGTGCGAGGGGATTAAGGGGGTGGGTTGGGTGGTAGAGAGTGGGGTTTTGGAGGCGCGAGGAGATTGGGTTTTACGAGGCTTCACGCTGGAAAATTTAGTTTTCCTCAGTTGTGGGGTGAATTTTTGTGTATGCAGGGTTTTCGTAGAGGCACATGGATTTTGTCGAAGGTAGGGGTAGAATTTTCTGATAAAGTTTTAGGATTAAGGAATTATGAGAAATTTTTGAATAATGTGTATAAAAAAATTTGCTATAATTTTTTTATCATTTGTGAAAGTATATTTTAAATTATATCTTGATGCATTAATTAACAATAACTTTTTTTATTAATATATACCATGAAGATGATCAATAAATCTCTTCCTGGTCAACAGCCGATCCTGGGGAGATGGAGGGCAGAGGGGGCGATAGGGTTAGGGTGGAGGACGATGGCTGGAGGGTGTGGAGAACCAAGGGATGGCGGCAGAAGGAAAGGGGGAAGGAGACTAGGGCAACCCATCGTGAGGCTCATGGAGTGGGAGACATGTGGAGAAGGCGGAAAGGAGAGAATGCGAAGATTTTTTGCTACAGGTGTAGGAGACGGGGGCATATGGCGGTTGTGTGTAGGTCCCCAACACTATGCCTTGCATGTGGGGGTTGGGGCCACAAGAGGGACACCTACAAGAGGAGGAGTGAGGGGGATCTGAATGGGAGAGAACCTGCTCGTGACCTAGGAAAGAAGGGGGTCCCTCTGCCCCACCACCAGAGGGCTTTAGACAGGTTTATGATGTGAAAATCCCACAAATGGAGGACCTATAGATAGTGGCGATTGCGATACGGGGAGCTTTAATCGGCAAGATAATGGTGGGTACATACACACACAAGCAAATAAAAAATTTGGTACGTTCCCTAGCTCTATCTTCACAGGGGTGGAAGTTGGCGTAGTTGGGTGGTTCTCGCTTTCTACTATTTGATCTGGGCATGATGAACATGGAAAACCTTCGCTTCCGCAAGAGTGAGTTTGATGGAGTGATCGTTATGTGGAGGCTAGTATTGCCTTTTAATGGGGCATTGCAAGACCAGTTGCCAAAGAAGGTGGAGGTTCGGTAGGGAACCACGGAGATATGGAGCCTTCCCTTACACTTGCGGTCCAATGGGGTGGTGGCAGGGGCGATTGCAAGCTTTGCTGTTCTGATAGAGAGGGGGATGGAAGGTCGATTAAAGTTGAGGTTAAGGTGGTAAGGGGGGGACCAATCCCAAATAAACTAATTCTTAGATGAGGTGGGAGCTCGTGGTTCCTTTGGATGAGGATTTCCTTCCATCAAACTGATGGACAGGAACAGGAGGTAAGGAGATCTTGTGTAGATACAGTCAAAGTGCAGGGTTGTAGCAGTGAGGGGTAGGTGATCAGAAGGGATCAAGTTGAGTTCAAGAAGAGAAAAGAGCTTCACTCTACAGAGGTGTTGGACGAGGAGATGAAAGGGGAGAACCACGCGACACATGAGATAGTAACAATGCAAGATGCGATTAATGGGAGGGAGTTGGTGGTTTCAGATCCGATGAAACAAGGGCTATCTGATGGTCAGGGGGCGTCTTCACAAGATCCCAATCTCTTCTCCTTTGAGGCTCCAGAGGGCATACGGTTTGGAGTGGGAACATCTTCCTAGGGAAAGTCGACGCACTCACCATACAAACTTAGGGGAAGAACTATAGATGGTGGTCTGAAAATCAAAGAGGAGCACATAGCAGCAATTTTGAATGTTGAGAAGAGGACTGTGGGTCAACAGGGGGTTGAATAGGTTGGTGATGAAAATCATCACATGGAATGTGCAGGGGTTGCGCGATGGGATGAGGAGCACCTCTTTGTCTTGATACCTTCGCGAATGGGAGGTGGACTGTGCATTATTACAGGAAACGCATATAGAGGAGGGGTGCAATTCGATGTGGATGCCTTTGCTTCAGTCTGGTCAAGTGGTGGTCAGGGCAGTAGAAGCACAAGGAAGGTCAGGCGGTTTGGCTATTTGGTGGAAGGTCTCTAGGTTGCAACTTATAGAGGTCTGGAAGGGTCATATCAGATCTCTTGCAGGTTTAAATCGACATGGGACGATCAGGGCATTATTGTCTCTTGTGTGTATGGCCCATGTATTGCTAGCTTGAGGAATCTTGTGTGGTAGGAGTTGCTCCAGATGGCAAGCATGACATAAGGGACCTTGTGGCTTGTTGGTGGAGATTTTAACTACGCTCTGACTGAGAATGACAAAGGGAATAGGAGGCTGGACTGAGCCTCTCTTGGGTTCCAAATTGGTATGTCGGAATTGGAATTGAATGAGTACCCATCAGTGAGGGCAGAATACACTTGGAGAAACGGGAATGGGTTGATGTCAAGGTTAGATAGGTTCTTTGGCAATGTGGAAACGTTGGAGAGATTTCAACTTTCATCGGTTATAGGGATGGACCGACCCTTTTTGGATCACACCCCCTACTGTGGGATAGTGGGGAAGGTGCGCACATAGGTACATACTTTAAATTTAAGAAATCGTGGCGAGGGAGGATGGTTTTAGAGAGATGATTAGCTGCTGGTGGACAAAAAAAAATGTAGTAGGCACAACCACAAATCGGTTAGGTTTGAAATTGAGGGAGCTAAGATCCCTCTTGAAGGACTACAGGAAGATAGTGGAAATCGTGAGGAACCAAAGGAGGACAGAGGCTTTGTCTCAGGTGTGCCTTCTTGACGAAAAAGAAAATGTTGGGTGCCTGACAGAAGAAGAGAAGGGGTAGCGAAAACATTGGCAAGGGGTGATTCAATTTGAGGATCTGGCAAGAGAAGTGGATTGGAGGGAAAAGTCTAGGCAGCTGTGGTTGAAAGAAGGTGATGCAAACATGAAATACTTCCATATGGCAGCGAGTTCTCCAAGGAGAGTGAACTTCATCTCCTCTTTGAAGGTAGGCGAGCAGGTATTAACTTCTCCTGATGAAATTAGAGGGGAAACAGTCAGATTTTTCAGGGATGCCACCAGATTAGCGGAGAGGGGAGTTTGGAGGTTGGCTGCATCAACATTTCCCCGAATAGGGGATACAGTAGCTAGACAGTTGATGTTGCCCATTTCAGAATAGGAGGTAGTGGAAGCCATGGCTAGTTTGAATACAGAGGGATGGCCAGGTCTGGACAGGTTCCAAGTCTTCTTCTATAAGGGGTTTTGGCATGTTGTTAAAGGGGATGTCATGGATGTTATTAAGGAATTCTAGGGTGGCAATTTAGGTGTGGAAAAAATAAATAAGTCATACGTCTTCTTATTACCAAAGAAGCAAGGCGCGGAGAGATTGACGGAGTTCAGACCCATTGCATTATCAAATTTAATCTACTTGATAATTAGAAAAGTTTTGGCTAATAGATTGGTGAGGGTCTTATCAGACCTAATTAGTCTGGTGCAATCGGCTTTCCTTCTCAACAGATCGTTACAGGAGTCCTTGATAGTAGTGCAAGAGATGGTGGCTGGGTGGCGTAGACGAAGGTGAAAAGCATTCATGTGGAAAGTGGACTTTAGTAGAGCCTATGATTCAATTGCTTGGTCCTATTTATGGGAAATTTTCAGGAGGAGGGGATTTCCACCGTTATGGATACAATGGATGAAAAGGTGTATGTAACTTCATCTTTTTCACCTCTGATTGATGGGAGCTGTGCGGTGTGTGGATCTAGCCTCAATACGGCATGCGAAAGGGATGCCCTTTGGCCCCTTTAATTTTCAATCTAGTGGTGGACACATTGGCTCGTTTACTTGCAAACTATCCGATGTAGGCTTGGTGAGGGGATATTCTATGTCCAATTCTAGGGCACTTGCACCGATACTACAATATGCAGACAACACAGTTTTCTTTGTGGAAGGGGGGAAAAGGGAGGCAGAGACCCTACTCGCTTTGGTGACTATGTTCGGTGAGATCTCAGGGCTTAAGCTAAATGGCACAAAGTCATCTATGATTTGCTTCGGTATGATAGGCTAGGAGTGTGAAGCACTTTCCACCACCCTTCACACATCCATCACGACACTTCCGGTTAGGTATTTGGGACTACCATTGAAGGATAACAAACTGAAGAAGAGTGATTGGGGCATTCTGTTTGAAAAGGTGGCTTCTAAATTGGGAGATTGATTCTATTGAACTCGGCCATCACCTTGATCCCGGTCTTTTTCTTCTTTGTATCCAGATCATCGAAGGCTATTTGGAAAAGGCTAGATGTGATGAGGAAGCACTTTTTCTGGAAGGGAGCGAAGGCGGAAGGTAGATTTCTACATCCATTGAAGTGGCAAAAGCTTTGCATGTCCCGTTCTCAAGGTGGGATGGGTATTCGATCACTAAAGGAATTTAATGACTTTTCTGTTAAAGTGGGCTGTTAAACTATTTGAAGATGATGGGAAGATTTGGTTGAACCTGATCAAAGATTCCTACGGAAACTCACATGTGGCATGATATACAACCACTCCTCGCCCCTCCCCATTCTGGAGTTTAGTATGGAGGGCTCTATAGGAAAACTAGATGAATTTTAATCCTATTTTGGGGGATGGAAAACATTTTTCCTTTTGGAATGACTGGTGGTCAAGTCTGGGAGTTCTGAGAGAGGCATACCCGAGGGCATATGCTGCAGCTCCGGATGGGAGGGCCACGGTTAGTGAGTGCTGGGACAATGTGAATGGCAAATGGGATATTTCTGGTGGTAGTATGCGTGAAGGAGGAAGGACTCATGAGGAGCAGGAGCGTCTGATGGTTGACATCCAAGCATTTCAACCTGTGGGTGGAGTGGACAATTTTAGTTGGAAACATGGTTTATCCTCTCCAGCACGGGCTTATAAAATTTTGGTTGGCAGTAGGGATGATGCCCATCAGATCTGGACAGGCAATACGCTAAGATTTGGCAACTGAAGCTTCCCCTAAAAATAAAAATATTCTTGTGGTTATGTAGAAGAGATGGGCTTATCATGGGCAAACCGAGACAAAGAAGAATGGGGGTTCCGGCTCAAAATTGTCCACTATGCGATTTTCCCATTGATAGCAACGTGCATCTTTTCTCCTCTTGTTTGGTGTCAGACCATGTCTAGAGGGGAGTTTGTGGGGAACTTGCTGCCACATGGGATGGCTTGTGAAGAAATCTCCTGACTACGGGCAAGTCGCACGTGCAGATAGCAAGTGTTATGTAGAGTGTGTGGCGTGCTCGTAATGATAAATTGTTTAGAGGGGGTGTTATCAATACGGGGAATATCATTAGGAGTGTTGGGGTTTTGTTAAAGAGTGGAGAGATGTCATGTAACTACTTTTTGATGAGTCATTAATAAAATGATCCTCGGTTTGCTACCGTCAATGGTAGCACTCCTTGTCTTTAAAAAAAAAATACATCTCTTCCTAAATTGTAATAATATTGATATTTATATTTACCAATGTAGTGACAAATAAATGAATATGTCCTTATAAAAATACCAATGAATAAAATTTGTTGCTAAATATATTTGTCAATTAACATATTTACATAGCAGCAAATGATATAGCTATGTCACTAATGCATGACTTTACAGATATAAAAAATTGCCACAAGTTGCGTTAGCTAACATTTTTTTTTAGCAACAAATTATTTGGACATGTCGCTAGAGGGTACTATTAGCGGCATGTACTTTATTCATTGCAAGGTGAAATGTCGCTAAATCTATATTTTGTTGTAGTGGCTTAACCGATTTATTATGTTAATAATATAGTGTTTAACCTAGTTTCTAGCTTAACTTAAGCATTTTAGCTATGATGAGCCACACCTCATCAGGGGTTACATTTGTGGGGTTTGATCCTCACTTTATTTTAGGCCCATTATGGAGGGTAATTTTTTTTTCATGAGGATGCTCCCATTTCTTTAGACTCTAGGATGATTATTTTTTGTTTTGTTTTGTGGTTTTCTTGTTTTTCGTTGTATGTGAATATGGTTAAATAAAAAAAAGTGATCACGAGCTACCTCTAGAGGTTGCATGCCATTAGGTCGAGCATATAGGTGTGAATGAGTAGCCTCTAGATTTTTATTCCTTGCATTGCGTGCATAATTGCATGATAGATTGCTAGAGGAAAGGTACGTCCTTTTCTTCCTGCATCCATATTTAGCCACACATTTCATGTTGGACTTAACCCCACCTAAGTATATTGAAAAGATTAACAAGTCGTCATCTTAACTTTTAATTGAGACTTTTAAGAGGAGGAATCTTAAAATTGAGGGGAAGTGCTTGTAACTAGAGGCCTTGTGTGCGATTTTCTCAAAATAAAAAATCCTTTTACGGTGTGATGCACACAACCTCACGAGCATTCATATAAGGATTGAGAGACTTATTCTATGTTACGACCCGATCCCAGATCCCTACAAGACCCAAGACCAGCTTGCCTCGACTAATCCTAAGACCTAGTCATCCAACGAGAAATAACCAAAAGTAAAAAATATTCCACAACCACCCATGCAATGTAACTAGGCAGAAAATAAATAAGTAGATAGTAAAGGAAATAAAACGAAATACTTCATGATATTACATGCCATCACAACCATAATGACGGAAATAAAGCGGAGAAATAACAGAAACAATAATACATATATCGAGTACTCACTACTACAACAGAAAACCCAAAACAAAAGGTGACAACTACTAAGGTTGGGCTCGACTGGGCCCAGCTCCCTCTGTAGCTGGTGACGCTGGCTGCTCAACTCCCTGACCTGAACAAGGTTATAAAATCCGTGGTCAGCTAATGCTGAGTAGAGTGGTAGTTAAGCCATTTACATGTACTTAACATAAGACAAGCAACTAATTAATTATTCAATTCCATTTAGCTCAACTAAGTAGTTCTGATTTGTTTATTCTCTTAAGAATCCGGTCATTTCTTGATCTTGACTGTCCCTTAAGGGAACGATCTTGATTGTAGTCTTTCCCGTGATGTAGGATGTACACGTGGTGCTCTCTTGGCCAGGAGAGTCCCCCATGGTAGTCCTACACCCAGTTAACCACCCTAAGGTCATGGTAGTGACGTAGTGGTGATTGCGACACAAGCGATAAGCACACGGGTAGCTACCCTGCATTGGTACGTGGTCAGTCATTTTTGTTAGCAAGTATGCCTAAAAGTACAACACGGAACAACATAGGGCCTTGCTCTCTCAGAATAGGGGTCTCGCTCCTCCACAGTCCGCATACTCTCATCCGACTATCTTGGTTTGCCTAGTGGGCCTAACAAGAGTCGGTGTAGGATGGCTAGTCCTATCCCAGAGCCTTATGGGGCAGCTAACTGCCTCCCTACACTAAGTAGCTCACTTGGGTACCATGTACACAAGGGCCGAATAGGAGTCGATGTAGAGTGGCCAAATCCACCCCGGGTCTCAACCCAAGGGGTGGCAAACTCTCTTCTACTCTAAAGGGATAGTTGCTCTCCTTGGTGCTATGTACACAAGGGCCAGCTCACATCCCATCTACTTGCAAGGTTCTTTTCGTATATAGGAGTTCTCCTAATTCCCTATAGGGTTCATGCTTGTATTCCTTTCATTCCATTTCTCAACATTCAGATTTCACTGTTCACATCCCGAGTTTCTTTTTTATAATAGGCAGCTCGTGTTTTAATAACTGAGAAAGCATCACATCAAGTATTTATACACTTGCTAGCAATTAGGGTTTAACATGCATCTCAAGTAAACAGTGTAGCTCAAGCAATATTCATTTGCTTCTACCCTAGGGTTTATTTTACATCCTTGGGTTCAATCAAGTTATTCTAAACATGCACTTTATTTATTTAAATCTTAATATTAATGTAGACCACTCTACCGGGATTCACGGGTGGAATGGGGGCTTGAAATGCTGATCCCATCGTCTTTGCGGGTCTCGAATACGCTACAGGCTGGAAACCTATACAGTGACCAAGTCACATCAGATGAGTTTTAGACAGTATATAATTGACACTAACAGGTGATGGGAACACCATCTTAAGCTATAACTAGCTCAATTTAGTCATTATCAAGGAATATCTCTCTCTTTCTCTCCTCCTCCGTTGTTGTTGTTGAGAGAGATATCTCTCTCTTTTCCTCCTCCTCCCCGTGTTGTTGCTATGAGAGAGATGAATGCAAAATAACCACAGGTTTTCCCAGGGGGTAATTAAGGGTCAAATGATCTTAAATATCCAATAAGTGGGTTAATACAGACAAAAAAGGGTTTTCGCGTGTTTTGGAATTAAATGATTTCTGAAACCTTAAAAATAGACCTGCTTAGTTAACTAAGGTTTTGGTTAGGATAAAATTCACCTAGACCCTCCAAAATTCACAGAAAAATATTCTCTAGGGTTTGGTACCTTCAATTTGACCGTCAGAACCCGTCTTGACCCAAAATAGAGTCTCAGACTGACATTTGCCCTAATTTGAGTTTTTGCATAAATTACCCAGTCAAACTGGGTCAAAACCTAAATCTAACTTCACCATTTGATTCCTTGGGT
This sequence comes from Thalassia testudinum, assembly GCA_037157565.1. Lineage (NCBI taxonomy): Eukaryota > Viridiplantae > Streptophyta > Magnoliopsida > Alismatales > Hydrocharitaceae > Thalassia > Thalassia testudinum. The sequence continues at coordinate 50,292,309 of JAZHRO010000035.1, read as the reverse complement.
CCAAATTATATTTGTACCAAAATTTGGGCCCAATTTGAGATCATCTTGACTAAGTTTGCATTTTGGTCTAGTCATACTCTTTCTATCTCATTCAAATCCTTAGCTTTTTGAATTCCTTGCAAATAACCCCCAATTTTGTCGTCGTCTTCACAAAAAGGTCCCTCCACCATTATCGCTCAAGAATCCTACTCCGGCAAGCTTCATTTAGAGAAATCTCTATGATTGATTGATGAAACATTCCCAAAATCAAACCGGAGATTCTTTAGGAAATCCTCTTTCCATTGGGACCAACCTTGGATCCCAACTTCTTCCCAAAAGCTTGTGCGAATGCTTTGAAGGAATGGGTATCCTACTTTTGCGTAAGCTCGAAGGTTCCCAAGCTTGGAACCCCATTCTAAGGCCTATTTAAGCATGCCCAATGCGTGGCCGTGCTCTTCAGCAAGTCTTGGCACGTCAAAAGGCCCTAGAAACCTACCTTCGGCCACCGTAGACCCCTGCTCCAGTGATCTCATTGATGCTCCTCCTTCGGCCATCCAATGACCAAATTGGTCAGCTTACCTGACTCCTCTCTTCCTCGGGACCCTTCCCAGCCAAAGGGAGGGCGTTTCTCTGTCTATCTTGTCGTCGCCGCCTCACCATTCCCTCCTTCTCTGGCGTCGGTCGATCAAAATGGGCTGCCTCCACCTCTCTCCCACCTAGCTAAGTCTCTCTCTTGCCCTCTCTCTCACTCTATTTCTCTCTCTCACACCTACGACACACGCACAACCTCCAACCACTTCCCCTGCACTTCATCTTCTCTACCTTCGGCCACATCTCCGGTGAGGCATTTTCGTCACTCCACAACTCCATCCGCTTCGCCAACTAGTCCAAAACCTCCGCCGTGTCCTCACGACCAAAACCCCTCAAGTAATTGAGGGGATTGGCCTCTCGAACACCACCCGAAGCATACCCACCTCCATGCACCTTCTTCGACCATGCCATGCACATTCACACACATGCACGCCAAACCGACGCCACCGTCACACTCATTGGTCTTTGGCGATCCTCTTGAGCCCTTTAACTAGGGCTTATAGCCTGTATTCCTCATTTTAGGTCTCTCGTCGGAACTCCATCACCGCCACCTTCACTTCCCTGCTCATCGTGTTCTTACCCTTTTCACCTAAGGAGCTACGCTCAGGTCGCGCGGGGACGCTCCAGGTTTATCTCCAGGTAGCCAACTAGAGCCATCAGCTATCCCTTCGCCCGCAATTGCAAGCTCAACCTGCTACTATTGACGCACGAAGAAGCTGTGGGACTTTAGTCCCACATCGTGGGTTGCTGAAGCGCATGTGCGGGGTAAGTTGATTTTGTGCATTTGCTTGGTTGCCTTAGCATGCATAGGGGGTGAGGTCCTTGCATGCACACGCATATGCACGCCCTCGCCTACACTCACACCTCGTCGATCTGGGCTTGGTCCGTTTACCTAGATAATTGGGTCTGGTTTGGTTTGCTAGGTTTGAGGGAGGAAGAAGAGAAAAAGAGAGGAGGGGGTGGGGGGTTTTGCTCTGCTACCCTCCTCTCAACACTTGTGAGATCTGAGAGAGGCCTTTGCCTCTGCTGGCGTGCTGAGTCCTGTGTTGTGCTTTCTCTGAGGTTGAGGGAAGAAGAGAAAGGAAAGAGAAGAGAAGCTTGCGCCTCTCCTTGAGGCTTGAAGAGAAGAGAAGAAGAAGCCTTTGCCTCTGTTAAGGCGTCTGAGCACCTATTTTGTCATTTGACATCTGCTGATACCTTTGTTCTGTTGGTTAATTTGAGATCTGCCAAGCTTATATGATTTTGTTACTTTGAGTAGCTTGCAAAGCTTAACATTGTAGGGTAATTTGGTGATTCAAATCACCATTCTACCCATTCATGTTTTTGCATTATTGACATCATATTTCATTTATATATCATTCTTCTTTGAAATTCTTATATTGCATTTGAATTGTGATATTGAGAATTATTTTGCCAATTGCTCCCTGTGTTCGACCTCGAATTTCTTTTGAGTATAAATTTTATATGTTTTTTTGCTTTGATTCGAACTATACTGCAACGTGACGATATTTAAACCTAATTCAGAGTGGGCAAACAACACGTAGAGAAAATCGAGTGGAAAACAACAGTACTTCGTTTGGGCCCTAAATGGGACAAAAATGTGCATACTGTCTAAAATTAGATGTCTGGGACTAGACCCAGACATCTTAAAAGATCTCAGAACCTCACCTTGCGCCTTGTGTTGCTGGCGGATGTTTGGAACCCCTTTACAGCGGACCTGGGTCTTTCCAAATGTCTGTCGATGCTCTCGGACGTCTGATAGGTCTATCAGACGTCTGTGGAGGCATCCAGACATCCTAAAGCACCTTGAAGAGTGTGCTTGCGTGCCTCTCCAAGGTCTTTACCTATGCATACATTCATAGGTTGAAAACCACGACAGTGCATGCCACGTACCTCACGTACGCGCAAGCATGAACGTTCAGGACACTTACCTCAGCACTCCGCGAGATTTTAGACGTCTAGCTTTAGCCCTGGATGTTCGCTGCTGCTCCAGACATCTGGTAGACACACAAGATGTTTGATACTAAAAAAATCCAATATGCAGAACTCCTCATGACGCTCATCTTCTCACGTAATTCTACCCACAATGACTGCAGCGACACCTCAGCAGCTGTAGGAAGTCGAGGAGCTCTTCTCCATGAGCTCCTCCTCCTCATGCGCGTCCTCATCTCCTCTCGCATGAGCTCCTCCAAGCTCTCTCCTCCACGCCCTCCCTCTTCAATGATCACACTCTTTCCCTCCCTCCTCCTCCGATCGCGAGCTCCTCTCCACACGTGGCTGTAGGTGGAGACGAGAAGGTCGTGAGTGCTCACCGATAGCAAGGTGAGGGTGTGATGGTGGAGAGGGGTGGCGTGGGGTTTTATAGAAGGATGTGTTAGGGTTTGGAGGGGAGGGGGAAGGAGAGGTGTGCGTGTGTGTGTGCGTGAGTGGGTGTGTAAGTAGGAAGAGAGAGAGGGAAAAATTTTGGAAATTTCCCCGCTCGCCTCGCTTGTTCCCGCAAGGCCCACACATTCAAACTCAAGGGGTCAAAACTCTCGTTCATGCCCCTAACTTTTCGAAAAAATCTGAATGGTCCTTGGTCATTTCATTCTATCTCTCCTCTTTTGCATTGCAAGGGGTGTTTGAGATCAGGTCATATGGTCACTCTGCGGGAGTGATCTTGATTACTTTCAAGTTACATCTTGTTAGTAGGTCCTAGGCTTATTGTTAGTCGACCTTAGGCTTGTAATTGTTTGTGGAAATTGTTTAGTCACCTAAAAAGGAACAAAAGTTAAGCCTATAACTTACTAAAATCAAAGTTCCATTTTGAATTACGTTTGTTTGAAGGTAAATTCACTTTAGTGTGAGTTAGAAAATGAATAATCTTAACCTTCATCCTTATACTTCTTACCCACACCTGTACCCCCAATTTGCCATCTTTGATCCCATATGCCGAAATGGTTCGTTCTTTGAGGGACACAATGACTCTAATTGGGATCCTCTTTACTCCTATTACAAGAGTATTGGTCTTGTTAAACCCCACCATTGTGAGCAGAACCTAGGAACGGGATACACCTTGTGTGATATCCCACATAGTCTAGATATACCCAACCCACCTTCACTTTATGATTTCAATTCCAATGGTTGGACTAGGAGTCCGAGATATGATGACCTTAAGCCTGACCTTCCTCCTGGAAATAATGATGACCTCTTCACACTTAGAGCTAAGATATAGAAATTGTATATAGGAGTGATGAATTTCTTAGGAGAGTCTTCAATATAGGCCAACATGACAAGTAGAGCCGCCAAGACCATCCAATAGACATTGACTTACACACCTTCACATGAGATGCATCTCCCTTGAGAGAGACACGCCCAAAGTGGGAGGAAAATTGTAGGGAACCTTTGAGGAATGCACAAGTCACTATCCCACTTCTTGATATCCTTAATCCTAATCCTATCTCCCCTGATTTATCCAAAAAAGAGGTAGAAGAGCCAACACAAGGGAAGGTACTACTGTCTGAAATTATAAGTACCACAATCCAAAATAATTTACCTCCAAAAAAATCTGATCCAGGCACCCCGCTAATCCCCTGCAAGATTGGTGACACAAACTTAAAGCGGGCTGTATTGGACCTTGGTGCTTCAGTCAACCTCATCCCTACCACCCTATTTGAAAAATTACGAATTGGACAGCTAAAACCTTCCCATGTTACTTTGCAACTAGCTGACCGAACCCTGATCACACTGATTGGGATGGTAGAAGATGTGGTAATTAGAGTTAAGGATTTTAGCTACCTAACTGACTTCCTAATTCTCAACATGGATACGCCACAACAAATATAGGAGATGCCTGTGATTTTGGGAAGACCATTCTTGGCTACTGCAGGAGCCATAATCAATTGTGAATTAGGGCACATGATGATTGCCTCAGGAGATCAACGTGCTGAGATTAATATTTTCAAGGCAACAAAAGTGAAATGCTCAGTAGAACAACTAGGTTTTATTCAGGACCTCATGACCATATCCTTGGTAGGAAACTTAGAGCCAGAATTAGAAACTTTTCACATCTTAGATTTGAACGAGCATAATGACAAAACTACAATAGAGGCTTTCACCTTTGATCTTGAAAGCATACCCTGGGAAGTTGGGAAACATGATGACATACCAGATTCAAATCCTATGGACATAGAGACATTTCAGTTTGAGGATCTCCAAGAAACAAGATTGGCAGATACTGAGAGTGTCCTATACACAAAGTATGAATCCTTTACAGAATCAGAGTTAAACAATCCAAAAGGCACTCTCCAAGCATTCATTTTCAAGTGGGATGAGAATTATGGAGAAAAGTCGGTAGAGGAACCAATCTTCAAGTCATTTCTTGAAGAGACGATCTCACATTTAAATGGAAAAAATCAAAATGACTCATTGAGTATCAATTTTATAGGCCATAATGCTCGAGAGGAACCACACCTCTGGGATACTAGATCCTTCTCTATTGAGTCCTGGACCTATGACAAACTTGTTTCAAAATCCCATGACCGCTACACCTTGCAAATGATTCCTCCGCAAGATTTCAAGGAAGATCACCCAAAAATGAATCAATTTGATCCATATTAGAGACATCCTAGAATGACTCCTCACCATGCTTTAATACATATCAGTAGCCATCAAATTCTCAACCATCAGATCACAAATACAGTCAATCACATCTCCCTTACCCTATTGCACCCAGCTGATGGGATTAAACTCAACGCTTAATGGGAGGCTGATGGGAACACCATCATGAGCCCTAGCTAGCTCATTTTGACCCATAAAAGAGAACAAAAGCTCCTACATAACCACCTAGAGGTCCTAATTCACTGAATAACCTTTCTGAGATAAAAGTAAGAAACAAGGGGTAAAACGATAATTTTGCCAATGCAGTGCAACAATGGGTTTTCTCAAGGGCTCAACATAGGTCAAATGATCTTAACAAGATAAAAAGTGGGTTGGTTCAAACAGAAAAGGGTTCATGTCAATGATGGGAATTAAATGACTTCTTGTAACTCTAAAACAGACCCACTTGATTTAACAAGGTTATGGTCAGGATAAAATTCACCTAAACCCTCTAAAAATCATATAAAAATATTCTCTAGGGCTTAGAACCTTCAATTTGGCCATTGGAACCTATTTTGACCTAGAAAGGGGTCTCAGACAAATGTTTACCCTAAATTAGGTTTTTGTGTAAATTGCCCAGTCAAACATGGTCAAACCCAAAATCCAACCTTACCATTGGATTCCTTAGGAACAAATTAGGTTTGTACCAAAATTTGGACCTAAGGGGAATTCATCTTGACCTATTTTGCAAATAGGTCCAGCCTAATTACATTTCTACCCTTAGATTTCAAAACCCTCACAAATGACCCCCTATCTTCTTCTTTCTTATTTGCAATTAGGTCCCTCCACCATTATAGCGGAGGGAATCCTACTCTGGCGATCTTGAAAGGGTGATTTCTCCTTGATCTCTCAGAGAATCCCCTTCAAAATTGAAAGGGAGATTCTCTGAGAAATCTCCTCCAATGTGAACCCAATTAGAAGCTCTATTTTGTACCCAATCTCTCATGTGAACACGTGAGAGATTTGGGTCTCTCTCAAGTTTCCTCTACCGGTGAACTTGTCGTGCTTGGAAGCTTGGCTTCCAAGCACAAACTTGACCTCCAGGACCTATTTAAGAAACCCCAACTCGCCCCGCATCTCCTAAGCTTGAATTCAGCCGGAGAAACCCCTTAATTTCATCTCTCCTCCTCCAGCAGATCTACTCATCAAGCTCCAACGACTTCTCCCACTCTCCCTCGTCGCCTAGCCACAATACCGGTGGCAGGTTTCTCTTCCTCTCACTCATTTGCGTCGCGCCGCACCAGCTGATGCCCCTGCTTCCCCTTCATCCTTGTTGACCTACCTCACTGAGGACCTTTGTATTCGGCTTCAGCGATACGAGTCAGCCTCCATCCCTGCCTCCCCCTTCGTCTCTTCACTCCCTGATAAGTCCTCTCACCCACTACTCTATTTTTCCTTCTTTTTTCCCTAGAACGACCACTGCTGCACTCCACCACCATCATCCCCTTCACCTCTGGCCACCACTCCGGTGAGTTCGCTCCACCTCCACAGACCACCTCCCTCCTTGCCGACCAGTCCATAAGCACCACCCCGCCTCACTGATCATAACCCTTCACTCACAACACTCCACTTCTCACCCACAAGCGCCCCCGAACACACCCACACACACGGCCGCAGTGTGCCCTAGGCACGCTACCTCAGGTGGTCCCATGCCACGCCAACCACTTCGGCACGTTCACCGCACCTTGGCGAAGCTCCCTGACCTTTTTAATGCTGCTGCAAGGCCGTTTGTGTGATTTCAGATCCAGGGGTTCGCCGCCATTGACGCATAGCAGAAAGCTTGCTTTCAAGCTTCTCCAAGCTGTGCCCACTCCAGGATCTAGTCCCAGGCTGCGCGGGGCACTCTCGCAAACATCCCCAGGTGATCAATTAAAGCAAGGAGCCATCCTTGCAGCTGCAATTGAGTGACGCCCCTCTAGTGCAGGCGCACATGAAAGAAGTTGGGAAGTTAGTCCCACCTTAGAAAATTGCATAGCGCTGCACCTGCATAAAAGGGATTTCTGCATAGGGCTTATAGCCTGAAACTCATGGGTTGAGGTTCCTGCTCACCCGACCCGACGCCACATCTGCAATCACCCCCCATGGACCTGGTGACTCTACCCGACCGCACAACTCGCCCACCACCGCACGTCGGTGGGCCTGGTCCCGGGTGCGTATTCGACTCGATTACTCGAGAAGTGGTTCTGGGAGAGCGAACCTAAGAGAGAAAGGAGAGAGGAGAGCTCGCGTGGGTAGGGGCAGCTTTTGTTCTGTGGAGGAAGGAGAAGACAAGGTCGAAGAAGAAGCTAAGGGTTGAAGCCAAGGAAGAAGAAGGAGAAGGCTGAAGGCAGAAGAGAAAAAGAAGGGAAGGAAGGCAGTTGAGACAAAGAAGAAGGTAGAGGAGGAAAAGGCTAAGGCAGAAGGAGCTGAAGGAAAGAGCAAGGAAGGCAGAGAAAGAAAGAAAAGAGAAGGAAGGAACTGGAGGAAAAAGAAGCTGAAGGCAGTAGAGAGAGAGAAGAGGCAGAGGAAGAGAAAGGCTAAAGCAAGGAATCAGAAGAAGATAAAGAAGAGAAAGAAAGAAGATTGAAAGCAGTCGCCAGAGAAAGAGAAAAGAAGGAGAAGAAGAACAGTCAAGCACTGTAGCATCCACATTTTAAGGCGCTTGATTCACAAATCAGATGTCCAATTTTGTGCTTTATTCGTACATTGGTTCCTTTAGTACCTTACATTTATTCCTATCTTTTTGCACTATAACATTGATCTTATTGCATATTATATTCTTTGAAATTCTCAAGTTGTGATCTTGATTTCTAAACCCTAATTTGCTCCCTGTGTTCGACCTTGGACTTTAAAATTTGAGTAATAAATTGTATTTGTTTTGAACGCTTTTTCGACTATACTACAACGTGAACTTTTTAAAACCTGATCAAGCATTTACAAACATTTTGGCGCCATTGCCGGGGAGCAACAAGCGATTTAGAAATCTTGATTACCATTGCTGATTTAGTACTAACTTGATATATCTCTTTTTGTTGTGATTATTTCAGGGGAAGAAGATTCAACAAAAGACAGCCGCACAACAAACACACCCGGGGCAGGTAATTTCACCTTGATCTCTTTCTCTTAAAGCCCCCCACTTTGAAAAGGCAAAAAAGGATAGAATCAATTAGGGCTACCTGCTTTACATTCCTAGTTAATTCACCAAGTTGCCTAATTTTATTTCAATAACAATACTGATCTGTGCACCCATTTAAGGTAACTAGGGCTACCACCTTCTTGATTGAGCCCTAGATACCATATTTTGGCAAACTAAATTGGACCAAGATTAGAGCCAAATTAAGGATTTCAATTTAGGGTTTTAGAGACACACCTTCATAAGCAGGAATCAACTCTCCAAAAAGAGGTGTGCCTAAGCCTTGGTTGAAGAGATCTATTCAAGAAAACCCTAAAAATTCAGGCTCTAAATCTCACTTGAATCCTAAAAGAAAGGACCTAAAACTTCTCAAAGGACAAATAGGTGAAGTTGACCCCCTTGTTGGGTCAACCAACCTTGAAATTAGGTCACTTTTGCACTCAATACATCTAAAAGTTCAAGTGGAATCTTAAGCACCCTTGCTCTTAACTAAAACTGGTAGACTTAAGAGGTCAAAGTCCCCATTTTGGTCTACTTGGAACATCAGTGACAAGAGAGGTCGGGTGGGGGAAACCCTGCAACTCGTGGGGACGCTCTACCGTGTAAGGGTCTTTGCGGGACTCTCCCTCTCTGCCTGCCAATGTATTTCTCAGGTGGACGACTTTCTGACTAAGGGGTATCATCCGCCCCAAACCTCTACAGTCATCCAAATTTTTGGGTGTCTTGATTGGGTCCATCACATTCTACTCTCGTCCAAACCATCGGTGCATGTTCAGTAGGAGGTCCTTAAGACCATCTTTGAGGCCTCCTTTAGTGATTCACTCCCGTCGAGGCCAAGCCTCGACATCCGTGTTTGTGCAGCAACCCCACCACATAGACATCTCCTTTGATTCATCTGAACCAAATTCTCCTTCTTCCATCATCATGGCACAACCAGTAGAAGAAGAGAATAACCTTGAGAACCAACTGGTGATACCCCCCAGGTACTCCCCTGATTTCCTGTACCATTGGTGATACCCAATTTGACAGAGCCTTATTAGATCTAGGAGCCTCCATAAACCTAATACCTACATCCCTACTTGACCACCTTGAGGAATCTGAGCTCAAACTGATAGAGGTGATATTACAGTTGGATGATTGATCTATTAAGTCACCTAAAGGAGTTCTTGAGGATGTCATCGTTAGGGTGCAGGATTTCTATTTCCCAGTGGATTTTGTAGTCTTGGATATGGATGCTCCAGAAAACCTGAGGGATACACCAATTATACTAGGGAGACCCTTTCTGGCCACTACTAGGGCCAATATAAATTGAGGAGGGCCAAATTGAGCTGAAATTCAGAAACCAAACATTAAAGATTGACATCTTTAAGGACAAACAAGGGATTAATTGTGGTGTTATAGAACAAATATGTGACATCAAGGCTGTGGTTGATGATCCGTATATTGAAGACAACTTGACTACTTCCGATCAACCACAAGAGGATCAAAACCCGCAATTAGAGAGTCCGACCTTGACCTAGATACACCCATAACTCCTTCCCTTGTTCCTGACACACACCTCGAACCACCCGCTGCTGCTGATAACCTTGTTTTGGAACTTAAGCCTCTTCCCGACCATCTTAAGTACATCTTTTTGGGTTCCAATCAGACGTTTCCTGTGATTATCAACTCTAGACTCACGCCTGATCAGGAATCCCGTTTGATTACTGTTCTCCAGCAACATCGAAGAGCCATTGGATGGACTCTCGATGATTTGACTGGTATCAGCCCCTCTTACTGCACACACCGTATCTATACCGAAGAGGGCACAAGACCTTCCCATGAAATGCAGAGACGTCTGAATCCTAATCTGCAGGAGGTCGTGAAAAAGGAGATTATCAAGTGGTTAGATGTAGGGATCATCTACCCGATCTCCGACAGTCGGTGGGTGAGTCCAATCCAGGTTGTGCCTAAAAAGGTAGGACTCATCGTGATCACGACTGAAATCGGAGAAATCATACTGACCCATGTGGCGAATTCGTGGAGAGTCTGCATTGATTACAAAAGACTCAATTCCTCCACAAATAAGGATCATTTCCCACTACGTTTATTGATTAGATCCTTGAGAAACTAGCAGGAAATAGGTTCTTTTAATAGGTTCTTTTGCTTTTTGGACTGGTACTCCGGTTATAACCAGGTGGCAATCCATCTGAGGACTAAGAAAAGACCACTTTCACCTACCCCTTCGGGACATACGCGTTCCGAAGGATGCCATTTGATCTCTGCAATGCATCCGCCACTTTTCAGTGGTGCATGCTTGCCATATTCTTAGATATGGTAGGTGATTATCTGGAAGTCTTCATGGATGACTTTTCACTATTTGGAGAATCATTTAATGATTGCCTCCTGCACTTGGTCCAGATCCTCAGGTGGTGCATTGACATGAATCTGGTTCTTTCCTGGGAAAAGAGCCATTTCATGGTGCCTGAAGGAATTGTCCTGGGACATCTCATATTAGAAAAGGGCATCTAGGTTGATCGAGCCAAGGTGAACTTGATTTCCAAACTCCCTATGCATAGCTCGATCAAGGACATCCGATCTTTTCTGAGGCACGTCAGTTTCTACCGTTGATTCATTCCTGATTTCTCAAAGATTGCGCGCCCCCTGACCACTCTGCTATCTAAGGATTTTTCTTTCGAAATCTCCAAGGAATGCACTCAAGCATTTGAAATCCTCCGTGATCGAGTTACCCAAGCTTCGATCCTACAGTCTCCTAATTGGTCTCAATCCTTTGAGATCATGTGCGATGCATCTGATTTCACTGTAGGAGTGGTACTTGGGCAGAAAATTAAGGGGAAACTTGTGGTCATCTACTACGCTAGCAAGACACTTGACGAGGCTCAATGTAACTACATGGTTACTGAGAAAGAGCTGCTAGCCGTAGTATTTGCCCTGGAAAAATTCAGATCATATCTTCTGGGTTCCCATGTTATCATTTACTCAGATCACACAGCTGTGAGGCATCTCCTTGCAAAGAAGGAAGCGAAACCTCGATTAATCCGCTGGATCTTACTGTTGCAAGAGTTTGATCTTGAGATTCACGACAAAGCAGGAAAATAGAACGTGGTAGCTGATTACTTATCCTGCCTCCCTTCTGAGATCATCAACCCTTCTGGATCCATCACGGAACATTTTCCGGATGAGCACCTCCTGACTAGCAATACAGGGCTTCAATGGTTTGTTGATATAATAAACTACCTGGCATTAGATCAAATCACGTTCGATTGGACGAAGGCCAAGAAGGACAAATTGCTTTCTAATGCCAAGTATTACTTCTGGGAAGTCCCGTATCTTTTCCGCATCGGTGCTGATCAAATCATTCGAGATGTGTTGCGGAAGTAGAAATTCGGGACATATTATCTTTCTGCCATGACCAGGCATAAGATGGACATTTCTCAGGTCATAAAACTGCAGTAAAAGTCCTCCAGTGCGGCTTCTATTGGCCCACGATTTTCAAAGATGCATACAATCACTGTAGGGCATGTACTTGTTGCTAGACCTTAGGCATCATGAGTCATCGTGATATGATGCCCATACAGCTGAGTCTCGTATGCGAAATCTTCGATGTATGGGGGATTGATTTTATGGGACCCTTTCCTGTTTCGGATGGCTTCGAGTACATTCTACTCGCTGTTGGCTACGTGTCCAAATGGATCAAAGCCATTCCAACCCGAACCAATGATCATAAGGTGGTTATCAAATTCATTCATCAGAACATCTTTTCGTGGTTCGAAATTCCACGTGCTATAATCTCTGATGGAGGGACCCATTTCACTAATGCTTAGTTTAGGTCACTGATGACCAGATACGGGGTGTCACACCAAATCTCTACTCCTTACCACCCCTAAACTAATGGTCTAGCTGAGCTATCAAATTGGGAGATCAAGAAAATCCTCCAGGTTATTGTTCGACCTGACAGGAAAGACTGGTCATCCCGACTTCCGGAAGCTTTGTGGGCTTATAGGATCACCCACAAAACCCAATTAGGTATGTCTCCCTTCAGATTGGTGTATGGGAAGGCATGTCACCTCCCTGTTGAATTGGAGCACAAGGCCTATTGGGCAGTACGGAACTGCAACTTAGATCTTTCTAAAGCAAGAACCCATAGAAAGCTTCAAATGAGCGAGATCGATGAATTATGCCACGATGCGTATGAGAACTCGCGAATTTACAAAGAGCGGGTTAAGGCCTTTCACGACAAGCACATATCCAGAAAGATCTTCTATCTTGGTCAAAAAGTCCTACTCTTTGATGCTAAGCTTAAACTGTTCCCAGGAAAACTATGATCAAAATGGATCGAACCTTACCTCGTCCGACGAATCTTCGAAAATGGAGCCATCGAGATTAGTTCACTCAGCTACAATTCAGAACCTTTCGTCGTGAACGGTCAAAGACTCAAACTGTTCATTGACCTAACAATACTAATTTGGCTGAGATATCCTTTACCCTCCATTCTCCCTGAGCTCATTGTGCTAAGCCGATGGCATAAAACTCAGTGCTTAACGGGAGGCAACCTGTCATTTTTGAAAAACCTGAAACCCTTCTTGACATTCCTATGCTGAATTCATATTGCACTTTAAAGTTCATCCATTAGAACAGCCGACCCCACCTCAGGTACCCGTACCTGAGTTTTGAAATCATTCACAACAGTCACCTTGACTCGTTCACCCACCCAGAACCTGTTCGAATGAATGATCTAAGTTGAACTCGAACCCACCTAATCTACAATGGGGACATTGCAAATCGTAGGCATGGGGGGGGTATGAAAGTGCAAAACTCCGTGAAAACTCATCTCACAAGAAAAGGTTTCAACAAAAAATTCACATATCCCAAAAACACCAAAAAAATGAAAAAAATTCTTGAAAAAGAATAAAAAAATTCTAAGGGGAGAGAAAATTTTGAGGCCATACAAATCATCTGGAGAAAAAGGGGAAAAGTGAAAAATGTCAAAAAAGGAGCACAAAATGAAAAGAAAAAGAAGAGATAGTCATTAGTAAGAAATTAAGGGATTAACTGAGTTTTAGACCATATCAAGAAAAAGAAAATGAAAGGAGAAAAGTGCTAATGAGACACAAAAGAGATTAGAAGGAATGCTGATCTTAGGTCCCTTGGGCTAGACTCCTAAGCTTAAAAATTCAAGTATTCACTACGATCTGGATAGTCCTCAAGAGGTTGGGGAAAATACGAAGCTTAAGTATTAGGTCTAAGGCTTAGGGAGTATTCGGCCTAGTTAACTGACCTCTGATTTACGGGACTCGGTAACCTAAGCACCCCAATCCACACATAGTCTGGTTCAGTGCGCATAATTATCAAAATCACGCAAATACGTTTAAGTTGTCTGAAAAGGTCACTTAGATTAGGAGCGGCCGATCAACACACGTTGATTTGGATGAGTTCCCAGCGCGGAGAGGTGGGAAATTCCCCTCGAAGATGCGAAATAACATATCATCTCCTCGGTGCTTGTCTCCTAGGATATTTACATATCCTACTGGGGGCATGTAAGCACCCGTGCTGGTTCAGATGCCATGGGCGGTATTATCACGAAATGTCAATTGCCAGGGTCTGGATTTAGCTACAGAATGCCATGGGTGGGATTATCCCAAAATCTCGAAAGCCAGGGTTCTGGGGGTTTCCATGGGTGGTGCTATGATGAGGCATCGATTACCAGGGACCCTTCGAGGATTGATGATGGGGACTAAGGATTTGATACAGACCATGTTGAGAAGCCAATCCAAAGCTAGAAATAAAAAGAAAAGAGAGAGAAAACTCTCCAAATAAAGAAAATCCTCTATCTCTCTCTTACAAAAATGCACTACAAACTAAACCGAGGCTAAAATATGTTACAAGCATGGGTACTTTAACCGCAGAGTCCAACAAACCTTAGGATAGTCCCTGTGGGCCTTAGAAACCTTCACAGCAGACTAAGGGTAAAGCTGGTCAGGTCCGGATCTTGGTTGGTACTTGAGTACCTCTAGGCCTATTATCAGCATTCTAACCTAATCAAAAGAAGAAAATCACTCATCATAGTTTTTGAACAATCAAAAACTCATGGTCTAGAATTGAAGTTAAAACCTTAAAATTTTGCTAAGGGACTAGCAAAAGCTAGGCATGGGGGTATGATAGGAACACCATCATGAGCCCAACTAGCTCATTTTGACCCATAAAAGAGAACAAAAGCTCCTACATAACCACCTAGAGGTCCTAATTCACTGAATAACCTTTCTGAGATAAATGCAAGAAACAAGGGGTAAAACTATAATTTTACCATTACAGTGCAACAATGGGTTTTCTCAAGGGCTAAAGACAGGTCAAATGGTCTTAACAAGATAAAAAGTGTGTTGGTTCAAACAGAAAAGGGTTCATGCGAATGATGGGAATATTATGACTTCATGTAACCCTAAAACAGACCCACTTGATTTAACAAGGTTTTGGTCAAGATAAAATTCACCTAAACCCTCTAAAAATCATAGAAAAATATTCTCTAGGGTTTAGAGCCTTCAATTTGGCCATTGGAACCTATTCTGACCTAGAAAGGGGTCTCAGACAAATGTTTGCCCTAAATTAGGTTTTTACGTAAATTGCCCAGTCAAACATCGTCAAACCCAAAATCCAACCTCACCATTGGATTCCTTAGGTACAAATTAGGTTTGTACCAAAATTTGGGCCGAATGGGAATTCATCTTGACCTACTTTGCAAATAGGTCCAGCCCAATTACATTTCCACCCCTATATTTCAAAAACCCTCACAATTGACCCCCTATCTTCTTCTTCATTCTTTGCAATTAGGTACCTCCACCATTATAGCGGAGGGAATCCTACTTCGGTGAGCTTTAAAGGGTGATTTCTCCCTGAAGTCTCAGAGAATCCCCTTCAAAATTGAAAGGGAGATTCTCTGAGAAATCTCCTCCAATGTGAACCCAATTAGAAGCCCTATTTGGTACCCAATCTCTCATGTGAATGCATGAGAGATTTGCGTCTCTCTCAAGTTTTATCTGCTGGAGAATTTTCCATGAGCTTCCAAGCACAAACGTGACTCCAGGACCTATTTAAGAAACCCCAACTCGCCTCGCATCTCCTAAGCTTGAATTCAGTCAGAGAAACCCCTCAATTTCATCTCTCCTCCTCCGGCTGATCTACTCATCAAGCTCTGGCGACTTCTCACACTCTCCCTCGTCACCTAGCCACAACACTGGTGGCAGGTTCCTCTTCCTCTTGCTCGTCCGCACCGCGCCGCACCAGCTGACGCCCCTGCTTCCCCTTCGTCCTCGCCAACCTCCCTCACTGAGGACCTTCATCTCCGACATCGGCGATATGAGCCAGCTACAATCCCTGCCTCCCCCTTCGTCTCTTCACTCTCAGATAAGTCCTCTCACCCTCTACTCTATTTTTCCCTCTTTATTTCCCTTGAACGATCACTGCCGCACTCCACCACCATCATCCCCTTCACCTCCAGCCACCACTCCGACGAGTTCGCTCCTCCTCCACAGACCACCTCCCTCCTCATTGATTGGTCCATAAGCACTGCCCCACCTCACTGATCATAACCCCCCACTCACAACACTCTGCCACTCACCCACAAGCGCCCCCAAACACACCCACACACATGACCGCAGTGTGCCATAGGCATGCTAGCTCAGGTGATCCCACGCCACTCCAACCACCACGGCACATTCGCCGCACCTTGGCGAAGCTCCCTAAGCTTTCTAACGTGGCCGCAAGGCTGTTTGTGTGATTTTAGGTCCAGGGGTTCGCCGCCATTGACGCACAGTAGGAAGCTTGCTTCCAAGCTTTTCCAGGCCATGCCCACTCCAGGATCCAGTCCCAGGCTATGCAGGGCACTCTCACAAACATCCCTTGGTGATCAATTGAAGCTTGGAGCCATCCTTGCAGCTGCAATTGAGCGACACCCCCTACTGCAGGTGCACGTGAAAGAAGGTGGGAAGTTAGTCCTACCTCGGAAAGTTGCGAAGCGCCGCACCTACATAAAAGGAATTTCTACATAAGGCTTATCGCCTCCAGCTCACGGGGTGAGGTCCCCTCTCACCTGACTTGATGCGTTGTCCGCAGTCACCCCTCGCCGACCTGGTGACTTGATCAGATCGCATACCTCGCCCACCACTGCATGCCGGTGGGCCTGGTCCCAGGTGCGTATCCGACCCGATTACCTGAGAAGTGGCTCTGGGAGAGCTAACCTAAGAGCGAAAGGAGAGAAGAGAGCTCGCACGAGTAGGGGTAGGTTTTACTCTGTAGGGGAAGGAGAAGACAAGGCTAAAGAAGAAGCTAAGGGTTGAAGCTAAGGAAGAAGAAGGAGAAGGCTGAAGACAGAAGAGAAAAAGAAGGGAAGGAAGGCAGTCGAGACAGAGAAGAAGGCAGAGGAAGAAAGGGCTAAGGTAGAAGAAGGAGCTGAAGGAAAGAGCAAGGAAGGTAGAGAAAGAAAGAAAAGAGAAGGAAGGAACTGGAGGAAAAGGAATCTGAAGGCAGTAGAGAGAGAGAAGAAGGCAGAGGAAGAGAAAGGCTAAGGTAAGGAATCAGAAGAGGATAAAGAAGAGAAAGAAAGAAGAAGATTGAAAGCAGCCGCCAGAAAAAGAGAAAAGAAGAAGGAGAAGAAGAGTCAAGCACTGTAGCATCCACATTTTAAGGCACCTGATTCACAAATCAGACATCCAATTTTGTGCTTTATTCATACATTAGTTCCTTTAGTACCTTACATTTATTCCTATCTTTTTGCACTATAACATTGATCTTATTACATATTATATTCTTTCAAATTCTCAAGTTGTGATCTTGATTTTTAAACTCTAATTTGCTCCCTGTGTTTGACCTCAGACTTTAAAATTCGAGTAATAAATTGTAGTTGTTTTGAACGCTTTTTTGACCATACTACATCGTGATCTTTTTAAAACCCGATCAAGCGTCCAAAAACAGAGGCAACCCATCATTTTCTTGAAAAACCTGAAACCCTTTTTGACACATCTCTTTGCTGAACTCATATTGCACTTTTGGGTTCGTTCAATAGAACAACCGACTCCACCTCTGGTACTAGTATTAGAGCTTGAAATCATCCGCAACAAACATCCTGACCCGTCCACCCACCCTTTGACCCTGTTCTAATGTACAATCTAAGATGAACTTTAACCCACCTAATTTATAATGAGGACATTGCAAATAGTAGGCATAGGGGGGTATTAAAGTGCAAAACACCGTGAGAATCAATTCACAATACCATTTTGCCAAAAAAAAAAAAACAAGGTTGAGGAAAAAAGAGAGCCATTTTTGAAAAGGAGGGAAGAAATTTGAAAAGAAAAGAAAGGGGCAAAAAGATAAAAGAAAGAATAATCAAGGTCGCCCGGTGTCCCTCCAAAGGCTTTCCAACATGCGATCTCAGCTATTGGAGGAAAATCCAATGGTTGAGAAGCCTCCTCCACTGTGCGCCCACAGTAACTCTTCTCGACACATGCACTAGCATGGTGCATTGGTTGGGCATCAACTCCCAAAGGAGGGGTGCCGGTTTGAAACCCGCAAATCCCCCCTAATCCTCCAATTGGTAGCGACACATGCACAGCCAGTGCGACGCACTGCGCCAGTGCATGCGTGCGACATGTGAGCGTGGAGCACACGCCAGCGCAGCGCATAGTGACGCAATGGACAGCTAACGCGTGCACATGACATGGAAGTACGTAGCACATGCTAGCAGCACCACGCAGATCTTCAGCGATAGCTAGGACAGTTCTTTAGCGAAAATTGCAGATGTCACTAATTGTCTATGCGCGGAAAGCTTCTTCTCCACCATTATATAAACTCACCTACACCTCCCTATTTGCCCTTATCTCTACCTATGCTACTCTCACCTACTCCAAAGCTCCAAGAAGTCTACAAAGCTCCCAAGAGCTCTATTCTCAAGTTCCAAAGGCTCCCTACTAGTGTAGAGTCCTATCCCTCCACTAAATACTCAACCATCCTCTCACCACCTTCATAGGGAACCCTAGAGCCATCCCCTCACCTCCATTCAAGTAGATGATCACCTCCACCTCCTCATCCCCATTCCTAGTTTGGCAAAGCTTTCCTCTACCTGGGTTCGTCCAATGCCTCATCCCTAACATCTAGCATCTCTCCTCCTCCATCCAAGCTGCCACCAAGCGCTGTCGTCTCGCCAAACATCCACTTTGGGAGATTTCCTCTCACCCTCATCTCTTTTAGTTTGTTTAGTTTATTGTTATTTTAATAAACAATATTTCACTTCAAGCTATCAAATTGTGGTTCATCTCTCTACTCTCTTTGTCGCAAGTGATTTTATCAATCTCCTAAAAGACCAAAAAAACAAAAAAAACCCTAAAAACACCAAAAAGAAATAAATTGAAATGAGGATTTCAAGAAACAAACGTCGCCTCCTCGTGTTCGACCCGGGACTCCCTTTCGAGTTTTGATAAAATTTATTTGATAGCGAGTTTTGCGACTGCGATGATGGGTTTCTCAAAACCCTAACTTTTCTTCACAAAAACTCGCTCATCATTTTGACACCGTTGCAAGGGAGGCAACGGAATTTTCTTTCTGTTTCCTTGTTTCTTTACATTTACTTATTGACTAACCCCTCTTGACTTTGATTTGCTATTTTGCAGGTATCCTAGCAAGGAGATCCAAGTGCGGTAGACCAAAGTAAAGTGCAGGTGAAGCAGTTTGTAAGTGTTTCCCCCTACTTCCCCACCCACTTGATCATTTCGCCACCTTAATAATCAAGACTAATCTACTTAGGTGTTTTCACGAACCCTAGGATAGAAGTTGTTTGTCTTGTTTGCCACCTTCACTCATCTCACCCCCGTATAAAAGAAACATAAAAAATATATGCTTTCTGATTGTGGGACAAAATTAACATACACACTACACACACCCACATTTGAGGCACATAACCTTTTTTATTATATCTACTCAACCAGGATTCCAACCTGTGGAACCAGAACATGCATCAACACACAAAAGAGTAGAAATCAGATTAGATTAATCACCTTTTGTGTGCCTTAATTGGTGATGCATCTGGGCCAATTAGTTGAATTGTTTAGGCCGCACCACCTAATTTAAAACTGATTCATCTTGTAGCTACCCCATAGGATTCAAATAGTTAGGTAAAGCCAAGAGCTCCATATTTTCTTAATTCATAAAGGAAAATACTTGAACACATGCTTTCAAACTTGGTTTGCCTCTCAAAAACATGGTTGAATACACCTAATATTTGAATCCTAAAAGCTACTAAGCAAGATTCAAATCCTAAAACTCACTTCATCCTCAATAATCTTGCTTGAAAACTCTTGGTTGTGCACATTCACACATTTTCAAATGAACCATAAAGGGCACAACCCATTAGCAGGGCCCATCACATTCCGAAAGTACTACTATCCCAAGCCTAACTAAAATTGAGTAGATATTGGCCCTAGGATTCACAAAGTCCGTTTCAGGGTACTCTCTTGAACACATTTCAAAGTAGTGACGTCTGCTTGCTTCAAAAGGTGCTAAGTTGGGGGGCCCGATTGTCAAATGACTTAAGTAGGGGTTTGGCATAATTAGAGGCTGATTAGCCCATATTTGTGGGCTATTTAAATATGTAAATGCCTAGATATTAAGATATCCTTAACATTTAGCTAGCATATATTAGGATGTAAATAAAGTACTTCATGTTTTTAGCTTAATTGCATAATTCATTCATTGCATGCATTTAGAATTAACTTAGAATTGCATGCATTTGATTAGTTAATCGATCAGGTGAATTACTTGCATTGCTTAATTTAACATAGAAGTTAAGGGTTTGTGCATAAATAACCATAATATTTTATTATTTTCTTATTCTCTTCTTCCACAGGTAATGACTGCTTCTCCTTGTGCAACCATTCACGCACAACTGCAAGCATTCATTTGTCATGAAGAGGATCTGATCCTGCCTCTTTGTTTTCAAATTCATTACCTGTAGCTACAAAGGGAGGAGATGACCATGCACAGGAGGCCTCCACCCTGATTCATCACTGTGCAAAGAGTTGACCACTCGTCTGCTCCACCACCACCGACCTCAACCGTGGCAATGAGCTTCCACCACCGTGGGTGTGTGGCGTGACAGGCCACACTGCCATCTGGAGCTCGTTTATCGTGAGCACCTCAGTGTGCTCCACCGTCACCGCCATCACCAGCAATCACCAACAGCGCACCGCTGCCCTCCTTGCCTGTGCGCACTCCTCATACACGGCCAGCAGCACACCCGCAGCTCGCTCGCCACGCTTGCAGCGATTGTGCACCACCAGCATCTCTGCACAGCACCTCCGCAATCTTCGCCCGCAGCGCACGACCATCTCCTCCATGCGCTCATGCAGCAGCTGCAACTGCAGCAACATCTGCATCCTGCGCGTGACCTCCACGCACAAGTCCTTCGCCCGTGCGCGCCTAGACACGCCCACCTCTTTGTGCACTCATCCAGCATCAAGCCATAATCACCCCTTCTTCGTCTCCAGTAGCTAGCAGGATCCCGCTGTATACCTTTGCGTGCAGCGGCCACGGCCAGCCGCGCATCCTCCAGCTGCTCTGCTCGCGTGCGCCCACGAGTCCTCCACCAGCTCTGTGCACACTCTCACGTCCTCTGCATGTGTGCATCTTTTTAGCAGCACCGGGCCTGTGCAGCCCGCTCACCACGCTTGCAGCGGTTGTGCACCACCAGCATCTCTGCACAGCACCTTCGCAATCTCCGCCCGCAGCGCACGACCATCTCTTCCATGTACTCACTCACTCACGCTGCAGCTACAGCTGCAGCAACACTCACATCTTGCGCGTGACCTCCACATGCAAGTCCTTCGCCCGCACGCGCCTGCACACGCCCACCTCTTCATGCACTCATCTAGCATCAAGCCACAACCACCTCTCCTTTGTCTCTAGTAGCTAGCAGGAGCCTGTCGCGCACCTTCGTGTGTAGTGGCCACGGCAAGCCGCACATCTTCCAGCTACTCCGCTCACGTGCGCTCGCGAGTCCTCCGCCAGCTCCCTGCACGCCCACACGTCCTCTGCACGTGTGCGACTCTTCAGCAGCACCGCGCCTCCGTGCATAGAAGTAGCAGTGACAGCCATCGCCGCCGCTTATCTCCTCCATACTGCTGCCTCTAGCCACCGTTAGCCGTGCTACCACCACCACCGAATGCATGCTAGCCTTGCCCACATCCTGTAAGGACCTCACCGCCGGCCATCACCTTCCCTCCGCGTGCAAGCCAATTGAAGATCCTCCCTTGTTTTTGCACAGTAAACCTCCTATTAGTTATTACATTCATATGCCATTGCAAGCTTTTGATTTTTTCTTTTATTAATTAAATATTGTGGCACATTTAAGAGAACACCCTCAAATTTCAGTGTAAATGTAATATCAGCATGATCATGTCTTATTATCCCAATTGAGAAGCGATTTTGACTCGATTTCTTGACGAAATTAATAGTGAACATCGATTTTTGACCCTTGCGAGTTTGTAATAGCCAGTGCCTCCCTGTGGATATGACTCGCTCTTCTGCGAGTGGTTTAATTTTAATTCAATATTTTGATTGGTCGATTTTCCACCACTTAGAAATACAATGACAAATCATCTTAATTATCATCTTCGTAAGTGAAAACAGACTCATCAGCAGCCTTCGGGACACGTTCCCCCTACTTCGCCAGCCCAACTTTACCATCTTCGGGAGCAAGGACAACACCAAATTTGTGGTGTGGTTAGAGTTTATTTTTGAAGCATAGGTCCTTAGGCAACCTAATTTAAGGACAAGCTTGCATTTTTGTGTTGTAGGGTTCCAATTTTTTTCCCTCCCGTCCTTCCGACTTCCTTCCAAGGCATGCTTGGAAGGAGGTCATTGAACTCTCACTCGGAAGGACCTTTAGACCATTCTTGGAGGCGGAGGTTGAGTTATAGCCAAGCAGATCCCATGGATGATCAACAACCACCTCCCCTACCCTCGAACCAGTAGGAGCTGATTCAGAGGCAGTTGGAAGAATTATAGCAGATGCAGCAATGGTTCCAATGAATGAATGGTCAGGGTGCTCGGCCCTTGAAGGAGTTTTATGACCCTTCAAATTATGGGGAATGTCCCAACGTCATGATTCCCGTCAGAGATGTAGAAATCAAGCCCTAAGTCTTACGTTTGATTAAACATTTCCATGGGCTTGACTCGGAGGACCCATTCCAGCACTTGGAGGATCTGACAACTTTGGTTCAGACCACCAAAGCTAGGAATGTGAATGAAGAGCAAATGATCATAAGGCTTTTCCCCCATTCTCTCACGGGTAAGGCCACACATTGGCACTAGACCATTGGAAGGCCAATAGAAACATGGGCTACTCTTAAGTTGGATTTTCTGAAGAAATTCTTCCTAATTGGATGGATCAATACTTTGCGACGGGTGATTACCACTTTCGCCCAGCGGCAGGGGGAACCATTTCATGGTGCTTGAGAGAGATTCCAGGATCTTTTGAGGAAGTGTCCATACCACAAGGTGCCGAAATGGCAACTCGTGCAGATATTTTAGCACAGATTGGTCGAGCAACTCCGTAATCATGTGGATGCCTCTTGCGGAGGTAATTTCCTCAGTAAGGATGTAGATAGCACATATGACCTATTTGAGGAAATCAGCGAGAATTCGATAAATCATGCCTCCATGGATACTTTTAATCAATCCCAACAACCTAGGTCAAATGCTAATGAGATTCAAAACTCTCATTCATTTGACATGGAATTGATTTGCAACAAATTAGATAAGGTGGACCTGGTTGCTAAAAGGATGGAAGAGTGGATGGTTGGAAACTGAGGAAACACTTCTACACCCACTCAATCCCAGAATTTAGATTTCCATCCCTCACAAGCTTCCACGGGGCGAGAGTTTGTGAACCAACTAGAGTCGGCTCAACCTCTGAGCCAGAATTTCTCGGAACCTTATGGGTTCCAAACTGGGGCCTTTGATCCCAGTTTTTCTGATCCTTCCTTCTCTCCATCCTCGCCCTATGAGGATGCATATATGATACAGGAGAATGCTAGGTCCAACCCATATTCCAACACTTATAACTCGGGTTGGAGGAACCACTTGGAAAAATCAGGGGCAACAGAACCAAACACGACCCAACAACTATGCACCTTAAAGACCTATGGGTTAGGGTCAAGTATACACCCAGTTGCCCTTGAGACCAGATACTCAGCCATTTTGGAATGCCCAACAACTTGCAACGCTGGCTGATTTAAACTGACAGATGGTAGAAATGCAAGGATCTATGCTTCAGCTTATGCAGCAAATGAAGACATCACTGGACAACTTGCTATCTGAACTTATTGCCAACACTCGATGTAGGATCTGTAGACCACAAGCACACTAGAAGAAGGGATGAATAGTGTGAGTGGAAGATAAAAATTTGTAGGAATAACAAACCACAAAAACACACAAGATATATAGTAGTTCCCCTCACTTGGGTACTCCACTACCTAAGTCTCTCAACTTAGGATTTTTAACTTGATTCCCTCAACTCGGAGGGAATAAATTTATTAATACTTGAGGTAATTAATGGGTTACCTCAACCCAATTACAAGATATCAAAAGGAAATAAAGATACAGGTGTAAGCAAGATGCAAATAAAAGCTTACAACAAATTTCTAAGTCTCCAACAAGTATATTGCTTAATAAGAGTATATAAATTAATCTAACGAGAATACTAAGGCATAAATGAACGATTGAACAAAGAACATGATCACCTTTGATGACTTGTTGCAGATGGAGAGAGGCCTTGAGAGGAATGCAACAAATCAAGCTCCTTTGCATCTAGAAAAATTGAGAATTTGAGGTGTAGGCAAGGATAGTATTTTTTTGGCTTCTTAGTTATGTACAAAAGACACTCAAAGAGTGCTTATATAAGCCACTAAACATCTCTCCTACGAATACTAGCCGTTAGGGGCAATTTAAGAAGATTAAAGATAGGTTTAATTGCAAAATAGCCATTCAGACTGGTCACAACGGTTAGTTGGTACCGATACTAAACTTTTGGTATCGGTACTGACTGCTTACAGTCAGCTCAACTAAATCACTAGGTATCGGTACTCATCATGAGTACCGATACTTGTGAGTCACATATTTGGGTCTAGTGACCTACATATATCGGTACTGGTGATTAGTACTGGTACTTGTAAGGTCCAGGCAAAACCAAGTGCACAAACTGTGACCACTTGGTATCGGTACTCACGATGAGTACCAGTACTTGTTGTTCACAGTTTGGGACTTAGGCCTAAACCTATGCCTAGCATGTATCGGTACTTATGACCAGTACTGGTACTTGCTACAAGTACCTAATATTATTAGTGTAAGTCAATTTTTAGAGTTATCCCATCTACTCTATACGACTTTATTTTGAAAGAATCGAATTTGAGTTTTGAAATGAATGAATGAATGATATTCTAAACCCTCATTATATCTGCTTTGATTTTAACTCCTAGACTATGTTTTACTTGTTAGGAGACATACAAAGATTCTAAAATACAATGAATACAACAAAAACTATAGTCTTCATCCTTCATATGCTATCTTGTTTCTTCAATGCTATCTTGTTACTTGCATCCACAGATTCTTTTGTTTTGCAATACTTTATAAACACATTAAAACACAGAAGAGAGGTGAAACTAGGTTCCAACAATCTCCCCCTTTTTGGTGTTGACAAAACAAACAAGATACTCATCTTTAAAAATAAACGGAGACTTAATAAGAGAAGAATAAAAAACTCCACAAGGAGTGAAAAACCTCCCCTCAAACTAAGCTCCCCCTATTTTAAATATGAAGTATCCAATCATTTCTCCCCCTTTTTGTCAAGCAAGCAAAATAATGAGCAAATAATATATTTTTAAGCAATCAAAGCATGATATATGAGCAACCAACTCTATACAACCTTTATAAAAACTAAACATGATAAAGTTCATAAAGATAAAGCTTGAGACAATTTTAGCAAAGCCACACATAAGAAATCTTAAAAGTCATACAAGTTTAGTAAGATATAAATGTTATACAAGTTCAACAAGCAACAAAATGAAAACTAAACTAATTTCTAGGATGTTTTCTGATAAGCTTTTGTACATGTCCACCACCACCATCATCATCATCGCAATATTCATCATCGTTGTCATCATCATCTTCATCTTCATCATCACTATCTTCATATGAAACTTCTTCTTCATCTTCAGTGTCTTCTTCTTCTTCATCATCATCATGAAGAATAGGTTCTTCTTCCTCCATTGAAGATGAAACATGAGATGGGTCTTGAAAGTGCTTTTGCCTTCTTTCACTGTATTCTTGAGGTGCTTTCAGTTGAGTCCGCTTTCTTTGTTTAGGTTGTTGAGTGGAAGAAGAGACATGGGAAGACTCAATAGAAAGAGAAAGGTCATGAAATTTGCATTCCATGTGACAGAAGGCAAAATTGAGATTGGTTAAATTTTGACCAATGTAATTGAAAGTATTTATCAAATTGGGATCAATTCCAGACACATTAGATAAATTTACCCAAGGTGTTTTAGCTTCTGGATATGGGTAGGTTATAGGAACGAAAGTGGAGGATGATTCAGGAGGTGGATGAGAGGAAGATTGAGCATTTGGATCAACTTCTTCTTCATCATCATTAGAGGATTTCTCTCTAGTAGGTTTCACTCCCATTTTTCGGAGAGTAGACCATTTGAAATAGACCACTTTTCTAAGAGGAGTAAAATTAGAGAGGTCAATTTTACTTTTATGAAGAATGTGGGACACCAACATATCCAATGGTAAAGCTGATGCACGGTAATGGAGTGATTACGCAACAATCATAGGTCTTAATTGACTTAAATTATGCTAGACTTAGCATAAGTTAGGGTAATTCATGCATGCATAAGCATTATATGCACCTTTATTGCTTTCTTTTAGCTATGCATAAAATAATGCTATAATGTGCTGATTAGGTGCATTATGTCAATTACAAGTAATAAGCTGGATCTGAAGCTAGATCAGGAATAACGGGTGTTGCAGCAGAGTTGGTGCAGAAGACTTAGATTAGATGTAGTAGATAATATGTAAGGGAGTTAAGGTATGCTATTCTATTAAGTAGGAATAAAGTAGTAAAATGTGAAGAACTTAGGTTCCTCCTAACCCTAGGATTGCTTAGAGACTTCCCTAGGCCTTAGCCACCCTTAGATTAGGTCACCGCACCCTAGGAAGCCTTAAAAGCCTAATTCCAACCTTTACCTGGATGTCCAGATGAATTATTGGACGTCCAAAACCCTTAACCAACTCCCACACACCTTAAACCCACTTCTGCAGTGTTATTGGACGTCTAGACACTTGGTCAGACGTCCAATTTCTGCAGAATACCGAAGATAGAACTTTGAATCCTTCCTGACTCTGATTGGACATCTAGACAACAAGTATGGACTTATGATTTTTGAGTATAAGATGTCTGATTCCATTTTTGGACATCTAGAACTATTCTCCAGTTCCTGTTTTGAGATTCAAGCCTTGATCTTGGATCTTTAGCTCCCTAAACTCAATTCCAACCCCACAGGAATCTAAATTAAGGTACCCTAACCCTAGTACATCACCTCTAGACCTCCCTAAGGACCTAATTAGGTTCTCACTAAACCCAATTGACTTAGATCAAAGTCAATTACCATTGCCTAGTCAATTGGACTCATAGGGTCCAATTGAGCTTAGATATCAATCCACACAAGTCCAATTGGACTCAGTGAGAGTCCAATTAACCTAAGCCCAACCTAATTGAGTTATTTCACTCTCAATTAGGTTCACACTCATTCAATTAAACTTGTGTTAAGTTTAATTGCAATTCCTCCTTAGCAATTAGGGTTTGTAACCATAATTTAAGGCCTACACCTACCTAAACCCCTTAGGACCTAACCTAGACCACTTAGCCACATAGGGCACAGCCACACACTCACACACACACACCCATTCATGCACACACACCTATCTAGAGTTCTCTAGAACTCTCTTCAAGTGGTGCCACTCTTGCTTGCCAAATTTAGCAACCAAGAGTCATTCAATTCTTAGAACCACTTTTTATGGATCTAAGAACTACTCTCTCTCACCATGGCCAGCCACTCATGGGACTCTCTCTAGAGAGTTCCACACTTCTCTAGAGAGACTCCCTTAGGTCTATAAAAAGACCTAAGGGGTGGCCATTTGCACCCATCCCATTCTTGGCATTCATTCATCCATCTAGGTTAGCTACCCTCACATCTATTCCACCTCCACAAGGAGCACCATGGAAGCCACCATCTCCATGCCAAGATGAGAGATCATCTCCCCAACCTCTCTCCAAGGGCTAGCCTAAGCACCATTGGCTACCCCTCCTTCTCTCAGCCACTCAAAGGCCATCGGAGCCCACCTCAGAATGCCCTTCTTTTCTGCTAGATTAGTAGCTTAGCTCTTCATAGTTTTACTGCTTTCATTTACTGCTTAGTAGTGTAGCTCTTATTCTCCCCCAATGATGCATGCAAAATCCCCCCATAGATTCCTGTATGCGATCATTTTCTGTTAGCTAGATTTGTGTTTTTCAAGCTTTCCTTTACAAGCTTTCCTCTAAATTCCATGTTGCAAACATCCTCTTGAATGAATGAATAAAAGGTATATTTTTTTATATACATATCTCTATGTTGAAAATCACCATGAGCTTATTGGTTGCAATCTATTTCGTGTGATTCAAGTTGCCTACTTTTAATTTATATATATATATATTGCAACAAGCATGTCGGTTCCGGAAAATATAGAAGATCTGACTATAAATGCATTTTCCATAAACAGCAATCACATAACTAGAATTGTGCACGTCGAAACTCATACTTTCACCTTCGTTATCTGTCTAACATAGGTGCATGTAATCAGAGTTCACAATAGAAGTGGCAAAACTCTAATCCGAAGATTGGAAATCGGCATGCGTTTCTAAATAAGTAGAGCAATAAAAGATCGATTTTAGATTTGAACAAATGCCTCCTAGAGACGAACGACTGGGACTCAAAGTCTTGTTATCTTCTTATAAATTTTTTTGCTTGATCGTATTGTACACTATACTACAACTCATTTTGTTATCAAAAACGTGCTCTACAAATTTCACAGACAAATGGTGCCGTTGTCAGGGAGGCAACGACATTTTTTTTATTTTGATCTTTTGAACCATCACTGACAAATCTTCCTCTGCTTTGTTTTTGGATGTGCAGGACAACACAAGAAAAACGGGATCTGTGCACATAACGAGCACAAAAAAAGATTTCCAGGTGCACATTACACCCTCTTTAGTCTAGGTTTTCTTTTGAACCCTAGGATAGATCTGCTTCGAGCAATTTCTTTTGAAAAAAAAAACTTATTAATTTTCATGAAAAAAAAGTAAAAAAAAAATCTTTTTTCAAAAAAATCTAGGTAGTTAGATTAGGTTTCTTTTTAAATCTGAGGTTAGTTTGAAAAAACAAAAAAAAGAAATTGAAAATCCTTTGAAAAAATAAATCGTTTTTGAAAAAAATATTTCAAAATTTTTTGAAAAAAAAATATTTTTTTGGTGGAAAGTTTGAATTTCAAACTCAAACACTTTTAAAAGTTTCTCCACCATTTTCTGATTTTCGGCCAGGGTTCAAAGTCTATTTTAAAAATTCGATTGCCAAAAAACTAGTGAACAAAAAAATCTGAAATTCAGGCTAGACTTTCATTTTCAAACCACGTTTCAAACAGCACTACTAATTTAAAAAATTCTAAGTATAAAATTTTTAAAAATTTGCAAAGTGAAAGGGGGTCAGACTGACCTAGATTTGGGATTTTTCAAAATTCAAAAAGTAATTTCGAGCAATCTGCGAATCTGTTTTGACTAAAAAGGGTGGGCATTGAAAACTAATCTCATTGGCTTTATTTTCCATATTTTCCCCAAATTTTTGAAAGTCATGTGATACTATTTCAAAGTGAAAAATCGACCAGCAGTCAAAATTCCAGATTTGACCCCCTGACATTGAAAATTCTCTAAAAATTCGGTTGAAATAGTAAAAATTAAAAAAAAATATTCTCTTAAATAATAATTGAAAAAGGAATCTACTCGCCAAATTTCAAGTTAATTGGATTCCAATTTTTGTTAAAGAGCTAATTGTATTTCTTGTGGTCTACTGAAGAAGGAAAAAAAAACAAAAGAACAAAACACTTGAAATGCATGAACCCTAGGTTACACCTTTAGGGTTCTAATCTAGAGACCACATTCGGGCTAACCTAGAATTAGTCAAGTCTAGTACTTAGCCGGTGAGGTTGGTCACCTTGTGGGCCACTCACCAAAAACCCTAATGAAGAAAAATAGGCTAAAAATCAAGTCTAAAACTCGAAATCAACCCGAATTTGTTGTCGTACTACTGGGTGCTTTCAACCTCTTGGCTGGGTTAGCCGAGAGGCGAGATTCATTTTCAGTCGGTTGTACGACGAATTTTCTTCAAAAATTAGAACTTAAAATGAAAAATCTGATCACAAGATCATAAGGACCATCTAATTGACAGGGCCTTAGCCTTGTCTGGCTTGGCTACACCAACCCAGGGGTTGGGTGGTGTATGCAAGGAAGGTCACTTTGACCTCAATTGGTTGGACCTTGGGAGCCACTCCCAAGGAGGCAGGTCACCTCGCCAAGATCTACTTCTCCCCCATTTCTTCTACTCCCATAGCCACAATGGCTAATCCTGGACCTGGACCTAGACCGAGTCAGGATATTGATAATCTGGACCCGATGGCTTGTCTAGAAGCCTGGGTGGTTGAATCTGAGGAGTGGCATTGGCAGAGCATGGACCGTATTTTGATGGTGCTTGATAGAATGCAGCATCCACTATGAGGAGAACAACTCGGGGCTTTTATGATCCAGCTGCACCAATCGTCGCACCCTTAGTTAGGATTCCCACTGGCAGAGACGCATTTGAGCTCAAGCCCAATGTGATCGGTTTGATCAGCACTCACTTGTATGGAAACTCAAGCAAAGATCCATTCCAGCACCTAGAGGACCTGAGTTGATTCACAGAAATGATTCGACCCAGGAACATTGATCTTGGGATTGTTCTATTGAAGCTTTTCCCATTTTCTCTAAGGGACAATGCTTCATACTGGTTCAAGACCATTGGGAAGCCAATTGGAACCTGGTCGGAATTACGACGGGAATTCCTACAAAAGTTCTTCCCAATCGATCAAATAAACGTGATGAGGCACGCAATCATGACTTTCTCCCAAGGAGCTGGGGAGAAGTTGCATGAAGCCTGGGACCGATTTCACGACCTTCTCCAGAAATGCGCACACCATGGTATACCCAGATGGCACCTAGCTCAAATCTTTTACCATGGGCTGGATGACACACATCGGTATCTGGCCGATGCATCTAGTGGCGGGAATTTTCTTACGAAAGACGAGAACAACGCATTTGAGTTGTTCGAATCTTTGGTAGAGAACTCGATGAATGCTGCGTCTCAGGAGCCACCTACGGTAGATAAGGGTAAGAGGCCACTTGACCCTGAGATTCCCGTCCCTTTTCCTGAGGCTCTGACGCGAAATGTAGTACGGAAAAAGAACACGTGGAATTTTGAGGACCTGAAGTCAATGTTTAAGGAAGTACATATTTAGGCCCCCCTCCTCGAGGCAATTGATTACATCCCCGCTGTCGCTAGGTTCTTTAAGACTATTGTACCTCGAAGCGAAAACCTAGAATTGGATGACAGGTGGTACTCTCAAAAGAAGCTAGTGCCGTGATTCTAGCTGACTTGCTGTCAAAAAAGAAAGACCCTGGTACCCCACTCACATCTTGCTTCTTACAGGATTCTCCATTTGATCAGGCCCTTCTAGATCGGGGTTTGTCCATCAACCTAACTCCCACTACCGTATTTGATCGATTTCGATTTGGGGAGTTAAAGCCCACCTCGATCACGATTCAACTGGTTGATGGATCAGTAAAAACACCGAGGGGGGTGGTTGAGAATGTCATCGTAAAAGTCCGCAGATTTTGCTTCCCCGCAGACTTTTTCATTCTCGATATGGAAGTTCCTCCTAATCTCTGAGATGCACCAATTATTTTGGGTTTCCCATTTCTAGCGACAGCCTGAGCAAACATTGACTGTGCATCCGAGTGTATGGAGATAGCCCTAGGTAATGAGCGACTTCGACTTGACATATTCAGGGCAGCAAGGAATTTTGACTGTGATCGCATAGAGGAGGATGGTGACGACGAAGATTCGACATACTGTGGTAACATTAGGCTCCTTTGTGAGGATCTAATGTCTCATTCGTCTGCACTATTAGGGTTCCTGGACCTCGATCCACACGGGACTGAAACCACTGCACTACACATATCTCCCCGAGGATCTAACTGTTTAAGCTGTGCTTTTGACCATAGCACCCCTGAATCTAGCTATCCTGATTCGTACACTACTGAATCGCCCCTGATGTTGCAGGAAGATGTGACCATAGCTAATGGGTTTCCCATTAACGCAGTCACAACCGATTATTTCACAGGAAGCAAATAAGTGGGAATTCAGATGCATACGGATCAGCAGATTCCCACCCTCGAGTTTGCTCCTCCCACTCCCATTTCTGACTTTGACCCACCCGTGATTGAATTGAAGCCCTTACCTGACTCACTTAAGTATGTGTTCTTGGACGAAAGTGAGACATATCCAGTCATTATTAATGCCCACTTAACCCAAGAGTAGGAGCATCAATTGATTTCTACACTACAAGACCACAGGGCTGCTATAGGGTGAAGTATTGCTGATCTCCACGGTATTCGCCCCTCGTATTGCACTCATCAAATTTACATGGTTGAGGGGGTGAAACCTTCAAGACAACCTCAAAGATGGCTTAACCTGAATATGCTAGAGGTTGTTAAGAAGATCATCAAATGGCTGGATGCAGGTATTGTATACCCAATCTCTAACAGCTAGTGGGTGAGTCCAATCCAGATAGTGCCCAAGAAAGCAGGACTCACTGTAGTAAAAATCGATAAGGGCGAATCCATCCCAACCCGCACTGCGACATCTTAGCGGGTCTGCATCGACTATAGGAAACTGAACATGGCTACCCAGAAGGATCACTTTCCTTTGCCTTTCATTGATCAGATCTTGGAATGGTTAGTCGGACGCAGTTTCTTTTGCTTTCTGGATGGATACTCCGGGTATAATCAAGTAGCGATTAGCCCGAAAGATCAACACAAGACCACATTCACATGCCCCTTTGGAACATTCACTTTCAAGCCAATGCCCTTTGGCCTCTGCATCGCACCAGCAACATTTCAGCATTGTATGATGGCCATCTTCTCTGACATGATTAGGGACTATGTGGAGGTATTCATGGATGACTTCTCCATCTTCGGAGATGATTTCACATCTTGTCTTGATAACCTCACCAAGATCCTGAAACGGTGTATTGAGTTAAACCTAGTACTATCTTAGGAGAAAAGCCATTTCATGGTGAGGGATGGCATAGTACTAGGGCACAGGATCTCTAAAAATGGACTCGAGGTCGATCGAGCTAAATTTGAGATTATTTCCCACTTTTCGCCACCTAGCTCGGTCAAGCAGATCAGATCATTCTTAGGTCACGTCGACTTCTATTGGAGATTTATACGCGATTTCTCGAAAATTGCCCGACCTTTGATGAATCTCCTTGTTGCCTAATATAGACACATCTATCTAGGTTAAAATGCCTATTCATGCATGTTCCAAGACTTAGATTTGTATTTCATACTATAAATATTGCATAACATGCATCATTGTGCATTTAGAGTAGTTGTATATATTTTGGGTTAATTAGGTTCTTTTTATGGTTAGGAGAGGAGAGGATTTGTTTCAGGGCCTCGAATGGATGATCAGACCATACGGATCTGATTAATATGACAATCAGAGTCTAACGCCATTGAAATCGTCCAGATCGGAGTCCCGTAGCATCAAATGAAGCCCGAGGAAGATCAACGGCCAGGGGGCAATGTGACATCCATACGTGTTTTAGATGGAAAATCTGACCGTACGGATGGATCCGGAGCGACGATCGTAGTCCGACAATGTGGGAATCATCTCGATCGGAGCACCGTGGCACCCTCTACAAAAGAAAGAAGAATGGGAGGCCTAGGTGGCGCCACGTGGCTCCATCCAGGTCGCCCAACGTCGGCCAGCAGCAGCATCGCATGCACACAGCCACAGCCGTGCACAGTGCACCGCATGTAGCAGCAGCACAGCGTATGCTGCACACGCGTGCACAAGGCGCGTGATGCGCGCAAGCGGGGCGGGTGCCAGTGGGGCAGGTGCGGTTCTTCAGCGATGCACCTTTAGTGATGCTTGCAGCTATCACTAATGGTCAGCTCATGCCAGCAAGTGGATTTGAAGGGCGGATCTTCAGCGACAGTTGCAGCGACGTTTATGGACGTTAGTAATGACCCAGAAGTGAATTTGTTCTTCCTTCTCCACTATAAAAGGACTTACCCACCACCATTCCAAACCATCTCTTCCTTTCTTCCTCTCACCACGTCCAAGGCTCTAGAGAGAGCTTGTCCCAAGCCCGGGATGCTCCTCTAGAGTAAAACCAAATAGTTTTCCATCCTCTCACCCCCCTTCGTGGAGCATCCCGTGGCCGTCCTCTCACCGCCCTTCGGGAAGAAGATCCTTGCCGCGACGTCGTCCTACCCCATCCTCTATCCTCTGACTCCGTCCTCCTTCGTCTCGCTCCTCACCACCTTCTTCCAGGCGACGTTAGAGCGAGTCATCCTCCGAGCAACCGTCGAGGGGGATTTCTCTCACCTCATTCTATCTTTTTATGCTTTCATAGTGTAGATTTTTCCTGCTTTCGTAGTGTAACAAACAATTCTTGATGAATAGATGATTGTTTCTCTCTCTCTCTCTCTCTCTTTTTTATATTTGCAAGTAGATTAGCTAGATAAGCATTTGTCGATCTGATCTCTTGCTTCC
The DNA here is from genome assembly GCA_037157565.1 of Thalassia testudinum. Classification (NCBI taxonomy): domain Eukaryota; kingdom Viridiplantae; phylum Streptophyta; class Magnoliopsida; order Alismatales; family Hydrocharitaceae; genus Thalassia; species Thalassia testudinum. The sequence goes on along the minus strand of JAZHRO010000035.1, from coordinate 50,257,983 downwards.
TAAAAGTACCAAAAAAATTAGAAAAGATAAAAATGACCAAGAACAAATAAAAGCGAAGTGCGGTTTTCAAGTAAAGTAAACGTCGCCTCTCTGTGTTCGACCCGGGACTCCCTTAAAGTTTCGATATAAATTTTATTTGATCGACGTGTTTTGCAACTATGACGGCAGGTTACTTATAACCTCGATTCCTAAACACACGAAGCATGCACGACCATTTTGGCGCCGTTGCCGGGGAGGCAACGAAATTTACGTTATTGTTTATTGTGTTTCTTTGCATTTACATAGCATTAACCCTACTTGTCTTTGATCTACTTGCTTGCAGGTACCCTAGAATGGAGATCCAAGTGTGGTAGACCGGAGTAAAGTGCGGGTAGAGTATTTTGTAAGTGTCCCCCAGACCATCCCCACCTTAGTTTTCATTCCATAACCGAATAACTCAAACCCAAATCAACTTAGGTGCTTTTTATGAACCCTAGGATAGATTTGGTTGTTTGTTTGCCACCTCCACCCACCTTGCCATCCACATAAATAAAAATAAAAAAATAAAAAAAGTGTTATCTGATTGTGGGATTTTTTGTAAGCTACACACTTAACACCCACAACTTCTTTTCTTAAGGTGCACAATCACTTTGATTCTACCACTTAACCGGGATCTGACCTATGGACCTGGTACACCTCAACTAAATACACATAAGTGAGTAGAAATCTAAATAGGTTATGTATTCTTGTGTGCCTAAACTAAGTGGTGCAATAGGCCAATTGATTGAGCTGTTTGGGCCGCACCACTCAATCTAAAACTAATCCATCAAGTAGTTTGCCACTTAGGGTTGATTCTTAGGGTTGAACCAGGCACTCCACATTATTTTTGATTTTTAAAGGAACATATCATCACCCGTGCTTTTGAAACTTGGAGTGTTCTACTAAACCTTGATTGAATATACCTAAGATTAAACCCTAAAAGCTACGAAACAAGGTTGAACTCTAAAAGACACATCATCAAATAACCTTGTTTGCAAACCCTGGTTGTGCACACACACACATTTTTACTGATCATTAAGGGCACAACCCATCTAAAGGCCCCATCACATTCTTGAAGCACCATTGTCCCACGCCTAACTAAAATTGATTAGACATTGGCGCTAAGGACTGGTTTGCTCGTCAGGATCCAGATTGAGATTGTTCATGATTATCCTGCTTATACTAGTCAATTTGATGTCTAGCTAGGGGAGTAGCGTCAAACAACCGTGGCTGGGGGGTACACTAGGAACCAGAGGCACAAGCCAAAGGAAGAACCTTCTCCCCAGTCCCTCCTTCTAACTGGTTGGATTGCTTGGACATAAGTAGAGTAAATCGTCTATAATCTTAGGACAGATTCTGAGAGTCTGTAGACCTTTAGGCTACCCAAACTAAGGATAGGTTTGTATTTTTGTATTGCAGGGCTCCTTTCTCTTTTGATTTCCCTCCTTACTTCACCATGTACCCTTCCACATCCTACACACATTTCACATCCTATCCTCCTACCACCACTTATCCCCAAGATGATTACTATCCCAACTTGACTTGTAATTACCCATCCACTAGTTGGGATGACTTTGATTGGGGATATGAATCCGGATCTCAGTGTCCAGGGCCTAGCCTTGGACAACAAGGCTATGATTATTATCCTTCTCAGAGCTATAATGATTATGGATCTCCATCCTTTGATGACCAAACCAACCTGATCTACAATCAGGAAGGATATCATGATTATAACACCTCCCCTCCCCAGTATTCCACTGAATATAGGTCGCCACCATCCTTTGAACAACCTAGAATGACCTACTTTCAGGGAGGGACCTGGGCACCTCGACATCTTGACTCCCCTAGATTCAACCCAAACCCACCCAAACCTGAATCGAACCAGTCGGTTCAGGTGAACCAGATCCAAGATAGAGTGTTGACCAATTTGAGGAACACCATACAATCTTTAGAAGCCCAGCCAACACCATGCACTGAAGCACTAGAGCCTATGATCAAAATGCTTGATGAACTTAATAGTTCTCTATTGGATTTGCTCCAAAGTGTTAGGGATAGGGACTTGGGTGAGTTTCTTCTTGGGAAATTATCGAGGTTGAGGATGAAATTTGTAGTTGCACTAGTCAAATCTTGGATGATTCTCAAGATGAACCCCCTTCAGGAGAGCCAATGTTTGAACCCGCTCAGGCTCCTGTCAGGGGGGATACATTTTCTGAGACTAGGGATGACCAGGATGGGCTAGAGCAACCATTTCTGAGACTGAGGAAAAATATGTCTCCACGGACCATGAAATGACATATGATTTTAAGACATATATAAATGAGGATCATGGATTCTTTGACTCTGAGGGTGAAGAATCTTTTGGTGAAGTCTCACTTGAACTTAAGGAAGAGGATTTTAGTGAGACAAATGTGCTTGAGGAATCTGACAAACCAGTTGATAGCCCAATTATTGAAGATTTGGCTTCGATTGGGGTTAACTTGGAGGACCCGAATCTTGATGATTCAATCAGTGACCCCAGTCCTCATCTGCACCCCAAAGAGCTGACTTCTGAGATCTTTGTGCCCAAGTCAATCTTGATTCAGCCATGATTTCTGGACTTGGGAGAATCGTATGTGGTGAATAATATGCTAGAGGTCCCGAAGCTTGAGCCCTTGATGTTGGAGGATAGAGTTGTTGAAATAAAGATTTGGGAGGCTAATTCTGAGGGAAGTTTGATTTTGGATCTAAGGGTACCTATTGACTTAAAACCACCTACCTTCTACCAGGACCCTTACGATATCTTTCACGTGCAACCCAAGCTTGAAATAACTGATTATTTTTCTGAGCTAGATGTTAAGTGGACAACCGCACCTATTGAACCATCTTTACTCATTGTCCGACACTTTGGTCTTGGGTTGCACACCACTAAACCGCAGGCTTGGCCTCGCAAACACAACAACCTTCGATTCTGGGTGATTTTCATCCAGAACCTGAGAACCACTCAACCCTGGGGCATGGGTCTATACCATAATCTCGTCCACGTCTGTGAACATCTTCTACAGATGGGTTTCACGATCAATATTTTTATTTTGATTCTGACCCGCACTTGTGAATTCTCAATTTCTTCTTTGTATGTATGTTATGCCTAGCTGAAGGCATTAAACTTAGCGCGTGTGTATACACTCTTCTCTCTATGGTGCTGACTAGATTTTCACGACACTCAGGTGATATTCTATTTACTTCACCCTTTTCATGTCTTTATTTTTACAATGAGGACATTACATCATTTAGGCATGGGGGGGTGGATAATCGATTCTTGAAATCATTATGTTAACTCCATAAAATTTCTTTTAGTTTCTTATAAAATTAAAAAAAAATTGAAAAATTTGAAAAAAAGATAAAAAAAGAAAGAAATTAGGAAAAGAGAACTTAGGCATTTGGAAGTTATTAACTTTAGGAAATGATACGATAGGACCTAAACATTTAGACTCTTTAGGTCTTCATGCTTAATTAGCCTGGGTGTCCACTCGAATGTGGACTTAGTCTGGAGTCCTCGCCAATTAAAATTCATTTTAATTTGGTAAATAATTTGGCATGATAAGTATGCGACTTATCAACCTGCTCTCTGATTTGGGGGGATTTTAAGCCTAAGCTTCTGCACACATTATTTTGCACTAACTTTCCGGCTATTTTTACAGAAATTGGGTAGCTAATGGACCGACTTGGGTGGTATGGCTGGTAAGTTGTCGGTGGTAACAACTCATTAGTCGGTTGTCCAGAGCCCAGCCACAAGACCATTTTCATTGTATTGCCTTTAGGTAAATCTTAGATCAGGGAAGCCACCTACTTAAAAGAAAAAAGAAAAAAAAAGAAAAAAAAAGAAACACGCAAAAAGAAAAAAATAGAAAAAGGAGAAAATAAAAAAAGAAAATAATAAAGCCACACTTCACCGCACAAGTATGGCTGGCAAGTGATCGTGGGTAACAGCCCATTGGCCTGTTGTCCAGAGCCCAGCTCATAAAAATGCACAATAATTCCCAAAACACGTAGGGAAGAAGAGGGGAAGTAGAATAAACCAGGGAGATATACACTGGGTTCGCCCTTGTGTTGACCCCATAAATAAAAGAAGTAGGGAGAAAGCTACCGATCGTAAAGATAAACCTTTAGGCAAGGTCACCTAGGGTTGTAGAAATCCGAAGTCCATCTTAACGGCTGTTTTGTGAGTCTATCACCTTTTCATAAAGATGCTTAGTACTTAGATTCCTTTTCGAGTCTTGGGTAGGTCGGGTAATCCTGGAACTCTCAAACTCCAAAAGTACAAAAAAATTAGAAAAGAAGAAAAATAAAAAATGTATCATCGCTTTTCAAATAAGGCGAGGACTTGGGCGGTCTGCATTCTGGCAGACACCCGGGTACTGTTTAGTCTTCGTAGTTTAGAACCTTAGTTGAAATTTTCTATTGTTAGTAAATGCCTTAGGCCTAAGCGATCTAATCCTAATTTTGATTTTATACATAGCTTGTAGTTTAATTTTGCTAGGGACTAGCAAAAGATAGGCATGGGGGTATGATATAGACACATCTATCTAGGTTAAAATGCCTATTCATGCATGTTCCTAGGCTTAGATTTGCATTTCATGCTATAAATATTGCATAACATGCATCATTGTGCATTTAGAGTAGTTGTATATATATTGGGTTAATTAGGCTCTTTTTATGGTCAGGAGAGGAGAGGATTTATTTCAGGGCCTCAGATGGACGATCAGACCATATGGATCTGATTAATACGACGATCGGAGTCTAACGCCTTTAAAATCATCCAGATCGGAGTCCCGAAGCATCACATGAAGCTTGAGGAAGATCAACGGCCAGGGGCAATGTGACATACATAGAGGTTTCGGATGGAAAATCTGACCATATGGATTGATCCGGAGCAATGATCGCAGTCCGACAACGTGGGAATCATCCTGATCGGAGCACCGTGGCACCTTCTACAAAAGAAAGAAGAATGGGCGGCCTAGGTGGCACCATGTGGCACCATCCAGGTCACCCAATGCCGGCCAGCAGCAGTAGCTCACGCGCACAGCCGCAGCCGCGCGCAGCAGCAGCACAGCGTATGCCGCGCATGCACGCACAAGGCACGTGATGTGCGCAAGCGGAGCACGCCAGCAGGCCGGGTGCTAGCGAGGCAGCTACAGCGACATTTATGGACGTCAATAATGACCCAAAAGCGAATTTGTTCTTCCTCCTCCACTATAAAAGGACCTACCCACCACCATTCCAAACCATCTCTTCCTTTCTTCCTCTCACCACCTCCAAGGCTCTAGAGAGAGCTTGTCCCAAGCCCAGGATGCTCCTCTAGAGTAAAACCAAATAGTTTTCTATCCTCTCACCCCCCTTTGTGGAGCATCCCGTGGCCGTCCTCTCACCACCCTTCAGGAAGAAGATCCTCACCGCGACGTCGTCCTGCCCCATCCTCTATCCTCCGACTCCATCCTCCTTCGTCTCACTCCTCACCACCTTCCTCCAGGAGACGTCAGAGCGAGTCGTCCTCTGAGCAACCGTCGAGGGGGATTTCTCTCACCTCATTCTATCCTTTTATGCTTTCATAGTGTAGATTTTTCCTACTTTCGTAGTGTAACAAACAATTCTTGATGAATAGATGATTGTTTCTCTTTCTCTCTCTCTTTTATATTTGCAAGTAGATTGGCTAGATAAGCATTTGTCGATCTGATCTCTTGCTTCTTGAAAATACCAAAAAAATTAGAAAAGATAAAAACGACCAAGAACAAATAAAAACGAAGCACGATTTTCAAGTAAAGTAAATGTTGCCTCCCTGTGTTTGACCTGGGACTCCCTTAGAGTTTCAGTATAAGTTTTATTTGATCGACGTGTTTTGCAACTACGACGACAGGTTACTTATAACCTCGATTTCTAAACAAGCGAAGCACGCACGACCATTGCCGATGCCCCATTTGAATTCGACACCTCATGTCTCAGTGCCTTCGAGACTTTACGAAGTGTTGTCTCTGATTCCCCGATTCTCCAACCACCCGACTGGTCGCTCGATTTCGAGATGATGTGTGATGCTTCTAACTTTGCCGTCGGTGCTATTTTAGGCTAGTGTCGGGAAAAATAACCTTTTGTCATATACTATGCTAGTAAGACACTGAATGAGGCTCAGCACAATTATACTTTCACCGAAAAAGAACTGCTAGCAGTAGTATTTGGGTTGGAGAAATTCAGATCTTACCTATTAGGGTCCAAAGTCATCATCTTCACAGACCACTCCACCCTCCAGCATTTGTTGGCATAGAAGGATGCCAAACCACGGCTCATTAGATGGATCCTTCTATTGCAAGAATTTGATAGTGAAATTTACGACAAAGCCGGAAAGCAGAATGTGATGGTGGATCACCTATCCAGATTGGATCCAGGCCACATTCCTTATGCCCTGCCCATCCACGACCAATTTCCGGATGAATCCCTTTTGGCAGTTCACTCTGTTGAGTTCCCCTAGTACGCGGATATTGCGAACTACCTTGCCACAGGCAAGATTCCTGCGAACCTATCCAAGGACCAGAAACTCAAATTCACTGCAGAGGCTAAATTCTATCTCTGGGATGACCCACTACTCTTTTGCATTGGAGTGGATCAGATTATTCGAAGATGCATCCTAGATTCTGAGATCCCCAGTGTGTTATCTTTTTGCCACAATGATGCTTGTGGTGGTCATTTCTCGGGACGGACAACTGCTGCAAAAATTTTGCAGTCAGGATTTTTCTGGCCAGCTATTTTCAGAGATACACACGAATAGGCCCAACACTGCAACCGATGCTAGTCGGTCGATTCTATGACTAGGAGAGACATGATGCCACTCCAGCACATCATGGTTGTAGAAGTGTTCAACGTCTGGGGCATCTATTTTATGGGCCCTTTTCTGAACTCGCATGGCTTCGAGTACATATTACTAGCCATTGATTATGTCTAGAAGTGGGTCGAGGCCATCCCGATGAGACGGGCAGATCATATGACCGTCATTTCCTTCGTACGATAGTACATCTTCACAAGATTTAGAATACCCCACGCTCTGATTAGCGGTGGGGGAAGCCACTTCATCCACTCCCACTTTAGGTCATTATTAAAGAAATACGGGGTACATCACCATATAGCCACCCCGTACCACCTGCAGACCAATGGGCAGGCTGAAGTATCTAACTGTTAGTTCAAGCTGATTCTCCAGAAGATGGTTAGACTAGACAGGAAGGACTGGTCTGATAAATTAGTTGATGCACTCTAGGCATATCGGACCGCGTACAAGGCCCCACTCGGAATGTCACCATATCGCATGGTATATGGCAAGGCCTGTCACCTTCTTGTAGAGCTGGAACACTACACCTTTTGGGCGATGCAAAAATTTAACCTTGACCTTGATGTAAGAGGTCAAGAACGGAAACTCCAGCTCAGTGAATTAGAAGAGATCCGGTGGGAGGCCTATGAGAACGCATTGATATACAAGGACAAGACCAAGGCCATTCATGACCGTGACATCCATAGGAAAGTATTCACGCCCAACCAGCAAGTCTGGTTGTTCAATTCACGTTTAAAACTTTTCGCAGGGAAGCTCAAGTCCAAGTGGACTGGCCCATATGTTGTGATTCACCCATATCCTAATGGGGCAGTCTAGATCAAGGACCCGAAATCTGGGAATATATCTACGGTAAATGGCCAACGTCTCAAGACATTTTTGGCCTAGGAACCTCCTCCACCTGACGAGATCGTTCATCTTTTTTTGGACGTGTGATTGAATTCTCACCCAGCTGGAGGCGTTAAACTCAGCACGTATAGATAGCATCTATCCCACATTCCACCATCATCTATACATAACCATTTTTATATATAGCATATTTTTCTTTTAGCATATTTTCTTTCTGCATATTGCATACTGACAGGTTGGCCGGTGTTGAATATATAATTTTAGGAGCAATTACGAGTGATTTCTACCCATTCTCTCCCTGCTGCATTTATTTTCTTTTATATTCATGCATAAGGACATGCAAGAACTTAGGCATGGGGGGGTAGATACAGTAAAAATTGAAAGTTTTTTATGCCAACATTTAGGAAAACCTCGGAGCTGCATGTAAAATGTACTTTAGGACCCTAAATAAAAGAACAACCGACTCCACCTCCAATGCTTGCATTGGAGCTAGAAATTGTCCGCAATAGCCATTTCTGACTCACCCACTCACCTTTCGTTCTAAATTTAGGGTCAAGCTGAATGTAACCTGAAAGGGAAATTTCATGAATTACAAATTATACGAGGTCACTTGTTTATAGCATACATACATATTGCATTTATGAATAAGATTATTTTATTAAGAGAATGCATTAGGGATTTTATCTTCTAGTTGATTCCTGTAATCTGGAATCCAGTACAACTTTTCACACACACGTAGAATTTGCAATGGATTCACGGTGAAGGTTGATAAATGTCTTTAGTCTATCAAGAAGAAGCAGTGCTTCTTTTCTTGAACCCCTGGATAGTGTTTTGGGAGTCAGGCAGATTTTCCTCCAAATATCCACCAAATAGTGTGAGATGAGAGTAGAGTGTGCTGGTGCTCTAAGATTAGTACAAGGAATCCGGAGTCATAGATAATTAGGTGATGATACTCTGAGATTAGACATAGTTTTCGCTCTCGGTTCCTACGTATACATTTTGTGTGAAATTTTGAGAGCTACCAAATAAGGTAAATATGCGAAGAGCGAGTTTTCATAAAACTAGGGCTAAGGTGAATGGTTATGATCATTCTTTACAGAATCCTCGGCTAAAGGAGGGTATTGATGTCAAGGTCAAAAATATACCATCCTATCCGTCCTTCCCGGTGCCGTGAGTAGGCACTTCCACCAAATAAGCCACCAATGTCTCTTGAGTACCACCAATCCCTAATAATGCCTCCTCAATAAAGTTCATGGATGTATGCTAGTTGCATACATGTTGAAAAAAAAAAAGAAAAAAAAGGAACTGAAAAAGAGAAAAAAAATAGAAAAAGAAGAAAAAGCAAAGAAAAAAAGAGTGAATATTTAGTGTTTTATTTTAGTTGCATTGAGGCAATACCACCAAATAAATTTGAGATCCACCAAATATGGCCTTAACCCACCTTTCTTGTGTTTCTGATCGCCCGAATACTGGCTGAGGAATTCTAACTTAGTGTTAGGGTTATGGAAACTCAATTAAAGTGTTAATGTCAAGTGAGACCACCAAATACAGATCATGCATGAGAATCTGGTGAGATTGTGAGCTCTAAGAAAAAAAGAAAGGAAAATAAAAAGAGTAAGAGAGGTGAATACAAAGGAATCAAAAGAAAGCATAGTTTTTCTCAGCTTTCTCTGAGTTGAGTTACTTAGTAATCTGGGAATCTAGATTCTGTAGCACTAATCTCTATGTAGCACCAACTGAGAGTGAGCCACCAAATAAACACCCATACCCCTCAGAGATTCTCTCCCTAAGCCTAAAGACGAGATGGAAATCAAAGAATATCTTGAATACCCCGAGGGAAGAAGTCTGCCTATCCCGCTAGAATTTTTACTAGGGGTCAACTACAGGCTTTAGAGGTGAATTAGTTTTTCACTCGAATCCGTTGTAAAAGCTACATAGCTGCACTTTCACAATTGTCTGGATTTCTAGAGCATAGGATGAAAACAAAAAGGATAAAAATTTCTAGGCATACACTTGATAAAATGATCAATCCCTTAGGGACCCTTGCTGTGAATAATTTAGTCTTGCATTTGCTAGGGACTAGCAAGATTTAGGCATGGGGGTATGATTGTGCAGTAATCATAGGTCTTAATTGACTTAAATTAGGCTAGGACTTAGCATAAGTAAGGGTAATTCATGCATGCATAATCATTATATGCACCTTTACTGCTTTCTTTTAGCTATGCATAAAATAATGCTATAATGTGTTGATTAGGTGCATTATGTCAATTACAGGTAATAAGCTGGATCTGAAGCTAGATCAGGAATAACAGGTGTTGCAACAGAGTTGGAGCAGAAGACTTAGATTAGATGTAGTAGATAATAATGTAAGGGAGTTAAGGTATGCTATTCTATTAAGTAGGAATAAAGCAGTAAAATGTGAAGAACTTAAGTCCATCCTAGCCCTATGATAGCCTAGAGACTTCCCTAGGCCTTAGCCACCATTAGATTAGGTCACCGCACCCTAGGAAACCTTAAAACCCTAATTCCAACCTTTATCTGGACATCCAAATGAATTATAGGACGTCCAGAACCCTTAGCCAACTCCCACACACCTTAAACCTAGTTCTGCAGTGTTATTGGACGTCCAGACACTTGATCAGACGTCCAATTTCTACAGAATACCCAAGACAGAACCTTGAATCCTTCCTGACTCTGATTGGGCATCCAGACAACAAGTTTGGACTTTTGATTTTTGAGTATAAGATGTCTGATTCCATTTTTGGATGTCTGGAACTGTTCTCCAATTCCGATTTTGAGATTCAAGCCTTGATCTTGGATCTCTAGCTCCCTAAACTCAATTCCAACCCCACAGGAACCTAAATTAAGGCACCCTAACCCTAGTACATCACCTCTAGACCTCTCTAAGGACCTAATTAGGTCCTCACTAAACTCAATTGACTTATATCAAAGTCAATTACCATTGCCTAGTCAATTGGACTCATAGTGTCTAATTGAGCTCAGATCTCAACCCACACAAGTCCAATTGGACTCAGTGAGAGTCCAATTGACTTAAGCCCAACCTAATTGAGTTATTTCACTCTCAATTAGGTTCACACTCATTCAATTAAACTTGTGTTAAGTTTAATTGCAATTCCTCCTTCGCAATTAGGGTTTGCAACCATAGTTTAAGGCCTACACCTACCTAAACCCCTTAGGACCTAACCTAGACCACTTAGCCACATAGGGCACGACCACACACACACACACACGCCTATCTAGAGTTCTATAGAACTCTCTTCAAGTGGCGCCACTCTTGGTTGCCAAATTTAGCAACCAAGAGTCATTTAATTCTTAGATCCACTTTTTATGGATCTAAGAACTACTCTCTCTCACCATGGCCAGCCACTCATGGGACTCTCTCTAGAGAGTTCCACACTTCTCTAGAGAGACTCCCTTAGGCCTATAAAATGACCTAAGGGGTGACCATTTGCACCCATCCCATTCTTGGCATTCATTCATCCATCTAGGTTAGCTACCCTCACATCTATTCCACCTCCACGAGGAGCACCATGGAAGCCACCATCTCCATGCCAGGATGCTAGATCATCTCCCTAACCTCTCTCCAAGGGTTGGCCTAAGGGCCATTGGCCACCCCTCCTTCCCTTCTCAGCCACTCAAAGGCCATCGGAGCCCACCTTCGAATGCCCTTCTTTTCTACTAGATTAGTAGCTTAGCTCTTCATAGTTTTACTACTTTCATTTACTGCTTAGTAGTGTAGCTCTTATTCTCCTCTAATGATGCATGCAAAATCCCCCCATAAATTCCTATATGCGATCATTTTCTGTTAGCTAGATTTGTGTTTTTCAAGCTTTCCTTTACAAGCTTTCCTTTAAATTCCATGTTGCAAACATCCTCCTAAATGAATGAATGAAAGGTACCTTTTTTATATACATATCTCTATGTTGAAAATCACCATGAGATTATTGGTTGCAATCTATTTTGTGTGATTCAAGTTGCCTGCTTTTAATTTATATATATATAAATTGCAACAAGCATGTCGGTTCCGAAAAATATAGAAGATCTGACTATAATCCATAAATAACCACCACATAACTAGAATTGTGCGCACCGAAACTCATACTTTCACCTTCGTTATCTATCTAACACAGGTGCATGTAATCAGTGTTTGCAATAGAAGTGGCAAAACTCTAATCTGAAGATTGGAAACCGATGTGCGATTCTAAATAAGTAGAGCGATAAAAGATCGATTTCAGATTTGAACAAACTCCTCCTAGAGACGAATGACCGGGACTCAAAGTCTCGTTATCTTCTTATAAATATTTTTTGTTTGATTGTATTGAGCATTATACTACTATGCATTTTCCTATCAAAAATGCGCTCTACGAGACACAAACATGGGGTCTAAGAAAATGAATGAAAACTGTGTTTCAATTTACCGGAAAGCTTGTAATAATAACATAAATTAATGGTAAAATATCAACAGGAATTTTGTGGAATCCTGAATTTTTAGCCCTTAAGTTCCATGCTAAGATACAAAAAAGGACGCAAGCAAATAATCATGTTTGGGGCAATCAATGCTTTGCCCTGGTAGTTAGGGAGCAAGAGATTTTCATGGATTTTATGAGTAGGAAATTGCTCGTTAAGTGTGTTAAATGCATGACCTTCATTATGACATTCAGTAATGGTTGACAAGAATTTCGGTGTGATGATGATTTTCTGACCAAAAACATTTGTTGTTAAGACAAGGTGACCTCGATTTTCTTGTTCTTTTAGATTAGCAAAGAATAGACAATTGACGTCAGGGTATACTCCAGGAACATCGACAAAAATAATTCATCAATGAAATTCATGAGTTTCTATTCTGAAAGACAAGTGGTAAAATTGAAGAGTTGAAGAGAGAAATCTTTCCACTCAACTGGCCTACAATGATGAAATTTTAGGCCTTTATACCAATCAAACATAGATCTAGCATCCTCATTGATGCAAAACTTGTGAAAAGCATCTTGAGGTGCTTTTCCCTTACTCTTAGATTTAGGTGCCATTTGAAATCATGCAACAACAACGAATAGGAAGACGATTAGAAATATAGAAAACTTCCTTTCATGTGTTTGTACAAAAAAAAAGCACATTTAAGCCTGCATGTACCGGTACTGGTGATTGGTATTGGTACTGGTTGGTTTCTGTTCCAACCAAAAATTCGAGCTAGTACCAGTACCTGCTCACTAAAGTAGGCACTACTGTGCCCAACTAGTACCGATATTAGTGATGGGTATCGGTACCATCCGGTACCCGACATGAATGAAGTGTAGCAGCAGGAATGGTTTTGAGAGAGCGAAAACAAGATACAAGATGACTCAATCAAGCACAAAATGACAAGAAGATAAGAGTGTACCTAGAGTTGAGCCTTGGAGATGATCCTTCTCTTCTTGGCTAGGGCTTGGAGAGGCTCTTGTGAAGAGAACTAGCGTTTGCAAGTGATAAAATGAGGCAAGTGTTTGCACTTGGATTCTTTTATATGGGATGGGTCATGTGCTTGTCACATGACCACTTAAGTGGTTGAGAGAAATGAAACTGACAACTTAGGTATTGAAAAAATAATGTAGTCAACAACCTAAGTTAAGCAACCATATTGCAAATAACATCCTGATATTTCTAGACATATGGAAGTATTACAGTTTACCCCTTTTATTTTTAGAAAGCATGGGAAAATTGCAATGAGGCCCTTAGGGATTTTTATAAATACAAACAAATTACATATCAATCAAATTATTAGTTTTGAATCTCCTTTATTGTACAAAGTCCTAATTTCCTTCTTATAAGGTAGAATCTCTCTGCTGCAAGAGGTTTAGTAAAGATGTTTGCCAATTGGTTTTGTGTGTTAATGAATTCTAATTGAATTGAACCTTGAAGAACATGATCTCTAAGGAAATGATGTCTAACATCTATGTGATTGGTACATGAATGATGTACCAGATTTTTGGATAAATTTATTACGCTTGTATTATCACATAAAATTTTGGATTGCGTAAAAATCAATCCAAAGTTCAACAAAGTTGTCTCATCCAAATGACCTGAGAGCAAGCAAGTGAAGCAGCAATATACTCTGCTTTAGTCGTAGAAAGTGAAACAGAAGTCTGCTTCTTAGAGAACCATGAGACCAGAGATTCTCCAATAAAATGACATGTGCCGTTAGTGCTCTTTTGGTCTATCCGACTCCCTGCATAGTCTACATCACTATAGGATAATAGATCTAAGGTTTGTGCCTCAGGATAGAAAAGACCAAGATCTTTGGTGCTATTTAGGTATCTAAATATTCTTTTTACTTCTTTAAAATGAGATTCTTTGGCTTCGGATTGGAATCTCTCACATAAACATGTACCAAAAAGAATATCAGGTCTAGAAGCTGTAAGATATAGTAGTGAACCTATCATGCCCCGGTATTTCTTTTCATCTACCCTTTTGCTGGATAAATCTTCACCAAGAGAAGTAGATAGAGCAATCGGAGTCTCTTTGCCATTTACATTTTCAAAGTTAAATTTCTTAAGAATTTCAAGAACATATTTTGTTTGACTAATGTAAATTCTTGTGTCTAACTGTTGAATTTGGAGTCCTAAAAAGAATTTGAGTTCACCCATCATACTCATTTCAAACTCAGTCTTCATAGTCTCACAAAAATGTTGACACAGGGACTCAGTTGATCCAAATATAATATCGTCAACATATATTTAAACCAGTAGGATGTCATTTCCTTCTTTTACAAAAAGAGTTGAATTAACAACTCTAATTCTAAATCCATGCTGAAGAAGAAAGGTCCTAAGCTTATCATACTGAATGCACAGCAAAAATACACCAACAACTGTGCAATCTTATGCTATTTCCAAGCATTGCCAGTGTATATTAGGTAGACATAATCGCATTTGTAAAAATAAACGCATGCATGCATTTATTTGAGAGGGGAGGAGAGTGAATAAAATGGCCTTGAAATTAACGTATTCCTCAAGTGCTGCCTCGCAAAATCTCCATCTTCATTTTTTATTGGCTTTGAATTTCTTCTCCTCCACGGTTGCAGGGCATGGCTTGATCTTCTTCGTGCCATTCTCTGCACAGCTTGCCCTGCCAACTTCATGCACAGCCATGCATGCAGCCCAGGGCATGGCTGTGCATGCCTCTTTCTTTTTTAAAAAGGGCACAGCCATCTTCCTTATGGCTGAGCCTGGTCCAACATACAGATAGCATCTCCTTCCTCTAGGCTGTCTCCTCCCCTCTCCCCTCCATACGCAACATCTCTTCCTCTTGAGGAGACACGCTGCGGGCAGGAGTAGCTCACAGTGGTACCCTACTGCCACTGTGACTCCCACCGCTGCCCAGCTCATCAAAGAGCCGGTGGGCATGGTGGTTCACCTCTCTGTTTTCGTCGTTCCAGCCCATCGCCGCCATTAACAAGAGCTTCAAGCTCGGAAGCTCAAGCAGAAGCAGCGGTAGCCAGCAGCAGCGTAGGCCACCACGCACCTTAGGCACCTGTTCCGCGTGCTCTGCGCACGCCAGCAGGTCACCCTCGCCCCTCTTCGTGTGCCCTGTCGCAAATCCCCACTCGCGGCCCAGCTGGTTTCTCGCGCGCGAGCCGGTCAACTTTTTGCCCTTGCACTGTAGCTGCAATCTCACGCTGCTACAGTGTTGTGACCGGAAAGTTTCTCAGTTATCCGGTCACCACGCAGTCTCTCTCCGCGCTACAACCGTCGCCAGCCCGTGCCCGCGTCTCTCCCCGTGCCCGCTCCAGCGCCTGCGCTCGCGTTTGCACCCGCCAGCTCCTGCATCCGCATCTTCGCTCGCGTCACTCCAGCCAGCAGTATGGTGCGCTGCGGTCCACACCGCGCTTTGCTGCTGTCCCTCCCTCACGCTTGCTCCCTCCAGCGTGCACGCGCATCTTCGTGCGCCTACGTGCCTGTGCGTTGGCCATCAAACGTCGGCCGCTGCCTCCAGACGGCTTAACTCGTTGCGCCATCTTCTTCCAGTAGACGCTCTCTCTCTCTCTCACAACACTCTCTCACTCCCTCTCGCAGACACATACACACACACACACTCGTACACACACACTCTCACTTGTACACGACTATATACACACTTATATATATACCTATATATATTTATATATATACATATATATATATATACATATTAGTACCTATACAATTATATATAAGTATATATACATACATACATACATACATACATACATACATATATATATATCTATATATTTATGTATATATTTATACACATATATATATATCTATAACTATAAATACATATATATATATATATCTATCTACATATATCTATATACATATATACATATCTATAACTATATACATATATTACTATATATATATATCTATATCTATATATAGTTATATATACATACATATATATCTAATTATAAATATATATATATATATACAGACATCTATCAATATATATTTGCATATCTATATATATATACATATACATATATATATTTATATATATATACATATATAACTACATATACTCCTATATAATTATAACCATATCTATATATATATACATATAGATATATATTTATACATATACATATATATAGTTTTTCATATCACCTACCACACGTTGTATCATGAGAATACCTGCACCAGTTGCTGATATTTCCCAATACACGCGTACAGAAAGCGTCTCCGCACACACCTTCCACCCATCCATCCTACACTCCACGCAGCACTTCGTCCTATTGGTTGCATCTTCCTAGACGACGATCAACTCGACACCGTGCTACATGCCATTTCCACCTCCACCCCCACCCCTATATACATATATAATATACATATATATATACTATATTTATCTTATTTCTATTTCTCTTTCCTACCATTAAAAAGATAAAAAAACATACAAAAGAGAAAAGATAATCCTTGACCTGCAGGTACTCAGTCTTGCGAATAGCAAGACCAGTTTTGGAACCCTAATTTGGCTCAAAGACAAGAACCTGATGTTGAGGGTGTACCTCAAGGACAAAAATTATCAGAAAAAAATCTTAAATAGAAAAACACCAAAAACATAATAAACGAACAAAAGAGATTCATTGCAGGAAGGCGTAGAAACTTATTCACCTCTAATCTCGCTTCCCTGAGTTCGACCCTGGGCCTAAAAGTGACCAAGATAAAATAAAGTAGGCCAGGTAAAAAAAAATTTGTAAAAAGATGGTTAGGCTCGATTTAGGTTAACCACTATATTCATTTCAACGATTAAATCACCATATTAACACAACCTATCCGAGCCCAACCACTCTTTCTGGCGCTGTTGCCGGGGAAGTGCGCATTCAAGTAAGTTTCTACTCCATTCCTTTAATTTTTCTCTTCTCACACCCTTCTCTTCACAGGTGTTTCTGTTTGTTGGTGTGCAGGTGAACCAGTTGCAAGGAGAAGGCAGGCAGACGAAGTCGGAGACGTGGGTAGATCCAAGGTGAGAACGAGAGCGTGAAGTCGTCGACACCGCATTGGAGCTTCACACACGTTGCTGAACAAGTAGGTCTTTCTTTCTTAGCAACTTAGGTCAACTTGTCACCTTAATAATAATAAAAAAAAAAACTAAGAAAACTTCTTGGGATCTCTTGGGGCAAGTGGATTTTATCACTTGTTTTGATTGTTTGCCTTCACTCCCACCGCCCCGGGATTTCCCGCCAAACTTTGCATAGCGAAGATCCTAGAATCTTGATTCTTGAATCTTTCACCGTGTGAAGTATTCTTTGAGGCAAAGATAAATAGATTGATTGCCATCCCTCTTTGCCTCATTTATTTGCAATTCGGGATCACCTTTTTGGTGGGGAGACTTCAAATTGAGTTGATTCCAACCCCACCACGACCTTTCACGTGCCTAAGATTCGATCTTGAATACTTCAACCCCAACAATTTGATTTTCTTTATCTTATGGTTGAGCCTTGTGTGTGGAAATCATTTTGGTGATTGGGAGCACTTGAATTGAAGTGCCTTGGCTCCCTTTCACACTAATCTAAAATTGACTCTCCATCCACACATTTTAGCATGCATTAACCAACTGACATTGAAGAAGGTTTTGTGGGCTTAGAAGAAAACTTGTATTCTCTCAAAACCTGGAGATTGGTTGAATTGGTAATTCAGCGAAATCCTAAAATCCATACTACTTAAAGCTGAAACTCTAAAAACCATTCACCAATTAAAACTTCAATTCGGGGAGATTTCCCTGTTGCATGCTTGATTTACTCACTTGACAAAATCAATCACTTGGGCATTACCCGTAAATAACGCCCTTCACATTCCAGAAGCACTTGATCCTAAGCCTCTAACTAAAACTGGTAGCAACTTGACCCTTATTAAGGATTGGAGGTCTAACTACCTACGTGTAGCGCCTACGTGCTGGTGAGGGTTCCCGTGTGCTATCGGGTGTCTAAGACTGGGGCAAACGACCTTTCAATCTGGCCCGGTGGTTCTGCGGTGCTCGCATTCGGTTCCGTAGGTCGTGATAGTAGGTAATTTAGAACTTTAGGTCTAA
Organism: Thalassia testudinum; assembly: GCA_037157565.1. NCBI lineage: Eukaryota > Viridiplantae > Streptophyta > Magnoliopsida > Alismatales > Hydrocharitaceae > Thalassia > Thalassia testudinum. The sequence continues at coordinate 50,239,712 of JAZHRO010000035.1, read as the reverse complement.
GGGCACACTGTAGAGGTTAGGAATTTGATTGTATTGATTTGTCATCAAGTGTACCTTTGCGGTGTCATTTCTCTCATCTCTTTTCCCTTCGTATCCCCCCAATTCTTCCTGCGGTAGTGCATGTTTGGGAGGAGGTCACAAAACCCTGAACTGTGTGAATTGCCTGATAAATTTAGAAAAGAAGCCGAATCATCCTCCTCCACAAACATGGCTGCACGCCCACCCCCAAATCTCGAGGGAGGAAACCGCCCTCAAAACCCACCAGGTGGTGGGGCCTTAGATCCCATAACCTGCCTCCAAGCCCAAATGGAAATGTATAATGAACAAATTGAGGCCATTAGGGAAACATTGGAGGAAATGCAGAACCCTCCTGAACGGGAGGAGCCTAGGTCTCTTAGCTCCTATCAGAATCCCGCTGCTACAGAGACCATAGGACAAATTCGGGTCCCCATGGGCAGGGACGACTTTGAATTGAAACCTAACATAATTGGCCTAATAAATTTTCACTTCCATGGTCTTGCAAGTGAAGATCCTTTTCTCCACTTGGAAGACCTAACCCGATTGGCTGAAACAGTTAAACCAAGAATTATCGGGTTACCTATAGTCCTCATGAAAATGTTCCCGTTTTCATTACAGGATAAAGCGTCGCAGTGGTTACGCACCCTTGGAAGAACCATCCACTCTTGGGAAGAGATGCGAACAGCGTTTCTCAAGAAGTTTTTCCCAATCGGGCTAACCAATGCACTTCGCTGTGCTATCACTTCATTTACGCAACAAAATGGCGAATAGTTTCATGAGGCATGGGAGAGATATAATGACCTCCTCAGGAAGTGTCCACACCACAGTCTGCCTAAGTGGCATATAGCCCAGATTTTCTATTATGGACTAAATGAGACTTTGAAGCAGATTGCAGATGCTTCCTGTGGAGGGAGTTTCATGAATAAAGACGAGAATGGAGCATTCGAATTATTTGAAAATATGAGTGAAAACTCAATGAACAATGCTTCCATTGTCGCATTTAATCGTACCAACCTGCCCCATAATGTCCACGAAGTTGACACGGGACCCTCCCATTCATCCACAGATCTCAGCCTTATCGCACAAAAATTGGATGAAGTCTCCGTCATGCACAAGAAGCTGGACGAGCTTCTAGCCAACCTCGCCCGTTCTATGGCAAACACCCCCACCTCACCACCTTGTCACAATTCTAATTCTTCCAACACCAAGCTTATCCCTAGAAACCCCATAAGACCTTCCTTACCGAGTGTCACGCCAAGCGATTCGGTAAGTCATGTGGATCTGGCTTTTGCGAGCCAGTATTTTGATACGGAGGACCAAGCCTCCGTGAGCTCAGAAACATAATTACATGCGGATGCATCTTCTGGCATAGAAGATGCTTGCACCCTGGGGAACAACCCGTTCTCTGCCACTTATAACCCAAGGTGGTGAATCATTCGAACTTCGCATGGTCCAACAACCCACAGCGCCAAAACCCCGCAGGTGGACCAATCCGACCGTCCGCACCCGTAATCCCAAGGGCCCAGTCTAATCCTATGACGAATCCACCATCGGATCCTTGCATATTGCAAACAGAACAAGCATTAAGTCCTCTTGACAAATTGATGCGAATGATGATGGAAATGTCAAAGCGCCATGAAGAGAACATGACCTCTCTTCAGCACCAATTGGCACAGCAGAATGCTGAGATCAGTCAACTACACATGGCGACTCGATCTCAGGGCACTCTTCCCGCCCAACCTATTCCAAACCCATGAAATTTCGTACCTCGTGGTCCTCAACCACAGGTACGACCTTCTCAGGGGTAGGTACATCAAATTCTGTAGGCTCCGAGCATTCCACCTGGATTTCAGGCTAATCCCGCTGCAACACCTCACTCTTATGTCCCTATTGTGAACCCTCCTCTGCCTTATGATCCCACTAGACCCGCATCGTCCAATGCGATCACTACGAGGAGCGGTAAGCAGACCGTCGATCTGCCTCAACCTGATCCTGGCCCGTCTTCTTCATCACCCTCTCATTCGGGATGCACACCGCATTCGCAAGAGGACGATACACCCAAATTGGTGCCAGAATTAGTCCCATTCCCTGAGGCTCTACTGAGGGAGCCAAAAGGCAAGAAGAAGGATACGCAGGCCTTTGATAACCTGCGTAATTTATTCAGGGATGTTGAAATCAAGGTACCCCTACTAGAGGCTATCGACCACATACCTACTATCGCCCATTTTTTCAAAGACTACACAACACCCAGACGACAGTCAAAGAAAACTAAGAATCCGGTGGTTCTCTCGCCTCATGTGAGTTGTGCTATACTGTCAAATCTACCACCGAAGCAGAAAGATCCGGGCACACCGCTTATTTCCTGTAGCATCCAAGGCTACAATTTTAACCGTGCCCTACTTGATCTAGGATCTTCCATCAATCTTATACCAACCATCATGCTCAAAAAATTTTCCTTGGAAAATCTGAAACCCACCCCTGTCACGTTACAGTTGGCAGATCTTCTGTCAAAATTCCAAAGGGTGTGGTGGAAGACGTGGTGGTTAGGGTCAACAGTCTCTATTTTCCTGTTGACTTTCTTGTTTTAGATATGGAAGTTCCTAGCTCACTTTTTGATTGTCCGATCATCCTTGGTTTACCTTTCTTAGCCACAGCCCGCGCCCATATTGACTGCGAGTCTGGCTGTATTGAGATTGCCGTTGCTTCTGAGAAGCTCAAGCTTAACATCTTCAAGGCAGCCAAGAACTTTGATTGCGATTGCATCGAGGATGACACGTCTGACGAGGACATGGCCGTCAGTGCATGTATCAGACTAATTGGGACCTATTCTGACTGCTGCGGACTGCCTTTAAACACTGACGATTGCTTGACCAACACATATTATGACATTCCCCCATCCCTCCCTATTCTCGTACCTTCTCCTGACCAGACTTCTGACAAGGTTTTCTCCGCTTCCCATACCTCATGGTCTGAGTCATATCCAGGCTACTCATCGCCGGTTCACACTCTTGAAGACCGGATTGCCCTTTCTTTCCCGCCAAATCAGGTGGAGTTGCAACTCCACACTGGGACCTTGAGCCCACATACTACACATTGGGGCTATTCCTTTTTGGATCCATATATCCAAGAAGCCCCTCCTCTTGGCCAATCTGAGGACCAACTTCTTCCTCCTGACTTGTTTTCCGATCCTCCTGGGACACTCTCGTCCCAAGAAATGCCAGATCTTTCACCATCCACTCCCGAGTTGAAAGAGCTGCCTAGTACACTTAAGTATGTTTTCCTGGGACCAAATGAAATGCTCCCTGTTATCATCAGTTCAAAATTGACCAGGGAGCAAGAGTGCAAACTAACAAAGGTCCTCATGGAACACAAGGCAACCATTGGATGGTCTTTATCAGACTTAACTGGCATTAGCCCCTCTTACTGCACTCACCGTATATATACAAAGGAGGAGGCTCGACCTTCCCGCGGGATGCAGCGACGTCTCAACCCTAACATGCGGGAGGTCGTTAAGAAGGAAATTATTAAGTGGCTGGATGCGGGTATAATCTACCCAATTAGCGATAGCCCCTGGGTGAGTCCGATTCACGTCATGCCCAAAAAGGCGGGACTCACCATCCGTGTCAATGACAGGGGCGAATCCATCCCTACACGCACTCCTACATCCTGGAGAGTGTGTGTAGATTATAGGAAACTCAATGTTGCAACTAAGAAAGATCACTTTCCGCTACCTTTCATTGACTAAATCCTGGAGCAGTTAGCGGGAAATAAATTTTTCTATTTCCTGGATGGATTCTCAGGATATAACCAGGTGGCAATTGACCCCCGGGACCAAGAGAAAATCACTTTTACCTGCCCCTTCGGCACCTTTGCATTTAGAAGGATGCCGTTCGGACTTTGTAACGCGCCAGCAACTTTCCAGAGATGTATGTTGGCAATATTCCATGACATGGTGGGTGACTTTCTCGAGGTCTTCATGGATGACTTTTCGATCTTTGGGCCATCTTTCGATGAATGCCTTGCCAACTTGACCCATATCCTTAGGAGATGTATTGATGTAAACCTTGTGCTTTCCTAGGAAAAAAGTCATTTTATGGTACATGAGGGAATTGTTCTCGGACATATCATCTCTAATAGGGGTATCGAGGTTGACAGAGCTAAGCTTGATGTAATTGCTGATTTACCTGTGCCTGGCTCTGTCAAACAAATCTGCTCCTTCCTGGGACACGTCGGTTTCTATAGGAGATTCATCAAAGATTTCTCGACCTTTAACTCATCTCCTATCGACCGACGTACCCTTCAATATGAGCCCCGATTGCATACGAGCATTCACGCAGCTGCGTAATGCTGTCATCAAGGCCCCTGTTCTCCAGCCACCTGATTGGTCCCTCGACTTTGAACTCTTGTGTGACGCTTTCGACCATGCAGTAGGAGCCATCCTGGGACAAAGACGCGATAGACACCCCTTCGTAGTGTACTACGCCAGTAAGATGTTGGATGAGGCCCAGCGTAATTATACTACCACTGAGAATGAACTACTGGTGGTCGTCTTTGGGCTAGAGAAATTTCGCTCTTACCTTCTGGGCTCACATGTTATTGTTTTCACTGATTCATTGGATCCTTATGCTCCAAGAATTTGACATTGAGATCTGCGATAAGGCTGGAGCCCAGAATGTTGTGGCTGATCATCTTTCTAGACTAGACCCTGACCATATTGGACTTACTCTGCCGATTAATGAGATTTTTCTCGATGAGCACATATTGGGAATTAATGTGGCAAGTGGACCTTGGTATGCCGACATTGCTAATTACCTTGCTTCTAGATCCCTTCCATGTGGCTGGCCTAAAAACTAGCGCGAGCGTCTCATGGCATAAGCAAAGTATTATTTCTGGGATAATCCACTTCTTTTTCGAATAGGTGCTGATCAAATCATCCGTCACTGTATTCCTGACAGCGAATTCCCCAGTGTGTTATCCTTCTGCCACAATCAGGCCTGCGGAGGCCATTTCTCTAGGAGGAAAACTGCAACCACTTCAGGATTTCCTTTTTAACCACCTCCCTCATAGTAGGGTTCAGATGTCACTCCATGTCCCTAAATGGCTTGATGGAATCATCAGTATATATGTGGTGCATGCAAAGTGTAGAGTCTATACCCTTAATGTCAGCAATGCTCCAAGCAATAGTTTCCTTGTGCCTAGACAAGCATTCAATCAGGGCTCCCTCCTATGCCTCGATAGCACAGCCGAAATGATAACGGGGAGCGTATCATTAGCACCTAGGAAGACGTACTTGAGAGTGTTTGGGAGGGGTTTCAACTCAAGGTCGGGGGCTTGTATGGTTGAGGGTTTCATAATAGATGTCCCCATCTCAGGTAGCAGATCTACCTTGGGCAGAGATGATGGGGAAAGAGACTCAGCAAAAACACCTAGCAACTCCTCAAGTTATAGTATATCCCCTTCACATTCCTCCAAGAGATGGGAATGCTCATTTAGCATGACATGTTGAAGGGGGTCATCATATAACATTGCAGGGGTTGTCTCTTCAATCAGGTCATCTATCACCTCAACTTGAGAACAATCCTCAAGCCCGGCTTGTTTGTAAGCATCAAACACATTAAGCCAGATTTTCTTATTCCCAAAGCCCATTTTCAATGCCCCAGTATTGCAATTGATTGAAGCATGCGAAGTTGCAAGGAAGGGGCAACCCAAAACGATGGAGGGTTTGGTTGTCTTGTTGGTAGGGTCAGTGTCCGAAACTAAGAAGTTGATGGGGAAGAAGAAATCCTCCACTCTCACGAGGACATCTTCCAAAATTCCCTGTGGTGTCTTAAGTGATCGATTAGCAACTTGGAGGATTACCGGGCTAGGCTTCAGATTGCCTCCCCCAAGTTGTTCATACACGTAGCTCAAAAGGATGTTCACCCCCACACCCAGATCAAGTAGAGCCTCATTAATCTGTAAGTCACCAATAACCACTGAGATGTACGGGGCTCCTGGGTCCTTAAGTTTTGTGGGTGTGCCATGTTGAACAATTGAGCTAACAGAATCAGGTAGGACAACTTTTTGATTGGACCTGTTTCCTAGATTGCTACTTTTTCGTGCACAGGTCCTTTAAGAAGTGGGCATAAGACGGAATCTGCCTGATAGCTTCAAGCAAAGGCAGGTTAATCTGCACTTGCTTGAAAGTTTCCATGATCTCATTCGTCTTATCTTTGGCTCCAAATGAGCCAGCAGAAGTCTGCCCAGAGGTGGATAAGTGCTTTGGAAAGGGCACTCTCGATCTCTGGGTGGAAGGGTTGTCATGCTGAGTAAGGGGTGGAACGGGGGCAACTTCTTCCGGTACGGTGGTAAGGTGATTTCAAGCAGAGGAGATTTAGGCAAGTCTTCTCCGGTGGGGGTGAAAGTCAGGGTCGATGGATTTTCAGAGGGTGAGACTATAGGAGCATCGGGTTTGGAATTTTTTTCCCACTCCTCAGAATAGTCATCGCCTGAGCCTACTCCCTAAAGACAATCCCTTTTCCTTTAGGATTCTCCTCAGCAGCACTGGGAAGCTTCGCAGTTTCCCTCTGTCTAATGGCCTCAACAAGGTGTCCCATCTACAATTTCATTTCATGTATAGCCTTGTCATTAGATTGGATGATGGCACTTTGACTTTCTTGCATAGTTCTCAACATTGCCTTCAATTCATCCATCTCAGATGTCTTAGGTTGGGCAAAGGTTTGAGGTTGGTTCATTTGTTGATTTTGAAAGGGTTGTGGTTTATAATTCTCTGAATTTGAAACATTCCCTTATCTCTAGGAAAAGTTTGGGTGATTCATCCATCCCTCATTATAAGTGTTGGAAAAAGGGTCATTACGAGGTCTAGGATGGAGCCCTTGAGAAGCATTCAGATCTGCTTGTACAAGCTCAGGGAATTGAGAGGCCAAGTGGCAATCCACAGTGGCGTGTGTATTGCCTTGGCAAATGGAGCATTCAGAAGCTTGGGATGTGGAGGTGTTAGATACGAATTGGCCCAGGCTCGACATAAGCCTTTCCATGTTTTGATTCAACAATTGAATCTGATAGGCTAAATTTTGGGTGTCGCTTGCCTCATTCGCCTCCAACTTTCTTTGCATGAGAGTGGGTTTTCTATCCATGTAGGCAGAATTCAAGTGAATAGAATTCTCACTCAAAGCCTCAAAAAGGTTCCAAGCTTCATCCTCAATCTTAGATAGAAAGGTTCCTACACAAGCACCATCCATAGTCTGCTTGTGTGAAACAATAAGTTTGGTGTAGAACCTTTCAACCAGTTGCCACTTAGGCACCTGGTGATGTGGGCAAAGTCTCAATAGGTCATTAAAGTGCTCCCACGCATCATGGAAAGCTTCCCATCCTTTTGAACAAAACTCATAATTTCCCTCCTAAAGTGATTTGTTTTGCTTATGGGGAAGTACTTCTTCAAAAACTCCTTCAGAGCATCCCAAGTGTTAATATCATCAAGGGTATGATACCAATACTTGGCTTTGTCCTTGAAGGAGAAGGAAAGAGGGTCCGCATTTGAGTGTCATCAGTAATGCCCTGTAGCTTCACTGTGGAACAGACCTCGGTGAATTCCTCTATATGCCTATAAGGGTCTTCCCTAGCAGTACCATAAAAGGAGGGCAGCAAGGATATGGTAGTGCTTTTAATCTCATAAGGATTATCCCTCCAGGTCTATGTAGTGCAGGGCCAGCTTGATTTGTTGGAATGAAATATTCCTTAAGGCTCCTTTGACCAGCTATTTCTTCCCTTGGGAGGTTCCTTCTTAAGATTCTTTCAGGTTCAGGATCAAACACAAGTTGTCTCCTAAGAGATCACCTACCAAGCATGCACTACAAACACAAGTCAAAAGGACTTGTTCAGTCTTTACAAATTTAGGCTTTTGACTTTAGCACAAATTGTAGGTGACAAAGCAAGTTGCTCAATCAATTACGCGTCTATTGTCAACCTTTGAAATGCCTAAAAAGACCTAGTTGGAGCTTAGGTGTTCTTCCCTAAATCTCAAATGGTGGAGCAACTCCAAAGATGGAAGATTGAGGGATGTAGTAGGCCTAAGCCTTCCTTTGAAGCTGTGCTTTCGCGGTGCTTCTTAACTACCCCCAAAAATCCGTGACAGGGTATCCCCCTCTTTGGATTTACAAAACCTTTGATCTCAAGTTCTGAACACTTCAGAATCCAACGGTAGGAGGGCTCTTGTCCTAGTAGTTCTAAGACCTAGGAGTGTCTAAATGCGTGTCGTGGTGCAAGAGATACAAGTGTGCATACACCCTAAAATTTTGAGTTTTGAATTTTGAACCATAGCACAATGCCTCAATTCAAGTCCTTGGTTTTTAGTGTTCCTCCTTAACTTAAAGTCCTTTTTCAGGAGAATATGTGACCACTAGTTAGATCTTTTCAATTCAATTAGATGGTCTTGCAATTAAATCCAAATGCATATGCGTGAAAAATATAGAATGCAAAGAAACAGGACATACCTTTCCTCTCGCAATCAGCAATGCAAGATGCACGCAAATGCAAACAAAATAAATCTAGAGGCTACTCATTCACACCTAAATGGTCGTCCTAAGGTAGGCATCTTCTACCAGGCAGCTCATATTTTTTGTGTTTTCTTTTTTACTTATGCACAGTCAAGAAAAATCAATTCACAAAAAAAACCTAGATCTAAAGAAAAGGGAACAGGCTCCTGAAAAGTTACCCAACACGGGCCTAAAAGAAAGTCAGGGAACAAGCCCCTCAACTATATCCCAGAACAACGGTCTCAAACCAAAATGTGCAAGAAAAATTAAGTCTAAAGTCTTAATCCTACTCTAATCAAATCAACGACTAAATGTGCGGAGATGATCGTCACGTCCTCATCCTTGCCCTCTTGGGAATCTGGTTCCTTGCAAGGTGGCTCGAACAATTTCTCCTCTAGCGACGTCAAGGGTCGCCTCTCACGATGGATGGTGTGATTGCAAGTCATAGATCATTGCACTTGCACCAGAATAAAAAAAAATCCAAAGTTAAATATGATTCAATTTTTTTTTTGAAATAGTGAGGAATGCTACCGTAAAACGATAGCAATCCGGAGGGCAGTATATTTCATATCAAACAAAACATTACAAAAAAGATCCCTAGCTGTGTATGAGGGACCAGCATTCATTTACAATGTTCTCACATCTAACCAATCTCTCCTGAAAAACTTTATCATTACGTGCCCTCCACACACACCACAAAATGGCAGCCATACCCCCATACGGCCATCCAGGAGCAATGAACCTATGCCAAAGGGAATCCCAAGTGGGAAGAGGTTCTAAGCAAATCATCCTCCAAATCTTGTCGGTGACTAGCCAAGAGGAGAAAATATGTGACGTACTGTCAGTATGTAACCCACAGAGATGGCAAGCATTCAAAGTAGTCCCCATTCTTCTGTGTCTAAGATCACTAGTGATCAGGCCTTCCCGTCTGCAAAGCCACAAGAATATTTGAACCTTCAAGGGGATTTTCAATAACCATATTTTCCTGTCAATTGGATCACTCTCCACCTCAATGTTAGACCTGATGACCTTCTCATATGCCTGTTGCACTGAAAATACACCATTCCATCCATAAGTATCAGCCACATTCACCCTAGGATGCACCTGTTGTAGAGCAGCCATCAGGTTCTGCCTTGTTGGTGCTAGATCACCGCGATCGTTTATTTTGATGATAACAAAACACGTGTCATTTAACATTTGCACTTGAAGTCTTAGATTTCAGGTTAATTGCAAATGGAGACGTGGTTAGATGGAGTTCGAGCTCGCATCCATGGCAGATTGAAGGAGCATGACGGAGAACAGAGGAGCTTTGCGAGGAGCGATGGCTTGATGAAGGAAGGAGATGAAGAATAGGATAGATTTCCTTTCCTTGTACTCTAAGTATTTTTGTTTCTTTTGTTACTCTTTATTTTGTTACTTAGATTTATGTTAAAGAGCCTCAAAGAACCCTTACAGTAGTCCTAGGAACAGCTGCACAAACCTAGAATACTTAGGTTTTATGTAAAGAACTTAGAAAACCAAACTAGGGATTAAATAGCCTTTTCAGGCGTCTAATCTGAAAATCAGACATCTGATAAATACTTTTAAGACGTCTGATTGTTGACTCAGACGTCCGATTATGTTTAGGTTGGACTTAGTTCTGTCTGATGAAATCAGATGTCCATACCTTAGCCCAGACGTCTTAGAAGACATCTAATGCCTTTGCCAGACGTCCAATTAGTGGACCGTTGGCTGCCTAAGTAAACACGAAGGAAATGACCGTTAGCCTCGTATCAGACGTCTGTAGAGGACACCAGACGTCTGATACATGACCGATTTGCCTCGGCTGACCCAAAATCTCTTCTCAGAGATTTTCTAGCCATTGCACTCCCTTGGGAATCCATTTCCGCAGAAAAGTAGGTTTTCAGACGTCCAGACATCATTCCAGACGTCCTATGTGTCATTTGATGCACTTCCACTAGAACCCTGTTTCGATCTGATTCAAGTAAGGAAGGAAACCCGTCTATAATCAGACATCTGACTTTATTCCCAGACATCTTAAACTGGTTTTCCAGACGTCCGATGCCAGGATCAGACGTCTGATAACCCTGTCAGTGTAATGATTAATCCTGATTTCGGCCTGATTTTCTTGGAGCTTGCACCCAACGGCTATGGAAGCCTTCCAAAGCCTTCCTAGAGCCTCTATAAATAAAGAACCTTTGCTACTCAAATACACACCAAGACACATCCAAGCTACATACTTTCCACTCTTTAGTGTCTAAAAGAAGAAGAAGATCATATAGAAGAAAGCTCTTGATCTCCATGCTTAGTTCTACACTTAGAGAGCTTGATTCCTGTTGCGCACCCGCTCTCCCTCCACGATTACGAGAGCGACGAAGTGCTACCGCGTGGTTCACGCATCCGCGTCGTTGATGCACTTCCACCAAAGGGAAGCATCCTTACTCTTATAGAAGCTTAGTTTTAGAATATCTTTATTGGCTCTATAGGACTATTTGTAATTTACTTTGTTATTTGTATTGGGTATTCGTTTTGCGAATTCCCGTCTCCTTCGTGAGACAAAATCCTTCTCATGAAGAGAAGGGGTTTGAGGTATGCTACCCTCGTATAAAGTAGCGTGGTTGTAATTGAGGTTGTACTACCCTCATTTAAGTAGTACGTTAGTGGATTTGATCAACTTGGTTGATCGAAAAATCCTAACTCGAGAGGGTTAGGTGATGGTTTTCACCCGGTTTGGGTTTCCACCTAAAAATTATTGTGTACTCTGTGTGATTGTCTATTTTGTGAGGTTGTTATATTTTAATTCCGCATTTTTATGTCACGCTGATCTCACCCCCTCCAAGTAGGGATTTACAGTTGGTATCAGAGCAGGTTCTTGCAAGATCGGAGTAACACCGGGTAAGAAGATTATGGAGGGAAGTAGTTCCGCAATCCGGATCTCCGAGGGGCAGTCCACAACCCGTCCGCCATTCTTCGATGGGAGCAACTATCCCTACTGGAAGCTGCAGATGATGACTTGGCTTCAAGCCAATGACTTCACGATTTGGGCCAGGTGCGAGATGCCATTTGACATTCTAGAGAAACCCGTGGGAGGCTACTCGCAACAACAAATTTGTGAACTCTCGTAGAACGCAAAGACCATGAACACCCTCTACTACGTGCTCAGCCCAGAGGAGTTCGACCGAATCTCACAATGAGCCACTGCATACGAGATTTGGCACACACTTGAGGTAACTCACGAGGGTACCTCCAAGGTAAAGACTTCCAAAATCAATTTACTTTCACAAGAATTTGAATCTTTTTCTATGAAGTCTAACGAATCTTTAAGTGAGATGAACACTAGGTTCACTCTCATAGTAAATAATTTGAAAGCTTTAGGAAAGACCTTCATCAAGGGAGAGCTTCAAGGGAAGCTTCTTCGTTCCCTCGGACCATAGTGGGAACAGAAGGTCACTGCCATCGAAGAGGTGAACGAAGTGGAGGAGCTTAACATGGAGGATCTCCTAGGCAATCTAATGGCCTACGAGACAAAGTTGAATAAGAAGAAGAAGGATACACTGGAGCCAAAGCTGAAGAAGACCCTTGCATTCAAAGCTGCATTGGATAGCGAGGTAAGTTCCGACGACGAAGACTTTAAAATTTTACTTAAAAAGTTTTCCAAGTTTTGCAGGGAATCAAAGAAAGAAAAGAAGGAGAAGGAAAGCTCAAGACGTTGCTACCACTGCAACGAGAAAGGGCATCTATGACCAGAATGCCCACTTCTCAAGAAGGAGAACAAGAAGGAAAAAGAGAAGAAGTCTAAGAAGAAGGCGTTCCAAGCAACTTGGGATGACTCGAGTTCAAAAGAAGAAGAGCAGAACCCCGAGGAAGAAACCGCTTGCTTTGGTTTCATGGCCAAAGGAAGTGAAAGCGACAACGAGAGCGGAAGTGACTCCGACGACGAGGTAAATTCTGATTTACAAGATGCTTTTGATGACCTATTTGAACTCAGTAAATCACTTAAGATAGAAAATAAAAGTGTTAAAAAGAACCTTAGTTTTCTTAAAAATGAAAATGATAGGTTAGAAAAATAACTCAAGAATCTAGAAACTAGTCCTAAGGATAATAACTTGCTATTAGAAAATAAAGATTTAATCAATGAAAATACTAAATTGATTGAAGAAAATGCTAGTCTAAAATTAGAAATTTTTAATTTAAAGACTAAGATAAATATTATAGAAAAAGAAAACGCATGCCTTAGGGAAAATTCTAACAAATTAATCAACAAAGTAGAAGATTTGCATAGCCCTAAGGTTGAGAAAGGATCTTCGTCAAGGAAACCCACTAACAAATCCGGATCCAAGCTCACTTGGATACTGAAGAAAGACTTAGAATCTTGTTTTGTAGGTTTCAAGGGTGACTACAACACAAAGGACTGGATCTACAAGCTCAAGGATGGTCAACTCGAGTTGGGAGGACCAAAGAGTAGACCAAGGAGGAAAACTAGAAGACCGACGAGATGGCGAACAAATGATGGACCCGCTGTACATCGACCGCTAGGCTGGAGACCGACATCGATGCTCGGGCCTCCAAGCTACGGGTGGGAGCCCCATCAGATGTGGCATCCACCACCTCCATTTGGGCCATTTTATTGGCCATGGTAGGTGAGGTAAAACCCTTTACCCTATCCTTTTATCATTAAGCATATAGATAGGGGGAGTTTAAATTATGAGCTTATTGTCAATTATTAAAGGGGAAATGTAAGTTAGCTAAATTTCCTTTATTAAGGGGGAGAAAAATAATAGCTATCTTGTCACAAAAAGGGGGAGGACATTACTCTTGTTAAAAGAAATTCATAGAAGAGCATGTTTTAAGGGGGAGTTATAGGTAATTTAAAATCAATTAAACCTTTTTGATAATGTCAAAAAGGGGGAGGATTTTTTGCATTATTATTTATGATTTTGTCATCATCAAAATGGGGGAGATTGTTGGTGCTAGAGCACCGCGATCGTTTATTTTGATGATAACAAAACACGTGTCATTTAACATTTGCACTTGAAGTCTTAGATTTCAGGTTAATTTCAAATGGAGACGTGGTTAGACGGAGTTCGAGCTCGCATCCATGGCGGATTGGAGGAGCTTGACGGAGAACAGAGGAGCTTCACAAGGAGCGATGGCTTGATGAAGGAAGGACATGAAGAATATGATAGATTTTCTTTCCTTGTACTCTAAGTATTTTTGTTTCTTTTGTTGCTCTTTATTTTGTTACTTAGATTTATGTTAAAGAGCCTCGAAGAACCCTTACAGTAGCCCTAGGAACACCTGCACAAACCTTGAATACCTTAGGTTTTATGTAAAGAACTTAGAAAACCAAACTAGGGATTAAATAGCCTTTTCAGACGTCTAATATGAAAATCAGACGTCTGATAAATACTTTTAAGACGTCTGACTGTTGACTTAGACGTCTGATTATGTTGAGGCAGGACTTAGCTAGTTTTGTCTGATGAAATCAGACGTCCATGCCTTAGTCCAAACATCTTAGAAGACGTCTGATGCCTTTGCCAGACGTTCAATTAGTGGACCCTTAGCTGCCTAAGTAAACACTGAAGGAAACGACCGTTAGCCTCGTATCAGACATCCGTAGAGGACACCAGACGTCAGATACATGACCGTTTTGCCTCAGCTGACCTAAAATCTCTTCTCAGAGATTTTCTAGTTGTTGTACTCCCTTGGGAATCCATTTCCACAAAAAAGTAGGTTTCCAGACATCCAGACATCATTCCAGATGTCCTGTGTGTCATCTAATGCACTTCCACTAGAACCATGTTTCGATCTGATTCAAGTCAGGAAGGAAACCCATCTATAATCAGACGTCTGAATTTGTTCCCAGACATCTTAAATTGGTTTTCTAGACGTCCGATGCCTGGATCAGACGTCTGATAACTCTGTTAGTGTAATGATTAATCCTGATTTCGACCTGATTTTCTTGGAGCTTGTACCCAACGGCTATGGAAATCTTCCAAAGCCTTCCAAAGCCTTCCTAGAGCCTCTATAAATAGAGGAGAACCTTTCCCACTCAAATACACACCAAGACACATGCAAGCTACATACTTTCTACTCTTTAGTGTCTAAAAGAAGAAGATCATATAGAAGAAAGCTCTTGATCTCCAAGCTTAGTTCTACACTTAGAGAGCTTGATTCCTATTGTGCACCCGCTCTCCCTCCACGATTACAAGAGCGACGAAGAGCTACCGCGTGGTTCACGCATCCGCGTCATTGATGCACTTCCACCAAAGGGAAGCATCCTTACTCCTATAGAAGCTTAGTTTTAGAATATATTTGTTGGCTCTATAGGACTATTTGTAATTTACTTTGTTATTTGTGTTGGGTATTCGCTTTGCGAATTCCCGTCTCCTTCGTGAGACAAAATCCCTCTCATGAAGAGAAGGGGTTTGAGGTACGCTACCCTCGTATAAAGTAGCGTGGTTGTAATTGAGGTTGTACTACCCTCGTTTAAGTAGTACGTTAGTGGATTTGATCAACTTGGTTGATCAAAAAATCCTAACTTGAGAGGGTTAGGTGGTGGTTTTCACCTGGTTTGGGTTTCCACCTAAAAATCATTGTGTACTCTATGTGATTGTCTATTTTGTGAGGTTGTTATATTTTAATTCTGCATTTTTACATCACGCTGATCTCACCCCCTCCAAGTAGAGATTTACATGCCTATCCTCCCATAATCGATTGCCTGATTTGCAGTGTTCCTGCCCTTCCAGCCGCCAACAGCCCTTTGCAGCAGACCACAGGCTGCTAACTTTAGCCTCCTTATCTACAGCAGCAGCATAAGCCCTCAGATACGCCTCTTTCATAACCCCTAGACCAGACCATTGCTCATTCCACAGACTAAAGTCCCTGCCATCTCCGAGCCTAGGCTGCAATAGGTGCTAATAATTGCTGATTGCACTGATAACTAATCGCCAAAAGGGGGGAGGGTTTTACCAGTTGTAGCCTCTGCAGAGCGCTATTTGATCCACCACAACTGTCCCTGATCAAATCTGCCACCAAATCCTCCTTGCAGTCCAGAATCTTGATGGCCCATTTAATCAGTAAGGCCTCATTGAACTCCTTGAGTGCCTTAATCCCCATACCACCTGTCTCCTTTGGCTTCCAGATCTTATTCCATCTGATGGGCTGCATAAAATCGCCCTCATCGCCAGCTCCTTTCCAAAAGAATCTTTTCCTTATAACATCCAATCGTTTCCAAATAGACTTCGGGGCCTTGAAAATGCTAAAGTAAAAGATCGGGATGGATGTTTGGTTTCATGGCCAAAGGAAGTGAAAGCGACAACGAGAGCGGAAGTGACTCCGACGATGAGGTAAATTCCGATTTACAAGATGCTTTTGATGACCTATTTGAACTCAGTAAATCACTTAAGATAGAAAATAAAAGTGTTAAAAAGAACCTTAGTTTTCTTAAAAATGAAAATGATAGGTTAGAAAAATAACTCAAGAATTTAGAAACTAGTCCTAAGGATAATAACTTGCTATTAGAAAATAAAGATTTAATCAATGAAAATACTAAATTGATTGAAGAAAATGCTAGTCTAAAACTAGAAATTTTTAATTTAAAGACTAAGATAAATATTATAGAAAAAGAAATCGCATGTCTTAGGGAAAATTCTAACAAATTAATCAACAAAGTAGAAGATTTGCATAGCCCTAAGGTTGAGAAAGAATCTTCGTCAAGGAAACCCACTAACAAATCCGGATCCAAGCTCACTTGGATACTGAAGAAAGACTTAGAATCTTGTTTTGTAGGTTTCAAGGGTGACTACAACACAAAGGACTGGATCTACAAGCTCAAGGATGGTCAACTCGAGTTGGGAGGACCAAAGAGTAGACCAAGGAGGAAAACTAGAAGACCGACGAGATGGCGAACAAATGATGGACCCGCTGTACATCGACCGCTAGGCTGGAGACCGACATCGATGCTCGGGCCTCCAAGCTACGGGTGGGAGCCCCATCAGATGTGGCATCCACCACCTCCATTTGGGCCATTTTATTGGCCATGGTAGGTGAGGTAAAACCCTTTACCCTATCCTTTTATCATTAAGCATATAGATAGGGGGAGTTTAAATTATGAGCTTATTGTCAATTATTAAAGGGGAAATGTAAGTTAGCTAAATTTCCTTTATTAAGGGGGAGAAAAATAATAGCTATCTTGTCACAAAAAGGGGGAGGACATTACTCTTGTTAAAAGAAATTCATAGAAGAGCATGTTTTAAGGGGGAGTTATAGGTAATTTAAAATCAATTAAACCTTTTTGATAATGTCAAAAAGGGGGAGGATTTTTTGCATTATTATTTATGATTTTGTCATCATCAAAATGGGGGAGATTGTTGGTGCTAGAGCACCGCGATCGTTTATTTTGATGATAACAAAACACGTGTCATTTAACATTTGCACTTGAAGTTTTAGATTTCAGGTTAATGTCAAATGGAGACGTGGTTAGACGGAGTTCGAGCTCGCATCCATGGTGGATTGGAGGAGCTTGACGGAGAACAGAGGAGCTTCACAAGGAGCGATGGCTTGATGAAGGAAGGACATGAAGAATATGATAGATTTTCTTTCCTTGTACTCTAAGTATTTTTGTTTCTTTTGTTACTCTTTATTTTGTTACTTAGATTTATGTTAAAGAGCCTCGAAGAACCCTTACAGTAGCCCTAGGAACACCTGCACAAACCTTGAATACCTTAGGTTTTATGTAAAGAACTTAGAAAACCAAACTAGGGATTAAATAGCCTTTTCAGATGTCTAATATGAAAATCAGACGTCTGATAAATACTTTTAAGACGTTTGACTGTTGACTTAGACGTCCGATTATGTTGAGGCAGGACTTAGCTAGTTTTGTCTGATGAAATCAGACGTCCATACCTTAGTCCAAACATCTTAGAAGACGTCTGATGCCATTGCCAGACGTTCAATTAGTGGACCCTTGGCTGCCTAAGTAAACACTGAAGGAAACGACCGTTAGCCTCGTATCAGACATCCGTAGAGGACACCAGACGTCAGATACATGACCGTTTTGCCTCAGCTGACCTAAAATCTCTTCTCAGAGATTTTCTAGCCGTTGCACTCCCTTGGGAATCCATTTCCACAAAAAAGTAGGTTTCCAGACATCGAGACATCATTCCAGTTGACCTGTGTGTCATCTGATGCACTTTCACTAGAACCCTGTTTCGATCTGATTCAAGTCAGGAAGGAAACCCATCTATAATCAGACGTCTGACTTTGTTCCCAGACGTCTTAAACTGGTTTTCTAGACGTCCGATGCCTGGATCAGACGTCTGATAACTCTGTCAGTGTAATGATTAATCCTGATTTCGGCCTGATTTTCTTGGAGCTTGTACCCAACGGCTATGGAAACCTTCCAAAGCCTTCCAAAGCCTTCCTAGAGCCTCTATAAATAGAGGAGAACCTTTCCCACTCAAATACACACCAAGACACATGCAAGCTACATACTTTCTACTCTTTAGTGTCTAAAAGAAGAAGATCATATAGAAGAAAGCTCTTGATCTCCAAGCTTAGTTCTACACTTAGAGAGCTTGATTCCTATTGTGCACCCGCTCTCCCTCCACGATTACAAGAGCGACGAAGAGCTACCGCGTGGTTCACGCATCCGCGTCATTGATGCACTTCCACCAAAGGGAAGCATCCTTACTCCTATAGAAGCTTAGTTTTAGAATATCTTTGTTGGCTCTATAGGACTATTTGTAATTTACTTTGTTATTTGTGTTGGGTATTCGCTTTGCGAATTCCCGTCTCCTTCGTGAGACAAAATCCCTCTCATGAAGAGAAGGGGTTTGAGGTACGCTACCCTCGTATAAAGTAGCGTGGTTGTAATTGAGGTTGTACTACCCTCGTTTAAGTAGTACGTTAGTGGATTTGATCAACTTGGTTGATCAAAAAATCCTAACTTGAGAGGGTTAGGTGGTGGTTTTCACCCGGTTTGGGTTTCCACCTAAAAATCATTGTGTACTCTATGTGATTGTCTATTTTGTGAGGTTGTTATATTTTAATTCTGCATTTTTACATCACGCTGATCTCACCCACTCCAAGTAGAGATTTACATGCCTATCCTCCCATAATCGATTGCCTGATTTGCAGTGTTCCTGCCCTTCCAGCCGCCAACAGCCCTTTGCAGCAGACCACAGGCTACTAACTTTAGCCTCCTTATCTACAGCAGCAGCATAAGCCCTCAGATATGCCTCTTTCATAACCCCTAGACCAGACCATTGCTCATTCCACAGACTAAAGTCCCTGCCATCTCCGAGCCTAGGCTGCAATAGGTGCTAATAATTGCTGATTGCACTGATAACTAATCGCCAAAAGGGGGGAAGGCTTTACCGGTTGTAGCCTCTGCAGAGCGCTATTTGATCCACCATAACTGTCCCTGATCAAATCTGCCACCAAATCCTCCTTGCAGTCCAGAATCTTGATGGCCCATTTAATCAGTAAGGCCTCATTGAACTCCTTGAGTGCCTTAATCCCCATACCACCTGTCTCCTTTGGCTTCCAGATCTTATTCCATCTGATGGGCTGCATAAAATCTCCCTCATCGCCAGCTACTTTCCAAAAGAATCTTTTCCTTATAACATCCAATCGTTTCCAAATAGACTTCGGGGCCTTGAAAATGCTAAAGTAAAAGATCGGGATGGATGTTATGATCGAGTTAAGAAGGATTAATCTCCCACCCTTAGACAAAAACTTACTACTCCATCCTTTTAGCGTACCAGAGACCTTATCAAACAAGATATTCCAATCAGATTTCTTCAGCTTTGCAGCCCTCAATGGCTGTCCTAGGTACCTTAATGGAAGTTTAGCTCGAGGTGATCCCAATGTATTCTCCAAATCCATCTGATCCTATTCATTCATGCCAAAACAAATCAAGGTGGACTTTTCCTTATTCAATTTTGGTCCTGAAATATCCCCAAAGATCTTTACCAATAACCCCAGAGCATGTGCAGCAAGTTGGTCCCTTCCACAGAGAATACCGTGTCATCTGCATATTGCAAAATAGGGGCTAGATTTCTCCTATTGGATAGTGAATACGCTTTGATTAGACCCACCTCTACCAATCTGCATGCATACCTTGCAAGCCCATCCACCACAAGGTTAAAGATCAGAGGGGCTAAAGGACATCCTTATCTAATCCCACATTGAGGTTGAATCCAAACACCGCAAGGCTTCCCATTGATCAGTGGAGAAAAGGAGACAGTCGTGATATAGCGTTTCATCCATTGGATCCATAAAGGAGGAAAACCTCTCCTTTTAAAAACCTCCCAGAGATACGGCCAAGCGATCGAATCATATGCCTTCTGAAAATCAACTTTCCACATGAATGCCTTGCACTTCCTTCTGTGCCATCCACTCACCATTTCCTGAGCCAAAATGAAGGATTCTTGGAGTGATCTACTAGGCAGAAATGTAGATTGCACTGGATGGATCAGACTCTGCAGAACTGCTCTCAGCCGGTTAGCCAAAATCTTGCTGATGACAAGGTAGATGGAATTTGAAAGGGAGATCGGCCTAAAGTCTGAGAACTTCTCTACTCCCATTGACTTAGGCAGTAAAAAAAGATATGGCTTGTTGATCCTTTCAAAACCAGCATTTCCCTTCTCAAACTCTCTAATGACATCCATCACTTCCTTGCCCACCACATTCCACATCTCTCTATAGAAGAAGACTTGTATTCCATCAGGGCCTGGGGAACCTTCCATATTGAGCTCTTTAATTGCCTGCAGGTTCTCATGTTCAGTGATGGTTGCTGTCAGCTGAGAGGCCTGTTCACATTGTCACACTAGGAGCATCACTTCCTGCCATTCTCCATTTCCCCCTCTTAACTACCCCGAGCAGCATCTCTATAGTATTTGATGGCTTCTGATCTTATCTCCTGAATGGAGGAGATCCTATGTCCATCTCTGAAAATAGAAGATATAAAATTAACACGCCTCCAAGAGCTAGCTGCAAGATGGAAGAATTTCGTGTTGGCATCTCCCTCCTTAAGCCATAATTGCCTTGATCTCTCCCTCCAATCAATTTCTTGTTTGAGATCTTCATCCAGTATCACACCCTGCCACACCTTCCTATCTGCAAGTTCTTCCTCTGATAAAGGGCCAACTGCTTCCTTAGAATCCAGCTCCTGAATGTTACTCAGAGCCTCCATCCTCCTTTGCTGCCTTATCATGTTAACAGTAATTCCATACACTTTTAAGACAGTGCGCAAAGCAGTCAGCTTGGCTGCCAATCTGATAGTAGCAAAGCCCTCCACCTTTTTAGCTTGCCACCATGAACTGACCATCTGATAGAAGCCCGGTTCATTCAGCCATGATCTTCTAAGCTTGAAGTAGGAGCCAACTTGGGTTTCTTCCCCATTGTCCCACACCAAAGGGGTGTGATCAGAGAAAGGTCTGTCCAATCCATTAACAATCGACAGCTGAAATCTTTCAAGAATGTTTACATTCCCAAAGAATCTATCTAATTTGGATGCCAGCCCATTTCCATTGTGCCATGTAAATTCCACACCAGAAGATGGATACTCACTCAGTTCATGAGATTGAACCACCATTTGGAAGCCAACAGTTGAGCTATCTGTGACACCATTAGGCCTGTCTGCCCCTGTTAGCACATAGTTGAAGTCACCACCAGTCAACCATGCTCCCCCCTGCACCAGCTCAGCCGCAGTAGCCCATTCCTCCCACAACTCCTGCCTAGCAGACGCAACACAGGGGCCATATACCCCAGTAACCCAGATACACTCATGCCCCTAGTGAATTTGGAATTTGCAAGTCAACATGTGCTTGGCTTTGTGAACTTCCAGACATTGAGCCCACACCTTCCTCCACCAGATAGCAATACCCCCCGATCTCCCCTGTACATCAATCTTCACACATTCATTCATCCCCGAAGCCAACAGGTCATACCAAAGCTTATCAGAATTATTCTCAATGTGCGTCTCTTGAATGATCGCACATTCAATCCCCCATTCTCTCAAATATCTCATCAGAGAAGCCCTTTGACTTTTGTCGCGCAACCCACGCATGTTACAAGTGAGGATTCTCATCTATCCTCACAAGATCCCTCCCCCCTGAGGTTTTGGCACTTGCATACCTACACAACCTCTGCAATCTTGTCTTCATCCATCAGAATGTCAGCCTTTGACTTCCTCTGTCTGAGGCTATAAGGTGATCTACCCTTACCAGTTTTAGCATAAGAACCACCATCAAATTTAAGACCCTCAATCTCGTGTAGATCCTGTTTATCCTTCAGGAAATCAAGCTGCATCTCTTGAAC
The DNA here is from genome assembly GCA_037157565.1 of Thalassia testudinum. Taxonomy (NCBI): domain Eukaryota; kingdom Viridiplantae; phylum Streptophyta; class Magnoliopsida; order Alismatales; family Hydrocharitaceae; genus Thalassia; species Thalassia testudinum. The sequence goes on along the minus strand of JAZHRO010000035.1, from coordinate 50,217,834 downwards.
CTCCTACCCCTTAGCCTCCTCACTGATTAGCAACACATCCCTTGCCGCCACAGGCATTGGTCTTGATGCTTCCACCCCACCTGATTCCTCCTTCTCTTCAGTCAATATCTTCCCCCTCTCCCCCACATGAAGGTCCTTACGATTTTTGATAGATGGGGGTTCTTCAGATGGAGCCGTGCATAAGTCCTGCACAGCCGCTTCTTCACCAGCTTTAGATCCAGACAACTTATCTTGCTTCGCTACAGTGTCACCCACCAAGAACATCAGCCGCAGCAATCATGAGCTCCCACCACATCTCAGAATCAATCTATCAGGTACAGAGCTAGCTGTAAATACATCGACCATCACATTCAATGAGCGCCCATCACCTTCAAGCAGTCCAATAATCGCATCTTCTGCCACTGATGCAAATCCTGATATCATGGATGACACGACCTCCTTCGACCTCAGATGCAAGGGTAACCCCTTGATCTCAAGTTTTCCCAATCTGGAACCCACTCTCTGGGGTGGCCTCTCTGGCAGGGCTCCATCAAAGGGAGAAACCAGTCTCCAGATCACAGTGAGGCCATCATTGCAAGATGTTTGAAATCACATCCTCTCAACATCCAACATCCCCAACCCAAAGAGGACAAACCGTGTAGGTGACAAAAAAGCAGACTGCCAGGAGTTGGTCGAAAGGGAAAGAGAGCTTACCAGGTTGCGCACATTCTCCATCGTCGGTCTTCCAGACATAACCTCTCCGACCAGCACTCCACGCAAAGCCATCTCTGCCGCTTTGATGTTCTCTATCATAGGTACCTCCACATCAACCGTAAGCCCCCCAGAGCTGTGCAAAGAAGGGGGCGGAGGAGGCGCCTGCAAAGCCCTAGAATTCAAAATTCCAAAGTGCAGGAAAAGATGTTCTTTCATCTGCCCCCAAGACCCCTACACGAATCCCTCTTGTGACCAAATCCTCCGCACTCTAAACACACCACGGGAGATCGGCAAGTAGCCGCCATATGTCTCTGCAGCCCGCAGCGGAAACACAAGATCTTGCCATGCTCCTTTGCACCCCTTCTATCAGACCACCTCGCCTCCATCACCCTTTTACCGTGCACAGCAGAGTCTCTCCGCTCCTTCCGCCTCCAAGCCCTTGGTCTCCAAGTAGTCCAGCCTTCGCCTTCCCTGATTCCACCAGTCGCCACCCTGGCTTCGCCTGCTATCGCCCCGAGCCCGCCAGACCACATCTCGGAAGCCAACTTATGAGCTTCTTTAGTCAACCTTCAATATGATTCAAAATTTAAATCAATGTGAACGAATGAATGAATGTGATTTATTTAAGCCTGTTGCCTCCCCGGCAACGGTGCCATTTGGTAAGACAGTTTTCGCTTTCGAATAATATGATTAAGATGATTTATCGTTTTAGTATCAAAGTGGTGGAAAACTGCTTAACAAAATGATTAAAATAAACCACTTGAGAGAGTGGGTCATATCCATAGGGAGGCAATGGCCTATTTAAACTCGCACAGGTTATAGACAAATGTTAACTATTTATTTCCCCCAAGAAATCAAGTTAAAATCTCCTTTAGATTAGGTTAATCTATGACATGATATGCTGAAATAATAATAATGCAAAAGAGGAGGGCCTTCTTTATAAAATGACTACCATTATAATAATAATAACCTAAAATTTATTGAATGCACAATGGCATTGCAATGTAAAAACAAATACATGGCAAAATAGGGGAAAACGTTTCCTTGCCGTGAGCGCACACGAGGGGTGATGGCTGAAAGGGAGGAGCTCGCCGGAGGGAGAAGGAGCCACGTCGCTTCCAATGGTGGTGGTCACGTGGAAAATGGTGGTCGGAGCCAACGGCGGGGCGGTGAGGAGTGGTTAGAGGTGGTTGCTGCTGCTACTGGTGTAGTAGTTTAACACACGGCTGGAGGTGAGGAGGAGTGCAGGGTGTTGTGCGCGCATGGTGCAGCATGCTCTACGCGTGGGCGGAGCGGTTGGAGGGTGCGTGGGCTGAGGTGTTGGAGGGCGCTCGGGCGGAGGTGCAGATGCGCGCAGAGGAACATTTGGTGCGTACTGCAGGCAGAGGTGTGGCGAGGGAGGTGCAGGCGGAGGTGCGGACGCACGTAGGGAGGCACGCACGAGCTGGAAGTGGGGCGCCCTTTGCATGCAGGCGGAGTAGCTAGAGGGCACGTGGGTGGAGGTGTGGGAGGGCGTGCGCTGAGTTGCTGGAGGGTGCTTGCCTGCCATGGTGGAGGTGCAGCTCGCGGGGGCGGGTTGCTGTGAGGGGTAGGCGTGTGGGAATGGTGCTGCTGTAGGAGGTGAAGCGCACCGAGGGTGCTGGAGGGCGGTGCCTATGCTTGGTGCATGCTGCAGAAGGTGCCTACGCTTGGTGAGGGATGTGCGTGGGAATGGTGTTGGTGGTTGAGGAGCTGATGAAGAAGAAGCACGGTGATGCAGGGACTCTGATTGGCGGTGTGAGCTGTCACACCACACGCCCACGGTGGTGGAGTCGCGCTGCTGCAGTTGAGGCCGGTGGTGAGGAGCGGATGAGAAACTAGGTTCTCTGCATAGTGAGGAAAGGGGTGGTGGCCTCCTCCAGCATGACAGCAACTCCACCTCTCTTGTTACCGTCTGCATGAATTTGAATGGAGAGGCGGGAGCAAATCCATATTCTCCAATCGTCCTTGAATGCAGGTTTTAGTGCAGGTAGCTGGTGGTGTTGGAGCAGCAAATTCCTACAGAGAAGAGAAAATGAACAATAATAATAAAGAGATTGGTTTATTTATGTTCAAACCCTCAATAAAATGTTAATGCATATAATATAACCTAAAGACTAATGCATGTTATTCTAATGCATGCTAAATAATTTATATATGTAATGCATACAAGCAAATATATATAAACTAACTTATTTATATCTTAATACATGCTATGTATACACTAATATCAATCTAATTCCTAGGCACTTAAGTAACTAAATAGCCCACAAATATGGGCTCATCAGCCCCCCTCCCTCTTAATGCAAGGACTTCTCCAAGAAGGATTATCGAGTATGGAGGGGTCTACATTATCCTCAAGAGGATAGCTATACTCCATGATTGAGTCCTTGAGTGTTACAATCAACCTCAAGGCAGCAAATCAGATGACTAATTTCTTCCTTTAATTGGTGATTTGTCCTCAAAGACTCTCCTAAAGATTCCATCATTTCCATCTGTTGTTTTTGCATTTCAAACTTGAATGTGGAGAGGCTATCATTCTTTTTAGGAGGAAAGTCAAGCTCAGGGTTATATTACCTAGGAGTTTTTGTCCAACCATTAGAATTAAAATCATCCAGGGAAGGTGGGTTGGGTTTTTCTAAGGTGTGTGGCATATCAAAGAAGGTGTATTGCACTCCTAGGCTCTGCTCGTAATCACAAGATTGGGGATTAACCAAACCAATGCTCTTATAGTAGGAGTAGAAAGGGTCCCATCGTTCATCAAGATATCCCTCAGTGGATGGATCACTGCTGGTCATGGGACTGAAATGAGGTGTTCGGGGGTGTGGGTAAGAAGTGACACATTTGTAATCCATTTGAAGAATAAGTCTTGAAAAACACTCACCCCAATCAAACACAAAGCAATGAAATTCACCTTTTGTTTTAAGATCAATTAGGCATTTAAGCTATCCTGCAAACTACCCCTCAAAGTTGTCAAAAGGGGTCAAGTTCGTGCTCATCTGTTCCTACTATAGTGGTATAAGAGGGTGAATGTGACTTGAGATGTTTGATAGAGAAGGGAGGACAATTATGTTATCTCTTGGTGGCCAAAGAAGTTTCTTAATCCAGTTGCGTGACCTAAGCTAACCTTCGAGTGCCCTAAGACCTACACCTTACTTAAATGATATTCTTAAGTGATCTAGTGAGAAGTTACTCTAAGGACGGAACTAAGGGATGCAAGTAGGGCGAATCCTTCCCTTGAGGCGATGCGTATGCGATGCCTCTTAACTACCCTTTTGTTCCTTTAAGCGGTGTCCCCCTCCTTAAAGTATCAAAATACTTGGTCATAGGATAAACCACCACCACAAAATGAAATAGGAGGGTCTGCATCAATAAAGAGAGCGGTGCCTATTGCTTTAAGAGACCGAGACCTAGTGGGCTGCCTAAAGTGTGTGCTTTGTGCGAGAAGTGTGCATTACACAGCGAAAATTCGATTTTGCTTTGTGAAAGAATCTAACACAAGTCCTTTTGTCAAGCCAAATGTGAATCTACTCTTAGGTCTGAATCTGATTAGCAGTCCCAATTTTTAGAAGACGACCACTTAATTAGGTAGATTCAATCACAATCAGGTAGTCTTTGAATTTAGTCTAGAATGCAATGTGTGATCAGGCACTGGATGCAAAGATAAGAGAATATAGCTGGCTTTAGCAATCTTCATGCAGGTAATCTACGCAATGCAAGTAAAGTAAATCTAACGTTCTGCTCAATCACCCCTAAAATGCGCACACCTAAGGGTATGCAACTTCTAAGCAGGTAGCTTGATTTTTTCTTTTTTTATAGCAAGCAGGCAAATGACTATACTAAATACTAGGTCTACCACAGAATAATCCACACCATAGAAGAATAATCCTAATAATTAAAGAAAGTGAGGACAGACTCCCAAATTTAGCCTTGATGCTACAAGGGTGAGAAAATTGAAATGTAAAGCCAATAGACTTAGGTCTTAGATCTAATTTGATCGATGTTGAAGGAGAATCCCTTTGCTACGGGATCCAAGTCTCCTCTTCGTGTCCTCTCGTTGTCGTCGCTCAAGGTCGACGTCGTGGCTCAACTGCAGCTGTTGCCTTGACTTGTCGATTTCCTCGCACGAAAATATAAAATAGTCAAGTTAAGGTGCACCTCAAAATGAATCAGAAATGTAACCAAGTGAACATATTGCATCTATTGCCTCCCAAGCAATAACGCCATTTGATCAGGACTTTTTACTTTTTGGAGATAATATTAGAAAATAATACATCATCGTAGTACAAAGCATGGTAAAAAACTCCTGAACAAAGATATAGACAAATAAGAATGTATTAAATATGTAATCAACTCAACTATGCATCTCATGCATCCATCAAATTATAATGAACCACAGAAAAATATGTCATCTCCACAGGGAGGCAAATATGCACGAATAGGTTCCGTATATGAGTATAAAAATGATAAGCAGTGATTTCTAATGAATCAAAGAAAATAACTCAACTAAAGAAAATAAAAGAAACACAGTAAATCATGGTGAGAATACGAAGTTATGGACGTTGTACGGTGACGTTGGGGGCAAATGCAGTCAATGAAGAGTTGTCAAGGAAGAGTACACGGTCATAGACGTGGTGGTGAATGCAGTAGGTGAAGTCGCGGTCAAAGTCGCGTGGTAATTCTTGCGGCTGCAGAGTCAGTGTTATCACCACCAACCGCAGTGATGAATGGTTACGAAGAATACTCGCGGTCGAGGAGGAGGACGAGGTGCAATGATGGTGCTTGTGGTGGCGAGGCTCATTGTAGTGGTTGGGGAGAGGTGAACCACGTGCTGTCACCACGTGGGTCGACGGAAGTGGAAGTGCACAGTCGTTGTGGTCAAGGAAGAGACGTGGTGCAATTGCTGTGATGACATCGAGGAGGAAGGCGTGGGCGTAGTCGGCATGGTGATGGCACGCGGTAGCGGAAAGGTTGACATTAAGGAAGAGCACGGTCGATGAAGAGCGGGCGTTCGCAGTCGTTGGTGTAGCGGGAAGGAGGACGAGGACGGGGGCGTGGTTGTCGTAGTTGTGGTTGTCGATGGTGCGATCACGGCAGCGGGAAGGAGTGCAGTGGCAGACTATGCTGTCGTCTTGAGGGTGAGTGCAGTAGTCTTGAAGTCACGGTCAAGGAGGAGGTGCTAGGATGTGGAGGGTGGCCTTCTCTCGGTCACGCGGGGTGGTGGTTGTCATATGGGCGAGATATCGGTGTTCGTAGTGGAGGCATGCATGCAGGGATGTAAGTGGGGGTGGTTACGTGTGTGGTTGAGCGAGAGGGAGAGGGAGTTCGTAGGGGGTCTTCGGTGTCTGCATGGGCATGGCGCTGGGTGTCTGTACGTAGGTGAGAGAGAGAGATGTCGTGGGTGTTTCTAAAGAGAGAAATAACGAAGGGCGGTGGTGTTGCATGCGAAGGAGTACGTGAGTTGCCTCGGTTGCATGCAGCGGGGAGTTTTCAATTTCCCTCGTGTGTGTGGGAGGGGGAAATCATGAGCGATCCCCGGATCCACCAATTTGGCGGGCTTGTGGGTAAACATTGGCAGGAGGCGTTTTTAGTAGGAAAAAAACATGGCAAGGGCGTCCTTTGGGATGTGCGTGGTTTTCATGATTTGAGAGAGAGCCAAATAAGGTGGGGTGCAGTGGGGCTCTGGCGCTGGTGGTGGAGTTTTTTACGTCGGAAAAACATATGGAAATTGATGTTTGATTGAAGAAAAATGTGAGTCTTTTCAAAAATATGAGGGAGAGATTCAAGGGAATGAATCTTTTATGATTTTTGATTTTTATTTAAGGTACCAAAATGATCTTCCAAATTGATATTCAATGTCTTTCCAAAAAAGTAATCTACAAAAAAAATCATAATTAATCAAAATAGGTAATAACATACGTAAAATAATTGAATGCACAAAATGGTAATTATGTAGCTTGATTAATTTTTATCACTGGAATGCATGTTTTTAAATTAAATTATCATTCCAACAATAATGTATATAGACTTAGTTATAGTCCACTAAAGTTGACCTGTCATCAACTCTGTAAAATCTTTCTATTTACTTTCTCTTTATTTTTATTTAAAAAAAATTAAAAAGGGACCAAAAAAATTAGAGAATTTGGAAATAAGAATTAGGCATTAGAAGTTTTCAATCTTAGGAAGTAATAAATTAGGATCTGAACACTTAGACTCTTTAGGCTTACGTGCTTAATTAACCAAGGTGTACACTAAAATGTGGACTTATTTCTCGAATCCTTACCAACTTAGAATATACTTTAAATAAATTGGTGTGATAAGTACTCGACTTATCAAATCTCCCTCTAATTTGACGGGACTTAACACTATTAGAAAAGGGGCAATTTGCAATGGTTGTTTAGCAACGGTTATCAAATCATTGCCAATTGTTGGTTTTGGGGACGGCTATATAAATAACTGTTGCAAAAGGCCTCCTCCCTCCTCTCCTAACCAAGCATGAAGCGAGGTAAGATTTAGGGATGATTTTTTATAACTGTCGCTAATGACAATTGGGGAGGGTAGGCTTTTTCCATGCCATAGGTGAAATAATTGGCGATCGGTGATGATTATTTTGGAAATCGTCGTCGATCATCATCGGAAAAGAGGTGCTTATCTAAAATTTGATGCAAACAATTGGGGATGGTTGTAAAAACAATCGTCGACAAGCACGCACAATAATCTCCTTTAGCAGCTATTTTCAGATGAACCATCCCTAAAGGTGAAGATATTTTGGCGTGGCGATCAACCTTCTCCTCTTCTCCCTCTCTTTCTCTCCGCTCTTCTCTGCTTGCGACCTGCACAAGACTGCAGCTCGAGCCCCCACAATCTCGTGCTCCTTCGCCACCTCTGCAACCTTGAACTCCTCTGCAACCTCGAGCTCCTCCTTACCACTTCTCCAAACGACCTCTTGCAATCAAGGTGGAGCTTCTTCCTCCTCCTTCACCTCGACCTCGCCACACCCACACCGTCTACATCGTAGCTGCACCACCCCATGCATCTGCAACTGTAGCCGCAATCCCCTCCTGCATAGCCACCCTCCCACCCTCGTGCAGCCAACCCCACGCAGCCCACCCTATCACCTTCCCCCCCACTGCCTCCCTCATCCTGCCCCACCATGTGCCATCCCCTGCTACACCCCAAAGCTGCTCTCCCTTGTCGGATCGCCCACCCCCTCTCCTCTCCCCACCCCCTGCGAATGCCTCTTGCCCCTTTTTTGTTAATTGGATTTTTGTTATATTAATTACATTAAATTTTTGTGTAATGAATTTAATTGTAGTGCATGAAATTAGTTAGTTAATTTAATTAGATGTTAATGCATGCAATTGATGTTAAATGAATTTGTTGGCGTGAAAAGTAGTTGACATGAAATTTATTAAATTTTGCATGTAATATATTTATTTTTTATGAAATTTGCATGCAATTAATTAAATTTGTTACTTGTTACAAATTATTGCATATTATGTTCTCAAATTTAAATTTGCTTGTTAGATTAGGTTATTTCTGTTGTTTAATTTGAATGTGGGGTATACCCACAATTTAAATATGTTAATGTTGAATTTATTGTGTTACATGTGGGGGTGTTCCCACATGTTGTGAATGATTTATTATATTTTTGCAGGAAATGTGAATGTCTAATATTATAAGGGAAACTATGCCAAAACTTTTTCGACAAAGTTATAGTGTTTAGGTTTTCGATTTAGGTTTTAAGGTTATAGGTTTTGGGTTTAGGTTTTAAAGTTTTGATTTTAGAATTAATGGTTTTCTATTTTGGATTTAGGGTATTAGATTGAAGTTAATGCTTTAGGGTATTGAGTTTAGGTCTTTTGATTTAAGATTTAGGGTTTCGAATTTAGGTTGTTGGGTTTAGGATTTTGTGTGTATTGTTTAGTGTATTGGATTTAGGGTTTTGAGTTTAGAGTTTAGGGTTTTGGACTTCGAGTTTAGGGCCTTGGTTTTCTAATTTAGGTTTTAAATTTATGATTTAGTGTTTAGGGTTTAAGTTTAAAATTTATAGTTTAGTGTTTAGGGTTTAAGGGTTATTGACGAAGCAATTCTCATTTTTTATGAAATTTTAAACAAAAAGTGTCATGTCATTTTAGTTCGTTGCATGGTAGAAAATCACTTTTCAAAATATTCAATAATTCAAAATCTAACCATGAAAATAGTTACGTCGTCTCCATAGGGAGAAATTAGCCTATTAACCTAGTGAGTGGTGCCTCATTTATTTGGGAATCTCCATGGGTGTGCATACTAACTAGTACACCCATTTTCAACATAAATTCTTGATCTAGATAATTAATCAAGAATATAGGTGCACACATGCAAAATCACCACCATGGAAATACGTGAATAATGATCTTGGTACTAACAAACACCGTCAATATTAATTAAAATAGAACCCGTTCCCTATAACCAATATCCCATACTCTATCATTCATGAGACGAATTCAACTATACGTAATTCAAATAGAATGGAGGGACATTCATGTAAATTCCTTTCAATAAGTTAATCCAATAAATAAAGGAATAGTAAACCTCACAATGGCATAAAGTGTAAGTAGAAATGTGAGAGGAAATAAAGGATTTCTCCTCTCTCTTCCTCACATGAGGGTGAGTCGATGGTGGTGCGAACCACTTGTGGTAGAGGTGTGTTGAGACGAGGGCTTTGCGATCGTGGCAACAGTGCATCTCGAGGAGGCTGGATTTGGCTGGCCGAAGCATCGGAGGCCAACGACATCGAGGGTGGCGGAGCTGTTGTGGGTTGCGGTTTGGCTGCGCGTGGCCTAGGTGCTCGACGAGGGTGCTTGGGTAGTACTTGGAGTCGAGATTGGAGGTTGGAGGAGGTCGTTCGACATGGCTACGTGTGGTTGAGGTTTGGGTGTCTTTATGCATGGACGGTGAACAGGATGGGGTGCATGGAGAAGAAGAAGAAGAAGAAGAAGAAGAGTAAGAGGCTTAGGCATGGGTGGCTATGGTGTTGTTGGTTGTTGTGTGTGGACAGCTGCGAGGGGGGAAGGGTCGGCGGTGGTGTTGCTTAGAGTTGCAGGTGGTGGTGGTGGTGAAATAGGGGAAACGGGAGGTTGAAGAAGATGAATAGTAGAGGGAAAAGGCACGGCTGATGGTTGGGGGTATGGTGCTAATGGCACACACACGCTGTCACTGTGTGTGCGACGACGGCAAGGGCGAAGGTGGAGCACGCTCAGGCCATGGTGCACTCTATGTCCATAGTGCAAGTAGAGTTTATGGTGATGGAAGGTGGATCCCTACTAGGGGGAAGGATGAGATGATCATGCGGATGGCCGGCCCTCCCTTTTTAAAAACTCCTCCGTTTGTTTTCCTTTGGTCGAAAGCTTCCCCAACCACTCGACGAAGATCACGAGTGGTTGGAACAACGAGATAAGCCTCGCGGTAACGTCATCAGACGTCCAAGCTAAGTTCTTGACATCTTAAAAAGTGGAGGTTCTCAAACATCTGATCTAAGCTCCGGATGTCTTATAGAAGAAAAATGGACGTTGAATGATGCCTTCATGTTTATTGCACCTAGCCTGCAGCCACCAAATAGATTATCATAACCATATGTTGTAAAATTGGTGCATAAAATTATATGCAAATTAAGATGAATCACCATTCAACTCCTAGTCTATTAGAAACGAAGCTCATATAATTAAAGCGTACTTAGGCTAAATATTAGTCCAATAAATTGGACTAATCAAATACCCTCACGCCTAAGCTTTGCTAGTCCCAAGTAAAAATGAAAAATGAATGCAAGGTGTATGATGCTATCATGTGAGCAAAAAAAGATTTCTTCTTTCTTATTCCAAAAATTTAGAGATCTAGACACATGTGAAAATGAATAGCTTAGGTAACAGATTCAAGTGAAAAGCCAACCTACATTTAAAGTTCGTGCTTTACTCTTGATAAAATTCTATCAGGATAGGCAACTTCTTCCTTCGGGGATAAAGAAAAAAAAAAGTGATTTGACCCCTTTTTTTTTGGCTTAGGAAGACACTACAACAAAAAAGATCTAAGGTGACGTTTATTTAATGTCACCATTAGTTTTGGTAGATGTTAAAAAAATGTCACCATAAACGTCTCCTTAGGTGTGTCGTCTTAGGTTTATATCGACGTTGAAAATCAAACGTCACAAAAAATATATCTGCTGACATTAAATAAACGTAGCCTATAACATCTAAGGTGACATTTAAATGTCTCTTAAGAGTTCAACTACCTAACAAAACCTATGCAAACGTCGTCTTAGATATTTTTCGATGATGTTAAAACGTCCCAAAGAATAACTAATGAGATGTTTAAATGTCACCATATCTTACTTAAGATAACGATTAAATGTCGCTTTAACTTTTCCTTAAGTTTCTACAAAATCTTTAGTGATGTTTAAACATCTCCTTATGTATCCTATTATGATATTTAAATGTTACTTTAGATAGCTTTCAAAGATGTTTAAACATCATATTATATAACTTCTAACAACATTTAAACGTCCTCTTACATATTTTATATTAACGTTTAAATGTTCCCTTAGGTAACTTTTGAAGACATTTAAACGTTATGTTATATCTCTTTTAGTGATGTTAAAGCATTACCTTATTTATTCTACTATGACATTTAAGTGTCACTTTAGGTAACTTTCACCGATGCTTAAACGTCATCTTATAACTTTTAATAATGTTTAAACATCCTCTTACATATTATATATTGACATTTAAATGTTACCTTAGGTAGCTTTTGAAGACATTTAAACGTCATGTTATATCCCTTTTAGTAACGTTAAAACGTCATTTTATTTATTTTACTATAACGTTTAAGCATCATTTTAGGCAACTTTCACCAATGCTTAAATGTCATCTTATATATATTTTTTAACAATGCTTAAATGTCCTCTTACGTATTTTATATGGACGTTTAAATGTTACCTGGTGTCGGACCCAGTTAGGTTGTTAATATGGTGATTTTATCGTTGAAGTGTGTATAGTAGTTAACCTAAATTGGACCTAACCATCTCTTTACAAAATTTTTTAACCTGGCCTACTTGATTTTATCTTGGTCACTTTTAGGCCCAGGGTCGAACTCAGGGAAGTGGGGTTACAAGTCAAGTTTCTATGCTCTTCCTACGACAAGTCTCCTCCGTTCGTTTATTGTGTTTTTGGTGTTTTTTTATTTAGATTTTTTTCTGATAATTTTGGTCCTTGAGGCACACCCTTAAAATTAAGTTCTTGGCTTTGAGCCAAATCAGGGTTCCAAAACGGGTCTTGCTATTCGCAAGACGGAGTACCTGCAAGTCAAAGATTATATTTTCTCTTTTATATGTTTTTTTATCTTTTTATCGTCATGCAAGAGAAATAGAAATAAAGTAAATATAGTATAGATATATATGTATATACTATATATGTATAAAGGGGTGGGGGTGGAGGCGGAGATGGAGTGTAGCACGATGTCGAGTCATTCGTCGTCTAGAAAGACGCAACCGACAGGACGAGGTGCCACGTGGAGTGTAAGGTGGATGGCTGAAGATGTGTGCGACCACGCTTTTTGTACGCGTGTATCGGGGAAAATCAACAACTGGTGCAGATATTCCCGCGATACCACGTATGGTAAATAATGTGAAAAAAAAAATATATGTATATATATAAATATATCTATATATATTTGGTTATAAATATATAGGTAAATATATGTATATGTATATGTACATATATAAAGGTATGTAAATACATATATATAAGTTATATGTATAGATAGATATATGTATAGATCTATATATATATATATGTATATATACATATATATATGTGTATGTATATAGTAATATATGTATATATAGATATATGTAGATAAGTATATATATATATATATATATATATATATATATATATATATATATATAAGTATATGTGTATATATATGTGTATATATATATATATTTACATAAGTATATGTATATATGTAGATATATACATATAAATATATATAAATATATATAAATATATATATATATATCTGTATGCATACTAATACTTAAGTATATAGGTACTACTATATGTATAAATATATGTATATATATCAATATATATATGTATATAATAGTGTATAGGTGTGTGTGTATGTGTATGAAAGTGTGAGTGTTTGTGTGTAAGCGTCGGTAAAGAGATAGGGAGAGAGTGCTGTGAGAAAGAGAGAGAGAGAGAGGGTGCTGCTGAGGGTTAAGGCGTCTGAAACTTCCAAGCGTCGTCTGGAGGCTCCATGCGCGTGCGTAGGCACGTATGTGCGTAGAGAGGAGCGCTCTGGAGGGCGTGGGGGCAGATAGAAGAGGCTGCAGCGCACTGTGCTGTGTGAAGAGTTAGGTACGGGTTGGCAGATGCGGGCGCTAGGAGCGGGTGGGTGCGGGCGACGCAGACACACGCAAACGTGCGGGTGCGCTCTGGAGTGAGCGTAGGGCTGAATGCGTGCGCGGGCGAACGGCGGTAGCGGTGCACCAGGTGATCGGTTAAGTGAGAAACTCACCGGTCACCCCACTGTAGCCATAGTGTTCCGCAAAAATGCGTGAACAGTGGCTACAGTGGTCGGGCGAGCCGCGCAACCGCCTGCTGTAGGTGCTATGAGTGCGGACTGCTCGGCGCGCATGGTGGAGTGGCTCCAGCTGGTGGCTTGCGGGCGGGATGTCGCGACAGAGCGCGCGGAGAGGGCTGCTGGTGTGCGCGGTGGAGGGCGAGGGCAACCTACTACTTGCGCGGAGGCTTATGGGTGCTGCTGGCGTGCGGTGAAGCTTGGCCGGCCGTTGCAGTGGCGTGCGGTGGCCGATTGCGGAAGAGAGAGCGCGATAGGGCACTTGCGCGAAGAAGCTGGAGGTGAGGGCGCCTGCAGGCGTGCGTGGAAGCGAGGGCGGCCTGCTGGCGCTGCTGTTGCCTTGCTGCTGCTGCTGTGGGACTCGGCCGGCTGCTGCAGGGCGTGCGGTGGTCGGTTGAGCTTCACAGCTGAAGCTCTGCGGTAATGGCTGAAGGTGCTTCAAACGGTGAAATAAGAAAAGAGCCACCACGCCCATCGGCTCTATGGTGAGCTGGGCGGTGGTGGACTCATGGTGGTGGTTGTGCACCATCGTGAGGTGCTCTTGTCCGTCAGATGTCTCCTTTGAGGAGGAGGTCCTACGTATGGAGGGAGAGGGAGGAGATGGCCTGGAGAAGAAGTGGAGCTGCTGTGTGGGTTCTTTTGGCGTGGAGGACCAGGCTGCCTGCAAAGGAAGAACCGTGCTCTTTTTAAAGAAGAGAGCATGCACAGCCATGCCCTGGCTGTGCATGGCTCATGGCAGGGAGAGGCTGGCGCAGGGAAGACCCTGAGCAGGGAATGGCACGAGGAGGAAGAGGATGCTCCATGCAGCCGCGGGGAAGATTTCAAAATCAAGTGAAATAAAAAATAAAAAGATGGTGAATTTTGCAAAGATGCACTTGAGGAAAAAATGTTAAATGCAAGGCCATTTATTTACTCTCCTCCCCTCTCAATTAAATGCATGCATGCATGTATTTTTACAATGCGACTATGGAGACCTAATATGCATTGGTAATGCTAGGAAATAGCACAAGATGGCACAATTGCAAGTGTATTTTTGCGGTGCAATCATACCCCCATGCCTATCTTTTGCTAGTCCCTAGCAAAACATTTTTTGTAGTATTTAGAAATGATCTTAAGCTGAAGATTTTCTTCCGAGGCAACATAGGTGTGTTTATTGTTGGATATTGTGAGAACCAATTGTAGAGAAGACTACCAGTACTTTAAGTCTCACATGACAAAGATCATCTCTCGACTAACCAGGATTCTTGATATTTAAACCTTAAGTACGATTTCCAGGACCCAGGAGGTTTTTGCCGTACTTGAGAGCTCAAGAGGTTATGGCTTGTGCTTAGTGAAGGATCAAGATTGACCAGATGAACATTAAGACTCAAGCCTAGGGTTTCACGAATTTTTAAGTACACGTTGGTCCCAGTTAGAGCTTGTGTTTTCGGATTAACCCTTAAGAAGATGATGGAAAACTCAACTCCCATTTTCTGATATTTGTGGCTCACAGGAAAAAATAGGGTATTTGCGACTTGCCCTGAAGAACTTTTTTAGGGTAGAGACTTTACAGACATTTGCGAGATATACTGACTTATTTGCATTTTTTTTTTGAAACACGTGTCAGTATATCTCTTACAACATTATTTGGAGGAGAACACTTTTCTTTTTGGTGGGAGAGTTCTTTCTTGGTGGAAAGAGTTGCTCCTAAACACAAGACTAAAGCCTGGGATAAAAAGTCTACTTGCGTGCACAGGTAAGGACTCCACCTTCCCTAATGAACACTAGGGTTGGATCTTATGTTCACCTGGTCTTTCTTGACATGTGTAGTGTGAACCAAGATTACTTAGGCTCTCAAGTAGAAGCAAACCAATGGATCCTGTACTGGTGTCTCAGGTACAAGAATACATCCTTAGTTAGGAGAGATTCCGATCTATCTTGTTAATGCTCAAGTGAATTAAGTCGAGCTTGAGCGAATCAAGCTTCTGTGGCCTGGAAAGTCTTCAAAACAGTGGTTGAATATCCATAAACACTTATTGTATTTTTATTTCAGCTTTCAGATCATTACTAAACACCATTTATATAAATATTTATTTTTTTTATTTTTCTTTTTCTTGCATATTTATAAATAGGTGGAAACTGCATGATACCATAAAATACCCAGATCCTATGGATGCCTATCCACCCCCCCATGCCAAACAATGCTATGTCCTCATATGCATGCAGGGAAAGGTAGAGAAAGGATGAAAGATCGGGTAACGAGAGCTGAGGTGCAGGGTATACAGCAGGGTGGTAGGGTGGGTGGATGGTGGGTGGTGAAGTGAAAAGTGAAGTGATTGTGATAGTGGTGTGAAAAGTGATGGTGGATGGTGAAAGGTCTGGCATTTCCTGGGAAGAGAGTGTCCTAGGCGGATCGGAGAACAAGTCAGGAGGAAGAAGTTGGCCTTCAGATTGGCCAAGAAGAGGGGCTTCTTGGATATATGGATCCAAAAGGGAATAACCCCAGTGAGTAGGATGTGGGCTCAAGGTCCCAGTGTGGAGATGCAACTCTTCCTGATTTGGCGGGAAAGAAAGGGCAATCCGGTCTTCAAGAGTGTGGACCGGCGGTGAGTAGCCCGGATATGACTCAGACCACGAGGTATGAGAAGCGGAGAAAACCTCGTCAGAAGTCTGGCCAGGAGAAGGTACGAGACAAGGGAGGGATGGGGGAACGTCACAATTTGTGTTGGTCAGGCAGTTGTCAATGTTTACAGGTAATCCGCAGTAGTTAGAATAAGTCCCAATTAGTCCTATACACACGCTGGCGGCCATGTCCTCGTCAGACGTGTCATCCTCAATGCAATCGCAATCAAAGTTCTTGGCTGCCTTGAAGATGTTAAGCTTAATCTTTTCAGATCCAACGACAATCTCAATACTGCCCGACTCGCAGTCGATAAGGGCACGGGCTGTGGCCAAGAAAGGTCGACCAAGGATGATTGGACAATCAGAAAGTGATCTAGGAACTTCCATATCTAAAATAAGAAAGTCAACAGGAAAACAGAGACTGTTGACCCTAACCACCACGTCTTCCACCACACCCTTTGGGATTTTGACAGAACGATCTGCCAACTGTAACGTGACAGGGGTGGGTTTCAAATTTCCCAAGGAAAATTTTTCGAGCATGATGGTCGGTATGAGATTGATGGAAGATCTTAGATCAAGCAGGGCACAGTTAAACTTGCAGCCTTGGATGCTACAGGAAATAAACGGTATGCCCGGATCTTTCTGCTTCAGTGGTAGATTTGACAGTATAGCACAACTTGCATGAGGCGAGAGAACCACCGGATTCTTGGTTTTCTTTGACTGTCGCTTGGGTGTTGTGTAGTCTTTGAAAAATGGGGTGACAGTAGGTATGTGGTCAATAGCCTCGAGCAGGGGTACCTTGATTTCTACATCCCTGAACAAATTATGCAGGTTATCAAAGGCCTGCGTGTCTTTCTTCTTGCCTTTTGGCTCCCTCAGTAGAGCCTCAGGGAATGGGACTGATTCTGGCACCAATTTGGGTGTATCGTCCTCTCATGAATGCGGTGCGCATCCCGAATGACAGAGCGATGAAGAAGACGGGCCAGGATCAGGTCGAGGCGGATCGACGGTCTGCTTATCGCTCCTCGTAGTGATAGCATTGGACGATGTAGGTCCAGTGGGATCATACGGTGGAGGAGGGTTTACAATAGGGACATAAGAGTGCAGTGTTGCAGCGGGATTAGCCTGAAATCCTGGTGGAATGCTTGGAGCTTGCAGAATTTGATTAACCTACCTCTGAGAAGGTCGTACCTGTGGTTGAGGACCATGGGGCACGAAGTTTCGCGGGTTTGGAACAAGTTGGGTGGGAAGAGTGCCCTGAGATCGAGTCGCCATGCGTAGTTGACTGATCTCAGCATTCTGCTGCGCCAATTGGTGCTGAAGAGAGGTCATGTTCTCTTCATGACGCTTCGACATTTCCATCATCATTCGCATCAATTTATCAAGAGGATTTGATGTGTGTTCTGCTTGCGGTACGCAAGGGCCTGATGGTGGATTTGCCATAGGATTAGATTGAGCCCTTGGGATGACGGGTGCAGACGGTCGCATTGGTCCACCCGCAGGGTTTTAGCATTGCGGGTTGTTGGACCATGAGAGGTTCGGATGATTTCGTCACCCTGGGTTATAAGTGGCAGAGAACGGGCTGTTCCCCAGGGTGCAAGCGTCTTCTATGCCAGAAGACGTGTCCGCATGTAAATACGCTTCCGAGCACACGGAGGCTTGGTCCTCCGTGTCAAAATACTGGCTCGCAGAAGCCAGTTCCACATGACTTACCGAGTTGCTTTGCGAGACACTCGGTAAGTAAGGTCTTACGGGGTTTCTCAGAATAAGCTTGGTGTTGGAAGAATTGGGATTGTGACGAAGTAGTGAAGTGGGGGTGTTTGCCAAAGAACGGGCAGGGTTGGCCAGAAGCTTGTCCAGCTTCTTGTGCACGACGAAGACTTTATCCAATTTTTGTGCAATAAGGCTAAGATCAGTGGATGAATGGGAGGGTCCCGTGTCAACTTTGTGGACATTTTGGGCCTGGCTAGTACAATTAAAGGCGATAATGGAGGCATTATTCATTGAGTTTTCGCTCATATTTTCAAACAATTCGAATGCTCCATTCTCGTCTTTATTCATAAAATTCCCTCCACTGGAAGCGTCTACAATCTGCTTCAAAGTCTCATTTAGCCCGTAGTAGAAAATCTGGGCTATATGCCACTTAGGCAGACCGTGGTGCGGACACATCCTGAGGAGGTCATTATATCTCTCCCATGCCTCATGAAATTGTTTGCCGTTTTGTTGAGTAAAAGAGGTGATAGCACGGCGAAGCACATTGGTTCGCCCGATTGGGAAGAACTTCTTGAGAAACGTTGTTTGCATCTCTTCCCAAGAGTGGATGGTTCTCCCAAGGGTGCGTAACCACTGCGACGCTTTATCCCGCAATGAAAAAAGGAACATTTTCATGAGGACTATAGGTAACCCGACATTTCTTGGTTTGACCGTTTCAGCCAATCGGGTTAGGTCTTCCAAGTGAAGAAAAGGATCTTCACTTGCAAGACCATGGAAGTGAAAATTTATTAGGCCAATTATGTTCGTTTTCAATTCAAAGTTGTCCCCGCCCATGGGGACCCAAATTTGTCCTATGGTCTCTGTAGCAGCGGGATTCTGATAAGAGCTAAGAGACCTAGGTTCCTCCCGTTTGGGAGGGTTCTGCATTTCCTCCAATGTTTCCCGAATGGCTTCGATTTGCTCATTATACATTTCCATTTGGGCTTGGAGGTGGGTTATGGGATCTAAGGCTCCACCACCTGGTGGGTTCTGAGGGCGGTTTCCTCCCTCGGGATTTGGGGGTGGGCGTGCAGCCATGTTTGTGGAGGAGGAGGATGATTCGGCTTCTTTTCTAGATTTATTAGGCAATTCACACAGTTTAGGGTTTTGTGACCTCCTCCCAAACATGCACTACCGCAGCAGGAATTGGGGAGATAAGAAGGGAAAAGAGATGAGAGAAATGACGTTGCAAAGGTACACTTGATGACAAATCAATTCAATCAAATTCCTAACCTCTACAGTGTGCCCTTAGACCTAAAGATCTAAGTTACCTGCTATCACGGACTACAGAACTAAATGCGAGCACCGCGGAACCACCGAGCTAGATTGAAAGGCCGTTTGCCCCAATCTTAGACACCCGATAGCATGCGAGAACCCTCACTAGCACGTAGGCGTTACACGCAGGTAGTTAGACCTCCAATCCTTAATAAGGGTCAAGTTACTACCAATTTTAGTTAGAGGCTTAGGGTCAAGTGCTTTTGGAATGTGAAGGGCGTTGTTTACGGGTAATGGCCAAGTGATTGATTTTCAGAGTGTGTAAAACAAGCATGCAACGGGGAAATCTCCCCGAATTGAAGTTTTAATTGGTGAATGGTTTTTAGAATTCAGCCTTAAAGTAGTATGGATTTTAGGATTTCGTTGAAATACCAACTCAACCAATCTCCGGGTTTTGAGAGAATACAGGTTTTCTTCTAAGCCCAACAAACCCTTCTTTAATATCAATTGGTTATTGTTTGATGGTTGACCATATATGGTAGAAAGGGTGATGTACCTACATTGTTCCCCATTACCATTGTACACCAGAAAATCTGATTTAAAATTTGGCAAACAAATCATGTCAAAGCTGAAAAATTTGTCAAGTAGTAATAGCTAAATGTATTAAGAGCATTTCACTGTTTTCGATTTCCTCAAAATTGCACTTAGGTTTTAAATATTCAAACACTGCATGATGACTCTATGTGATAGAAGTTCACGATTTGATTGGAGAAATTAGGAAATAGTTCTTTGATATATGTACCTCCTTAATTAAGAGAGCTTAATACATATAGGTCATTGAGGAAAAGATGATGAGAAAATTTACTTTATTTATGTACCTCCTTTGGATTCACAAAGTAGTATTTCAACCTTCTATACGGTTGATAACTCCTCAAGAGGGACCAACTTAATACTAATGTCTTCAAGTATAGCAGCATGTGGATATCCCCCAGTTTCCATAGCTCAAATCCTTTCTTCAGGAAATATCATTTGTTACCTATGCAATATTATCAAGTATAGATTACTAGTTGTATGCAACCAATTTCAGTTAAAACAAATAGCTCTGTGACTATCTAATGCCTCAGTGACAATTTATCCATAGCACTAACTTCCACAAGCTGCACTGGTGATTTATCAAAATATCCAATCAACCTCACTAAATAGGAGATGGCACAACAAAAAGATAGCAATCTAGCTATCATCAGAGACTGCATGGACCAGCATTACCTTCAACCAGAAGCTAATTTCTTAAAATGCTAAAAAGTCCTTTGCTTTATCCACTGCTTATAATGGGGCAGATAGGCCTGAGTTTGGTGGTCATAACTATCAAGAAAGAAATGTAAAATTTTATATTTTTGGAAAATGGTAGGTCCAGTTTGAAAAGATTATGGATGGTCTATTTGCTAGTGTCGATCTAGCTACATGTTCACTGACATTGAAATCTTTATGAACCTAGAAAATCACTAGTCCAAGGATAGAGGCATACACCAATGCATTGAGATCCACGAGGCTATCAATAAAATTGTAGAGGTCTGTAATGTTGTATCAGATATTCTGAATGGTAGGATTAAGGTTCTTAAGTTTTCTTTCATATAGTCTGCATATACCTGTGATTTCAGATAGAACATTAGCACGATGTACATTTGCCCAGAAAACAAAAATAACTAGATTTAAAAGAATACATGTAAAAGAATATGGTCATATGGACAAGAACTAAAGTAAATAGGATTAACTGGCTCTTGAAACAAGATTTAACATTTTGAAAAATATATTAATTAGCCAATGAACTAAAAAAAAATCTTAGTGTGGTCTAAGAAAGCATGTGAATAAATAACATGTGATTGAAAAAGTAAAATATCAAATGATAATCCATAAATGACACTTCCAAGCAGACAATATAAATAACCATGCATATCGGATTTTTACCATTTATCATGAACATGACCTGTGTCCTTGCATATCAACAAGCATATGCTTGCTTCAAAATCTTAAAAGAACAAGGTTGCTAGAGGAGTTAAGAAGTACCATCCATAGCTTGACTCATGGACTCAAAGTTCATAAATGTCCTTGACAACCTATTTGGAGCACTCTGCATAAGGATTATAGTGTGCTTTGCCCAGCTTCGATCTCACTCTCACCCCCTCCCCTCACCTCTCTTCCATCCATACGATCTCTCTCAACCGAAAAGCATTCACCAATTGCTTTGGAGAGGGATGGAGGCGGTGGAGGATGTGAAGAATGGGAATAATGCGGACTCACCCATTTTTGCCTTGGAAGATGAGGGGCTTGGCAATATAGAGACCATCAATGGTGGAAACTCCGAGGAAGATGATGACTTTGTTGAGGGTTCAGATGGGGAGCACCGCATGGGAGAAGCAACTAAAGAAGAGAAGGCAAGTAGTGAGAAGGATGAATGGGGCCTTGCTTTTGAGGAAGAGCCTGTGTTGCTCTTGGAACCTGAAGCAAAGAATGGTGATTTCTCTATCATTACTAAAACAATGGAGTTGGAAGAACACTTGCTTGAAGCAAGGATGAATGCAGAAGAAAGAAGTGAAAAGAATGACACACCATAGACTGCTAACCATGAGGCCCAATTCAGCAAGCTAGATGAACTGCTGACTCAACCAAAACTATCCTCGAAATTTCTCCTAGAGAAGATGGATGACATTGCCCTTGATATAGAAAGCCAATCAATTGATGCTCCCTCTTCTGAAGGGAAGAAAGGAAGACATGGAGAAAGAGAAAAGAAGAAGTTCAGCAAAATCATGACTTGGTAAGACCATCCAGACAATTGGCTTCCTTGCTCACTTTAAAGAGATGGCATTGCATGGGCCCTATCTAATAAATGCTCCACTATCAACATTGTCCAATTGGGTAAATGAGATATCCAGGTTTACTCTGTCAATCAAAGCTATAATATATCACGGTACCAAAGCAGAAAGGTAGGATGTATGGAAAAAGTTAAGAACTAAGAACATTGGTCTAGATTTTCCTCTTATAATCACTTCGTTTGAAGTTGTTCTTAATGATGCAAGACTTTTAGATTTACACACATGGAAGTATGTTGTTGCGGATGAGGGACACCATCTGAAAAACACAAATTGTAAATTGTTAAAAGGAATGCGATGCTTGTCCATTGAGAATAAGCTTCTTGCTAGAACATCTTTGTAAAACAATCTACCAATTGTACAGAATCTACCAATTGGTTTTACTTATATACTAATTTTATTTTTCATTGTTGCAATGTTTCTATCTTTTGAGTATAGTTCCACTTTGGATTTTTACTTGGGTTGCAATTGAAACACAGAATGAGCTACTTTACAATAAACATGAGATTTAGCAGATCATTGTGGACTTTGGTTGCACGTGTGATCATACAAATGATTCTTGTCCTTTTAAGAAAAAGGAAGCTTTTGTTCACATCTATGAGAAATCTTGACAACTAGTTGGCTATCATATGGAATATTAATTTGATCCTCATCACACTGTACATTAGGGTATTTCTAAGTACATGGATTGTTTAGAAGCCAAATATTCCAAAAAACAAGCCTAGTTTATTTTTAAAAGGTAATGAGGTACTTCTTTTTGACCAAAAGGATAATAGTTTGAGGTTAGTACTCATCCAGACTCCTTCACTTTATCAAGAATTTTCTTTCCAAACAAGTATCTACATTGAGCCTGTCCAAGCATCCAATATAACAAAAAAAGCAGGGGACAATATGTAGAATGCCCACCTGTACTCCTGTGAAAAGAAATCCATTTTGATCTAGCCAAATAGCCTAAGAGTATTACAAAGCTCCATTTTTTACTTTCACCTAGAAGTAACTAATGCTCCTTGGTTAAAGCTCCTCTGAGGAGCATCCTCCAGAGTATTATTGGGTGAATTGACTTTGGCATTGAGGGGGTAGTTGAAGGAGGGGAGGAGGGTGACAAGGGATCGTCGGAATGAGGGGCTGAGAGAACTAACCTCAATGGGGGTGGCGGACGTCGCCAGAGAGGGAATAGGGTGAGGCGGAAGAGGGCAAAGTTGCCGACGTCGATGTAGACGAGGAGGTTGGCGAGGCAAGGAGTTGGATGGGGCAGAGGATGGTGAGGTTAGTGACGATGTCGACGTGGACGAGGAGGTTGATAAGGTGAGGAGTAGGGCGAGGCAGAGGAGGGCGAGGGTGTTGATGACTTTGATGCAGACGATGAGGTCGATGAGGTGGGAAGTAGGGCTAGGAGGAGAGCAATTGTGTCGACAATGATGCCAATGAGGAGGTTGATGAGGGGATCAGGTTTGATTGGGAGGATTTTGCTTGCGTGGGGGTGAGGGGGAATCAGGATGTTAAGGGTGAGGTGGATGTGTTTTGAGACATTTCAAGACAAGGGAAAGGAGGAAGGATGCCACAGGGGGTGAATTTCGACGATGTTTTATTTTTTTTAACATCTACGTAGAATTTTATTTAACAATGTTTTTCTAAAAAAATGGTCAGCACAAGTATAACCAATGCTACTCTTATTTTTTTAGTCACATTAATTCATTAACGTCATCAAAGGTAATGGCATTAAGTAAAATTAAACATCACATTAGATCTTTTTTGTTGTAGTGAGAGAATGTCTGAGTTAAATGGATTCATATTTGGTGGCTCACACTCATCTAGTGCTACATGCAGTCTAATACTACAGATTGTAGATATCTAGACTATCAAACAAGTCAACCTAGAGAGAGGCTGAAAACTGTGCTCCCTTAACGTTCCTTTACGCTCACTCTTTTTTCCTTCTTTCCTTTCTGAGATCACAAATCTCACTAGACTTTGTAAATGTACACAATGTTTGGTGGCCTCACATGCTATTCACACTTCAATTAAAGTCCTAATAACCCTACAACTAAGTTAGAAGTCCTTAGCCAGTATTTGGGCGATCAAAAATACTGAAAAGTAGGTATGGGTCATATTTGGTTGATCACAATGGGTGTTCTTGTTACCTCAATGATATTGACATATGATAAACTCGACATCAAGACATAGTTATAAACTCAAACATTTGTTTTCTTTGTTTTTATTTTTATATAAATATAAATAAATATCTATATATATTTATATTTACTTTTTCTATATATTTTTTTTCTTCTTTTCTTTTTTCTTTTTTTTTATAACTACCAACACAACACGATGCACACTTTTATTCATGAGGCATTATTGGGGATAATGATGGTCAAGAGGATATTGTGTGACTTATTTGGTGGAAATGCTAATAAACATGCATGTATTCATGATTAAATGCCTATTTATGACAGTCCCTAAGCCTAGCATTGCATTACATAGTATAAATACTACATAATTTTCATCATATTGCATTTAGTGTGATGTGTATAAATTGTACAGTAATTCATGCATTATTATGACTAGGGAACAAGGTGTGACATTTCAAAGCTTCAAATGCAAAATCCAACCATACAGATGAATCCGGAATGACGATCGTAGTCTAGCAATGTGAAAATCATCTCGATCCAAGCATTGTGGCATCCTCTACAAGCAAGGAAAGGTGGACAGTCCAGATGGTGCCACATGGCACCATCCAGATCGCCCAAGGTCGCCCGGTGTCCCTCCAAAGGCTTTCCAACATGCGATCTCAGCTATTGGAGGAAGATCCAACGGTTCAGAAGCCTCCTCCACTGTGCGCCCACAGTAACTCTTCTCGACACATGCACTAGCATGGTGCATTGGTTGGGCATCAACTCCCAAAGGAGGGGTGCCGGTTTGAAACCCGCAAATCCCCCCTAATCCTCCAATTGGTAGCGACACATGCACAGCCAGTGTGACGCACTGCGCCAGTGCATGCGTGCGACATGTGAGCGTGGAGCACACGCCAGCGCAGCGCATAGTGACGCAATGGACAGCTAACGCGTGCACATGACATGGCAGTACGTAGCACATGCTAGCAGCACCACGCAGATCTTCAGCGATAGCTAGGACAGTTCTTTAGCGAAAATTGCAGATGTCACTAATTGTCTATGCGCGGAAAGCTTCTTCTCCACCATTATATAAACTCACCTACACCTCCCTATTTGCCCTTATCTCTACCTATGCTACTCTCACCTACTCCAAAGCTCCAAGAAGTCTACAAAGCTCCCAAGAGCTCTATTCTCAAGTTCCAAAGGCTCCCTACTAGTGTAGAGTCCTATCCCTCCACTAAATACTCAACCATCCTCTCACCACCTTCATAGGGAACCCTAGAGCCATCCCCTCACCTCCATTCAAGTAGATGATCACCTCCACCTCCTCATCCCCATTCCTAGTTTGGCAAAGCTTTCCTCTACCTGGGTTCGTCCAATGCCTCATCCCTAACATCTAGCATCTCTCCTCCTCCATCCAAGCTGCCACCAAGCGCTGTCGTCTCGCCAAACATCCACTTTGGGAGATTTCCTCTCACCCTCATCTCTTTTAGTTTGTTTAGTTTATTGTTATTTTAATAAACAATATTTCACTTCAAGCTATCAAATTGTGGTTCATCTCTCTACTCTCTTTGTCGCAAGTGATTTTATCAATCTCCTAAAAGACCAAAAAAACAAAAAAAACCCTAAAAACACCAAAAAGAAATAAATTGAAATGAGGATTTCAAGAAACAAACGTCGCCTCCTCGTGTTCGACCCGGGACTCCCTTTCGAGTTTTGATAAAATTTATTTGATAGCGAGTTTTGCGACTGCGATGATGGGTTTCTCAAAACCCTAACTTTTCTTCACAAAAACTCGCTCATCATTTTGACACCGTTGCAAGGGAGGCAACGGAATTTTCTTTTTGTTTCCTTGTTTCTTTACATTTACTTATTGACTAACCCCTCTTGACTTTGATTTGCTATTTTGCAGGTATCCTAGCAAGGAGATCCAAGTGCGGTAGACCAAAGTAAAGTGCAGGTGAAGCAGTTTGTAAGTGTTTCCCCCTACTTCCCCACCCACTTGATCATTTCGCCACCTTAATAATCAAGACTAATCTACTTAGGTGTTTTCACGAACCCTAGGATAGAAGTTGTTTGTCTTGTTTGCCACCTTCACTCATCTCACCCCCGTATAAAAAAAACATAAAAAATATATGCTTTCTGATTGTGGGACAAAATTAACATACACACTACACACACCCACATTTGAGGCACATAACCTTTTTTATTATATCTACTCAACCAGGATTCCAACCTGTGGAACCAGAACATGCATCAACACACAAAAGAGTAGAAATTAGATTAGATTAATCACCTTTTGTGTGCCTTAATTGGTGATGCATCTGGGCCAATTAGTTGAATTGTTTAGGCCGCACCACCTAATTTAAAACTGATTCATCTTGTAGCTACCCCATAGGATTCAAATAGTTAGGTAAAGCCAAGAGCTCCATATTTTCTTAATTCATAAAGGAAAATACTTGAACACATGCTTTCAAACTTGGTTTGCCTCTCAAAAACATGGTTGAATACACCTAATATTTGAATCCTAAAAGCTACTAAGCAAGATTCAAATCCTAAAACTCACTTCATCCTCAATAATCTTGCTTGAAAACTCTTGGTTGTGCACATTCACACATTTTCAAATGAACCATTAAGGGCACAACCCATTAGCAGGGCCCATCACATTCCGAAAGTACTACTATCCCAAGCCTAACTAAAATTGAGTAGATATTGGCCCTAGGATTCACAAAGTCCGTTTCAGGGTACTCTCTTGAACACATTTCAAAGTAGTGACGTCTGCTTGCTTCAAAAGGTGCTAAGTTGGGGGGCCCGATTGTCAAATGACTTAAGTAGGGGTTTGGCATAATTAGAGGCTGATTAGCCCATATTTGTGGGCTATTTAAATATGTAAATGCCTAGATATTAAGATATCCTTAACATTTAGCTAGCATATATTAGGATGTAAATAAAGTACTTCATGTTTTTAGCTTAATTGCATAATTCATTCATTGCATGCATTTAGAATTAACTTAGAATTGCATGCATTTGATTAGTTAATCGATCAGGTGAATTACTTGCATTACTTAATTTAACATAGAAGTTAAGGGTTTGTGCATAAATAACCATAATATTTTATTATTTTCTTATTCTCTTCCTCCACAGGTAATGACTGCTTCTCCTTGTGCAACCATTCACGCACAACTGCAAGCATTCATTTGTCATGAAGAGGATCTGATCCTGCCTCTTTGTTTTCAAATTCATTACCTGTAGCTACAAAGGGAGGAGATGACCATGCACAGGAGGCCTCCACCCTGATTCATCACTGTGCAAAGAGTTGACCACTCGTCTGCTCCACCACCACCGACCTCAATTGTGGCAATGAGCTTCCACCACCGTGGGTGTGTGGCGTGACAGGCCACACTGCCATCTGGAGCTCGTTTATCGTGAGCACCTCAGTGTGCTCCACCGTCACCGCCATCACCAGCAATCACCAACAGCGCACCACTGCCCTCCTTGCCTATGCGCACTCCTCATACACGGCCAGCAGCACACCCGCAGCTCGCTCGCCACGCTTGCAGCGATTGTGCACCACCAGCATCTCTGCACAGCACCTCCGCAATCTTCGCCCGCAGCGCACGACCATCTCCTCCATGCGCTCATGCAGCAGCTGCAACTGCAGCAACATCTGCATCCTGCGCGTGACCTCCACGCACAAGTCCTTCGCCCGTGCGCGCCTAGACACACCCACCACTTTGTGCACTCATCCAGCATCAAGCCATAATCACCCCTTCTTCGTCTCCAGTAGCTAGCAGGAGCCCACTGTATACCTTTGCGTGCAGCGGCCACGGCCAGCCGCGCATCCTCCAGCTGCTCTGCTCGCGTGCGCCCACGAGTCCTCCACCAGCTCTGTGCACACTCTCACGTCCTCTGCATGTGTGCATCTTTTTAGCAGCACCGGGCCTGTGCAGCCCGCTCACCACGCTTGCAGCGGTTGTGCACCACCAGCATCTCTGCACAGCACCTTCGCAATCTCCACCCGCAGCGCACGACCATCTCTTCCATGTACTCACTCACTCACGCTACAGCTACAGCTGCAGCAACACGCACATCTTGCGCGTGACCTCCACATGCAAGTCCTTCGCCCACACGCGCCTGCACACGCCCACCTCTTCATGCACTCATCTAGCATCAAGCCACAGCCACCTCTCCTTTGTCTCTAGTAGCTAGCAGGAGCCTGTCGCGCACCTTCGTGTGTAGTGGCCACGGCAAGCCGCACATCTTCCAGCTACTCCGCTCACGTGCGCTCGCGAGTCCTCCGCCAGCTCCCTGCACGCCCACACGTCCTCTGCATGTGTGCGACTCTTCAGCAGCACCGCGCCTCCGTGCATAGAAGTAGCAGTGACAGCCATCGCCGCCGCTTATCTCCTCCATACTGCTGCCTCTAGCCACCGTTAGCCGTGCTACCACCACCACCGAATGCATGCTAGCCTTGCCCACATCCTGTAAGGACCTCACCGCCGGCCATCACCTTCCCTCCGCGTGCAAGCCAATTGAAGATCCTCCCTTGTTTTTGCACAGTAAACCTCCTATTAGTTATTACATTCATATGCCATTGCAAGCTTTTGATTTTTTCTTTTATTAATTAAATATTGTGGCACATTTAAGAGAACACCCTCAAATTTCAGTGTAAATGTAATATCAGCATGATCATGTCTTATTATCCCAATTGAGAAGCGATTTTGACTCGATTTCTTGACGAAATTAATAGTGAACATCGATTTTTGACCCTTGCAAGTTTGTAATAGCCAGTGCCTCCCTGTGGATATGACTCGCTCTTCTGCGAGTGGTTTAATTTTAATTCAATATTTTGATTGGTTGATTTTCCACCACTTAGAAATACAATGACAAATCATCTTAATTATCATCTTCGTAAGTGAAAACAGACTCATCAGCAGCCTTCGGGACACGTTCCCCCTACTTCGCCAGCCCAACTTTACCATCTTCGGGAGCAAGGACAACACCAAATTTGTGGTGTGGTTAGAGTTTATTTTTGAAGCATAGGTCCTTAGGCTACCTAATTTAAGGACAAGCTTGCATTTTTGTGTTGTAGGGTTCCAATTTTTTTCCCTCCCGTCCTTCCGACTTCCCTCTAGGGCATGCTTGGAAGGAGGTCATTGAACTCTCACTCGGAAGGACCTTTAGACCATTCTTGGAGGCGGAGGTTGAGTTATAGCCAAGCAGATCCCATGGATGATCAACAACCACCTCCCCTACCCTCGAACCAGTAGGAGCTGATTCAGAGGCAGTTGGAAGAATTATAGCAGATGCAGCAATGGTTCCAATGAATGAATGGTCAGGGTGCTCGGCCCTTGAAGGAGTTTTATGACCCTTCAAATTACGGGGAATGTCCCAACGTCATGATTCCCGTCAGAGATGTAGAAATCAAGCCTTAAGTCTTACGTTTGATTAAACATTTCCATGGGCTTGACTCGGAGGACCCATTCCAGCACTTGGAGGATCTGACAACTTTGGTTCAGACCACCAAAGCTAGGAATGTGAATGAAGAGCAAATGATCATAAGGCTTTTCCCCCATTCTCTCACGGGTAAGGCCACACATTGGCACTAGACCATTGGAAGGCCAATAGAAACATGGGCTACTCTTAAGTTGGATTTTCTGAAGAAATTCTTCCTAATTGGATGGATCAATACTTTGCGACGGGTGATTACCACTTTCGCCCAGCGGCCGGGGGAACCATTTCATGGTGCTTGAGAGAGATTCCAGGATCTTTTGAGGAAGTGTCCATACCACAAGGTGCCGAAATGGCAACTCGTGCAGATATTTTAGCACAGATTGGTCGAGCAACTCCGTAATCATGTGGATGCCTCTTGCGGAGGTAATTTCCTCAGTAAGGATGTAGATAGCACATATGACCTATTTGAGGAAATCAGCGAGAATTCGATAAATCATGCCTCCATGGATACTTTTAATCAATCCCAACAACCTAGGTCAAATGCTAATGAGATTCAAAACTCTCATTCATTTGACATGGAATTGATTTGCAACAAATTAGATAAGGTGGACCTGGTTGCTAAAAGGATGGAAGAGTGGATGGTTGGAAACTGAGGAAACACTTCTACACCCACTCAATCCCAGAATTTAGATTTCCATCCCTCACAAGCTTCCACGGGGCGAGAGTTTGTGAACCAACTAGAGTCGGCTCAACCTCTGAGCCAGAATTTCTCGGAACCTTATGGGTTCCAAACTGGGGCCTTTGATCCCAGTTTTTCTGATCCTTCCTTCTCTCCATCCTCACCCTATGAGGATGCATATATGATACAGGAGAATGCTAGGTCCAACCCATATTCCAACACTTATAACTCGGGTTGGAGGAACCACTTGGAAAAATCAGGGGCAACAGAACCAAACACGACCCAACAACTATGCACCTTAAAGACCTATGGGTTAGGGTCAAGTATACACCCAGTTTCCCTTGAGACTAGATACTCAGCCATTTTGGAATGCCCAACAACTTGCAAGGCAGGCTGATTTAAACTGACAGATGGTAGAAATGCAAGGATCTATGCTTCAGCTTATGCAGCAAATGAAGACATCACTGGACAACTTGCTATCTGAACTTATTGCCAACACTCGATGTAGGATCTGTAGACCACAAGCACACTAGAAGAAGGGATGAATAGTGTGAGTGGAAGATAAAAATTTGTAGGAATAACAAACCACAAAAACACACAAGATATATAGTAGTTCCCCTCACTTGGGTACTCCACTACCTAAGTCTCTCAACTTAGGATTTTTAACTTGATTCCCTCAACTCGGAGGGAATAAATTTATTAATACTTGAGGTAATTAATGGGTTACCTCAACCCAATTACAAGATATCAAAAGGAAATAAAGATACAGGTGTAAGCAAGATGCAAATAAAAGCTTACAACAAATTTCTAAGTCTCCAACAAGTATATTGCTTAATAAGAGTATATAAATTAATCTAACGAGAATACTAAGGCATAAATGAACGATTGAACAAAGAACATGATCACCTTTGATGACTTGTTGCAGATGGAGAGAGGCCTTGAGAGGAATGCAACAAATCAAGCTCCTTTGCATCTAGAAAAATTGAGAATTTGAGGTGTAGGCAAGGATAGTATTTTTTTGGCTTCTTAGTTATGTACAAAAGACACTCAAAGAGTGCTTATATAAGCCACTAAACATCTCTCCTACGAATACTAGCCGTTAGGGGCAATTTAAGAAGATTAAAGATAGGTTTAATTGCAAAATAGCCATTCAGACTGGTCACAACGGTTAGTTGGTACCGATACTAAACTTTTGGTATCGGTACTGACTGCTTACAGTCAGCTCAACTAAATCACTAGGTATCGGTACTCATCATGAGTACCGATACTTGTGAGTCACATATTTGGGTCTAGTGACCTACATATATCGGTACTGGTGATTAGTACTGGTACTTGTAAGGTCCAGGCAAAACCAAGTGCACAAACTGTGACCACTTGGTACCGGTACTCACGATGAGTACCAGTACTTGTTGTTCACAGTTTGGGACTTAGGCCTAAACCTATGCCTAGCATGTATCGGTACTTATGACCAGTACTGGTACTTGCTACAAGTACCTAATATTATTAGTGTAAGTCAATTTTTAGAGTTATCCCATCTACTCTATACGACTTTATTTTGAAAGAATCGAATTTGAGTTTTGAAATGAATGAATGAATGATATTCTAAACCCTCATTATATCTGCTTTGATTTTAACTCCTAGACTATGTTTTACTTGTTAGGAGACATACAAAGATTCTAAAATGCAATGAATACAACAAAAACTATAGTCTTCATCCTTCATATGCTATCTTGTTTCTTCAATGCTATCTTGTTGCTTGCATCCACAGATTCTTTTGTTTTGCAATACTTTATAAACACATTAAAACACAGAAGAGAGGTGAAACTAGGTTCCAACAATCTCCCCCTTTTTGGTGTTGACAAAACAAACAAGATACTCATCTTTAAAAATAAACAGAGACTTAATAAGAGAAGAATAAAAAACTCCACAAGGAGTGAAAAACCTCCCCTCAAACTAAGCTCCCCCTATTTTAAATATGAAGTATCCAATCATTTCTCCCCCTTTTTGTCAAGCAAGCAAAATGATGAGCAAATAATATATTTTTAAGCAATCAAAGCATGATATATGAGCAACCAACTCTATACAACCTTTATAAAAACTAAACATGATAAAGTTCATAAAGATAAAGCTTGAGACAATTTTAGCAAAGCCACACATAAGAAATCTTAAAAGTCATACAAGTTTAGTAAGATATAAATGTTATACATGTTCAACAAGCAACAAAATGAAAACTAAACTAATTTCTAGGATGTTTTCTGATAAGCTTTTGTACATGTCCACCACCACCATCATCATCATCGCAATATTCATCATCGTTGTCATCATCATCTTCATCTTCATCATCACTATCTTCATATGAAACTTCTTCTTCATCTTCAGTGTCTTCTTCTTCTTCATCATCATCATGAAGAATAGGTTCTTCTTCCTCCATTGAAGATGAAACATGAGATGGGTCTTGAAAGTGCTTTTGCCTTCTTTCACTGTATTCTTGAGGTGCTTTCAGTTGAGTCCGCTTTCTTTGTTTAGGTTGTTGAGTGGAAGAAGAGACATGGGAAGACTCAATAGAAAGAGAAAGGTCATGAAATTTGCATTCCATGTGACAGAAGGCAAAATTGAGATTGGTTAAATTTTGACCAATGTAATTGAAAGTATTTATCAAATTGGGATCAATTCCAGACACATTAGATAAATTTACCCAAGGTGCTTTAGCTTCTGGATATGGGTAGGTTATAGGAACGAAAGTGGAGGATGATTCAGGAGGTGGATGAGAGGAAGATTGAGCATTTGGATCAACTTCTTCTTCATCATCATTAGAGGATTTCTCTCTAGTAGGTTTCACTCCCATTTTTCGGAGAGTAGACCATTTGAAATAGACCACTTTTCTAAGAGGAGTAAAATTAGAGAGGTCAATTTTACTTTTATGAAGAATGTGGGACACCAACATATCCAATGGTAAAGCTGATGCACGGTAATGGGGTGATTACGCAACAATCATAGGTCTTAATTGACTTAAATTATGCTAGACTTAGCATAAGTTAGGGTAATTCATGCATGCATAAGCATTATATGCAACTTTATTGCTTTCTTTTAGCTATGCATAAAATAATGCTATAATGTGCTGATTAGGTGTATTATGTCAATTACAAGTAATAAGCTGGATCTGAAGCTAGATCAGGAATAACGGGTGTTGCAGCAGAGTTGGAGCAGAAGACTTAGATTAGATGTAGTAGATAATATGTAAGGGAGTTAAGGTATGCTATTCTATTAAGTAGGAATAAAGTAGTAAAATGTGAAGAACTTAGGTTCCTCCTAACCCTAGGATTGCTTAGAGACTTCCCTAGGCCTTAGCCACCCTTAGATTAGGTCACCGCACCCTAGGAAGCCTTAAAAGCCTAATTCCAACCTTTACCTGGATGTCCAGATGAATTATTGGACGTCCAAAACCCTTAACCAACTCCCACACACCTTAAACCCACTTCTGCAGTGTTATTGGACGTCTAGACACTTGGTCAGACATCCAATTTCTGCAGAATACCGAAGATAGAACTTTGAATCCTTCCTGACTCTGATTGGACACCTAGACAACAAGTCTGGACTTATGATTTTTGAGTATAAGATGTCTGATTCCATTTTTGGACATCTAGAACTATTCTCCAGTTCCTGTTTTGAGATTCAAGCCTTGATCTTGGATCTTTAGCTCCCTAAACTCAATTCCAACCCCACAGGAATCTAAATTAAGGTACCCTAACCCTAGTACATCACCTCTAGACCTCCCTAAGGACCTAATTAGGTTCTCACTAAACCCAATTGACTTAGATCAAAGTCAATTACCATTGCCTAGTCAATTGGACTCATAGGGTCCAATTGAGCTTAGATATCAATCCACACAAGTCCAATTGGACTCAGTGAGAGTCCAATTAACCTAAGCCCAACCTAATTGAGTTATTTCACTCTCAATTAGGTTCACACTCATTCAATTAAACTTGTGTTAAGTTTAATTGCAATTCCTCCTTAGCAATTAGGGTTTGTAACCATAATTTAAGGCCTACACCTACCTAAACCCCTTAGGACCTAACCTAGACCACTTAGCCACATAGGGCACAGACACACACTCACACACACACACCCATTCATGCACACACACCTATCTAGAGTTCTCTAGAACTCTCTTCAAGTGGTGCCACTCTTGCTTGCCAAATTTAGCAACCAAGAGTCATTCAATTCTTAGAACCACTTTTTATGGATCTAAGAACTACTCTCTCTCACCATGGCCAGCCACTCATGGGACTCTCTCTAGAGAGTTCCACACTTCTCTAGAGAGACTCCCTTAGGTCTATAAAAAGACCTAAGGGGTGGCCATTTGCACCCATCCCATTCTTGGCATTCATTCATCCATCTAGGTTAGCTACCCTCACATCTATTCCACCTCCACAAGGAGCACCATGGAAGCCACCATCTCCATGCCAAGATGAGAGATCATCTCCCCAACCTCTCTCCAAGGGCTAGCCTAAGCACCATTGGCTACCCCTCCTTCTCTCAGCCACTCAAAGGCCATCGGAGCCCACCTCAGAATGCCCTTCTTTTCTGCTAGATTAGTAGCTTAGCTCTTCATAGTTTTACTGCTTTCATTTACTGCTTAGTAGTGTAGCTCTTATTCTCCCCCAATGATGCATGCAAAATCCCCCCATAGATTCCTGTATGCGATCATTTTCTGTTAGCTAGATTTGTGTTTTTCAAGCTTTCCTTTACAAGCTTTCCTCTAAATTCCATGTTGCAAACATCCTCTTGAATGAATGAATAAAAGGTATATTTTTTTATATACATATCTCTATGTTGAAAATCACCATGAGCTTATTGGTTGCAATCTATTTCGTGTGATTCAAGTTGCCTACTTTTAATTTATATATATATATTGCAACAAGCATGTCGGTTCCGGAAAATATAGAAGATCTGACTATAAATGCATTTTCCATAAACAGCAATCACATAACTAGAATTATGCACGTCGAAACTCATACTTTCACCTTCGTTATCTGTCTAACATAGGTGCATGTAATCAGAGTTCACAATAGAAGTGGCAAAACTCTAATCCGAAGATTGGAAATCGGCATGCGTTTCTAAATAAGTAGAGCAATAAAAGATCGATTTTAGATTTGAACAAATGCCTCCTAGAGACGAACGACTGGGACTCAAAGTCTTGTTATCTTCTTATAAATTTTTTTGCTTGATCGTATTGTACACTATACTACAACTCATTTTCTTATCAAAAACGTGCTCTACAAATTTCACAGACAAATGGTGCCGTTGTCAGGGAGGCAACGACATTTTTTTTATTTTGATCTTTTGAACCATCACTGACAAATCTTCCTTTGCTTTGTTTTTGGATGTGCAGGACAACACAAGAAAAACGGGATCTGTGCACATAACGAGCACAAAAAAAGATTTCCAGGTGCACATTACACCCTCGTTAGTCTAGGTTTTCTTTTGAACCCTAGGATAGATCTGCTTCCAGCAATTTCTTTTGAAAAAAAAAACTTATTCATTTTCATGAAAAAAAAGTAAAAAAAAAATCTTTTTTCAAAAAAATCTAGGTAGTTAGATTAGGTTTCTTTTTAAATCTGAGGTTAGTTTGAAAAAACAAAAAAAAGAAATTGAAAATCCTTTGAAAAAATAAATCGTTTTTGAAAAAAATATTTCAAAAGTTTTTGAAAAAAAAATATTTTTTTGGTGGAAAGTTTGAATTTCAAACTCAAACACTTTTAAAAGTTTCTCCACCATTTTCTGATTTTCGGCCAGGGTTCAAAGTCTATTTTAAAAATTCGATTGCCAAAAAACTAGTGAACAAAAAAATCTGAAATTCAGGCTAGACTTTCATTTTCAAACCACGTTTCAAACAGCACTACTAATTTAAAAAATTCTAAGTATAAAATTTTTAAAAATTTGCAAAGTGAAAGGGGGTCAGACTGACCTAGATTTGGGATTTTTCAAAATTCAAAAAGTAATTTCGAGCAATCTGCGAATCTGTTTTGACTAAAAAGGGTGGGCATTGAAAACTAATCTCATTGGCTTTATTTTCCATATTTTCCCCAAATTTTTGAAAGTCATGTGATACTATTTCAAAGTGAAAAATCGACCAGCAGTCAAAATTCCAGATTTGACCCCCTGACATTGAAAATTCTCTAAAAATTCGGTTGAAATAGTAAAAATTACAAAAAAATATTCTCTTAAATAATAATTGAAAAAGGAATCTACTCGCCAAATTTCAAGTTAATTGGATTCCAATTTTTGTTAAAGAGCTAATTGTATTTCTTGTGGTCTACTGAAGAAGGAAAAAAAAACAAAAGAACAAAACACTTGAAATGCATGAACCCTAGGTTACACCTTTAGGGTTCTAATCTAGAGACCACATTCGGGCTAACCTAGAATTAGTCAAGTCTAGTACTTAGCCGGTGAGGTTGGTCACCTTGTGGGCCACTCACCAAAAACCCTAATGAAGAAAAATAGGCTAAAAATCAAGTCTAAAACTCGAAATCAACCCGAATTTGTTGTCGTACTACTGGGTGCTTTCAACCTCTTGGCTGGGTTAGCCGAGAGGCGAGATTCATTTTCAGTCGGTTGTACGACGAATTTTCTTCAAAAATTAGAACTTAAAATGAAAAATCTGGTCACAAGATCATAAGGACCATCTAATTGACAGGGCCTTAGCCTTGTCTGGCTTGGCTACACCAACCCAGGGGTTGGGTGGTGTATGCAAGGAAGGTCACTTTGACCTCAATTGGTTGGACCTTGGGAGCCACTCCCAAGGAGGCAGGTCACCTCGCCAAGATCTACTTCTCCCCCATTTCTTCTACTCCCATAGCCACAATGGCTAATCCTGGACCTGGACCTAGACCGAGTCAGGATATTGATAATCTGGACCCGATGGCTTGTCTAGAAGCCTGGGTGGTTGAATCTGAGGAGTGGCATTGGCAGAGCATGGACCGTATTTTGATGGTGCTTGATAGAATGCAGCATCCACTACGAGGAGAACAACTCGGGACTTTTATGATCCAGCTGCACCAATCGTCGCACCCTTAGTTAGGATTCCCACTGGCAGAGACGCATTTGAGCTCAAGCCCAATGTGATCGGTTTGATCAGCACTCACTTGTATGGAAACTCAAGCAAAGATCCATTCCAGCACCTAGAGGACCTGAGTTGATTCACAGAAATGATTCGACCCAGGAACATTGATCTTGGGATTGTTCTATTGAAGCTTTTCCCATTTTCTCTAAGGGACAATGCTTCATACTGGTTCAAGACCATTGGGAAGCCAATTGGAACCTGGTCGGAATTACGACGGGAATTCCTACAAAAGTTCTTCCCAATCGATCAAATAAACGTGATGAGGCACGCAATCATGACTTTCTCCCAAGGAGCTGGGGAGAAGTTGCATGAAGCCTGGGACCGATTTCACGACCTTCTCCAGAAATGCGCACACCATGGTATACCCAGATGGCACCTAGCTCAAATCTTTTACCATGGGCTGGATGACACACATCGGTATCTGGCCGATGCATCTAGTGGCGGGAATTTTCTTACGAAAGACGAGAACAACGCATTTGAGTTGCTCGAATCTTTGGCAGAGAACTCGATGAATGCTGCGTCCATGAACCAGTTCCAGCGGCCTGGTCAGCAGTGGGTTGGTGTCCATGAGGCTCACACCGAGTCTATTCGAGCAGACATGGATATCATTGTCAAGTAGCTGGATAGAATAAATCTGATTGAGAAAAAGATTGACCAAATTAGTCAGGGTCAATCTAACCTGAAGTCTGCTATTCCAAGACCCTCTTATGCACCCCGAGCCCCTCCTGCTTGAGTTAATCTGCTCACTCGGGATGCATCTTCTCCTTATTTACGAGATCCTGCATATCAGGATCCCGTAAACAATTCTGATATGGCACCATATGACTAGGGTTATGCACCACCAGTAGATTATAATACATATCCCCTTAATGGATATACGTCTTAGACATCTTTGGCCTACGAGGACGTCAGTGCTATCCAAGGATACGGGTGTAATAACCTATATTCAGAGATGTATAACCCTGGTTGGCACCAGCATCCGAACTTTTCCTGGTCTGGTAATTCATAGAGACTACATCAAGATCCACACTACCAGACTAGGCAATACAGGAATGTGCAAAACACATACCCTAGGCAGCAGCCATTCCCATCTCAGTAGCATCAACCCCGTTCTTTATACCAGCCACAGCACTAAGTTGCCAGTCGCCCTCCAAAGCGAGCTGACCCTTTGGAGGCACTGAAAGAGGAGCTGCAAGAATCAATGAGGAAATCTACACAGGATAGCTTGTAGATAATGAAGGCAATGGCTGCCCAGATACAGACTATACAGAACATGCAAAAACAGCTGTTGCAGGAGCATAGGACTTAGGGAGCCTTGCCCTCCCAACCCGTTTCGAACCCTCGGTATGTGCAGAACCAAGGCGCCCCACCTAGGTTTCAAGCACCACAGGGACAGGTACATGCCATATTATAGGCACCTCCTGCACCACCTGGTTATGCTCAAGGCCAGCCGCCTTTGATGTAGAATCCCGCATACTCTGCCCCTTCAACTCCCCCACCACCTCATGGACAGCAAGCCGATGCAAATGCTGTCTCATTGAGGAGTGGAAGGAAGACATTCGACCCACCACATAGACAGGCGGGTCCTGATTTTTCTCACCCTTTGCTGCAGGTGGGTTTGACTCCATCTCAGGAGCCACCTACGGTAGATAAGGGTAAGAGGCCACTTGACCCTGAGATTCCCGTCCCTTTTCCTGAGGCTCTGACGCGAAATGTAGTACGGAAAAAGAACACGTGGAATTTTGAGGACCTGAAGTCAATGTTTAAGGAAGTACATATTTAGGCCCCCCTCCTCGAGGCAATTGATTACATCCCCGCTGTCGCTAGGTTCTTTAAGACTATTGTACCTCGAAGCGACAACCTAGAATTGGATGACAGGTGGTACTCTCAAAAGAAGCTAGTGCCGTGATTCTAGCTGACTTGCTGTCAAAAAAGAAAGACCCTGGTACCCCACTCACATCTTGCTTCTTACAGGATTCTCCATTTGATCAGGCCCTTCTAGATCGGGGTTTGTCCATCAACCTAACTCCCACTACCGTATTTGATCGATTTCGATTTGGGGAGTTAAAGCCCACCTCGATCACGATTCAACTGGTTGATGGATCAGTAAAAACACCGAGGGGGGTGGTTGAGAATGTCATCGTAAAAGTCCGCAGATTTTGCTTCCCCGCAGACTTTTTCATTCTCGATATGGAAGTTCCTCCTAATCTCTGAGATGCACCAATTATTTTGGGTTTCCCATTTCTAGCGACAGCCTGAGCAAACATTGACTGTGCATCCGAGTGTATGGAGATAGCCCTAGGTAATGAGCGACTTCGACTTGACATATTCAGGGCAGCAAGGAATTTTGACTGTGATCGCATAGAGGAGGATGGTGAAGACGAAGATTCGACATACTGTGGTAACATTAGGCTCCTTTGTGAGGATCTAATGTCTCATTCGTCTGCACTATTAGGGTTCCTGGACCTCGATCCACACGGGACTGAAACCACTGCACTACACATATCTCCCCGAGGATCTAACTGTTTAAGCTGTGCTTTTGACCATAGCACCCCTGAATCTAGCTATCCTGATTCGTACACTACTGAATCGCCCCTGATGTTGCAGGAAGATGTGACCATAGCTAATGGGTTTCCCATTAACGCAGTCACAACCGATTATTTCACAGGAAGCAAATAAGTGGGAATTCAGATGCATACGGATCAGCATATTCCCACCCTCGAGTTTGCTCCTCCCACTCCCATTTCTGACTTTGACCCACCCGTGATTGAATTGAAGCCCTTACCTGACTCACTTAAGTATGTGTTCTTGGACGAAAGTGAGACATATCCAGTCATTATTAATGCCCACTTAACCCAAGAGTAGGAGCATCAATTGATTTCTACACTACAAGACCACAGGGCTGCTATAGGGTGAAGTATTGCTGATCTCCACGGTATTCGCCCCTCGTATTGCACTCATCAAATTTACATGGTTGAGGGGGTGAAACCTTCAAGACAACCTCAAAGATGGCTTAACCTGAATATGCTAGAGGTTGTTAAGAAGATCATCAAATGGCTGGATGCAGGTATTGTATACCCAATCTCTAACAGCTAGTGGGTGAGTCCAATCCAGATAGTGCCCAAGAAAGCAGGACTCACTGTAGTAAAAATCGATAAGGGCGAATCCATCCCAACCCGCACTGCGACATCTTAGCGGGTCTGCATCGACTATAGGAAACTGAACATGGCTACCCAGAAGGATCACTTTCCTTTGCCTTTCATTGATCAGATCTTGGAATGGTTAGTCGGACGCATTTTCTTTTGCTTTCTGGATGGATACTCCGGGTATAATCAAGTAGCGATTAGCCCGAAAGATCAACACAAGACCACATTCACATGCCCCTTTGGAACATTCACTTTCAAGCCAATGCCCTTTGGCCTCTGCATCGCACTAGCAACATTTCAGCATTGTATGATGGCCATCTTCTCTGACATGATTAGGGACTATGTGGAGGTATTCATGGATGACTTCTCCATCTTCGGAGATGATTTCACATCTTGTCTTGATAACCTCACCAAGATCCTGAAACGGTGTATTGAATTAAACCTAGTACTATCTTAGGAGAAAAGCCATTTCATGGTGAGGGATGGCATAGTACTAGGGCACAGGATCTCTAAAAATGGACTCGAGGTCGATCGAGCTAAATTTGAGATTATTTCCCACTTTTCGCCACCTAGCTCGGTCAAGCAGATCAGATCATTCTTAGGTCACGTCGACTTCTATTGGAGATTTATACGCGATTTCTCGAAAATTGCCCGACCTTTGATGAATCTCCTTGTTGCCTAATATAGACACATCTATCTAGGTTAAAATGCCTATTCATGCATGTTCCAAGACTTAGATTTGTATTTCATACTATAAATATTGCATAACATGCATCATTGTGCATTTAGAGTAGTTGTATATATTTTGGGTTAATTAGGTTCTTTTTATGGTCAGGAGAGGAGAGGATTTGTTTCAGGGCCTCGAATGGATGATCAGACCATACGGATCTGATTAATATGACAATCAGAGTCTAACGCCTTTGAAATCGTCCAGATCGGAGTCCCGTAGCATCAAATGAAGCCCGAGGAAGATCAACGGCCAGGGGGCAATGTGACATCCATACGTGTTTTAGATGGAAAATCTGACCGTACGGATGGATCCGGAGCGACGATCGTAGTCCGACAATGTGGGAATCATCTCGATCGGAGCACCATGGCACCCTCTACAAAAGAAAGAAGAATGGGAGGCCTAGGTGGCGCCACGTGGCTCCATCCAGGTCGCCCAACGTCGGCCAGCAGCAGCATCGCATGCACACAGCCACAGCCGTGCACAGTGCACCGCATGTAGCAGCAGCACAGCGTATGCTGCACGCGCGTGCACAAGGCGCGTGATGCGCGCAAGCGAGGCGGGTGCCAGCGGGGCGGGTGCGGTTCTTCAGCGATGCACATTTAGTGATGCTTGCAGCTATCACTAATGGTCAGCTCATGCCAGCAAGTGGATTTGAAGGGCGGATCTTCAGCGACAGTTGCAGCGACGTTTATGGACGTTAGTAATGACCCAGAAGTGAATTTGTTCTTCCTTCTCCACTATAAAAGGACTTACCCACCACCATTCCAAACCATCTCTTCCTTTCTTCCTCTCACCACGTCCAAGGCTCTAGAGAGAGCTTGTC
Source organism: Thalassia testudinum (assembly GCA_037157565.1). Classification (NCBI taxonomy): domain Eukaryota; kingdom Viridiplantae; phylum Streptophyta; class Magnoliopsida; order Alismatales; family Hydrocharitaceae; genus Thalassia; species Thalassia testudinum. The sequence continues at coordinate 50,176,004 of JAZHRO010000035.1, read as the reverse complement.
CCAAGCCCGGGATGCTCCTCTAGAGTAAAACCAAATAGTTTTCCATCCTCTCACCCCCCTTCGTGGAGCATCCCGTGGCCGTCCTCTCACCGCCCTTCGGGAAGAAGATCCTTGCCGCGACGTCGTCCTACCCCATCCTCTATCCTCTGACTCCATCCTCCTTCGTCTCGCTCCTCACCACCTTCCTCCAGGCGACGTTAGAGCGAGTCATCCTCCGAGCAACCGTCGAGGGGGATTTCTCTCACCTCATTCTATCTTTTTATGCTTTCATAGTGTAGATTTTTCCTGCTTTCGTAGTGTAACAAACAATTCTTGATGAATAGATGATTGTTTCTCTCTCTCTCTCTCTCTCTCTCTTTTTTATATTTGCAAGTAGATTAGCTAGATAAGCATTTGTCGATCTGATCTCTTGCTTCCTAAAAGTACCAAAAAAATTAGAAAAGATAAAAACGACCAAGAACAAATAAAAGCGAAGTGCGGTTTTCAAGTAAAGTAAACGTCGCCTCTCTGTGTTCGACCCGGGACTCCCTTAAAGTTTCGATATAAATTTTATTTGATCGACGTGTTTTGCAACTATGACGACAGGTTACTTATAACCTCGATTCCTAAACACACGAAGCATGCACGACCATTTTGGCGCCGTTGCCGGGGAGGCAACGAAATTTACGTTATTGTTTATTGTGTTTCTTTGCATTTACATAGCATTAACCCTACTTGTCTTTGATCTACTTGCTTGCAGGTACCCTAGAATGGAGATCCAAGTGTGGTAGACCGGAGTAAAGTGCGGGTAGAGTATTTTGTAAGTGTCCCCCACACCATCCCCACCTTAGTTTTCATTCCATAACCGAATAACTCAAACCCAAATCAACTTAGGTGCTTTTTATGAACCCTAGGATAGATTTGGTTGTTTGTTTGCCACCTCCACCCACCTTGCCATCCACATAAATAAAAATAAAAAAATAAAAAAAGTGTTATCTGATTGTGGGATTTTTTGTAAGCTACACACTTAACACCCACAACTTCTTTTCTTAAGGTGCACAATCACTTTGATTCTACCACTTAACCGGGATCTGACCTATGGACCTGGTACACCTCAACTAAATACACATAAGTGAGTAGAAATCTAAATAGGTTATGTATTCTTGTGTGCCTAAACTAAGTGGTGCAATAGGCCAATTGATTGAGCTGTTTGGGCCGCACCACTCAATCTAAAACTAATCCATCAAGTAGTTTGCCACTTAGGGTTGATTCTTAGGGTTGAACCAGGCACTCCACATTATTTTTGATTTTTAAAGGAACATATCATCACCCGTGCTTTTGAAACTTGGAGTGTTCTACTAAACCTTGATTGAATATACCTAAGATTAAACCCTAAAAGCTACGAAACAAGGTTGAACTCTAAAAGGCACATCATCAAATAACCTTGTTTGCAAACCCTGGTTGTGCACACACACACATTTTTACTGATCATTAAGGGCACAACCCATCTAAAGGCCCCATCACATTCTTGAAGCACCATTGTCCCACGCCTAACTAAAATTGATTAGACATTGGCGCTAAGGACTGGTTTGCTCGTCAGGATCCAGATTGAGATTGTTCATGATTATCCTGCTTATACTAGTCAATTTGATGTCTAGCTAGGGGAGTAGCGTCAAACAACCGTGGCTGGGGGGTACACTAGGAACCGGAGGCGCAAGCCAAAGGAAGAACCTTCTCCCCAGTCCCTCCTTCTAACTGGTTGGATTGCTTGGACATAAGTAGAGTAAATCGTCTATAATCTTAGGACAGATTCTGAGAGTCTGTAGACCTTTAGGCTACCCAAACTAAGGATAGGTTTGTATTTTTGTATTGCAGGGCTCCTTTCTCTTTTGATTTCCCTCCTTACTTCACCATGTACCCTTCCACATCCTACACACATTTCACATCCTATCCTCCTACCACCACTTATCCCCAAGATGATTACTATCCCAACTTGACTTGTAATTACCCATCCACTAGTTGGGATGACTTTGATTGGGGATATGAATCCGGATCTCAGTGTCCAGGGCCTAGCCTTGGACAACAAGGCTATGATTATTATCCTTCTCAGAGCTATAATGATTATGGATCTCCATCCTTTGATGACCAAACCAACCTGATCTACAATCAGGAAGGATATCATGATTATAACACCTCCCCTCCCCAGTATTCCACTGAATATAGGTCGCCACCATCCTTTGAACAACCTAGAATGACCTACTTTCAGGGAGGGACCTGAGCACCTCGACATCTTGACTCCCCTAGATTCAACCCAAACCCACCCAAACCTGAATTGAACCAGTTGGTTCAGGTGAACCAGATCCAAGATAGAGTGTTGACCAATTTGAGGAACACCATACAATCTTTAGAAGCCCAGCCAACACCATGCACTGAAGCACTAGAGCCTATGATCAAAATGCTTGATGAACTTAATAGTTCTCTATTGGATTTGCTCCAAAGTGTTAGGGATAGGGACTTGGGTGAGTTTCTTCTTGGGAAATTATCGAGGTTGAGGATGAAATTTGTAGTTGCACTAGTCAAATCTTGGATGATTCTCAAGATGAACCCCCTTCAGGAGAGCCAATGTTTGAACCCGCTCAGGCTCCTGTCAGGGGGGATACATTTTCTGAGACTAGGGATGACCAGGATGGGCTAGAGCAACCATTTCTGAGACTGAGGAAAAATATGTCTCCACGGACCATGAAATGACATATGATTTTAAGACATATATAAATGAGGATCATGGATTCTTTGACTCTGAGGGTGAAGAATCTTTTGGTGAAGTCTCACTTGAACTTAAGGAAGAGGATTTTAGTGAGACAAATGTGCTTGAGGAATCTGACAAACCAGTTGATAGCCCAATTATTGAAGATTTGGCTTCGATTGGGGTTAACTTGGAGGACCCGAATCTTGATGATTCAATCAGTGACCCCAGTCCTCATCTGCACCCCAAAGAGCTGACTTCTGAGATCTTTGTGCCCAAGTCAATCTTGATTCAGCCATGATTTCTGGACTTGGGAGAATCGTATGTGGTGAATAATATGCTAGAGGTCCCGAAGCTTGAGCCCTTGATGTTGGAGGATAGAGTTGTTGAAATAAAGATTTGGGAGGCTAATTCTGAGGGAAGTTTGATTTTGGATCTAAGGGTACCTATTGACCTAAAACCACCTACTTTCTACCAGGACCCTTACGATATCTTTCACGTGCAACCCAAGCTTGAAATAACTGATTATTTTTCTGAGCTAGATGTTAAGTGGACAACCGCACCTATTGAACCATCTTTACTCATTGTCCGACACTTTGGTCTTGGGTTGCACACCACTAAACCGCAGGCTTGGCCTCGCAAACACAACAACCTTCGATTCTGGGTGATTTTCATCCAGAACCTGAGAACCACTCAACCCTGGGGCATGGGTCTATACCATAATCTCGTCCACGTCTGTGAACATCTTCTACAGATGGGTTTCACGATCAATATTTTTATTTTGATTCTGACCCGCACTTGTGAATTCTCAATTTCTTCTTTGTATGTATGTTATGCCTAGCTGAAGGCATTAAACTTAGCGCGTGTGTATACACTCTTCTCTCTATGGTGCTGACTAGATTTTCACGACACTCAGGTGATATTCTATTTACTTCACCCTTTTCATGTCTTTATTTTTACAATGAGGACATTACATCATTTAGGCATGGGGGGGTGGATAATCGATTCTTGAAATCATTATGTTAACTCCATAAAATTTCTTTTAGTTTCTTATAAAATTAAAAAAAAATTGAAAAATTTGAAAAAAAGATAAAAAAAGAAAGAAATTAGGAAAAGAGAACTTAGGCATTTGGAAGTTATTAACTTTAGGAAATGATACGATAGGACCTAAACATTTAGACTCTTTAGGTCTTCATGCTTAATTAGCCTGGGTGTCCACTCGAATGTGGACTTAGTCTGGAGTCCTCGCCAATTAAAATTCATTTTAATTTGGTAAATAATTTGGCATGATAAGTATGCGACTTATCAACCTGCTCTCTGATTTGGGGGGATTTTAAGCCTAAGCTTCTGCACACATTATTTTGCACTAACTTTCCGGCTATTTTTACAGAAATTGGGTAGCTAATGGACCGACTTGGGTGGTATGGCTGGTAAGTTGTCGGTGGTAACAACTCATCAGTCGGTTGTCCAGAGCCCAGCCACAAGACCATTTTCATTGTATTGCCTTTAGGTAAATCTTAGATCAGGGAAGCCACCTACTTAAAAGAAAAAAGAAAAAAAAAGAAAAAAAAGAAACACGCAAAAAGAAAAAAATAGAAAAAGGAGAAAATAAAAAAAGAAAATAATAAAGCCACACTTCACTGCACAAGTATGGCTGGCAAGTGATCGTGGGTAACAGCCCATTGGCCTGTTGTCCAGAGCCCAGCTCATAAAAATGCACAATAATTCCCAAAACACGTAGGGAAGAAGAGGGGAAGTAGAATAAACCAGGGAGATATACACTGGGTTCGTCCTTGTGTTGACCCCATAAATAAAAGAAGTAGGGAGAAAGCTACCGATCGTAAAGATAAACCTTTAGGCAAGGTCACCTAGGGTTGTAGAAACCCGAAGTCCATCTTAACGGCTGTTTTGTGAGTCTATCACCTTTTCATAAAGATGCTTAGTACTTAGATTCCTTTTCGAGTCTTGGGTAGGTCGGGTAATCCTGGAACTCTCAAACTCCAAAAGTACAAAAAAATTAGAAAAGAAGAAAAATAAAAAATGTATCCTCGCTTTTCAAATAAGTCGAGGACTTGGGCGGTCTGCATTCTGGCAGACACCCGGGTACTGTTTAGTCTTCGTAGTTTAGAACCTTAGTTGAAATTTTCTATTGTTAGTAAATGACTTAGGCCTAAGCGATCTAATCCTAATTTTGATTTTATACATAGCTTGTAGTTTAATTTTGCTAGGGACTAGCAAAAGATAGGCATGGGGGTATGATATAGACACATCTATCTAGGTTAAAATGCCTATTCATGCATGTTCCTAGGCTTAGATTTGCATTTCATGCTATAAATATTGCATAACATGCATCATTGTGCATTTAGAGTAGTTGTATATATATTGGGTTAATTAGGCTCTTTTTATGGTCAGGAGAGGAGAGGATTTATTTCAGGGCCTCAGATGGACGATCAGACCATATGGATCTGATTAATACGACGATCGGAGTCTAACGCCTTTGAAATCATCTAGATCGGAGTCCCGAAGCATCACATGAAGCTTGAGGAAGATCAACGGCCAGGGGCAATGTGACATACATAGAGGTTTCGGATGGAAAATCTGACCATATGGATTGATCCGGAGCGACGATCGCAGTCCGACAACGTGGGAATCATCCTGATCGGAGCACCGTGGCACCTTCTACAAAAGAAAGAAGAATGGGCGGCCCAGGTGGCACCACGTGGCACCATCCAGGTCACCCAATGCCGGCCAGCAGCAGTAGCTCACGCGCACAGCCGCAACCGCGCGCAGCAGCAGCACAGCGTATGCCGCGCATGCACGCACAAGGCACGTGATGTGCGCAAGCGGAGCACGCCAGCAGGCCGGGTGCTAGCGGGGCAGGCGCGGATCTTTAGCGACGCACCTTTAGTGACGCTTGCAGCTGTCACTAATGGTCAGCGCATGCCAGTAAGTGGATTTGAAGGGTGGATCTTCAGCGACAGCTACAGCGACATTTATGGACGTCAATAATGACCCAAAAGCGAATTTGTTCTTCCTCCTCCACTATAAAAGGACCTACCCACCACCATTCCAAACCATCTCTTCCTTTCTTCCTCTCACCACCTCCAAGGCTCTAGAGAGAGCTTGTCCCAAGCCCAGGATGCTCCTCTAGAGTAAAACCAAATAGTTTTCTATCCTCTCACCCCCCTTTGTGGAGCATCCCGTGGCCGTCCTCTCACCACCCTTCAGGAAGAAGATCCTCACCGCGACGTCGTCCTGCCCCATCCTCTATCCTCCGACTCCATCCTCCTTCGTCTCACTCCTCACCACCTTCCTCCAGGAGACGTCAGAGCGAGTCGTCCTCTGAGCAACCGTCGAGGGGGATTTCTCTCACCTCATTCTATCCTTTTATGCTTTCATAGTGTAGATTTTTCCTACTTTCGTAGTGTAACAAACAATTCTTGATGAATAGATGATTGTTTCTCTTTCTCTCTCTCTTTTATATTTGCAAGTAGATTGGCTAGATAAGCATTTGTCGATCTGATCTCTTGCTTCTTGAAAATACCAAAAAAATTAGAAAAGATAAAAACGACCAAGAACAAATAAAAACGAAGCACGATTTTCAAGTAAAGTAAATGTTGCCTCCCTGTGTTTGACCTGGGACTCCCTTAGAGTTTCAGTATAAGTTTTATTTGATCGACGTGTTTTGCAACTACGACGACAGGTTACTTATAACCTCGATTTCTAAACAAGCGAAGCACGCACGACCATTGCCGATGCCCCATTTGAATTCGACACCTCATGTCTCAGTGCCTTCGAGACTTTACGAAGTGTTGTCTCTGATTCCCCGATTCTCCAACCACCCGACTGGTCGCTCGATTTCGAGATGATGTGTGATGCTTCTAACTTTGCCGTCGGTGCTATTTTAGGCTAGTGTCGGGAAAAATAACCTTTTGTCATATACTATGCTAGTAAGACACTGAATGAGGCTCAGCACAATTATACTTTCACCGAAAAAGAACTGCTAGCAGTAGTATTTGGGTTGGAGAAATTCAGATCTTACCTATTAGGGTCCAAAGTCATCATCTTCACAGACCACTCCACCCTCCAGCATTTGTTGGCATAGAAGGATGCCAAACCACGGCTCATTAGATGGATCCTTCTATTGCAAGAATTTGATAGTGAAATTTACGACAAAGCCGGAAAGCAGAATGTGATGGTGGATCACCTATCCAGATTGGATCCAGGCCACATTCCTTATGCCCTGCCCATCCACGACCAATTTCCGGATGAATCCCTTTTGGCAGTTCACTCTGTTGAGTTCCCCTAGTACGCGGATATTGCGAACTACCTTGCCACAGGCAAGATTCCTGCGAACCTATCCAAGGACCAGAAACTCAAATTCACTGCAGAGGCTAAATTCTATCTCTGGGATGACCCACTACTCTTTTGCATTGGAGTGGATCAGATTATTCGAAGATGCATCCTAGATTCTGAGATCCCCAGTGTGTTATCTTTTTGCCACAATGATGCTTGTGGTGGTCATTTCTCGGGACGGACAACTGCTGCAAAAATTTTGCAGTCAGGATTTTTCTGGCCAGCTATTTTCAGAGATACACACGAATAGGCCCAACACTGCAACCGATGCTAGTCGGTCGATTCTATGACTAGGAGAGACATGATGCCACTCCAGCACATCATGGTTGTAGAAGTGTTCAACGTCTGGGGCATCTATTTTATGGGCCCTTTTCTGAACTCGCATGGCTTCGAGTACATATTACTAGCCATTGATTATGTCTAGAAGTGGGTCGAGGCCATCCCGATGAGACGGGCAGATCATATGACCGTCATTTCCTTCGTACGATAGTACATCTTCACAAGATTTAGAATACCCCACGCTCTGATTAGCGGTGGGGGAAGCCACTTCATCCACTCCCACTTTAGGTCATTATTAAAGAAATACGGGGTACATCACCATATAGCCACCCCGTACCACCTGCAGACCAATGGGCAGGCTGAAGTATCTAACTGTTAGTTCAAGCTGATTCTCCAGAAGATGGTTAGACTAGACAGGAAGGACTGGTCTGATAAATTAGTTGATGCACTCTAGGCATATCGGACCGCGTACAAGGCCCCACTCGGAATGTCACCATATCGCATGGTATATGGCAAGGCTTGTCACCTTCTTGTAGAGCTGGAACACTACACCTTTTGGGCGATGCAAAAATTTAACCTTGACCTTGATGTAAGAGGTCAAGAACGGAAACTCCAGCTCAGTGAATTAGAAGAGATCCGGTGGGAGGCCTATGAGAACGCATTGATATACAAGGACAAGACCAAGGCCATTCATGACCGTGACATCCATAGGAAAGTATTCACGCCCAACCAGCAAGTCTGGTTGTTCAATTCACGTTTAAAACTTTTCGCAGGGAAGCTCAAGTCCAAGTGGACTGGCCCATATGTTGTGATTCACCCATATCCTAATGGGGCAGTCTAGATCAAGGACCCGAAATCTGGGAATATATCTACGGTAAATGGCCAACGTCTCAAGACATTTTTGGCCTAGGAACCTCCTCCACCTGACGAGATCGTTCATCTTTTTTTGGACGTGTGATTGAATTCTCACCCAGCTGGAGGCGTTAAACTCAGCACGTATAGATAGCATCTATCCCACATTCCACCATCATCTATACATAACCATTTTTATATATAGCATATTTTTCTTTTAGCATATTTTCTTTCTGCATATTGCATACTGACAGGTTGGCCGGTGTTGAATATATAATTTTAGGAGCAATTACGAGTGATTTCTACCCATTCTCTCCCTGCTGCATTTATTTTCTTTTATATTCATGCATAAGGACATGCAAGAACTTAGGCATGGGGGGGTAGATACAGTAAAAATTGAAAGTTTTTTATGCCAACATTTAGGAAAACCTCGGAGCTGCATGTAAAATGTACTTTAGGACCCTAAATAAAAGAACAACCGACTCCACCTCCAATGCTTGCATTGGAGCTAGAAATTGTCCGCAATAGCCATTTCTGACTCACCCACTCACCTTTCGTTCTAAATTTAGGGTCAAGCTGAATGTAACCTGAAAGGGAAATTTCATGAATTACAAATTATACGAGGTCACTTGTTTATAGCATACATACATATTGCATTTATGAATAAGATTATTTTATTAAGAGAATGCATTAGGGATTTTATCTTCTAGTTGATTCCTGTAATCTGGAATCCAGTACAACTTTTCACACACACGTAGAATTTGCAATGGATTCACGGTGAAGGTTGATAAATGTCTTTAGTCTATCAAGAAGAAGCAGTGCTTCTTTTCTTGAACCCCTGGATAGTGTTTTGGGAGTCAGGCAGATTTTCCACCAAATATCCACCAAATAGTGTGAGATGAGAGTAGAGTGTGCTGGTGCTCTAAGATTAGTACAAGGAATCCGGAGTCATAGATAATTAGGTGATGATACTCTGAGATTAGACATAGTTTTCGCTCTCGGTTCCTACATATACATTTTGTGTGAAATTTTGAGAGCTACCAAATAAGGTAAATACGCGAAGAGCGAGTTTTCATAAAACTAGGGCTAAGGTGAATGGTTATGATCATTCTTTACAGAATCCTCGGCTAAAGGAGGGTATTGATGTCAAGGTCAAAAATATACCATCCTATCCGTCCTTCCCGGTGCCGTGAGTAGGCACTTCCACCAAATAAGCCACCAATGTCTCTTGAGTACCACCAATCCCTAATAATGCCTCCTCAATAAAGTTCATGGATGTATGCTAGTTGCATACATGTTGAAAAAAAAAAAGAAAAAAAAAGGAAAAAAAAGGAACTGAAAAAGAGAAAAAAAATAGAAAAAGAAGAAAAAGCAAAGAAAAAAAGAGTGAATATTTAGTGTTTTATTTTAGTTGCATTGAGGCAATACCACCAAATAAATTTGAGATCCACCAAATATGGCCTTAACCCACCTTTCTTGTGTTTCTGACCGCCCGAATACTGGCTGAGGAATTCTAACTTAGTGTTAGGGTTATGGAAACTCAATTAAAGTGTTAATGTCAAGTGAGACCACCAAATACAGATCATGCATGAGAATCTGGTGAGATTGTGAGCTCTAAGAAAAAAAGAAAGGAAAATAAAAAGAGTAAGAGAGGTGAATACAAAGGAATCAAAAGAAAGCATAGTTTTTCTCAGCTTTCTCTGAGTTGAGTTACTTAGTAATCTGGGAATCTAGATTCTGTAGCACTAATCTCTATGTAGCACCAACTGAGAGTGAGCCACCAAATAAACACCCATACCCCTCAGAGATTCTCTCCCTAAGCCTAAAGCCGAGATGGAAATCAAAGAATATCTTGAATACCCCGAGGGAAGAAGTCTGCCTATCCCGCTAAAATTTTTACTAGGGGTCAACTACAGGCTTTAGAGGTGAATTAGTTTTTCACTCGAATCCGTTGTAAAAGCTACATAGCTGCACTTTCACAATTGTCTGGATTTCTAGAGCATAGGATGAAAACAAAAAGGATAAAAATTTCTAGGCATACACTTGATAAAATGATCAATCCCTTAGGGACCCTTGCTGTGAATAATTTAGTCTTGCATTTGCTAGGGACTAGCAAGATTTAGGCATGGGGGTATGATTGTGCAGTAATCATAGGTCTTAATTGACTTAAATTAGGCTAGGACTTAGCATAAGTAAGGGTAATTCATGCATGCATAAGCATTATATGCACCTTTACTGCTTTCTTTTAGCTATGCATAAAATAATGCTATAATGTGTTGATTAGGTGCATTATGTCAATTACAGGTAATAAGCTGGATCTGAAGCTAGATCAGGAATAACAGGTGTTGCAACAGAGTTGGAGCAGAAGACTTAGATTAGATGTAGTAGATAATAATGTAAGGGAGTTAAGGTATGCTATTTTATTAAGTAGGAATAAAGCAGTAAAATGTGAAGAACTTAAGTCCATCCTAGCCCTATGATAGCCTATAGACTTCCCTAGGCCTTAGCCACCATTAGATTAGGTCACCGCACCCTAGGAAACCTTAAAACCCTAATTCCAACCTTTATCTGGACATCCAAATGAATTATAGGACGTCCAGAACCCTTAGCCAACTCCCACACACCTTAAACCTAGTTCTGCAGTGTTATTGGACGTCCAGACACTTGATCAGACGTCCAATTTCTACAGAATACCCAAGACAGAATCTTGAATCCTTCCTGACTCTGATTGGGCATCCAGACAACAAGTTTGGACTTTTGATTTTTGAGTATAAGATGTCTGATTCCATTTTTGGATGTCTGGAACTGTTCTCCAATTCCGATTTTGAGATTCAAGCCTTGATCTTGGATCTCTAGCTCCCTAAACTCAATTCCAACCCCACAGGAACCTAAATTAAGGCACCCTAACCCTAGTACATCACCTCTAGACCTCTCTAAGGACCTAATTAGGTCCTCACTAAACTCAATTGACTTATATCAAAGTCAATTACCATTGCCTAGTCAATTGGACTCATAGTGTCTAATTGAGCTCAGATCTCAACCCACACAAGTCCAATTGGACTCAGTGAGAGTCCAATTGACTTAAGCCCAACCTAATTGAGTTATTTCACTCTCAATTAGGTTCACACTCATTCAATTAAACTTGTGTTAAGTTTAATTGCAATTCCTCCTTAGCAATTAGGGTTTGCAACCATAGTTTAAGGCCTACACCTACCTAAAACCCTTAGGACCTAACCTAGACCACTTAGCCACATAGGGCATGACCACATACACACACACACGCCTATCTAGAGTTCTATAGAACTCTCTTCAAGTGGCGCCACTCTTGGTTGCCAAATTTAGCAACCAAGAGTCATTTAATTCTTAGATCCACTTTTTATGGATCTAAGAACTACTCTCTCTCACCATGGCCAGCCACTCATGGGACTCTCTCTAGAGAGTTCCACACTTCTCTAGAGAGACTCCCTTAGGCCTATAAAATGACCTAAGGGGTGACCATTTGCACCCATCCCATTCTTGGCATTCATTCATCCATCTAGGTTAGCTACCCTCACATCTATTCCACCTCCACGAGGAGCACCATGGAAGCCACCATCTCCATGCCAGGATGCTAGATCATCTCCCTAACCTCTCTCCAAGGGTTGGCCTAAGGACCATTGGCCACCCCTCCTTCCCCTCTCAGCCACTCAAAGGCCATCGGAGCCCACCTTCGAATGCCCTTCTTTTCTACTAGATTAGTAGCTTAGCTCTTCATAGTTTTACTACTTTCATTTACTGCTTAGTAGTGTAGCTCTTATTCTCCTCTAATGATGCATGCAAAATCCCCCCATAAATTCCTGTATGAGATCATTTTCTGTTAGCTAGATTTGTGTTTTTCAAGCTTTCCTTTACAAGCTTTCCTTTAAATTCCATGTTGCAAACATCCTCCTAAATGAATGAATGAAAGGTACCTTTTTTATATACATATCTCTATGTTGAAAATCACCATGAGATTATTGGTTGCAATCTATTTTGTGTGATTCAAGTTGCCTGCTTTTAATTTATATATATATAAATTGCAACAAGCATGTCGGTTCCGGAAAATATAGAAGATCTGACTATAATCCATAAATAACCACCACATAACTAGAATTGTGCGCACCGAAACTCATACTTTCACCTTCGTTATCTATCTAACACAGGTGCATGTAATCAGTGTTTGCAATAGAAGTGGCAAAACTCTAATCTGAAGATTGGAAACCGACGTGCGATTCTAAATAAGTAGAGAGATAAAAGATCGATTTCAGATTTGAACAAACACCTCCTAGAGACGAATGACCGGGACTCAAAGTCTCGTTATCTTCTTATAAATATTTTTTGTTTGATTGTATTGCGCATTATACTACTATGCATTTTCCTATCAAAAATGCGCTCTACGAGACACAAACATGGGGTCTAAGAAAATGAATGAAAACTGTGTTTCAATTTACCGGAAAGCTTGTAATAATAACATAAATTAAGGGTAAAATATCAACAGGAATTTTGTGGAATCCTGAATTTTTAGCCCTTAAGTTCCATGCTAAGATACAAAAAAGGACGCAAGCAAATAATCATGTTTGGGGCAATCAATGCTTTGCCCTGGTAGTTAGGGAGCAAGAGATTTTCATGGATTTTATGAGTAGGAAATTGCTCGTTAAGTGTGTTAAATGCATGACCTTCATTATGACATTCAGTAATGGTTGACAAGAATTTCGGTGTGATGATGATTTTCTGACCAAAAACATTTGTTGTTAAGACAAGGTGACCTCGATTTTCTTGTTCTTGTAGATTAGCAAAGAATAGACAATTGACGTCAGGGTATACTCCAGGAACATCGACAAAAATAATTCATCAATGAAATTCATGAGTTTCTATTCTGAAAGATAAGTGGTAAAATTGAAGAGTTGAAGAGAGAAATCTTTCCACTCAACTGGCCTACAATGATGAAATTTTAGGCCTTTATACCAATCAAACATAGATCTAGCATCCTCATTGATGCAAAACTTGTGAAAAGCATCTTGAGGTGCTTTTCCCTTACTCTTAGATTTAGGTGCCATTTGAAATCATGCAACAACAACGAATAGGAAGACGATTAGAAATATAGAAAACTTCCTTTCATGTGTTTGTACAAAAAAAAAGCACATTTAAGCCTGCATGTACCGGTACTGGTGATTGGTATTGGTACTGGTTGGTTTCTGTTCCAACCAAAAATTCGAGCTAGTACCAGTACCTGCTCACTAAGTAGGCACTACTGTGCCCAACTAGTATCGATATTAGTGATGGGTATCGGTACCATCTGGTACCCGACATGAATGAAGTGTAGCAGCAGGAATGGTTTTGAGAGAGCGAAAACAAGATACAAGATGACTCAATCAAGCACAAAATGACAAGAAGATAAGAGTGTACCTAGAGTTGAGCCTTGGAGATGATCCTTCTCTTCTTGGCTAGGGCTTGGAGAGGCTCTTGTGAAGAGAACTAGCGTTTGCAAGTGATAAAATGAGGCAAGTGTTTGCACTTGGCTTCTTTTATATGGGATGGGTCATGTGCTTGTCACATGACCACTTAAGTGGTTGAGAGAAATGAAACTGACAACTTAGGTATTGAAAAAATAATGTAGTCAACAACCTAAGTTAAGCAACCATATTGCAAATAACATCCTGATATTTCTAGACATATGGAAGTATTACAGTTTACCCCTTTTATTTTTAGAAAGCATGGGTAAATTGCAATGAGGCCCTTAGGGATTTTTATAAATACAAACAAATTACATATCAATCAAATTATTAGTTTTGAATCTCTTTTATTGTACAAAGTCCTAATTTCCTTCTTATAAGGTAGAATCTCTCTGCTGCAAGAGGTTTAGTAAAGATGTTTGCCAATTGGTTTTGTGTGTCAATGAATTCTAATTGAATTGAACCTTGAAGAACATGATCTCTAAGGAAATGATGTCTAACATCTATGTGATTGGTACATGAATGATGTACCAGATTTTTGGATAAATTTATTACGCTTGTATTATCACATAAAATTTTGGATTGCGTAAAAATCAATCCAAAGTTCAACAAAGTTGTCTCATCCAAATGACCTGAGAGCAAGCAAGTGAAGCAGCAATATACTCTGCTTTAGTCGTAGAAAGTGAAACAGAAGTCTGCTTCTTAGAGAACCATGAGACCAGAGATTCTCCAATAAAATGACATGTGCCGTTAGTGCTCTTTTGGTCTATCTGACTCCCTGCATAGTCTACATCACTATAGGATAATAGATCTAAGGTTTGTGCCTCAGGATAGAAAAGACCAAGATCTTTGGTGCTATTTAGGTATCTAAATATTCTTTTTACTTCTTTAAAATGAGATTCTTTGGCTTCGGATTGGAATCTCTCACATAAACATGTACCAAAAAGAATATCAGGTCTAGAAGCTGTAAGATATAGTAGTGAACCTATCATGCCCCGGTATTTCTTTTCATCTACCCTTTTGCTGGATAAATCTTCACCAAGAGAAGTAGATAGAGCAATCGGAGTCTCTTTGCCATTTACATTTTCAAAGTTAAATTTCTTAAGAATTTCAAGAACATATTTTGTTTGACTAATGTAAATTCTTGTGTCTAACTGTTGAATTTGGAGTCCTAAAAAGAATTTGAGTTCACCCATCATACTCATTTCAAACTCAGTCTTCATAGTCTCACAAAAATGTTGACACAGGGACTCAGTTGATCCAAATATAATATCGTCAACATATATTTAAACCAGTAGGATGTCATTTCCTTCTTTTACAAAAAGAGTTGAATTAACAACTCTAATTCTAAATCCATGCTGAAGAAGAAAGGTCCTAAGCTTATCATACTGAATGCACAGCAAAAATACACCAACAACTGTGCAATCTTATGCTATTTCCAAGCATTGCCAGTGTATATTAGGTAGACATAATCGCATTTGTAAAAATAAACGCATGCATGCATTTATTTGAGAGGGGAGGAGAGTGAATAAAATGGCCTTGAAATTAACGTATTCCTCAAGTGCTGCCTCGCAAAATCTCCATCTTCAATTTTTATTGGCTTTGAATTTCTTCTCCTCCACGGTTGCAGGGCATGGCTTGATCTTCTTCGTGCCATTCTCTACACAGCTTGCCCTGCCAACTTCTTGCACAGCCATGCATGTAGCCCAGGGCATGGCTGTGCATGCCTCTTTCTTTTTTAAAAAGGGCATAGCCATCTTCCTTATGGCTGAGCCTGGTCCAACATACAAATAGCATCTCCTTCCTCTAGGCTGTCTCCTCCCCTCTCCCCTCCATACGCAACATCTCTTCCTCCTGAGGAGACACGCTGCGGGCAGGAGTAGCTCACAGTGGTACCCGACTGCCACTGTGACTCCCACCGCTGCCTATCTCATCAAAGAGCCGGTGGGCATGGTGGTTCACCTCTCTATTTTCGTCGTTCTAGCCCATCGCCGCCATTAACAAGAGCTTCAAGCTCGGAAGCTCAAGTAGAAGCAGCGGTAGCCAGCAGCAGCGTAGGCCACCACGCACCTTAGGCACCTGTTCCGCGTGCTCTGCGCACGCCAGCAGGTCACCCTCGCCCCTCTTCGCGTGCCCTGTCGCAAATCCCCACTCGCGGCCCAGCTGGTTTCTCGCGCGCGAGCCGGTCAACTTTTTGCCCTTGCACTGTAGCTGCGATCTCACGCTGCTACAGTGTTGTGACCGGAAAGTTTCTCAGTTGTCCGGTCACCACGCAGTCTCTCTCCGCGCTACAACCGTCGCCAGCCCGTGCCCGCGTCTCTCCCCGTGCCCGCTCCAGCGCCTACGCTCGCGTTTGCACCCGCCAGCTCCCGCATCCGCATCTTCGCTCGCGTCACTCCAGCCAGCAGTATGGTGCGCTGCGGTCCCTCCCTCACGCTTGCTCCCTCCAGCGTGCACGCGCATCTTCGTGCGCCTACGTGCCTGTGCCTGTGCGTTGGCCATCAAACGTCGGCCGCTGCCTCCAGACGGCTTAACTCGTTGCGCCATCTTCTTCCAGTAGACGCTCTCTCTCTCTCTCACAACACTCTCTCACTCCCTCTCGCAGACACATACACACACACACACTCGTACACACACACTCTCACTTGTACACGACTATATACACACTTATATATATACCTATATATATTTATATATATACATATATATATATACATATTAGTACCTATACAATTATATATAAGTATATATACATACATACATACATACATACATATATATATATCTATATATTTATGTATATATTTATACACATATATATATATCTATAACTATAAATACATATATATATATATCTATCTACATATATCTATATACATATATACATATCTATAACTATATACATATATTACTATATATATATATCTATATCTATATATAGTTATATATACATACATATATATCTAATTATAAATATATATATATATATATACAGACATCTATCTATATATATTTGCATATCTATATATATATACATATACATATATATATTTATATATATATACATATATAACTACATATACACCTATATAATTATAACCATATCTATATATATATATACATATAGATATATATTTATACATATACATATATATATTTTTTCATATCACCTACCACACGTTGTATCATGAGAATACCTGCACCAGTTGCTGATATTTCCCAATCTCCGCACACACCTTCCACACATCCATCCTACACTCCATGCAGCACTTCGTCCTATTGGTTGCATCTTCCTAGACGACGATCAACTCGACACCGTGCTACATGCCATTTCCACCTCCACCCCCACCCCTATATACATATATAATATACATATATATATACTATATTTATCTTATTTCTATTTCTCTTTCCTACCATTAAAAAGATAAAAAAACATACAAAAGAGAAAAGATAATCCTTGACCTGCAGGTACTCAGTCTTGCGAATAGCAAGACCAGTTTTGGAACCCTAATTTGGCTCAAAGACAAGAACCTGATGTTGAGGGTGTACCTCAAGGACAAAAATTATCAGAAAAAAAATCTTAAATAGAAAAACACCAAAAACATAATAAACGAACAAAAGAGATTCATTGCAGGAAGGCGTAGAAACTTATTCACCTCTAATCTCACTTCCCTGAGTTCGACCCTGGGCCTAAAAGTGACCAAGATAAAATAAAGTAGGCCAGGTAAAAAAAAATTTGTAAAAAGATGGTTAGGCTCGATTTAGGTTAACCACTATATTCATTTCAACGATTAAATCACCATATTAACACAACCTATCCGAGCCCGACCACTCTTTCTGGCGCTGTTGCCGGGGAAGTGCGCATTCAAGTAAGTTTCTACTCCATTCCTTTAATTTTTCTCTTCTCACACCCTTCTCTTCACAGGTGTTTCTGTTTGTTGGTGTGCAGGTGAACCAGTTGCAAGGAGAAGGCAGGCAGACGAAGTCGGAGACGTGGGTAGATCCAAGGCGAGAACGAGAGCGTGAAGTCGTCAACACCGCATTGGAGCTTCACACACGTTGCTGAACAAGTAGGTCTTTCTTTCTTAGCAACTTAGGTCAACCTGTCACCTTAATAATAATAAAAAAAAAAACTAAGAAAACTTCTTGGGATCTCTTGGGGCAAGTGGATTTTATCACTTGTTTGATTGTTTGCCTTCACTCCCACCGCCCCGGGATTTCCCTCCAAACTTTGCATAGCGAAGATCCTAGAATCTTGATTCTTGAATCTTTCACCGTGTGAAGTATTCTTTGAGGCAAAGATAAATAGATTGATTGCCATCCCTCTTTGCCTCATTTATTTGCAATTCGGGATCACCTTTTTGGTGGGGAGACTTCAAATTGAGTTGATTCCAACCCCACCACGACCTTTCACGTGCCTAAGATTCGATCTTGAATACTTCAACCCCAACAATTTGATTTTCTTTATCTTATGGTTGAGCCTTGTGTGTGGAAATCATTTTGGTGATTGGGAGCACTTGAATTGAAGTGCCTTGGCTCCCTTTCACACTAATCTAAAATTGACTCTCCATCCACACATTTTAGCATGCATTAACCAACTGACATTGAAGAAGGTTTTGTGGGCTTAGAAGAAAACTTGTATTCTCTCAAAACCTGGAGATTGGTTGAATTGGTAATTCAGCGAAATCCTAAAATCCATACTACTTAAAGCTGAAACTCTAAAAACCATTCACCAATTAAAACTTCAATTCGGGGAGATTTCCCTGTTGCATGCTTGATTTACTCACTTGACAAAATCAATCACTTGGGCATTACCCATAAATAACGCCCTTCACATTCCAGAAGCACTTGATCCTAAGCCTCTAACTAAAACTGGTAGCAACTTGACCCTTATTAAGGATTGGAGGTCTAACTACCTACGTGTAGCGCCTACGTGCTGGTGAGGGTTCCCGCGTGCTATCGGGTGTCTAAGACTGGGGCAAACGACCTTTCAATCTGGCCCGGTGGTTCTGCGGTGCTCGCATTCGGTTCCGTAGGTCGTGATAGTAGGTAATTTAGAACTTTAGGTCTAAGGGCACACTGTAGAGGTTAGGAATTTGATTGTATTGATTTGTCATCAAGTGTACCTTTGCGGTGTCATTTCTCTCATCTCTTTTCCCTTCGTATCCCCCCAATTCTTCCTGCGGTAGTGCATGTTTGGGAGGAGGTCACAAAACCCTGAACTGTGTGAATTGTCTGATAAATTTAGAAAAGAAGCCGAATCATCCTCCTCCACAAACATGGCTGCACGCCCACCCCCAAATCTCGAGGGAGGAAACCGCCCTCAAAACCCACCAGGTGGTGGGGCCTTAGATCCCATAACCTGCCTCCAAGCCCAAATGGAAATGTATAATGAACAAATTGAGGCCATTAGGGAAACATTGGAGGAAATGCAGAACCCTCCTGAACGGGAGGAGCCTAGGTCTCTTAGCTCCTATCAGAATCCCGCTGCTACAGAGACCATAGGACAAATTCGGGTCCCCATGGGCAGGGACGACTTTGAATTGAAACCTAACATAATTGGCCTAATAAATTTTCACTTCCATGGTCTTGCAAGTGAAGATCCTTTTCTCCACTTGGAAGACCTAACCCGATTGGCTGAAACAGTTAAACCAAGAATTATCGGGTTACCTATAGTCCTCATGAAAATGTTCCCGTTTTCATTACAGGATAAAGCGTCGTAGTGGTTACGCACCCTTGGAAGAACCATCCACTCTTGGGAAGAGATGCGAACAGCGTTTCTCAAGAAGTTTTTCCCAATCGGGCTAACCAATGCACTTCGCTGTGCTATCACTTCATTTACGCAACAAAATGGCGAATAGTTTCATGAGGCATGGGAGAGATATAATGACCTCCTCAGGAAGTGTCCACACCACAGTCTGCCTAAGTGGCATATAGCCCAGATTTTCTATTATGGACTAAATGAGACTTTGAAGCAGATTGCAGATGCTTCCTGTGGAGGGAGTTTCATGAATAAAGACGAGAATGGAGCATTCGAATTATTTGAAAATATGAGTGAAAACTCAATGAACAATGCTTCCATTGTCGCATTTAATCGTACCAACCTGCCCCATAATGTCCACGAAGTTGACACGGGACCCTCCCATTCATCCACAGATCTCAGCCTTATCGCACAAAAATTGGATGAAGTCTCCGTCATGCACAAGAAGCTGGACGAGCTTCTAGCCAACCTCGCCCGTTCTATGGCAAACACCCCCACCTCACCACCTTGTCACAATTCTAATTCTTCCAACACCAAGCTTATCCCTAGAAACCCCATAAGACCTTCCTTACCGAGTGTCACGCCAAGCGATTCGGTAAGTCATGTGGATCTGGCTTTTGCGAGCCAGTATTTTGATACGGAGGACCAAGCCTCCGTGAGCTCAGAAACATATTTACATGCGGATGCATCTTCTGGCATAGAAGATGCTTGCACCCTGGGGAACAACCCGTTCTCTGCCACTTATAACCCAAGGTGGTGAATCATTCGAACTTCGCATGGTCCAACAACCCACAGCGCCAAAACCCCGCAGGTGGACCAATCCGACCGTCCGCACCCGTAATTCCAAGGGCCCAGTCTAATCCTATGACGAATCCACCATCGGATCCTTGCATATTGCAAACAGAACAAGCATTAAGTCCTCTTGACAAATTGATGCGAATGATGATGGAAATGTCAAAGCGCCATGAAGAGAACATGACCTCTCTTCAGCACCAATTGGCACAGCAGAATGCTGAGATCAGTCAACTACACATGGCGACTCGATCTCAGGGCACTCTTCCCGCCCAACCTATTCCAAACCCATGAAATTTCATACCTCGTGGTCCTCAACCACAGGTACGACCTTCTCAGGGGTAGGTACATCAAATTCTGTAGGCTCCGAGCATTCCACCGGGATTTCAGGCTAATCCCGCTGCAACACCTCACTCTTATGTCCCTATTGTGAACCCTCCTCTGCCTTATGATCCCACTAGACCCGCATCGTCCAATGCGATCACTACGAGGAGCGGTAAGCAGACCGTCGATCTGCCTCAACCTGATCCTGGCCCGTCTTCTTCATCACCCTCTCATTCGGGATGCACACCGCATTCGCAAGAGGACGATACACCCAAATTGGTGCCAGAATTAGTCCCATTCCCTGAGGCTCTACTGAGGGAGCCAAAAGGCAAGAAGAAGGATACGCAGGCCTTTGATAACCTGCGTAATTTATTCAGGGATGTTGAAATCAAGGTACCCCTACTAGAGGCTATCGACCACATACCTACTATCGCCCATTTTTTCAAAGACTACACAACACCCAGACGACAGTCAAATAAAACTAAGAATCCGGTGGTTCTCTCGCCTCATGTGAGTTGTGCTATACTGTCAAATCTACCACTGAAGCAGAAAGATCCGGGCACACCGCTTATTTCCTGTAGCATCCAAGGCTACAATTTTAACCGTGCCCTACTTGATCTAGGATCTTCCATCAATCTTATACCAACCATCATGCTCAAAAAATTTTCCTTGGAAAATCTGAAACCCACCCCTGTCACGTTACAGTTGGCAGATCTTCTGTCAAAATTCCAAAGGGTGTGGTGGAAGACGTGGTGGTTAGGGTCAACAGTCTCTATTTTCCTGTTGACTTTCTTGTTTTAGATATGGAAGTTCCTAGCTCACTTTCTGATTGTCCGATCATCCTTGGTTGACCTTTCTTAGCCACAGCCCGCGCCCATATTGACTGCGAGTCTGGCTGTATTGAGATTGCCGTTGCTTCTGAGAAGCTCAAGCTTAACATCTTCAAGGCAGCCAAGAACTTTGATTGCGATTGCATCGAGGATGACACGTCTGACGAGGACATGGCCGTCAGTGCATGTATCAGACTAATTGGGACCTATTCTGACTGCTGCGGACTGCCTTTAAACACTGACGATTGCTTGACCAACACATATTATGACATTCCCCCATCCCTCCCTATTCTCGTACCTTCTCCTGACCAGACTTCTGACGAGGTTTTCTCCGCTTCCCATACCTCATGGTCTGAGTCATATCCAGGCTACTCATCGCCGGTTCACACTCTTGAAGACCGGATTGCCCTTTCTTTCCCGCCAAATCAGGTGGAGTTGCAACTCCACACTGGGACCTTGAGCCCACATACTACACACTGGGGCTATTCCTTTTTGGATCCATATATCCAAGAAGCCCCTCCTCTTGGCCAATCTGAGGACCAACTTCTTCCTCCTGACTTGTTTTCCGATCCTCCTGGGACACTCTCGTCCCAAGAAATGCCAGATCTTTCACCATCCACTCCCGAGTTGAAAGAGCTGCCTAGTACACTTAAGTATGTTTTCCTGGGACCAAATGAAATGCTCCCTGTTATCATCAGTTCAAAATTGACCAGGGAGCAAGAGTGCAAACTAACAAAGGTCCTCATGGAACACAAGGCAACCATTGGATGGTCTTTATCAGACTTAACTGGCATTAGCCCCTCTTACTACACTCACCGTATATATACAAAGGAGGAGGCTCGACCTTCCCGCGGGATGCAGCGACGTCTCAACCCTAACATGCGGGAGGTCGTTAAGAAGGAAATTATTAAGTGGCTGGATGCGGGTATAATCTACCCAATTAGCGATAGCCCCTGGGTGAGTCCGATTCACGTCATGCCCAAAAAGGCGGGACTCACCATCCGTGTCAATGACAGGGGCGAATCCATCCCTACACGCACTCCTACATCCTGGAGAGTGTGTGTAGATTATAGGAAACTCAATGTTGCAACTAAGAAAGATCACTTTCCGCTACCTTTCATTGACCAAATCCTGGAGCAGTTAGCGGGAAATAAATTTTTCTATTTCCTGGATGGATTCTCAGGATATAACCAGGTGGCAATTGACCCCCGGGACCAAGAGAAAATCACTTTTACCTACCCCTTCAGCACCTTTGCATTTAGAAGGATGCCGTTCGGACTTTGTAACGCGCCAGCAACTTTCCAGAGATGTATGTTGGCAATATTCCATGACATGGTGGGTGACTTTCTCGAGGTCTTCATGGATGACTTTTCGGTCTTTGGGCCATCTTTCGATGAATGTCTTGCCAACTTGACCCATATCCTTAGGAGATGTATTGATGTAAACCTTGTGCTTTCCTAGGAAAAAAGTCATTTTATGGTACATGAGGGAATTATTCTCGGACATATCATCTCTAATAGGGGTATCGAGGTTGACAGAGCTAAGCTTGATGTAATTGCTGATTTACCTGTGCCTGCCTCTGTCAAACAAATCTGCTCCTTCCTGGGACACGTCGGTTTTTATAGGAGATTCATCAAAGATTTCTCGACCTTTAACTCATCTCCTATCGACCGACGTACCCTTCAATATGAGCCCCGATTGCATACGAGCATTCACGCAGCTGCGTAATGCTGTCATCAAGGCCCCTGTTCTCCAGCCACCTGATTGGTCCCTCGACTTTGAACTCTTGTGTGACGCTTTCGACCATGCAGTAGGAGCCATCCTGAGACAAAGACGCGATAGACACCCCTTCGTAGTGTACTACGCCAGTAAGATGTTGGATGAGGCCCAGCGTAATTATACTACCACTGAGAAAGAACTACTGGTGGTCGTCTTTAGGCTGGAGAAATTTCGCTCTTACCTTCTGGGCTCACATGTTATTGTTTTCACTGATCATGCGGCCATTCGCCATCTCATGCACAAGAAGGATGTCAGGCCTAGACTGATTCATTGGATCCTTATGCTCCAAGAATTTGACATTGAGATCTGCGATAAGGCTGGAGCCCAGAATGTTGTGGCTGATCATCTTTCTAGACTAGACCCTGACCATATTGGACTTACTCTGCCGATTAATGAGATTTTTCTCGATGAGCACATATTGGGAATTAATGTGGCAAGTGGACCTTGGTATGCCGACATTGCTAATTACCTTGCTTCTAGATCCCTTCCATGTGGCTGGCCTAAAAACCAGCACGAGCGTCTCATGGCATAAGCAAAGTATTATTTCTGGGATAATCCACTTCTTTTTCGAATAGGTGCTGATCAAATCATCCGTCACTGTATTCCTGACAGCGAATTCCCCAGTGTGTTATCCTTCTGCCACAATCAGGCTTGCGGAGGCCATTTCTCTAGGAGGAAAACTGCAACCACTTCAGGATTTCCTTTTTAACCACCTCCCTCATAGTAGGGTTCAGATGTCACTCCATGTCCCTAAATGGCTTGATGGAATCATCAGTATATATGTGGTGCATGCAAAGTGTAGAGTCTATACCCTTAATGTCAGCAATGCTCCAAGAAATAGTTTCCTTGTGCCTAGACAAGCATTCAATCAGGGCTCCCTCCTATGCCTCGATAGCACAGCCGAAATGATAACGGGGAGTGTATCATTAGCACCTAGGAAGACGTACTTGAGAGTGTTTGGGAGGGGTTTCAACTCAAGGTCGGGGGCTTGTATGGTTGAGGGTTTCATAATAGATGTCCCCATCTCAGGTAGCATATCTACCTTGGGCAGAGATGATGGGGAAAGAGACTCAGCAAAAACACCTAGCAACTCCTCAAGTTATAGTATATCCCCTTCACATTCCTCCAAGAGATGGGAATGCTCATTTAGCATGACATGTTGAAGGGGGTCATCATATAACATTGCAGGGGTTGTCTCTTCAATCAGGTCATCTATCACCTCAACTTGAGAACAATCCTCAAGCCCGGCTTGTTTGTAAGCATCAAACACATTAAGCCAGATTTGCTTATTCCCAAAGCCCATTTTCAATGCCCCAGTATTGCAATTGATTGAAGCATGCGAAGTTGCAAGGAAGGGGCAACCCAAAACGATGGAGGGTTTGGTTGTCTTGTTGGTAGGGTCAGTGTCCGAAACTAAGAAGTTGATGGGGAAGAAGAAATCCTCCACTCTCACGAGGACATCTTCCAAAATTCCCTGTGGTGTCTTAAGTGATCGATTAGCAACTTGGAGGATTACCGGGCTAGGCTTCAGATTGCCTCCCCCAAGTTGTTCATACACGTAGCTCAAAAGGATGTTCACCCCCACACCCAGATCAAGTAGAGCCTCATTAATCTGTAAGTCACCAATAACCACTGAGATGTACGGGGCTCCTGGGTCCTTAAGTTTTGTGGGTGTGCCATGTTGAACAATTGAGCTAACAGAATCAGGTAGGACAACTTTTTGATTGGACCTGTTTCCTAGATTGCTGCTTTTTCGTGCACAGGTCCTTTAAGAAGTGGGCATAAGACGAAATCTGCCTGATAGCTTCAAGCAAAGGCAGGTTAATCTGCACTTGCTTGAAAGTTTCCATGATCTCATTCGTCTTATCTTTGGCTCCAAATGAGCCAGCAGAAGTCTGCCCAGAGGTGGATAAGTGCTTTGGAAAGGGCACTCTCGATCTCTGGGTGGAAGGGTTGTCATGCTGAGTAAGGGGTGGAACGGGGGCAACTTCTTCCGGTACGGTGGTAAGGTGATTTCAAGCAGAGGAGATTTAGGCAAGTCTTCTCCGGTGGGGGTGAAAGTCAGGGTCGATGGTTTTTCAGAGGGTGAGACTATAGGAGCATCGGGTTTGGAATTTTTTTCCCACTCCTCAGAATAGTCATCGCCTGAGCCTACTCCCTAAAGACAATCCCTTTTCCTTTAGGATTCTCCTCAGCAGCACTGGGAAGCTTCGCAGTTTCCCTCTGTCTAATGGCCTCAACAAGGTGTCCCATCTACAATTTCATTTCATGTATAGCCTTGTCATTAGATTGGATGATGGCACTTTGACTTTCTTGCATAGTTCTCAACATTGCCTTCAATTCATCCATCTCAGATGTCTTAGGTTGGGCAAAGGTTTGAGGTTGGTTCATTTGTTGATTTTGAAAGGGTTGTGGTTTATAATTCTCTGAATTTGAAACATTCCCTTATCTCTAGGAAAAGTTTGGGTGATTCATCCATCCCTCATTATAAGTGTTGGAAAAAGGGTCATTACGAGGTCTAGGATGGAGCCCTTGAGAAGCATTCAGATCTGCTTGTACAAGCTCAGGGAATTGAGAGGCCAAGTGGCAATCCACAGTGGCATGTGTATTGCCTTGGTAAATGGAGCATTCAGAAGCTTGGGATGTGGAGGTGTTAGATACGAATTGGCCCAGGCTCGACATAAGCCTTTCCATGTTTTGATTCAACAATTGAATCTGATAGGCTAAATTCTGGGTGTCTCTTGCCTCATTCGCCTCCAACTTTCTTTGCATGAGAGTGGGTTTTCTATCCATGTAGGCAGAATTCAAGTGAATAGAATTCTCACTCAAAGCCTCAAAAAGGTTCCAAGCTTCATCCTCAATCTTAGATAGAAAGGTTCCTACACAAGCACCATCCATAGTCTGCTTGTGTGAAACAATAAGTTTGGTGTAGAACCTTTCAACCAGTTGCCACTTAGGCACCTGGTGATGTGGGCAAAGTCTCAACAGGTCATTAAAGTGCTCCCACGCATCATGGAAAGCTTCCCATCCTTTTGAACAAAACTCATAATTTCCCTCCTAAAGTGATTTGTTTTGCTTATGGGGAAGTACTTCTTCAAAAACTCCTTCAGAGCATCCCAAGTGTTAATATCATCAAGGGTATGATACCAATACTTGGCTTTGTCCTTGAAGGAGAAGGAAAGAGGGTCCGCATTTGAGTGTCATCAGTAATGCCCTGTAGCTTCACTGTGGAACAGACCTCGGTGAATTCCTCTATATGCCTATAAGGGTCTTCCCTAGCAGTACCATAAAAGGAGGGCAGCAAGGATATGGTAGTGCTTTTAATCTCATAAGGATTATCCCTCCAGGTCTATGTAGTGCAGGGTCAGCTTGATTTGTTGGAATGAAATATTCCTTAAGGCTCCTTTGACCAGCTATTTCTTCCCTTGGGAGGTTCCTTCTTAAGATTCTTTCAGGTTCAGGATCAAACACAAGTTGTCTCCTAAGAGATCACCTACCAAGCATGCACTACAAACACAAGTCAAAAGGACTTGTTCAGTCTTTACAAATTTAGGCTTTTGACTTTAGCACAAATTGTAGGTGACAAAGCAAGTTGCTCAATCAATTACGCGTCTATTGTCAACCTTTGAAATGCCTAAAAAGACCTAGTTGGAGCTTAGGTGTTCTTCCCTAAATCTCAAATGGTGGAGCAACTCCAAAGATGGAAGATTGAGGGATGTAGTAGGCCTAAGCCTTCCTTTGAAGCTGTGCTTTCGCGGTGCTTCTTAACTACCCCCAAAAATCCGTGACAGGGTATCCCCCTCTTTGGATTTACAAAACCTTTGATCTCAAGTTCTGAACACTTCAGAATCCAACGGTAGGAGGGCTCTTGTCCTAGTAGTTCTAAGACCTAGGAGTGTCTAAATGCGTGTCGTGGTGCAAGAGATACAAGTGTGCATACACCCTAAAATTTTGAGTTTTGAATTTTGAACCATAGCACAATGCCTCAATTCAAGTCCTTGGTTTTTAGTGTTCCTCCTTAACTTAAAGTCCTTTTTCAGGAGAATATGTGACCACTAGTTAGATCTTTTCAATTCAATTAGATGGTCTTGCAATTAAATCCAAATGCATATGCGTGAAAAATGTAGAATGTAAAGAAACAGGACATACCTTTCCTCTCGCAATCAGCAATGCAAGATGCACGCAAATGCAAACAAAATAAATCTAGAGGCTACTCATTCACACCTAAATGGTCGTCCTAAGGTAGGCATCTTCTACCAGGCAGCTCATATTTTTTGTGTTTTCTTTTTTACTTATGCACAGTCAAGAAAAATCAATTCACAAAAAAAACCTAGATCTAAAGAAAAGGGAACAGGCTCCTGAAAAGTTACCCAACACGGGCCTAAAAGAAAGTCAGGGAACAAGCCCCTCAACTATATCCCAGAACAACGGTCTCAAACCAAAATGTGCAAGAAAAATTAAGTCTAAAGTCTTAATCCTACTCTAATCAAATCAACGACTAAATGTGCGGAGATGATCGTCACGTCCTCATCCTTGCCCTCTTGGCAATCTGGTTCCTTGCAAGGTGGCTCGAACAATTTCTCCTCTAGCGACGTCAAGGGTCGCCTCTCACGATGGATGGTGTGATTGCAAGTCATAGATCATTGCACTTGCACCAGAATAAAAAAAAATCCAGAGTTAAATATGATTCAATTTTTTTTTTTGAAATAGTGAGGAATGCTACCGTAAAACGATAGCAATCCGGAGGGCAGTATATTTCATATCAAACAAAACATTACAAAAAAGATCCCTAGCTGTGTATGAGGGACCAGCATTCATTTACAATGTTCTCACATCTAACCAATCTCTCCTGAAAAACTTTATCATTACGTGCCCTCCACACACACCACAAAATGGCAGCCATACCCCCATACGGCCATCCAGGAGCAATGAACCTATGCCAAAGGGAATCCCAAGTGGGAAGAGGTTCTAAGCAAATCATCCTCCAAATCTTGTCGGTGACTAGCCAAGAGGAGAAAATATGTGACGTACTGTCAATATGTAACCCACAGAGATGGCAAGCATTCAAAGTAGTCCCCATTCTTCTGTGTCTAAGATCGCTAGTGATCAGGCCTTCCCGTCTGCAAAGCCACAAGAATATTTGAACCTTCAAGGGGATTTTCAATAACCATATTTTCCTATCAATTGGATCACTCTCCACCTCAATGTTAGACCTGATGACCTTCTCATATGCCTGTTGCACTGAAAATACACCATTCCATCCATAAGTATCAGCCACATTCACCCTAGGATGCACCTGTTGTAGAGCAGCCATCAGGTTTTGCCTTGTTGGTGCTAGATCACCGCGATCGTTTATTTTGATGATAACAAAACACGTGTCATTTAACATTTGCACTTGAAGTCTTAGATTTCAGGTTAATTGCAAATGGAGACGTGGTTAGATGGAGTTCGAGCTCGCATCCATGGCAGATTGAAGGAGCATGACGGAGAACAGAGGAGCTTTGCGAGGAGCGATGGCTTGATGAAGGAAGGAGATGAAGAATAAGATAGATTTCCTTTCCTTGTACTCTAAGTATTTTTGTTTCTTTTGTTACTCTTTATTTTGTTACTTAGATTTATGTTAAAGAGCCTCAAAGAACCCTTACAGTAGTCCTAGGAACAGCTGCACAAACCTAGAATACTTAGGTTTTATGTAAAGAACTTAGAAAACCAAACTAGGGATTAAATAGCCTTTTCAGACGTCTAATCTGAAAATCAGACATCTGATAAATACTTTTAAGACGTCTGATTGTTGACTCAGACGTCCGATTATGTTTAGGTTGGACTTAGTTCTGTCTGATGAAATCAGATGTCCATACCTTAGCCCAGACGTCTTAGAAGACATCTAATGCCTTTGCCAGACGTCCAATTAGTGGACCGTTGGCTGCCTAAGTAAACACGAAGGAAATGACCGTTAGCCTCGTATCAGACGTCTGTAGAGGACACCAGACGTCTGATACATGACCGATTTGCCTCGGCTGACCCAAAATCTCTTCTCAGAGATTTTCTAGCCATTGCACTCCCTTGGGAATCCATTTCCGCAGAAAAGTAGGTTTTCAGACGTCCAGACATCATTCCAGACGTCCTATGTGTCATTTGATGCACTTCCACTAGAACCCTGTTTCGATCTGATTCAAGTAAGGAAGGAAACCCGTCTATAATCAGACATCTGACTTTATTCCCAGACATCTTAAACTGGTTTTCCAGACGTCCGATGCCAGGATCAAACGTCTCATAACCCTGTCAGTGTAATGATTAATCCTGATTTCGGCCTGATTTTCTTGGAGCTTGCACCCAACGGCTATGGAAGCCTTCCAAAGCCTTCCTAGAGCCTCTATAAATAAAGAACCTTTGCTACTCAAATACACACCAAGACACATCCAAGCTACATACTTTCCACTCTTTAGTGTCTAAAAGAAGAAGAAGATCATATAGAAGAAAGCTCTTGATCTCCATGCTTAGTTCTACACTTAGAGAGCTTGATTCCTGTTGCGCACCCGCTCTCCCTCCACGATTACGAGAGCGACGAAGTGCTACCGCGTGGTTCACGCATCCGCGTCGTTGATGCACTTCCACCAAAGGGAAGCATCCTTACTCTTATAGAAGCTTAGTTTTAGAATATCTTTATTGGCTCTATAGGACTATTTGTAATTTACTTTGTTATTTGTATTGGGTATTCGTTTTGCGAATTCCCATCTCCTTCGTGAGACAAAATCCTTCTCATGAAGAGAAGGGGTTTGAGGTATGCTACCCTCGTATAAAGTAGCGTGGTTGTAATTTAGGTTGTACTACCCTCATTTAAGTAGTACGTTAGTGGATTTGATCAACTTGGTTGATCGAAAAATCCTAACTCGAGAGGGTTAGGTGATGGTTTTCACCCGGTTTGGGTTTCCACCTAAAAATTATTGTGTACTCTGTGTGATTGTCTATTTTGTGAGGTTGTTATATTTTAATTCCGCATTTTTATGTCACGCTGATCTCACCCCCTCCAAGTAGGGATTTACAGTTGGTATCAGAGCAGGTTCTTGCAAGATCGGAGTAACACCGGGCAAGAAGATTATGGAGGGAAGTAGTTCCGCAATCCGGATCTCCGAGGGGCAGTCCACAACCCGTCCGCCATTCTTCGATGGGAGCAACTATCCCTACTGGAAGCTGCAGATGATGACTTGGCTTCAAGCCAATGACTTCACGATTTGGGCCAGGTGCGAGATGCCATTTGACATTCCAGAGAAACCCGTGGGAGGCTACTCGCAACAACAAATTTGTGAACTCTCGTAGAACGCAAAGACCATGAACACCCTCTACTACGTGCTCAGCCCGGAGGAGTTCGACCGAATCTCACAATGAGCCACTGCATACGAGATTTGGCACACACTTGAGGTCACTCACGAGGGTACCTCCAAGGTAAAGACTTCCAAAATCAATTTACTTTCACAAGAATTTGAATCTTTTTCTATGAAGTCTAACGAATCTTTAAGTGAGATGAACACTAGGTTCACTCTCATAGTAAATAATTTGAAAGCTTTAGGAAAGACCTTCATCAAGGGAGAGCTTCAAGGGAAGCTTCTTCGTTCCCTCGGACCATAGTGGGAACAGAAGGTCACTGCCATCGAAGAGGTGAACGAAGTGGAGGAGCTTAACATGGAGGATCTCCTAGGCAATCTAATGGCCTACGAGACAAAGTTGAATAAGAAGAAGGATACACTGGAGCCAAAGCTGAAGAAGACCCTTGCATTCAAAGCTGCATTGGATAGCGAGGTAAGTTCCGACGACGAAGACTTTAAAATTTTACTTAAAAAGTTTTCCAAGTTTTGTAGGGAATCAAAGAAAGAAAAGGAGAAGGAAAGCTCAAGACGTTGCTACCACTGCAACGAGAAAGGGCATCTACGACCAGAATGCCCACTTCTCAAGAAGGAGAACAAGAAGGAAAAAGAGAAGAAGTCTAAGAAGAAGGCATTCCAAGCAACTTGGGATGACTCGAGTTCAAAAGAAGAAGAGCAGAACCCCGAGGAAGAAACCGCTTGCTTTGGTTTCATGGCCAAAGGAAGTGAAAGCGACAACGAGAGCGGAAGTGACTCCGACGACGAGGTAAATTCTGATTTACAAGATGCTTTTGATGACCTATTTGAACTCAGTAAATCACTTAAGATAGAAAATAAAAGTGCTAAAAAGAACCTTAGTTTTCTTAAAAATGAAAATGATAGGTTAGAAAAATAACTCAAGAATCTAGAAACTAGTCCTAAGGATAATAACTTGCTATTAGAAAATAAAGATTTAATCAATGAAAATACTAAATTGATTGAAGAAAATGCTAGTCTAAAATTAGAAATTTTTAATTTAAAGACTAAGATAAATATTATAGAAAAAGAAAACGCATGTCTTAGGGAAAATTCTAACAAATTAATCAACAAAGTAGAAGATTTGCATAGCCCTAAGGTTGAGAAAGGATCTTCGTCAAGGAAACCCACTAACAAATCCGGATCCAAGCTCACTTGGATACTGAAGAAAGACTTGGAATCTTGTTTTGTAGGTTTCAAGGGTGACTACAATACAAAGGATTGGATCTACAAGCTCAAGGATGGTCAACTCGAGTTGGGAGAACCAAAGAGTAGACCAAGGAGGAAAACTAGAAGACCGACGAGATGGCGAACAAATGATGGACCCGCCGTACATCGACCGCTAGGCTGGAGACCGACATCGATGCTCGGGCCTCCAAGCTACGGGTGGGAGCCCCATCAGATGTGGCATCCACCACCTCCATTTGGGCCATTTTATTGGCCATTGTAGGTGAGGTAAAACCCTTTACCCTATCTTTTATCATTAAGCATATAGATAGGGGGAGTTTAAATTATGAGCTTATTGTCAATTATTAAAGGGGAAATGTAAGTTAGCTAAATTTCCTTTAGTAAGGAGGAGAAAAATAATAGCTATCTTGTCACAAAAAGGGGGAGGGCATTACTCTTGTTAAAAGAAATTCATAGAAGAGCATGTTTTAAGGGGGAGTTATAGGTAATTTAAAATCAATTAAACCTTTTTGATAATGTCAAAAAGGGGGAGGATTTTTTGCATTATTATTTATGATTTTGTCATCATCAAAATGGGGGAGATTGTTGGTGCTAGAGCACCGCGATCGTTTATTTTGATGATAACAAAACACGTGTCATTTAACATTTGCACTTGAAGTCTTAGATTTCAGGTTAATTTCAAATGGAGACGTGGTTAGACGGAGTTCGAGCTCGCATCCATGGCGGATTGGAGGAGCTTGACGGAGAACAGAGGAGCTTCACAAGGAGCGATGGCTTGATGAAGGAAGGACATGAAGAATATGATAGATTTTCTTTCCTTGTACTCTAAGTATTTTTGTTTCTTTTGTTGCTCTTTATTTTGTTACTTAGATTTATGTTAAAGAGCCTCGAAGAACCCTTACAGTAGCCCTAGGAACACCTGCACAAACCTTGAATACCTTAGGTTTTATGTAAAGAACTTAGAAAACCAAACTAGGGATTAAATAGCCTTTTCAGACGTCTAATATGAAAATCAGACGTCTGATAAATACTTTTAAGACGTCTGACTGTTGACTTAGACGTCCGATTATGTTGAGGCAGGACTTAGCTAGTTTTGTCTGATGAAATCAGACGTCCATGCCTTAGTCCAAACATCTTAGAAGACGTCTGATGCCTTTGCCAGACGTTCAATTAGTGGACCCTTAGCTGCCTAAGTAAACACTGAAGGAAACGACCGTTAGCCTCGTATCAGACATCCGTAGAGGACACCAAACGTCAGATACATGACCGTTTTGCCTCAGCTGACCTAAAATCTCTTCTCAGAGATTTTCTAGTCGTTGCACTCCCTTGGGAATCCATTTCCACAAAAAAGTAGGTTTCCAGACATCCAGACATCATTACAGATGTCCTGTGTGTCATCTAATGCACTTCCACTAGAACCCTGTTTCGATCTGATTCAAGTCAGGAAGGAAACCCATCTATAATCAGACGTCTGACTTTGTTCCCAGACATCTTAAACTGGTTTTCTAGACGTCCGATGCCTGGATCAGACGTCTGATAACTCTGTCAGTGTAATGATTAATCCTGATTTCGACCTGATTTTCTTGGAGCTTGTACCCAACGGCTATGGAAGCCTTCCAAAGCCTTCCTAGAGCCTCTATAAATAGAGGAGAACCTTTCCCACTCAAATACACACCAAGACACATGCAAGCTACATACTTTCTACTATTTAGTGTCTAAAAGAAGAAGTTCATATAGAAGAAAGCTCTTGATCTCCAAGCTTAGTTCTACACTTAGAGAGCTTGATTCCTATTGTGCACCCGCTCTCCCTCCACGATTACAAGAGCGACGAAGAGCTACCGCGTGGTTCACACATCCGCGTCATTGATGCACTTCCACCAAAGGGAAGCATCCTTACTCCTATAGAAGCTTAGTTTTAGAATATCTTTGTTGGCTCTATAGGACTATTTGTAATTTACTTTGTTATTTGTGTTGGGTATTCGCTTTGCGAATTCCCGTCTCCTTCGTGAGACAAAATCCCTCTCATGAAGAGAAGGGGTTTGAGGTACGTTACCCTCGTATAAAGTAGCGTGGTTGTAATTGAGGTTGTACTACCCTCGTTTAAGTAGTACGTTAGTGGATTTGATCAACTTGGTTGATCAAAAAATCCTAACTTGAGAGGGTTAGGTGGTGGTTTTCACCTGGTTTGGGTTTCCACCTAAAAATCATTGTGTACTCTATGTGATTGTCTATTTTGTGAGGTTGTTATATTTTAATTCTGCATTTTTACATCACGCTGATCTCACCCCCTCCAAGTAGAGATTTACATGCCTATCCTCCCATAATCGATTGCCTGATTTGCAATGTTCCTGCCCTTCCAGCCGCCAACAGCCCTTTGCAGCAGACCACAGGCTGCTAACTTTAGCCTCCTTATCTACAGCAGCAGCATAAGCCCTCAGATACGCCTCTTTCATAACCCCTAGACCAGACCATTGCTCATTCCACAGACTAAAGTCCCTGCCATCTCCGAGCCTAGGCTGCAATAGGTGCTAATAATTGCTGATTGCACTGATAACTAATCGCCAAAAGGGGGGAGGGTTTTATCAGTTGTAGCCTCTGCAGAGCGCTATTTGATCCACCACAACTGTCCCTGATCAAATCTGCCACCAAATCCTCCTTGCAGTCCAGAATCTTGATGGCCCATTTAATCAATAAGGCCTCATTGAACTCCTTGAGTGCCTTAATCCCCATACCACCTGTCTCCTTTGGCTTCCAGATCTTATTCCATCTGATGGGCTGCATAAAATCGCCCTCATCGCCAGCTCCTTTCCAAAAGAATCTTTTCCTTATAACATCCAATCGTTTCCAAATAGACTTCGGGGCCTTGAAAATGCTAAAGTAAAAGATCGGGATGGATGTTTGGTTTCATGGCCAAAGGAAGTGAAAGCGACAACGAGAGCGGAAGTGACTCCGACGATGAGGTAAATTCCGATTTACAAGATGCTTTTGATGACCTATTTGAACTCAGTAAATCACTTAAGATAGAAAATAAAAGTGTTAAAAAGAACCTTAGTTTTCTTAAAAATGAAAATGATAGGTTAGAAAAATAACTCAAGAATTTAGAAACTAGTCCTAAGGATAATAACTTGCTATTAGAAAATAAAGATTTAATCAATGAAAATACTAAATTGATTGAAGAAAATGCTAGTCTAAAACTAGAAATTTTTAATTTAAAGACTAAGATAAATATTATAGAAAAAGAAATCGCATGTCTTAGGGAAAATTCTAACAAATTAATCAACAAAGTAGAAGATTTGCATAGCCCTAAGGTTGAGAAAGAATCTTCGTCAAGGAAACCCACTAACAAATCCGGATCCAAGCTCACTTGGATACTGAAGAAAGACTTAGAATCTTGTTTTATAGGTTTCAAGGGTGACTACAACACAAAGGACTGGATCTACAAGCTCAAGGATGGTCAACTCGAGTTGGGAGGACCAAAGAGTAGACCAAGGAGGAAAACTAGAAGACCGACGAGATGGCGAACAAATGATGGACCCGCTGTACATCGACCGCTAGGCTGGAGACCGACATCGATGCTCGGGCCTCCAAGCTACGGGTGGGAGCCCCATCAGATGTGGCATCCACCACCTCCATTTGGGCCATTTTATTGGCCATTGTAGGTGAGGTAAAACCCTTTACCCTATCTTTTATCATTAAGCATATAGATAGGGGGAGTTTAAATTATGAGCTTATTGTCAATTATTAAAGGGGAAATGTAAGTTAGCTAAATTTCCTTTAGTAAGGGGGAGAAAAATAATAGCTATCTTGTCACAAAAAGGGGGAGGACATTACTCTTGTTAAAAGAAATTCATAGAAGAGCATGTTTTAAGGGGGAGTTATAGGTAATTTAAAATCAATTAAACCTTTTTGATAATGTCAAAAAGGGGGAGGATTTTTTGCATTATTATTTATGATTTTGTCATCATCAAAATGGGGGAGATTGTTGGTGCTAGAGCACCGCGATCGTTTATTTTGATGATAACAAAACACGTGTCATTTAACATTTGCACTTGAAGTTTTAGATTTCAGGTTAATTTCAAATGGAGACGTGGTTAGACGGAGTTCGAGCTCGCATCCATGGCGGATTGGAGGAGCTTGACGGAGAACAGAGGAGCTTCACAAGGAGCGATGGCTTGATGAAGGAAGGACATGAAGAATATGATAGATTTTCTTTCCTTGTACTCTAAGTATTTTTGTTTCTTTTGTTACTCTTTATTTTGTTACTTAGATTTATGTTAAAGAGCCTCGAAGAACCCTTACAGTAGCCCTAGGAACACCTGCACAAACCTTGAATACCTTAGGTTTTATGTAAAGAACTTAGAAAACCAAACTAGGGATTAAATAGCCTTTTCAGATGTCTAATATGAAAATCAGACGTCTGATAAATACTTTTAAGACGTTTGACTGTTGACTTAGACGTCCGATTATGTTGAGGCAGGACTTAGCTAGTTTTGTCTGATGAAATCAGACGTCCATACCTTAGTCCAAACATCTTAGAAGACGTCTGATGCCATTGCCAGACGTTCAATTAGTGGACCCTTGGCTGCCTAAGTAAACACTGAAGGAAACAACCGTTAGCCTCGTATCAGACATCCGTAGAGGACACCAGACGTCAGATACATGACCGTTTTGCCTCAGCTGACCTAAAATCTCTTCTCAGAGATTTTCTAGCCGTTGCACTCCCTTGGGAATCCATTTCCACAAAAAAGTAGGTTTCCAGACATTGAGACATCATTCCAGATGTCCTGTGTGTCATCTGATGCACTTTCACTAGAACCCTGTTTCGATCTGATTCAAGTCAGGAAGGAAACCCATCTATAATCAGACGTCTGACTTTGTTCCCAGACGTCTTAAACTGGTTTTCTAGACGTCCGATGCCTGGATCAGACATCTGATAACTCTGTCAGTGTAATGATTAATCCTGATTTCGGCCTGATTTTCTTGGAGCTTGTACCCAACGGCTATGGAAACCTTCCAAAGCCTTCCAAAGCCTTCCTAGAGCCTCTATAAATAGAGGAGAACCTTTCCCACTCAAATACACACCAAGACACATGCAAGCTACATACTTTCTACTCTTTAGTGTCTAAAAGAAGAAGATCATATAGAAGAAAGCTCTTGATCTCCAAGCTTAGTTCTACACTTAGAGAGCTTGATTCCTATTGTGCACCCGCTCTCCCTCCACGATTACAAGAGCGACGAAGAGCTACCGCGTGGTTCACGCATCCACGTCATTGATGCACTTCCACCAAAGGGAAGCATCCTTACTCCTATAGAAGCTTAGTTTTAGAATATCTTTGTTGGCTCTATAGGACTATTTGTAATTTACTTTGTTATTTGTGTTGGGTATTCGCTTTGCGAATTCCCGTCTCCTTCGTGAGACAAAATCCCTCTCATGAAGAGAAGGGGTTTGAGGTACGCTACCCTCGTATAAAGTAGCGTGGTTGTAATTGAGGTTGTACTACCCTCGTTTAAGTAGTACGTTAGTGGATTTGATCAACTTGGTTGATCAAAAAATCCTAACTTGAGAGGGTTAGGTGGTGGTTTTCACCCGGTTTGGGTTTCCACCTAAAAATCATTGTGTACTCTATGTGATTGTCTATTTTGTGAGGTTGTTATATTTTAATTCTGCATTTTTACATCACGCTGATCTCACCCCCTCCAAGTAGAGATTTACATGCCTATCCTCCCATAATCGATTGCCTGATTTGCAGTGTTCCTGCCCTTCCAGCCGCCAACAGCCCTTTGCAGCAGACCACAGGCTACTAACTTTAGCCTCCTTATCTACAGCAGCAGCATAAGCCCTCAGATATGCCTCTTTCATAACCCCTAGACCAGACCATTGCTCATTCCACAGACTAAAGTCCCTGCCATCTCCGAGCCTAGGCTGCAATAGGTGCTAATAATTGCTGATTGCACTGATAACTAATCGCCAAAAGGGGGGAAGGCTTTATCGGTTGTAGCCTCTGCAGAGCGCTATTTGATCCACCATAACTGTCCCTGATCAAATCTGCCACCAAATCCTCCTTGCAGTCCAGAATCTTGATGGCCCATTTAATCAGTAAGGCCTCATTGAACTCCTTGAGTGCCTTAATCCCCATACCACCTGTCTCCTTTGGCTTCCAGATCTTATTCCATCTGATGGGCTGCATAAAATCTCCCTCATCGCCAGCTCCTTTCCAAAAGAATCTTTTCCTTATAACATCCAATCGTTTCCAAATAGACTTCGGGGCCTTGAAAATGCTAAAGTAAAAGATCGGGATGGATGTTATGATCGAGTTAAGAAGGATTAATCTCCCACCCTTAGACAAAAACTTACTACTCCATCCTTTTAGCGTACCAGAGACCTTATCAAACAAGATATTCCAATCAGATTTCTTCAGCTTTGCAGCCCTCAATGGCTGTCCTAGGTACCTTAATGGAAGTTTAGCTCGAGGTGATCCCAATGTATTCTCCAAATCCATCTGATCCTATTCATTCATGCCAAAACAAATCAAGGTGGACTTTTCCTTATTCAATTTTGGTCCTGAAATATCCCCAAAGATCTTTACCAATAACCCCAGAGCATGTGCAGCAAGTTGGTCCCTTCCACAGAGAATACCGTGTCATCTGCATATTGCAAAATAGGGGCTAGATTTCTCCTATTGGATAGTGAATACGCTTTGATTAGACCCACCTCTACCAATCTGCATGCATACCTTGCAAGCCCATCCACCACAAGGTTAAAGATCAGAGGGGCTAAAGGACATCCTTATCTAATCCCACATTGAGGTTGAATCCAAACACCGCAAGGCTTCCCATTGATCAGTGGAGAAAAGGAGACAGTCGTGATATAGCGTTTCATCCATTGGATCCATAAAGGAGGAAAACCTCTCCTTTTAAAAACCTCCCAGAGATACGGCCAAGCGATCGAATCATATGCCTTCTGAAAATCAACTTTCCACATGAATGCCTTGCACTTCCTTCTGTGCCATCCACTCACCATTTCCTGAGCCAAAATGAAGGATTCTTGGAGTGATCTACTAGGCAGAAATGTAGATTGCACTGGATGGATCAGACTCTGCAGAACTGCTCTCAGCCGGTTAGCCAAAATCTTGCTGATGACAAGGTAGATGGAATTTGAAAGGGAGATCGGCCTAAAGTCTGAGAACTTCTCTACTCCCATTGACTTAGGCAGTAAAAAAAGATATGGCTTGTTGATCCTTTCAAAACCAGCATTTCCCTTCTCAAACTCTCTAATGACATCCATCACTTCCTTGCCCACCACATTCCACATCTCTCTATAGAAGAAGACTTGTATTCCATCAGGGCCTGGGGAACCTTCCATATTGAGCTCTTTAATTGCCTGCAGGTTCTCATGTTCAGTGATGGTTGCTGTCAGCTGAGAGGCCTGTTCACTTGTCACACTAGGAGCATCACTTCCTGCCATTCTCCATTTCCCCCTCTTAACTACCCGAGCAGCATCTCTATAGTATTTGATGGCTTCTGATCTTATCTCCTGAATGGAGGAGATCCTATGTCCATCTCTGAAAATAGAAGATATAAAATTAACACGCCTCCAAGAGCTAGCTGCAAGATGGAAGAATTTCGTGTTGGCATCTCCCTCCTTAAGCCATAATTGCCTTGATCTCTCCCTCCAATCAATTTCTTGTTTGAGATCTTCATCCAGTATCACACCCTGCCACACCTTCCTATCTGCAAGTTCTTCCTCTGATAAAGGGCCAACTGCTTCCTTAGAATCCAGCTCCTGAATGTTACTCAGAGCCTCCATCCTCCTTTGCTGCCTTATCATGTTAACAGTAATTCCATACACTTTTAAGACAGTGCGCAAAGCAGTCAGCTTGGCTGCCAATCTGATAGTAGCAAAGCCCTCCACCTTTTTAGCTTGCCACCATGAACTGACCATCTGATAGAAGCCCGGTTCATTCAGCCATGATCTTCTAAGCTTGAAGTAGGAGCCAACTTGGGTTTCTTCCCCATTGTCCCACACCAAAGGGGTGTGATCAGAGAAAGGTCGGTCCAATCCACTAACAATCGACAGCTGAAATCTTTCAAGAATGTTTACATTCCCAAAGAATCTATCTAATTTGGATGCCATCCCATTTCCATTGTGCCATGTAAATTCCACACCAGAAGATGGATACTCACTCAGTTCATGAGATTGAACCACCATTTGGAAGCCAACAGTTGAGCTATCTGTGACACCATTAGGCTTGTCTGCCCCTGTTAGCACACAGTTGAAGTCACCACCAGTCAACCATGCTCCCCCCTGCACCAGCTCAGCCGCAGTAGCCCATTCCTCCCACAACTCCTGTCTAGCAGACGCAACACAGGGGCCATATACCCCAGTAACCCAGATACACTCATGCCCCTAGTGAATTTGGAATTTGCAAGTCAACATGTGCTTGGCTTTGTGAACTTCCAGACATTGAGCCCACACCTTCCTCCACCAGATAGCAATACCCCCCGATCTCCCCTGTACATCAATCTTCACACATTCATTCATCCCCGAAGCCAACAGGTCATACCAAAGCTTATCAGAATTATTCTCAATGTGCGTCTCTTGAATGATCGCACATTCAATCCCCCATTCTCTCAAATATCTCATCAGAGAAGCCCTTTGACTTTTGTCGCGCAACCCACGCATGTTACAAGTGAGGATTCTCATCTATCCTCACAAGATCCCTCCCCCCTGAGGTTTTGGCACTTGCATACATACACAACCTCTGCAATCTTGTCTTCATCCATCAGAATGTCAGCCTTTGACTTCCTCTGTCTGAGGCTATAAGGTGATCTACCCTTACCAGTTTTAGCATAAGAACCACCATCAAATTTAAGACCCTCAATCTCGTGTAGATCCTGTTTATCCTTCAGGAAATCAAGCTGCATCTCTTGAACCTCCTACCCCTTAGCCTCCTCACCGATTAGCAACACATCCCTTGCCGCCACAGGCATTGGTCTTGATGCTTCCACCCCACCTGATTCCTCCTTCTCTTCAGTCAATATCTCCCCCCTCTCCCCCACATGAAGGTCCTTACGATTTTTGATAGATGGGGGTTCTTCAGATGGAGCCGTGCATAAGTCCTGCACAGCCGCTTCTTCACCAGCTTTAGATCCAGACAACTTATCTTGCTTCGCTACAGTGTCACCCACCAAGAACATCAGCCGCAGCAATCATGAGCTCCCACCACATCTCAGAATCAATCTATCAGGTACAGAGCTAGCTGTAAATACATCGACCATCACATTCAATGAGCGCCCATCACCTTCAAGCAGTCCAATAATCGCATCTTCTGCCACTGATGCAAATCCTGATATCATGGATGACACGACCTCCTTCGACCTCAGATGCAAGGGTAACCCCTTGATCTCAAGTTTTCCCAATCTGGAACCCACTCTCTGGGGTGGCCTCTCTGGCAGGGCTCCATCAAAGGGAGAAACCAGTCTCCAGATCACAGTGAGGCCATCATTGCAAGATGTTTGAAATCACAGCCTCTCAACATCCAACATCCCCAACCCAAAGAGGACAAACCGTGTAGGTGACAAAAAAGCAGACTGCCAGGAGTTGGTCGAAAGGGAAAGAGAGCTTACCAGGTTGCGCACATTCTCCATCGTCGGTCTTCCAGACATAACCTCTCCGACCATCACTCCACGCAAAGCCATCTCTGCCGCTTTGATGTTCTCTATCATAGGTACCTCCACATCAACCGTAAGCCCCCCAGAGCTGTGCAAAGAAGGGGGCGGAGGAGGCGCCTGCAAAGCCCTAGATTCAAAATTCCAAAGTGCAGGAAAAGATGTTCTTTCATCTGCCCCCCAAGACCCCTACACGAATCCCTCTTGTGACCAAATCCTCCGCACTCTAAACACACCACGGGAGATCGGCAAGTAGCCGCCATATGTCTCCGCAGCCCGCAGCGGAAACACAAGATCTTGCCATGCTCCTTTGCACCCCTTCTATCAGACCACCTTGCCTCCATCACCCTTTTACCGTGCACAGCAGAGTCTCTCCGCTCCTTCCGCCTCCAAGCCCTTGGTCTCCAAGTAGTCCAGCCTTCGCCTTCCCTGATTCCACCGGTCGCCACCCTGGCTTCGCCTGCTATCGCCCCGAGCCCGCCAGACCACATCTCGGAAGCCAACTTATGAGCTTCTTTAGTCAACCTTCAATATGATTCAAAATTTAAATCAATGTGAACGAATGAATGAATGCGATTTATTTAAGCCTGTTGCCTCCCCGGCAACGGTGCCATTTGGTAAGACAGTTTTTGCTTTCGAATAATATGATTAAGATGATTTATCGTTTTAGTATCAAAGTGGTGGAAAACTGCTTAACAAAATGATTAAAATAAACCACTTGAGAGAGTGGGTCATATCCATAGGGAGGCAATGGCCTATTTAAACTCGCACAGGTTATAGACAAATGTTAACTATTTATTTCCCCCAAGAAATCAAGTTAAAATCTCCTTTAGATTAGGTTAATCTATGACATGATATGCTGAAATAATAATAATGCAAAAGAGGAGGGCCTTCTTTATAAAATGACTACCATTATAATAATAATAACCTAAAATTTATTGAATCCACAATGGCATTGCAATGTAAAAACAAATACATGGCAAAATAGGGGAAAACGTTTCCTTGTCGTGAGCGCACACGAGGGGTGATGGCTGAAAGGGAGGAGCTCGCCGGAGGGAGAAGGAGCCACGTCGCTTCCAATGGTGGTGGTCACGTGGAAAATGGTGGTCGGAGCCAACGGCGGGGCGGTGAGGAGTGGTTAGAGGTGGTTGCTGCTGCTACTGGTGTAGTAGTTTAACACACGGTTGGAGGTGAGGAGTGCAGGGTGTTGTGCGCGCATGGTGCAGCATGCTCTACGCGTGGGCGGAGCGATTGGAGGGTGCGTGGGCTGAGGTGTTGGAGGGCGCTCGGGCGGAGGTGCAGACGCGCGCAGAGGAACATTTGGTGCGTACTGCAGGAAGAGGTGTGGCGAGGGAGGTGCAGGCGGAGGTACGGAATCACGTAGGGAGGCACGCACGAGCTGGAAGTGGGGCGCCCTTTGCATGCAGGCGGAGCAGCTAGAGGGCACGTGGGTGGAGGTGTGGGAGGGTGTGCGCTGAGTTGCTGGAGGGCGCTTGCCTGCCATGGTGGAGGTGCAGCTCGCGGGGGCGGGTTGCTGTGAGGGGTAGGCGTGTGGGAATGGTGCTGCTGTAGGAGGTGAAGCACACCGAGGGTGCTGGAGGGCGGTGCCTATGCTTGGTGCATGCTGCAGAAGGTGCCTACGCTTGGTGAGGGATGTGCGTGGGAATGGTGTTGGTGGTTGAGGAGCTGATGAAGAAGAAGCACGGTGATGCAGGGACTCTGATTGGCGGTGTGAGCTGTCACACCACACGCCCACGGTGGTGGAGTCACGCTGCTGCAGTTGAGGCCGGTGGTGAGGAGCGGATGAGAAACT
Organism: Thalassia testudinum; assembly: GCA_037157565.1. Taxonomy (NCBI): domain Eukaryota; kingdom Viridiplantae; phylum Streptophyta; class Magnoliopsida; order Alismatales; family Hydrocharitaceae; genus Thalassia; species Thalassia testudinum. Next base: position 50,132,789 of record JAZHRO010000035.1, on the reverse strand, counting down.
AGGTTCTCTGCATAGTGAGGAAAGGGGTGGTGGCCTCCTCCAGCATGACAGCAACTCCACCTCTCTTGTTACCGTCTGCATGAATTTGAATGGAGAGGTGGGAGCAAATCCATATTCTCCAATCGTCCTTGAATGCAAGTTTTAGTGCAGGTAGCTGGTGGTGTTGGAGCAGCAAATTCCTACAGAGAAGAGAAAATGAACAATAATAATAAAGAGATTGGTTTATTTATGTTCAAACCCTCAATAAAATGTTAATGCATATAATATAACCTAAAGACTAATGCATGTTATTCTAATGCATGCTAAATAATTTATATATGTAATGCATACAAGCAAATATATATAAACTAACTTATTTATATCTTAATACATGCTATGTATACACTAATATCAATCTAATTCCTAGGCACTTAAGTAACTAAATAGCCCACAAATATGGGCTCATCAGCCCCCCTCCCTCTTAATGCAAGGACTTCTCCAAGAAGGATTATCGAGTATGGAGGGGTCTACATTATCCTCAAGAGGATAGCTATACTCCATGATTGAGTCCTTGAGTGTTACAATCAACCTCAAGGCAGCAAATCAGATGACTAATTTCTTCCTTTAATTGGTGATTTGTCCTCAAAGACTCTCCTAAAGATTCCATCATTTCCATCTGTTGTTTTTGCATTTCAAACTTGAATGTGGAGAGGCTATCATTCTTTTTAGGAGGAAAGTCAAGCTCAGGGTTATATTACCTAGGAGTTTTTGTCCAACCATTAGAATTAAAATCATCTAGGGAAGGTGGGTTGGGTTTTTCTAAGGTGTGTGGCATATCAAAGAAGGTGTATTGCACTCCTAGGCTCTGCTCGTAATCACAAGATTGGGGATTAACCAAACCAATGCTCTTATAGTAGGAGTAGAAAGGGTCCCATCGTTCATCAAGATATCCGTCAGTGGATGGATCACTGCTGGTCATGGGACTGAAATGAGGTGTTCGGGGGTGTGGGTAAGAAGTGACACATTTGTAATCCATTTGAAGAATAAGTCTTGAAAAACACTCACCCCAATCAAACACAAAGCAATGAAATTCACCTTTTGTTTTAAGATCAATTAGGCATTTAAGCTATCCTGCAAACTACCCCTCAAAGTTGTCAAAAGGGGTCAAGTTCGTGCTCATCTGTTCCTACTATAGTGGTATAAGAGGGTGAATGTGACTTGAGATGTTTGATAGAGAAGGGAGGACAATTATGTTATCTCTTGGTGGCCAAAGAAGTTTCTTAATCCAGTTGCGTGACCTAAGCTAACCTTCGAGTGCCCTAAGACCTACACCTTACTTAAATGATATTCTTAAGTGATCTAGTGAGAAGTTACTCTAAGGATGGAACTAAGGGATGCAAGTAGGGCGAATCCTTCCCTTGAGGCGATGCGTATGCGATGCCTCTTAACTACCCTTTTGTTCCTTTAAGCGGTGTCCCCCTCCTTAAAGTATCAAAATACTTGGTCATAGGATAATACCACCACCACAAAATGAAATAGGAGGGTCTGCATCAATAAAGAGAGCGGTGCCTATTGCTTTAAGAGACTGAGACCTAGTGGGCTGCCTAAAGTGTGTGCTTTGTGCGAGAAGTGTGCATTACACAGCGAAAATTCGATTTTGCTTTGTGAAAGAATCTAACACAAGTCCTTTTGTCAAGCCAAATGTGAATCTACTCTTAGGTCTGAATCTGATTAGCAGTCCCAATTTTTAGAAGACGACCACTTAATTAGGTAGATTCAATCACAATCAGGTAGTCTTTGAATTTAGTCTAGAATGCAATGTGTGATCAGGCACTGGATGCAAAGATAAGAGAATATAGCTGGCTTTAGCAATCTTCATGCAGGTAATCTACGCAATGCAAGTAAAGTAAATCTAACGTTCTGCTCAATCACCCCTAAAATGCGCACACCTAAGGGTATGCAACTTCTAAGCAGGTAGCTTGATTTTTTCTTTTTTTATAGCAAGCAGGCAAATGACTATACTAAATACTAGGTCTACCACAGAATAATCCACACCATAGAAGAATAATCCTAATAATTAAAGAAAGTGAGGACAGACTCCCAAATTTAGCCTTGATGCTACAAGGGTGAGAAAATTGAAATGTAAAGCCAATAGACTTAGGTCTTAGATCTAATTTGATCGATGTTGAAGGAGAATCCCTTTGCTACGGGATCCAAGTCTCCTCTTCGTGTCCTCTCGTTGTCGTCGCTCAAGGTCGACGTCGTGGCTCAACTGCAGCTGTTGCCTTGACTTGTCGATTTCCTCGCACGAAAATATAAAATAGTCAAGTTAAGGTGCACCTCAAAATGAATCAGAAATGTAACCAAGTGAACATATTGCATCTATTGCCTCCCAAGCAATAACGCCATTTGATCAGGACTTTTTACTTTTTGGAGATAATATTAGAAAATAATACATCATCGTAGTACAAAGCATGGTAAAAAACTCCTGAACAAAGATATAGACAAATAAGAATGTATTAAATATGTAATCAACTCAACTATGCATCTCATGCATCCATCAAATTATAATGAACCACAGAAAAATATGTCATCTCCACAGGGAGGCAAATATGCACGAATAGGTTCCGTATATGAGTATAAAAATGATAAGCAGTGATTTCTAATGAATCAAAGAAAATAACTCAACTAAAGAAAATAAAAGAAACACAGTAAATCATGGTGAGAATACGAAGTTATGGACGTTGTACGGTGACGTTGGGGGCAAACGCAGTCAATGAAGAGTTGTCAAGGAAGAGTACACGGTCATAGACGTGGTGGTGAATGCAGTAGGTGAAGTCGCGGTCAAAGTCGCGTGGTAATTCTTGCGGCTGCAGAGTCAGTGTTATCACCACCAACCGCAGTGATGAATGGTTACGAAGAATACTCGCGGTCGAGGAGGAGGACGAGGTGCAATGATGGTGCTTGTGGTGGCGAGGCTCATTGTAGTGGTTGGGGAGAGGTGAACCACGTGCTGTCACCACGTGGGTCGACGGAAGTGGAAGTGCACAGTCGTTGTGGTCAAGGAAGAGACGTGGTGCAATTGTTGTGATGACATCGAGGAGGAAGGCGTGGACGTAGTCGGCATGGTGATGGCACGCGGTAGCGGAAAGGTTGACATTAAGGAAGAGCACGGTCGATGAAGAGCGGGCGTTCGCAGTCGTTGGTGTAGCGGGAAGGAGGACGAGGACGGGGGCGTGGTTGTCGTAGTTGTGGTTGTCGATGGTGCGATCACGGCAGCGGGAAGGAGTGCAGTGGCAGACTATGCTGTCGTCGTGAGGGTGAGTGCAGTAGTCTTGAAGTCACGGTCAAGGAGGAGGTGCTAGGATGTGGAGGGTGGCCTTCTCTCGGTCACGCGGGGTGGTGGTTGTCATATGGGCGAGATATCGGTGTTCGTAGTGGAGGCATGCATGCAGGGATGTAAGTGGGGGTGGTTACGTGTGTGGTTGAGCGAGAGGGAGAGGGAGTTCGTAGGGGGTCTTCGGTGTCTGCATGGGCATGGCGCTGGGTGTCTGTACGTAGGTGAGAGAGAGAGATGTCGTGGGTGTTTCTAAAGAGAGAAATAACGAAGGGCGGTGGTGTTGCATGCGAAGGAGTACGTGAGTTGCCTCGGTTGCATGCAGCGGGGAGTTTTCAATTTCCCTCGTGTGTGTGGGAGGGGGAAATCATGAGCGATCCCCGGATCCACCAATTTGGCGGGCTTGTGGGTAAACATTGGCAGGAGGCGTTTTTAGTAGGAAAAAAACATGGCAAGGGCGTCCTTTGGGATGTGCGTGGTTTTCATGATTTGAGAGAGAGCCAAATAAGGTGGGGTGCAGTGGGGCTCTGGCGCTGGTGGTGGAGTTTTTTACGTCGGAAAAACATATGGAAATTGATGTTTGATTGAAGAAAAATGTGAGTCTTTTCAAAAATATGAGGGAGAGATTCAAGGGAATGAATCTTTTATGATTTTTGATTTTTATTTAAGGTACCAAAATGATCTTCCAAATTGATATTCAATGTCTTTCCAAAAAAGTGATCTACAAAAAAAATCATAATTAATCAAAATAGGTAATAACATACGTAAAATAATTGAATGCACAAAATGGTAATTATGTAGCTTGATTAATTTTTATCACTGGAATGCATGTTTTTAAATTAAATTATCATTCCAACAATAATGTATATAGACTTAGTTATAGTCCACTAAAGTTGACCTGTCATCAACTCTGTAAAATCTTTCTATTTACTTTCTCTTTATTTTTATTTAAAAAAAATTAAAAAGGGACCAAAAAAATTAGAGAATTTGGAAATAAGAATTAGGCATTAGAAGTTTTCAATCTTAGGAAGTAATAAATTAGGATCTGAACACTTAGACTCTTTAGGCTTACGTGCTTAATTAACCAAGGTGTACACTAAAATGTGGACTTATTTCTCGAATCCTTACCAACTTAGAATATACTTTAAATAAATTGGTGTGATAAGTACTCGACTTATCAAATCTCCCTCTAATTTGACGGGACTTAACACTATTAGAAAAGGGGCAATTTGCAATGGTTGTTTAGCAACGGTTATCAAATCATTGCCAATTGTTGGTTTTGGGGACGGCTATATAAATAACTGTTGCAAAAGGCCTCCTCCCTCCTCTCCTAACCAAGCATGAAGCGAGGTAAGATTTAGGGATGATTTTTTATAACTGTCGCTAATGACAATTGGGGAGGGTAGGCTTTTTCCATGCCATAGGTGAAATAATTGGCGATCGGTGATGATTATTTTGGAAATCGTCGTCGATCATCATCGGAAAAGAGGCGCTTATCTAAAATTTGATGCAAACAATTGGGGATGGTTGTAAAAACAATCGTCGACAAGCACGCACAATAATCTCCTTTAGCAGCTATTTTCAGATGAACCATCCCTAAAGGTGAAGATATTTTGGCGTGGCGATCAACCTTCTCCTCTTCTCCCTCTATTTTTCTCCTCTCTTCTCTGCTCGCGACCTGCACAAGACTGCAGCTCGAGCCCCCACAATCTCGTGCTCCTTCGCCACCTCTGCAACCTTGAACTCCTCTGCAACCTCGAGCTCCTCCTTACCACTTCTCCAAACGACCTCTTGCAATCAAGGTGGAGCTTCTTCCTCCTCCTTCACCTCGACCTCGCCACACCCACACCGTCTACATCGTAGCTGCACCACCCCATGCATCTGCAACTGTAGCCGCAATCCCCTCCTGCATAGCCACCCCCCCACCCTCGTGCAGCCAACCCCACGCAGCCCACCCTATCACCTTCCCCCCCACTGCCTCCCTCATCCTGCCCCACCATGTGCCATCCCCTGCTACACCCCAAAGCTGCTCTCCCTTGTCGGATCGCCCACCCCCTCTCCTCTCCCCACCCCCTGCGAATGCCTCTTGCCCCTTTTTTGTTAATTGGATTTTTGTTATATTAATTACATTAAATTTTTGTGTAATGAATTTAATTGTAGTGCATGAAATTAGTTAGTTAATTTAATTAGATGTTAATGCATGCAATTGATGTTAAATGAATTTGTTGGCGTGAAAAGTAGTTGACATGAAATTTATTAAATTTTGCATGTAATATATTTATTTTTTATGAAATTTGCATGCAATTAATTAAATTTGTTACTTGTTACAAATTATTGCATATTATGTTCTCAAATTTAAATTTGCTTGTTAGATTAGGTTATTTCTGTTGTTTAATTTGAATGTGGGGTATACCCACAATTTAAATATGTTAATGTTGAATTTATTGTGTTACATGTGGGGGTGTTCCCACATGTTGTGAATGATTTATTATATTTTTGCAGGAAATGTGAATGTCTAATATTATAAGGGAAACTATGCCAAAACTTTTTCGACAAAGTTATAGTGTTTAGGTTTTCGATTTAGGTTTTAAGGTTATAGGTTTTGGGTTTAGGTTTTAAAGTTTTGATTTTAGAATTAATGGTTTTCTATTTTGGATTTAGGGCATTAGATTGAAGTTAATGCTTTAGGGTATTGAGTTTAGGTCTTTTGATTTAAGATTTAGGGTTTCGAATTTAGGTTGTTGGGTTTAGGATTTTGTGTGTATTGTTTAGTGTATTGGATTTAGGGTTTTGAGTTTAGAGTTTAGGGTTTTGGACTTCGAGTTTAGGGCCTTGGTTTTCTAATTTAGGTTTTAAATTTATGATTTAGTGCTTAGGGTTTAAGTTTAAAATTTATAGTTTAGTGTTTAGGGTTTAAGGGTTATTGACGAAGCAATTCTCATTTTTTATGAAATTTTAAACAAAAAGTGTCATGTCATTTTAGTTCGTTGCATGGTAGAAAATCACTTTTCAAAATATTCAATAATTCAAAATCTAACCATGAAAATAGTTACGTCGTCTCCATAGGGAGAAATTAGCCTATTAACCTAGTGAGTGGTGCCTCATTTATTTGGGAATCTCCATAGGTGCGCATACTAACTAGTACACCCATTTTCAACATAAATTCTTGATCTAGATAATTAATCAAGAATATAGTTGAACACATGCAAAATCACCACCATGGAAATACGTGAATAATGATCTTGGTACTAACAAACACCGTCAATATTAATTAAAATAGAACCCGTTCCCTATAACCAATATCCCATACTCTATCATTCATGAGACGAATTCAACTATACGTAATTCAAATAGAATGGAGGGACATTCATGCAAATTCCTTTCAATAAGTTAATCCAATAAATAAAGGAATAGTAAACCTCACAATGGCATAAAGTGTAAGTAGAAATGTGAGAGGAAATAAAGGATTTCTCCTCTCTCTTCCTCACATGAGGGTGAGTCGATGGTGGTGCGAACCACTTGTGGTAGAGGTGTGTTGAGACGAGGGCTTTGCGATGGTGGCAATAGTGCATCTCGAGGAGGCTGGAGTTGGCTGGCCGAAGCATCGGAGGCCAACGACATCGAGGGTGGCAGAGCTGTTGTGGGTTGCGGTTTGGCTACGCGTGGCCTAGGTGCTCGACGAGGGTGCTTGGGTAGTACTTGGAGTCGAGATTGGAGGTTGGAGGAGGTCGTTCGACGTGGCTACGTGTGGTTGAGGTTTGGGTGTCTTTATGCATGGACGGTGAACAGGATGGGGTGCATGGAGAAGAAGAAGAAGAAGAAGAAGAAGAAGAGTAAGAGGCTTAGGCATGGGTGGCTATGGTGTTGTTGGCTGTTGTGTGTGGACAGCTGCGAGGGGGGAAGGGTCGGCGGTGGTGTTGCTTAGAGTTGCAGGTGGTGGTGGTGGTGAAATAGGGGAAACGGGAGGTTGAAGAAGATGAATAGTAGAGGGAAAAGGCACGGCTGATGGTTGGGGGTATGGTGCTAATGGCACACACACGCTGTCACTGTGTGTGCGACGACGGCAAAGGCGAAGGTGGAGCACGCTCAGGCCATGGTGCACTCTATGTCCATAGTGCAAGTAGAGTTTATGGTGATGGAAGGTGGATCCCTACTAGGGGGAAGGATGAGATGATCATGCGGATGGCCGGCCCTCCCTTTTTAAAAACTCCTCCGTTTGTTTTCCTTTGGCCAAAAGCTTCCCCAACCACTCGGCGAAGATCACGAGTGGTTGGAACAACGAGATAAGCCTCGCGGTAACGTCATCAGACGTCCAAGCTAAGTTCTTGACATCTTAAAAAGTGGAGGTTCTCAAACATCTGATCTAAGCTCAGGATGTCTTATAGAAGAAAAATGGACGTTGAATGATGCCTTCATGTTTATTGCACCTAGCCTGCAGCCACCAAATAGATTATCATAACCATATGTTGTAAAATTGGTGCATAAAATTATATGCAAATTAAGATGAATCACCATTCAACTCCTAGTCTATTAGAAACGAAGCTCATATAATTAAAGCGTACTTAGGCTAAATATTAGTCCAATAAATTGGACTAATCAAATACCCTCACGCCTAAGCTTTGCTACTCCCAAGTAAAAATGAAAAATGAATGCAAGGTGTATGATGCTATCATGTGAGCAACAAAAGATTTCTTCTTTCTTATTCCAAAAATTTAGAGATCTAGACACATGTGAAAATGAATAGCTTAGGTAACAGATTCAAGTGAAAAGCCAACCTACATTTAAAGTTCGTGCTTTACTCTTGATAAAATTCTATCAGGATAGGCAACTTCTTCCTTCGGGGATAAAGAAAAAAAAAAGTGATTTGACCCCTTTTTTTTTTGGCTTAGGAAGACACTACAACAAAAAAGATCTAAGGTGACGTTTATTTAATGTCACCATTAGTTTTGGTAGATGTTAAAAAAATGTCACCATAAACGTCTCCTTAGGTGTGTCGTCTGAGGTTTATATCGACGTTGAAAATCAAACGTCACAAAAAATATTTCTGCTGACATTAAATAAACGTAGCCTATAACATCTAAGGTGACATTTAAATGTCTCTTAAGAGTTCAACTACCTAACCAAACCTATGCAAACGTCGTCTTAGATATTTTTCGATGATGTTAAAACGTCCCAAAGAATAACTAATGAGATGTTTAAATGTCACCATATCTTACTTAAGATAACGATTAAATGTCGCTTTAACTTTTCCTTAAGTTTCTACAAAATCTTTAGTGATGTTTAAACATCTCCTTATGTATCCTATTATGATATTTAAATGTTACTTTAGATAGCTTTCAAAGATGTTTAAACATCATATTATATAACTTCTAACAACATTTAAATGTCCTCTTACATATTTTATATTAACGTTTAAATGTTACCTTAGGTAACTTTTGAAGACATTTAAACGTTATGTTATATCTCTTTTAGTGATGTTAAAGCATTACCTTATTTATTCTACTATGACATTTAAGTGTCACTTTAGGTAACTTTCACCGATGCTTAAACGTCATCTTATAACTTTTAATAATGTTTAAACATCCTCTTACATATTATATATTGACATTTAAATGTTACCTTAGGTAGCTTTTGAAGACATTTAAACGTCATGTTATATCCCTTTTAGTAACGTTAAAACGTCATTTTATTTATTTTACTATAACGTTTAAGCATCATTTTAGGCAACTTTCACCAATGCTTAAATGTCATCTTATATATATTTTTTAACAATGCTTAAATGTCCTCTTACGTATTTTATATGGACGTTTAAATGTTACCTGGTGTCGGACCCGGTTAGGTTGTTAATATGGTGATTTTATCGTTGAAGTGTGTATAGTAGTTAACCTAAATTGGACCTAACCATCTCTTTACAAAAATTTTTAACCTGGCCTACTTGATTTTATCTTGGTCACTTTTAGGCCCAGGGTCGAACTCAGGGAAGTGGGGTTACAAGTCAAGTTTCTATGCTCTTCCTACGACAAGTCTCCTCCGTTCGTTTATTGTGTTTTTGGTGTTTTTCTATTTAGATTTTTTTCTGATAATTTTGGTCCTTGAGGCACACCCTTAAAATTAAGTTCTTGGCTTTGAGCCAAATCAGGGTTCCAAAACGGGTCTTGCTATTCACAAGACGGAGTACCTGCAAGTCAAAGATTATATTTTCTCTTTTATATGTTTTTTTATCTTTTGATGGTCATGCAAGAGAAATAGAAATAAAGTAAATATAGTATAGATATATATGTATATACTATATATGTATAAAGGGGTGGGGGTGGAGGCGGAGATGGAGTGTAGCACGATGTCGAGTCAGTCGTCGTTTAGAAAGATGCAACCGACAGGACGAGGTGCCGCATAGAGTGTAAGGTGGATGGCAGAAGATGTGTGCGACCATGCTTTTTATACGCGTGTATCGAGGAAAATCAGCAACTGGTGCAGATATTCCCGCGATACCACGTATGGTAAATAATGTGAAAAAATATATATATGTATATATATAAATATATCTATATATATTTGGTTATAAATATATAGGTAAATATATGTAGTTATATATGTATATATGTATATGTACATATATAAAGGTATGTAAATATATATATATAAGTTATATGTATAGATAGATATATGTATAGATGTATATATATATATATGTATATATACATATATATATGTGTATGTATATAGTAATATATGTATATATAGATATATGTAGATATATATATATATATATCTATGTATGTATGTATATGTAGTTATAGATATATATATGTATATATATGTATGTATATTTGTATATATATATATATATATATATATATATATATATATATAAGTATATGTGTATATATATGTATATATATATATATATTTATATAAGTATATGTATATATGTAGATATATATATAGATATATATATAAATATATATAAATATAAATATAAATATATATATATATATATATATATATATATCTGTATGTATACTAATACTTAAGTATATAGGTACTACTATATGTATAAATATAAGTATATATATATGCATATATATATATATATGTATGTATATAAACATATGTATATATATCAATATATATATGTATATAATAGTGTATAGGTGTGTGTGTACGTGTATGAAAGTGTGAGTGTTTGTGTGTAAGCGTTGGTAAAGAGATAAGGAGAGAGTGCTGTGAGAAAGAGAGAGAGAGAGAGGGTGCTGCTGAGGGTTAAGGCGTCTGAAACTTCCAAGCGTCGTCTGGAGGCTCCACGCGCGTGCGCAGGCACGTATGTGTGTAGAGAGGAGCGCTCTGGAGGGCGTGGGGGCGGATAGAAGAGGCTGCAGCGCACTGTGCTGTGTGAAGAGTTAGGTGCAGGTTGGCAGATGCGGGCGCTAGGAGCGGGTGGGTGTGGGCGACGCGGACACACGCAAACGTGCGGGTGCGCGCTGGAGTGAGCGTAAGGCTGAACGCGTGCGCGGGCGAACGGCGGTAGCGGTGCACCGGGTGATCGGTTAAGTGAGAAACTCACCGGTCACCCCACTGTAGCCATAGTGTTCCGCAAAAATGCGTGAACAGTGGCTACAGTGGTCGGGCGAGCCGCACAACCGCCTGCTGTAGGTGCTATGAGTGCGGACTGCTCGGCGCGCGTGGTGGAGTGGCTCCGGCTGGTGGCTTGCGGGCGGGATGTCGCGACAAAGCGCACGGAGAGGGCTGCTGGTGTGCGCGGTGGAGGGCGAGGGCGACCTACTACTTGCGCGGAGGCTTATGGGTGCTGCTGGCGTGCAGTGAAGCTTGGCCGGCCGTTGCAGTGGCGTGCGGTGGCCGATTGCAGAAGAGAGAGCGCGATAGGGCACTTGCGCGAAGAAGCTGGAGGCGAGGGTGCCTGCAGGCGTGCGCGGAAGCGAGGGCGGCCTGCTGGTGCTACTGCTGTAGGACTCGGCCGGCTGCTGCAGGGCGTGCGGTGGTCGGTTGAGCTTCACAGCTGAAGCTCTGCGGTAATGGCTGAAGGTGCTTCAAACGGTGAAACAAGAAAAGAGCCACCACGCCCATCGGCTCTATGGTGAGCTGGGCGGTGGTGGACTCATGGTGGTGGTTGTGCACCATCGTGAGGTGCTCTTGTCCGTCGGATGTCTTCTTTGAGGAGGAGGTCCTACGTATGGATGGAGAGGGAGGAGATGGCCTGGAGAAGAAGTGGAGCTGCTGTGTGGGTTCTTTTGGCGTGGAGGACTAGGCTGGCTGCAAAGGAAGAACTGTGCTCTTTTTAAAGAAGAGGAGAGCATGCACAGCCATGCCCTGGCTGTGCATGGCTCATGGCAGGGAGAGGCTGGCGCAGGGAAGGCCCTGAGCAGGGAATGGCACGAGGAGGAAGAGGATGCTCCATGCAGCCGCGGGGAAGATTTCAAAATCAAGTGAAATAAAAAATAAAAAGATGGTGAATTTTGCAAAGATGCACTTGAGGAAAAAATGTTAAATGCAAGGCCATTTATTTACTCTCCTCCCCTCTCAATTAAATGCATGCATGCATGTATTTTTACAATGCGACTATGGAGACCTAATATGCATTGGTAATGCTAGGAAATAGCACAAGATGGCACAATTGCAAGTGTATTTTTGCGGTGCAATCATACCCCCATGCCTATCTTTTGCTAGTCCCTAGCAAAACATTTTTTGTAGTATTTAGAAATGATCTTAAGCTGAAGATTTTCTTCCGAGGCAACATAGGTGTGTTTATTGTTGGATATTGTGAGAACCAATTGTAGAGAAGACTACCAGTACTTTAAGTCTCACATGACAAAGATCATCTCTCGACTAACCAGGATTCTTGATATTTAAACCTTAAGTACGATTTCCAGGACCCAGGAGGTTTTTGCCGTACTTGAGAGCTCAAGATGTTATGGCTTGTGCTTAGTGAAGGATCAAGACTGACCAGATGAACATTAAGACTCAAGCCTAGGGTTTCACGAATTTTTAAGTACAAGTTGGTCCCAGTTAGAGCTTGTGTTTTCGGATTAACCCTTAAGAAGATGATGGAAAACTCAACTCCCATTTTCTGATATTTGTGGCTCACAGGAAAAAATAGGGTATTTGCGACTTGCCCTGAAGAACTTTTTTAGGGTAGAGACTTTACAGACATTTGCGAGATATACTGACTTATTTGCATTTTTTTTTTGAAACACGTGTCAGTATATCTCTTACAACATTATTTGGAGGAGAACACTTTTCTTTTTGGTGGGAGAGTTCTTTCTTGGTGGAAAGAGTTGCTCCTAAACACAAGACTAAAGCCTGGGATAAAAAGTCTACTTGCGTGCATAGGTAAGGACTCCACCTTCCCTAATGAACACTAGGGTTGGATCTTATGTTCACCTGGTCTTTCTTGACATGTGTAGTGTGAACCAAGATTACTTAGGCTCTCAAGTAGAAGCAAACCAATGGATCCTGTACTGGTGTCTCAGGTACAAGAATACGTCCTTAGTTAGGAGAGATTCCGATCTATCTTGTTAATGCTCAAGTGAATTAAGTCGAGCTTGAGCGAATCAAGCTTCTGTGGCCTGGAAAGTCTTCAAAATAGTGGTTGAATATCCATAAACACTTATTGTATTTTTATTTCAGCTTTGAAATCATTACTAAACACCATTTATATAAATATTTATTCTTTTTCTTTTTCTTGCATATTTATAAATAGGTGGAAACTACATGATACCATAAAATACCCAGATCCTATGGATGCCTATCCACCCCCCCATGCCAAACAATGCTATGTCCTCATATGCATGCAGGGAAAGGTAGAGAAAGGATGAAAGATCGGGTAACAAGAGCTGAGGTGCAGGGTATACAGCAGGGTGGTAGGGTGGGTGGATGGTGGGTGGTGAAGTGAAAAGTGAAGTGATTGTGATAGTGGTGTGAAAAGTGATGGTGGATGGTGAAAGGTCTGGCATTTCCTGGGAAGAGAGTGTCCCAGGCGGATCGGAGAACAAGTCAGGAGGAAGAAGTTGGCCTTCAGATTGGCCAAGAAGAGGGGCTTCTTGGATATATGGATCCAAAAGGGAATAACCCCAGTGAGTAGGATGTGGGCTCAAGGTCCCAGTGTGGAGATGCAACTCTTCCTGATTTGGCGGGAAAGAAAGGGCAATCCGGTCTTCAAGAGTGTGGACCGGCGGTGAGTAGCCCGGATATGACTCAGACCACGAGGTATGAGAAGCGGAGAAAACCTCGTCAGAAGTCTGGCCAGGAGAAGGTACGAGACAAGGGAGGGATGGGGGAACGTCACAATTTGTGTTGGTCAGGCAGTTGTCAATGTTTACAGGTAATCCGCAGTAGTTAGAATAAGTCCCAATTAGTCCTATACACACGCTGGCGGCCATGTCCTCGTCAGACGTGTCATCCTCAATGCAATCGCAATCAAAGTTCTTGGCTGCCTTGAAGATGTTAAGCTTAATCTTTTCAGATCCAACGACAATCTCAATACTGCCCGACTCGCAGTCGATAAGGGCACGGGCTGTGGCCAAGAAAGGTCGACCAAGGATGATTGGACAATCAGAAAGTGATCTAGGAACTTCCATATCTAAAATAAGAAAGTCAACAGGAAAACAGAGACTGTTGACCCTAACCACCACGTCTTCCACCACACCCTTTGGGATTTTGACAGAACGATCTGCCAACTGTAACGTGACAGGGGTGGGTTTCAAATTTCCCAAGGAAAATTTTTCGAGCATGATGGTCGGTATGAGATTGATGGAACATCTTAGATCAAGCAGGGCACGGTTAAACTTGCAGCCTTGGATGCTACAGGAAATAAACGGTATGCCCGGATCTTTCTGCTTCAGTGGTAGATTTGACAGTATAGCACAACTTGCATGAGGCGAGAGAACCACCGGATTCTTGGTTTTCTTTGACTGTCGCTTGGGTGTTGTGTAGTCTTTGAAAAATGGGGTGACAGTAGGTATGTGGTCAATAGCCTCGAGCAGGGGTACCTTGATTTCTACATCCCTGAACAAATTACGCAGGTTATCAAAGGCCTGCATGTCTTTCTTCTTGCCTTTTGGCTCCCTCAGTAGAGCCTCAGGGAATGGGACTGATTCTGGCACCAATTTGGGTGTATCGTCCTCTCATGAATGCGGTGCGCATCCCGAATGACAGAGCGATGAAGAAGACGGGCCAGGATCAGGTCGAGGCGGATCGACGGTCTGCTTACCGCTCCTTGTAGTGATAGCATTGGACGATGTAGGTCCAGTGGGATCATACGGTGGAGGAGGGTTTACAATAGGGACATAAGAGTGCAGTGCTGCAGCGGGATTAGCCTGAAATCCTGGTGGAATGCTTGGAGCTTGCAGAATTTGATTAACCTACCTCTGAGAAGGTCGTACCTGTGGTTGAGGACCATGGGGCACGAAGTTTCGCGGGTTTGGAACAAGTTGGGTGGGAAGAGTGCCCTGAGATCGAGTCGCCATGCGTAGTTGACTGATCTCAGCATTCTGCTGCGCCAATTGGTGCTGAAGGAGGTCATGTTCTCTTCATGACGCTTCGACATTTCCATCATCATTCGCATCAATTTATCAAGAGGATTTGATGTGTGTTCTGCTTGCGGTACGCAAGGGCCTGATGGCGGATTTGCCATAGGATTAGATTGAGCCCTTGGGATGACAGGTGCGGACGGTCGCATTGGTCCACCCGCGGGGTTTTAGCATTGCGGGTTGTTGGACCATACGAGGTTCGGATGATTTCGTCACCCTGGGTTATAAGTGGCAGAGAACGGGTTGTTCCCCAGGGTGCAAGCGTCTTCTATGCCAGAAGACGTGTCCGCATGTAAATACGCTTCCGAGCACACGGAGGCTTGGTCCTCCGTGTCAAAATACTGGCTCGCAGAAGCCAGTTCCACATGACTTACCGAGTTGCTTTGCGAGACACTCGGTAAGTAAGGTCTTACGGGGTTTCTCAGAATAAGCTTGGTGTTGGAAGAATTGGGATTGTGAAGAAGTAGTGAAGTGGGGGTGTTTGTCATAGAACGGGCAGGGTTGGCCAGAAGCTTGTCCAGCTTCTTGTGCACGACGAAGACTTTATCCAATTTTTGTGCAATAAGGCTAAGATCAGTGGATGAATGGGAGGGTCCCGTGTCAACTTTGTGGACATTTTGGGCCTGGCTAGTACAATTAAAGGCGATAATGGAGGCATTATTCATTGAGTTTTCGCTCATATTTTCAAACAATTCGAATGCTCCATTCTCGTCTTTATTCATAAAATTCCCTCCACTGGAAGCGTCTACAATCTGCTTCAAAGTCTCATTTAGCCCGTAGTAGAAAATCTGGGCTATATGCCACTTAGGCAGACCGTGGTGCGGACACATCCTGAGGAGGTCATTATATCTCTCCCATGCCTCATGAAATTGTTTGCCGTTTTGTTGAGTAAAAGAGGTGATAGCATGGCGAAGCACATTGGTTCGCCCGATTGGGAAGAACTTCTTGAGAAACGTTGTTTGCATCTCTTCCCAAGAGTGGATGGTTCTCCCAAGGGTGCGTAACCACTGCGACGCTTTATCCCGCAATGAAAAAAGGAACATTTTCATGAGGACTATAGGTAACCCGACATTTCTTGGTTTAACCGTTTCAGCCAATCGGGTTAGGTCTTCCAAGTGAAGAAAAGGATCTTCACTTGCAAGACCATGGAAGTGAAAATTTATTAGGCCAATTATGTTTGTTTTCAATTCAAAGTTGTCCCCGCCCATGGGGACCCAAATTTGTCCTATGGTCTCTGTAGCAGCGGGATTCTGATAAGAGCTAAGAGACCTAGGTTCCTCCCGTTTGGGAGGGTTCTGCATTTCTCCAATGTTTCCCGAATGGCTTCGATTTTCTCATTATACATTTCCATTTGGGCTTGGAGGTGGGTTATGGGATCTAAGGCTCCACCACCTGGTGGGTTCTGAGGGCGGTTTCCTCCCTCGGGATTTGGGGGTGGGCGTGCAGCCATGTTTGTGGAGGAGGAGGATGATTCGGCTTCTTTTCTAGATTTATCAGGCAATTCACACAGTTTAGGGTTTTGTGACCTCCTCCCAAACATGCACTACCGCAGGAGGAATTGGGGAGATAAGAAGGGAAAAGAGATGAGAGAAATGACGTTGCAAAGGTACACTTGATGACAAATCAATTCAATCAAATTCCTAACCTCTACAGTGTGCCCTTAGACCTAAAGATCTAAGTTACCTGCTATCACGGACTAAAGAACTAAATGCGAGCACCGCGGAACCACCGAGCTAGATTGAAAGGCCGTTTGCCCCAGTCTTAGACACCCGATAGCATGCGAGAACCCTCACTAGCACGTAGGCGTTACAGGCAGGTAGTTAGACCTCCAATCCTTAATAAGGGTCAAGTTACTACCAATTTTAGTTAGAGGCTTAGGGTCAAGTGCTTTTGGAATGTGAAGGGCGTTGTTTACGGGTAATGGCCAAGTGATTGATTTTCAGAGTGTGTAAAACAAGCATGCAACGGGGAAATCTCCCCGAATTGAAGTTTTAATTGGTGAATGGTTTTTAGAATTCAGCCTTAAAGTAGTATGGATTTTAGGATTTCGTTGAAATACCAACTCAACCAATCTCCGGGTTTTGAGAGAATACAGGTTTTCTTCTAAGCCCAACAAACCCTTCTTTAATATCAATTGGTTAATGCATGCTAAAATGCAATGGCCTTCCCTAAGTGGAGATTTCTATGTGTGGATGCACGAATCAGTTTTAGATTAGTGTGAAAGGGCGCCAAAGCACTTCAATTCAATTGCTCCCAATCACCAGAATGATTTCCACACACAAGGCTCAACCAGAAGATAAAGAAAATCAAATTGTTGGGGGTTGAGGTATTCGGGATCGAATCTTAGGCAAGTTGAAAAGTCGTGGTGGGGTTGGAATCAACTCAATTCCAAGTTTCCCCACCAAAAATGTGATCCCGAATTTGCAGATAAGTAAGGCAAAG
This sequence comes from Thalassia testudinum, assembly GCA_037157565.1. Taxonomy (NCBI): domain Eukaryota; kingdom Viridiplantae; phylum Streptophyta; class Magnoliopsida; order Alismatales; family Hydrocharitaceae; genus Thalassia; species Thalassia testudinum. Next base: position 50,115,488 of record JAZHRO010000035.1, on the reverse strand, counting down.
AGGGGTGCAATCAATCTTTTTATGTTTGCCTCAAAGAATTCTTCCCACGGTGAAAAAATTCAAGATTCTTGGATTTTCGCTATGCGAAGTAAGGCGGGAAATCCCAGGGCGGTGGGAGTGAAGACAATCAATCAAACAAGTGAATTTTAATCCACTTGCCCCAAGAGATTCCAAGAAGTTTTTCTAGTTTTTGTTTTAATGATTTTTTTTATATATTTTTTTTTATTAAGGTGACAAGTTAACCTAAGTTGCTAAGAAAAGAAGACCTACTTGTTCGGCAATGTGTGCGAAGCTCCAATGCGGTGTAGGCGTCTTCACGCTCTCGTTCCCGCCTTGGATCTACTCCCATCTTCGACTTCGTCTACCTGTCTTCTCCTTGCAATAGGTTTACCTGCACACAAAAAACAGAGACACCCATGAAGAGAGAAGAGAAAAATGAAAGGAATGGAATAGAAACTTACTTGAAGGTACACTTCCCCGGCAACAACGCCACAAAAGGTATGGTGTCGAACCCGGTTTGGTTGTTAATATGGTGATTTTATAGTTGAAGTGTGTATAGTAGTTAACCTAAATCGGACCTAACCATCTCTTTACAAAATTTTTTAACTTGGCCTACTTGATTTTATCTTGGTCACTTTTAGGCTCAGGGTCGAACTTAGGGAAGTGGGGTTACAAGTCAAGTTTCTACTCTCTTCCTACAAAGAGTCTCTTCCGTTCGTTTATTGTGTTTTTGGTGTTTTTCTATTTAGATTTTTTTCTGATAATTTTGGTCCTTGAGGCACACCCTCAACATTAAGTTCTTGGCTTTGAGCCAAATCAGGGTTCCAAAACGGGTCTTGCTATTCACAAGATGGAGTACCTGCAAGTCAAAGATTATCTTTTCTCTTTTATATATTTTTTTATCTTTTTTATGAGCATGCAAGAGAAATAGAAATAAAGTAAATATAGTATAGATATCTATGTATATACTATATATGTATAAAGGGGTGGGGGTGGAGGCGGAGATGGAGTGTAGCACGGTGTCGAGTCAGTCATCGTCTAGAAAGATGCAACCGACAGGACGAGGTGCCGTGTGGGGTGTAAGGTGGATGGCGGAAGATGTGTGCGACCATGCTTTTTGTACGCGTGTATTGGGGAATATCAACAACTGGTGCAGATATTCTCGTGATACCACGTATGGTAAATAATGTGAAAATATATATATATATGTATATATATAAATATATCTATATATATATATGGTTATAAATATATAGGTATATATATGTAGTTATATATGTATATATGTATATGTACATATATAAAGCTATGTAAATATATATATATAAGTTATATGTATAGATCTATATATATACATATGTATATATTTATATGTATATGTATGTATATGATTCTATATAGATGTATATATATATGTGTATGTATATAGTAATATATGTATATATAGATATATGTAGATAAGTATATATATATGTATGTATGTATATGTAGTTATAGATATATATATGTATATATATGTATGTATATTTGTATATATATATATATATATAAGTATATGTGCATATATATGTATATATATGTATACATATATAAGTATATGTATATATGTAGATATATATGTGTATATATATATATATATGTATGTATGTATACTAATACTTAAGTATATAGGTACTACTATATGTATAAATATAAGTATATATATATGTATATAAATATATGTATATATATCAATATATATATGTATACGTATATATATATGTATATAATAGTGTATAGGTGTGTGTGTGTGTGTATGAAAGTATGAGTGTATGTGTGTAAGCGTCGGTAAAGAGATAGGGCGAGAGTGCTGTGAGAAAGAGAGAGAGAGAGAGGGCGCTGCTGAGGGTTAAGGCGTCTGAAACTTCCAAGTGCCGTTTGGAGGCTCCACGCGCGCGCGCAGGCGCGTATGTGCGCAGAGAGGAGCGCGCTGGAGGGCGTGGGTGTGGAGAGAGGAGGCCGCAGCTACCGCACTATGTGAAGAGTCGGGTGCGGGTGACACGAACGCACGCAGATGTGCGGGCAGGCGCTGGAGCGGGCGCGAGGCTGAACTCGTGTGCAGGCGAACGGTGGTAGCGGCACGCCGGGTGACCAGTTAAGTGAGAAACTCACCGGTCACCCCACTATAGCCACAGTGTTCCGCAGAAATGCGTGAACAGTGGCTACAGTGGCTAGGCGAGCCGCGCAACCGCCTACTGTAGGTGCTGTGAGTGCGGACGGCTCGGCGCGCACAGTGGAGTGGCTCCAGCTGTTGGCTTGCGGGCGGGATATCGCGATAGAGTGTGCAGAGAGGGCTGCTTGCGTGCACGGTGGAGGGTAAGGGCGACCTGCTGCTTGCGCGGAGGCTTGCGGGTACTGCTGGCGTGTGGTGAAGCTTAGCCGACCGCTGCAGTGGCGCGCGGTGGCCGGTTGCAGAAGAGAGAGCGCGACAGGGCACTTGCGTGAAGAAGCTGGAGGCGAGGGCGCCTGCAGGCACACGCGGAAGCGAGGGCAGCATGCTGGCGCTGCTACTGCCTTGCTGCTATTGCTGTGGGGCTCAGCTGGCTGCTGCAGGGCGTGCGGTGGCCGGTTGAGCTTCACAGCTGAAGCTCTGCGGTAATGGCTGAAGGTGCTTCAAACGGTGAAACAAGAAAAGAGCCACCACGCCCATCGGCTCTATGGTGAGCTGGGCGGTGGTGTACTCACGGTGGTGGTTGTGCACCACCGTGAGGTGCTCCTGTCCGCCAGGTGTCTCCTTTGAGGGGGAGGTCCTGCGTATGGAGGGAGAGGGTGGAGATGGCCTGGAGAAGTGGAGCTGCTGTGTAGGTTCTTTTGGCGTGGAGGACCAGGCTGGCTACAAAGGAAGAACCGTTCTCTTTTTAAAGAAGAGGAGAGCATGCACAGCCATGCCCTGGCTGTGAATGGCTCATGGTAGGGAGAGGCTGGCGTAGGGAAGGCCCTGAGCAGGGAATGGCGCGAGGAGGAAGAGGATGCTCCATGCAGCCGCGGGGAAGATTTCAAAATCAAGTGAAATAAAAAATAAAAAGATGGTGAATTTTGCAAAGATGCACTTGAGGAAAAAATGTTAAATGCAAGGCCATTTATTTACTCTCCTCCCCTCTCAATTAAATGCATGCATGCATGTATTTTTACAATGCGACTATGGAGACCTAATATGCATTGGTAATGCTAGGAATAGCACAAGACGGCACAATTGCAGGTGTATTTTTGCGGTGCAATCATTACCTTAAGTAGCTTTTGAAGACATTTAAATGACACATTATATCCCTTTTATTAACATTTAAACCGTTACCTTATTTATCCTACTATGACGTTTAAGCATCATTTTAGGTAACTTTTATCGATATTTAAACGTCATCTACTACATCTATTGACAATGTTTGAATGTCCTCTTATATATCACTACAATGAAAGATGATTTTGATCACAAAAGCTTAGAAACCATCACCAATTATCGTGACCAAAAGTTGCATGTCATCACGGTTCATAAATTGTGACCAGAGTCTTTTTCATGAAAAAAAATATACTCATTTTTGGTATATTTTACCAAGAAACCTATCAAGTTCTTCATATACAATCACCACAAATGCAAGCATATTATAGCATGGGAACAATTGGGTCAATAACTTAACAAAATTGATCTTTGACATAATACATCATTTTTATTGAAATTCAAATATAGAGTACTAGTTGCCCTATTACTAAACTATTACAAAAAGAACAATGAAAAAATATACATCAAAATACAAAATAGCACTCTATAGACTGCATACAGCACATCTTTGATGATCAAACTATATGCTATCATCAAACTACATGCGAAGCATTAAAGAAAATAACTATGAAACTATCTTAGCATAAAGCCACAATGTAGCAATCCATAAAGATCATTCTGGCAATAACGTGGATTAAGTTGGAAGCCCAAGAGCAACACCTTTGAGCTCAAGGGATCTAGACATATCTACAACCAAAGTAGGTGGGCAAAATATGGATCTAAGCATGTTAGCAAGGTGCCCTTTGAAAATATTGTCCTTTCCTTTCTAATATGCAGCATCTAGACCAACCAGATTATATACATTAGCAATTGTAAGAAAAAATACAACTTTGAACAATGGGAAGTTTACTTAAAGGAATAACAATAATGAAGTCACTTGAAAGAAAAATAATGATGATGACATCCATGGTGATATTGAATGGTACAAGTCTGGCAATGTGCCTTGCATTACGATTAGCAGGAAATGCAAAATATAAAAACTAGCATTTAAACATAAATTGCTAATGAGGTAAATTAGTATGCGAAGACTTGAACATAGATCTAAGCAAAAGGATAAATCGATAGAAACCAAGTGGAGAATCACAAAGCTCCACCCTTGTTTTTCCTTTTCAAGTATGAGAATCAAACAAAAAATATTTTAACAAGAAGGAATGTGCATTCCAACCTTTCTCTTATGCATAAAATTGGAAGGAATTATTTTCGATAGTGATTAACTCATGAATTTATCTTCAAAATGTACTTTCTATTCTACTCTTTTTTTTTTTAGCCACCAATAAAGTATAATTGTGTCATTCATAACTACTATCGAAGCAAATAAAGAGATCAATACATAACCTCTATATTAACGTCATATACAATTATGTAGCTACCTAGTACATGGGTAAGACCACCAAATAATGGGAGAACTAGCATAAATTTGGAGGATTATGAAAGAAATAAGGAATTGGATATTCTATAAGACAAGGCATCCAATAATTTATGCTACATGACGAAGAGGCAGTAGATTTTTTTTGAAAAGCATGAAGAGGCAGTAGATAAAAAAGGAAAGAAGGGATTTGAAATAAAAAACTCAAGAAAAAAAAAATGAATTAAGTTTGTTCCTTTGGAAAATAAAGAAAAGCCAAGAAAAGAAAAATATTTTTTTTTGACCAAAATTTGCCATCATTTTTCAAGAGTTTGTGCCTTTTCCCTCATTTTCTCATTAATATATAAACCACATTTGCTACCACAAAGGTTAAAATTTGGGAGAGCATCGTTCAGAAATAAGAAATTTGAGAGAAGAAAAGGGTTGGCTTTCTTTCATTCCACATTGCAAGCACAAGCAAAAAGAAGGTCAACAGAAATTAAGATTTCCTTTGATTTCACTTGCTCAAACTTTCCCTTTGAACCCTAAAACCACTTTCCTTCCATTATCAGTGCACAAACATTCCCACAATGGCATTATCTAAAACTAAATAAAAGCATGTTAAAAGAGGCATGACAATGTAAGAGACATATAAAAGGCATAAGAAGATAGGTAAACATTTTCCTGCTGGAGACCAAACCTCATAGGGAGCCCAAAAATAGAGAAATCCAAAATTGGTTGAACTTGGTGGTGGATTAATCCATCACAGGCAAGCTTGTAGCAATAGCAAAATATGGAATTTAGTAATAATTGGCAGTATTTGAGAACATTGGCCTGAGTGCTTATCATCTAGAAGAATATTTTTACTCCTTGGGTCTTCAGCTCACCATGTGAATGGGGGCAAGTTTTGTGCAGTATTTGAGGTCTGATCTCAAAGCTTTGACTTGTACTAGAATTTGGTTTGCTAATCATACATATAGTACTGGGTGATAATTAATCAATGTCTATAAGATTTGTAAATGAGCTTACATTATCTAATTTCTATGACATGGCTTTTCTGTGAAAAGGTCTTTGTCATGGTATTTAGCAGATCGTGATAATAATACTTGATGTGATCCAAAAGTTCTCTTTTAATGGCATGAACCTTGTAGTGAATGATAGACCTGAGAAAATTTTTACATTCATGTGACAAGACTTTAAAAATTAGAGTTTCCAAAAGAAAAAAGAAAAAGAGTGGAGTTCACAACCTATTGGTATATATTAATTTCAAAACATAGTTAAAATTATACATCCATACTCATGTAACAATATTAATAAGATGAAGATCCTAAACTCCCCCTCAATTAGATCCTTCCCATTAAATCTTAGCTATCATATTGCTTGTAGTTGGTAAATCATAAATTTAACTAATGCAAGGAACTACAAACTCCAAATTGATCGTAGTGACTACTGTAATGCATAGAAACTTTTAGATGGATATGTCATGGACAAAAATAATGGTAACTTTGGTTAAACTGTGATGCAACTAGATCGTATCCTTGGGCCATTGTCTATAAAAAGTTCCTTCTTTTGCTACCATTGTTTGATGGTTGACCATATATGGTAGAAAGGGTGATGTACCTACATTGTTCCCCATTACCATTGTACACCAGAAAATCTGATTTAAAATTTGGCAAACAAATCATGTCAAAGCTGAAAAATTTGTCAAGTAGTAATAGCTAAATGTATTAAGAGCATTTCACTGTTTTCGATTTCCTCAAAATTGCACTTAGGTTTTAAATATTCAAACACTGCATGATAACTCTATGTGATAGAAGTTCACGATTTGATTGGAGAAATTAGGAAATAGTTCTTTGATATATGTACCTCCTTAATTAAGAGAGCTTAATACATATAGGTCATTGAGGAAAAGATGATGAGAAAATTTACTTTATTTATGTACCTCCTTTGGATTCACAAAGTAGTATTTCAACCTTCTATACGGTTGATAACTCCTCAAGAGGGACCAACTTAATACTAATGTCTTCAAGTATAGCAGCATGTGGATATCCCCCAGTTTCCATAGCTCAAATCCTTTCTTCAGGAAATATCATTTGTTACCTATGCAATATTATCAAGTATAGATTACTAGTTGTATGCAACCAATTTCAGTTAAAACAAATAGCTCTGTGACTATCTAATGCCTCAGTGACAATTTATCCATAGCACTAACTTCCACAAGCTGCACTGGTGATTTATCAAAATATCCAATCAACCTCACTAAATAGGAGATGGCACAACAAAAAGATAGCAATCTAGCTATCATCAGAGACTGCATGGACCAGCATTACCTTCAACCAGAAGCTAATTTCTTAAAATGCTAAAAAGTCCTTTGCTTTATCCACTGCTTATAATGGGGCAGATAGGCCTGAGTTTGGTGGTCATAACTATCAAGAAAGAAATGTAAAATTTTATATTTTTGGAAAATGGTAGGTCCAGTTTGAAAAGATTATGGATGGTCTATTTGCTAGTGTCGATCTAGCTACATGTTCACTGACATTGAAATCTTTATGAACCTAGAAAATCACTAGTCCAAGAATAGAGGCATACACCAATGCATTGAGATCCACGAGGCTATCAATAAAATTGTAGAGGTCTGTAATGTTGTATCAGATATTCTGAATGGTAGGATTAAGGTTCTTAAGTTTTCTTTCATATAGTCTGCATATACCTGTGATTTCAGATAGAACATTAGCACGATGTACATTTGCCCAGAAAACAAAAATAACTAGATTTAAAAGAATACATGTAAAAGAATATGGTCATATGGACAAGAACTAAAGTAAATAGGATTAACTGGCTCTTGAAACAAGATTTAACATTTTGAAAAATATATTAATTAGCCAATGAACTAAAAAAAAATCTTAGTGTGGTCTAAGAAAGCATGTGAATAAATAACATGTGATTGAAAAAGTAAAATATCAAATGATAATCCATAAATGACACTTCCAAGCAGACAATATAAATAACCATGCATATCGGATTTTTACCATTTATCATGAACATGACCTGTGTCCTTGCATATCAACAAGCATATGCTTGCTTCAAAATCTTAAAAGAACAAGGTTGCTAGAGGAGTTAAGAAGTACCATCCATAGCTTGACTCATGGACTCAAAGTTCATAAATGTCCTTGACAACCTATTTGGAGCACTCTGCATAAGGATTATAGTGTGCTTTGCCCAGCTTCGATCTCACTCTCACCCCCTCCCCTCACCTCTCTTCCATCCATACGATCTCTCTCAACCGAAAAGCATTCACCAATTGCTTTGGAGAGGGATGGAGGCGGTGGAGGATGTGAAGAATGGGAATAATGCGGACTCACCCATTTTTGCCTTGGAAGATGAGGGGCTTGGCAATATAGAGACCATCAATGGTGGAAACTCCAAGGAAGATGATGACTTTGTTGAGGGTTCAGATGGGGAGCACCGCATGGGAGAAGCAACTAAAGAAGAGAAGGCAAGTAGTGAGAAGGATGAATGGGGCCTTGCTTTTGAGGAAGAGCCTGTGTTGCTCTTGGAACCTGAAGCAAAGAATGGTGATTTCTCTATCATTACTAAAACAATGGAGTTGGAAGAACACTTGCTTGAAGCAAGGATGAATGCAGAAGAAAGAAGTGAAAAGAATGACACACCATAGACTGCTAACCATGAGGCCCAATTCAGCAAGCTAGATGAACTGCTGACTCAACCAAAACTATCCTCGAAATTTCTCCTAGAGAAGATGGATGACATTGCCCTTGATATAGAAAGCCAATCAATTGATGCTCCCTCTTCTGAAGGGAAGAAAGGAAGACATGGAGAAAGAGAAAAGAAGAAGCTCAGCAAAATCATGACTTGGTAAGACCATCCAGACAATTGGCTTCCTTGCTCACTTGAAAGAGATGGCATTGCATGGGCCCTATCTAATAAATGCTCCACTATCAACATTGTCCAATTGGGTAAATGAGATATCCAGGTTTACTCTGTCAATCAAAGCTATAATATATCACGGTACCAAAGCAGAAAGGTAGGATGTATGGAAAAAGTTAAGAACCAAGAACATTGCTCTAGATTTTCCTCTTATAATCACTTCGTTTGAAGTTGTTCTTAATGATGCAAGACTTTTAGCTTTACACACATGGAAGTATGTTGTTGCGGATGAGGGACACCATCTGAAAAACACAAATTGTAAATTGTTAAAAGGAATGCGATGCTTGTCCATTGAGAATAAGCTTCTTCCTAGAACATCTTTGTAAAACAATCTACCAATTGTACAGAATCTACCAATTGGTTTTACTTATATACTAATTTTATTTTTCATTGTTGCAATGTTTCTATCTTTTGAGTATAGTTCCACTTTGGATTTTTACTTGGGTTGCAATTGAAACACAGAATGAGCTACTTTACAATAAACATGAGATTTAGCAGATCATTGTGGACTTTGGTTGCATGTGTGATCATACAAATGATTCTTGTCCTTTTAAGAAAAAGGAAGCTTTTGTTCACATCTATGAGAAATCTTGACAACTAGTTGGCTATCATATGGAATATTAATTTGATCCTCATCACACTGTACATTAGGGTATTTCTAAGTACATGGATTGTTTAGAAGCCAAATATTCCAAAAAACAAGCCTAGTTTATTTTTAAAAGGTAATGAGGTACTTCTTTTTGACCAAAAGGATAATAGTTTGAGGTTAGTACTCATCCAGACTCCTTCACTTTATCAAGAATTTTCTTTCCAAACAAGTATCTACATTGAGCCTGTCCAAGCATCCAATATAACAAAAAAAGCAGGGGACAATATGTAGAATGCCCACCTGTACTCCTGTGAAAAGAAATCCATTTTGATCTAGCCAAATAGCCTAAGAGTATTACAAAGCTCCATTTTTTACTTTCACCTAGAAGTAACTAATGCTCCTTGGTTAAAGCTCCTCTGAGGAGCATCCTCCAGAGTATTATTGGGTGAATTGACTTTGGCATTGAGGGGGTAGTTGAAGGAGGGGAGGAGGGTGACAAGGGATCGTCGGAATGAGGGGCTGAGAGAACTAACCTCAATGGGGGTGGCGGATGTCGCCAGAGAGGGAATAGGGTGAGGCGGAAGAGGGCGAAGTTGCCGACGTCGATGTAGACGAGGAGGTTGGCGAGGCAAGGAGTTGGATGGGGCAGAGGATGGTGAGGTTAGTGACGATGTCGACGTGGACGAGGAGGTTGATAAGGTGAGGAGTAGGGCGAGGCAGAGGAGGGCGAGGGTGTTGATGACTTTGATGCAGACGATGAGGTCGATGAGGTGGGAAGTAGGGCTAGGAGGAGAGCAATTGTGTCGACAATGATGCCAATGAGGAGGTTGATGAGGGGATCAGGTTTGATTGGGAGGATTTTGCTTGCGTGGGGGTGAGGGGGAATCAGGATGTTAAGGGTGAGGTGGATGTGTTTTGAGACATTTCAAGACAAGGGAAAGGAGGAAGGATGCCACAGGGGGTGAATTTTGACGATGTTTTATTTTTTTTAACATCTACGTAGAATTTTATTTAACAATGTTTTTCTAAAAAAATGTCAGCACAAGTATAACCAATGCTACTCTTATTTTTTTAGTCACATTAATTCATTAACGTCATCAAAGGTAATGGCATTAAGTAAAATTAAACATCACATTAGATCTTTTTTGTTGTAGTGAGAGAATGTCTGAGTTAAATGGATTCATATTTGGTGGCTCACACTCATCTAGTGCTACATGCAGTCTAGTACTGCAGATTGGAGATCTCTAGACTATCAAACAAGTCAACCTAGAGAGAGGCTGAAAACTGTGCTCCCTTAACGTTCCTTTACGCTCACTCTTTTTTCCTTCTTTCCTTTCTGAGATCACAAATCTCACTAGACTTTGTAAATGTACACAATGTTTGGTGGCCTCACATGCTATTCACACTTCAATTAAAGTCCTAATAACCCTACAACTAAGTTAGAAGTCCTTAGCCAGTATTTGGGTGATCAAAAATACTGAAAAGTAGGTATGGGTCATATTTGGTTGATCACAATGGGTGTTCTTGTTACCTCAATGATATTGACATATGATAAACTCGACATCAAGACATAGTTATAAACTCAAACATTTGTTTTCTTTGTTTTTATTTTTATATAAATATAAATAAATATATATATATATTTATATTTACTTTTTCTATATATTTTTTTTCTTCTTTTCTTTTTTCTTTTTTTTTATAACTACCAACACAACACGATGCACACTTCTATTCATGAGGCATTATTGGGGATAATGATGGTCAAGAGGATATTGTGTGACTTATTTGGTGGAAGTGCTAATAAACATGCATGTATTCATGATTAAATGCCTATTTATGACAGTCCCTAAGCCTAGCATTGCATTACATAGTATAAATACTACATAATTTTCATCATATTGCATTTAGTGTGATGTGTATAAATTGTGCAGTAATTCATGCATTATTATGACTAGGGAACAGGGTGTGACATTTCAAAGCTTCAAATGCAAAATCCGACCATACAGATGAATCCAGAATGACGATCGTAGTCTAGCAATGTGAAAATCATCTCGATCCAAGCATTGTGGCATCCTCTACAAGCAAGGAAAGGTGGACAGTCCAGATGTTGCCACATGGCACCATCCAGATCGCCCAAGGTCGCCCGGTGTCCCTCCAAAGGCTTTCCAACATGCGATCTCAGCTGTTGGAGGAAAATCCAATGGTTGAGAAGCCTCCTCCACTGTGCGCCCACAGCAACTCTTCTCGACACATGCACTAGCATGGTGCATTGGTTGGGCATCAACTCCCAAAGGTGGGTGCCGGTTTGAAACCCGCAAATCCCCCCTAATCCTCTAATTGGTAGCGACACATGCACAGCCAGTGCGACGCACTGCGCCAGTGCATGCGCGCGACATGTGAGCGTGGAGCACACGCCAGCGTAGCGCATAGTGACGCAATGGACAGCTAACGCGTGCACATGACATGGCAGTACGTAGCACATGCTAGCAGCACCGCGCAGATCTTCAGCGATAGCTAGGACAGTTCTTTAGCGACAATTGCAGATGTCACTAATTGTCTATGCGCGGAAAGCTTCTTCTCCACCATTATATAAACTCACCTACACCTCCCTATTTGCCCTTATCTCTACCTATGCTACTCTCACCTACTCCAAAGCTCCAAGAAGTCTACAAAGCTCCCAAGAGCTCTATTCTCAAGTTCCAAAGGCTCCCTACTAGTGTAGAGTCCTATCCCTCCACTAAATACTCAACCATCCTCTCACCACCTTCATAGGGAACCCTAGAGCCATCCCCTCACCTCCATTCAAGTAGATGATCACCTCCACCTCCTCATCCCCATTCCTAGTTTGGCAAAGCTTTCCTCTACCTGGGTTCGTCCAATGCCTCATCCCCAACGTCTAGCATCTCTCCTCCTCCATCCAAGCTGCCACCAAGCGCTGTCGTCTCGCCAAACATCCACTTTGGGAGATTTCCTCTCACCCTCATCTCTTTTAGTTTGTTTAGTTTATTGTTATTTTAATAAACAATATTTCACTTCAAGCTATCAAATTGTGGTTCATCTCTCTACTCTCTTTGTCGCAAGTGATTTTATCAATCTCCTAAAAGACCAAAAAAACAAAAAAAACCCTAAAAACACCAAAAAGAAATAAATTGAAATGAGGATTTCAAGAAACAAACGTCGCCTCCTCGTGTTCGACCCGGGACTCCCTTTCAAGTTTTGATAAAATTTATTTGATAGCGAGTTTTGCGACTGCGATGATGGGTTTCTCAAAACCCTAACTTTTCTTCACAAAAACTCGCTCATCATTTTGACACCGTTGCAAGGGAGGCAACGGAATTTTCTTTCTGTTTCCATGTTTCTTTACATTTACTTATTGACTAACCCCTCTTGACTTTGATTTGCTATTTTGCAGGTATCCTAGCAAGGAGATCCAAGTGCGGTAGACCAAAGTAAAGTGCAGGTGAAGCAGTTTGTAAGTGTTTCCCCCTACTTCCCCACCCACTTGATCATTTCGCCACCTTAATAATCAAGACTAATCTACTTAGGTGTTTTCACGAACCCTAGGATAGAAGTTGTTTGTCTTGTTTGCCACCTTCACTCATCTCACCCCCGTATAAAAAAAACATAAAAAATATATGCTTTCTGATTGTGGGACAAAATTAACATACACACTACACACACCCACATTTGAGGCACATAACCTTTTTTATTATATCTACTCAACCAGGATTCCAACCTGTGGAACCAGAACATGCATCAACACACATAAAAGAGTAGAAATCAGATTAGATTAATCACCTTTTGTGTGCCTTAATTGGTGATGCATCTGGGCCAATTAGTTGAATTGTTTAGGCCGCACCACCTAATTTAAAATTGATTCATCTTGTAGCTACCCCATAGGATTCAAATAGTTAGGTAAAGCCAAGAGCTCCATATTTTCTTAATTCATAAAGGAAAATACTTGAACCCATGCTTTCAAACTTGGTTTGCCTCTCAAAAACATGGTTGAATACACCTAATATTTGAATCCTAAAAGCTACTAAGCAAGATTCAAATCCTAAAACTCACTTCATCCTCAATAATCTTGCTTGAAAACTCTTGGTTGTGCACATTCACACATTTTCAAATGAACCATTAATGGCACAACCCATTAACAGGGCCCATCACATTCCGAAAGTACTACTATCCCAAGCCTAACTAAAATTGAGTAGATATTGGCCCTAGGATTCACAAAGTCCGTTTCAGGGTACTCTCTTGAACACATTTCAAAGTAGTGACGTCTGCTTGCTTCAAAAGGTGCTAAGTTGGGGGGCCCGATTGTCAAATGACTTAAGTAGGGGTTTGGCATAATTAGAGGCTGATTAGCCCATATTTGTGGGCTATTTAAATATGTAAATGCCTAGATATTAAGATATCCTTAACATTTAGCTAGCATATATTAGGATGTAAATAAAGTACTTCATGTTTTTAGCTTAATTGCATAATTCATTCATTGCATGCATTTAGAATTAACTTAGAATTGCATGCATTTGATTAGTTAATCGATTAGGTGAATTACTTGCATTGTTTAATTTAACATAGAAGTTAAGGGTTTGTGCATAAATAACCATAATATTTTATTATTTTCTTATTCTCTTCTTCCACAGGTAACGGCTGCTTCTCCTTGTGCAACCATTCACGCACAACTGCAAGCATTCATTTGTCATGAAGAGGATCTGATCCTGCCTCTTTGTTTTCAAATTCATTACCTGTAGCTACAAAGGGAGGAGGAGATGACCATGCACAGGAGGCCTCCACCCTGATTCATCACTGTGCAAAGAGTTGACCACTCGTCCGCTCCACCACCACCGACCTCAACCGTGGCAATGAGCCTCCACCACCGTGGGTGTGTGGCGTGACAGGCCACACTGCCATCTGGAGCTCGTTTATCGTGAGCACCTCAGTGTGCTCCACCGTCACCGCCATCACCAGCAATCACCAACAGCGCACCACTGCCCTCCTTGCCTGTGCGCACTCCTCATACACGGCCAGCAGCACACCCGCAGCTCGCTCGCCAATCTTGCAGCGATTGTGCACCACCAGCATCTCTGCACAGCACCTCCGCTATCTTCGCCCCGCAGCGCACGACCATCTCCTCCATTGCGCTCATGCAGCAGCTGCAACTGCAGCAACATCTGCATCCTGCGCGTGACCTCCACGCACAAGTCCTTCGCCCGTGCGTGCCTAGACACGCCCACCTCTTTGTGCACATCATCCAGACATCATGCCATAATCACCCCTTCTTCGTCTCCAGTAGCTAGCAGGAGCCCACTGTATACCTTTGCGTGCAGCGGCCACGGCTAGCCGCGCATCCTCCAGCTGCTCTGCTCGCGTGCGCCCACGAGTCCTCCACCAGCTCTGCGCACACTCTCACGTCCTCTGCATGTGTGCGTCTTTTTAGCAGCACCGGGCCTGTGCAGCCCGCTCACCACGCTTGCAGCGGTTGTGCACCACCAACATCTCTGCACAGCACCTTCGCAATCTCCGCCCGCAGCGCACGACCATCTCTTCCATGTACTCACTCACTCACGCTGCAGCTACAGCTGCAGCAACACGCACATCTTGCGCGTGACCTCCACATGCAAGTCCTTCGCCCGCACGCGCCTGCACACGCCCACCTCTTCATGCACTCATCTAGCATCAAGCCACAGCCACCTCTCCTTTGTCTCTAGTAGCTAGCAGGAGCCTGTCGCGCACCTTCGCGTGTAGTGGCCACGGCAAGCCGCACATCTTCCAGCTACTTTTCTCACGTGCGCTCGCGAGTCCTCCGCCAGCTCCCTGCACGCCCACACGTCCTCTGCACGTGTGCGACTCTTCAGCAACACCGCGCCTCCGTGCATAGAAGTAGCAATGACAGCCATCGCCGCCGCTTCTCTCCTCCATACTGCTGCCTCTAGCCACCGTTAGCTGCGCTACCACCACCACCGAATGCATGCTATCCTTGCCCACATCCTGTAAGGACCTCACCGCCGGCCATCACCTTCCCTCCGCGTGCAAGCCAATTGAAGATCCTCCCTTGTTTTTGCACAGTAAACCTCCTATTAGTTATTACATTCATATGCCATTGCAAGCTTTTGATTTTTTCTTTTATTAATTAAATATTGTGGCACATTTAAGAGAACACCCTCAAATTTCAGTGTAAATGTAATATCAGCATGATCATGTCTTATTATCCCAATTGAGAAGCGATTTTGACTTGATTTCTTGACGAAATTAATAGTGAACATCGATTTTTGACCCTTGCGAGTTTGTAATAGCCAGTGCCTCCCTGTGGATATGACTCGCTCTTCTGCGAGTGGTTTAATTTTAATTCAATATTTTGATTGGTCGATTTTCCACCACTTAGAAATACAATGACAAATCATCTTAATTATCATCTTCGTAAGTGAAAACAGACTCATCAGTAGCCTTCGGGACACGTTCCCCCTACTTCGCCAGCCCAACTTTACCATCTTCGGGAGCAAGGACAACACCAAATTTGTGGTGTGGTTAGAGTTTATTTTTGAAGCATAGGTCCTTAGGCTACCTAATTTAAGGACAAGCTTGCATTTTTGTGTTGTAGGGTTCCAATTTTTTTCCCTCCCGTCCTTCCGACTTCCTTCCAGGGCATGCTTGGAAGGAGGTCATTGAACTCTCACTCGGAAGGACCTTTAGACCATTCTTGGAGGCGGAGGTTGAGTTATAGCCAAGCAGATCCCATGGATGATCAACAACCACCTCCCCTACCCTCGAACCAGTAGGAGCTGATTCAGAGGCAGTTGGAAGAATTACAGCAGATGCAGCAATGGTTCCAATGAATGAATGGTCAGGGTGCTCGGCCCTTGAAGGAGTTTTATGATCCTTCAAATTACGGGGAATGTCCCAACGTCATGATTCCCGTCGGAGATGTAGAAATCAAGCCCTAAGTCTTACGTTTGATTAAACATTTCCATGGGCTTGACTCGGAGGACCCATTCCAGCACTTGGAGGATCTGACAACTTTGGTTCAGACCACCAAAGCTACGAATGTGAATGAAGAGCAAATGATCATAAGGCTTTTCCCCCATTCTCTCACGGGTAAGGCCACACATTGAAACTAGACCATTGGAAGGCCAATAGAAACATGGGCTACTCTTAAGTTGGATTTTCTGAAGAAATTCTTCCTAATTGGATGGATCAATACTTTGCGACGGGTGATTACCACTTTCGCCCAGCGGCCGGGGGAACCATTTCATGGTGCTTGAGAGCGATTCCAGGATCTTTTGAGGAAGTGTCCATACCACAAGGTGCCGAAATGGCAACTCGTGCAGATATTTTGGCACAGATTGGTCGAGCAACTCCGTAATCATGTGGATGCCTCTTGCGGAGGTAATTTCCTCAGTAAGGATGTAGATAGCACATATGACCTATTTGAGGAAATCAGCGAGAATTCGATAAATCATGCCTCCATGGATACTTTTAATCAATCCCAACAACCTAGGTCAAATGCTAATGAGATTCAGAACTCTCATTCATTTGACATGGAATTGATTTGCAACAAATTAGATAAGGTGGACCTGGTTGCTAAAAGGATGGAAGAGTGGATGGTTGGAAACTGAGGAAACACTTCTACACCCACTCAATCCCAGAATTTAGATTTCCATCCCTCACAAGCTTCCACGGGGCGAGAGTTTGTGAACCAACTAGAGTCGGCTCAACCTCTGAGCCAGAATTTCTCGGAACCTTATGGGTTCCAAACTGGGGCCTTTGATCCCAGTTTTTCTGATCCTTCCTTCTCTCCATCCTCACCCTATGAGGATGCATATATGATACAGGAGAATGCTAGGTCCAACCCATATTCCAACACTTATAACTCGGGTTGGAGGAACCACTTGGAAAAATCAGGGGCAACAGAACCAAACACGACCCAACAACTATGCACCTTAAAGACCTATGGGTTAGGGTCAAGTATACACCCAGTTTCCCTTGAGACTAGATACTCAGCCATTTTGGAATGCCCAACAACCTGCAAGGCAGGCTGATTTAAACTGACAGATGGTAGAAATGCAAGGATCTATGCTTCAGCTTATGCAGCAAATGAAGACATCACTGGACAACTTGCTATCTGAACTTATTGCCAACACTCGATGTAGGATCTGTAGACCACAAGCACACTAGAAGAAGGGATGAATAGTGTGAGTGGAAGATAAAAATTTGTAGGAATAACAAACCACAAAAACACACAAGATATATAGTAGTTCCCCTCACTTGGGTACTCCACTACCTAAGTCTCTCAACTTAGGATTTTTAACTTGATTCCCTCAACTCGGAGGGAATAAATTTATTAATACTTGAGGTAATTAATGGGTTACCTCAACCCAATTACAAGATATCAAAAGGAAATAAAGATACAGGTGTAAGCAAGATGCAAATAAAAGCTTACAACAAATTTCTAAGTCTCCAACAAGTATATTGCTTAATAAGAGTATATAAATTAATCTAACGAGAATACTAAGGCATAAACGAACGATTGAACAAAGAACATGATCGCCTTTGATGACTTGTTGCAGATGGAGAGAGGCCTTGAGAGGAATGCAACAAATCAAGCTCCTTTGCATCTAGAAAAATTGAGAATTTGAGGTGTAGGCAAGGATAGTATTTTTTTGGCTTCTTAGTTATGTGCAAAAGACACTCAAAGAGTGCTTATATAAGCCACTAAACATCTCTCCTACGAATACTAGCCGTTAGGGGCAATTTAAGAAGATTAAAGATAGGTTTAATTGCAAAATAGCCATTCAGACTGGTCACAACGGTTAGTTGGTACCGATACTAAACTTTTGGTATCGGTACTGGCTGCTTACAGTCAGCTCAACTAAGTCACTAGGTATCGGTACTCATCATGAGTACCGATACTTGTGAGTCACATATTTGGGTCTAGTGACCTACATATATCGGTACTGGTGATTAGTACTGGTACTTGTAAGGTCCAGGCAAAACCAAGTGCACAAACTGTGACCACTTGGTACCGGTACTCACGATGAGTACCAGTACTTGTTGTTCATAGTTTGGGACTTAGGCCTAAACCTATGCCTAGCATGTATCGGTACTTATGACCAGTACTGGTACTTGCTACAAGTACCTAATATTATTAGTGTAAGTCAATTTTTAGAGTTATCCCATCTACTCTATACGACTTTATTTTGAAAGAATCGAATTTGAGTTTTGAAATGAATGAATGAATGATATTCTAAACCCTCATTATATCTGCTTTGATTTTAACTCCTAGACTATGTTTTACTTGTTAGGAGACATACAAAGATTCTAAAATACAATGAATACAACAAAAACTATAGTCTTCATCCTTCATATGCTATCTTGTTTCTTCAATGCTATCTTGTTGCTTGCATCCTCAGATTCTTTTATTTTGCAATACTTTATAAACACATTAGATTTTAAAACGATTTTGTTAACACCAAAACACAGAAGAGAGGTGAAACTAGGTTCCAACAATCTCCCCCTTTTTGGTGTTGACAAAACAAACAAGATACTCATCTTTAAAAATAAACAGAGACTTAATAAGAGAAGAATAAAAAACTCCACAAGGAGTGAAAAACCTCCCCCTCAAACTAAGGTCCCCCTATTTTAAATATGAAGTATCCAATCATTTCTCCCCCTTTTTGTCAAGCAAGCAAAATGATGAGCAAATAATATATTTTTAAGCAATCAAAGCATGATATATGAGCAACCAACTCTATACAACCTTTATAAAAACTAAACATGATAAAGTTCATAAAGATAAAGCTTGAGACAATTTTAGCAAAGCCACACATAAGAAATCTTAAAAGTCATACAAGTTTAGTAAGATATAAATGTTATACAAGTTCAACAAGCAACAAAATGAAAACTAAACTAATTTCTAGGATGTTTTCTGATAAGCTTTTGTACATGTCCACCACCACCATCATCATCATCGCAATATTCATCATCGTTGTCATCATCATCTTCATCTTCATCATCACTATCTTCATATGAAACTTCTTCTTCATCTTCAGTGTCTTCTTCTTCTTCATCATCATCATGAAGAATAGGTTCTTCTTCCTCCATTGAAGATGAAACATGAGATGGGTCTTGAAAGTGCTTTTGCCTTCTTTCACTGTATTCTTGAGGTGCTTTCAGTTGAGTCCGCTTTCTTTGTTTAGGTTGTTGAGTGGAAGAAGAGACATGGGAAGACTCAATAGAAAGAGAAAGGTCATGAAATTTGCATTCCATGTGACAGAAGGCAAAATTGAGATTGGTTAAATTTTGACCAATGTAATTGAAAGTATTTATCAAATTGGGATCAATTCCAGACACATTAGATAAATTTACCCAAGGTGTTTTAGCTTCTGGATATGGGTAGGTTATAGGAACGAAAGTGGAGGATGATTCAGGAGGTGGATGAGAGGAAGATTGAGCATTTGGATCAACTTCTTCTTCATCATCATTAGAGGATTTCTCTCTAGTAGGTTTCACTCCCATTTTTCGGAGAGTAGACCATTTGAAATAGACCACTTTTCTAAGAGGAGTAAAATTAGAGAGGTCAATTTTACTTTTATGAAGAATGTGGGACACCAACATATCCAATGGTAAAGCTGATGCACGGTAATGGGGTGATTACGCAGCAATCACAGGTCTTAATTGACTTAAATTATGCTAGACTTAGCATAAGTTAGGGTAATTCATGCATGCATAAGCATTATATGCACCTTTACTGCTTTCTTTTAGCTATGCATAAAATAATGCTATAATGTGCTGATTAGGTGCATTATGTCAATTACAAGTAATAAGCTGGATCTGAAGCTAGATCAGGAATAACGGGTGTTGCAGCAGAGTTGGTGCAGAAGACTTAGATTAGATGTAGTAGATAATATGTAAGGGAGTTAAGGTATGCTATTCTATTAAGTAGGAATAAAGTAGTAAAATGTGAAGAACTTAGGTTCCTCCTAACCCTAGGATTGCTTAGAGACTTCCCTAGGCCTTAGCCACCCTTAGATTAGGTCACCGCACCCTAGGAAGCCTTAAAACCCTAATTCCAACCTTTACCTGGATGTCCAGATGAATTATTGGACGTCCAAAACCCTTAACCAACTCCCACACACCTTAAACCCACTTCTGCAGTGTTATTGGACGTCTAGACACTTGGTCAGACGTCCAATTTCTGCAGAATACCCAAGACAGAACTTTGAATCCTTCCTGACTCTGATTGGACATCTAGACAACAAGTCTGGACTTATGATTTTTGAGTATAAGATGTCTGATTCCATTTTTGGACATCTAGAACTATTCTCCAGTTCCTGTTTTGAGATTCAAGCCTTGATCTTGGATCTTTAGCTCCCTAAACTCAATTCCAACCCCACAGGAATCTAAATTAAGGTACCCTAACCCTAGTACATCACCTCTAGACCTCCCTAAGGACCTAATTAGGTTCTCACTAAACCCAATTGACTTAGATCAAAGTCAATTACCATTGCCTAGTCAATTGGACTCATAGGGTCCAATTGAGCTTAGATATCAATCCACACAAGTCCAATTGGACTCAGTGAGAGTCCAATTAACCTAAGCCCAACCTAATTGAGTTATTTCACTCTCAATTAGGTTCACACTCATTCAATTAAACTTGTGTTAAGTTTAATTGCAATTCCTCCTTAGCAATTAGGGTTTGTAACCATAATTTAAGGCCTACACCTACCTAAACCCCTTAGGACCTAACCTAGACCACTTAGCCACATAGGGCACAGCCACACACTCACACACACACACCCATTCATGCACACACACCTATCTAGAGTTCTATAGAACTCTCTTCAAGTGGTGCCACTTTTGCTTGCCAAATTTAGCAACCAAGAGTCATTCAATTCTTAGAACCACTTTTTATGGATCTAAGAACTACTCTCTCTCACCATGGCCAGCCACTCATGGGACTCTCTCTAGAGAGTTCCACACTTCTCTAGAGAGACTCCCTTAGGTCTATAAAAAGACCTAAGGGGTGGCCATTTGCACCCATCCCATTCTTGGCATTCATTCATCCATCTAGGTTAGCTACCCTCACATCTATTCCACCTCCACAAGGAGAACCATGGAAGCCACCATCTCCATGCCAAGATGAGAGATCATCTCCCCAACCTCTCTCCAAGGGCTAGCCTAAGCACCATTGGCTACCCCTCCTCCTCTCAGCCACTCAAAGGCCATCGGAGCCCACCTCAGAATGCCCTTCTTTTCTGCTAGATTAGTAGCTTAGCTCTTCATAGTTTTACTGCTTTCATTTACTGCTTAGTAGTGTAGCTCTTATTCTCCCCCAATGATACATGCAAAATCCCCCCATAGATTCCTGTATGCGATCATTTTCTGTTAGCTAGATTTGTGTTTTTCAAGCTTTCCTTTACAAGCTTTCCTCTAAATTCCATGTTGCAAACATCCTCTTGAATGAATGAATAAAAGGTATATTTTTTTATATACATATCTCTATGTTGAAAATCACCATGAGCTTATTGGTTGCAATCTATTTCGTGTGATTCAAGTTGCCTACTTTTAATTTATATATATATATATTGCAACAAGCATGTCGGTTCCGGAAAATATAGAAGATCTGACTATAAATGCATTTTCCATAAACAGCAATCACATAACTAGAATTGTGCACGTCGAAACTCATACTTTCACCTTCGTTATCTGTCTAACATAGGTGCATGTAATCAGAGTTCACAATAGAAGTGGCAAAACTCTAATCCGAAGATTGGAAATCGGCATGCGTTTCTAAATAAGTAGAGCAATAAAAGATCGATTTTAGATTTGAACAAACGCCTCCTAGAGACGAACGACTGGGACTCAAAGTCTTGTTATCTTCTTATAAATTTTTTTGCTTGATCGTATTGTACACTATACTACAACTCATTTTCTTATCAAAAACGTGCTCTACAAATTTCAAAGACAAATGGTGCCGTTGTCAGGGAGGCAACGACATTTTTTTTATTTTGATCTTTTGAACCATCACTGACAAATCTTCCTCTGCATTGTTTTTGGATGTGCAGGACAACACAAGAAAAATGGGATCTGTGCACACAACGAGCACAAAAAAAGATTTCCAGGTGCACATCACACCCTCTTTAGTCTAGGTTTTCTTTTGAACCCTAGGATAGATCTGCTTCCAGCAATTTCTTTTGAAAAAAAAAACTTATTAATTTTCATGAAAAAAAAGTAAAAAAAAAATCTTTTTTCAAAAAAATCTAGGTAGTTAGATTAGGTTTCTTTTTAAATCTGAGGTTAGTTTGAAAAAACAAAAAAAAGAAATTGAAAATCCTTTGAAAAAATAAATCCTTTTTGAAAAAAATATTTCAAAAGTTTTTGTAAAAAAAATATTTTTTTGGTGGAAAGTTTGAATTTCAAACTCAAACACTTTTAAAAGTTTCTCCACCATTTTCTGATTTTCGGCCAGGGTTCAAAGTCTATTTTAAAAATTCGATTGCCAAAAAACTAGTGAACAAAAAAATCTGAAATTCAGGCTAGACTTTCATTTTCAAACCACGTTTCAAACAGCACTACTCATTTAAAAAATTCTACGTATAAAATTTTTAAAAATTTGCAAAGTGAAAGGGGGTCAGACTGACCTAGATTTGGGATTTTTCAAAATTCAAAAAGTAATTTCGAGCAATCTGCGAATCTATTTTGACTAAAAAGGGTGGGCTTTGAAAACTAATCTCATTGGCTTTATTTTCCATATTTTCCCCAAATTTTTGAAAGTCATGTGATACTATTTCAAAGTGAAAAATCGACCAGCAGTCAAAATTCCATATTTGACCTCCTGACATTGAAAATTCTCTAAAAATTCGGTTGAAATAGTAAAAATTACAAAAAAATATTATCTTAAATAATAATTGAAAAAGGAATCTACTCGCCAAATTTCAAGTTAATTGGATTCCAATTTTTGTTAAAGAGCTAATTGTATTTCTTGTGGTCTACTGAAGAAGGAAAAAAAAACAAAAGAACAAAACACTTGAAATGCATGAACCCTAGGTTACACCTTTAGGGTTCTAATCTAGAGACCACATTCGGGCTAACCTAGAATTAGTCAAGTCTAGTACTTAGCCGGTGAGCTTGGTCACCTTGTGGGCCACTTACCAAAAACCCTAATGAAGAAAAATAGGCTAAAAATCAAGTCTAAAACTCGAAATCAACCCGAATTTGTTGTCGTACTACTGGGTGCTTTCAACCTCTTGGCTGGGTTAGCCGAGAGGCGAGATTCATTTTCAGTCGGTTGTACGACGAATTTTCTTCAAAAATTAGAACTTAAAATGAAAAATCTGGTCACAAGATCATAAGGACCATCTAATTGACAGGGCCTTAGCCTTGTCTAGCTTGGCTACACCAACCCAGGGGTTGGGTGGTGTATGCAAGGAAGGAGGTCACTTAGACCTCAATTGGTTGGACCTTGGGAGCCACTCCCAAGGAGGCAGGTCACCTCGCCAAGATCTACTTCTCCCCCCATTTCTTCTACTCCCATAGCCACAATGTCTAATCCTGGACCTGGACCTAGACCGAGTCAGGATATTGATAATCTGGACCCAATGGCTTGTCTGGAAGCCTGGGTGGTTGAATCTGAGGAGTGGCATTGGCAGAGCATGGACCGTATTTTGATGGTGCTTGATAGAATGCAGCATCCACTACGAGGAGAACAACCCGGGACTTTTATGATCCAGTTGCACCAATCGTCGCACCCTTAGTTAGGATTCCCACTAGCGGAGACGCATTTGAGCTCAAGCCCAATGTGATCGGTTTGATCAGCACTCACTTGTATGGAAACTCAAGCAAAGATCCATTCCAGCACCTAGAGGACCTAAGTTGATTCACAGAAATGATTCGACCCAGGAACATTGATCTTGGGATTGTTCTATTGAAGCTTTTCCCATTTTCTCTAAGGGACAATGCTTCATACTGGTTCAAGACCATTGGGAAGCCAATTGGAACCTGGTCGGAATTACGACGGGAATTCCTACAAAAGTTCTTCCCAATCGATCAAATAAACGTGATGAGGCACGCAATCACGACTTTCTCCCAAGGAGCTGGGGAGAAGTTGCATGAAGCCTGGGACCGATTTCACGACCTTCTCCAGAAATGCGCACACCATGGTATACCCAGATGGCACCTAGCTCAAATCTTTTACCATGGGCTGGATGACACACATCGGTATCTGGCCGATGCATCTAGTGGCGGGAATTTTCTTACGAAAGACGAGAACAGCGCATTTGAGTTGTTTGAATCTTTGGCAGAGAACTCGATGAATGCTGCGTCCATGAACCAGTTCCAGCGGCCTGGTCAGCAGCGGGTTGGTGTCCATGAGGCTCACACCGAGTCTATTCGAGCAGACATGGATATCATTGTCAAGTAGCTGGATAGAATAAATCTGATTGAGAAAAAGATTGACCAAATTAGTCAGGGTCAATCTAACCTGAACTCTGCTGTTCCAAGACCCTCGTATGCACCCCGAGCCCCTCCTGCTCGAGTTAATCTACTCACTCAGGATGCATCTTCTCCTTATTTACGAGATCCTGCATATCAGGATCCTGTAAACAATTCTGATATGGCACCATATGACTAGGGTTATGCACCACCAGTAGATTATAATACATATCCCCTTAATGGATATACGTCTTAGACATCTTCGGCCTACGAGGACGTCAGTGCTATCCAAGGATACGGGTGTAATAACCTGTATTCAGAGACGTATAACCCTGGTTGGCACCAGCATCCAAACTTTTCCTGGTCTGGTAATTCATAGAGACTACATCAAGATCCACACTACCAGACTAGGCAATACAGGAATGCGCAAAACACATACCCTAGGCAGCAGCCATTCCCATCTCAGTAGCATCAACCCCGTTCTTTATACCAGCCGCAACACTAAGTTGCCAGTCACCCTCCAAAGCGAGCTAACCCTTTGGAGGCACTGAAAGAGGAGCTGCAAGAATCAATGAGGAAATCTACACAGGATAGCTTGTAGATAATGAAGGCAATGGCTGCCCAGATACAGACTATACAGAACATGCAAAAACAGATGTTGCAGGAGCATAGGACTTAGGGAGCCTTGCCCTCCCAACTCGTTTCAAACCCTCGGTATGTGCAGAACCAAGGCGCCCCACCTAGGTTTCAAGCACCACAGGGACAGGTACATGCCATATTATAGGCACCTCCTGCACCACCTGGTTATGCTCAAGGCCAGCCACCTTTGATGTAGAATCCCGCATACTCAGCCCCTTCAACTCCCCCACCACCTCATGGACAGCAAGCCGATGCAAATGCTGTCTCATTGAGGAGTGGAAGGAAGACATTCGACCCACCACATAGACAGGCGGGTCCTGATTTTTCTCACCCTTCGCTGCAGGTGGGTTTGACTCCATCTCAGGAGCCACCTACGGTAGATAAGGGTAAGAGGCCACTTGACCCTGAGATTCCCATCCCTTTTCCTGAGGCTCTGACGCGGAATGTAGTACGGAAAAAGAACACGTGGAATTTTGAGGACCTGAAGTCAATGTTTAAGGAAGTACATATTTAGGCCCCCCTCCTCGAGGCAATTGATTACATCCTCGCTGTTGCTAGGTTCTTTAAGGACTATTGTACCTCGAAGCGACAACCTAGAATTGGACGACAGGCGGTACTCTCAAAAGAAGCTAGTGCCGTGATTCTAGCTGACTTGCCGTCAAAAAAGAAAGACCCTGGTACCCCACTCACATCTTGCTTCTTACAGGATTCTCCATTTGATCAGGCCCTTCTAGATCGGGGTTTGTCCATCAACCTAACTCCCACTGTCGTATTTGATCGATTTCGATTTGGGGAGTTAAAGCCCACCTCGATCACGATTTAGCTGGTTGATGGATCAGTAAAAACACCGAGGGGGGTGGTTGAGAATGTGATCGTAAAAGTCCGCAGATTTTGCTTCCCCGCAGACTTTTTCATTCTCGATATGGAAGTTCCTCCTAATCTCTGAGATGCACCAATTATTTTAGGTTTCCCATTTCTAGCGACAGCCTGAGCAAACATTGACTGTCCATCCGAGTGTATGGAGATAGCCCTAGGTAATGAGCGACTTCAACTTGACATATTCAGGGCAGCAAGGAATTTTGACTGTGATCGCATAGAGGAGGATGGTGAAGACGAAGATTTGACATACTGTGGTAACATTAGGCTCCTTTGTGAGGATCTAATGTCTCATTCATCTGCACTATTAGGGTTCCTGGACCTCGATCCACACGGGACTGAAACCACTGCACTACACATATCTCCCCGAGGATCTGACTGTTTAAGCTGTGCTTGTGACCATAGCACCCCTAAATCTAGCTATCCTGATTCGTACACTACTGAATCGCCCCTGATGTTGCAGGAAGATGTGACCATAGCTAATGGGTTTCCCATTAACGCAGTCACAACCGATTATTTCACAGGAAGCAAATAAGTGGGAATTCACATGCATACGGATCAGCAGATTCCCACCCTCAAGTTTGCTCCTCCCACTCCCATTTCTGACTTTGACCCACCCGTGATTGAATTGAAGCCCTTACCTAACTCACTTAAGTATGTGTTCTTGGGCGAAAGTGAGACATATCCAGTCATTATTAATGCCCACTTAACCCAAGAGTAGGAGCATCAATTGATTTCTACACTACAAGACCACAGGGCTGCTATAGGGTGAAGTATTGCTGATCTCCACGGTATTTGCCCCTCGTATTGCACTCATCACATTTACATGGTTGAGGGGGTGAAACCTTCAAGACAACCTCAAAGATGGCTTAACCTGAATATGCTAGAGGTTGTTAAGAAGGAGATCATCAAATGGCTGGATGCAGGTATTGTATACCCAATCTCTAACAGCTAGTGGGTGAGTCCAATCCAGATAGTGCCCAAGAAAGCAGGACTCACTGTAGTAAAAATCGATAAGGGCGAATCCATCCCAACCCGCACTGCGACATCTTAGCGGGTCTGCATCGACTATAGGAAATTGAACATGGCTACCTAGAAGGATCACTTTCCTTTGCCTTTCATTGATCAGATCTTGGAATGGTTAGTCGGACGCAGTTTCTTTTGCTTTCTGGATGGATACTCCGGGTATAATCAAGTAGCGATTAGCCCGAAAGATCAAGACAAGACCACATTCACATGCCCCTTTGGAACATTCGCTTTCAAGCCAATGCCCTTTGGCCTCTACATCGCACCAGCAACATTTCAGCATTGTATGATGGCCATCTTCTCTGACATGATTAGGGACTATGTGGAGGTATTCATGGATGACTTCTCCATCTTCGGAGATGATTTCACATCTTGTCTTGATAACCTCACCAAGATCCTGAAATGGTGTATTGAGTTAAACCTAGTACTATCTTAGGAGAAAAGCCATTTCATGGTGAGGGATGGCATAGTACTAGGGCACAGGATCTCTAAAAATGGACTCGAGGTCGATCGAGCTAAATTTGAGATTATTTCCCACTTTTCGCCACCTAGCTCGGTCAAGCAGATCAGATCATTCTTAGGTCACGTCGACTTCTATTGGAGATTTATACGCGATTTCTCGAAAATTGCCCGACCTTTGACGAATCTCCTTGTTGCTTAATATCGACACATCTATCTAGGTTAAAATGCCTATTCATGCATGTTCCAAGGCTTAGATTTGTATTTCATACTATAAATATTGCATAACATGCATCATTGTGCATTTAGAGTAGTATATATTTTGGGTTAATTAGGTTCTTTTTATGGTCAGGAGAGGAGAGGATTTGTTTCAGGGCCTCGGATGGATGATCAGACCATACGAATCTGATTAATATGACAATCAGAGTCTAACGCCTTTGAAATCGTCCAGATCGGAGTCCCGTAGCATCAAATGAAGCCCGAGGAAGATCAACGGCCAAGGGGCAATGCGACATCCATACGGGTTTCAGATGGAAAATCTGACCGTACGAATGGATCCAGAGCGACGATCGCAGTCCGACAATGTGGGAATCATCTCGATCGGAGCACCGTGGCACCCTCTACAAAAGAAAGAAGAATGGGAGGCCTAGGTGGCGCCACGTGGCTCCATCCAGGTCGCCCAACGTTGGCCAGCAGCAGCATCGCATGCACACAGCCACAGCCGCGCACAGTGCACCGCATGTAGCAGCAGCACAGCATATGCTGCACGCGCGTGCACAAGGCGCGTGATGCGCGCAAGCGGGGCGGGTGCCAGCGGGGCGGGTGCGGTTCTTCAGCGATGCACCTTTAGTGATGCTTGCAACTATCACTAATGGTCAGCTCATGCCAGCAAGTGGATTTGAAGGGCGGATCTTCAGCGACAGTTGCAGCGACGTTTATGGACGTCAATAATGACCCAGAAGTGAATTTGTTCTTCCTTCTCCACTATAAAAGGACCTACCCACCACCATTCCAAACCATCTCTTCCTTTCTTCCTCTCACCACCTCCAAGGCTCTAGAGAGAGCTTGTCCCAAGCCCGGGATGCTCCTCTAGAGTAAAACCAAATAGTTTTCCATCCTCTCACCCCCCTTCGTGGAGCATCCCGTGGCCGTCCTCTCACCGCCCTTCGGGAAGAAGATCCTTGCCGCGACGTCGTCCTACCCCATCCTCTATCCTCTGACTCCGTCCTCCTTCGTCTCGCTCCTCACCACCTTCCTCCAGGCGACGTTACAGCGAGTCATCCTCCGAGCAACCGTCGAAGGGGATTTCTCTCACCTCTTCTATCTTTTTATGCTTTCATAGTGTAGATTTTTCCTGCTTTCGTAGTGTAACAAACAATTCTTGATGAATAGATGATTGTTTCTCTCTCTCTCTCTTTTATATTTGCAAGTAGATTAGCTAGATAAGCATTTGTCGATCTGATCTCTTGCTTCCTAAAAGTACCAAAAAAATTAGAAAAGATAAAAACGACCAAGAACAAATAAAAGCGAAGTGCGGTTTTCAAGTAAAGTAAACGTTGCCTCTTTGTGTTCGACCCGGGACTCCCTTAAAGTTTCGATATAAATTTTATTTGATCGACGTGTTTTGCAACTATGACGACAGGTTACTTATAACCTCGATTCCTAAACACACGAAGCATGCACGACCATTTTGGCGCCGTTGCCGGGGAGGCAACGAAATTTACTTTATTGTTTATTGTGTTTCTTTGCATTTACATAGCATTAACCCTACTTGTCTTTGATCTACTTGCTTGCAGGTACCCTAGAATGGAGATCCAAGTGTGGTAGACCGGAGTAAAGTGCGGGTAGAGTATTTTGTAAGTGTCCCCCACACCATCCCCACCTTAGTTTTCATTCCATAACCGAATAACTCAAACCCAAATCAACTTAGGTGCTTTTTATGAACCCTAGGATAGATTTGGTTGTTTGTTTGCCACCTCCACCCACCTTGCCATCCACATAAATAAAAATAAAAAAATAAAAAAAGTGTTATCTGATTGTGGGATTTTTTGTAAGCTACACACTTAACACCCACAACTTCTTTTCCTAAGGTGCACAATCACTTTGATTCTACCACTTAACCGGGATCTGACCTATGGACCCGGTACACCTCAACTAAATACACATAAGTGAGTATAAATCTAAATAGGTTATGTATTCTTGTGTGCCTAAACTAAGTGGTGTAATAGGCTAATTGATTGAGCTGTTTGGGCCGCACCACTCAATCTAAAACTAATCCATCAAGTAGTTTGCCACTTAGGGTTGATTCTTAGGGTTGAACCAGGCACTCCACATTATTTTTGATTTTTAAAGGAACATATCATCACCCGTGCTTTTGAAACTTGGAGTGTTCTACTAAACCTTGATTGAATATACCTAAGATTAAACCCTAAAAGCAACGAAACAAGGTTGAACTCTAAAAGACACATCATCAAATAACCTTGTTTGCAAACCCTGGTTGTGCACACACACACATTTTTACTGATCATTAAGGGCACAACCCATCTAAAGGCCCCATCACATTCTTGAAGCACCATTGTCCCACGCCTAACTAAAATTGATTAGACATTGGCGCTAAGGACCGGTTTGCTCGTCAGGATCCAGATTGAGATTATTCATGATTATCCTGCTTATACTAGTCAATTTGATGTCTAGCTAGGGGAGTAGCGTCAAACAACCGTGGCTGGGGGGTACACTAGGAACCGGAGGCGCAAGCCAAAGGAAGAACCTTCTCCCTAGTCCCTCCTTCTAACTGGTTGGATTGCTTGGACATAAGTAGAGTAAATCGTCTATAATCTTAGGACAGATTCTGAGAGTCTGTAGACCTTTAGGCTACCCAAACTAAGGATAGGTTTGTATTTTTGTATTGCAGGGCTCCTTTCTCTTTTGATTTCCCTCCTTACTTCACCATGTACCCTTCCACATCCTACACACATTTCACATCCTATCCTCCTACCACCATTTATCCCCAAGATGATTACTATCCCAACTGACTTGTAATTACCCATCCACTAGTTGGGATGACTTTGATTGGGGATATGAATCTGGATCTCAATGTCCAGGGCCTAGCCTTGGACAACAAGGCTATGATTATTATCCTTCTCAGAGCTATAATGATTATGGATCTCCATCCTTTGATGGCCAAACCAACCTGATCTACAATCAGGAAGGATATCATGATTATAACACCTCCCCTCCCCAGTATTCCACTGAATATAGGTCGCCACCATCCTTTGAACAACCTAGAATGACCTACTTTCAAGGAGGGACCTGAGCACCTCGACATCTTGACTCCCCTAGATTCAACCCAAACCCACCCAAACCTGAATCGAACCAGTCGGTTCAGGTGAACCAGATCCAAGATAGAGTGTTGACCAATTTGAGGAACACCATACAATCTTTAGAAGCCCAGCCAACACCATGCACTAAAGCACTGGAGCCTATGATCAAAATGCTTGATGAACTTAATAGTTCTCTATTGGATTTGCTCCAAAGTGTTAGGGATAGGGACTTGGGTGAGTTTCTTCTTGGGAAATTATCGAGGTTGAGGATGAAATTTGTAGTTGCACTAGTCAAATCTTGGATGATTCTCAAGATGAACCCCCTTCAGGAGAGCCAATGTTTGAACCCGCTCAGGCGCCTGTCAGGGGGGATACATTTTCTGAGACTAGGGATGACCAGGATGGGCTAGAGCAACCATTTCTGAGACTAAGGAAAAATATGTCTCCACGGACCATGAAATGACATATGATTTTAAGACATATATAAATGAGGATCATGGATTCTTTGACTCTGAGGGTGAAGAATTTTTTGGTGAAGTCTCACTTGAACTTAAGGAAGAGGATTTTAGTGAGACAAATGTGCTTGAGGAATCTGACAAACCAGTTGATAGCCCAATTATTGAAGATTTGGCTTCGATTGGGGTTAACTTGGAGGACCCGAATCTTGATGATTCAATCAGTGACCCCAGTCCTCATCTGCACCCCAAAGAGCTGACTTCTGAGATCTTTGTGCCCAAGTCAATCTTGATTCAGCCATGATTTCTGGACTTGGGAGAATCATATGTGGTGAATAATATGCTAGAGGTCCCGAAGCTTGAGCCCTTGATGTTGGAGGATAGAGTTGTTGAAATAAAGATTTCGGAGGCTAATTCTGAGGGAAGTTTGATTTTGGATCTAAGGGTACCTATTGACCTAAAACCACCTACCTTCTACCAGGACCCTTACGATATCTTTCACGTGCAACCCAAGCTTGAAATAACTGATTATTTTTCTGAGCTAGATGTTAAGTGGACAACCGCACCTATTGAACCATCTTTACTCATTGTCCAACACTTTGGTCTTGGGTTGCACACCACTAAACCGTAGGCTTGGCCTCGCAAACACAACAACCTTCGATTCTGGGTGATTTTCATCCAGAACCTAAGAACCACTCAACCCTGGGGCATGGGTCTATACCATAATCTCGTCCACGTCTGTGAACATCTTCTACAGACGGGTTTCATGATCAATATTTTTATTTTGATTCTGACCCGCACTTATGAATTCTCAATTTCTTCTTTGTATGTATGTTATGCCTAGCTGAAGGCATTAAACTTAGCGCGTGTGTAGACACTCTTCTCTCTATGGTGCTGACTAGATTTTCACGACACTCAGGTGATATTCTATTTACTTCACCCTTTTCATGTCTTTATTTTTACAATGAGGACATTGCATCATTTAGGAATGGGGAGGTGGATAATCGATTCTTGAAATCATTATGTTAACTCCATAAAATTTCTTTTAGTTTCTTATAAAATTAAAAAAAAATTGAAAAATTTGAAAAAAAGATAAAAAAAGAAAGAAATTAGGAAAAGAGAACTTAGGCATTTGGAAGTTATTAACTTTAGGAAATGATACGATAGGACCTAAACATTTAGACTCTTTAGGTCTTCATGCTTAATTAGCCTGGGTGTCCACTCGAATGTGGACTTAGTCTAGAGTCCTCGCCAATTAAAATTCATTTTAATTTGGTAAATAATTTGGCATGATAAGTATGCGACTTATCAACCTGCTCTCTGATTTAGGGGGATTTTAAGCCTAAGCTTCTGCACACATTATTTTGCACTAACTTTCCAGCTATTTTTACAGAAATTGGGTAGCTAATGGACCGACTTGGGTGGTATGGCTGGTAAGTTGTCGGTGGTAACAACTCATCAGTCGGTTGTCCAGAGCCCAGCCACAAGACCATTTTCATTGTATTGCCTTTAGGTAAATCTTAGATTAGGGAAGCCACCTACTTAAAAGAAAAAAGAAAAAAAAAGAAAAAAAAAGAAACACGTAAAAAGAAAAAAATAGAAAAAGGAGAAAATAAAAAAAGAAAATAATAAAGCCACACTTCACCGCACAAGTATGGCTGGCAAGTGATCGTGGGTAACAGCCCATTGGCCTGTTGTCCAGAGCCCAGCTCATAAAAATGCACAATAATTCCCAAAACACGTAGGGAAGAAGAGGGGAAGTAGAATAAACCAGGGAGATATACACTGGGTTCGCCCTTGTGTTGACCCCATAAATAAAAGAAGTAGGGAGAAAGCTACCAATCGTAAAGATAAACCTTTAGGCAAGGTCACCTAGGGTTGTAGAAACCCGAAGTCCATCTTAACGGCTGTTTTGTGAGTCTATCACCTTTTCATAAAGATGCTTAGTACTTAGATTCCTTTTCGAGTCTTGGGTGGGTCGGGTAATCCTGGAACTCTCAAACTCCAAAAGTACAAAAAATTAGAAAAGAAGAAAAATAAAAAATGTATCTTCCCTTTTCAAATAAGGCGAGGACTTGGGCGGTCTGCATTCTGGCAGACACCCGGGTACTGTTTAGTCTTCGTAGTTTAGAACCTTAGTTGAAATTTTCTATTGTTAGTAAATGACTTAGGCCTAAGCGATCTAATCCTAATTTTGATTTTATACATAGCTTGTAGTTTAATTTTGCTAGGGACTAGCAAAAGATAGGCATGGGGGTATGATATAGACACATCTATCTAGGTTAAAATGCCTATTCATGCATGTTCCTAGGCTTAGATTTGCATTTCATGCTATAAATATTGCATAACATGCATCATTGTGCATTTAGAGTAGTATATATATTGGGTTAATTAGGCTCTTTTTATGGTCAGGAGAGGAGAGGATTTATTTCAGGGCCTCAGATGGACGATCAGACCATATGGATCTGATTAATACAACGATCGGAGTCTAACGCCTTTGAAATCATCCAGATCGGAGTCCCGAAGCATCACATGAAGCTTGAGGAAGATCAACGGCCAGGGGGCAATGCGACATACATAGAGGTTTCGGATGGAAAATCCGACCATATGGATTGATCCGGAGCGACGATCGCAGTCCGACAACGTGGGAATCATCCCGATCAGAGCACCGTGGCACCCTCTACAAAAGAAAGAAGAATGGGCGGCCCAGGTGGCACCATGTGGCACCATCCAGGTCGCCCAATGCCAACCAGCAGCAGTAGCTCACGCGCACAGCCACAGCCGCGCGCAGCAGCAGCACAGCGTATGCCGCGCGTGCACGCACAAGGCACGTGATGTGCGCAAGCGGAGCACGCCAGCAGGCCGGGTGCTAGCGGGGCAGGCGCGGATCTTTAGCGACGCACCTTTAGTGACGCTTGCAGTTGTCACTAATGGTCAACGCATGCCAGTAAGTGGATTTGAAGGGTGGATCTTCAGCGACAGCTACAGCGACATTTATGGACGTCAATAATGACCCAAAAGCGAATTTGTTCTTCCTCCTCCACTATAAAAGGACCTACCCACCACCATTCCAAACCATCTCTTCCTTTCTTCCTCTCACCACCTCCAAGGCTCTAGAGAGAGCTTGTCCCAAGCCCAGGATGCTCCTCTAGAGTAAAACCAAATAGTTTTCTATCCTCTCACCCCCTTTGTGGAGCATCCCGTGGCCGTCCTCTCACCACCCTTCAGGAAGAAGATCCTCACCGCGACGTCGTCCTGCCCCATCCTCTATCCTCCGACTCCATCCTCCTTCGTCTCACTCCTCACCACCTTCCTCCAGGCGACGTCAGAGCGAGTCGTCCTCCGAGCAACCGTCGAGGGGGATTTCTCTCACCTCATTCTATCCTTTTATGCTTTCGTAGTGTAGATTTTTCCTGCTTTCGTAGTGTAACAAACAATTCTTGATGAATAGATGATTGTTTCTCTTTCTCTCTCTCTTTTATATTTGCAAGTAGATTAGCTAGATAAGCATTTGTCGATCTGATCTCTTGCTTCCTGAAAATACCAAAAAAATTAGAAAAGATAAAAACAACCAAGAACAAATAAAAACGAAGCACGATTTTCAAGTAAAGTAAATGTTGCCTCCCTGTGTTTGACCTGGGACTCCCTTAGAGTTTCAGTATAAGTTTTATTTAATCGACGTGTTTTGCAACTACGACGACAGGTTACTTGTAACCTCGATTTCTAAACACGCGAAGCACGCACGACCATTGTCGATACCCCATTTGAATTCGACACCTCATGTCTCAGTGCCTTCGAGACTTTACGAAGTGTTGTCTCTGATTCCCCGATTCTCCAACCACCCGACTGGTCGCTCGATTTCGAGATGATGTGTGATGCCTCTAACTTTGCCGTCGGTGCTATTTTAGGCTAGTGTCAGGAAAAATAACCTTTTGTCATATACTATGCTAGTAAGACACTGAATGAGGCTCAGCACAATTATACCGTCACCGAAAAAGAACTGCTAGCAGTAGTATTTGGGTTGGAGAAATTCAGATCTTACCTATTAGGGTCCAAAGTCATCATCTTCACAGACCACTCCACCCTCCAGCATTTGTTGGCATAGAAGGATGCTAAACCACGGCTCATTAGATGGATCCTTCTATTGCAAGAATTTGATAGTGAAATTTACGACAAAGCCGGAAAGCAGAATGTTATGGTGGATCACCTATCCAGATTGGACCCAGGCCACATTCCTTATGCCCTACCCATCCACGACCAATTTCCGGATGAATCCCTTTTGGCAGTTCACTCTGTTGAGTTCCCCTAGTACGCGGATATTGCGAACTACCTTGCCACAGGCAAGATTCCTGCGAACCTATCCAAGGACCAGAAACTCAAATTCACTGCAGAGGCTAAATTCTATCTCTGGGATGACCCACTACTCTTTTGCATTGGAGTGGATCAGATTATTCGAAGATGCATCCTAGATTCTGAGATACCCAGTGTGTTATCTTTTTGCCACAATGATGCTTGTGGTGGTCATTTCTCGGGACGGACAACTGCTGCAAAAATTTTGCAGTCAGGATTTTTCTGGCCAACTATTTTCAGAGATACACACGAATAGGCCCAACACTGCAAACGATGCTAGTCGGTCGGTTCTATCACTAGGAGAGACATGATGCCACTCCAGCACATCATGGTTGTAGAAGTGTTCAACGTCTGGGGCATCGATTTTATGGGCCCTTTTCTGAACTCGCATGGCTTCGAGTACATATTACTAGCCATTGATTATGTCTAGAAGTGGGTCGAGGCCATCCCGACGAGACGGGCTGATCATATGACCGTCATTTCCTTCGTACGATAGTACATCTTCACAAGATTTAGAATACCCCACGCTCTGATTAGCGGTGGGGGAAGCCACTTCATCCACTCCCACTTTAGGTCATTATTAAAGAAATACGAGGTACATCACCATATAGCCACCCCGTACCACCTGCAGACCAATGGGCAGGCTGAAGTATCTAACTGTTAGTTCAAGCTGATTCTCCAGAAGATGGTTAGACTAGACAGGAAGGACTGGTTTGATAAATTAGTTGATGCACTCTAGGCATATCGGACCGCGTACAAGGCCCCACTCGGAATGTCACCATATCGCATGGTATATGGCAAGGCCTGTCACCTTCTTGTAGAGCTGGAACACTACACCTTTTGGGCGATGCGAAAATTTAACCTTGACCTTGATGTAAGAGGTCAGGAACGGAAACTCCAGCTCAGTGAATTAGAAGAAATCCGGTGGGAGGCCTATGAGAACTCATTAATATACAAGGACAAGACCAAGGCCATTCATGACCGTGACATCCATAGGAAAGTATTCACGCCCAACCAACAAGTCTGGTTGTTCAATTCACGTTTAAAACTTTTCGCAGGGAAGCTCAAGTCCAAGTGGACTGGCCCATATGTTGTGATTCACCCATATCCTAATGGGGCGGTCCAGATCAAGGACCCGAAATCTGGGAATATATCTACGGTAAATGGCCAACGTCTCAAGACATTTTTGGCCTAGGAACCTCCTCCACCTGACGAGATCGTTCATCTTTTTTTGGACGTGTGATTGAATTCTCGCCCAGCTGGAGGCATTAAACTCAGCACGTATAGATAGCATCTATCCCACATTCCACCATCATCTATACATAACCATTTTTATATATAACATATTTTTCTTTTAGCATATTTTCTTTCTGCATATTGCATACTGACAGGTTGGCCGGTGTTGAATATATAATTTTAGGAGCAATTACGGGTGATTTCTACCCATTCTCTCCCTGCTGCATTTATTTTCTTTTATATTCATGCATAAGGACATGCAAGAACTTAGGCATGCGGGGGTAGATACAGTAAAAATTGAAAGTTTTTTATGCCAACATTTAGGAAAACCTCGGAGCTGCATGTAAAATGTACTTTAGGACCCTAAATAAAAGAACAACCGACTCCACCTCCAATGCTTGCATTGGAGCTAGAAATTGTCCGCAATAGCCATTTCTGACTCACCCACTCACCTTTCATTCTAAATTTAGGGTCAAGCTGAATGTAACCTGAAAGGGAAATTTCATGAAGTACAAATTATACGAGGTCACTTGTTTATAGCATACATACATATTGCATTTATGAATAAGATTATTTTATTAAGAGAATGCATTAGGGATTTTATCTTCTAGTTGATTCCTGTAATCTGGAATCCAGTACAACTTTTCACACACACGTAGAATTTGCAATGGATTCACGGTGAAGGCTGATAAATGTCTTTAGTCTATCAAGAAGAAGCAGTGCTTCTTTTCTTGAACCCCTGGATAGTGTTTTGGGAGTCGGGCAGATTTTCCTCCAAATATCCACCAAATAGTGTGAGATGAGAGTAGAGTGTGCTGGTGCTCTAAGATTAGTACAAGGAATCCGGAGTCATAGATAATTAGGTGATGATACTCTGAGATTAGACATAGTTTTCGCTCTCGGTTCCTACGTATACATTTTGTGTGAAATTTTGAGAGCTACCAAATAAGGTAAATACGCGAAGAGCGAGTTTTCATAAAACTAGGGCTAAGGTGAATGGTTATGATCATTCTTTACAGAATCCTCGGCTAAAGGAGGGTATTGATTTCAAGGTCAGAAATACACCATCCTATCTGTCCTTCCCGGTGCCGTGAGTAGGCACTTCCACCAAATAAGCCACCCAATGTCTCTTGAGTACCACCAATCCCTAATAATGCCTCCTCAATAAAGTTCATGGATGTATGCTAGTTGCGTACATGTTGAAAAAAAAAATGAAATAAAATGGAAAAAAAA
This sequence comes from Thalassia testudinum, assembly GCA_037157565.1. NCBI lineage: Eukaryota > Viridiplantae > Streptophyta > Magnoliopsida > Alismatales > Hydrocharitaceae > Thalassia > Thalassia testudinum. The sequence goes on along the minus strand of JAZHRO010000035.1, from coordinate 50,077,270 downwards.
GGAACTGAAAAAGAGAAAAAAAATAGAAAAAGAAGAAAAAGCAAAGAAAAAAAGAGTGAATATTTAGTGTTTTATTTTAGTTGCATTGAGGCAATACCACCAAATAAATTTGAGATCCACCAAATATGGCCTTAACCCACCTTTCTTGTGTTTCTGACCACCTAAATACTGGCTGAGGAATTCTAACTTAGTGTTAGGGTTATGGAAACTCAATTAAAGTGTTAATGTCAAGTGAGACCACCAAATACAGATCATGCATGAGAATCTGGTGAGATTGTGAGCTCTAAGAAAAAAAGAAAGGAAAAGAAAAAGAGTAAGAGAGGTGAATACAAAGGAATCAAAAGAAAGCATAGTTTTTCTCATCTTTCTCTGAGTTGAGTTACTTAGTAATCTGGGAATCTAGATTCTGTAGCACTAATCTCTATGTAGCACCAAGTGAGAGTGAGCCACCAAATAAACACCCATACCCCTCAGAGATTCTCTCCCTAAGCCTAAAGCCGGGATGGAAATCAAAGAATATCTTGAATACCTCGAGGGAAGAAGTCTGCCTATCCCGCTAGAATTTTTACTAGGGGTCAACTACAGGCTTTAGAGGTGAATTAGTTTTTCACTCGAATCCGTTGTAAAAGCTACATAGCTGCACTTTCACGATTGTCTGGATTTCTAGAGCATAGGATGAAAACAAAAAGGATAAAAATTTCTAGGCATACACTTGATAAAATGATCAATCCCTTAGGGACCCTTGCTGTGAATAATTTAGTCTTGCATTTGCTAGGGACTAGCAAGATTAAGGCATGGGGGTATGATTGTGCAGTAATCATAGGTCTTAATTGACTTAAATTAGGCTAGGACTTAGCATAAGTAAGGGTAATTCATGCATGCATAAGCATTATATGCACCTTTACTGCTTTCTTTTAGCTATGCATAAAATAATGCTATAATGTGTTGATTAGGTGAATTATGTCAATTACAGGTAATAAGCTGGATCTGAAGCTAGATCAGGAATAACAGGTGTTGCAACAGAGTTGGAGCAGAAGACTTAGATTAGATGTAGTAGATAATAATGTAAGGGAGTTAAGGTATGCTATTCTATTAAGTAGGAATAAAGCAGTAAAATGTGAAGAACTTAAGTCCATCCTAGCCCTATGATAGCCTAGAGACTTCCCTAGGCCTTAGCCACCATTAGATTAGGTCACCGCACCCTAGGAAACCTTAAAACCCTAATTCCAACCTTTATCTGGACATCCAAATGAATTATAGGACATCCAGAACCCTTAGCCAACTCCCACACACCTTAAACCCAGTTCTGCAGTGTTATTGGACATCCAGACACTTGATCAGACGTCCAATTTCTACAGAATACCCAAGACAGAACCTTGAATCCTTCCTGACTCTGATTGGGCATCCAGACAACAAGTTTGGACTTTTGATTTTTGAGTATAAGATGTCTGATTCCATTTTTGGATGTCTGGAACTGTTCTCCAATTCCGGTTTTGAGATTCAAGCCTTGATCTTGGATCTCTAGCTCCCTAAACTCAATTCCAACCCCACAGGAACCTAAATTAAGGTACCCTAACCCTAGTACATCACCTCTACACCTCTCTAAGGACCTAATTAGGTCCTCACTAAACTCAATTGACTTATATCAAAGTCAATTACCATTGCCTAGTCAATTGGACTCATAGTGTCTAATTGAGCTCAGGTCTCAACCCACACAAGTCCAATTGGACTCAGTGAGAGTCCAATTGACTTAAGCCCAACCTAATTGAGTTATTTCACTCTCAATTAGGTTCACACTCATTCAATTAAACTTGTGTTAAGTTTAATTGCAATTCCTCCTTAGCAATTAGGGTTTGCAACCATAATTTAAGGCCTACACCTACCTAAACCCCTTAGGACCTAACCTAGACCACTTAGCCACATAGGGCATGACCACACACACACACACGCGCCTATCTAGAGTTCTATAGAACTCTCTTCAAGTGGCGCCACTCTTGGTTGCCAAATTTAGCAACCAAGAGTCATTTAATTCTTAGATCCACTTTTTATGGATCTAAGAACTACTCTCTCTCACCATGGCCAGCCACTCATGGGACTCTCTCTAGAGAGTTCCACACTTCTCTAGAGAGACTCCCTTAGGCCTATAAAATGACCTAAGGGGTGACCATTTGCACCCATCCCATTCTTGGCATTCATTCATCCATCTAGGTTAGCTACCCTCACATCTATTCCACCTCCACGAGGAGCACCATGGAAGCCACCATCTCCATGCCAGGATGCTAGATCATCTCCCTAACCTCTCTCCAAGGGTTGGCCTAAGGACCATTGGCCACCCCTCCTTCCCCTCTCAGCCACTCAAAGGCCATCGGAGCCCATCTTCGAATGCCCTTCTTTTCTACTAGATTAGTAGCTTAGCTCTTCATAGTTTTACTACTTTCATTTACTGCTTAGTAGTGTAGCTCTTATTCTCCTCTAATGATGCATGCAAAATTCCCCCATAAATTCCTGTATGCGATCATTTTCTGTTAGCTAGATTTGTGGTTTTCAAGCTTTCCTTTAAATTCCATGTTGCAAACATCCTCCTAAATGAATGAATGAAAGGTACCTTTTTTATATACATATCTCTATGTTGAAAATCACCATGAGATTATTGGTTGCAATCTATTTTGTGTGATTCAAGTTGCCTGCTTTTAATTTATATATATATAAATTGCAACAAGCATGTCGGTTCCAGAAAATATAGAAGATCTGACTACAATCCATAAATAACCACCACATAACTAGAATTGTGCGCACCGAAACTTATACTTTCACCTTCGTTATCTATCTAACACAGGTGCATGTAATCAGTGTTTGCAATAGAAGTGGCAAAACTCTAATCTGAAGATTGGAAACCGACGTGCGATTCTAAATAAGTAGAGCGATAAAAGATCGATTTCAGATTTGAACAAACACCTCCTAGAGATGAATGACCGGGACTCAAAGTCTCGTTATCTTCTTATAAATATTTTTTGTTTGATTGTATTGCGCATTATACTACTATGCATTTTCCTATCAAAAATGCGCTCTACGAGACACAAACATGGGGTCTAAGAAAATGAATGAAAACTGTGTTTCAATTTACCGGAAAGCTTGTAATAATAACATAAATTAAGGGTAAAATATCAACAGGAATTTTGTGGAATCCTGAATTTTTAGCCCTTAAGTTCCATGCTAAGATACAAAAAAGGACGCAAGCAAATAATCATGTTTGGGGCAATCAATGCTTTGCCCTGGTAGTTAGGGAGCAAGAGAGTTTCATGGATTTTATGAGTAGGAAATTGCTCGTTAAGTGTGTTAAATGCATGACCTTCATTACGACATTCAGTAATGGTTGACAAGAATTTCGGTGTGATGATGATTTTCTGACCAAAAACATTTGTTGTTAAGACAAGGTGACCTCGATTTTCTTGTTCTTGTAGATTAGCAAAGAATAGACAATTGACGTCAGGGTATACTCCAGGAACATCGACAAAAATAATTCATCAATGAAATTCATGAGTTTCTATTCTGAAAGACAAGTGGTAAAATTGAAGAGTTGAAGAGAGAAATCTTTCCACTCAACTGGCCTACAATGATGAAATTTTAGGCCTTTATACCAATCAAACATAGATCTAGCATCCTCATTGATGCAAAACTTGTGAAAAGCATCTTGAGGTGCTTTTCCCTTACTCTTAGATTTAGGTGCCATTTGAAATCATGCAACAACAACGAATAGGAAGACGATTAGAAATATAGAAAACTTCCTTTCATGTGTTTGTACAAAAAAAAAGCACATTTAAGCCTGCATGTACCGGTACTGGTGATTGGTATTGGTACTGGTTGGTTTCTGTTCCAACCAAAAATTCGAGCTAGTACCAGTACCTGCTCACTAAAGTAGGCACTACTGTGCCCAACTAGTACCGATATTAGTGATGGGTATCGGTACCATCTGGTACCCGACATGAATGAAGTGTAGCAGCAGGAATGGTTTTGAGAGAGCGAAAACAAGATACAAGATGACTCAATGAAGCACAAAATGACAAGAAGATAAGAGTGTACCTAGAGTTGAGCCTTGGAGATGATCCTTCTCTTCTTGGATAGGGCTTGGAGAGGCTCTTGTGAAGAGAACTAGCGTTTGCAAGTGATAAAATGAGGCAAGTGTTTGCACTTGGCTTCTTTTATATGGGATGGGTCATGTGCTTGTCACATGACCACTTAAGTGGTTGAGAGAAATGAAACTGACAACTTAGGTATTGAAAAAATAATGTAGTCAACAACCTAAGTTAAGCAACCATATTGCAAATAACATCCTGATATTTCTAGACATATGGAAGTATTACAGTTTACCCCTTTTATTTTTAGAAAGCATGGGTAAATTGCAATGAGGCCCTCAGGGATTTTTATAAATACAAACAAATTACATATCAATCAAATTATTAGTTTTGAATCTCTTTTATTGTACAAAGTCCTAATTTCCTTCTTATAAGGTAGAATCTCTCTGCTGCAAGAGGTTTAGTAAAGATGTTTGCCAATTGGTTTTGTGTGTCAATGAATTCTAATTGAATTGAACCTTGAAGAACATGATCTCTAAGGAAATGATGTCTAACATCTATGTGATTGGTACATGAATGATGTACCAGATTTTTGGATAAATTTATTACGCTTGTATTATCACATAAAATTTTGGATTGCGTAAAAATCAATCCAAAGTTCAACAAAGTTGTCTCATCCAAATGACCTGAGAGCAAGCAAGTGAAGCAGCAATATACTCTGCTTTAGTCGTAGAAAGTGAAACAGAAGTCTGCTTCTTAGAGAATCATGAGACCAGAGATTCTCCAATAAAATGACATGTGCCGTTAGTGCTCTTTTGGTCTATCCGACTCCCTGCATAGTCTACATCACTATAGGATAATAGATCTAAGGTTTGTGCCTCAGGATAGAAAAGACCAAGATCTTTGGTGCTATTTAGGTATCTAAATATTCTTTTTACTTCTTTAAAATGAGATTCTTTGGCTTCGGATTGGAATCTCTCACATAAACATGTACCAAAAAGAATATCAGGTCTAGAAGCTGTAAGATATAGTAGTGAACCTATCATGCCCCGGTATTTCTTTTCATCTACCCTTTTGCTGGATAAATCTTCACCAAGAGAAGTAGATAGAGAAATCGGAGTCTCTTTGCCATTTACATTTTCAAAGTTAAATTTCTTAATAATTTCAAGAACATATTTTGTTTGACTAATGTAAATTCTTGTGTCTAACTGTTGAATTTGGAGTCCTAAAAAGAATTTGAGTTCACCCATCATACTCATTTCAAACTCAGTCTTCATAGTCTCACAAAAATGTTGACACAGGGACTCCTTAGTTGATCCAAATATAATATCGTCAACATATATTTAAACCAGTAGGATGTCATTTCCTTCTTTTACAAAAAGAGTTTTATTAACAACTCTAATTCTAAATCCATGCTGAAGAAGAAAGGTCCAAAGCTTATCATACTGATTGCACAGCAAAAATACACCAACAACTATGCCATCTTATGCTATTTCCAAGCATTGCCAGTGTATATTAGGTAGACATAATCGCATTTGTAAAAATAAATGCATGCATGCATTTATTTGAGAGGGGAGGAGAGTGAATAAAATGGCCTTGAAATTAACGTATTCCTCAAGTGCTGCCTCGCAAAATCTCCATCTTCATTTTTTATTAGCTTTGAATTTCTTCTCCTCCACGGTTGCAGGGCATGGCTTGATCTTCTTCGTGCCATTCTCTGCACAGCTTGCCCTGCCAACTTCATGCACAGCCATGCATGCATCCCAGGGCATGGCTGTGCATGCCTTTTCTTTTTTAAAAAGGGCACAGCCATCTTCCTTACGGCTGAGCCTGGTCCAACATACAGATAGCATCTCCTTCCTCTAGGCTGTCTCCTCCCCTCTTCCCTCCATACGCAACATCTCTTCCTCCTGAGGAGACACGCTGCGGGCAGGAGTAGCTCAAGTGGTACCCGACTACCACTGTGACTCCCACCGCTGCCCAGCTCATCAAAGAGCTGGTGGGCATGGTGGTTCACCTCTCTGTTTTCGTCGTTCCAGCCCATCGCCGCCATTAACAGGAGCTTCAAGCTCGAAAGCTCAAGCAGAAGCAGCGGTAGCCAGCAGCAGCGTAGGCCACCACGCACCTTAGGCACCTGTTCCGTGTGCTCTGCGCACGCCAGCAGGTCGCCCTCTCCCCTCTTCGCGTGCCCTGTCGCAAATCCCCACTCGCGGCCCAGCCGGTTTCTCGCGCGCCAGCCGGTCAACTTTTTGCCCTTGCACTGTAGCTGCGATCTCACGCTGCTACAGTGTTGTGACCGGAAAGTTTCTCACTTATCCGGTCACCACGCAGTCTCTCTCCGCGCTACAACCGTCGCCAGCTCGTGCCCGCGTCTCTCCCCGCGCCCGCTCCAACACCTGCGCTCGCGTTTGCACCCGCCAGCTCCCGCATCCGCATCTTCGCTCGTGTCACTCCAGCCAGCAGTATGGTGCACTGCGGTCCACACCGCGCTTTGCTATTGTCCCTCCCTCACGCTTGTTCCCTCCAGTGTGCACGCGCATCTTCGTGCGCCTACGTGCCTGCGCCTGTGCGTTGGCCATCAAACGTCGGCCGCTGCCTCCAGACGGCTTAACTCGTTGCACCATCTTCTTCCAGTAGACGCTCTCTCTCTCTCTCTCACAACACTCTCTCACTCCCTCTCGCAGACACATACACACACACACACTCGTACACACACACTCTCACTTGTACACGACTATATACACGCTTATATATATACCTATATATATTTATATATATACATATATATATACTCATATTAGTACCTATACAATTATATATAAGTATATATACATACATACATACATACATATATATATCTATATATTTATGTATATATTTATACACATATATATATATATCTATAACTATAAATACATATATATATATATATATCTACATATATCTATATACATAGATACTTATACTAATATATCTATATACATATATACATATCTATAACTATATACATATATTACTATATATATATATCTATATCTATATATAGTTATATATACATACATATATATCTAATTATAAATATATATATATATACAGACATCTATCTATATATATTTACATATCTATATATATATACATATACATATATATATTTATATATATATACATATATAACTACATATACACCTATATAATTATAACCATATCTATATATATATATACATATAGATATATATTTATACATATACATATATATATTTTCATATCACCTACCACACGTTGTATCACGAGAATACCTGCACCAGTTGCTGATATTTCCCAATACACGCATACAGAAAGCGTCTCCGCACACACCTTCCACCCATCCATCCTACACTCCACGCAGCACTTCGTCTTATTAGTTGCATCTTCCTAGACGACGATCAACTCGACACCGTGCTACATGCCATTTCCACCTCCACCCCCACCCCTATATACATATATAATATACATATATATATACTATATTTATCTTATTTCTATTTCTCTTTCCTACCATTAAAAAGATAAAAAAACATACAAAAGAGAAAAGATAATCCTTGACCTGCAGGTACTCAGTCTTGCGAATAGTAAGACCAGTTTTGGAACCCTAATTTGGCTCAAAGACAAGAACCTGATGTTGAGGGTGTACCTCAAGGACAAAAATTATCAGAAAAAAATCTTAAATAGAAAAACACCAAAAACATAATAAACGAACAAAAGAGATTCATTGCAGGAAGGCGTAGAAACTTATTCACCTCTAATCTCGCTTCCCTGAGTTCGACTCTGGGCCTAAAAGTGAGCAAGATAAAATAAAGTAGGCCAGGTAAAAAAAAAATTTGTAAAAAGATGGTTCATTTCAACGATTAAATCACCATATTAACACAACCTATCCGAGCCCGACCACACTCTTTCTGGCACTGTTGCCGAGGAAGTGCGCATTCAAGTAAGTTTCTACTCCATTCCTTTAATTTTTCTCTTCTCACACCCTTCTCTTCACAGGTGTTTCTGTTTGTTGGTGTGCAGGTGAACCAGTTGCAAGGAGAAGGCAGGCAGACGAAGTCTGAGACATGGGTAGATCCAAGGCGAGAACGAGAGCGTGAAGTCGTCGACACCGCATTGGAGCTTCACACACGTTGCTGAACAAGTAGGTCTTTCTTTCTTAGCAACTTAGGTCAACTTGTCACCTTAATAATAATAAAAAAAAAAAACTAAGAAAACTTCTTGGGATCTCTTGGGGCAAGTGGATTTTATCACTTGTTTGATTGTTTGCCTTCACTCCCACCGCCCCGAGATTTCCCGCCAAACTTTGCATAGCGAAGATCCTAGAATCTTGATTCTTGAATCTTTCACTGTGTGAAGTATTCTTTGAGGAAAAGATAAATAGATTGATTGCCATCCCTCTTTGCCTCATTTATTTGCAACTCGGGATCACCTTTTTGGTGGGGAGACTTCAAATTGAGTTGATTCCAACCCCACCACGACCTTTCACGTGCCTAAGATTCGATCTTGAATACTTCAACCCCAACAATTTGATTTTCTTTATCTTATGGTTGAGCCTTGTGTGTGGAAATCATTTTGGTGATTGGGAGCACTTGAATTGAAGTGCCTTGGCTCCCTTTCACACTAATCTAAAATTAACTCTCCATCCACACATTTTAGCATGCATTAACCAACTGACATTGAAGAAGGTTTTGTGGGCTTAGAAGAAAACTTGTATTCTCTCAAAACCTGGAGATTGGTTGAATTGGTAATTCAGCGAAATCCTAAAATCCATACTACTTAAAGCTGAAACTCTAAAAACCATTCACCAATTAAAACTTCAATTCGGGGAGATTTCCCCGTTGCATGCTTGGTTTACTCACTTGACAAAATCAATCACTTGGGCATTACCCGTAAATAACGCCCTTCACATTCCAGAAGCACTTGATCCTAAGCCTCTAACTAAAACTGGTAGCAACTTGACCCTTATTAAGGATTGGAGGTCTAACTACCTACGTGTAGCGCCTACGTGCTGGTGAGGGTTCCCGCGTGCTATCGGGTGTCTAAGACTGGGGCAAACGACCTTTCAATCTGGCCCGGTGGTTCTACGATGCTCGCATTCGATTCCGTAGGTCGTGATAGTAGGTAATTTAGAACCTTAGGTCTAAGGGCACACTGTAGAGGTTAGGAATTTGATTGTATTGATTTGTCATCAAGTGTACCTTTGCGGTGTCATTTCTCTCATCTCTTTTCCCTTCGTATCCCTCCAATTCTTCCTGCGGTAGTGCATGTTTGGGAGGAGGTCACAAAACCCTGAACTGTGTGAATTGTCTGATAAATTTAGAAAAGAAGCCGAATCGTCCTCCTCCACAAACATGGCTGCACGCCCACCCCCAAATCTCGAGGGAGGAAATCGCCCTCAAAACCCACCAGGTGGTGGGGCCTTAGATCCCATAACCTGCCTCCAAGCCCAAATGGAAATGTATAATGAACAAATTGAGGCCATTAAGGAAACATTGGAGGAAATGCAGAACCCTCCTGAACGGGAGGAGCCTAGGTCTCTTAGCTCCTATCAGAATCCCGCTGCTACAGAGACCATAGGACAAATTCGGGTCCCCATGGGCAAGGACGACTTTGAATTGAAACCTAACATAATTGGCCTAATAAATTTTCACTTCCATGGTCTTGCAAGTGAAGATCCTTTTCTCCACTTGGAAGACCTAACCCGATTGGCTGAAATAGTTAAACCAAGAATTATCGGGTTACCTATAGTACTCATGAAAATGTTCCCGTTTTCATTACAGGATAAAGCGTCGCAGTGGTTACGCACCCTTGGAAGAACCATCCACTCTTGGGAAGAGATGCGAACAGCGTTTCTCAAGAAGTTTTTCCCAATCGGGCTAACCAATGCGCTTCGCTGTGCTATCACTTCATTTACGCAACAAAACGGCGAATAGTTTCATGAGGCATGGGAGAGATATAATGACCTCCTCAGGAAGTGTCCACACCACAGTCTGCCTAAGTGGCATATAGCCCAGATTTTCTATTATGGGCTAAATGAGACTTTGAAGCAGATTGCAGATGCTTCCTGTGGAGGGAGTTTCATGAATAAAGACGACAATGGAGCATTCGAATTATTTGAAAATATGAGTGAAAACTCAATGAACAATGCTTCCATTGTCGCCTTTAATCGTACCAACCTACCCCATAATGTCCACGAAGTTGACACTGGACCCTCCCATTCATCCACAGATCTCAGCCTTATCGCACAAAAATTGGATGAAGTCTCCGTCATGCACAAGAAGCTGGACGAGCTTCTAGCCAACCTCGCCCGTTCTATGGCAAACACCCCCACCTCACCACCTCGTCACAATTCTAATTCTTCCAACACCAAGCTTATCCCTAGAAACCCCATAAGACCTTCCTTACCGAGTGTCACGCCAAGCGATTCGGTAAGTCATGTGGATCTGGCTTTTGCGAGCCAGTATTTTGATACGGAGGACCAAGCCTCCGTGAGCTCAGAAACATATTTACATGCGGATGCATCTTCTGGCATAGAAGATGCTTGCACCCTGGGGAACAACTCGTTCTCTGCCACTTATAACCCAAGGTGGTGAATCATTCGAACTTCTCATGGTCCAACAACCCGCAGCGCCAAAACCCCGTAGGTGGACCAATCCGACCGTCCGCACCCGTAATCCCAAGGGCCCAGTCTAATCCTATGACGAATCCACCATCGGGTCCTTGCATATTGCAAACAAAACAAGCGTTAAGTCCTCTTGACAAATTGATGCGAATGATGACGGAAATGTCAAAGCGCCATGAAGAGAACATGACCTCTCTTCAGCACCAATTGGCACAGCAGAATGCTGAGATCAGTCAACTACACATGGCGACTCGATCTCAGGGCACTCTTCCCGCCCAACCTATTCCAAACCCATGAAATTTCGTACCTCGTGGTCCTCAACCACAGGTACGACCTTCTCAGGGGTAGGTACATCAAATTCTGTAGGCTCCGAGCATTCCACCGGGATTTCAGGCTAATCCCGCTGCAACACCTCACTCTTATGTCCCTATTGCGAACCCTCCTCTGCCTTATGATCCCACTAGACCCGCATGGTCCAATGCGATCACTACGAGGAGCGGTAAGCAGACCGTCGATCTGCCTCAACCTGATCCTGGCCCGTCTTCTTCATCACCCTCTCATTCGGGATGCACACCACATTCGCAAGAGGACGATACACCCAAATTGGTGCCAGAATCAGTCCCATTCCCTGAGGCTCTACTGAGGGAGCCAAAAGGCAAGAAGAAGGATACGCAGGCCTTCGATAACCTGCGTAATTTATTCAGGGATGTTGAAATCAAGGTACCCCTGCTAGAGGCCATCGACCACATACCTACTATCGCCCATTTTTTCAAAGACTACACAACACCCAGACGACAGTCAAAGAAAACTAAGAATCCGGTGGTTCTCTCGCCTCATGCGAGTTGTGCTATACTGTCAAATCTACCACCGAAGCAGAAAGATCCGGGCACACCGCTTATTTCCTGTAGCATCCAAGGCTACAATTTTAACCGTGCCCTACTTGATCTAGGATCTTCCATCAATCTTATACCAACCATCATGCTCAAAAAATTTTCCTTGGAAAATCTGAAACCCACCCCTGTCACGTTACAGTTGGCAGATCTTCTGTCAAAATTCCAAAGGGTGTGGTGGAAGACGTGGTGGTTAGGGTCAACAGTCTCTGTTTTCCTGTTGACTTTCTTGTTTTAGATATGGAAGTTCCTAGCTCACTTTCTGATTGTCCGATCATCCTTGGTTGACCTTTCTTAGCCACAGCCCGCGCCCATATTGACTGCGAGTCTGGCTGTATTGAGATTGCCGTTGCTTCTGAGAAGCTCAAGCTTAACATCTTCAAGGCAGCCAAGAACTTTGATTGCGATTGCATCGAGGATGACACATCTGATGAGGACATGGCCGTCAGTGCATGTATCAGACTAATTGGGACCTATTCTGACTGCTGCGGACTGCCTTTAAACACTGACGATTGCTTGACCAACACATATTATGACATTCCCCCATCCCTCCCTATTCTCGTACCTTCTCCTGACCAGACTTCTGACGAGGTTTTCTCCGCTTCCCATACCTCGTGGTCTGAGTCATATCCAGGCTACTCACCGCCGGTTCACACTCTTGAAGACCGGATTGCCCTTTCTTTCCCGCCAAATCAGGTGGAGTTGCAACTCCACACTGGGACCTTGAGCCCACATACTACACACTGGGGCTATTCCTTTTTGGATCCATATATCCAAGAAGCCCCTCCTCTTGGCCAATCTGAGGACCAACTTCTTCCTCCTGACTTGTTTTCCGATCCTCCTGGGACACTCTCATCCCAAGAAATGCCAGATCTTTCACCATCCACTCCCGAGTTGAAAGAGCTGCCTAGTACACTTAAGTATGTTTTCCTGGGACCAAATGAAATGCTCCCTGTTATCATCAGTTCAAAATTGACCAGGGAGCAAGAGTGCAAACTAACAAAGGTCCTCATGGAACACAAGGCAACCATTGGATGGTCTTTATCAGACTTAACTGGCATTAGCCCCTCTTACTGCACTCACCGTATATATACAAAGGAGGAGGCTCGACCTTCCCACGGGATGCAGCGACGTCTCAACCCTAACATGCGGGAGGTCGTTAAGAAGGAAATTATTAAGTGGCTGGATGTGGGTATAATCTACCCAATTAGCGATAGCCCCTGGGTGAGTCCGATTCACGTCGTGCCCAAAAAGGCGGGACTCACCATCCGTGTCAATGACAGGGGCGAATCCATCCCTACACGCACTCCTACATCCTGGAGAGTGTGTGTAGATTATAGGAAACTCAATGTTTCAACTAAGAAAGATCACTTTCCGCTACCTTTCATTGACCAAATCCTGGAGCAGTTAGCGGGAAATAAATTTTTCTATTTCCTGGATGGATTCTCAGGATATAACCATGTGGCAATTGACCCCCGGGACCAAGAGAAAACCACTTTTACCTGCCCCTTCGGCACCTTTGCATTTAGAAGGATGCGTTCGGACTTTGTAACGCGCCAGCAACTTTCCAGAGATGTATGTTGGCAATATTCCATGACATGGTGGGTGACTTTCTCGAGGTCTTCATGGATGACTTTTCGATCTTTGGGCCATCTTTCGATGAATGTCTTGCCAACTTGACCCATATCCTTAGGAGATGTATTGATGTAAACCTTGTGCTTTCCTGGGAAAAAAGTCATTTTATGGTACATGAGGGAATTGTTCTCGGACATATCATCTCTAATAGGGGTATCGAGGTTGACAGAGCTAAGCTTGATGTAATTGCTGATTTACCTGTGCCTGGCTCTGTCAAACAAATCTGCTCCTTCCTGGGACACGTCAGTTTCTATAGGAGATTCATCAAAGATTTCTCGACCTTTAACTCATCTCCTATCGACCAACGTACCCTTCAATATGAGCCCCGATTGCATACGAGCATTCACGCAGCTGCGTAATGCTGTCATCAAGGCCCCTGTTCTCCAGCCACCTGATTGGTCCCTCGACTTTGAACTCTTGTGTGACGCTTTCGACCATGCAGTAGGAGCCATCCTGGGACAAAGACGCGATAGACACCCCTTCGTAGTGTACTATGCCAGTAAGATGTTGGATGAGGCCCAGCGTAATTATACTACCACTGAGAAAGAACTACTGGTGGTCGTCTTTGGGCTGGAGAAATTTCGCTCTTACCTTCTGGGCTCACATGTTATTGTTTTCACTGATCACGCGGCCATTCGCCATCTCATGCACAAGAAGGATGTCAAGCCTAGACTGATTCATTGGATCCTTATGCTCCAAGAATTTGACATTGAGATCTGCGATAAGGTTGGAGCCCAGAATGTTGTGGCTGATCATCTTTCTAGACTAGACCCTGACCATATTGGACTTACTCTGCCGATTAATGAGATTTTTCTCGATGAGCACATATTGGGAATTAATGTGGCAAGTGGACCTTGGTATGCCGACATTGCTAATTACCTTGCTTCTAGATCCCTTCCACGTGGCTGGCCTAAAAACCAGCGCGAGCGTCTCATGGCATAAGCAAAGTATTATTTCTGGGATAATCCACTTCTTTTTCGAATAGGTGCTGATCAAATCATCCGTCGCTGTATTCCTGACAGCGAATTCCCCAGTGTGTTATCCTTCTGCCACAATCAGGCCTGCGGAGGCCATTTCTCTGGGAGGAAAACTGCAGCCAAGGTGTTGCAGTATGGTTTCTTTTGGCCCTCCCTTCACTAGGATGCACACAATTATGCCAAACATTGCATTAGGTGCCATTCGTTAGGGTCAATGTCACGTCATGACATGATGCCCTTACAACCCATCCTAGCTGCGGAAATCTTCGACATTTGGGGAATTGATTTCATGGGTCCCTCTCCTCCTTCCAACGGCTTTGAATTCATTCTCGTGGCTGTTGATTATGTTTCAAAATGGATCGAGGCTATTCCCAAGCGACGTGCTGACCATGTTATATCCACTCGATTTGTCAAAGACCACATTTTTACGCGCTTTGGGATCCCTCGAGCCATTATCTCGGATGGAGGAAGCCACTTTACGCATGCTTCTTTTTGGGCACTTCTGAGGAAATACGGAGTCCACCATCATATCACATCCCCGTATCATCCTCAGACGAATGGTCAGGTAGAGGTGTCGAACCGGCAAATCAAGCAAATTCTCCAGAAAATAGTTCGGCCTGGCTGTAAGGACTGGTCTAACAAGTTGATTGACACACTTTGGGCGTATCAGACCGCCTTCAAGGCTCCCCTTGGTATGTCTCCTTATAGAATTGTTTACGGGAAGCCTTGTCATTTGCCCGTGGAGTTGGAGCACCGCGCTTATTGTGTGGTTTGCCAATGTAACCTTGACCTAGACCTGTATGGTCGAGAAAGGAAACTCCAACTGCAGGAGCTGGAAGAGCTCCGTCGTGAAGCCTATGATTTTGCCTTAACTTTCAAGCAATGCACTAAGGCTTTTCACGATAGCCGTATTCGACAAAAGGAATTTGAGCCATCTCAGCAAGTTTGGCTCTACAATGCCCGGCTCAAATTCTTTCCTGAGAAATTGAAGTCCAAATGGACTGGTCCTTTTCTGGTCTTGAGACCATTTCCCAATGGGGCCGTTGAGATTGAAGATCCCAAATCTGGGCATAAATTTACGGTCAATGATCCCCGTTGGAGAAACTGTTGCCCTGCTGGAGGGTAACTAATTTTGTGCCTCATTCTGAGTCCAGCTGGGGACGTTAAATTCAGCGCTCGTTAGGAGGCACCCCAACAACACTTTTCCACTGTCACATTCACTTCACTTTTCACCTCACCACCCACCATCCACCCCCCCTACCATCCTGCTCTATACCCTACACCTCAGCTCTCATTACCTGATCTTTCGTCCTTCTTCTACCCTACCCTGCATGCATATGAGGACATAACATTGTTTGGCATGGGGGGGTGGATAGGCATCCATAGGATCTGGGTATCTTAGGGTATCATGCAGTCTCCATCTATCTATAAATATGTTAATTAAGAAAAAAAAAATGGTATTTAGTAATGATCTGAACGCTGAAACAAAAATACAATAAGTGTTTATGGATATTCAACCACTGTTTTGAAGACTTTCCAGGCCACAGAAGCTTAATTCGCTCAGGCTCAGCTTAATTCACTTGAGCATTGACGAGATAGATCAGAATCTCTCCTAACTAAGGACATATTCTTGTACCTGAGACACTAGTACAGGATCTGTTGGTTTGCTTCTACTCGAGAGCCTAAGTAATCTTGGTTCACACTACACATATCAAGAAAGACCAGGTGAATATAAGATCCAACCCTAGTGTTCATTAGGGAAGGTGGAGTCCTTACTTGTGCATGCAGGTAGACTTTTTATCTCAGGCTTTGGTCTTGTGTTTAGAAGAGACTCTTTCCACCAAAAAGGAACTCTCCCACCAAAAGAAAAGTGTGCTCCTCCAAATAATGTTGTAGGAGATATACTGACACGTGTTTAAAAAAAAAAAAAAGGGCTGCAAATAAGTCAGTATATCTCGCAAATATCTATAAAGTCTTCTCCCTACAAAAGTTCTTCAGGGCAAGTTATAAATACCCTAGTTTCTTTAAGCCACAAATGTTATAAAATGGGAGTTGAGTTTTCCATCATCTTTTTAAGGGTGAATCCAAAGACACGAGCTGAAACTAGGACCAACCTGCACTTAAAAATTTGTGAAACCCTGGGCTTGAGTCTTAATGTTCATCTGGTCAGTCTTGATCCTTCACTATGCACAAGCCATAATCTCTTGAGCTCTCGAGTACGGCAAAAAAACCTCCTAGGTCCTGGAAATCGTACTTAAGGTTTAAATATCAAGAGTCAAGGTTAGTTAAGAGATGGTCTATGTCATGTGAGACTTAAAGTACTGGTAGTCTTCTCTACAATTGGTTCTCACAATATCCAACAAATAAACACACTTATGTCGCCTCAGAAGAAAATCTTCAGCTTAAGATCATTTCTAAATACAGTACAAAATGTTTTGCTAGGGACTAGCAAAAGATAGGCATGGGGGTATGATTGCATAGCAAAAATACACCAACAACTGTGCCATCTTGTGCTATTTCCAAGCATTGCCAGTGTATATTAGGTAGACATAATCGCATTTGTAAAAATAAACGCATGCATGCATTTATTTGAGAGGGGAGGAGAGTGAATAAAATGGCCTTGAAATTAATGTATTCCTCAAGTGCTGCCTCGCAAAATCTCCTTCATTTTTTATTGGCTTTGAATTTCTTCTCCTCCGCAGCTGCAGGGCATGGCTTGATCTTCTTTGTGCCATTCTCTGCACAGCTTGCCCTACCAGCTGCATGCACAGCCATGCATGCAGCCCAGGGCATGGCTGTGCATGCCTCTTTCCTCTTTAAAAAGGTCACAACCATCTTCCTTACGGCTGAGCCTGGTCCAACATACAGACAGCATCTCCTTCCTCCAGGCCATCTCCTCCCCTCTCCCTTCCATACGCAGCATCTCTTCCTCTTGAGGAGACACATTGCGGGCAGGAGAAGCTCACAGTGGTACACGACCACCACTGCGAGTCCCACCACCGCCCAGCTCATCAAAGAGCTGGTGGGCGTGGTGGTTCACCTCTCTGTTTTTGTCGTTCCAGCCCATTGCCGCCATTGACAGGAGCTTCAAGCTCGGAAGCTCGAGCAGAAGCAGCGGCAGCCAGCAGCAGTGTAGGCCACCACGCACCTCAGGCGCCTATTCCGCGTGCCAGCAGGTCACCCTCGCCCCTCTCCGCGTGCCCTGTTGCAAATCCCCGCTTGTGGCCCAGCCGGTTTCTCACGCGCCAGCCGGTCAACTTTTTTCCCTTGCACTATAGTCGCGATCTCACACTGCTACAGTGTAGTGACTGGAAAGTTTCTCACTTATCCAGTCACCACGCACTCTCTCTCCATATTGCAATCGTCGCCAGCCTGCGCCCGCGTCTCTCCCCACGCCCGCTCTAGCGCCTGCACTCGCGTCTGCACCCGCCTGCTCCCGCATCCGCGTCTTCTCCCGCGTCACTCCAGCCCACAGCATGGTGCGCTGCGGTCCGCAGCACGCTTCGCTGCAGTCCCTCCCTCGCGCCCGCTCCCTCCAGCGTGCGTGCGCATCTTCGCATGCCTACGCGTTGGCCATCAGACGTCGGCCGCTGCCTCCAGACGGCTTAATTCGCCGCGGCAACTTCTTCCAGCAGATGCTCTCTCTCTCTCTCACAGCACTCTCTCACTCCCTCCCGTAGACACATACACACACACACTCTCTCGTACACACACACTCTCCCTTGTACATGCCTATATACACACTTATATATATATACCTATATATATTTACAATTATATATAAGTATATATACATACATACATACATATATATATATATATATATCTATATATTTATATATATTTTTTTTTATACACATATATATACATATATACATACATATATACATATATATCTATAACTATAAATACATATATATGTATATATATCTATCTACATATATCTATATACATAGAACAGAAGAAGGGGCCTCTTGAAATAGGAGTGGAGGATAATAGGGGTCCTCTAAGGCAGGAAGGGTTTTAAAAGATGTATGCATAATTATTTCAAACCCTTGAATGGAGAGACTAGAAGTACAAGCATCAATCCAAACTCACCATTCCACACGAGGATGTACTGGCCTGATATTCTCCCCAGAAAGAATGTATGTGAGCAGAAACCTGAGCCAAGATTGGTTAGGGAGTGTAAAGGTTGTTTGGGCTGTTAGGAGGTAATGATTAAGTCTAATGAGAGCTTAGTCTTTGTTGAGTCCAGTTCCAACAACAATTCAAATTCTATGTTGTTCTCACTAATGTTGTTGTGGAGAAATTCAAGTCACCTTGTCTATCATTAATGATTTTGTCATACTTTTACCTTCATGTATATGAGAATCAATGGTGGACTCCAAATCACATTCATTTGATGGCAGGGTCGAAGCAACAAAATTATTATCATCAATTTCATCCCCAGATTCTTTTGGTTCACTTAAGTTTTTGTTGGTGTCTATATGTGATTCACCAGTAAGGGGAGGAGTTGCTTCAGTATCTTCAATTACTTTGAAGGAGGATTAGTCTTAATGTTATGGAGTAAGTCTATATCTCTCAATTCTTTATTCTCCTCAGGGAATAAATTCTCAATTGATATGTATTGTCCCTAAGAGTCATTCGTAGGCTCCTATATCTTATGTTCGTCCTCCTCCAACTTAGACTCTATATCTTCCCAATTTTGGGGAGGATGATATTCAAAATCATAAGTAGGGAGCAATCTAGATTTTACCAAATCATTCATATCCTCAGAAGGTAAGTCCTTGAATAACACAATCCTCTCGAGATTCACTCCAAACTCTAAGTCCAGGTTCCTCCATTGGGTTATCATCCTCCTTTAAAATAGACTCTTTGTATCCCCAAGACCAGAATTGATCTAATTCATCCAAATCTTGTTCCATTCCCTTAGGGTCACCTATGTTGAACACCTATAAATATCCTAATGTTGTATAGTAGGTGTTGATTCTATAAGTGGAGGATCAGGATTGGGCTCACTACGGGGAGAATGGGGCTCCACCACATGATCAATCAGGGAAGTGGTATGAACAACATGACCTTGACTCGGGTCATCAGGGCTGAAAAGTATGCTATCATTGGGATCAAGGTCCTCTAGTGGTACCATCTTCCCTTTGTTTTGACTCCAATACAGCTTGGGTGGATAATCACTAAGATCATCCTTCTCAAATGGCCATGACTCATGGGGAGAGTCTAAGTGATAGCTACTCCTCAAAATTGGATCCTCGTTGTCATTGGTTTCCTTAAAATTGATTTGATGATTGGGGATAGAAAGGTAGGGATTAGAATCACTCATAGGAGGGTAGCTAAGCTGACAAATTTCATCATTTAGTCATTGGCTATTCCTCAAAATCTCTCCCATAGACTCCATCATTTCTTTCTGTTGTTTCTACATTTCTATCATAAAAGAGGAGAGGCCACTATCAGATTGGGGAAGATAGTCAATCTCAGGCTCAGGTTGCCTAGGAGTATCAGTCCACCCTTGATAAGAAAAATCATGGAGGGTGGGAGGGTTGGGTGTTTGCATAGTAGTGGGGATTCAAAAGGTGGAAAATCCTGCTCCTAGGCTCTGCTCAAAAGTGGGAGTTATCGGGTTAGTACTCCGAAGATAAGAATAGGATTGATCCCATGAATTGTCATTGTACCCCTCTAAGGAGGGATACGCTCGGGTCATGGGATCTTGGTTAAAAGATGGGTAGTATTGGTTCTGAAAATCTAAATGATAGGAGTAAGGGTAATCCATTTCTTTTAAGCCAAACAGGTTTAACTCTCTTAGGACTTAGATTAACTTAGATAGAAACTTCCTAGAGAGCTCTACCACTACCAAAACAAATGCAAATATAGTGGGAATCTATTTTTAACATATTGCAAGTCTCCTTAATCCTACTCCACAGATTAGTCAAAGAAGTCAAGTCAGTGCTCTTCTGTTCCCACTTAAGTGGTATGAGAGGTCAAGTGCACCTTGAGATTCCTAACCAAACCTACCTGAGGAAGGTTGAGGTCAATAGAGTTATAATAGGTGACCAAACAAGCTTTACAAGAATTACACTTCCTAGGCCGACCTTCGTTGGTGCCTACAACGTACTCGCAAGGGAAGGAATTCTTGAATCGAGCCCATGTACGAGGAACCAAAGTAACTTCATGGATAGATGATGGGAACACCATCATAATCCATAACTAGCTTAATTTAGTCTAAAATGGTTGACAAATGCTCCTACATATCCATCAAAAGATCCTAAGGGCATAATATCCTATTTTGAAAAGAAGAGGAGAATATAAGGTTATTTCTGCAAAATTAACAGCATTCTACAAATACAGAATAACCATGTGATATTTCAGGGGTTTATTAAAGGTCATATGGTCATTAATGTATAATAAGTTGGTTCATGCAGACAGAAACGGATTTTCACGTGTTATAAGAATTAATGGACACTTAAACCCTAAAAATAGACCCGCTTAATTAACTGAGATTCTGGTAAGGATAAAATTCTCATAAACCCTCTAAAATTCATAGAAAAATATTCTATAGGGTTTTGTATCTTTGATTTGACCATCAAAATCCATTTTGACCTGAAATAGTTACAGATAGAAAGTTACCCTAATTTGGGCTTCTGCATAATTTCCCCAATCAAATGTGGTCAAAACCAAAATTTCACTTCACCATTAGATTTATTGGGTCAAAATTAGATTTGTACCAAAATTTAGGCCCAATTTGAGATCATCTTGACCTAGTTTGCATTTCAGTCCTGATTTAACTCTTTTTCTTGCAAATAGCCCCTCAACTTTTGAATTCCTTACAAAAACACCCCTAACTTATTCATCTTCTTCGTGAAGAGGTCCTCACCACCATGGAATCTTCCTATGGCAAATTTCAATCAAGGATTTCTCCTCGAATCTTCAACAAAACTCCTAAAAATGGAAGGACACCTGATATCTTCCATTTGAGCTAT
Source organism: Thalassia testudinum (assembly GCA_037157565.1). Lineage (NCBI taxonomy): Eukaryota > Viridiplantae > Streptophyta > Magnoliopsida > Alismatales > Hydrocharitaceae > Thalassia > Thalassia testudinum. The sequence goes on along the minus strand of JAZHRO010000035.1, from coordinate 50,056,060 downwards.
TCCACAGCCTTCATAATCAAGCCAAGAGTTCATGCGAACTCTTAGAAGTCCTAGACCTAACTCAAGATTCTTGAGGTCTTCAAGCTTATTTCCAAGCTTGGAGACTCGCTCTTGGCCTATAAAATCTTGCCCATGACATTCCTCACCTCCTTAGTGAGAAATAGAGTAAAAAATCCCTCTTCTTCCTCCAACCTCCGGCTCGCTCCACCTCGCTGTGGTGACCTCCCTCCTCTGGCTTCTTCGCTGGCTGCCATGTATGATAGGCGGCCGGTTCTTACTCCCCATTCTTTTTTGCATCTCGCAATACCAGCGAGGTGTTCTCTAACCCTTCGTTGCTGCCACTCTACCCCACCGGAGCTACTTCCTTCTCCAGCACCGGCCATACCGTAACCGGTGCCATCTCTGTTCCCCTTCATCCACTACTTAGCCTCGAGGACTCCTTATTATCTGCTCATCACAACCGTGCAACCACAACTCTGTTTTGACAGCTACCGCGCCTGCTCCGACTCCATCTTTCACCTCTCGGCATACCTCTGGCGAGGCATTCCCACCACCTCACACCACCAAATTGCCCGATGTCAACTCTCAACCTCTGCTGAGTCCACGTGAGTAAAACCCCTCAAGAAATTGAGGGGATTGCTCACCCTATCCTTCAACCAAACACAACCACCCTCGCACTCCTCCGCCTTCACCACACTCACACATGCATGTTCACGACATGCCACCACAACCACCACCTTCATCACACTCGCGTGCTTCTCCTGAACATTCCTGACAAGGTTGCAAGGCTGTGTTCTCTATTTCAGGTACACCACATGTTGCCTCCATTGATAGAGCTCCTTCCTGCGAGCTCGAAGTTGTGTTCTTGCTGCATCACTTCCAGGGCTTAGGTCCATGTCTTACCTCCAGGTGATGGGAACACAATCATGAGTCCTAACTATCTCATTCTAACCCAATGAAGAGAATAAATGCTCCTACATAACCAACTGTAGGTCTTAATTCACATAACCTTTCTGAGTGAAATAAGAAACTAGGGTTAAAACTGTAATTTTACCAATGCAGTGTAACCACGGGTTTTCTCAAGGGCTAAACAAAGGTCAAATGGTCTTAATAAGATTATAAGTGGGTCAGATCAAACAAAAAAGGGTTTGTGTGTATCCTGTGAATTAAATGACTTCTTGAAATCCTAAAACAGACCCACTTGATTAACTAAGGCTCTGGTCAGGATAAAATTCACCTAAACACTCTAAAAATCATAGAAAAATATTCTCCAGGGTTTAGAACCTTCAATTTGGCCATTAGAACCCATCTTGACCTAAAATGGTGTCTCAGACAGATATTTATCCTAAATTGGGTTTTTGCACAATTTCCCAATCAAACATTGTCAAACCCAAAATCCAACTTCACCATTGGATTCCTTAGGTCTAAATTAGGTTTGTACCAAAATTTAGACCCAAGATGGGTTTGCCTTGACCTAGTTTGCAAAAAGGTCTAGTATGATTACATTTGTACCCCTATCTTTCAAAAACCCTTGCAAAAAGACCCCTAGTTTCTTCAGCATTTTCGCAATTAGGTCCCTCTGCCATTATAGTGGAGGAATCCTACTCTGGGGAGCTTTGGAAGAAGAGTTCTCCTTGATTGCTTAGAGAATCTCTTCCAAAATTGGAAGGGAGATTCTTTGAGAAATTCTCTCTCATCTGAACCCTCATTTGAGATCTGATTCCCTCCCAATCTCTCATGCAAACGCATGAGAGATATGGGTATCTCAATGACTTCCTTCTCCAGTGAGCCTTCCTTGCTTGGGAAGCTTGCTTCCCAAGCCCTAACCGACCTTCAGAGCTCTATTTAAAGGAGCCCAGACCCCTCCGATCACTCTATGCTCGAATTCGACCGTGAAAACCCCTAATTCCTCTCTTCCCTTCACGGTTGTAGGCTCCTCGACGTCTGGCGAACTCCCTTGCTCCTCCTCATCATTCGACCACCATACCTACTGTGGACCCTTATTCCCTAACTTCGTCTGCCTTTCACTGTACCAATAGGTGCTTCCCTCTCGTCGTCCTCGCCGATCCCACCTCACCTAAGCCACTTTCGTCTCCGGCGTCAGCCACACTAGGCCTGACACTTCGCTTGCCCCCTTCATCTCTTCACCTCCCAAATAAGCTCCCTCTCCCCTCTACATTCTTCTCCACCCTTTATTCTTCAAAACTGACCACTGCTGACTTCCATCTCCGACCACCAACTCTGACAAGGCTGCTCCACCTCCACAGGCCTTCCTAACCCTCGCCAACAAGTCCAAGAGCTCCACCTCACTCCACTAAACACTTCCCATCACTCCACGCACCACGCCACTCACGCAAACTACCCCTCGAACACACCCACACATTTGCACACAGTGTGCCCTAGGCACGAATGCATAGGCACCCCCGAGCCACGCCGACATCCCCATCACCTTCGTTGTGCTCCAGCGAACCTCCCTGAATGTTTTGATGTGGCCGCGAGGCCATTTGTGTGATTTCAGGTTTGTCACCCCTCCGCCATTGTTGTGGAGCGTGAAGCTCGCTTGCTGCAGCTCTAGGTACTACCAATCCCAGGAAGACACTCCTAGGATGCGCGAAAGACTGGAGTCAAGAGCCTCTGCAGCCTCGCCAATTGGAAGCCCCATCTGCTGTTGTGCGCGCAAAAGGAAGGTGGGACATTTAGTCCCACCTCGGAAGTGGAAAGCCAACTTCGTGCGCATAAAGGGAAAAAGTGTTATAGGCTCTTCGCCTCCAACACTGAGGGTGAGGTCCTCCTCCCCCCTGTCACCGAACTCGTCCACGACACCTAATACGCGAGCCTGGCTGAACCCGACTACCTGATTACCCTTCACTCCTCGCTCACCACACACGCCGGTGAGCCTAGATCCGGGTCTACGTTAGGTCCGATTACCCGACTGGTTAAAGGCTCTAGGGGAGCAGTTCTGAAATAGAAAAGAGAGAAAGAGAGAGGAGAGCTACACAGGGGAAGGGGGGTTTTTGCCCTGGAGAGTTTGGCTCAAAACTTAGTCGAATTCAAAGGGCACAGTAGAAGCTGAAGGTAGAGAAAGAAGAAGGAGAGGAGGACTACAGGGCTTAAGGCAAAGCAAAGAAGAAGAAGAGAAGGCAGCTAGCAGAGAAAGAAGAAGGAAGAAGAAGGAGAAGAGAAAGGCAGAAGACAGAGAAAGCTAAAGAGAAAAGAGAAGGATTGCAGAAAGCTAAAGGGGAAGGAGAAGACAAAGAAGAGAAAGAGAAGAAAAACTCAGACACTTTAAGTGTTCTGATTAAGAAATCAGACGACAGATTCTAATCTCCATTGCATATTTATATATTGAATCATTTGTTGATATTGTAAGAGTATTTGGTGATCTACATCACCATTTTACTCCCGTATTTTTGCACTCTGACACTACTACTATTGCAATTTATTTCAAGTTTAAATTATGATCTTGATTTCTGAATACCAATTTGCTCCCTGTGTTCGACCTCGGAAATCTTTTCAAGTAATAAAATTATATATGTTTTGAACGCTATTTCGGCTGTACTACAACGCAATACTTTTTAAAACCTGATTTAGCGCGACAAACATTTTGGCACCATTGTCGGGGAGCAACGGGCAATTTAGAATTCTTGATTACAATTTTTGATTTGGTACTAACTTACTATATCTCTTTTTGTTGTGGTTGTTTCAGGGGAGAAGATTCAAAGAAAGACAGCCGCACATCAAACATGCTAGGAGCAGGTAACTTCTGATTACTCTCTCCTAAGCCCCTCATTTTGAAAAGGAAAAAAGAGCAAAATCAATTAGGGCTACTTGCTTTACAGTCTTAGCTAATTCATCAAGTTGCCTGATTTGATTTCAACAACAAAATCTGATTTGTGCACCTAGTTAAGGTAACTAGGGCTATCACTTTCTTGTTTGAGCCCTAGATACCACATTTGGCAAACTAAATTGGACAAAAATTAAAGCCAATTAAGGATTTCAAGTTAGGGTTTTAGAGACACACTTTCATAAGTAAGAATCAACTCTCCAAAATGATGTGTGCCTAAGCCTTGGTTGAAGTGATTTATTCAAGCAAACCCTAAAATTAAGGCTCTTAATCTCACTTGAATCCTAAAAGAAGGGACCTAAAACTTCTCAAAGGACAAATAGGTGAACTTGACCCACCTTGTTAGGTCAACCAACCTTGAAATTAGGTCACTTTTGCACTCAATACATCTAAAGTTCAAGTGAAATCTTAAGCACCCTTGCTCTTTAATAAAACTAGTAGACTTAAGAGGTCAAGTCCCTATTCTAGTCTACCTAGAACATCAATGACAAGAGAGGTCGGGTGGGGGAAACCCTGTCACCTGTGGGGGTGCTCTACCATGTAGGGGTCTTTGAGAGACTCTCCCTCTCTGGCTGCCCAGGTATTTCTCAGGTGGATGGCTTTCTGACTAAGGGGTATCATCCACCCCGAACCTCTATAGTCATCCAAATTTTTTGGGTGTCTTGATTGGGTCCATCGCATTCTACTCTCATCTAGACCATCAATGCATGTTCGGTAGGAGGTCCTTAAGACCATCCTTGAGGCCTCCTTTAGTCATTCACCCCCGTCAAGGCTAGGCCTCGACTTCTGTATTTGTGCAGCAACCCCATCACATAGACATCTCCTCTGATTCATCTGAACCCAATTCTCCTTCTTCCATCACAATGGCACAACCCATAGAAGAAGAGAATAACCTTGAGAACCAACTTCAGTGCCTTAATGATTTATTCCAAGCCTTTGTGAATCCACCGTAGCATCTTATGATGCGAGACCATTACAATCCTGCTGCGGTGGTGATCGAACCTCGAGTCCAAATCCTTGCTGGAGGTCCTGATTCTGAACTTAAGCCCAACATGATTCATGCTATTCCAAAATTTCATGGGCTCAATTCTGAGGATCCTTTTCAACACATCAAACAACTCAAGCATCTGGCCCAGACCTTTGGGTCAGATGTCCAAAATCGGGATATTCTCCTCATGAAGATGTTCTCCTTCTCTCTCATGGACAAAGCAGCTCATTGGTATCAGACTCAAAAGTGTCCAATCAACACATGGGTTGAACTATAATCCGAGTTTCTGAAAAAGTTCTTCCCATTTGGTCGGACGAATGCTTTACGACAGCAGATCACGCACTTCACACAGTAGCTTGGAGAACCACTTCACGAGGAATGGGATCATTTCCTGGATCTCATGCGAAAGTGCCCCCATCACGAAGTTCCTAAATGGGAACAAGTCCAGTTTTCTTACCAGGGACTCTGTGAAGATATCCGTTTATTTGTTAATGCAACTTGCAGAGAAAATATCATGGGTCAACACGAAGACACTACGTGGGAGATTCTTGAGAATATGTGCAAGAACTCCATCAATAATGACTCCATGGGCTTATTCGACCGGATGAATGCTCGTGCATCGACAAATCAAAGGGGAGCACATGAGACGTAGCGCCTGTCCCCATTAGTCAACTTGGAATTGATGGCCAGTCGTTTGGACAAGGTCTCTATCATTGAGAAGAAGGTGGATCAGCTAACTGGACATTTACAGCGAGCCACCTCTGCGCAAAACCTATTCTCACAGCCGCCCTCTGGGAGGGAAGCTGTGCATAATATCTATCACCGATCTTCGTAGGGGATGGACCCATATCCACCCCCATCTAACTCTAGGACTGGAGGAAACTCCGATTTTGCCTACTCCAGTTGGGGGAACTCTGAACCCTTATACTCTGACTTTTCTGAGGTTACTCAGACTTGGGAGGATCTCAATGCCATCTAGAATGACCCATTCTCCAATACCTATAACCCTGGATGGCGGAATCATCCCAATTTCTTGTGGGCGAGAAATAATCAGAATCAGAGACCACCATATCAACCCCATCCACAAGCTCCTCGTCCATATCAGCTGCCTCAGCCTCGACCCAACCCCACTTATCAATCTGGGCCAACTCAGACAGACCAAATGACTCTCATCCTTCAGACTCTGGCTGGCATTCAAAAGATGAATGCAGCTATGCAAAAACAGCACAAAGACGAGATCATAGTGGTACGCAATCAACTCGCCCAGATGGCGAATTCCCGCCAATATGGCACACTCCCTTTGCAACCTCTGCTGAATCCAAATAACGTGCCAAACCAGAGGTGCGTTATGAACCCAAATCTGGGACAAGCTCACATGATTTATCAGGCCCCTTTTGCTCCATCACCTGATGGGATGGAAGCTTCGACATCATATTCGAGATTTCAGTAGCAGCCACCTATTTTACCGACACCGAACTAGAAGAGGCAGGACTGCATTCAGTAACAACCTGTAGTGGCAAAACAACACAAGACCCACCTTACCCAAGCCACTTTCAGCCTGGTAGTAACCCAAACCCTAGGATAGTCATCTAGGATAGCCCTGTCCTAGGTCAAGAACCTAGACCTATTCTAGAGGAACCATCAAAGGTTCCATTTCCCGAGTCCTTGACCAAGGGAAAGAGGACAGCCAAACCCGTGGCACTTGAGGAGGACCTGGTCAAGCTCTTTGAACAGGTCCATATAAACATCCCCTTGATGGATGCAATTCGCCACATACCGGCTTACGCACGATTTCTGAAAGACGTGTGTACACCAAAGCGTAAGTCGTGAACCAAAAGTTGGAGCCCAATCGTATTGTTAGAGCAAGCCAGCTCTGTAATTTTTAGCAAACTCCCACCTAAGGCAAAAGACCCAGGTACTCCCCTGATTTCCTGTACAATTGGTGATATCCAATTTGATAGAGCTTTATTGGATCTAGGAGCCTCCATAAACCTAATAACTACATCCCTACTTGACCATCTTGAGGAATCTGAGCTCAAATCGATAGAGGTGACATTGCAGTTGACTGATCGATCTATTAAGTCATCTAAAGGAGTTCTTGAGGATGTCATTGTTAGGGTTCGGGATTTCTACTTCCCAGTGGGCTTCGTAGTCTTGGATATGGATGCTCCAGAAAATCCGAGGAACACACCAATCATATTAGGGAGACCCTTTCTGGCCACTGCTAGGGCCAACATAAATTGTGTGGAGGGCCAAATTGAACTGAAATTTGGGAACCAGACATTAAAGATTGATATCTTTAAGGCCCAACAAGGGATTAATTGCGGAGTTATAGAACAGATATGTGACATCAAGGCTATGGTTGTTGATCTGTATATTGATGAAAACTTGACCACTTCTGATCAACCACAAGAGGATCAAAACCCACAATCAGAGGAGTCCGAACTTGACCTAGACACACCCATAACTCTTTCCCTTGCTCCTGACACACACCGTGAACCACCTGCTGCTGCTGATAACCCTGTTTTGGAACTTAAGCCTCTTTCCGATCATCTAAAATACATCTTTTTGGGTTCCAATCAGACACTTCCTGTGATTATCAATTCCAGACTCACACCTGATCAAGAATCCCGTTTGATTACTGTTCTCCAGCAACATTGAAGAGCCATTGGATGGACTCTCAATGATTTGACTGGCATCAGCCCCTCTTACTGTACACACCGTATCTATACTGAAGAGGGCACACGATCTTCTCGTGAAATGTAGAAATGTCTGAATCCTAATCTGTAGGAGGTCGTGGAAAAGGAGATCATCAAGTGGTTAGATGCTAGGATCATCTACCCGATCTCCGACAGTCGGCGGGTAAGTCCAATCTAGGTTATGCCTAAGAAGGCAGGACTTACCATGATCACGACGAAAATTGGAGAAATCATACTGACCCGTATGGCAAATTCGTGAAGAGTCTGCATTGATTACAGAAGACTCAATACCTCCACAAAGAAGGATCATTTCCCACTACCATTTATTGATCAGATCCTCAAGAAACTAGCAGGAAATAGATTCTTCTGCTTTTTGGATGGGTACTCCGATTATAACTAGGTGGCAATCTATCTTGAGGACCAAGAAAAGACCACTTTCACCTGCCCCTTCGAAACGTACACGTTCCGAAGGATGCCGTTCGGTCTCTGCAATGCACCTGCTACTTTTCAGCGATGCATGCTTGCCATATTCTTAGATATGGTAGGTGATTATCTGGAAGTCTTCATGGATGACTTTTCAGTGTTTGGTGAATCATTTGACAATTGCCTCCTGCACTTGGTCCAGATCCTCAGGCGGTGCATTGACGTGAATCTGGTTCTTTCCTCGGAAAAGAGGCATTTCATGTTGCCTGAAGGAATTGTCCTAGGACATCTCATATCAGAAAAAGGCATCCAGGTTGATCGAGCCAAGGTGAATATGATTTCCAAACTCCCTATGCCTAGCTCGATCAAGGACATCCAATCTTTTTTGGGGTACGTCAATTTTTACCGTCGATTCATTCTTGATTTCTCAAAGATCGCGTGCCCCCTGACCACTCTACTTTCTAAGGATGTTCCTTTTGAAATATCCAAGGAATGCACTCAAGCATTTGAAACCCTTCGTGATCGAGTTACCCAAGCTCCGATCCTACAATCCCCTAATTGGTCTCAACCCTTTGAGATCATGTGTAATGCATCTGATTTCGCTGTAGGAGCGATACTTGGGTAGAAAATTGATGAGAAACCCATGGTCATTTACTACGCTAGCAAGACACTTGACGAGGCTCAACGTAACTACATAGTTATGGAGAAAGAGCTGCTAGCCGTAGTATTTGCCCTGGAAAAATTCAAATCGTATCTTTTGGGTTTCCGTGTTATCATTTACTCTGATCACACAGCTGTGAGGCATCTCCTTGCAAAAAAGGATGCGAAACCTCAACTAATCCGATGGATCTTGCTGTTGCAAGAATTTGTCCTTAAGATTCGTGACAAGGCGGGAAAACAGAATGTGGTAGCTGATCACTTGTCCCGCCTTCTTTCTGATATTATCGACCCTTCCAGACCCATTACGGAACATTTTCCAGATGAGCACCTCCTAATTATTAGTGCAGGGCTTCCATGGTTTGCTGATCTAGTAAACTACCTGGCATCACATTAGATCCCGTCTGATTGGCCGAAGGCTAAGAAAGACAAATTGCGTTCCGATGCTAAGTATTACTTCTAGGAAGACCCGTATCTTTTCTGCATCGATGCTGATCAAATCATCCGATGATGTGTCTCAGAAGCGGAAATTCATGGCATCTTGTCCTTCTGCCATGACCAGGCATGCGGTGGACACTTCTCTGGTCATAAAATAGCAGCGAAAGTCCTCCAGTGTGGTTTCTATTGACCCATGATTTTCAAAGATGCATACAATCATTGTAGGACATGCACTCGTTGTCAGACCTTAGGCAACATGAGCCACCGTGATATAATGCCCTTACAACCTATTCTTGTATGCGAAATCTTCGACGTCTGGGGAATTGATTCTATGGGACCGTTTCTTGTTTCGGACGACTTCGAGTACATTCTACTCACTGTTGACTACGTGTCCAAATGGATTGAAGCCATTCCGACTAGAACCAATGATCATAAGGTGGTTATCAAATTCATTCATCAGAACATCTTTTCTCGATTCAGGATTCCACGAGCTATAATCTTTGATGGAGGGTACCATTTCATTAATGCTTAGTTCAGTCACTGATGACCAAATACGGGGTATCACACCTAATCTCTACTCCTTATCACCCCCAAACTAATGATCTAGCTGAGCTATCAAATCGGGAGAACAAGGAAATCTTCTAGGTCACTGTTTGACCTGACAGGAAAGATTGGTCATCCTGACTTCTGGAAGCTTTGCGGGCTTATAGGACCGCCCACAAAACCCAATTAGGTATGTCTCCCTTCAGATTAGTGTACAGGAAGGCATGTCACCTCCCTGTCGAATTGGAGCACAAAGCCTATTTGGCAGTACGAAATTGCAATCTAGATCTTTCTAAGGCAGGAACCCATAGAAAGCTTTAAATGAGCGAGATCAATGAATTATGCCATGACGCGCATGAGAACTCATGAATTTACAAAGAGCAGGTTAAGGCCTTTTACGACAAACACATATCCAGAAAGATCTTTCACCCTGGTCAGAAGTCCTACTCTTTGATGCTAAACTCAAGCTGTTCCTAGGAAAGCTCAAATCGAAATGGATCGGACCTTACCTTGTCTGATGAATCTTTGGAAATGGAGCTGTCGAGATTAGTCAACTCAGCCATGATTCAGAACCTTTCATCATGAACGGTCAAAGACTCAAACCGTTCATTGAACTTACCGATACAAATTTGGCTGAGACATCTTTTACCCTCCATTCTCCCTGAACTCATTGCGCCCAGCCAATGGCATTAAACTCAACGCTTAACGGGAGGCAACCCGTCGCTTTGAAAAACCCGAAACCTTTCTTGACACATCCTATGCTGAACTCATATTACACTTTAGGGTTCATCCATTAGAACAGCAGACCGCACCTCAGGTGCCTGTACCCGAGCGTGAAAATGTTCGCAACAATCATCTCGACCCGTTCACCCACCCAGACCCTGTTCTAATGAATGATCTAAGCTGAACTCAAACCCACCTAATTTACAATGGGGACATTGCAAATTGTAGGCATGGGGGGTATGAAAGTGCAAAACGTCGTGAAAATCATCTCACAAGAAAATGTTTCATAAAAAAAAATCACATATCCCAAAAATACCAAAAAAAATGGAAAAATAAATTCTTAAAAAAGAACAAAAAAATGAGAGGAGAGAAAATTTTGATGGCATATCAATTTTGAGGAGAAAAAGGGGAGAAGTGAAAACTAACAAAAAGGAGCACAAGTTGAAAAAGAAAAAGAGATAGTCATTAGTAAGAAATTAAGGAATTAACTAATTTTTAGACCATATCAAGAAAAAGGAAATGAAAGGAAAAAGGTGCTAATGAAACATAGAAGAGATTAGTAGAATGCTGATCTTAGGCCTCTTGGGCTATGACCATAGGTTAAAAATTCAAGTATCCACTAAGATCTGGATAGTCCTCAAGAGGTTGAGGAAAATGCGAAGCTTAAGTATTAGGTCTAAGGCTTAGGGAGTATTCGGCCTCATTAACTGACCTCTAGTTTGTAGGACTCGGTAACCTAAGCACCCTAATCCACACACAGTCTGGTTCAGTGCGCATAAATATCAAAATCACGCAAATGCATTTAAGTTATTATGAAAAAGGGACCTAGATTAGGAGTGGCCGATCAACACAAGTTGATTGGATGAGTTCTCGGCGCGGAGAGGTAGGAAATTCCCCTCGAAGATGCACAATAACATATCATCTCCTTGATGCTTGTCTCCTAGGATATTTACATATCCTACCGAGGGCATGTAAGTACCCTGTGTTGGTTCAGATGCCATGGGCGGCATTATCCCTAAATGTCGATTGCCAAGGTCTGGATTTAGCTATAGAACACCATGGGCGGGATTATCTCGAAATCTCAAAAGCAAGGCTTCTGGGGGCTTCCATGGGTGGTGCTATCTCAAAGCATCGATTGCCAGGGACACTTTGAGGATTGATGATGGGGACTAGGAATCCGATACAAACCGTGTTGTGATGCCAATCCAAAGCTAGAAATAAAAAGAAAAGAGAAAGAAAACTCTCCAAACAAAGAAAATTCCTCTATCTCTCTCTTACAAAAATGCACTACAAACTGAATTGAGGCTAAAATATGTTACAAGCACGGGTGCTTTAACCGCGGAGTTCAATGAACCTTAGGATAGTTCTTGTGGGCCTTAAAAACCTTCGTGGCAGACTGAGGCTAGTGCTAGTCAGGTCCGAATCTTGGTTGGTACTTGAGTACCTCTAAGCCTACTATTGTCATTTTAACCTAATCTGCAGAAGAAAGCACACATCATAGTTTTCGAGCATCAAAAGGATTACATGGTCTAGAATCAAAGTTAAAACCATAAAATTTTGCTAAGGGACTAGAAAAAGCTAGGCATGGGGGTATGATGGGAACACCATCATGAGCCCTAACTAGCTCATTCTGACCCAATGAAGAGAATAAATGCTCCTACATAACCAACTGAAGGTCTTAATTCACTGCATAACCTTTCTGAGAGTGAACAAGAAACTAGGGTTAAAACTGCAATTTTACCAATGCAGTACAACCACGGGTTTTCTCAAGGGCTAAACAAAGGTCAAATGGTCTTAATAAGATTATAAGTGGGTTGGATCAGACAGAAAAGGGTTTGTGTGTATCCTGTGAATTAAATAACTTCTTGAATCCCTAAAATAGATCTACTTGATTAACTAAGGCTCTGGTCAGGATAAAATTTACCTAAACCCTCTAAAAATCATAGAAAAATATGTTCTAGGGTTTAGAACCTTCAATTTGGCCATTAAAACCCATCTTGACCTAGAATGGGGTCTTAGACAACATTTGCCCTAAATTGGGTTTTTGCATAAATTTCCTAGTCAAACGTGGTCAAACCCAAAATTCAACTTCACCATTGGATTCCTTAGGTCCAAATTAGGTTTATATCAAAATTTGAACCCAAGATGAGTTTGCCTTGACCTAGTTTGCAAAAAGGTCCAGTCTGATTACATTTGTACCCCTATCTTTCAAAAACCATTACAAAAAGCCCCTAACTTCTTCATCATTTTCGAAATTAGGTCCCTCCACCATTATAGTGGAGGAATCCTACTCCGCCGAGCTTTGGAAGGAGAGTTCCCCCTGATTGCTCAGAGAATCTCTTCCAAAATTGGAAGAGATTCTCTAAGAAATTCTCTCATCTGAACCCTAATTTGAGATTTGATTCCCTCCCAATCTCTCATGCGAACACATGAGAGATATGGGTATCTCAATAACTTCCTTCTCTGGCAAGCCTTCCTTGCTTGGGAAGCTTGCTTCCCAAGCCCTAACCGACCTTTAGAGCTCTATTTAGAGGAGCCCAGACCCCTCCGATCACTCCACGCTCGAATTTGGCTGCGAAAACCCCTAATTCCTCTCTTCCCTTCATGGTCGTAGGTTCCTCAATGTCCGGCAAACTCCCTTGCTCCTCCTCATCGTCCGACTGCCATACCTACGGCGGATCCTTCTTCCCTGACTTCGTCTGCATCTCGCCGTACCAGTAGGCGCTTCCCTCTCGTCGTCCTCGCCGATCCCACCTCACTGGAGCCACTTTCGTCTCCAGCGTCAGCCACACCAGACCCGACGCTTCGCTCGCCCCCATCATCTCTTCACCTCCTTGATAAGCTCCCTCTCACCTCTACATTCTTCTCCACCCTTTATTCTTCAAAACCGACCACTGCCGACTTCCATCACCTCCATCTCCGACCACCAACTCCGGCGAGGCCGCTCCACCACGACAGGTCATCCCAACCCTCGCTGACAAGTCCATGAGCTTCGCCTCACTCCACTGAACACTTCCCCTCACTCCACGCACCGTTTTTTGCCATTGACGCAAACCACCCCCCGAACACACCCACACATTCGCACACAGTGTGCCCTAGGCACGAATGCATAGGCACCCTCGAGCCACGCCGACATCCCCATCACCTTCGTCATGCTTCGACGAACCTCTCTGAACATTTTGATGTGGCCGTGAGGCCATTCGTGTGATTTTAGGTTCGTCACCCCTCCACCATTGTTGCGGAGCATGAAGCTCGCTTGTTGCAGCTCCAAGTGCTATCAATCCCAGGAAGACACTCCCAAGACTCGTGGAAGACTCTCGCGTACGGTTCCAGGCCTTTGATTGGAGTCAAGAGCCTCTATAGCCTCGCCAATTGGAAGCCCCATCTGCTGCTGTGCACGCAAAAGGAAGGTAGGACATTTAGTCTCACCTCGAAAGTGGAAAGCCGACCTCGTGCGCATAAAGGGAAAAAGTGTTGTAGGCTCTTTGCCTCCAACACTGAGGGTGAGGTCCTCCTCCCCCCTCTCACCGGACTCATCCGCGACACCTAATACGCAGACCTGGCCGAACCCGACTACCTGATTACCCTTCACTCCTCGCTCACCACACACACCAGTGAGCTTGGACCTGGGTCTGCATTAGGTTCGATTACCTGACCGGTTAAAGGCTCTGGGAGAGCAGTTCTAAAATAGAAAAGAGAGAAAGAGAGAGGAGAGCTATGCAGGGGAAGGGGGGTTTTTTCCCTGGAGAGTTTGGCTCGACACTTAGTCAAATTCAGAGGGCACAGCAGAAGCTGAAGGTAGAGAAAGAAGGAGAGGAGGACCACAGGGCTTAAGGCAAAGCAAAGAAGAAGAAGAAGAAGAAGAGAAGGCAGACGGTAGAGAAAGAAGAAGAAGGAAGAAGGAGAAGAGAAAGGAAGAAGATAGAGAAAGCTAAAGAGAAGAGAAGGATTGCAGAAAGCCAAAGAAGGAGGAGAAGACAGAGAAGAGAAAGAGTAGAAAAACTCAGACACTTTAAGTTGTCTGATTAAGAAATTAGACGACAGATTCTGGTCTCCATTGCATATTTATATATTGAATCATTTGGTGATATTGTAGGAGTATTTTGTGATCTACATCACCATTTTACTCCCATATTTTTGCACTTTGACACTGCTACTATTGCAATTTCTTTCAAGTTTAAATTGTGATCTTGATTTCTGAATACCGATTTGCTCCCTGTGTTTGACCTCGGAAATCTTTTCGAGTAATAAAATTATATCTATTTTGAATGCTATTTCGGCTATACTACAACGCAATACTTTTTAAAACCCTTTTCAGCACGACAAACACCAGGAGACACGGAATGAACCAAGGAGCACATCCAGGATTTCAATTGGGAGCTTCAAGCGCTCCTTCACCGTCAATTAGGTACTTGCTATTCGTGCGAGGAAATGAAGACCAGATAGTCCTACATCGAAAGTGGGAGAGCTCTTCAAAGCGCATATAAGGAATTTGTGCTTTAGGCCCTTTTCCCAACCATGGGGGTTGGGTCCCCAACACCTTCACCCGCTTACCCAAGCGCCCACTGCTCGCCTGCGATCATGCTCGTAGGCTTGCACCCTATTCTGGATCCGGTTGCCCGCCCGATAACCCAGCTAACCCTGTGTATCTGAGAGAAAGAAGAGAAGGAAAGAGAGAGAAAAGGGGGTGGGGGGATTTTACCCTCTACTGCTTGCTTTCTATACTTAGCAAATCTGAGAGGTTCCGTGCTTCTACTGTACTATGCCTCTCCTTGAGGCCTGAAGAGAAGAAGAGAGGAGCTTGAGTCTCTGCTGGTTAAGGCATTTGAGCGCCTTATCTATCGTCTGATTTTGCTGGTTCTATGTTCCTGTGGCTATATTGGTTGCTTACTGATGTGGAATAATTGGTTGATCATTACTATTCAGTTATTTGAGAATTATTGTGAGCTTAGAGGGGTAATTGGTGATTTAAATCACCATTTTACCTCATTCTTTTGTACCTTGACATTGATTTTCATATATATATATATATATATATCATTCATATTTGCTAATTTTTGTGGTGATATTGTGATCTTTGAGATTAACTGCAACACTTGCTCCCTGTGTTCGACCTCGGATTTCATTTGAGTTATAAATTTTATTTGTTTTCGCGCTATTTCAGCTATATTACAACGAAGCAATTTTAAAACATCGATTTCGCGGAATTAGAATTTTGGCACCGTTGCCGGGGAGCAACGTGCAATTTGATCTCTTGATTACAATTCCTGCCTTGATGCTAATTTACTTTATCTATTTGGTTGTGATTTGTGCAGAAGGATTCATTCGAGGAGATCAGCCGCACATGAAACACTCCAGGGTTAGGTAATCTCATCTTCTTTTCCATTAAAGCCCCTGATTCTAAGAAAAGCCAAAAAAAGAGGGAAGAGATCAATTAGGACCAACTTGCATTCTATATTTAGATTCAATCATCACAAGTTGCCTGATTTGGTTCATTTCTAGAAACATTCCAAACTTTATTTCTACACCTATTTAGGGATTTAAGACACATAGGGCTACGCACCTTCTTGATTGAGCCGTAGGTGCCAGATTTGGAAGAAATTAATTGGACCAAGTAGAGCCACATTAGGGTTTCCATTTCAGGATTTTAGAGACACACTTGCTTAAACAAGAATATATTCTCCCAAATTGTGTGTTTCCTAAGCTTTGATTGAATTTACCTAATTAAGCAAACCCTAAAATCAGGCTCTAAACATCACTTGAATCCTAAAATTAGGACCTAATAATCAAGGACAAATTAGGTGAAGTCGACCCACCTTGTGGGGTCAACCAATCTTCAAATTAGGTCACCACTCACAAATTCATTCTAAAGTTCAAGTGGAATCCTAAGCACCTCATCTAAACTTAAAGTTGGTAGACTTAAGAGGTCAAGTTATCCATTCTGGTCTACCTAGGTCCGCGGTGACAAGGAAGGTCGAGTGGGGGAAACCCTGTAACCCATGGGGACGCTCTATCGTGTAGGGATCTAGACGTATCATCCTCCTCGAACCTCTATAGTCATCCAAAAATCTTTAGGTGTCTTGATTGGGTCCATCACACCTTCTGTCCCTCGTCTATTCCATCGGTGTATGTATGGGAGGAGGTCCTTAAGACCACCCTTGAGGCCTCCACTAGTTTTTCACTCTCGTCGAGGACAAGCCTCGACTTCCTTGTTTGTGCAAGTACCCGATCACATCGACATCTCTTCCAACTCCTCCACTTTTGAGGTCGAATCTCCAACCAGAACAATGGATCATCCATAACAACCTAACTTTGAACCTCAACAATTCTTTGATTTCAAAGATCGGATCAATGCTTACATCAACCCACCGCCGCATCCTCAAATGTGAAATCACTACAATCCCGCTGTAGTGGAGATTGAACCTTAAATCAACATTCCTGTAGGAGGACCTGAGGTGGAGCTCAAGCCTAGTATGCTTCACATAACCCCAAAATTTCATGGCTTGAACTCCGAGTCTCCTTTCCAAGACATCAAAGCATCTAGCCCACACATTCAGGGTAGACTTGCATAATTGAGACGGTCTACTCTTGAAAATCTTCTTCTCTCCAGTTGACAAAGCCACCAATTGGTTTCAAACATACCCGCACTAAATCAACACATGGGAAGAATTTCAGGCTGCTTTCTTACAAAAATTCAATCCCATTGGCCAAACTAATGCAATGCGACACCAAATCATGCACTTCTCACAAGGAGTGGGAGAATCTCTACACGAGGCATGGGATCATTTTCTTGATCTCATGTGCAAATACTCCCATCATGGAGTCTCAAAGTGGGTACAAGTCCAATCCTTTTACCATGGGCTCCGTGACGACATCAAGCTTTTTGTCAATGCAACCTGTGGTAGCAGCATCCTGGGTCAGCATGAAGATGAGATTTGGGGGATTCTCAAAAATATGTGCGAGAACTCCCTAAACAATGAGTCACTGGGTGCATAGGACCAGACGTCCACCTGCACATTGACAAACAATTGGGGGATTACATGAGACCCGAGGCCTTTTCGCATCCATTGACTTGGAGCTGGTAGATAGTCAATTGGATAAGGTCTCTATCATTGAGAAAAAGGTGGACGACATCACTCGACATCTACACAAGACCACCACTGCACCGAAAAGCACATACACACACCCGCCCTTAGGTAGGGAGGCTGCACACAACATCTACCACTCTCAGGAGATGGATGCCTATCCACCCCCATCTGATTTCGACCTTGGAGGAAACTCCAGGCCAGCCTACCATAGTTAGGGGAACTCTGAACACTCATATCCTGATAACTCTTGAGTTCCTTAGACCTGTGAGGACCTCCACGCCATCCAGAACAATCCCTTCTCTAATACCTACAACTTGGATGGAGTAATCATCCAAACTTTGTGTGGTCGGGAAATAACCTAAACTCGAGCCTCAATTCCAACCCCAACCACAGGCCTTGCACCCACATTAGTTCAATTAGCCTAGACCCAACCCAAATTACCAATCAGGGCCTAACAAGGATGATCAGATGGCCCTGATCCTTCAAACCCTTGCTGACATTAAAAAATAGCACAAAGACGAGATCACAGAGGTCCGTAATTAGCTTGCACGGATGGCAAATTCCCACCATCCATCTTGGCACACTTCCCTCGTAACCTCTACCTAATCCAAATAGCGTGTCAACCTAGAAACACGTTGCAAACCAAATCCAGGGTCAAGCATGCTATACCCAACCTGGCCCAGCAACTCATATCTGCGTATTTTCTCCATCCACCTCAGCTAAGCCAAAACACACCATGACTTACCCAACCCTACTCCCACATCAACAACAAGGAATGACTTTCTCCCCTCCACCTCCACACCATGATTGTGCCATGATCAATACTATAGGTAAAGAATAGAAACCCATCCCGAAAGATAGTTATTTATGTGGCGAAATTGAGTTTAAAAAGATGTCACATTGTAGTATAGATGAAATCATTGCGAAAACAAATAAGAATTTATAACTCGAAAACCAAGGTATCCGAGGTCGAACACAGGGAGCAATTAGGTATTTAAAAACTTAAGAACACAACTCTCAATTTAATAAAAAGTAATAACTAATCTAATCAGAATTGAGTAATGTCAATGTAGGAATAATGCTCAAAAATTGGACGTCTGATAAAAAATCAGACGTCTTAAAGAGTTTTGCTACAGTGCTTGATTTATGATTTTTGACCTTCTCTTTCTGATTTTGTTGTCTTCTCTTTCTCTCTTCTTTCTCTTTCTCTTTACTCTGCGGCTATGCTTCTTCTGCCTTTGCCTTTGGCTTCTTCTTCTTCTTCTCTTCTCTGTCACTCCTCTGCTACAGAGATTCTCTTTCCTTCTTCTCCTTTTTCCTTCCTTGCTGAGTCCTTTCTTCAGCCTTTGCCTTCAGCTGCTATTCTCTTCCTTCACTTCTTTGTTGCGCCTCTTCCTTCCTTAGCCCCGTCTTCCTTCCTGCACAGCACCACAAAGCAAAACCTATCCCCTACCCTCCCCGCGTCTCTCTCTCTATTTCTCTCTTCGGTACGCTCTCCCAAAGCCGGGTAATCGGGTCGGGTGCATGCCTGGGTCCAGGCGCACCGACATGGGTGTGATGTGCGAGGAGTTCTAGGTTTAGGTAATTAGGCTGGGTGCCAGGTCCGCGGGGGCAGGTCGCGGACGAGGTGTGAGCGAGTGAGGGCGAGGGACCTCACCCTTGTGTTACTTAAGGCAGACAACTAAAAACACAAATTCAATTTAAGTGTTGCCACTCACCTCTGAGTTTACGAGGTGCGCGACTAAGTGTCCCACCCGCTTCTGTTGGTGCCTGCAGGAGGAGATCTTCACTCCGTTGGAGCAGCTGAAGGCCTCGTGACGACTGCTCTCAGGCTAGATACACTTGCACGCTCAATGCACGTCACCTGGAGTCCTGAAACCTGGAGCACGCGGCCTGGAGCTTTGAAGCAAGCAAGCTTGCTTGTGCATTAATGGCGGATGAAGGCTTGAACCTGCACGACACAAGAATGGCCTTGAGGCCCTGTCGAATAACAGGAAAAGCTTTGCCGTATCACGGCAAAGATGAGGCGGGGGTCGGTGGGGCTCAGAACGGCCTAGGCGTGCGTTCCTAGGTCGGTCTGTGACCGTGTGTGTGGGTTTGTTCGGTGGAAGTGTGGGGCGTGTGTGACGATCAGTGAATGGGCGGAGAATGATTAGTGGGTGATGGAGAAGGTGAAGAGGTTGGTGACGAGACGTGTGGAGGTGCGGAGTGATGGATGCATCTCGCTGGAGGTCAGCCAGAGATGAGGAAGATGAGGGTGGACAATGGCAGTCGAGGGGTGGATTATGAAATAAAAGGAGGGAAAATAAAGAGTGGGAAGGGAGAAACTTATTTGTGGGTGTTGGGACAAATGGGAGGTAGAGGGGACGAACAGCACATATGTGCCGTCGTCGGGGAAGACGACCCTGAGGTGGAGATGACGGCGACGAGGAGGAGGTCAGAGAAGCGTGTGCTAGTGCGGTGCAACACGGAGGAACGAGGTGAAGCGAACCCTGCCACTGGTATGGTGGCAGAGCGAGGAGAGGAGGGAGGGGAGGTCGCCAGAGCTTGTGGGCGTTTTGACCGAAGATGAGGAGGGAAGAAATTGAGAGGGTATCGACGGCCAAATCAAGCTTGGGAGATGCGCAAAAGACCGGGGGTCCTTGTATAACTGCTGGCCGAGCCTCTGGTGCTTGGAGGGCAAGCCTTCCAGTGCAAAATCTTCACTGGAGAAGGAAGGTGCGTAGGACACCCAAATATCTAGAGCATTCGCACGAGAGATTGGGTGAAAATCTGATCTGGAGATCTCGTTCAGACGGTGGAGAAATCCTTAGAGAATCTCCTTTCCAAATCTGGGAGGAGATCTCTGAGGATTCGAGGAGATATTAGCCTCAAATCCTCGTCAGAGTGGGATTCTTCCGTTGTAATGGCGGAGGGACCTAAATGTAAGGATGGCGAGGAAGCTATGGGGCTCTGTGCAAGGGTTTTTCAAAAGTTAGGGGCCAGAAGGTAATTGGGTGGACTATTTTGCAAAGTAGGTCAAGATGACCTTCCCTCAGGCCCAAATTTTGGTACAAACCTAATTTGGACCTAAGGAATCCAATGGTGAAGTTGGATTTTAGGTTTGACTACATTTGAAAAGACATTTTGCATAAAAACACAAATTAGGTTAAATACTGAACTAGGATCCCACTCTAGGTCAAACTAGGTTTCAAAGGCCAAATTGAAGGTTCCAAATCCTAGGGAATATTTTTCCATGAATTTTAGAGGGTTTAGTTGATTTTTATTCGGATCAGAACCTTGTTGAATTAAGCGGGTTTGTTTTAGGGTTACAGAATGTCATTTAATTCTTAAATCTCACAATAACCCTTTTCTGACTGAACCATCCCACTTTTCCTCTTATTAAGTGCAGGACCTATGTTTAACCCTTGAGAAATACCATTGATGCACTGTAATGGTAAAATTACAGTTTTACCCTTTAGTTCATGTTTCCTTCTCAGAACAATAAACCCTTGAGTTAGGTCTTCCTTTAGGTTATGCAGGAGCTCTTGTTTACTTTCTCAGGTCAACATGAGCTTATTAGGGCTCATGATGAGGCTCTCATCAATAGCCCATCCATTCCCCTATCCCAGGTTGTATCCCACCTCCACACTAGAGGATTGTCGAAAATTGATATAACAAGACCTTTGAGGAACACACAAGTCACTCTTCCACTACTTGATATCCTCACTCTCAATCCTACCTCAAATGATTTATCCAAAAAAGAGGTAGAAGAACCAATACAACGGAAGGCAGTACTGTCTGAAAATGTAAGTGCCATAATCCAAAATAGTCTACCTCCTAAGAAATCTGATCTAGGCACCTTGTTAATCCCTTGCAAGATTGGTGATACAAATTCAAGCTAGCTATACTGGACCTTAGCCTTTAGTCAACCTCATCCCTACCACCCAATTTGAAAAATTATGGATCGGACAACTAAAACCCGCTCATGTTACTTTGCAACTAGCTAACCAAACCTTGATCACATCGATTGGGATGGTAGGGGATGTGGTAATTAGAGTTAAGGATTTCAGCTACCTAGCTGATTTCCTAATTCTCGACATGGATACGCCACAATAGATATAGGATATGCCCGTGATTTTGGGAAGACCATTCTTGGCTAGTGCAGGTGCCATAATCAATTGTGAATCAGGGCATATGATGATTGTCTCAGGAGATCAACGTGCTGAGATTAATATTTTCGAGGCAACAAAAGGGAAATGCTCTGCAGAACAACTAGGATTTTTACAGGACCTCATGACCATATCCTTGGTAGAAAACCTACAGCTAGAATTAGAAACTTTTCACATCTTAGATGATCCTGACTTGACCAAGCACAATGATAGAAGTACAGTGGAGGCTTTCACCTTTGACCTTGAAGACATACCCTAGGAATTTGGGAAACATGGTTACATACCAAATTTAGATCATATGGACATATGGACTGATGTAGACACATCCATTTAGGTTAAAATGCCTATTTGTGCATGTTCCTAGGCTTAGCTTTGCATTCCATATTATAAATATTGCATAGCATGCATCATTATGAAATTAGAGTAGTTGTGTATATTTTAGGTTAATTGCATCCTTTTTGTGGTCAGGAGAAGGACATTTATTTCGGAGCCTCAAATTGACGTTCCGACAGTACGAATTTGATCAAAACGACGTTTGGAGTCCAACGCCTCTGAAATCGGCTTGATCGGAGTCCCGTAGCACCATATGTAGTTCAAGGAAGATCAACTCCCAAGGGACTAGGTGACATAATTCGGAGCTTCAAACGACAAATCCAATTGCATGGATGGATTCGGGTTGACAGTCATAGCCTAACAGCGTGAAAATTGACTCAATCCGACCTTTGTAGCAGCCCCTACAATGGAAAGAAGATGGATGACCCAGATCGCACCACATGGTGCAACCCGGGCCACCCATGCGTACGCATGCGCACAGCAGCGTAGGCACGCGCGTGTGTGCGGAGACATGCTTGTGCAGTAGCATAGTGGGTGCATGCTGAGGCAGTAGCAGCAGCGTAGTGCGGGTGCATGTGCGACATGGGCATGTGAAGCACGCGCCAACGTAGCGATTGGTGGGCATGTGGGCTGTCTTCAGCGATGTTTGCGGTGGATCTTTAGCGACGTTTATGGTCGCCACTAAATGTCCTGTATACGAATTTGATTCTTTCCTCCACTATAAAAAGACCCCTACCCCTCCTATTTTTCTTCATCTTTTCCTTTCTTCCTCTCACCACCTCCAAGGCTCTAAAGAGAGCTTGTCCCAAGCCCGGGATGCTCCTTTAGAGTAGAAATCAAATATTTTTCCCACCTCTCATCCCCCTTCATGGAGCATCCCGTGGCCATCTTCTCACCTCCCTTTAGGAAGAAGATCCTCATCGCGATGCCGTCCTGCCCCGTCCTCCATCCTCTAGCTCCATCCTCGTTTGTCCCGCTCCTCACCACCTTCCTCTACACGACGTCAAAGTGAGTTATCCTCTGAGCAATCGTCGAGGCGTATTGATGAGTCCATTCTAATGGACTAATATTACGCCTAAGTAATTTTAATTGTATCTTTTACGTTTGTTAATAACTATATTAAGTTATAGAATGTTTGCATGCATCATGATTTGGTTTACATCATTATATAACTTAATATGTTCTTTTTATGTGCAGGAAAAGTAATTGGCAAAAGAATGAGGAGGAAAGGGTAAATTACCCTTTCAAATAACCGGTGACTGTTCTTTTCCCCATCCTTTGGGCACCCTCAACAGCCGCCGGCCAGAAATAGTTAAGGGATTTGAAAATCCCTTAACTCTCGCAGGTGCAAACCAGGAGGAGTTAAAAAGGCAAGGCGGAGAAAGGAGAAGAGATCCATCTTCCCCCTTGCGGGGAACAACCCCAAGCGTACACTGTGGACCATCGCTTGCCCTACTGCTTCTCCGTGCACCTATCTCTAGCCGCATCCTCCTTTCAGCCACATCTTCCAGCCAGTGCCCCACCCCGCAGGCGCACACCCATCTGCAGGCTCCCCACCGCGCACCTGCAGCTGCACCCTAGCAAGCCGCCCTCACCCCTGCAGGCAGCTGCTTCAGCGCCTAGCGCTCTCTGCAGACCGCCTCGCCTCCAGCGCGCCCCCGCTCTCGCCCGCACGCCCGCAGGTGTCCACCACTTGCTCCTGCACCACACAGCCCTCGCCCCTACAGGCGCCCTCCGGCGCTGCTCCGCACCACCACCCGCGCCCGCAGGTGCGTGCCTTAACCTCTAGCGCCCGCCTTTGCGCCTCAACCTCCAGCGCCCGCCTTTGCATCCACCCTCCACCGCCTCTTCTGCAGACCCACCTTGCTCCATCTCGCGCACCCTGCCAGGCCGCGCCCGCAGGCGCATCCTCCTTCCAGTGCCTAGCGTCCCCAGTAGGCACCGCGCGCCTCAACCTCCAACACTCCTTCAGGCCCGCCCCTCTCCAGCGCCTTCACCACCGCCACGCCACCGCAGGCGCTTCACAGTCGCAGCACTGCCTGCTGGCGCGCACCATCTGCAGCGCGCGTCTCTCTTAAGCAGCACCTTCACGGTAGCAGTAGCCTCCTCTGGCATCTTCTCCTTTGCCAGCCGGCCACCTCCGGCCATCTCCGTCGACGTTGCGACCACCATTGGATAGGCCTCATCCTCGCCAACCTCCCTAGCGCATCCACAGCCCGCCGGTGCTCTCTCTCTCTCACGAGGAGGAGAGAGAGCAAATGCTCTATTTTCTTTTATAATAAAAATTACATTCAATGCCATTGCCACCAGAATTTGATTTTTATTTATTATTATTATATTGTGGCAAAATTGCACATGCACACTCATATTCTCTGATAATTGCACATTAATGATATTCACCTATTTCAAGATTGGTTTTGGGCTTAACCTGTGCACTAATTTTCTCTAGAATATGTCACGTGAAAATTACATAAAATCATCATATATTTATTTTAGATTTCAGTGAGGAAAAATTGCACATATACCCTTATTTTTTTAAGTTATTGTGAATCTACTTTCCATTGCATTTTATGTTAGATTTGAATAGGGATTTCGCAATTTACCGAAAGAATATAAAATAATCAAGAGTTTATTGCATAATTGCCTCCCTGTGGACATAACCCGCTCTTCTATGAGTGGTTATTTTTATTTTTTTTTATTATTTAATTTTTCCACCACTTAAATACTACAACGAGGGGTATTCTCTCACCTATATCTTGTTTTTTAAATTTTTGTAGTGTAATCTTTCTTGCTTTCTTAGTTGTAGAAAACATTTGCTTTAGAAATATATGTGATTGTCTCTCTCTCTCTCTTATATTTTGCAAGTAGATTAGTTAGATAAGAATTCATCAACCTAATCTCTTGCTTATTAAAAATACCAAAAAAATTAGAAAAGACAAAAATGACAAAAATAAATAAAAGCGAAACACGTAATTTCAAAACCAAATGTTTGCCTCCCCGTGTTCGACCCGGGACTCACTTTTCAAGTTTTGGTTGTAAATTTTATCTGATCAACAGATTTTCTCTTGAATCGAACTACAATGATGGGTTTTCCAAACTCCGAACCTTTTCGCATGTTAATTTGCTACCATCATTTTGGTGAAGTTGTCTGGGAGGCAACGCTTTTTGGTTTTTTTTCACATTTTTTTGCATTACTTACATATTTTTCTAACATATCTTTTTTTTTCGATTTATTGTCTTACAGGAACCCGGTCGAGGAGCTGAAGGCGGTAGATTGGAGTAAAGTGTAGGTAGAGACATTTGTAAGTTTTCTCCCACCACCCCCACCACTAATAACTCAAACCCAAATCAACTTAGGTGCTTTTTATAAACCCTAGGATAGATTTGGTTGTTTGTTTGCCACCTCCACCCATCTCATCCTCACATATAAACGCTGTGAAAATCAAATCTCACAAAAGGATTGCACTAAAAATAAAAAGGAAAAGAAAAAGAAGAGGTTGAGGAAAAAGAAGATCCATTTGAGAGAAAAATGAGAAAAAGGAGGGAGGAAAATTGAATAGAGAATAAAGGAGCAAAAAGATAAAGAACAAAATTAAGTCCCTTAAAAAAAAAAAAAGAAATATATATATATGGAACTTACCTAACTTCTAGGTTGGATCGAATGATGAATTAAGACCTGGAAGGCTAAAACTTAAGGGATTAGTGGCGAATGCCGACTTTCGGCCTCTTGGATCTGTTCTGAGATTTAAACACTCACGTACTTGTCAAGATCCAGATTAGTCGTCAAGAGGTTGAGGAAAATGCAAAGCATGTGTATTAGGTCTAAGGCTTAGGGATTATTCGATCTTGTTAACTGACCTTTGGTTTACGGGACTCAGTAACTTAAGCACCCTAAATCATACACAGTCTGGTTCAGTGCACTTAAATATGAAATCTTGCCAAAAAGCATTTATGCTGTTCTGAAAATAGTCCTAAGAACAAGATTAGGAGTGGCTCGAAAAAATAAGTTGATTTGGACGAGTTCGCAACGCGGAGAGGTGGGAAATTCCCCTCGAAGATGCATAATAACATATCATCTCCTCAGTGCTTGTCTCCTAGGATATCTAAAATATCCTATTGGGGGCACGTAAGCACTTTGTGCTAGTTCAGATGCCATGGGTGGCATTATCATGAAATGTCGATTGCCAAGGTCTAGATTTTGTTACAGAATGCCATGGGTGGCACTATCTCGAAGTGTCGAAAGCTAGGGTTCCGGGGGTTGCCATGGGTGGTGCTATCTCGAAGCATCGATTGCCAGGGACCCTACAAGGATTGATGGTGGGGATAAGGAATCCGATACAGAATGTGTTTAGGGCCAATCTGAGGTTGGATATAAGGAAAAATATATTGAAAAGAAAAAAAGAGAGAAAACTCTCCACAAATGAAAATCTTCTTCTACCCCTCTCTCTTACAAAAAAAATGCACTGGCAAATTGAACCTGGACTAACCTTGCTATAAGCACGGGTGCTTTAACCGCCAGGTCCAACGAACCTTAGGATAGTTCTTATGGGCCTTAGAAACCTTTGCGGTAGACTAAGGCGAAAGCAAGTCAGATATGGATCTGGGCTGGTACTTGAGTACCTTTAGGCCTATTGTTGGTATTAAGATTTGATTCCTAGAGTTGCGGCTTAGTAGGGCATCCTGACAGTTACATTCGACATAGATAACTGATTTGGCCCATAAGGTTTTTCTAAGAAACTTGCAAAAGCTAGGCATGAGGGTATGATGGGAACACCATCATGAGCCATAACTATCTCAATTTGGTCTAAAAAGGTTGACAAATGCTCCTACATATCCATCAAAAGGTCCTAAAGGCATAATATCCTATTTTGAAAAGAAGAGGAGAATACAAGGTTATTTCTGCAAAATTAACAGCATTCTACAAATACAAAATAACCATGGGGTATTTCAAGGGTTTATTAAAGGTCATATGGTCATTAATATTTAATAAGTGGGTTCATGTAGACAGAAATGAGTTTTCACACGTTACGAGAATTAGTGGACACCTGAAACCCTAGAAACAGACCTGTTTAATTAACTGAGGTTCTGGTCAAGATAAAATTCACTTAAACCCTCTAAAATTCATAAAAAAATATTCTATAGGCTTTTGTATCTTTGATTTGACCATCAGAACCCATTTTGACCTGCAACAGAGTCATAGACAGAAAGTTGCTTAATTATGGCTTTTGCATAATTTTCCTAGTCAAATGTGGTCAAAACAAAAATATTACTTCATAATTAGATTCCTTGGGTCCAAATTAGGTTTGTACCAGAATTTGGGCTCAATTTGAGATCATCTTGACCCAGTTTGCATTTCAATCCTAATCTGACTCATTTTCTTGCAAATAGCCCCTTGGCTTTTGAATTCCTTACAAAAACACCCCTAACTTCTTCAACTTCTTTGTAAAGAGGTCCTTGTCGCCATGGAAGCTTCCATGCATATATGGCAAGTTTCAATCAAGGATTTCTCCTCGAATCTTCAACAAAACTCTCCCAAAAATGGAAGGACTCTTGAGGAGATCTCCTTCCATTTGAGCTATTCCGTGGCCTTCCTAATCAAGCCAAGAGTTCATGTGAACTCTTAGAAGTCCGGGACCTAACATGAGATTCTTGAGGTCTTCAAGCTTGCAGACTCACTCTTGTTCTATAAAAGCTTGCCCATGACATTCCTCACCTCCTTAGCGAGAAATAGAGCCAAAAATCTCTCTTCTTCCTCCAACCTCCGGCTCGCTCCACCTCGCTCCGGCGACCTCCCTCCTCTGGCTTCTTTGCCGGCCACCACGTATGATAGGTGGTCGATTCCTACTCCCCATTCTATTCCGCACCTCGCAATACCGACGAGGTCTTCTAGAACCCTCCGTCAAAGCCGCTCTACCCACCAGAGCTACTTCTCTGATGTCGG
The DNA here is from genome assembly GCA_037157565.1 of Thalassia testudinum. NCBI lineage: Eukaryota > Viridiplantae > Streptophyta > Magnoliopsida > Alismatales > Hydrocharitaceae > Thalassia > Thalassia testudinum. The sequence continues at coordinate 50,028,232 of JAZHRO010000035.1, read as the reverse complement.
CCATACCGCAACTGGTGCCATCTCCGTTCCCCTTCGTCTGCTACTTAGCCTCAATGACACCCTATCATTTGCTCATCACAACCGTGCAGCCACAACTCCATTTCGACTACTACCGTGCCCACTCCAACTTTGTCTTCCACCTCTCCAGCATACCCCCGACGAGGCATTCCCACCCCCTCACGCCACCAAATCGCCCATCGTCAACTTTCACACCTCTGCCGAGTCCACGCGAGTAAAATCCCTCAAGAAATTGAGGGGATTACTCGCCCTATCCCTCCACCAGACACAACCACCCTTGCACTCCCTCTTCTCCTTTGCCACACTCATACATGCACGTTCATGGCATGCCACTGCCACCACCGCCTTCGCCACACTTGCATGCTTCTCCTGAACATTTCTGACGAGGTTGCAAGGCTGTGTTCGCTATTTCAGATACACCACAGGTCGCCGCCATTGACAGAGCTCCTTTGTGCGAGCTTGAAGTTGTTTTCTTGCTACATCAGGTCCAGGACTGACCTCCAGGTGATGTAGAATCAACCCAGGAGCACATCCAGGCTTTCAATTGGGAGCTTCAAGTGCTCCTTCACTGTTAATCGGACAAATCAGGCACTTGCTGTTCCTGCGAAGAATGGAAGACTAGATAGTCCCACATCGGAAGTGGGAGAGCTCTTCAGGGTGCATAAAGGAAATTTGTGCTTTAGGCCCTTTGTCCAAGCACGGGGGTCGGGCCCCCAGCACCTTCACCCACTTACCTGAGCACCCACTACTAACCTGCGATCATGCCTGGAGACCTACACCCTGTTCTAGATCTGGTTTCCTGCCCGATAACCCTGCTAACCCTGGGTATCTAAGAGAAAGAAGAGAAGGAAAGAGAGAGGAAAGGGGGTGGGGGGGTTTTGCCTCTACTGCTTGCTCTCTATACTTAGTGAATCTGAGAGGTTCCGTGCCTGTGATATACTATGCCTCACCTTGAGGCTTGAAGAGAAGAAGAGAGGACCTTGAGACTCTGCTAGTTAAGGCGTCTGAGCACCTTATCTGTCATCTGATTTCGTTGGTTATGTGTTTCTATGGCTATATTGGTTGCTTACTGACGTGGAATAATTGGTTGATCATTACTGTTTAGTTATTTGAGAATTATTGTAAGCTTAGAGGGGTAATTGGTATTTTAAATCACCATTTTACCTTATTCTTTTTGCACCTTGACATTGATTTTCATATATATATCACTCTTACTTGCTCATATTTGAGGTGATATTGTGATCTTTGAGATTAATTGCAACGCTTGCTTCCTACATTCGAATTTCATCCGAGTTATAAATTTTATTTGTTTTTTGTGCTATTTCAACTATATTACAATGAAGTAATTTTAAAACATCAATTTCGCATGATTAACAATAGGCTTGTTGATTTCTGATTAACTTCCCTTATGGTCGAAAGAGGAGAGGTAGAAAATTCCTAGTGACCTTATGTGTGATGTGCACCATGTCTCAGGTGTGCAACACACGTACGCATTTTGTATTTTAAAATCCTACAAACATATCCTTTTGCATGTAATTTCAAGTCACTGATTTTAAGTTCCAACTTCTTAGTAGTCCCAATTTCTAAAAATGACTACTAAATTAATTAGATTCAAACACTTTAGTAGTCTTTAATTTAAGTCCAATGTAGATGCATGACAGGTATTTGATGCATAAGAGAAAACGTACCTTACTCTAGCTCTCTTCAATGCAGGGATGTATGCGATGCAATAAAGATAAACTAGATGCTGCACATTCAATCCTAGATGGTCGCCCTATAGATATGCAGCTTCTAGCAGATCGCTCGAATTTCTTTTTTATGAAAATAAGCAAACAAATCTAATATAATTTAGCTACCTAACTAACTAACACACAGTTCGAACAATTCAAATTAACCTATAAGCTAAATAAAATGGGAACACTCTTCCAAAAATATGCTCCCGCATATAAGAGTGATAAGTAATAAAAGCACTGGGAACAGGTTTCCGAAAATGGCCAACACGGGTCCACAAGATATAAATTAAATGTTTAATGTCTATCTTGCCTAATCTAAATCTAAAAGAAACAAACAGGCCTTCGATCACCAATCCTCCCTCCATGTGCTCTTGTTGTTGTGCTCTAGGTGGCATCAAGGTCTACCAACAATATTGTCTCCATCATGCGGGCTTGTTGCGTTCGTTCATTTTTGCACAGAAATAGAACCAAAGTCAATAATTCAGAAAAGGTTCAGAAATAACATAAAAATAATATAAATTCCCTGAAAAAAATTAATAGGAGTGTTTGCTCCCCGGCAACGATGCCATTTAAAAGAGCGATTGTCATTTTTGATGAAATTTTAAACATTAAATGTCGTATGATAAACACACATGAATTCATGATAAAATGCTTATTTATGATAGTTCCTAGGCTTAGCATTGCATATCATGTTATAAATACTGCATAACATCTATTGCATGGCATTTAGGATAGTTGTATGTTTTGTATATTAGTTCCTTCATTTTATATGACCAGGAGGCAATGTGGCATCCTTACGAACTTCGGATGAAAAATTTGACCGTATGAATGGATCCAAAGCAACGATCGCAGTCCGACAACATAGAAATCACCTTGATTCGAGCACCGTGGCATCTTCTACAAGCAATGAAGGGTGAACGATCTAGATGTTGCCATGTGTCACCATCTGGAGTGCTCAAAGCCACCCGCCACATCTCCAAAGGCCATCGATCAAGTGATCTCAGCCGTTGGATGAAAATCCAACGACTGAGAGCCCGCCCTCACCACGTGGCCGCAATTCCTCTTTGCGACACACCCGCGGACGTTGCGCAATGGTGAGGTGACAATCCCATTTTCACGCATTTTGAAATCACCAGAAATCATAGTATAGTCGCGCTAAAAACGCTCGTCAAAAATAATTTTTAAGGATAACGAGACTTGAGTCCCGGTCGTTCGTCTCTGGGAGGCGTTTATGCAAATTTGAAATTGATCTTTTTTGCTCTACTTGCCTAAAATCGCACGCCGATTTCTAATCATTGGATCGAGGTTTGGCCACTTTCATTATGAATCCTAATTATGTGCACGTGTGTTAGATATATGACAAATGTGAAAGTGTGAGTTTCAGTACGCACGATTCTAGTTATGTGGTGGCTATTTACAGAAAATGCGCTAATAGTTAGATCCTCAATATTTTCAGGTACCGACACGCTGGTTGCAAAAGATAATAATTAAAAGTAGGCAACTTTAATCACAGAAAATATATTGCAATATGCTCATAGTGATTCTCAACACAGAGATATATATATAGAAAATAATCTTTTATTGATTCAGCAGGGTGTTTGCAACATGGAACTAGTGGAAAGCTTGAAAACATAAATCTAGCTAACAGAAAACGATCGCATACATGAATCTATGGGGGGATTTTGCATGCATCATTGGGGAAGAATAAAGAGCTATACTACTAAACAGTAATAAAAGCATGTAAACTATGAAGAACTAAGCTACTAATTTAGCAGAAATAAGGGCATCCGGAGGTGGGCTCCGATGGCCTTTGAGTTGGTCAAGAGGAGGAGGGGCAGCTAATGGTGCTTAGGCCAGTCCTTGGAGAGAGGTTGGAGAGGTGATCCAGCATCTTGGCATGGAGATGGTGGTAGCCATGGTGAGCAACTCGTGGAGGTGGAGTGGAAGTGAATGTAGCTAACCTAAATGGAAGTGAATTAAGCCAAGAAATGGATGGGAGCAAATGGCCACCCCTTAGGTCCTTTTATAGACCTAAGGGAAGCTCTCTAGAGAATTATGGAATTCTCTAGAGAGACCTATGTTGGGATCTCATGGGAGAGTGAGAGAGAGGATGGATGGTGGCTTTTAGATCCACCCAATGTGGATCTAAAAATTGAATGGCTCTTGGTTGCTAATTTTAGCAACCAAGGCAACAACACATGGTTGAGAGTTCTAGAGAAAACTAGGCTAGGATTTTCATGTGGATGGTGTGTGTGGGTGTGTGTGGGTCGAAACTTAGGTGGCTAGGTTGATTAGGTTAGGCTCTAGTGGGTTTAGGCCAAGGTAGGTCTCAAATTAGGGTTGTAAACCCTAATTCACTAAGTTAAAGTGCAATTAAACTTAATACAAGTTTAATTGGATGTTTGAAAACTTAATTAAGAGTAAAATAACTCAATTAAGTTAGGTCTAAGTCAATTGGGCTCTCATTGAGTCCAATTGGATAGCGTGTACTGAGATCAGGGCTCAATTGGACTCAATGAGCCCAATTGAATAGGCTAGTGGAATTCACTAAGATCCAAGTCAATTAGGTTTAGTGAGGACCTAATTAGGTCCTTAAGGAGGTCTAGAGGTGATGTACTAGGGTTATGGCACCTTAATTTAGGTTCCTATGAGGTTGGAATTGGGTTTAGGGACCTAGAGATCCAAGATCAAGGCTTGAATCTCAAAACAGGGTCTAGAGGGTAGTTCTGGACATCCAATAATAGTGTCAGATGTCTTATAGTGAAAAATCAGAAGTCCAAACTTGTTGTCTGGACGTCCAATTAGAGTTAGGAGGGATTCTAGGTTCTGTCTTGGGTATTTTGTAGAAATTGGACATCTAACCAAGTGTCTGGAAGTCCAATAATAGTGCAGAAGTGGGTTTAAGGTGTGCGTGAGTTGGCTAAGGGTTCTGGACATCCAGATAGAGGTTGGAATTCGGGTTTTAAGGTTTCCTAGGGTGTGGTGACCTAATCTAAGGGTGGCTAAGGCTTGGGGAAGCTTCTAGGCTATCTTAGGGCTAGGATGGTCCTAAGTTCTTCATATTTTACTGTTTTATTCCTACTTAAATAGAATAGCAAACCTCACCCCTTACATTATTGTCTACGACATCTTATTCTAGGTCTTCTGCTCCAACTTTGCTACAACACCATTTATCATTTATTCTTCTGATCCAGCTTTAGATCCAACTTCAGATCTATCTTTTGATCAACTTATTACCTGTAATTGGCATAATGCACCTAATCAACACATTATAGCATTATTTTATGCATAGCTAAAAGAAAGCAGTAAAGGTGCTAGTAATACTTATGCATGCGTAAATTACCCTAACTTATGCTAAGTCCTAGCCTAATTTATGTCAATTAAGACCTATGATTGCTGCGCAATCATACCCTTATGCCTAAATATTGCTAGTCCCTAGCAAATGCAAGACTAAATTATTCACAGAAGGGTCCCTAAGGGTTTGATAATTTTATCAAGTGTATTCCTAGATATTTTTCTCCTTTTTGTTTTCATCCTATGCTATAGAAATCCAGACAATTGTGAAAGTGTAGCTATGTAGCTTTTGCAATGGATTCGAGTGAAAAAGTAATTCACCTCTAAAGCTTGTACTTGACCCCTAGTAAAAATTCTAGCAGGATAGGCGGACTTCTTCCCTCGGGGTATTCAAGATATTCTATGAATTCCACCTAGCTTTAAGCTTAGGTAGAGAATCTCAGAGGGAAAAGATTATGCATTTGGTGGCTCACTCTCGATTGGTACTACATAGAGATTAGTACTATAGAATCTAGATTCCCAAATTATTAAGTAACTCAACTCAGAGAAAGACGAGAAAAACTATGCTCTCTTTTGGTTCCTTTGTATTCATTCTCTCTTTTTCTCCCCCTTTTTTTCTCTTCTTTTTTATTTATTTATTATTTATTTATTTTTTCATTTTAGAGCTCACAATCTCACCAGATTCTCACATATGACCTATATTTGGTTGTTTCACATGTCATTAACACTTTAATTGAGTTCCCATAGCTCTAACACTAGGTCAAAATTCCTCAACCAGTATTCAGGTGGTCAGAAACACAAGAAAGATAGGTTAAGGCCATATTTGGTTGATCTCAAATTCATTTGGTGGTATTGCCTCAATGCAACTGAAATAAACACTAACTATTCACACTCTTTTTCTTTACTTTTTCTTCTTTTTCTAATTTTTTTTCTTCTTTTTCTTTGTCTTTCTTCTTTTTTTTCCCTTTTCGCTCTTTTTTTCACTTTTTTTTCTATAATTTTTTTTTCAACACAACACAACTAGCACACATCCATGAACTTTATTGAGAAGGCATTATTAGGGATTGGTGGTATTCAAGAGACATTGGGTGGCTTATTTGGTGGAAGTGCCTACTCACGGCACTAGGAGAGATGGATAGGATGGTGTATTTCTGACCTTGACATCAATACCCTCCTTCAGCCGAGGATTTCGTAAAGAATGGTCGTAACCATCCACCTTAGCCCTAGCTTTATTAAAACTCACTCTCCGCGTAATTGCCTTATTTGGTGGCTCTTAAAATTCACACAAAATGTGTACGCAGGAACCGAGAGTGAAAACTATGCCTTATCTCTAAGTATCATCACCTAATTATCATGGATTCCGGATTCCTTGCACTAATCTTAGAGCACCAGTACACTCTACCCTCATCTCACGCTATTTGGTGGACTTTTGGAGGAAAATCTGCCTGACACCCAAAACACTGTCCAGGGGTTGAGGAGAAGAAGCACTGCTTCTTCTCGACAGACTAAAGATGTTTATTAGCCTTCATTGTGAATCCATTGCAAATTCTACGTGTGTATGAAAAGTTGTACTAGATTCTAGATTATAGGAATCAAATAGAGGATAAAATCCCTAATGCATTCTCTTGATAAAAATCTTATTCATGGATGCACTATGTATACATGCTATAAACAAGTAACCTCATATAATTTGTACTTCGTAAAATTCCTGTATCGGGTTACATTCAGCTTAATCCTAAATTTCAGAACAGGAAGGGTGAGTGGGTGGGTCGGAAATGGTTGTTGCAGATGATTTGAAGCTCCAATGAGAGCATTGGAGGTGGAGTCGGTTGTTCTTTTATTTAGGATCCCAAAGTACGTGTAACATGCAGCTTCGATGTTTTCTAAGGGTTGGCATAAAAATTTTTCAGTTTTATTATATCTACCCCCCCATGCCTAAGATCTTGCATGTCCACATGCATGAATATAAAAGAAAATAAATATAGTAAGGAGTAAATGGGTAGAAATCACTTGTAATTTCTCCTAAAATTATACATTCAAAGCCAGCCAACCTGACAGTATGAAATATACAGAAAGAAAATATGCTTAAAGAAAAATATGCTATATATAAATTTGAATATGTATAGGGTGATGGATGCGGAGTAGATGCCGAGTTTAATGCTTCCAGCTGGGCGAAAACTCAATCACACATCCTCAATAAGATGAACGATCTCGTCAGCTGGGGGAGGTTCCTGGGCCAAAAATGGCCTGAGGCGCTGGCCATTTACCGTAGATATATGCCCAGATTTTGGGTCCATGATCTGGATCGCCCCATTAGGATATGGGTGAATCACAACATATGGGCCAGTCCACTTAGACTTGAGCTTCCCTGCGAAAAGTTTTAATCGTGAATGCAATAGACGATAGCGATAAAACCCGCATGCATTCTGCAAATAGATTTAAGTCACAATTTTTATTATCCTCTTTTTTTACTTAATCTTTTCAAAAATACTAGAAAGAAGTAAAGTGATTGCTTTTTAAGTATTTTCAACAAAGAAATATGGTCTTGTTATTAACTCCAGGATAGGGACCTACGCAGTTTTTCGCATGTTTTCTTGCTGATGCGAGAAAAATAGTAGAAAACTTTTCTTGAGTCAGATCATAAGTTACTAGCAGATAAATGCACTCCTAAGAGTGTATGCCTATAACATATTGTTGCTAGTCAGAAAGTATGTATTTTTGTATTTTTTAATTTTTTTTACTAACTAAATGCAACAATGCAAACTAAACTAGAGACTAAGAAAAGAATACTCACAATGGTATGTATAGTGAAAAACAAAACAAAAAAAGAAAACCCGCCTTCTTTCCTGAGAATACCCGCAGAGGTAAACCTAAAAGGAAGATAGAAAGCAAAACAAAAATAAAACTAATTAGTATAAAACAACTAAAAATAGTAATAATGGCGAATATAATTTACAGTTACCTCCCCGGTAATGCGCCATTAAAATGGTCGTTATCTTTCTCAACACAATTAATTAAGTTAATTATGCTTAATTATGTGCAAAAGAAAGTAACTTAGGTCAACTTGAATTTATGTCGATTAAGTAGTATAGCGTCAAGTTAACCTAACATTTTAGAATTTATTTCTTTTTAACTGGTTGAGTCCAGGTTGTTCACTAGGAGGCATAACTTAATTAAAATTCACCACTAATCCTAAGCTACTTATGGGAATTATAATTAAATTTACTTTAAGAATATGAATTTTGCTTAAGGATTTCTAATTGGAAGAATATGCAAAATTCCATAAGGAAACACATTTACATATATGATTTACTTTTACAAACAAGTAAACATGTTTATTTCTTTTAATTTCTTTTATTTACAAGAGATTAAGGCAAGAAAAAGTAATTCTAATGTATATATGCCTTATTATAACATTAAGCTCAAAAAGAAATTAGTAGAATGCAAGAAATTAAACCATAATTTTTCTTCTTTTTCTTCCGCCTCATTCTTTCTTCTCTTCTTCTTTTACCTTTCTCTCTCTCTCTTTTCTCTTTTTACTTTTCTCTTATTTCTTCTCCTTAATCTTTCTCGAGCTCTTCTCTTATGCATCTATTCTTCTTTCTTCTTACTCTGCCTGCTATCTTTCCTTTTCTCTTTTGTTTGTTCAACCTCAATGAACTCTCCTCTTCTTCTCCTTCTCTTCCTTTGCATCTCTTCTGAACCTTTGCAATCCTTCTGAACCAAACCGGTTTGAATCCTTTGAACCAAAAATTAGGTTTTAAGGTTGGCGGCTTGGACCGGTCGGGGATACACAGCACCCCTCTTAGGGTGGGACTAGACCCTACTAGGTCCAAGCCTGGTTTTTATTTGGTTTGATTTAATTCCAGTTTAGCATAGTCTCGAGCCCATCTGGCCCACGGCCTCCCAGGCCCACATGCACACGCCCTCATGGGCCCACACTCGCACACCCACAAGCACACACACACCCGGGCACGCGCACCGCATGCACCCACACACACACCCATATGCTCATTCCTATGCCCTACGCTGATGAGTGAATGGCCTTATTCACTTTTTGCTTTTATACTAAGGCGGCCGCTTCAGTTCCATCGATCTGGGACTATGTATTCCCTTCCCAGACCAAATTTCAGTTGATGATTCTAGCCAACACAGAGCTCCAATCCAAGCAAATGAAGGCTTGCTGGAAAGCTCTAAGGTTTCTCTACATGATTGTAGTATCAATTTGATACTCAAGGAAGGTTTAGCTCTTTGATTTGAAGGGCGAAGGGACCTGGGTCAGTATGCCCATATTGTCCTACAGAAGGATGTTTCAGCTCTAATGTCTTACAGAATGGCTTTTTGACCTTAGATAAGATGCTGAAGAGATTTAGAAGGTGTTTCTGCAGTTGTAGGTGGAGAGAAACTCTAAGAAGCTTCAGGAAGGTGAAGAAGCTAAAAGGCTTCGCCAAAAAGCTTCAGAACTTTAATTCAAGTTCTGTTTGGTCCAACAGATGACTAGAGACCTATGTAATCAAATCAAACAACCTCTAGAGGTTGTTAAGAATCTATTTGGGCAGATTATTCACTTGAATTTCGCCAAAAACTTACTATAGTCAGTTTAGGTTCAAAAATACTGAACAAAAATCAATTTCTTCCATAAAATCGATCAGAGCTCATCCAAATTGATTTTAAATCATTTAAAAACATCTCAGGAACAAATTGAACTCCTCAATTCTTCTGATTGAATCCTAAATACATGAATCAGACTTAAAGTTGACCATGAAGCCTTGAAATTTGACTTTCTAAATTTAATCATTTCAGATGAAATTAAAGCCTTAGTTAACTTCTCTTTCACCTCAGGAATAGATTCAGGACCTCAGAAGGATGTTTCAGTTAGGATTCCTAAGGTTCCAGGCCTGTCGCTCGAGATCCTAGATGACTTTGCTCGACAGAACAAACCAAAGTCAATCTCAGAGATTGACTTATTGGATTGTTCTCAGGGCATGTTACTGATGCTTTTAGACCTTTCAAATGAAGCTTAACCCTAAATAACGATCATCTCCAACTTTGCCAAAGTTGGAGAAGACAAAGGTCTAATAGAAGCTCCAGGTCTTAAAACCTCAAATAAATTGCTTTAGAATGATAAGTGACCTTCAAATAAGTGATCTGGAGCTTCACGCGAAGTTCTATGGGCTAAAGAGTTCATTTGACTCGTCGGAGCTCCGGTAAGTCCAGAAAAAGGCTAAAAGTATACAAATGATATTAAAGTGTGCCATTGATGATCTAAAAAGCTTCCTGAGGTCACAAGGAACCTCAGGAACACATTAATTTCTTCAATTACCAATTAAATTGAAAGCTATGCTTTGAATTCCCAGTGAATAGATTTTGAGTTTGATTGCGATCAGGTCCTATTTTTCCACTTAATTGAGTGGAGAAAACAAGTCAAAAAGAAGTTGCGATGGATTATAAGTGGTTAATTAGTGATCTAAACTCCTCCTGAGCCACCATTGACAGTGAGCTCAGGAGATTAAATGAAATTAGGCATTTAAGTTATAGATGATTATTATTTAAATTAAAGTGAGGATAGGGGCCCTTAAGTGATGGTTAAGTGATGGAGGGCCTAGTGGAGGTGAATTAAGCTCAACTACATCCGCCATGGACAGTGGAAGCAGTGGCGAAGGTGGAGGTGGTTTAGGCGAATAGGTGATCAATTTAGTGAATTAGAGTGATAGAAATGTTCATGAAAGGTTAAAGAAGGTGATTGATGATTTAAAAGACAAAAGATTGCTCCAGACAAGCTCAACGAGCTCGTCGAAGCTGAAGAAGATGAATGGAATTCTAACATTACATCTTTCTAATTTACCTAACTATTCTAACTAATCTACTTACCTAACCTATTGTTACCTGGACGAAGGAGGTAGAAGATCTCCATCGATGGTCCTTAACGGAGGAGGAAATTAGAGGGTCAGGGAAGAAGTTCGGCAGGCGTAGGTGGAGTGAAGTAGAGGAACTCCTAGTGTCAGCGTTGCGTCAAGAGACTTGGCTGACGTCGGCTGAGATCCAGAGCAAGCAAAAGTGGACAGAGGAAGATGGAGGAAGCGGAGGAAGGTTGCTGGAGTTTGGAAAGAATAGCCTATCGATTAGCTCAGTGAAGAAGAGGGAAGGGAGCTAACTTACTGAAATCAAGGGTATGGAGGGGTATTTATAGGTTGCAGCGGCTGAGAAGGAGGGTGTATCTGGACGGAGAAGATTCTAGGAGTGGAGTAACCACCGACGTCTTCTCTGACACTGGCGAGGTTATCTTCAACCCTAAAATAGGATTGCAGCTTCATCCAAACCGGTGGATGAAAAGGGGATGGTGAGCATAAGCTCCAGGAGCTTGGAGAGGAAGGAATGATGTCGGATATGCGGTGATCGGTGGGTGAAAGCACCTCCTATCGTCAGTCGTCGAGGAGGCTGAAGATGGAAAGAAGAAGAAGTTTTCAGGGACTTATTTGTAACAAAAATTGAGGACCTAAGTGAAGAATAAGGACTCGAATGGAATAAAACATAAGGACTAAAATGTAAACTAAGGTTTTCAAGGTTTATTTTAATTTAAATCTTTTTCAACATTTTATATATGATTATAAATAAGACAATTATTATATTTAGACCTTATATTTACATTTTTAACCTTTTTAGCTTAATTTATTTAATTAAGTAATGTTAGTAGATACTTAGGTATAAATTATACTTAAGTTAGTTAATCACATTAATTAGATAAATTATTGATAATATTTTGAGTCTAATTATTAATTAATTGGATAATAATATAGAATTTTTAACATATTTTAAGGTCCTTTACTATTTATCCCTTATTTAATAATTAACTCCCACCTACTCTCAAGCTCCCAAGGCTTCTATTAATGTAGCGAACCTCTGCCTCACCAATATTCCTCCATCTTTCCATCCCCATTCATAGGTCGCCTTGGAGCTGTACTCTCACCTCCATTCCAGTAGCAGATCATCTCTGCCTTCTCACCTCCATTATGGAGCCATGCTGAAGCTTTCCTCTACCCGACGTCCTCCTGCATCTCACCTCTATCATCCTGCTCCTCACCTCCTTCATCCAAGCTTCCACCAAGTGTCGTCGTCTCGCCGAACAACTGATTTGGAAGATTTCTTCTCACCTCCCTCTCTTTTTATGCCTTTATAGATTATTGTAATAGATATTCATGCAATATATCACATTTGATTCCATCTCTCTCTTGTGATTGCTTATCTTTTTATTTCAAAAGTAAAAAAATAACAAAACCCTAAAACTCCAAAAAGAAATAAATCGAAGCGTGATTTTCATACAAAGTAAACGTCGCCACCCTGTATTTGACCTGGGACTCCCTTGGAGTTTTGGTATAAATCTTATTTGATCATGAGTTTTGCAACTACGACGATGGGTTACTCGTAACCCTGATTTCAAACATGCGAAACCCGTGCGTTCATCGTGTCGTTATAGTTCATTGCGTGGTAGAAAATTACTTCTCAAAATATTTAATAATTCAAAATCTAAGCACGAAGATAGTTACATCATCTCCACAGGGAGGAATTAGCCAATTAAACTAGTGAGTAGTGCCTCATTTATTCAAGAATCTCCATGGATGCACATACTAACTAGTGCACTCATTTCCAACATAAATTCTCGATCTAGATAATTAATCAAGAATATTTGTGTGCACATGCAAAATCACCACCATGGAAATACGTGAATCGTTATCTTGGTACCGACAAACACCGTTAATATTAATCAAAATAGAACCCATTCCCTATAACCAATATCCCAAACTCTATCATTCAGGAGATGAATTCAACTATAGGTAATTCAAATAGAATGGAGGGACATTCATGCAAATTCCTTTCAATAAGTTAATTCAATAAATAAAGGAATAGTAAACCTCGCAATGGCATAAAGCGTAAATAGAAATGTGAGAGGAAATAGAGGATTTCTCCTCTCTCTTCCTTGCGTGTAGGTGAGTCGATGGTGCATTGAGATGAGAGCTTCACGATGGTGGCAACTGTGCGTCTCGAGAAGGCTGGAGTTGGCTGGTTGGAGCACCAGAGGCTGGCGATGTCGAGGGTGGCGGAGCTACTGTGGGCTACAGTTTGGCAGCACATGAGCAGCGTACGGCTGCGCGTGGCTTAGGTGCTCGACGAGGGTGCTTGGGTGGTACTTGGAGTCGAGATTAGAGGTTGGAGGAGGTCGATCGACGAGGCTGCATGTAGTGGAGGTTTTGGTCTCTTTATGAATGGACGGTGAATAGGATGGGGAGAAGAGGAAGAGGCTTAGGTGTGGGCAGCTATGGTGTTGTTGGCTATGGTGTGTGGATGGCTACGAGGGGGGAAGGGGCAGCGATGGTGTTGGGTTGCTTAGAGTTGCAAGTGGTGGTGGTGGTGAAATAAGGGAAATGGGAGGTTGAAGAGGATGAATAGTACAGGGAAGAGACATGATTGATGGTTGTGGGTATGGTGCTGATGGCATGCACACATGCTGTCACCGTGTGTGCGATAACGGTGAGGGCGAAGGTGGAGCATGCTCAGGCCACGGTGCACGCTGGGTCCATAGTGCAAGTAGAGTTCACGGTGATGGATGGTAGATCCCTGCTAGGGGGAAGGATGAGAAGATCATGTGGATGGCCGACCCTCCCTTTTTAAAAACTCCTCTGTCTATTTTCCTTCGGTCGGAAGCTTCTCCAACCACTCAACGAAGATCACGAGTGGTTGGAACGGTGAGATAAACTAGGTAGTAACATCATCAAACATCCACGGTAAGTTCTGGACGTCTTAAAAAGTGGAGGTTCTCAGATGTCTGGTCTAAGCTTAGGATGTCTTATAGAAGAAAAATGGACGTCTGAATAATGTCTTCATGTTTATTGCACCTAGCTTGCTTCCACCAAATAGATTATCATAACCATATGTTGTAAAATTGGTGCTTAAAATTATATGTAGACTGAGTTGAATTACAATTCAAGTCCTAGTCAAATAGAAATGAAGCTCATATAATTAACAAGTGCTTAGGCTAAATATTAGTCCAATAAATTGGACTCATTAGTTATGGTTTAGGGTTTCTTTTAAAATAAAGTTTAGTTATAGAAACTTAATTGAAAACTAAAATTCAATTTAAATTTGGGTTTAGGTTTAGGAGTTAGGGTTTTCAATTTAGGTTTTTTATGTTTATGACATTTGATTTAGGTTTTTGATTTAGGGTTTCGGGTTTAGTTTGGCTTTGCCTTTTGGATTGTGAGGTTAGAGTTTAATGTTTAAGGTTTAGATTTTTAATGCATAAAATTTACATCTGACAATTTAATTTAGAAGTTAAATGTTTGATTGTCAGCTCTTGGTACCACACACACTTGCATAAATTTACAAGCATTTCATGACAAACAATAGGAATTCTAACCCCTAGGTAAGAGGTTGTGGGAGGGATATAATTCTGTCAAAATACTAGCCCATCGAGATTTATAATCATGTTATACGGATAATGTAGAGTGGGTGTATATCTTACTCACATGCATGATGCGTTGTCTTTATAAGATGCCATAAGTGTCATCGTCCTTAGTTTAGAGAAATTCTAAGCTAAGGGGGTCCTTGAAGATTTGATCACAACTTATGGTCACTTGTTACATGCAACTAGTGTGTAGAGAAATTTTGATGCATTTTCTCGCTCTTCTCTAGTATATCAACTAATCTTAACTTCGTTCCTGAAGTGCCCTTTAGTAGGAGTTATTGGGAACGTAGTTAAGGTTAGTCTTGGGGGGTATACTAGAGAAGTGTGGGGAGATGTTGTCGAAATTTCTTCACACACTAGTTGCATGTAACAAGTAATGTTGTGATCAAATCTTTGGGGATGGGCTATCAAGTGAAAATCTTCTTTAAAATACAAATACCTTCTGTATATTTGTTCGGCAATCGTAAAGCGCATTTTGATAGGAAAAAGCGTCGTAGTATAGTGTGCAATATGATCAAACAAAAATATTTATAAAAAGATAACGAGACTTTGATTCCCGATCGTTCGTCTCTGGGAAGCATTTGTTTAATTCTGAAATCGGTCCTTTATCGCTCTACTTTATTCAAAATCGCACGTCAGTTTCCAATCTTTGTATTAAAGTTTCGCCACTTCTATTATGAATTTTGATTACGTGCGCATGTGTTAAATAGATAACAAAGGTGAAAGTGTGAGTTTCGGTATGCACAATTTTAGTTACGTGGTGGCTATTTACAGAAAATGCATTTATAGTTAGATCTTCTATATTTTTCGGAACCGACATGCTTGTTGCAAAATATATATAAATGAAAAGAAGCAACTTGAATCACACAAATCAGATTGCAACCAATAAGCTCGTGATGATTTCAAACAGAGACATGTATAAAAATATATCTTTTATTCATTCATTCAGAGGGTGTTTGCAACATGGAATGTAGAGGAAAGCTTGTAGAGGAAAGCTTGAAAATCATAAAACTAGCTAACAGAAAATGATTGCATACAGGAATCTATGGGGGGGATTTTGAATGCATCATTGGGGCAGAATAAGAGCTACACTACTAAGAAGTAAATGAAAGCAGTAAAACTACGAAGAGCTAAGTTACTAATGTAGCAGAAAGGAAGGGCATTCGGAGGTGGGCTCCGATGGGCTTTGAGTGGATGAGAGAAGGAGGGGCAACCAATGGTGCTTAGGCCGGCCCTTGGAGAGAGGTTGGGGAGATGATCCAGCATCCTAGCATGGAGATGGTGGCCTCCATGGTGGTGCTCCTCATGGGGGTGGAGTGGGGATGGATGTGGCTAGCCAAAGTGGAATGAATGCCAAGAAAATGGATGGGTGCAAATGGCCACCCCTTAGGTATTTTTATAGACCTAAGGGAGACCCTCTAGAGGAGTGTGGAACTATCTAGAGAGAGTTCCAAGAGTGGCCGGCCAAGTGGTTTTTAGATCCACAAAAGGTGGTTCTCAATGTGAATGGCTCTTGGTTGCTAAATTTGGCAACCAAGAGTGGCGCCACTTGAAGAGAGTTCTAGAGAACTATAGATGAGTGTGTGTACGTGAATGTGTGTGTGTGTGTGTATGGCCGTGCCCTAGGTGGCTAAGTGGTCTAGCTTAGGTCCTAAGGGGTTTAGGTAGGTATAGGCCTTAAATTAGGGTTGCAAACCCTAATTGCTAAAGGGGGAATTGCAATTAAACTTAACCCAAGTTTAATTGAATGAGTGTGAACCTAATTGAGAGTGAAATAACTCAATTAGGTTTGGCTTAGGTCAATTGGACTCTCACTAATTCCAATTGGACTTGTGTGGGTTGAGATCTGAGCTTAATTAGACTCAATGAGTTCAATTGACTTAGGTAATGGTAATTGACTATGATCTAGGTCAATTGGGTTTGGTGAGGACCTAATTAGGTCCTTAGGGAGGTCTAGAGGTGGTGTACTAGGGTTAGGGTACCTTAATTTAGGTTCCTATAGGGTTGGAATTGGGTCTAGGGAGCTAGAGATCCAAGATCAAGGCTTGAATCTCAAAATAGGAATTGGAGAGTAGTTCCTAACGTCCAAAAAATGGAATCAGACATCTTATACTAAAAAATCAGAAGTCCAAACTTGTTGTCTGGAAGTCCAATCAGAGTCAGGTAGAATTCAAGGTTCTGTCTTGGGTATTCTGTAGAAATTAGACGTCTGACAAAGTGTCTGGACGTCCAATAACACTGTAGAAGTGGGTTTAAGGTGTGTAGGAGTTGGCTAAGGGTTCTAGACATCCTATAATTCATCTAGACGTCCAGATAAAGGTTGGAATTAGGGTTTTAAGGTTTCCTAGGGTGCGGTGACCTAATCTAAGGGTGGCTAAGGCTTGGGGAAGTTTTAGGCTATCCTAGGGCTAGGATGGACCTAAGCTCTTCATATTTTACTGCTTTATTCCTACTTAATAATTACATACCTTAACTCCATTACATCATTATTCACTATATCTAATCTAAGTCTTCTGCTTCAGCTCTACTGCAACACCCCTTATTCCTGATCCAGCTCCAGATCCAGCTTTAGATCTAGCTTATTACCTGCAATTGACATAATGCACTTAATCAGCACATTATAACATTATTTTATGAATAGCTAAAGGAAAGCAGTAATGATGTAGATAATGCTTATGCGTGCATGAATTACCCTAACTCATGCTGTGTCCTAGCCTAATTTAGGTCAATTAAGACATATGATTGCTGCGCAATCATATCCCCATGCCTAAATCTTGCTAGTCCCTAGTAAATGCAAGACTAAATTATTCACAGCAATGGTCCCTAAGGGATTGATTATTTTATCAAGTTTAAGCATAGAGATTTTTCTCCTTTTTGTGTTCATCCTATGCTCTAGAAATCCAGACAATCGTGAAAGTGCAGCTACGTAGCTTTTGCAATGGATTCGAGTGAAAAACTAATTCACCTCTAAAGCCTATACTTGACCCCTAGTAAAAATTCTAGCGGGATAGGCGGACTTCTTCTCTCGGGTATTCAAGATATTCTATGAATTCCACCTGGCTTTAAGCTTAGGTAGAAAATCTCTAAGGGAAAAGATTATATATTTGGTGGCTCACTCTTGATTGGTGCTACATAGAGATTAGTATTTCAGAATCTAGATTCCTAGGCTACTAAGTGACTCAACTCAGAGAAAGACGAGAAAAACTATGCTCTCTTCTGATTCCTTTGTATTCATTCTCTCTTTTTCTTTTCTTTCTTTTTCTTAGAGCTCACAACCTCACCAGATTCACACATATGGTCTGTATTTGGTGGTCTCACTTGGCATTAACACTTTAATTGAGTTTCCATAACCCTAACACTAAGTCGGAATTTCTCAGCCAGTATTCGGGCAATCAGAATCACAAAAAAATACGTTAAGGCCATATTTGGTGGATTTCGAATTTATTCGGTGGTATTGCCTCAAAGCAAATAAAATAAACACTAAATATTCACAAACACTTTTTTTCTTACTTTTTCTTCTTTTTCTATTTTTTTTTCTATTTTTTTTCATTTTTTTCATCATTTTTTTCCTTTTTTTTTTCAACATATACACAACTAGCACTCATCCATGAACTTTATTGAGGAGGCATTATTAGGGATTGGTGGTACTCAAGAGATATTGGGTGGCTTATTTGGTAGAAGTGCCTACTTACGGCATCGGGAGAGATGGATATGACGGTGTATTTCTGACCTTGACATCAATACTCTCCTTCAGCCGAGGATTCTGTAAAGAATGGTTGTAACCATCCACCTTAGCCCTAGTTTTATGAAAACTCGTGCTCTGTGTATTTGCCTAATTTGGTGGCTCTCAAAATTTCGCTTAAAAATGTATATGCAGGAACCGAGAGCAAAAACTATGCCTAATCTCTGAGTATCATCACCTAATTATCTAGGATTCTAGATTCCTCGCAGTAATCTTAGAGCACCAATACACTCTGCTCTCATCTCACACTATTTGGTGGATTTTTGGAAGAAAATCTGGCTGACTCCCAAAACACTATCCAAGGGTTCAGGAAAAGAAGCACTGCTGCTTCTCTACAGACAAAAGACATTTATCAGCCTTCACCGTGAATCCATTGCAAATTCTACATGTGTGTGAAAAGTTGTACTGGATTCCAAATTATAGGGATCAACTAGAGGATAAAATCCCTAATGCATTCTCTTAAAAAAAATAATCTTATTCATGAATGCAATATGTATATATGCTATAAATAAGTAACCTCATATAATTTGTACTTCGTGAAATTCCCGTATCGAGTTACTTCAGCTTGACCCTAATTTTAGAACAAAAGGTGAGCGAGTGAGTCAAAAATGGTTGTTGCGGATGATTTCTAGCTCCAATGCGGGCATTGGAGGTAGAGTTGGTTGTTCTTTTATTTAGGGTCCTAAAGTATGTTTCACATGCAGCTCTGAGGTTTTCCTAAATGTTGACATAAAAATTTTCAATTTTGTTGTATCTACCCCCCCATGCATAAGTTCTTGCATGTCCTCATGCATGAATATAAAAGAAAATAAATGCAGCAGGGAGAGAATGGGTAGAAATCACCTGTAATTGCTCTTGAAATTATATATTCAGCATCGGCCAACCTGTCAGTATGCAATATGCAAAAAAAAAATATGCTAAAAGAAAAATATGCTATATATAAAAATGGGTATGTATAAGGTGATGGTAGAATGTGGGATATGCTATCTATACGTGCTGAGTTTAACGCCTCCAGCTGGGCGAGACTTCAATCACACGTCCTCAATAAGATGAACAATCTCGTCAGGTGGAGGAGGTTCTTGGGCCAAAAATGGCTTGAGGCGCTGGCCATTTACCATAGATATATGCCTAGATTTTGGGTCCCTGATCTGTACCACCCCATTAGGATATGGGTGAATCACAACATATGGGCCAGTCCACCTGGACTTGAGCTTCCCTGCGAACAGTTTAAGTCATGAATCGAACAACCAGACTTGCTGGTTGGGCATGAATGCTTTCCTCCGAATGTGGTGTCATGGAAGGCCTTGGTTTTGTCCTTGTATATCATTGCATTCTCATAGGCCTCTCGTCGGATCTCTTCTAATTTGCTAAGCTGGAGATTTCGTTCTTGACCTCCTGCATCGAGGTCAAGGTTACATTTTCACACCACCCAAAAGGCGCAGTGTTCCAGCTCTACAGGAAGGTGACAGGCCTTGTCATATACCATGCGATATGGTGACATTCCGAGTGGGGCCTTGTACACGGTCTGATATGCCCAGAGTGCATCAACTAATTTATCAGACCAGTCCTTCCTATTTGGTCTAACAGTCTTTTGGAGAATCAGCTTGATCTGACGGTTAGACACTTCAGCCTGCCCATTGGTTTGCAGGTGATACAGGGTGGCTATACGGTGATGTACCCCATATTTCTTTAATAATGACTTGAAGTGGGCGTGGATGAAGTGGCTTCCCCCATCACTAATCAGAGCTCAGGGTATTCCGAATCTTGCAAAGATGTACTATCGTACGAAAGAAATGACGGTCTTATGATCAGCCCGTCTCGCCGAGATGACCTCAACCCAATTCGAGACATAGTCGATGGCTAATAATATGTACTCGAAGCCATGCGAGTTCGGAAAAGGGCCCATAAAATCGATGTCACAGAAGTCGAACACTTCTACAACCATATGGGCTGGAGTGGCATCATGTCTCTCCTAGTCATAGAACCGACCGATTGGCATCGTTTGCAGTGTTGGGTGTATTTGTGTGTATCTCTAAAAATGGTTGGTGGTGGGGATTCCTTCCTCTATAGTTTTATTATTTCGTCGTAGTATAGTATAGAGGGAGGTGATTACCAGTTTAATACAATTTGTTACTCGGAAATAAAGAGTTCCCGAGGTCGAACTCAGGGAGCAAGTTGTATTCTAGGGGTACAAGTTTCTTTTACAAAAATAAAGAAAGAGAGAGAGAGAGAATTTGTTGGCTTTTCTTCTTTTCTCTTTGCTTCTCCTCTTCTTCCTTCTCAGATCTTCTGCTCTCTTCTTTTTGTTCTTCTTCTTTTTCTTCTTTTCTTTCTTTTGCAGAGCGGTCCTGTTCTTCTTCTTCTTTCTTTCCTTTCTTTTCCTTTCTTCAGATCTTCTTCTCGTGCTCTTTTTCTTCTTTCAGTTCTTGTCTTGGCCTCTCTGCGTTCTCCTCTGCCTCGCCTTCCTTGCCTTCAGGACGTCGTCTGATTTTCCAATCAGACGACTTAAACCGCCGCTGCTACAGTGCCGCTCGGTGATCCTCCTTCCTTCAGCCTTCGTCTTCTTCCACGGTTCTTCTTCACCTGTGCCTGCACACTTACACAGCTTGATCAGAGAGAGGGGCAAAACCTATCTCTACCCTCCCCCCGCGTCTCTCTCTCACAGAAGCCACTCTTGGGAAAGCTCTCCCAGAGCTGCCGGGTTGCCGGGTACGGGTCGCGCCCGGGTCCAGGCCCACCGGCGTGCGTGGTGGGCGAGGAGTGCAGGTCAGTCTAAGTCGGGTCGGGCCAGGTCCGCGGGGCATGAGCGCGGACGAGACCGGGTAACCGGGCGGGTGAAGGGGACCTCACCCCGTGTGCTGAGGCAATAAGCCTCCAGCACTTTTTCACTTTATACCGCTGCGCCTCTTCAGAGTTTTCCGAGGTGGGACTAAATGTCCCACCCCGAGTTGGCGCCTACGCGGAGGAAACAGCTGGTAATCGCGGCGTTACGCGAGGCCTTCGCGCGAGGGCTTCGCTTCAGCTGCAGCCTGACTCTTTGTCGAAATGCCTCGCACGGCCTGGGAGTCGAATCTGGGCGTGGCGCGCCTGCAGCTGCAGGCGGAAGCAGCTCCTTCTGCACGGCAATGGCGGCGGAGGACGGGTGACCTGTTTACAGCAAAACGGCCTCTCGGCCTAATCAGAAGGTGCCGGGAGCTTCGCCAGAGTGCGGCGAAGCTCGTGTGGGTGGTGGCGAGGCGTGGGGCGGCGTGCAAGGGCTGCCCTAGGTCGGACTGTGGGTCGGACTGTGGGTCGGAAGATGGGTTTGTTCGGTGGAGTTGCAGAGGGTGATGTGGGGGAAGTGGAAGGGCGGGGTTGATCAGGGTGAGGAGGAGGAGGTTCTGCGGTGGTCGGCGAGCCGTGTGGGTTGCTGGAGTGATGGGAGCGGCTCGCCGGAGGATGGCCGGAGGCGGAGAAGGTGAGGGTGAGGGGTCGGAATCGAGGGCGACAGTAGATGTTTAAAGTGAGGAAAAGGAAGAGGGGAGGAAGAGGAGGAGTTCTACCTACTTAGCAAGAGGAGGAGGGGCCGGAGCGGGCGACAGTCGTATCGACTGTCGCCGGAGAAGAAGATGCCCGGGGGAAGGGGCGGCGACGAGCAGAGGGCCGGAGAGGCGCCAGCTGGGTGCGGCGTGGCGCGGGAAGAGCAGGGGAAGAAGTCTCTGCTGCTGGTATTGCGGCAGAGCGAAGAGGAGGAGGAGGAAGAACCGCCGGAGCTGGTGGGTGTCTGCCGGAGTGAGAAGAGAGGAAAGTTGGGGGTTTTCTCCGTCAGATCCCAGCTGGGAAGAACGGTGGAGCGACGGGTGTATTTATAGGGACCGAATCAGGGAGGAAGGCGGAGGGAGACGACGTGTCTCCCTCACCGGAGGACACCGGAGATGGAAACCCATACCGTCCGTGCGTTCGCACGGCCGGTATGGTGGGTTACAACGACCAGGGGGGTGTCCCTGCGACAGCTGACGACGCAGGGCACCCCCGGTTTACTTGCCAGGCTCTCCCCCTCACCCTGCGCGGTGCCATGCTCCGCGCAAGGTCGCCGGAGCATGGTGCTGGCAGGTTTTGCAGGGGGGACCTGAACGCAAAGAACGAAGGAGAGTTAGGGGCCAAAATGCGAGGGTTCAAAAGTTGAGGGCCAAAACGTAAATATATGAGGACCAAAGTGTAAAGTTGGTCAAGAAGGTTTCTTCTTAGGCTCAAGTTTTTATACATGACTAATAAGGACCTAAGGAATCTGATGGTGAATTTTATTTCTATATTAAACCTTGTTTGACTGGTCAATTTACGCAAAAACCCAAATTAAGTTATTAATTGGGTAAGGTTCTCAATGTAGGTCAAGATGGGTTCCTAAGGTCAAATTGAAGGTTCTAAACCCTAGAGATTATTTTTCTATGAATTTTAAAGGGTTTATTCCATTTTTGCTTTGCCTTGAACCTCGTGAATTGAAGTGGGTTTGTTTTAGGGTTACAGATTATCATTTAGTTCCTTGGAATTGCTGTAGCCCTTGCTAGATCATCTCATCCCACTTTTATTCTTATTAAGTTGCTTTGACCTATGTTTGGACCCTGAATTACCCTGTATGCAGATTATACTGGTAAAATTGCATTTTTACCCCTTATGACTTATTTTCTCCTTAAACTCAGAATTCTCTGAGTTAAGCCTTTCCTTGAGTTATGTAGGAGCTTTTATCCTTTGTATTGGGTCAAAATGAGCTAGTTATGGCTCATGATGAGGTTCTCATCAGTTGGCCAGAAAAATCCCGACTGTAAAATTTTTGCAGTGGTTTTCCGTCCTGAAAAATGACCACCACAAGCATCGTTGTGGCAAAATGATAACACACTGGGGATCTCAGAATCTGGGATGCATCTTTGAATAATCTAATTTGCTCTAATGCAGAAGAGTAGTGGGTCATCCTAGAGATAGAATTTGGCCTCCGCAGTGAATTTAAGTTTCTTGTCCTTGGATAGGTTTGAGGGAATCTTTCCTGCAGTAAGGTAGTTCGCGATATCCGCGTACCAGGGGAACTCAACAGAATGAACTGCCAAAAGAGATTCATCCGGAAATTGCTCGTGGATAGGCAGGAAATAAGGAATGTGTCTTAGGTCCAGTCTGGATAGGTGATCCGCCACAACATTTTTCTTTCCGGCTTTGTCACAGATTTCAATATCAAATTCCTACAATAGAAGGATCCATCTAATGAGCTATGGTTTGGCATCCGTCTTTGCCAACAAATGTCGGAGGGCAGAGTGGTCAGTGAAGATGATGACTTTGGACCCTACTAGGTAAGATCTGAATTTCTCCAACCCAAATACTACTGCTAGTAGTTCCTTTTCGGTGATAGTATAATTGTGATGAGCCTCATTCCGCGTCTTGCTGGCATAGTATATGACAAAAGGTTGTTTTTCCTGACACTAGCTTAAAACGGCACTGACGGCAAAGTCAGAAGCGTCGCACATCATCTCGAAATCGAGTGACCAGTCGGGTGGTTGGAGAATCAGGGAATCAGAGACAACGCTTCATAAAGTCTTGAAGGCACTGAGACACGAGGTGTCTTATTCAAAGGGGACATTGGCAACAACGAGATTCATCAAAGGCCGTGCAATTTTTGAGAAATAACGTATAAATCTCCGATAGAGGCTGACGTGACCCAAGAATGATCTAATCTGCTTGACCGAGCTAGGTGGTGGTAAGTGGGAAATAATCTCAGATTTAGCTCGATCGACCTCGAGTCCATTTTTAGAGATCCTGTGTCCTAGTACTATGCCATCCCTCACCATGGAATAGCTTTTTTCCCAGGATATTACTAGGTTTACCTCAATACACCGTTTTAGGATCTTGGTGAGGTTATCAAGACAAGATGCGAAATTATCTCCAAAAATGGAGAAGTCATCCATGAACACCTCCACATAATCCCCAATCATGTTAGAGAAGATGGCCATCATACAACGTTGAAATGTTGCTGGTGCGTTGTAGAGGCCAAAGGGCATCCGCTTGAAAGAGAATGTTCCAAAGGGGCATGTGAATGTGGTCTTGTCTTGATCTTCCAGGTTAATTGCTACTTGATTATACCCGGAGTATCCATCCAGGAAGCAAAAGAAACTGCATTCGGCTAATCGTTCCAAGATCTGATCAATGAAAGGCAAAGGAAAGTGATCCTTCTGGGTAGCCATGTTCAACCTCCTATAGTCGATACAGACGCGCCAAGATGTCGCAATCTAGGTCAAGATGGATTCACCCTTATTGTTTTTCAAAACGGTGAGTCCTGCTTTCTTGGGCACTATCTAGATCAGACTCACCCATTGGCTGTCTGAGATTGGATATACAATACCTGTATCCAACCATTTGATGATCTCCTTCTTAACAACCTCTAGCATATTCAGGTTTAGCCGTCTTTGAGGTTGTCTTGAAGGTTTCACCCCCTCATCCGTGTAAATGTGATGAGTGCAATACGAGGGGCGAATACTGCAGAGATCAGCAATACTCCACCCTATAGCAGCCCTATGGTCTTGTAGCGTAGAAATCAATTGATGCTCTTGTTCTTGGGTTAAGTGGGCATTAATAATGACTGAGTATGTCTCACTTTCGCCCAAGAACACATACTTAAGTGAGTCAGGTAAGAGCTTCAATTCAATCATGGGTGGGTCAGAGTCAGAAATGGGAGTGGGAGGAGCAAACTCGAGGGTGGGAATCTGCTGATCCGTATGCACGTGAATTCCCGCTGATTCGCTTCCTATGAAATAATCGGTCGTTACTGCGTTAATGGGAAACCTGTTAGCTGTGGTCACATCTTCCTGCAACAATAGGGGCGATTCAGTAATATGCGGATCAGGATAGTTGGATTCAGAGGTGCCGTGGTCGGAAGCACACCCTAAACAGTTAGATCCTCGGGGAGATATGTGTAGTGCAGTGGTTTTAGTCCTATGTGGATCGAGGTCTAAGAACCCTGATAGTGCAGACGAATGAGACATTGGGTCATCACAAAGGAGCCCAATGTTACCACAATGTGTCGAATCTTCGTCTTCACCATCCTCCTCTATACGATGACAGTCAAAATTCTTTGCTGCCCTGAATATATCAAGTCGAAGTGGCTCATTGCCTAGGGCTATCTCCATACACCCGGATGCACAAGCAATGTTCGCTCAGGCTGTCGCTAGAAATGGGCGACCCAAAATAATTGGTGCATCTCGGAGATTAGGAGAAACTTCCATATAGAGAATGAAAAAGTCTGCAGGAAAGCAGAATCCACGAACTTTTATGATCACATTCTCAACCACCCCCCTCGGTGTTTTTACTGATCTATCAGCCAACTGAATCATGACCGAGGTGGGCTTTAACTCCCCAAATCGAAATCGATCAAATACGGCAGTGGAAGTTAGGTTGATGGACGAACCTAGATCTAGAAGGGCTCGATCAAATGGAGAATCCTGCAAGAAGCAGGATATAAGTGGGGTACTAGGGTCTTTCTTTTTCGTTGGTAAGTCGGCTAGAATCACGACGCTAGCCTCTTTCGACAGTACCGCCTGTCGTCCAATTTTGGGCTGTCGCTTTGGGGTACAATAGTCCTTGAAGAACCTAGCGACAATGGGAATGTGATCAATTGTCTTGAGGAGGGGGACCTGAATATGTACTTCCTTGAACACTGATTTCAGATCCTCAAAATTCCGTGTGTCCTTTTTTCGTACTATATTCCAGGTCAGAGCCTCAGGAAAAGGGATGGGAATATCAGGGTTGAGTGGCCTCTTACCCTTATCTACCATAGGTGGCACCTGAGATGAAGGAGTCGAACTTGCCTACGGCGAAGGGTGAGAAAAATCAGGACCCACCTGCCTATGTGGTGGGTTGAATGTCTTCCTTCCGCTCCTCAAAGAGACAGCATTTGCATCGACTTGCTGTCCATGAGGTGGTGGGGGAGCGGAAGGGGCAGAGTATGTGGGATTCTGCAAAGGCAGCTGGCCTTGAGCATAACCAGGTAGTGCAGGAGGCGCCTGCAATATGGTGTGCGCCTGTCCCTGTGGTGCCTGAAACCTAGGTGGGGTGCCTTGGTTCTGCACATATCGAGGGTTCGGGATGGGTTGGGAGGGCAAGGCTCCCTAAGTCCTATGCACCTGCAATAGCTAGTTTTGCATGTTCTGTATAGTCTGTATCTAGTCAGCCATCGCCTTCATTATCTGCAAGCTATCCTGTGTAGACTTTCTCATCGATTCTTGCAGCTCCTCATTCAGTGCCTCTAAAGGGCCAGCTCGCTTTGGAGGGTGACTGGCAGCTTGGTGCAGTGGCTGGTATAAAGAATGGGGTTGCTGCTGATGCGACGGGAATGGTTGTTCCCTAGGGTACGTGTTTTGTGCATTCCCATATTGCCTAGTCTGGTAGTGTGGATCTTGAAGTGGTCTTTGTGAATTACCAGACCAAGAGAAGTTCGGATGCTGGCGCCAACCAGGGTTATACATCTCTGAATACTTGTTATTACACCCGTATCCTTGGATAGCACTGATGTCCTCGTAGGCCGAAGATGTTTGAGACGTATATCCTTTAAGGGGATACGTGTTATAATCCGCGGGTGGTGCGTAACCCTGGTCGTATGGTGCCAGATCTGGATTATTTACGGGATCCTAATATGTGAGATCTCGTAAATAAGGAGAAGATGCATCTCGAGTGAGTAGATTAACTCGAGCAGGAGGGGCTCGAGGTGCATAGGAGGGTCTTGAAGTGGCAGAGTTCATGTCAGATTGACCCTGACTAATCTGGTCAATCTTTTTCTCAATTAGGTTTATTCTGTCCAGCTTCTTGACGATGATATCCATGTCGGCTCGAATAGACTCGGTGTGAGCCTCATGGACACCAACCTGCTGCTGACCAGGCTGCTGGAACTGGTTCATGGATGCGGCATTCATCGAGTTCTTCACCAAAGATTCGAACAACTCAAATGCGTTGTTCTCGTCTTTTGCGAGGAAATTCCCACTACTAGATGCATCGGCTAGATACCGATGTGTGTCATCCAGCCCATGGTAAAAGATTTAAGCTAGGTGCCATCTGGGTATACCATGGTGCAGGCATTTCCGGAGAAGGTCGTGAAATCGGTCCCAAGCTTCGTGCAACTTCTCCCTAGCTCATTGGGAGAAATTCGTGATTGCATGCCTTATTGCATTTGTTCGACCAATCGGGAAGAACTTTTGCAGGAATTTGTGTCGTAATTACGGCCAAGTTCCAATTGGCTTCCCAATGGTCTTGAACCAGTAAGAAGCTTTGTCCCTCAGAGAGAATAGGAAAAGCTTCATTAAAACAATCCCAAGATCGATGTTCCTGGGTTGAATTTTTTCTGCGAGTCGACTCAGGTCCTCTAGGTGCTGGAATGGATCTTCGCTTGAGTTTCCGTAGAAATGAGTGAAGATCAACCCGATCATGTTAGGATTGAGCTCAAATGTGTCTCCACCTGCGGGAATTCTGACTAAAGGTGCGACGATTGGTGCAGCTGGATCATAGAAATCCTGCAGTTCTCCTCGCGATGGATGCTGCATCTTGTCAAGTGCCATCAAAATGCGATCTAGGCTTTGCCAATGCCACTCCTCAGATTCCACTACCTGGGCTTCCAGACGAGCCATCGGGTCCATATTATCAATATCCTGACCCAGTCTAGGTCCAAGTCCATGATTAGCCATTGTGGCTACAGGAGTAGAAGAAGTGTGGGGAGAAGTAGGTCTTGGCGAGGTGACTCGCCTCCTTGGAAGTGGCTCCCAAGGTCCAACCACTTGAGGCCTAAGTGACCTCCTTCCTTGCATACACAACCCAACCCCTGGGTTGGTGTAGCCAAGCCAAACAAGGCTAAGGCCTTGTCAATCAGATGGTCCTTACGAATTAGATGACCACATTTTTTGTTTTAAGTTCTAAGTCCTGAAGAAAATTCATCATACAACCGACTGAAAGCGATTCCCGCCTTTCGGCTAACTCAGCCAAGAGGTTGAAAGCACCCAGTAGTACGACAACGAATTCGGGTTTATTTCATGTTTTAGACTTGATTTTTAGCCCGTTTTCTTCTGTTGGGGTTTTCTTTTGGTGAGCGGCCCACAAGGTGACCAAGCTCACCGGCTAAGTACTAGACTTGACTAAGTTTAGGTTAGCCCAAATGTGGTCTCTAAATTGTAGCCCTAAAGGTGTAACCTAGGGTTCATGCAATTCTAGGGTTTTGTTCTTTTATTTTTTTTTCTTCTTCTGCAGACCACAAAAATTACAATTAGTTCTCTGGCAAAATTTGGAATCCAATTAACTTGAAATTTGGCGAGTAGATTCCTTTTTCAATTATCTTTTCAGAGAGTATCTTTTTGTAATTTTTACTATTTCAACCAAATTTTTAGAGATTTTTGACTGTCAAGGGGTCAGATCTGGAATTTTGACCCCTGGTCGATTTTTCGCATTGAAACAGTATCAAATGACTTTCAAAACTTCAGGAAAAATATGAAAAATAAAGCCAATGAGATCAGCGTTCAAACCTGACTTTTTAGTCAAAAAAGATTCTCGTATAGCTCAGAATTACTTTTTGAAATTTGAAAAATCTTGAATCTAGGTCAGTCTAACCCCCTTGCACTTTGTGATTTTTTAAAAATTATATACTTTGAATTTTTTCAAAAGAATGGTGCCATTTGAAAAATGATTTGAAAATAAAGGTCTAGCCTAAATTTCAGAATTTTTTGTTCACTAATCTTTCGGCAATCGAATTTTTAAAACAGATTTTGAATCTTGGCCTAAAAGTAGAAAATGGTGGAGAAGCTTTTTAAAGAGTGTTTGAGTTTTGAAATCCAAACTTTCCACCAAAAAATTTTTTTTTTTCAAGTAGTTTTTGAAATAATTTCTTTTTTCAAAAAGGATTTTTTTTTCAAAGGATTTTCAAATATATATATATTGCTTTTTCAAACTAACTTGGGATTAAAAAAGAAACCTAATCTAGATTTTTTGGTTTTATATTTTTTTGATTTTTTTCTTTTTTCACAAAAATGAATAAAATTTTTTTTTCATTTTTTTTTCAAAAGAAATTGCTAGAAGCAAATCTAGTCCTAGGGTTCAAAAGAAAACCTAGCCTAAGAAGGGATGTGCACCTGATTTCTTTTTTTGTGCTCGACATGTGTGCAGATCCCATTTTTTTTGTGTTGTCCTACACATCCAAAAAATAAAGTAGAGGAAGATTTGTCAGTGGTAGTTTAAAAGATCGAAATCAAGAAAAATGACGTTGCCTCCCCAGCAACGGCGCCATTTGTTTGGCAATCATAAAGTGCATTTTGACAGGAAAAAGCGTCATAGTATAGTGCGCAATATGATCAAACGAAAATATTTATGATCCTCTTAATCTCAAGTCCCAAGCAGCCACGATATGCATTTGATGTCTACTTACAACCATTAGTAGATGAATTAAAACAATTGTGGCAGGATGGTTGACAGAGAGATTCTCGCTTAATTAAAATGATTGGAATAAAAAGATGTGTCGTTGTATTTTTTCATGTGGTGGAAAATCTCTCTATCAAAATTAATTTAAATTTAATCTAACGACATTGGTCAAAGTGTTGTATCCACAGGGAGGCATTGGCCTATTAAAACTCTCACAAGATGTAAAGCAAATGTTCACAAATATATTCTAAAGTAGAGGAATCAAAATCAAGCTAAAACCCTCTTTGACTTAAGAACACAATGCATGGAATCACTGAAATCACATTTATGTTTAAATAACAGGAGTGATCATGAAATTTCACTACAATAATAAAATAAAAAATAAAGATTGACCATGACATTCACTGCCACTTCTCCTAAAAGAAGACAAAGAGAATGACTTCCCTTTAATCAAATAAAAAACCTTTTAAATGAATGGAATAATGTTGAAATAGTCATTTAACGAAAGAAGAGGGACATTCTCATCAAAACCACACAATATCCAATTGATTTAATAATATATATAGGAATTGGCAATGTCCAGTAATGTAAAAATAAATTCAAGATGAAACAAAGCACTTTGTGCTTGAGCACGCATGCGTAAGGAGAAGTCGAGGCAGGCTGTGAGAAGCTCACCAGAGGATGGCTAGGCCAGCGCACATCCAGAGGTGGTGGTGGCCAAGGTCGGGACAGCCGTGCGTGGCTGAATGAAGTGGAAGAAGTTGTTGGGTGCGTGCTCAGCTATAGTTCTGTCTTGCTGTAGAAGCTCGCGGAGAGTGGAGCTTCACATGCGAAGGGCTCGAGGGCACGCGAGGAGCTCGGGCAAGGGTGGCTTCTGGAGGAGGGTAGTCACACGTGGCATGCTAGGCACCCACAGGTGGCCAGCTGCAGCTCCGTGCGTGGTGCATGAGGAGAGGAAGCACAGCTTGTGTGCGGGCAACTCATGGAAAGGCCTCTGGCAACAGCGAGCTAGATGGAGGTGCTCTGGGGCACAGGCTTTGCGTTGGTGGTGTCAATTCGGCCTGAGATGGTCAAAGGCAGCCAATGCAAGAATAATTGTATGCAAATTAGAATTTCCATCTACTTATGTAAAGTAATATAATTAAGGAATTTCCCATCTACAGAAATTTGTTAAGTTTACTAGGCCAAAGAAAATCTCTCTCTATGAAATCAATGCTTAATTACTTCACTATCTCTAACTCATCTTTTCACCGCTTTAGGAAGTTATTGCTAGAAAGTTCTTGCATGATTTAAAGTGCCACGAGGGCCAAATTCAATGCATTGATTTCCATCCCCATGAATTTCTTTTAGTACTGATGATCAAATCTTGAGAATAGGCATCCACATTCCTTCTAAATGTTTTTGTTGTCCTTCTGCTCCTCAGGTTGAAACTCTTAATCATCTGTTTGCAGATAGTGAGCTTATCCATTACATTGCCAATTGGGGTTTTGCTAAGTCTAACCATAGGATCATTGATCCTATTTCCTTCTTTAATATAATGGATAGTTCTCTTCGATCAACAAAAGGAAAAATTATTAAAGAGTTGATATCTTTTATTTGGTACCTAGTGTGGTGGGTTAGGAACTTTATTATCCATAATGGTATGACTTTCTCTAAAATTTCCATTAATGTTGGGCATTTTTTGTCGAACTTGCAAATTAGAGACTGGATGCGTTCCTTCAAGCTAAATTAGGTTGCTATTAGTTGGGTCCGCCCTCACAATGGAATAAAGGTTAATTTTGTTGTCCATTTGGATACAGATTCTATCTATTCTTCCTGGGTTATGAGGGACCACTCTGGGGACTTCTTGTATGGTGCTGCTACTACGTTTCAGGATCTTAACCTTGAGGGGCATCTTCTCTTGAGTGCTATGCACTTTCTTTCCTCTTCTGTTGTTTCTAATCTTTCCTTGCAAGTGGAAACAGACTCAACGATGCTCTACTTTTGGTGGAAAGGCAAGCTTCCAGTTCCATGGTTTGTGAAATCCCAATTTATTGCTGTGAGAAACTGTGAAGACCGGCTCTAGTTGTTTGATTACATTCATCCTGTGGCCAATGCCCTTGCTCGTCATTTGGCTTGGCTCTGGCTCTCCAATTGGGCATATTTTTGACTCTCTGCATCAGCTCCCCATAAGATTATTGGTCTACTTAGATTGGATAAAATCTAGATGCTGTATATTACATTACCTTTTGTGGATGGTATCCTTCTAATGTGGTTGGGCATCCTTTCCTTTCTGTTATATTCTTAGTGTCTTTTTGATATGTACTAAGCCATGAGTTGTAATGTGGTTTTCTTTCCTTTGTAATCAGTGGATTTTGGCCTAGTCCCCCCACCTTTTTCTATGCCTCGGAGTAGGGGATGAATAAAATCTACTCCCATATTTTCAAAAGAAAAAAAAAAATTTCTTTTAGAACAACTTTTCTTTATTTCTC
This sequence comes from Thalassia testudinum, assembly GCA_037157565.1. Lineage (NCBI taxonomy): Eukaryota > Viridiplantae > Streptophyta > Magnoliopsida > Alismatales > Hydrocharitaceae > Thalassia > Thalassia testudinum. The sequence continues at coordinate 49,996,108 of JAZHRO010000035.1, read as the reverse complement.
TTAAAGTTTTAGACTATTTATTATTTCACACTTCTCTTAAGATGTGTAACCACTTAATTAGAAGGTTGACTTGGTAATAACAAGATAGCATTAGGGGATCATGATTGCTAGAGATGAGGGCAGATGTTTGTATTTACCAAATGTTTTGAAAAAAATGTATGCAAATTAAGTAGTGTGATAGTCCAAGTGGTTCCTACCAGTTCTCTTCTAGTGCAACTACTCAAGTTGCCGAATATCATAGCATCTACTTTACCTTCATCTGCATCTGCATCTATGTCGACCTCATTTACAAAGGCTACAAATAATGATTTCGATGTAATTTCCTCTACGTCCAATTGCATTGTCATTTTTAGATACTTTCAATTATTCTAAATGTAAGGCATGCCCTTTTTCTACACTAGACCTATTTCAGGTACATGAGTTTGGCATGTCAATTAGTCTCCTACTTTTATTAATGTTGGTGATCTCAGATAACTTCTGATGTTTCTTTGAGTCCTTATTGTTTCTATAAAATTGATATATAAATTTGTTAGTTGGAACTTAGCTCAACTCTTGGTTACTTGGTCCAAATTGCCACCCCTACCTAAGAGCAATATAACTTCTATGTAGTTTGGATTAAGTTCCTAGATAGGGAAGGGTCTTGCATGACATGTTCTGAAGTTTGATTCCAATTTTGTCGCTTATGAAATTTCTTCATTATTTCTTAAAGGCTTTCCTTTGGTTTCCTCAATGCTAGCTCAGATACAGGAGTCATTCCTGAGCTGTTGGCAAGGTCATTCTTCTCTTTTTAAGTAGGTGATACCCACATGCATCCTTTCACTGGAAGAGCATAGGTATTAAGATAAAGTACTCGATGCTTCTTATTATCTTTCCATTTGCTTATAGCATGAAACCAACAGAGGAGCCAACAAAAAGGGTCTTAGTTAAGGGATCTAAAGCTAATCATTGATCATTGCATTACCATACTATACATAAAAACAAAGTGATTTTGCATGGAAAAAAATATTTATTACCATAATATTACACCCATTGTTTTTATAACAATATAAGAAAACTCCTCAGGCGTATTTATCAAATGAAACTTATTGAGATCTTCAAGTCCCTAAGCAATCCACACAATGTCAGGCACATGCTATCCAAGGTATTTACTTCCACATGCTATTTCAGCAACTTGTCTTCAATATTAATTAGGCCTTTGACCATATGGATTCAATCCACTTCACTATAAAACCAGCCCTCATCACTTGTATCTTTGCCATGATTTTGCTAGCAATGTGATTCGATCTCAGCTCTCATCACTTATATCTCCTCACTTTTAGAATCTCCCAAGGTTGATTCCAAAACAAGCAAACATGAGTTCCAGCACTTTTATCTTGGTATCTATTCTTTTGTGTTTATTGCATATTAAGGATGAATTGTTTATCCTTAATTGTTTAAGCAAACATAAATCACTACATAATACGAATGCGTAGGGTTTTCCGCGGAGCAATTGATTGTGTGTGGGGCTTAGGGTTTGGGCACAATTTTTAACAGATCTTAGGAGGGCCCATGTGGTGGTTCTCTTCCCCTAGGCTCGCTCTATCTTGAGTCTATGCCACTAAGGATATAGTCCAACTCAGAGACAAAGCTCCTAGGCTCTGGCTATTCTATATGTGCACTCACCTTAGGCATAAAGCGACTTGGGTTACACGAGTCTAAACACATTCACCTTCCCATCAAAATAAAAACTCAATCGTGCCCTCTTCCCTCGCCCCACGCAAAAGGATTTAATCGCTCATAGAGAGGGAACACGCACATATCAAGTCAATGAAACTGAAAGTATAGATTGCCAAGAAACCACGCATGTTCTCAATTATAAATATGAAACATAAACATTCAAGCTCACTAATAGCTTGATGTGATGATGATTCTCCCTTGACAAAGGCAGTGGCGGCGATGAGGCAGCGTCTCGGCTCCTCCTCCAAGCTCCTTTGTAACTCACGGCTCCTCCACCAATGACGGCTTAAAGATAGAGGATATGGTGATGAAGAGAGGAGATGTGGGAATGGTGGTGGCATGTAGGTGGTGGTGTAGAGAAGGTATGGGGATGGTCGGGTGTGGTGTTGTGATGTCATGGATGGCCCCCACAAGGGAGGAGTGGTGGTGGTGTCCTCCTAAAGGCACTATTTGTTTGTAGGGATTAATTTTAAGGGATTGTAAATTATGTAGGTGGGATTGCGAGGTAATCTCGGGATTATAGTTATTTTGTGTTTGTTTACACTTTTAGGTCTAATCAAGGGATTGGAGGAATTAATTCTTCATTTGGTTAGTTAAAATATTTGTTAGTGGATAGTGTGGAGAAGGTTCAATCCTAGGAGGGATGAAAGAAAGGGATTGCACAATCTCACCCCTCCCCCCCGGATTGGACAATCCTAAGTTAGTGGATTCAATCCCGGAATAGTCCACTCCTGTGAAATAAACGAGACCAAAAGGGGTTGTGAGTGACAGAAGGGAGAAGGGTTGTGTCAAGTATGGGCTAGGGCCTCCACTAGATGGGGCGGGGTGTAGTGTCGCGCGTGGGTGGAGAATGGGGATGTTTTCACAAGTGAGAGGAATGGGAGGGGTCGATCTGTGTGCATGCTACAGAGTGGAGTCGCGAGTCAGAGAATTATGAGGTGGGGTTGTCACACATGGGTGAGCTGGAAATGGGATGTGCGTGTGTGAGGAATGGTGGGAGTGGAGTCTGTCGGTAGGAGTGGTCCCAAGTGAGAGAGACGGGGTTTAAGAGATATTTTTAGAGGTGATTTTACGGTGAAATCCAAGGCAATGAGGAATTAATCATGGAGATGGGAGAGAGAGAGAGAATGGGATTAAGATGAGAGAATGCTAATCTTATTTCTTAAATAATGTGATTTTTGCAATTCTGCATGACCCTCTATCGTATTTTTTCCTGCATCCTGCCTCTCTGCATTGAAGTCAACAACTTAGCATTTGATAAAAATAAACTCAACGACACAGGATTAACCTTTAATTAATGCAATCCTAACTAAATGCATATGTAGAGGAAATGCACTAATCTAATGCCCTTAATGTAATTATTTATGCAAAGTATCATTCCATAGGCATGGATTTTGTAGAAATCCATGTACTCATTAAGAACCAAATTAGATTTTCTTTTTTTATGGTTCATGTTTTAATCTCTTTTAGTAAAAATGAACAACCAAAGATAGTATTGACATTTCAAGGAATTTTAACCTACTAAATCTATTACTAATCAAATATTAAAGTTTATACAAAACAAGTTGGATTCGGCACGGGTGAATGTTCACCATCTTATAATCATAGAAGTGGGAAAAACAAGTTGAGTTGCTGCCCCTTGTCTCCAAGTTGATGTCTTGCATAAGAGAGACGAGAAGGGGGTATATTAAGAGGTCGAATGTGGGAGGGAGATCTTCGATGGGTGTAGAGGAGGTTGGTGATGCATGGACAAGGACACCAGAAAAGGCCTAGAGGTTAGAAACGAATGTGGGGAGGTCAACGTGTGCAGTGGAAAGGTTGGAGGTTGGTGTAAGGGAGTTAACATAAACAATGATGAAGTACACACAAGTGCTCTATGCACTACTAGATTTAATCTAGTTTTGGTCATAGTCATTTGGTCATGGTATCTAAAACTGTAACTAAAAAGGTTAATTAGATCTAATTTGTGTTCAGACTTTTCGTCACGGTTTGGACAACCGTTACCAAAGGCTTTGGTCATGGTTGTCACACCATTACAAAAGGGCTTTTAGATTTTTTTTTTTTTTAAGTCCTCCATCTCCCAATCCCCCGTTCAATTTACGAAACAATTTCAAAATATAATTATGGAAAAAGTAAATCTTTAAATGTGTTCGAGGTTTCTTTTTTTTATTAAGTAACATGATATACTCGCCTCCGTAGTAGGCGTCTCACCCAAAATGGTGACCAAAAAGCTAGTTAGATTTATTATGTGTTCAGACTTTTTGTCACGGTTTCAAAAACCGTCACCAAAGGCTTTGGCCATGGTTTCCTAACCTTTACGAAAGGGCCCCTCAAAAACCCTTCCCCATCTCCCAATTCCCTCCCCCACACATTAGGGAAAAAATTTCAAAATATAATTATGGGGGAAAAGTAAGCCTTTAAATGTGTTCGGATTTTTTTTTTTTTGTTAAATAACGTGATATACTCGCCTACACAGAAGGTGAGTTCCACGCAAATATTCCCCCCTTATCTCACCTATCCCCCCCAAAAACCCTCCCCTCGCGGTCTTCTGCCCCACGCTCCTCAAACGTTCACTCCTTTATCCTCTTGATTCACGTAGAGCTCCTCCTGCAGGCCTCCTCGTCGTCGGCTCCTCGTGCAAGTCGTCGCTATCACTCCACATTGCATAGACCGTCGCCTGCCCTTGCCTCCCATCCTCACGAACAGGAGGTCACCGCCCCTGCTGTGCGAGCTTCGATCACACGCAGCCCGTGGTTGCCCCATTGGCAGTTGTGGTCGCCAATCCTCGTCGCGTAGTCCTGCTCGTCGACCCTCCCCGTCGGTATTGCTTGCTTGCCCTCCTCGCCGCTCAACAGTTCTCCTCAGCACTGCTTGTGAAGGTTTAACTAACATCTTTTCGTAATTTTTTTTGTTTCGAAGCCATGTAGTCCATTTATTCATGCAATGCACCTGGTATGTACTAAGCACAACTTCCAAGTAGAATAGATGTATGCATTTTCGGGGGTGTTGGTTTCCACCCACTGATCTACGCTGAACGACATCCATGTACTGTCAGCTACTGAAAGCATCTCTGTTATGTTCCATATGAAGCAAGTTACTGTGAAACCATCCAACAAGCGTCATTGTAAGTGAATGTCAATGTCTTAGATAGATCAGTTGTTTATTGGTTAATATGATTGAATGTAATTATACTATTCAACCTTAAATCATTTTTGTGCTAAAGTAATTATGTTAACCATAAATCATAAGATGAAAATGAATTTGTAGTAATTGTGCTTACCCAAAATCATTTTTCATTGTCCTTTCAGGACCAATCAGAACTGTAACGGTCTCTAGTGGGTGAAAATTTGACAGATTTCGTAACCACATCTACACGATTCTTGGAATCAACCAATCTAACCGTGAAGTTCAGATCCATTATAGGTTCTGATAGAAAAATTTTCACTTAATTAAAAAGATAGAAATAAAATGATGTGTCGTCATAATTAACGTGGTGAAAAATCTCCCAATTAAAAATAAATTATATCTAACAACGAAATTGGTTAGGTCATCTCTACAGGGAGGAACAAATATAATTAAACTCACAATTAATTTACATCTTATTCACTTAAGTAAATAATTAATGCCTCAAAAATTCATTTATTCATTCATTCGTGGTGCAAAAGAGAGAAGACAATCATAGATGGATCAAATAAGAGAACAATACCAATTAACTCAAATGCTCGATCAATCATGCAATATTCCCCTTACTTAAAGTAATAACCATTAAATGAATTAACAAGAATATTTCAATGGCAAGGGAAAGAAAGAGAGATGCAGAGAGAATAAGAGGAATAGAGAGAAAGATAGAGGACGGCAGGGCAAGTTTAGCACCATATAATACAAAAAAAAGCTAAAACCAAAGTTTGCGATTGTTATATCAATGGAGATATTTCAACTAATATGGACATTCTAGTTCCAAAATAGGGGAAAGGCTTCGTGGGGCTGCATGCGTGTGAGGAAGGGACTGCTGGCGGTGTGGTTGCCAGCAGGAGTGCTTCAGAGCAAAGGCACCGCAATGGTAGTGTTGGTGTTGAGATCGGAGGCCAAAGGTGGTCGGTCGGAGCGGAGGGCGGCCGGTGGCGATTGGTTCCGTGGATGACAGTAAAGGCTATGGGCAATGGCGTGAACGTTGGTGGAGGCGCGATGGAGCGTGGCTGTTGTTTACGGTCGTTGGTCACGGTTGGAGGGAGCGACCAGGGTGGTGGTGGTGGGTGGTGGTTTTGCAGGTGATGGGTTCGTTTGGAGAAGACGGTGAACATGGGGAAGGGGTTGGGTGGAGAAGAAGAGGAAAACGAAGGAGAAGAAAAAAGAGGAAAAAGAAGGGGATGTGGCATTTGTGGTGTGCGGTGGTAGTGCAATGATGGTAGTGGGATGGAAGCAAGGATGAGGTACGATGGCCATGTGTTGTCACCGCGTGGTTGATGGAGGTGGAGGTTGTGGTGGTGTGGTGGAGAAGCTTGCAAAGGTTCACAGTGTGTGTTGGTTCCACGGTGTATGCTCTGGCTGGCCACGATGTGGGTCGTAGAGAAGCGTAGCCACTTGCGGTCTGCCTTCTGATCCCTCGTTCCTTCTCTCAAGATCTGCAATCTCCGGATTGTTTGTTATCTTGGGTAAGCATTTAAATGCTTCCTGATAACACCGGCCAAAGGAGGAAGACCACTTGGATGTCATCAATGTTGATCGTGCGTGCAAGAAACTGGAAAGGGCACGGGGATCTTGCGTGAGGAAAGTGGGTCCCATGTGGGCATCCTTTAGCCGTGCCCCTCATCTATGCATGATTCTTTCTCTCGTTTGGCTGGGTTTCTTTTCCCTGCATGAGGAAAACTGAATAAATATATGTAATCTAGTAGTGGTTATGCATAAAAAATGTGTTCGCTTCTCATGCAAGTTAAGAATATTTACCACTTAGGAGCTATGCCTAAAGGAACTAAGAAATACCATGGTAATGCACTTAGGCCTAATGATAGTCTAATAAATTAGACTCATCAAATACCTCCAAGCCTAAGTTTTTCTAGTCCCTAGCAAAATCTACATAGAAGACCAAAAACTTCAGGTCGAAATTAGCCGTCAGGGTGCCTTGTCGTATCTCGTCTCTAAAGACTATCTTGAGATACTACCCCTAGACCTTAAGCTATCTAAGTACTGGTTAAAATACAAACCTGGTCAACGTAGGTCTTAGGTCGTTGACAAAGGTTTCTCAGACCCCTAAGCCTACCCTAAAATTTGTTGGTTCCAGAAGTTTAAGCATCCGTGCATAATTGTCAGTGGTCTTGATTTAGTCTGCAGATGACTTAAATTTTTGTTGGTATGATTGCCAGCAAGAGAGAAGGAGAATGTTTTTTGTGATTTTTCTTTTGTAATAATTTTTTTGTTTGATCAATCTAAGTCTAACCTTGGATCAACTATCAATACAGTTTGTATCGGATTCATTGTCCTCATCATCAATCCTCGAAGGGCCCTTGGATTTCGATGCTTTTAGATAGCACCACCCATGGCGACCCTGAGAAACCAAGGCAATTGACACTTCAGGATAGTGCCGCCCACGGTATTCTTAAGCGATTTTAGGCCTTTGGCATTTGGCATTTCGAGATAGTGCCGCCCATGGTACCTAAACCGCACAATGCGCTTACATGCCCCCAGTAGGATGGATATCATAAGAGACAAGCATTGAAGAGGTGGCATGTTATCATCACGCGATCAAGGAGAGTATATACTCTCAAGCGGCAAGAACTCGTCCAATCAATTTATGTCTTCGAGCTTCTCCTAAGTCAGAGCCTAGAGTACCAAATTTTCTTCAAAAGAATTAATTAAGGCGATCACTTAGGCAATCTAAACAAGACCATAGTGTGTGTGTTGGATGCTTAGGTTATCAAGACCCATAAACACAGGGTAGACAAGGGTATCAAATACTTTCTAAGTCCTTAACTTAATACCTTTGCTTCGCAACATCCTCTACCACTCAAGGAACAATCCATATCTTAACGAATACTTGGATTTTTAATCTCTCAGAGCCCTAAGGGTCTAAAGGGAGTATCTCTCACCTACCCCAAAGGTCAGACACCTAAGTTCTTATCTTATCATTCGATCCAGCCTAGAACTTGGATGAATTCATCCACAGAAAATGTTGGGACTAACCAATGTAGCTCCAATTTTTTTTTGAAGAAACTAATGCACCAAAATGAAATCAAATATTTATAAATGCTATAAAAGCAACCTCAGGTTATACCCCCCCATGCCTACTCTTGATAATGTTCTCATTTGAAAAATAAAGACATAAAAGAAAATCACCTGAGTAGGAGAATGGGAGGGGCTAATGCTCCTAAAGCCGTAATGCATCCACAACCTAGCCATCAGTAAGAGTTATGTACGGTTTGAGATGTTGGCCATTTACCTTGAAACATTCTCCAAAAGTGGGGTTTTGAATCTTGACAGCACCATGAGGGAAGGCTTCTATAACAATGTACAGCCCATCCTAGCGGGACTTGAGCTTCCCAAGAAATAATTTAAGTTTGGAGTTGAAAACCCAGACTCACTGGTTGGTCTCAAAGGTTTTTCTAATGATGTGCTTGTCATGGAAGACCTTTGTACACTGTTTGTAAGCTTGAGGTTTCATAGGCTTCATTACCAACTCCTCAAGCTCACTTAGCTGAACCATGTGAGCCCTACCCACTCTATCCAAATTTAGATTAACATTTTTAATGGCCCAGTAGGCCTTGTGTTGGATTTCTACGGGTAAGTGACAAGCCTTGCCGTAGACAAGTCGAAAAGGTAACATGCCTAAGCGAGTCTTATATGCTGTCCTGTAGGCCCAAAGTGCATCATTTAGCCTTTTCGACCAATCTTTTCTATCGGACCTAACAATCTTCTCTAGAATTAGCTTAATCTCCTTATTTAACACTTCGACTTGACCACTCGTTTGTGAATGGTAAGGTGTGGCTATCATGTGATTGACTCCCAAACTTTGGAGTAGTATTGTGAAATGTGCATTCTTAAAGTAAGGTCCTCTGTCACTTATGATAGTCCTTGGGCATCCATACTGAGAAATGATATTAGCCTTGACAAAATCCAAGACCACGGAATGGTCATTGGTTCGTGTGGGTATGGCATCTATCCATTTCGATACATAATCCACGGCCACAAGGATATCCTCATATCTAAAGGACACAGGAAAGAGACCCATAAAGTCAATACCCCAGATGTCAAATATCTCTACAGGGAGAATAGGCTACTGGGCATCTCATCCCCTTTTCCTATGGTTCCCGTCTACTGGCAGTGTAGACATGCGCCCACATACGTATGTGCATCTCTGAATAGTGTGGGCCACCAAAAGCCAGACTGAAGAACCTTGTGGACAGTCTTTTTCCCATTGAAATGCCCTCCACAGTGGAGGTCATGACAGAAACTTAGAACACTCCGTTGTTCTTCCTTAGGGACGCAATGGCAGAATAACTGGTCAGGGCTTATTCTAAATAGCTTGGGTTCCTCCCAGTGATAAAATTTAGCTTCAACGAGAAACTTGTCTCGCTTCTGCTTGTCCCAAGTATTGGGGGTAATGCTCGTGATCGAATAGTTAACTATATCAGTGAACCAAGGAGATTTGGCCTCCATGGTCATCAGAGCTACATCGGGGAAGGCCTCATGAATATCACTAGCAGGGGTTGATGCCTAAATAGAGATCCTAGATAGATGATCTGCTACCACATTTTCAACTCCTTTTTTGTCCTTGGTTTCCAGGTCAAACTCCTGGAGTAGTAGAATCCAATGAATCAGCCAAAGCTTGGTGTCCTTTTCAGCTAGAAGGTGCTTTAAAGCAGAATGGTTAGTAAACCCCAAAACCTTGGACCCCAATAAATAAGATCGAAACATTTCCAAAGCAAATACTACTATAAGAAGTTCCTTTTCAGTGACAGTGTAGTTTTGCTGAGGATCCGTGAGGGTCTTACTGGCATAATGCATAACATGAGGTTTACCATCGACCCTTTAACCTAAGATCGCTTCCACTGTGAAATTACATGCATCACACATAAGCTCAAAAGAGAGGGACCAATCTGGTGCTTGGAGAATTAGTGCAATAATAAGGGCTTTCTTCAAGACCTGGAAAGCCTCGTCACATCTGTCATCAAACTTGAAGGCAACATCCTTCACTAATAGGTCATAGAGTAGCTTGGAGATTTTACTAAAATCTCTAATGAAGCACCGATAGAATCTAACGTGGCTAAGAAAAGATCTAACTTGATGAATGTTGGTGGGCGGTGGAAGTTTAGAGATGGAGTCGATTTTAGCCTTGTCCATCTCTAATCCTCTCTCGAACACTACATGCCCTAAAATAATGCTCTACTGGACCATAAAGTGGCTCTTCTCCCAGCTAAGCACTAGTTTAGCCTCTTCACAATGAGTTAAGACTTTATCAAGGTGCAAGAGGCATAGGTCAGACAATGAGTTATAAATGAAAAAATCATCCATGAAGATCTCAACAAACTCGTCGATCATGTTAAAAAAGATAGCCATCATACATTGTTGGAACATGGTAGGAGCTTTGCATAACCTGAATGGCATTCAGTGGAATGAAAATGTGCCATATGGACTCGTGAAGGTGGTACGCTCCTGATCATTAGGAAAGACAGCTATCGAATTATACCCAGTGTACCCATCTATGAAATAGTACTTATTCCCCGCCAATTTTTCCAAAATTTGATCAATAAAAGGTAAGGGGAAATGGTTTTTCTAGGTAGACGTATTCAAACGGCGATAATCAATGCAGACCTTCCAACCAGTTGAGGGTCTAGTGGTAACCAACTCTCCTTTGTCACTCTTTTCTATAGTGATTCCTACCTTCTTGGACACCTCATGTATAGGACTGACCCATTTACTGTCTAAAATGAGAGAGATAATGCCTGCATCCAACCATTTTAGATCTTCTTAACAACCTCCCACATATTGGGATTGAGCCTCCTATGCATGTCACGAAAGGGCTTCACGGACTTGTCCATGTATATATGATGCATGCAGAGGGAGGTGTTAACACCCTTAATATCAGCAATAGTCCACACAATGCTTCCTTGTGCCTCTGTAAACACTCAAACAAAGTTCCCTCCTATGATTCAGATAACACAGTTGAGATAATGATGAGGAGCGTGTCACTAGGGCCAAGGAAAGCATACTTCAACGTGCTTGGGAGGGGTTTGAGCTTCAACTCGGGAGCTTTCTAGATTGAGGGTATAAGCTGAGATGTCCCCACCTCAGGTAACGGGTCTAACTTCAAAGTCTAGGGAGGGGACAGAGACTCTGTGTGCACTCCTAGCCACTCTTCCAATTCGGGCATATTCCCTTCATTTTCTTCAATAATTGGAGGGTGATCCTTAGATATGACCATTTGAAGGGGGTCACTACGCAAGAGCATTGGAGTCGTTGCTTCAACAATCTCATCAACCACCTCAATCTGGGAACAATCTTCTAACCCGAGTTGCTTGTAGGCATCAAAAACAGTCAACCGGATATTCTTATTCCTAAAGCCCATTTTAAGTGCCCCCGATCTACAATTGATAGAGGCGTTGGCTATGGTCAAGAAGGGGCATCCCAAAATAATGGATGGCTTGGTGGGCTTATTAGATGGGTTAGTATTAAGCATGAGAAAATCAATAGGGAAAAAGAAGTCCACTATCACAAGGACATCTACCAATCCCCTTGGTGTCTTAAGTGGATGATAGGATTAGGCTTTAAATTGCCTCCTCCCAAAAGGTCGTAGACAGAGCTCGGTAAAATGTCCACCTCCGCGCCCAGGTCGAGCAAAGCCTCGTCAATGCGTTGGTCACCTATAACCATTGAAATATATAGGGCTCCTGGGTCTTTCAACTTGGGAGGTACTCCATGTTGGAGCACCAAGCTAATATGGTCAGACAGGATGACCTTAGTTTGGACTTGTCTCCTAGATCGACGTTTCTGGGTACACAGGTCCATAAACTTGGTATAAGATGTGATTTGCTCGATAGCATCCAACAAAGGCAAATTTATGTGAACTTGCCTAAAAGTGTCCATAATCTTGTCCGTCCTATCCTTGGCTCCAGATGAGCCAACAGAAGATTTCCTAGGAGTGGATAGGCACTCTGGATAGGGCACCCTCGGCTTCTGGGTAGAGGAGTTGTCATGTCGTGAAAGGGGTGGTGGAATGACGACGTCCTCCGGGTGGGTGATTTCAAGTGTGGAAGGGCAGTGTGGCTCTTCCTTGGTGAGGGTGGAAGTCGAGGTCGGAGTAGAAGAGGAATTCTAAGGGGTAACCGTAGGAGGGCTATCAGGTTTAACAATTTCTTTGCCACTCCTCAGTACGATCACAGCTTGAGTGTGCTCCCTAAATATAATCCCCTTACCCTTTGGGTTCTCCTCAGAAGAGCTAGGTAACTTCCCTGGATCCCACTGCCTAACTACCTCAGTAAGATGACCAATTTGGGATTGCATTTCAGTAGTCATCTTATTCTGAGATTGGATGACCATATTATGATGCTCTTGCATCGCTTTCATCATGGCTTTTATTTCATCCATCTCAGAGGGCTTATCCTGAGGAGGATTTGTATAGGATGGCTGGTACAAGGTTTGGGGAGGTTGGGCTCTTACATTCCCTGAGTTGGAAGCATCACTTTGCTTCCATGCGAAGTTTGGATGGTTCTGCCACCCTGGATTATAGGTATTGGAATACGGGTTATTACAAGGGGGTAGTTAAAAACCTTGGGCCACATTTAGGTCGACCTGAATCAACTCAGGGAATTGATTTGCCAAGTGGCACTCTACAGTGGCGTGCGTAGTGCTTTGGCAAATGGAGCATTCACTTGGGGCCTAGACAATAGAGGTTGCTTGCTAGTGCATGCTGGGGTTTGCTAAAAGTCTATTAAAATTTTTGTTTAACAATTAAATCTAATAAGCCAAATCTTGAGTAGCCCCAGCTTCATGGGCCTCCATCTTCCTCTGCAAGATCGACAATTTCCTTTGTTGATAGGCAGATGGCATATGAATGGAATTATCACTTAATGTTTCAAATAAAGTCCAAGTTTCATCCTAAGTTTTGGTCATGAAGTTTCCAACACAGGCTGCATCGTTGGTTTGCCTATGCCGTTCAGATAAGCCATTATAGAACCTCTCGACCAATTGCCATTTTGGTACTTGATGGTGGGGGCACAACATGAGTCTCCCACGTCTCATGAAATTGCTCCCCCTTCTACTAAGTAAAACCCATGATCTCTCTCCTGTAATGATTAGTTTTACTTATAGGAAAGTACTTCAAAAATTCTCCTTTAAGGGTGGCCCAATCATTTACCCTTACATCGAGGGTATGATACTAGTGTTTGGCCTTATCCTTTAAGAAGAATGGAAATAAGGTTCTCATCAAGGCTTCATTAATAAAGTCCTGGAACTTCATCGTGGAACAGACCTCGGTGAATTCCTTAAGATGCCTGTAGGGGTCCTCCCTAGTAGTACCATAGAAAGAGGGTAGCAAAGATATGGTACTGCTCTTGATTTCATATAGATTCTCCCCTTCAGGCCTTCTGAGAGGTAGGGCTTGGTGAGTTGTGGGTAAGAAATAGTCCCTCAAGGTTCTCTGATTTTCAACAATCCTAATTTCTTCCTCCTATTACTCTTCTTCCATCTTTCTTCTCTCTTGGTTGGCTCTTGTTAACGGGCAAAATCGATGTTTTTAAAGGATGTAATCGTTGTAGTAAGTCAAAATTGCTCGAAAACAGATAAAATTTATAACTCAAAATCTACAATGGAGTCCGAGGTCGAACACAAGGAGCAAATGTGGAATTCACAATATTAATCGCATTCAAAATCAATAAGCACAATTAATTAAGCATTCAAGTAGATATTCAATGAATAATAATCCGTCACATTAGTTATTCAATGAAAAACATGAGTATCTTAATTGTTCACAATGATAAAAAGAAATCAAGACAAAACAATGGTGATTTGAATCACCAATTATTAGTCTTAATTAAGCATATATATCAACTACTCAATATACTCAAATGTATGAACAATGTTATCAATTAGATATGCCATGTCAGATAAGTGGCCAAATTAATCCACAGTAACCTCAGATGTCAGAACCATGCATCAGACGACTTAAAGTGCACAAGGCATAAGGCTTCTTAAAGCCTTTCTATTAATCCACAGTAACCTCAGATGCCAGAACCATGCATCAGACGACTTAAAGTGCACAAGGCATAAGGCTTCTTAAAGACTTTCTCTTCTTCTCCTGCTTCAGCTTTCCTTCTCTCCTCTCCTCTACTTAAGGCTTTCTTTTTCAGCACAAGCCTTCCTTTCTTACCTTCTCTTCTTCCTTCTTCCTTCACAGCACAGGGAACTAAGTCCTTCAGCGACCAAGTGTTAGCCGCATACATAGAGGAGTAAACCCCCCCTCGCTCTCTCACAAATTCTCCCTCTTCTTTCTCTCAAACCCCAGATATAATCGGATCCATACTCGGGTTATTGGATCATGCACAGTGTTCAGGCCTGCGTGCGTGGGTCACAAGCGAGGAGTGAAGTAGGCAGGTTATCGAGTGAAAGGATAGTGCGGGACCTAACCCCTCGTGATTGGGTGATAAGGCCAGTTCACAAAAACAACTTATGTGCTGTTGCGCGTTCGTTCGCTCACGATGTGGCACTAATGTGCCACTCCTTCGCTCAAAGCCGCTGATAGGAAGCTTCATCTAATTGGGGATGTTGTTGTTGCTGGGATCCTTAATTGAGGACTTGGAGGTCTTCCTGGGATGCACTTGCGTCACTTGGAGCGAGTCTTGGTTGCAACTTGAAGAACAAAACTGGAGACGATGGCGGTGGCGGAGGATGACGGTAAACACCTAAAACTCAAAATATGGCCTCACAGCCACTTTAAAACACCTCAGGAGAATCGCCAAATGTTGGCGAAGGTGGTGGTGGTGGTTGTGTGGCGTGATGTGTGTGTGGTGGTCGGACGAGGTCGAGAACGGAGTGCGGCGATGGGTGTGTTTGGGGGGTCGTGTGAATGGATAATCCTCCTGATTTCGTGAGGGGTTTGGTGTGGGTGGATGAGGCGAGCTGCGGCGTTGTGGGTTGAATTGAGGGTTTAGATGGAGGAAAAGAGAGTAGAGGGAGGAACCTAACTAACCTAAACTAATGGTTGAAAGGGGTAACATGGTGCCGGTTATGGTATGACCGACGCCGGAGAAGGTGAAGTCTCCATTGAGGGAGAGCGACGAGGATGAAGGTGGAAGGAGGCGCTTGTTGGTATTATGAGACGCGGAGGAGCTTGAGGAAGAGGAACCGGCCAACTATAGTATGTGGTGATCGACGAAGAAGCTAAATGGAGAAGCTCGCCGGTGCTTGCGGAGAGTTCGGCCGGTGAGGAGGGAAGAAGAGTAGAATCCGGCCAAAACCAAGTTAAGGAGTTGAGGTTTGCAATCAGGGTCTTTTTATAAGGCTTTAGACAAGCTCTAGATCAGGAAGGAGCTTGATTGAGCTCGCAACTCTGGGAATAGGGGTCTTGGAATCCTTGCGTTCACACGGTGTGTAGGATTAATTCCAATCCCTAAAAAGAGGTTGAATGGATTTCTAATTGCCTAAACATTCATCATTCCAATTTTGGAATGATTTAGAGTTGAAACGAGACATCTTCTCTCTTGAAGCTTGGATCTTTGGGTTCACACCTGCCATGGCGGCAAGGACCCAGATGTGAAGGTGATGACAAAGTTAAGGGGGCCTTTGCAATATATTTCAAAAGTCGAGGGGCTATTTGAGAGAAGAAGAGTCATATTGGACCAAAATGCAAATTAGGTAAAGATGATCTCTAATTGGGTCCAAATTTTGGTACAAACCTAATTTGGACTCAAAGAATCTGATGGTGAAGTTGGGTTTTAGTTTTGATTAAGTTTGATTGGGTAATTTATGTAGAAATCCAAATTAGGGTAACTTCTTGTCTGAGACTTTGTTTTATGTTAAAATGGGTTCCAATGGTCAAATCAAGGGTACCAAACCTTATGGAATATTTTTATATGAATTTTAGAATGTTTAGATGAATTTTATCCTGACCAAAATCCCTATTATTTAAGTAAGTCTGAAATTAGGGTTTTAGGTGTCCGTTAATTCTTGAAAGCGCGAAAATCCATTTATGTCTGCATGGATCCTCTTATTTGACATTAATGACCATTTGACCTTTAAGTAACCCTTAGAACTTCCTATGATTGTTCTGCATTTATGATCTATTAAAATTGTAGATTTAACCCTATTTTAATGCATTCTTCTCAGAAAGGATATGCAATAAATTACGACTCTCTAGTGATTATGTAGGAGCATTTGTCAATTGATTCTGATTAATTAAAGCTAGTTATGACTGATAACGACATTATCATTATACCTTCATGCCTAACTTTTGCTAGTCCTTTAGCAAAATCTTATGAAAAGAACTATAGTTCTAGACCATGCATTGATGTTCAGAGTCCTGATCCTTATTATTTTTTAGAAATTAGGTCAGAATGCTAATAGTAGGCCTAGAGGTACTCAAGTATCAATCAAAATCCAGACCTGACCAGCTTCAGCTTGAGTTTTCCACGAAGGTTTCTAAGGCTGGCAAAGACTACCTAGAGGTTCGTTGAATCTAGTGGTTAAAGCACTTGTGCATAAATGTAACAGGTCCAGGTTCAGTTTGCCAGTGTAATTTTTTGTTAGCGAAAGGGATAGAAGGATTTTTATTTGGAGAGTTTTCTCTCTTTTCTTTTTAGATCTCCCTAGATCTAGCCTCGAATTGACCCTAAATGCGGTTTGTATTGGATTCTTTGTCCCTACCAACAATCCTCGAAGGGTCCCTGGCTTTCGATGCTTCGGGATAACATTGCCCGTGGCAACTCCCTGAACCCTAGCTTTCGACACTTTGAGATAGTGCCGCCAGCTAAATTTAGGCTTTGGCAATTGACATTTCGGGATAATCCCGCCCATGGCACCTGAACCAGCATAAGGTGCTTACATGCCCCCAGTAGGATATTTAGATATCTTTGGAGACAAGCACCAAGGAGATGATATGTTATTACGCATCTTCAAGGTGAATTTTCCACCTCTCCACGTCGGGACTTGTCCAATTAACTTGTGTTGTGGAGCCGCTCCTAAGCTAGATCTTCGAGATGGCTTTTCAGAACAAAACACTTTTGGCAGATTTTTCTTTATTAAGTGCACCGAACTAGACTAAGTGTGTGATTTTAGGTGCTTAGGTTATCAAGTCCCGCAAACCAAAAGGGCAGGCAACGGGGCCGAATAATCCCTAAGCCTTAGACCTAATACATCAGCCTCGCATTTCCTCAATCTCTTGAGGACTAATCTAGATCTTAACAGATATGTGAATGTTTAAGTCCTAAGACAAGCTTAAGAGGCCTAAGATCAGTACTCATACTGATCTCTTTGTCTCTTTATTTTTTTCAGGACTTAATTTTTCTTTTCTTTTTGATTAGGTCTAGAACTTAAGTAATCTTCATAATCAAGTGCTAATGACTAATCAATTTTTGTTTTTGAATGTTGCTCCTTTTTGACATTTAAACTTCCGCCTTTTTTCCTCATGAATGATGTGCACTTAATTTCTTAAAATTTTCCTCCCCTTTCCATTTTTTTTATTCTTTTTCAATTCTTTATTTTTTTATTTTTGAATATGTATTTTTTTTGTGAAAACCCCTCAAAGAATTGAATTTCCATGTCCGCACTTTAACACCCCCCCATTCCTAAGTTTTGCAATGTCCTCATTGTAAATCGGAGGGTATGAAATCAGCTTGGTTTAAGGATTAGAACATGATCAAAGGGTGGGTGAACGGGTAGGGATGACTATTGCTGACGATTTCTAGCTTTGATACAAGTACCAAAGGTGGAGTCGGTTGTTCTAAAGTTGAACTCAAAAGTGCACTAGGAGTGTAGCTCAAAAGATGATTAGAAGGGTCTCAGTTTTTTTTTTTTGAATGACGGGTTACCTCTTATTAAGTGCTAAATTCAATGCCTTCAGCCGAGCAGAAGGTGATCAAGGAGAAATGATGGTCAAATTAGAGGAGTGTTGTAGAATAAGCATCTTGATCAGTAGCCTGGTTGGTTCAACCAGGTGCATATTCAGATCTATAGGCTGATGATACAACTCAAACCCAATCAGTCTGGTGGGTTGATGGATGTGAATCAAAAGATGTGGAGCCCACCAGATACTTTGAGGTTCAAGTGGATGTGGAAATGAAAATCTAGGGTTTTGCTGAGTCGGTTCAGCCTGGTCAGAATAGGGATCCTCAAAAGAAAGCGGAGCTGTAAAGGATGTAGGAACCTTACTGGTAGGATCAGAAAAGGATGGGAAGTGGTTATTGATCTGATCAGAGTCCGAATCTCGATCAAAAGATGGAGAAGAATCATATGCGATCGGATCAGAGAGAGGTGAATTGGAGTAAAAGTTGATTCCGGTGCGGGTCGAGGTTGGGAACGGGTTTTGGAAGACTCTGTATGTGGATTAGAAGGTGTGGCTTCTATGAGATTTGTCTGTGTTGAGAGCTCCTCTAGAAAAGATTCAAAGGTAGGTTCGTCTAGAGGGTCCTCATGATGTTCGTCGAAATCAAAGGTAAATGCCTAGAGAGTGCTTATAGGATCGTGGAAGTCTGAGTAAATAAAAGATTCGAATTCTGCATTGCAAACACTGCACATACTATTTCTGATTCCTGTAGATCAAAAAGGAATGATTCCATCTCAATGGAACCTGATTTTGAATCAATGATCTCGGGATCAGGGACCTTAGAGTCAGAGTCAAAGAATGTGTTGTGGATGCTGAGGTCGTAAATTGATTCATCATTGTCAGGAAACAAAGGTTCTATGAAATCAGAGTAAGATTCGAAATCATCGGAGAACTTGCGAAGATCATGTTCTGAACCTGATTCCAGATTGGAAGTTCCACCACAGAATGAATCAAGATGTGTAGAATCAGCAACCTGACTTGGATCTAACATAATTTCTAATCCTGAGCTAAAAAAGGTGTCTTTATTAGGCATGGGCTCAAGTTCTTGGTTCCTAGGATAGACCTAATCGAATCCTAGCTCTTCCACCCCCTCGATTTCTGTATCATAGATCGGTGTGATTTTCGAGAAATCAATATGTATTTTTGAGGCGGTTGGAGAGGTGTAATCATCAAATATAGGCCCACAATCATAATCTAGATTCAAAATATGATCCTCATCACATTGGGCCTCATGATTATCTAACATAGGCTCGAATCCAGATTCTAGGTTAAGGGTAAGGTTTGGATCACTAGAATCTAAGCTAGGCTCTATTGGGATGTCATAATCATTCTTGAGAATCACCTTATTAGAATAAGGAGTGGAATTTACATTCTTGAGAGGTTTTGATTCAATCTTATTATCACAGGTGTCGGGGAAATCTAGGCTTGATGGACCAGCTTCAAGGCTCTCTTGGGCTGGCTTGAAATCGGGAACACCTGCAATTGGATCCTCCCAACCCATTTCAAGATCAGGCGTATCCATCTGCACATAATTTAAATCAGATTTCATCTGGGTTGGGGGTCCACAACAACCTTGATTCTCGAACCTGGGATTTGGGAGATCAGATTGATTCTTAATCTTACTCTAAGATGTCTCATAAATGGCCTGTCGCAATAGATTTAGAATATATGCACGTTGCTCAATGATACCTTGGTGTATCTCTGAGAGCGATGGATTTGCCAAGCAATATTAACCCTCCGTGCTATGCAATTCGTAAACTTCATTGAATTCTGGTATGAGGGTCTCCTGGGTTGAACCATTTCTTAATTGAGTAAGCAGTATACTAACACGGTTCAAAATGAATTTTGTTGTTTCTAGGACATTAACCTAAATCATGCTGACTGGATAATCTTCAAAATATTTAAGAACAGCCTCGATTACTTTGTCTTTTATGATCATTTGGGGTTCAGGTTTCTTAATTGATCTTCCTAAGTTGCCAAGTTGCATTTTTAAATTAGGTGGTGGATCAGGATGTAGAATCAAACTCAGGTTCAGATTGAAGTAATCAGATCATATCAGAAATCCCGTAAAAGATCTAATGAGGCCTCTTAGGTTAAAAACCTAATGACCTTCCTGTGTATGTGCTCTATAGAAGGGATAGGATAAGGGACTATATATGAATTGGACCCAATCAAGGCACTCAAAGATTTTTGGATAACTAAGGCTTGTTTCGAGGCAGATGATACCTTTGAATCAAAAATCCGTGCACCCGAGAATTACCTGGGCAATTAGGAAGGGAGGGCCTCGTAAAGATCCCTGCATGGTAGAGCGTCCCCACGGGTTATAAGGTTTCCCCCACTCGACCTTCCTTGTCACTGCGGTTCCAAGTAGACCGGTATGTGCGAATTGAGACCTTAAGTCTACCAATTTTATTCCTAATTTGTGTCTTGGATTGCACTTGATTAGAAGTTGATTTAGTTTGTGACCTAATTTGGAAAGTAGGTCAATTTCACCTGACCTGCCCTAAAGATGCAGAACGAAATCTGAGTCAAGACCCAAAGATCACTCTGAATTGACTCTTAGTTTATTAGGTCTACAATTTTAGGATTCAAGTGAGATTTAGAACCTGATTTTAGGGTTTTTCTTGATTAGCTCTTTTTAATCAAGGGTTTGGGTGGCACACAAATGCGAGAAGTTTGATTTCCTTTAATGCAGGCAATTGTGAACTAACACTCAAAAAACCCTAGAGTAGAAATCCTAAATAGCTCTCTTCCAAGTCCAATTTAATCTCAAGATATACACCTTGGACTCAAACAAGAAGGTGAGTAGTCCAAGATGATCAGAATTAAGCGTAAATTCCTAGTAGGTACAGTCAATTTGGGTAGGAATCTCTAAAACGGAATCGTCTCAACTTTAATCAGATATTGAATTTTTTTGTAAATCAAGAAACTTGCCTTTTGAATGAAAATTACTATGAAAATAAGGTAGGTGATTCCTAATTGATTTGTTTTCTTTCTATCTTCCCAAGATTTAGAGGTTGAGTAGGGAAGAAGAGAGATTACCTGCCTTGGGAGTGGCTGATTAGCGTGGAAGATCTCATCGTAATATACCTCGCAAAATCACAATTAAACAAACATGGCAAGTTAGTGCTCAGATAAATGATCAAGAAAGATAAGATCAATGTGTGAATTGCACGTTGCTCCCCGGTAACGACACTAAAATGTTAACTGGCGAAATTGATGTTTTTAAACGATGTAATCATCGTAGCAAGTTAAAATCGCTCGAAAACAGATAAAATTATAACTTAGAATCTACAATGGAGTTCGAGGTCGAACATAGGGAGCAAATGTGGAATTCACAACAATAATTGCATTCAAAATCAATGAGCACAATTAATTGAGAATTCAAGTAGATATTCAATGAATAATAGCCTGTCACATTAGTTATTCAATGAAAAACATGAGTATCTTAATAGTTCACATTGATAAAAAAAATCAAGACAAAACAATGGTGGTTTGAATCACCAATTATTAGTCTTAATTAAGCATATATATCAATTACTCAATATACTCAAATGTATGAACAGTGTTATCAATCAGATATGCCACGTCAGATAAGTGGCCAAATTAGTTCACAGTAGCCTCAGACATCAGAACCATGCATCAGACGACTTAAAGTGCGCAAGGCATAAGGCTTCTCAAAGCCTTTCTCTTCTCCTCTCCTCTCCTTCCCAGATTGGCCAAATAGAGTCAAGGCGGTGTTCCTCTGTTCCCACTTAAGTGGTATAAGAGAAATGAGGCAACTTGAGATTCCTGGCCAATTTCTGTAAAGAAGGTTGAGGTCACTTAGTTGTTATAGGTGGCCAACAAGTGATACAATCCAATTATGCACCTTAAGTTGACTTTCGAGTGCCCTAAAGACCTACACCTTGTTGCAATAATATTCTCAAATGATTAAGTGAAAAAGTATTCTAAGGATGGAACTAAATGATGCAAGTAGGGCGAACCCTTCCTTTGAGGCGCTGGTTTTACGGTGTCTCTTAACTACCTTTTTGTTCCTTTGAGGGGTATTCCCTTCCTTAAAGTATCAAACCACTCAGTCAAAGTTAATACAACCGTCACAAGATGAAATAGGAGGGTTTATACCGATAAAGAGATCGATGTGTATAACCTTACGGGTTTGAGATTTAGTGCAGTGCTTATAGTACGTGCTCGGAGTAGGAAGTGTGCATTACACTGCGAAAAGTGATTTTATCTTTTGAAAATCGCAACCAAGTTATTCAAACACTTTTTGTAATTTTGATTTTTTGTTACTTAATCCCTTTTCAAAATTAAAGTGACCACTTGATTAATCTTTTCAAATCAACTTGAGTGATCTTTTTATAGAAATTCAGATGTAGTGTGTACAGATAGCTGATACGAAAGATAATAATTGTGTACCTTACTCCAGCACTCTACAATGTAGAGATGCACGTAATGCAGAAAATAAATCTAAATGCTTCTCAAATACTCTTGTATGATCGTCCTACGGATATGTAGCTTTTAGCAGATGGTTTAGATTTTTTTTTTTTAAAGTGCAATCAAAGGAAACTAATTACCACAACAAAAATAAAATAAACCTAGTATCTAAATAAATGGGGACACTCCCGCCAAAACCAACCCTAGACTACAAGGGCGAGAAAATAATTAATTAAACTAAAGCCTAAAGAGTATATTCCTATATGCAAAAATAGAAAACTATGAGGAAGAATCCTCTTAAGTGTCTCTTTGTGGTCCTTCACGCATGTGGGATTAAAGCCCACGTGCACCCACGATTATCCTCGAGGTGGTAACAAGGTCCACCATGACAAGCATCCACTGCATGTTCCTCCTCACGAATGTACCTCGTACAAAAAAATGATAGATCAGTGGATGTACAATCTCAATCAGAACTCAATGCAAACAGAAAAATACGTGTGACTTTACTAGGTCCGTTGCTTCCCTAGCAACGACACCATTTGATAGAAAAATTTTTGCTTAATTAAAAAGATAGTAATAAAATGATACGTCGTCATAGTTAACATGGTGGAAAATCTCCCAATTAAAAATAAATTATATCTAACCACAAAATTGGTTATGTTGTCTCCACAGGGAGGATCAAACCTAATTAAACTCACGATTAGTTTCCATCTTATTCACTCAAGTAAATAATTAATGCCTAAAAAATTCATTCATTCATTCGTAGTGCAAAAGAGAAGACAATCATAGGTGGATCAAATAAGAGAACAACACCAATTAACTCAAATGCTGGATCAATCATGCAATATTCCCCTTCCTTAAAGTAATAACCATTAAATGAATTAACAAGAATATTTCAATGGCAAGGGAAAGAAAGAGAGATGCAGAGAGAATAAGAGGAATAGAGAGAAAGATAGAGGAAGAGAGAGTTCAACACCATATAATATAAAAAAACTAAAACCAATGTTTGCGATTGTTTTCTCAATCGGGATATTTCAACTAATATGGATGTTATAGTTCCAAAACAAGGGAAAGGCCTCATGGGGCTACGCGCGTGCAAGGAAGGAATGACTGGCAGTGTGGTTGCCGACGGGAGTGCTTCAGAGCAAGGGCGTCGCGATGATGGTGTTGGTGTTGAGATTGAAGGTCGAAGGTGGTAGGTCGGAGAGGAGGGCGGTTGGCAGGGATGGGTTTTGTGGATGGTAGAGGAGGTCGTGGGTAGTGGCATGAACATTGGTGGAGGCGTTGTGGATCATGGCTGTTATTTGCGGTTGTTGGTTGCAGTCGAAGTAAGCGGCTGAGGTAGTGGCGGTGGGTGGTGGTTGTGCAAGTGATAGGTTCTTTTGGAGAAGACAGTGAATAGGGGGAAGGGGTTGGGTAGAGAAGAGGAAAATGAAGAAGAAAAAATAGGAAAAAGAAGAGGATGTGGCGTCTGTGGTTATAGAGGTCTTGCGGTGATGGTGGTGGGATGGAAGAGAGGATAGGGTATGATGGCCACGTGCTGTCACTGTGTAGCTGATGGTGGTGGAGGTCGTGGTGGCATGGTGGTTGCAAAGGTTCGCAATGTGAGCTGTTCTACAGTGTATGCTCCGGCCACGATGTGGGTCGTGGAAAAGTGTAATCACCTGTGGTTTGCCTTCTTATCCCTTGTTCCTCTCCAAATCCGCAAACTCCGGATCATTAGCTATCTTGGGTAAGTATTTGAATGCTTTCTGATAACATTGGCCAAAGGAGGAAGGCCACTCGGATGTCGTCAATGCTAATCGTGCATGCAAGAAACTAGTGTTGTGATCGAAAATCATCGTAAAAATGTCGCGTTGTAGTATAACGACGAAAATCAATGCGACATTTAAATTTATAATGTTAGAAAAATCGTGAGTTCTAAGATCGTTTGCAATGAGCAAATATGGAATTCAATCACTAGTCGAAATAAACAAAGAGCACAATAATTCACAATAAAGATATGCAATGAATAATCCTAAAAAATATATTCAATAAGTAGCAAATTATATCTCAGAATTGATGGGATAAAAAGAATATAAATGAAGATAAAAATGGTGATTTGAATCACCAATTAAATCCACAATCAAACACAGATCCCAACCAATTTCTCAATATCTCAAGCTAATTCAATTTCCCAACAATACCCACAAACCACTTATACACGTCAGCCAAAAGCCAAATAAGTCTACAATAATCCTCAATAAATATCAGACGTCGGGGACATGAGGGAGGCAACTTAAAGCTGCCAAGTACATCAGCACAAACCACCTCAGAAATCTGCTAAATATTGAGTGTGTTGGCATGCACCCTGAGGCAAAAATCTCCCCCTCCCTCAGGTTCCTCTCTTTCTCTCTCCCCAGATCTAGACCAGGTCAATAATCGGGTAATCAGGTTGGGTATAGGATTCGAGTATAGGGACTAGGTCCGTGCGCATGTGACCACGGGCAAGGCGTGAGAGGTGAACGGGGACCTCACCCTCATGTGACTTGAGGCAAACAACAGATATCACAAATGCCTTATACATTTCAAAATTACAAAGCGTCGATGTGGGACTATCTGGAGATCTGTTGCGTGAGCACCTGCTGATGCTTTTCTTCACACAATTGGCGTTGTATGTGCTGCCTCTACATCGATTGAGGGTTTGGATAGCTTCATGAGGTTGCTTCGCAGCTACTAGACGAGGAATTGAAGGATGAAGTTGACACACAGCGGTGGACAGTGGCGGTGAAGGCAGGGATGGCAGTAGCTCTGGCGAGACCTGAAGTACACGAATAAAGGCTAAAAGCCCCAATTAAAGGGTTCGGGAGACTTGCCGTAATGCGAGGAGTGTGTTGGTGGTGGAGATTTGATGAATGGAAGTCGGGCATGGCCAGACGGTGGTGTGGTAATCGGCGAAGTGATGGGTTGTCCAACCAGGTGAACGGCGAATCAAAACCCTCAATTTGTTGAGGGCTTTTGTTCTTGAGGTCACGACGAGGCTTTTGGAGGGGTGGCAAGGTGATTGGTGCGGTGTGGCTTTGGCACGAGCTAGCCGGAGCTCATGCCGGCCGTGGAGAAGATGAAGAGGGAGGTGACGATTCAGCAGTGGAATTGAGGTTCTAAGAGGTTAAACCTAACCTAGGGAATAAGGGAAAGTAGGGAACCTAGTCTATTGGGTCGAAGAAGGTGGGAACCGTGTTGGTGTGGTTTACTGGACATGAGGAAGGTGAACTCCTTCGGTGGGGGTGTTTGGTGAGGATGAAGGGGCAGGCAGCTTTTGCTTTGGCCAACGAGAACTGGAGGACCTTGAGGACGATAGTGGGCCGCCTAATTTGGTAGTTGAATGATTGGAGGAAGGGGATCGAGGAAGCTCATCGGATCCGTGGCGGACGTGGCTGGAGAAAGAAAAGAAGATGGTTTTCGGCTAATTGGACTAAGAAGGTGCGCGAGCTTAAATAGAGCTCGATTGGACCTTAAACTACACGAAATCAATGCGAATTCCTCACGAAAATTGCAAGGAATCCTCGCTGATTTCACGAGTTTGCCTGAGGTCTTCAATCCATTATAGGTCTTGTGAATGGGTTCAATGGATCGAGCAACTTCTCTAGATCAATCCCTCCAAGTTTGGAGGGATTTAATCAAGAAACCAGCGAGAAATTTGTGATTGAATGATCATGGTTTGGGTCTGAGGTGTTGTTCACACCTCCAATGGCGGCAAGGACCAGATTGAAAAGTCAACGAGAAAGTTAGGGGGCTATTTGTAATAAACTCGAAACTTAAGGGTCTAAATGTGAAAAATAGAGTTCTTAGGGATTAAATTGCAAACTAGGTCAAGATGAATTTTGATTGGGCCCAAATTTTGGTCTTAACCTAATTTGGACCCAAGGAATCTAATGGTGAACTTGGATTTAAGTTTTGACCACGTTTGACTAGGTAAATTGCATAGGAGCCAAAATTAGTATAGATTCTTGTTTGAATCTTTGTTCTAGGTCAAAAGAGTTCAGATGGTCAAACCAAAGATATTAAACCTCTTAGAATATTTTTCTATGAATTTAGGAGGTTTAGATTGATTTTATCTTGATCAGAACCTTTTCAATTTAGGTAGGGTTGATAATTAGGGTTTTCAATTCTGTTTTGGTTCTCGAAATACGTAGAACCCTATTTCTGTTAGTGTGAGCTAACTTCTTGGTCTTTTATGTTCAATTGACCTTTAATTAACCCTTGAGTAACCCCATGGTTAATCTGCATTTGTGATGTGCTGTTAAAACAATAGGATTAACTCTATTTTCTTGTCTTCTTCTCAAATTAGATCAGAGTGGAATTATAGTCCTCAGACGATCATTTAGGAGCATTTATCTCTAGATTCCGACTAATTCAATTTAGTTATGAGGAATAATGGCATTACCATCAACTAGGATGGGAACGAGGATATTCCATGAAGAAAGTGGGTCCCATGTGAGGATATTGCAGTCGTACCCCTCATCTATGCATGATTCTTTCTCCCATCCAGCTGAGTTTCTTTTCCCTGCATGAGAAAAATTGCATAAATATATGTAATCTAGTAGGGGTTATGCATAAAAAATGTATTTGCTTCTCATGCAAGTTAAGAATATTTACCACTTAAGAGTTATGCCTAAAGGAACTAAGAAATATCATGGTAATGCGCTTAGGCCTAATGATAGTTTGATAAATTGGACTCATCAAGTTCCCATTAATTTTGGGAAACCAGGGGAAGAAGCACGTGATCCAATATATTTTGACACCCATCATTGATGATAATTCATTAGAAACACTTATGTGCTTTAGTGAAAGTACAGGTAATTGTGTGGAGCTATATATGGACTCTTATGTCATTATGGGAGAACCTCATGTTGGTAATGAGCAAAATCTAGAAGAACTTATTTGTTGGTGGTAATGAAGCTAGCATGCGTAATGATGTTGGTGGTAATGAAGGTAGCGTTCAACCACAAGTGCATGCAGTGGCTGATAGTAGAGGCGAGTCATCGGCACGGATTGATACTCATGTTTGAACACATCAACTGAATGATCTTTCCGGCAATGCTTCTCGGAGTTCACCAATTCGGCTTACAAGCAATGTAGGCACTCGTGGGTTGCGATTTACCGTGCTAGTTTCACAACATTATGTTGACGTTGACGTGAGTGATTTCCATGATGAGATGCATGTCGAAGATAGATTTTAGGGCATTTCTCCTACTACTGATGATGAGATGGAAAATGGAGGTGCAGGAGATGATGCAAGAGATCAACAGGAGGATAGGAGTAATGTTCCTATTATTTCTCGTGTTCCTTTCTTTAGTGTGCGTGATAGAGAAACATATTGCTTTTAGGAAGAAATGAAAGCATGCTAGGTGACAATATAACCTAAGCAATGAATTGACGAAAGGAATGTTATTTCCAAGAAAGGAAGATGTGATATCCATTGTGCAAAATTATCACATCAAGCATAAATATGATTTTATTATCCGTGAATCATCAAAATCAATTTGATCCGTGATTTGTACGGAATGTGAAAATGGTTATAACTGGAGATTACAAGCACATTGAAGGAAAATTGATGGACAATTTGTGATTTGAATTTTTGAGGGGCCACAAACTTGCATTGATACAAGTAAGAATCAGGATCATCCCCAATTAGATTGTAATTTCCTTGCACTTTCCATAATAAATCATGTTAGAGATTATCCTATTGTAAAGATCTCCTATTTGAAGACAGTCTTAAAAGACAAGCATGGCTACGAGATAATATAAAGGAGAGTTTGGGATGCAAGGAGGAAGGCCATCAAGCTTGTGTACGGTGATTGGAAGGCTTCGTACAATGAATGGTAGTACTTCATGCCATAAAGGACAGAAATCTAGGCACTTTCATTGATATTACCCATGTGATATCACATGACGATCCTATGATGGAATATTTTGTAGGAACTTTTTAGGCATTCAGCCCATGTATTAAAGCATTCAAGTATTGTCATCCAGTGATAAGCATTAATGAGACCTTTTTGTATGGAAAGTATAGACAAAAGTTACTAATTGCATGTAGTATGGATGGTGATAACCATATAGTTCCCCTTGCTTTCGCAAGTGTCACCGAGGAGGCAACTGACACGTAGGGATGGTTTCTTATGCTGTTTGTGATCGCATAATTGGAGATTGTGAAGGGCCCATTGGTTTTATTCCAGATCGTCATGAAGGGATTTCGGCATCTGCGGCTAACGATTATGTTGGGTTGCGACCTCCCTTTGCTGTATGAGGTATTCTTCACAACATGTTGAAAGCAACTTTAACATGACCCACAAGAATGCTACATTGAAGAAATTGGTGATGCGAGCATCGTTGCAGGCTTCACAAATTAAATTCCAAAGGTGTATTGACAAAGTCAAGGACATTAATGATGATGCACTGAAATGGATGCCCACCAGAGAGTAGACATTAGCATTTAATGGTTGCTACCAATTTGGATACATGACAACCAATGTAAGCGAAAGTTACAATGTCGTGTTGAAGGATGCAAGATGTCTGCCTCTGGTTGCCTTAGTTCACAAAACATTTTACAACTACGTTTCATATTTTGATGAGCGATGCAAGGAAGCATCGGTGGGAATCTTGCGAAATGAGGTGCTAACAAACTATGGGCAGCAAAAGCTTCAACATTAGAGAGACCTTGCAAATCTACATCATGTAACAAGATTTCATGGGCAACTCCATCTAAATTATGAGGCTACCATTGGTCAGCGACATACAGATTATGGAGAGGAGGGTGGTAAGAAACATGAAGCAAATCTCCATGGCCATACTTGTACTTGTAACAAGCGGTAGATATACAGAATCCCATGTTCGCATGCATGCGCAGTCCTTTCACATAGGAATGTTCACCTTTAGCAGTTCATTGGAGAGTGGTACACATGGGAACATCAATTTAAATTGTACATTGTGAGATTTTATGCATATGGTGATAAGGAGACGTGGAAACATCGTTCCCTTCCAGTGATAATCCCTCATGAAAGTTGAAGACGTGCAAAGGGTTGACCAAAATTGAGTAGGATTCACGACAAAATGGATACTAAAGAGCCAAGAGGGCATAATATATGTACAGGTTGCAACCAACCTGGACACAACATTCATAGGTGTCCACTTGCTCCACAAGCAAGTAAGCCTTCCATACCTACCGAATAATCATCTACACCTATTGGACAATCTTCGACGTGTCACAGAAGTCAGAATAAGGATTTGTAGACAGCATGGACATAACATATAAAATTGCTTGAATAGAGGTACAATATGCAAACTTTATTTTGTACATAATATTATGCTTTACATTTAGTACCAAATCTTATGTTGTACAATATGCAAAATTTAATTACTCATGCTAAAAGTAAATGTGAATGCCTGTATGTAATTATAGATAAGAGATCTGTCATGGATGTCATGTCATCCCTAATGTACCTGGATACAAACAAAAAATGGCAGCACCATTTTCTAGGTTGCCATTCACTAAATATCCAGTCTAGACCACATATCCAGGAACTAATTTTATGAAGCAACTTGATGACTGAAACTAAAGGCTCACTATGCTGCATTCTTCCTTGACTAGTTTGAAAATGTTAAAATGGGTAAGTTAAATACAAATTTCACATTTTAGTAACTAATAAAGAACTTTGATTTCTGAAATGGATAAAAAACTTGTTAAAAATTTCACCTGTTAGAAAACAACATTGTATTTCCTTTTCTAATGTTATCATCCTTTTCTTTTTGAACTAGTTAATGTTCTCATGTTTTTTTTTCTCTCTTTTGCTTTTATATCAACATTCGTGGCATGAGGTTTCCTTTTTTGTTGTAGATGGAACCAGGACCTACTAATAGGAGTGTAAGGGTGGAGATGTAAGAAAAAGAAGATTCACATTAATTCTCAAATATTTATTATTTCAATTGCTAATAGCATTCTTTTCAATTGTAGGATTCTATATGGTTGAGATGCAGATATTGAGAGTGCATCGTACATGGTGATCCAGTGGATCCGAGAGTGCTCGATTATGTATAGAGGGTTGGATTTCGAGGTATACACGAGCTCAATTTTGTCCAGCTTGATTGGCACCTTATTACCACTCTTGTAGATGGAGATGCGAGACACGTTTCACATGAGGCACGGAGAGATGACCCTAACTTTGGAGGACATATCGATTATTATTGGCTTGGCTGTAGATGGGACAATGGTTACAAGTGTCACCGCATTGGAGAGTTAGTCAACACTGTGTGGATGCTTGCTTGGATGAATGCTAGAAGGGAAGTAGATTATGGGATCGAGAGTTCTTATGACATGACTTGCTGATAACTTCCAAGAGTTGGCACCTGATGCAGACAACAAGACAGTACAACAGTATGCACGGGCATACATATTACAGCTCATCGGTGGCATACTATTCCTGGATAAGTTGGGATCTCACGTCTCTCTGATGTTTTTGCCACTCCTGAAGGATTTAGATGTTGCAGGATAGTACAGTTAGGGTGCAGCAGTTTTAGCATACTTGTATAGGCAGCTTTGCTTGGCTTCAGCTGTTGGGATAGATGAGATTGGAGGTGCTCTAATTGTCCTCTAGATTTGGGCTTAGGAGCGATTCCCCCACATAGCTCCAGTTGTTCACCATCGTCCCGAGTGGCATGGATAACCATTGGGATGTCATTGGATGGCAACGTTCGATGTCAAGAGGGTGTCGACATATGTTATTGTTGGTGCAAGGGCACCACGTTCGTTAATTTTAATGATAACGAAACACTTGTGATTTAACATTTACATTTGAGTTTATGAGTTTCAGGAAAATGCAAATGGATACAAGCGTGAAGGAGTTCAAGTTCGAATCAATGGCAGATTAAAGGAGCTTGATGGAGGAGAAGGAGCTTTGCTTGGAGCGAAAGCTTAAAGAAAGAAGATGAAGAATATGATAGATACATTTGTTCATGTATTTATTTGTCTTATTCTTTGCTTTTCATTTATTTAGATGATTGTTAAATAGTCCAAAGTAACAACTAGTAGTCCTAGGAACACATATACTACCCTACGACACTTAGACAAACTCTTAGATAAATTAGAAAATCAAAGTAGGCTTCAGACAGCTTGATCAGACATCCAATCTAGACATCAGATGTCTGATATTAGACTTTAAGATGTCTAACTGTTTGATTAGACGTCCACAACACTTAGGTTGGAAACCACCTTCTGTCTGTCACTTTCAGACGTCCAGCTCTTAGTCAGACGTCTTAGAAGATGTCTGAGGACTTTGCCAGACATTCAACTAGAGGACCATTGGCTTGTTAGTCTTTATCGTTGAGGATTAATTTTTAATCTGATTTACATCTACTGTCAGATGTTTATAAAGTATCCCAGACGTCTAATAAATAGACGTTAGGCTTAATCCACCCTAAATCACTTTTGTCAGTGATTATAGCCGTTTAAGCCTCGGGAAATCCATTCCCGCAGTGATTTTTGTTTCCAGACGTCCAGACATATTATCAGACGTCTGACCTGTCGTCTGACCTGTCGTCTGAGTAACTTATCCTAGAACCCTATTTAGGTATGGACAAAATAGGAAGGAAACCCATCTTAAATTAGACGTCTGATTAGATTCCCAGATGTCTTGAAACACCTCATTAGACGTTCGTCTTGATACAACCTTATCAGATCTTCCACCCTTCTAGATTAGACAACCAATCCCTAGATCATACGATGGCTCAAACATTTGATAACCCTATCAGAATCACAAATATCATGATTTCAGCTTGATTTGCTTTGGATTTGTTCTCAACGGCTATAGAAGCCTTCCAAGGTGTTCTAAACAATTTTTAGGACTTTTATAAATAGAGGAACACCCTTCCTAAGCTAGACACACCAAGCAGTCCTACTTTCCACCACATTTTTGTCAAAAACAGAGATTATCAAGTAGAGAAGTACTGTTGCTCTTTAAGATCTTCTAGCCTACACTAGAGAGCATCTTCGCTTCGCACTCGCTCTCCTGCCGTTGCATATGAGAGCGCCGTCGTGTCTTGTGTGGATCACGCTTACCGCGTTGCTAGCCAATGCACTTCCATCAAAGGAAAGTTTCCTTTGCTTAGAGTAGCTAGATTAATTACATACTTTATGGCTCTATAAGATTTATTATAATTGTCTTTGTTTAGGTATTTGCTTTGCGAATTTTCGTTTCCCTTGTGAGACAAAATACTTCTCATGAAGATGAGGGGTTTGAGGTACACTACCCTCAGGTTCAAAGTAATGTTGGTTGTAAGAGGTTGAACTACCCTCGTGTTAAGTAGTTCAGACAGTGAATTTGATCGACTAGGTCGATCGGAAAATTCTAAGTTGAGAGGCTTAGGTGGTGGTTTTTACCTGGGTTTAGATTTCCATCTAAAATTCTCTTGTGTACTTGTGATTACATCTTTGTGAGATTGTTTATTTCACATTATTTCATTTTACGCAAATCTCATCCCCTTCGTTAGAACCTTCAGTTATATCATATAAAGATGCATTCGACTTATAGACCCTGATCAGGTACATTGTTCTTTATTTCTTTTGTAATAATGAACTTGAATTTATAGCATAACATTATATAAATTTTGTATAGGTGATATGGATGCCTTATATGGATGATGTTATGCAAACATTACCTGAATATTGCCTTACGGGGAGAGAGATATGGAGAGCTTGAGTACCATTGATTGTTTTCCACATAGTTGAGCATCATTGTCCAAATCAAGTTGTGCGTCAGTTTGGAGGTCGAAAGAGCATACCTGCAGCATATGATACAGATGTTCACCTTCACAGACTCGATCTTAGAGGGAAGACGGACATTGACTGGAGGGGTTACCACATATAGCATATCGAGAGGTAGGATGCACGTCGTCAGTACGTTGTCCACATAGACCCTGTAGTTGCTGATGATTACCTTGCATGGTTTGATAGGATCACCCAGAGATATATTGGCAGGCATGGAGCTATATTAGCATACGATGTAAGCACTATTTAATTCTTTGGGATGCCATACACTATTTACGTATTATTTATTTCTTTATCATGTAACAACCAATTAATAAAATTGAGTTGAGAATTGTAAACCTTTCAATGGATGCGTGTCATCATTGGTAGCTGATAAATCGGACATCCGACAAATTGCAGAAGCCATAAGAGCTACAATACAACACTCTTAGTTCTGTACAGCTCATGGGAGAGCTAGAGGATCGAAATGATGGTGAGTAGCCTATTCGGCAACGTGTGGTAGACGTAGATGAGGTTGAAGACCAGCACCAGCAGATGATCAGGCTCAAGCACCAACAAATTAAGATTAGGGTGCACCACCATCCCCACCACTAGCACATGATCAGGATCAAGTGCTAGAGGATAAGGATCAGGGTGCACCACCATCCCCACCACCAGCACATGACCAAGATCAGGCACTAGAGGATTAGGATTAGGGTGCACCACCGTCCCCACCATTAGCATATGATCAGGTTCAGGCACCAGGATCAAGGTGCACCACCATCATCACCACCAACAGATGATCAAGTTTCACCTACATTGCCTTCAGGAGACATTATTAGCTCAACTCATTTTGAGTATGTTACTCCATTTTTAGAGGTGCCACTTGACCCATTGCAAACCCAAGGGGCACCCAAAAAAAGTCAAGGAGATTATGATGATGATTTAGGAGAGGGAGTGTCTTAGGCACTTACACGCGTGGTTACTACACCATTAGCACCGCCAAACTTTAGGTGCATGGATAGAGCTACACTGCCATCAGAAGACATTAGTAGCTCATCCCATTCTGATTATGCTACTCCATTTGTAGATGTGCCATTGGACTCGTTGCAAACCCCAGTGGCACGAAGAAAAAAACAAAATGTTGATGATCATGATTTAGGAGTACCTCAGTCACTTGCACACATGGTTACTACACTACCATAACTGCCCAACTTTAGGTACATGAACAGCTTAGGATCACAAATCAACTAAATCGATTAATCATCTTTAATTGAAAGAAATGAGAATTCGAGCATTCATGTACAGTGTAAGTGGCAGAGGTGGACTAAGGGTATTTTTGCTTTGTCTGGGAAACTCACAAATACTGCGAGTGGAGTGGAACGGCATGAAGCTCGTCTTATTGGACATGTATTTATTTGACTTCATTTCTCTTTGAAAAAATTATATAAATTTTACTCTACTTAGTTTATTTCTTTTTTGCATTCACAGATAGGTGCTGTGCTACTACATGGGATGAGATGTAGTGATATTTAAGTGCTTTGGAGGACAACTTGGTATGCTATGTATATTTTGATATGGATATTTCTTTACTACCGTCTTCTGATTGGCACTAGGAACTTTGTATATTACCATCTTTTAACCACAGGCTGCTCACATATAATGATCAAAATATTGGGGCGCAGGGGGGCTTGCTTGAGGGGTAGGGGTGGGATGTCCATAGAACCCCAGGGAACAATGCTTCACATTTCAATTGCTAGAGCAGATAGTTGGTACAACTCCTTTGGTTGGAGTTGGAGGTTTTATCATTAGTATGTTCAGTTTGCATGCCTCATTAAGGCATGTGACCTCACTGTTCTTGTAAAGGGATGCATGCATTTTTTATTCGAAGAAAAAAAAGAAAATGCAACTACTGAATTCAGAGTGTGAGGATCAGAAGTAACTATGCACACATTTGGATCTTTACATCACTGATGTCTTCCATCATCCTCTTTGTTTGTTCCATGTATCCTTGATTGACTATTGCTTGATTTTCCATGTGTGTGCTTCTTGGTGAAAGCTGTGGTGCAAATATTGCAGACTTTGTGGCCCGAAGGGCAGTTGAAGCTGGGAAGCTCTTGGATCCAGTGAATGTGGTTGCTCAGGTCCAACACATTCTGAGCTGAAGCTGGCTAACTTCTATGACAAGGGGAAGTATAGGACCACCTGGGGCTAGCAATAGCAGCAGCTGCAATCAGTAGCAGCAACAGATGCCAGCAGCAGCTGGAGCAAGCAGCAACTAGCAGCAGCCCCAGGATCTGGCTGTAGCAGCTGAAGGAAGCAACAGCAGCACCAGTAGACTTTTTTCCTATGGCTCTCTTGTTGTAACTGAAAAAGAGAAGGAGCTTGTTCTTCAATCAGTTTGACATGTTATCTTTCAAACCATGTTAAAATGTTGCATAGATTTCTAGTTTGTTTCTTTCTTTGAGTGGTACTAGTAGGATAGAGTTCACAAATCACATGTCATCAAAACCTATCAGAATATCTCAATATATTACCAATATCCAAGAAATTTGGCATTGTGTATGCTTTTGTGCTTGCATTGGAGTATTTATTTCGTGGTACTGGTGGAACCTTATCTGCATCGTTCCATGAACGAAAAAGAATTATGCAGCTGATTATTGATTTCTGAATGTTTGTTTATAATTCAAGTTTAGCTATTTGTACGATGGTTTTTATCTCTTGGAAATTGATTGAGTTCACAGACCCAGAGGTTATTAGGTTTTATCTGGTACACCCATTAACTGGAGTAAGCAACAGCAACTCAGAGTTGACAACCATTAACCCATTAATATCAACACATGTTGCATGGTTGAAAACCATATCAACCCATGGACTATCATAATGGTTTAGAATGTACATTTCTACATTATTAACCAAAAGAGGACACATGGTTTAATGATCAAGCTAACTAATACACGGAAGAATCAAATCACTTGCCACATGGAAAAGTGACCCGATCAAATACGAAAAAAATCAAATACCCACAATACTCTGCCCAAGTAACTAAACTACCTAACACCAAGTGTAGTTGCTGCCCCACACAACATAATCAACCAAGATGACTCATTTACAACCACTAATCTTATATGGAAAAAAGCATCAATCATTCATGCACTTCCCTTGGACAAGCTAATAACTATACTTGTTTCTAAGCTTCCACAGTGCCCAATGTCAATTTGCCATCCCCCAACCCCAATATCTCTCCCGTACCATATCTTGTGTTTGACTGTGAAAAAGCATGTGGAGAACTCACCTATAGAGAAGGTGAGTTACTCTTTACTGATATAGGCGTGAAGAACTCACATTCACATACGGTGAGAACAAGCAGAAAATTACTCGCATTCTGTGTAGGCAAGTATATCACGTTATCTCCAAAAAAAAAAAAAATTGAACATATTTAAAGAGATACTTTTTCCCATAATTATACTTGGAAAGTTTTTTTACCCCGTTACCTTACACCTTCCCTAATCCCCGACATCACCCCGACTACCCCATCGCCGACCATCCCCTGCCCCCCAACCTCTCCTTACGGCGAGGGCAGCAGCGCCTCCCCTCACCCTCTCAAGATGATCGCCCCCCTCACTCCCTCCTCTTACCTCTTCCCTCCAACTCTGCTGCGTGTTCGACCTCTTCGACGGCGAGATCACCTCCGACGAGGTCTGCTGCGCCCTCGACCGCCTTGACCTTGGCACCGACTCCGCCAAGCTTTCCTCCACCGTCTCCTCCTTCATATGACCCAGCCACTCCGGCCTCAAGTTCGAGGACTTCCAACGCCTCCACCTCTCCCTCGACGACGCTCTCCTCAGCTTATGCGACAACGTCGACAAGGAAGCCATAGTAATCCATTGTGTTTTGTCCCTTTATCTTTAAATCCATTGCTCTGAAGAAGTTTAACTTCGTGACCTAATTATGCATTAAATTAGGTAATGTAAAAACCTACCCGCTGTCGTCGGTAGGTAACTTCTCAGTCTGAGTCTGGGTGGGTCCTAATGCATTCGAAATCTTGTAGATTACATTCATTTTCGTTGCTTTGAATGAATTAACAAAAAATAATGGTTTATTGAAGCTAATCATGTTGCAGCTTCATACATCCTTCTCTTGTGTCATATAAAATTAGCACCTTGAGATAGTATTCCCCGCAAGTTTAACATTTCTAGATAAGTGAAATTTGGCAACTTGGGCTTGTTTTATAAAAATATCTAATTGTATATGACTGAGCAATAAAATCAGTTAGGTTATTCTAACAGTATTTACCTTTTGTCTATCAGCAGCCTCGCCACCTCCTCCCAACACCAAGTATTTCAAACATCCCTGCAAGCAGAGAAGGAAAATAGATGGAAAACAAACTCACATTGCACTAATCGAAGTGGATTATAAGGGAAAGTGCGCTCCCATCTGTGCAGCTCCACAATGATTAAAAGACAAGCATTTTTTTCAGTATTTTAAAAAATTCAAACTTAAATAAAATTATTGTTGCTTTTTCTATAATCTTCTCACAGGGAAACTTGTAATTTAACTCTATGATGCAGATTTCTGATTGTACAGACTCATCAAATAATGTGCCTGGGTGTTACTGAAGGGCAAGGTTGTATCTGTAAAGCAGCTAGAATCACATGCCATTAGCAATCTAGCCTTTAATTTTCCATCAACTATAACAGGGCCTATTAAATACATATTTGGTAAATCATATACAACCACCATCAATCAGATGATGCCAAGAGATGGCAGCGACATTATTGAATAGGCACTCCCTGCATCATGTTATAAAGAAGATGAGGGTAGATTTCCAAGATAGTGTTACTCATGCCTTGGAAACCAAATAGAAGGTTGGCAACTCGAGGAGAGGGCAAATCTAAGTTGGTATCAAGTGATTCAACAATGTTTTGTTGCAAATTCAAGTTTTCGATTTTGGACCCGACAACTTGACCAAGTAAAAATCCCATTTCAGGATAGGTGAACAAGCAGATGCCAAAAAGAGAGAGTTCCTTTGTGAAGAAGAAAGAAGAATGAGGTACTACAATTTTATAGGGCCATAACACCAAAACATATGCTGCTTATTAAAGGGAGAAGCATATTGCATTGTATCCTGTTAGCATACCATAAATGTATTTCCTTTCTAGTTGTTTTTCCTTGTGTGCTCCTTAGGGGCAAAGGTGTACTTTACTTTTTTGGTCTCTCTCTATATAAGAGAGACCTAGGGTTACAATAAAACTATCTCATTTTAATCAACTTGGTATCAGAGCGACGATCCTAGATCGGTGCTCTGGTATCCCACCTTCACAAGCCTCCATGCCTTGTCCACCAAAACCCCAATCTCCATTGGAGGTACCTGGAGAAGCCTCCACCGTCGGCCGGCGACCTCTATCGGTAGCCGTTCGGCTCATTGCTGTCGCCAACCAGCCTCATCAGCCTCTGATGCCGATCGGGTTGCCTTCGAAGGCGTCGAACTGACCTCCACCGGTGTGTGCTGCCTCGGTTCAGCGCTGTCAGCCATCGGCAGTGCCGCTACATGCTGCTACT
This sequence comes from Thalassia testudinum, assembly GCA_037157565.1. NCBI lineage: Eukaryota > Viridiplantae > Streptophyta > Magnoliopsida > Alismatales > Hydrocharitaceae > Thalassia > Thalassia testudinum. The sequence continues at coordinate 49,957,586 of JAZHRO010000035.1, read as the reverse complement.
GCCGCCTTTAGCCTCGTCGATCCCCTAGGGCTTCACCTGTGGGCCTTAGGGCTTCATCCAAAGGTGTTGCCTGCATTGCCTAAGGTGCTACGAGCACTGCTAGCACTGCCAGCAACACCTAGGGCACTGCCAGCGCCGCCTAGCATCGCCTCAGACCTCACTAGCATCGCCTAGGGTGACACCAGCGTCACCAGTGCTGCCAGGTCGATTAGCGCCGCCTAGGGGCTTCGTCTGGTCTCTGTCAGTGTCGGTGAGGCCTTCTCGGGTGGTCTCCCCGCATCCAGGATAGGCCAAAGCATGTCCAACGTGAAGATGCCGGCCTAAATCTCTGGATTTCAAATCGGATTGATGACTTCTTGGATATAGAAGTTTGATTGCGGCTCAAAGATCTTAAGGATGGCTTCAGATGATCAGTCTGAGGTGAATTCGGGCACTCCTCTGGACATCGGGGTGTTGAAGAATCCATTTTTTAGTTCTATCGTCAAGTTGGATGAGACCAATTATCTACGGTGGTCTCAGACTTTCCTCACGACTATCACGGGTCATGGGAAGAGCCACATCTTTACAAATTTGGAGCCCGAGAGCAAGACTGGCGTTAATGCCACTTAGGATAGAGACAATGCCATGGTCTCTGCGTGGCTTATGCAGACGGTTATTCCCCATATAGGGGATGAGATCATGTATTACGACATTGCAAAAAAGATGTTGGAGTCCTTGCGCGAGACCTATTCTTATGCCAAGAACTATGCACGAGTTTTTCAGGTCTTCTACGACGTTTTCTATTTGCGTCAGGAAGGACACTCTGCTATAGTACTACTCCCTCTTGAAGGGAATGTTGGAGAGACATCACTCTTATCTGTCGGGATGTGCTTGTGAGTCTTAAAGGAATTTTCGGAGACAGTTGGCTGTCTCTCTCTTCTTAGCAGGTCTTAGACCTGAGTATACGGCTGCCAGAGATCAGATTCTCATAGCTCTTGAGCTTCCTACCCTGGAGGAGGCTTATAGTAGACTCAGCAGAGTTGCAGTTCGTACTACCGCCCCAGACAGAGGTACCCAGACGTCTGCACTGGTAGCGACTCCTGGACGTGGTAGGGGCACTCCTTTCCTTGCACGTGGTCGTGGACGTGGACGCTCGTCTGGTACACGTACCAAGACATCATGTACTTTCTGTGGCAGACTTGGTCATCCAGAGGCTACATGTTGGCAAAAGCACCGTAGGCCACCCATGGCCAATCAGGCAGCTGAGGCTCTTGACGGGGAGTGCTTACTGGTCCTGATGTGAGTTCCTTGAGTACCGAGATTGGGACTCTGAGACAGCAGATTACGCAGTTGACACAGTCTTCATCCTCTCAAATTCCCGACATTGCAGCCATGGCCTCCTCTTCAGAGATACCTACGACTGGTATGTCGTCACTTTTGTCTTCTGGTGAGTGGTTGATTGATTCTGGTGCATCCAAGCACCTATGTAGTAACCGTGGATCCTTCTCTCAGTTGGCACCTGTTACACCTGCCAGGATAGTACAGGTGGCTGATGAGAGACACCGCTTGTTGGCAAGGGAGATGTCATTATCTCCTACTTTGAGACTTGCAGATGTTTATTATGTGCCCGATTTTCCCTTGAGTTTATTGTCTGTTAGTAGCATTACTAGAGACCTGAACTGTTAGGTGATTTTTGATGTGTCTTCTTGTGTCTTGCAGGATAAATTCACTGGAAAGACGATTGATGGAGGACGTGGGGAACATAGGGTGTATCGTCTGAGCCGTACTACTTTCGCTGCCTCCGCTACCCAAGGCTTTGCTTCTGCTAGATCTCATCTCCAGTGGCACCACCGTCTTGACCATCTACCCATTCATCGCCTCAGACGTTTATACCGCATATTTCCTTCACTACTGCTCTCACCTATGATGCTTGTCAACTTGGCAAGCACCATAGGGTTAGTTTTTCCAGTTCTACTTCCATTTTGTCTGTCGTTGTTTTTGATTGGATTCATATGGATGTGTGGGGTTCTAGTTGTACTTCTAATTGACTTAGAAACAAGTATTATCTTGTTTTAGTTGATTTTTCATGTGCGATTTGGATGTCTCTTGAAAAATAAGTCTGATGTGGGATAAATTATTGAGAACTTTGTCAAAGAAATAAAAACTCAACATGCTTGTTTGGTGAAGTGCTTTTGCTCGGACAATGCCTTGGAGTTTTGTACTTTACATTTGCGCAATTTCTTTTTTAGTTGTGGCATTATCCATGAGACAACATGTCCTCATACCTCTCAGTAAAATGGTGTTGCTGAAAGGAAGTATCGCCATATTCTTGATGTTGCTCGCATCTTGTTGATTCACCACTTAGTTCTCTCTATTAGGGTGACACTATTTTGACTGCTTGTTTTTTGATTAATCGGGTGCCTAATGCTACGTTACATGAATGGATTCCTATTCAGGTTATATATCTTGATCGTCCCTTACTTCACGTCACCCTTTAGATCTTTGGTTGTGTTGCCTTTGTCCATTTGTTTGGACCAGGTCAGGATAAATTAGTACCGAGAGCAGTTAAGTGTGCTTTTCTTGGATATACTCGGACACAAAAGGGGTATCGCTGTTTTGATTCGCTGACTTCTCGACACTATGTTTCTGCGGATGTTACCTTTCATGAGGCTGCACCTTTCTTTTCTGTGATGGTTGCTGAGATGCCTCTTGAGGGTGATATGGCACCTATGCCATATTCTCCCATTTGGTTTGGGAGCTTTCATGAGATTCCTATCCTTACCACACCACCACTACCACCTGCTACGCATCCCTTTCCACGCCTGACAGGACCTCTCCAAACATATGTTCGCCCTTATACTACCTATAATGGACCCCCATCCTCGCCCTCACCATCGGCTTCTTAGGTAAGTCCTTTAGACTCTGACGTATGCTTGCCATGTGATGCTTACAGGGACAGGACATGTGATGTGTTAGGTAATGATATTGACCTTCTGATAGTTATTCGGAAGCGGCCACGAACTTGCACTACTTATCCCATGGCGGAGGCACTTGCTACTAATACTCTTGCTCTTGGATTTGTTGGATTCATTCAGACGTTAGCTACTACATAGAATCCAGCTACACACCATGAGGCCTTTGCTTGATCCAAAATGGCGGGCAGCCATGATGAGATGAAGGCTCTTCAAGGCCGTGGGACTTGAGAGCTTACTTCTCTTCCTGATGGTGCTGCACTCGTTGGCTGTCGATGGGTATTTACTGTGAAGTTCAATCCTGATGGTGGTATTGCTAGGTACAAAGCCCGCCTTGTGGTAAAAGGGTTTACCCAAACCTATGGGGTGGACTTTTTTGACACATTCTCTCCAGTTGCCAGACTTCCCACAGTCCGGGTGTTGATTGCAGTGGTAGTTCAGTTAGATTGGCCCTTGTACCAATTAGACGTGAAGAATGCCTTCCTTTATGATGATTTCCAAGAGGAAGTTTATATGCAGCAGCTACCTAGATTTGAGAGATGGGAAGTGTGTATGCCGATTACAGAAGGCTATATATGGCCTCAAACAGAGTGCTCGAGCTTGGTTTTCGAGATTGTCATAGGTTGTAGAGGCAGCTGGATTCAGGAGATCGACAATTGACTTTTCCCTCTTTGTTAGGAGGATTAGACGAGGTACTATGGTACTTCTAGTCTATGTTAATGATTTGATAATCATAGGGGACGAAATGAAGGGTATTGCTGAGGTTGAGCACATCCTAGCAGAGCAGTTTATCATGAAGAACCTTGGGGCCTTACGATATTTCCTTGGTATTGAGGTTGCTCGCAGCAAGAAAGGTGTAATCTTATTTTAGCGAAAGTATGCTCTAGATATTTTGCAGGAGGTTGGTATGCTTGGGACCAAGGAGGCCAATATTCCTATGGACCCCAAGATGCCAATCTATGATGAGGATGCACAGATGGTGGACAACAAAAGGTATAGATAGCTTGTTGGCAAGCTGTTGTACCTTACTATCACGAGACCAGATATCTCCTTTACTGTCGGGAGACTGAGTCAGTTTATGGCAAAGCCGACACAGCAGCATTGGGATGCAGTATTGATGGTACTTAGATATGTTAAGAGGGCTCCTGGGAAGGGTCTTTTCTTCTCCAAGGGGTCCTCTATGATGTTGGTTGGATACTCGAATACAAACTATGCCAGATGTCATGTGGATTGTAAATCCACTACTGGGTTCTGCACCTTCTTAGTAGGAAATTTGATCACCTAGAGGAGCAAGAAACAAGGCACAGTTGCGAGGTCCAGTGTCGAGTCTGAGTACAGAGCTATGGCTCAGACGACTATAGAGATAATGTGGATCAGATCCTTGCTTATTGACCTATAGGTGCAGTTTTCTAACCCTATGGAGATGCGATGTGATAATAGAGTAGCCACCTTCATTGCCAACAACCTAACATTTCACGAGAGAACAAAGTGTGTTGTGGTTGATTGTCACCATATGAGTGACATTATTCAGAAGGGGTTGCTCTATACCACTTCTGTCGCATCTGAGGAGCAGACAACAAATATTTTCACCAAGCCCTTGACCAGATCTTCATTTGAGTTATGTATATCCAAGCTGGGCATGATAGATATATATATTTCAGCTTGAGGGAGAGTATTAGCATACCATATATGTATTTTCTTTCAAGTTGTTTTTCCTTATGTGCTCCTTAGGGGCAAAGATATACTTTACTCTTTTGGTCTCTCTCTATATAAGAGAGACCTAAGGTTACAATAAAACTATCTCATTTCAACCAACTTATCCCTTTTAAAGGGGCCTCAACAATACTCAACTAGAAGTTCATGAAGAGCCACAATCATCTTGCCAGAGGGGTCTGACAAAAACCATCAGATTACCACTAGTTCAACAAGCCAAGAAACTTATAATGAGATATGATCCCCTTTTCAGCACTCACATAAAGAAGAAACTCATACTGATTCATAAAGGCTAGGATTGCCTATTCTTATGTTTCCAAGTGCTGGCTTTATTCTAGCTTTGAAGTTCTATTTACGTATCATCTAGACAAACTTAAGATACAGTGAAGTTTGCTTCCTTTCTAACCCATAAATGTATCTTGATATTCCATGCCAACCATGTTCAACAATATCTTTCCATTACCAATCTTTCAGAGCCCTTCTAGGTTATATATCCAACTAGGCAGATGAAACCTACTAATTCTTGTGTTCAACAACATTCTAGGAACTAGAATGTCAATTTTCTACCTCAAGATAATAGAAACAATACCATTAATCATTCATCCGTTATGCCTCCATGTGAGTTCTACCTATCACAAATGTCAAAGTATTTCATCAAGTCAATGAAAAAGCTGAAAAATAATTAAGAGAACTCCTCACAATTATTATATGGTTACAAGTTTGAAGATGCTCTTGGATTCCTTTGCCCACAATTTTGGTACAATTGAGTTTTGAAAGAAACACCATGAGTAAGAACAAATCATGATGCAAGTGCCCTGCTAGATGCATACAAATATCAATGATTCATCCCCACAAAATAGCCTATCTTATCTAGAGGGCATATCGATAACATGGGCTCTTGCCACAACAATGACAAAATCTCTTGTTAGAGTGTCTTATCTTTTTGGTCTTCTATTATTTCTCTTTGTTTTTGGTAGTACCATGTAGTTACCCCTCCTAATCTCTATACATTAGAGATTAGAGTTTCAATCAATATCATGTTTATATATCTTTAGTATCTGAATCAATTTTTAATAACAATTATATATTCTGAACTCATAGCCGTGGTTCTTTTTTTTTCAGGTTTCAATTGATAACATAAAAGATTTTTCTTCAATTAGATACACACCAGCTGTTGCATTGTTGTGCCAAAATTATGGTGGCTTGTGCTAAAGTGCACGCCTCAACCTAGAACAAAATGTTTGTATTCTCATACACTGACTTCAAATGCAGATTAGCTGCCATTGCTTGGATTATTTTAAACTTTTGCTTTTCCAGAACATGACTTGCATATCTTATCACATTATTCTCTACATTCTTCCCAGTGGTTTTGGATTAAATGAAGCACCTATAAGCTGATTGGGTTCAACATTTCAATTTGATTTCTTTGGTGCCTCAGGTTGAGTGACCATAAAGGATCCAAATGTGTTTCATTAGTTAAGACCTTGCTAGGATTTAACACGCCAAGCGATGTTTGATGCCTAATAGCTTAGGTTATGTAATTTAGTTCAATGTAATGTTACACCATTTTCTAACAGCATGCCAAGGACTTACTGTCAAGTGTGAACTCAACTGGTAGGCAAGGTTATCACTTGTTTTAAATATGTATCCCTCCTGAAATTGTCCATGTTTGTTGAATTTTGACATGATAGCCTGAGAACATAACTGTACAAAGTTATGCATATCACTCACTCTGATTGCAGGTGAACACAAAATGGATCTTCACTTATTATCAACATGCTTTATGATGTTACTGCCAATTGACTTCATTAGTTTTTCTTTTTCCCTTTTCTTACCTTTTGTTTGTATGTGTTTTGACTCTTCTCAAGAGCAACTGTATGCTGAGGCTACTTGGGCCAATTTAGTAGGTAGTCATTAAAGCTGGCTCACTGTGTGCTAGTCGTGGTATTCGTCTTTCCGTGGCAATATGTTCAGTCAGGGCCTTTGCTTCGATCATGTGAGTTACTTGTGAGCGGGTCATTTTGGTGTTTTAAATATTTTCAAATATGTTAGCCCTTTTAATAAGCAACTTGTGTTATGAAGGACATTTAGGTCCTGTTGTAGGCACATTTGATTTATAGCATTTTTGCTATTTCATTGAAATGTAATAAGATAATTCTTTCTTTTTATCCTCCTGGTCAGATCTGTGTTCGGAAGTCTTGACATACTAATTTACCTCATTAGTTATTTATGTTCAAATGCTAGTTTTCATTTTTTGCATTCGATATCACCACAGATGTCATCATCATTATTTTTCTTTCAAGCGAAGGCATTATTGTTATTCCGTTCATTGTTCATGGTTGTATTGTTTCCTGCGTATGATGTAGATAATTTGGTTGGTCCAGATGCTGCATATCAGGAAGGAAAGGACAATATTTTCAAAGGGCACCTTGCCAATATGCTTAGATCCGCATCATGCAAACCTGCTTTGGCTGTAGATATGTCAGATCCCTTAAGCTCAAAGGTGCTGCTCCTCGAGCTTCCAACTTGATCCACGTTACTGCCAGAATGATCTTTATGGACAGCTACATTGTGACTTTGTGGTGAAATAGTTTTATAGTTATTTCCTTTTAGGCTTAACATATGATTTGATGATAGCTCACTAATTGTAATAATACTTGATCATCAAATGTGTTATATGCGGACTATAGAGTTGAGTGGTCTTTTTATATTTTGGTGTTTTTTTATTCCATTATTCTTTTTGTAATTGCTTAACAATAGTGTAATAAGTAATTTATATTTAAATTTCAATAAAAATGAATTTCAATAACTATAGATCAATTTTGTTAGGTTATTGTGATCAAATTGTTCCCATGTTATAATAAGTATATGAATATATTTTTATTTGCGGTGAATGTATATGGTAAGTTATATAAGTTTTTTGATAAAATATATTAAAAAACAATTGTATATATTTTTATGAAGTCTTTTGGTTGCGGTTCATGAACCGTGACAAAATAACTTTAGTCACGGTTGTTAACTGTGACCAAAAGCTCTTGTGCTCAATCAAGGCAGGGGACTTTGGGTGGAACCGTGACCAAATTCCTTCCGCCATGCATCTATTATGACAGTAATTGGTGACGGTTTTTAATCTTTTGTTCACGGTTTTCAACTATGACCAAAACCATTTTTTGCTGTAGTGATGGTCACTTGACAAGAAGGTGCATGCATTGCTACTTGGTAAGAAGGTAGTTGATGAGGGCTAAGAGAGGTTGTAGGGGTTCAATGGTGGTTCGACAAGGTCAGAGGCATGTGTAGGGGCTCGATGGTAGGTGATGGATGTAGAATAATGAAGTTGCAGTTGATGCTGCATTAGTCAATGTAGTTATAGGAGGAGGTGGAGACTGTTGTGAAGGAGTTCTTAGTTGGGTTGTTGTGGAAGTAGGAGAGGAGAGGAGGAAGGAAGAAGGGGAAAACAAAGAAAAAAGGAGGTAGGGGTATGGTTATAGTATCCAAGATTTTAACCAATAAAGTTAATTGCTGTTAGCGGAATATTCTTTTAAATCTAATGACAAGTTAACTAGGATGTATCCCCGTGTTTGGTTAAGAACTTTTTGGGGTTATTAATGTAAATGTCAACTATATGGTCATATAGTTGTATTCAAGTAAGCTTACGTGAGGCACCCATGTAAAAATTGTAGTTTTTATTCTCTAAATATGAGGTGCATAGGTTTCTCTCACTCCATATGAAATCCATATAACTAAAAATTATGCAGGGGAAGGCTCTTGACATTTTTGTTAACACTTTTGGATTTGGATTCCAAGGTTTGAAATGTCGATTTTAACATCTTTTCGATAAATTTTTAAATGTGTATTTCGATGGAGTCCTAATAAAACTATGACTATGGAGGATGGTTACGATCGTCCTTCATAGAGTCCTCGACTGAAGGAGGGTAGTAATGTCAAAGGTCAGAAATACGATTATCCTATTTATCCTTTTCTGATGTTGAGAGTAGGGATTTCCACCAAATAAGCTACACAATATCCTCTTGACCATCATCATCCCTAATAATGCCTCATAAATAAAAGTCTATGTCATGTTGTGGAGTTATAAAAAAAAACAAAGAAAAAGAGAAGAAGAAAAAGAGAGAGAAAAAAGAAGAAAAGAGATATTCATATTTAGAAAAAAAAGAAGAAAAATGATATAAAAATAATAAAAAATAAATAAATAAAAGAGTCCAAGTTTGGAGTTTTATCTTCATGTCATTTTTTTTGATAATATTTTTGAGACAACAATAAAAACACCAATTGCGATCCACCAAATATAACCCATACCTACTTTTCAGTATTTTTGATCCCCGGAATACTGGCTGAGGTCCTCTAACTTAGTTGTAGGGTTATTAGGACTTTAATTGAAGTGTGAATGCCATGTGAGGCTACCAAACAGTAAGTGCATTTACAAAATCTGGTGAGATTTGTGATCTCAGAAAGAAATGAAGGAAAAGAGTGAGTACAAAGGAACATCAAGAGAGCATAGTTGTTTAGCCTCTCTCTGGGTTGACTCATTTAATAGTCTGGAGAGTTAGAGTCTGCAGTACTAGACTACATGTAGCATCAGATGGGTGTGAGCCACCAAATATAAATCCATTTAACTTAGTATTTCCTACCTAAGCCAAAATGCCGGGGTCAAATTATAGGTCATTTTCTACTCTATCCCCGAGAGAAGTAGTTGCCTATCCTGATAGAATTTTATCAAGGGATAAGTTTGAACTTTAAATGTAAGTTGTCATTTCACTTGGATCCGTTACCTAGGCTACTATCACTTCACATTGGTTTGGATCTATAAATTTTTGGAATAAGAAAAGAAGAAATCTTTTAGTTACTTCTATTGTTTTTCATTTTTGCTCGGGACTAGCAAAATTTAGGCATGAGGGCATTTGATAAGTCCACTTTAGTGGATTATTATTGGGCCTAAGTACTCTTTAATTATCTATTCATAGTTCCTAATTGGTTAAGCGTTATACAGTAATTCATCTTAGTCTACATATAATCTTGTGCGTCAATTTTATGTTTAATAACGCATGATATGTTCACATATTCTATATGGTTGGATGCAGGCTAGGTATAAGAATCAAATGTCATTTTGCCCATATAAGACGTCTGGAGCTAAGGATGGTCGTCTAGGAATTGCTAGGACAAATGCCTTGACTTTACATTTTTAAGACATTTGATGATGAAGCCATACGTCTGATAAAGTTCGGCCAATGCGTATCCACCATTCTAACCACTCGCAAGCTTCGCGAGTGGTTAAAGAAGTTTCGCCGGAGGGAAACAGACGAGATTTTTTTTTTTTTTAAAAGGCTCTATCTTCCAGGAGCGGATATATCTTCCCTTCCCTTCCAGGAGCATTAAGGAAGGGTCACATTTTTTTTTAGAAAAAAGCCTAATTAAAGGAAGGATATTTTAAAAACCAAGGATTTGATTTTCAAACTTGGCGTGCGATTCAAAGTTCAAAATCTTTTACGGTGTATGCACACTTATTTCACTTGCACCACGACACGCTTCTAGACACTCCTTAGGTTTAGAAATACTAGGACAAGAGCCCTCCTTTCGTTGGATTCTGAAGTGTTCGGAACTTGAGATCAAAGGTTTTGCAAGTCCAAAGAGGGGGATATCCTGTCACGGATTTTTGGGGGTAGTTGAGAAGCACCACGAAAGCACAGCTTCAAAGGAAGGCTTAGGCCTACTTGCATCCCTCGATCCTCCGTCTTTGGATTTACTTGACCATTTGAGATTTAGGGAAGAACACCTAAGCTCCAACTAGGTCTTCTTAGTCGAGCTGTAGGTTGACAATAGGCGTGTAATTGATTGGGCAATTTGTTTTGTCACCTACAATTTGAAGTAAAGTCAAAAGCCTAAATCTGTAAAGACCAAATAAGTCCTTTTGAATTGTGTTTGTAGTGCATGCTTGGTAGGCGTTCTCTTAGGAGACAACTTGTATTTGATCCTGAACCTGAAAGAATCCTAAGAAGAGACCTTCCAAGGGTAGAAATGGCCGGTCAAAGGAGCCTTAAGGAATATTTCATCCCAACCAATCAAGCTGGCCCTGCACTACGTAGACCTGGAGGGGACAATCCATATGAGATCAAAAGTAGTACCATATCCTTGCTACCCTCCTTTTATGGTACTACTAGGGAAGACCCTTACAGGCATATCGAGGAATTCACCGAGGTCTGTTCCACGGTGAAGCTGCAGGGCGTTACTGATGACGCTCAAATGCGGACCCTCTTTCCCTTCTCCCTAAAGGACAAAGCCAAGTATTGGTATCACACCCTTGATAATATAAATACTTGGGATGCCCTGAAGAAGGAGTTTTTGAAGTACTTCCCCATGAGCAAAACAAATCACTTTAGGAGGGAAATTATGAGTTTTGTTCAAAAGGATGGGGAAGCATTCCATGATGCGTGGGAGCGCTTTAAGGATTTGCTGAGACTTTGCCCACATCACCAGGTGCCTAAATGGCAACTGGTTGAAAGGTTCTACACCAGACTTAATGATTCGCATAGGCAAACTGTGGATGGTGCCTGTGCAGGAACCTTTCTATCTAAGACTGAGGATGAAGCTTGGAACTTATTTGATACTTTGAGTGAGAATTCTATTCACTTGAATTCTGCCTACATAGATAGAAAGCCCACTCTCATGCAAAGAAAGTTGGAGGCGAATGAAACAAGGGACACCCAGAATTTAGCCTATTAAATTCAATTATTGAATCAAAACATGGAAAGGCTTATGTCGAACCTGAGTTCATTCGTACCTAACACCTCCACATCCCAAGCTTCCGAATGCGTAATTTGTCAAGGCAATACACACGCCACTGTGGATTGCCACTTGGCCTCCCAATTCCCTGAGCTTGTACAAGCGGATTTGAATGCCGCTCAAGGGTTCTGTCCAAGACCTCGTAATGATCCTTTCCCTAAACACTTATAATGAGGGATGGAGGAACCACCCAAACTTTTCATGGAGACAAGGAAATGTCTCAAATTTAGGGAATTACAAACCACAATCCTTTCAAAACCATCAAATGAACCAACCTCAGACCTTTGCCCAACCTAAAACCTCTGAGATGGATGAATTGAAGGCGATGTTGAAAACTATGCAAGAAAGTCAAAGTGCCATCATCCAATCTCATGACAAGGCTATGCATGAGATGAAATCACAAATTGGACACCTTGTTGAGGCCGTTAGACAAAGGGAGACTGGGAAGTTTCCCAGTGCTGCTGAGGAAAATCCTAAAGGAAAATGGATTGCCTTTAGGGAGCATGCTCAGGCGGTGACTACTCTGAGGAGTGGTAAAGAAATTTCCAAACCCGATGCTCCTATAGTCTCACCCCCTAAAAAACCATCCACCCCGACTTTCACCCCCACCGAAGAAGATTTGCCCAAATCTTCTCCGCTTGAAATCACCTCACCGGAAGAAGTTGCCCTTGTTCCACCCCTTACTCGACATGACAACCCTTCCACCCAGAGATCGAGAGTGCCTTTTCCAGAGCGCTTATCCACCTCTGGGTAGACTTCTACTGGCTCATCTGGAGCCAAAGATAAGACGGATGAGATTATGGAAACTTTCAAGCAAGTGCAGATTAACCTGCCTTTGCTTGAAGCTATCAGGCAGATTCCGTCTTATGCCCGCTTCTTAAAGGACTTGTGCACGAAAAAGCAGCAATCTAGAAAAAAGGTCCAATCTAAAGTTGTCCTGCCTGATTCTGTTAGCTCAATTGTTCAACATGGCACACCCCCGAAACTTAAGGACCCAGGAGCCCCATATATCTCTGTAGTTATTGGTGACTTACAAATTAATGAGGCTTTGCTTGATCTGGGTGTGGGGGTGAACATCCTTCCGAGCTACGTTTATGAACAACTTGGGGGAGGCAATCTGAAGCCTAGCCTTGTAATCCTTCAAGTTGCTGATCGATCACTTAATACACCACGGGGAATTTTGGAAGATGTCCTCATAAGAGTGGAGGATTTCTTCTTTCCCGTTGACTTCTTCGTTTTGGACACTGACCCTACCAAGAAGCCAACCAAACCCTCCATCATTTTGGGCCGCCCCTTCCTTGCAACTTCCCATGCTTCAATTAATTGCAATACTGGGGCATTGAAAATGGGCTTTGGGAACAGGAAAATCCGACTTAATGTGTTTGATGCTTACAAACAAGCTAGACTTGAGGATTGTTCTCAAGTTGAGGTGATAGATGATCTGATTGAAGAGGCAACTCCTGCAATGTTATGTGATGACCCCCTTCAGCATGTCATGCTAAATGAGCATTCCCATCTCTTGGAGGAATGTGAAGGGGATATACTAGAACTAGAGGAATTGCTAGGAGTTTCTACTGAGTCTCTTCCCCCATCATTTTCGCCGAAGGTAGATTTGCTACCTGAGATGGGGACATCTATTATGAAACCCTCAACCATACAAGCCCCCAACCTTGAGTTGAAACCCCTCCCTGACACTCTCAGGTATGTTTTCCTAGGTGCCAATGATACGCTCCCCGTTATCATTTCGGCTGTGCTGTCTGAGGCACAGGAGGGAGCCTTGATTGAATGCCTGTCTAGGCACAAGGAAGCTATTGCTTGGAGCATTGCTGACATTAAGGGTATAGACTCTACACTTTGCATGCACCACATTTATACTGATGATTCCATCAAGCCTTTTAGGGACATGCAGAGACATCAGAACCCTAATATGAGGGAGGTTGTGAAAAAGGAAATCCTAAAGTGGTTGGACGCTGGGATCATATATCCCATTGCTAATAGTAAATGGGTCAGTCCCATTCATGTGGTGCCAAAGAAGGCAGGCTTTACTGTGGAACTCAACGACCAAGGTGAACAAGTTGTCACTAGACCCTCAACTGGATGGAGGGTCTGTATTGATTACCGCAAGCTGAACACCGCTACCTAGAAGGATCACTTTCTTTGCCTTTTATTGATCAAATTCTCGAAAAATTGGCAGGGAATAAGTATTATTGCTTTCTCGATGGATATTCTGGGTACAATCAGGTGGCAGTCTTTCCTGATGACCAGGAAAAGACGACATTCATGAGTCCTTATGGTACTTTTGCATTCAGGCGTATGCCGTTTGGATTATGTAATGCCCCTGCAACTTTCCAGCGGTGTATGATGTCTATCTTTTCGGACATTATTGACGAGAGTGTCGAAGTATTTATGGATGACTTCTCAATTTATGGCTCGTCTTTCGACCAGTGTCTCCTGCACCTGGAGAATGTGTTGAAACGATGTAAGGAGATTGGTTTAGTCCTTAGTTGGGAGAAAAGTCACTTCATGGCACAGAAAGGAATTGTACTTGGGCATGTTGTATCCGAGCAAGGTTTGGAAGTAGATAAAGCCAAGATTGATTCCATTTCCAAACTTCCATTGCCTGCGAATGTCAAACAGATTAGATCCTTTCTGGGTCATGCTGGCTTTTACAGGCGTTTTATTAAAAATTTTAGTAAGATTTCTAGGCCACTTTGTGACTTATTGGCGAAGGAATCTTCCTTCAGTTTTGATTCAAAGTTTGTCGAGGCCTTTCAAACTCTAAAGGAGGCCTTGATCTCTGCGCCTGTTCTCCAAGCTCCTGATTGGACACTCCCATTTGAGCTTATGTGTGATGCTTCGGATTATGCAGTGGGAACAGTCCTTGGACAAAGGGTTGAGGGAAGACCTCATGTGCTGCATTATGCAAGCAAGACTTTAATTGAACCTCAGCAAAACTACACCGTCACTGAAAAAGAATTACTTGCTGTAGTTTTTACTCTGGAGAAGTTTAGGTCTTATTTACTTGGGTCTAAGGTGGTTATTTTTACTGATCATGCAGCAGTGAAACATCTCATTGCTAAGAAAGATTCTAAGCCACGTCTGATTAGGTGGATCTTACTCCTTCAAGAATTTGACTTGGAAATACGTGAAAAAAAGGAGTAGAAAATGTTGTGGCTGACCACCTGTCTCGCCTTCCTCTTAATGACTCTATTTCTGAAGACATTCGCGAGACATTTCCCGATGCAACTCTGATGGCGGTAACATCAACTTTACCTTGGTATGCAGACATTGTAAATTACTTGGTCACTGGACAAACTCCTGGCTCTTGGGATGAGCAGAAAAGAAAGAGATTCATTTCTCAAGCAAGATATTTCATTGGGAAGAGCCTGTATTATTTAGAATTGGACAAGACCAAGTATTGAGACGTTGTGTGCCTGAAGAGGAACTACAAAGTGTGCTGAGTTTTTGCCATGAACTTCATTGTGGAGGACACTTTGGTGCTAAGAAAACTACTTTTAAGGTTCTCTAGTCCGATTTTTGGTGGCCTTCCTTATTTAAGGATTCTCATAATTTTGTTAAGGCCTGTATTAGATGTCAACGGACTGGAATGATTGGGAAGAAGAATGAAATGCCTCAACATCCTATTCAACTTGTTGAAATTTTTGATGTGTGGGGATTGACTTTATGGGCCCCTTCCCGTCGTCCCATGGTTTTGAATATATCTTGGTGGCAATTGATTATGTCTCTAAATGGATAGAGGCCATTCCTACGCGCACAAATGACCACTCTATGGTTTTGAAATTTGTGAAGGCCAATATCATATCCCGTTTCGGCTGCCCCAAGACTATTATAAGTGATGGGAGACCTCATTTTCGAAACCACCACTTCAATCGGTTAATTAAGAGTTTGGGAGTGACTCACAAGGTTGCTACCCCTTACCACCCTCAGACAAGTGGCCAGGTTGAAGTATCAAATAGGGAGATAAAAAATATTTTAGAAAAGACCGTTAGACCTGATAGGAAAGATTGGTCCCAAAAGCTCGATGATGCTTTGTGGCCTTATTGAACGGCCTATATGACCCCTTTGGGTACTTCTCCCTTTCGGATTGTGTATGGAAAAGCGTGCCATTTACCTGTTGAGTTGGAACATAAAGCACTTTGGGCTATTCGAAGTCTTAACATGGATTTAGAGAAGGCAGATAAGGCATGATTTCTAGAATTATGTGAGCTTGAGGAGCTGAGGAATGATGCTTATGGCACCTCTCAAGCTTATAAAGAAAGAACTAAGGTCTTGCATGATAAGTTTATTCTTCGAAAGACCTTTGAGCCCAACCAACAAGTCTGGCTTTTCAATTCCAGACTTAAGCTTTTTCCTGGGAAGTTAAAATCTCATTGGGATGGGCCTTACATAATCACCAAAGTATTTCCGCATGGAGCTATGGAGATAAAAAATCCTTCCTCTTCAGCAACTCCCTTTATCGTCAACGGTCAACGGTTAAAATCGTACATAACTTTAGATGGCCATCTGGTTGACGAAGTCACTCTTGAGGAGCCTTAGCTCCTACCATTCTCCGCCTCAGGTAATATCTTCCTTTAGCTATTTTTGTTTTCAATGAGGACATTGTTTGAACCAGGAATGGGGGAGAGGACCTGAGGCATTTTGTTTATGGCATATAAAAAAAAAAGAGAAAATGAGAGAAAATGAAAAAAAAAAAGTTTTGAGCTTAACTGGCTAGATCTTGCATTCTTAAGCAAATCAGAACTCTAGGGTAGACTAAATTAATTCTAGGGTCAAACTTTAGAAGCTAAATGAGTTGCTAGCGTTAGACCTTTAGGGTCCTTTGTGGACTTAAAAACTTAAGTAGGAGTTAAGTTGCGGACCATTCCTCAAGCGGTTGAGGAAGGGAAGCTAGGGTTTGAGTTAAAAGGTGGGGTAGTACCTGGAGTCTTATTCTACCTTTTGGTTTACGGGTCCTTGTAACCCAAGCATCCAAATTTCACACATTTGGTCTGGTAATCAACTTAATTTCTGTCTTTCTGAAAAGAGATTTGGTTCTCTTAGTTTTGTCTTAAGAAAGGCTTGAAAACACATTTTGATTGGAAGAGTTCCCGCCGTAGGAGAGGTGGAGTATATACTCACCTTGAGGATGCGATGATAACATATTACCTCCTTGGCGCTTGTCTCTTAGGATATCCATCCTACTGGGGGCCTGTAAGCGCATTGCGCGGTTCAGGTACCATGGGCGGCCCTCTCTCGAAGTGCCGATTGCCATAGGCCTGAATTCGCTTAAGAAATCCATGGGCGATACTATCTCGAAGTGTCGATTGCCAGGAGTTGTTGGGGTCGTTATGGGCGGTGCTATCTCGAAGCATCGAAAGCCAGGCACCCTTCGAGGTATGGTAATGGGGACAATGAATCCGACACAGACCGTGTTGATAGCTGATCTGAGGTTAGACTTCGAAGAAAAAAAAAATCCTTTAACTCAAATAACTCAGACTAATGCATAGGCACGGATGCTTTAATCTCAGGGATCAATAAACTTTAGGGTAGAGTCAGAAATCAGGGAAACTTGTGCCTGCAACTCGTCTTTAGCTGACCTAGTCTGTAACTTAGCAACTACTTAGGAACCTTGGGTCTAGAGACTGAACTTAATATGCTTCTGAAGGAAGACTAAGTGAGTTGACTAGTGTACTTGGAGTGCTAGGTTTCGCTTAATTTTGCTAGGGACTACCAAAAACTAGGCATGGGGGTATTTGATTAGCCCATAGTTGTGGGCTATTTAAGTATTTAAGTGCCTACACATTAGGTTAATTCTAACATTTATTTAGTATAAATTAGGATGTAAATAGATTAATTCATAGTTTTAATTTAATTACATAATCCATGCATTGCATTCATATTTTAAGTGCATTTAGAATTAGCTTAGAATGGCATTTATCTAATTGGATAACCAATTAGGTACATTGTTTTTATTAACATAAAAGTTGAGGGTCTGTATATAAATGGCCCTAATATTTTAACATTATTTTCTTTATTCTTCTTCTTGCAGGAATGGCTGGCTACTGCTCCAATGCCAAACGGCCGCAGTGAAGAACCCATTCAAGGGGAAGCGGATGTGGTGGATCTGGTCGGGCGGATGATTTCAAATGTGTGCAGGCCACTACAAAAGGAGGAGGGAGGCAGCCGAGCTCGGGAGGCCTCCACCACCGACCCACCACTGTGCAGAGAGACCTTCTCTCTTCCACTCCATACTGTCGGCCTCTACTGTGGCGGCGAGTCTCCACCACCGTGGGCGTGTGGTGTGACAGGCCACACCGCCATCCGGAGCTCGCCCGCATCACCGTGAGCACCTTAGCGTGCATCTCCCTCGTCGTCGTCACAAACCACCACCGCCGCAACAACCGTCAACCACCCTTTCAGTAACTTAAGACGTCCGGGAAATTTCCCAGACATCTGAAGCTACCCGCTCACCTCCAACAGCCCACGCCTTCCTCAGCCTGCAGCACTCTCCAACCGCACCCGCTCTCCACGTGCCTGCAGCTCACGCCATCTCCACGCGCTCATCAGCTACAGCACCCTCTTCCCCGCGCCTGCAGACCCGCGCACACCTTCGCCCGCGCGCCCGCCACCAGCAGTAGCCACCCGCGCACTTGCTCAGAGAGTATCAACTTCCTCGGGGTAGATTCCCTTGGCTTGCGCTTTTGAGTGCATAAATCCTTCAAGAATTTAGCATACGTTGGAATGTGCTTAAAAGCATTAAGGAGTGGGATTTTGATTTCAACATTCTTGAATATATTTAAGAGCTCATCGTTATTCTCAACAAACTTCTTCTTGGGTTTAAGCAAGGCTTCAGGAAAAGGAACATGAGTAAGATAATTGGATTCAAGTTCCTGAGCCTTGCTTTCTTCTTCAATATTCTCCTTTCCTTCCTCAAGCTCACCAGGGTTTGATTGACTAGAAGATGGTAATTTTGGGTCCTGGGTTTGCCTTCTACTCCTCAAGGTAACGAAGTTCGTAGAAGCATACGGGTTCGGGTCATGGGGAGGGTTAGGAAAGATTGGAGGGGCTTGATTAGCCAGATATCCAAGATTGGAAGAAGCAAAAGGACCCTCCTCAACCACCTGAGCATGTGCGTGTGGGTCCCTTTGATTCTCGTACCCTTTGGCTCGATTGCCCTGATTCTGTATGTTGCGAGGGTTGGGTATGGGTTGAGATGGTAGAGATCTGGGCTGACAAGTATTAGCAATAAGCCCGGGTTGCAAATTGTCCAGCGAGGTTTTCATTTGCTGCATGAGCTGGAGCATGGATCCTTGCATTTCCACCATCTGACAGTTCAATTTAGCCTACCCTACGGGTTGACGGGCATTCCAAGTTGGATGATTGACCTGATTAGGGGGCAGCTGAGTGTATACATGACCTTGACCCACTGGTCATTATAGGGCATAGTTGTTGGGTCAGATTTAGGTTTATTGCCTTGGATTTTTCCAGGAGAAGTTAGGGTGGTTCCTCCAACTTGAATTATAGGAGTTAGAATATGGGTTGGACCTAACATTCTCCTGTATAGCATACACATCTTCAAAGGGCGAGGATGGTGAGAAAGGAGAGGGATCAGAGAAATTGGGATCAAAGGCCCCAGTTTGGAACTCATGGGGTTCCGAGTAATGCTGGCTCACAGGTTGAGCCATTTTAGTTGATTTACGAACTCCCGTCCAGTAGGAGCTCATGAAGAATCGAATCCTGAGTTCTGGTGTGGAGTGGATTGAGAAGTGTTGGGATTGTAAAGTGTGTATTTGACCAGAAATGCGTCGTAGTACTATTGTGAAATACGATCAACAAAAATAATTTCTAAAATAATGAGACTTGGGTCCCGGTCGTTCGTCTCTGGGAGGCATTTTGGAAATGCAAATTCAAATTCGATCTCGCTCGCTCTACTCATTCAAAATCGCATGTTGATTTATACTAAATACGTATTAATACATGACATGCTGTTGCCAGAATATCAGAAATTGAAATAATGCAACTTTAATCACACCAAAAGATATAATCAGGCACATGGAGATTTTGAACATATAAATATATATAAATGTTTTCATTGTGGCATGATGGTGATTATAGCATAGGTAGTGGAATGCTTGTATAGGGAAATTTACATCTCGCTAGCAGAAAATGACTGCATACATAAATCTGAGGGCATTATGCATGCATCATTGGGGGAGAATATGGAGCTACACTACTAAGCAGTAAATAAAGCATTAAATCTATGAAGAACTATAATCTAGTCTAGCAGAACTAAGGGCATTCAGAGGTGGGCTCCGATGGCCTTTAAATGGGTGAGAAGAGAAAGAGGGGCGGCCAATGGTGCTTAGGTCGGCCCTTGGAGAGAGGTTGGAGAAGTTGATCCTGGTGTAGGCTTGGCGTGGAGGTGGTGGCATCATGGTGGAGCTCGTGAACATGGAGGTGGAGGTGGTGATGGCTTATGGATGGTGGAGCTATGCTAAAAGACTAAGATTGACCAAATGGCCACCCCTTAGATCTTTTTATAGACCTAAGGGAATCTCTCTAGAAAATTATGGAATTCTCTAGAGAGGCCTATGGTGGGAGCTCATGGGAGAGTGAGAGAGAGGATGGATGGTGGTTTATAGATCCACCAAATGTGGATCTAAAAATTGAATGGCTCGTAGTTGCTAATTTTAGCAACCAAGGCAACAACACATGGTAGAGAGTTCTAGAGAAATCTAGGCTAGGTATTTTCGTGTGTATGGTGTGTATGGGTGTGTGTGGGTTTAGGTCATGGTAGGTCTCAAATTAGGGTTGTAAACCCTAATTCACTAAGGTAAAGTGCAATTAAATTTAATACAAGTTTAATTGGGTGTGTGGAAACCTAATTGAGAGTAAAATAACTCAATTAAGTCAGGTCTAGGTCAATTGGACTCTCACTGAGTCCAATTTGACAGTGTGCGCTGAGATCAGGGCTTAATTGGACTCAATGAGTCCAATTGAATAGACTGAAGAGATTGACCATGATCCAAATCAATTAGGTTTAGTGAGGACCTAATGATGAGAGCCTCATCATGAGCCATAACTAGCTCATTTTGACCCAATAAAGAAGATAAAAGCTCCTACATAACCTAGAAGAAGGCTTAACTGAAGGAACAAGTGCTCTGAGAAGAAAACATGAAATAAAGGTTAAAACTGCAATTTTACCATTGCAGTACATAAACGGGATTTCTCAGAAGCAAAACATAGGTCAAATGGTCCAAATAAGATAAAAAGAGGGTTGAGTCAATCAGAAATGGGTTTATGTGCAATCTAAGAATTAAATGACATTTGGTAACCCTAAAACAGACCCGCTTAAATTAACAAGGTTTCGGTCAGGATAAAAATCGAGTAAACCCTCTAAAAATCATGGAAAAATATCCTCTAGGGTTTAGAACACTTAATTTGGCCTTTGGAACCTAGTTTGACCTAGATTAGGGTCCTAGCTCCTCAATTAACCAAATTTGGGTTTTTACGTAAAATGTCCAGTCAAACGAGGTCAAACCTGAAATCCAACTTCTCCATTGGATTCCTTAGGTCAAAATTAGGTTTATACCAAAATTTGGACCTAAGGAGAGGTCATCTTGACCTACTTTGCAATTTAGTACACCCAAATCACAAATAGGTCCCTATTTTTTGAATATCCTTGCAAAGAGTCCCCCAAGTTCTTCGCCCCCCTTTGCAATCCGGTCTTGCCGCCGTTGTTAGGGCAGAACCGAGCTCCGGCGAGGTTCAGAGAGGGATTGCTCTCTAATCCCTCAGAGATTCCCTCCCAGAAATGGAAGGGGGATTCTCTGAGGAATTCCCTTCCTTCTAAAGCCAATTACAATCGCTGGTGTGAACCCAATCACTCGTGCGAACGCACGAGAGATTTGGGTATCCACCTTCCTTCCAACTCCGACGAGCCGGCAGACCTAATTACGCGCTCTCCACGCGCTAATAGGAGCGGCCAGCACCTATAAAACCCCCCCCAGACCCTGCCGCAGGACCCAAGCTTGATTTTGACGAAGATCCCCTCCAAATTCCCTCTCTCCCATCTCCGACCGAACGACCCGCAAGCTCCGGTGACCTCCTCCCCTCCTTCTCATCGCTCTGCTGCCATACCAGCAGCAGAGTCCTCTCTGCCTCTTCCTCTCGTGTCGCACTGTACCCCGCGCGCGTGCTCCTGACCTCATCTTCGTCGCTGCTTCCTCCCTCAGGGTCTTTCTTCCCCGACGACGGCAGTTACGAGCCGTCCTCTCCACCATCTCCCTTCCTTCCAGACAACCCCAGATACATTCTCCATCCTCTCCTCTCTCTTTTCCCCCTACTATTTTACTTGATTACCCTCGACAGTACCTAACCACCTCCATCGTTCTCGCTTCCGACCGCCCTCCGGCGAGCTGCCCACACCACTCCGGCCCTCCACACGGCTCGCCAACCCCCTCGTGAGCTTCACCTCACCACCAAGAACCCATTCCACCCCATCACTGCCACTCCAGACCTCCACAAGCACCCCCCGACCAACCCACCATCTCCGGCCACTGGTTGACCTAGGCACGCATGCCTAGGCCGACCTGCAACCTGTAGCATCGCCCACCGCCTTCGCTGTGCTACGGCGAAGGTTTCCAGCTATTCTGATTGGGCCAATAGGCCGTTCTGTTGGATGTCAGGTGTATGCTCCGACCGCCATTAACAGCCAAAGCAGCAGGGAGCTTGGAGCAGCTTCGGGCATCAGGCTTCCCAGGCTGCAGGTGCAGTAGACTCTCGCGAAGGTCACGAAGCGAACGAGGCCAGCCAGTCGCACAAAGGAGCCATCAGCTTGGGCAATCGAGTGACGAAAGCTCTGCGGGCACGCGTGAAGGCAAGACCGACCAGATAGTCCCATATCGTGGGATTGCAAAACTCAGGTATCATATAAATTATTTTTGTGTTTTCTTCTTACTGCCTCCATAAGCACAGGGGTGAGGTCCCTCACTGCCCCCACATGCCTCGTCTGCGGCTTGACGTCGTGGATCTGGCGTATCCGACCCGAGCTAAACCTACGCACTCCTCGCGCATCACCACTTGCCGGTGCGCCTGGTCCCGGGTGCGAATCCGACCCGACTACCCGTGTGGCTCTGGGAGAGCGTGCTTGAGTGAACTGCTTGAGAAAAAGAGAGACGCTTGGGTAGAGGGACGGGGGTAGGTTTTTGCTACTGTGTGGTGTGTGCAGGAAGGAAGAAGTGACCGAGGCAGCGAACACTTAGCAGCTGAAGAACAGGAAGAGAAGAAAGAAGAGGCTGTGTAGCAATGAAAGGAGAAGTCTTCGCTGAGAAGAAGAAGAAGAAGGAAGACAAGGCAGAAGAGAGAGAATAACAAAGAAGAGGCCAAGTGAAGACTGCAAAGAGATCAGAAGAAAAAGAAGAAGAAAGAAGAAAGGCAAGGCAGGAGAAGAAGGAAGATACAGAAGCAGAAAGGAGAAGAAGAGAGAAAGAGAGATCACATTTAAGACGTCTGATACAGAAATCAGACGTCCAATTCTACTTTTTTTTCACAAATCCTTTTTAAAATTCTCTCTTTGAATCAATTATATTTGCATTTAACAGTTGTATTCTTTGGTTTTACAAAGTACTGAGATTGCTCCCCGTGTTCGACCTCGGATACTCTAGTTGTTCGAGTCATAAAATTCTTTATATTTGTTTAAACGTTTTGTTGGTTATACTACAACGTAATACGCTTTAAATCCGCACAAAATCGTTGAGAACACCTAATTAGGCCCTTAGGGAGGTCTAGAGGTGATGTACTAGGGTTAAGGCACCTTAATTTAGGTTCCTAGGGGGTTAGAATTGGGTTTAGGGAGCTAGAGATCCAGGATCAAGGCTTGAATCTCAAAATAGGGTATGGAGGGCAGTTTTGGACGTCTTACAATGAAAAATCAGAAGTCCAGACTTATTGTCTAGATGTCCAATTAGAGTCAGGAGGGATTCTGTCCTGGGTACTCTACAGAAATTGGACGTCTAACCAAGTGTCTGGACATCCAATAACACTGCAGAAGTGGGTTTAAGGTGTGTGGGAGTTGGCTAAGGGTTCTGAACATCCTATAACTCATCTGGACGTCCAGATAGAGGCTAGAATTATGGTTTTAAGGCTTCCTAGGGTGCGGTGACCTAATCTACGGGTGGCTAAGGCTTGGGGAAGCTTTTAGGTTGGCCTAGTGCTAGGATGGACCTAAGTTCTTTGCAATTTATTGCTTTATTCCTACTTAATAGAATAACATACCTTAACTCCCTTACATTATTATCTACTGCATTTAATCTAGGTCTTCCGCTCCAGCTTTGCTGCAACACCAGTTATTCTTTATTCTTCAGATCTAGCTTTAGATCCAGCTTCAGATCTAGCTTCTGATCAGCTTATTACCTGCAATTGACATAATGCACCTAATCAGTACATTATAGCATTGTTTTATGCATATCTAAAAGAAAGCAGTAAAGGTGCTCGTAATGCTTATGCATGCATGAATTACCCTAACTTATGCTAAGTCCTAGCCTAATTTAGGTCAATTAAGACCTATGATTGTTGTGCAATCATGCCCCCATGCCTAAATCTTGCTAGTCCCTAGCAAATGCGGGACTAAATTATTCACATAGGTGTCCCTAATGGATTGATTATTTTATCAAGTGTATGCCAAGAGTTTTTTTTCCTTTTTGTTTTCATCCTATGTTCTAGAAATCCAGACAATCGTGAAGGTGTAGCTACGTAGCTTTTGCAGCGGATTCGAGTGAAAAGCTAATTCACCTCTAAAGCTTATACTTGACCCCTAGTAAAATTCTAGTGGGATAGGCGGACTTCTTCCCTCAGGGTATTCAAGATATTCTATGAATTCCACCCTGGCTTTAAGCTTGGGTAGAGAATGTCTGAGGGATACGGGTGTTTATTTGGTGGCTCACTCTCACTTGGTGCTACATAGAAATTAGTACTTCAGAATCTAGATTCTCGGATTATCAAGTAACTCAACTCAGAGAAAGACGAGAAAAGCTATGCTCTCCTTTGGTTCCTTTGTATTCATTCTCTCTCTTTTTTTTTCAGAGCTCACAATCTCACTAGATTCTCACGCATGATCCATATTTGGTGGTCTCACTTGGCATTAACACTTTAATTGAGTTCTCATAACCTTAACACTAAGTCAGAATTCCTCAGCCAGTATTCGAGCCGTCAGAAACATAGAAAAAATAGGTTAAGGCCATATTTGGTGGATCTCAAATTTATTTGGTGGTATTGCCTCAATGTAATTGAAATAAACACTAAATATTCATACACTCTTTTTTTCTTGCTTTTTATTGTTTTTCTAATTTTTTTTTCTTTCATTTTTTTTCTTTGTCTTCTTGTTTTTTTTTCAATGTATAATTTTTTTTTCAACACAACACAAGCTAGCATACATTCATGAACTTTATTGAGGAGGCATTATTAGGGATCGGTGGTACTCAAGAGACATTAGGTAGCTTATTTGGTGGAAGTGCCTACTCACGGCACCGGGAAAGATGGATAGGACAGTGTATTTCTGACCTTGACATCAATACCCTCCTTCAGCCAAGGATTTCGTAAAGAATGGTTGTAATTGTCCACCTTAGCCATAGTTTTATGAAAACTCGCTCTCCCCGTAATTGCCTTATTTGGTGGCTCTCAAAATTTCATACAAAAATGTATACATAGGAACCGAGAGCGAAAACTATGCCTAATCTCTAAGTATCATCACCTAATTATCTAGGATTCCAGATTTCTTGCACTAATCTTAGAGCACCAGTACTCTCTATTCTCATCTCACACTATTTGGTGGATTTTTGGAAGAAAATCTGCCTAACTCCCAAAACACTATCCAAGGGTTTAGGAAAAGAGGCACTGCTTCTTCTCGACAGACTAAAGACATTTATCAGCCTTCACCGTGAATCCATTGCAAATTCTATGTGTGTGTGAAAAATTGTACTGGATTCCAGATTACAGGAATTTACTAGAGGATAAAATCCCTAATGCATTTTCTTAATAAGATAATCTTATTCATGGATGCACTATGTATATATTTAAACAAGTAACCACTTATATTCGTACTTCATGAAATTTCCCTTTCAGGTTACATTTAGCTTGACCCTAAATTTAGAATAAGAGGTGAGTGGGTGAGTCGGAAGTGGCTTTTGCAGATGATTTTTAGCTCCAATGCGAACATTAGAGGTGGGGTCGGTTGTTCTTTTATTTAGGATCCTAAAGTACGTTTGACATGTAGCTCCGTGGTTTTCCTAGATGTTGGCATAAAAATTTTCAGTTTTGTCGTATTTACCCCCCCATGCCTAAGTTCTTGCATGTCCTCATGCATGAATATAAAAGAAAATAAGTATAGTAGGGAGTAAATGGGTAGAAATAACTTGGAATTGCTCCTGAAATTTTAACGTTCAGCATCGGTCAACCTGACAGTATGCAATATGTGAAAAGGAAATATGCTTAAAAGAAAAATATGCTATGTATAAAAATGGTTATGTATAGATGATGGTAGAATGTGGGATATGCTATTTATACGTGTTGAGTTTAATGCCTCCAGTTGGGTGAGAACTTACTCAGATATCCTCGATAAGATGAATGAGTTCGTCAGCGGGAGGAGGTTCCTAGGCCGTGAATGGCTTGAGGTGTTGGCCATTTATCGTAGATACATGCCTAGATTTTGGGTCCCAGATTTGGACAGCCCCATCCGGATATGGGTGAATCACAACATATGGGCCAGTCCACTTGGACTTGAGCTTCCCTGAAAAAAGTTTCAGTTGCGAATCAAACAACCAGATTTGCTGGTTGGGCATGAATGCTTTCCTCTGGATGTGGTGGTCATGAAAGGCCTTGGTCTTGTCCTTGTATATCAATGCATTCTCATAGGCCTCCCATTGGATCTCTTCTAATTCGCTGAGCTGGAGTTTTCGTTCTTGACCTCCTGGCAGACGGTGGCAGCAACTAGCTTTTCTTAAGTCGTTGTAGTACAGATAGTTATTGCCATCATTTGCTAATATTTGTTACTCGGAAAATACAGTTCTCCCAAGGTCAAACTCAGGGAGCAAGTCGTATTCTAGAGATATACATGTTCTATTACAAAAATAAAGAGAGAGAGAGATGAAAGTTTGGCTTCTTCTTCTCTTCTTTCTTCCTCTTTGTCTTCTCTTTCTTTGGCTTTTGTTCTTCGTGTTCTTCCTCTATTTCTTGGTTGGACGATCCTGTCTTTTTCTTCTTTTTATTTTCTTTGTTTCTTCTGTTCTTGCTTCAGATCTTCCTCCCGTGCTCTTCTTCTTCTTTTCTTCTTCTTTGTCTTCTTTCTTCCTCTTCTTCTTCTTCCTCTTGTTTCATCACTTGGCTGCTCTGTGTTCCTCTCTTTCCTCTGCCTCGCCTTCCTTCTTCTTCTTTGCCTTCTCCTGTCTTCAGGACGTCATCTGATTTGAAAATCAGATGACTTAAACCGCATGTTGCTACAGTGTCTCCCTTAGCTTCCTTCTTCTTCACCTGTGCCTACACACTCAAGAGTTCAGAGTCAGAGGGCAAAACCTACTCTACCCCCCTCCCCCGCGCGTCTCTTTCTCTCTGAGTTCGCTCTTAGGACAGCTCTCCCAGAGCAACCGGGTAATCGGGTATGAGTCGCGCCCGGGTCCAGGCCCACCGGCGTGCGGTGGTGGGCGAGGAGTGCAGGTCGGGTTAATCGGGTCGGGCCAGGTCCGCGGAGCGTGATCACGGACGAGGCCGGGTCGAGTGAGAGGGACCTCACCCCGTGGTCAGGAGGCGAACATCATAAGGCACTTTTTGCCTTTATGCTCCCGCGCGCCTCTGAAAAGTTTCGAGGTGGGACTAAATGTCCCACCCCAGTTAAGCACCTGCAACGGAGGGAGCAGCGGGCAATCGTGGCTTCACGCGAGGCCTTCGCCCCAACTGCGATCCTAGGACGCTTCGCGGAGATGCCCCGCGCAACCTGGGAGTCGAACCTGGGCGAAGGTGTGCCCGCACCTGCAGGTGAAGGAGCTCTGCCTGCTCAGTAATGGCGACGGCGGGCGAATCACCTGGTCACAGAAGAACGGCCTCTCGGCCAAATCAGACAGGCAGGGGACCTTCGCCGTGGCACGGCGAAGGTGGTCAGAGGGTCTGCAGGGGGCGTGGCTTAGAAAACAGGTCGCCTTAGGTCAAACTGCGAGCGAAGAAGTGGGTGTGTTCGGTGGGTCTGCAGAGGGCGTTTGGTGGGTAGTGGAAGGGTGGAGGAGGATCAGGGTGAGGAGGCGGAGGTTATGCACAGGTCGGCGAGCCGTGTGGGGTGCTGGAGTGATGGGAGTGGTTCGCCGGAGTTTGGCCGGAGGTGGAGAAGGTGAGGGTGATCGGTGGGAAATAGGTGGCGACAGTAAGGGTTTTCAGTATAGAAAAGAAAGAGGGGAGGAAGAGGAGAAGTGCTACCTGCTAAGCTGGAAGAGGAGGGGTTGGCGCAGGCGAAAGTTGTATCGACTGTCGCCGGAGAAGAAATTGCCCAGAGGAAGGGGCGGCGGCGAGGAGAGGGCCGGAGAGGCGCCAGCTGGGTGCGGCGTGACGCGGAAAGATCGAGGGAAGGTAACCCTGCTGCTGGTAGTGCGGCAGGGCGACGAGGAGGAGGAGGAGAGGCCGCCGGAGCAAAGGGGCGTCTGTCAGAGTGGGAAGGGAGGAATTTAGGGGGGTGTCTCCGTCTGATCCCAGCTGGGAAGAACGGCGGAGCGACGGGGGTATTTATAGGGGCGGAATCAGAGAGGAGGGTGGAGGGAGACGACGTGTCTCCCTCGCCGGAGGACGCCGGAGGAAGGAGACCCATACCATCCGTACGTTCGCACGGGCGGTATGGGCGGTCGCAGTACTCAGGGGGGTGTCCCTGCGGTGGCTGACGACGCAGGGTACCCCCCATTGACTTGCCAGGGCCCCTCCCTCACCCTGCGCGGCGCCATGCTCCGCGCAAGGTCGCCGGAGCATGGCGCTGCGCAGGTTTTGCAGGAGGGACCTAAACGCAAAGAACGAAGGAGAGTTAGGGGCCAAAATATGAGGGTTCAAAAGTTGAGGGTCAAAAAGTAAATATATGAGGACCAAAGTGTAAAGTTGGTCAAGAAGGTTTCTTCTTAGGCCCAAGTTTTTACACATGAAAAATTAAGACCTAAGGATTCTGATGGTGAATTTTATTTCTAGATTAAACCTTGTTTGATCGGTCAATTTACGCAAAAACCCAAATTAGTTGTTAATTGGGCATGGTTCTCAATGTAGGTCAAAATGGGTTCCTAAGGCCAAATTGAAAGTCCTAAACCCTAGAGATTATTTTTATATGAATTTTAGAGGGTTTAGTTGATTTTTACCTTGCCTCGAACCATGTGAATTTAAGTGGGTTTGTTTTTAGGGTTATAGGCTGTCATTTAATTCTTTGGAGTTGCTGTAGCCCTTATTGAGTCATTTCATCCCACTTTTCTTCTTATTAGGTTATTTTGACCTATGTTTGGATCCTGAGTTACCCTATTTTCAGATTGGATTGGTGAAATTGCATTTTTTACCCCTCAGTTTATGTTTTCTTTGCAAACTCAGAATCTTTCTGAGCCAAGCCTTTCTAAGGTTATGTAGGAGCTTTTAGTCTCTGTATTAGGTCAAAATGAGCTAGTTATGGCTTATGGTGAGGTTCTCATCACCTCCCACATTGAGGTCAAGGTTACATTTTCGCACCACCCAAAAGGCACGATGTTCCAGCTCTATAGGAAGGTGACGGGCCTTGCCATATACCATACGATATGGTGACATTCCGAGTGGGGCCTTCTACGTAGTTTGATATGCCCAGAGTGCATCAACTAATTTATCAGACTAGTCCTTCCTGTCTGGTCTAACCATCTTCTGGAGAATCAACTTGATCTGACGGTTAGACACTTCAGCCTGCCCATTGGTTTGCGGTTGATACGGGGTGGCTATACGGTGATGTACCCTGTATTTCTTTAATAATGACCTGAAGTGGGCGTGGATGAAGTGGCTTCCCCCATCGCTAATTAGAGCGCGGGGTATTCCAAATCTCGTGAATATGTATTCCCGTGCGAAAGAAATAACAGTCTTATGATCAACTTGTAGAGGAATGCTTGAAAACATAAATCTAGCTAACAGAAAATGATTGCATACATGAATCTAAGGGGGGATTATGCTTGCATCATTGGGGGAGAATTTAGAGCTACACTATTAAGCAGTAAAACTATGAAGAACTATAATCTAATCTATCAGAACTAAGGGCACTCAGAGGTGGGCTCTGATGGCCTTTGACTTGGTTGAGAGGAGAAGGAGGGGTGGCCAATGGTGCTTAGGCTGGCCCTTGGAGAGAGGTTGAGGAGATGATCCAACATCTTGGCGTGGAGATGGTGGTGGCCATGGTGAAGCTACTCGTGAAGTGGAGTGGAGGTGGCCACCCCTTCGGTTTTTTTATAGACCTAAGGGAGACTCTCTAGAGAAGTGTGGAACTCTCTAGAGAGAGCTCCAAGTGTAGCCATCCATGGAGAGAGAGAGGTGGTTCTTAGATCCACCACAAATGGATCTAAGAGAAGACTCATCCTTGGTTGCTATATTTGGCAACAAAGGTGGCACCACCTTTGGAAGGTCCCAGAATACTCTAGGTGGTGTGGGAGTGCGTGAATGGGTGTGTGTGTCTCTGTGGTGCCTGAAACCTAGGCAGGGTGCCTTGGTTTTGCACATATTGAGGGTTCGGGACAAGTTGGGAGGGCAAGGCTCCCTGAGTCCTATGCTCCTGCAATAGCAGGTTTTGCGAGTTCTGTATAGTATGTATCTGGTCAGCCATCGCCTTCATTATCTGCAAGCTATCCTACGTAGACTTCCTCATCGATTCTTGTAGCTCCTCTTTCAGTGCCTCCAGAGGGTCAGCCCTCTTTGGAGGGTGACTGGCAACTTGGTGCAGTGGCTGGTATATAGAACAGGGTTGCTGCTGAGACGGGAATGGCTGCTGCCTAGGGTATGTGTTTTGCGCATTCTTGTATTGCCTGGTCTGGTAGTGTAGGTCTTGATGTGGTCTCTGTGAGTTACCATACGAGGAGAAGTTCGGATGCTGGCGCCTACTAGGGTTATACGTCTCTGAATACGGGTTATTACGCTCGTATCCTTGAATAGCATTGATGTCCTCGTAGGCCGAAGACATCTGAGATGTATATCCATCAAGGGGATATGTATTATAGTCAGCGGGTGGTGCATAACCCTGGTCATATGGTGCCAGATCGGGATTGTTTACAGGATCCTGATATACAGGATCTCGTAAATAAGGAGAGGATGCATCCCGAGTGAGTAGATTAACTTGAGCAGGGGGGCTCGGGGTGCATAGGAGGGTCTTGGAGTAGCAGAGTTCAGGTCAGATTGATCCTGACTAATTTGGTCAATCTTATTTTGATCAGGTTTATTCTATCCAGCTACTTGACCATCGTCGGCTCGAATAGACTCGGTGTGAGCCTCATGGACATCGACCTGCTGCTGACCAGGCCACTGGAACTGGTTCATGGATGCGGCATTCATCGAGTTCTCTGCCAAAGATTCGAACAACTCAAATGCGTTGTTGTCATCTTTCACGAGGAAATTCCCACCACTAGATGCATCGGCCTGATATCGATGTGTATCATCTAGCCCATGGTAAAAGATCTGAGCTAGGTGCCATCTAGGCACACCATGGTGCGGGCATTTCCGGAGAAGGTCGTGAAATTGGTCCCAAGCGTCATGCAACTTCTCCCCAGCTCTTTGGGAGAAAGTCATGATCGCACACCTCATCGCGTTCGTTCGACAGATTGGGAAGAACTTTTGCAGGATTTCACGTCGTAATTCCAGCTAGGTTCCAATCAGCTTCCCAATGGTCTTGAACCAGTATGAAGCTTTGTCCCTCAGAGAAAATGGGAAAAACTTCATTAGAACAATCCCAAGATCAACATTCCTGGGTCAAATCATTTCTGCAAGTTGACTTAGGTCCTCTAAATGCTGGAATGGATCTTTGCTTGAGTTTCCAAAGAAATGACTATTGATCAAACCAATCACATTAGGCTTGAGCTCAAATGCGTCTCCGCCTATGGGAATCCAGACTACGGGTGCGACGATCGGTGCAGCTGGATCATAGAAATCTCGAAGTTGTTCTCCTCGCGGTGGATGTTGCATTTTGTCAAGTATTGTTAAGATACGGTCCATGCTCTGCTGATGCCGCTCCTCTGATTCAACCACCTGGGCCTCCAGACGAGCCATCGGGTCCAGATTACCTACATCTTGACCCGGTCTAGGTCTAGGTCCAGGATTAGGGTTAGCCATCTTGGATAAGGGAGTAGAAGTGGGGGGAGAAGATGGTCCTGGCGAGGTGACTTGCCTCCTTGGGAGAGGCTCCCAAGGTCCAACCAGTTGAGGTCTGAGTGACCTCCTTCCTTACATACACCACCCAACCCCTGGGTTGGTGTAGCCAAGCCAGACAAGGCTAAGGCCCTGACAATCAGATGGTCCTTATGATCGAATGACCATATTTTTCATTTTAAGTTCCAATTCTTGAAGAAAAATTTGTTGTGCAACCGACTGAAAGTGATTCTCGCCTCTCAAGCTAACCCAGCCAGTCTGGTTACGAGGGGACTAAGGGGAAGGTTCTTTCGGCTCACACCTTCGATTCTGTTACCCCCGAGTTGTGGTCATTTGATACTGCCCCGTAGACTTAGTCACAAGGTTTGGAAAGAGAGGTTGAAGCCACCCAGTAGTACAACAACGAATTCGGGATTGCTTACATGTTTTAAAATTAATTTCAACTCGTTTTTCTTCAGTTGGGGTTTGTGGTAAGTGGCGCACAAGGTGACCAAGCTCATCGGCTAAGCACTAGACTTGACTAAGTCTAGGTTAGCCCAAATGCGGTCTCTAGAATGTAACCCTAAAGGTGTAACTTAGGGTTCGTGCAATTCTAAGGTCTTTTTTTTACCTTTCTTTTCAGCAGACCACAAGAATAAAAATAGTTCTCTGAACAAAATTGGAATCCAAATAAATTGAAATTTGGTAAGTAGATTCCTTTTTCAATTATCTTTTCATAAAATAGTTTTTTATAATTTTTACTGTTTCAATAGAATTTATAGGGATTTTTAATTGTCGGAGGGTCAGATTTGGAATTTTGACCCCTGGTTGGTTTTTTGCTTTGAAACAGTATCAAATGATTTTCAAAAATTTGGGCAAAATATGGAAATTAAAGCTAATGAGATTAGCTTTCAAACCCCCCACCATTTTTAGTCAAAATAGATTCGCAAATTGCTCGAAATTGGTTTTAAATTTTGAAAATTTTTAAATCTTGGTCAGTTTGACCCCCTTGCACTTCGTGAATTTTTAAAAATTTTGTACTTGGAATTTTTTTATTGAATAGTGCCGTTTGAAAGATGGTTTAAAAATGAAGGTCTAGCCTGAATTTCAAAATTTTTTGCTCAGTAATTTTTTGGCAGTTGAATTTTTAAATCAAAATTTGAAGCCTGGCCGGAAATCAGAGGGTAGTGGGAAGCTTTTGAAAAGGTGTTTGAATTTGAAATTCAAACTTTCCTCCAAAATAATTTTTTTTTTCAATAACTTTTGAATTTTTTTTTGTAGGAAAAATTTTTTTCAATTTTTTTTTCTTTTTTTTTCAAGTAGACTAACCTAAGATTCAAACGGAGACTTAATCTAACTACCTAGACTTTTTTTTTTGATTTTTTTTCACAAAAATAAATAGGCCTTTTTTTTTCAAATGAAATTGCTAGAAGAAAATCTAACCTAGGGTTCAGAAAAGGGAAATCCTAATCTAAGAGATGTGCACCTGATGATTTTTCTACGCACGATGTGTGCGTAGATCCCATTTTTCTTGCTTTTCTGCACATCCGACAAGCAAGCAGAGGAATATTTGTCACTAAACGCTCAAAAGATCAAAATCAATTCCATTGCCTCCCCGGCAACGGTGCCATTTGACATAGGGCGTTTCTCGCACGTGTTTTGATCAGAAATGCGTTGTAGTACAGTTGCAAAATACGATCAACAAAAATAATTTCTAAGATAACGAGGCCTGAGTCCCATTCGTTTGTCTCTGGGAGGCATTTTGGAAATGCAACTTCAAATTCGATCTCGCTCACTCTACTCATTCAAAATCGCATGTAGATTTATACTAAATACGTATTGATACATGACATGCTGTTACCTGAATATCAGAAATTGAAAGCATGCAACTTTAATCACACCAAAGGTTGATAACCAGGTACATGGTGATTTTAGACATATAAATATATATAAATGTTTTCATTGAGGCATGATGGTGGTTACAACATAGGTAGTGGAATGCTTGTATAGGGAAATTTAAATCTCTCTAGTAGAAAACAACTGCATACATGAATCTATGGGGGGATTATGCATGCATCATTGTGGGAGAATATGGAGCTACACTAGCATTAAATCTATGAAGAACTATAATCTATTCTAGCAGAACTAAGGGCATTCAGAGGTAGGCTCCGATGGCCTTTGAATAGGTGAGAAGAGAAAGAGGGGCGGCCAATGGTGCTTAGGCCAACCCTTAAAGAGAGGTTGGAGAAGTTGATCCAGGTGTAGGCTTGGCGTGGAGGTTGTGGCATCATGGTGGAGCTCGTGAACATGGAGGTGGAGGTGGTGATGGCTTATGGAAGGTAGAGCTATGCTAAAAGACCAAGATCTACTAAATGGCCACCCTTTAGGTCTTTTTATAGACCTAAGGGAATCTCTCTAGAGAATTATGGAATTCTCTAGAAAGGCCTATGGTGGGAGCTCGTGGGAGAGTGAGAGAGAGGATGGATGGTGGTTTGTAGATTCACCAAATGTGGATCCAAAAATTGAATGGCTCTTGGTTGCTAATTTTAGCAACCAAGGCAACAACACATGGTAGAGAGTTATATAGAACTCTAAGCTAGGTATTTTCATGTGGATGGTGTGTGTGGGTGTGTGCGGGTCGAAACCTAGGTGGCTAGGTTGATTAGTTTAGGTTTTAGTGGGTTTATGTCAAGGTAGGTCTCAAATTAGGGTTGTAAACCCTAATTCACTAAGGTAAAGTGCAATTAAACTTAATACAAGTTTAATTGGGTGTGTGGAAACCTAATTGAGAGTAAAATAACTCAATTAAGTCAGGTCTAGGTCAATTGGACTCTCATTGAGTCCAATTGGACAATGTGTGCTGAGATTAGGG
This sequence comes from Thalassia testudinum, assembly GCA_037157565.1. Taxonomy (NCBI): domain Eukaryota; kingdom Viridiplantae; phylum Streptophyta; class Magnoliopsida; order Alismatales; family Hydrocharitaceae; genus Thalassia; species Thalassia testudinum. Next base: position 49,922,906 of record JAZHRO010000035.1, on the reverse strand, counting down.
CTCAATTGGTCTCAATGAGTCTAATTGAATAGATTGAAGAGATTGATCATGATCTAAGTCAATTAGGTTTAATGAGGACCTACTTAGGTCCTTAGGGAGGTATAGAGGTGATGTATTAGGGTTAGGGCACCTTAATTTAGGTTCCTAGGGGGTTAGAATTGGGTTTAGGGAGCTAGAGATCTAAGATCAAGGCTTGAATCTCAAAATAGGGTCTAGAGGGTAGTTATGGACATCCAATAAAGTTATCAGATGTCTTATAATGAAAAATCAAATGTCCAGACTTATTGTATGGATGTCCAATCAGAATCAAGAGGGATTCTAGGTTCTGTCTTGGGTATTCTACAGAAATTGGATGTTTGACCAAGTGTCTGGACGTCCAATAACACTGCAGAAGTGGGTTTAAGGTGTGTGGGAGTTGGCTAAGGGTTTTGGACGTCTAGATAGAGGTTGAAATTAGGGTTTTAAGGTTTCCTAGGGTGTGGTGTCCTAATCTAAGGGTGGCTAAGGCTTGGGGAAGTTCTAGGCTGTCCTAGGGCTAGGATGGACCTAAGTTCTTCACAATTTATTGCTATTTTCCTACTTAATAGAATAGCATACCTTAACTCCATTACATTATTATCTACTGTATCTAATCTAAGTTTTCCTCTCCAGCTTTGCTGCAACACCAGTTATTCTTTATTCTTCATATCCAACTTTAGATCCAGCTTTAAATCTAGCTTCTGATCAGCTTATTACCTGCAATTGACATAATGCACCTAATCAGTACATTATAGCATTATTTTATGCATAGCTAAAATAAAGCAGTAAAGGTGCTAGTAATGCTTATGCATGCATGAGTTACCCTAACTTATGCTAAGTCCTAGCCTAATTTTGGTCAATTAAGACCTATGATTGCTGCACAATCAAGAAGTATTTACAGATTTTCCATCCATCCACTCTTCCATTCTTTCTGTAACCAGGTCCATTTTATCATGTTTATTATAAATCAGTTCCATATCGAATAAATGAGAGTCGTGGACCTCATTAACATTCGATCTGGGTTGCTAGGACCGGTTGAAAGTATCCATGGATGCATGATTGATATAATTTTTAGTCATTTCCTCAAATAATTCATGCGCACTATTTGCATCCTTGTTGAGGAAATTTCCTCCCCAAGAAGCATCCACATGGCTCGGATTTGCTCAGTCAACTTGTGATAAAAGATTTGCACGAGTTGCAATTCGGCACCTCGTGGTGTGGACACTTCCGTAACAGATCTTGGAATCGCTCTTAGGCACCATGAAGCGGTTGCCCTGACCATTGGACGAAAGTAGTAATCACCCGTCACAAGGCATTAGTACATCCGATTGGGAAGAATTTCTTTAGGAAAGCCAATTTAAGATCATTCTAATTTGCTATCGGCCTTTCAATAGTCTAGTACCAATGTATGGCCTTATCCCTAAGAGAGTGGGGGAAAAGCCCCATGATCATCTGCTCCTCATCCACGTTTCGCGCTTTGGTGGTCTGGACCAAAGTGGTCAAGTCCTTAAAATGCTGAAATTGGTCTTTAGAGCCAAGCCCATGAAAATGTTTGATCAGGCTTAACACCTAGTGCTTGATTTCTATGTCACTGGCTGGAATCTGGACACCAGGACATTCCCCGTAATTTGAAGGATCATAAAAATCCTTCAAGGGCTAAGTGCCCTGACCATGCATTCATTGGAACCATTGTTGCGTTTACTTCATTTGTTCCAGTTGCCTTTGCAGCATCTCTTGCGGATTCTGAGGCAAAGGAGGTGGTTGGTCAGCCATGGGATCAATTGGATTAAAATTCAACCTATGCCTCCTTGAATGGTCTAATGGTCCTTCCAAGCAGGGATTTAATGACCTCCTTCCAAGCAAAAAATAGAAAGGGGTCAGAAGGACTGGGGACAAGAACCTTGCAGCACAACAATACATGCCTGTCCTTAAGTTGGGTAGCCTAAGGACCTATGATTCAAGATAGACTCAAACCACAACACGAATTTTATGTTGTCCTTAATCTAGAAGCTGGTTAAGTTGGGCTGGCGAAGTAGGGGGAGCGTGTCCCGAAGGCGCTAATTATGCCAAACCCTTGTCTACTTAAGTCATTTGACAATTAGGCCACCCAACTTAGCACCTTCTGGAGAAAGCAGATGTCACAAATTCACACCACAGTATGAGAAATACCTTGAAACAAACTGATAAGTCCTAGGGCCAACGTCTACTTGATTTTGGATTAGGCTTGGGATAGTTGTGCTTTTGGAATGTGATGGGCTTTTAAAATGGGTTGTGCCCTTAATGATTGATTGAATAAGAGTGAGTGAGTGTATAACCAGGGTTTTCAAGCAAGATTACTTGGATGAGTGAATTTTAGAGTTCAAATCTTGCTTAAGTAGCTTTTAGGGTTTGAATTAAGGAGAATTCAATCAAGTTCAGAAGGCACACCAGGATTGCTAACACGAGTGAAGATGTTTTCTTTTTTCTTTGAAATAAAAATAAAGTGGAGTGACTGGTATTGACCTTAAATTTTAACCCTAATGAGCAAGCTACTTGATGATTTATTTTTATATGAAGTGGTGCGGCCCAAACAAGTCAATCAATTGGCCTTAATTCACCATTGAGTTAGGCACATAGGTGGTTACCTAGTTTGATTTCTACTCAATTATGTGTTTGTTTATGTCTACTAGTTCCAAAGATTAGATTACCGGTTGAGTATGAAGAATTAGAAGAGGTTGTGTACCTCTGTGGGATTTTTTTAGACTTTTTTTTTATAAGCAGGGGTTGAGGTGAGTGGAGGTGGCAATTAAAACAACCAAACTAATCCTAGCATTTCTGAGAGCACCTAGGTTAACTAAGGTTTGAATTAGGGTGATAGAATGAAATCTATGGAGGGGAAAGAACGGGAGAACACTTACAGTTGTCTTCAATTACACTTTACTCCTTTCTACCACTTGAAGATTCCTGGTTGAAGTACCAGCAAGACAATAGAGAAGGACTACAAGAGAGTTAGGGAGCAAATACGTGCAAGGAATGCAGAAAATAATCGAGATCCGTTGTCTCATCGGCAATGGCGCCAAAATGATAGTGCAGAATTTCATAGCAAAAAGATTTGAGTTTAGAAAACCCTATCATCGTAGTGCACTTCGCAGGAAAATCCATCAATCAGATATTTTTTACCGAAACTCAGAATGAGTCCTGGGTCGAACACGAGGATGCTATGTCGATTCAAAATCCCTAGTTATATTTTTTTTGTAATTTTTGTTTATAGAAGTTACATTCACAATGATGCTATCCGACTTGCAATATAAATAATAAAGCTAGAGAGAGAGAAACAACTTTAATAATAAAAGTAATGTTGTTACAGCTACAACTAGAAAGTAGAAATCTAATCTAGAAAGCAATAAAGAGAAGAGGGCCGGAAGTTATCCTCCTCGATGGCTGCTTGGAGGACGAGTCGGATGGATGATGCCTGGAAGAAGAAGAGCGAAGATGGAGGGTAGATTGGGAAGAACTAGGAATGAGGCAGAGCGTCGATGTCATGGGATCCACTTCCAGAATAGGAGCGAGAAGACGGTTGACGAGAGCTCCGCGAAAGGGGTGAGAGGTGGAAAAGTTTGTTTTTAACTCTAGTGGAGCTTCCAGTAACTTGGGAGCATTAGAGTGAGCTTTAGAACTTGAGTTCTTAGCTCTTAGAGAGGGAGAGAGATGATGGAAGGGATGAAGAAAAGGTGGAGGGTGTAGGGGTTTTATATAGTTGAGGTACAAAGGCAAAAGGGGCATTTTATCTTTGAAAAATTAACTTTGCTGCCTTTAGTAACACATGCGCACATTGTTGTAGATAAGCGTTGGTGAAGACACATGCTTCATCTCTGCCGTAGAGTGCTGATTAGAGCGCTCTCGTTTGGCCACGTCGACGTTGCCCCACCTTCATACGTTCAGCCTTCATTGCGTCCAATTGCCCTTAGCTGTTCGATCGCACGATTGGACGGTCGAGATCACGTCGTGCCACTATTAGATTGCAGGTAGGGTTTTTTAATTAGGTGATATTAGTGTCGAAATGGATATAGTGGAAGTGATTACCTACAAGCGAATCTACACAAATTTGTCAAAAATTATTATCTTGGCTAAATCAGATTTTAAGATAGTCACTTTTAGGCTAGGGTCGAACTTAGGGAGGCAGGTTTTGGATAAAATCAGTTTCTACGCTTTTCCTAAAATTGCATCAATTCCTTTCACTTATTTTGCTTTTGGGTTTTTCTTGATTAGAGATTTTTTTTTTGGGATATTCTTGTCCTTGAGGCACACCCTCAATAAAAGGTCCTTAGCTACACGCCAAAATAATCAGAAACGGTCTCGCTACGTGCAAGACCGTGTACCTTCAAGTTAAGAGTTCTCTTTTCTATTTTATACTTTTTTTTTTATCTTTTCTTACTCAACAAAATAAAAGCGAATATAAAATAAAGTGCAGAATTAAAATGCGAAATGGAAATGAATTGAAATACTTACCTTATATCTAGATATGCATAGATATATGCAGAATATAAATACATATATATATATATATGTAGATATGTATATATAACTATATAATAGATAATAAGAAGGTGAATATTGAATCAAGGATTCAATGGGAATGTAGCATATTGCTAGGTTAACCGTTGTCTAAAGAGATGTGATTAACTTAGCTACGTGCCGCATGTGGTGTGGAGCGGACATGTGGGAGTATGGGTACAAGGCTTGATGTGCGCGAATATCAGGGATATATACGCAACTGGTGCGAATATACCCGTGATATAATGTGCGGAGAGGGAAATGTGCGGTATGGTGAATGGGACGATGTGTGTGTGTATTTATAATAGGAATATATGTGTATATAGGTGTATAATAATATATATATATGTATTTAATTATATTTATATATGTATAACTTTATATAAGTATATAAATGGGTGAGTGTCAATATGTATATATGTGTGTAGGTGTAAATATGCATATGTGTATGTGGTGTGTGAGTGTCTGTGTGTACGTGAGGGAGTGAGTGTGGAGGGAAGGGCGTGTGCAGAGCAGCGCACAGGCGCTGAAGTGTGAGGGAGCAATGCACGCGCGGTGAGATGAGGCCACGTGGTGAGATGAGGGAGCTGCGCTACAATCGGTTGGAGCTGGTGCACGGAGGAGAGAGAGGGGCAGACGTCACCGACTAACTGAGAAGCCCCCGGTCACCTACAGTGCTCACGCAGAGACCGGATGAACAATGCACGAGGGGCAAAATCCACTGGCTAACTTGAGACATGACCGGCTAACCTTCTCAGTTAGCTGGTGGACGTTGAGAGTGCACACACGCGGCGTGAAGTGCAGATGAGGTGCTACTTGTAGGAGCACATGTGGAGGCGTGGAGTAGTTGGCAAGGGTGCGCGCAGGTGTGCGAGTGGCTGTGAAGGCTCGAGCAAAGTAAGATCCTAAGCTTATTGATGCACCAATGGCGTCAAATGAAAAAGAAAAGAAAAGAAAATAAAATAACACAAAAAACAAAGAGAAGAGACACCACGTCTACCTGCTCTTATCGAGCTAGACGGTGGTGGTCCCTACTGTGGTGGTTGCAACCATGGGAGAGATCTCCTTTGTTCTCAGTGTGCCCTCTCAACTTGTGAGAAGGTATCGAGAGTGAGGAGGGGAAGAGAGGAGAGCAGGGAGATGTGTGCGTCTGTGGTGTGGTCGAATGATACTATCATTTGTTCACGATTTTCAAAAAGATACGTTGTAGTATATTACGAAAAATGATGATCAATTTAATTTAATTTATTACTCGAAATTTAAAATATTCCGAGGTTAAACTCAGGGAGCAATCTTGATTCTAGAAGCATAAAAATCACAATCCACCATGATGTACAAAAAAGAAGTTGTAGAGAATAAGAGTGGAATTAATCTCTCTCTCTTTCTTCTTTTCTCTCCATTGTTTTCTCTTTGTCTTCAGACATCTGATTCTGGGAATCAGACGTCTTAAGTAGCATTTTCTATAGTGCTTGTTTCCTTCTTCTTCCTTTCTCTTTGGCTACTACTGCTTCTTCTTATCCTTGGCTTTTTCTTCTTCTCTTCTTTTCTTCCCTGCTTGGCCTTCTTGGCTTCTTCTTTCTCTCTATTGAGCTACACCTCCTCCTTCTTCCTTTTCTTCCTTTCTTTCTGCACGGTGCCTTCTTCTTATTCAGTTGCTTCAGCTCTTCCTCTTCTTCCGCTTCAACTCCTTGGTTCGGCCAAGTCCTCAGCTGCTTCCTCTTCTCTTCTTCTTCTGCTTTCCTGCACAGGGCATGGTTAGGCAAAAACCTACCCCTACCCTCCCCACGTCTCTCTTTCTCTATTTCTCTTTCAGGTCACCGCTCTTCCAGAGCCACTGGTAATCGGGTTATTGGATTCAGGCACATACCTGGGTCCAGGCTCACCGGCGTGTGGTGGTGAGCGAGGAGTGTAGGTTGGGTTATCGGGTCAAACCAGGTTCGTGGGGGGTGGTCGTGGATGAGGCCGGGTGAGAGGGACCTCACCCTGTGTGACTGAGGCGATAAGCCTCAATCACTTTTTCAATTTATGCGCCGCGGGGTACTTGAAAACTTATGAGGTGGGACTAAACATCCCACCCTCCTGCCTGTGCGCCCGTAGCTGAAGGTGCGAGCAACTGCGGCACCTGCTGAGGCCTTCACTACTAATCGAAGACCTGGAGTTGTGCGTGGAGGTATTCCGCGCAACCTGGAGCTGAGACCTGGGACTGCAGAGACCTGGAGCTGCTTGCGAGCTTTCTTCAAGCTCGGCGTCAATGGCGGCGAAGGCTCAGGACCTGAAAGCATGCAAACGACCTTGCGGCCCTATCAGAATGCTAGGCAGGCTTTGCCAGAGCACGGCGAAGTTACTGCAGGGGTCGGCGTGGCTCAGAACGGCCTAAGCGTGTGTGCCCAGGTCGATCTGAGTCTGTGTGAGTGGGTTTGTTCGGGGGGAGGTTTCAGTGGGTGACGCGGTGAGTGAAAGGGCAAGAGGTGATTAGTGGGTTGTGGCGAAGCTCAGGGACTGGTTGGCGAGGGGTGGAGTTGTCTGTGGTGGTGAAATGGCCTTGTCGGAGTTGGTGGTCGGAGGTGGAGATGGTGAGGGTGGACAGTGGAATCGAGGGGTTGAAACAACAAATTAACATGGGGGGAATAAAGGGGAGAGTAAGAGAAACTTATCTACGAGTCTAGAGCGAAGGGGGAGGTGTGGAAATGGCGAGCGGCTGGTGCTGCCGTCGTCGGAAATGATGGTGCCAGGGGTAGAGAACGGCAACGAGGAAGAGGGGCTGGAGGGCACCTGCTGGTATGGCACGGCGCAGCGGAACACTGTGTAGTTAACCTTGCCACTGGTATGTGGCAGGACGACGAGAGAGGAGAGGGAATGTCGCCGGAAGCTTTGGAAGTTAGCCGGAGTTTGTGAGAGACGAATAGGAGAGGAGATCTCGGGCCAAACGAAGCTTGAAGGAAGCGGCAGCCCCTGCCGTTCCTTAAATAGGTGCTGGCTGGGGGGGAAACGCGAGGAAGCATGGGCTGGTCGTCGGAGGAATGGCCGGAAAAAGACCCATACCTCTCGAGCATTTGCACGAGAGGTATGGTGGTCGGCAAGGCATGGGAACCGGTCCATGCAGAAGAGGACAACGTAGGGGATCCTCCTTTCAAGTCTAGGGCCGGCTCCCATGCCCTGCGTGGCGCCATCCTCTGTGCAAAGTTGCCGGAGGTATGGCCTGTTGCTGCGGGTGGCTGAGGGATCGGTTTGCAGAAAATGATGGGAAAGATGAGGGGGTAAATACAAGAGTTCAAAAAGTTAAGGGTCAGAAAGTAATTATTGAGGACCAATTTGTAAAGTAGGTCAAGGAGACCTTTTCTTAGGTCCAAATTTTGGTATAACCATAATTTGGACCTGAGGAATCCAATGGTGAGGTTGGATTTTCGGTTTGACCATGTTTGACTGAACATTTTGCATAAAAACCCAAATTAGGTCAAAAATTGGGTATGGTTCTTAATCTCGGTCAAGATAGGTTCCAATGGCCATATTGAAGGTTCTAAACCCTAGGGGATATTTTTTCATGAATTTTAGAGGGTTTAATTGATTTTTACCTTTCCCGAAACTTCATGAATTAAAGTGGATTTATTTTAGGGTTATAGAATGTCATTTAATTCCCAAATTTTGTTATAACCCTTTCCTGATTGAATCATCCTACTTTTTCTATTATTAGGCCCGTTTGACCTGTGTCTTGACCCTTAGAAATCCCGTTTATGTACTGCATTGGTAAAATTACAGTTTTACCCCTTGTGAATTATTTTATACTCAAATTTGTAATTCCCTGATTTAGGCTTTCCCTTAGGTTTTGTAGGAGCTTTTATACACTTATTTAGGTCAAAATGTGTTAGTTAGGGTTCATGATGAGGTTCTCATCATACCCTCATGCCTAGCATTTGCTAGTCCCTTAGCAAAAATTTAAGGTTTTAACCTTTATTCTAGACCATGAATTCCTTTCATCAAATTTGATAAGTGCTTTTTGTCTTGTATCCTTGATTAGGTCAGAACGCCAACCATAGGCCTAAAAGGTACTCTAGTACCAACCAAGATCCAGATCTGTCTAGCTTTAGCCTCAGTCTTTAGCAAAGGTTTTTAAGGCCTACGGGAACTAACCTAAAGTTTATTGGACTCCGTGGTTAAAGCACCCGTGCTTGAGATATTTTTGGCCTCGGTTCAGTCTGTAGTGCATTTTGTAAGAGAGAGACAGAAGGTTTAATTGTTTGGAGAGTTTTCTCTCTCTTTTCTTTTTAATTCTACCTTAGGATTGGCTTCACAACTCGGTCTGTATTGAATTCCTCGTCCCCATCATCAATCGTCAAAGGTCCCTGGCAATTGATGCTTTGAGATAACACCGCCCATGGTAACCCCCAGAACCCTGGCTTTCAAGATTTGGAGATAATCTCGTCCATGGTGTTCTGTGGTCGAATTCAGACCCTGGCAATTGACACTTCGTGATAATTGCATCCATGGAATCTGAATCAGCAGAGTGCTTACATGCCCTTAGTAGGATATGTAAATATCCTAAGAGACAAACATCAAGGAGATGATATGTTGTTACGCATCTTCGAGGGGAATTTCCCACCTCTCCCCATCGGGAACTCATCCAAATCAACTTGTGTTGATCGACTGCTCCTAATCTATGTGATATTTTCAGAATATTTGAAATGCTTTTACGTGATTTTGATATTTATGCTCGCTGAACGAGACTGTGTGTGTGAATTTTTGGGTCCTTAGTTTACTGAGTCCCGTAAATCGAAGGTCAGTTAACGAGGCCGAATACTTTCTAAGCCTTATACTTAATACTTAAGCTTTTCATTTTCCTCAACCTCTTGAGGAATATCTAGATCTTAATGGGTACTAAGAGTCTAGCCAAGAATGCCCAAGGTTTGCATTCTTGCTAATCTTGTTGTGCACTTTTGCTTTACTTTTCCTTAATGTGGTCTAGAACTTTGGTTAATTCCTTAATTTCTTACTAATGACCATCCCTTTTCTTTTTCATTTTGTGCTCCTTTTTAGCATTCTGCTCTTTTTCTCCTCCTCCTTTTATAAAGTTTACCAGCATTTTCTTCCTCCTCCAAAGTTTTTTTTTGAAACCTTTTCCTGTTATGTCATTTCATTGCACTTTCATACCCCCCCATGCCTAAGGTTTGAAATGTCCTCATTGTTCATTAGGTGGGTTTTTATTTGATCAGGTTCAAGCATTAGGATAGAAATTTGGGTGAGTGGATGGGTCAAGGTGACTGTTGCTAACGATTTCTAATCTTAGGTACGAGTACCTGAGGTAATGTTGGCTGTTCTGAGGAATGAACCTAAACTGCAAAGAAATGTTAGAAAAGGTTTTGGTTTTTCAAAAAGAATGACAGGTTGTCTCTCATTAAGCGATGAGTTTTACGCCATCGGCTGGGTGCACTAAGCTCAGGGAGAATGGAGGATAAATGATGACTCAGCCAAATCTATAATGTTACGTTGATGAATGGTTTGAGTCTTTGACCGTTCACGACAAAAGGTTTGGAATCGTGGCTGAGTGGATTGATCTCGACAGCTCCATTTCCAAAAATTTGTCAGACAAGATATGGTTCGACCCACTTGGATCGTAGTTTCCTAGGGAAGAGTTCGAGTCGGGCATCGAAGAGTAGGACCTTCTAACCAGGGTGGAAGATCTTTCTAGATATGTGCTTGTCATGGAAGCTTTAACCCGCTCTTTGTAGATTCGCGAGTTCTCATACGCATCAAGGCGTAATTCATCAATCTCGCTTATTTGAAGATTTCTGTGGGTTCCAGCCTTAGAAAGATCTAAGTTGCAGCTTCATACTGCCCAATAGGCTTTGTGCTCCACTTCGACGGGAAGGTGACACGCCTTTCTGTACACCAGTATAAAATAGACATGCCTAATTGGGTCTTGTGGGCGGTCCTATAAGCCCACAAGGCTTCCGAAAATCGGGACGACCATTCCTTCCTGTCAAGTCGAACAGTAACCTGCAGGATTTTCTTGATCTCCTGATTTGATAGCTCAGCTAGACCATAAGCCTGGGGGTGATAAGGAGTAGAGATTCGGTGAGACACCCCGTATTTGGTCATTAGTGACCTGAACTGAGCATTGGTAAAATGGGTCCCTCCATCAGAGATGATTGCACGAGGAATCCCGAACCGCGAAAAGATATTTTGATGAATGAATTTGATGATGATCTTGTGATCACAGGTTCGGGTCGAAATGGCTTTGATCCATTTGGACACGTAGTCCACAGCGAGTAAAATGTACTCGAAGCCGTCCAAGATAGGGAAGGGGCCCATAAAATCAATCCCCCAAATATCGAAAATCTCGCATACGAGAATCGGCTGTAAAGGCATCATGTCGTGATGGCTCATGTTGCCCAAAGTTTGGCAACGACTGCATGACTTACAGTGACTGTATGTGTCCTTGAAGATAGTGGGCCAGTAAAAGCCACACTAGAGGATTTTTGATGCGGTTTTGTGCCCAGAAAAATGGCCATCGCATGTCTAGTCATGACAGAAAGAGAGAATGCCATTGATTTCGCCCTCCGGGACACATTGTCGGATGATTTGGTCAGCACCGATGCGGAATAGGTACAGGTCTTCCCAGATGTAGTACTTGGCATCGGAGCTCAACTTGTCTTTTTTGGCCTTCGACCAATCAGACGGGATCTGGTGTGATGCCAAGTAGTTTACTATATTAGCAAACCATGGAAGCCTGGTACTAATAGTCAAGAGGTGCTCATCAGGAAAATGCTCCGTGATGGGTCCAGATGGGTCAATGGTCTCAGACGGAAGGCGAGACAAGTGGTCAGCTACCACATTTTATCTTCCCACCTTGTCGTGAATCTCAAGGTCGAATTCTTGCAACAGCAAGATCCATCGGATTAATCGAGGCTTCGCATCCTTCTTTACAAGGAGATGCCTCACAGTTGTGTGATCCGAGTAGATTATGATGTGGGAACCTAGGAGATAAGATTTGAATTTTTCGAGGGCAAATACTACAGCTAGCAGCTCTTTCTCCATAACTGTGTAGTTACGCTGAGCCTCGTCAAGTGTCTTGCTAGTGTAGTAAATGACCACGGGTTTCTCATCAATCTTCTGCCCAAGAACTACTCCTACAGCGAAGTCAGATGCATCACACATGATCTCAAAGGGTTGAGACCAATTAGAGGACTGTAGGATCGGGGCTTGGGTGACTCGGTCATGAAGGATCTTAAAAGCTTGAGTGCATTCCTTGGAAATCTCAAAGGGTACATCCTTGGAGAGAAGAGTAGTCAGGGGGCATGCGATTTTTGAGAAATCAGGGATGAAACGACGGTAAAAATCGACGTGCCCCAGAAAAGATCGGATGTCCCTGATCGAGCTAGGCATAGGAAGTCTAGAAATCAGATTAGCCTTCGCTCGATCTACCTGGATGCCTCTCTCAGAAATTAAGTGTCCTAGGACGATCCCCTCAGGCACCATAAATTGGCTCTTTTCCCAGGAAAGAACCAGATTTACATCAATGCAATGCCTGAGTATGTGAACCAAGTGCTGGAGGCAATCATCAAATGATGCCCTGAAAACTAAGAAGTCATCCATGAGGACTTCCAGATAATCACCTACCATATCAGAGAATATGGCAATCATGTACCGCTGAAAAGTCGCAGGTGCATTGCAGAGATCGAAAGGCATCCTTCGGAACGCGTACATCTTGAAGGGGCAGGTGAATGTGGTCTTCTCTTGGTCTTTTGGATGAATTGCTACTTGGTTGTAACCGGAGTACCCGTCAAGAAAGCAGAAGAATCTATTTCCCGCTAGTTTCTCGAGAATCTGATCAATGAACGGTAGGGGAAATGATCCTTCTTCATGGAGGAATTTAGTCTTCGGTAATCTATGTAGACTCTCCACGAGTTGGCTATACGGGTAGGTATGACCTCTCCAATTTCAGTCGTGATGGCGGTGAGCCCTGCCTTCTTAGGAACAACCTGGGTTGGGCTCACCCAACGACTGTCGAGATTAGGTAGATGATCCCTGCATCTAACCACTTAATGATCTCCTTTTTCACAACCTCCTACAGATTGGGATTTAGACGTCTCTACATCTTACGTGAAGGTCGTGCGCCCTCTTCAGAATAGATGCGGTGTGTGCAATAAGGGGGACTTATTCCAGTCAAATCATCGAGAGTCCAGCCAATGGCTCTGCGATGTTGCTAGAGAATAGTAATCAGATGGGATTCCTGGTCAGGTGTGAGTTTGGAGTTTATAATCATCGAAAGTGTCTGATTGGAACCCAAAAAGATGTATTTCAAATGATCGGGAAGGGGTTTGAGTTCAAGAATGGGGTTATCAGCAGTAGCGGGTGGTTTAGAGTGGGTGTGGGGTACAAGGGTAGGAGTTATGGGTCTGTCTAGGTCAAGGTCTGACTCCTCTGATTGAGATTTTAGATCTTCTTGTGGTTGATGAGGGATAATTATGTTGTCCTCAATTTGTGGTTCATCAACCATGACTCTGATGTCACAAATTTGTTCAATGACACCGCAATTGATCCCTTGTTGGGCCTTAAAGGTATCAATTTTGAGAGTCTGATTCCCAAATTTCAGCTCTATTTGGCCCTCTTCACAACTTATGTTGGCCTTTGTAGTGGCCAGAAAAGGTCTCCCTAGTATGATTGGTGTATCCATTGGGTTTTCAGGTGCGTCCATATCTAAAACTATGAAATCTACAGGAAAGTAGAAATCCCGCACCCAAACAATAACATCCTCAAGAATTCCCTTAGGTGACTTGATAGATCGATCTGCTAACTGCAATGTCCCCTCGGTCGGTTTCAGCTTAGATTCTTCTAGATGGTTAAGTAGGGATGTGGGTATCAAGTTTATGGAGGCACCTAGGTCCAATAATGCTCTATCAAACTGGGTCTCACCGATCTTACATGAAATCAGGGGAGTGCCTGGGTCTTTTGCCTTGGGTGGGAGTCTACTCAGGATTACAAAGCTAACTCCCACTCTTGGTCCGTGGCTTACGTTGAGGTGTACACATGTTCTTCAAGAATCGTGCGTAAGCCGGTACATGGCGGATTGCATCCATCAAGGGGATGTTTATTTGGACCTGCTCAAAGAGCTTGATCAGGTCCTCCTCAGGAGCCACGGGTTTAGTTGTCCTTTTTCCCTTGGTCAAGGCCTCGGGAAATGGAACCTTGGTTGGTTCCTTTGGGATAGGTCCAGGTTTTTGATCTGAGACAGGGATAGGAACATCCTGGATGACTGTCCCGGGGTTTGGGTCACTACCAGGTTTGGAGTGGTCTGGATAAGGTGGATCTTGGGTTGCCTTACCACTATGGGTTGTTACATAATTTATTCCTACCTGGTTCTGGTTGGGGGTTGGTAGGATGGGCTGCTGCTGTTGGTAACCCGCATAGGAGGTTGATGCTTCCATCTCGTCAGGTGATGGAACAGAAGGGGCTTGATAGATCAAGTGTGCTTGGCCTGGGTTTGGGTTCATAACGCGTCGCTGGGTCGGCATGCTATTTGGGTTAGGAAGAGGCTAAGAAGGAAGTGTGCCCGGTTGGCGAGAATTTGCTAACTGGGTGAGTTGGTTGCGGACCTCTATGATTTCGTCCTTATGTTGCTTCTGGATAGCCGCATTTATTCTCTGATGTCAGCCAGAGTATGGAGGATAAGGGACATTTGCTCTTGGTTGGGCCTGGATGGATAAGTGGGGTTGGGCCGAGGCTGAGGCGGCTGATAAGGATGAGAGGCCTGTGGACGGGGCTGAAAGAGTGGTCTTGGTTTCTGAGAATTTCCCGCCCACTGGAAATTAGGGTGTTTCGCCATCCAGGATTGTAGGTGTTGGAGAATGGGTCATTCTGGATGGTGTTGAGGTCCTTGCAGGTTTGAGGAGCCTCAGGAAAGTCGGAGAATGGGGGAGTAGGGTTCCCCCAGCAAGAATAGAAAGGATCAGAGGTCCCTCCGATCCTGAAGTTAGATGGGGGTGGATAAGAGTCCATCCCAGGAGAAGGTCGGTGGAAAATGTTTTGCACAGTTTCCCATGCGGGAGGGGGTTGTGCGAAGGAGTTTTGCATAGAGGTGGCTCGCTGCAAGTGCTGAGTCAGCTCATCCACCTTCTTCTCAATGATTGAGACCTTGTCCAATCGAATGGCCATTAATTCCAGGTCGACTGATGCAGACAGGCCCTATGTCTCATGTGCTCCCCTAAAGTTCGTCGCTGCGCGGGTATTCGTCCGGTCGAATAATCCCATGGAGTCATTGTTGATGGAGTTCTCACACATATTCTCGAGAATCTCCCACACGGTGTCTTCATGTTGACCCATGATATTCCCTCTGCAAGTTGCATTGACGAACAGTCTAATATCTTCACGGAGTCCCTAGTAAAAAGACTGGACTTGTTCCCATTTAGGAACTTCATGATGGGGGCACTTTCTCATGAGATCCTGAAAATGATCCCATGCCTCATGAAGAGGTCCTCCCATCTACTGCGTAAAGTGAGTAATCTAATGGCGCAAGGCATTTGTCCGACCAACAGGGAAAAACTTTCAAAAACTTGGACTGAAGTTCTTCCCAATTGTTGATTGGGCGGGTCTGTGTTTGGTACCAATGAGCCGCCTTGTCCATAAGGGAGAAAGAGAACATCTTCATAAACAAGATATCCCGATTCTGCGCATCTGACCTGAAGTCTGGGCCAGGTGCTTAAGTTTTTTGATATGCTGGAAGGGGTCTTTAGAGTTAAGCCCATAGAATTTAGGGATGGCATGAATCATGTTGGACTTCAATTCGGAATCAGGTCCTCCAGTTGGGATTCTGACTCGAGGCTCAATTTCCACCGTAGCGGGATTATACTGATCTTGCATCATGGGGCGCTGCGGTGGGTTCATGAAGTTTTGGAAGAGATCATTGAGTCGCTGGAGCTGGTGCTCAAGATTATTCTCTTCTTCAACAAGCTGAGCCATTGTGGAAGAAGAAGGGGAATTGGGTTCATAGTTAGAAGAGAGGTCTATGTGAAGTGGTTGTCGCACAAACAAGGGTATCGAGGCTTGGCCTCGGGGAGAGTGGATTTCAAGAGGAGGTTTCAAGGACCTCCTACCGAACATGCACTGATGGATTGGATGAGGTTAGAAGGTGTTGGACCCAATTGAGACACCCAAAATGTTGGGTGACTATAGAGGTTCGGGGCGGATGATACCCCTTAATCAGAAGGTCGTCCACCTGAGAATTACCTAAGCAGCCAGAGAGGGTGAGTCCCGTGAAGACCCCTACACGGTAGAGCGCCCCCACGGGTTACAGGGTTTCCCCCACCCGACCTCTCATCACTGAGATTTCAGGTAGACCAGAATGGGGACCTTGACCTCTTAAGTCTACCACTTTCAATTAGGATCAAGGTGCTTAGGATTTCACTTGAACTTTAACCTTTTGTGTGTAAAAAGTGACCTAATTTAAAGGTTGGTTGATCCAAGGGATCAACTTCACCTATTAGTTCCTATGAGAGCTTATTAGGTCCTTTCTTTTATGGTTCAAGTGACTTAAGAGACGGATTGCTTAGGGTTTCTCTTTATTAGGTCCTTTCAAGCAATGGTTTAGGCACACTTCTTTTGGAAATTTTCAGTTCTTGATTAGAAGGTGTGTCTCTAAAATCCTAGCTTAGAATCCTAGGTTGGCTCTAATTGGTCCAGTTAGTTGCCTAAGGATTAGGTAACTATGGCTCAAGCAAGAAGGTTTTAGCCCTAATTACCCTTAGTGGATATGCAGATAGAATGTGTTGAAATTAAAAAGTAGGCAACTCTTTACTATGTATAAAAGACAGGTAATCCTAGATTGATTTTCTTTTTCTTCTTCCTCTTTAGAATTTAAGGGGCTTAACAGAGAGGATAGTAGATTACCTGTCCCTTGGTGTGGTTATTGTGCAGCTACTTGTTTCTTCTTGCCTTCCTGTGCCTGCACAACAAAAGAGAGATTAAGTCAGTAGTCGATCAGAAATTGTGATTTAATAGCTTCTAGAATGCCCGTTGCTCCCGGCAACGGCACCAAAAACTAACACTGTCGTTTGTTCACGATTTTCAAAAAGATATGTTGTATATTGCGAAAAACGATGATCAATTTAATTTAATTTATTACTCAAAATTTAAAATATTCCGAGGTCGAACTCAGGGAGCAATCTTGATTCTAGAAGCATAAAAATCACAATCCACCATGATGTACAAAAAGAAGTTGTAGAGAATAAGAGTGGAATTAATCTCTCTCTCTTTCTTCTTTTCTCTCCTTTGTTTTCTCTCTGTCTTCAGACGTCTGATTCTGGGAATCAGACATCTTAAGTAGAGTTTTCTACAGTGCTTGTTTCCTTCTTCTTCCTTTCTCTTTGGCTGCTACTGCTTCTTCTTCTCCTTGGCTTTTTCTTCTTCTCTTCTTTTCTTCCCTGCTTGGCCTTCTTGGCTTCTTCTTTCTCTCTGTTGAGCTGCGCCTCCTCGTTCTTCCTTTTCTTTCTTTCTGCACGGTGCCTTCTTCTTATTCAGTTGCTTCAGCTCTTCCTCTTCTTCCGCTTCAACTCCTTGGTGCGGCCAAGTCCTTAGCTGCTTCCTCTTCTCTTCTTCTTCTGCTTTCCTGCACAGGACACGGTTAGGCAAAAACCTACCCCTACCCTCCCCACGTCTCTCTCTCTCTATTTCTCTTTCAGGTCACCACTCTTCCAGAGCGACTGGTAATCGGGTTATCAGATTCAGGCACGTACCAAGGTCCAGGCTCACCGACATGTGGTGGTGAGCGAGGAGTGTAGGTCGGGTTATCAGGTTGAACCAGGTCCGCGGGGGGTGGTCGCAGACGAGGTTGGGTGAGTGGGTGAGAGGGACCTCACCCCGTGTGACTGAGGCGATAAGCCTCAGTTACTTTTTCAATTTATGCGTCGTGGGGCACTTGAAAACTTACGAGGTGGGACTAAACGTTCCACCCTCCTGCCCGTGCACTCGCAGCTGAAGGCGCGAGCAACTACAGCGCCTGCTGAGGTCTTCGCTGCTAATCGAAGACCTGGAGTTGTGCGCGGAGGTATTCCGCACAACCTGGAGTTGAGACCTGGGACTGCAGAGACCTGGAGTTGCTTGCGAGCTTGCTCCAAGCTTGGCATCAATGGCGGCGAAGGCTCAGGACCTGAAAGCATGCAAACGACCTTGCGGCCCTGTCAGAATGCTAGGCAGGCTTTGCCAGAGCACGGCGAAGTTACTGCAGGGGTCGGCGTGGCTCAGAACGGCCTAAGCGTGTGTGCCCAGGTCGGTCTGAGTCTGTGTGAGTGGGTTTGTTCGGGGGGAGGTTTCAGTGGGTGACGCGGTGAGTGAAAGGGCAAGAGGTGATTAGTGGGTTGTGGCGAAGCTCAGGGACTGGTTGGCGAGGGGTGGAGTTGTCTGTGGTGGTGAAATGGCCTTGTCGGAGTTGGTGGTCGGAGGTGGAGATGGTGAGGGTGGACAGTGGAATCGAGGGGTTGAAACAACAAATTAACATGGGGGGAATAAAGGGGAGAGTAAGAGAAACTTATCTACGAGTCTAGAGCGAAGGGGGAGGTGTGGAAATGGCGAGCGGCTGGTGCTGCCGTCGTCGGAAATGATGGTGCCAGGGGTAGAGAACGGCAACGAGGAAGAGGGGCTGGAGGGCACCCGCTGGTCTGGCGCGGCGTAGCGGAAGATGGCGGAGTTAACCCTGCCACTAGTATGGTGGCAGGGTGACGAGAGGGGAGAGGGAATGTCACCGGAAGCTCTGGCAGTTGGCCGGAGTTTGTGAGAGATGAATAGGAGAGGAGATCTTGAGCCAAACGAAGCTTGAAGGAAGCGGTAGCCCCTGCTGTTCCTTAAATAGGTGCTGGCTGGGAGGGAAACGCTAGGAGGAGGCGTGGGCTGGTCGTTGGAGGCATGGACGGAAAAAGACCCATACCTCTCGAGCGTTCGTACGAGTGGTATGGTGGTCAGCAGGGCATGGGAACCGGTCTGTGCAGAAGAGGACAACGTAGGGGATCCTCCCTTCAAGTCTAGGGCCGGCTCCCATGCCCTGTGTGGCGCCATCCTCCACGTAAAGTGGCCGGAGGTATGGCCTGCTGCTGCAGGTGGTAGAGGGACCGGTTTGCAGAAAATGATGGAAAAGTTGAGGGGGTAAATGCAAGAGTTCAAAAAGTTAAGGGTCAAAAAGTAATTATTGAGGACCAATTTGTAAAGTGGGTCAAGGCGACCTTTCCTTAGGTCCAAATTTTGGTATAACCCTAATTGGACCTAAGGAATACAATGGTGAGGTTGGATTTTAGGTTTGACCATGTTTGGCTAGATATTTTGCATAAAAACCCAAATTAGTCAAAAATTTGGTATGGTTCTCAATCTAGGTCAAGATAGGTTCCAATGGCCAAATTGAAGGTTCTAAACCCTAGGGGATATTTTTTCATGAATTTTAGAGGGTTTAATTGATTTTTATCTTGCCCGAAACTTCGTGAATTAAAGCAGGTTTGTTTTAGGGTTACAGAATGTTATTTAATTCCCAGATTTTATTATAACCCTTTCCTGATTGAATCATCCCACTTTTTCTCTTATTAAGCCCGTTTGACCTGTGTCTTGACCCCCGTTTATGTATTGCATTGGTAAAATTATAGTTTTACCCCTTATGAATTATTTTATACTTAAATTTATAATTCCTTGATTTAGGCTTTCCCTTAGGTTTTGTAGGAGCTTTTGTACACTTATTTAGGTCAAAATGTGCTAGTTAGGGTTCATGATGAGGTTCTCATCATCGACTCCTGTGAGGTATTTGCTAGTGTGTTTGTGGGAGGGATGGAGGGAGTGCTGGTGGGTGGTTTTTGGGGCAGAGCAGAGCCGACCTTCATGGAGGGGGTGGTGAGGGTAGTTATATAGGTGAGGGGGTGGTAGGTAGTGACAAGGGAAAGCCTTTGGGGTGTGGGATATTTGTGGGATTTTTGCATGTAGGCAATTGAGGTGTTAGGAAATTAATGTAGGTTGGGTTAAGTTGTTATTAGGTGGAATAAGTGGTGGGATTTAAATGGGAATGAGGTGGAAATGGGAGGGATAAAATGAATGAAATGGATGCTCAATCTCTCTCTATCTTCCTCTCCATAAAATGCATAAATGCGAATATTTTCATAATGCATGCATAACTACCTAATCTAAATGCATAATGTTAGGAAATAGCATAAGATAACCAACTTACAGGCATGAATTGCTGTGCAATCAGTCGCTTCACCTTCAAGCGTTCAACGCACCCACATGCGATCACGCGTCAGACAGTGCATCATCGCATGCGTGTGCATCCAGCGCTTCCTGTACGCCTCTTTGCTGCCCCCATAGTTGCTCGATCATGATCATGCAGTGGAATTTTGATTTGTAGCGGTGCTCCCGAATGAAGGATCTTGGCGGGATTCGAACGTGCGCCTTCAGCTCACATTTTGAAGTTGTCACCACTACACCACGGTCGCTTCTTTATTGCGAAGATGAAATTTTCTCCAAGCGCTCTAAGCCATTGGATGGAAATCCAACGGCTAAGAATGAAAGGTTCAGATGAAGAAGGGGAAGTCTAGTAGCTATGGGTGGCTTGGATGGCACCACGTGGCACCATATGAGCCGTCCATCTTCTTTTACTCATAGGTGGTGCCACGAATGTTGGATTGGATCGATTTTCATGCCATTGGACTGCGATTGTCAATCCAAACCCATTCGTACAGTTGGATTTGTTGTTTGAAGTATGAATTTTATACCACCTTGTCCTTTGACCTCTGATCTTCCTCGGACTGCATTTGATACTACAGAAGTCTGATCAGGGTGATCTCGGAGTCATTGGACTCTGATCGTTGCCCTGATCAGATCCCTATGGTTGGATCTTCAATTCGAAGCCCCGATAAATATTACCCTATCCCTGACCACAAAAAGGGTAAATTACTATACAACTTAACCTAAATGCATGATGATCCATGTCATGCAATATTTATAATGCATGATGCTTCTGTGACACTAAGAGCATGTATAAATAGACATTTTAGGCTAATTAGATGTATGCACATCACCAAGCTCCAAGACATATTCAAACCACAACACGAATTTTGTGTTTTCCTTAATCAAAAAGCTGGTTAAGTTGGGTTGGCAAAGCAAGGAGAGCGTGTCCTGAAGGCCACTAATTATGCCAAACCCTTGCCTTCTTAGGTCATTTAACAATCAGGACCCCCAACTTAGCACCTTGTGGGGAAAGCAAACGTCACAAATTTGCACCACAGTTTGAGAATACCCTGAAATGGACTGATGGGTCCTAGGGCCAATGTTTACTCAATTTAGATTAGGCTTAGGATAGTAGTGCTTTTCAAATGTGATGGGCCTTTAAAATGGGTTGTTCCCTTAATGATTGATTTGAAATTTGTGTGTGTGCACAACCAGGGTTTTCAAGAAAGATTATTTGGATGAGTAGATTTTAGAGTTCAAATCTTACTTAAGTAGCTTTTAGGATTTGAATTAAGGTGAATTCAATCATGTTCAGAAGGCACACCAAGATTTGTAAACATGAGTGAAGATGTTTTTTTTCTTTGAAATCAAAATAAAGTGGAGTGCCTGGTACTGACCTTAAATTTTAACCTTAATGAGCAAGCTACTTGATGAGTTATTTTTAGATGAAGTGGTGCAGCTCAAACAACTCAAGCAATTGGCCTTTATGCACCACTGAATTAGGTGCATAAATGGTTACCTAATCTTATTTCTACTCGATTATGTGTTTGTTTTAGTGTACTAGTTCCAAAGATTGGTTTATCTGTTGAGTGAGAAAAATCAGAAGAGGTCGTGTACCTCAAGTTGTGGGTGTATGTGATGTGTATGGAAAGGAAATCCCACAATCATATCAGAATGTTTTTTTTAGATTTTTTTTTAAATGGAGGGTGAGGCGGGTGGAGGTGATGACCAAACAACCAAACTAAGACTAGGGTTTATGAGAGCACCTATGTTAATTAGGGTTTGAATTAAAGTGATGAAATGGATAAGGAGCACTTACAACAGTCTTCAACCACACTTTACTCATTTCTACCGCTTGAAGATTCCTCGTCAGGCTACCTGCAAGATAATAGAAGAAAGAAAAGAGAGGTTAGAGATCAAATAAATGCTTGGAATGTGAAAAATAATCGGGATTTGTTGCCTCCCCCACAATGACGCCAAAATGATTAGCGAGAAAATTGTTGTAAAGAAAAGTTGGATGTTGGAAAACCCAAGTCGTTGCAAGTTTGCAAGAAAATTCGCTGCCAAATAATATTTATAACTTAAACTCGTGTGAGTCTCAGGTTGAACACAGGGAGGCTACGTTGATTATGTCCGCAATTATATTTTTTTTGTATTTTCTTTATAAAGGAAACATTCACAATGGCTATAAACAGCTAATCTACTTGCAATATAATTAAGAGAGAGAGAGAATAACAATTTTATAAGTATGATAATGTCAATTATAACTAATTTCTACAACTAGATGGCTGAAAATCTACACTAGAAAGGGATAAAAGATAAGGGATGAGAAATTATCCTCCTGTTGTCGATGATTTGTGCGGGTTTAAAGGATGTCACGTTGTAGTATAACCGACAAAACGTCTAAACAAATATAAAGAATTTTATTACTCGAAGACCAGAGTATCCGAGGTCGATCACATGGAGCAAATGGAATTTAATACTAGTCAAAATGTAATTGAACACTCTAATTTACTCAAAATATCAATTCAACTATGAATGTATGCGATGAAAAGTAATTAGGACAAAAAGAAATGAAATTGGACGTCTGATCTTGTGATCAGACGTCTTAAAAGTATGTTCCCTTCTCTTCTTGATTATTCTTCTTCCTCAGCAGTCTTCTCTGTTTCTTCTTTTTCTGCTGCTGTGTTTGCTTTCTTTTCTTCTCCTTCTTCTCCTGCGAAGGCTTCTTTCTTTCTTCTTCTTCTCTGCCTTGTTTCTTCCTGCCTTTCCTTTCTTCCTTCTTTCTTTTCCTTGTCGCGACCGAGTCCTTCTTCCTCAACGTTTAGCCTGTGCCTACACAGAACAAAACCTATCCTTTCT
The DNA here is from genome assembly GCA_037157565.1 of Thalassia testudinum. Classification (NCBI taxonomy): domain Eukaryota; kingdom Viridiplantae; phylum Streptophyta; class Magnoliopsida; order Alismatales; family Hydrocharitaceae; genus Thalassia; species Thalassia testudinum. Next base: position 49,900,307 of record JAZHRO010000035.1, on the reverse strand, counting down.
CCCTCTACCCACGCGTCTCTCTCTCTCAAGCAATTCACTCAGGGACGCTCTCCCAGAGCCAGAGCCACAGCCATAATCGGGTCGGATTGTACCCGGGACCAGGCGCACCTACAGGTGATGATGCGCGAGGAGTGCGTAGGTCTAGGTCGGGTCGGATCCACCAGGTCCACGTGGTCAAGCCACGGACGAGGCGGGTGTGGGGTCAGTGAGGGACCTCACCCCTGTGCTTACGGAGGCAGTGAGAATGAAGCACGAATTCAATTTATGGTATGCCCGCACCTCGCGATTCCACGATGTGGGACTAAAGGTTCTGCCCTGCCTTTGCGCGTGCCCGCAGACCTGCGTGCAAATGCCATAGCTGCTGGCTCTGCTGGCGCTCCTTGCTGGCCTCACTCACCTCGCGACACTTGCGCGAGTATGCAACACCTGTAGCCTGGGAGACCGGGTGCCTGGAGCTTCGTTGGAGCTTCATCAGAGGTCGTCCATGGCAGCAGGAGCTCAAACACTGTCATGCACAAAATGAGCCTCTCGACCCAATCAGATCAGCTAGAGACCTTCGCCGTGGCACGGCGAAGGCAGTGGACGATGCTGCAGGCCGCAGGTCGGCCTAGGCATGCATGCCTAGGTCAACCTGTGGTCGGAGATGGTGGGTTGTTCGGGGGGTGATTATGGAGGTCTGGAGTGGTAGTTGTGGGGTGGAGCGAGTTCCTGGTGGTGAGGCGGAGCTCTCGAGGTGGTTGGCGAGCCATGTGGGGGGCTGGAATGGTGGAAGCGGCTCGTCGGAGGTCGGTCGGTGATGTGGAAGATGAGGGTGGTCAGCGTTGGTCGAGGGGTAATCAGATGAGATAACAGGGGGAAAAGAGAGAGGAGAGGATGGAGAGGAGTTCTAACCTAATTGTAAGGAAGAAAGGGGACGGAAGGTGGACAGCAGTACCTGCTGTCGCCGGAGAAGATGATGCCCAGTGGGGGAGAACGGCGGCGACGACGGGGCTGAGGCGGTGTGCGCGGGTACTGTGCGACGTGGAGGGAAGTCAGGAAGCTAACTCGGCCACTGGTTTTTTGGCAGAGCGAAGAGGGAGGGGAGGGGGGCTCGCCGAAGCTTGCTGGGACTTTTGGCCGGGCAGGAGGAGACGAATTGGGGGTGGACACTCGGCCAAATCAAGCTCGCCTTCTGCGGCAGGGTCTGGGGGGTGTTTTATAGGTGCTGGCTGCTCCTATCAGCGCGTGGAGAGCGCGCAATTAGGTCTGCCGGCTCGCCGGAGTTGGAAGGAAGGTGGATACCCAAATCTCTCATGCGTTCGCACGAGAGATTGGGTTCACACCAGCAATTGTAATTGGCTTTATAAGGAAGGGAATTCCTCAGAGAATCCTCCTTCCATTTCTGGGAGGGAATCTCTGAGGGATTAGAGAGCAATCCCTCTCCGAACCTTGCCGGAGCTCGGTTTTGCCCTAGCAATGGCGGCAGGACCGGTTTGCAAAGGAGGCGAAGAACCTAGGGAGCTCTCTGCAAAGGTATTCAAAAGATAGGGACCAATTTATGATTTGGGTGTACTAAATTGCAAAGTAGGTCAAGATGACCTCTCCTCAGGTCCAAATTTTGGTACAAACCTAATTTGGACCTAAGGAATCCAATGGCGAAGTTGGATTTCAGGTTTGACCTCGTTTGACTGGACATTTTGCGTAAAAACCCAAATTAGGTTAATTGAGGAGTAGGACCCTGATCTTGGTCAGACTAGGTTCCAAAGGAAAAATTAAGTGTTCTAAACCCTAGAGGATGTTTTTCAATGATTTTTAGAGGGTTTACTTGATTTTTATTCTGACCGGAACCTTGTTAATTTAAGTGGGTCTGTTTTAGGGTTACCAAGTGTCATTTAGTTCTTAGATTGCACATGAACCCATTTCTGATTGACTCAACCCTCTTTTTATCTTATTTGGACCATTTGACCTATGTTTTGCTTCTGAGAAATCCCCTTTATGTACTGCAATGGTAAAATTGCAGTTTTAACCTTTATTTCATGTTTTCTTCTCAGAGCACTTGTTCCTTCAGTTAGGCCTTCTTCTAGGTTATGTAGGAGCTTTTATCTTCTTTATTGGGTCAAAATGAGCTAGTTATGGCTCATGATGAGACTCTCATCACCTCCTCGAGAACATACTGACTTATTCAAAAGAATGTCTTCTTTTTTTTTTTTTTGGAAGCGAATGTCAGTATGTCTCCTACAACTTTATTTGGGAGAGCACAGTTATTTGGTGGGTATGGATGAAAAGAGTTTATTCTAAATATAAGACTAAAAACTAGGATAAAGAATCTACCTGCACGCACAGGTAAAAACTCCACCTTCCCTAGTGAACACTAGGGTTGGATCTTATGTTCATCTGGTCTTTCCCGACTTGTGTAGTGTGAACCAAGGTTACTTAGACTCCCAAGCAGAAGCAAACCAATGAATCTTGTACTGGTGACTCAAGTACAAGAATACGTCCTAAGTTAGGAGAGATCCTGATCTATCTTGTCAATGCTTGGGTGTATTAAGCCAAAGCTTGAGCGAATCAAGCTTCTATGGCTTAGAAAGTCTTTAAAGCAAAGGTTGAATGTCCATAAAGACTTATTTTATTTTTGGCTTCAGCTTTCAAATCATAGCTAAACACTTTTAAAAACATTTTTAATTTTTGAAATTTCCATTGTTATGAACATTTTGTGCTTTGTAATTTTTTTGAAATTTTTAAAGATTTTTCAAATTTTATGGATTTTTCAATTAGGCTATAGATATATACTATAGATGGATATGTATAATGGACAAGAATTTGCAAAATACCCATATAATGTCTAGATCCTAAGGATGCCTATCCATCCCCCCATGCGAAATCATGCTATGACCTCATATGCATGCACAAAGGGGTAGACAAGGTTAAAGGGTCTTGGTGCAAAGGTGATAACAGGGTATAGAGCACGGTGGATGGGTGGGCGGATAGTGGGTGGTGAAAAGCGAAGTGACATGAAGTGAAGTGAAGTGATTGAAATGTGATGTGGAGTGATAGTGAAAGGGTTGTTGGGGTGCCTCCTAATGAGCGTTGAATTTAATGTCCCAAGCTGGACTCGGTGTGAGGCTCAGGTTAGTTACCCTCTAGTAGGGCAACTATTTTGTCAATGGGGGTAGGCTCATGAGTGAGATACGATTTCAATCGCTGCCCATTAACCATAAATTTATGCCCAGATTTGGGATCTTCAATCTTGACGACTCCGTTGGGAAACGGTCTCAAGACCAGGAAAGGACCAGTCCATTTGGACTTCAATTTTCTAGGAAAGAATTTGAGCCGGGCATTGTAAAGCCAAACCTGCTGTAATGGCTCAAACTCTTTCCGCCTAATGCGGCTACCGTGAAAGGCCTTGGTTCGTTGTGTAAAGGTTAAGGTAGATTCATAGGCTTCATGACATAGCTCTTCTAATTCCTGGAGTTGGAGTTTCCTTTGTCGACCACATAGGTCTGGGTTGAGGCTACATTGGCGAACCACCCAATAAGAATGATGCTCCAACACCATAGGCAGGTGACAAGGCTTCCCAAAAATAATCCTGTATGGAGACATACAAAGGGGAGCCTTGAAGGTAGTCTGATACACCCATAAGGCATCAATTAGCTTGTCAGACCAATCCTTATGGTTAGATCGAACCATTTTTTGGAGGGTTTGCTTGATCTACCGGTTCAAAACCTTAGCCTGGCCGTTCGTTTGAGGATGATACGGAGAAGTGATACGATGGTGGACTTCGTATTTCCTCAAGAGTGCCCGCAAAGATGAATGGGTGAAATGACTTCATCCGAAATGATGGTTCGAGGGATCCCAAAGCATGCAAAGATGTAGTCTTTAACGAATTTGGTGGTAACGACATGGTCAGCACAGTGCGTGGGAATAGCCTCAATCCATTTCGAGACATAATCAACGGCAACAAGGATGTACTCGAAACTGTTGGATGGAGGGAAGGGACCCATTTAATTAATTCCCTAAATGTCAGAAATTTCTGCAGTTATGATGGGTTGCAAGGGCATCATGTCATGATGTGACATTGACCTTAGCGATTGGCACCTAGTACAACGCTTAGCATAATTGTGTGCATTCTGATGAAGGGTGGGCCAAAAGAATCCGCATTGTAACACCTAGGCTACAGTTTTCCTCTAGAAAAAATGGCCTTCGTAGGCCTGATCATGGAGAAAGGATAGCACACTGGGGAACTTGCTGTCAGGAACACAATGATGAATTATTTGATCAGCACCTACTCTAAAAAGTAGTGGATTATCCCAAAAATAATACTTTGCTTCTACAATGAGACGCTCATGCTGGGTTTTAGGCTAGCCCCGTGGAAGAGAGCAAGAAGAAAGGTAATTAGCGATATCGCATATCGAGGTCCACTTGCCACATTTATCGCTAGAAGGTGCTCTTTAGGAAAAGATTCATTTAAAGGCAAGGTAAGTCCAATATGGTCTGGGTTGAGTCTCGAAAGGTGGTCTGTGACAACATTTTGGGCTCTGGCCTTATCTCGTATCTCAAGATCAAATTTTTGAAGAAGAATCCAATGAATCAATTGAGGCTTTGCATCCTTCTTATGCATGAGATGACGAATGGACGTGTCGTCTATGAAGATAGTAACATGAGAGCCTAGAAGATATAAATGGAATTTCTCCAGCCTAAAGGCGACCACCAGCATCTCCTTTTCAGTGGTCGTGTAATTACGCTGGGTCTCATCCAACGTCTTACTATCATAATACACCATGAAGGGGTGTTTATCACGTCTTTGTCCCAAGATGGCTCCAACAGCTAGGTCAAAAGCATAACACATCAGCTCAAAGTCGAGGGACCAATCAGGCAGCTGGAGAATAGGGGCCTTAGTGATAGCATCATGCAACTGCGTGAATGCTTGAATACAATTAAGGCCCATGTCGAAAGGTACATTGGTTGATAGGAGATGTGTCAAAGGTCTGGAAATCTTGGAGAAATCCTTGATAAATCTCCTATGGAAATCGATGTGACCTAGAAAGGAGCGAATTTGCTCGACAGAGTTAGGTATGGGTAAATCAATAATCACATCAAGTTTAGCTCTGTCCACCTCGATACCCCTTTTAGAGATGATATGTCTGAGAACAATACCCTCGTGCACCGTGAAATGACTTTTCTCCTAAGAAAGCATGAGGTTAACATCAATACATCTCCAAAGGATGAGGGTCAGGTTGGCTAGACAGTCATCAAAAGTTGGTCCAAAGACTGAAAAGTCATCCATGAAGACCTCAAGAAAATCACCCACCATGTCATGGAATATTGCCAGCATGCATCTTTAGAAAGTAGCTGGCGTGTTACATAGTTTGAATGGCATCCTTCTGAAGGCGAAGGTGCCAAAGGGGCAAGTGAAGGTGGTTTTCTATTGGTCTTGTGGGTCAATAGCCACCTAGTTATAACCATAGAATCCATCCAGGAAACAAAAGAACTGATTTCTCGCTAATCGCTCTAGAATTTGGTCAATAAAAGGTAGTGGAAAATGATCTTTCTTGGTAGCAGTATTGAGTTTCCTATAGTCTACACACTCTCCAAGATGTAGGAGTGCGTGTAGGGATGGATTTGCTCCTGTCATTGACATGGATGGTGAGTCCCGCCTTTTTGGGAACAACATGAATCGGGCTCACCCAGGGGCTGTTGCTGATTGGGTAAATGATGCCCGCATCAAGACACTTGATAATTTCAATCTTAACAACCTCTCACATATTGGGATTGAGACATCTCTGCATCTCGCGGGAAGGTCGAGCCTCCTCCTTCGTATATATACGGTGAGTGCAGTAGGAGGGGCTGATGCCAGTCAAATCAGAAAGAGGCCATCCAATGGCTACCTTATGTTCAATTAGGACCTTCATTAGCTTGCACTCTTGCTTCCTGGACAATTTTGAACTAATGATTACAGGAAGTGTTTCATTTGGTCCTAAGAAATCATATGTTAGTGTGTCAGGCAGCGCTTTTAGCTTAGGAGTGGATGGGGAAAGATCTTGCAATTGTTGGGATGAGATTGTCCCAAAAGGATTAGAAAGAATAAGGGGAGAAGGGAATTGGCCCTCAGGTTGGAAAAGGAGAGGGGCATCTTGGATTGCTGGATCCAAGAAAGGAGTACCCCAATAATTAGTATGTGAGAACAAAGTCCCAATGTGGAATGTTGCTTCCACATGATTTGGCAGGAAGGAAAGGGCACTCTGTTCTTCAAGGGGGTAGACTGGAGGTGAGCAGCCTGGACATGACTCAGACCACAAGGCATAAGAAGCGAAGTGGACCTCATCAGGGGTCTGGTTAGGAAGAGATAAGGGTAAGGGGAAGGGTGGAGAAATGTCATAGTAAAGGTCAATCAGGTGATTGTGATTTTCCAGGGGTACACCGTAGCAATTTGAATAGGTCCCAACCAATCTGATAGATGCACTGACAATCATGTCATCGTCAGATGTGTCATCCTCGATCTGATCACAATCAAAATATTTGGTGGCCTTAAAAATGTTAAGTTTGAGCTTTTCAGAGCCTACGACAATTTCAATGCAGCCTGATTCACAATCGTTATGGGCACGGGCTATGGCCAAGAAAGGTCTACCGAGGATTATCAGATAATTAGGAAGTGAATCAGGAACTTCCATATCTAATATAAGAAAGTCAATAGGAAAACAGAGACTATTGACCCTAACCACCACATCTTCCACCACACCCCGCGAGATTTTGACAGAACGATCTGCTAATTGTAGTGTAATAGGGGTGGGTTTAAGATTTCCCAATGCAAATTTTTGGAACATGATGGTCGGTATGAGGTTAATGGAAGATCCTAAATCTAGCAAGACATGATCAAAATTGCAGCCTTTGATGCTTCATGAAATCAGAGGGGTGCCTGGATCTTTCTGCTTCGGTGGTAGTTTTGACAGTATAGCACAACCCGTATGAGGCGAGAGAACCATCGGGTTCTTGGTTTTCTTTTATTGTTGCCTAGGTGTAGTGTAATCTTTAAAGAAACGAGTGATAGTAGGGATGTGGTCGATCACCTCTAACAAGGGAATTTTGATCTCAACATCCTTGAATAGATCATGCAGATTATCAAAGGTTTGCATGTTCTTTTTCTTGCCTTTTGACTCCCTTAGTAGAGCCTCAGGGAATGGGATTGATTCTGGCACCAGTTTGGGCATGTCATCCTCACGAGAATGCGGTGTGCAACCCGAATGAGAGGACGATGTAGAAGATGGGCTAGGATCAGGTCGAGGTGGATCGACAATTTGCTTACCACTCATTGTAGTAATTGCATTGGATGTCGTCGGTCCAGTGGGATCATAAGGTGGAGGAGGGTTCACAATAGAGACATATGGTTGATGTGCTGCTGTGGGATTAGCCTGAAATCTTGTTGGAGTACTCGGAGGTTGCAGAATCTCATGAACCTACCCTTGAGATGGTCGTACCTGTGGTTGCTGACCACGAGGTACAAAATTTTGTGGGTTTGGAATAGGTTGGGTAGGAAGAGTGCCCTAAGATCGAGTCGTCATGAGTAGTTGACTGATCTCAGCATTCTGCTACGCCAATTGGTGTTGAAGAGAGGTCATGTTTTCTTCATGGCGCTTAGCCATTTCCGTCATCATTCGCATCAATTTATCTAGAGGGCTTGATGTGTGATCCATTTGAGGTGTATAAGGGCCTGACGACGGATTTGTCGAAGGATTATATTGGGCCCTTGTGATGATGGGAGCGGACGGTCCCATTGGTTCACCAGTGGGGTTTTGGCGCTAAGGGTTGTTAGACCATGCGAAATTTGGATGGTTGCGCCACTCTGGGTTATAAGTAGCAGAATATGGGTTGTTCCCAAGGGTGCACACGTCTTCAAATTTAGAAGACAAGTCCGCATATGGTAATGCATCCGAGTACATGGTGGCTTGATCCTCCATGTCATAATACTGGCTAGCAGAAGCCAGATTCACATTACTTACTGAGTAGTTAGGCACAATACTCGGTAAGGATGGTGCAGGTCATGCGGGATTCCTAGAGATTATCCTGACTTGGGAAGGATTGGGCTTATGATGTGGTGGAGTTGAAGTGTGAGCCACAGAACAGGCGGGGTTGGCCAAGAATTCATCCATCTTCTTGTGAACGAGAGAGACTTCATCCAATTTTTGTGCAATTAAATTTAAGTCAGTGGATGAATGGGAAGGTCCCGTGTCAACCTCGTGTGCACCGCTACGAGGTGTGCTGGTTCTATTAAAGGCAACGATGTAAGCGTTATTCATAGAATTCTCACTCATGTTTTCAAAAAGTTTAAACGCTCCATCCTTGTCTTTATTCATGAAATTCCCTCCACAGGAAGTGTCTGCAATCTGCCTCAAAGTTTCATTTAGCCCATAATAGAAGATCTGAGCTACATGCCACTTAGGTAGACCGTGGTGTGGCCATTTCCTGTGGAGGTCATTATACCTTTCCCATGCCTCATGAAACTGCTCGTCATTTTGTTGCATGAAAGTAATAGCATGGCGAAGCACATTGATGCCCCCGATTGGGAAGAATTTCTTGAGAAATGCTGTACACATCTCTTCCCAAGAGTGGATAGGTTTCCTAATGGTGCACAACCATTGCACTGCTTTGTCCCACAATGAAAATGGGAACATTTTCATGAGGACAATATGCAACTCGATGTTTCTTGGTTTAATTGTTTCAGCTAAACAAGTTAGGTCCTCTAAGTGAAGAAAAGGGTCTTCACTGGCAAGACCAAAGTAATGGAAGTTAATTAGGCCAATTACGTTTGGTTTTAACTCAAAATCTTCCCCTCCCATGGGGACCCAAATCTGCCCAAGGGTCTCTATTGCAGCAACATTCAAGTTGTCACTGAAGAACTGCTGCAAGTGTTGTTAAAGGTCCAATGTTTGCCACCATTGTGCTCGCATGCTCCTAGCTGCCACTCTCGCTCTCTGTTAGATGCTTGATCGACGGTCATGATCACGCGAGGATCGCGACCTTCAAATCATTTCTTTAAGCATGTGCAATCATGCGTTCATCGCGCCAACACAGACCTGCAGAACTGCATGGCACTCAATCCGTCGTTGATCACATTCCTTAAATCTTCTTTACTCACGTGTGCATTCATGTGTATCAATCTTGACCGCTCGATTGTGATCGAGCGGTCTAATTTCTATTGGTACTATAAAGGCACAGCAGATCGCTACTCGAATGAGCACCTTGTCTTTAAGAGGTGAGTGTGTTATTGCTAAGGCAAGAGCGTGAGTATGTCATCCTGAGGGAAGCTGTGGTGCTCGATCTCAACCGTTGGATGAAGATCCAATGATCGAGATCTTCTGAGATGGTTCCCTCTTGTGATGAAGCATGGGTGGAGGCCCCTCTCAGCCATTGGATCATGATCCAACGGCTGGGATCTCGTGATGGGAGTGTAGTTGAGGTGGGACGGTGGTTTGCAACCGGTATTGGGTGGCGATGATGGTGCCATCGTGGCTATCCATCTTCTTTGCTTTGTAAGTGGGGCCACAGACGTTGGATTGGGTCTATTTTCACGTTGCTGGCCTGCGATCGTTGATCCGGATCCATCTGTGAGGTTAGATTTGTCATTTGAAGCTTTGAAATGCATCACCTAGCCCCTTTGCTGTTGATCCTCCTTGGATTGAATAAGGTGCTGCGGAACTTCGATCAAGGCGATTTCGGAGGCATTAGATTCCAATTGTTGTCCTGATCAGATCCGTATGGTTGGATCATCAATCCGAGGCCCCAAAATAAATCTCCATTTCTCTTGGCCATAAAAGGACACAATTAACTTATAATTTATACAAACTATTGTAAATGTAGAATGATGCATGCTATGCAATATTTATAATGTGGAATGCAATGTTAAGCTTATGAACTCATATAAATAGACATTTTATCATGAATAAATGTGTATTTATCATACCCCTATTCCTCTCTTTTGCCAGTCCCTAGCAAAACTAAACTATATGCTATGTATAAAAATAGAATTAGGACTCGATTTCTTAAGCAAAAGTTATTTGTTACCAAGAAGAAATTTCAACTAAGGTCCTAAACTATGAAGACTCAATAGTACCTGGGTGCTTGCTAAAATGCAGACCACCCAAGTCCTCACCTTATTTTGGAAAGGGAAGATACATTTTTTTTGCTTTATCTTCTTTTCTAATTATTTTGGATTTTATTCTTTTTTTTGAGTTAAGAGTTTCGGGGCAGCTTTCCACGGCTACCCAACCCACCCAAGACTTGAAAAGAACTTCAAGTTCTAAGCATCTGGTGAAAAGTGATAGACTCACTAGGCGGCCGTTAAAATGGATTTTAGGTTTCTACGACCCTAGGTGAACTTAAGAAGAATTTCTGCCTAAAGGTGTATCTGTTCAACCGATAGCTTTCTCCCTACATTTTTTATTTTTTATATGGGGTCAACACAAGGTTGAACCCAGCGTATATCCCCTAGGTTTATTCTACTTTCTCGCTTCTTCCCTAAGTGTTTTGGGAATTATTTATGCATTTTTGTGAGCTGAGCTCTGGGAAACCGTCTAATAGGATGTTACCCACGATAACTTGCCAGCCATACCACCATAGAAAGTTCATTAGCCACCTAATTTTCGTAAACAATGTCGAAAAGTGAGTAAGTGTAAATAGTGTGTAGATGCTTTAGATGCAAAAGTTCCCTCAAATCAGAGGGCAGGTTGATAAGTCATGTACTTATCACCCCAATTTGTTAGCTAAGTTAAAATAATATTAATGTGGCGAGGACTCGAGAAATGGGTCCACATTTTAGTGGACACCTAGGCTGTTTAAGCCTAAAGACTCGAAGAGTCTAAGTGTTTAGGTCCTATCGTATTATTTTCTAAATTTAACAAGTCCTAATGCCTAAGTTCTCTTATCCTAATTCTTTTTTTTTTCTTTTTGAGTTTTTAGTTTTTTTTTAAATAAAAGAAATTCTACGGAGCTAACAAAATAATTTCAGGATTAGGTATCCACCCCCCCATGTCTAAAAATAAAGGCATGAAAAGAGAGGAATAAACAAAATATCACCTGAATTTCATGAAAATCTAGTCAGCTCTGCAAAGAAAGTGGAGTATACACACGTGCTAAGTTTAATACCTTTAGCTAGGCATAATATACAAACAAGGAAGAAATTAAGAATTTACAAGTGCGAGTCAAGATCAAAATAAGAATATTGATCTTAGGACCAGCTAGTAGGTGTTCACAAATGTGGACCAGATTATGGTGCAGACCCATTGCCCAGGGTTGAGTGGTTCTAAGGCTCTGAATAATAAAAATCTAGAACCAAAGAGATTTTAGCTTGTGTGGTTGGTCTGCGGTTTGGGAGTGTGCAACCCAAATCTAAATGTGTGGACAAAAGGGAGATCAAAGCAAATAGGAGTGTTTGTCCGCTTGGAATTCTGCTCAAGATGATAGTCCATTATTCCTTATTTGGGTTTCACATCCTCAGAATAAAAAATGTCATAAGGGTCCTAGTAGAAGGTTGGTAGTTTCAGACACATAGGAACCCTTATATCAAGAATTTTATTTCCCCTGGAATTGGCCTCCCAGATTTTCGTTTCCATGCTCCTATTCTCCACAATCATAATTTCAGATTCCCAGACCTCTAGCATATTCTTTATCCCATGTGATTTACCTAAGTCCAAAAATCATGACTGAATCCGAATTGACTTGGGTACAATGATTTCAAAAATATCATCATTCAGTTCTTTAGGGTGTGGTTGAGGAATGGGGCTATTTATTGAATGATCCAATAAATCTAGATTTGAATCCTCCATGTCAACCCCAGTAGGATCAAATTCCTCAATTACAGGACCATCAAATAATTCATCATATTCCTCAGCCTCGTTTGCCTTACTAAAATCATTCTCCTTAAGCTTAAGTGGGACTTCACCTAAAGATTCTTCACCCTCATAATCAAAGAATTCTTGATCCTCAATTATATATGTCTCAAACTCATCTGTCATTTCCTGGCCCATGGAGACATATTTTTCGTCATTTCCTGGCTTAGGGATCTCGGGTGAGAAAATTGGTTCATCCTCAATGGGTTGCTCTAGACCAACCTAGTCATCCCTGGTCTCATAAAATGTGTCCCCTTTGATAGGCACTTGAGAGAGTTCAGACATTGGCTCTCTTGGAGAGGGTTCGTCCTAAGAATCATCCCAAGATTGGACTAAGGAAACCACAAATTTCATCCTCAATCTTGATAATTTCCCAAGTAAAAACTCACTCGGGTCCTTATTCTCAATATCTTGGAGTCAATCTAATAATGAACTATTTAGATCCTCAATCATTTGAATCAGGGGCTCCAATTCTTCATTGCGGGGTGTTGGCTGGGTTTCTAAAGATCGTATGGTGTTCCTCAAATTAGCCAACACCCTATCTTGGACCTGGTTCACTTGAATTGAATGGTTCGGTTTAGGGTTGGGTGGGTTTAGGTTAAATTCAGTGGAGTCAAGGAATTGAGGTTCTTGGGGTCCTTCTAAATAATAGGTCATTCTGGGTTGTTCAAAGAAGGGTGGTGACCTATATTCAGTATAATCCTGGGGAGAGTAAGAGTTATAATCATCATATCCTTCTTGATTATAGATCGAGTTAGGTTGATCATCAAAGGGTAGAGATCTATAATTAGTAAAGGCATGAGAAGGATAATAATCATAGTCTTGTTGTCTAGGGTTAGGCCCTAAACATTGAGGTTTGGAATCATATCTCGAATCAAAGTTATCCCAACTAGGAGATGGGTAGTCATAAGTCAGGTCGGGATAGTAATCATCTTGGGGATAAGTGGTGGTAGGAGGGTAGGGTTGGAAATACGTGTGGGATGTGGAAGGATACATAGCAAAGCGGGAGGGAAAAGAGAAAGAAAAGGAGCCCTGTAATACAAACAATCAAATCTGTCCTTAGGTGAGTTGGCCTAAAGGTCTACAGACTCTTAGAACTCGTCTTAAGATTATAAATGATTTAGTCTAATTTTATCCGGTCAACCCAACTAGTCAAAGGGAGGGATTGGGGAGAAGGTACTTCCCTTAGCTTTCACCTTAGGTTCCTTTAATACCCCCCAATCACGGTCGTTTGACACAACTCCCCTAACTAGACATCAGATGGACTGGTATAAGTAGATTAATTGAACACAATCTCAATCTAGGCCCCGAAGAGTGAATCAATCCTTAAGGCCAACGTCTACTCAGTTTTAATTAAGCTTAGGATGATTGTGCTCTTGGAATGTGATGGGCCCTTTAGATGGGTTGTGCCCTTAAAGATTAATTAATATGTGTGTGCATGTACAGCCAGGGTTTCTAAGCAAGATTATTAAAAATGAGGTTGATTTTAAAGTTCAAATCTTGCTTAGTAGCTTTTAGGGTTTAATCTTTAGGTATATTCAATCAAATTTCAGTGGAACACTCCAAGTTTTGATGTCACAGGTGATGATATATTCCTTTAAAATAAAAAATAATGTGTAGTGCCTAGTTCAACCCTAAAAATCAACCCTAGAGGGCAAGCTATTGATGAATCACTTTTATCTTAAGTGGTGCGGCCTAAATAGCTCAATCAATTGGCCTATTCGCACCACAGATTAGGGAACACAAAATGTCAACCTAATCATATTTCTACTCACTTATGTGTATTAAGTTGAAGTGTACTGGGTCCACAAGTCAGATCCTGGGTTAAGTGGTAGAATCAAAGTGATTGTGCGCCTTAGGTCGAGAAATTTATGGGTGTGTGAGGTGTGTAAATTTTAGTTATGTCCCACAATCAGATTATATATATATATATATATATATATATATATATAATCTGATTGTGGGACATAACTAAAATTTACATACCTCACACACACACACACACACACACACACACACACATATATATATATATATGGGGGTAAGGTGAGGTGACAATCAAACAATCAGATATATCCTAGGGTTTATAAAAGCATCTAGGTTGATTTGAGTTTGAGTTATTTAGGCAATGGAATGAGAATCTAATGGGTGGGTGGTGGGGATACACTTACAGAACCTTCTAACTACACTTTACTTCGATCTATTCTGCTTTGGCTTGCCTTGAGAGGGTATTTGTAATCATAGAAAGAAAGGAGTAAAGTGAGCTCAAAAGTTAAGCAAGGCAGAAAACACGGGAAAAACTAAAAAGTGTTGCCTCCCCGGTAACAGCACCAAAAAGGTGAGCAAGATTTCATATGGGAAAAGATTTGAGTTGGAAAACCTATTGTCGTAGTGTGTAGAAATCCACTACTAGATAAAATTTATAACCACAGCTTGAGGTGAGCCCCAGGTCAAACATAGGGAAGCGAACATTTGGCTTTGAAAATCCACTCTTTTGATTTTATTTGTTTTTGGTGTTTTTATCTTTTGCAATTTTTTTGGTATTTTTATAAGGTAAGAGATCAAATCGACAAAAACTTTATCTAATTAATCTACTTGCAAAATAAGAGAGAGAGAGAGAAAATATTTCATAGATCAAGCAATGTCTATTACAACTAATTAAAACTACACTAGAAAAGCAATAAAAGATAGATAGAGGTGAGAAGAATCCCTCTCGATGGTCGCTTGGAGGACAACTTGCTTTGCCAACACTTGGATGAAGGTGGTGGGAAGTTGGATGAAGATGAACGAAGCCGGATGATGGAGGGTGGGATAGGACGACGTTGTAGCGAGGATCTACTTCTCGAATGTGGTGAGAGGACGACCACGGGAAGCTCACAAAGGGGGTGCTAAGCAGGAAAAAATATTCTTTTCTACTCAAGAGGACATCTCGGGCTTGGGATAAGCTCTCTCTAGAGCCTTGGAAGTGGTGAGGGAGAGAAAGGAAGAGATGAAGAAGAATGGGAGGGGTGGTGGTCCTTTTATAGTGGAGGAGAGGAGGCAAAAGTCCTTCCATGGGTTATAGAGACATTGAAGTCGTTGCTGAAGATTTGCTGCAAGCATTGCTAAAGGTCCAACACATGCCACTGTTGTGCTCGCATGCTCCCAGCTGCCATGCTCGATCGCCGTCAAATGCCTGATCGATGGTCACGGTCGTGTGAGGACCGTGCCCTTCATATCGTTTCTTTAAGCACGTGTGATCAGGCATTCATTGCACCAACGTAGATCCGCAGAACCGCGTGGCACTCAATTCACCGTCGATCATGCTCCTCAGATCATCTTTACTTGCGTGTATCAATCTTGACCGCTCGATTGTGATCGAGTGGTCCAATTTCTATTGGCATTGTAGAGGTGCGGCAGATCATCACTCGAACCCGTGCCTCCTCTTTAAGAGTGAGTGTGTTACTGCTGAGGCAAGATCTAGCATGTATCAATCCTAAGATCTTGAAAGATGTACACGTTGCTAAAGCTACACATCGCTGAAGCATGTGCATACAACGTGGGTTGTTAGATGCCAATCCGACCGCTCTCGTGAAGCCATGTCACCTGGCGCTTGATCTTCAAGTGTTCACGCACGCCCGCATCTCGAGCAATCTCTATAGTCCAACCGCATGATTGGACGGCTTAAACGCTGCGAGTGATTCCTCTTCAGCTATTGCACTCCCCTGCGTATGATCGCGCGCCATCTCACGCATGCGGCACGATTGCTCGTCCAGCACATGAGAGTGTGCCATGCCATCGCTCTGCAGTTGCTTAATCATGATTCGATAGTTGAATTTCGCCGCGTGCCTCTCCTTATGGATTAATTCACTCACGTGGATTTGAGTGCACATCATGTGTTGTGCATAGTAGCCTCGGCCGCTACGCAACGTGCTTGACTTTGTCTCGTTTTGGAATTTTCGTCCACGTGCACTCGACCATTGGATCTTGATCCAATAGTCGAGATCTAATGGCGCGGATGAAGAAGTAGAGTAGCGGTGACTGTGGGCGGCTTGGATGGCACCATGTGGAGCCATTTGGGCCTTCCATTTTCAAATACTTGTAGTTGGTGCCACAAATGTTAGATTGGGTTGATTTTTGCATCGTTGGGCTGCGATTGTAGATCCGAACCCATCCGTACAGTTGAATTTGTCATCTGAGGTACAAAATTACACCACCTTACTTCTTGACCTTTGATCTTCCTTGAATTGCATTTGATACTACAGAAGTTCGCTTGGGGCTATTTCGGAGGTGTTGTACTTTGATCATCAGCCTGATCAGATCAGTACGGATGGATCTTCAATCCAAGGCCCAGATAAATATCGCCTTGTCCCCTGATCATAAAAAGAGACAAATTACTATGCAATTTGTATAAATTAACCTAAATGCATGATGATGCATATTATGCAATATTTATAATGCGTGATGCTTCTATGACACTAGAAACATGCATAAATTAACATTCTAGGCCAATTAGATGTGTATACATCAACCATGTTCAAGTTCAAGAATCAAATATCAAATAATTATTGTGCGAATTTAATTAAATCATGCAAAGATAAAAAATTCAAATATATGGTTTGCAGTAAATTAAAAGTTGAAATTTAAATATCTAACCAATTGATCTTAAATTAATTTATTAGTTAATTTGAGGTCTTTTACTATGCTAACAGAGTAATCAGTTTGAATAGATCTAGATTAGCATAACTACATGTGTTGTGTTGACTATTTTTATTTATGTCACCCCTTATGAATCATGTTTAGACCTACTTATATCGTATTTGTGTATGAAAAATATAGGTTATCACCTTCAAATATGGAACCATGAGTTTCTAGGTTGGATGTTATCCTTGAAGTAAATGATGATTAATTCATGAAGGCACCCTTGTGTTTGTTAATTTTAGGTTTTATTCTTTTATGGAAGGATGTAAGTTTGTTATCCTCTAATGCTAACCCAAATTTGGGATTTTATTATTAGGAATTAGGCAAATGTTTCCTCATTTCTAAATTCTGATTAGACCTATATGCTCTTAATAATAGTAGATCTAGCATCTAGTATGTGAATTTACTCTATAATTATAGATTGGTGTGGAATCAAACCTTAAAAGAGTCAGAGGAGAGGAGCAGCAACAGTGGAGATTCAATTCAAACTAGTAGTAGAGAAGAATGGGAGAATTGAGAGTGAGAAGCAGTAACAACAAATTGAAATGACAGGTGCATTTTGTCATTTGCTGACATTTCGACAAAATTTTGATGACCTTTCGTCGAAGTTCCTATGCTTTGACATTATATTTATGTTGATATGGCCTAACCTTAAAAATAGCCATCTGGATAACATGCCAACAGTATATCATTTAAATTTAAGTCACTTACAAAAATAGTAACGAATAGAAATTGGTTATTAAGATAGTTATATTAACCTTAAAATATGGTAATGATTTAAGAATTGTGTCTAAAGCCACTCATTTCTATGAACTTATCGACATATTATCCATATTTGGTAAAATATTACCGACACTCCTACATATCTACATTACATGTGTGTTGATATTGCCTTATGTCAGAACAAAGGCCATTTTGTAGGCATGCCGTGGACGTGCCATGGGCATTCAGAACAATGTTGGATTCTAGGTACATTTTTTTATTATTAGAATTATTTGTTTCTAGCTCAAAGTGTAAGAATATGCCTTGTAATTAGCATAGTGGGTTGAAATGATAATATATAATTTTCATGTTGCAAGCCCTCTTTCTATTATTTCTTCTTCCATTCCTCCCAGATATGAAGGGAATTCCTTTTCCTGACCTTAGTTACTTTGAAAGTGGTACTAGGTGTTTTTTGAATATTGATGGCAATGCCACAAGAAACTTCCTTCTTTACCTAGATGTGCCCTACATTGCACTTCAAAAACTCTTTTGAGCTGGGGATGGATGATTTTGGGAAAATTCATGGGAAGAATATATTAAGACTCTTTATTTCATGTTGGAATTAGGTTATGAGCCTTAGCTTGGGAGCAACGAAAGTTTGTCACCACTTTGGTTCTGCCATAACTTATCTAAAAGCTTTATAAGGAATGCTGTGACTAGGCATCCTATAAAGGGAAGTAGCCCTTTTCTGAACAAAAAGCAAGTATTTCATGTAACTATTGTATAAGCTTGCCCTTTCATTCTCGCCCCTTTCATTCTCATGAAATCGAACCGTAGCTTTGCTTAAGCCCTAGGTTGGCCTCTACTTACCGATTGAGGGCCCCCCTCCTCAGTTCCCTCTTCGATCATACCCCCCCACCCCCTCGTGCTCTTGAGTTCAGGCTCACACAACTGCCTCTTTCATGCCATGACACCGCCATCCCCTCCGACTCCTCTGGCATCTTGCCCTTAGCCACTTTTTCCTCTCGGCTATGGGAGAGGTAGAGGTCTCCTGGTGCCTCCCACATCCTCCGGAGGTTATGCTCCTTCGCCCTCTCCATTCTTGCTTCCATAGGGGAGGATGGCAGGAAGGAGATGACGGTGAGTTGGGGTGGGATGTTTGGCCATTGCCAACCACCTCTGCTGCCCTTTTGTCGGGTCCATGCTAGAGCCTGGTGGTTTACAGAATCGAGACTTCTCCAGTTCTTCTTCGGCTTTAGGTCTTCCTGTATCTTCGCTGGCGTAGATCACTGAAGCACCTCTTTAGTGGCACCATTGTCATCTTACGACGTGGAGCAAGCATTGGATTGCTATAGCTTGATTGCGAGGTGATAAATCTACATTTATTCATAATAAAATGCCTATTTATGTGGGTTACTAGTTTCATAATTGCATTTAACATTGTGAATAGTGCATAACATTCATCATATTGCATTTAGGGTAACTTGTACAAATTGTGTATTAATTCACCTCTCTTTGTGGCTTGGGGACAAGATGACATATTTTAGGGTATCAGATGAAGAATCCAATAGTATGGATAGATCTAGATCAATGATCGTAGCCCAACGATGTGAAAATCGATCCAATCAGACATCCGTAGCATCCTCTACTAGCATCTGAAGATGGACAACCCAGATCGCACCAAGTGTCGCCATCCATGCTGCCCAAGGGCTACCACCACCTCTCACTTTCATGCCCATCAGATCTGAGTCGTTGGATTGAGATCTAATAGCCATAGAAAGGCCATGCCACCATTTCAGCTGGAGCAAGAAATCCATCTTTGTGACAAAGAAAGGGGCATAGAATGGTGGTGGAGGATCTTCTCACCAAGGGAGGTCACGGGTTCGAGCTCTGCAAACTCCCTCAATCTTCCCCTCAACGCTAGCACGTGCAAGAAAGGAGTGGCGCTAGTTGATTAGATCCATTGGATTGGGGATGGGCTACATGAGTGTAGCCACATGGTCGCACAAATGAGAGACTACTAAGAAGCATGTGATGACACGTTCATGAATGTGCACTCGCACGATCTGAAGGCGGGATGAGGCATGATCTGAGCCCTTCATTGACAATCCTATGGCTGTGGTTCATCCTTGCATGCTCCAGCGGTGCGATGACAGGCTCCAGCGAACGCACGTGAGTGCCATCAAGTGCAAGCAACTGTGAGTGCGATCAGCACGCAAGAATTTGCGGCCAGCTATGCCTAGCGGGCACTAGTGAGCGAGCCAGTGTGAACCTACGCGTGCAGCGGCGGTTTTTCACTGAAAGAACCCCATTTCTCCACCTATAAATACCCTACACACCCTCCATTCTCAAATCATCTCTACCTAGATACTTCCCACCTACTCAGGAGCTCTAAGAAGCAATCCAAGCTCGAAAGAGCCGTACTCCCAAGCTCTAAGACCTCCTATTAGTATAGTAATTCCCTACTCCACCAACTATAGGAGACCATAGAGTCATCCCCTCACCTCCATTTAGGTAAAAGATCACCTCCACCTCCTCATCCCCATTCCAATTAGCTTGGCAAAGCTTTCCTCTACCAGAGATCTTCCTACGCCTCATCCTCGTCATCCTACATCTCACCTCCCTCCTCTAAGCTACTGCCAAGTGCAGTCGTCTCGTTGGATAGCCACTTCAGGAGATTCTTCTAATCTCTCTCTTATTTTATATTTCTTATTGTATTTCTGTTAGTTGTAATAGAATTCTATCTTGCAATATAACATTCTTGTTCTCTTAGTTATTCTCTCTTTTATTTGTTTAGCTAGATTAGTAAGATATTCTATTTATACTAATAAAACCAAAAAAAATATCTCAAAACCCAAAATAATAGAAACAAATGTGGATTTCAAAGAAACGAACGTCGACTCCCTGCGTTCAAATTAGGTGATAGAGAGAAATTTTCGCTTAATTACGAAGATAGCAATAAAATGATTTGTTATTATATTTTTTTGTTGTGGAAATCTCTCAATAAAAAATAATAGTTAATATACTAAACCATGTTGATTTCGAGTGTTGTATCCACAGGGAGGTTTAAGCCAATATACTTGCAAATGTTTCCATGCTAAATCTTATTTCAAGAAGTCTAATTAGCAAGGCTATTCTTTTTGTGTTTAATTGAAAGTAATTTTCTTAGAGAAGAGAAAGTTGATGGATATTTCATGCAATTGTCACCTACTGAAGTATCATAGAAAATATTACCCTATGCTCTTAAAAAATTAATCCTTCACTAAAGTTTAAATATTCTTAATAAATAATACCAAGAATCATAGAGAGAGCACTTGGTAGTGAGAAGAAGAGAATGCACATGAAAAAGAAAGAAAGAGAGGGACATGAGAACAAGTTCCCCTAAATACTTTCATGTATTAAACTCAAAAGAAGTTATTGGATTTGGCACCTAAATGTAAATAGAAATGCAACTGAAAATAGAGGATTTGGTGTGGGTGATCGTGTGCGAGGAGGATGGCGTTGCCAGCGTTGTGGTCGCACGTGGAGGACGTCTGGAGCGTGGGCTATGCATTGGTGATGATGTCTCGATGCAAGGAGGGTAGTGGCAGCCGATCGTGCGCATGAAGGTTGTCTACGATGTGTTCCTACTATCGGCGTGGGCGCTGCTTTGAAGGGGTGTGGTCGGCGTGGGTACTTTGATGGCGATGAGGTGAGCGTTCTAGTGGTGTTGGCAGTGACGATGGTGGCCAGAGAGGGTGGAGTGGTGGTGGAGGTTATGGGTTCATTGAATGGGTAGCAGAGAAAGGAGAAGAAGAAAATGAAGAAGATGAACAAGGGAGTGGTTGGGAGGTGAATGGTGGTGCATTTGGTTGGGGATTTGGGCGAGGAGAGTAGATGGTTAGGCGTGGTGGTGCTAGCTGAGGGAATCTTGGTGGATGTGAAATAGATGAGTGCACGGAGAGGAAGAAGGTAAGGGGGAAGGGGTGCGATTTTGGTGGAGAAGGTGAAGGTAGAAGAGAAGGAGGAAGATGGTGATGGCTATGGGAGACAACTGGTGGTGGTGATGGTGCTCTCTGTCACCAAGCACCACTGGGACGAATGTGGCGTTGAAAGGAGTACACTCTAGCCACTGTGCATGCTGAGGTCCACAGGGAAAGTAGGTTAGATACCAAGGTGAAGATGATCGCCCCAAGGAGCCTGGTTCTTCCCTTTTAAAAAAACCATCTTGTAGTTGTGGCTTTCTCTCTTAATCTGTTTCCTCTGCCTCAAAGACTCAATTCTTCCAATAGATTGGCGGCAATGGTGAGGTGGTGGAATTGGGTGGTAGTGTTGGTAGACTTGGATGGTGTGTTGCGAGAAGGAGAAAGGCGGTGTGTTTTAGGCTGGGCATCATCAGATCATTAGACGTCTAGATTGAGTTCTGGACATCTTAAAAATGCTAATGGTGGTGGGTCCACGATGGATGGTTATTAGACGTCCACACTGAGCGCAGGACATCATATAGAATGAAATTGGATGTCTATGGCTTTGTTTGCAAATGAAAGTTTGAATGAAGCACGGAGTTGGTGTGTGCAAACCTTACTTGCGAATGATGCCTTGCATTTAGCTTGCATCCACTAAATAGGTTATCATAACCATATGCTATTAAATGTAAAATTGGTGCATAAAGTTATACGCAAACTAAGATAAATTACAATTTAACTCTTAAGCAATTAGAAACTAAGCACATATAATTAAAGAGTACTTAGGATAAATATTAGTCCAATAAATTGGACTAATCAAATACCCTCATGCTTAAGTTTTGCTTGTCCCTAGTAAAAGTGAAAAATACTTGCAAAGTGTATGATGCATGCAATCATGAGAGTGATAAAAGATTTCTTCTTTTTTTATTTCAAAAATTTAGAAATCCAGACAACGGTGAAAATAAAGTGATTGTAGCCTAGGCAACGGATCCAAGTGAAAAGTCAACTTACACTTAAAGTTTGTATTTAACCCTTGGTAAAACTTCTATTAGAATAGGCAACTTCTTCCCTAGAGGATAAAGCAGAGAATAATCTGTAATTTGACCCTGACTTTTTTGCTTAGGTAGGAGATACTTAGTCCAATGGATTCATATTTGGTGGCTCACACTCAACTGGTGCTACATGTAGTGTAGTATTGCAGACTGTAGATCTCTGGACTATCAAACAAGTTAACCCAGAGAAAGGCTAAAAAAAAAACTATGCTCTCTTAGTGTTCCTTTGTGCTCATATTTTTTTCCTTCTTTCCTTTTTGAGATCAGAAATCTCACCAGATTTTGTAAATGTACTCAATGTTTGGTGGCCTCATATGGCATTCACACTTTAATTAGAGTCCTAATAACCCTATAACTAAGTATTCTTTAGCTAGTTTTTGGGCGATCAGAAATATTGAAAAGTAGGTATGGGATATATTTGGTGGATCACAATGGGTGTTTCTATTGCATCAATGACATCGACACATGATGAAATCGATAAGAAGACATAGCTATAAACTCGAACATTTTTTTTTCTTTTTCTATTTTTTTCTTCTTTCTTTTTTTTCCATTTTTTTTCTTTCTTTCTTCCTATATATTTTTTCTTTGTCTCTTTTGTTTTATTATTATATATATTTTTTCATAAGTACCAACACAATACAACATGATGCAAACTTTTATTCATGAGGCATTATTGGGGATGATGTTGTTGGTTTATTTGGTGGAAGTGTCTATTCTCGGCACTGGGAAGGGATGGATAGGACAAGTATATTTCTAACCTTTGACATTAATACCCTCCTTCAGCTTAGGATTCTATGAAGGATGGTTGTAACCATCCACCATAGTCATATTTTTATTAGAACACAATCTCTGTGTATCTATTTTATTTAGTGACTCTCAGGAATTTAGACATAATGTTCGCATGGAGGAACAAAGAGCGAAAAATATGCCTAACTCTGAGGTATCATCATCTAAGTATCCAGAACTTAAGAGTCCTTGCACTAGACTTACTACACCAGTAGTCATTCTACTTTCACCTCACAAATGTTAGATGGGTCTTATAGAGGATAGTTTGCTTGACTCCTTAATTAACTATTCAAGAGTTTAGGAAAAGAAGCAATGCTTCTCTTCGACAAACAAAAAATGTCTATTGGTTTTCTTAAAAGATCCATTACTCAGTCTACATGCAAGTGAAGCAAATGTACTGGATTCTAAACTAAGAAACAATTTAAGAAGAAAATCTTCAATGACACCTTCTTGATAAAAATCTTCTGCTAGGGACTAACAAATTTAGCTCAAGAAAACATGATAGATTTTTTTTTTTTAAGACTAATGCA
Organism: Thalassia testudinum; assembly: GCA_037157565.1. Taxonomy (NCBI): domain Eukaryota; kingdom Viridiplantae; phylum Streptophyta; class Magnoliopsida; order Alismatales; family Hydrocharitaceae; genus Thalassia; species Thalassia testudinum. The sequence goes on along the minus strand of JAZHRO010000035.1, from coordinate 49,876,755 downwards.
CCTAACCTAAATGCATGTAAATATTTTTAAATGCTATAAACAACCTCAGGTTATACCCCCCTATGTCTAAGATTGACAATGTCCTCATTGGAAAATTAAAGACAGAAGAATATTACCTGAGGAGGAGAGTGTGAGGAGCTAAGGCTCATCAAGCCGAAGTGCATCCATAACTTGGCCATCTGAAAGAGTAACATACAATTTAAGTCATTGGCCATTTACCTTAAAGCTCTCATCAGAATTAGGGTTCCTAATTTCAACTGCTCCATAAGGGAAGGCATTAATAACAACATACGACCCATCCCAGCGAGACTTAAACTTTCTAGGAAATAATTTAAGTCTGCAATTGAAAACTAGACCCACTGGTTGGGCTTAAAAGTCTTTCTAATGATGTGCTTATCATGGAAGACCTTTGTACGTTGGTTGTAAGCTTGAGAGGTTTCGTATGCTTCATTGCGAAGCTCCTCAAGCTCACTTAACTCCAGCATGCGTACCTTACCTGCTTAATCTAAATTTAAGTTGACATTTTTAATAGCCCAATAAGCTTTGTATCGGATTTCAACGGGAAGGTGACATGCTTTTCTGTAGACAAGATGGAAAGGAGACATGCCCAATGGAGTCTTATATGTTGTTCTGTAGGACCAAAGAGCATCATTCAATTTTTTTGACCAATCCTTACAGTCGGGCCTAGCAGTATTTTCTAGAATCCACTTAATTTCCCTATTAGACACTTCAACTTGACCAATCGTTTGGGGATGGTAAGGTGTGGCTATTATGTGATTGACTCCCAAATTTTGGAGTAGTCTTGTGAAGTGCACATTCTTAAAGTGAGGTTCTCAATCACTTATGATAGTCTTTGGGCACCCGTACCGAGAAATGATATTGGCCCTAACAAAATCCAAGACCATGGAATGGTCATTGGTTTGTGTGGGTATGACTTCTATCAATTTCAATACATAGTCCACAACCACAAGGATGTACTCATATCTGAAGGACACGGGAAAGGGACCCATGAAATCGATGCCCCAAATATCAAAGATCTCAACGGGGAGAATAGGTTGCTGGGGCATCTCATCCCTTTATCCAATGGTTCTCGTCTGTTGGCAATGTAGACATGCATCCACATACGTATGTGCATCTCTGAATAATGTGGGCCACTTAAAGTCAGACTGAAGAACCTTATGGATAGCCTTTTTCCCACTAAAATTCCCTCCACAGTGGAGATCATGGTAGAAACTCAGAACAATCCTTTATTCTTCGTCAAGGATGCAACAACAGAATAACTGGTCAGGGCCTATTCTAAACAGCTCGGGTTCCTCCTAGTGATAAAATTTAGTTTTGGCAAGAAACCTGTCTCGCTTTTGCTTGTCCCAAGCACTAGGGGTAATGCCCATGACTAGATAGTTCACTGTATCAACAAACCAAGGAGTTTTGGTCTCCACGGCCATTAAAGACTCATCGGGAAAAGTCTGCCGAATACTACTAGCAGGGGTTGATGCCTCAATAGGGATAATAGACAGATGATTTGCTACCACATTTTTAACTCCTTTCTTATCTTTAATTTTCAGATCAAAGTCTGGAGTAGCAGAATCCAACGAATCAAATGAGGTTTGATGTCCTTCTTAGTAAAAAGGTGCTTTAAAGCATAATGGTCAGTGAACACCACAACCCTGGACCCTAATATATAAGATTGAAACATTTTCAAGGCAAATACTACTGTAAGAAGCTCCTTTTCAATGATGGTGTAGTTTTGCTGAGAATCTGTGAGGATCTTGTTGGCATATTGCAAAACATCAAGTTTACCATCAACCCTTTGTCCTACGACCACTCCCACGTCGAAATTAGAAGCATCGCACATAAGCTCAAATGGGAGGGCCCAATCTGGTGCTTGGAGAATTGGTGCAGTAATAAGGGCTTTCTTCAAAACTTGGAAAGCCTCGCCACATCTGTCATGACATTGAAGGAAACATCCTTCACTAACATTGAAATCTTTAATGAAGCGCCTATAGAATTCAGAATGGCTAAGAAAAGATCTCACTTGACGAACATTGGTGGGTGATGGAAGTTTAGAGATGGACTCGATTTTGGCTTTGTCAACCTCTAGTCATCTCTCAGAAACTACATGCCTGAAAACATTGCCCTGCTGGACCATAAAATGACTCTTCTCTCAGCTAAGCACCAGCTTTGCCTCTTCGCAATGGGTTAAGACTTTATCAAGGTGTGAGAGGCATAGGTCAAATGATGAGCCATAAATGGAGAAATCATCCATAAAGATCTTTACAAACTCATCGATCATGTTAGAAAAGATTGCCATATTACACCATTGGAATGTGGTAGGGGCATTACATAACCTGAATGGCATTCGGCGGAACGTAGATGTGCCATAGGGACTTGTGAAAGTGGTATGCTCTTGATTATCAGGGAAGACAACTGACATTCTGCATTTAGGATAAAATGCCTATTTATGCATGTTCCTAAGCTTAGAGATGCATTCCATATTATAAATATTGCACAACATGCATCATACTGCATTTAGAATAGTTTGTATAAATTTTAGGTTAATTTGTGTCTTTTTATGGCCAGGAGAAAAGGATATTTATTCCAGGGCCTTAGATTGATGATCCGACCATATGGATCTGATCAGGATGATGATCGGAGTCCTATAGCACATTATGTAGTCTGAGGAAGATCAAAGGCCAAGGGGCAAGGTGGTGCCAGACCAAACCTCAAATGCCAAATCTAACTACGCAGATGGATCCGAATCGATGATCGTAGCCCAACATTGTGAAAATCGATCCAATCCAACGTCCGTGGTGCCACCTACAAAGCAAAGAATATGGATGACCATGATGGCATGACGTGGCGCCATCACAGTCACCCAAATCCACTCAAGTCCCTTCGCTCAACCCCATCAAGCAATCCCAGCCATTGGATCTTAATCCAACGGCTAAGATCCATGCGCACCCGACGTTCAACTTCAAAAGGGAATATGGAGATGAGATCTCGACTGTTGGATCGAGATCCAACGGTCGAGAGTGTGTGCGCACAAATTTGACCGTGCAACAATCCGTGGTCATGGCATAGTGGTCACGAGATGCACTCTCAACCCGCGAGCAGGAGTTCAAGCCTCGGTGAGGGGAGGAATTGAGCATCGGTGGCACGCGATTGAAATTGGACCGTGTGATGGTGATCTGGCTGTGAAGAGGGCGGTGACATGGTGCGATCAGCTGAACGTGGTGATATCATGTGAAGCAACGCTTGAATCGATGTGCCATCTGACGCGATCTAAAGGGTGCCACCACGTTCAGCTGATCAACGCACGATCGTGGCCATTCGCTTTCGATCCAATGGTCGTGACTCCACCTCAGCGCCAGCGGATGCATGTGGATGGCAGTGTGGGCGCGTGTGCTGGACCTTCAGTGACGCTTAAGCCAAAGCTTTAGCGATGTCTTTATTGTCATTGTCAACCCATGCCCGATTTAACATCTTCTCCTCCACTATAAAAGGACCCCTACCCCTTCCATTTCTCTTCATCTCCTCCTTTCTCTCCCTCACCACCTCTAAGGCTCTAGAGAGAGCTTGTCCCAAGCTCGGGATGCTCCTCTAGAGTAGAAATCAAATAGTTTTGTCGCCTCTTACCCCCATTCATGGAGCATCCCATGGTCATCCTCTCACCACCTTCCGGAAGAAGAACCTTGCAGCGACGCTGTCCTACCCCGTCCTCCTTCCTTGGACGTTGTCTTCTTCGTCCAGCTTCCCGCCACATTCGTCTAGGGCATCGTTAAAGCAAGCTGTTCTCTAAGAGACCATCGAGGGGGATTCTTCTCAACCCATTCTATCTTTTATCGCTTTCTAGTGTAGTTTCAATTAGTTGTAATATACATTGATCAATTTTATGAAATGTTTCTCTTCCTCTCTCTCTCTCTTATTTTGTTAGTGTAGAGTAGAATAGATAACAATTCACTTGATATTCTGCCTTATAAAATACCAAAAAATCTCAAAATATAAAAACAACAAAAATAAATAAAGTTGAAGTGTGGTTTTCAAACCAAACGTTTGCCTCCCTGTGTTCGACCTAGGACTCACTTCGAGTTTCGGTATAAATTGTGACTACGATGACGGGTTCTCCCAAACCTTGATTTTTCCTTACGAAAATACGTTCATCATAAACCACATTGATTTCGAGTGTTGCATCTACAGCGAGGTTTAAGCCAATATACTCGCAAATGTTTCCATGCTAAATCTTATTTCAAGAAGTCTAATTAGCAAGGTTATTCTTTTTGCATTTAATCAAAAGTAATTTTCTCGAAGAAGAGAAAGTTGATGGATATTTCATGCAATTGTCACCTACTGAAGTATCATAGAAAATATTACCCCATGCTCTTAAAAAATTAATCCTTCACTAAAGTTTAAATATTCTTACTCAATTAATAATACCAAGAATCATAGAGAGAGCACTTGATAGTGAGAAGAAGAGAATGAATGTGAAAAAGAAAGAAAGAGATGCACATGAGAGAAAGTTCCCTTCAATACTTTCACATATTAAACTCAAAAGAAGTTATTGGCAATGGCACCTAAATGTAAATAGAAATTCAACCAAAAATAGAGGATTTGCTGTGGGTGATCATGTGAGAGGAGGAGGGCATTGCCGACATTGCAGTCGCATGTGGAGGACCTCCAGAGCATGGGCTACACATTGGTGGTGATGGCTCGATGTGAGGATGGTGGAGGTGGTCGGTCATGCACATGAATGTCGACGGTGATGTGCTCGCTGTTGGCATGGGTGCTGCTTTGAAGGGGTGTGGTCGGTGTGGGTACTTCGGTGGCAGTGAGGGAAGCATTTTGTTGGTGTTGGCGGTGACGATAGTGGCAAGATAGGGTGGAGTGGTGGTGGAGGTTATGGGTTCATTGAACGGGTAGCAGAGAAAGGAGAAGAAGAAAACAAAGAAGATGAACAGGGGAGCAACTGGGAGGTCAACGATGGTGTGTTGGGTTGGGGACTTGGGCAAGGGGAGTAGATGGTTAGGTATGGTGGTGTTGGCTAAGGGAATCCTCGGTGGAGGTAAATAGAGGAGTGCGTGGAGAAGAAAAAGGTGAAGGGGAAGGGTGTGGTTTTGGTGGAGAAGGTGAAGGTGGAAGAGGAGGAAGATGGTGACGGCTATGGGAGACAACTGGTGGTGGTGATGGTCTCTCTATCATCAAACACCACCGGGATGGATGCGGCGTTGAAAGGAGGAGTACGCTCTAGCTGCCGTGCATGCTGAGGTCCACAGGGAAAGCAGGTTAGATACGATGGTGAAGACGAGTTTTTTGTGGATGGAATTGGGATACTAGAGGGGAGGGGTGAATAGTATCGCTTTAAAAGAAATTTGGACCAAAAATAAATTCACAACAGAAACAAGCATAGAATACACCTAGATTTATAGTGGAAAGCTAAACTGGGTAAAAACCACTACTTAAGCCTCTCAGCTTAGGATTTTCTTGACTAGTCAAGGCTAGTCAATCCACTATTATACCACTTGAACAAGGGTGGCACAACCTCTTTACAAACCATTTCTCTTTACAACCTGAAGAGAAGCACAACAACAACAACAAATCTTTCCCAACAACTCGGGATCCGTTAAAGAAAAATAGTATAAAAGAACAATGAAGAACTTATGGAACCTTAATAAAAGTCAAACCAGAATTTCAGCGGAGGTTTGAATTGATGTGCTTTGAAAGGCATGAAAATAGAAGCACAAAAGCACTTGAAGAAGCATGAGAAGCTCTTTTCTTTTGAGAGGAATTTTCTATTTTAGAGTCTATGTAAAAAGGGCTGTGTACAACTTCTATTTATGCTGTAGAATCAACCTAAAAAGGAAATCAAATTGGTCGATCAATTAAGGTAGATTGGTCGATCAAAACAAGGTTTGGTCGATCAATTTAGTTATTTGATTGATCACTGATTAGTTGATTAATTAACCTAATTGCTCGATCAAAAGTGTATTAATCAACTTCCTAAAATGGGCCGATTTGATCGATTAACTAAGTTGGTTTGTCGATCAATTAATTTGGTCGATCAATTCATCATATTTAGTCGACCAATAACCCTAAAAACTTGATTTTAATATGAAGCGTGAAAATCCATTTGTGACTTATTTGAGGTTCCTTACAAAAAATTTTCTAGACTTAATAAAGATAAAAGACACTATGAGACAGATCAGCATTCTTTTAAACTTGGTCCATGAAAAAAGCTCTGATCCGTGAGAGTCCTAAAATATTAGTTTTGCAAGAAGAATAATTTTGGTGCATCAAAACAGTGGTGATTACATTCTCCCCCTTTTTTATAACAAAATTATAATTATGAATTGAAATAGTTATGCATAATATCTCCCCCTTTTCGTTTCAGCAAAAAGTAAAACATGATGCTATCAATTTCAATTAACTCCCCCTTAAGCATGTAAATGAAGTAATAATAATTTCAACATGCAATTTTAAGAGAGTAAAATATAGCTAAGGGAGATAATACATATAACAACAATATAAATCAGTCTAGATAAGCAGAGCAAGATAAAATAGTCCACAAAATTATAAAGTTTTACAAGCCATGAAGCTAAGCAAAACAGAAACTAAGCTAAAGCTACTCCTCTAAAGATGCCATTATGGCATCCATCGTGCTTTGGAGTTCAGTATCTAACTCGAGGTCCATCGAGTTAGATCTCTCGGAAGAAGCAGGCTAGCCAAGACATAGGTGTCGCTGAGCTGATGATCTCGGTGTCGGTTGCCTAGATGTTTGGCGAGGAGGTGTCACCTGTTGGTCTGCTGGTGCCGTTGTAGTGGTAGGAGGAGGAGGATGTGCTGCTGATGATGGAGGTATGGTAGTAGATCGGCGAGTACAAGGAGTCTGGTGAAGCTACTGCTGAATCCCATGAATAGACTCTCGAAGTCTATTCAAGAACTGGCCTTAAGCATTCAGGTATTCTGATACTTGATGCCCATGTCTCATCATCACCATGCCTGTCTTTCTCTACCGATGCATCATCAAAGAAATACCGTCTTTCACATTATTAGTCAAACTTTTCATCAAGTTTAGGAAATATGTTGTAGTATAGTTGACAAATTGCTCTCAAACAGATAAAATTTATTACTTGAATTCTAAATTGAAGCCCGAGGTCGAACATAGGGAGAAAATATGGAATTCAAGTGGTAATCTTTAATTGCATATAAATGAGCACCATAATCGAAGCACAAAAGAGTTATTCAATGAATAATATCTACTAAAATTGATATTCAATTATAAGCATGAGTATTTCAATAGATCACAATGTTAAAAAGAAATCCAAGACAAAATAATGGTGATTTAGATCACCAATTATTAGCCTTAATTAAGCATATATTAACTAATAAGTGAATAGTATCATCAATCAGAAATGCCACGCAAGATAAGTGGCCACAATATCAAGCTTCAATGCCACATCAGACGTCGCCCAAAGTCTTCATACGACTTAAGTGAAAGCACAACACAAGGCTTTTACAAAAGCCTTCTTCTTTCTTTCTGCATGAGCCTTCTCATTCTTCTCTTCTTCTTCTCAGGCCTTCCTTTTCTACCCCTTCAGAGCCTCCTTTCCTTCAGACCTTCCTTGTTCTTCTCATGGCTAAGTGTTAGCACAGAGCACAAGAGAGCAAAACCCTCCCCCATTCTCTCATGATTTCTTCCTCTTCTTTCTCTCTCAGAGCCTAGGTCTATTCAGGTCGCAATCGGATTAACAGGTCGAGTATGGGGTACCGGGACTACTAGTGTGGGTGGTAGCCGAGGAGTGAGATAGGCAGGTAACCAGGTGAAGGGGAGGGACCCGACCCCTCAAGTGTCTTGGGTGATAAGGCCTTAACACAAAATCAATATATGCGCACTCAAGCGCCTTTCACTCCACGAGGTGGGACTATCCCCACTGCTCGTTCACGCGTAGCTGCAGCTGTGGAAACTTTGTCGATTGGAGCAATAGCTGAGGATGGGGCCTTCAATTGATTACCTGGAAGCCTTCCTGGAATGATTCCACATGGCCTGGGAGTTGCATCAGGTTGTCTCGACATTGGAGGGTCTCGATCATGGTCGGAGATGGAGGCGGTGGCAATGGTTGACCGGCATGACCTGAAGACATGAATACGGGCTTGAAAGCCCTCGTTAAGTGGCTCCTGAGCTTTGCCGAAGCATGGCGAAGATGATTAGGGTGTTGGTGTGGCACGAGGGTTAGTGAGGTGGTCTGCGGAGGTCGTAGGAGGAGCGCGAAGGTGGATGAGTTTGGTGGAGCGTTTGGATGGGTGGAATGCGTAATAAAGATGGGGGTTTTGTGCGTGGATGTATGGCGGAGGTTGTGAGGGCGTTGGCAAGGCGTGTGGTGCGGTGGAGAGGCAGGGAAACCTCGCTGGAGGGTGGCTGGATGTGGGGATGAAGATGGCGTATGGTGGAGTCGAGGGGTCTAAGCAAGGTTTAAAAGAGAGGGAAGGAGAGTAGAGGGAAAAGGGTACCTAACTAGCCTAATCTAACCGGATGAAAGGGAAAGAACACGCCAGTTGTGGTATGGTCGGTGTCAGAGAAGGAAGTGCCTCTGATGAGGGAGAAGCGGCGAGGAAGAAGACCCTTGCTGGTTTTATGAGCGGCAAAGAAATGTGGGGAAGGAGAACCGATCGCCTATTGTATGTGGTGGCCGACGAAGAATGTGGATGAAAGAGCTCGCCCGAGCTTGCAAAGGAGTTGGCCAGAGAGAGGAGAATGTGGTATTCCGGTCCAAAGTAAGCTAAGCTGAGAAGGTTGTGCACGTCGGCTCTTTATAAAGCTTTAGGGAGAGCTTTAGATCAGGAAAGAAGGATTTCCATGGCTTGTGATTGAAGAAATAGGACCCATGATTCTCGTGCATTCGCATGAGCAATCTATAGGGATTTGGAACTCCAAATTGATCCCAGATGATTCCTCCATGTGTGAAAATCAATCCCACCAATTTTTGTGGGATTTGATTGCCATTTGAGTAGGATTTAGGTCGGTCAATGCACTGGAGGTCGGCTGACTTCAATGGTGGAAGGGACCTTTGTGTGAAGAAGATGACAAACCTAGGGGGCTTTGCAATAGATTTTGAAAGCTAGGGGTTTAAGTGAGAGAGAAAGAGTCTGACTGGATTGAAATGCAAACTATGTCAAGATGATCTCTGATTAGGCCTAAATTTTGGTACAAACATAATTTGGACCCAAGGAATATGATTGTGAAGTAAGATTTTGGTTTTGACCAATTTTGGTTGGGTAATTTGCATAGAAACCCAAATTAGGGTAACTTTTTATCTAAGACTTTGTTTTAGGTCAAAATGGGTTCCAATGGTCAAATCAAGGATACCAAACCTTATATAATATTTTTCTATTATGTTTAGAAGGTTTAAGTGAAATTTATCTTGACCAGACCCTCAGTTAATTAAGCAGGTCTGAGATTAGGGTTTCAAATGTCCTTTTAATTCTTGAAATGTGTGGAAATTGGTTTCTATTTGCATGAACCCTCTTATTAGTCATTAATGATCCTTTGACCTTAGTTCAAGCCCTGGGAAGCCGCATGATTATTCTGCATTTATTATCTTCTGTTAAAACTGCAGATTTAACCTTATTTTGAATGCATTCTTCTCAAAATGGATATGCAATGAATTATGACTCTCTGGCGATTATGTGGGAGCAGTTGTCAATTGATTCTACCTAATTAAAGTTAGTTATGGTTGATGATGATGTTATCATCGCACATCTTGTATGCTGTCAAAATCCCTACCTGTAAGAGGACTATCTAAAAGGCCCTACTCTTACTTGTAGAAGGACGGAGAGGGTCGCACTGGAGGAGGACAGGCCATGGAAAAATGCTAGTAAGGTGGGAATGGAGGAGGGACTACCGATGCCTCTTGCTGGTACTGCTGCTCCTGGGCTGCATCATCACCAAGGGCTCCTTGAGCTTGCTTCATCTTTGTATAAGTGATCTTATCAAATATGGAGACTCTAGTAATAAACTGTTTATGATTAATATCCATGGGAACACTAAAATGTAGAAAGATGTGTGAAAGAAGTGTCCCAAACTAGAAGGAGCTGGCGGGCTACTTGCTCATCAAATATAGGATCAAGTGGTTACAGTTGAACTGCTTGTTCTTAAGAAAAGCATAGAGGGTAATGAGCATAATGCTAGGGAAGTTCTCAAATGAAGTGATTTGGACATAAAATTCCAAAGAAATACATGATTAAGAAATCATGGAAGACAGTGAACATAAGGAGACTTGGCAGGAGACAACGAAAATAAAGAGTGAGCAGGGTCTCCCTAATGACATCCGTTTGTGTCTACTGGTGAAGCTCCGTAAAAGTAGGACCAACAGACGGACAACCAAGAATTTCCAAAATCACATCTGCATTGACCAGAACCTCTCTGCAATATACATTTGATTCCAAAGTAATCATAGGACTTAAATAACCTAAATTAAGTTAGAACTTAGCATAATTGTAGTATAATTCATGCATGAATAGCATACATTGCATCTTTTCCTGCTTTATTTAGATAATAATGTTATAATGTACTGATTAGTGCATTATTTGGATAGTAGGTAATAAGAAGCTCAGGAGATGGCCTGAAGCTAGATTTGAAGTAGGGAAGAAGCTAGAGCTGTAGCAGGGCTGGAGCAGAAGCCCTAGAATAAAGAGGAAGAAATATTGTAGGGAGAGGTATACTACTCTATTAAGTAGAATTTTAATGTAGGAGTTAAATTATGAAGAACATAGGACCTTTCCTAGCCTTAAGATAGCCCTAGAAACCCTCCTAAACCCTAGCCATCCTTAAATTAGGTCACCTTATCCTAGGATACCTCAAAACCCTCATTCCAGCCCATATTTGGATGTCCAGGTAGGTTACTGGATGTCTAGAACCCTTAGACACCACCTACAGACTTAGAACCCAATTCTATTAGAATATTAGACATCTAGACAAGGTGTTAGACGTTTAATTTCTGCAGAATTACATGACAGAACCTAAATTCCCCCCTGACTCAACTTTTGACGTCCAAACCAGAGTTTTGGACTTTTGATTTTGAAGTATAAGTTGTTTGATTGTTAAATTATACGTCTAGAACCCTTTTCCAATCATTGGTTTTGAAATCAAGCTTGGACCTTGATTTGGTAAGCCCCTGAACCCAATCCTACACCCTAGAGAACATAAATTAAGGTGCCCTAAGCCTAGTACACTACCCTAAGACCCTTCTAAGAACCTAATTAGGTTCTCACTAAACCTAATTGACTTGAATCTAAGTCAATCACACTTCACCTAGTCAATTGGACTCATAGAGTCCAATTGAGCTTAGATCTCAACCAGCACAAGTCTAATTGAACTCAGTGAGAGTCCAATTGAATTAAGCCTGAACTAATTGGGTATTTTATTTTCTATCCCAATTAGACACACATCCACTCATTTAAACTTGTACTAAGTTTAATTGCATACTTTCACATTTGTATTAAGGTTTATAACCCTAATTCTAGGAGCCTACCTAAACCCAATCACCTAGACCTATAGGACTCGACCTAGACCACCTAACCACACCCACATAGTCACGCACACACACGCACACACACACACTTGATCACCACCTCTAGAGTTCTCTCGAACTCTCTCTAAGTGGCACCACTTTGAGTTGCGAAAAATAGCAACCAAAGTAGTCCATTCATAGATCCACAATTTGTGGATCTAAGAAGACCACTTCCAACTAAAGTTGACGCCAACTTTGGAGGGCTTCTAGAGAACTCTATAGTTCTCTAGATGACCCACCTGTTAGTCTATTTAAGGGACCCCTTGGACGGCCATGCATCCATCTTGGATGTCACCTCCATCTCCAACACCATTGGTGAGCTCCTCCACCTTCAAGCATACCACCTTCATGTCCAATATCCAAGCAACTCCACCACCTTCTCAAGAGGCCAGTCTACACACCTTGACTGTCCCTCTCTTCCCTCCTACCACCTCAAGCCACATAGGCCATCGGAGACCACCTCCAATGCCCTATGTTCTCCTAGCTAGCTTAGTTCTTCTTAGTTTAATTTCTGCATTAATTTCCTGCTTAGTAGTGTAGTAATGCTCCACCTGAATGATGCATGCATAATCTTTCTTAGATCCATGCATGCATCCATTTTCTGTTAGCTAGAAATTATTGTTTTAAGCTTTCATGTATAAGCATTCCTCTAGATTCAATTGAAATGATGACAATTTTTGAGGAAATGAAATCAATAGTATGATATCTATTTCAAATATCTATATTGCAATCATCAATTGCTTGTTTTACATTCTTATTTTAATGCACCGAAATGTCGGTCCCCAAAGACATTAACGAATTAGCGATCGATTTATTTTTCGCTAGTCGTCATCGAATTATCGAGGTTGTGCACACACAAACTCAGTTTCACATTCGTGATATATGTAACACACATTTTCAGAGTGAACAAAGTGACTGGAGCATCTCTAATTTGCACTTTAGAAACTGGGGTCCAATTTTAAGCAAGTAAAAAGAATCAGAAATCAATCTCGTATCTTAATGCCTCCCTGAGATCGATCGGAACTCACTGTCTTGATACATTAATTTTTGTTGAATCAGATTTCGCAACTATACTATGACTTTATCTTGATCAACAATGCGATTTACGATCACAACAACGTTTAAGGTCAACTCGATGTTGAAACCCTCATCTATATTCTTCAAGTTGACAAAAAATAGGTGACAGGCCATAGGGTCAACATCGGATATGCGGCTATTCTTGGAACCCGCATAAAAGTTCCACTCAAAAAGACGTAAAATCTGATGATATGCAAATTTTCCACGGATTCTAGGAAAGATAGACTCGAAATAGATAAAATCAACTAGTCTACCAACATGCGGGGAAAGTTTGGCTAAGGGTGAAAAATGATCGTGAGTGGCCTTTGTGATGAAAAAGAGGTCAAAAGTATCATCACGATGAGAAGAGGAGGCACGTGCGCATTTGGGAGCCATAACAAATCAGTAAAAACATGTTGGTTGATCAATGAAGCTTGACTGGTCAATCAAAATCAAGTCAAACAAGGCTTTGGAAAATGGTCTTTTGGTCGATCAACCAACAATTTGGTCAACCAGAAGTGAACAGATGTGAAAAAAATGAGATGTACATAGATGATTTGCTCACTTATACGCTAAGATTTTACAAGTAATCACAAGATTAAGTAACAATATCGTCAGATCTACTCATAGCACATCTAAAACTTGAAGAAAATCCAAATGAAAAATGGATTTAATCTAAGTTTAGAGTGTACCATGATCGATCAAATATTGGTTGATCAAGGGAGCAAGGTGTGGATCGAGATGCTGACGAGCATGGCCGGCGATCAAGAGGGGTGTACACGACTGGACAGTTGGTGTGCGAGAAGGTCGAGGACATGAGGAGATGTCGGCATAGAGGAGTGCTCGGTCGCAGCGTTTGCATGCATGGAGGATGCACGGTGGCGGCATTGCTTACACTCGTGAGGAGCGGTGATGGTCGGAGGCACCGGAGTGGTTGGTCGATCAGTGTGGCTAGATGAGGAGGATTGTTTGGTAGACAGAAGGAAGTGGGTCCATTTTGTGGGGTATGGGTAGTAAAAAAATAGGTTTTGGGGGTAAAAACATGGTGTCTTAAAGAAACTTGGATTAGCAAAATAGGTAAAAACATTTTAGGTAGCTAATCGAAGAGATTAAGTTTGGTTTAGATGATTAGGAGTGATATTCAAGGTGAAAAGATTACAATCTCGAAAAGTGAATCCACCCAGTTTTGGTCGATCAAAATAGAAATTGATTGATCAATGAAGTTAATTGGTCGATCATGGTTCAAATGATTGGAGTGGAAATTCCCACCCAACTGGATTGGTCGATCAAATAATTATTTTGATCGATCAAAACTCAAATTTTTGGAGGGAAATTTCCTACCCAAGAATATGGTCGATCAATCAAGAACTTTGATAGATGAACCGATCAATTTGAAACAATTGATCGATCAAAGATTGAAAGTAAATCAATCAAAATGATCAATTAAACTCTTTTAACCTAGATAAACCTAGTGAATGGAAAATTAGGTTAAATCCTTCCTTTGGTAAAGGTTTTGTAAAGATATCAGCTAATTGATTTTCTATTTTAACAAATTCTAAGTTGATTTCTCCTTTTAGGACATAATCTCTTAGAAAATGGTGTCGAACACCAATATGTTTAGTCCAAGAGTGTTGAACTGGATTTTTAGATAAGTTTATGGCACTAGTGTTGTCACAAAGTATTTTGTTATTCTTATAGGATAGGCCAAAATCTTGCAAGGTTTGTTTCATCCATAATAGTTGTGAACAGGCTAAAGATGTAGCTACATATTCAGTTTCTGTTGTTGAAAGTGAAAGAGTGTGTTGTTTTCTAGAGAACCAAGAAACTAGGAAATTTTCGAGAAATTGACATGTTCCACTATTACTCTTTCAGTCTGTAAAGCTACCCGCATAATCAGCATCACAAAAAGAATAAAGTTCCAATGTGTCTGACTTCGGATAGCAAAGTCCTAAGTCTTGTGTGTGGTTTAAGTATCTAAGTATTCTTTTAACAACATTTAGATGTACTTCTTTAGGGTTTACTTGAAAGCGAGCACACAAACTGGTGCAAAATAGAATATCAGGTCTACTAGTAGTCAAGTATAATAAAGATCCTATAATGCTTCTATACAATTTTTGATCTATAGACTTACCTATGTCATTAGATTTTAGCTGTGTAGAAGCTACCATAGGTGTTTCTTTTCCTTTTGCTTTGTCCATGGAGAATTTCTTCAAGATCTCCGTGGCCTATTTGGTTTGAGATGTGAAAATTCTAGAAGATAGCTGATCAATTTGAAGTTTGAGAAAGAACCGAAGTTCTCTTATCGTGCTCATCTCAAACTGATCCTGCATTACCTTTGCAAATTCTTTGCATAACAGATCATTAGTAGCACCAAAAATAATATCATCTACATAAATTTGTATTATTAAGAGATCCTTTTCTTTTCTTTTTATCAATAAGGTTGGATCTATTTTGCCAATTTTAAATTCATTTTCAATTAGATAAGTTTTAATCTGTTGTACCAAGCTCGTGGAGCTTGTTTTAGACCATATAGTGTTTTATTTAATTTGTATACACATTCTAGATGTTTAGCATCTTCAAAGCCTGGGGGTTGTTTAACATAAACTTCCTCTTTGATAAATTAGTTTAGAAAGGTGCTTTTGACATCCATCTGAAAAAGTTTAAATTCCATATGGGCGAAAAAGGCTAGCTTCATTCTAATGGATTCTAGGCGAGCTACAAGCTCATATGTTTTATATGCTTGGGCCACAAGTCTAGCTTTATGTCTTACTACTTCTCTTGATTCATTAAGTTTATTCCTAAAGATCCATTTGGTTCCTATAATGGTTTGAGAGTCTGGTTTTGGAACAAGTTCCCATACTTGATTTCTTTTGAATTGATTCAGCTCATCTGCCATTTCAATAATCCAACAATTGTTAGAAAAGGCCTCCTTAACATTTTTAGGTTCTAATTGAGAAGCAAAGGCTGTGAAAGCTACGGTGTTGATGGAAGATCTGGTCTGTACTCCTTTGGATAGTTCTCCTATCACCAATTCCTTTGGATGATCTTTTATGTAGGATATATCTTTGGGTAGTTCATCCAAAATGTTCTCGTCTAGTATGTTTGATGGGTCATTGATTAGGTCATCATCATCATTTACAGAAGATTGAGGGTGAGTTGGTGTTTCATTGAATGATACATGCATAGTCTTCTCTGTGATTCCCTACTTAGAGGGGGTGAGATCAACGTGACGTAAAAATGTGGAATTAAAATATAACAATTTCATAGAAGTAGACAATCACAAAAATGGAACAATTATTTTTAGGTGGAAACCCAAACCGGGTGAAAACCACCACCTAACCCTCTCGAGTTAGGATTTTCCGATCAACCAAGTTGATCAAATCCACTAAACGAATCACTTAAATGAGGGTGATTCAACCTCAATTACAACTACGCTACAAGTGTGAGGGTAGCATTCCTCAACCCCTTCTCTTCACTAGAAGGATTTTGTCCCTCAATGGAGACGGGAATTCGCAATGCGAATACCCAACTAAATAACAAAGTAAAATACAACAATAATCCTATAGAGCCACAAAGATATTCTTAAACTAAGCTTCTATAGGAGTTAGGATGCTTCCCTTTGCAAGAGGTGCATCGAATCAGTGACGCGGGTGCATGAGCCACGCAACGACGCAACGTTGCTCTCGTGAACTATGGCGGGAGAGCGGGTGCGCAATTGATTGATGCTCTCTAGATGTAGAACTAAGCTTGGAGAGCTAGAGCTTCAACTACTTCTCTTGGACACAAAAGATGTGGAAAGTGGTTTGCTTAGTGTGTCTTGGTGTATGTTTAAGTGGCAAAGGTTCTCCTCTATTTATAGAGGCCCTAAGGAGGCTTTGGAAGGCTTCCATAGCCGTTGGGTACAACCTCCAAGAGAATCAGGCCGAAATCAAGATTAATCATTACTCTGACAGGGTTATCAGACGTCTGATCCTGGCATTGGACGTCTGGAAGACCAGTTTAAGACGTCTGGAACAAAGTCAGACGTCTGATTTTAGGCGGGTTTCCTTCCTGACTTGAATCAGATCTAAACAGGGTTCTAGTGAATTGTCATCTGACAACATACAGGACTTCTGGAATGATGTCTGGACGTCTAGAAGCCTACTTTTCTGCGGAAATGGATTCCCAAGGGAGTGCAACGGCTATAAAATCTCTGAGAAGAGATTTTGGGTCAGCTGAGGCAAAACAGTCATGTATCTGACGTCTGGTGTCCTCTACGAACGTCTGATACGAGGCTAACGGTTATTTTCTCAGTGTTTATTAAGGCAACCAACGGTCCACTAATTGGACGTCTGGCAAAATCATCAGACGTCTGATAAGATGTCTGGGCTAAGGTTTGGACGTTTGATTTCATCAGACAGAACTAACTAAGTCCAACCTAAATATAATCGGATGTCTAAGTCAACAGTCAGAGGTCATAAAAGTCATTATCAGACGTCTGATTTTCAGATTAGATGTCTGAAAAGGCTGTTTGAACCCTATTTTGGTTTTCTAAGTTCTCTACAGAAAACCTAAGTATCCTAGGGTTGTGCAGGTGTTCATAGGACTACTGTTAGGGTTCCTTGAGGCTCTTTAACATGATATTCTAAGAAACAAAAAGAGTAAGGAAATAAAGACAAAAGTACATAGAAAGAGATAAACAGAATTTTATCCTATTCTTCTTGTCCTTCCATCTTCAAGCTATCGCTCCATGCGAAGCTTCTCTATTTTCCATCAAGCTCCTCCAATCTGTCCTGGATGTGAGCTTAAACACCATCTAACCATGTCTTCATTTGCAATTAACCTGAAATCTAAGACTTCAAGTGCAAATGTTAAATGACACGTGTTTTGTTATCATCAAAATAAACGATCACGGTGCTCTAGCACCAACAATCTCCCCCTTTTTGATGGTGACAAAATCATAAATAATAATGCAAAAAATCCTCCCCCTTTTTTGACATTATCAAAAAGGTTTAATTGATTTTAAATTTCCTATAACTCCCCCTTAAAACATGCTCTTCTATAAATGAGTTGAATTTCTTTTAACAAGAGTAATGTCCTCCCCCTTTTTGTAACAACAAGATAACTATTATTTTTCTCCCCCTTACTAAAAGAAATATAGCTAACTTACATCTCCTCCTTAATAATTGACAATTAGCTCATAATTTAAACTCCCCTTATCTATATGCTAATGATAAAAGGATAGGGTAAAGGGTTTTACCTCACCTACCATTGACAATAAAATGGCCCAAATGGAGGTGGTGGATGCCACATCGGATGGTGCTCCCATCCATAGCTTGGAGGCCCAGGCATCGGCACCGGTCTCTAGTCTGGCAGTCGACGTGCGATGGGTCCATCATTTGTTCACTGTCTCATTGGTCTTCTCATTCTCTTCCTTGGTCTACTCCTTGGTCCTCCCAACTCGAGTTGACCAGCCTTGAGCTTGTAGGTCCAGTCCTTTGTGTTGTAGTCACCCTTGAAACCTACAAAATAAGATTCCAAGTCTTTTTTTGGTATTCAAGTGAGCTTGGATTTGGAACTGTTAGTGGGTCTCCTTGATGGAGATCCTTTCTCAACCTTAGCGCTATGCAAATTTTCTACTTTGTTGATTAATTTGTTAGAATTTTCCCAAAGACATGCGATTTCTTTTTCTATAATATTTATCTTAGTCTTTAAATCAGAAAATTCTAACTTTAGACTTGCATTTTTCTCAATCAATTTAGTATTTTTATTGATTAAATCTTTATTTTCTAATAACAAATTATTATCCTTAGGACTAATTTCTAGATCCTTGAGTTATTTTTTTAACCTTTCATTTTCATTTTTAAGAAAACTAAGGTTCTTTTGAATATTTTTATTTTCTACCTTAAGTGATTTACTAACTTCAAAAAGCTCATTAAAAGCATTTTGTAAATCAGAATTTACCTCATTGTCGGAGTCGCTTTCGCTTTCGCTATTGCTTTCTTCTAAGGCCATGAAACCAAAGCAAGAGGTTTCATCCTTCACAGACTTTTCTTCTTCCTCTAAGCTCGAGTCGTCCCAAGTTGCTTGGAACGCCTTCTTCTTAGACTTCTTCTCCTTTTCCTTCTTCTCCTTTTTGAGAAGAGGGCACTCTTGTCGTAGATGCCCTTTCTCGTTGCAGTGGTAGCAACGTCTTGGGTTTTCCTTCTTCTCATTCTTTTCTTTCTTTGACTTCCTACAAAACTTGGAAAATTTCTTAAGTAAAATTTTAAAGTCTTCATCGTCGGAACTTACCTCGCTATCTGACGTGGCTCTGAATGTGAGGGTCTTCTTCGGTTTTGGTTCCGAAGTATCCTTCTTCTTCTTCTTTAGCTTTGTCTCGTACGCCATTAGGTTGCCTAGGAGATCCTTCATGTTGAGCTTCTCCACTTCATTCGCCTCCTCGAATGCAGTGACCTTTTGTTCCCACTTCAGTCCGAGGGAACGAAGAAGCTTCCCTTGAAGCTCCCCCTTGATGAAGGTCTTCCCTAAAGCTTTCAAATTGTTTACGATTAGAGTGAACCTAGCGTTCATCTCACTTAAAGTTTCGTTAGTCTTCATAGAAAATGATTCAAATTCTTGTGAAAGTAAATTAATTTTAGAAGACTTTACCTTAGAGGTACCTTCGTGAGTTACCTCGAGTGTGTGCCATATCTCGTATGCGGTGGCGCATTGCGAGATTCTGTTAAACTCCTCCGGGCTCAAAGTGCAGTACAATGCGTTCATAGCTTTCATGTTGAGTGAGAGTTCCCGTATCTGCTGCTGCGAGTATCCTACGTCGGGTCACTCCGGGATTTCACATGGGATTTCGCAACATCTCCATAGAGCGAAGTCGGTGGCTTGAACATCCTCATCTTCAGCTTCCAGTAGCTGTAGTTGTTTCCGTCGAAGTAGGGTGGTCGGACGGTGGACTGCCCCTCGGATATTCTGATCGCAGATGTGCTTCCCTCCATCTGATCTCTTGCTGGTGAGGAACACCGGTCTGCATGACCTACTCTGATACCATTGTGATTCCCTACTTGGAGGGGGTGAGATCAGCGTGATGTAAAAATGCGGAATTAAAATATAACAATCTCACAGAAATAGACAATCACACAAATGGCACAATTATTTTTAGGTGGAAACCCAAACCGGGTGAAAACCACCACCTAACCCTCTCGAGTTAGGATTTTCCGATCAACCAAGTTGATCAAATCCACTAAACGAATCACTTAAATGAGGGTGATTCAACCTCAATTACAACCACATTACAAGTGCGAGGGTAGCATTCCTCAACCCCTTCTCTTCACGAGAAGGATTTTGTCCCTCGATGGAGATGGGAATTTGCAACGCGAATACCCAACCAAATAACAAAGTAAAATACAACAATAATCCTATAGAGCCACAAAGATATTCTTAAACTAAGCTTCTATAGGAGTTAGGATGCTTCCCTTTGCAAGAGGTGTGTCAAATTGGTGACGCAGGTGCGTGAGCCACGCAACAGCACAACAGTGCTCTTGTGAACTGTGGCGGGAGATGGGTGCGTAATTGATCGATGCTCTCTAGATGTAGAACTAAGCTTGGAGAGCTAGAGCTTCATCTACTTCTCTTGGACACAAAAGATGTGGAAAGTGATTTGCTTAGTGTGTCTTGGTGTATGTTTGAGTGGCAAATGTTCTCTATTTATAGAGGCCCTAGGAAGGCTTTTGAAGGCCTTGGAAGGCTTCCATAGCCGTTGGGTACAATCTTCAAGAGAATCAGGCTGAAATAAGGAAAAATAATTACTCTGACAGGGTTATCAAACGTCTGATACTGGCATCGGACATGTGGAAAACTAGTTTGAGATGTCTAGGAACAAAGTCAGACATCTGATTTTAGGCGGGTTTCCTTTCTGACTTGAATAAGATCTGAACAGGGTTCTAGTGAATTGTCATCAGACGACATACAGGATGTCTGGAATGATGTCTGGACATCTGGAAGCCTACTTTTCTGTGGAAATGGATTCCCAAGGGAGTGCAACGACTATAAAATCTCTGAGAAGAGATTTTGGTTCAACCGAGGCAAAATGGTCATGTATCAGACGTCTGGTGTCCTCTACGGACGTCTGATATGAGGCTAACGGTTATTTTCTCAGTGTTTATTAAGTTAGCCAACGGTCCACTAATTGGACGTTTGGTAAAATCATCAGACATCTGATAAGACGTCTGGACTAAGGTCTAGACGTGTGATTTCATCAGACAGAACTAACTAAGTCTAGCCTAAATATAATCGGACGTCTGAGTCAACAGTCAGACATCTTAAAAGTCATTATCAGATGTTTGATTTTCAGATTAGACGTCTGAAAAGGCTATTTGAACCCTATTTTGGTTTTCTAAGTTCTCTACAGAAATCCTAAGTATCCTAGGGTTGTGCAGGTGTTCCTAGGACTACTGTTAGTGTTCTTTGAGGCTCTTTAACATGACATTCTAAGAAACAAAAAGAGCAAGGAAATAAAGACAAAAGTACATAGAAAGGGATAAATAGAATTCTATCATATTCTTCTTGTCCTTCCTTCTTCAAGCTATCGCTTCACGTGAAGCTCCTCTGTTTTCCATCAAGCTCCTCCAATCCATTTTGGATGCAAGCTCGAACTCCGTCTAACAATGTCTTCATTTGCAATTAACTTGAAATCTAGGACTTCAAGTGCAAATGTTTAATGACACATGTTTTGTTATGATCAAAATAAATGATCGCGATGCTCTAGCTCCAACATCCTCACCAACAGAATTCTTTTTGTTAAAAACTCTACAGGCTTTACTTCTGGTTGAGTAACCTAAGAAGATTCCTTCCAAGCTCTTAGCGTCAAATTTATCAAGATTATCCTTGGTGTTGAGTATAAAACATCTACAACCAGATATCTTGAAGTAGGAAATTCTAGGTGTTCTTCTGTGCAAAAGTTCAAAAGGTGTTTTGTTAAGGATTGGCTAACTAGGGATCTATTTTAGATGTAGCAAGTAGTGTTTATAGCCTCTGCCCGAAAATATTGAGGCAGCTTTGACTCACACAGCATTGTACAGGCACACTCTTGCAAGGTCTTTGTTTTCCTTTCAACTACACCATTCTGAGATGCGACTCTAGGGAAGGCAAATTCATGTTTTATCCTATATTGATCATAGAAATTAGAAAAAGATTCGTTCTCAAATTCTCTGCCGTGATCACTTCCAATCATAATCACCTCGGATCCTTTTTCATTTTGTAGTCTTCTTACAATATTTCTAAAGATATCAATAGTTAGATCCTCATTTTTTAAGAAAGATACCTAGGTAAATCTAGAGAAATCATCGATTATGACTAAACAATATCTGCACCCGTTTAAGCTTTCAGATTTGGTTGGTCTGAATAAGTCTAGGTGAAGTACCTCCAGGGGTCGAGAGGTGCTAACCATCCTTTTTGGTTTAAAAGGGTTTTTGGTTTGTTTGCCAACTTGACAAGAATTGCAAACTTTGCTTTTCTTGAAGTTGATCTTTGGTTGACCTTTGACAAGCTCATGTTAAGTTTACTGATGTTTCTCATGTGAACATGATCTAGTTGTCTGTGCAAAAGTATTGTCCCTTTGTCAGATGCGACAAGACATTCAAGATTGTTACATTTATCGAAGTTGACAGTATAGATATCTTTATGTCTGTTTCCTTTAAGGAGAGTTTGTTTTGTTTCCTTATCCCTTATTTTAAAACCATTTGATGTGAAAGTGATTTTATATCCTTTATCACATATTTGACTTACACTAAGAAGATTGTGTTTTAATCCACTAACTAAATGTACATTATCAAAAGACGTGGAGGGGTTACTAATTGGCCAGTACCAACAATACAACCCTTGTGGTTGTTCCCAAATGTGACCGTACCACCTTCCTGGCGGTGGAGTTGCAGGAATAGGTCTTCTTCTCTGGTTATATGCTTAGAACATTCGCTGTCCATGATCCACCTTGTTTCTTCTCGACCCTGCCGTTGGTTTGCATTTGTGAGGCCTTGGTTTGATTGATCTATAGAGTGGCTTCAAATTTCCATTTGTTTCTTGATATGTCCACATTTTATAGTCTACTTGACCTACAAAATAGGATTGCAAAAGTGCTTTTGGTACCCATTTTTGTTTGGGTCCATGGTGGTTAGCTGGTGTTGCCTATTTAGGCAAGCTA
Organism: Thalassia testudinum; assembly: GCA_037157565.1. NCBI lineage: Eukaryota > Viridiplantae > Streptophyta > Magnoliopsida > Alismatales > Hydrocharitaceae > Thalassia > Thalassia testudinum. The sequence continues at coordinate 49,853,967 of JAZHRO010000035.1, read as the reverse complement.
CCTTTTTTTTTGCTTTGGCTAGAACTAGATGCTTCATGATTATTTTTAGGTATGTAACCTAATGCAAATTTTGTAGTGCTCTAGGTTTGTGTTCCTAATAATATGCAAATTGTTACTACCTTTAGTAAATTTAGCCAAATCATTTAAGAGAATAGCAGAATTCTCTTTTAGCTTATCTATATCTACCTTTAGATTGTCTATTTGTGATTTTAGTGAAGTAATTTCAGCAGATAACTCTTTATTTGGTAAAGTAATCTTATTTTTTTGTGTTCTTTCTTCCCCTAATGCTTTTGCTAAGTTTTTATTTTCTACTTTTAGTGATTTAGTTATGTCATGCATCTCAAACAATGCTTCTAATAATTCATCTTGTGAAAAGGAGGTTACCACATCTTATAGAGCCATAAGTCCTAGAAGAGCTTCTTCTCTAGAGGTTTATTTTTCTTTTGAACTTGGATATGATTCATCCCATGTTGCTGTAAAGGCCTTTTTCTTCCCATCTTTTCTGGGAAATCTCTTCTTTTTTGATTCCTTCTTGAGAAGTGGACAATCTTTCTTGATGTGTTCTTTTCTCTTGCAGTTGTAGCAGATATTGGCGTCTGCTTTGGATTCTTCTTTCTTCTTTCTCTAGCTCCTCTTATTTTTGAGGAACTTTCTGAAGAGGAAGGCTATGTCTTCCTCTTCGTTTTCACTTGAGGAGTCTTCAAATTGTTGATTGGCTTTGAGGGCTATGGTCTTTTTCTTGACTCCATCTTCATGCCCCTTTATGTGTTGGAGTTAGACCTTGTAGGCCATTAGGTTTCCAATAAGATCGTCTAGTTTCAAAGTAGACAGATCTTTTGACACTTGTATGGCTGTAGTCCTAGTCTCCTAATCATTGGTGGGTGGTCGGAGGATCTTCCTCACCAAGGCTTCATTCTTAATTTCCTAGACTAGATTCCTCAGGGAGTTTATGATGTCCATGAATCTTGTGAACATCCCTTTGATTAATTCTCCCTTTTTCATCCTAAAAAGCTTAGAATTTTGCGTCAGTAGATTGACTCTTGTTTCTTTTACCATAGACGTCTCCTCGTGGGTGACTTTGAGGATTCTCTAGATCTCGTAGGTTATCTTGCAAGTAGAGATTTGATTGAATTCTGCTCTAGAAAGTCCACAGAAGATTGCGTTCATGGTCTTTGCATTATGCATTTCCATCTTTTGATCTAGAGTTGCTACCACTCCCTCTTTAATCTCGGGGCGTGTGTACTTGGAGGCAATGACATCCCATACCTCAAAATTGATTGACTCCAGGAAGATCTGCATCCTGATCTTCCAGTAATCGTAGTTCGTTCCATCGAACAATGGAGGTTGAACTGCTGATTGTCCCTCTACATACGTGTCAATAGTTGATTTTGACATCTTCTAGACAACCGCACTCTGATACCAAATGAGAGTTGTTTGTGGATCGAAATAGTATACTAGAGGGGAGGGGTGAATAGTATTGCTTTAAAAGAAATTTGAATGAAAAATAAATTCACAACAGAAACAAGCATAGAATACACCTGGATTTGTAGTGGAAACCTAAATTGGGTGAAAACCGCTACCTAAGCCTCTCAGGTTAGTATTTTCTCGACTAGTCGAGGCTAGTCAATCCACTATCGTATCACTTTAATGAGGCTAGCACAACCTCTTTACAAACCACTTCTCTTTACAACCTGAAGAGAAGCACAACAACAACAGATCTTTCCCAACAACTCGGGATCCGTTAATAAAAACAATAGTATAAAAGAACAATGAAGAACTTATGGAACCTTAAAGAAAGTTAAACCAGAATTTTAGTGGAGGTTTGAATCGACGTGGTTTGAAAGGCATGAAAATCAAAGCGCAGAAGCACTTGAAGAAGCACAAGAAGCTCTTTGCTTTTGAGAGGATTTTTCTATTTTAGAGTGTATGTAAAAAAGGCTATGTACGACCTCTATTTATACTATAGAATCGACCTAAAAAAGAAATCAAATTGGTCAATCAATTAAGGTAGATTGGTCGATCAAAACGAGGTTTGGTCGATCAATTTAGTTATTTGATCAATCATTGATTGGTCGATTAATTAACCTAATTGGTAGATCAAAAGTGTATTAATCAACTTCCTAAAATTGGCTGGTTTGATTGATTAACTAAGTTGGTTGGTCAATCAAATAATTTGGTTGATTAATAATCCTAAAAACTTGATTTTAATATGAAGCACGAAAATTCGTTTGAGACTTACTTTGAGGTTTCTTACAAAAAATGTTCTAGACTCAATAAAAATAAAAGACACTAAGACACATATCAGCATTCTTCTAACCTTGGTCCATGAGAAAAGCTCTGATCTGTGAGAGTCCTGAAATATTAGTTTTGCAAGAAGCATAATTTTGGTGCATCAAAACAAAGGTGCTTACAAAAGATGATCGCTCCAAGGAGCCCGGTTCTTTCCTTTTACGAAAAACATCTTATGGTTGAGGCTTTCTCTCTCGATCTATTTCCTCTCCCACGAAGACTCGATTCTTCCATGAGATTGGCGGTAGTGGTGAGGCGGTGGAATTGGGTGGCAGTGCTGGTAGACACGGAGGGAGTTGTTGCGAGGAGGAAGGAAATGTGTTTTAGGCTAGGCATCATTAGATCATTAGACATCCAGATTGAGTTCTGGACGTCTTAAAAATGCAAATGGCGATGGGTCCACAATGGAAGGTTATTAGGCGTCCACACTGAGCTTAGGACATCTTATAGAATGAAATTGGACGTCTGTAGCTTTGTTCGCAACTGAAAGGCTGAATGAAGCATGGAGTTGGTGTGTGCAAACCCTACTTGCAGATGATGTCCATGCATTTAGCCTGCATCCACCAAATAGGTTATCATAACCATATGCTATTCAATGTAAAAATTGGAGCATAAAATTATACGCAGACTAAGATAAATTACAACTTAACTCTTAAGCAATTAGAAACTAAGCACATATAATTAAAGAGTACTTAGGCTAAATATTAGTCTAATAAATTGGACTAATCACTGGGACTCACTTGAGTCGCGATTAAATTATTTGATAGCAGGTTCTTTTTTGCAACTCGACGATGTGGGTTTCTATTTTTGGAAACCCTAACTTATTCACCCACACGAAAATCCACTCATCATTTTGGCACCGTTGCCAGGGAGGCAACGGTCTTCGATTTTCTTTCCACATTCGCCTGCATTTACTTAACATTTTTAGCTCATTTTTCTCCATTTTGTCTATGTTTGCAGGCACCTTCCCGAGGCAAGCCAAAGCAACATAGAGTAGAGAAAACTGTAGTTGAAGGTGTTGTAAGTGTACCCCCTCTTCCCCCGCATTAGATTTTCATCAAATACTTAAATAATTCAAAACCAAGTTAACCTCGGAGCTCACATAAACTCTAGGTTAGAGTTTGGTTGTTTGCCACCTCACCTTTCGCTTAAAAAAAAAATCTTTCTTAATTGTGGGATTGGATCTAAAATATACACACTACACACCCATAAACTTGAGGTGCACAACCTCTTTGATTTCATTACTCAACCGATATTTTGACCCGTGGAATCGGTACACGCAAAAATGCACATATGATTGAGTAGATATTTGATTAGGGTAACCCTTTTGTGTGCCTTAATCTATGGTGCATTAGGCCGATTGATTGAGTTGTCTGGGCCGCACCACTTCATCTAAAATCAACTCATTCAGTAGATTGCCCCTTAGGGTTAAATTTTTAGGTCAAAAATAGGCACTCCACATTATTTTTGAATCTTAAAGGAATGTTTCTTCACCAGTGCTTTCAAAACTTAGTGTGCCTTTTGAATTTGACTGAATCAACCTAAATTTAAATCCTAAAAGCTACTAAGCAAGATTTAAACCCTGAAATTCACTTCTTCCAAAAAATCTTGCTTTAAAACCCTGGTTGTGCATGAACACACATATTTAATTGATCATTAAGGGCACAACCCATTTAAACGACCCATCACATTCTAGAGCACTTCTATCCTAGGACTAACTTAAAATTGAGTAAACGTTGGCCTTAGGATTCATTAGTCTATTTCAGGATTATTCAGACCATTACTCGAATTTATGATGTCTACTTTCTTCAAAAGGTGCTAAGTTGGGGGGCCTGATTGTCAAATGACTTAAGCAGGGGTTTGGCATAACTAGCGGCCCTCGGGACATGCTTCCCCTACTTCACTTACCTAACTTAACCAGCTTCTGGATTAAGGACAACACAAAATTTGTGTTGTGGTTAGAGTTTATCTTGGAGCATAGGTCCTTAGGCTACCCAACTTAAGGACAGGCCTGTATTTTTTGTGCTACAGGGCTCCTTTTCCTCGTCCTTTCGACTTCCTTCTAGTGTATGCTTGGAAGGAGGTCATTGAATCCTCGTTTGGAAGGACCATTAGACCATTTGCGGAGGTGTCAATTGAGTCACAGCAAAGTAGATCCCATGGCTGACCACCCACCTCCCCTACCTCTAGATCAGGTGGAGTTGATTCAGAGGCAGTTGGAGAAATTACAGCAAATGCAAGAATGGTTCCAGCACATGAATGGTCAGGGCACTCATTCCTTGAATGATTTCTATTATCCTTCAAACTACGGGGATCATCCTAGTGTTGTGATCCCTATAGGAGATATAGAATTCAAGTCCCAGGTATTAAGCTTGATCAAACACTTTCATGGGCTTAGCTCCGAGGACCCATTCCAGTATTTCGAGGACTTAACCACTTTGGTTCAGACCATCAAGGCTTTGAGTGTGAATGAGGAGCCAATGATCATGAGGCTTTTCCCCCACTCTCTCAGGGATAAGGCCGCACATTGGCACCAGACTATTGGAAGGTTGATAAGTACATGGAATGATCTTAAATTGGCCTTCCTTAAGCAATTCTTCCCTATCAGACATACCAATGCTCTGTGACGGGTGATTACCACTTTCGTCTAGTGGTCGGGGGAACTGCTTCATGGTGCCTAGGAGAGATTCCAGGACCTATTGTGAAAGTGTCCACACCACAAGATGCCGAAATGGTAGCTCGTGCAGATATTCTATTACGAGTTGATGAATCAACTTCGTAATCACGTGGATGCTTCCTACGGATGCAATTTCCTCAACATGGATGCAGATAGCGCATATGACTTGTTTGAGGAAATAAGCAAGAACTCTATAAACCATGCCTCCATGGAGACTTTAAACTGATCCCAATAGTCCAGGTCGAATGCTAATGAGGTCAAGGATTCTCAATCATTTGACATGAAATTGATTTATAACAAATTAGATATGGTGGATTTGGTTGCTAAAAGAATGAAAGAGTGGATGGCTGGAAACTCTAGTAGTTTTAGGTCAACTCAATCCCAGAGTTCAGGATTCCATTCATCACGAGCTCCCATGGGATGGGAGTTTGTGAATCAGCTTGAGTTAGCTCAACCTATGCGTTAGCATTTGTCAGAACCATATGGGTTACAAACTGGGGCCTTTGATCCCAGTTTTTTTGATCCTTCATTCTTTCCATCCTCGCCCTATGAGGATGTGCATGCTGTATAGGAGAATGCTAAGTCCAACCCATATTCCAACGCTTATAACTCAGGTTGGAGGAACCACCCTAACTTCTGGAAAAATCAAGGGTAGCAGATCCAGATGTGACCCAACAGCTATGCACCTTAGAGATCTATGGATTAGGGTCAAGTATACAACCAGTTGCCGCCGAGATAGGTTAATCAACCATCTTGGAATGCCCAACAACCCATAGGGTAGGCTAATTAGAACTAACAGATGGTGGAAATACAAGGATCCATGCTCTAGCTTATGTAGCAAATGAAAACATCGTTGGACAACTTGCAATATGGGCTTATTTCTAACACTTGATAGCTCAGATCTCTACCATCTCAACCCATACCCAAACCCTGCAATGTACAAAATCAGGGTTTCCGGGACCTTCAGATCATTGTCCACCCCATTTAAAATATCCAAGTCAAACAATTGTGGCTGAATCAGGAATGACTTGGGTATACTGATCTCAAAAGTATCATCATTCATTTCTTTAGGGTAGGGTTTAAGAATGGGGCTACTGATTGAATCTTCTAGTAAATCAGGATTCAGATCCTTCAAGTTAGCCTCAACTAAATCACAATCTTCAATTATCGGGCTATCAAATGATTCATCAAACTCCTCGAGCCCATTTGTCTTACTAAAATCATTTTCCTTAACTTCAAGCGAGACTTCACTAAGAAATTTCTCACCCTCAGAATTAAAGAATTCTTGATCCTCATTTATATATGTCTCAAAATCATAAGTTGCTCCTTGGTTTATAGAGACATATTTTTCCTCGCTCCTTAGCTCGGGGATCTTGGGTGAGAAAATTAATTCATCATCAATGGGTTGCTTTAGACTAACCTGGTCATCCCCAATCTCATAAAATGTGTCCCCTCCGATAGGTGGCTGAGCAGGTTTAGACATTGGCTCTCCTGAAGGGGGTTCGTCCTGGGAATCATCCCAAGATTAGACTAAGGCAACCACGAATTTCATCCTCAATCTTGATAATTTCCCAAGTAAAAACTCACCTAGGCCCTTATCCTCAATATGCTGGAGCCAATCCAATAATGAACTATTCAAATCGTCAACCATTTGAATCAGGGGCTCCAATTCTTCGTTGCGGGGTGTTGGCTGGGTTTCTAAAGATCATATGGTGTTTCTCAAATTGGATAACACCCTATCTTGGACCTGGTTCACCTGAACTGAATGGTTCGATTCAAGGTTGGGTGGGTTTGGGTTAAATCTAAGGGAGTCAAGAAATTGAGGTTCTTGGGTTCCTCCCTGATAATAGGTCATTTCATATTGTTGAAAGAGGGGTAGTGACCTATATTCAATATGATCCTAGGGAGGGTAGGTGTTATAGTCATCATATCATTGTTGATTCTAGATCGGGTTAGGTTGATCATCAAAGGTTGAAGATCTGTACTCAATGTAGCTCTAGGAAGGATAATAATTATAGTCTTGTTGTCCAGGGTTAGGCCTTGGACATTGAGGTTCGGAATCATATCCCCAGTCAAAGTTATCTCGACTAAGGGATGGGTAGTCATAAGTTGGGTCGAGATAGTAATCATCTTGGGGATAAGTGGTGGTAGGAGAGTAGGATTGGAGTTGTGTGTAGGATGAGGAAGGATACATGGTGATGTAGGAGGGAAAATAGAGGAAAGAAAGGTGCCCTTCAGTACAATCAATCAATCTTGTCTTTAAATTTGGTAGCTTAAGGACCTATGCTTTAGAAATAAGCTTTGATTACACAACGAGTTTGATGTTGTCCTTACTCTTGAAGGTGGTAAAGTTGGGCCGGTGAAGCAGGGGAAGCACGTCTGGAGGGCCGCTAATTATGCTAAACCCTTGCTTACTTAAGTCATTTGACAATCGAGCCCCCTAACTTAGCACCTTTTGAAACAAGCAGACATCACTAATTTGAAATGCTTTCAAGAGAACACCCTGAAACAGACTCAATGAATCTTAGGGCCAATGTCTACTCAATTTTAATTAAGGCCTGGGATGATTGTGCTTTTAGAATCTAATGGGCCCTTTAGATGTGTTGTGCCCTTAATGATCAATTAATATGTGTGTGTGCACAACTAGGGTTTGCAAACAAGGTTATTTGATGATGTGTCTTTTAGGGTTTAATCTTTAGATTCGTTCAATTAAGTTCAGTAGAGCACTTTAAATTTTTGCAAGCGCTGGTGATGATATATTCCTTTAAAACTCAAAATAATGTGGAGTGCCTAGTTCAACCCTAAAAATCAACCCTATCAGGTAAGCTACTGATGAATCACTTTTATCTTAAGTGGTGCGACCCAAACAAATCAATCAATTGGCCTATTCACACCGCAGATTAAGGAACACAAGAATGTTTAACCTAATCAGATTTCTACTCACTTATGTGTATTGAGTTGAAGTGTATCGGGTCCACAGTTTGGATCATGATTAAGTGGTAGAATCAAAGTGATTGTGCACCTTAGGATGAGAATTTGTGGGTGTTAAGTGTGTCACTTTTAATTAAATCCCACAAGAGAATATATATTTTTTTATTTTTTGAATTTATTCAGGTGGGTGAGGTGAGGTGAAGTGACAATCAAACAGCCAGGAATAACCTAGGGTTTATGCAATCTCCTAGGTTAATTAGGGTTTGAGTTATTAGTGTGGCGAAATGAAATCTAGGGTGAGGGTGGTGAGGATACACTTACAGAACCTTCATTTGCATGTTCTTCGATCTAACCGCTTTAGTCCACCTCGGAAGAGTACCTACAATCATAGTAAGATCAGAGAAAAAGTAGGATCAAAGTTAAGTAAGGCGGAAAATGCGAGAAAAATCAAAGAGCGTTGCCTCCCCAGCAATGGCGCCAAAATGGTGAACGTGTTTACCACAAGTGAAATTAGGGCTTTGGAGAACTCGTCATTGTAGTTGCAAAAATCGCTACCAAATAAAATTTATACCAAAAATCAAAGTGAGTCCCAAGTCGAACATAGGGAGGCAAATGTTTGGTTTTGAAATCCATGCTTTTGATTTTATTTGTTTTGGGTGTTTTTGTCTTTTATGATTGTTTTGTATTTTTATAAGGCAAGAGATTAGATTGACAAAACTTTATCTAACTAATCTACTTGCTAAATAAAAGGGAGGGAGAGAGAAACAATCACATATATTTTCAATATAGAGTTTGCTACAGATAGAAAAGAGGAAACTACACTAGAAAGTAAATAAAAGATAGAGAGAGATGAGAAGAGTCCCCCTCGACGGTCTTTTGAAGGTCAACTCACTTTAACAACACCCTGAACGAGTGTGGTGAGAAGCTGGACGAAGAAGAATAGCATCGGAGGAAGGAGGGTGGTGCAAGATGACGTCGTGGGGAGGATCTTCTTTCGGAAGGTGGTAAGAGGATGATTATGGGATGCTCCATGAAGGGGGATGAGAGGCGGGAAAAATGTTTAATTTCTACTCTAGAGGAGCATCCCAGGCTTGGGACAAGCTCTCTCTAGAGCCTTGGAGGTGGTGATGGAGAGAAAGGAAGAGATGAAGATGGATGGAGGGGTGTAGGTCCTTTTATAGTGGAGGAGAAGAGGCAAAAAATCCTTCCATGGGCTATAGTGACATTCAGATTGTCACTGAAGATCTACCGCAAACATTGCTAAAGGGCCTGCTGGCGCTCACACACGTGCATGCGGCACACGTGCTTTGCTAGCTTTGGCGAGGATGGTTGGCAACCGTTGGATTGGAAGTGGACTACTAAGATGGCACGGGGATCGTGCGCTAGATGGTGCGTCAGCTGGAGTGTCGGTCAATGCATGATTGCGCACGTGCAGATCGTGTGGCTCTGGTCGTGCCACGTAGTGGAGTCTCCGCCACTTGATGGCCATCCAACAGACGTAGTCGAATTGCGCTCATGCTCGTGAAATCAGGCACTACAAGCGGGCTTCGAATGCACGTTGGTAGCTTGAGAGCGCCACCTGCAACTGCTGTTCTATGTGTGCACAAATGTCGCATTTAGGAATTTCCGTAGTGTGGTGTAGGCGACTTCTCGGCCGTTGGATCTTGATCCTATGGTCAAGATCTCTTCTCAAAGATGCTCCTTAGGGGTGAGTGGTGTTGCTGCCGGTCTTGGGCAGCTGTGATGGTGCCATGTGGTGCCATCATGGCTGTTTGTTTTCTTTGCTCTGTAGGTGACACCACATACATTGGATTGAGTCGATTTTCATGCCGTTAGGCTGCGATCATCGATCCAGATCCATCCATGTGGTTGACTTTACTGTTTGAAGCTCCGAATTACGTCACCTAGCCCCTTGGCTGTTGATCTTCATCGGACTACACAATGTGTTACAAGACTCCGATCAAGATGATTTTAGAGGCATTAGACTTCGATCATCATCCTGATCAGATCCGTACAGTCAGATTATCAATCTGAGGTCCCAAAATAAATCTCCTCTCTTGGCCAAAAAAGGACGTGAATTAACCTAAAATTTATACAAACTATTCTAAATGCAGAATGATGCATGCTATGCAATATTCATAATATGGAATGCATCTCTAAGCTTAAGAACATGCATAAATAGGCATTTTAACCTAAATGGATGTACCTACATCACCCTTCATCCATCAAATCCTTGAGAAGTTAGTCAAGCAAAAGTAGTTCTGTTTCCTGGATGGCTATTTGGGATATAACCAAGTTGCTATCCATCTCAAGGACTAGGAAAGGACAACTTTCACCTGTCCTTATGAAACCTTTTGCATTCTGTAGGATGCTTTTGGGCTTTGCAATGCACCTGAGACTTTTCAAAGGTGCATGCTAGCATCTTCTCTGACATGGTGGGAAATTGCCTTGAGGTATTCATGGATGATTTCTCCATTTTCGAAGATTCTTTGGAGTCTTGCCTAGCTAACTTGGAATTGATCCTTATGAGATGCATTAAAACATGATTGGTCCTTAGCTGGGCAAAGAGTCACTTCATGACACAAGAAGGCATCATCTTGGGTCATGTAGTCTTTAACTAAGACATTACAGTTGATAATGCTAAGGTTGATGCTATCTCTAAACTTCCCCTACCCACATCTGTTAAGCAAATCTGATCGTTCGTTGGTCATGTGGGTTTCTATCAAAGGTTCATTAAGGACTTCTCAATGGTTGCTTGACCCCTAAGCAATCTTCTGGCCAAAGATAAGCCGTTTGAATTCAATGAATCATTTCACAAGGCATTTGATTCATTAAAAATGGTAGTCACCTGTGCCCTAGTGTTGTAACCATTGGTCTAGATAGCCCCATTTGAGATTATGATGGATGCTTTGATTATGTGGTCGAGGCTGTCTTAGGTTAAAAGATTGATAGAAAGCCCTTTGTCATCTACTACACTAGCAATACTCAGGATGAGGCCTAGAGGAGTTATACTGTCATGGAAAAGGAATTGCTAGATGTAGTTTTTGCTCTGGAAAAGTTTAGGGCTTATCTATTAGGTTCTCGTGTCATTATCCATACCGACCACTTGGCATTGAAACATCTCTTAGCCAAAAAGGATGCTAAGCCTCAGCTCCTAGATAGTCTTTTACTTCAAGAATTTGATCTTGAAATTGAGGACAAATCTGGGGCACAAAATGTAGTGGCGGATCATCTTTCGAGAATCTTAATTGATTCTCCTCATCTAGATATCCCAATTACTGGCACTTTTTTGGATTAGACTATCTTTACAGTCTCAGGTGTCTGAACCCCCTGGTTTACGGATCTTGTCAATTATTTGGTTGTTGGTCGAGTCCCCCAAGATTGGACTAAACAAAAATGGGACAGACTTATATCTGAGGCCAAATACTATTTTTTGGATGATCCTCAGCTTTACTGCATTGGCACTGATTAGATTATTTTGCTGATGTGTCCTGGAAAATGAGTTCTAGAGTATACTTGAGTTTTGCCATGCATCTGCGTGTGGATGTTTTTTCGGGGAGAAGATGGCTACAAAGATTCTTCAATCTGGGTTTTATTGGTCATCTTTATTCAAAGATGCCTAGAAATTCTCAAGGTTGTGTTCCTGATGCCAGGCACTTGGGAGCATAGCCAAGAGAGACTTGATGCCCCTGAACTCGATCCTTCCTGTCAAAATTTTCGATGTTTGGGGCATCGACTTCATGGGACCCTTCCTCCCTTCATTTGGACCAGTATATTCTGGTTGTTGTTGAGTGCGTGTCCAAGTGGATCGAGGTTATTCCTACCCGAACCAATGACAACCAGATGGTCATTGATTTTGTCAAGAAGAAAATTTTTAGTCGATTCGGGATCCTGAGAGCCATCATCAGTGATGGTGGCACTCACTTCACCAATGCTCAATTCAAGAATTTATTGGTGGAATATGGGGTGAATCATCGGATTTCCACACCATATCACCCCCATACGAATGCACAAGTCGAGGTCTCCAATTGGGAGATCAAGAACATCTTGCAAAAGACAGTTAGGCCTAATAGGAAATATTAGACCTGAAAGCTTGATGATGCTCTTTGGACCTGTCGTCTGACGTACAAGATGCCAATTAGCATGTCTCCATTTCGTCTGGTGTTTGGTAAGGCGTGTCATCTACCCATAGAAATTAAACACCTGGCATTCTGGGCTATTAAGAGATCTAATTTTGACCTTGACTTGGCTAGGAAGACTAGAAACTCCAACTATCTGAGTTAGAGGAGCTTAGAAATGATGCGTACAGAAATGCTAAGATCTATAAGGCGAGGACCAAGGCTTTACATGATTAGATGATCTCCCGTAAAAGCTTTGAGACAAACTAGAAGGTGTAGCTTTTCAATCTCCAGCTTAATCTCTTTTCCGACAAGCTTAGGTCCAAATGGAACTACCCATTCATTATTGATCAAATTTTTCCAAACGGAGCCATTCAAATTTCTAACCCAAAGACGGGTAACTCCTTTAAGGTCGATGGACAATGTCTTAAACCTTATGTTTGACCATATGGTTCCTGAACCTGTCTCAGACATGGTTGCTCTAACCTTGGCTTGACATATGTGGCCAAGCTACGTCTAGCTAACAACATTAAACTCATAAATTCTGTATATATTCTGAGTTGACTAGATCTTTATTGAATTCAAATACCATCTTCTATATTCTACACTTTTTCATGCCTTTTATTTTCAATGAGGACATTGCATAAGTTAGGCATGGGGTAGTGGATTCATTTCTGAATTATTTTATTTGCTTTGTAGATTCTTTTTATTTATTTTCTCTTTATTAAAAAAAATTGAATTAGGAAAAGAAAACTTAGGCATTAAGAGTTTTTCAACTTTAGGAAATGATACGATAAAACCTGAACACTTAGACACTTCAAGTCTTTGGGCTTAATTAGTCTGGGTGTCCACTAAAATGTGGACCTATTTCGTAAGTCCCTGCCAACATAAAATTTATTTTAAGTGGTTAAATAAATTCTGGTGATAAGTAGGAGACTTATCAACCTGCCCTCTGATTTGAGGGGACTTATAGTCTAGGCATCTGCATAGTATTTGCATCGACTCACTTCTCGGCAGTTCTAATGAAAATTAGGTAGCTAACAAACTTTCTAGGGTGGTATGGTTGGCAAGTTGTCATGGGTTTGACGCCCCATTGGCCGATTGTCCAGAGCTTACCCACGCGACCCATTCTCTTTGATTATTGCCTTTAGGTAAATCTTAGATAAGGGAAGCCACCTATTTAAAAAAAAAAATAGAAGATTGACAAGAGGAAAAAAAAATGAGCCACACTTCACTGCACGAGTATGGCTGGCAAGTTGTCATGGGTTTAACACCCCATTGGTCGGTTGTTTAGAGCCTAACTCATAAAATGCACAAATAATTTCTAAACACTTAGGAAGAAGTTGGAAGTAGAATAAATTGGCAAGATATACACTGGGTTCGCCATTATTTTGACACTATAAAAATAAAAGTGGGGAGAAAGCTATTGGTTGAATAGATACACCTTTAGGCAGAATTCTTTTCTCGTTAAGGGTCACCTAGAGTTGTAGAAACTTGAAGTTTGTTCTAATTATCACTTAATGAGTCTAGCACAATTTTCACAATAAGATGCTTAGCACTTAAAGTTCTTTTTGAGTCTTGGGTGACTTGGGTAGCCATAGAAAGCTGCCTCGAAACTCTAAACAAAAAAAATCCAAAAAAATTAGAAAAGAAAAAAATGTATTCAATTTTGTATAGAATAAGGGAGGACTTGGGTGGTCTGCATTTTGGCACGTACCTGGGCGTTGTTGAGACTTTGTAGTTTAGGTCAGTTGAAATTTCCTTTTGTTAATAAATAACTTATGCCTAAGCAATCAAATCCTAATTCTGCCTTTATATATAGCATTTAGTTTAATTTTTCTAGGGACTAGCAAAAGATAGGCATGGGGGTGAGATAATACAAATACCTATGTATGTGGGTTCCTAGGTTCATAATTGCATTTAACAATGTGAATAGTGAATAACATTCATCATATTGTGTTTAGGGTAACTTGTATAAATTGTGTATTAATTTGCCTCTCTTTGTGTCCAAGGGACAAGGCGACATATTTTAGGGCATCAGATAAAGAATCCAACTGTATGGATAGATCTGGATTGATGATCGCAGCCCAACAGTGCGATCAGATATTCATAGCATCATCTACGAGCATCTGAAGATGGATGGCCCAGATCGTGCAAAGTGGCACCATCCAAGCAGCCCAAGGGCCACCGCCAGCTCTCTCTTTCATGCCCATCAGATCTAGAGATCCAACGGCCATAGAAAGGCCACACCATCATTTTAGCTGGAGGAAGAAACACAACTTTGTGACAAAGAAAGGGGCATAACATGGTGGTGGAGGATCTTATCACCAAGGGAGGTCACAGGTTCGAGCCCTGCAAACTCCCCCAATCTTCCCCTCAACGCTAGCACGTGCAAGCAAGGAGCAATGCCAATTAATCAGATCAGTTAGATTGGGGATGGGCAGCATGAGTGCAGCCACGTGGCCACACAGATGAGCAGCTACCAAGACGCGTGTGCTGACACGTCCATGTACGTGTGCTCACACGATCTGAAGGTGGGGTGAGGTGTGATCCGAGCCCTCCATCGATGATCCTATGGCTGTGGTTCATCCTCGTGTGCTCCAACGGTGTGATAGCGGGCTCCATTGCACGCATGTGAGCATGCGGGAATTGGCAGCCAGCTACATTTGGCAGGCACCAGCACACGTGCCAGCGTGAACCCACGCATGCAGCAGTGGTTTTTCCTCGAACAAAAACCCATTTCTCCACCTATGAATACCCTACACACCCCCTATTCTCAAATCATCTCTGCTTAGCTACTTCCCACCTACTCAAGAGATTTAAGAAGCAATCTAAGCTCCCAAGAGCCCTACTCCCAAGCTCTAAGGCCTACTATTAGTGTCGTAATTCCCTACTCCACCAAATATTCAACCTTTTCCTCACCACCTTCATAGGCGACTATAGAGTCGTTCCCTCACCTCCATTCAAGTAGAAGACCACCTTTACCTCCTCATCCCACTTCTATTAGCTTGGCAAAGCTTTCCTCTACTAGAGATCTTCCTATGCCTCATCCTCATCGTCCTACATCTCACCTCCCTCCTCTAAGCTACTGCCAGGCACCGTCATCTCGCTGGACAGCCGCCTCGGGAGATTCTTCTCATCTCTCTCTTCTTTTACATTGCTTATTGTATTTCTACTAATTGTAATAGAATTCTATGTTGCAATAATCATTCTTGTTCTCTTAGTTACTCTTCTTTTTATCTGTTTAGCTAGATTAGTCTGACATTTTGCTTATACTAATAAAACAAAAAAAATCACAAAACCCAAAATACCAAAAACAAATGTGGATTTCAGAGAAATGAACGTCGCTTCCCTGTGTTTGACCCGAGACTCACCTGAGTCTCGGTTAAATTATTTGATAGTGGATTCTTTTCTGCAACTCGACGACATGGGTTTCTACTTCTAGAAACCCTAACTTATTCGCTCGAACGAAAATCCGCTCATCACTAGGGCATTTTCTTTGAAGTTTATTTTCTTGTTTCTTGTTTGGCTTTCTATTTGTTTTGTCTTTTTGTTTGGAGTTCCCCCATCCCTTGTAGGGTGGGGTGTAATGCCACCTGTCCTTGGGATGGGAGTAGTTCAATTGTCCTTCTCTATGCCCCTTTGTGGTTTGACATCCTTGTAATTAATTCATTCCCATTTAATGGAAAATCTATGTTTAGAGAAAAAAGCTACTGTATGAGCTTGTTTGCCTAACATATTTGACTTTTAAACAAGGCCCAAACACACCATTGCATTTAGTATTAGGATAATTAAGCTGTTAATCGACTAACAGTTTTGGGATGAACTAAGTTGTCCATAGTTCTGCTCAAACGATTAAACTTACTGAAGTTTGGGCCTTGGACAAACTTTTAAACTATCAACATAACTTCTTGCTGTGGAACAAGATAGTATTTAATTACTAACTTCCTAACATTTGCAGCTTCAAATGTTGTTAATATTTGAATGTGTAGATTCCATTTGTTCTAAGCCAAGCTACTTGGATGATTTCTTTTTCTTTACATTTTTCTATAGTAACATGATGCATTATTGTTTCTTAGTTATGGACAACATTTCAGATTCAAATAATTTAGGTGTTTGTTTCTTACTTGGCTTCTATCTTTTTTCATAATAATCATTTTCTATATTTTTTTAAATATTTTTAATCACGATATTTAATCCTTTTTTTTTTGAGGAAATGAGAGCATTAGTGACATTCATGGAGGATGGGGATTTAAGGATTGCTTCAAGTGAAGAATTATTTTCTCATATTTTGTTGTATATATCATTTAGACAATAGTTTGTGCATGAAAAAAAAAATGTATAGATAGCTTTTGTGAAACTTAAATACTTCAAGTTAAAGGAAACATTTCTTGATAGCTAAACTTTTTTTTCTTTGTTTTTAGCATTTTCTGATGCTAGATGTTTTCAAAATGTGTCATATTTGGATTGAATTATTTGAGACTTTAATTTTTTATTTGTATGTGATTGGACAGCAATCCATAGTTGTAATTAGCCTATTTTATGTTGGGAAGATACATATATATTTCATGCATACCATGCATCATGCATTTCATTAGCATGCATCTTATTTTCTGCAAATAAGGGTATTGTGGTAATTTTTGTATTTCTATTTTCAGGCACAAGTAAAGATGAGAGCTAGAGCAGAAGAAGATGCATCAAGGTGCGAGAGGACCCTAATGCAAGAAATTGTACATTTTGTAAAAGCGAGTTTTAAGTGTCATTGTAATATGCAATTTCACACACTTTAAAATTTATAAAATCGAGTTCTTGGATTTGTATTTGGGTTGTCCAAGGAGTCAAGTAGTTATCAAGATAATGAACTCCATCTCTCTCTCGGAATCTTCTCTTTTTTTGGCTTCTTTTTAGGTTTTACGATTTTTATGATTTTGAAAATTGGGGCAACGAAAATGATGATAACACTAAATAGAAATGCAAAACTCAAAACTGATAAAATCCAACCTTCCTAAGCTCACGCTAGACACATGTGGCCTAGAGTAATTAGGAAGGAAGTGTGTGCAACTATGAACTAAGGACATGGAAATAAATGAACACATATTGAAAGGCAAATAACTTTGTATCTTGAAAAGGTGGACATAAATGTCACACTTGGAGAGCTCACTTATGTAGAAGGATTCTACACAAGTAATTTCGAAGTGGAGAGTAAGGTTTTCTACAAAAAAATTGAAGGTACAGAGATAATAAGAAAGATAGAAAAAGTCTCTCAAGATGGTGCTTAAGTAGCCTTTGCTCCAAACTCGGATGCTCCTGGGCTTAAAGAAGGTTTTCCTCCTGCTCCTTAGCCATCCTCCAAAGTGCTTCAATAAGGATGGTTTCCCATCCTTCCTCCTCTTCTATCTATCCTCCAATGGTAGACCTCCTTGGCATGGGTCCAAGGAAGAAGGGAATGGAGTGTAGGAGATTAGAGGAGGGCGGTAGACTTCCCTCTAATTCCCACATCCAACCTTTCTCCCTAAGTTTTTGGTAGAAAATATGTAGGCAAGGATGGCCCTTAGGTGGTGGTTATGGATAGGTTTTATAATGGAGGGGGGTGGTGGTTATAGGTTTTTTTTGGTGCCAAGATCAAGGGATATAATAGTGGTGGTTACTTGATGGAGGGCTAGGAATTTTTGGCGCCAATTGAAGAGCTGTGGAGAGGAGGTGGTTATGTGTTTTGGTGCCAAAATGAAAGGGTCCCAAGGTGGTGGTTGTTACATGCATTTTTCACACCAAAAAATGGGAGGCATGGGTTGGTGCCAACTATGGTGGAGCATAGGTAGAGGAGTAGGAGGAGAGCTTAGGTAGCTAGTTGAGAGCTAGTAGCTAAGGGAAGCTAGGTTGAGCAGTGTTGAGCTAGTATGAAGTTGGGAAGAGCTGAAGTGGAGCTCAGAGGAGATGGATGTGGACTCAACAACTAGCTTAACTAGCTAGCTAAGGGCTAATAGCTAAGTTGAGTTGAGCTGGTCGGAGTTGGGATGAGATGAGAGGAGCTGAGGTGTAGTTGCAATGGACCCAACAACTAACCTAGCTATCTAGGTGAGAGCTAGTAGTTAAGCTGAGTTGAGTTGAGTTGGCAGCAGCTAGGATGAGCTGTATTGGAGCTGAATGAGTTGGGAATGGAGCCTTTCTTCTGGTCAATCAAGGTTTAGATGATGAATCTAGATCCAGCAAATTTTGAAAGACCTAAAGATAGATAAAGTTAGATAAAACAACACAAATACCTAATTATTCATGCAATGATCTTCAAAATACAGAAATGCCTATTGCATGCCTAATAGTGTAGTGCGGTTGTAAAATACCTAGGAGCTAGCTGTGAAATGTGTATAAAAATGATGATAAACAAGAGTTTATCACACCCCCATGTTTGTATTTTGATAGTCACTAGCAAAACTTAGTTCAAAAAATCTTATGTATTGAAAACAACGAAAACTCTTTTTCTTATTTTGAGGAGAAATGTTTCACGAGACTTTGGTTGATTTTGAAAAGGAAATGTATGCAATTTGCTTGAAAACTTCAGGATTTGCTTTTGGATCTTAACGCTAGAAAAGTCAGGATTTGTGTACTCACCCAAGAACCTAATTGCTTCGCTCCCTTGGTTTTAATGATCTTGGAATCCCGTCTTAAGGTTTGAGTTTCCTTGACTTAACAATTTGACCCTGAGTTTGCATATCCTTGAAATGCCAAGTGTCAGTGTTCTATGATAATCAACCAAAAAGTATTTATATTTTTATAATTTTTGTCTTTTTGTTATTTTTGCTCCCCCATGCCTATCCTTGGATTATACTTAGTATAGAATTGTGTCAGAATCATTATCTAAATCATCGATCCTCGAAGAGGCCCTTGCTCTGACACTATGACAGTGTTCGATGCGTAATTCACATTTTAAAGGTTATTTAGTTGTAGTATAGTGATAAAACACGTCGACAAATGAATTTATAAAACTACGGTGAGTGACAGAGCGATTTTTACTTTGAATAATTAATATTAAGATAATAAATCGTTGTAGCACAAAAGGTGGTGGAAAATCTCTTAATCAAAGATTAAACAGATATGAATTTAATCCACAATAACGGATGTCATATCCATAGGGAGGAATAGACCAATAAATTCAAGAGTCAAGGAATACACAGTTCGCAAACTCTTTTGCAACTTTAATGAGAGGAATATGCTATTTTAAATGAAGTTTGCAATTTCCTTAAAGGTTCAGGGGTATTTATGCAGTTTTCATGTCAGGAATTAATCTCCAAAAATATGTGTATGATGCATGTGTAATGGCTTATCATGTAAATTCAACTTTCATGCAATTTTGATTTGAAATTCAAGGTAGAAACATGCACATAGCACAAGTAAAATAATTTCAGGAAAATCTGAGTGCATTAGTGCAATGTGGCCTGAATAAAATATTAATATAAAATTGACAATGGCATTGAATGTAATTATTAATATAGATAAAAACAGAGGATTTCTCCTCTCTCCTCCTCGGATGTGCAGCCGCGCACGGTTGGCTGCAAGAGTCGGCGGGGAGGTGCAGCTTAACGAGAGCTATGCAACGGTGGTGACACGGCAGCCGGAGGTGGCCGGCAGCGGCCGGTGGGCGGAGGAGGGCCGCCGGCCTATTGGAGGAGAAGGAGACTGCTGCAGCCGCATGGCTGGCTACATGCTGGATGCGTAGGCGTAGGTGCACGCGGGTGGGGCGGTGTGCCTGTAGGGCGTGTTACGGTGGGTGCTGCGGGTGCGGGCCTGGCAGGGGCGCGGGTGGAGCGAGGTGGGTGCCTGCGGGGGTGGAGTGGGGCGGTGCGTACAGGCGGTGGTGACAGGCAGAGCACCTGCAGGCACTGTAGAAGGGCGTGCGGACATGATGAGGCTGAACAAGCCTGATGGCGGGCGGAGCGGGGCAGTGCGTGTAGTGAAGGGAACTGGAGGAGGGGGGGCGCACTGCAGTGGCTGGAGAGGCGCGGGCCTGGCAGGGCAAGGGGGCGGTGCACCTGAAGGTGGGAGCTGGTGTTAGGCAGAGCACCTGCAGGTGCTGGAGAAGGGCGCACGCCTGTGGGAGCAGGTGGCGAGGGCAGAGTAGGCCCCTGCAGGGCTTGAGAGGAGTGTGGTTGGACACAGGCGATGGCGCGGGGGCAGGCTTGAAGGGCGGTGAGGCTGGAAAGGGGTGTGCTCTTGTGTTGAGTATTGGTTGGAGGAGTTGGGAGGCGATGATGGTGGCTTCAGTGCACACTTGGTTCACAGGGTCTGCCCACTCCACGGTGGTGAAGGTGGAGATAACTCTCCGCCAGTGGGAGGAAGAAGATCTCCCCCTACCTGTGCTCCTCCTCCTCTTAACTCCTCTCTTCCGCGCTACAAGGGATTTTCAAAATCCCCTTGCTATTTTTGGCCGGCGGTTGTTGAGGGTGGCTGGAGGATGGGGAATAACATATGCTGCCGGTTGTTTGTTGGGGAAATTTATTCCCCAACTCGTTCTTTCTAAATATCATTCCTGCACATAAAAACAACAAAATCATTACATATTAAGTTATAGAATGTTATAAAATAGATGTAAACATAAATCATGATGCATACAAATATTCTATAACTTAATGTAGTTATTAACAAACCTAAAAGGTAAGATTAAAGTTACTTAGGTGTAATACTAATCCATTAAAATGGACTCATTAGTGAGTACCGGGTTGTTCGCAAAAAGGCGATTTTGATTTTTTAACAGAAGCTTTTCAATAAACTTGTTTTAAAGGTATTTATGTATGTATATATGTATAAAGAGGCATTAGATATCCATAAGATTAAATTTAATTACATTGATAAAGAGTTTTTCACAATAGAAATTGCTATGCAAAAAGTAGAGATAGAAAGAGAGAAAGAGAGAGAGAGATAGACAGATAGAAGGAGGCAGAGAGACGATGCCACTTGTGGGATGCTTATGTGAGACGTGGCAGCACCTCAAGTCCAGAGCACTGAGACAGAGTTGCAGAGGGATAGAGAATTACAGAGAAGATGGTAGAAGAGATCTGGAGTTGATGGGAGAGAGAGATGCTTCAAATGGGAGGGCCCTGGGTCTTCTTTTATAGTTTTGATGGAGGGAAAAAAGGGTATTTGATGCCTTAATCTCATGTAACAACTCTTATTTGATCAGATCCATTGATCGAGAGATCAACGACTTTGATTTGGCCTCAAAATACCTTCATTTGTGCCTAAAATGCTCGGATTCACTCTGGTGGCAACATGTGGCAGCCACTATGTCGTCGATCTTCGATCGTGCGGCGCTGATTCCTCCTCACGCTTACACTTATCTTCTTCACTCACCGCTCGCCTTGAAGTCTAGCCTCAATGTTAGCCGTCCGATCTTACAATCAGATGGCTTACATGCTCATGCCTCATTGCATTTTTTTGAAAAGGGCGTGGAATCACGCGTTCGACCACGACATGCCCTCACTTCGCCACGTGGACTCGATCGCTGCCTTCCACTCCCCATTTGATGGCTTGATTTAATCCACACCCGTCCTCGCACGAATTACGACTCAAATGGGTGCCCGTCACTAGATCTCGCAAAAAGCACGTGCGAGCCAATGCGCTACGTGAACCTTTTGTTATATATACTTATTTGTTTCTATTTATGCTTATCCAATCTGGGCAGGCGACTGGCGCGCTTGTGACCGTTGGATGGAGATCCAACGGCCAACAGCATGTGATGTGGCCTTCCTAGATGGGGAGGTGGTGAGGGAGCAGCTGTGATGGCACCACGTGGCACCATCATGGCCGTTCATCTTCTTTTCCTTGTATCTGGTGATGTAGACCTCCAATCGAGTTGATTTTTGCACTGTTGGACTGCGATCATCGATCCGAATTCATTCATGCAGTTGGATTCTTCATCTAAGGCTCGAATCTTTGTCTTTTGGGTCCATGATCTCCATTCTTCTATGGATTGCACATGATGCTCTTATTGTCTGATCGGGATGATTTCGGAACTGCTGGACTCTCGTTGTCATTTTGATCAGATATGTTTGGTCTGATCTGACATCCGCAGCTTCGAATCATCTGCGCAATTAAAATTATCTCCCTTTTAGGTCATAAAATAATGATATTATCTATATGATTAATAAACTAGCTATTGTGCAAATTACGATGCCTATGAATGCATTATTCCTAAGTTATGCTAGAATCTAGCTTAATTCAGGTGATTTAGGTTTCATGATTGCTGTGCAATCACACCCCCATGCCTATATCTTGCTAGTCCCTAGCAAATGCATGACTAAATGCAAGGTGGTCCTACATGCGTAATTTTTATCAATAGTTTGACTAGAGGTTTATGTCTTTTGTTTTTATCTGAAGTTTTGGGAATCTAAATAATTGTGATTATGTTTTGTTGTAGCCTATGCAACGGATCCAAGTGAAAAGGCAATTCACATCTAAAGCTCGTACTTGACCTTTAGTAAAAATCTATTGGGATAGGAAAACTTCTCCCCTCGGGGTTATAAGGTAACCTATATATTCAGCCTCGGCTTTTGGGTTAGGTAGAAGATTTTTGAGTCAGGTGGATTTATTTTTGGTGGCTCATACTCATTTGGTACTACACATAGACTAGTACTTTAGAACCTAGATTTCCAGATTATTAAATAATTCAACTTAGAGAGAGGTAAGAAACTGTGCTCTCTTTAGTTCCTTTGTACTCATTCTCTCTCTTTCTTTCTCTTCCTTTTTCTTTTTCTTTTTCTTTTCTTTCTTTTTGAGCTCACAATCTCACTAGATTTATCAGTATTTTTGGTGGTCTCTCCTGGCACTAACACTTTTATTAGGTTCTGACAACTCTATGACTAAGTCAGAATTCCTCAGCCTGTATTCAGGTGGCCAAAAATGTAGAAATGTAGGTCAAGGCTGTATTTGGTGGATTGTGAGGGTGATGGGTGCTGTTGCCTCAATACACTTGAAATAAACTCTAAAAACACTTATGAACTCTTTTTTTTTTTGCTTCTTATTTATTTCTTTCTTTTCTACTCTTTTTTTTGTATATATATATATTTTCTATATGCATAGACATATATACCTTTTTTTTATCTCTATATATATTTTTTTCTTTTCTTCTCTCTCTCCCTTTTTTTTTTTTGAAATATCTATTAATGCAACGTAATATACGAACTTTTATTTATGAGGCATTATTCAGGATTATGGGTGTTCAAGAGGATATCAGATAGCTTATTTGGTGGAAGTGCATATTCTTGGCACCGGGAAGGGAATGGATAGGATAATGTATTTTTGACCTTGACATTAATACCCTCCTTCAGCCAAGGATTTTGTAAAAGACGATCGTGACCATCCACCTCAGTACTAGTTTTATCAGAACCTGCTCTCTGCGCATTTGCCTTGTTTGGTGGCTCTCAAGAGATTCACACTAAGAAATTGTATGTAGAAGCCAAGAGTGAAAACTATGCCTAACTCCGAGTATCATTATCTCATTATCCAGAGTTTAAGATTTCCCATATTAGCCTTAGAGCACAAGTAGACTTTCTACTCTCACCTCACATTTGTTTGGTGGATCTGTTAGAAGATAGTTTGCTTGACTCCCTAATTACTGTCCAAGGGTTTAGGAGAAGAAGCAATGCTTCTTCTTGACAAACTAAAGATGTTTATCAGTCTTCACAGAGGATCCATTGCAAATTTTACGTGTAAGTGTGAAATTATATTGGATTCTAAAATCAGGAATCAACTTAAGAATAAATCCCTAATAAAACCTTAATAAAAATTCTTTATGCCTAAATGCGTTTTTTTTTTCAGACATAAAGATAAGACATGCAATGTCCACCCCCTCATGCCTATTTATTACAATGTCCTCATTGAAATGTATGTGTGAAAATCAAAATATAATAAGCAAGAGGAGGGGATATCACTTGACTATGCTTGTTAATCCAGGTCAGCATGGATGCAGAGGATGCAGAGTTACCTGTAATGACTACTGGGTTGCCTCCCAGCTAGCGCTAAGTTTAATGTCATTTGCCAGACTTAAACCCAAAAATATGTAGTTCAAATAAATGGGTTGAGTCAAGATTAAAATGAAGATGTGATCATGTAATGCAAGGATCAGTGATCCACAAATGCAGATCGGCTGATGGTGAATACTAAGCCCAAAAGGTCGGAAAATAAAGTGAAAGGGCTTAAAACTAGTTGCAGCCATATGCTACAAAAGAGAAACATTTGTGTGGGTGTCAGAGTAGAAAGTAGATAGTGGCAACCTTAAGATGTGATGCATGAGGAAGGCAGATGAGGTGGATACAGTGTAGTCCATGGGGAATAAATTGCACTGGTCTTGAAAGTGATGGGAAATGAAAGGAGGAACCCGAGTGGTGTAGTCTGAAATGATGTAGGAAATTACCTCGTAAGTCAAGTTTGGTATGGATGGATGTCGAGTAGGTGAGTCAAAGAAGATCCAGTCATCCATCTCACTAGTTTCGGACTTATTAGAATCCTTAATCTTATCCCTGGGGTGATCAAAAATCTTATTTGAGTCACCTAAATCATGATGCAAGTCTTCAAATGTAACGGACGAAAATTCATCATTCCTTAAAATCACAGCCCAAGGGGGAGTAAGATCAGAATCTAGATTAGTTAAGATCTTGAATTCTTTTAGTCCTGTGGACTTCTGAATTTGATCCCAATTGTCTTTCTTTTGAATTACATCTTCTAAGGGATTATTTTTCTGCTCCTCATCACTCAAATCAAACTCCTCAGGATTCCATGATTCAACTAAATTCTTTGCTTCTTCAAATAGATCCCCATAAGTCATCCCCAGTAATTTTGCAATTTCTTGAACATCTTTTTCATAAGGGGATTCTTTGTCTTGTTTATTCTCGAGATGTTGAGGATAAGAGTCAGGATTTTCCTCAGGACTCTGGTGGATGGGAAGAGAAGGGTGTGAACTAGCTAAAACAGAAGTGAAAGCAGATTTGGCTTCAATATGGGATATCTTAGAATGATTAGTATCGCCAAATCTAGATATCAAATCGTTTAAGCATATCTGATCATGGTAATCCTCAGACAAGATGACATCAGAGCCATCCAACCATGCTTGGCTAGGAGTGTCACAGTCCCCAAACTTTCTATCTTCTTGATCTTACTTTGATCCTCCCAAATCATCCATGTAGTCCAATTGTGTGTCATTAAACATAAAAGACTCATACTCCAACTCACCATGAATTGGATCCTCAAAATAGAATGGTTGCAATTTAAGGCCTAAATCAGGATGTATTTCTTCAAGTGAGTCTTCCTCCACAAAGTTAGTTTCTGGGATATCAAAATCATTTATTAGTTCAACTGTAGGCCTAGGTAGGATCTTTTCTACATAATTATAGGGTTGGTGGGTGGGCTTAGTGTATGTAGAGGTTGGGTTTGGATAAGATGTCATTCTTAATGTTGGATCCTCAACCTTCAGTGGCTTACCACCAACTTGTTTCATACTCGGACCAGTTTTATCACATTATGCTTTTTGGATTCTATTGAGATGTTTTGTTAGATTATCTGTGTTTCTTTTATTAGCTTCTCTCATTCTTTGGACTACTTGGAGTAATTCGGTGATCTCAGGATCATCACCATGGTTAGGGATTTGATTAGGCTTAGGATAATAATTTCCAGGATTTCTTTCCTAAATTGAATCAGAAAATCTTTCGTTTGAATACCTAGGGTAATAATCATATCCTTGGTTGGTTGGTGTAGGGTTATCCCAATGAGAAGGTGAAGTTGTTTGTGTGGAATTGGGATAATTTGCAAAGTGATTTTGAGATAGGATTGATATTCTAGGTATTGGGATTCTGAGGCATCTCCCTTATTCAGGGAGAGATGAGTCTGGCTAAACTGGTCAAGATAGTTGGTCATGCCAATCAGGTGCTGGTCCTGCACGGAGAGTGTCCTTTGAGGTTGTAGAGATCCTTGATATCCAGCGATTCGTGTGGGATTCGAGGTAGGCCTGGCTATGGCCGGGGAATATGAGGTGTAGGTAAGGGAATCAAGTCCCGGGTGTTGAGGAGAGTTCTCCCATCCTGAAGAAGTTGAAGTAAGGGAAGGGTTGGGATAGGGAGAATAGTGAGAGGCAAAAGAGTATGGGTCCGTGGTTTCCTCCTGAATCATTTCTTCCTCATGGCAATTAGTGATTAGAATGTATTCAGAAAAATTAGGTCTTCTCATTAGTTTATTCTCTAAAGGTGGTACCAAATTAGGGTTCAGAGACTTTTTAACGTCCATGTACTAGAAGAAAGTTAATAGATGAGAGAGAGAAGATAGACGAGAGAATACCCTGCCCTTTCAATACAAGCAATCAAACTAGTCCTTATAGTGTTAACCCTAATTAGACCTGATCTTGGCTCCCCAAAACATGATCGAGTTAGATCAACCCTTGAATTACTTGGCTGGCTAGAAGGATGGACCCCTTAGGTCACCCCGCACTGCGGGACACCACTAAAGGTTTACGCGGTTACTGCATCGACCTTTCTTGTCACTAGTGGGTCCAAGTAGACAAGGCCTTGACCTTAGCCCAATCTAGTTTCAAGTCCGCAAGTCTATTAGTCCAGCCTAGGGCACGTCTACTCAATTTTAGGTTTGGGTTTGATGTTCTTTTGGAATATGATGGGTGTTAGGGGGGTGTTTGCCCTTAAAATTGATTTTGAAATGTGTTAAGTGTTCAGGCAAACAGGATTCACAAGCAATTTCTTATGATGAAGTATCTTTTAAGATTCAAATGCTTGTGTTAATGAGTTTTAGGGTTCACTTAATTAAATAATTTCAATCAAGGTTCTGATGAGGCACACAAAGAGTTTTGCAAATCTCAATTTGTTTGATAGATTTCCTTTGAGTATGGAAATGTAGGTGTGCTTTATCCTTAGCGTGAATCCCTAAGCACAGATAGTTCTAAATGATTCTTTTAGGTCCAAAATGATGAGTGGTGTGACCCAAGCAATGAAATCAATTGGCCATTATTGCACCACTAACTAGGCGCTCACAAAATATTTTTTCAAGAATTTTAATGCATGTTTTCTATTTTTTTCTAATTTAATGTGTACTGGGGGTTTTGTAGTCTATTTCGATTCCCAGTTGGTGATTGGATAATCCGTACAATCAAACATGAAAGAAATATTTTTTGCAGATTTTTCCTAAATTCTTTATTATCTCAAAAATTTAGTGCCTTAAATTTCAAGTCAATCAAAGTTGTATAAAAATTCCTATGATATTTTGAACTCTGAAAAATCAGGAACAATAACTGTATTTATAATAGATCAGTGCATGAATTTTTAAGCTTTTTATATAACTCTAATTTGCGCAAAATTTTTATATGTTGTTTCTGACTTTAATATCTATGTCCGGTAAAAATATGACGATTTTTGGATGTACAGATCTCCGGGAATTGAATTTTTAAGATAAAACATTATTTCAACCCAAAAAATAAGAAATTTTTTTTCTTTTCTTTTTCAATGAGAAAACAAATTCTAATTTAATCCTAGGGCTCAAGCAAATCCTAAATCTAACTAATCTAAACTACGGGTACTTACCTGAGGTTCAAACCCGTAATTCCCGTTGTCGTGTTTTGTTCTGATTACCTTATTTTTCTGCACACCAAGTTAGAAATCTCAAATTCACACCAAAGAAAGCTTCAAAAATTTCCGTTGCCTCCCCGGCAATGGCACCAACTTGTTCGGCGCATAATTCTCATTTTAAAAGTTATTTAGTTATAGTATAGCACGAAAACACATCGACAAATAAATTTATAGAACTCCAATGAGTACCAGGTCATTTGTAGGGAGGCAATCTCAATTTTTTAATGGAAGCTTTTCAATAAACTAGTTTTAACGGTATTTATATATGTATATATGTATAAAGAGGCATCATATATCCATAAGATTAAATTTAATTGCATTAATAAAGAATTTTTCACAATAGAAATTGCTATGAAAAAAGTAAAGATCGATAGAGAGAAAGAGAGAAAGAGAGAGAGATAGATAGAAGGAGGCAGAGAGACATCGCTTGTGGGATGCTTGTATGAGATGCGGCAGCACCTCAGATCTAGAGAGCCGAGACAGAGTTGTAGAGGGACGGAGAATTGAAAAGAAGATGGTAGAAGAGATCTGGAGTTGATGAGAGAGAGTGATGCTTCAACTGGGGGGCCCTAGGTCTTCTTTTATAGTTTTGATGGAGGACAAAAAGGGTATTTGAGGCCTTAATCTTGTGTAATGGCTCTTATTTGATTAGATCTGTTGATCAGGAGATCAACGACTTTGATTTGGCCTCAAAATACCTTCATTTGCACCTAAAATGCTCAGATTTGCTCTGGTGGCAACACATGGCAACCGCTGCGTCGTCGATCTTCGATCGCACGACTCTGATTCCTCCTCACGCGTGCGCTTATCTTCTTCGCTCACCACTCTCCTTCAAATCCCATGCTTATCTTATTCGCTCACCGCTCGCCTTTAAATCCTGCCTCAACGTCAGCTGTTCGATCTTACGATTGAACGGCTTACGCGCTCGGGCTTCGCTACGTTGTTTGGAAAGCGCGTGGATCGCACGTTAAACGTGTTTCTAATTGTGCAATTTGAGATCGTGCATGTTTGAAAAGTGTGTGGGATCGCTTCGCCACGTGGACTCGATCGCTGCCTTCCACTCCCCATTTGATGGTTTGATTTAATTCGCGCCCGTCCTCGTGTGAATTGCGGCTCGAATGGGCGCTCGTTGCCAGATCTCAAGATGCACGTGTGAGCCAATGTGCTACATGAACCTTTTATTATATATACTTATTTGTTTCTATTTATGCTTATCTAGTCTGGGCGGGCGACGTGGCACGCTCGTGACCATTGGATGGAGATCCAATGGCCCACAGCGTGCGGTGCGGCCTTCCTAGATGGGGTGGTGGTGAGGGACCGGCTGTGATGGTGCCATGTGGCGCCATCATGGCCGTTCATCTTCTTTTCCTTGTATCTAGTGATGTAGACCTTCGATTGTGTTTATTTTTGCGCCGTTGGATTGTGATCGTCAATCTAAATTCATCTGTGCAGTTGGGTTTTTCATCTGAGGCTCGGATCTTTTCCTTTGGGTCCATGATCTCCTTTCTTCTATGGATTGCACATGATGCTCTGGTTGTCTGATCGGGACGATTTCGGAACTGTTGGACTCACGTAGTCATTCTAATCAGATCTATCCAGTCTGATCTGACATTCGTGGCTTCGAATCATCTACAATTAAAATCATCTCTCTTTTAGGTCATAAAATGATGATATTATCTATATGACTAATAAACTTGCTATTGTGCAAATTATGATGCCTAAGAATGCATTATTCCTAAGTTATGCTAGAATCTAGCTTAATTCAAGTGATTTAGGTTGCATGATTGCTGTGCAATCAGATAGCACTGTCCAAGGCATCAGTTAGGAGTGCTACACTTTGACACCTTGTGGCATTGTAGAGGAACTACCAGTGAATCCATGCTCTCACTTAAATGCTTCGGGATAGTATCGTCTGTGAGTCCTAAACCGCAAAATGTGCTTGTAAGCTCCAAGTATAGATATGAATAATGACATGGAGCAAACACTCCTAAGCTAAACAATGGGGTTTGTTTTTTTTTTAGATTTATTTTCTTTTTATAGGCCTTGTGTAATAATGAAAGAGTTTTGACACATGGGTTTCGAAAAGTATCCAAACTTTTGGGTCAAAGCTAAGTCTAGTACTATTCTCATCGCTAACCAGTATCCAAGGGTTAGTTATTTTAAGGGGTTCAGGACAAATCAGGTTCTTAAGGGATACGCAAATCATTTAAGTCAGGTTCAAACCTAAAAAGTCTAACCTAGAGATCCTTGAATCTATCCCATAGTTTAGTAATGATTAAATCCCATGTGATACCTTAGTTTAAATAAGTATAACCTAAGTCCCAATTTTTTGAAATCCATTAAAATTTTAAATTTTTTTTGGAAGATGTATGCAAAATGTGAAAACTTAGGTTCTAAAAACCATAAAATTTACAACTTGAATTAAACTAGCCCCCATGCTTAAAATATGCAATGTCCTCATGCATAAGAAAGGGTAAAAGATATCACTTGGGAAGGAGATGGTTGGGATTTGTATGAGGGTTTTTCAAAACCTGTGATGCAGGCAAATAAACGGAAAAATATGGCAAATGATGGGTTACCTGATGTTAGACTACCTATCTTTATTAATTTGTCATTGTTAAATCGTAGCATAGTGAGCAAGATAGTTGACATATTTTATAACTTATATTGGTTTAGAGTCCAGGTCATTTGCTGAGAGGCTAAATTAACATTTATTCACCAATTATTCTTAATTTATCCTTTTATTCTTTTTATTAAGTTAATAATGGTTCAATAAATAATAACTCAAATTTACTTAACTTACATGTGTAATACCTACTTAACTTAGACTTAATTACCTAGTTAATTACTACTTATATAATTTACAATACTTACTAATAAGTTGCTTAATACTAACATAAATTAGCTATGTAGATTATTAACTTAGATACTTATAAGTTAATCCACAACTTAATACTTAACTAATCAATACTTAATTTATAAACTACTTAACCTATATAACTGTTAACATAACTTATTTAACTTAATAAATTATACAATACTAAACTTAGTTAATTACTTACTAAATTAAGGCTACCATAAATTAATGACATAATTATATAATTAGAATTTGTTAATCACGTGATCAATTACATAAATGAATCATTTTAATTCCAAAAGAATTCATGCATAAAAAGAATATAGAAAGAATTAATCATATTTTATAAAAAAAATGTTTTTTTATAGCAACCAATTAAGCCCTTGATTACAAGTAAAGCACAAGTACATCTCTTCTTAAGAATAGCTACAGCCTCTTCAATTTCACTAAGTGTTAAGAACACTTAGCCTTCATAGTTCACATATCAAAAAGATATGGTGGGCTCTTCGTAGGATTAACAGCCTAGATAGGCTAGATCGGTACCACTATTGGGCCCACCATCTACACCTGGTGATTGGAGGCCACCCTGCGGGGCCACATCATCAACAAAGTCATTGGTTAGGGCAGGAATTAGCCCACATGCCTCACGGGCATCGTTGTCGCTCGATGGGGTATAGCACGCGATTTATTAAGTACACCTTTAAACATTCTTCAATTCGTGATGTGGGACTATTAGAGTTCCTTCTCCTTCAATCCACACCTGTGCTCTAGCTCTGATTCATCATCAAATTCTGATAATTTCTTGGCAGATCTACACCAAATAGTTACCCAGATCTCTAGAGCTACAATCCACCTCTCAATTGCACCCATCAATTGATTGATTGGAGCCAAGGACTTGCTTTAGATCAAGCTCTAAAGATGGTTGTCCATTGTTGAGTATTGCAGCAACAACTCCATACCTACAAAGCCTAAATCTAACCCTTATTCTCTCCCTCTTTCTCATACTTAATAGAGTCACACAGTGCCTAAATAGAATCCACGCTCAATGAAATGCAATGGAATGCTTCTCAGTCATTAAAACATCTATAAAGCTTCTTCTCATCCTACAGATCTACAAAGACAAGATCTGTGATTCAAAGTTGACCCAACTAATAGCTAAAAGCTTTGAGATCTGATCTAAACACACTTAGAAGAATGAAATGACTCCAATTCAGCTCTGAAGATCTTAGATCTTAAACTGAGCTCAAAATAGCTCAATTGTAGGTCAATTGTACCCAATGTGCTCAAAAATCAAAATCATACCTAATTGACTATAAAACTCCCTAAATTCAACTTTAATCAATTCTTTTTGTCTTAAGGAATCCTCAGCAACTTCTAGAATCAAGATTCAAAGCTCTTAGCTCTTTTTTTGATCCAAGTTGACCAAAGCTACCTCAAATGTTGACTTTAAATTCTAAGGCCTCACAGATCGAATTAAAAACTCAGATGGACTTGAATTGATTGTAGAAACTTACTAGGATCATAAAAATGGGATTTTGACCCATATCATATTGAATCCAAGTCTCCATCTAAGATACAAAAGGCATTTGATTGGTGGAACAAATCAGTGATCTAAAGGCTAACCTAAAGATTATTCTAGCCTCTTGAGAGTTTGCTTAAGCTTAAGGACCTATTGAAGTGCTCAGAGAAGGTCATAATCGACCTAAATAGCTCAGTCAGAGCTGAGGAAGATGATCAAGTTCAAAGTGTTAAAATCATTGAAACACAGAGGTAATGTGCGGTAAATAATCAAAGACATCTAAATAGGTGATCTGGAGGTTTTGAGAGTGATTCAATCAGTGTGGTTGTTCGATGTAAAATCACATTTTTTAAACATTTTCATCGTAGTATAGTGCAAAAATATGTTGACAAATAAGATAACGAAACTTGCTAAGTCCCGATCAAACTTAGGGAGGTGGAAATGTGACTTGACTTGAAATTGATATCGTAACTTGACCCTTAAACTAGACTCGACTCCTAAATGTGGAAGATTTCCTACACAACAAACTCTCTCATAGCGATCTCAAATTGTACAATCATCGTGTAGTGAAGGTATATGTAGCATGTGTACATGTAGCATTCCTCACGATATTCCTTTAGAACATAAATGTTGTCAATATTGTTTTGATGAAGCATATAGTCACTCACTTGTGTAGGAACCACCATAAAAACATATGCATAAAATCTTTTTTTCAATTTTCCTTTTTTTTTATGTTTTCGGGTTTTTTTGATTTTTGAAAATAAAGTTCTACTCTAACTAGGACTAAAAACAACAAGTAAGAATGATTGGAAGCAAATCAACTTTATTCAAATAATGATCATAGAATTTTCTTACACATAGATGAATGCTTGACAATGAAAGTAAAAGCAACTTAACTAGGACCACTAAAATAATATTACTAGAACAACTAAACAAAATAGAATGATTAGAACTACTAGAACTAGAAATACTAGAAAGCAAGTAAAGAAACTAATGAGAGGATTATTCTAAATTAATCTAGTAGAACAAAAGCACCAAGGAGTGGTCCTTGGTGTCCTTTAGAGGGTGCGGAGGAGCAATGCTTGGCACCAAGGGTGGCCTTGGTGGATGGCATAGAGGAGGAAGCAAGAGGAGATGGTGGTTCGAAGGAGGGATGGAGAAGAGGAAGAGGGACGTCTGATGGGGAAAAAGGAAGTCTTGGGGATTTCGGTGGAGGGGGGGGTCTACTCTATAGGGGATTGGTGAAATCATTGGAGGGAGATGGGTTCAGTGGGGTTGGCAGTGGGAAATAGTATTTGTTAGGTTTCTAAAAATAGGATTCTCTAGATTATTTTACTTAATGTGTAAGTATGTGTATGTATGTGATTGTGTGTGCGTAGGTGTGTGTGGGTTTGTTGGGATGGGTTTTGCATAGAGATAAGGTGGGATTGGGTTGTTTAGGTGGGATAAGATTAGTTGGTGGGACTTGTTGCATGGGATAGAGGTAGGATTTACATAGGATTTTCTTGTGTAGTGCATAAGAATAAGGTGGGATTGGGTTGGTTCAACCTACATTTGGGGTTACATGAAGGTGTGTGGGCTAGGCTTTGGAGGTCTCTAAATAGGTTTCCTAGGGTGTATGGTAGGTTCCTTAAGTCAAAGGAGGCATGATAGGGGCCTCTAGCTCCAAAATAGGAACTAGCGAGCAGTATCAGACATCCAAGGAGTCTATCAGATGACTTAAACACCAAAATCAAATGTCTAAGGAATAGGTTAGACGTCCAATACTGGTTTAGTGTGGGCTTTACCCTCCTAGATTGGTTTTCTGTAGAAATCAAGCGTCCGGCCTCATATCTGGACGTCCAGAAGTGGGTTGGAATGTGTTTTAAGGGTTTTCTAGGGTATGTTTTGGTTCCTAAGTGTTTGGGAGACCTAAATAGGTTTTGGGCACTGGTGCAAAGGGATTAGGTCTAGATTGGCTTGGGTTAGGATAAGCCTATTTGGTGGTGGATCAGGTAATAGGTTTATTCTTCCTCCTCTCTTATCCCTTTACTTCCTCTGTTGTTCTTTGGCTTCCTCGATCTTTTCTTCTCTTTTTCTCCTGCCTTATTTCTTTGTCTTATTTATTCACACATGGACCTACAATCATAACATAGGACATTATTATAGCATAAATAGGTCCATAAAATACATTATTTATAAATAAGCAAGTAAACATGATGCAAATGCAAACTATGCATGAAATGAATTAAATATTATAACTATGCTAGAAATCTACCTTAATCTAGTCATTTTAGAACCTATGATTGCTGTACAATCAGTGGCTTACTGACGGAGTCGTCAGAGGTCATTGGAGCTCTAGTGATCATTGGATTTAGTTGTCAGAGTTTAGATCTCCATGAAACAACTCAAGAAATAGTGCAATGGCTTCTTGAGATCATGATCAACAAACTCAATTTAATTTGAAAGAGATCTTGAGTTCGTCAGAACCTTAAGATACATTGGGTTATTTAATTAAATGAGGTAAAATGTTTTCAAGATGAAGCGATGGTGTACAGGTGGTTAGTTAGATGGATTGAACTCTTCTAACCTCTACCATAGATAGTGGAGGCTTGAAGGTTCAGTGAAATTAGGTGGATGGTGATTAAGGCTTAATCGAGGTAGGGAAATAGGTAGAAGTGGTCTTTAGAGTTAGGTGAAGGTGTTGGAGGGCCAGATTGAGTGTGAGATAACTCTAGAGCTCACCATGGACAACAAAGCTCCAGATGAAAGCAGCATTGGGGATTAGGCTATAGAATGAGTAATTAAGGGAGTTATAAGGTGGAATGGTGTCATGCAGTGATGGGAAGGGTGATTAGGAGAGTGATTTGGCATATTGCAATCGGATGAGGCCAAATTTGGCTGTCCGAAGTTGGAGGAGATGAGGAAAAGGAGTTGATTTATGCTACTCCTAACTAACTAACTTAGCTAAACTACCCTAAAGAATTACCTAAAGATATATCTACTCTTACCTGGACAAAAGGATGAGAGTAATGGCTTTAGCACACTGAAGCTGGGAAGAAATAGCTTGGGTGAGAGAAGATCTTCAGCCGAATAAAAAGAGTAGTAGAAGGAGCTGGAGCACTTCTCCACTGTTGGCAAGGTAGAGGAGAGGAAGAGGTGGTGAGGGAGGCAGTGCTTTTCGTTGGAAAATGCTCAAGAATGGGGTGAGGAGACATCGGAGTAGAGGAAGAGATCCTACTGAGCAACTGTAGTGGGGGAAGGGGGTAGGGAGTTGCTAACCTCTAATCGGAGGTTTCTTGGGGTATTTATGGGTGATGACCGAGGTTAAGGGGGTTGAATTTGGCCGGGATATGGTCGAGGTTCATGGGAATCACCATCGTTGTCTCTAGCAACGGTGAGGTTACCTCATTGGAGAATTAGGATTTTAGGTTCATCTGAACTGTTGGATTGAGAGAGTTAGTTAGAGCGGAGCTCCACGACCATGATGAAGATGTGACATTGGATGAGCGGTGATTGAACGATATGGAAACCGGCCATCATCAGTCATCCACAAGGAAGAAGAAATGAAGAAGAAAGTGTAGGAGGGAACTTTGTGCAATAAGTGAAGGACCTAGTTGTGAATAAAGTAATTAATTGAAGTGAAACCTAGGGAGTAAAATGTAAATTGTTAATTTAGATAAGTAAATTAATTTGTTAATTTAGATAAGTAAATTAATTTATTTCTTTTTCAACTTTTTATATAAGCTTATATATAAGTTAAATAATATTTATATGGCTTGAAATTACATTTTTGTCCCATTTGGCTTTATTTAATTTAATGATTTATATTATTACCTTTATTATTAACTTAGGTCTTGTAATACATATAAGCTAAATTATCTTGGTAATAAATAGCTAAATGCGTGTATATAAGTCTTAATTATTAATTAAATCTAGATGAATGCTTATATTCATTAATTAAGCTATTTTATCATATAATTAATGTCCTTGTATATTATTAGCTTATTATATAATTAACCATGTTTTAATGTTATTACTAATTAATTAATTAGGTAAACTAGCTTATTATGATGAATTAGGAGCCATGATGAGTTCCTCATCATTACTACCCAACAAGGGCAATCTTTTACACCTTTTTAGCTAAACCTGATGTGCAACAGGGCTCGATACTATCATGGAGGTAGTTGGAAACTCAAATACCCTCTTGAAGTAGTTTTTCCTCTCATGCCCGAGAAAGATGAGAATTGATAATCAGAGGCATAGCCAAATCTTGTTCAATGGAAACATAATTTCTGGAGTCTGGCAAGGGTTTTAATTCTAAATGGGGGCCAGGCTCAGGGAGTTGATATGTGAGGTCTGATGGATCCACTTTAGTGGATTAGGAGTTGGCCTAAGTACATTTAAATTGCATTTGCTTATGTTTAAATCACTTGGATCTAAGTAATAATTAAGCATAACCTACATGCAGAGTTATTTTGCTTAATTAGCACTTGATTGCATTTTTTTATCTTATGTGTAGGGATCAAAGAAATGCGAATGGATCTATTTGCAAATGCCATAACAAGGATGTACTCATAAATTTTCCAACACTACCGACTACTAATGAGATCCGTGATCCATGGTTCTCCAGTTGTTGCCAAGAATGGTGGTATCTGTGGTAACCCATTGAAATTGGTGCCAAAAAAGAGCCACCGAGATGATGTTTACGGTGTGAAGAGCAGATTAGAGACAGTGATTTAGGAATAGAAACCAAATGCAATAGCATGGGTAGGGGATCTCCACCTTCACCACTATGCCAAGAGCCTTCATTGTGATTTCGGCGCACACCGTAGACTCACAGTTGCCATCCTCTGCTCACCCTCGACATGGTGGTGCACGGTGACAATGTGCACCACTTCTTGATGGGAACATCATCATGAGCCATAACTAGCTCAATTTTGTCTTATAAAGTCAATAAAAGCTCCTACATATCAGTTAGAAGGTCTCTAGAGCAGGGTAGTTGTTTTGAGAAGAAAAGATGAAAATAGGGTTATTTATGCAATTTTATCATCTCATCACAAATACAGAATAACCACGAGGTATGCCAGGGGTTTATTAAAGGTCATTTAGCCATTGATGTCTAATAAGTGGGGTCATGCAGACAGAAATGGGTTGTCATGCATTTCAAGAATTAATAGACATTTGAAACTCTAAAAATAGATCCACTTAATTAACTAAGGTTATGGTCAATATAAATTCACATAAACCCTCTAAAATTCATATAAAAATATTCTCTAGGGTTTAGCATCTTTAAATTGACCATCAGAACCTGTTTTGACCCAAAATAGAGTCACACACAAACTTTTGCCCTAATTTGGGTTTCTACATAAATTACCCAGCCAAACGAGGTTAAAACCAAAATCCAACTTCACCATTGGATTTCTTGGGTTCAAATTAGATTTGAATCAAAATTTGAGCCCAATTTGAGATCATTTCGACCTAGTTTGCATTTTAGTCCAAGTTTGACTCTTATTATCCCAAATAACTTCTCTACTTTTGAATTTATTAGAAAAAGCCCCCTATCTTTGTTGTCACTCTTTACAAATAGGTCCTTCCACCATTTTTGTAAAGGAATCTTACTTCGACGGGCTTTTTTTGGCAAAAACTTGTTGATTACTTGATGAATCCCTATCAAAATTAAAAGGGAGATTCGTCAAGTAATTACCTTCCTTTCAAACCTATTCGTGGGCTCCAATTCTTTCCCAATCTCTCATGCGAACGCATGAGAGATGTGGGTATCCTTCTCTGGCAAGCCTACCGAGCTTCAAAGCTTAGTCTCCAAGCTTTAAACCCCTTCCCATGGCCTATAAAAGGAGCAGGGGCAAGAACCCTAGCTCCTTAGCAAGTCATGGCCTAAGAAACTACCTCCACCTCCCTCTCCGGCCAACTTAGGATTTTGCTTCGGTGACTACCTCCGTTCTCCCTCTTCCGGCCATCCAACCATCAAATTGGATGGCCCAATGTCCTCCCCTTGTCTTCGCAAGCCTCTCCAGCCAAGGAGAGGTCGTTCCTCTATCTCACTCGTCATCGTCACCTCGCCGTCCTCTTCTCCTTCTCCAGCTCCGATCAAGCCACGATCGGAGCTCTCCAGCTCTCCTCCTTATCCCTAAGACCCTCTACTTTTCCCTTCACCCTCTACTTCACTTCCCTCTCACTTGCACTCACAAACACCCACTGTCTCAACCCTAACGCTTTCACCTTCCTCCGCTCCGACGAAGCTCCGGTGATGCCTAGCCATTGCGCCACCGCATGAATCTCACCGCTACCACCCCCATCAGCTTTGCCACAACTCCACCGACTAAAGCCCTAACCTAATTCCAACGATTAGCCACTCTATCATCTCCCCAAACACCACCACCTTCGCAGCTTCGCCCCGACCTCACCTTACACACATACACCTCCCCACATCACGAAACCACCACTACCATGCTCGTCGTGCTTCAGCGGATATTTTGAGCTGGTTTGACAAGGTTGAAAGATCGTGCTACTCTTTTCAGGTGCTTCACCAGACAACCATCGCCATGTTGCCTTCTCCGGCTGTGTTCGTGGTGTTTTAGCCGCAATTGCTCTAGGCAACGTTCCCAGGTGATATGATTCTCCTCCAGGTGCATCTTCGAGCCTTCAATCGGCCAAGACAACAGCAGCAGCACACCAATTTGATGGATAACCACCTGCTGCCATTGCGTGAAGGAGGGGGACAAACATAGTCCCACCTCGTGGATAGACATCCGCCTACACGCCCATATATTATTTTTACTCCTCTACATTGTTGCCTCAGTAAGCACGGGGTGAGGTCCCCTCGCACGAGGGTCTGGGCTTTAAACCGTTTACCCATTTACCTGGATCCGATTAGCATATATCTGAGAGAAGAGAAAGAAAGGAAAAGGAAGAAGAAGAGAGAGAGGGGAGGGGGGTGATGAGACCACATTTGTGGGCTAATTAATACATAAATGCCGAATTGTTATGGTAGCGTCTACGTATACAAAGCATACTTTGATATGTAAATAAATTAATGTTTCAATATAGGGCATGCATGCATTTCATGTATTATTTTTATAAATAACCCAATTTTTTTTTTCTTTTCTCTAAATTCTTGCAGAATGTGCGACTACCTCCCTGAGCTTCTCGCCACCTTCTCTCTCCCCACAGTTCAGCCGTGCATCTCACAACCTCACAACAACTCGTTGAGATTGTTGGAGACGATCTCGAGGGAAGAAGCAAATTTTGCGAGGAGTTTAAAAAGAAGAGGGATAGGGGATATGGTTGGTTGATGTTGGGGCCATCGTCTCTTCCATCCTTCACCACCATGAAGAAAGCAAACATGGTGGCCGGAGAGTGCTCTGCGGATTAAAGCCAACTTCGTTGACGTCGCCTACCCCCTGGGTGGTGCTCTGTTACAGAGAGCATCACCACCACCACCAGTGCCTACTCGTCACCTCCACCCACATCATCTTCCTCCTCCCACCACTACGCACTCAGAGACCCATCAACGCCACTGCGATCCACCCCCACTTCCAGTACAATAGACCGCCACCTTCAACAAGCCACGTGCTGCCTGTGCACAAGTGGTGCATTCTCGCCGGCGCATGTGGGTGCACCAGCAGCAACCGTGTGCCCGCACTCCAACCTGCACACGCGTGTAGCCACCTAGTAATAGCAGTGCGCCCATGTGCGTGCACAACTAGCCTTTGCGCTCCCAACCCGCATGCGCACAATCGGCTCCTTCTTCATCTTCCTCCTCTACCAACCGAAGGAACCCAAACCACCCAAAACGTAGCCACCTCGTCCAGCCACCAAACTTCATTCCGTCGACACCATTAACCTCGCCTCACCCTTAGGATCTCGCTAATGCCCGTGCCAAGCCCACCAGCAGTCCATGCACCCCATGGCCAGTACCCATCACCGGCGAGCTCTTCCTTGCCATTGGCGACGTCTAATCGCCGCCGTTGATGCCACGACCACTATCGGGATCCCCTCATCACTAGCGACCTCCTCCAAGCTCTAAGCCTCTAACTAGGCCTCCATCTCCGCGTGCGCACGAGGGGAATGAGTTCCCCTGTTTCTCTACAGTAGAGAACCAATTAATAATTGCATTTGAGTTCCATTGCCGAAGTTTTATTTTGATTTTAATATTTGATATATTGAGTGAAATTGCAACTTCATGCACATGCTTTCTCATAATTGCTTGGCTCTTGTTATGCACTTCATTCGACATTGGAATTGGATTAAGATTTACACAATTTCTCTCTAGTTCATGTGCAATTGGAAATTACATAGATTGATCACATATTTATTGAATATTTTATTGAGGAAAAACGTGCACATATAACCTTACATTCTTGAGTTATTGTGTGTCTTCTTTTCGTCGCATTTCATGTCAGATTTAACCACGGATTTTGCACTCGATTGGACAAATACAAGGGAAAAATATTCATGAATTTTTTGATCTATTCCTCCCTGTGGATACAACATCCTAACTATTCGTGGTTAGTTTTCATTGATATATTTTTGTTCAAGATTTTTCCAGCATGTGATTTCACTACAACGACACATTATTTCTGCCAAGCAAAAAACTCTCGATCAAATGGCGTTGTTGCCGAGGAGGTAATCGACGCAATAATTCACCTGACTTTATTTCTGATTATTCTGAATTGTATATTTATTTGATCATTCTTTATCTTTTCTATGCTAGAAATTTGACGAAGCGACGGCGTAGCTGAGAGACGACGTCGACCTTGAACGATGTCCACACATGGAGATAATCACAGGAGCCTGTGGGCCTTGATCCCACATGTGTGGAGATGCACGGAAGACCATCTAGGAGGATTCTTCCTCTTAGACTTTAGATTTAGCATTTTAGAGTAGATTCTTTAGGTTTAGTTTAGTTATTTGTTTTCTCGCCCTTGTACTCTGGGGCTAGTTTTTGGGGGAGTGTCCCCGATTCTTTTGACTCTAGGTTTATTTTTAGTTAGTTCTTTTGATTGCACATTTATTATTGAAAAAGAGAAAAAGAAAAAGAAAATAAATCTGAACTACCTACTAGAAGCTGCATATCTTTAGGATGAACATCTAGGATTGCTTGAGTAGCATCTAGATTTTCTTATTGCATTACGTGCATTTTTTTATAGAAGAGTGCTGGAGCAAGGTACAAATTTCTTATCTTATTGCATCAGTTATCTACACATGCATTGCATCTAAACATAATTAAAGAAGATCACTTAAAGTGATTTGAAAAGATTAATTAAGTGGTCATATTGCTTCTCGAAAATAAAATAAACTATACAAGAAGTGTTTGAACAACTTGATTGTAGTTTTCAAAAGAAAAATCACTTCTCGCAGTGTGATGCACACTTCCTGCACTAAGCACGTAATATAGGCATTGCATTAGGAGTTGGACCCTTAAGGCTATAGGCATCGATCTCTTTATTGGTGCAAACCCTCCTATCTCGCTTTGAAACAGTGGTATTAACTTTTACTCGAGTGACTTGATACTCTAAGGAGGGGGACACCCCTTAAAGAAATTCAAGGATAGTTAAGAGACACTGCTAACGCAACGCCTTAAAGGAAGGGTTCGCCCTACTTGCATCCCTTGATTCCATCCTTGGAGTACCTTTTTACTTGAGTATTAGAGAATATCATTGCGGCAAAGTGTACATCTCTAGGGCACTCGAAGGTTGATTTAGGGTGCGTAATTGCTTGACAACTTGATTGATCACCTAAAAAGGACTCAAAGTAACCTCAACCTCCTTAATAGCCTTTGACCAGGAATCTCAAGTGCCTCACTTGTCTTGTGCCACTTACATGGGAACGGAGAAATACTCCCTTGACTCAATTTGGCCAAACTAGAAAGGTTGGAAGAGGGCTTAAAGTGCTTTAACTCAACAAAAGACCTCTTGCCTTGTGTTTGCTTTGTGTGTGCTTGGTAGGCACTCTCTTAGAAATAGTCTTCTTTTCAACCTTGAGCCTGAGAGAATTATTAGGAAAGCCAACCAAGAAAAAGGAAAAATGGCTAAAGAAAGACCTAAAGAAGAGATTAGGGTTGGTGAAAATCAAAGAACCTTGAGAGACTACTTCCTCCCTACAACCCACCAAGCCCTACCTATCCAAAGACCAGGAGTGGATAACCCATATGAAATCAAGAGCAACACCATATCTTTGCTCCCCTCTTTTTATGGTACTGCTAGGGAGGATTCCTTCAGGCATCTTGAGGAATTCACCGAGGTCTGTTCCATGGTGAAGCTCCAGGGCTTTACTGATGAAGCCCTGATGAGGACTCTATTTCCATTCTCCCTTAAGGATAAGGCTAAGCACTGGTATCGTACCCTCGATGCAAGGGTAAATGATTGGGCCACCCATAAGGGAGAATTCTTGAAAAGGTATTTTCCTATGAGTAAGACGAACCATTACAGAAGAGAGATTATGGGTTTTACTCAACAAGAAGGGGAGCAATTTCACGAGACTTGGGAGCGCTTTAATGACCTTTTCAGGTTATGCCCCCACCATCAGGTGCCAAGATGGCAGTTGGTCGAAAGGTTCTATAACAGATTATCTAAAAGGCACAGGCAAACCATCGATGCAGCCTATGTAGGAACCTTTATGACCAAAACTGAGGATGAAGCCTGGCCATTATTTGAAACATTAAGTGACAACTCCATACATATGTCCTCTACCTATCAAGAAAGAAAACCATCAATCTTGTAGAGGAAGATAGAGGCGCATGAAGCTGGGGCTACTCAGGATTTGGCTTATCAGATTCAATTGTTGAACAAAAACTTTGATAGGCTTTTAGCAAACCCCGGCATAAACCCGCAAGCAGCCTCTATCTTTCAGGCTTTAAGTGAATGCTCCATTTGCCAAAGCACAACTCATGCCACTACGGAGTGCCACCAGGCAAATCAATTCCCTGAGTTGATTCAGGCCGACTTGAATGTGGCCTAAGGTTTCCACCCACCTCCTCGTAATAACCCATATTCTAATACCAATAATCCGAGGTGGCGGAACCATCCAAACTTCTCATGGAAGCAAGGTGATGCTTCTGGTGTAGACCTGGATAGGTTGTGTTAATATGGTGATTTAATCGTTGAAATGAGTATAGTGGTTAACCTAAATCGAGCCTAACCATCTTTTTACAAAATTTTTTAACCTGGCCTACTTGATTTTATCTTGGTCACTTTTAGGCCCAGGGTCGAACTCAGGGAAGCGGGATTGGAGGTGAACAAGTTTCTACGCCCTTCCTACAACGAATCTCTTCCATTCATTTATTATGTTTTTGGTGTTTTTCTATTTAAGATTTTTTTCTGATAATTTTTTTTCCTTGAGGTACACCCTCAAAGTCAGGTTCTTGGCTTTGAGCCAAATTAGGGTTCCAAAACTGGTCTTGCTATTCGCAAGACTGAGTACCTGCAAGTCAAGGATTATCTTTTTCTCTTTTGTATATTTTTTTTATCTTTTTAATGGCAGGAAAGAGAAATAGAAATAAGATAAATATAGTATATATATTATATATGTATATAGG
Organism: Thalassia testudinum; assembly: GCA_037157565.1. Taxonomy (NCBI): domain Eukaryota; kingdom Viridiplantae; phylum Streptophyta; class Magnoliopsida; order Alismatales; family Hydrocharitaceae; genus Thalassia; species Thalassia testudinum. Next base: position 49,810,429 of record JAZHRO010000035.1, on the reverse strand, counting down.
GGTGGGGGTGGAGGTGGAAATGGCGTGTAGCACGGTGTCGAGTTGATCGTCGTCTAGGAAGACGCAACCAACAGGATGAAGTGCCGCGTGGAGTGTACGATGGATGGGTGGAAGATGTGTGTGGAGACACTTTCTGTACTCGTGTATCGGTGAATATCAGCAACTGGTGCAGATATTCCCGCGATACAACATGTGGTAGGTGATATATATATATATATATATATGTGCATATATAAATATATATCTATATGTATATACATAGATATGGTTATAATTATATTGGTGTATATGGAGTTATATATGTATATGTATATATATCTATAAATATGTAAATATATATATAGATAGATGTATGTATATATATATATTTATAATTAGCTATATATGTATGTATATATAACTATATATATATATATATATATAGTAATATATATATATATATAGCTATATATATGTGTATATGTATATATATATATATTAGTATAAGTATCTATTTATATAGATATATGTAGATATATATATATATATATATATATGCATTTATAGTTATAGATATATATATGTATATATGTATGTATATTTGTATATATATATATGTATAAATATATATGTATATATATGTATATATATATATGTATATATATATATGTATATATACTTATACTTAGTTGTATAGGTAATAATATATGTATAGATATATATACATATATATATATATATTTATACGTATATAAATATATGTATATATGTAAGTATATATATATATATATAAGTATATTGATATATATATATATATGTATGTATGTATGTATACTTATATATAATTGTATAGGTACTAATATGTATATATATATAAATATATATAGGTATATATATATATATATAAGTGTGTATATAGGCGTGTACAAGTGAAAGTGTGTGTGTACGAGAGTGTGTGTGTGTATGTGTCTGCGGGAAGTAGTGAGAGAGTGCTATGTGAGAGAGAGAGAGAGAGAGAGAGAGAGAGCATCTGCTGAGGAAGAAGGCACGGCGAGTTAAGCCATCCAGACGCTTCAGCCGATGTCTGGTGGTCCACGCACAGGCGCAGGCGCATAGGTGCGCGAAGATGCGCGTGCACGCTGGAGGGAGCGGGCGTGGGAGGAAGGTGTAGTGCAGCGCGCTGCGGACCGCAATGCACCGCGCTGCACACTGAGGTGAACGCGGGCGAAGAAGCGGGCACTGAAGCGGGCGGGTGCAGACACGAGCGCAGGCGTTGGAGCGGGAGTGGGGAGAGACGCGGGCGCAGGTTGGCGACAGTTGCAGCACAGAGAGAGAGTGCCTGGTGACCAGATAAGTGAGAAACTTTCTGGTCACCGCACTGTAGTGGCGTGAGATCGAGGCTATAGTGCAAGGGCATAAAGTTGATCGGCTGCCGCGCGAGAAACCGGTTGGGCCGCAGGCGGGGATTTGCGACGGGGCGCGTGGAGAGGGGCGAGGGCGACCTGCTAGCGTGCGCAGAGGGTGCGGAACAGGCGCCTGAGGCACGTGGTGGCCTGCGCTGCTGCTGGCTGCTGCTGCTTCTGCTTGAGCTTCCGAGCTTGAAGCTCCTGTCAATGCCGGCGATGGGCTGGAACGACGAAACAGAGAGAACCACCACGCCCACCGGCTCTTTGATGAGCTGGGCGGTGGTGGGACTCACAGTGGTGGTTGTGTACCACTGTGAGCTGCTCCTGCCCGCAGCGTAGCTCTTCAAGAGGAAGAGAGGCTGCGTATGGAGGGGAGAAGGGTGGAGACGGCATGGAGAAGGAGCTGCTGTATGTGTTGTTTGTGTGGACCAAGCTCTACCGCCAGGAAGATGGCTATGCCCTTTTTAAAGTGGAAAGAGGCATGCATAGCCATGCCCTGGGTTGCAGGCATGGCTGTGCATGCGGCTGGCAGGGCAAGCTGTGCAGAGAATGGCACGAGGAGGAAGAAGCCATGCCCCTCTGCCGTGCGGAGAAGAATTTCAAAGACAAATAAAAATAAAGATGGTGATTTTGCGAAGCATCACTTGAAGAATTTGTTAATTTCAAGGCCATTTTATTCACTCTCCTCCCCTCTCAAATAAATGCATGCATGTGTTTATTTTTACAAATGCAACTATGGCTACCTAATATAAACTGGCAATGCTTGGAAATAGCACAAGATGGCACAATTGTTGGTGCATTTTTGCTGTGCAACCATACCCCCATGCCTATCTTTTGCTAGTCCCTAGCAAAACATTTTTTTTGTATTTTATTTGGAAATGATCTTAAGCTGAAGATTTTCTTCTGAGGTGACATAGGTGTGTTTATTTATTGGATATTGTGAGAACCAATTGTAGAGAAGACTACCAGTACTTTAAGTCTTATGTGACATAGACCATCTCTTGACTAACCAGGACTCTTGGTATTTAAACCTTAAGTACGATTTCCAAGATCCAGGAGGTTTTTTGCCGTACTCGAGAGCTCAAGAGATTATGGCTTGTGCTTAATGAAGGATCAAGACTGACCAGATGAACATTAAGACTCAAGCCCAGGGTTTCACGAATTTTTAAGTGTAGGTTGGTCCCAGTTTCAGCTCGTGTCTTTGGATTGACCCTTAAAAAGATGACGGAAAACTTAACTCCCATCTTATGACATTTGTGGCTCAAAGAAAACAGGGTATTTGTAACTTTCCTTGAAGAACTTTTGTAGGGGAAGACTTTACAGACATTTGCGAGATATACTTATTTGCAGATTTTTTTTATTTTTTTATTTTTTTTTGAAACACGTGTCAGTATATCTCTTACAACATTATTTGGAGGAGCACACTTTTCTTTTGGTGGGAGAGTTCCTTTTTGGTGGAAAGAGTCTCTCCTAAACACAAGACTAAAGCCTGGGATAAAAAGTCTACCTGCACGCACAGGTAAGGAGTCCACCTGCCCTAATGAACACTAGGGTTGGATCTTATGTTCACCTGATCTTTCTTGATATGTGTAGTGTGAACCAAGATTACTTAGGCTCTTGAGTAGAAGCAAACCAACGGATCCTGTACTGGTGTCTCAGGTACAAGAATACGTCCTTAGTTAGGAGAGATTCCGATCTATCTTGTCAATGCTCAAGTGAATTAAGCCTAGCCTGAGCGAATCAAGCTTCCGTGGCCTGGAAAGTCTTCAAAATAGTGGTTGAATATCCATAAACACTTATTGGATTTTTGTTTCAGCCTTTAGATCATTACTAAACACCGTTTTTTTTTTTTTAGATAAATGGAGACTGCATGATACCCTAAAATGCCCAAATCCTATGGATGCCTAGCCACCCCCCCATGCCAAACGATGCTATGTCCTCATATGCATGCAGGGTAGGGTAGAGGAAGGACCAAAGATCAGGGAACGAGAGCTGAGGTGCAGGGTAAACAGCAGGGTGGTAGGGTGGGTGGATGGTGGGTGGTAAGGTGAAGAGTGAAGTGAGCATGACAATGAAGTGAAAAGTGATGGTGGATGGTGAGTGTTGTTGGGGTGCCTCCCAACGAGCGCTGAATTTAACGTCCCCAGCTGGACTCAGAATGAGGCACAAAATTAGTTACCCTCCAGCAGGGCAACAGTTTCTCCATGGGGGGCAGGTTCATGAATAAGATAGGATTTCAAACGCTGCCCATTGACCTTAAATTTATGCCCAGATTTAGGATCTTCAATCTCAACGGCCCCGTTGGGAAATGGTCTTGAGACCAGGAAAGGACCAGTCCATTTGGACTTCAGTTTCCCAGGAAAGAATTTGAGTCGGGCATTGTATAGCCAAACTTGTTGAAATGGCTCAAATTCCTTTCGCCGAATACGGTTGTCGTGAAAAGCCTTAGTGCATTGCTTGAAAGTTAAGGCAGAATCATAGGCTTCACGACGGAGCTCTTCCAGCTCCTGGAGTTGGAGTTTCCTTTCTCGACCACACAGGTCTGTGTCGAGGTTACATTGGCGAACCGCCCAATAAGCGCGGTGCTCTAACTCCACGGGAAAATGACAAGGCTTCCCGTAAATGATTCTATAAGGCGACATACCAAGGGGAGCCTTGAAGGCGGTCTGATACGCTCAAAGTGCGTCAATCAGCTTGTCGGACCAATCCTTACGGTCAGGCCGAATCGTTTTCTGGAGAATTTGCTTGATTTGTCGGTTCGACACCTCTGCTTGGCCATTCTTTTGAGGATGATATGGGGATGCGATACAATGGTGAACTCCGTATTTCCTCAGAAGTGCCCAAAAAGAAGCATGGGTAAAGTGGCTTCCTCCATCCGAGATAATGGCTCGAGGGATCCCAAAGCGCGCAAAAATGTGGTCTTTGACAAATCGAGTGGATATAACATGGTCAGCACGACGCGTGGGAATAGCCTTGATCCATTTCGAAACATAATTGATAGCCACGAGGATAAATTCTAAGTCGTTGGAAGGAGGAAACGGACCCATGAAATCAATTCCCCAAATGTCGAAGATTTTCGCAGCTAGGATGGGTTGCAAGGGCATCATGTCACGACGTGACATTGACACTAACGACTGACACCTAGTGCAATGTTTGGCATAATTGTGTGCATCCTGGTGAAGGGAGGGCCAAAAGAAACTGCACTGCAACACCTTGGCTGTAGTTTTCCTCCCAGAGAAATGGCCTCCGCAGGCCTGATCGTGGTAGAAGGATAGCACACTGGGAATTCGTTGTCAGGAATACAGTGACGGATGATTTGGTCAGCACCTATTCGAAAAAGGAGTGGATTATCCCAGAAATAATACTTTGCTTCTGCCATGAGACGCTCGCGCTGGTTTTTAGGCCAGCCACGTGGAAGGGATCCAGAAGCAAGGTAATTGGCAATGTCGGCATACCAAGGTCCACTTGCCACATTAATTGCCAATAGGTGCTCATCAGGAAAAATCTTATTAATCGGCAGAGTAAGTCCAATATGGTCAGGGTCCAGTCTAGAAAGATGATCCGCCACAACATTCTGGGATCCGGCCTTATCGCGGATCTCAATGTCAATTTCTTGGAGAAGAAAGATCCAACGAATCTGTCTAGGCTTGGCATCCTTCTTGTGCATGAGATGGCGAATGGTCGCGTGGTTAGTGAAAACAATAACATGTGAGCCCAGAAGGTAAGAGCAAAATTTCTCCAGCCCAAAGACGACCGCCAGTAGTTCTTTCTCAGTGGTAGTATAATTACGCTAGGCCTCGTCCAACGTCTTACTGGCATAGTACACCACGAAGGGGTGTCTATCGCGTCTTTGTCCCAAGATGGCTCCGACTGCAAGGTCAGAAGCGTCACACATGATTTCAAAGTCGAGGGACCAATTAGGTGGCTGGAGAATGGGGGCCTTGGTGACAGCATTACGCAGCTGCGTGAATGCTCGTATGCAGTCGGGGCCCATATCGAAGGGTACGTTGGTCGATAGGAGATGAATTAAAGGTCGAGAAATCTTGGAGAAATCTTTGATGAATCTCCTATAGAAACTGACGTGTCCCAGGAAGGAGCGGATTTGTTTAACAGAGCCAGGCACAGGTAAATAAGCAATTACATCAAGCTTAGCTCTGTCAACCTCGATACCCCTATCAAAGATGATATGCCCGAGAACAATTCCTTCGTGTACCAAAAAATGACTTTTTTCCCAAGAAAGCACAAGGTTTACATCAATACATCTCCTAAGGATACAGGTCAGGTTGGCAAGACAGTCATCAAAAGTTGGTCCAAAGACCGAAAAGTCATCCATGAAGACCTCGAGGAAGTCACCCACCATGTCATGGAATATTGCCAGCATACATCTCTGGAAAGTTGTTGGTGCGTTGCAAAGTCCGAACGGCATCCTTCTAAATGCAAAGGTGCCGAAGGGGCAGGTAAAAGTGGTTTTCTTTTGGTCCCGGGGGTCAATTGCCACCTAGTTATATCTTGAGAATCCATCCAGGAAATAGACAAATTTATTTCCCGCTAACCGCTCCAGGATTTGGTCAATGAAAGGTAGTGGAAAGTGATCTTTCTTAGTTGCAGCATTGAGTTTCCTATAATCTACACACACTCTCCAAGATGTACGAGTGCGTGTAGGGATGGATTCGCCCCTGTCATTGATACGGATGGTGAGTCCCGCCTTTTTGGGTACGACGTGAATTGGACTCACCCAAGGGCTATCGCTGATCGGGTTGATTATACCCGCATCCATCCACTTAATAATTTCCTTCTTAACGACCTCCCGCATGTTAGGATTCAGACGTCACTGCATCTCGCGGGAAGGTCTAGCCTCCTCCTCCGTATATATACGGTGAGTGCAATTAGAGGGGCTAATGCCAGTTAAGTCTGATAAAGACCATCCAATGGTTGCCTTGTGTTCCATAAGGACCTTCGTTAGTTTGCACTCTTGCTCCCTGGTCAATTTGAACTGATGATTATGGCGAGCATTTCATTTGGTCCCAAGAAAACATACTTAAGTGTACTAGGCAGCACTTTCAGCTCGGGAGTGGATGGTGAAAGATCTGGCATTTCTGGGGACGAGAGTGTCCCAGGAGGATCAGAAAATAAGTCAAGAGGAAAAAGTTGGCCCTCAGATTGGCCAAGAAGAGGGGCTTCTTGGATAGATGGATCCAAAAAAGAATAGCCCCAGTGAGTAGTATGTGGGCTCAAGGTCCTAGTGTGGAGTTGCAAATCCGCCTGATTTGGCGGGAAAGAAAGGGCAATCCAGTCTTCAAGAGTGTGGACCGGGGGTGAGTAGCCCGGATATGACTCAGACCACGAGGTATGGGAAGCGGAGAAAACCTCGTTAGAAGTCTGGTCAGGAGAAGGTACGGGAATAGGGAGGGATGGGGGAACATCACAATATGTGTTTGTCAGGCAATCGTCAGTGTTTACAGGTAATCCGCAGCAGTCAGAATAGGTCCCAATTAGTCTGATACATGCGTTGACGGCCATGTCCTCGTCAGACGTGTCATCCTTGATGCAATCGCAATCAAAGTTCTTGGCTGCCTTGAAGATGTTAAGCTCGAGCTTTTCAGATCCAACGGCAATCTCAATATAGCCCGACTCACAGTCGATATGTGCGTGAGCTGTGGCCAGGAAAGGTCGACCAAGGATGATCGGACAATCAGAAAGTGAGCTAGGAACTTCCATATCGAAAATAAGAAAGTCAACAGGAAAATAGAGACTGTTGATCCTAACCACCACGTCTTCTACCACACCCTTCGAAATTTTGACAGAACGATCTACCAACTGTAATGTGACAGGGGTGGGTTTCAGATTTCCCAAGGAAAATTTTTCGAGCATGATGGTTGGTATAAGATTGACGAAAGATCCTAGATCAAGCAGGGCACAGTTAAAATTGCAACCTTGGATGCTACAGGAAATAAGCGATGTGCCCGGATCTTTCTGCTTCGGTGGTAGATTCGACAGTATAGTGCAGCTCGTATGAGGCGAGAGAACCACCAAATTCTTAGTTTTCTTTAACTGTCGCCTGGGTGTTGTGTAGTCTTCGAAAAATCGGGCGACAGTAAGTATATGGTTGATAGCCTCTAGCAGGGGTACCTTCATTTCAACATCCCTGAATAAATTACGTAGGTTATCAAAGGCCTGCGTATCCTTCTTCTTGCCTTTTGGCTCCCTCAGTAGAGCCTCAGGGAATGGGACTAATTCTGGCACCATTTTGGGTGTATCGTCCTCTCGCAAATGCTGTGCGCATCCCGAATGAGAGGGCGATGAAGAAGACGGGCCAGGATCAGGTCGAGGCGGATCGACTGTTTGCTTACCGCCCCTCGTAGTGGTCGCATTGGACGATGCGGGTCCAGTGGGATCATAAGGCGGAGGAGGGTTTGCAATAGGGACATAAGAGTGAGGTGTTGCAGCGGGATTAGCCTGAAATCATGGCGGAATGCTTGGAGCTTGTAGAATCTGATGAACCTACCCCTGAGAAGGTCGTACCTGTGGTTGAGGACCACTGGGTATGAAATTTTGCTGGTCGGGAACAGGTTGGGCTAGAAGAGTGCCCTGAGATCGAGTCACCATGCGTAGTTGACTTATCTCAGCATTCTGCTGCACCAATTGGTGCTGAAGAGAGGTCATGTTCTCTTCATGGCGCTTTGACATTTCCGTCATCATTCGCATCAATTTATCAAGAGGACTTGATGTGTGTTCTATTTGCAATACGCAAGGACCCGATGGAAGATTCGCCATAGGATTAGACTGGGCCCTCGGGATGATGGGTGCAGACGGTCGCATTGGTCCACCTGCAGGGTTTGGCGCTGCTGGTTGCTGGACCATGCGAAGTTCGAATGATTTCACCACCCTGGGTTATAAGTGGCAGAGAACGGGTTGTTCCCCAGGGCGCAAACATCTTCTATGCCAGAAGACGCGTCCACATGTAAATATGCTTCCGAGCTCACGGAGGCTTTGTCCTCCGTGTCAAAATACTAGCTTGCAGAAGGCAGATCCACATGACTTACTGAATCGCTCGGCGCGACACTCGGTAAGGAAGGTCTTACGGGGTTTCTCGGGATAAGCCTGGTGTTGGAAGAATTAGGATTGTGACGAAGTGGTGAGGTGGGGGTGCTTGCCATAGAACGGGCGGGGTTGGCCAGAAGCTCATCCAGCTTCTTATGCATGACAGAGACTTCATCCAATTTCTGTGCGATGAGGCTGAGATCTGTGGATGAATGGGAGGGTCCCGTGTCAACTTCGTGGACATTACAGGGCAGGCTGGTACGATTAAAGGCGACAATGGAAGCATTGTTCATTGAGTTTTCACTCATATTTTCAAATAATTTGAATGCTCCATTCTCGTCTTTATTCATGAAATTCCCTCCGCAGAAAGTGTCTGGAATCTGCTTCAAAGTCTCATTTAGCCCATAGTAGAAAATCTGGGCTATATGCCACTTAGGCAGACCGTGGTGCGGACACTTCCTGAGGAGGTCATTCTATCTCTCCCATGCCTCATGAAATTGTTCACCGTTTTGTTGCGTAAATGAAGTGATAGCACGGCGAAGCGCATTGGTTCGCCCGATTGGGAAGAACTTCTTGAGAAACGCTGTTCACATCTTTTCCCAAGAGTGGATGGTTCTCCCAAGGGTGAGTAACCACTGCGATGCTTTATCCCGCAATGAAAATGGGAACATTTTCATGAGGGCTATAGGTAACCCGATAGTTCTTGGTTTAACTGTTTCAGCCAATCGGGTTAGGTCTTCCAAGTGGAGAAAAGGATCTTCACTTGCAAGACCATGGAAGTGAAAATTTATCAGGCCAATTATGTTAGGTTTTAGTTCAAAGTTGTCCCCACCCATGGGGACCCGAATTTGTCCTATGGTCTCTGTAGCAGTGGGATTCTAATGGGAGCTAAGAGACCTAAGCTCCTCCCATTCGGGAGGGTTCTGCATTTCCTCCAATGTTTCCCTTATGGCTTCAATTTGTTCATTATACATTTCCATTTGGGCTTGGAGGCGGGTTATGGGATCCAAGGCTCCACCACCCGGTGGATTTTGAGGGCGGTTTCCTCCCTCGGGATTTGGGGGTGGGCGTGTAGCCATGTTTGTGGAGGAGGAGGACGATTCGGCTTCTTTTCTAAAATTATCAGGCAATTCACACAGTTCAGGGTTTGTGACCTCCTCCCAAACATGCACTACCGTCGGAAGAATTAGGGGAATACGAAGGGAAAAGGGATTGGAGAAATGAAGTCGCAAAGGTACACTTGATGACAAATCTCATTGAAGCCACCTCTTCCATACATACAGAACCAATCAAAACCTGTTCTCAACCCTGACCTGCAACCGAACTTAATTTCTATTCTAATTCACCTCTCACTGAGCTTTTGTAGAAGATTCAACTCCATATCTATATCGGGCATCGGGAATCGATCAGACTGACAATCATGATCCATCATTCTCTGATCACCCCTATAGGGATTCCACACAATTCACTGATCATTTTTCGGAACCTTACTCTGACCAGGATGATTCGACTCAACCTAAACCCAAGTTTTCACTTCCATATCCATCTGAGCCACATTGCATTTGGTGGGTTCCGCATCTGTTGATCTACATCTATCAATCCACCAGACTGTTTGGGTTTAGGTTGCATCATCAGCCTGTTGATCTTAACAAGCACCTGGTTGGACCTACCAGGCTCTTAATCAAGGTGCTTGTTTTACAAAATTCCACTGAGTTGACCACTCCCTCTATACCCCATGTGTCGCTTGGCTGAAGGCGTTGAATTTAGTGCTTAACAGCAGGCAACCCGTCATTCCAAAAACCTGAGATCCGTCTGTACTCCACATCTATTGCACCTTGAGTTCAGCCTTAGACAGTCGATCCCACCTCTAGTACACATACCAGAGATTGAAATCGTCTACATTAGTCCCTTCCTGACCCATTGACCCACTCGATGTATCCTGTTCTAAGTCCCTGAACCCAACACTGTTTCACACCCTCTGTTTACAATGAGAACATTGCAAAACTTAGGCATGGGGGGGTGGTAAAGTGTATACATATAGAACCAAGAAAAAGTCAGAAGGATTCTCACAAAAATATCACATATGTCAAAAACACAAAAAAATTGAAAAATTATGAAAAAGAACACAAAAAAGGAGGGAGGAAATTTTGTGAGCCACATAATCATGAGGAGGAGAAAAAGAGCAAAATGACAAAAAGAAGCACAAATTGAAAAAGAAAAGAGATAGTCATTAGTAAGAGATTGAATTAACCAAAGTTTTAAACCACATCAAGAAAAGAGAAAAAATGAGAAAAAGTGCTAATGAGACACAAAAAGAGATTAGCAGGAACGCTGATCTTAGGCATTCTGGGCTAGACTCTTAGGCTTAAAAATTCACATACCCACTAAGATCTAGATAATCTTCAAGAGGTTGGGGAAAATGTGAAGCTTAAGTATTAGGTCTAAGGCTTAGGGAGTATTCGGCCTCGTTAATTGACCATCGGTTTGCGGGATTTGGTAACCTAAGCACCCCAATCCATACACAGTTTGGTTCAGTGCGCATGACTATCAAAATCACGCAAAAGCACTTTAATGCTCTGAAAAAGTTGCCTAGATTAGGAGCGGCCGATCAACTCAAGTTGATTTGGATGAGTTCCCGACGCAGTGAGGCGGGAAATTCCCCTTAAAGATGCGTAACATATCGTCTCCTCGGTGCTTGTCCCTTAAGATATTTAAATATCCTACCAGGGACATGTAAGCACTCTGCTGGTTCAGATACCATGGGTGGCATTATCACGAAATGTCGATTGCCAAGGTCTGGATTCGGCCACAGAACACCATGGGGGGGATTATCTCAAAATCTCGAAAGTTATGGTTCTGGGGGTTGCCATGGGCGGTGCTATCACGAAGTATCGATTGCTAGGGACCTTTGAGGATTGATGATGGGGACGAGGAATCCAATATAGACCGTGTTGAGAAGCCAATCAGAAGCTAGAAATAAAAAGAAAAGAGAGAGAAAACTCTCCAAACAAATAAATCCTCTGTCTCTCTCTTACAAAAACGCACTGCAAATTGAACCAAGGCTAAAAATGTCTCAAGCACAGGTGCATTAACCATAGTCCAACGAACCATAGGATAGTTTCTGTGGGACTTAAAAACCTTTGCGGAGGATCGAGGCTAAAGCGGGCCAGGTCCGGATTTTGGATGGTACTTGAGTACCTCTACGCCTTTTGTCGGCATTCTAATCTAATCAAAAGAAGAAAAGCACTTATCATAACTGGTGACAGAAACTCAGGGTCTAGAACAGAAGTTAAAACCTTCAAATTTTGCTAAGGGACTAGCAAAAGCTAGGCATCGGGTTATGATGATGTTGAGCGTCGAGTTGCTACGCTAACGTGTTTAGTTTTGAAAACCTGTCGTCATAGTATGAAAGCGAAGAACTCGTGTTCAACAAATAAAATTTATACTGTAATGAAAGTCCCAGGTCGAACACAGGGAGGCTACGTCGATCTATATTCTCAATTATATATTTTTTTTAGACTTTTTCTTGAAAAGTGAGGTGATGTAATTACAATGAAGCCATAACAACAATCAGACTAAAAAGGGAGAGGGAGAGAGAGAGAGAAAACATGCATTCAATAATTCAAAATGTTTATACAATAAAACCAAATAGGAATTACACTAGAAAGCGGGAAATCAGCTACACTAGAAAGCAGGAAAATTCTACACTAGAAAGCTGTAAAGAAGAATGGGAGAGAGAAGCTATCCTCCTCGACGATCGCTTGGAGGATGAGCCGGACAAGACAATGCCTGGACGAAGGAGGACGGAGCAGAAGAGCAGGAATGGGGTAGCACATCATCGTCGTCGTGGGATCCTCTTACGAACGGGGGACGAAAATTTGACTTTATCTCGCGAGGAGCATCCTGGGTGTGGGACAAGCTTCTCTTAAGCTTTGGAGAGGTAGAGAAGAGAAGGAAGGGACGAGAGTTTCGTGTGGAGGGGGTCTCCTTTTATAGCTGCAAGGAGTGGGGGCAATTTGGTCATTACAACTTTAAAAACATTAATTCAGGACCTTTAGTGACGGATAAAACCGTCGCTAAAGGTCTGAACGTGGGTGTAGTGGGTGGCGCACGTGCGCCCGCTCGCTTGTCTGCGCGCTCAACGCACGCGCACGTCCAGCCATTCTTAGTCGTCCAATCGTGAGATAGGATGGCTTAGATAGCACTATGCCTGCCTCCTCAGCGCGTGCCCGCCCGCGTACGATGCAGCGTCTTCGCCGTGCGTGCAATGGCGCGTGGGCGCTATCGAGTGCACGTGATCGTTCGATCGCCATCCGACCCTCGCCTGCACCCGCTCGCCCACGCCGTTCGCCTGCTCGAGAGGAATCGATCCCGCCCCAGTGCCTCGCGATAAGGCACTTACCCGCTGTGCTACACCGTCCAAATAGTTGCCTTGATGAAATCAAGCACGTGCATCCACAACTGTTGGATCAAGATCCAACAACCCAAATCTCACACTGGATCTTCTTTGGAGAGGCAGCGGCGGTCTTGAGGGCCGGTTGGACAGCTGAGATGGCGCCACGTGGTGCTATCTTGGTCGTCCATCTTCTGGATGATGTAGATGGTGCCACGGTTGTCGGATTGAGTCGATTTTCATGCCGTTAGGCTGTGATCGTTGATCCGAATCCATCTGTGATCAGATTTTTCATTTGAAGTGCAGATTCACACCATCTTGGCCCTTGATCTTCTAGGGTTCCCCGATCTCTATCTGATGCTACAGATGTCTGATTAGGGAGATCTTGGAGTCTTGAACTCCAATCATTGCCTTGATCACATCTATACGGTTGGATCTACAATCCGAGGTCCCGATAAAAAGTTTTCCCTGTCCATGAACATAAAATTAGATAATTAACCTCCATTTTATTCAAACTACTCTAAATGCAAGATGACGCATGTTATGCAATATTTATAGCATGCAATGCAATCCTATGCTTAAGAACATGCATAAATAGGCATCTTAAGTAGTGTAAACATGTTTACATCATACCCCCATGCCTATCTTTTGCTAGTCCCTAGCAAAAACAATATGCTATTTATAAAAGAATCAGGTTTGATTATTTGGGAATAAGTTATTTTCAATCATTAAGAAATTATCTACTTAGGATCTGAACTTTCAAAGACACAACAGTGCCCGAGTATCTGCCAAAATACAGACCGCCTCAAGCCCTTGCCTTATTCAAAGAAAATTTTCTTTCTCTTTTTTCCTCTTTCCTATTTTTTTTTTGGATTTTCAAGTTTTAGGGTTTAAGTGTGGCTTTCTACGGCCATTCAACTCACCCAAGATTTGATGAGAACCCTAAGTTCCAAGCATCTTATTGTGAATGTGATAGACTCGTTGACCGGCAGTTAAAACGGGCTTCGGATTTCTACGCCTCTAGGTGACCTAAAAAAAAGAATTCTGCCTAAAGGTGTATCTTTACAACCGGTAGCTTTCTTCCTACTTTTATTTTTTTACGGGGTCAACACAAGGGTGAATCCAGTGTATATCTTCCCAGTTTATTCTACTTCTCTGCTTCTTCCTAAGTGTTTTGGGATTTTTCAGAGCATTTATTGAGCTGGGTTCTTGACAACCAGTCGATGAGCTATTATCACCGACAACTTGCCAGCCATACTCGTGCGGCGAAGTGTGGCTTATTTCTTTTTTTTTCTCCTTTTCTTTTTGATTTTCTTTTTTAAGTAAGTGGCTTCCCTAGTCTAAGATTTACCTAAAGGCAGCAAGAAGAGAAAGATCCAGTGACTAGGCTCTAGACAACCTACCTATGGGCTGTTACCCACGATAACTTGCCAGCCATATCACCCTAGAAGGTTCATTAGCTACCCAATTTCCGTTAGAATCACCGAACAACGAGTCAATGACAAAATAGTGTGTAGATGCTTAAAACTCAAAATTTTCTCAAATCAGAGGGTGGGTTGATAAGTCGTGTACTTATCACCCAAACTTATTTACTCAAATTACAATAGAATTAAGGTTGGCGAGGACTCGAAAAATAAATCCACATTTTAGTGGATACACAGGCTGATTAAGTCCAAAGACCTGAAGGGTCTTTGTGTTTAAATCATAATGTAGTATTTCCTAAGATTAAAAATTTTCTTAAACCCAAGTTCTCCTTCCTAATTCCATAATTTTTTTTTTTAAATAAAATACAACAAATCTATGGAGCTAACGAATAAATTCAGAGATGAATATCCACCCCCCCATGCTTATCTAATGCAATGTCCTCATTGTTTTAAAAAGACATAAAACGGAGTGGAATAGCGTAGAAAGCACCTAAATTGAGTGAATGTCAGGTCTGCTCGGAGATGAAAAATAAAAAGAACTATATATGTGCTGAATTTAGTGCCTTCAGCTAGGCACACTATACAAAGAAGAGAAATAAAGAATTCACAAGTGCAGGTCAGAATCAGAATAAACATAAGAATCCTCTGACCTATCAGTAGATGTCTACAGATGTGGATCAAATTGTGGTGCAGACCCATACCCCATAATCGAGAATATCTCAGGTTCTGGATAAAAATTACTCAAAATCTAAAATCATTATGCAAGCAGGGTCGGGCTTGCGATTTATGAGGATGCAACACAAGACCAAAAATTTGGGTTATAGAGAATTCAAGCTCAAAAGGATAATCAATGAATGCGTGCTTGGGTTGGACATCCTCAGAATAGATGTCGTAAGGGTCCTAGTTTGATGGTTTCATCTTAATAGGCACCCTTCGACTCAGCCTTGTACTTCCTCCAAAACTTACTTCCCAAATCAAAATTTTTTGGCTCCTATCCTCCTCATTCAGCATGTTAAATTCTGGGACCTCTTGCATATTAATCACCCCATCTGAAATTTCCAAGTCTAAAAGATATGGCTGAATCAGAATTGACTTGGGTCTAATTATCTCGGAAACAGAATCATCGATAAGCTCAATAAGGTGTAACTAACGATTAGGGCATTTGATTGAATCCTCTAGAAAGTGCGACTCTGGATCCATAATGTGTGCTCTAATAAGATCAGTTTCCTCAGTTCTTGGGCTATCAATTGATCTTTCGGATTCCTCAGGCCCAATCGTCTCACAAAATCATATTCTGTAAACTCGCTTGAGACTTCGCAACTTAAATCTTCACCGTCATAATCAAAGAAATCAAGATCCGTATTAATGTTTGTCTCAAAATCATCTGTCACTTTCTGTACCAAGGAGACATACATTTCCTCGTACCTCGGCTCAAGGATCTCAGGTGAAGAAATCAGATCATCCCTAATTGGTTGCTCTAATTCAATCTGGTCAGCCTTGTAACACTTGTCCCCCCCAATAGGTGCCTGAACGGGTTCTGAAATTGGCTCTAATGAAGAGGGTTCATCCTGGGAATCATCCCATGATTGAATCAAAGCAACCACAAATCTCATCCTCAATTTCGCTAACTTCCCAAGTAGAAACTCACCCGAGTTTTATCCTTAACGTCCTGGAGCTAATAAAATAATGACTTATTCAAATCATCAACCATTTCAATCAGAGGCTCCAATCTCTCAATGCAAGGTATTGGCTGAACTTCTAAAGATTGCATGACATTCCTCAAGTTAGCCAGAACCTTTTCTTGAACCTGGTTACCCTAAACCAAATGAGTTGGTTCAGAGTTGGGTGGGTTTGGGGTCAATGCAGGGGAATTAACGAATTGAGATTCGCTATACCCTTCCTGATAATAGGTCATTTCAAATTGTTCAAAAGGTGGTGATGACCTAAAGGCAGTGTAATCAGAGGATGGGTAAGGATCAGTGTATCCTTCTTAATTGTAGATCGTATTAGGTTGTTCATAAAAGGATGACGATCTATAATCAATGTGGCTCTGAGAAGGATAAAAATCACAATCATAGTGTTCAGGGTTAGACCATAAACACAAAGGTTTGGAACTGTATCCCCAATCTGAGTTATCCCAACTAACTCATGGTTGATTACAGTACAAGTCAGGATAATCGTCATGTTGAGGATAATTCAAAACAGGAGGGAAAGAGCGGGAATGCGTGTAATATGTGGAAGGATTCAAGATAAGCGGGAGTTAGAAGGGCACCCTACAATACAAACAATCAAACCTGTCCTTAAGTGGGCTAGCCTAAAGACCTACAGATTCCCAAAACTCGTCTTGAGATAAAGGAATAATTTGATCTACTTCTGTCTGGTCAATCCAACCAGTTAGAAGGAGGGACTGGGGAGAAGGTTCTTCCTTCGGCTTGCACCTCCGGTTCCTAGTGTACCCCCTAGCTGTGATCGTTTGATTTTGCTCCCCTAGCTAGACATCAGATTGAACAGTAGAAACAGACTAATCGAAAATAATCTCATTCTGGGCTCTGAAGAGCGAGTCGAATCCTTAAGGCCAACGTCTACTCTGTTTTATTTAGGGCTACGTTTTAATGTGCTTTGGAATGTGATGGGCCCTTTATTTGGGTTGTGCCCTTAATGAATGATTGATTTGTGTATGCGTGCACAACCAGTGGTTTTCAAACAAGATTACTTTTGATGAGGTGAATTTTAGGGTTCAAATTTTACTTAGTAGCTTTTAGGATTCAACTTTAGGTGTTTTCAAACAAGTTTTGTTGGCACACCAGGTTTTGCAAGCACAAGTGAAGATGTTTTCCTTTAAAACTTAAAAGAATGTGGAGTTCCTGGTAAATCCCTAATAGTTGAACCTAAGTGGCAGCTACTTGATGAGTTGATTTTAATTGAAGTGGTGCGGCCCAGTCAACTCAAACAATTGGCCTGTTGCACCACTTAATTAGGCACACAAGTGATTACCTAATCTGATTTCTACACAATTATTTGTTTGGATGTGTGTACCAGCTCCAAAGATCAGCTTATCGGTTGAGTTTGAACATCATATGAGGTTGTGTACCTCTGTAAGATTTTTTTTTTATTTTTCTTTTTTTAATGTGGGGGTTGGGACGGGTGTAGGTGTCAAACAGCAAACAATCTAACCTTAGAGTTTGTAAGAATACTTAGGATGATTGATGTTTGTGTTATTATGTGGTGAAATGAAATCTAATGGGTGGAAGGTGGGGGATAACTTACAAAACCTTCCACAGCACTTTACTCCAATCTACCGCTTTTGCTAATCTCAAAAGAGTACCTGAATCACAATAAGAAAGGAGAGAAGTGAGGTAAATGATTTTTAAGTTAGAAAACACGAAGAAAAAATCAAAGATCATCGCCTCCCTGACAACGACACCAAATGTTGAATGTCGGGTTGCTACGCTAACGTGTCTGGTTTTGAAAACCTGTCGTCGTAGTATGAAAGCGAAGAACTCATGTTCAACAAATAAAATTTATACCGGAATGAAAATCCCGGGTAGAACATAGGGAGGCTACATCGATCTATATTCGCAATTATATATATATATATATTTAGAATTTTTCTTGAAAAGTGAGGCAATGTAATTACAATGAAGCCATAACAACAATCAGACTAAAAAAGGAGAGAGAGAAAGAAAACATGCATTCAATAATTCAAAATGTTTATACAATAAAACCAAATAGGAATTACACTAGCAAGCGGGAAATTAGCTACACTAGAAAGCAGGAAAATTCTACACTAGAAAGCTGTAAAGAAGAATGGGAGAGAGAAGTTATCCTCCTCGAGGATCACTTGGAGGACGAGCCAGATGGGATGACGCCTGGACGAAGGAGGACAAAGTAGGATGAAGGAGGACGAAGCAGAAGAACGGGAACGGGGCAGCACGTCGTCGTCGTCGCGGGATCTACTTCCAAACGGGGGATGAAAATTTGACTTTATCTCGCGAGGAGCATCCCGGGTGTGGGACAAGCTTCTCTTGAGCTTTGGAGAGGTAGAGAAGAGAAGGAACGGATGAGAATTTTGTGTGGAGGGGGTCTCCTTTTATAGTTGTAAGGAGTGGGGGCAATTTCGTCATTACAACTTTAAAAACATTAATTTACGACCTTTAGCGACGAATAAAACCGTCGCTAAAGGTCTGAACGTGGGCGTAGTGGGTGGCGCACACGCACCTGCTCTCTTGCCTACGCGCTCAACACACGCGCACGTCCAGCCATTCTCAGCCGTCCGATTGCGAGATCGAACGATTTAGATCGCGCTACGCCTGCCTCCTCAGCGCGTGCCCGCCTATGTACGATGCTACGTCTTCATCGTGCGTGCAATAGCGCGTGGTCGCTATCGAGCACGCACGACCATTCGATCGCCATCCGACGCTCGCCCGCGCCCGCTCGCCCGCGCCGCTCGCCCGCCAGTGAGGAATCGATCCCGCACCAGCGCCTCGCGATAAGGCGCTCGCCTACTGCGCTATGTCGTCCAAATAGTCGTGCGGATGAAATCAAGCGCGCGCATCCACAGCCGGGGATCAAGATCCAACGGCCTAGATCGCGTGCTTTATCTTCTTTAGAGAGGCAGCAGCTGTTTTGAGGGCTGGTTGGACTGCTGAGATGGTGCCACATGGCACCATCTTGGCCTTCTATCTTCTGGATAAAGTAGATGGTGCCACGGTTGTCGAATTGAGTAGATTTTCATGCCATTAACCTGCGATCGTCAATCCGAATCCATCCGTGCGGTTGGATTTGTCATTTGAAGTGCAAATTCACACCATCTTGGCCCTTGATCTTCTAGGGTCCCACGGTCTCTATCTGATGCTACAGATGTCTGATTAGGGTGATCTTGGAGTTGTTGAACTCCAATCGTCACCCTGATCACGTCTATACGGTTGGATTTTTGATCCGAGGCCTTGATAAAAAGTTTTCCCTATCCATGAACATAAAACGAGACAATTAACCTCCATTTCATTCAAACTACTCTAAATACAAGATGATGCATGTTATGCAATATTTATAGCATGCAATGCAATCCTATTCTTAAGAACATGCATAAATAGACATCTTAAGTAGTGTAAACGTGTTTACATTAGATGAGAACCTCATCATGAGCCCTAACTAGCTCATTTTGACTTGAGAAAGTAAATAAGAGCTCCTACATAACCTAAAGAAGGGCCTAATTCAAGGAATAAGTGTTCTGAGAAGAAAACATGAAATAAAGGTTAAAACTGCAAATTTACCATTGCAGTACATAAATGGGATTTCTCAGAGGCAAAAGATAGGTCAAATGGTCTGAATAAGATAAAAAGTGAGTTGGTTCAGTTAGAAATGGGTTATTGTGCAATCCAAGAATTAAAAGATATTTTGTAACACTAACTAAAATAGAACCACTTAATTCGACAAGGTTCTGGTCAGGATAAAAATCAACTAAAACCTCTAAAATCTATGGAAAAATATCCCCTAGGGTTTAGAACCTTCAATTTGGCCTTTGGAACCTATTTTGACCTAGGTTGGGGTCTTAGCTCATTATTTGACCTAATTTCAATTTTTATGTAAAATGTCCAGTCAAACGTGGTCAAACCTAAAATCCAAATTCACCATTGGATTCCTTAGGTCCAAATTAGGTTTGTACCAAAAGTGGGACCTAAGGGGAGGTCATCTTGACCTACTTTGCAAAATAGTCCACCTAATTACATTCTGACCATAAACTTTTGAAAACCATTGCATAGACCCCCCTAACTTCCTTGCCACTCTTACAATCAGGTCCCTCCACCATTAATGGGGAGAAATCCTACTCTGGTGAGGAATGGACGGGGATTACTCTCCAATCCTTCAAAGATCTCCCAGATTTGGAAGGGAGATTCTCTGAGGAATTCCCTTCCATCTGAGCTTGATTGCAATCTCTGATTTGCACCCAATCTCTAGTGTGAAAGCTCAAGAGATTTGGGTATCCAACGAATTCCTTCTTCGGCGAGGACTCTCACACTTGGAAGCTTATCTTCCAAGCACAAAAGCATCTGCCAGTGCCTATAAAAGGATCCTCACCTCCGGCCGCATCTCTTCAGCTTGACTTGGCCGGAGATTCACCCCAATTTCATCTTTTTCTCCTCCGGTTAGGGGTCCAGTGAGCTCTAGTGGGCCTCCCTCCTCTTTCTCATCGCTCTACCACGCTACTAGTGGCAGAGCCGCCTTCACCATCTTCCTCCGTGTCGTGCAACACCTACGCGCGTGCCTCTAGCCCCGTCGTCATCGCCGTCACCTCTCCCATGGACATCGTCTTCTCCGACGACAGCAGGTACAGCCAGCCGCCACCTCTCCCCCTTCGTCCACTTAGCTAGGTTAGAATTACTCCTCTCTATCCCCTCTTCAATTCCCCCCTTTCTATTTCCTGTTTCGACCCCTCGCAGCCACTGTCCACCGCCATCTTCCCCATCTCTGGCCGTCCACCGGGAGGCGCTTCAACCGCTCCGCACCTCCACATGCCTCTCCAGACACCTCACCACCTCTGACATCATCCACTGATCAACTTTCGCCCATCCATCGACCACCAACACCTCCCTAAACGCCCCCTGACCTAACCCATAAGCACTGCCACAAAGTGACCTAGACACGGATGCCTAGGCCGCCCCGCGGCCTGCCACCCACCGTCTCACCTTCGCCAAGACATGGCAAAGCTCCTTAGGTGTTTTAATGAGGCCGCGAGGTTGTACTTGTGTGTTTCAGGTTAGGCTCCCATTCCGCCATTGAGGCACGGAGCAAGCTTGCTTGCAGCTTCATCCCAGGTTGCTGCACTCCAGGCAAACCAACCCAGGTGATGTGCGATGTGGGCATGCACGTCTTCAGCCAAGTGAGTGGCTCTGTAAGGAGCCTTGCTGGCCCAATTAGGCGAGAACTCCATGCAGGCGCAAGCGAAGAAACGAGTGGGACATTTAGTCCCACCTCGAAAACACAGGGGTAAGTGGCAACACTTAAATTGAATTTGTGTTTCCAGTGGTTTGCCTCCAGTACATAGGGGTGAGGTCCCTCGCCCTCACTCGCTCACGCCTCGTCCGTGACCTGCCCCCGCGGATCTGGCACCTAACCCGATTACCTAGACCTAGCACTCCTCGCGCATCACACCCATGCCGATGCGCCTAGACCCGAGTGCGCGATACCCGACCTGATTACCCGGCTCTGGGAGAGCATACC
This sequence comes from Thalassia testudinum, assembly GCA_037157565.1. NCBI lineage: Eukaryota > Viridiplantae > Streptophyta > Magnoliopsida > Alismatales > Hydrocharitaceae > Thalassia > Thalassia testudinum. The sequence goes on along the minus strand of JAZHRO010000035.1, from coordinate 49,788,965 downwards.
AAAGAGCTAAATAGAGAGAGAGATGCAGGGGAGGGTAGGGGATATGTTTTGCTTCTGTGTGCATGCGCAAGGAAGAAGAAGAGAAGAAGGAAGAGGAAGGTGTAGCTAAGGTCATGGCAAGGTGAAGCTAAGTCTTAGCCACAGAAAGAAAGAAGGAAGAAAGGTAAGAGAAGGCAGGAAGAAATAGAAGCCATAGAGAAGAAGAGAAAGTCAGAGGAGAGCTAAGGAAAAGAAAGAAGAAGAAAGTCAGAAGCTAAGCGAAGGAGAAGCACTATAGCAGAGGTGTGGCTGAGGAAGAAAGAACAAAGAAAGAAATCAAAGAGAGTAGAAGGAGAAAGAAGAAGACCGTAGAGGAAGAAAAAGGAGAAAGGCACTATGCAAGAGAAGAAAGAAGAGACGAGGTAGAAGAGGTAGATGGCCAAAGTCAGAGAAGAATAGAAGAGCTAAGGAAAGAGGAAAGTCAGAGAAAGAAAGAAAGAAGAAGAAAAAAAGAAAGAAGAGAAAGCAGCAAGGAGAAGAAAATAAGAGGCTATCATTTAAGACATCTAATTATAGAATCAAACATCCAATTTTTCTATTTTTGTTATAATTGACTCTTAAATTCTTGCATTTATATTCTAAATTAAGTTTTGAGTAACTCTAAGTGTTCAATTACATTATTGAGATTAGTGAATAAATTCCATTTGCTCCCTGTGTTCGACCTCGGATACTTAGGTTTTCAAGTAATAAATTCTTATTTGTTTTCGAGGCGATTTCATCTATACTACAATGCAACATCTTTTAAAACCATGATCTAGTCTCGTCAATAGAGGGGATACAATTCTAGACCTCTGTGTACAGGGTCTAACCCTGGGCACCATGATTTTGATCCTTCTCCGAACTATACTGATTATAAATCTCCACTCTTTGATGATCAATTTTAACATGATCTACAATCATAAAGGATATCCTAATTACAATTCTTACCCTCCCCCAGATTACACTGCATATGGGTCACCACCCCTTTATGAATAATCAGAAATGGCCTATTATTAGGGAGGGCACCAAGAACCTCAATTTCTTGACTCCCCTGGATTGAATCCAAACCCGCGCAACCCTAAACCAAACCATTTGGTTCAGGTGAACCAGGTCCAAGATAGAGTGTTGGTTAACTTAAGGAATACCATTCAATCTTTAGAAGCACAGCCAACACCTTGCACTGAAGAATTAGAGCCTTTGATTGACATGACTGACGATCTTAACAAGTATTTGTTGGATTGGCTCCAAGATGTTAAGGATAAGGACCCGGGTCAGTTTTTACTTGGGAAGTTATCGAAATTGAGGATGAGATTTGTGATTGCTCTAGTTCAATCTTGGGATGATTCCCAAAATGAACCCCTTTAGGAGAGCCAATGTCAAAATCTGCTCAGGCGCCTGTAGGGGAGACACGCTTTACGAAACCAGGGATGACCAAGTTGTTCTAGAGCAATCAATTAAGGATGAATTGATTTCTTCACCCGAGATCCTTGAACTAGGGTAGGAGGAAAAGTATGTCTCCATGAACCAGGCAATAATAGATGCTTTTATGACATTTTTGATTCCGAGGATGTGCAACCCAATGATTGTGCAATAATCATAGGTCCTAACTCGCCTAAATTAAGCTAGAACTTAGCTTAACATGAACATTCTGCATGCATATGCATCGTATTCTGCATCATAGTTGATATATGTGTTTTATGTATTAAATTATGTTACCTGAGAGGTATTAATGATTGCAGGTAATCCAGGGCTACAGATGACCAATCCAATCTTATCGATCTATTTGGAATAACGACGGGAGTCCAATACATCCAAGATCGCATCAATCAGACTCCCGTAGCACCCTAGGGAGTCCTTAGAAGAGCAAGAGCCAAGGGGCAAATTGAAGAAGATCCAGACCTCAGATGACAAATCCAACTGTACGAATGGATCCGGATCGACGTTTACAGACCAACGGTGCAGAAATCAACTTAATTGGAGGCCTACATCAAAAGATATAAAGAGAAGAAGAACGGACAGCCATGATGGCACCATCGCAGTTGCCCCTCACCGCGCCCCCAACTCCTGAAGGCACCTCTCCTCGTAGTGTGGGCCATTGGATCTTCATCCAACAACCACGAACATGCCACGTCGCCAACCAGATTGGATCAGTATAAATATAAATATGCACGTATATATGATAAAGGCTTTGCGCAGTGCATTGGGCCACGTGCGCATGCACGTAAGCATGGGATGCGGGTTGAGCCCTGTGCTGCGCAAAATTGATGCGACATCGGCGAGCGGGTGCGTGCAAGTGCAATTGCGCAATTCGACGACGCAAAGCACGCCACGTGGCTTGATTAGAGAGCACCACGAGCAGAATGCGCGATTGAGTAGGTTGTGTAAAATCAAGAAGGCACGTAAATCACACTTAGGATTTGAGAAGGTGTGATGCTACATTGTTTTAAGTCATCCAATCGCAAGATCAGACGGCTGAAAAATCGAGCACAATCGATGAGCATGCGGTGCGCGCGAAAGAGGAAATGGCAAGTGCGGAGCGTGCACAACCCCGCAATTTCAATCCAAGGGTGCACATTGCGCCACGTGGCAGGACCAGAGATCATCCAAGCGTGGAGAAGGATTTTAAAGGCTTTTCGAGAGTTAATCAGGTCCGTTGATCTCCTGATCAATGGATCTGATCAATCCAAGTTTGTTGCACAAACTTAGGGGCTGCAATGCCCTATTTGCCCCTCCAAGAAACTATAAAAGAGGCCTAAGGGTCTGCTTTCAAAGGCATTCAAGTAGTAATCAAGTAGAGATCTCTTCCTTCCTCCTACTGCTCCTCTGACCTCTACTTCCCATCTCTGTCTCTGCATCTCCGTCTGAAGCATCGGTTGAGCCACCTCGGCGGATCACTGCTGCTTATCTCGACCTCTCTGAATGGCCACCATGGACCACCCGTGGTGCCCTTGTTCTGCTATATAGATCGTTTTGTTTATGCTATAGTTAGAATTTGTTCTAGTTATAATTACATGTATGCAATCCATGTTCTGACTCTCTACATGATATATATATTGCGATTTATTGTCTACGCTATTTAGTAATTAGATTTAGAATAAGAGCATGAAATCAAAAGTGCTTTCTGCCTCCCTGTGATCGACCAGGACTCACCAGTTCTGTTAATTTTATTTGTCGAGACGTATTTCGCACTATACTACGACGTATTCATCTTTTTCGTGATCTACATCATGAACAACCAAGAAAAAATTCATTGATTATCTTTTTGATCTTGATTTTCCTATTGTTCGACTTTTTGGACTTGGGATGCATCCTCATAAATCATAGGCCCAACCCCGCTTACATACTGATCTCAGGTTTTGGGTAATTTTTATTCAGAACCTTAGATACACCCGACCTTGGGGTATGTGTCAGCACCACAATCTGATCCATATCCATGTACATTCTCTGTTGGCAAGTCCTAAGATTGCTCATTTTCTTTTGATCCTAACCTGCACCTATGAATTCTTTATTTCTTCTTTATTTGTATAGTATGCTTAGCTGAAGGTACTAAATTCAGCACGTATATAGTCTATTTTTATCTCAGAGCTAACCAGGTAATCACGAAATTCAGGTGCTTTCTTCTTTACTCTGCTCTTTTTCATATCTTTTTAATACAATGAGGACATTGCATTAGATAGGTATAGGGAGGTGGGTGTTCATTTCTGAATCATCTTGTTAGCTTCGTAAATTCCTTTTATTTTCTCTTTATTTATTAAAAAAAAATTGAATTAGGAAAAGAGAACTTGGGCATTAGAGTTTTTCAACCTTAGGAAATGATACGATAGGATCTGAACACTTAGACCCTTCAGGTCTTCAGGCTTAATTAGCCCGGGTGTCCACTAAAATGTTGACTTGTTTCTTGAGTTCTCGCCATTCTGAATTTATTTCTAATTAGTTAATAAGTTGGGGTGATAAGTACATGACTTATCAACCCGCTCTTTGGTTTGAGTGGACTTTAAGCCTAAGCATCTACACACTCTTTGCACTGACTCACTTTTTGGAAGTTTTAATGGAAATTGGGTACCTAATGAACCTTCTAGGGTGGTATGACTAGCATGTTATCGATGGTAATAGCTCATTGGTCGATTGTTCAGAGCCCAACCACATGAACATTCTATTTCTGCTGCCTTTAAGTAAATCATAGATCCAAAAAGCCACCTACTTAAAAAAAATTAGAAAAATTATCCAAAAAGAAAAAAAAAATTGAGAAATAGAAAAGAAGAAAAAAGAGAAATAAGCCACACTTCACCACATGAGTATGGCTGATAAGTTGCCATGGGTAATAGCCCATTGGTCGATTGTCCAGAACCCAACTAATGAAATGTACAAATAATTCCTAAATACTTAAGAAGTGGAGAAGTAGAATAAGCCAGAGAGATATACATTGGGTTCGCCCTTGTGTTGACCCCACAAAAATAAAAAGTAGGGAGAAAGCTACTAGTCGGATAGATACACCTTTAAACAGAATTTCTTTTCAAGGTCACTTAGGGGCGTAAAAATCCAAAGTCCTTTTTGATTGCCAATCAGTGAGTCTATCACATTCACATAAAAAGATGCTTAGCACTTATAGTTCTTTTCGAGTGTTGGGTGGGTTGGGTAGCCGTAGAAAGCTGCTTCAAAACTCTAAACTCAAAAATCCATAAAAAATTAGGAAAGAAGAAAAAGAGAGATGTTTTTGCTTTTGAATAAGGCGAAGGCTTGGGGTGGTCTTTATTTTGGCAGACACCCAGGCACTGTTGTGTCTTTGTAGTTCAAGTCTTTTGTAGAAATTTCTTAGTGTTGAGAAATAAATATTGCCCAAGTAATCTGATTCTAATTCTTTTATAAATAGTATTTATTTTTACTAGGGACTAGCAAAAGATAGACATGAGGATGTGATGTGTACATATCTAATTGGCCTAAAATGCCCATTTATGCATGTTCCTAGGTCTATAGAAGCATCATGCATTAAAAATATTGCATAACATGCATCATCATACATTTAGGTTAACTTGTATAAATTATAGGTTAATTTTCCCTTTTTATGCTCAAGGGATAGGATGAGATCATTTCAAGGCCTCGGATTTGAGATCCAACCATACAAATCTAATCAGGGCGATGATCAGAGTCCAACGCCTCCAAGATCACCCCGACTGGACCCCCATAGCATTTGATGCAATCCGAGAAAGAGCAGAGGTCAAGGGGCAAGGTGGTGTAAAATTCACACCTTAGATGACAAATCCAACTGCAAGGACGGGTTCAGATCGACGATCGCAGCCGAACGACACAAAAATTGACCCAATCTGACATCCATGTCATCATCTACAAGCATTAGAATATGAACGGCCCAGATGGCATCACGTGGCAACACCCTAGCCGCCCAAGGCCACCCATAGGACTATCTCTTCACCCGCTCGATCAATCTCAGTCATCGATCAAAGCTTCAATGGCTGATATTCAATCTCAGTCGCACTTCACAAGGCAAATGCTTGAGGTTAAACGCTCGAGTGATCCGACCGTTGGATTGCCATCCAATGGTTGAGAGCGTGTGAGCGCTAAAACCTAAACGTGACAAAGTCGACGCGTTGGTGCAGCAGTCGCGCACCTTACAGTCAACATGAAGCCCGCGTTCAGGTTGCGCAGAGTAGCCAAATCTGTAAAGAAGAAGCACAGGAAAAATTGGACCACCCAATTGAAGATGAACGGTGATGGAAATGAAGATGTGGCGTGATCGATGGGCAAGCATGCACATGAGCATGATGACATGTAATCCGATGCACGATCTGATGTGCTCCTTCTCAACAGCGCGAGCTGAGGCACAATATAAGTCGTCCGATCAAACAATTGGATGGTTGATGGCTATTTGGCGCGAGATAAGGCACCAACGGCTGAAGATGAACGGCCGAAGATGAACGACTGCATGACATTGCTGCTTCTGAAGAATTGGATTGGCGATGAGCGACTCTCCTTCCACGTGAGCTTCAGCGACATGGTGTCTTTAGTAATGCTTGCAAGCATCACTAAAGACCCTACCATCGATTTCAAGCCTTTAAAAGACCTTTTTGCGCCCATGTATGCAACTATATAATGGCCCTACATCCCCTCCTTATTCTCCATCCCTTCTCTTCTTCTCTCACCCCCTCCAAAGCTCTACAAGCTGGTCTTATACTCTAGATGCTCCATGAGAGCTAGAGTAAAATAGTTTTCCATCTTCTCACCCCCTTCATGGAGCATCCTGCGGTTGTCCTCTCACTACCATTCGGGAAACGGATCCCACCACGATATTTCCCTGCTTCGTCCTCCGTGATCCAGCTTCGTCCTCCATCTAGCTTCACACCACCCTCGTCCAAGTGCTCCGTCAACGCAGCTCATTCTCCAAGCAGCCATCAAGGAGGATAACTTCTCACCCCCTTCTCTTTTTATCGCTTTCTAGTGTAGATTTACAGCTTTCTAATGTAGCAAGTAGATGTAATGAACATGATGTTATGGATATGAAGCATTTGTTTACTCTCTCCCTATTTTCTCTTTATTTGTATTATTTTTTCTCTCTCTTCTATTAATTATTCTTTAAGTAGAATAGCTAGTGTAGATTAATTTCAACCAGCTACTTTGCTTTGTGACAATAATTCCAACATGATTTTTAATCAAACGTTCGCCTCCTCGTGTTTGACCCAGGAGTAACTTTGAGTTTCGGTAAATTTTCCCTGATTGACGGATTTTTACGCAACTACAACGACAGGATTTTCAAACTCAAACTTTTAGCATAAAAATTACGTTCAACAAGGAGGTTGGACATGACTGTATTAACGGGAAACCTACTTGTCGCAGTTGCATCATCCTGCATCGATAGGGGAAAATCAGTAAATGATGGCTCAGGATAATCAGAAATAGGGGTGTCGTGATCAGATGAACACCCAAGACAATCGAAACCGTAGGATGAAATGTGCTTCACAGTAGTTTGATGAACACGCATGTATTCATGATTAAATGGTTACTTATGATAGTTCCTAAGCCGATCATTGCATTCCAAAGAATAAATATTGCATAACATTCACCATATTGCATTTAGTGTAATGTGTATAAATTGTACAATAATTCCTACATTATTGTGGCTAGGAGACAAGGTATGACATTTCAAAGTTGAAGTATAAAATCCGACCATACGGATGAATCTAGAGCGATGATCACTATCAGGGAATGCGGAAATCATCTTGATCCGAGCACTGTAGCATCTTCTGCAAGCAAAGAAAGGTAAACACTCCAAATGGTGCCACATGGCACCATCCAGAGCACCCAACGTCACCCAGCATCCCTCTAAATGCCTTCCAACACGCGATCTCAGCCGTTGGATGAAAATCCAATGACTGAGAATCCTCCTCCATTGCGCACCCACAACCTCTTTTCTCAACTCAACCGATAGCATGGCGCATCAGTTGTGGCGTCAACTCCCAAAGGAGGGGTGATTGCATCGCAAAAATACACCTGCAATTGTGTTGTCTTGTGCTATTTCCGAGCATTACCAATGCATATGAGGTATCCATAGCCGCATTTGTAAAAATACATGCATGCATGCATTTAATTGAGAGGGGAGGAGAGTGAATAAAATGGCTTTGTAATTGAAAAATTCTTCAAGTGCTGCTTCGCAAATTCACCATCTTTATTTTTAATTTTATTTGACTTTGAAATTCTTCCTGAGCCTGCAAGTAATGGCCTCTTCTTCTTTGCGCCATGTCCTGCTCAGGCATTCCCTGCTCAAGCCATGCACAGCCAGGGCATGGCTGTGCATGCCTCTTTACTCTTTAAAAAGAGCTCAGCACTCTTCTTTGCGAGAGCCTGGTCACGAAAAAAAACACACTGCAACTTCCACCTTCCAGGCCGTCTTCTCCCCTCCATACGCAGCCTCTCCTCTGAGGAGCCACTCTGTGGGCAGGAGTACCTCACTATGGTGCACAACCACCACCGTGAGTCCACCACCGCCCAGCTCTTCAAAGAGCCGGTGCGCGCGCTGAGCCGTCCATGCCTCCCGCACTCACAGCACCGGATACGCCCGGTCGCGCGGCTCGCCCCAGCACTGTAGCCACTATTCACGCATTTCAGCGGAACACTGTGGCTACAGTGTGGTGACCGGTAAGTTTCTCACTTAACCGATCACCCGACGCACCGCAACCGGCCCCAGCACGCACCCGCGTCCCGCCCCGCACCCGCTCCAGCACCCGCCCGCACGTCTGCTTGCGCCCACGTCTGCCAATGCCTGCCCACTTCAACGTCTGCGTCTCCCTTCACCCGCACCTGCCCGCGTTAGGCCTGCTCTTCACGCAGCGCGGTGCGCTGTGGTCCTTCTCCCACGTGCTTACTCCCTCGAGTGTGCGCCTCTCCGAGCGCCTATGAACCTGCACGCGCACGTGGATCACCAAACGTTGCCAACTACGTGCCCTAACCGCACTCCTTCACACCAACTCCAGCAGTCTCTCTCTCTCACAGCACTCTCTCACACTCTCTGCACACATACACACACACACACTCACACTCTCGTACACACACCCACTCACCTATACACTATCATATACACATATATATACGAACATTTATATATTTATATATATATATATATATATTTATGTGCATATATATATATATATACATATATCTATACATATATTAGTACTTATATAACTATGTATTAGTCTATATACATATATATATATATATCTATATACTTGTATATATATTTATACATATATATTTACATATATACATATACTTATATACGTATAAATAAATAAATATATATATATATATACATACATAAATATATATATATATATACATACATCTATCTATACATATATTTACATACCTATATATATATACATATATATATACATATATACATATATAAGTACACATATACCTATATAGTTATAACCATATATATATATACATATAGATATATATATTTACATATATACATACATATTTTCATATCACTTACCATACGTGGTATCGCGGGAATATCTGCACCAGTTGCTGATATTCCCTGATACACGCATATAGAAAGAGTGTTCGCATTCATCTTCCACCAATCCACCTTACACTCCACGCGGCACTTCATCCTGTTGGTTGCGTCTTTCTAGACGACGACCGACTCGACACCATGCTACACGCCATCTCTGCCTCCACCCCTTTATACATATATAATATATACCTATATATATATATACTATTTTTACTTTATTTCTGCTTCTCTTTCCTGCCAGTAAAAAGATTAAAAAAAAATACAAAAGAGAAAAGATAATCCTTGACTTGCAGGTACTCAGTCTTGCGAATAGCAAGACTAGTTTTGGAACCCTAATTTGGCTCAAAGCCAAAAACCTAATTTTGAGGGTGTACCTCAAGGACAAAAATTATCAGAAAAAAATCTTAAATAGAAAAACACCAAAAACACAATAAACGAGCAGAAGAGATTCGTTGTAGGAAAGGCGTAGAAACTTCTTCTAATCCTACTTCCCTGAGTTCGACCCTGGGCCTAAAAGTGACCAAGATAAAATCAAGTAAGCTAGGTAAAAAAATTTTTGTAAAGAGATGGTTAGGCTTGATTTAGGTTAACCACTATACGCATTTCAACGATAAAATCACCATATTAACATAACCTATCCGGGCCCGACCACGTTCCCTTTCATGGCGCCATTGTCGGGGGCGTGCGCATTCAAGTAAGTTTCTACTCCATTCCTTTAATTTTTCTCTTCTCACACCCTTCTCTTCATGGGTGTTTTTGTTTGTTGTTGTGCAGGTGAACCAATTGCAAGGAGAAGGCAGGCAGACGAAGTCGGAGACGTGGGCATATCCAAGGCGGGAAAGAGATCATGAAGACGTCGGCACCACCCTGGAGCTTCGCACATGTTGCTGAACAAGTAAGTCCTCCTTTATTAGCAACTAGGGTCAACTTGTCACCTAAAAAAAAAAAAAGAAAAACTAAAAAAATTAATTAAAACAAAACTAAAAAAACTTCTTGGGATCTCTTGGGGCAAGTGGATTAAAATTCACTTATTTGATTGTTTGCCTTCACTCCCACCACCCCAGGATTTCCAACCAAACTTCGCATAGCGAAAATCCAAGAATCTCGATTCTTGGATTTTTCGCCATGTGAAGTATTCTTTGAGGCAAATAAAAAGATTGATTGCACCCCACTTTGCCTCATTTATCTACAAAATTGGGATCACATTTCTTGGTGGGGAGACTTGGAATTGAGTAATTACCAACCCCACCACGACCTTTCACGTGCCTAAGATTCGATCCCGAATATTTCAACCCCAACAAATTGATTTTCTTTATGTTTTGGTTGAGCCTTGTGTGTGGAAATCATTTTGGTGATTGGGAGCACTTGAATTGAAGAGCTTTGGCTCCCTTTCACATAAATCTAAAACAGATTTGTGCATCCACACATAGAAATCTCCATCTAGGAAAGCCCATTGCATTTTAGTATGCATTAACCAATTGACATTGAAGAAGGGTTTGTTGGGCTTAGAAGAAAACTTGTATTCTCTCAAAACCCGAAGATTGGTTGAATTGGTAGTTCAACGAAATCCTAAAATCCATACTACTTAAGGCTGAATTCTAAAAACCATTCACCAATTAAAACTTCAATTCGGGGAGATTTCCCCGTTGCATGCTTGGTTTACACACTCTAAAAATCAATCACTTGGGCATTACCCGTAAATAACGCCCTTCACATTCTAGAAGCACTTGATCCTAAGCCTCTAACTAAAATTGGTAGCAACTTGACCCTTATTAAGGATTGGAGGTCTCACTACCTGCGTGTAGCGCCTACGTGCTGGTGAGGGTTCCCGCGTGCTATCGGGTGTCTAAGACTGGGGCAAATGGCCTTTCAATCTGGCCCGGTGGTTCCGCAGTGCTCGCATTCGATTCCGTAGTTCGTGATAGTAGGTAACTTAGATCTCTAGGTCTAAGGGTGCACTATAGAGGTTAGGAATTTGATCGTATTGATTTGTCATCAAGTGTACCTTTGCGACGTCATTTCTCTCACCTCTTTTCCATTAACTCCCCAATTCTTCCTGCGGTAGTGCATGTTTGGGAGGAGGTCACAAAACCTTGAACTGTGTGAATTGTCTGATGAATTTAGAAAAGAAGCCGAATCGTCCTCCTCCTCTACAAACATGGCTGCACGCCCACCCCCAAATCCTGAGGGAGGAAACCGCCCTCAAAACCCACTAGGTGGTGGAGCCTTAGATCCCATAACCCGCCTCCAAGCCCAAATGGAAATGTATAATGAGAAAATTGAAGCCATTCGGGAAACATTAGAGGAAATGCAGAACCCTCCCGAACGAGAGGAGCGTAGGTCTAAACCCCAGACCATAGGACAAATTCGGATCCCCATGGGCAGGGACGACTTTGAACTGAAACCTAACATAATTGGCCTGATAAATTTTAACTTCCATGGTCTTGCAAGTGAAGATCCTTTTCTCCACTTGGAAGACTTAACCCGATTGGCTGAGACTGTTAAACCTAGAAATATCGGGTTACCTATAGTCCTCATGAAAATGTTCACGTTTTCATTGCGGGATAAAGCGTCGCAGTGGTTACGCACCCTTGAGAGAACCATCCACTCTTGGGAAGACATGCGAACAGCGTTTCTCAAGAAGTTCTTCCCAATCGGGTGAACCAATGCGCTTCGCCACGCTATCACTTCATTTATGCAATAAAACGGCGAATAGTTTCATGAGGCATGGGAGAGATATAATGACCTCCTCAGGAAGTGTCTGCACCACGGTCTGCCTAAGTGGCATATAGCCTAGATTTTCTACTATGGGATAAATGAGACTTTGAAGCAGATTGCAGACGCTTCCTGTAGAGGGAATTTCATGAATAAAGACGAGAATGGAGCATTCGAATTATTTGAAAATATGAGCAAAAACTCAATGAACAATGCTTCCATTGTCGCCTTTAATCGTACCAGCCTGCCCTGTAATGTCCACAAAGTTGACACGGGACCCTCCCATTCATCCACTGATCTCAGCCTTATCACACAGAAATTAGATGAAGTCTCCGTCCTGCACAAGAAGCTTGACGAGCTTCTAGCCAACCTCGCCCATTCTATGGCAAACACCCCCACCTCACCACTTCGTCACAATTCCAATTCTTCCAACACTAGGCTTATCCCAAGAAACCCCGTAAGACCTTCCTTACTGAGTGTCGCGCCAAGCGATTCGGTAAGTCATGTGGATCTGGACTCTGCGAGCCAGTAATTCGACACGGAGGACCAAGCCTCCATGTGCTCAGAAGCGTATTTACATGCGGACACGTCTTCTGGCATAGAAGATGCTTGCACCCTGGGGAACAACCCTTTCTCTGCCATTTATAACCCAGGGTGGCGAAATCATCCGAACTTCGCATGGTCCAACAACCCGCAGCGCCAAAACCCCACAGGGGACCAATGCGACCGTCCGCACCCGTCATCCCAAAGGCCCAGTTTAATCCTATGGCGAATCCGCCATCAGGCCCTTGCGTACCACAAACAAAACACGCATCAAGTCCTCTTGATAAATTGATGCGAATGATGACGGAAATGTCAAAGCGCCATGAAGAGAACATGACCTCTCTTCAGCACCAATTGGCGCAGTAGAATGCTGAGATCAGTCAACTACGTATGGCGACTCGATCTCAGGGCACTCTCCCAGCCCAACCTGTTCCCAACCCGTGAAATTTCGTACCCCGTGGTCCTCAACCACAGGTACGACCTTCTCAGGGGTAGGTTCACCAGATTCTGCAGGCTCCAAGCATTCCACCAGGATTTCAGGCTAATCCCGCTACAGCACCTTACTCTTATGTCCCAATTGCGAACCCTCCTCCGCCTTATGATCCCACTGGACCTGCATCGTCCAATGCTATCACTACGAGGAGAGGTAAGCAGACTATCGATCCGCCTTCTTCTTCATCGCCCTCTCATTCAGGATGCGCACCACATTCGCGAGAGGACGATACACCCAAATTGGTGCCAGAATCAGTCCCATTTCCTGAGGCTCTACTGAGGGAGCCAAAAGGCAAGAAGAAGGATACGCAGACCTTTGATAACCAGCGTAATTTGTTCAGGGATGTTGAAATCAAGGTACCCCTACTAGAGGCTATCGACCACATACCTACTGTCGCCCGATTTTTCAAAGACTACACAACATCCAGGCGACAGTCAAAGAAAACTAAGAATCTAGTGGTTCTCTTACCTCATGCGAGTTGTGCTATACTGTCAAATCTACCACTGAAGTAGAAAGATTCAGGCAAACCGCTTATTTCCTGTAGCATCCAAGGCTGCAATTTTAACTGCGCCCTGCTTGATCTAGGATCTTCCATAAATCTCATACCAACCATCATGCTCAAAAAATTTTCCTTGGGAAATCTGAAACCCTCCCTTGTCACGTTACAGTTAGCAGATAGTTCTGTCAAAATTTCGAAGGGTGTGGTGGAAGACGTGGTGGTTAGGGTCAACAGTCTCTGTTTTCTTGTTGACTTTCTTGTTTTAGATATGGAAGTTCCTAGCTCACTTTCTGATTGTCCGATCATCCTTGGTCGACCTCTCTTGGCCACAGCCCACGCCCATATCGACTGGGAGTTGGGCTGTACTGAGATTGCCGTTGGATTTGTAAAGCTCAAACTTAACATCTTCAAGGCAGCCAAGAACTTTGATTGCGATTGCATCGAGGATGACATGTCTGACGAGGACATGGCCGTCAGCGCATGTATCAGACTACTTAGGACCTATTCAGACTGCTGCGGATTACCTGTAAACACTGACGACTGCCTGATCAACACATACTGTGACATTTCCCCATCCCTCCCTATTCCCGTACCTTCTCCTGACCAGACTTCTGATGAGGTTTTCTCTGCTTCCCATACCTCGTGGTCTGAGTCATATCCGGGCTACTCACCGCCGGTCCACATCCTTGAAGACCGGATTGCCCCTTCTTTCCCGCCAAATCAGGTGGATTTGCAACTCCACACTAGGACCTTGAGCCCACATACTTCTCATTGGGGCTATTCCTTTTTGGATCCATCTATCCAAGAAGCCCCTCTTCTTGGCCAATCTGAGGGCCAACTTCTTCCTCCTGACTTGCTTTTTGATTCGCCTGGGACACTCTCATCCTAGGAAATGCCAGACCTTTCACCATCCACTCCCGAGCTGAAAGAGCTACCTAGTACACTTAAATATGTTTTCCTGGGACCAAATGAAACGCTCCCTGTAATCATTAGTTCAAAATTGACCAGGGAGCAAGAGTGCAAACTAACGAAGGTCCTTATGGAACACAAGGCAGCCATTAGATGGTCTTTATCAGACTTAACTAGCATCTGCCCCTCCTACTGCACTCACCGTATATATACGGAGGAGGAGGCTCGACCTTCCCGCAAGATGCAACGACGTCTCAACCCTAACATGCGGGAGGTCGTTAAGATGGAAATCATTAAGTGGATGGATGCGGGTATAATCTACACGATCAGCGATAGCCCCTGGGCGAGTCTGATTCACGTTGTGCCCAAGAAGGTGGGACTCACCATCCGTGTCAATGACAGGGGCGAATCCATCCCTACACGCACTCCTACATCTTGGAGAGTGTGTGTAGATTATAGGAAACTCAATGCTGCTACTAAGAAAGATCACTTTCCGCTACCTTTCATTGACCAAATCTTGGAGCAATTAGCGGGAAATAAATTTTTCTGTTTCCTGGAAGGATTCTCAGGATATAACCAGGTGGCAATTGACCCCTGGGACCAAGAGAAAACCACTTTTACCTGCCCCTTTGGCACCTTTGCATTTAGAAGGATGCCGTTCGGACTTTGCAACGCGCCAACAACTTTCCAGAGATGTATGCTGGCGATATTCCATGACATGGTGGGTTACTTTCTCGAGGTCTTTATGGATGACTTTTCTATCTTTGGACCCTCTTTCGATGAATGTCTTGCCATCCTGACCCGTATCCTTAGGAGATGTATTGATGTAAACCTCATGCTTTCCTGGGAAAAAAGTCATTTTATGGTGCACGAGGGAATTGTTCTCGGGCATATCATCTCCGATAGAGGTATCGAGGTTGACAGAGCTAAGCTTGATGTTATTGCAGATTTACCTATGCCTGGCTCTATCAAACAAATCTGCTTCTTTTTGAGACACGTCGGTTTCTATAGAAGATTCATCAAAGATTTCTCCAAGATTTCTCGACCTTTAACTCACCTCCTATCAACCGACGTACCCTTCGATATGTTCCCCGACTGCATACAAGCATTCACGCAGCTGCATAATGCTGTCACCAAGGCCCTTGTTCTCCGGCCACCTGATTGGTCCCTCGACTTTGAAATCATGTGTGACGCTTCCGATCTCGCAGTCAGAGCCATCCTGGGATAAAGACGCGATAGACACCCCTTCGTGGTGTACTACGCCAGTAAGACGTTGGACGAGGCCCAGCGTAATTATACTACGAATGGAAAAGAACTACTAGCGGTCATCTTTGGGCTAGAGAAATTTCACTCTTACCTTCTGGGCTCACATGTTATTGTTTTCACTGATCACACAACCATTCGCCATCTCATGCACAAGAAGGATGCCAAGCCTAGACTGATCCGTTGGATCCTTCTGCTCCAAGAATTTGACATTGAGATCCGCGATAAGGCTGGAGCCCAGAATGTTGTGGCTGATCATCTTTCCAGACTGGACCCAGACAATATTGGACTTACTCTGACGATCAATGAGATTTTTCCTGATGAGGACCTATTGGCAATTAATGTGGCAAGTGGACCTTGGTATGCCGACATTGCCAATTACCTTGCTTCTGGATCCCTTCCACGTGGCTGGCCTAAAAACCAGCACGAGCGTCTCATGGCAGAAGCAAAGTATTATTTCTGGGATAATCCACTTCTTTTTTGCATAGGTGCTGATCAGATCATCCGTCGCTGTGTTCCTAACAGCGAATTCCCTAGTGTGCTATCCTTGGAAGGAAACTCCAACTCCAGGAGCTGGAAGAGCTCTGTCGTGAAGCCTATAATTCTACCTTAACTTTCAAACAGCGCACTAAGGCTTTTCACGACAGCCGTATTCGGCGGAAGGAATTTGAGCCATCTCAGCAAGTTTGGCTCTACAATGCCCGGCTCAAATTCTTTCCTGGGAAACTGAAGTCCAAATGGACTGGTCCTTTCCTGGTCTCGAGACCATTTCCCAACAGGGTCGTTGAAATTGAAGATCCTAAATCTGGGCATAAATTTACGGTCAATGGGTAGCATTTGAAACCCTATCTTACTCATGAACCTGCCCCTGTTGGAGAAACTGTTGCCCTGCTGTAGGGTAACTAATGTTGTGCCTCATCCTGAGTCCAGCTGGGGACGTTAAATTCAACGCTCGTTGGGAGGCACCCCAAAAACACTCACTATCCACCATCACTTCACTGTCATACTCACTTCACTTTTCACTTCACCACCCACCATCCACCCACCCTATCACCCTGCTATATACCCTACACCTCAGCTCTCATTACCCGATCTTTCGTCCTTCCTCTACCCTACCCTGCATGCATATGAAGACATAGCATCGTTTGGCATGGGGGGTGGACAGGCATCCTTAGGATCTGGGTATTTTATGGTATCATGCAGTTTCTATCTATATATATATATAAAAAAAAAATGAAGATGGTGTTTAGTAATGATCTAAAGGCTGAAACAAAAATACAATAAGTATTTATGGATATTCAACCACTGTTTTGAAGACTTTCCAAGCCGCAGAAGCTTGATTCGCTTAGGCTTGGCTTAATTCACTTGAACATTGACAAGATAGATCGGAATCTCTCCTAACTAAAGACGTATTCTTGTACTTAAGACACCAGTACAGGATCCGTTGGTTTGCTTCTACTTGAGAGCCTAAGTAATCTTGGTTCACACTACACATATCAAGAAAGACCAGGTGAACATAAGATCCAACCCTAATGTTCATTAGGGAAGGTGGAGTCCTTACCTGTGCGTGCAGGTAGACTTTTTATCCCAGGTTTTACTCTTGTGTTTAAGAGAAACTCTTTCCACCAAAAGGAAACTCTCCCACCAAAAAGAAAAGTGTGCTCCTCCAAATAATGTTGTAAGAGATATACTGATGCGTGTTTCAAAAAAAAAAAGTCAGTATATCTCGCAAATATCTGTAAAGTCTTCTTCCTACAAAAAAGTTCTTCAGGGCAAATGTCATATTTTCTTTGAGCCACAAATGTCAAAAAATGGGAGTTGAGTTTTCCGTCATCTTTTTAAGGGTCAATCCGAAGACACAAGCTGAAACTGGGACCAACCTTTACTTAAAAATTCATGAAACCCTGGGCTTGAGTCTTAATGTTCATCTGGTCAGTCTTGATCCTACACTAAGCACAAGCCATAAACTCTTAAGCTCTCGAGTATGACAAAAACCTCTTGAGTCCGGGAAATCATACTTAAGGTTTAAAAATCAAGAGTCCAGGTTAGTTGAGAGACGGTCTATGTCATATAAGACTTAAAGAACTAGTAGTCTTCTCTACAATTGGTTCTCACAATATCCAAAGATAAACACACCTATGTCGCCTCGGAAGAAAATCTTCAGCTTAAGATAATTTCTAAATACAATACAAAAAAATGTTTTGCTAGGGACTAACAAAAGATAGGCATGGGGGTATGACTGCACCGCAAAAATACACCTGCAATTGTGTCGTCTTGTGTTATTTCCTAGCATTACTAGTGCAATGAGGTATCCATAGTCACATTTGTAAAAATACATGCATGCATGCATTTAATTGAGAGGGGAGGAGAGTGAATAAAATGGCCTTGTAATTGACAAATTCTTCAAGTGCTGCTTCGCAAATTCACCATCTTTATTTTTAATTTTATTTGACTTTGAAATTCTTCCTGGGGTTGCAAGGAATGGCCTCTTCTTCTTCGCACCATGTCCTGCTCAGCCATTCCCTACTCAATCCATGCACAGCCAGAGCATGGCTGTGCATGCCTCTTTGCTCTTTAAAAAGAGCTTGGCTCTCTTCTTTGCGAGAGCCTGATCACGAAAAAAAACACACAGCAGCTTCCACCTTCCAGGCCATCTTCTCCCCACCATACGCAGCCTCTCCTCCTCTGACGAGCCACTCTGCGGGCAGGAGTACCTCATTGTGGTGCACAACCACCACCGTGAGTCCACCACTGCCCAACTCTTTAAAGAGCCGGTGGGTGTGGTGGTTCTCTTCCTTGACTTCTTCGTTTCCAGCACTTCCGCCATTGCCGCAGGCTTCAAGGTCTAAAGCTCCGCGGCAGCAGCAGCAGCAAGGCGGCAGCAGCAGCGTAGGCCACCGCGCGCCCGCACGCAGGCCACCGCGCGCACCTGCAGGCTGCCCTCACCTCCCGCTTCTTCGCGTACACCCGCTTCTCCACACAAGCCAGCAGCCGGCGTAGCCTCTTCCGTGCTCGCGTCAAGCCGTCCATGCCTCCCGCACTCACAGCACCGGATACGCTCAGTCGCGCGGCTTGCCCCGGCACTGTAGCCACAGTTCACGCGTTTTAGCGGAACACTGTGGCTATAATGCGGTGACCGGTAATTTTCTAACTTAACCGGTCACCCAGCGCACCGCAACCGGCCCCAGCACGTGCCTGGGTCCCGCCCCGCACTAGCTCCAGCACCCGCCTGTGCGTCTGCATGCACCCGCGCTTGCCAACGCCCGCCCGCTTCAGCATCTGAGTCCGCGTCTCCCTTCGCTCGCACCCGCCCGCTTCAGCGCCCGCTCTTCACGTAGCGTGGTGCGCTGCGGTCCTTCTCCCACACACTCACTCCCTTCAGCGCGCGCCTACGCGCCTGCACACACGCGTGGATCACCAGACGTCGCCAGCTGCGTGCAGACGCCTTAACCGCACTCCTTCACGCCAACTCTAGCAGTCTCTCTCTCTCTCTCTCATAGCACTCTCTCACACTCTCTGCACACATACACACACACACACACTCTCGTACACACACCCACTCACCTATACACTATCATATACACATATATATACGTACATATATATATTTATATATATTTATATGCATATATATATACATATATCTATACATATATTAGTACTTATATAACTATGTATTAGTCTATATACATATATATATATATATATATATATACTTATATATATATATATATTTATACATATATATTTACATATATACATATACTTATATACGTATAAATATATATATATATATATCTATATATATATATTATTACCTATATAACTAGGTATAAGCATAGATACATACATACATACATACTTACATACACATATATATATATACGAATATAAATACATATATACATATATATCTATATAACTATACACATATTTATATATATATATATATATACATACATCTATTTATACATATATTTACATACCTATATATATATACATATATATATATACATATATACATATATAAGTACACATATACCTATATAGTTATAACCATATATATATATACATATAGATATATATATTTACATATATACATACATATTTTCATATCACTTACCATACGTGGTATCGTGGGAATATCTGCATCAGTTGCTGATATTCCCCGATACACGCATATAGAAAGCATGTTCGCATTCATCTTCCACCAATCCACCTTACACTCCACGCGGCACTTCATCCTGTTGGTTGCGTCTTTCTAGATGACGACCGACTCGACACCATGCTACACGCCATCTCCACCTCCACCCCCACCCGTTTATACATATATAATATATACCTATATATATATACTATTTTTATTTTATTTCTGCTTCTCTTTCCTACCAGTAAAAAGATAAAAAAAAAATACAAAAGAGAAAAGATAATCCTTGACTTGCAGGTACTCAGTCTTGCGAATAGCAAGACTAGTTTTAGAACCCTAATTTGGCTCAAAGCCAAGAACCTGATTTTGAGGGTGTACCTCAAGGAAAAAAATTATCAGAAAAAAATCTTAAATAGAAAAACACCAAAAACACAATAAACGAACAGAAGAGATTCGTTGTGGGAAAGGCGTAGAAACTTCTTCTAATCCCACTTCCCTGAGTTCGACCATGGGCCTAAAAGTGACCAAGATAAGAGCAAGTAAGCCAGGTAAAAAAAAGTTTGTAAAGAGATGGTTAGGCTCGATTTAGGTTAACCACTATACGCATTTCAATGATAAAATCACCATATTAACATAACCTTTCCGGGCCCGACCACATCCCCTTTCAAGGGGCGCAAGTTTGAAACTCGCCAACCCCCCCAAGTACTTAATTGAGGTGATCCATGCACGGCCCGCGCAGCGCACCGCGCCAGCCCATGTGCGCGACTTCCACACGTGAAGCACGCGCCAGTGCATGCATGTGACATCCGCACATGAAGCCAGTGCAGCGCACAGCACTGCCATGCGTGCCTGCATGACAAGGCAGCGCGTATCAGGTGCCAGTAGCGCCACGCAAATCTTCAATGGTGATTGCGGATGTCACTGATTGTATATGCACGGAAAGCTTCTTCTCTACCACCTATATAAACCCCCATACACCTCTCATTTTTCCCCATCTCTACCTATGCTATTCCCACCTACTCTAAAGCTCCAACGAGCCCTCCAAACTCCATGGAGCTCTCCCAAGCTCCATGGATTGTCTTATTAGTGCAAAAATCCCTTGCTCCACCAAGTATTCATCGTTTACCTCACCATCTTCATAGGAAATCCTATAGCTGCTCTCCCACCTCCATTCAAGTAGATGATCACCTCAACCTCCTCATCCCCATTCCAAGCTTGGTGAAGCTTTCCTCTACCAGGATTCGTCTTACGCCTCATCCCCGACGTCTAGCATCGCTCTTCCTCTGTCCAAGCTGCAACCAAGCACCATCGTCTCGCCAGACATCCGTTTTGGGAGATTTCCTCTCACCCTTATCTCTTTTAGTTTGTTTAGCTTATTGTTATGGAAATAAACATTATTTCACTTCAATCTATCAATTTGTAGTTCATCTCTCTACTCTTTATTGTAAGTGATTTTATCATATCCCTAAAATACAAAAAAAAAACAACAAAACCTAAAAACACCAAAAGGAAACAAATTGAAATGCGTATTTCAAGAAACAAACATCGCCTCCCATTATTCGACCTGGGACTCCCTTCTGCGTTTCGGTAAAATTTTATTTGATAGTGAGTTTTGCTACTGCAACGACGGGTTTCTCAAAACCCTAACTTTTCCCTCGCGAAAACCCGCTTATCATAGTCTAAGTCCCGTGTGGATCAAGATCCAAAAACCCTGACAGAGAAGATGAATGTGACATTGGGTCATTATAGAGGGGCCCAATGTTCCAACAAAAAGCTGAGTCTTCAACTTCACCATCCTCCTCTATCAAAACACAGTTGAAGTTCTGTGATGCCATGAATATGTCCAGTCTATGTCTTTCATTTCCTAGGGCTATCTCCATACACCCGGATGTACAGTCGATGTTCACATGGGTTGTCGCCAAAGACAGGTGACCGAAAATAATCGGTGCATTGCAGAGATTAGGAGGAACCTCCATATCAAGAATGAAAAAGTTCACTAGAAAGCAGAATCCATGAACTTTTACAATCATGTTTTCAACCACCCCCCTCGATGTTTTTACTGATCAGTCGGCCATGTATATGGTAACCGAGGTGGGTTTTAACTCCCCAAATCAAAATCGATCAAATACTACTATGGGAGTTAGGTTAATGGATGAACCCAAAACAAGGACCCGATCAATTAGAGAATCCTTCAAAAAGCAAGAAATGAGTAGGGTACAAGAGTCTTTCTTTTTAGGTGGTAAGTCAGCTAGAATCACGGCACTAGCCTCCTTCGACAGTCAACCTGTTGTCTGATTTTTCGTTGTCGCTTCAAGGTACAATGTCCTTGAAGAACCTAGCATAGTAGGGATGTGATCTATCGAATTGAGGAGAGGGAGATGAATGTGAACCTCTTTGGACATAGTTCTCAGGTCCTTAAAATTTCGTGTACCTTTTTTTTGTGCTAAATTTCATGTTAGAGCCTCGGGAAAAGGGATGGGAATTTCAGGGTTAACTGGCCCTTTTCCCTTATCTATAGTAGGTGGGTCCTAAGAAGAAGCAGGAGTGGAGCCATCTTACAGTAGAGGACGCGAAAAATCATGACCCACCTGCCTAAATGTAGGGTCTTGTGTTGTCTTCCCACTCCTTAATGTGACAGCCTTCGCATCGGCATACTATCCATGAGGTGGCAGAGAAGCAGAAGGGGTAGAGTAGGTGAGATTTTGCAGTAGAGGTGGCTGACCCTGTACATAACCAGTTAGTAAGGAGGTGCTTGTAATACAACATGCACCTATCCCTATGGTGCTTGGAACTTAGGCAGGGCACCCTAGTTTTGCAGATATCTCGAGTTAGGGACAGGTTGGGAGGGCAAGGCTCCTTGAGATCTATGCTCCTACAGCAGTTGATTCTACGTATTCTGTGTGCTCTGTATCTGATCAACCATAGCCTTCATAATCTACAAGCTGTCATGAGTAGATTTTTGCATTGACTCTTACAGTTCCTCTTTTAATGCCTCTAAAGGGTTGGCCCTCTTTAGAGGGTGATTGGCAGCTTGGAGCAGCGGCTAATAAATAGAGCATGATTGCTACTAAGATGGGAGTGGCTGCTGCCTCGTTGGTCTAGTAGTGTGGATCTTGATTTGGTCTCTGGGAGTTACCAGACCAGGAAAAGTTAGGATGTTGGTGCCAACCAGGATTATATGTCTTCGAATATGAGTTATTATGCCCGTAAACTTGGATAGCATTGACATCTTCATAGGCCGAAGATGTCTGAGATGCATATTCATCAAAGGAATATGCACTGGAATCGTCATGGGGTGCGTAACCCTGATCTTATGGTGCCAAATCCAAATTATTCAACAGTTCCTGATATGCAGGATCTAGTGAAGATGGAGAAGATACATCTTGAGCGAGTAAATGTACTCAAGCAGGAGGGACTCAAGATGCGAAAGAAGAGTGAGATGCAACAAACTTGGTAGAAAATCTAGGTCGAGCTTGGATTAATTCATCAAGCTTCTTATCAAGCAGATCCACTTTGTCCAGCTTCTTAGTGATAATGTTCATATAAGCTCTAGTAGATTTGGTGTGAGCTTCATGGACATTAACTCATTGCTACCCAGGTCACTGGAACTAGTTCATAAACGTGACATTCATTGAGTTCTCTACTAAGGACTTAAACAACTCGAATGCGCTGTTCTCATCCTTTGTGAGGAAATTCCCACCGCTAGATGCATCAGCCAGGTACCAATGTGTGTCATCCAGCCCATGGTAGAAGATTTAAGCTAAGTGCCATCTGGGCACACCATGGTGCAGGCATTTCCTAAGAACATTGAATCTATCCCAGGCATCATGCAACTTCCCCCTTAGTCCATAGGAGAAAGTCGTAATCACATGCCTCATCACATTCGTTTGACCAATCGAGAAGAACTTTTGAAGGAATTCACGATGTAATTCCGCCCAGGTTCCAATCGTTCTCCCGATGATCTTGAACCAATAAGAAGCTTTATTTTTAAGAGAGAATGCAGAAAGCTTCATAAGAACGATCCTTAAATCAATGTTTCTGGGTCAAACTGTTTCTGCAATTCGACTCATATCCTCGATGTGCTAGAAGGGATCCTCGTCTGTGTTTCCATGAAAATAAATTTGAATCAGACTTATTACATTCTGCTTCAGCTCGAATACGACTCCACCTACAGGAATCTAGACTTGGGGTGCTAGAACTAGACTTGCTAGATGATAGAAGTCCCGCAACTATTCTCCAAGTGGTGGATGCTGCATCAAGTCCAATGTGCTCAGGATCCTGTCAATATTCTGTTGATAACTTTATTTAGACTCAACGACCTTTACTTGCAGACAAGCGATTGAGTCTAGATTTTCAGGACCCTGACCAGGTCCACAACCAAGATTAGCCATCTCAGTTAATCGGGAAGAAGAAGAAGAGGGTTGAGAAGAAGAATTGGGCGATGCGAAAAGTTACCTTCGCTGCCTTAGGTTTGGTTTCCAAGGCACAACCAATTCAAGTCTTAAAGACCTTCTTCCTTGCATATGCCAATGATAAGGGTTGGTGTAGCCAAGCCACACAAGGCTAAAGCCTTGTTAATCAGGTTGGTTCTTTAGAATCAGATGACTAGATATTTCATTAAGGTTTAATTTGTTAAAGAAATTCGTCGAGAGACTAACTGAAAATGATTTCCGCTTCTTAAGCTAACCGAGTCAGTCAATTACAGGGGGACTAAGAGAAAGGCTCTTCTTTTGGCTTGCGCCTCCAAGTCCTTAATACCCTTAGCCACAGTCATTTGACACCACCCCACATGCTAGACACTCGATTTTGCCAAAGTGGTTAAGACCCTCTTAGTAGTTAAAAGATGAATGCAGCTTAATTGATATATTTTCAAGAATTTTGTTAACCTTTTCTTCAATTTGGGTGTTTGGCGAGTGGTCAACTAGGTGACTCGACTCACCGACTAGTCACTAAATTTGATTGAGTCCAAGCTAGTCCAATGTGGTCTCTAAATGTAACCGTATAGGTTAAACCTAGTGTTCATGCAATTTGATTAGGTATTTCAATCAGCAGACCACAATCATATTCAAAATACTCTCTAAGATGCAAGTGGAATCTAAATGTGATAAAAGTTGGCAGCCAGATTCCATTTTCAATAAGCCTTTTCAGAGAATATTTTTTCAGAATTTTTACTATTCCAAATAAATAAATACTAATTTTTAACTAACATGGGGTCAGATCTGGGGTTTTGACCTCGTGTTGGTTTTCCTTTTTGAAACAATATCAAACATGCTCCAAAAATTTGGGAAAAATATGGAAATGAAATCTTACTTGATAATCTTTAAAACCTCACCATTTTTAGTCAAATCATATTTGTGTGCCATTTGAAATTGCTTTTTGAAGATCATAAAAATTCGGATCTTAGTCTATTTGACCCTTGTGCATTTCACGAACTTTTAAAACTCCAAAAATTGAATTTTTTCAAGAGAACGGTGGTGCTAGATTTAAGCATGAAACCAAGAATAAAAAATTATGTTGCCCCCCTGACAACGACACCATTTGTTTGGGTCGTAGATCACACTTTTGATTTTAAATTCATCATAGTATAGGCACAAAATCGATTCAAACAAAAATAATATAACGAGACATGAGTCCCAGTCGATCTCAAGGAGGCATGTTCTGTGAATCAATTTTGATTTTTCTACTAGCCATTATTATCTCCTAATGAAGAGAAACATAACTAAAATAAAATTTCATAGATAATTGCCTGTCTCTAGATACATGCTTCAATTAAGGCTAAAAATGTAGTAATAGAAAGAGAGAGATAGAGAGAAAAGAGCAGAGATGAGGGTGCTGATGGTGCACTGGTAAGGAGTGCTTTAACAGCCTTGGATTGCTTTAGGAAGGACAGTAGAACCGACCCCTTTGGTGGTAAGGGGGCGGTAAGGAACTTGGATGAAGAAGAGCTTTTTCTGGAGTAGAATGGAGAGGGAGATGCTCGGTAGTGGAATGCCTCCAAAATGGCAAGTCTTGGGTCCTTTTTATAGCCAAAATGAGCGGCAAAATAGGTCTTTTAGAAGCCCTAATTGTGCCAACAAGCTAGATCGAACGAGAGCCGTTCAATCACAAATCAAGGACTCAGATTGCATCCAAATTGCACCTCTATTGTGCCTCCAATGTGTGATACTGCCAGATGCTGCCACTGTTAGAGGCCTCTTTCGTCGTGTTTATAAGATGCATTGTAGTATAGTCAACAAAAGTGGCTTAACATTTGAATTTATAAGCTTGAAAAACAAATGTGAGTTCAAGGTCATTCGCAAGGAGAAAATATGGCACATCAATTCACTAATGTATATCAAAAATGTATCTTAGAATGTCAGGTAGAAAATATAAAAAGAAAGGGATAAAAATAGTGGTTGAATTCACCAAATTAACCCTAGAAATTAAGCTCTAATCAGAATCAAATGCTTGAACAATAATCCTCAACCACTAATGGAAAATTTCCACATCAACTAATGGATCCACAGTAACCAAGGAGCAGAACCAAGTCAGATGTCAGCCAAGCACATTAGACAACTTAACTCTCAAGGCCTCAAAAGCAACACAAGGCACAAGTAGCAGAGGCTTAGTGCTAAGCAAGGAGGGGAGCACAAATCTCTAAGCCCCACAGTGCAAGACCCCCCTCCCTCCCTAAATCTCTCTCTCTCCAACCAAACCAAGATGAACAATACCGGGTATGTGGATCCCAAGCTCAGACACGTGGGGCATGAGCGCGGGCTAGGGTACATGCGCAGAGCATGCGAGCGGGACATCACCTCAGTGCTCTCAGAGGTGAACAGCTACGAGCACGAATTGCTTTTATGTGCTTTGCTGATTTCATCCCCAATGATTTGGGACTATCAGGCAATCCATTTCCTTTGCGCAACTGCTGCAAGTGTGCACGTTCAATTGAGCTACTTGCGTCGATGCCGGACCTGATTGGAGATGTAGGCATGTTCGTGAGATGAAGCCATGCTGAGAGGGAACGGTATCAAGATTGGTGGCAACCAGAGAAAAGCGATTGACATCGGAGAAGAAAGTGGTGATGACAAGCTCCAATCAATGCCTAAAAGCAAAAAAAAACCTCGCAGCCTCGTCAAATTTGCTCAAAAGTTTCGTCGGAGGATGGCGAGTGTAGTGGCAGTGATTTGAGGGCATTTGGTGGTCGATGGAGGTCTGCCGACGTTGGAGAGGGTGCGTTGTGGTGGGTGTGGTTGATAGGGTGGATGGAAGTTAGAAACCCCAAATTTATTTGGGGCTTTGGCTTAGTATGACACGGTGGAAGTGGTGGAAGTGTGTTTGCATGTGTATGCATCGGCATGAGCCCGCCGGAGCTCATGCCAGACGTAGGGAAGATGACGGTGGTGAGGGTGATTGATAAATGCCAGTTTATCATCATTCTTATGATCTAAAACAGATCTAGCTCTTAGGTTTTCAACTCCTCAAACGGGTTTTTGAGTTGCATTTAGGCATAACCTAGGTTAGGCATGCATTGCATTCTTTTTGTACTTTTAACATCTTTACTTGAGTGTTAAGTTTAAGTAGATGTTCAAACCCTTAAAACCCTAACACTCAAGAAGGAAGAAAGTGAAGAAGTTCATTTCATCTGAACTCTAGCTGGATCCAGCTCATCTCAACTGGATATCAACTCACATGGGATAAATTTAGCTCCCTCAAGCTCGATTTAGTTCATCTTAGCTAGAAAGTAGCTCATGGTAGTTCATCTTAGCTCAACCCACCTCAACTCAGCTCAGATCCAACTCAACTTAGTTGAGTCTAGCTCATCCTAGCTCCAGTGAGTTCATTGGGAGCTCTAGCTAGCTCAGCTTAGTTGATGAGAGTTCATTCCAGCTCTAGCTCATTCCAAGTCCAACTCTACCCACCTCCATTTAGCTTACAACAGCTGAACTTCCTCCAGCTTAGCTACTACTTGCCTACTTAGTAGCTAAGCTAGCTCAAGAGTTCTCATCAGAGGTAGTTCTAGCTCAACCTAGCTTCAGCTAGGTTGAAACCAGCTCAACTTAGCTCAACTACTCAAGCTTAGCTACTAGCATAAGAACTAGCTAGCTAAGCTAAGTAGTTGAGCTCCTCATGAACCTCCTCAGCAGATTCAGCTCCAGTCAACTCTTCCTTAGTTCCTCTTCTCAAAACCCTAACTCCTCCACTAGTTAAGCTAGCTTAGCTAGCTTAGCTAAGCTCAAAACCAGCTCCACCTCCATGGCCATCCACCATCCAATGTCCTAAACCCTAACCTAACTCCACTCCAAAGTCCACCACCTAAGCAAGCTACCTACTCCACTCTTAGTTGGTGCCACCAACCCCCATGTCCCTTCACACCACCACCTCCAAAAGCCACCAAGTTTTCCCTCTGAAACCACCTAATAACTACCCTTGTGTTGGCGCCATAACTAACCTCCATCCTAGCCCTACATCTCACTACATGTGCCATCTCACCCTCCATATATGGTGCCAACTACACCCCCTTCTAGCCCTTTTGGCGTCAACACAAGACACACCAAAAGGGAGTAACCACCACTTGACTACCCCCTTGAGTTGGTGCCAAAATAATCTAACCACACCCTTCCATTTTGGCACCAACTTCACCTTATATCTCCACCAT
Source organism: Thalassia testudinum (assembly GCA_037157565.1). Lineage (NCBI taxonomy): Eukaryota > Viridiplantae > Streptophyta > Magnoliopsida > Alismatales > Hydrocharitaceae > Thalassia > Thalassia testudinum. The sequence goes on along the minus strand of JAZHRO010000035.1, from coordinate 49,760,706 downwards.
ACTCACCACCCTACAACCATCATCCAACCCATCCTCACCCTTCAAAAGTGGTGCCAACCCTTAACCCTCAACTTCACCAAAAAATGGTGCCAACGCAACCATAACCACCACTCAACACACCCCTACATATGGCGGCAACTTAATCTAACCATCCATCCATTAACCACCCTCCTAATCCTTCATCCTAACCCTACAACACACCACACAACCCCTTAACCCTAGTCCCCACCTAGGGTTGACGCCAACTCCTAAGAAGCCTCTTCATTTTGGCACCATTAGCCCTAGCTCTATGATCCCATAACCACCCCCATCTTAGCCATCCATCCTTTAACCATACCTACACCCCTACCCATCCTATAAAAAGACCATTAACTACCTACTTCAAATCATCCTTGGTTACATTATTTCTACCCATATTCCACCCATAGCCAATGTCCAAGGAGGGAAGGAGAGGAAGAAGAAGATAAAGGAGACACCCTATCTCCTTGGTGGCTTTAACTTCTTCTTCGTCCTTGTGTCACCACCAAGCCAAGGAGGAAGGCCAGGCAAGGAGGACATTCAGAGGAGGAGATACTGAGGGTGGTCCACGCGACCCTAAGGAGAAATTCTTGGAGTGGAGATCTTCCACTCTAGGAGGAGGAGGCACGCCCACCTAGGGTTTGCCACAAGGAGGATGTTTAGGAGAGAAGATTTCCTTTTGGTCTTGGGGCAACCAGGACTAGAGTAGGAATTTCAGACAGTAACATCATCATCAACATTATCTTCCTAAGCTTTCTTCCATATTCTTATTATTTCTTTTGCATGGTAGTGTAGTGTTTTTGTTGGAGATTACAAGTGAGAACCCCTTTCACTTGTGAGTTCTCTAACCCGTTGTAAAATAATTTCTCAATTCAACATAAGCATTCCTCTATTTTTTTTGTTAGATAGCTTGTGATTGTGTTGTGAGTTACTTCTTCGTTACACTAGGCCTTCCATGCTTAGGGTCAGTTGGAGAAGCAAGGCACTTGTTGCTTTGAATTTCCCATAGTTTCAATTTCCATCTCTCTCCATATTTGTTTTGCCATATTCAAATCTAAAAAAAATTACATATTTCAAAACCTAAAAAAAAAGGTTGATTTCCAAATTTCAAGTGAGAGATTTTGTTAAAAGCATTCCTACCTCTCTTAGGACAACTCAAATACTTTCCCAAATACTTGGAGTTTAGAAATTTAAAGGTGGTCCAAATTACGTGTTGCAACGACTTAAAACCCAATTTTTATAAATCACGCATTTTAGCGATCAGTGATACGATGGTCGGTCCTATAGTCTAAGGGGGAAGGAGTGTTCTAGAGAGGGAGAGGAAGAAGATGAGGGAGCTTAGGAGAAGTGAGAGGGTGGCGACATACGGCGTTGATTGGCCGAATGCGAAGATGAAGTTGATGGCGCGGTGTCAAAGGGGAAGAAGAGATGAAGAGCGACCGAACTTCGGCTAGTTGTGATCGTTAAGAAGAGGGGAAGATAGAGGGCCACTCAATTTGGTGGTTATCTGGCCAGATGAGGAAGTTTGATAAGCTTGCCAGAGTGTAAGGTGCGGTAGCTGGAGAAGGAGAAGAGAGGAGATTTTGAGCCTATTCTTGGCTGAGGAAGAAGCTGGGAACACGAAGGCTCGTTATAGAGCTCACAATCGAGCTCTAAAGCAAGGAAAGAGCTTGATTTGAAAGTGATTTTAGGGGAATTTTTTCCCCTAAAATCTTGAGCTCGCCTAATCTCTATGGATCTATTTAGCATCCTTGAGTTGGTTCACATGGCTAAGAATCATCTCTAGATCAATCCCTCCAATTTTGGAGGGATTTGGATCTGATCTAAGAGATAAATCCACCTTCGAATCTCGCTACAAGTGCTTTCACAACAACAATGGTGGTAGGGACCTAATTGCAAGAATGATGAGAAAGTTAAGGATCAAATCGTAGGAAACTTGAAACCCGGGGGGCTAAATGTAAGAAATACAGGTTTTAGGGACTGAATTGCAAACTATGTCAAGATGAACTATGATTGGGCCCAAATTTTGGTGTTAACATAATTTAGATCCAATGAATCTAATGGTGAACTTGGATTTGAGTTTTGACCACTTTTAACTGGGAAAATTGAATAGAAGCCCAAATAATGGCAAATTCCCGTCTGAAACTCTATTTTATGTTAAAATGGGTTCAAATGGTCAAACTAAAGTTACCAAACCTCTTAGAATAGTTTTCTATTAATTTTAGGAGGTTTAGATAAATTTTATCTTGACCACAACCTCTTTAATTTAGGTCAGGTTGATAATTAGGGTTTTTGATATTGTTTTCACCCTCAAAATATATGAAACCCTGTTTCAGTCAGGGTGGACCTACTTTTTAGACTTTTGTACCTAATTGACATTTAATTAACCCTTGAGTGACCCCATGGTTAATTTATATTTGTGATGTGCTATTAAAACTGTAGAATTAACCTTATTTCTCTATTTTCTTCTCAAATCAGAATGTTGATGAGTTGCAACCCTCAGATGATTAAGTAGGAGCTTTTATCATTCAAACCAACTAAATATGGCTAGTTAAGCCTATGATGGTGTTACCATCATACCCCCATTCCTACTTTTTGCTAGTCCCTAGCAAAATCCTATGGACCAAACCAGATCTCTAAGTCAGATGTAACCGTCAGGATGCCCTACTAAGCCGCATCTCTAGAAATCCGAACAAAATACCAACAATAGGCCTAGAGGTACTCAAGTAACAACCAAGATCCATACCTGACCAACCTCAGCCTTAGGTCTGCCGTGAAGGTTTCTAAGGCCCACAAAATCTTCCTGGAGGTTCGTTGACCACATCAGTTAAAGCGCCTGTGTGTAGACGTATCAAGCCCAGGTTCAATTTGCTAGTGCATTTTTGGTAAGAGAGATAGAGAGGGATTTTCATTTTGAGAGCTTTCTCTCTTTTCTTTTTATATTCCCCTAAATCCAACATCGGATTGGCCCTAAACACTATCTGTATCAGATTCCTTATCCCCATCATCAATCCTTGAAGGGTCCCTAGCTTTCGATGCTTCGAGATAGCATCGTCCATGGCAACCCCAAGAACCCTAGCTTTCGACACTTCAGGATAATTCCTCCCATGACATTCTATAGATAAATTCGGGTCCTGGCAATCGACATTTTAGGATAATCTCACCCATGGCACCTGAACCTAGACAAGGTGGTTACATGCCCCCGATAGGATATTTAGATATCCTAGGAGAAAAGCACCGAGGAGATGATATGTTATTACACATCTTCGAAGGAAGCATTTTCATTCCACCTCTCTACGTCAGGAACTCATCTAATCAACTTGTGTCTTCAAGCTGCTCCTATGCCAAATCTTCGGGAAAACCTTTTTCAGAATGGAACACTTTTGGCATTATTTCTTCGCTAAGCCCACTAAACTAGACCAGTGTGTGATTTTGGGTGCTTAGGTTACCAAGTCCCGCAAACCAAAGGGCAGGCAACGGAGCTGAATAATCATTAAGCCTTAGACTTAATACATCAGCCTCGCATTTTCCTTAACCTCTTGAGGAGTAATCCGAATCTTAACAAATACGTGAGTGTTTAATCCATAGAATAGACCCAAGAAGCCTAAGGTCGGCACTCGTCACTAATCTCCTAAGTTTTAGCCTTCCATGTTTTAATTCATCATCTGATCCAGCATAAAACTTAAGTGAGTTCCATACTCAATTACTAGGACTATCACATTTCTCTTTTTTGTTTACTCCTTTTTTATTTTTCTTTTCCTTTCTCAATTTTTTAAATTTAGCTCAAAATTGACCTTTCCTTTCTCCTTTTTTTTTTCTTGGTGCAGAAACCACCCCATGGATCGAGTTTCACAGTGTTTTGCACTTTAATACACCCCATGCCTTAGATTTACGATGCCCTCATTGTAAATTAGGAGGGTTCAACTTCAGCTTAGATTGTACATTACGACAAGTTTGGTGGGTGGCGAACAGGTGAGGTTGAGAAATGCATTAGGTTAATTTGTCCATTGTAGCATGCAAATATGACGTCAATTTTAATGAAGAAATGGAAAGGTGAGCATGAGTGTCGCTCTCAAGGAGGAAAAAATTCAAATCAATTAGTCTCTCATTTTTAATGCCACATGATGGTTATTTTGCATCGCTTACGAGAGGAATAGAGAGAGAGTAGGGTAGGTGTTCGCCCATGAAACACGTAAAAGATTATTTCATCATTGCAGTGCGAATCATGTCGAAACAAATAAATTTATAAATATATTGGTAAGTACCGAGACATTCCTAGGGAGGCAAAACACAATTCTTAAAGCTTTTCGTACTAACTAGTCTATGCTAATGCAAATAGAGAAATAGAAACCAGATATTCAAAGAGTTAAAATTCTATTACTACTTGTACATAGTTCTCAACCTATAAATAAAATAACTAGAACTATGCTAAAGAAGAGAGAGAAAAAGAGGAGATGAAGGTTAGCGTACTTGTGGGATGCTTGTGCGAAGTGCAACAGCACTTAAGATCCAGAGCGTTGGAAAGAAGACCAGAGAGAGAGGCTGCAGATCTGTCTGGTAGGAGTTTCCTCTCAACTAGGAGCCCTGGGGCTATTTTAATAGCTTCAATGAGGTGCAAAGTGGGTATTTAGGCCCCCTAACTCATGCAACAACCTTGGAGCCATCAGATCCGTTGATCAAGAGATCAACGGATCAGATCGCACCTTAAATGGACCTCTATCGTGCCTGAAATGCATGGATCACCTCATATTGTGCCACGTGTCACACATGTAGCCACTAGATTTGATCCACGCGCCCATCCTCGCGTGCGTACCCTCGCACCTTCGCACTTTCAATCTCAGTCGTCCAAACGTGAGGATCACAGCACCGCCTTAAGAACCCGTGTGCGGCGGGGCGTCAGTTTGGGCATTCAGCTGTGCGTGCATCCATGTTGCCTCATCCAATGTTCGCCATCGCGCCACACAGCCGCATCCATGCCACTAGTTCTGATCCAATGATCGAATCACGTTCGACGCCACCACCTTTCCCGATTTCATGCTGAGTGAGAATCGATCCCACACCTTGTGCTTGTGTGTGAGGGTGCGAACCACTGTGCTGTGCCGCCTCTTACATCTCAGTTAGGATTTAGGCACGGCCATTCTCAACTGTTGGATGAAGATCCAACGGCTAAGATGTTCTCTCAGTTGATGAAGGTGCGATGAAGGGGAGATGTGGCCTCTTCGTGGGCTCATTTCTCCTTCAGTGATTGGGGATGCAGCAAGGGGCTACTGGGATGGTGCCACATTGCACTATCCTGACCGTTCATCTTCCTGCCTTTGTAGTTAGTGCTACAGAGCTCCGATCAGATTGATCCTTGCGCCATTGGACTACGATCATTGATCTAGATCCATCCGTGTGGTTGGATTTGACATCTAAGCTTTGGATCTCTACTATCTTGCTCCTTGACCTCTGTTCTTCTATGATTTATATGTGATGCTACAGATGTCTGATCAAGACGATTTCGGAAGTGTTGGACTCCTGTCGTCATCCTGATCAGATCCGTATGGTCTAATCTATCATTTACAGCCTCAAATCATCTGTAATAAATATCTTCTCTCTTTTAGAGCATAAGATGATAGTATTATCTATAAAGCTACCAAACTAACTGCTATGCAAATTATGATGCTTATGCCTGCATTGTTCCTAAGTTATGCTAAAATTTAACTTAATTCAGGTAGATTAGGTCGTATGATTGCTGTGCAATCAGACCCCCATGCCTTAATCTTGCTAGTCCCTAGCAAATGAAAGACAAAATGCAAAGTGATCCAAAATAACTAATTTCTATCAAGAGTTCGACTAGAGATTTATTTCTTTTATTTTCATCCAAAACTTTGAAAATCCAGACAGTCGTGAAAGTGTAGTGTTGTAGCATATGTAACGGATCCAAGTGAAAAGTTAATCCACATCTAAAGCTCGTACTTGACCCTTAGTACAATTCTATCGGGATAGGCAAACTTCTTCTATCAAGGTTATAAAATAATCTATAATTTTAGCCCTGGCTTTTGGCTTAGGTAGAAGTCTAAGTCAAGTAGGTTTGTATTTGGTGGCTCACACTCCTTCGATGCTACATATGGACTTCAGAACCAAGATTTCCAGGCTTATTAAATAACTCAACTCAAAGAGAGGTGGAGAAACTGTGCTCTCTTTAGTTCCTTTGTACTCATTCTCTCTCTTTTTTCTTTCTTTCTCTTTTTCTTTTCATTTCTTTTCTTTTTCTTTTCTAGCTTACAATCTCACCGAATTTGTCAATATATTTGGTGGCCTCTAATAGGTCCACTTTAGTGGGCAAAATTAGAGCCAAAGTACATGGTCAGTGAAATAAGAAATAAATTTAGAATGTCCTTTATATTAACAAAATTATGTAAGAAAAAAAAATCATCATTTCATGCATTACATAATTTTGTTAGGAATCCTTCTCAAATTGGAATGCCATTGGAATTATTACATTGAAGGAAAAATTCTCTACTTTTTATGTTAAAGTATTTTCTTCTAATTATTTATTTTCACACAAAAAAATCTTTGTTTGGAAGTCATATGCAAAAGGAAAAAAAGAAAGAAAAGAAAGAAAGAAGAAGAAAAAAGAGAAAGAGTGGACAATCGTCCACCTTCCTCTTTTTCGCCTCCAATCTCTCTCTCTCTCTCTCTCTCTTACACGAACATTCTCACTCTCTAATTATTCCCTTTCCTTCTTTAACACTCTTTCTCATTTTCTATGTTTGCCCTTATATAACAGGGACGACAGGAGGAGAGGGGTATCATGGGCGGAGGAGAATTGCTTCCTCAACACCTTCACCGTGTGACTTTCACCACCGTCAACCACCACCTCACCATACAACCCCGATGTTCCCTCAACCGTGCCCCGATCGCCACTGCGTTCACCTCTCTCCTCAGCACCACCAAAAGCAGAGTCCCGCGTGCAGCCACTCGAGTGCACACTAGGCCTGGCGCAGCCACAGCCTCCTACGCGAGCAGCAACCTCCACCGACCACGCTCGAGCCGAACCTTCACGAGCAGCACCACCTGCCATAGCACCTTCGCACGAAGCAGGCGCAACACCACTAGTCACAGTGCTCTCGCACACAGCGACACAGCTAGTAACTGCGTAGCCACCTTGCGTGAGGCTGCAGCCTCCTCACATGCGCACACAGCCTTTGCGTGCACTCCTCCACGCGCGTGCATGTCCGCATGCCACAACCAGTTCTTCTTCTTCTACTTCTTTTTTTTCTTCTCGACCGACAGAGAGGAACCCAAAGTGGGTGTCCAACCACCTCAACACAGCCACATCCATGGGCCTCGAAACTTCGTTCCATCGACGCCGTTGAACTTGCCTCACGTCACAAGGCCACCCATGTCCACGACTGCCGCCATCAACAACCCACGCACTGGCGAGCCGCCGCCACCGCCGTCACCCCTCCTCGTCACCGGTGAGAGCTCCAGTCATCATTTTCATTATCGTGACCTTCATCCGAACGACCTCACCTTCCTCGACCTCCTCGGAGCTTCGTGCCTCCAGCCGACGCTTCTCCTCACGCGAGCAAGGTGAAGAGCATCCCCTATTTTGCTATAGGGAAAGCTCCATTAAAATTTACATTTGATGCCCTTGCAAGGAATTCGATTTTGATATTAATTATTTTATTACGGCAAACTTGTGGGAGGCCCTTCTCTTCTTGAGTTATTGTGACAACAGTGGAGGATTTGATTTACTAGTTAATGCACTTTGTTTTTCCTCCCATGTTGAGTTGATATCAATGGAAATCTATTTTTCTTGGACATAATTTTACGTGGAATTAATATTGGTGATCTTATTGGTTCTATGCCTCCCTGTGATACGACTTGAAGTGTGGTATAATTTCAGTATTTTAGTAACTTTGATCGAAGGTTTTCCACCACATTATTTACTATGATGCATTATTTTTCTGATACACATCATCTCTGAAAAGCAAAAAACGTACAATCAAATCAAATGGCGCCATTGCCGGGGAGGCAATAGACGCAATAATTTCATCTAATTTTTATTTCTGAATATTTCTCATTACACAGTAATCTAACCAGTTGTTATCTTTTCTGTGCGAGGAATCTAACGAGGTACCAGGAACAACTGAGAGACGACGTCGACCTTGAGCAACATCCACGTGCGAGGTAGATGCAGGAGACCTGGATCCCACTTTCATAGGGGATTCTCCTTTGTCACAAGTTTTATTTCTATTTTTTCGCCCTTGTAGTACTTGGGGAAGATTTTTGGGGGTTTGTCCCCACATTCTTTAGAGACTAGGGGCTATATTTTTGCTACTCACATGATTCATTTTTCTGCATGCTTGCCTCTAAAACAAACACAATAAAATACCAAGCTATCTGTTAGGAGTTGCATACTCTTAGGTGTGTGCATTTAGGGGTGATTGAGCAGCACATTAGATCTCATTGTTGCATTGCGAGCATATTTACACGAAGATTGCTGGAGATAGGTACACCTTTCTAACTTTTGCATCCAGCTCCTATTCACGCATTTGCCTAACTACAATTCAAGACCACCAAGCTGATTGAAATTACCTAATCTAGTGGTTGCCTAACTACAATTAGGACTGATAATCAAATTTGACCATAAAACCAAATCACACTTGATCTGATTCAAAGGGACTTGTCTGCGCTTTCAAAATAAAAATGATTTGCAGTGTGATGCACACGTCTACCACTAAGCACGCACATTAGGCACCACACTAAGGCTCGATCCCTTAAGGCTATAGGTACTAATCTCTTTATCGTTGCAGACCCTCCTATCTTGTTTTGTGGTGGTGGTACTATCTTTTGACCAAGTGTTTTGATACTTCACGGAGGGGGACACCCCTTAAAGGAACAAAAGGGTAGTTAAGAGGCACCACTTACGCATCGGCTCAAAGGAAGGGTTCACCCTACTTGCCTCCCTTTATTCATCCTTGGAGTAACTTCTCACTTGATAACCTGAGAGTATCATCTAAGCAAAGTATAGGTCCTAGGGCACTCGAAGGTTGAATTAGGTTGCGTAATTGCAGTGAATAACTTATTTGGCCATCTATATCAACCAATTCTACCTCAATAACAAAGAAGGTCAAGATCTTAAGTCATCACCCCTCTTATACCACTTACGTGGGAATGGAGGGATAACACCTTGACCTTTTGACCTATCTTTGGAGTGGAGGTTTCACTTACTCTATCAATAAGAACTTGAATTGTGATTGCTATTGTATGCTTGGTAGACGCTCCCTTAAGGGTAGTCTAGTGTTTGATCTTGAGCCTGAGAGAATCCTTAGGAGAGCCCACCAAGGAGAGAAAAGAGAAGACATGGCTGATCAAGCAACAAATCAACAAAGGACCCTGAGGGACTATTTTATTCCAACCAACCAACCCTCTCATGCACTGAGACGATCAGTAGGGGATAATCCATATGAGATCAAGAGCAATACCATAGCTTTGTTGCCCACCTTTTATGGTACTACTAGGGAGGACCCCTACTGGCATTTAGAGGAATTCACCGAGATCTGCTATACGGTGAAATTTCAGAACTTTACTGATGAAGCGCTGATGAGAACCCTCTTCCCCTTCTCCCTTAAGGACAAGGCAAAACACTGGTATCACACCTTGGATGCAAGGGTGAATGATTGGAACACCCTCAAGGGAGAATTCTTGAAAAAATACTTCCCAATAACCAAAACCAATAACTTTAGGAGGAAAATTATGGGTTTTACTCAATTAGATGGGGAACAATTCCATGAGACTTGGAAGCGATTCAATGATCTGATTCAGCTATGCCCCCACCATCAAGTACCTAAATGGCAATTAGTAGAAAGGTTTTATACTAGACTCTCTGATATGCATAAGCAAACCGTGGATGCTACTTGTGTCGGAACCTTTCTCACCAAAACAGAGGATGAGGCTTGGATATTATTTGAGTCACTGAGTGACAATTCTATCTACTTGACCCCAGCTTATCAAGATAGGAAACCATCCATCCTCCAAAGGAAAGTTGAAGCTAGTGAAGCTAGGGCAACTCAAAATTTGGCTTTTCAGATACAATTGTTGAATCAGAACTTTGAAAGACTCATGACTAACCCAAACACATTCCCACAAACTGCTTCCCAAGTTTAGACTCTTTCTGAATGCTCCATTTGCCAAAGCACCCTTCACACCACTGTTGAGTGCCATTTGGCTAATCAATTCCTCGATTTAGTACAAGCAGACCTGAATGCTGCCCAAGGGTTTTGTCCACTTCCCAAGAACAATCCTTTTGGAAACACTTACAATCCTGGATGCAGAAACCATCCCAATTTCTCATGGAAGCAAGGTGACACTTCAAATTCGGGGAATATATGAGCCCAACCCACCCAACCCTATCAGGCACAACAATCCCAGTCTCCTCCTCAGCCTAACAATTCTGAGATGGAAGATCTGAAAGCTATGATGAAGGCCATGCAAGAAAATCAAAGAATGATCATTCAATCTCAGAATAAGGCTATCCAAGAAATGCAATCTCAAATTGGCCAGCTTGTTGAGGCTGTTAGACAATGCGACCCTGGGAAATTGCCCAGCTCATCTGAGGAGAACCCAAGGGGTAAAGGGCCCTTCATAAGGGAGCACGCTAAGGCTGTGACCGTTTTGAGGAGTGGTAAGCAACTCTCAAAACCTGAACTCGCTCCTACGGTCACCCCTCCTACCACTCCAACCAGCACCTACACATCCATTGAGGAAGAACCACTCAGCCCTTCCTCCCATCCGAAGGATGTTGTCCCCGTTCCACCCTTGTCTCGCCATGACAACCCTTCCACCCAGAGGTCGAGAGTGCCCTTTCTTGAGTGCTTATCCACCCCTGAGGCACCTGTTGCTAGCTCATTTGGAGCCAAGGATAGGATGGATGAAATAACGGAGACATTCAAGCAAGTTCACATTAACTTGCCTCTTTTGGATGCTATCAAGCAAGTACCATCCTATGCTAAATTTCTAAAGGACCTTTACACCCAAAAGAGGAAATCTAGGAAACAGGTCCAGGCTAAGGTCATTTTGCCTGACCTAGTTAGCTCGGTCCTACAACAAGGTACACCCCCTAAGATGAAGGACCCAGGAGCCCCATAAATTTCTGTGGTCATTGGAGACCAACGCATCGATGAGGCTCTCCTCGATCTGGGTGCAGGGGTCAATATACTGTCGAGCTCTGTCTATGAGCTATTAGGAGGTGATTTGAAGCCTAGTCCTGTAATCATCCAAGTAGCTGATAGATCGCTGAAGACACCACGTGGGCTCTTAGAAGATGTCCTAGTGAGAGTAGAGGACTTCTTCTTTCCCATCGACTTTCTGATATTGGATACTGACCCATCCAACATGCCCACCAAACCCTCAATTATCTTGGGGCGTCCCTTTTTGGCTACAACCAATGCATTGATCAATTGCAAATCAGGGGCACTCAGGATGGGCTTTGGGAATCGAAAAATCCAGCTCAATGTGTTTGATGCCTATAAACAACCAGGATTAGAGGATTGTTCCCAAATCGAGGTGATCGATGAGATTATAGAGGAGATGACACCAGCTCTTTTGTGTGATGATCCTCTCAAAATGCTCATTTCTAAGGACCGTACCCCGAATTTTGAAGGAGGAGATAATCTGCCCGAATTAGAAGAGCTGTTGGATGTCAAAGCAAAGTCCCTCTCCCCATCATGGACAATCAAAGTAGATAAGCTACCGGAGGTGTGGACATCGAACATAATTCCCTTGATTTAGAAAGCTCCTGACTTAGAGCTTAAACCACTTCTAGAGACCCTCAAATATGTCTTCCTTAGGCCCAATGATATGCTCCCTATCATTGTCTCGACTACTCTATCTGAGATGCATGAGGAGCACTAATTGAATGCCTAAAACGACACAAGGAAGCTATTGCTTGGACTATAGCTGACATTAAAGGGGTTGACTCAACTCTCTACATGCATCACATTTACATAGACTCTGTAAAACCTTTCAGAGATATGCAGAGGCGGTTAAATCCCAACATGTGGGAAGTGGTAAAAAGGAAATTTTAAAATGGTTGGATGCGGGGATAATCTATCCCATTTCTGATAGTAAATGGGTCAATCCTATTCACGTGGTGCCCAAAAAGGCAAGATTCACAGTGGAGACTAATGAGAAAGGGGAGCAAGTCACCACCAGACCCACAACAGGATGGAGGGTATGCATCGATTACCGTCGCCTAAACACCGCTACTCAGAAAGACCATTTTCCTCTACCATTTATTGATCAGATACTAGAGAAATTGGCAGGGAATAAATACTTTTATTTTCTCGATGGATATTCTAGGTACAATCAGATTGCCGTCTTTCTGGACGACCAGGAGTGCACTACTTTCTTGAGTCCTTATGGCACATTTGCCTTCCACTGAATGCCATTTGGACTATGTAATGTTCTAGGAACATTTCAGCGGCATATGATGTCCATCTTTTTGGACATGATTGATGAGTTCGTTGAGGTTTTCATGGATGATTTTTCCATATACGACTCATCGTTTGACCACTGTCTCTCACATTTACAAAAAGTTCTCACCTGCTGTGAGGAGACAGGATTGGTGCTTAGTTGGGAGAAAAGCCATTTTATGATTCAACAAGGCATTGTTCTTGGACATGTAGTGTCCGAGCAAGGTTTAGAAGTGGACAAGGCCAAGGTTGAGTCCATTTCTAAGCTTCCACCGCCCACCAATGTCAAGCAGATTCGTTCATTCTTAGGCCATGCTGGCTTTCATAGGTGCTTCACTAAAGACTTTAAGCAAGATTTCTAGGCCACTTTGCGACCTACTGGAGAAGGATACTGCCTTCATTTTTTTATGCAAAGTGTGCCAAGGCCTTCTAATTCTTGAAGGAGGCCCTCATAACTGCGCCGATCCTACAAGCACCTGATTGGACCCCTCCATTTGAGTTAATGTGTGATGCCTCTGATTTTGCTGTGGGTGTGGTCCTTGGTCAACGGGTTGATAAGAAGACTCATGTGCCATACTATGCAAGTAAGACTCTTACAGATCCACGATAAAACTACACTGTGACATAAAAAGAACTTCTTGCGGTAGTATTTGCTTTGGAGAAGTTTAGATCTTATCTTCTAGGATCCAAGGTTGTGGTTTATACTGATCACTCAGCCTCAAAACACTTGCTCGCGAAGGACACCAAACCTAGGCTAATTCGTTGGATTCTATTATTACAAGAGTTCGACCTTGACATCCGTGAGAAGAAAGGGATCGAAAATGTTGTTGCAGATCATTTATCTAGGATCCCAGTTGAGGCTTCAACCCCGTCAGGAGACATTCATGACACTTTTCCTGACAAAACGGTAATGGCGATACAGCCATCGACGCCATGGTTTGCTAATGTTGTCAACTACTTGGTCACTGGTGAAACCCCCAGTACGTGGAATAAGCATAAGCGAGATAGATTTCTCGCTAGCACTAAGTATTATCACTAGGAGGACCTTGAGCTCTTTAGAATAGGCCGTGATCAAGTCTTACGTAGATGTGTCCCGAAAGAGGAACTTGTAAGATGATTTTCACTTTCAAATAATATGATTAAGATGGTTTGTCATTTTAGTATCAAAGTGATGGAAAATTGCTTAAGAAAATAATTAAAATAAACCACTTGAGAGATCGGGTCGTATCCATAGGGAAGCAATGGCCTATTTAAACTCGCACAGGTTATAAATAAATGTTCACTATTTATTTCCCCTAAAAATCAAGTTAAAATCCCTTTAGATTAAGTTAATCTATGACGTGATATGCTGAAATAATAATAATGCAAAAGAGGAGGGCCTTCTTTATAAAATGACTACCATTATAATAACAATAACCTAAAATTCATTGAATCCACAATGGCACTGCAATGTAAAAATAAATACGAGGCAAAATAGGGGAAAATGTTTCCTTGCCGTGAGCGCACACGAGGGGTGATGGCCGAAGGGGAGGAGCTCGTCGGAGGGAGAAGGAGCCACGTCGCTTCCAATGGTGGTGGTCTCGTGAAAAATGGTGGTTGGAGCAAGTCACAGCAAGGAGAAGGGTTGGTTGGTGCTGTGGAGCTCTCTACTATTGTGCGCAGAGAAGAGGAGACGCGAGTGGTGCATGCGGCCACGCATGCGGGGAGGAGGTGCGTGCAGCCACGCACTCGGGATGCTGCTGGATGCGCATGCTTGCTATGTGAGCTAGATCACTGCTACATGCTAGCGGAGGAGCTGAAGTGGACGACGGCGGGCTGCTGAAGGGCGCTAGAGGATGTGTACACTAGTCGTGCTGCGAGGGTGTGCACAAGGGCATGCTTGAGGAGCTAGTGGCATGTGCAAGCGAAGAGAGCGATGCCACACGCTGGGAATGCCAACGCTGGGAGTGGCGGTGGCATGCATCAGTTGCGTGGGCTAGGAGGTGTGTGAGATCTGGCTGAGTACGAGGGGGTGCGCTTGGGCGACAAGGAGGGCAATGGCACGCTACTGGTACTTGTGCGCACGGATGGCCGCGCGTGGTGTGCGTGGAGATGGCGTGGCATTGGAGGTGGTTGCTGATGGTCGTTGGTGTTGGGTTTATTTTTTGGTGATGAAAAAAAAATATAGAGGAAGAAGAGAAGATGGGGGGAAGAAGATGAATAGTGCGTGCACGTTGAGGTGCTCACAGTAATGCAAACGAGCTCCAGATGGTGGTGTGGCCTGTCATGGCACACACCCACGGTGGTGGAGGCTCGTCGCCATAGTTGAGGCCGGTGGTGGTGGTGGAGCGGACTAGAGGTCAACTCTCTGCACAGTGATGAATCGGGCTGGAGGCCTCCTCTGAATGGCAACCATTCCTCCTCCTTTGTAGCTATGGCTACAAAGATTTTGAAATTCAAACAGGCCACCGTCAAGTGAACGTTAGACGAATGAATGCGTAGGAGGCCGAGATGGAGCGGTTACCTGCAAAAAGGAGAAGAAGAATAATAATAAAATAATTAGGATTATTTATACATAACTCCTTAACTTCTATGTTAATTAAAACAATGTATGTAATGCACCTAATTAATTAACTAATCAAATGTATGCAATCCTAGGTTAATTTTAAATGCATTTAGATATGGATGACACACATAAATTATGCATCTAAGCTAAAAATATAAATTAATTTAATTACATCCTAATGTATGCTATCTAAATGTTAAAATTAACTTAATGTTGACACCTAAATACTTAAATAGCCCACAAATATGGGCTAATCAAGAACAATAGAGTCTTGAATTTTTGCCACACACTGCACTGTGGAGCACACTTTAGTGTTAAGAAAATTGCATATAAGGTTCTCTAGTCTGGTTTCTGGTGGCCTTCACTTTTCAAAGACACACACACCTTTGTGGAGGCTTATCTTCGTTGTCAACAAACTGGCACTATTGGCAAAAAGGATGAGATTCCCCAACAACCTATTCTTCCGATCGAGATATTCGACGTCTGGGGCATTGATTTCATGGGTCCTTTCCCATTGTCTCATGGCTTTGGATATATCCTCCTGACAGTTGATTGTGTCAAAATGGATAGAAGCTATTCTGGCAAGGACTAACGATCACTCCGTGGTCCTGCCTTTCGTCAAGGCCAATATCATTTCCAGATTTGGCTGCCCAAGGATGATCATTAGTGATGGGGGACCTCATTTCAGGAATGCCCACTTCGCCCGTCTCCTCAAAAGTCTTGGTGTCACCCACAAGGTGGCCACCCCGTATCATCCGCAGACGAGCGGACAGGTTGAAGTGTCAAATAGGGAGATCAAACGAATTCTGGAAAAAACTGTAAGACCCGACAGGAAAGATTGGTCGAAGAAACTAGATGATGCTCTATGGGCTTACAAAACGGCTTATAAGACCCCCTTGGGTATGTCTCCCTTCTGTATAGTGTATGGCAAAGCTTGCCATTTTCCTGTTGAGATTGAGCATAGAGCTTATTGGGCTATTAAGAATGTCAACATGGATCTCGAAAACGCAGGCAAAGTGTGTTTATTAGAATTGACCAATCTTGAAGAATTGAGGAATGAGGCCTATGACACTGCTCAAGCTTATAAAGAGCACACTAAGGTCTTTCACGATAAACACATCCTCCGCAAAACCTTTGAGCCCCACCAGCGGGTCTAGCTTTTCAATTCTAGACTCAAGCTTTTCCCTGGGAAACTGAAGTCCCGTTGGGAAGGGCCGTACACTGTCACACAGGTGTTTCCGCATGGTGCAGTTGAGATACAGAACCCCTCATCTGGTGAGACATTCAAGGTAAATGGCCAGCGCTTGAAACCTTATGTTACACTTTCCAATGGCCAAGTATTGGACACCTACAGATTGAAGGAGCCTTAGCTCCAACTGCTCTCTACCTCAGGTTGTATCTTTCCTTGCTTTTGCTTTCCAATGCGGTCATTGTCAGATCTAGGCAAGGGGGGGTATAACCTGGGGTTATTTATAGCATTTATACATATACTACATGCATAATTAGGACTTTAGCTTTGCAAATTAAAAAAAAAAAAGATAGCCAAGGAAAAATCGTGTTAGTCCTAGCATGTGATTATGAAAGAGTCACCTAAGTTTCGGGCTAGATCGGATAATGAATTAAGTCCTAAAGTGCTAAAGAGAAGGAGATAAGTGAGGGATACCAACTTTAGGCCTCCTGGGCCTGTTCTAAAGCTTAAACACTCACGTATTTGTTAAGATCTGGACTATTCCTCAAGAGGATGAGGGAGTTGCAAGGCCGATGTATTAAGTCTAAGGTTTTGGGAGTATTCGACCCCGTCGCCTACCCTTTGGTCTGCAAAACTTGGTAACCTGAGCACCAAAAAAAAAAAATCATACACTGGTTTGGTTTAGTGCGCATAACAAAGAATAATGCCAAAAAGTGTCTATTCTGAAAATGTTTTCCCGAAAAGTTGACTTAGGAGCGGCTTGAAGACACAAGTTGATTGGATGGATGAGTTTCCGACATGGAGAGGAGGAATGTAAAATAAGCCCCTCAAAGATGCGTTATAACATATTGACTCCTCGATGCTTGTCTCCTAGGATATCGAAATATCCTACCGGGGGCATGGAAGCATCTCGTGCTGATTTAGATGCCATGGGCAGCATTATCCCGAAATGTCGATTGCTAGGGTCTGAATTTAGCTACAGAACACCATGGGCGACACTATCCCGAAGTGTCGAAAGCTAGGGTTCTGGGGGTTGCCATGGGCGAAGCTATCCTGAAGCATCGATTGCCAGGGACCCTGCGAGGATTGTTGGTGGGGACAAGGAATCTGATACAGATCATGTTTAGGGTCAATCCAAGGTTAAGTCTAGGGGAATTTAAAAAGAAAGAGAGAAAACTCTCAAAATAATATTTATCCCTTTCTCTCTTACTAAAAATGCACTGGCATACTGAACTTAGCCTTGCTGCATATATGCACGGGTGCTTTAATCGCTGGGGTCAATGAACCTCTGGGTAGTTTTTGCGAGCCTTATAAACCTTCACGGCGGACCCAAGACTAAGGCTGGTCAGGTCCATATCTTGGCTGGTACTTGAGTACCTTTAGGCTTATAGTTGGTATTTTAATCTAATTTTTAGAGTACAATACGATAAGGCATCCTGATGGTAAAATCTGGCCTGGAGACCTGGTTTGTTTCGTATGATTTTGCTCGAAACTAGCAAAACTTAGGCATGGGGGTATTTGATAGGTCCACTTTAGTGGGTAAAATTAGAGCCTAAGTACATGGTCAGTGAAATAAGAAATGAATTTATAATGTCCTTTATATTAACAAAATTATGTAAGAGAAAAAAATCATCATTTCATGCATTACATAATTTTGTTAGGAATCCTTCTTAAATTGGAATGCCATTGGAATTATTACATTGAAGGAAAAATTCTCGACTTTCTATGTTGAAGTGTTTTCTTCTAATTATTTATTTTCACAAAAAAAAAAAATCTTTGTTTGGAAGTCTTATGCAAAAGGAGAAAATGAAAGAAAAGAAAGAAAGAAGAAAAAAGAGAAAGAGCGGACAATCGTCCACCTTCCTCTTTTCCTCCTCTAATCTCTCTCTCTCACGAACATTCTCTCTCTCTGATTATTCTCCTTCCTTCTTTGACACTCTCTTTATCATTTTCTATGTTTACCCTTATATAATAGGGACGACAGGAGGAGAGGGGTATCACAAGTAGAGGAGAATTCCTTCCTCAACACCTTCACCATGTGTCTTTCACCACCGCGAGCCACCACCTCACTGTGCAACACCGACGTTCCCTCAACCGTGCCCCGATCACCACTACGTTCACCTCTCTCCTCAGCACCACCGATAGTAGAGACCCGTGCGCGCCCACCCTCGTGTGCGCAGCCACTCACGCGCACACCAGGCCTCGCGCAACCACAACCTCCCACGCGGGCAGCAACCTCCACCGGCCACGCTCGAGCCACGCCTTCACACACAACACCACCTGTAGTAGCACCTTCGCGTGCAACAAGCGCAGCACCACCAGTCGCAGCGCTCTCGCGCGTAGCGACACAGCTAGCAAGCTCACAACCACCCTTGCTTGTGGCTACAGCCTCCTCACGCATGCGCACAACCCTTGCACGCACTCCTTCACTCACGTGCATGCCCGCGTGCCACAGCCAGCTCTTCTTCTTCTTCTCGGCAGACAGAGAGGAACCCAAAGCGGGTGTCCAACAACCTCCACGCAGCCACAACCATGAGCCTCGAAACTTCGTTCCATCAACGTCATTGAACTCGCCTCACCGTCACAAGGCCACCCATGTCCACGACTGCCGCCATTGACAACCCGCGCACCGGTGAGCTGCCGCCACCGCCGTCGCCCCTCCTCGTCATCGGCGAGAGCTCCGACCATCGTTTTTGTCGCTGTGACCTTCATCGAAACGACCTCTTCTTCCTCGACCTCCTCGAAGGTTCGTGCCTCCAGCCGACACTTCTTCTCCTCATGCGAGCAAGGTGAAGAGCATCCCCTATTTTGCTACAAGGAAAGCTCCATTAAAATTTACATTTGATGCCCTTACAAGGAATTTGATTTTTGATATTAATTAGTTTATTACAGCAAACTTGTGGGAGGCCCTTCTCTTCTTGAGTTATTATGACAACAGTGGAGGATTTGATTTACTAGTTAATGAACTTTGTTTTTCCTCCCATGTTGAGTTGATATCAATGGCAATCTATTTTTCTTGGACATGATTTTACGTGGAATTAATATTGGTGATCTTATTGGTTCTATGCCTCCCTGTGATACGACCTGAAGTGTGGTATAATTTCATTATTTTAGTAACTTTGATCGAAGGTTTTCCACCACATTATTTACTACGACGCATTATTTTTCTGATACACATCATCTCTGAAAAGCGAAAAACATACGATCAAATCAGCCTCTCATGGCATTAACACTTTGATTAAGTTTTGATAATCCTATGACTAAGTCAGCAATCCTCGACTAGTATTTGGGTGATCAGAAATACAGAAAAGTAGGTCAAGGCAGTATTTGGTGGATTGTAAAGGGAATGGGTGTTGTTGCCTTAATGTGCTTGACATGAAGAAAACACAACACAATTAACATTTTTTTTCTATATATATTTTTCTGCTTTTCTCCTCTCTTTCTTTTTTTATCCATTTTTTTTCTTTCCTTTTTCCTTTCTTTTTTTTTCTTCAAATATATTTATTTTGACCAACACAACGTACTAGAGCAACCATGCACATTTTTATTCATGAGGCATTATTTGGGATTGGGAATATTTAATAGGATATCGGGTGGCTTGTTTGGCGAAAGTGCCTATTCCCGACATGAAAAGGAATGGATGGGATAACGTATTTCTGACCTTGATATTAATACCATCCTTCAGCCGATGATTCCATAAAGGACGGTCATAACCATCCACCTTAGTCCTAGTTTTATTAGAACTCATTCTCTACATGTTTGCCTTATTTAGTGGCTCTCAAAAAATTCACACACTAAGAATTTATACGTAAGAACCCAGAGCGAAAACTATGCTTAACTTCGAGTATCATTATCCAATTTCCCAGAAACTAAGATTCCTTATACTAGCCTTAGAGTACCAGTAGACTCTCTACTCTCACCTAACACTTGTTTGGTGGATCTACTAGGAGATTGTTTGCCTAACTCCCTAATTACTATCCAAGGGCTCAGGAGAAAAAACTTTGCTTCTTCTCAACAAACTAAAGATGTCTATTGGTCTTCACTGAGGATCCATTACAAATTCTACGTGTAAGTGTGAAATTGTACTAGATTCTAAGTTTAAGAATCAACTTAAGAATAAATCCCTAATAAAACCTTATTGAGAAAAATTCTTTATTCATGAATGCAAATTTTTTTTTTCTAACATAAAAATAAGACATGCAATATCCACCTCCCCATGCCTATTCATTACAATATCCTCATTGAAATGTTTGCAAAAAAATTAAAATGATAATAAGCAAGAGGGGATATCACCTGACTGAGCTTGTTAATCCAGGTCAGGTTGATTAATGAAAATACCTGTATAAAATACTAGGTTGCCTCCCAGCCAACGCTAAGTTTAACATCATTTGCCAGACCTAAACCCAAAAGAATTATGTATTTCAATATTGTGGGTCAAGAGGAGTAACAATTATTGCTGAAAGATTCAGGATTAATATAAAGATATGATCATGTGGTCCCAAAATCAGCGATCCACAAATGCGGACCAACTAATGATGTAGCCCTACTTTGAAGAGTTTTTCTGATTCGAAATGTAGAAAAGGGTCAGATAGATGAGGTTCATGATGTAGAGCTTGTTCGTTAATCCAATTCCATAATTCAAGAAGAGGTGGTGGAGGGTCTGGATTGAAATCATGATTGAAATTTAAATCTGGTTTTGAATTAGAATCATAAGGATCCTCATAGTAGTAATTGATGTCAAAAATCATGAATTCTCCAGGCTCCGAGTCATATGAGGATAAAGGTAGAGTTGTGTTGAATTCCTCGAAATCCTCATCAGAAATTACCTCTTCCTTATCAGAAATCATTTCCTCCTCAGAATCAAGCCATCCATTTGAACCAGTTGGATTATAAGTTCTTCCCCAGAACATAATGCCTTGAACTTCTTTTTTTGAGATTGTTTCTTCGTTTTCTTGGTTCATGTCCTTTGGTTGTCCAATGTCTCAAACCCCCTCAAAATCCAATAATTCCTGAAGTTTAGGGTAGATATACGGATGATTCTTTATGTCGTCGCCTAATCCATTATAAGATACTCCCAATAGTTCCTCGATCTCATGAATGTCTTTTTCAATTTGATTATCTATGGGAGGTGGTAAATCAGAAACATCCTCAAGCATATCACTTCCTTGCCTCTCTTGTTGATCTTGAGATTTGGTAGAATTTCAATTATCCTTAGTGTGAATTGCCAAAACCTCTTCAATTATTCCCGTGACCTCAATAGAACCACAATTCACTTTATTCTTTTGGGAAGCTTTAGACATATTGAGTTGATAGGTTTTTCTTCCAAAAGTGATTTGCATATTCCCCATCTCAAAGTTGATTAGAGCCTTGGCTATGCCCAAGAAAGGTCTTCCTAAGATTATCTGGGTGTGGTTCAAATTTTCTGATGCCTCCATATCTAAAACTAGAAAGTCCACAAGGTACTCAAAATTCCTCACTTTTATAATCACATTTTGTAAGAGTCCCTTTGGAATCTTGGTTGACATAGCAGCAAGCTAAAGGGTAACATCAGTGTGTTGCAAGGGACCTAAATCTTACTCTTCATATAATTCCATGGGGATTAGATTGATGGAGGCACCAAGGTCCAATAAGGCTCATTCCAAGATAAAACCATCTATCTCACATGAAATCAAGGGGGTCCTAGGATCTTTCTTTTTAAGACGGAGCTTATTTAAGATAATGGCACTGGCTTGTTCAGAAATTATGACCTTTTTTTATTATTTGGCCTGGCATTTCGATGTGCACAATTCCTTAAGAAATTTCGCATAGGTTGGGATGTTCTCAATGGCTTCAAGGAGTGGTATATTCACCTAGACTTGCTTTAAAATCTCAAGCCACTCCTTAGATTGATTGGTTTTCTTTTCCCTAGATTTGTTCAAGACTTTAAGAAATGGTGCTTGAGAGAAATCATGAGCATTCAAATCTTGAGTCTTGTTTTCTAGATTAGCTTGGTCTACCAGGTCAGATTCAAGCTCCTCAAGATCTTAGTAAGATTTGGATGTAAAAGGATATGGATCTTGGATTTGTTTCCCACTTCTCAAGGAGATAGCACAGGCATAAGCATTAGGGTTGGAAGTGTGAGGTGGGTTTTGCAAAATAGGTTGAGCCTAAGTTGGGTTGGGGTTAACAAAGCCAGGTGGGTGCTGGGGAGCAGGTTGAATTATGTGTGCTTGTTGCTTTCGTGTGTTGTTTTGGTTAACCCTATTGAAGTTCCTTGGGTTGGGGACGGGTTGGGATGGCAACATCCCGTGTTGTTTAGCATCTACCAATTGGTCTAATCGTCCCATCAAATCTATCCTCAATTGATCTATTTCTTCTTTATGCCTCAGATTCATTTCCTGCATTTCTTTAAGGACCAGACTCAGATCCAAAGGCTAGATTTCCTAAGTAGGTTGTGGCTGATATGTGCGCGGTTGTGTGTACCTATTGGGTTGCACATAAGTGTTAGGCTTAGTCAAGTTAGGTCCCTGGGTAGGTTTCTGACTTGACCAAGCAAAGTTAGGATGGTTACGCCATCCAAGGTTGTAGGTGTTTGAATATGGGTCATTTCTAGTGTATCCATGGAGTGCATTAACATCCTCAGGATAATTAGGCATCGGATGCCTAATTCAGAATTTGAGGGCATCAAGGTCCCTCCTTGGTACCTAGGAAGAGATGGGTCCAAGTAAAGTTGGCTCATAGGTGGACCCATGGTCAGGTCGTTAATATTGTGCACTATTTCCTGACCTAGAAGGTTGGAGAGTTGCGTGCCGGTTATCATAGAAACTCCTTGGGTAGGCATAGGAGTTACTCTAGAGTGTGTACCTAAGGAACTCCTGCCCTTCAGAACATTGTCGAATTTCTTATCTAAACTCTCTACATTCTTCCCAACGAGTTTCACCTTATCCAATCGCTGTGCATTCAGTTCTAAACCAACTGAGTTTGAATTATCCTTAACTTCATAGACTCCGCTCCTTGGTTGATTTAATCTGTTGAAGGCGAACATTGAGGCATTATTGAGGGAATTCTCACTCATATTCTCAAATAATTGAAAGGCTCCCTCAACATATCTACTTAGGAAATTGCCCCCACATGTTGTATCAACAAAATTCTTCAAATTGTCACTTAACCCATAATAGAAAACATGGGCCAAGTGCCACTTTGGAATCCTATGATGAGGGCATTTCCTAGCTAAGTAATAAAATCTCTCCCAAGCCTCATATTGTTGTTCCCCAGGGTTCTGCTTGAAGGTTGTAATGGTACATCAAGGGCATTGGTTTTTCCTACAAGAAAGAATTTTTTCAGAAATGTGCTTCTCAAATCTTTCAAAGTTAGGATTGGTCTACCAATAGTCATCAACCATTGAACAGCTTTATCTTTTAAGGGAAATGGGAACATTTGCATCATTAAGGTACCTTCACTCATGTTCCTAGGGCCAACGGTCCTTCTATGTGTAGAAGTTCTTCAAGGTGGTGGAAGGGGTCATTGGAATCGCGACCATGGAAGTGCGGAATAAGATTGATGATTTGTGGATTGAGTTCAAAATCATCCCCATCCTGAGGTACCATAATAAAAGGTTCTGGTTGGGCATCAGGAGGATTATAAAAATCTCTGAGAGATTGGTCAGCTCCCCCATTTTGTAGTTGGGTAATGGCCTACACTATGACCTATATCTATCTGTCATGATGCCAGCCCTGCTAGTAATCTGCCTCTGTAAGAGAGCCATAGGATCTAGATTTTGTTCCTCTTCTTCAATCTCATCTTCCTCATGGTGACTAACCATTGACGAGGGTTTAGATTCAGATCTTACACAATTAGGCCTTCTCCTAGGATTTCTTTCTAAAGGTGGTAGAAAATCAGGATGTAGAGATCTTCTACCTTGCATGCACAGAAGAATAATGTAGATGAGAGGGAGAAGACAGATGCGAGAATGCCCCACCCTCTCAATACAAGCAATTAAGTTAGTCCTTAGAGTGTAAAACCCTAAATAGACCTAATCCTGGCTCCCCAAAACATGACTAGGTTAGTTCAACCCTTGAATTACTTGGCTGGCCAGAAGAGTGGGACCCTTTAGGACTCCACGCATGGTGGGACACTACTAAGGGTTAACGCAGTTACTGCACCGACCTTTCATGTCACCAATGGGTCCAAGTAGACAAGGCCTTGACCTTAACCCAATCTAATTTCAAGTCACCAAGAAGATTAGTGCTGCCTAGGACATGTCTACTCAATTTTAGGCTTAGGCTTGAGGTGCTTTTGGAATATGATGGGTGTTAGGGGGGTGTTGCCCTTAAAATTGATTTCAGAAGTGTGAAGTGCACAGGCAAGGGTTCACAAGCAGTTTTTTATGATGAACTAAATTTTAAGGTTCAATTGCTTGTATTAGTGAGCTTTAGGGTTCACTTGAGTAAATATCTTTAAGCAATGGTTCTGATGAGACACACAAGAGGTTTTGTAAGTCCCAATTATTTGATAGATTTCCTTTAAGTATGAAAATGCAAGTATGCTCTACCTTAGTGTGAAACCCTAAGAGCAGATAGCTGCTAGATGATCATTTTATGTTCAAAATTAGGGAAGTGGTGCGACCCAAACAACGCAATCAATTGGTCTTATTGCACCACTAACTAGGCAATCAGAAAATATTTTTTCAAGAATTTTAATGCAAGTTTTCTATTTTTCTTTTAGATTTAAAATGTACTAGGGGTTCTATAGTCGATTTTAACCCCCAGTTGGTGATTGAATGTTCATGTAACCAAACATGCACCAAATATTTTTTTCAGAATTTTCTGTGACTACATTATTACAGGAAACAAACGCAATAAATTTCAGATAAATTAGGGTTGTATAAATATTCTTGTGATTTTTTTAATTCTGAAAAATTAGGAGTAAAAACATATTTGATATCAGTCTAGTTCATGAATTTTCAAAATTTTTATATAACATAGAATTACATAAATTTTGGATATGTTGTTTCTGACTTCAAAACCTATGTCTAGTAAAAAGGTTAGAATTTTTAGACATCAGAATTTTTAGGAATTGAATTTCTTAGATGAGAGTTTATTTTAGCCTGAAAATATAGGAGGTGGTTTTGTAGATTCCCACTAACAAGAGAGATTTTTTTTTTTCAAAAAGTAGGCAAATGCTAACCTAAGGTTCAAGCAAAACACCTATATTTTATTTTTTGGATTTTTTTTTCGAAAAGGAAATCTAACCTAATATAAGATACGAGTACTTACCTAAGATTCGAAACTTGCAATTTTCCCATTGTTGTGTTTCTTCCTGGATTTCCATGCTTCCTGCACACACAAAATCAACAAAAGAAAGCAGGTTAGAAACCTCAAATAAGCACTAGGAAGAAAAGCTTCAAAAATTTTTATTGCCTCCCCAGCAACGGCGCCGACTTGTTCTCCAGCAAAATGCATAAAAGATTATTTCATCGTTGCAGTGCGAATCACGTCGAAATAAATAAATTTATAAATATGTTGGTGAGTACCGAGTAGCTCGCAGGAGGCAAAACATGATTCTCAAAGCTTTTGTACTAACTAGTCTATGCTAATGCGAATAGAGAAATAGAAGCCAAATATTTAGAGAGTGAGAATTCTATTACTACTTGTAAATAGTTCTCAACCTATAAATAAAATAATTAGAATTATGCTAAAGAAGAGAAAGAAAAAGAGGAGATGAAGGTCGGCATTACTTGTGGGATGCTTGTGCGAAGTGTGGCAGCACTTCAGATCCAGAGCATCGGGAAGAAGATCAAAGAGAAGTTGTAAAGAGAGAGAGGCCAGAGATTTCTCTGGTGCGAGTTTCCTCTCAACTGGGGACCCTGGGACTCTTTTTATAGCTTTAATGAGGGGCAAAGTGGGTATTTAGGCCCCCCAACTCGTGCTACAACCTTGGAGCCATCAGATCTGTCGATCGGGAGATCAATGGATCAGATTGCACCTCAAATGGACCTCTATCGCTCCTTAAACACACGGATCGCTCAGATGGTGCCATGTGTCCCACCCATAGCCACTGGATCTAATCTGCACGCCCTTCCTCGCGTGCACGCCCTTACGCCTTCATGTTTTCAATCTCAACCGTTCGATCTCACGATCGGATGGCATAAAAGGATTACAGCACTACCTTAAGAACCCACTAGTTGCAGGGCATCAATTAAGGCATTTAACCGTGCATGCATCCACGCTGCCTCATACAATTTCACCATTGCACCACATGGCCGCATCCACACCACTGGTTCTGATCCAAAGGTCAAATCGCATTCGAGCGCCACTGCCTTTCCCGATTTTGTGCTGAGTGTGAATCGATCCCGCACCTCGTGCTTGCATGTGAGGGTGAAAACCGCCGTGCTGTGTCACCTCTTGTGTCGTAGTTAGGATTTAGGCACTGTCATTCTCAGCTGTGGGATGAAGATCCAATGGCTGAGATGTTCTCTCAGTTGATGAAGGCATGATGGAGGGGCGACGTGGCCTCTTTGT
Source organism: Thalassia testudinum (assembly GCA_037157565.1). Taxonomy (NCBI): domain Eukaryota; kingdom Viridiplantae; phylum Streptophyta; class Magnoliopsida; order Alismatales; family Hydrocharitaceae; genus Thalassia; species Thalassia testudinum. Next base: position 49,733,991 of record JAZHRO010000035.1, on the reverse strand, counting down.
GGCCATTGGATGATAATCCAACGACCCTCATTTCTCCTTTAGTGTTTGGGGTCATGGCGAGGGGATGCTGGGATGGTGCCACATGGCACTATCTTGGCCATTCATCATCCCACCTTGGTAGTTGGTGCTACAAAGCTTCGATCAAGTTGATCTTTGCGTCATTGGACTGCAATCGATGATCCAAATCCATCCATGTGATCAGATTTGACATCTAAGGTTTCAATCTCTACTATCTTGCTCGTTGGCCTCTATTCTTCTACAGGCTATATGTAAAGCTATGAATGTCTGATCAAGATGATTTCGGAAGCGTTGGACTCCTGTCGTTGTCCTAATCAGATTCGTATGGTCTAATCTATCATTTGCGGCCACGAATCTTCTATAATAAATATCATCTCTCTTTTAGAGCATAAAATGGAAGTATTATCTATAAAGCTACCAAACTAACTACTATGCAAATTATGATGCTTATGCCTGCGTTGTTCCTTAGTTATGCTAGAATTTAACTTAATTCAGGTAGATTAGGTCGTATGATTGCTATGCAATTAGTAGGGTTAAAAATCCGTAGAAGGATATGGTGGCTAACTACTCATAATAGGAAGACGTGATGAAGCATAAAATGGTGTAGATAGCACTTAGCTTAGAATGAACACCAGACAGGCATTACAATATCAAAATCTTCTTAAAATGGTCTTGCAATTGTAAGCAATAAAACTAGAGGAATGTTTCAATACAAATAAACTACAAGCTATATAAAATCATAAGCTAAATGTGAGAAAGAGGAGGCATTGAGGTAGCCATGGCAGTGGAAAGAGGGCTCTGTCGGTGGCTTGGCAACTCCAGAATCTTGCTTGGAAGCTCTATGGGGTGGTAGAGTTGGTTAGTAAAAGATAGAGATAGATGCCCTTGCAATGGAGGTCCATAGCTCTCTTTATAGTGGAAGAGAGAGAGCTAAAATAGGCATTGCACCTTTAGCGACAACAAGGATGTCATTGTAGCCCATCTGTAAGTGTCACTGTATCCTAGCTCACTCGCCTGCTATTGAGCACGCGTACAACGCCGTCTCACACGATCCATGTGGTTGCGTTCGTAGTCATCTGATGGATGATCAAGGGCCCAGATTACGCTCCATCGCATGCTCAAGATCGTCCTTCTCCTGTCCACGCATATGATCGTGCGTTCGATTGTGCGTCGAATCATGCGTACTCAAATTGCACACATCCATGGAGCCACGTGGCCACACCATCTGCCCGATGGAGATTCAGTGGTTGAATTTTGATTCCAGTGCACCTCCACGTATTAACATGCGGAGCGGGATTCGAACGTGGGCCGCCACTTTGTGGTTGAGGTGCTAACCAATGCACTACACCCACTACTTTGTCACATTTGTGAATTAATGCCCACACATTCTCAACCGTTGATGGCAATCATGTGGCTGAGATGAAGAGCGATGTGGTGCAATCTCAGCCCTTTGATGGTGATCTGACGATGGTTATTGCACGTGCAGGTAGTGAAGAGGAGAGATCGACATGCGATAGAGCACAGAGTAGGCACCACGTAGCACAATGAGAACCGTTGAACATCAGATCAACGATCAAAACTTCTTTGACTAGTTGTGGGAGCTACATAGGTCGAATTGAGGTGATTTTAAGTCTGTTGGACTTCGTTCGTTGATTCGGATCCATCCGTACGGTCTGATTGATCATCTAAGACCTATTTCAATATGCACTTGTACAACAGGCCATTAAACATTATTTCTAAGCAATCTTAACCTAATGTAATGCAAAATGCATGCAATGCTCCCAATTCCACTATAGCATGATATTAATGTGCATGTGCGCTCGAGATTGACTCTAATTAAGGTAATTAACATTATTATTTGTAGAGTCATCAATAAGTCGGGATAACTGTTGCGGACGATTTCAAGTTCCGATACAAGTATCAAAGGCGGAGTTGGTTGTTCAAATTGACGAACCCTAAAGTGTAATATTATTTCAGCTCAGAGATAAGTGATTGCACAGCAATCATTAGACTTAAATGACCTGAATTGAGTTAAAACTTAGCATAATTGTAGTATAATTTATGCATTAGTAGCATGCATTGCATCTTTCCAGCATTACTTAGATAATAATGAAATAATGCTATAATAATGTACTGATTAGTATATTATTTGGTTTGTAGGTAATAAAAGCTAAGGAGATGGCTGATGAGACCATATTGTGGGCTATTTATGTATTTTAATGTCCAAACATTAAGTTAACATGTACATTTATATAACATACATTGATATATAAATAGGGTAACATAAAATTACCCATTTCATGCATTTCATGCATTACATGCATTGATAATATCATTTAGAATTTATTTAGAATATCATGCATTAAAATAGGTTGCATTACATGTAGTGTTTTGATTTAACATTTCTTCTAAGGTCTTGTAGATAAATAACCCTTGATTTTTTATTTTATTTTATTAACTTTTCCTCTCCTCAACAGCTCCAGTGACGACATCTTTACTCGATGCTTTGATGACCGCGAAATAGGGATCTGGTCGAAGCAGACGGGACTCGAAGGGAGAGGAGGCAACCATGCGATGGAGGCCATCACCCCCCTCCATTACTATGTTGAGCAGCAAGCTCTCCTCCCACTCCTCCACTGTGGGCCTTGACTGCGACAAAACTCTGCCACCGAGGGCATGTGGGGTGACAGCCCACATCACCATCCGTAGAGTCTTGCAGCCTCCATCACCGTGAACTAAGCACCACCGCTCAACACCACCACCATCTTCATCACCTGTTCCTTCTCCGTCTTCTTCTTCCTCAACCATCAACTGCCCATCCATTGTTCATCTTCTCCTCGAAGAACTCAACATCCCCATCCCCACAACCGTACGCACCAGCCACTCCCGCGTCGATGCCATAAGCAACCTCCACTAGCACCACCAACCAGCACTCCTGTGTGCCACCAGCTCCTTACATGTGTCCTCGCGTCGCTCGCAGCCACTCCAAGTTGCTGCTCTAGCAACAACAGAGCACCCCCCCATCAACCCTCGCTGACTAGCTAGACTCCCCTGCTCCGTGCGCCTCGCCCCTCTAGCATCGTCCCTTCCACCAACGCCATGCACGCCCAGCATGCAAATAGCTCGTACCCCCTCCTCTCCTCAAGCTCCAACAATAGCAACAGCCATCATCGCCCTCAGCTAAGTGCCACCCTCACGCGTTGTTTGCCTCCCTCTTGTGTCCGCACCCAACAGGGCCAGCATCCCCCTCGACGACTCACCTCGTAGCCGCACGCATGCACAGCGTGCACAACAATAGCATCCCACCGCTCGCGCGCCTCCGCCAACGTGTGGAGCTACTTCACAGTAATAGCAGCCGAGCACCACCCACCACCTTCCACCACTCTGTCTGGCCACCTCGGGCTGCCTCGTACCATGCCTCCATGACTGCTTCGAAGCCCTCGACCCATCGGATCTTCGACGAGGTTCACGCCTACAGCCGTCGCTTGCTCCATGCGTGGAGAACTCTCAAAGGGAATGCTCTATTTCCTTCTCCATCAGTTATTACATGCAATGCCATTGCCACCATTTTATTTTTGGTTAATTAATATTTAATTGTGGATGTTTTATGATACATGTTTTACATAAAATGCTCATTCAACATAAATAGCAATTGTTAGCATATTCTAGAGGGGATTTTGGTCAGTATTTGGGGGAAATTTTTGGTGAACAATTGTTTGTGACTTTTACAAGTTTAGACAGGCTAGTGTCTCCCTGTGGACATGATCCGCTCTCCTGTGAGTGGTTAATTTTAATTCAATACTTTGATTAGTCGATTTTCCACCACTTAAAAAATACAATCACAAATCATTTTAACTATCATCTTCGAAAGCAAAAGCCAACTCATCAAATGACGCCATTGCCGGGGGAGGCAATAGGCTTGCTAAACTTGCATTTATCCATTTATTTGTTCACATTTTATTTGAGACATATTTAATATGTTCTATCTAATTTGGTGCAAGGTACGCATATTACATACGAGTTGTCGCACCCACCTCAGCAACGCCTTGGTGGACCTTTTTCCACTGCTCGAGGAAATATCCGGAGGACCACATCCTCATCTCATCCACTTAGTTGTAGATAGTTTTTATTTTTCTTTCTTCTCTTTATTTCAGTACATTCATTTGGAATGCCCTTGTTCTAGGGTCACGATTTTTGGGGTTTGCTCCTCAACTTTCTTTTAGGCCCGTGTTGGGTAATTTTTCGGGAGCTATTCCCTTTTCTTTAGACTTAGGTTGTTCTTCTCTTTCATGGATTGATTTTTTTTTTTTCTTTGTTTGTGCATAAGTAGATATTAAAAAAAAAAATTGAACTTCCTGTATCTAGAAGCTATATGACAATAGGACGATCGTTTAGGCATGTATGAGCAGCCACTAGATTTATTTTCTGCATTGCGTGCATTCTTGCATCGTTGATTGTTGGAAGCAAGGTACGCATCCTCTTACTTTGCATCCATATCATGTTCACGCATTTGCATCTAGATTTAATTGCAAAATCACCTAATTGAATTGAAAAGATCTAACAAGTGGTCACATATTTTTCTTGAAAAAAGACTTTAACTAAAGAAGGAACATTAGAAACCAAGGACTTGAATTGAGAACTTGTGCGATTCACAAAACTCAAACTCAAAATTTTACGGTGAATGAAGACATGCATGATTGTGCATTGAAGCACGCATTTAGAAACTCCTAGGTTTTTGACCTACTAGGAAAGAACTCTCCTACAATTGGATACCAAAGTACTTGAAACTTAAGTTCAAAAGTTTTATAACTCCAAGGAGGGGGATACCCTGTCACGGATTTTTGAGGGTAGTTAAGAAGCATCGCGAAAGCACAGCTTCAAAGGAAGGCTTAGGCCTACTTGCATCCCTTAATCTTCCGTCCTTGGAGTACTTTAACATTTGAACTGTAGGGCAGAAGACCTAAGTTCCAATTAGGTCTTTATTAAGGCATTTTGTAGGTTGACAATAAGCACGTAATTGATTATGCAATTTATATTGTCACCTACAACTAGACTAAAATCTCAAAGGCCTTAATTGATTAAAGACAAATGTCCTTTTGAATTGTGTTTATTGGTATATGCTTGGTAGGAAATTTCTAAGGAGACAACTCATGTTTAATCCAGAACCTGAAATAATCCTTAGAAAAGCCAACCAAGAGAGAAGAGGGATGGCCGAGGAAGGAGAAAATAAAATTGTGGAGAACCAACGATCTTTGAGAGACTATTTTATCCCTACCAACCAACATAGCCATGCACTGAGAAGATCTGGGGGGGACAATCCTTATGAAATCAAGAGCAGTACCATATCTCTATTGCCCTCATTCTATGGTACTTCCAGGGAGGATCCCTACAGGCATTTGGATGAATTCATCGAGGTCTGTTCCACGGTGAGATTACAGGGTGTTACTGATGATGCCTAAATGTGAACCCTCTTTCCCTTCTCCCTCAAGGATAAGGTGAAGCATTAGTATCACACTCTAGATGGGGAGTGGATACTTAGGATGCCTTGAAGGAAGAGTTTTTGAAAAAATACTTCCCCATGAGCAAAACTAATCACTATAGGAGGGAAATCATAGGTTTTGCTCAACAATATTGAGAACAATTTCATGATGCATGGGAGCGCTTCAAAGATTTGTTACGCTTATGTCCCCATCATCAAGTGCCAAGATGGCAACTTGTAGAAAGGTTCTACAATGGATTAAATGACAAGCACAGGCAAACAGTGGATGGTGCCTGTGCAGGAACCTTTCTAACAAAAATTAAAGATGAGGCTTGGGAGCTTTTTAAGACCTTGAGTGAGAATTTTATCCACCTAAATTCTGCCTATTTGAATAGGAAACTCACTCTTATGCAACGAAAGATTGAGGCAAATGAGGCTAGGGATACCCAGAATTTAGCCTTCCAGATTCAATTGTTAAGCCAAAATATGGAAAGGCTTTTGTCAAACCCTAACCAACTTACACCAAATGCCTCCACTTCCCAAGCTTCTAAATGCTCCATTTGCTAAGGCAATATGCACGCTACTGTGGATTGCCACTTGGCCTCTCAATTCCCTAACCTTGTATAGGCAAACTTGAATGCTGCCCAAGGGTTCCATCCCAGACCTCGTAATGACCCTTTTTCCAACACTTATAATGAGGGTTGGAGGAACCACCCCAATTTTTCATGGAGATAGGGGAATGTCTCCAATTTAGGGAATTACAAACCCCAACCCTTTTAGACTCAACAGTATAATCAACCTCCTATCCCCTCCCAATCACCCAGGATTTCTGAGATGGATGAGCTTAAGGCCATGCTGAAGGCCATGCAGGAGAATCAAAGCATGATCATCCAATCTCATGACAAGGCAATCAATGAGATGAAATCCCAAATTGGACACCTTGTAGAGGCTATGAGCAAGAGGGAGACTGGGAAGCTTCCCAGTTCATCTGAAGAGAACCCTAAAGGGAAAGGGATTGTTTTTAGGGAGCATGCCCAGATGGTGACTATTATGAGGAGTGGAAAAGAAATTTCCAAACCTAATGCTCCTATAGTCCCACCTTCTGAAAAACCATCCACCCTGACTTTTGCCCCCACCTGAGAAGAGTCGCCCAACTCTTCTCCACTTGAAATCACCTCACCGGAAGGGTTGTCCCCGTTCCACCACTTACCTGACATGACAACCCTTCCACCTAGAGACCGAGAGTGCCTTTTCCAGAGCGCTTGTCTGGCTCTGGGTAGACTTCTGCTGGCTCATCTGGAGTCAAAGATAGGACAGACGAAATCATGGAGACTTTCAAACAACTGTAGATTAACCTACCCTTACTTGAATCTATCAGGCAGATTCCATCCTATGCCCTCTTTCTAAAGGACCTATGCACGAAAAAGCGGCAATCAAGGAAATAGGTCCAATCAAAAGTTGTCCTGCCTGATTCTGTTAGCTCAATTATACAACATGGGACACCCCCGAAACTTAAGGACCTAGGAGCCCCATACATCTCGATGGTCGTTGGCGACCTACATATAGAAGAGGCTCTACTTGATCTGGGTGCGGGGGTAAACATCCTTCCGACCTACGTATATGAACAACTTGGAGGAGGCAATCTGAAGCCTTCTCCCATAATCCTCCAAGTTACAGACCGATCCTTGAAGACACCATGAGACCTGCTGGAAGATGTCCTCATGAGAGTGGAGGATTTCTTCTTCTAAGTTGATTTTCTAATATTGGACACTGACCCTACCAATAAACCAACCAAGCCCTCCATTATCTTGGGCCACCCTTTTCTTGCAACTTCTAATGCTTCAATTAATTGTCACACTGGGGCATTAAAAATGGGCTTTGGGAATAGGAAAATTCGGCTTAATGTTTTTAATGCTTATAAACAAGCTGGAATTGAGGATTATTCCCAAGTTGAGGTGGTAGATGACCTGATTGAACAGACAACTCCTGCAATGTTATGTGATGATCCCCTTCAGCATGTCATGCTAAATGAGCATTCCCATCTCTTGGAGGAATGTGAAGGGGATGTACTAAAACTTGAGGAATTTCTTGGAGATTCTACTAAGTCTCTCTCCCCATCATACCTGCCTAAGGTAGATTTACTACTTGAGATGGGGACATCCATTATGAAACCCTTAACCTTATAAGCCCCCGACCTTGAACTGAAACTCCTCCCAGACTCTCTCAAGTATGTATTCCTTGGGCCAAATGATACGCTCCCTGTAATCATCTCATCTGCACTATTGGAGGTGCAAGAGGGAACCTTGCTAGACTACTTATCAAGGCACAAGGAAGCCATAGCTTGGACAATTGCTAATATTAAGGGTACAAACTCTACGCTCTGCATGCATCACATTTATACTGATGATTCTATCAAACCATTTAGAGACATGCAGAGACGTCATAACCCCAATATGAGGGAGGTGGTTAAAAAGGAGATTCTGAAGTGGTTGGATGCTGGGATCACATATCCTATCGCAAATAGCAAATGGGTTAGTCCAATCCATGTGGTGCCAAAGAAGGCAGGCTTTACGGTAGCAACCAATGACCAGGGAGAACAAGTGGTGACCAAACCCTCAACTGGCTAGAGGGTCTGCATTGACTACCGCAAACTTAACACTGTTACCCAGAAAGATCACTTTCCCTTGCCCTTTTTGATCAGATCCTCGAGAAATTGGCAGGGAACAAGTTTTCTGCTTTTTAGATGGATATTCTAATTATAACCAGGTTGCAGTCTTCCCTGACGACCAGGATAAGACAACTTTTACTAGTCCTAATGGTACTTTTGCATTCAGGCGTATGCCATTTGGATTATGTAATGCACCAGCAACCTTCCAACGGTGTATGATGTCCATTTTTTTAGACATGATTGATGAGTGTGTCGAGATTTTAATGGATGACTTCTCCATTTAAGTCTTGTCTTTTGATCAGTGTCTCCTGCACCTAAAGAATGTGCTGAAGAGATGTGAGAAGACTGGTTTAGTCCTCAACTGGAAGAAAAGCCACTTCATGGTACAAAAAGGCATTGTACTTGGGCATGTTATGTCTGAAAGGGGATTGGAAGTAGATAAGGCTAAGGTTGATTCTATTTCCAAACTCCCAATGCCCACAAATGTCAAACAGATTAGATCCTTTCTGAGCTATGTGGGCTTTTATAGGCAATTTATTAAGAATTTCAGCAAAATTTCTAGGCCACGTTGCAACCTGTTGGTGAAGGAATCTTCCATCTATTTTGATTCAAAGTGTGCCAAGGCTTTCAATATGCTAAAGGTGGCCTTGACCTCTATTTGATTGGAAAAAGTATGAAAATGGGATTGAGTTTTGAAAACTCATCGTCGTAGTACGATTTGCGAAGAAATCCGTTAATAGATAGATTTAACAAAACTTGAAAGAATTCCAGGTCGAACACAGGGAGACGGATGTTTGACTAGAAACCACGTTCTTTTATTTGTCATGAAGCAGATTAACTGGTCGAATTAAATATAAACTAGCTATCTACTTAAAGAATAAATAATAGAAGAAAGAAAGAGAATATTATAAATAAAGAGAAAATAGAGATAGAATAAACATGGATTTCATTACCACAAGCTGATGTTCATTACAATTACAACTACTCACTACACTAAAAAGTAGGAAATCTATACTAGAAAGCAGTAAAAGAGAAGGTAGAGAGAAGTTATCCTCCTCGAGGACTGCTTGGAGGACAAGTCGCAACGACGGAGTGCCCGGACAAAGGTGGTGAGATGCAAAACGAACATGAACGAAGAGGACGACGGAGAACGGGGCAAGACGACGTCATAGCGAGATTCGCTTCCCGAATGGCTGTGAGAGGACCACCACGGAATCCTCCACGAACGGGATGAGAAGGTGGAAAAATTATAATTTTAACTCTAATGGAGCATCCCGGGTTTGGGACAAGCTCTTAGAGATTTGGAGGGGGTGAGAGAAGAGAGGAAGGGATGAAGAAAGTGTGGGGGTCGTAGGGCTATATATAGGTGTAGAGGTTGGGGGCAATAAGGTCATTTCAAGTTCAAAACAATAAATTAGGGGTCTTTAGTGACAGATTTATTCATCACTAAAGCCTGATCATGGCTGAAGTGTCACTCCCCCTCACCTCCTTGCACCCAACGCTTAACCACGTACATGTGTTATCAGCCGATCGATCGCAAGATCGGACACCTTAAATGCATTGCACCCGATCTCCTTCAACGCCTATTAAGAGGTGACGCGACCTCCTTCATCGTCATTGGATCGAAGTTCAACAACTCAGGATGCACCCTCGCTCGCCTTCACAAAAGCGCATCTGATGGCACGTTCATGCTCCTCGCATCTGGGCACTTCACATGTCACCTTCACCGCCGCACGATCTCCATCCAACGGCTCAATTGAGTCAGATCCGCACGCTTGCTTGATTTGAAGTGAAACATGGATCGAACTCGTGCCCTTCACTCGGAAAGAGGTGCTCTCCCGCTGCGCTGCGCTTCCACTTGAGGCAAGCTTTTGATTTAACATTCATGCATCCTAGGCTGCTAGATCAAAATCCAACGGTCGAGATGCCACCTCACCCGTGCCTTCAGATGATGAGAGCGCCGGAGGAGAGAGAGTAGTCAACATGGTGCCTTTCTGGCCATTGGATCAAGATCCAACAACCCAGATCTGACGAGTACGAGAGGAGAGAGAGTAGCGATTGACTTTGGCTGGTTTAGGTGGCTGAGATGGTGCCATGTGGCACCATCTTTGCCGTCCATCTTCTATGACTTGTAGAAGGTGCCATAGATGTTGAATTGGATCGATTTTCATGCCGTTGGGCTACGATCATCGATCTGAACCCATCCGTGCGGTAGAATTTGTCATCTAAAGTGTAGATTTATACCATCTTGGCCCTTGATCTCTGGCCTTCCTAAGATTATATCTGATGCTACAGAAGTCTGATTAGGGCAATCTTGGAGTCGTTGAACTCCGATCGTTGCTCTGATCAGATCCGTACGGTTGGATCTTCAATCTGAGGCCTCGATTAAATGTTACCCTATTACCTAACCACAAAAAGGGAAAATTAACCTAAACTTTATACAATCTAACCTAAATGCAAGATGATGCATGTTATGCAATATTTATAATATATGATACAACTCTATGTCTAAGAACATGCAAAAATAGACGATTTATGTGATATAAATATGTTTATATCACACCCCCATGCCCATCTTATAAGAGAATTAGGTTGGATTTCTTGGGCAATAGTTATTTTTCAACACTTAGAGATTTCAACTATGACCTGAACTACAGAGACACAACAGCGCCTAGGTGTCTGCCAAAATGCAAACCACCTCAAACCCTCACCTTATTCAAAGAAGGATCTTTTTCTTCTTTTCTTCTTTTCTAATTTTTTTTTTAATTTTTGAGTTTAGGGTTTTGGAGCAGCTTTCTATGGCCACTCAACCCACCCAAGACTCAAAGAGAACCCTAAGTTCTAAGCATATTTGTGTGAAATGTGATAGACTCACTGATCGGTGATTAGAACGGACTTCGGGTTTCTACGCCCCTAGGTGACCTTGAAAAGAAATTCTGCCTAAAGGTGTATTTATTCGACCAGTAGCTTTCTCCCTACTTTTATTTTTATGGGGTCAGCACAAGGGCAAACCCAGTGTATATCTCCCCAGCTTATTCTACTTCTCTACTTCCTAAGTGTTTTGGAATTATACGTTCATTTCTTGAGCTGGGTTCTGGACAACCTACCAATGGGTTGTTACCCACGATAACTTGCCAGCCATACTCGTGCGGTGAAGTGTGGCTAATTTCTCTTTCTTTTCTTTTCTGCTTTTCTTTTTTTTTTTGGATATTTTTCTTTTCTCTTTTTTTTTTCAAGCAGGTGGCTTCCCTTATCTAAGATTTACCTAAAGGCAGCTGGAAAAGAATGGTCGTGTGACTGAGCTCTGAACAACCTACCTATGGGCTGTTACCCACGATAACTTGCCAGCCATACCACCCTAGAAGGTTCATTAGCTACCCAATTTCCATTAAAACCACCGAAAAGCGAGTCAGTGCAAATAGTGTGTAGATGCTTAGACTTAAAATCCCCTCAAATCAGAGGGTAGGTTGATAAGTCATGTACTTATCAACCTAACTTTTTTAACCAATTAAAATATGAATTTAGAATGGCGAGGACCCAAGAAACAATTCCACATTTTAGTGGACACCTGGGCTTATTAAGCCCGAAGACCTAAAGGGTCTTAGTGTTCAAATCACACAGTTTTATTCTCTAAGATTGAAAATTTTCTAAAGCCCAAGTTCTCTTTACTAATTCCAAAAATTTTTTTTAATAAATAAAAAGAAAATAAAAAGAATTTACAAAGCTGACGAAATAATTCAGAGATGAATATCCACCCCCCATGCCTATCTAATGCAATGTCCTCATTATATTAAAAAGACATGAAATAGAGTGAAGTAGAGTAGAAAGCACCTGAATTGCGTGAATAATGGGCACGCTCCGAGATGAAAAGAAACTGTATATGTGCTAAATTTAGTGCCTTCAGCTAGGCACACTATACAAAGAAGAAGAAATAAAGAATTCATAGGTGCAGGTCATCATCAGAATAAGAAAATCTAACTTTGGACCTGCCAGGAGATATCCACAGATGTGGACCAGATTGTGATACAAACCCATACCCCATGGTCGAGTATATCTAAGGTTCTGGATAAAATTTATCCAAAGCCTGAGATCAGTATGCACGCGGGGTCGAGCCTACGATTTGTAAGGATGCAACCCAAGTCCAAAAAGTTGGATAATAGAGAAATTAAGCTCAAAATGATAATCAATGAATTTGTGCTTGGGTTGGACATCCTCTGAGTCAAAGGTGTCATAAGGGTCCTGGTAAAAGGTTGGCAGCTTCAGACAAATAGGCACCCTTAGACTTGGTCTTTTACTTCCTCTGGAATTGGCTTCCCAAATCATCAGTTCCCAATTCCTATCATCCTCAATTAGTATTTTAAATTCCGAGACCTCATGCATGTTAATCACCCCGTCTAAATTTTTCAAGTCTAAAAGATGCGACTGAATCAGAATGGACTTAGGTTTAGTGATTTCAAAATCTTCAGTAAGCACAAAGGGGTGTAATTGAGGAATAGGGCTTTGAATTGAATCCTTAATGAAATCAGGATCTAAATCCACCATGAGAGCCCCAACAGGATCAAGTTCCTCAATTTCAGGGCCATCAAATGATTTATGGAATTCCTTAGGCCCAGTTGTCTCACTAAAATCGTGTTCTGTAAACTCATGTGAGACTTCACATAATGATTCTTCACCTTCAGAATCAAAGAAATCTAAATCTGCATTGATGTATGTCTCAAAATCATCAATCACTTTCTGATCCATGGAGACATACGTTTCCTCATACCCCAGCTCAGGGATCTCAGGTAAAAAAATCAATTTATCTTTAATTGGTTACTCTAGACCAATTTGGTCAATCCTGGTCTCGTAACACATGTCCCCCCCAACAGGTGCCTGAGCGGATTTTGACATTAGATCTCCTGAAGGGGGTTCATCCTGGGAATCATCCCAAGATTGGACTAGTGCAATCACAAATCTCATCCTCAATTTAGATAACTTCCCAAGTAAAAACTCACCTGGGCCCTTATCTTTAACATTCTGGAGCCAATCCAACAAATACTTGTTAAGATCGTCAATCATTTCAATTAGGGGCTCCAATTCTTCAGGGCAAGGTGTTGGCTGAGCTTCTAAGGATTGTATAGTATTCCTCAAGTTAGCCAACACCTTCTCTTGGACCTAGTTAACCTGAACCAAATGGTTTGGTTTAGGGTTGGGCAGGTTTTGGTTCAGTGCAGGGGAGTCAACGAATTGAGGATCTTGATACCCTCCCTGATAATAGGTCATTTCAAGTTGTTCATAAGGTGGTAATGACCTAAAGGCAATGTATTCTAGGAAGGGTTAAGGATCAGTGTATCCTTCTTGATTGTAGATCATATTAGGTTGTCCAAATGAGGGCAATGATCTATAATTGATGTAGCTCGGAGAAGGATAGAAATTACAATCATGGTGTCTAGGGTTAGACCCCAAACACGGTGGTCCAGAACTGTATCCCCAATCTGAATTATCCCAACTAGTAGATGGTTGATTACAGCATGAGTAGGGATAATAATCATCATGTTGGGGATAAGATGTATTAGGAGGATAAGAATGGGAACGTATGTAGAATGTGGAAGGATTCATGACAGATGGGAGGAAGAAAGGCGTCCTGCAATACAAACAATCAAACTTATCCTTAAGTGGGCTAGCCTAAAGACATACAGACTCCCAGAACCCGTCTTAAGATTAATAAATGATTTGATCTACTTCTTTCCATTCAATCCAACCAGTTAGAGGGAGGGACTAGAGAGAAGGTTTTTCCTTTGGCTTGCACCTCAGGTTCCTAGTATACCCACCAGCCACGATCGTGTGATTCTACTCCCCTAGCTAGACATCAAATTGAACGGTAGAAATAGACTAATCGAAAATAATTTCGGTCTGGGCTCTGAAGAGCAAGTCCAATCCTTAAGGCCAACGTCTACTCTGTTTTAATTAGGGTTAGGTTTGAATGTGCTTTGGAATGTGATGAACACTTTATCTGGGTTGTGCCCTTAATGATTGATTGATATGTGTGTGCCTGTACAACCAATGGTTTTCAAGCAAGATTACTTTTGGATGCAGTGAGTTTTAGGGTTTAAATCTTGTTTAGTAGCTTTTAAGATTCAACTTTAGGTGTATTCAATCAAGTTCAGTTGGCACACCAGATTTTGAAAGCACAAGTGAAGATGTTTTCCTTTAAAGTTTAAAAGAATGTGGAGTGCCTGGTAAATCCTTAGAAGTTGAACCTATTTAGCAGCTACTTGATGAGTTGATTTTAGTTTAAGTGGTGCAGCCCAAACAACTCAAACAATTGGCCTGATACACCACTTAGGCACACAAATGATTAATTAAGCTGATTTCTACTCGATTATGTCTTTGGGCGTGTGTACCAATTCCAAAGATTGGTTTACCGGTTGAGTTTGAAAATCAGAAGAGGTTGTGTACCTCTATGAGATTTTTTTTATTTTCCTTTTATATGTGGAGGGTGAGGTTTAACCTTAGAGTTTCTAAGAACACCTAGGTTGATTTGTGTTTGTGTTATTAAGTGGTGGAATGAAAACTAATGGGTGGGAGGTGGGGGTAAACTTACAGACCCTTCAACAGCACTTTAAATCTACCACTTTTTCCCATCTCGAGAGAGTACCTGCAATCACAATAAGAAAGGAGAAAAGTGAGATAAAAGATGAGTAAGGCGGGAAAACACGAAAAATCAAAGAGCATCGCCTCCCTGGCAACGATACCAAAATGTTATACGTATATTCCCCGGCAATGGTGCCAAAATGTTGAAATGAAAAATGTACGCAAATAGGATTGGATTTTTCACTTTGATTGGAAGGGAGACATACCTAAAGGAGTTTTGTAGGCTGTTTGATAAGTCCATAAAGCATCATCTAGCTTTTGGGACCAATCCTCTCTATCTAGCCTAACAGTCTTTTCCAAAATGTTCTTGATCTCCCTATTTGACACTTCAACTTGGTCACTCGTTTGAGGATGGTAAGTGGTAGCAATCTTAGGAGTTACTCCCAGATTCCTGAGTAGCCGATTGAAGTGATGGTTTTGGAAGTGAGGTCCCCCATCACTTATAATCATCTTGGGGCAACTAAAGCGAGATATGATATTGGCCCTCACAAATTTCAAGACCACGGAGTGACCATTTGTGCGAGTAGGAATGGCCTCTATCCACTTAGAGACATAATCCACTGCCACCAAGATATACTCATCCATGGGACGAAGGGAATGGACCTATGAAGTCTATCCCCCAAACATCAAAAATTTCCACTAGTTGGGTAGGGTGTTGGAGCATCTCATTCCGCTTCCCAATCGTTCCAATCCGTTGACATCTAATACAAGCCTTAACAAAGTTATGAGAATCCTTAAATAAAGGCCACCAAAAACCAAATTGGAGAACCTTAAAAGCTATTTTCTTAGCACCAAAGTGTCCACAATGAAGCTCATGGCAAAAACTCAACACACTTTGTTGCTCCTCTTCAGGCACTCATCGTCTTAATACTTGGTCTTGCCCAAGTCTAATAATTCTCACTCTTCCCAATGAAAGAATCTAGCTTGGGAAATGTATCTCTTTCATTTTTGCTCAACCCAAGATCCAGGAGTTACTCCAGTGACCAAGTAATTAATAGTATCAGCATACCAGGGTGAAGTCAGTGTTACCGCCATAAGGGTTTCATCAGGAAATATCTCGCGAATGTCTCCAGATGGAGAGTCATCAAGTGGGAGGCGAGATAGGTCGTCAGCCACTACATTTTCTACTCCTTTCTTTTCACGAATCTCCAAGTCAAACTCTGGAAGGAGTAGAATCCACCTAATTAAACGTGGCTTAGAGTCCTTCTTAGCAATGAGATGTTTCACTACCGCATGATCAGTAAAAATGACCACCTTAGATCCAAGAAGATAAGACCTAAACTTCTCCAGAGCAAAAACTACAGCAAGTAATTCCTTTTCGGTGATTGTTTAGTTTTGTTGTGGTTCAGTTAAAGGCTTGCTAGCATAGTGCAGCACATGTGGTCTTCCCTCAACCCTTTATCCAAGGGCTGCTCCCACTGTGTAATCCAAAGCATCACACATAAGCACGAATGGGAGTGCCCAATCTGGAGCTCAGAGAATAGGCGCAGAGGTTGATGTAAACACATTTATATCACATAAATCACCTATTATTGTGCGTTCTTAGACATAGAGTTGCATCATATATTATAAATATTGCATAACATGCATCATCTTGCATTTAGGTTAGGTTGTATAAACTTTTGGTTAATTTTCCCTTTTTGTGGTCAGGTAACAGGCCAACATTTAATCAGGGCCTTGGATTGAATATCCAACCATACGGATCTGATCTGGGCGACGATCGGAGTTCAACAGCTCCAAGATCGCCCTGATCGAACTTTCGTAGCATCAAATATAATCTGAGGAAGGTCAGAGATCAAGGGCCAAGATTGTGTAAATCCACACTTCAGATGACAAATCCAACTGCATGATGGGTTCAGATCGATGATTGCAGCTTAACGGCATGAAAATCGATCCAATACGACATACGTGGCACCTTCTACAAGTCACAGAAGATGGACGGCTAAGATGGCACCACGTGGCACCATCTCAACTGCCCAAATCGGCCAAATTCAACTGCTGCTCACTCTCCTCTCGCGCTCGTCAAATCTAGGCAATTGGATCTTGATCCAATGGCCAAAAATGCACCATGTCACCCACTCTCTCTCCTCCAGTGTCTCATCATCTAAAGGCGCGGGTGAGGTGAGATCTCGACCGTTGGATCTTGATCCAACGGCTGAGGATGCGTGAATGTTAAATCAAAAGCTTGCCTCAAGTGGCAGCGTAGCGCAGCGATCGAGAGCCTCTTCACGAGCGAAGGGCGCGAGTTCGATCCGCACTTCACTTCAAATCAAGCAGACGTGCAGATCTGGCTTAATTGAGCCGTTGGATGGAAATCGGGTGGCGGTGAAGGTGACAAGTGGCATGTCCAGATGCAAGGAGTGCGAACATGCCATCAGACGTGCTTTTGTGAAGGCGAGCGAGCGTGCATCCTGAGCCATTGATCTTCAATCCAACAGCAATGAAGGAGGCCGCGTTGCCTCTTAACAGGCTTTGAAGGAGATCGGGCGTGGCATGTTTAAGCCGTTCGATCTTGCCATCGGATGACTGATAACGCATGTACGTGGTTAAGCGTTGGGCGCGAGGAGGCGAGGGGGCATGCACACTTCAGCCATGATCGGGCTTTAGTGACGAATAAATCCGTCACTAAAGACCCCTAATTTATTGTTTTGAACTTGAAATGACCTTATTGCTCCCAACCTATACACCTATATATAGCCCTACGACCCCCACACCTTCTTCATCCCATCCTCTCTTCTCTCACCACCTCTAAAGCTCTAAGATCTTGTCCTAAACCCGGGATGCTCCATTAGAGTTAAAATTATAATTTTTCCACCTCATCTCCTTCATGAAGCATTCCACGATGGTTCTCTCATCGCCATTCAGGAAGCGGATCCCGCTGCGAAGTCGTCCTGCCCCATTCTCTGTCATCCTCTTCGTTCTCCTTCATCCCGCATCTTACCACCTTCATCCAGGCGCTCTATCGTTGCAGCTCGTCCTCCAAGCAGTCGCCGAGGAGGATAACTTCTCTCTACCTTCTCTTTTATCGCTTTCTAATGTAGATGTCCTGCTTTCTAGTGTAGTGAGTAGTTGTAATTATAATGAACATCAGCTTTTGGTAATGAAATCCATGTTTATTCTATCTCTATTTTCTCTTTATTTGTAATATTCTCTCTCTTTCTTCTATTATTTATTCTTTAAGTAGATAGCTAGTTTAGATTCAAGTCGACCAGCAAATCTGCTTTGTGACAAATGAAACAAACGAGGATTCTAATCAAACATCTGCCTCCCTGTGTTCAATATGGAATTCTAGAGTTTCAATAAATTTATCTGTTGACGGATTTCTTGAAATCACAATATGATTGGATGAGTTCCTGTCACAGGAGAGGTGGAGTGTATACTCACCTTGATAATGCGATGATAACATGTCACCTCCTTGGGGCTTGTCTCTTAGGATATCCATCCTACTGGGGGCATGTAAGTGCATTGTACGGTTCAAGCACCATGGGCGGCCCTATCTCAAACTGTTGATTTCAGGCCTGAATTCGCTTAAGAAATCCATGGGCAATACTATCTCAAAGTGTCGATTGCCAGGAGCTTTTGGGGTTGCTATGGGCAATGCTATCTCGAAGCATCGAAAGCTAGGCACCCTTTGAGATTCGGTGATGGGGGCAATGAATCCGACACAGATCATGTTGACAGTTGATCCAAGGTTAGATTTAGAGAATCAAACAAATATATATATATATATTACAACATAAAAAAAAATCCTCTTACTCTCTTTCTAGGTTGGCAATCATACCAACCTCAAATAACCTAGACCAATGCACAAGTACGGATGCTTTAATCTTTGGGACCAATAAACCCTAAGGTAGAGTTAGAAACCATGGAAACTTGTGCCTATAATTCATCTTTAGCTAACCTAGTTTGTAACTTAGCAACTACTTGGGAACCTTAGGTCTAAAGTCTGAACTTAACATGTTTCTAAAGGAAGATCGATTGGGTTGGCTAGTCCACTTGAAGAGCAGGGTTATTGCTTGAATGTGCTAAGGACTAGCAAAAACTAGGTAGGGGGCATTTGATGAGCCCACATTTGTGGAATATTTATGTATATTAATGCCTGGACATTAAGTTAACATGTACATTTGTATAACATACATTGATATGTAAATAGGGTCACATAAAATTACCTATTTCATGCATTATATGCATTGATAATATCATTTAGAATTTATTTAGAATATCATGCATTAAAATAGGTTGCATTACATGTAGTGTTTTGATTTAACATTTCTTCTAAAATCTTGCAGATAAATAACCCTTGATTTTTTATTTTATTTTATTAACTTTTCCTCTCCTCAATGGCTCAGTGACGGCATCTTTACTCGATGCTTTGATGATTGCGAAATAGGGATCTGGTTGGAGCAGCTGCGACTACAAGGGAGAGGAGGAGACAACCATGCAACGGAGGCCATCACCCCCCTCCATTACTGTGTTGAGCAACAAGCTCTCCTCCTGCTCCACCACTGTGGGCCTCGACCACGGCAAAACTGTGCCACCATGGGCATGTGGGGTGATAGCCCACACCACCATCCACAGAGTCTTGCAACCTCAATCACCGCGAACTAAGCACCACCACTCAACGCCACCACCATCTTCATCGCATGTTCCTTCTCCATCTTCTTCTTCCTCAATGTTGAACGTGTACGAACCTACGCTAACGTGTTTGGTTTTGGAAAACCTGTCGTTGTAGTTCGAAAGCGAAGAATTCGTGTTCAACAAATAAAATTTATACCGAAATTAAAATTCTGGGTCGAACACAGGGAGGCGGACGTTTGATTTAAAAACTACGCGTTTCTTTTTATTTGTTACAGAATAATTCAATTTAGAACTATCTAATTATTTACAATAAATAGAAGAGAGAGAGAGAGTAAGAGAGAAAGAGAATATTACACAGAGAAATCAAAATGAGATGTAGAATAAACAAGGAATTTTTGCATTGAAGAGATTGTTCATTACAACTAGAAAGCATAAAACAATTAATCTAGAACGCGATAAATTTATTCTAAAGCATTAAAAGAATGGAGGGAGAAATGTCCTCCTCGACGGTTGCTTAGAGGACGAGTAGATTAATCTAGAAAGCAGTAAATCTATACTAGAAAGCGGTAAAAAGAATAGGGAGAGAAATCCTCCTCGACGGTTGCTTGGAGGATGAGCCGGACGGGACGACGCCTGGACGAAGGAGAACGAAGCGGGACGAAGGAGGACAAATCAGAAGAATGGGAACGAAGCAGCATGCCGTCGTCGTCGCGAGATCCACTTCCGAAGGGGAACGAAAATTGGACTTTATCTCGCGAGAAGCATCCCGGGTGTGGGACAAGCTTCTCTTGAGCTTTGGAGGGGTAGAGAAGAGAAAGAAGGGATCAGAATTTCGTATGGAGGGGGTCTCCTTTTATAGTTACAAGGAGTGGGGGCAAAATGGACATTACATCTTCAAAATAATAAATAAGGGGTCTTTAGTGACGGATAAATCCGTCACTAAAGCCCCGACGTGGCCGTCGTCGCCGCGCCCACGCGCGCCTCCTCGGCTGCCCACTCCTCAACGCTCGCGCACGTCCAGCGCTTTTTAGCCGTCCGATCGCGAGATCGGACGGCTTAAAACGCGTCCGTGCCCGCTGCAACCCGCCCGCCTACGCGTGCGATCGCGCGTTACGTGGGGTGTCCAATCGCACGTCGGCGCTATCGGGCGCCCGCGATCGCACAATCTCCATTCGACGCTCCACGTGCCTCAATTACTCGCGCCTCCAATCCCCTCGCCGCGGCTCGAACCCGCGCCCCGCGCTCGCATAAGCGCGCTCGACCGCTGCGCTGTGGGGCGCGGATGGTCGAGCGCATGTTTTAAGCGCCGGGCGGCCACAGTCGTTGGATCTCCATCTGACGGTGGAGAGTGATCGGGCAGGGGCCTTCACAAAATGCCAGCGGCCGTTTGGGCGGCTGAGATGGTGCCATTTTGGCCGTCCATCTTCTGGAAGTTGTAGATGGTGCCACGGATGTCGGATTGACTCGATTTTTGTGTCGTTGGGCTGCGATCGTCGATCCGAATTCATCCATGTGGTCGAATTTGTCATCTGAAGTGCGGATTTACACCATCCTGGCCCTTGATCTTCTAGGGTTCCCCGATCTCTATCTGATGCTACGGATGCCTGATTAGGGTGATCTTGGAGTCGTTGAACTCCAATCGTCGCCCTGATCGCATCCATACGGTTGGATCTTTGATCCGAGGCCCCGATAAAATTTTTGCCCTGTCCAAGCACATAAACGGAGACAATTAACCTCCATTTTATTCAAACTACTCTAAATGCGAGATGATGCATGTTATGCAATATTTATATCATGAAATGCAATCCTATGCTTAGGAACATGCATAAATAGACATTTTAAGTAGTGTAAATGTGTTTACATCATACCCCCATGCCTATCTTTTGCTAGTCCCTAGCAAAAACTATATGCTATTTATAAAAGAATTAGGTTAGATTATTTGGACCTAAGTTATTTTCAATCATTAAGAAATTGTCTACTTAGGAACTGAACTTTCAAAGACACAACAGTGCCTAGGTATCAACCAAAATTCAGACCGCCTCAAGCCCTCGCCTTATTCAAAGAAAAATTTCTTTTTCTTTTTACTCTTTTCTAATTTTTTTTTTTTTTGGATTTTCAAATTTTAGGGTTTAAGAGTGGCTTTCTACGGCCATTCAACTCACCCAAGATTTGATGAGAACCCTAAGTTTTAAGCATCTTATTGTGATTGTGATAGACTCGTTGACCGGCAATTAAAACGGACTTCGGATTTCTACGCCTCTAGGTGACCTCAAAAAGAATTCTACCTAAAGGTGTATCTTTACAACCGGTAGCTTTCTCCCTACTTTTATTTTTTAACGGGGTCAACACAAGGGTGAATCCAGTGTATATCTCCCCGATTTATTCTACTTCTCCACTTCTTCCTAAGTGTTTTGGGAATTTTTAGTGCATTTTCTGAGCTGGGTTCTGGACAACCGGTCGATGAGCTGTTACCACCGACAACTTGCCAGCCATACTCGTGCGGCGAAGTGTGGCTTATTTCTTTTTGTTCTTTTCTCCTTTTTGATTTTTTTTTTCTCTTTTTTTTTTAAAGTAGGTGGCTTTCCTGGTCTAAGATTTACCTAAAGGCAGCAAAAAGAGAAAGGTCTAGTGACTGGACTCTAGACAACCTACCTATGGGCTATTACCCATGATAACTTGCCAGCCATATCACCCTAGAAGGTTCATTAGCTACCCAATTTCCGTTAAAATCGCCGAACAACGAGTCAGTGCAAAGAAAGTGTGTAGATGCTTAAGACTCAAAATTCCCTCACATCAGAGGGCGGGCTGATAAGTCGTGTACTTATCACCCAAACTTATTTACTCCTATTAAAATAAAATTCAAGTTGGCGAGAACTTGAAAAAAAAATCCACATTTTAGTGGATACACGGGCTGATTAAGTTCAAAGACCTGAAGGGTCTTTGTGTTTAGATCTTAATGTAGTATTTCTTAAGATTGAAAATTTTCTTAAACCCAAATTCTCTTTCCTAATTCTGCTTTTTTCTCTTTTTTTATATATAAAACAAATCTACGGAGCTGACGAATGAATTCAGAGATGAATATCCACCCCCCCATGCCTATCTAATGCAATGTCCTCATTGTATTAAAAAGACATAAAACAGAGTGGAAAAGTGAAGAAAGCACCTGAATTGCGTGAATATCAGGTCTGCTCCAAGATGGAAATGAAAAAGAACTGTATAAGTGCTGAGTTTTAGTGCCTTCAACTAGGCACACTATACAAAGAAACGAAATAAAGAATTCACAAGTGCAGGTCAGAATTAAAATAAACAGAAGAATCCTCCGACCTATCAACAGCGGTCCACAGATGTGGACCAGATTGTGGTGCAGACCAATCCCCCATAATCGAGAATATCTTAGGTTCTGGATAAAAATTACCCAAAACCTAAAATCAGAATGCAAGCAGGGTCGGGCCTACGATTTATGAGGATGCAACCCAAGACCAAAAAGTCAGGTTACAGAGAATTGAAGCTCAAAAGGATAATCATTGAATGTGTGCTTGAGTTGAACATCCTCGAAACAAATGTCATAAGGGTTCTGATTTGATGGTTTCAGCTTAAAAGGAACCCTTCGACTCAATCTTCCATTTCCTCCAAAATTAATTTCCCAAATCAACACTTCCCAGCTCCTATCCTCCTCATTTAGCATATCAAATTCCAGGACCTCTTGTATATTCATCACCTCGTCTGAAATCTCCAAGTCTAAATGATGTGGCAAAATCAAAATTGACTTGGGTCTAATTATCTCAGAATTAGAATCATCAATAAGCTCAACAGGGTGTAACTGATAATCAGGGCATTGAATTGATTCCTCCAGAAAATGCGATTCTGGATCCGTATCGTGTGCCCTAATAAGATCAGTTTCCTCAGTTATTGGGCTATCAAATGATCTATCAGATTCCTCAAGCCCAATCGTCTCACAAAAATCGTGATCTGAAAACTCGTGTGAGACTTCGCAACTTGAATCTTCACCATCAGGATCCGTATCAATGTATGTCCCAAAATCATTTGTCACTTTGCATTCCAAGGAGACATACGTTTCCTCGTAACCCGGCTCAGGGATTTCAGGTGAAGAAATCAGATCATCCTTAATTGGTTGTTTTAATTCAATCTGGTCAGCTTCGTAACACGTGTCCCCCCCAACAGGTGCCTGAGCGGGTTCTATCGTTGGCTTTCCTGAAGAGAGTTCATCCTGGGAATTATTCCAAGATTGAATCAAAGAAACCACGAATCTCATCCTCAATTTCGCTAATTTCCCAAGTAGAAACTCACCCGGGTTCTTATCCTTAACGTCCTGGAGCCAATCCAACAAAGACTTGTTTAAATCATCAATCATCTGAATCAGGGGCTCCAATCTCTCAATGCAAGGTGTTGGCTGAACTTCTAAAGATTGAATGATATTTCTCAAGTTAGCCAGAACCTTATCTTGAACCTGGTTAACCTGAACCAAATGAGTTGGTTCAGGGTTGTTCGGGTTTGGGCTCAATGCAGGGGAATTAACGAATTGAGATTCGTTATACCCTTCCTGATAATAGGTCATTTTAGATTATTGAAAAGATGGTGATGACCTAAAGGCAGTGAAATCAGAGGATGGGTAAGGATCGGTGTATCCTTCTTGATTGTAGATCGTATTATGCTGTTCATGAAAGGAAGACGATCTATAATCGATGTAGCTCTGAGAAGGATAAAAATCAAAATCAAAGTGTTCAGGGTTAGACCCTAAACACGGGGGTCCGGAATTGTATCCCCAATCCGAATTATCCCAACTAACTGATGGTCGATTACAATACGAGTTGGGATAATCGTCATGTTGAGGATAATTTACAACAGGAGGGAAAGAGCGGGAATGCGTGAAATATGTGGAAGGATTCATGATACACAGGAGGAAGAAAGGTGCCCTGCAATACAAACAATCAAACCTGTCCTTAAATAGGTTAGCCTAAAGACCTACAGACTCTCAAAACCCGTCTTGAGATAAAGGAACGATTTGATCTACTTCCGTCTGTTCAATCCAATCAGTTAGAAGGAGGGACTGGGGAGAAGGTTCTTCCTTCGGCTTGCGCCTCCGGTTCCTAGTGTACCCCCCAGCCGCGATCGTTTGACTCTTCTCCCCTAGCTAGACATCAGATTGAACAGTAGAAACAGACTAATCGAAAATAATCTTGTTCTGGGTTCTGAAGAGCGAGTCCAATCCTTAAGGCCAATGTCTACTCTATTTTATTTAGGGCTAGGTTTGAATGTGCTTTGGAATGTGATGGGCCCTTTAAATGGGTTGTACCCTTAATGATTGATTGATTTGTATGTGAGTGCACAACCAGTGGTTTTCAAGCAAGATTGTTTTTGATGTGGTGAATTTTAAGATTCAAATCTTGCTTAGTAGCTTTTAGGATTCAACTTTAGGTGTTTTCAATCAAGTTTCGTTGGCACACCAGGTTTTACAAGCACAGGTGAAGATGTTTTCCTTTAAAGTTTACAAAGAATGTGGAGTGCCTGGTAAATCCCTAAGAGTTGAACCTAATTAGCAGCTACTTGATGAGTTGATTTTATTTGAAGTGGTGCGACCCAATCAACTCAAACAATTGGCCTGTTGCACCACTTAATTAGGCACACAAATGATTACCTAATCTGATTTCTACTCAATTATGTGTTTGGATGTGTGTACCGGCTCCTAAGATTGGATTACCGTTTGAGTTTGAAAATCAGATGAGGTTGTGTACCTCTGTGAGATTTTTTTTTTTTTATGTGGGGGTTGGAGTGAGTATGGATGTCAAACAACAAACAATCTGACCTTAGAGTTTATAAGAACACCTAGGTTGATTGATGTTTGAATTATTATGTTATGAAATGAAATCTAATGGGTGGGAGGTGGGGGATAACTTACAAAACCTTCCACAGCACTTTACTCCGATCTACCGCTTTTGCCTGCCTCGAAAGAGTACCTGCAATTACAATAAGAAAGGAGAAAAGTGAGGTAAATGATTTATAAGTTACAAAACGCGAAGAGAAATCAAAGAGCGTTGCCTCCCCGGCAACGGCACCAAAATGTTGAACGTGTACGAACCTACGCTAACGTGTTTGGTTTTGGAAAACCTGTTGTTGTAGTTCGAACCTGATTAGGGCGATCTTGGAGTCGTTGAACTCCAATCGTCGCCCTGATCACATCCATACGGTTGGATCTTTGATCCGAGGCCCCGATAAAATTTTTGCCCTGTCCAAGCACATAAAAGGAGACAATTAACCTCCATTTTATTCAAACTACTCTAAATGCGAGATGATGCATGTTATGCAATATTTATATCATGAAATGCAATCCTATGCTTAAGAACATGCATAAATAGACATTTTAAGTAGTGTAAATGTGTTTACATCACTCAACCATCAGCTGCCCATCCACTGTTTATCTTCTTCGTGAAGAATCCAACATCCCCATCCCCACAACTGCATGCACCAGCAACTCCCACATCGACACCACAAGCAACCTCCACCAGCACCACCAACCAACACTCCCACGCACCACCAGATCCTCACATGTGCCCTCACGCATGCCCTCACACCGCCCGCAGCCACTCCAAGTTGCTACTCCAGCAGCAACAAAGCACCACCCCACTGGCCCTCGCCGACCAACTCGCCCCCTGCTCCGTGTGCCTTGCCCTCTAGTGTTGTCCTCTCCACCAACTCCGTGCATGCCCAATGTGCGACCAGCTCGTACCCCCCTCCTCGAGCTCCAACAACAGCAACAGCCACCACCACCCTCAGCTAAAAGCCATCCCCACACATTGCTTGCCTCCCTCTTGCGCCCACACCCAGCTGGTCCGGCGTCCCCCTCGACGACTCACCGTGCAGCTGCGCGCATGTACAGTATGCACAGCAGTAGCACCCCACCGCTCGCGTGCCTCCACCCGCGTGTGGAGCTACTTCACAACAGCAGCAGCAGAGCACCACCCACCACCTTCCACCACTCCGTTCGACCACCTCAGGCTGCCTCGTACCACGCCACCACCAATGTCGTGAAGCCCTCGACCCATCAGATCTCTGATGAGCCTCACGCCTCCAACCATCGCTTCCTCCGTGCGTGGAGAACTCTCGAAGGGAATGCTCTGTTTCCTTCTCCATTAGTTATTACATGCAATGCCATTGCCACCATTTTATTTTTGGATAATTAATATTTAATTTTGGATGTTTTATGATATAAACCCTCATGTTTTACATAAAATGCTCATTCAACATATCTAGCAACTGTTAGCATATTCTAGAGGGGATTTCGGCTCAGTGTTTGGGGGAAATTTTTGGTGAACAATTGTTTGTGACCTTTGTGAGTTTAGACGGGCTAGTGTCTCTCTATGGACACAACCCGCTCTCTTGTGAGTGGTTAATTTCAATTTAATACTTTAATTAGCCGATTTTCCACCACTTAGAAATATAATGACAAATCAATTTAACTATCATCTTCGAAAGTGAAAACCAACTCGTCAATGGCCTGAAGCTAGATCTAAAGTAGGATGAAGGACAGAGCTACAATAGAGCTGGAGCAGAACCTTTGGGAATAAATCTACTCAAGATGAATACATAGTGTAGGGAAAAAGTATACTACATTACTTGTAAGATTTTAATGTGTGAATTAAATTATGAAGAGCATAGGACATCCCTACACCTATCCCTAGCCTTAGGACAGCCTTAGACACCTTCCCAAACCCTATCTACCCTTATATTAGGCCACCTTAGCCTAAAACACCTCAAAACACATTCCAACACACCTATAGACACCCAGGTAGGATGCTGGACGTCCAGGCTCCTTAGGTATGACTCGTAGGACTTAGAACCCAATCTACTGCAACATTGGACATCCAGACAAGGTGTCAGACATCCAATTTTTGAAGAAATCCAAGACAGAACCTAAACTCCACACTGATTTAGCATTAGACGTCTAGACTAGAGACTTAGACTCCTAATTTTGAAGTATAAGTCATCTAATCTTGAAATCAGACATCTAGAACTCCTCTCCAATTGTTGTTTTTGAAATCAAGCTTACATCTTGATTTCTTAGGCCCCTGAACCCAATCCTTCATCCTAGGAAACCTAAATTAAGGTATCCTAAGCGAAGTACACTACCCTAATACTCGCTAAGAACCTAATTGGGTTCTCACTAAGCCCAATTGACATGGATCTAAGTCAATGATGCCTCACCTAGCCAATTAGACTCATAGAGTCCAATTGTTCTCAAATCTCAACCAACACAAGTTTAATTAAACTTAGTAAGAGTCCAATTGACTCAAGCCCAATCTAATTGAGAACTCTCTCTCTCAATTACACACACATTGCCCCAATTAAACTTAGTTAAGGTTAATTGGATCAATCACTTTAGCCATAGGTTGGATGAACCTATTTTTAGAAACCTAATTAAACCTACCTTTTAGGACCAACCTAGACCTAATTAGAAGTGGAAAAAGTGGTCCACTTGACCATCTATTCACGCACACACACACATGCACACGCACACCCACTCGCCAACTTTAGAGAAAAATCTAGAATGGCCACACATGGTCATTCTTAGATCCACAAAATGTGCATCTAAGAAGACCTAATTTTAGACCCTTGGCTGGCCACTCTAAAGAATTCTAGAGACTTCTCTCCAAGGCTTAGGTGTCATCCAAGAGTCTATATAAGACTCTCCTTAGACGGCCATGCACCCCATCTGGGATGCCATCTCCACTTCCAACCCCATTGGCGAGCTCCTCCATCATCAAGCACCATCACCTTCAGGTCCAAGATCCAAGAGAGCACTCCACCACCTTCTCAAGAGGCTGACCAACCACCTTGGTCATCCCTCTCTTCCCTCCTAACCACCTCTAGCCACACAACCATTGGAGACACCTTCAATGCCTCGATTGCTCTTAACGTAGTTGTTCTTCATATTTTGATTGTTACATTATTTTCTTGCTCGTAATAGTAGTAGTACTCTCTTTAAGAATGCATGCATAATCTTCTTAAGATCCATGCATGCATAATCTTCTTAAGATCCATGCATGCATATATTTTCTATTAGCTAGAATTAGTATTTTCAATTCCATGTACAAGCATTCCACTAGAAACGATTGTAGTGACACTATTTTGAGGAAATAAAATCAAAAAGTTGCCTGCTATCTGCCTCATATCTTTACCGTGATCAAGATGTCGGTTCCCATAACTATCAACAATCTTGCGATTGGTGTGTTTTCCGTTAATAGCCATCATGAAGTAAGAATCGAACGTGATGCACGCACACGTAGTAAGGGTTAACAACAAGACTGGAAAAACTTACATTTGCAAGCCTAAAGCCAACGTACAATTTTAAGCAAGCGGAAAGAAGAAAAATTAAGAATCAATTTCAGTACTATCTGCCTCCCTGAGATCGATCAGGACTCATCGTCTGGTTACAAATAGTTTTGTTGGAATCGTAATTTGCACTATACTACAATGTCTTTTCTAATTAAATCCGTGTTTTACGACCTCAACAAATGGCGTCATTGCTGGGAAGCCAAAGCAAATTTGGTTTTTGATTTTTGAGCTAAATCCTAACATATATTTGCGTCCGCTTGCTTTTGGTGTGCAGGAATAGGAAAAATGGATTCGGCGCACACATCAGGCGCATTTGAAAAGAAATCAGGTACACACTGAAATCTTAGTTAGGTTTCCTTTGAATCCTAGGTAGATTTGATTTTTGAAAAAAAAAATCTAAATATTTTCATTCAAAAATTAAAAAATAAATAAATTTTAACTTAGGTTTCTTTTGAATCTTTTGGTTAGAGTTGCTTTAAAAGAAAACCTGAAATATTTCCCTCCAAAAAGAAAAAAATTTGAAAAAAAAAGAAAAAAGTCATAAAATTTTAAAAAAAATAGTTTTTTTGTGAGAAGGTTTATTTTTGAATTCAAACCTTTTCAAAACCTTTTCACCACTCCTTGAAATTCAGCCAGATTATTTTTGCGATTTCAAAATTCAATTACCGAATATTTCATGACCCAAAAATTCTGGAGTTCAAGATGAAGCTAGATTTTCAAAGTAACTTTCAAACGGTGTTGTTCATTTGAAAAAATTCAATTTGTACAATTTTTGAAAATTTATGAAATACAAGAGGGTCAAACAAACTTAGATCTGAAAGTTTTTGAATTTCAAAAAGTGATTTCAAACAGCACACAAATCAAATTTGACTAAAAGTGGTGGGGTTTGAAAGGTTATCAAATTAGCTTTCATTTTCATATTTTTTCCAAATTTTTTGAGCAAAATTAATATTGTTTCAAAAAGATAAACTGAAAAGGGGTCAAAATTCCAGATCTGACCCCCTGACAGTTAAAATTTCGTATTTATTCATTTGAAATAGTAAAAATTCCAAAAAAAAAAATTCCCTGAAAATTTAATTGAAAAAGGAATCTACCTATTAAATTTGAAATTAGTTGGATTCAAATTGTGTTGTGGAGAATGTTTTGAATTGAACTGTGGTCTGCCTAAACTTAGTCCATTGCATAAACACTAGGTGCAACTTTTAGTGTTTTAACCTAGAGATCACATTTGACTAGCCTAGACTTAATCAAGTCTAGTGCCTAGTTGTGGACCACTTACAAAAACCCCAATTGAAGAAAAAAGGTTAAGTAAAAATTTTCATAAAAACTTATTAATTAACATGAATTTGTTACCGAACTACTGGGTCATCACAACCGCTTTAGCCAAACCCATTGCCGAATCTATGGGGTAGTGTCAAACAACCACATCTAAGGGATACAAAGGAACCGTAGGCAAAAGCCAAAGGAAGAACCTTCCCCTTAGTCCCCTCGTAATAAATTGACTTGGTTAGCTTGAGGGGTTGGGATTATTTGCAATCAATTTTGTAACGAATTTTTCTTCAACAATTACAATCTTAATGAAAAATCTAGTTATCTGATCTTAAGGACCACTTGATTAACAGGGCGTTACCCTTGTTTGGCTTGGCTACACCAACCCAGGTTGGCTGGTGTATGCAAGGGAGGAGGTCACTTAGACCTCAATTCGTTAGACCTTGAGAGCCAATCCCAAGGAGGCAAAGGCGATTCATCGCATCGCCCAGACCTTCTCATCTACCTTCTTCTCCTACTCGATTAGCTGAGATGGCTAACCCTGGACCAAGACTTGGTCAGGATCCAGAAAATCTGGACCTGAAGGTTCGCCTGGAAGCCTGGGTCATTGAATCTGAGGAACGATATCAGTAGAACATCGATAGAAGTCTGACGACATTGGATAGGATGCAGCATCCACCCCGTGGAGAACTATGGGACTTCTACGATCCAGTAGCTCCGGTTCTAGCACCTCAAGCTCGGATTCCCGCAGGCGGAGATGCATTCGAGCTGAAGCCGAACGTAATATGTCTAATTCAAACTTATTTCTATGAGACCTTGAATGAGGATCCTTTCCAGCACATAGAAAACTTGAGTCGAATCGTGGAAATGGTTCGACCCAGGAATGTTGATCTAGGAATAGTTCTCACGAATCTTTTTCTATTTTCTCTCACAGATAAAGCTTCGTATTGGTTAAAGACCATTGGTAGGCCAATTGGAATCTGGGTGGAAATACGTCGTGAATTCCTCCAAAAGTTCTTCCTAATCGATCGAATGAATGCGATGAAGTGTGCGATTATGACTTTCTCCCAAGGACAAGGGAGAAGTTGCATGATGCTTGGGTTCGATTTCACGATCTTCTCAGGAAATGTCGGCACCATGGTGTGGCCAAATGGCACTTAGCTCAGATCTTTTACCATGGGCTAGATGACACACATCAGTATTTGTCTGATGCATCTAGTGGTGGGAATTTCTTCCCAAAGGACTAGAACAACGCATTTTAGTTGTTTAAGTCCTTGGCGAAGAACTCAATGAATGCTACATCAATGAACTAATTCTAGCGACCTAGATAGCAACGAGTTAGTGTCCATGAGGCTCACGTCGAATCTGCTCAAGCTGATATGGACATTATCACCAAGAAGCAGGATAAGGTGGATCTGCTTGACAAGAAGCTCGACGAACTGATTTGAGCTCGACTCGAATTCTTCGATAATTCTGTTGCATCTAGATCTTCTTATGCACCCTAAGTCCCTCCTACTTGAGTAAATTTACTCACTCAGGATGCATCCTCTCCATATTCATGGGATCCTACCTATCAAGAACCCATGAATAATCTCGATTTGGCACCGCATAATCGGGGTTACGCCCCACATGATGATTTTCATGCGTATTCCCCTGACGAATATACATCTCAGATGTCTTCGGCATATGAAGATGTCAATGCTATCCATGGATACAAGCATAATGACCCATACTTGGAGACGTATAACCTTGGTTGGCGCCAGCATCTGAATTTCTCCTGGTCTGGTAACTCGCAAAGACCACATCAAAATCCACACTACTAGACCAAACAATACGAGAATGCGCAAAACACATACCCAAGGCAGCAGCCATTGCCATCTCAACAGCAATCTTGTTCCATATATCAACCGCTACATTGAGCTGCCAATCGCCTTCCAAAGCGAGCTGACCCTTTGGAGGCATTAAAAGAGGAACTGCAAGAATCTATGCAGAAATCTACTCAGGATAGCTTGCAGATCATGAAGGCAATGGCTAACCAGATACAAAGCATCCAAAACATGCAGAATTAGCTATTGTAGGAGCATAGGTCATAGGGAGCCTTGCCCTCCCAGCCTGTCCCTAACCTGCGATATGTGCAGAACCAGGGCACCATGCCTAGGTTTCAGGCACCACAGGGACAAGAACATACCATATTACAGGCGCCTCTTGCACCACCTGGTTATGCTCAAGGTAAACCACCTTTGCTGCAAAACCCCACATATGCTACCCCTTCCACTCCTCTACCACCTCACGGACAGCATGTCAATGCGAAGTTGCTACATTGAGGAGTGGGAAGAAGACACACAACCCACCATTTAGGTAGGTAGGTCCTGATTTTTCTTACCCTTTACCGTAGGATGGTCCGACTCCTTCCTCTTCTCAGGAGCCATTTACGGTAGATAAGGGTAAGAGGCCAATTGACCCTGAGATTCCCATCCCTTTTCCTGAGGCTTTGACACGAGATTTCACATGGAAAAGGGGCACGCGGAATTTGGAGGACCTGAAATAAATGTTTAAGGAAGTTCATACCCAGGTCCCTCTCCTTGAGGCTATAGATGACATCCCTACTGTCACTAGGTTCTTTAAGGACTATTGTACCCCGAAGGGACAACAGAAAAATGGACAACAGGAGGTATTGTCAAAGGAAGCTAGCACCGTGATTCTAGCTGACCTACCACCTAAGAAGAAAGACCCTGGTACCCCACTCACTTCCACCTTTTTGTAGGATTCTCCATTTGATTGGGCCCCTCTTGATCTAGGTTCATCCATCAACCAACTCCCACCACCATATATGATCATTTTCGATTTGGGGAGTTGAAACCCACCTTGGTCACTATTTAGCAGGTTGATCGATCAGTAAAAACACCGAGGGGGTGGTTGAGAACATGATCATTAAGGTTCGTGGATTCTGCTTTCCCACGGACTTTTTCATTCTCGATATGGAGGTTCCTCCTAGTATCTGTGATGCACCGATTAATTTGGGCCACCTGTTTTCATGACTACCCACGTAAACATCAACCGTGCAACTCGGTGTATGGAGATTGCCCCAAGAAATGAAAGACAGACTGGACATATTCAGGGCATCACGAAACTTCGACTGTGATCACATCGAGGACAGTGAAGACAAAGAATCGGCTTTCTGTGGTAACATTGGGCTCTTGTGTAATGACCCAATGTCACATTCATCTTCATTATCAAGGTTTCTAGACCTTGATCCACACAAGACTGAGATGACTATAATGCACATTTCCCTTATGGATTTGATTGTCTGGGGTTTTTATCTGACCATGACACCCCTGATTCTAAGTATCTTGATCCATCAATTACTGAATTGCCCTTGCTAACACAGGAGGGTGTGACTACGACAAATGGGTTTCCTATTAATGCAGTCACGACTGGCTATTTGGCAAGTGGTGAATCAGTGGGAATTCACACATATCAGGATCATCAAATTCCCGCTAGTGATTCTGCTCCTCCCATTCATGATTCCGATTCCCTCCCACCCATGATTAAACTGAAGCCCTTACTTGACTCCCTCAAATATGTGATTTTGGGTGATAGTGAGACATACGCTATTATTATTAGTGCTCACTTGACCCCAAAACAAGAGCATCAATTGATTTCGGTTCTACAAGATCATAAGGTTGCTATTAGATGGAGTATTGCTTATCTCCATAGGATTTGCCTCTCGTATTGCACTCATCATATTTGCATGGATGAGGGGGTGAAGCATTCGAGACAACCTCAAAGATGGCTGAATCCGAATATGCTTGAGGTTGTTAAGAAGGAGATCATTAAATGGATTGATGTGGGCAATGTATATCCAATTTCCAAAAGCCAATGGGTGAGTCCTATCCAGATCATGCCCAAGAAAGCAAGACTCACCGTCATAAAAAATGATATGGGCGAATCCATCCCAACCTGCACTGCAACTTCATGGCGGGTTTGCATTGACTATAGGAAATTGAAAATGACTACTAAGAAGGATCATTTTCCTTTAACGTTTATTGATCAGATCTTAGAATGGTTAGCCGGACGTAGTTTCTTTTGCCTGTTGGATGGATACTCTGGATATAATCAAGTAGCGATTAACCTAGAAGATCAAGACAAGACCACTTTCACATGTCCCTTTGGAACATTCACTTTTAAGTGAAAGCCCTTCAGCCTCTGCAACGCACCAACAATATTTCGACGTTGTATGATGGCCATTTTCTCTTATATGATTGGGGATTATGTGGAAGTATGTATGGATGACTTCTCCATTTTTGAAGACGACTTCTCATCTTGTCTTGATAACCTCACTAAGATCCTAAAACGGTGCATTGAAGCAAACCTAGTACTATCAAGGGAGAAAAGCCATTTTATGGTGAGGGATGATATTGTACTAGGTCACAAGATCTCATCTAACGGACTCAAGGTTGATCGAGCTAAATCAGATGTCATATCTCAATTACCTCCACCTATCTTGGTTAAGCAAATCAAATCATTCGTGGGTCACGTTGGATTTTACCGAAGATTTATTAGTGATTTTTCAAAAATCGCACACCCGTTAACAAATCTTCAGGTAGCCAATGTTCCATTTGACTTTAATTCCTCATGTCTCAACACTTTCGAGACCTTACGAAGCGCTACTTCTAATTCCCCGATTCTCCAACCACCCGATTGGTCTCTCGAGTTAGAGATTATGTGCAATGCCCTAGATTTCGCTGTCAGAGCTGTTCTAGGCTAACGTCGGGTGCAACATCCTTTTGTAAGTTACTATGCTAGCAAGATGTTGAATGAGGCTCAGCGTAATTATATTATCACTGAAAAATAACTACCAGCAGTAGTATTCGGGTTGGAGAAATTCCAATCATACTTTCTTGGGTCCAAAGTGATAATTTTCACAGATCATTCTGCCCTTTGGCATTTATTGGCAAAGAAGGATGCCAAACCATGTCTTATCAGATGGATCCTTCTTTTGCAAGAATTTGATGTCGAAATCCTCGACAAAGCCAGAGCACATAATGTGTTGTGGATCACTTATCTCGATTAAACCCAGCCCACATTCCCTATTCGTCACCTATTTCATATCAATTCCCAGATGAGTCACTTTTGGCAATTAATTCTGTTGAGTTTCCCTAGTACATGGTTTTGCAAATTATCTTGTTGCAAGAAAGATTCCCGCGAACTTATCTAAGGACCAGAAAGTTAGATTTATTTTTGATGTAAAATTTTATTTTTGGGATGACCCTTTTCCCTTCCGCATTGGAGCTGACTGCATCATCAACTCTGAAATCTCGAGTGTGTTATCTTTTTGCCATAATAAGGCCTGTGGTAGTCACTTCTCGAGCCAAAAAATTCCTACAGAAATCTTGTAGTCAGGTTTTTTCTAGCCGACCATTCTCAAAGATACACACGAATTTACCAATTGCTATAAGCGATGCCAGTGGGTCAGTTCTATGACCAGGAGAGACATGATGCCTCCCCAACCCATTTTGGTTGTAGAAGTGTTCAATGTATGGGGCATCGATTTCATGGGCCCTTTTCCAAACTCTCCTGGCTTTGAGTACATACTTCTCACTGTTGATTATGCCTCGAAGTAGGTTGAAGCCATCCTGGATAGACAGGTCAATCATAAGACCATCATCTCTTTTGTGTGGGAGTTTATTTTCGCAAGATTCTGTATACCCCACGCTTTGATTAGCGATGGAGGTAGCTACTTCATCCATGCTCATTTCAGGTCATTATTAAAGAAATATGGGATACATCATCGTATTGCCACCCCGTATCATCCGTAGACCAATGGGCAGGTTGAAGTATCTAACCGTCAAATCAAGCTGATTTTCTTTAAGACAGTTAGACCAGATAGGAAGGACTGGTCTGATAGATTAATTAATGCACTTTGGGCATATAGGACCATGTAGAAGGCCCCACTTAAAATGTCGCCACATCGTATGGTATATGGAAAGGCCTATCACCTTCCTACCAAGTTGGAGCACCGCACCTTCTAGGATGTACGAAAGTGTAATTTTAACCTTGATGCGAGAGGTTATGAAAGGAAGCTCTAGCTCAGTGAACTAGAAGAAATTCAATGGGAGGCCTACAAGAATGCAAAAATCTACAAAGACAAGACAAAGGCCTTTCACAATCGCCACATCCAAAGGAAAGTATTCACGCCCAACCAACAAGTCTGGTTATTTGATTCACGCCTTAAATTCTTTATAGGAAAGCTCAAGTGCAAGTGGACTAGCCCATACATTGTGATTCACCCCAACTCTAATGGGGCAATCCAAATCATGGGCCCAA
The DNA here is from genome assembly GCA_037157565.1 of Thalassia testudinum. Classification (NCBI taxonomy): domain Eukaryota; kingdom Viridiplantae; phylum Streptophyta; class Magnoliopsida; order Alismatales; family Hydrocharitaceae; genus Thalassia; species Thalassia testudinum. The sequence goes on along the minus strand of JAZHRO010000035.1, from coordinate 49,697,668 downwards.
AATCTAAGCATGTTTCTATGGTAAATGGCCAGTGCCTCAAGCCATTTATGGCCCAAGAACCTCCTTCTACTGACGAAATCATTAATTTCATTGAGGAAGTGTAGTTGGGTTTTCGCCCAGCTAGAGGCGTTAAACTCAACATTTAGAAATGGCATTTGCTTTCCTTTTTATACATAGCATATTTCATTTTAGCATATGTTTCTGCATATTGCATATAATTAGGTTGGCTTATGATGAATGAGAATTTAGGAGCGATTTCAGGTGACTTTTACCCACTTATTCCCTATCTCAATTTATTTCCTTTATATTCATGCATGAGGAAATACAAGAGCTTAGGCATGGGGGGCCAGTATACATTAAACTGAAAAATTTTATGCCAACACCTAGAAAACCTCCAAGCAGCATGATAACTGTACTTTAGAGTCCATAATTTAAGAACAACCGACTCCGCCTCCAATGCTCGCATTGGAGCTAGAAATCGTCCGCAATAACCACTTCCGACTCACTCACTCATTTTTGTTTTCAATTTGAACTAACCTGGATGTAACCTGATAAGGGAACAATATTGAAGTATAATCATAAGAGGTTAATTGTATATATCATCTATATATATTGCATCCATAAATAAGGATTTTTACCAAGAGGTTTTATTAAGGATTTTTGTTTTTAGTTGATTCCTACAATCAAGAATCCAATACAACTTTCACACACATGTAGATTTTGCAGTGGACTCACTGTGAAGACTAATAAACACTTTAGTTTATCGAGAAGAAGAGTGCTTCTTTTCCTGAACCCCTGGATAATGGTTAGGGAGTCAGGCGAACCTTCTTCTAGAAGATCCAGCAAACAAATGTGAGGTAAGAGTAGAGTGTTACTAGTGCTCTAAGACTAGTGCAAGGAATCTTAATTTCTGGATAATTAGGTAATGATACTTGGAGTTAGGCATGTTTTCACTCTCGGTTCCCTCGTATGAACTTTATGTCAATTTTTTTGAGAGCCACCAAATAAGTCAAATACATAGAGATCGAGTTCTAATAAAACTAGGACTAAGGTTGATAGTTACGACTGTCCTTTATGGAATCCTCAGCTGAAGGAGGGTATTGATATTAAGGTTAGAGAAGACGTTGTCCTATATGCCCCTTTCCCAATGCCGAGAGTAGGCACTTCCACCAAGTAAGCCACCCAATATCTTTTTGAACACCACCAATCCCCAATAATGCCTCCTGAATAAAATTCACGTATGTTGTATTGCATCACGTGGATATGAGAAAAAAGAAGGAAAATGTGTAGAAAAAAAAAGATAAAAAGAGAAAAAGAAAATATAGAAAATAAAAAAAAGAGAAAAAGAGAAAAAAATATATATAGAAAAAGAAAAAGAAAAAAGTGTTGAGTTTATAAGTGTGTTTATTTCAATTGCATTGAGGCAACATTACCCACCACTTTTGAGATCCACCAAATATGACCTTAACCTACTTTTCTATATTTCTGACCACCTGAGTACTGGTTAAGGAATTCTAACTTAGTGTTAGGGTTATCAGAACTCTATTAAAGTGTTAATGCCATGTAAGACCACCAAATATGGATTATTTTTGTAAATATGGTGAGATTGTGAGCTCGAAAATGAAAAAGAAAAGAAGAAAAGGAAAAGAGAGAGTAAGTACAAAGGAACCAAAGAGAGCACAGTTGTCCTCGCTTCCCTCTGAGTTGACTCACTTGATAGTCTGAAAATCTAGATTCTATAATACTAGTCTATATGTAGCACTAAATGAGTATGAGCCACCAAATACAAACCCACTTGACTTAAACATCCTCTACCTATAAGCTAAAAGCCGACGTAGAAATTATAAAATATTTTGTTACACCCCGAGGGAAGAAGTTTTCCTATCCTGATAGAATGTTACTAAGGGTCAAGTATAGGCTTGAGAGGTGAATCAGCTATTCACTCGAATCTGTTGCATAAGCTACATAACTACACTATCATAATTGTCTGGATTTCTAGATTCTCGGATGAAGACAAAAAGGAATGAATCTCTAGTCTTACACATGATAAAAATAATCAATCCTCTAGGGGTCCATTTGTAGATAACTCAGTTTTGCATTTGCTAGGGACTATCAAAATTTAAGCATAGGGGTATGATTGTGCAGCAATCATAGGACTTAAATGACCTGAATTGAGTTAGAACATAGCATAATTGTACTATAATTCATGCATTAGTAGCATACATTGCATCTTTCCTACTTTACTTACATAATCATGAAATAATGCTATAATATTTTTTTTTTTTGAAACAACAAGGAAAGCTATCATACCACTATAGAAATCCGAGAGAGAATTTTATTAATTATAAAAAACAGAGTTTACAAAACGGATCCCCATATATGTATGAGAGACCAACATTCATTTACAATTTGTTCCACACAAACTGGCCTCTCCTGAAATAAAACTCATTTCTCACTCTCCAAATGCACCACATCATTGTTGCCATATATATATGCAACTTATCCTTCGTCAAGAATTTTTTCCATAGCAAGTCCCACATGGGTAGTGGCTCCCTGCATACTCTCCTCCAAACCGTATCTGTCACCACACACAATGAGAAGATGTGCCTAGAGCTGTCAGTAGGAAGTCCACAAAGCAAGCAAGACCATAGTGCCACACCCATCCTTCTATGTCTGAGATCCCCTGTAACCAATCCATCTCTCCTACAGAGCCATAAGAAGATTTGGACCTTTGTTGGAACTTTCAAGAGCCATAGCTTTCTTACTATCAAACCAGCCTCCTCAGAGTTAGACAAAAGTTAACATAATTTTTCAGGAATTTTATGTTATTTTTATGCTATTTTGAAAACTTTTCTGAATTATTAACTGTGGATTTTCTTCTGTGCAAAAACACGCAGCGAATGCGACGGGCGCGTACGGTAGAGACGATTTTTTTGGTGGACCTTGAAGCCACCTGGAGGACGACAACAGGAACACGCGGGCCTTGATCCCACGCACATAGGCTTACGGAGAAGCCTACTTCTGATTTAGGCAGTAGATCTTAGTTAGATTTAGTTAGATAGACATTTGAATTTAATTTTTGTCTTTTGGACCCTTGTTGGGTATTTTTGGGAACGTGTCCCCAGTGCCACTTTATTTCTTATTGCTCTTGTATGCGGGAGCATATTTTCAGGAGCTTGTTCCCATTTATTTAGATTACAGGATTATTTGAACTGTTTTGAACTACATTTCGGTTAGTTAGTTAAATTAGGTCTGTTTGCTATTATTATAAAAAAAAAAAAAAATCGAACTGCCTGCTAGAAGCTGCATATCTATAGGACGACCATCTAGGACTGAATGAGCAGCATCTAGTTTATTTTTATTGCATTGCATTCATTACTGCACGAAGAAAGCTGGAGTAAAATACGTCTTCTCTTGAGCATTGATTACTTGTCATGCATATGCATTGAAAATAAATCAAAGACCACTAAAGTACTTGAATCAAAGTAATTCAGTGGTTACTTTAAAAATTGGGACTGTTAAGAGGTTGGACTTTAAAATCTATGACTAAAAATTATGTGCAAAAGGATCCTGTTTGCAGAATTTCAAAGAAAAAAAATCAAAACACGATCGTATGCTTGCACACTTGAGACACTGTGCACCTCACATAAGGTCACTAGATAAATTTCTACCTCTCCTCTTTTGCACCACAAGGGAAGTTAGTCGGAAATCAACAAGCCTATCACCAAGTTACTTCGGTTCCTCGTGTGGGCTCGATTCGAGACTTCCATCCCTTACGAGTAGGTTATAGGCACCAGCAAGGTTGGCCTAGGAAGCATAATTTTTGCAAAACTTGTTTGGCCACCATCTAAACATACAACTCTATGACCTATAATCTACTAACAACAGATCACATTCAATTTGCGTTTGCTTTGACAATAGAACTCTCTAGGAAGTTTTCTACTTATATTCTGAATTTTGCTAAATCCTAAGAGAGTTAAAATTGTTTTGCTTAAAGAAATGGATTACTCTTACTCCTATCATTCAGATTATCAGAGTCAATACTTTCCATCTTTTAATCAGGATCCCATGCTCCGAGCGAATCCATCCTTTGATGGGTACATTGACAATTCATGGGATCATTCTCATTCTTACCCTGGGAGTATCGGCTTGATAACTCCCACTTTTGAGCAAAGCCTAGGAGTAGGATTTTTCGATCTTGAAATCCATACTTCCATGCAAACACCCAACCCTCCCACCCTTCATGATTTTCCGTATAGAGGTTGGACCGATACCGCTAGGCAACCAGAGCCTGAAATTGACTATCCTCCCCAACCTAATAATAGTAGCCTCTCCTGTTTTATGATAGAAATGCAAAAATAGCAAAAGGAAATAATGGAATCAATGGGAGAGATGTTGAGGAATAGTCAACACTTAAATGAAGAAATAAGACAACTTAGCTACATGCTTCCTAATAGTCCTGATCCCTACCCATACGATCATGATTATGAAAATAATTCTGAGGAACCTACTGACAATAGGGATCCAATTTTATGTAGCTATCACTTAAACTCTCCCAATGAGACACGGCCACTAGAGCACAATGATCATAGTGATTATCCACTTGAACTACATTGGAATCAAAAGCAAGGGAAGATGCTATCTCTTGAGGACCTTGACCCCAATGACGCCATTCTCCTCACCCTACCAACCCGGGTCAAGGTTATATTGTTCCTATCACTTCCCATCTTGATTATTTGGTGGAATCCCATTCTACTCTTAGTGAGCCTACTCCTGACCCTCCACTTAGCGAATCAACACCTACCATTCAATATTCTGAGGATTCAAATGCACCTAATGAAGTTGACCCTAAGGGAATAGAGGATGATCAATTCTGGTCTCAAGGATATGAAGAGTCTAATTCAGAGGATGAGGATACCCCAACAGAGGAACCTGGACTGAAAATCTTGAGTGAATCACAGGAGAATTATTTATCATTTGAGGATTTACCTCCAGAGGGTAGAAATAAGATGATTAAATCCAGATTCCTCCTTTCTTTTAAGAGTCATCCTCCATCAAAATAGGAGTTGATATTAGAGGAGGACAAACAAAATAATGAGAAGTCTATGGGAGACTCTCGGGAACAAAACACGTCAATTGAGGATTTATACCCCGAGAAGAATGACGAATTCAATGATATAGGCTTCCTCCAAAATATTAAGACTGATCCTCCTTTAGAAATAATTGAGGATTCTAATCCAACTCCTAATGAATCACATATACACCCTGACAAATATTTGACTGAACCAAGCGAATCTGAGGATGAGTTGAATGATAATGATTCTTACATTTTGACCCTGCCATCAAAAAGTTGAATTTGGAGTCTACCCTTGATTCAAATATGACTCTGATCATTAATACTAGGCAGGATAACTTGAAGTTGTCTACTACTGTTAGGGAGTGTACACAATCTGAATCATTGTTGGAATTGGACCTAACACCAACTAAGCTCTCGTTGGACTTAACCATTACCTTCCAACACTACAAACAACCCTTATACTCCCTAACCGATCCTTGGCTCAGATCTCTGCTCATGTATATTCTTTCTGGAGAATATATCAGGCTACTACATCCTAGAGTAGAATGGCGAGTGTGGACTGATGCTTGTACTTTTACTCTCGCCAATCAAGGGTTTGAACTAATTATGTGTATATCTTTTAAAACCCATCCTGCTCTGGAAGATCTTTCTTATCATCCACTTAGTCCGTTTCGGGAGGTCCCTTTTCATATTCCGTTTATTATTCTTAGACCTCCCAAGGTAGCCAACGAGATTTTCTATTTTCATTTCTTCTGGCAAGCATTTGGAATTACATTGCATCATCAACTCGCCAGCATCCGTAGTTACCTGTTTTCTAGGCCTGCACTGTTACGCATATTCTTAGGGCCTAACTTTTTCTATCTAGAACCTAACTTACAGGTTTCTTATAAGTCTGGCTGCTAACAAAAACTGCAGCGCTTGTTGGAAGGTAACCTAGCAAACTGTGTCAGGTGATATTTTTCCTTTCTCCTCCTGTTTTAATTTTACAATGGGGACATTGTAGGATTTAGGCATGGGGGAGTGCATTTGCATTTTAGGAAGTATTCATGCATTTATATTTGCAAAAAACAAAATTTCTTTTTTTGAGCTGAATGGGTTAGTCCCTAGCAAAATACCTTTGTTATTGGAGGTTCTTCTTCTGGAATTATTTCTTAAGTTTAGAATCCAGTACATTTATTTCACGTGCACGTAGATTTGGTAATGAATCCTTGAGGAAAACCAATGAGCATTTGTAAGTCTACTGAACCCTTGGACAGTTCATAGGGAGTCAAGCATACTATCTTCTAATAGATCTACCTCATATTTGTGAGAAGAAAGTAGAGAGATTACTGGTGTGCTAAGTCTAGTGCAAGGACTCTTAAGTTTTGGATAATTAGATGATGATACTTCAGAGTTAGGCGTAGTTTTCCCTCTCTGTTCCTATGTGCATATTTTGTGTGAATTCCTGAGAGTCACCAAATAACGCAGATACACAGAGATTGAGTCTTAATAAAGCTATAACTATGGTAGATGGTTACGACCGTCCTTCATAGAGTCCTCGGCTGAAGGAGGGTAATAATGTCCAAGGTCAGAAATACGCCTAATCTATCCATTCAGTCCCGGTGCCGAGAATAGGCACTTCCACCAAATAAGCCACACAACTTCCTTTTGACCATCATCATCCCTAATAATGCCTCATAAATAAAAGGCCGTATTGTGTTGTGTTGATTGAAAAAGAAACAAAAACAAGAAGAAAAAAAAATTAAAAAAAGGAAAAGAGAAAAGAAGAAAAAGAAGAAATAGTTATATTACAAAAAAAAAGTCCAAGTTTATGATGTAACACTGTTTCTGAGGCAGCAGAACACCTGTCGCGTTCCACCAAATATGACCCATACCTACCTTCTAGTATTTCCGATCACCTGAATACTGGTTGAGAACTCTAACTTAGTTATAGAGTTATTAGGACTTTAATTGAAGTGTGGATGCCATGTGAGGCCACCAAATAGTGAGTACAATTTCTAAATCTGGCGAGATTCGTGATCTCAGAAAGAAAGAGAGTGCCTAGGAACATCAAGAGAGCACAATTGTGTAGCCTCTCTCAGAGTTGACTTGTCTAATAGTCTAGAGAGCTAGAGTCTACAGTACTAGACTATATGTAGTACCAGATGAGTGTGTGCCACCAAATACAAATCCATTCAACTCGATATCTCCTACTTAAGCCAAACGCCGGGGTCAAATTACAGATTATCGTCTGCTTTATCCCCGAGGGAAGTAGTTGCCTATCTCGTCAGAAATTTTTGCCAAGGGTGATGTATGAACTCCCAATGCGAATCGGCTCTTTCACTTGGATCTGTTACCTAGGCTATCAGCACTTCACATTTGTCTAGATTCCTAAAGTTTTGAAGTAAGAAAAGAAGAAATCTTCTGATTACTTCTATTATTTTTCATTTTTGCTAGGCACTAGCAAATCTTGGGCATGGAGGTATTTGATGAGTCCATTTTAATGGACTAATATTAAGTCTAAGTACCTTTAATCGTACCTTGTAGGTGTGTTAATAATTACAATTAAGTTGTAGAAGAATTGTACGCATCATGATTTATGTTTATAACATTCCATAACTTAATATGTAATGATTTTGTCATTTTTATGTGCAGGTATTATATTCAGAAGGAGCAAGAGTTGGGGAGCAAATTTCCCCAACAACCGGAGGAACTTTTCCCATTCCTCTGGCCGTCTCCTCCAACGCCCGCCGACCAAAAATAGAAAAGGGATTTGCAAATCCCTTGATTGGCGCACACGGAGAGAGAGAAGAGTTAAAAAGAGAGGAGGCGGCGTGGACTGGAGGCAATCTTCCCCCTGCGGGGAAAGGCTCTATCTTCTCCACTGTGAAGAGGGCGAGCACGGTGCCCGCTCCATCTCCACCGCATGCACTGTGTACTCAGCATCACCAGACCGTCCACCTTGCGCGCCCGCAGGCATGCGCCCTCTCCAACCGCCTCTCCAATCACCGCAACTACCTTCACCGCACGCACAGGACCCACGCCACCGCAGGTGCATCCTTCCTTCCAGCGCCATCAACCCATTCTTCCCTTCAGCCGCACAAGCGCCCATCCATCCTCCAGCGCCCCCCTACTGCAAGCGCTCACGCCACCTCTACCCACACCCGCCATCACCAGATCTCCGCCCGCCTTCTTAACCACCCGCTCACCCATCTCCAGCTGGCCCTGTAGACGCCCACAAGTGCACACCTCTCCACCTTACGCACCCGCAGGCGCATCCTCCTTCCAGTGCCTAGCGCCCCTCTCCAGCCCATTCACCGCAGGCGCACGCTCCTCACCAAGCAACCGCCTCATCCGCCGTCGCCCCCCGCGCTGCAGGTGCGCGCCCTTCTACAAGCGCCCACAAACGTCCTGCCAGGCCGCACAGTGCCATCACCGAGCGCCTCCCTTCAGCACCTCCATCACCCCCGTAGGCACCGTGCAGGAATCCAGTGCTCCATCCAGAACCGCTCTACAGCAGGCGCTGCGTGCCGCTCCACCTTGCGTGCTCACCGGCCACCCCTCCGAGCGCACGGGCGGGCACCAGCGCGTACCAGCGCGCGCCACAGGCTGCCCTGTAGCAGCCGCTCCGCCTTCGTGTTCAACAGACAACTCTTCGGCCACCTCCTCCAGCTATCTCCGCCAACGCCACCGCCTCCATCAGATAGCCTTCATCCTCGCCGTCCTCTTGAGCCTCGCGACAGCCCCGCCAATGCTCTCTCTCTCTCGTGAGGAGGAGAGAGAGAAAATGCTTTGTTTCCTCCACCATTAAAATTTACAGAAAATGCCATTGTCAAGTTACTATTCATTTATTTTCTGAATTAATATATTACTGCACAATTTGCGAGGACACCCCTTGCTTAATTCGAAATTACATATAATTGATTTCTCCTTCTGAATGACATACAATATGGGATATTAGTTATAGTGTTATTAGTTAGGAGATTAATATTAACATTGTTTGTTATTACCAAGGTCATTATTTAGAATATTATATTATGGTAATTTTGCATATACACCCTCATCTTCTTGATTAATTATCTATATTGCAAATTTATGTGAGAAAAAGAAAAGCACGAAATAGCATGCATATCTATTCAGTTTCCTGAATAAACGAGACACTATTTATTAATTTAAATTGGCTAATTCCTCCCTGTGGAGATGACCTAACTATTCGTGGTTAGATTCTAACAATTAAAATGTTTTTGAAAAGCGATTTTCTACCACGCGATTAAATACAACGATACATCATTTTATGACAAAGTTTTAAACGAAAACGAAGATCGCTCTTTCACTTTCCTTGAGGTACCATAGGATTATATTATTTTATTTTACTTGTTGCTTTTATTATGGATCCCAAGCTGTTGGGAGAAATCTATTGTTATTTTTATTGTTGTTGTTGTGCTTCTCTTCACGTTAGTAAGAGAAGGGATCATTGTAAGAGCTTGTGCCACCCTCGTTTAAGTGATACATTAGTAGATTGACTAGTCTCGACTAGTCGAAAAAATCCTAAGATGGAAGGCTTAGGTAGTGATTTTTTCAGGAGAAGGGTTTGCACTATAAATCTTTGTATATATTGTGGGATTATTTTTCTGTGCCATATTTTTATTACAATCGATATCACACTTGATCTTGTGTTTGTGGTCAAGTAAGATCTGTAGGCACACTCTCATTTGGTATCAGAGCTTGATCGTGGAGATGTCACACCTCACCTTCACATGGTCGGAACAACTTTTATGGTGGAAAAATTATTTTTCCAACAACCACTATTTGACGGATCAGAATATGATTATTGGAAAAGAAGAATGCAAATTTTTCTTAAAGCAATGGACTTTGAGATTTGGCATATCATCGAGTCCAAATATATGCCAAAGAAGAAAGATGAAAAAGAACTAACGAAGGAAGAGAAGAAGAAAGCAACAAATAATGCCAAAGCCATGAATGCACTATTTTGTGCATTACAAGAGAGGAATTTGAAAAGGTTGCTTCATGCAAAAGTGCATATGAGATATGAGATCAACTCTCTGTCATGCACAAAGTAAGCACTAACGAAGAAGTAACATGGGATGATTCCAGCCCATGTTCGGAATTAGATATTGAGGAACAAAGCCACGAAGTTGGAATTACTCATCTCTATCTCATGGCGCCAATAGAATCAAGAAAAAAGGAGGTAAACTCTAACCTTACTTTATATGAATTATTATATGCATATCATGATTTATACAATTTAGCTAAAAGATTAAATAAAGAAAATAAGGAACTTAAAGATAAGTGCACTAGTTTTGAAAATGAAAAACTTAGTTTATCTCTGGATTTAGAAAATAAGAAAAGAGAATTAGATGTAACAAGAGTTGTGAACATGGAGTTCCATGAGAAAGTATAAGATCTCAATGAACAATATATTCACTTTAAAGACACACTTAATGACCTTAAATATTCTACTAGATCATATGAAGAAAAATATGAGGACATTAAAAAGAAGAATCAAAAGAAGATTAGGTATCCATTTTTATATCAAAAGGCTAAGAGAAGAAAGTCTAGTGGACCCTCTAACTTGAAAGGAATTAACCACAGACCCAAAAGAATGGGTGCCAAAAAAATTTGTAGAAAATTGTGTTGCAGGTTATGGGAAAGATCAATATGGAAATCACAATTGCAGAGGCAACCTTCAACAAGCCAATAATCATCAATTTGGCTATGAAAGATGGTGGAACCAACAATGTCAATGGATGCAGATTTTTAGTGGAGACCCCCTCCACCTGGCTACTGCTATTAGGTATAACTCCTTATACCTTAGCATGTATGATTCCTAAAACTAAATCTTTATTACCTACTTAGTTATAAATAAGTTTTTAATATAAAATTGACTAAGCATTGAATTAATTAATTTGGGATATCAACTTGATAGGGGGAGAAGAATGAAGAGAATCAATCCTTGATAAGGGATCATTGTTTGAGGAGGAGAATCAAGATCACTTTCTTAGTAGCATTTAGATAGCATTTTTATCTATGTTCGACTATATAACTCTTACTCAACACTTCATTTTATTTTGATATTGTCATTGTGTTAGACTATCATGAATTTCATCATCTCCTTATCATGAATTTGATAATTTTCATGTGATAAATTTGACATCATGCTTAATAGAATATTACTTGAAAAAGGGAAGAAAAATGCAAATTTCATTCTTAGAATTTTACTTGTTTAAGTATGATTAATAACAAATCATTTGAGATATATCTTTTTGTTGATAACAAAAAGGGGGGAGTAAAATATGCATGTTGATAGGAGGAGTAATTCTAAAGTAATTATTTACTATTCTCGCATGCATAATTGTAATTTTGTTATCATCAAAAAGGGAGAGAATGTAAGTACCTCTATTTTGATGAAACAAAATTATGTTTTATTGTGAACTAATCTTTCAAGATCACACTCGCACAAATCAAGCCAATTATCCTCTGCGTGGATCAAAGTGAAAATTATCTTTAGTCAATGTAATTCTTTTATATTTCTTAAGTCTAGAATTATTGTAAGAAACCTCAGGATTAAAGATAAACCTTTCAAAGTTGTAAAATAAACATCTAGATAGTATTGATCGACCAAAATATTAGAATTGATCGATCAAATCAATTGATTGATCAAAATAAGAATATTGATTAACCAAATTAGCCTAACAATCAAATCACATTTTCCCGTAATTGATCAACCAATTAAATATTTGATCGATCATCAATTGATCAACCAATTAAGTAAATTTATCGATCAAAATGAAAATTGATTGACCAATTAAGTAAATTCATTGACCAATTTGATTCAAATTATTTTTCTCAACGTTCCAAGAATGCAACATTTTCACCTATAAATAGGGCTCCACAACCCTCATTTCAAAACACACTTTCAAAGAGAAATCCATCTAGAAAAAGAGCGCTCGTGCTTTCTCTCAAAGTGCTTTTGCGCCTCTATTTTCATGCTATCCAAACCACGTCAATTCGAACCTCTGCAAAAATTCGATTTGACTTTCCTTGAGGTTCCATAGGATTATATTATTTTATTTTATTTGTTGCTTTGATTACGGATCCCAAGCAGTTGGGAGAAATCTATTGTTGTTCTTGTTGTTGTTGTGCTTCTCTTCAGGTTAGTAAGAGAAGGGATCATTGTAAGATGTTATGCCACCCTCGTTTAAGTGATACGTCAGTGGATTGACTAGACTCAACTAATTGGGAAAATCCTAAGCTGGGAGGCTTAGGTAGTGGTTTTTACCCGAGAAGGGTTTCCACTATAAATCTTTGTGTATATTGTGGGATTATTTTTTTGTGTCATATTTTTATTACAATCGATATCACACTTGATCTTATGTTTGTGACCAAGAAAGATCCACAGGAACCCTCTCAACACACACATGCACACATACACCCACTCGCCAACTCTGGAGAAAAATCTATAATGGCCACAGATGGTCATTCTTATTTCCACAAAATGTGGATCTAAGAAGACCTATTTTTAGACCCTTGGCTGGCCACTCTAGAGAAGTCTAGAGACTTCTCTCCAAGGCTTAGGTATCATCCAAGAGTCTATATAAGACTCCCCTCGGACCACTATGCACCCCATCTGGGATGCCATCTCCATGTCCAACCACATTGGCGAGCTCCTCCATATCAACCACCATCACCTTCACATCCAAGATCCAAGAGAGCACTCCACCACCTTCTCAAGAGGCTGGCAAACCACCTTAGCCATCCCTCTCTTCCCTCCTAACCACCTCAAGCCATGCGGCCATTAGAGACTACCACCAATACCCCAATTGCTCTTAGAGTAGTTGTTGTTCATATTTTGATTCTTGCATTATTTTCTTTCTCATAATAGTAGTAGTACTCTCTCTAAGAATGTATGCATAATCTTCTCAAGATCCATGCATGCATATCTTTTCTATTAGCTAGAATTAGCTTTTTCAATTCCAAGTACAAGCATTCCTCTAGAAATGATTGTAATGGCACTATTTTAAGGAAATACAATCAATAAGTTGCCTGCTATCTGCCTCATATCTTTATCACAATCAAGATGTCGGTTCCCAAAAATATCAACGATCTTGCGACTGATGCATTTTCCGTTAATAGCCATCGTGAAGTAAGAATCGTGCGCACAACTACCCACACCTTCACATTTATCATGTATTTAACACACGCAGACGTAATAAGGGTTAACAACATGACTGGAGAAACTTACATTCGTAAGCTTGAAACCGGCATACAATTTTAATCAAGCAAAAAGAAGATAAATTAAGAATCAATTCGCTAATATCTGCCTCCCTAAGATTGACTGGGACTCATTATCTCATTACAAACAGTTTTGTTGGAATCGTAATTTGTGCTATGCTACGACATGTTTTATAATTAAATTCACATTTTACTACCTCAACAATAAGTCAGAAGGGTCTTAGGTTTTTCAAAATGATGGGTTGCCTCCCATTAAGAGCTAAATTTAACGCCATTAGTTGGGCTCCATGCAACTCAAAAGGATATCTAATCTGGCACACTATGATGGTGGTAGGAGAATATACGTGATCATGGCAAATGAGCATCAAATGGCCACAAATGAGTATTGATGTACGAGTTTCGCATGTTTGAAATCGGGGTTAAGAGTAACCCGTCGTTGTAGTTGGAAAACTCGTTATCAAGTAAAATTTTACCGAAACTCCAACGGAGTCCCAGGTCGAACACAGGGAGGCGATGTTCACTTTGTTTGAAAATCGCGCTTCATTTTGTTTATTTTTGTCATTTTTGAGGTTTTGTTTTTTTTTCATTTATTTTTATAAAGCAAGAAAACAATATGGATCACAATGGAGATAGAAGCAAATATGATATATATTGCACAAATGTTTATTACAATAATCTGGAAAGCATAAAAAAGAGATAAGTGAGAAATAATCTCCTGAATCGGCTGTTTGGTTAGACGGCAATGCCTGGCAGAAGCTTGGAAGGAGTTGGGAAGCGGGACGACAGAAGTGAGATGCGGGAGGACGTCGGGTGCAGGAAAGCTTCAGCGTGGCTCTGGAATGGTGGTGAGGAGGCGAAGATGATCTGCTACTGGAATGGAGGTAGGAGGATAGCTCAAAGGCCACCTATGAATGGTGGTGGGAAGATGGAGGAATATTTAGTGGGGAGAGGTTCGTTACACCAATAGGAGCCTTGGGAGCCTGAGAGTAAGCTCTAACGGAGCATTGGTAGGCTTACTAGAGCTTAGGAGTAGGTGGGAGTAGAGTAGGACGATATGCCTTGGAAGGAAAGGAGTGTAGGACTTTATATAGTGGATAAGAGGAGGCTAAAATAGGCATAAGATCAATAGTGATCTCCAGGATGTCGCTGTAGGTCTAGCTCAAGAGTCACTATAGCCAGCTCACGCCCGCTCACGCAAGTAGCTAGCCTTGCGCCTACGAGCAATTAGTGACGGTTGTAAGCCTCACTAAAGGTCCATCAGGCTGTCGCTGAAGGTTGCGCCAACTCACACACTTCCCCACTCATGGCAAGTTCAGGCAGGAACCAATGCTAGCCGTTGGATCAAAGGCGAATGAAAGAGCAATTTCCATTTTCATTGAAAACTTTAACATAAAATGACGTGTCGTATTTAATCGCATGGTAGAAAATCGCTTTTCAAAACATTGTAATTCTCAAAATCTAACCATGAAAATAGTTAGGTCATCTTCACAGGAAGGAATTAGCCTATTTACACTAGTGAATAGTGTCTCGTTTATTCGGGAAACTCAACGCATACGCATACTAACTGGTGCACGTGTTTTCAACATAAATTCTTGATTTAAATAATTAATCAATAATGTAAGGGTGCACATGCAAAATCACCACCATGGAAATACCTGAATTGCGAGCTTAATAATAACAAGCACAATCAAATTTAATTAAATCAGAATTTGTTCCCTATAACAAATATCCATGCTCGATTATTCATGAGACAAATTCAGTATGCACAATTAACCCATATAAGAGGACATTTCATGCAAATTCCCCTCACTAAATTAAATCTCTAAATAACTCAATATTGCATGGCAATGGTAGCAAGTGTAATTTTTATTACCCTCTTTACTGTTGAGAAAGAGGGGAGAGGAGAGAGGCCACTGCTACGCACGCTAGAAGGCTTCGCTGGCCGTGAGTCTGGGCGGAGGAGATGTGCTGGAGGAGAGGCTGGCAACGGTGGTATCGACGTGGTGTGGGGAGGCCGAGGTTGGTCGCATGGCTAGGAGTGGTGGCCAGCAGCGGGGGCGACGCTGCTGGTGAAGGTGCGTGCAAAGGGGCACGCACAGGCTACTAGAAATACGGAACTTCGCGTGCGTGTGGAGGGGAGAGTGGGGTAAGCAACGCGCGAGGGTGGCGCTTAAGCGAGGGCGATGGTGCGTGATGGTGGCACACGCTGCTGCCGAAGTGCTTTGGGTTCTTTGCTGCAAACAGGGGAGGAGTGGAAAGAAGATGAAGAACAGGAGGAGAGCGCAAGCGGCTGGAGCACGGGTGAAGATGCAGCTGTGCGTGGATCTGCTGCACGTGGATCTGCTGTGCGTGGGCGTTGTGCGTGCCTGTCAACGCTCTGCAGTGAGGGAATATTGCTCCACAGAGGTGGTGGATGTGAAGGGACAGTGGTAGGTGGTTGAATTGAAGGTGTTGATGGCACGCACACACTCTGTCACCGTGTGTGCTTCGACGGTGAGGGCGATGTTGAGGATGCAAAGGCCACAGTGCTCGCTGAAGTCCATGATGCACGCCTCCTTCATGGTGGAGATGGAGAAGACCCCGCCAGGGGGAGCGGATGCCTCCTTCACGTCCGTAGTTCTTCCTCCTTTTTGAACCCAATGCGCGGGCATTTGCTTTAACAAATCTCCCCCGACTTTCCCTCATTTCATTTGGGCCTTGCGAGATCTCCTCCAACAACGCCCGCGCGATGAGGTGCTGCTATTGCACGTGGAGCGGCACAAGCATCGATGATTCGCTCTGCGGGTGGAGGAGAAGAAGAGAATTGCACTCAAGACCCTACATAAATATATATATCAAATTTTACCAAAGTATTCTCTAATTAATATAAACTAACACTTAACTCTAATTGCAATCTACTGAGGCATGTTTTACATGTACTTAGGCTAATTAGCACTCCACTAAAGTGAATTGAACAAATACCCCCATGCCTAGGCTTTGCTAGTCCCTAGCAAAAGTGAAAAATAATAGAAGTAATCAGTAGATTTCTTCTTTTCTTATTCCAAAAATTTAGAGATCCAAACTCATGTGAAGTGATAGTAGCCTAAGCAACAGATTCAAGTGAAAAGCCAACTTACAATTGAAGTTCGTACTTAACCCTTCATAAAATTCTATCGAGATAGGCAATTACTTCCCTCAGGGATAAAGCAGAAAATAATATGAAATTTGACCCCGTCTTTTGGCTTAGGTAGGAGATACTAAGTTGAATGGATATGTATTTGGTGGCATACACTCATCTGGTGCTACATGTAATCTAGTATTACAGACTCTAGATCTCTAGACTATTAAAAAAGTCAACTCGGAGAGAGGCTACATAACTATGCTCTCTTGATATTCCTTTGTGCTCACTCTTTTCCTTCTTTTCTTTCTGAGATCACAAATCTCACCAGATTTAGTAAATGTACTCACTATTTGGTGGCCTCACATGACATTCACACTTCAGCTAAAGTCCTAATAACTCTACAACTAAGTTAGAGTCCCCAGCCAGTATTCGAGCGATCAAAAATACTGAAAGGTAGGTATGGGTCATATTTGGTGGATCACGATGGGTGTTTTTGTTACCTCAGAAACGTCACAAAGATAAAATTATAAACCTGGACTCTTTTCTTTTTCTTTTCTCTCTCTCTTTCTTTTTTTTTTAATATAATTGTTTCTTTTTTCTTCTTTTTCTTTCTTTATAAATCAACATAACACGACGCAGACTTCTATTTATGAGGCATTATTAGGGATGATGATGGTCAAGAGGATATTGTGTGGCTTATTTGGTGGAAGTGCCTACTCTCAGCACTAGGAAGGAATGGATAGGACAAGCGTATTTCTGACCTTTGGCACTATTACCCTCCATCAACCGAAGACTCTATGAAGGATAGTCGTAACCACCCACCATAGTCACAGCTTTATTAAGACTCAATTTTTGTGTACCTGCCTTATTTAGTGACTCTCAGGAATTCACACAATGTACGCACACAGGAACAGAGAGCGAAAACTATGCCTAACTCTGAGGTATCATCATCTAATTGTCCAAAACTTAAGAGTCCTTGCACTAGACTTAGCGCACTAGTGATCTCTCTACTTTCTTCTCATAAATATGAGGTGGATCTACTAGAAGACAGTATGCCTGACTCCCTTTTAATTGTCCAATGGTTCAATAGACTAAAAATGCTTATTGGTTCTCTTCAAAGATCCATTACCCAATCTACATGCAAATGAAGTAAATGTACTGGATTCTAAACTTAAGAAATATTTAAGAAGAAAAATCTTTAACGACACCTCCATGACAAAGATGTTTTGCTAGGGACTAACCAATTCAGCTTAAGAAAAGAAATATATATATATATATGCTAACCTAAATGCGTGAATACTTCCTAAAATGCAAAATGCACCCCCCCATGCCTAAATCCTACAATGTCCTCATTGTAAAATTAAAATAGGGGGAGAAAGGAAGGAAATCACCTGATGATGGTGTTATTCAGAAAGTTGGGTTGCCTTCCAACAAGCACTGCATTTTCTGTCAGCAGCCAGACTTATAGGGAACCTGTAAGTCTAGTTCCAGACAGAAAACGCTAGGCCCTAAAAATATGCGCAACAGCGTGGGCCTAGAAAACAGGTAGCCACAGATGTTGGTGAGCTAATGATGCAATGTTATCCCAAATGCTCGCCAGAAGATATGAAAATAGAGAACATCGTAGGCTAGCTGGGGAGGTCTAGGGATAACAAAAGGAATATGAAAAGGGACCTCCCGAAATGGAATAAGTGGAGGATAACAAGGGTCCTCCAAAGTAGGAAGGGTTTTAAAAGATATAAACATTATTATTTCAAACCCTTGAATGGCGAGACTAAAAGTACAAGCATCAACCCACACTCGCCATTCTACCCGAGGATGTACTGGCCCGATATGTTCGCCAGAAAGAATGTACATGAGCAGAGATCTGAGCCAAGGATTGGTTAGGGAGTGTAAGGTTGTTTGTGGTATTGGAAGGTAATGATTAAGTCTAATGAGGGCTTAGTCGGTGTCAGGTCCAATTTCAACAACGATTCAGATTGTGTATTCTCCCTAACAATTGTAGAAAAATTCACGTCACCCTGCCTAGCATTAATGATCGGAGTCATATTTTCACCTTCCAGTATATGTGAATCAATGGTGGACTCCAAATTACATTCCTTTGATGGCAGGGTCGAAACAACAAAATCATTATCATTAATTTCATCCCTGGATTCGTTTGGTTCACTTGAGTTTTTGTCGGGGTGTATATGTGATTCACCAGTAAAGTGAGGAGTTGGATCAGTATCCTTAATTATTCCTGAAGGAGGATCAGTCTTAATGTTTTGAAGTAAGCATGTATCACTCAATTCTTTATTCTTCTCGGGGCATAAATCCTCAATTGACGGGTTTTTTCCCCGAGAGTCTCCCCTAGGCTTCTCACTATTGTGTTTGTCCTCCTCCAATGTCAACTCCTGGTTTTGTGGAGGATGACTCTCAAAATCGAAAGAAGGGAAGAATCCGGATTTCACCGTATTATTTATATCCTCAGGGGGCAAGTCCTCAAATAACACAAAATCCCCCTGTGATTCACTCTAGATTCTAAGGCTGGGTTCCTCCATAGGGTTATCATCCTCCTCTAAAATAGACTCTTTGTACCCTTGAGACCAAAATTGATCCAATTCATCCTCCATTCCCTTAGGGTCTCCTTCATTAGGTGCATTTAAATCCTCAAAATGTTGGATAGTAAGTGTTGATTCCCTAAGTAGAGGGTCAGGATTAGGCTCACTAAGGGTAGAATGGGGTTCCACCAGATAGTTAATAGGGGAAGTAATAGGAACTATACAACCTTGACCTGGGTTATCAGGGGTAAGGAAAATACTGTCATTAGGGTCAAGGTTCTCAAGAGGTACCATCTTTCCTTTCTTTTGACTCCAATATAGCTCGGGTGGATAATTACTAGGATCGTTCTCCTTTAGTGGCTATGTCTCATGGGGAGAGTCTAAGTGATAGCTACTTAAAATAGGATCCCTATTGTCATTGGTTTCCTCAAAATTTTTTTCATGATCATGATCGTAAGGGTAGGAATCAGAATTACTAGGAAGAGTGTAGCTAAGCTGTCTAATTTCTTTGTTCAATTGTTGACTATTCCTCAACATCTCTCCCATAATTTCCATCATTTCCTTTTGTTATTTTTGCATTTCTATCATAAAAGAGGAGAGGCTACTACTATCAGATTGGGGAGGATAGTCAATCTCAGGCTCTGGTTGCCTAGGGGTATCGGTCCAACTTCGATACGAAAAATCGTGAAGGGTGGGAGGGTTGGGTGTTTGCATAGTAGTAGGGATTCCAAGGTTGGAAAATCCCACTCCTAGGCTCTACTCAAAAGTAGGAGCTATCGGGCCAATACTCCCAGGATAGGAATATGAATGATCCCATGAATTGTCAATGTACCCATCAAAGGATGGATACGCTAGGGGCATGAGATCCTAGTTAAAAAGATAGGAGTAAGGATAGTCCATTTCTTTCAATTAAACATGTTAAAGTCTCTTAGGATTTAAAAGAAATCAGAAACTTCCTAGAGAGTTCTACCACTGTCAAAACAAACGTAAATACAGTGGGATCTATTTTTAGTAGATTCTAGGTCTTAGCTGTTCAGTTGGTGGGCAAACAAATTTTGCAAGCATTACGCTTCCTAGGCCGACCTTCGTTGGTGCCTACAACCTACTTACAAGGGATGGAAGTCTCGAATCGAGCCCAAGCACGAGGAACCAAAGTAACTTGGTGGATAGGCTTGTTGATTTCCTACTAACTTCCCTTGTGGTGCAAAGAGGAGAGGTAGAAATTTATCTAGTGACCTTATGTGTGAGGTGCATAGTGTCTCAGGTGTGTAATCAAACGTTTGTGTTTTGAGTTTTGAAATCTCGCAAACAAGATCCTTTTGCACACAATTTTAAGTCAGATTTTAAGGTCCAACCTCTTAGCAATCCCAATTTTTAATGTGACCACTGAATTAATTCAATTCAATCACTTTAGTGGTCTTAGATTTAGGTTCAATGCAGATGCATCACAGGTAATTGATGCTCAAGAAAAAAATGTACCTTACTCCAGCTTTCTTCAATGCAGGATGTTTTCAATGCAAAAAGAAAAGCTAGATACTGCTCATTCAATCATAGATGGTCTCCCTATAGATATGCAGCTTCTAGCAGGCAATTCGAATATATATATATTCTATTTTATAATAATAATAAGCAAGCAAACCTAATCTAACTAACCAACATGCAGTTCAAACAATTCAAATAATCCTATAATCTAAATAAAATGGGAACATGCTCCCGAAAATATGCTCCCGCATACAAGAGCGATAAGAAATAAAGAAACACTGGGAATACGTTCCCAAAAATGCTCAACAAGGGTCCAAAAGACAAAAATTAAGTTCTAATGTCTATCTAAACTAAATCTAAACTAAGATCTAATAACTAAATCAGACAAAGGCTCCTCCGTATGCCTACGTGCATGGGATCAAGGCCCACAAGCACCCGTTGCTAGCCTCCAGGTGGCGTCAAGGTCCACCAAAAAGATCGCCTCCGTCGTGCGCACCCGCCGCATTCGTTGCGTGTTTTTGCACAGAAGAAGATCCACAGTTAGTAATTCAGAAAAGCTTTCAAAATAGAATAAAAATAACATAAAATTCCTGAAAAAATTAACAGGTGTGTTTTCTCCCCGGCAACAGAACCATTTGAGAGCGATTTTCATTTTCGTTGAAAACTTTAACATAAAATGACATGCCATTGTATTTAATCGCATGGTAGAAAATCATTTTTCAAGACATTGTAATTCTCAAAATCTAACCACGAAAATAGTTAGGTCATCTCCAAAGGGAGGAATTAACCTATTTAAACTAGTGAATAGTGTCTCGTTTATTCAGGAAACTCAACGCCTACGCATACTAACTGGTGCATGTGTTTTCAACATAAATTCTTGATTTAAATAATTAATCAATAATGTAAGGGAGCACATGCAAAATCACCACCATGGAAATACCTGAATTGAGAGCTTAGTACTAACAAGCACCATCAAATTTAATTAAATCAGAATTCGTTCCCTATAACAAATATCCATGCTCGATTATTCATGAAACAAATTCAGTATGCACAATTAACCCATATAAGAGGACATTTCATGCAAATTCCCCTCACTAAATTAAATCTCTAAATAACTCAACAGTGCATGGCAATGGCAGCAAGTGTAATTTTTATTACCCTCTTTACTGTTGAGAAAGAGGGGAGAGGAGAGAGGCCACTGCTGCGCACGCTAGAAGGCTTCACTAGCGGTGAGTCTGGGCGAAGGAGATGTGCTGGAGGAGAGGCTCGCAATGGTGGTATCGGCGTGGTGTGGGGAGGCCGAGGTTGGTCGCACAGCTAGGAGTGGTGGCCGATAGCAGGGGCGGCACTACTGCTGAAGGAGAGTGCGAAGGGGCATACACAGGCTGCTGGAAATACAGCGGTTCGCGCACGCGTGGAGGGGAGAGTGGGGTAAGCAATGCGCGAGGGTGGCGCTTAGGTGAGGGCGATGGTGCGTGATGGTGGCGCACACTGCTGCTGAAGTGCTTTGGGTTCTTTACTACAAACAAGGGAGGTGTGGAAAGAAGACGAAGAAGAGGAGTGTGCAAGCGGCTGGAGCACAGGCGAAGACGCGGCTGCGGGTGGATCTGCTGCACGCGGGCATTGTGCATGCCTGGCAGCACTCTGTGGCGAGGGAATACTGGTGCACAATGGTGGTGATGTTAAGGGATGGCGGCAGGTGGTTGAATTGAAGGTGTTGATGGCACGCACACACTCTATCACCATGTGTGCTTCGACGGTGAGGGTGATGCTGAGGACACGAAGGCCACAATGCTCGCTGAAGTCCACGGTGCACACCTCCTTTACGGTGGAGAAGATGGAGAAGAAGTCCCCACCAGGTCGGAGCAGATGCCACCTTCACGTCCGTAGTTCTTCCTCCTTTTTGAACCCAATGTACGGGCGTTTGCTTTAACAAATCTCCCTTGACTTTCCATCATTTCATTTGGGCCTTGCGAGATCTCCTCCAATAATGCCCACGTGATGAGGTGTTGCTGTTGCATGCGGAGCGGCGCAGGCGTCGATGGTTTGCTCTACGGGTGGAGGAGAAGAAGAGAATTGCACTCAAGGCCCTGCATAAATATATATATATCAAATTTTACCAAAGTATTCTCTAATTAATATAAACTAAAACTTAACTCTAATTGCAATCTACTGAGGCATGTTTCACATGTACTTAGGCTAATTAGCACTCCACTAAAGTGAATTGAGCAGCGAACGATTGAGATGGCGTGAGGATCATGCATTCAAATTGCGCGTGAGATGGCGTGTTCTCAAGGTGCGTCGATGGGCGTGTGTTGCATCCACACCCATCGAGTGGTGCCACGTGGTGATTCCTCCGCCGCTTGATGACATCCAACAGGAGCAATCAAATCGCACCTGCTCTCGCGAGATCACCTCCCCCCCACACCGACTCGAACTCATGCTCGCAGTTTGCAAGCACTTGTCTTCAATGTGCCAAAGCCACAGTTTGTCGAGTGGAGGGTTGGTGCAGTCGCGCGGTTAGGCACCCCTCAGCCGTTGGGTTGAGATCCAACGGCTGAGATCTTTCCATGCGTGAGTGCTGGGGTGGCTGTGGTTCGTGTTGGGTGATCTGGATGGTGCCACATGGTGCCATCTGGACCGTCCATCTTCTTCTTGTAGAGGGTGCTACGGAGCTTTGATCAGGGTGATTTTTGCATTGACAGACTGTGATCGTCGCTCCGGATTCATCCGTACGGTCGGATTCTTTATCCGAAGACCATAAAGATGACACACTACCTCCTGGCCATGTAAAATGAAAGAATTAATGTACATAATATACAACTATCCTAAATGCCATGCAATGGATGTTATGTAGTATTTATAACATGATATACAATGCTAAGCCTAGGAACTATCATAAATAAGCATTTTATCATAAATTCATGTGTGTTTATCATATCCCCATGCTTACTTTTTGCTAGTCCCTAGCAAAATTAACCTAAATGCTATGTATAAAAGTAGAATCAAGATTCGATTATTTAGGCAAAATTCGTCGATTGCTTTAGAAAATCTCAACCCCAAGACCTAATTACAAAAACTCAAAAATACCCAGGTGTCTACCAGAATGCAAACCGTCCAAACCTCACCTTATTTGAAAAGAGAAGATACACAATTATCTTTTTCTTATTTTTCTTATTTTCTTTTTTTTGTACTTTTGGAGTTTGAGAGTTTCGGGATAACTTTTTACAGCTACCCGACCCACCCAAGACTCAAAAAGGATTCTAAGTGCTAAGCATCCAGTGAAAGACTCACTAGGCTACCGTTAAAACAGACTTCGGGTTTCTACGACCCTAGATGACATTGCCTAGAGGTTTATCTTTTTGAACGGTAGCTTTCTCCCTACTTTTATTTATGGGGTCAACACAAGGGCGAACCTAGTGTTTATCTCCCCAGTTTATTCTACTTCCTCACTTCTTCCCAAAGTATTTTGGGAATTATTGTGCATTTTTATGAGTTGGACTCTGGACAACTGGCCAATGAGCTATTACCCACGGCAACTTGCCAGCCATACTCGTGCGGTGAAGTGTGATTTTATTTTTTTTTCTCCTCTTTTTCTTTTTTTCTCTTTTTTTAAGTAGATGGCTTCCCTAATCTAAGATTTACCTAAAGGCAGTACGACAAAAATGGTCTTATGGCTCTAGACAAATGACCGATGAGCTATTACCACCGACAACTTGCCAGCTATACCACCTTAAACAGTTCATTAGCTACCCAATTTTCGAAGAAACCGTCGAAAAGTGAGTCAGTACAAAAAAAGTGTGCAGATGCTTAGACTTAAAGTCCCCCCAAATTAGAGGGCGGGTTGATAAGTCGTATACTTATCACCCCAATTTATTGACCAGTTAAAATAGAATTACTTGGCAAGGACTCGAGACTAAGTCCATATTCAAGTAGACTCCCAAGCTAATTAAGCCCGAAGACCTGAAGAGGTCCCAAAGTATTAATTCCTAAAGTTTGCAACTCCTAATGCCTAAGTTTTCATCTCCTAATTCTCTCTTTTTTTTTTAAGATGAAAAACAAGAAATTACTATTATAGCTGGCAAACAGATTCGTAAGAAATATCCACCCCCACATGCCTAGCTAATGCAATGTCCTCATTGTTAAAAATGAAAGCATGCAGGAGAGTAGAAGTGGAAGAATAGCACCTGGTTTCTGTGAGATTCAAGTTATCTCGGAACAGTCTTTACACGTGCTGAGTTTAATGCCTTCAGCTAGGTGATGATCAATTCACGGTGGTTAAGGCAAAGTAAGAACAACCTTGTCCAAGACGGGTTTAGGGAGCATATGGTCAACAAAGGATTTGAGATGTTGCCCGTTGACCTTAAAGATATTACCCATCTTTGGGTCAGAGATTTTGACATCCTCGTTAGGGAAAATCCTCTCAATAACGAACGGGTCGTCCCACGTAGCCCTGAGTTTTCTGGGGAAAAGCTTCAATCAAGAATCGAAAAGCCAAACCTTCTGGTTCAGCTCAAAGCTCTTATGTGAAATCATTTGGTCATGGAGAGCTTTGGTCCTTGCCTTATAGATTATAGCATTTTTATAAGCATCATTTCGAAGCTCCAACTCAGATAGTTGGAGTTTCCTATTTTTCCCGACCAACTCTAGGTCAAAATTACATTTCCTGATGACCCAAAATGGCCGGTGTTCAAGTTCTACAGGTAAATGACATGCCTTACAAAACACCTAATGGAACGGAGACATACTGATAGGCATTTTGTACACCGTATGGTAGGCCCAAAGAGCATCATCTAGCTTTTGGGTCTAATCCTTCCTATCTGGCCTAACGATTTTCTGCAAAATGTTTTTGATCTCCTGATTGGAGACCTCGGCCTATCTGTTCGTCTGAGGGTGGTACGGTGTAGAAATTCGATGATTCACCCCGCATTTCCCCAATAAATTCCAAAACTAGGCATGAGTGAAATGCGTGCCACCATCATTGATAATTGCCCTAGGAATCCCGAACCGACTGAAGATATTCTTCACAAAATCGACGACCACCTTGTGGTCATTGGTCTAGGTAGAGATTGCCTCAATCCATTCGGACACGTAATCAATAGCGACCAGAAAATACTGGTGTCCAAATGACGGAGGAAAAGGTCCCATGAAGTCGATGCCCCAAATGTCAAAAATTTTGACAGAAAGTATTGGGTTAAGGGGCAATATATCTCTCTTGCCCATGTTCCCGAGTGTCTAGCATCGTATGCATGACTCTGAGAATTCTTGGGCATCCTTTAATAATGACAGCCAATAGAATCTAGATTGCAAGATTTTTGCTACCATCTTCTTCCTGGAAAAATGTCTACCACACACAAATGTATGGCAAAACTCAAGTATACTATGGAACTCAATTTTCAAGACGCATCAACGAATAATCTGGTCTATGTCGATGCGGTGCAACTCGGGATCATCCTAAAAGTAATATTTGGCCTCAGACACAAGTCTATCCTATTGTTGTTTGGTCCAATCCTGGGGGATTTGACCAACGATCAAATAATTGACGATATCTGCAAACCAAGGGATTAGGTTACCCGAGACTGTAAGGATAGTCTCATCTGGAAAAGTATCAGACATCGGGACATCCAGATGAGGAGAATCAATTAGGATTCTCGAGAGGTGATTCGCCACTACATTTTGTGCCCCGGCTTTATCCCTGATTTCAAGATCAAATTCTTAAAGTAGAAGAATCCAGCAAATAAGCAGGGGTTTGGCATCCTTTTTTACCAGGAGCTATTTCAAGGTCGAGTGGTCGATATAGATGATGACACGAGAACCTAACAGATAAGCCCTGAATTTTTCTAAAGCGAAAATTATAGCTAGCAATTCTTTTTCAGTAACGATGTAGTACCTCTTGGCTTCGTCCAGAGTCTTGCTAGCGTAGTAGATCACAGAGGGCTTTTTCTCAATCTTCTGACCCAAAATAGCCCCAACGGCATAATCAGATGCGTCAGCCATAATCTCAAATGGGGTTGTCCAGACCAGAGGTTGCAACACCAAGGCATAGGTGACTGCCATTCTTAATAAATCAAATGCCTTACGGCATGATTCATCAAACTTGAACAGTGTGCCTTTAGCCAGAAGGTTACTCAAGGGTCGAGCAACCTTCGAGAAGTCCTTGATAAATCTTCTATAAAAACCCACATGCCCAAGGAAAGAGCAAACCTGTTTCATGGATGTAGGTGGAGAAAGTCGAGAGATAGCATCCACCTTATCCTTATCAACCTCAATACCATGATTAGAGACCACATAACCCAGGACAATGCCTTCCCAAGTCATAAAGTGGCTCTTTTCTCAGCTAAGGACTAGCCATGTTTTCTGGAGGATCAATTCCAAGTTAGCTAGGCAGGACTCAAAAGAATCTCTGAAAATAGAGAAATCATCCATGAGCACCTCAAGACAATCTCCCACCATGTCAGAAAAGATGGCTAGCATGCACCATTGAAAAGACGCAGGTCCATTGCAAAGCCTAAATGGCATTCTATGGAATGCAAAGGTTCCGTATGGACATGTGAAAGTTGTCTTTTCCTGGTCTTCGAGATGTATAGGGACTTGGTTATATCCTGAATAACCGTCCAGGAAGCAAAAGTATTTTTGCCCAGCTAACCACTCTAGGATTTGATCGATGAATGGCAAGGGAAAGTGATCCTTTTTGGTGGTTGTGTTCAGCTTCCTATAGTCAATACAGACTCTCCAAGTAGAAGCTGAACAAGTGGTGAAGGTTTTCCCTTTCTCGTTAGTCGTAACGGTTATTCTCGCCTTCTTGGGTACAATCTGAACGGGGCTAACCCACGAACTATCCGAGTTTAGGTATATAATTCTAGCATCGAGACACTTGATTATCTCCTTCTTAACTACTTCTCGCATATTCGGGTTTAGTCACCTTTACATTTCATGAGAAGGGCGGGATCCATCTTCCATGAAAATATGATGATTACAATAAAATGGCTCAATCCCCCTAAGGTCGCGGATGGTCCAACCAATTGCCTCCTTATTGATCTTAAGGGCCTTAATCAACCTCAATTCTTGCTCCTTAGTTAAATTAGCACTAATAATCATAGGGAGAATGTTCTCCTATCCTAAGAACTCATATTTAAAATGTTTAGGCAATGGTTTCAATTCAAGCTGTGGTGGGTTTAGTATAGAAGGTAGGGAGGATGCTGATGAAGATTCATCAGGTTGATCCAGTGGAAGAGGCTAGGAATGAACAAAATCAATAGCCTCTTCAGGATGTGGCAGGTTTTCCACGGAGGGTTGTGGGTTGGGCTCAGTAAAGTTGGTGGAGTCCTCAAGTGCACTGATTGTCATACAAGTCTCAAAATCTTGATCCTCAAGCTCCTCAATGAATCCACAATCCTCAAATCCTCTTATCGCCTTAAAAATATCAAGAGTTAGCTTCCTATCCCTAAAGGCAATCTCCATACTACCACTCTCATAGTTTATGTTGGCCTTGGCGGTAGCTAGGAACGGGTGCCCCAGAATGATGAGTGTGTTTCTCAAATTGTTAGGTACATCCATGTCAAGGACCAAGAAATCTATACGAAAATAGAAATCCTTGCCCTTACCGATTACATCCTCAATAACGCCCTTCGGTGTAGTGACCGAGCAGTCTACTAATTGTAGCATTACAGAGGTTGGCCTAAGTTCTCCTAACCTAAACCTCTCATAGAGGTTAGGATTAGGTTGATGGATGCACCTAGATCCAATAGTGCCCTATCAAAAGTATATTCCCCAATAACGCATGAGATCAAGGGGGCACCTGGATCTTTCTTCTTTTGAGGAAGGTGCTGCAGAATGACAGAACTTACCTGCTCAGAGAGAATCACCTTCCTCGGAGTAGGTTCTCTCGGCTTACGCTTTTGGGTACAAAGTTCTTTCAGAACTTTAGCGTAAGCCAGGATGTGCTTAATAGCATCGAGGAGTGGAATATTGATCTCTATGCTCTTGAATAAATTCAAGAGCTCCTCGTTGCTATCTACGATTTTCTTCTTCTTGGTTTTCAATAGGGCCTTAAGGAATGGGATATGGGTGGTATTTTCAATTTTCGATCTCTGGGCCTTATTGTCTTCTTCAATCTCCCCCTTCTCTCTCTCAAGTTCCCTAGGGTTTTGGTTTCTAGAAGGTAATTCAGGGTTCTGGGTCTACTTCGCACTTCTCAAGGTGACGGAGTTTGCAGAAGCATATGGGTTCGAGTCTTGAGGTGGGTCAGTGAAGATTGGAGGGCCCTGATTGGTCATGTAACCAGAAGAAGGGGAGGGACCCAACTACCACCTGAGCATGTGCGTGTGGGTCCCTTTGATTCCCGTACCCTTGAGCTCTATTTCCCTGATTTTGCACATTGCGCAGGTTGGGTACGGGTTGGGATGGTAGAAATCCGGGTTGTCGGGTGTTAACAATTAACTCAGACTGCAAGTTATCCAATGATGTCTTCATTTGCTGCATAAGCTGAAGCATGGACCCTTGCATTTCCACCCTCTTCCGGTTTAAATCAACCTGCCCTGCAGATTGTTGGGCATTCCAAGATGGCTGAGTAACCAGTCTCGGGGGCAACTGGGTGTATGCTTGACCCTAACTCATAGGTCTTTGAGATGCATAGTTGCTGGGTCAAGTTTGGGTCCGTTGCCCATGACTTTTCCAGGAGAAGTTAGGGTGGTTCCTCCAACCCAAGTTATAAGTGTTGGAATATGGGTTGGACCTAACATTCTCCTGCATTGCATATGCATCCTCATAGGACGAGGATGGAGAGAAGGAAGATTAGAAAAACTGGGATCAAAGGCCCCAGTTTGGAACCCACAAGGTTCTGAGAAATCCTGGTGCATAGGTTAAGCTGATTCAAGTTGGTTTACAAACTACCGCCCCATGGGAGCTCATGAGGAATGGAATCCCAAATTCTGGGATTGCGTAGGTGTAGAACTGTTCCCCGAATTCCCAAACATCCATTCTTCCCTTCTTTTAGCAACCAAGTCCATTTTATCAAGCTTATTTAAAATCAATTCCATGTCAAATGAATATGAATCCTATATCTCGTTAGCATTGGACCTGGGTTGTTGGGATCGGTTGAATGCATCCATGCAGGCATGATTAATGGAGTTCTCGCTCATTTCCTCAAACAGGTCGTATGCACTATCAGCATTCCTGTTGAGGAAATTACCTCCGCAGGAGGCGTCCACGTGATTACAGAGTTGTTCAACCAACCCGTGATAGAAAATCTGCAAAGAGTTGCCATTTCAGCACCTCGTAGTGTGGACACTTCTTCAAAAGTTCCTGGAATCGCTCCCATGCACCATGAAACGGTTCCCCCAGCCACTGGGAAAAAGTGGTAATCGCCTGTCACATGGCATTGGTCCGTTCGATTGGGAAGAATTTCTTCAAGAAAGCTGACTTAAGAGCAACCCATGTTTCTATTGGCCTTTCGATGGTCCAGTACCAATGTGCGGCCTTATCCCTGAGAGAGTGGGGAAAGAACCTCATGATCATTTGTTCTTCGTTCACATTCCTTGCTTTGGTGGTCTGAACCAAAGTGGTCAAATCCTCCAAGTGCTGGAATGGGTCCTCCGAGCCAAGCCCATGGAAGTGCTTAATCAAACTTAAGAATTGGGGCTTGAGTTCTATATCTTCGGCGGGAATCATGACGTCAGGGCATTCCCCATAGTTTGAAGGATCATAGAAATCCTTCAAGGGCCGAGTGCCCTAACCATTCATTCATTGGAATCATTGCTGCATTTGCTGCAATTCTTCCAATTGCCTCTGAATCAGCTCCTACTAGTTCAGGGGTGGGAGAGGTGGTTGTTGATCAGCCATGGGATCTGCTTGGCTATAGCTCAACCTATGCCTCCGGGAATGGTCTAAAGGTCCTTCCAATCTAGGGTTCAATGACCTCCTTCCAAGCATACACTAGAAGGAAGTCGGAATGATGGGGAAGAGAAGGAACCCTGCAGCATAAAAATACAAGCCTGTCCTTAAGTTGGGTAGACTAAAGGTCTACAGACTCTCAGAATCTGTCCTAAGATTATGGATAATTTACTCTACTTATGTCCAGGCAATCCAACCAGTTAGAAGGACGAACTGGGGAGAAGGTTCTTCCTTTGGTTTGCGCCTCCAGTTCCTAGTGTACCCCCCAGCCATGGTTGTTTGATGCTACTCCCCTAGCTAGATATTAGATTGACTAGTAGAAGTAGGTTAATCGTGTACAATCTCAATCTAGATCCCAACGAGCGAACCAGTCCCTAGGGCCAGCGTCTACTTAATTTTAGTTAGGCTTGGGATATTTGTGCTTCTGAAATGTGATGGGCCCTTAATGGGTTGTGCCCTTAATGATTTTTTTGAGAATGTGTGAATGTGCACAACCAAGAAGTTTTCAAGCAAGATTATTAATGATGAGGTGAGTTCTAGGGTTCGAATCTTGCTTAGTAGCTTTTAGAATTCAAATGTTAGGTGTATTCAACAAAGCTTTGTGATGCAAACCAAGTTTTGAAAGAATGTGTTCAAGTATTTTTCTTTATAAATCGAGAAAATATGGAGTGCCTAGCTTGACCTAAATATTGAATCCTATGGGGCAGCTACAAATGAGTTTCTTTTAGATTAGGTGGTGCGGCCCAAACAATTCAATCAATCAACTCAAATGCACCACCGATTAAGGCACACAGAAAGGTGATTAACCTAATATGATTTCTACCCTTTTATGTGTTGAATTAGTGTACCGGGTCCAGTGGTCGGGATCCCGGTTGAGTAGATGAAAATCAAGTTAGGTTATGTGCCTCCGATGTGGGTGTATAAAGTGTGTAAATTGATTCGTCCCACAGAAAGTATCTTTTTTTTTTTTTTATAAAATGCGAGGGTGAAATGGATGAAGGTGGCAAATAAGACACACAAAGTCTATCCTAGGTTTTATGCAAACACCTAATTAGATTAAGTCTTGGTTATGGGTGTGGCAAAATGAAACTAGTGGGGGAGGTGTGGGGAACACTTACAAAGTACTCTACTAGCACTTTACTCCAGTCTACCACACTTGGATCTCCATGCTAGGGTACCTGCAAGACAATAGATCAGAGATAAGTGGGGTTAGTGCTATGTAAATGCAAAGAAGCGCAGAAAACAATAAATTAAATTCTGTTGCCTCCCCAGCAATGGCACCAAAATGATGTACGGGTTTTGCGTGTTTGAAATCAGGGTTAAGAGTAACCTGTCGTTGTAGTCACAAAACTCATTATCAAATAAAATTTTACCGAAACTCCAAGGGAGCCCCAGGTCGAACACAGGGAGGCAACGTTCACTTTGTTTGAAAATCGTGCTTCGTTTTGTTTGTTTTTGTCGTTTTTGAGGTTTTTTTTTTTTCATTTGTTTTTATAAAGCAAGAAAACAATATGGATCACAATGGAGATAAAAGAAGATATGATATATATTGCACAAATATTTATTACAATAATCTGGAAAGCATAAAAAAGAGAGGTGAGAAAGAATCTCCTGAATCGACTGTTTGGTGAGATGATGGTGCCTGGCGGAAGCTTGGAAGGAGTTGGGAAGCGGGACGACGGAGGTCAGATCGGGAGGACATCAAGTAGAGGAAAGCTTCAGCATGGCTTCGGAATGGAGGTGAGGAGGCGGAGATGCTCTGCTACCAGAATAGAGGTAGGAGGATGACTCCAAGGTGACCTATGAAAGGTGGTGGGAAGATGGAGGAATATTTGGTGGGGCAGAGGTTCGTTACAATAATAGGAGCCATAGGAGCTTGAGAGTATGCTCTAACAGAGCATTGGTAGGCTTGCTAGAGCTTAAGAGTAGGTGGGAGTAGAGTAGGTAGAGATTTCTTCGAAAGGAAGGGGTGTAGGTCATTATATAGTGGATGAGAGGAGCCTAAAATAGGCATAAGACCAATAGTGACCTCCAAGATGTCGCTGTAGGTCCAGCTCAAGTGTCGCTATAGCCAGCACATGCCCGCTCACGCACACAGGTAGCCTTGTACTTACGAGCAATTAGTGACGACTGTAAGCGTCACTAAAAGTTCGCCAGGCTGTCGCTGAAGGCTGCACCAACTCACGCACTCACCCGCTCATGGCTGGACCAAGTGGGAACCAATGGCAGCCATTGGATCAGAGGTGAATGGTTGAGATGGTGTGGGGATCGCACATTCAGATTGCGCGTGAGATGGCGCGTTCTCTAGGTGCATCAACGGGTGCGTGCTGCATCCGCACCCATCGCGTGGTGCCATGTGGTAACTCCTCCGCCGCTTGATGACATCCAACGGGCATAATCAAATCATGCCCGCTTTCACGAGATCGCCTCCCCCCCACCGCAGCTCGAACTCACGCTCGTGGTTTGCGAGTGCTTGTCTTCACCAATGCGCCAAAGCTGTGGTTTGTCGAGTGGAGGGTTGGTGTAGTCACGAGGTTAAGGTGCCCCTCAGCTGTTGGATTGAGATCCAACGACTGACATCACTCC
The DNA here is from genome assembly GCA_037157565.1 of Thalassia testudinum. Classification (NCBI taxonomy): domain Eukaryota; kingdom Viridiplantae; phylum Streptophyta; class Magnoliopsida; order Alismatales; family Hydrocharitaceae; genus Thalassia; species Thalassia testudinum. The sequence continues at coordinate 49,664,760 of JAZHRO010000035.1, read as the reverse complement.
ATGTGTGAGTGCTAGGGTGGCTGTGGTTCGTGTTGGGCGGTCTGGATGGCGCCACATGGCACCATTTGGACCGTCCATCTTCTTCTTCTTGTAGAGGATGCTATGGAGCTCTGATCAGGGTGATTTTCGCGTTGACGGACTGCAATCGTTGCTCCGGATTCATTCGTATGGTCAAATTCTTCATCTGAAACCCATAAAGATGTCACACTACCTCTTAGCCATGTAAAATGGAAGAATTGATGTACATAATATACAACTATCCTAAATGCCATGCAATGGATGTTATGCAATATTTATAAAATGATATGTAATGCTAAGCCTAGGAACTATCATAAATAAGCAGTTTATCATGAATTCATGTGTGTTTATCAAATATGAAATCGTGATGAGGAGTCAATCCAGAAGGTCCATGATATGGAACAAGTTGATTCATTTCTGGGTGTCTCTTATTGAGTTTATTCAGAGGAATCACCAAGAAGATGTAGTGATCATGGGGATCTGAAGTAAGATCATGGTGAGTCCAGGACCTAACAAAGGTGAACTTAGTCCATGTAGCCCAAATGTTTGGTTCCTCTAGTGCAATGTGGCCTAATAGATCATTATTCAACGAGTCATCTTGATTCTTTTCAAGCGGGAGCAAGATCAAATCCTCAAGAAATGACTCGAAGATTGGGTCACCTAATGGATTTTCTCTATAATTCTCATCCCAATCAAAAGTAAATGTTTGAAGAGTGACTATTGGATCATAGAACTTCGATTCTATGAATGATTCCAACTCTAGGTTGTGGTCACTCTCAATATCCGCCATGCCCGATTCCTAAAGATCCTTAAAACAATCATCATAATAAAATGTCTCCAGATCCATGGAATACAAATCTGAATCCTGTCGAATGTTATCCTGTTCCCCAAAATCCATGTGTATGTCCTCAAGATTAAAGGTGAAAGCCTCCAATACTCTCAATTGGCTGAAATAATGCTCAGCTAACTCGAGGTCCTTTGTAATATGGAAAACTTCCAATTCTGGTTCTAGATTTTCTACTACCGAAATGTTCATGAGTTCTTGAATCAAACCTACCTGTTCCACCGAGCATTTTTCTTTTCCTTTGGATGATGCCTCGAAAATTTTGATCTCAATTTGCTTGTCTCCAGAGGCGATTATCATGTACCTTGATTCACAGTTGATTATGGCTCCTACAGAAGCCATGAAGGGTCTCCCCAAAATCAAGGGCATATCTTGTATTTGTTGTGGTGTGTCCATGTCAAGAATAAGGAAATCAGCTAAGTAGCTGAAATCTTTGACTCTAATTACCGCATCCTCTACCAACCTAATCGAGGTGATTATGGTTCTGTCAACTAATTGTAGAGTAACATTAGTGGGTTTTAGCTATCCTATCCATAGTTTCTCAAATAGGGCAATCGAGATTAGGTTGACTAAAGAGTCGAGATCTAGTACAGCCAACTTAAAATTTGTACCACCGATCTTGTAAGGGATTAGTGGGGTGCCTAGATCAGATTTCTTAGTAGGTAGATTGTTTTGGATTATAACACTCACATTTTTAGATAGTGCTAGCTTCCTTTGTGACGATTCCTCCACCTCTTTTTTGGATAAATTAGGTGAGGTGGAGTTGAGAGTAAGGATATCAAGTAACGGGATAATGACTTGTGCATTCCTCAATGGTCCCATTATGTCAGATTCAGATAGTCTTCTAGTGTGGAGGTGGGGTAAGATTTGGGATAGCATAACGGATTGGATATCCTAGGGGAGATTTTTTGTTTTCACCTCTTGGTTTTGTCCTCAACTTTGTTGTGTTGATCATGGGTTAAGTGAGATTTGAGAGAAGGGCCTCAGGGCTTGGTCTTGTGGTCTTTTCTCATGCCTACAGCATTAATCATAGCACTGTCATGATGCAGAGGTAGAGGAGAGAGAATTGGACCCTGTTGTCGAATAGCAAGGTTAATCATTGAGGCTTGATTTGGATCAACGGAGGAGGTAGAAGCTCCAAACACGTAGGTATGAGTCGATGGGCCTAGATGGGCCTAGCTGAGTGAAGCAAGATTGGCCCTGGATTTGATTCACCATGTGTTTCTAGGTCGACAGGTTGTTTGGATTCAGTAGAGGTTGGGAAGGAAGTGCACCAAGCTGGCAAGACCCAACCATCTGTGTGAGTTGATTTTGAACCTCTGTGATCTCTTCTTTGTGTTGTTTTTGCATAGCTACATTAGTCTTCTAGATGTCATATAGGGCTTGCAAAATCAAGTTCATTTGATCTTCCCTTAAAGACCTAGTTTAATAATTTGGGTTGGGCCTAGGCTGAGTGAGCTAATATGGTCGCTGCGCTTGTAGTCAGGGTTGGACTTGAAGTCTCGAGTTCTGATTATTTCACGACCATGCAAAGTTGTGATGATTGTGCCATCTAGGGTTATATGTGTTGGAGAATGGATCATTATGGATGGTGTGGAGATCCTCAAAGTTTAAGGAACTCTAGAGAAATTAGAGTATTGAGGGTTCAGAGTTTCCCTAACTAGAGTAGGCAGGTCCAAAGTTTCCTCTAAAATCGAGATCAGACGGGGGTGGATACGAGCGCATCTCCTAATAAGAGTGGTGGTGAATGTTATGCACACTTCCCTACCTGAGGGCGATTGCGCATACGTGCTCTGTTGTGCAGCGGTGGCTCTCTGTAGATGTCGAGTCTATTCGTCCTACTTCTCGATGATGGAAACCTTATCCAGGCAACTAGCACTAACTCCAAATCAATGGACGTGAATAGGTCCCAAGTCTCGTGTGCCCCTCGCATGTTTGTCAATGCACGAGTGGTCGTCCAGTTGAACACACCATAGATTCATTGTTTATGGAGTTCTCGCACATGTTCTCGAGAATCTCCCAAATGATATCTTCATGCTGACCCATGATGTTGCCACAATTGGTTGCATTGACAAATAGCCTGATATCCTCACGGACTCCCTGGAAAAAAGGCTAGACTTGTTCCCATTTAGGAACTCTGTAATGGGGGCATTTCTGCATGAGATCCAAAAAGCGGTCCCATGCCTCATGAAGTGGCTCTCCCACATTTTGCATGAAATGTGTGATCTGGTGCATCAATGCATTGGTGCGACCAACTAGGAAGAATTTCTTCAAGAATTCATATTGGAGTTCCTCCCATGTGTTGATCGGACAAGTCAAATTCTGATACCAATGGGTGGCCTTGTACATAAGAGTGAAGGAGAACATCTTCATAAGTAGGATATCCTGATTCTAAACAGGTGGTCCAAAGTTCTGGGTCAGATATTTCAATTGTTTGATTTGCTGAAAGGGATCTTCGGAGTTCAAGCCGTGGATTTGGGGATTGCATTAATCAGATTCGACTCAATTCAATATCAGGTCCTCCAGCTGGGATTGCACCCTGGGTTTTATCACCACCGCAGCGAGATTATAATAATCTCACATCTGCGGATACTGCGATGGATTCATGAATGCATGAAATAGATTGGTGAGGCATTGCAATTGATTCTGAACATTGGGCTCTTCTTGGTTCTCCATGGATGCAGATGATGGAGAGCTAGGCTTAGATGTGGAAATGTTGGAAGAAATCTCAATCTGTTCGAGCGGGAGCACAAACAAGTGGGTCGGGCTTGGCCTCAACGAGAATGAACTACTAATGAAGGCCTGAAGTTCGGTCTTAAGGACCTTCTCCCGAACATGCACTAGGGAACCAGATGAGGGACAGAATGCGCAATGGACCCAAACGAGGCACCCAAAAATTTTGGATGACTAAGGAAGTTCGAGGCAGATGATACCCCTAGATCAGAAAACTCACTCACCCAAGAATTACTTGGGCAGCCAGGAAGGTAGGGTCCCACAAAGACCCCTACATGGTAGAATGTCCCCATGGGTTACAGGGTTTCCCCCACTCGACCTTCCTTGTCACTGAGATTCCAAGTAGACCGAAATGAGCAAGCTTGACTCCTAAGTCTACCAAATTTTAATCCTGAGTATGTGCCTTGAATTTCACTTGAAATTTAAAGTTGATTTGATTTGTGACCTAATTTGGAGGTTTGGTTGACCCACAAAGTGGACCAACTTCACCTAACCTGCTCTAAGGTTGAGGATGGGTTGGGTCAAAAACCCAAATCATGCTGAAGTGGTTTGCAAATAGGTTATTAGGTCTCAAATTTTAGTGATTCAAGTGATTGTTAGAGCTTTGATTTTAGGGTTCACTTGATTAGATCAATTCAACTAGGGCTTGGGTAACACATGATGTGGGAAATATGTTCTCTTTAAATCAGGCAAGTGTGTATTCCTGAAACCCTAATCTAGAAACCCTAGCTCTAATTTCCAAGTCCAATTCTTTCCAAAGTTGTTACCTAGGGTTCAATCAAGATGGTGAATAGCCCAGGGCACCTTAAGTCCCTAATAGGTGCGAGTATCTGGTTGGGGATCTCTAACCAAATCAAATCAAATTAGGCAACTCAGAGATGATTACTATGAAATAAAGTTTATCCTAATTGATTTTCCTTTTAATCTTTCAAGAGATGAGGGGCTTAAAGAGAAAGGGAATGAGATTGCCTACCCCTAGTGTGGTTGCTCATGTGGTCGATCTTTTGATTCACCTCATAAAATCATAGCAAATCAGATAAATCAAGTTAGTATCAGATCAGAACTGTAATCAGTGAATGAAATGTGCATTGCTCCCCGGCAACGGCGCTAAAATGTTAGAGGCCACTTTCATTGAGTTTAAAAGATGCATCGTAGTACATTCAACAAAAGCGATCTAACATTTAAATTTATAAGCTCAAAAAACATATGTGAGTCCGAGGTTGTTCGCAGGGAACAAATATGGCAAATCAATTTACTAATCATAGTAATCAGAAAAAATAATTACAGGGGAATCAAACAACCAATGATATGCAATGTATATCAAAAATGCATTTCAGAATGTCAGGTAGAAAATGTAAAAAGAAAGGGATAAAAATGGTGGTTGAAACCACCAAATTAACCCTAGAAATTAAGCTCTAATCAGAATCAAATGTTTGAACAGTAATCCTCAACCACTAATGGCAAATTCCCATGTCAACTAATGTATCCACAGTAACCAAGGAATAGAACCAAGTCAGACATCAGCCAAGCACATCAAATGCCTTAACTCTCAAGGCCTCAAAAGTAGTACAAGGTACAAGTAGCAAAGGCTAAGTGTTGAGCAAGACTCGAACGGACAGTACCAGGTATATAGATCCCAAGACCAGACTGCGGAGCGTGAGCGAGGGCACGTGTCGAAGCGTGCGAGCAAGACCTCACCCCGGTACTCTCGGAGGCGAACAACTACGGGCATGAACTGCTTTTATGTGCTTCGCTCATTTTGTCCCCTACGATATGGGACTATTTGGTAATATCTTTCCTTCGCACTGTTGTTGAAGATGTGCACGTTCAATTGAGTTGCTTGCGTCAATGCTGTACCTGATTGGAGATGCAAGCACGTTTGTGAGATGAAGCTGCATTGAGAGGACATGGTATCAGGACTAGTAGCAATCAGATAAAGGCAAATGATGTCGGAGAAGATAGTGGTGGCAACGAGCTTCAGTCAGTGCTTGAAAGCACAAAAATGGCCTTGCAGCCTTATCAGATTTGCTTAGAAGTTTCCCCGAAGGATAGAAAGTGTAGTGGTGGTGATTTGAGGGCATTTGGTGGTCATTGGAGGTCTGTCGGCGTCAGAGAGGGTGCATTGTGGTGGGTGTGGTCGACAGGGTGGAAGTAAGAAACCCCAAATTTATTTGGGGCTTTGGCTTAGCGCGACATGGCATAGGTCATGGAGGTGGTGGAAGTGTGTTTACGTGTGAGCGGCATCGGTGCGAGCTCATGCTGGACATAGGGAAGATGACGGGGGTGAGGGTGATATGGTGGTTGGTCCTATAGTCTAAGGGGGTAGGAGTGTTCTAGAGACGAAGAGGAAGAAGATGAGGGAGCTTAGGAGGAGAAAGAGAGGCGGTGACGTCCGATGTTGACTGGTCAGATGAGAAGAAGATTAAGTTGATGGCGAGGTGTCGACGGGGAAGAAGAGATGGAGAGCGACCGAACTTTAGCTGGTTGCGATTGCGAAGAAAGGGGGAAGACGAAGGGCCACTCAATTTGGTGGTTGGCTGGCTAGATGAGGGAGTTGGATAAGCTCAAGGGAGCACAGGTGCGGTGCTGGAGAAGGAGAAGAGAGGAGATTTCCAGCCTATTCTTGGCTGAGGAAGAAGCTGGGAACTTGAGGGCTCTTTATAGAGCTCAAAACACAAGCTCTAAAGTAAGGAAAGAGCTTGATTTGACCGTGATTTTAGGGGAAAAAGCTCCCCTAGAATCTCAAGCTCGCCTGATCTATAGGGATCGATTTATGATCCTTGAGTCGGTTCAAATGGTTGGGAATCATCTCTAAATCAATCCCTCCAATTTTAAAGGGATTTGGATCTGATCTGAGGGAGAAATCCTCCCTCAAATCTCGTTGCAGGTGCTTTCACACCAAAAATTGTGGTAGGGACCTAATTGCAAGAATGATGAGAAATTTAGGGACCAAATTGTAATAAACTTGAATCCTGGGGGGTTAAATGCAAGAAATAAAGGTTTTAGGGACTAAATTACAAACTTGGTAAAGATGAACTCTGATTGGACCTAAATTTTGATGTCAATCTAACTTAGACCCAAGAAATCTAATGGTGAACTTGGATTTGAGTTTTGACCACATTTGCCTGGGAAAATTGCATAGAAGCTCAAATTAGGGCAAATTCTCGTCTAAAACTCTATTCTAGGTCAAAATGGATTCAGATGGTCAAACGAAAAGTACCAAACCTCTTAGAATATGTTTATATGAATTATAAGAGGTTTAGATAAATTTTATACTAACCATAACCTCTTCAATTTAAGTGGGGTTGATAATTAGGATTTTTGGTACTATTTTCGCCATCGAAATGCATGAAACCTTGTTTTAGTTAGTATGGATCCACTTTTTAGACTTTTGTGCTTAATTGACCTTTATTTAATACCAGAGTAACGCTGTGGTTAATCTATATTTATGATGTGTTGTTAACTGCAGAATTAACCATGTTTCTTTGTTTTCTTCTCAAATCAAAATGTTGCGGAGTTGCAACCCTTAGATGGTTGGGTAGGAGCTTTTATCATTCAAACCTGACCAAATGTGGCTAGTTAAGGCCCATGATGGTGTTACCATCAGCCATGTGGCACATTCTCCACCGACTAAGCTCCATCACGTGGGTAGGAATACGTGGTCGCCACCGCCCTCTACCTAGTGCGTGCATCGCATGCACTCTAGCACGGCCATCAGATCTAATGATCAATGTCTCTGATGAGTCCATGGTGCACAGTCTCCATGCGCTGATCGTGCACCTACGTGCGCATCCAACTCTCTATGTGCTGTGTGGCCACTTCATCACCATCTGATTGTAATCGCACGGTCTAATTTTGCCCACCTCACGGTGAGCACGATTTCACCCCTCCATGCATCTCGAAAGGGCACCGCTTGCTTCGCATAGGGTGCTCAACCAACACACTACACATGCATTTGCATTGCGCTCTTGATTTCACACTGGCATGCTCTCAGGAGTTGGATGACGATCCAACAACTGAGATAAGACCTCCTTTGATGAAGCATGCTAAGCGCACTACGTAATGCATTTGTGGCAGTTGGATGATGATCCAACGGCCCACAAAGCTCGTGAGATCGCCTTCAGCGAATGAGGGCACAATGGAGAGCCATTGGGATGGCACCACATGGCACCATCCTAACCGTCCATCTTCCTGCATTTGTAAATGGTGCTACAAGGCTCTGATTTAGGCGATTCTTGCATCGTTGGACTTCGATTGTTACTTAAGTCCATCCGTGCAATTGGATTTATCATTCGCGACCCTGAATCATCTGCAATTATTATTATCTATCAGTTAGAACATAAAAGTAGAATTATTACTTACATAACTAAACAAATCAACTACGATGCAACTATACAGCTATTGGATGCATTATTCCTAAGTTAAGATAGGATCTGACTTAATTAGGTAGATTAGGTCCTATGATTACTACGTAATCACCTATCCCCCATACCATCATTTCTCTACCTTCTTCCCCCACCAAAGCATCCTACTCCATCCTTCTATGACCATGAGTTGCAGTATCTTGACAGGTAGTTCACCAAGTGATAAATACCAGTTTATCATCATTCTTATGCATTAAAACACATCTAGCTCTTAGGTTATTAACAAAGCAAGTGGGTTCTTGGGCTACATTTAGGCATTTCCTAGGATAGGCATGCATTGCATTCTTTTTATTTTTTACTACTTTATTTAAGTGCCAAGGATGAACAGACATTCAAATCCCACAAACTCTGCCACTGAGAAAGGCAAAAGATGAAGGAGAAGCCCAATTCAACTAGATCTCAACTGAATCCAGCTCACCTCAGCTGGATTCCAGCTCATTCCAGCTCTAGCTAGCTAACTCTAGCTCATTTTAGCTCCATTCAGCTCACCTCAACTGAATGACAACTCAATCCATCTCAACTTAGCTAAACGCAACTCCATTCCAACTCCTCCCAGCTCAAAACAGTTCATGGAAGCTCTATCTGACCAGGTTTAGCTACTACCAGCAACTAACTAAGCCTAGTCAACTGAAGAAGTCCTTAACAAGTTCAGGCTAGCTTAAGTCCAACTCCCGAAGTCTCAACTCAGCTTAACTTGATTGAGCTTAGCTACTTGACCTAAACTAGCTAGCTTGGCTAGATAGGTAGTCTTTGAGAAGGTGAGCTTTAGCTCAACTCAGCTCAGATCAAAAGAAGCCAGCTCAAATTAGCTTGGCTTAGCAAGCTAGCAAAGAATTAGCTAGCTAAGCTACATATTAAGCTCAGTTGCACCCTTGTTTAGCAAACTACTAGCTACAAGAAGTTCTATGCAGCTCAAGTTCCTCCTTGTCAGCTAAACCCTAGCTCCTCTACTCTCTTCTACTGCCCTACTAGCTAAGCTAACTTAGCTCCACCTCCTTTACTCTATGGCTGACCACCTTACCCCAAGAAAACCACCAAAACACCTCCACCTTCCTCCTACTTTTGGTGCCAACACACACCACAACCACCCACCTTGGCATTCCTTCACCCTTGGTGCCAAAAAGAGATGCTCTTTCACCCCTCAACCACCATCAAAAGCCACCTACATATGGTGCCAAAATTACCCATAATCACCACTTATTTTGGTGCCAACCTACCCTTCCATCACCACTATCCATCCACCACCAAATAACATCACAACCATCCATGTTTTGGCACCATGTAAGATCCCTTCTAGAAGCCCTAAGTTGGCACCAAAACATACACACCCTTACACCCTTAACCACAACTAATTACACCCCTTTCGTTGCGCCAACATTCCTCCACCAAAGGATCCATTAACCACCCATCTAACTTAATCCTAGACATCTAAAATTAGCGCCGACTTAGCCTCCCCCTCTTTCTATTTATACCCCATGTAACCACCATTTTCAAACCATCCTTGGCTACCATAATATCCTACCTAAACCCACCCTATATTCGGCCATAGGAAGGAGAGGAGAGAGAAGATTAAGGAGGCTATCCCTTGCCTCCTTGGTGCCTTCTTCTTCTTCCCTTCTTCCTTGGTCCAAGCCAAGGAGCAACACTATTGGGGGATGGCTAGGTAGAGGAGAGTTCAAGGTAGTGCACGTCCACCTTGGAGAAGGAGATGGGAGGAGGATGTGAGGAGCACAAGGAGTTCTCTTCATAGTACGGCTGCTGGAAGCAGCCATACTTGGAGTAAGAGCATCTTAACTACTTGGAGGATTTGTTTTCTTCATCTTTTTAGTCTCTCTTTTATATTAGATAATTGATATTATTTTTGTAACAAGCATTTTCATTAGCAATACAAAAGTTCTATTTCCATGTCTTTATTTTCTAGTGCTTTCTTTTTAGTAGCTTAGTGCACCTCACTCTTCCCTTGTAATTACCCCAAGCACTCTTGCCTAAGGTGAGCTTAAAAGAGAAGATCTTTATTTTCACTTAGGCATAGTTCTATTTTCGTGTGTTTCACATATCCCAATTATCATTTCTAAAACCTTAAAAAAAATTCAAAACATAAAAATACAAAAAAGAAGATTCCAATTCTTGCAAGAGAGAAAATACTTTTGAAAACAACAATTGCCTCCTGGGACTACCATAGATACTCTCGTTATCTAGGAATATAAATTTAAAAGTAGATCAAATTTTATGCGTTGCAACGACTCCAAACTCCCTCTTTACAAAATCGTGTATTTTTGCATCATCAGGGATGACTCTTTGTGGATTCAAGATGTGACAAATGACATCTCTCTCATGATGCATAGACAAAGAGAGACTACGATGATGAAGATGAAGCTTGGGAATTAGGTATCCGACTACCTGAGTTACCAAGGTCAGTTTATGGATCGATTAGGAGAGCAAATACTGCCCTTCAGTTCCATAACCAGCAGCCTCCTGAAAGAGCGATCTTCATTTTCGATAAAAATTTTTAACATAAAATATCACGTCCTTGTATTTAGTCGCGTGGTAGAAAATCACTTTTCAAAACATTTAATTTTCAAAATCTAACCACAAAAATAGTTAGGTCATTTCCACAGGGAGGAATCAGCCTATTAAAAATGATTAATGATGCATCAAGTATTCGGGAATATCACCAGATGTGATGCTAACTAGTGTTCTCATTTCCAACACAAATTCTCAATCTAGATAATTAATCAAGAATATCAGTGCACACATACAAAATCACCACCATGGAAATACATGAATTGTGATCTTAGTACTGACAAGCACCGTCAAATTTAATTAAATAGAATTCATTCCCTATAACAAATATCCATGCTTGATTATTCATGAGACAAATTTAACTATAGCAATTCAAATAGAATGGAGGGACATCTATGCAAATTCCTTTCAATATATTAAATCCTTAAAATAAATGACTAGTGCTTGTGGAAATGGCATTCATCGTAATTTCTAATTGTAAGAAAAACAGAGGATTTCTCCTCTCTCTTCCTCATGCGTGAAGAAGGGAGGCCAACTGTCCCCTTGCATGTGGTGGGGGTCCTTCTCGTCAAGGGCGTCACGTTGACATAGGAGGCACGACCTAAGGTGGTCGGTAGTGGGCACTCACTGGCGGGGAGGCCAACGGTCGTGCATCGTTGCCAACTACGGTGGAGGCATTCGGACAATGCCTGAGGTCAGCGAGGGCGCAGGGTTGCTCTTGTAGTCAACAAGAGTGCTCGGTTGGAGGTTGGAGGAGGTGACTGCGTGGAGCGGTGGGGGCCTGCATGTTGGGTTCTTCATGGTGGTACAGCAAGACGAGAAAAGGAAGAGGAAGAAGAAAACAGGAAGGGGAAGTAGGCAGTGCTGCTTACGTGCATAGGGGTGGGAGTGGCTGCGAGGGGAGTTGGTGGGGGTGATCTGTAGGGTAGGTCAGTGGCACTGTGGTGGTCGCACGCTGTCACCGTGCGATTGATGAGAGGAAGAAAGGCCGAGGTAGGTGCGCAGAGGCCATGGAGAACACTGAGTCCATAGTGCAGGCAGAGATCACGATGGCAAAGATGGAGGAGGTCCCCGCCAAGGGGAAGAAGACATCTTCAAGGTTGCTGTGGCTTTCCTTTTTAAACAAAAATCCTCGATTTTCTTTGGACGCAAGCATCTCTAACCACTCGCGAAGATTGAGAGTGGTTGGAATGGCAGATCAGCACGGGCAGTTCTTCATTAGGCATCTAATTACCACTCTACATGTCTGATTATCACTCTAGACATTTTAAAAGTTGTAGAGTCAGCAGTTTGTGATGGCAATTCCCATACGTCCGACCTTAGCTCCAGATGTCTTATAGACGCAAAAATGGACGTCTAAACTCTTCCACCTAGCCTGCATTCATCAAATCAATTATGTTACCATATCATATATTATAAAGTGTAAAATTGATGCATAAAATTATATGTAGACAAAGATGAATTGCCATATAACTCCTAATTAATTAACAACTAAGAATAACTAATTAGAGAGTACTTAGACCGAAAAATGATCTACTAAAGTAGACTTATCAAATGCTCCCATGCCTAAGTTTTGCTAGTCCCTAGCAAAAAGTGAAAAATAATTGAAGTAACCAAAAGATTTATTCCTTTCTTATTCCAAAAATTTAGAGATCCAGACAAATGTAAAGTGATAGTAGCCTAAGTAACGGATCCAAGTGAAAAGCCAACTTACATTTGAAGTTCGTACTTCACCCTTGATAAATTTCTTCCGGATAGGCAACTACTTCCCTCAGAGATAAAGCAGAAAATGATCTATAATTTGACCCTGACTTTTTGGGCTTAGGCAGGAGATGCTGAGTTGAATGGATTTATATTTGGTACTCACACTCATCTGGTGCTACATGTAATCTAGTACTGCAGACTCTAAATCTCTAGACTATCAAACAAGTCAACCCAGAGAGAGGCTAAAAATTGTGCTCTCTTTGCGTTCCCTTGCGCTCACTCACCCTCTTTTCTTTTTCTCTTTCACTTTCTTTTCTGAGATCACATATCTTAACAGATTTTGTAAATGTACTCACTATTTGGTGGCCTCACATGGTATTCACACTTTTAAGTTAGAGTCCTAATAACCCTACAACTAAGTTAGAAGTTCTTAGCCAGTATTCGAGTGATCAGAAATATTGAAAAGTAGGTATGAATCATATTTGGTAGATCACAATGGGTGTTTTTATTACCTCAATGTAATGGACACCTGATAAAATTGACACTTAAGACAACTATAACTCGAACATTTTTTTTCTCTCTTTTTTTATGTATATAAATTTTTTTTTCTCTCTTTTTTTTTTATTTTATTTATATATATCTATATATTTCATTTCTTCTTCTTTTTCTCTCTCTCTCTTTTATAACTCCAACACAACACGACGCAGACTTTTATTCATGAGGCATTAATAGGGATGATGATGGTCAAGAGGATATTGTGTGGCTTATTTGGTGGAAGTGCCTACTCTTGACACTAGGAAGGAATGGATAGGACAAGAGTATTTCTGACTTTTAACGCTACTACCCTCCTTCAGCCAAGGATTCTATGAACGGTCGTAACCATCCACCATAGTCATAGTTTTATTAGAACTCAATCTTTGTATATTTACCTTATTTGGTGACTCTCAGGAATTCACACAATATTCACAAGCAGGAACAGAAAGCAAAAAAGTATGCCTAACTTTGAGGTATTATCATCTAATTATCCAGAACTTAAGAGTCCTTGCACTAGACTTAGCACACCAGTAGCCTCTCTACTTTCTCCTCACAAATATTAGGTGGATCTAATAGAAGATAGTATGCCTGACTCCCTTCAAACTATCCAAGGATTTAGCAGACTAAAAATATTTATTGGTTTTCTACAAAGATCCATTACCCAGTCTACGTAGAAGTGAAGTAACTGTATTGGATTCTAAACTTAGAAATAATCTAAGAAAAACTTTAATGACACCTCCTTAATAAAGATGTTTTGCTATGGCTAACTAATTCAGCTCAAGAAAATAAAAGAGATTTTTTTTTTAATACACCTAACCTAAATGCATGAATACTGCCAAAAAAATGCAAAATGTACCCCTACATGCCTAAATCCTACAATATCCTCATTGTAAAATTAAAATAGGGGGCGAAAGGAAGGAAATCACCTAATGAAGGCATTATTCAGGTTGTTGGGTTGCCTTCCAACAAGCACTGCATTTTCTGTCAGCAACCAGACTTATAGGGAACCTGTAAGTCTGATTCCAAACAGAAAGAGCTAGGCCCTAAAAGTATGTGTAAAAGCGCGAGCCTAGTAAACAAGTAGCTACGGATGTTGGCGAGCTGATGATGCAACATTATTCCAAATGCTCGCCAAAAGACATGATAGCAAACAATCTCGTAAGCTACCTGGAGAGGTCTAGGAAAAAGAGTAACAGAAGAATGGACCTCTTGAAATGGAATAAGTGGAGGATAACAAGAGTCCTCCAAAGTATGAAGGGTTTTAAAAGATATGACCATAAATATGTCAGACCCTTGAATGGCAAGAGTAAAAGTATAAGCATCAATCCAAACTTGCCATTCCACACAAGGATGTACTAACCTGATATTCTCCATAGAAAGAATGTATGTGAGCAGAGACATGAGCCAAGGATTAGGTAAGAAGTCTACGGTTTGCTTGAGTGATTGGGTGGTAATTATTAAGTCCAAAGAGAGCTTAGTCTATTTAAGTTCCATTCCCAGCAAGCATTCTTCTTCCACATCCTCAAATAACTTAATTGTTTCATGAACCTCCAACTGCTCCTCTACAATAAATGAGTTATGCACAGAATTTAATATATCATTAGTAGACTCATGATCAACATTCTTTGATGACAGTTGGGTTTCCTGGGAAGTAGTGGGATTAGAATTATCATAAAGTCCATCCTCGGGTTCTTTCTCGTCAATTACATCCTTTCCGGGGACTTTGTGTTCTACTTCATCTTTAATATCCTTAGGAGGATTATCATTCTTAATGTTATGGAGAAAGCCTATATTACTCAATTCGTTATTCTACTCGGGGCATAAATCCTCAATTGATACATATTGTCCCTGAGAGTCTCTCTTAGGCTTCTCAATATTGTTTTCATCCTCCTCCAACCTCAACTCTATATCTTCCTGATTTTGGGGTGGATGACTTTCAAAATCAAAAGAAGGAATCCAGATTTCACCAGATCATTTATATCCTTACGGGGTAAGTCCTCAAATAACACATAATCCCCTGAGATTCACTCCAAACTTTAAGTCTGGGTTCCTCCATTGGGTCATCATCCTCCTCTAAAATAGACTCTTTGTATCCCTGAGACTAAAATTGATCCAATTCATCCTCCATTCCCTTAGGGTCACCTTCATTGGGTACATGTAAATCCTCATAATGATGAACGGTAGGTGTTAGTTCCCTGAGTGGAGGGTCGGGATTAGGCTCACTAAGAGTAGAATGGGGTTCCACCACATGATTAATAAGGAAAGTGGCATGAACAATATGACCTTGACTCGGGGTATCAGGGGTAAGAAAAATACTGTCAGTGGGGTCAAGGTCCTCAAGTGGTACCATCTTCCCTTTCTTTTAATTCCAATATATCTCGGGTGGATAATCAGTAAGATAGTTCTCCTCTAGTGGTTGTGTCTCATGGGGAGAGTATAAATGATAGCTACTCAAAACGGAATCCCTATTATCCGTTGTTTCCTCATAATCTTTTTGATGATCATAGTTGTATGGGTAGGGATTAGAATCAATATTAAGAGAGTAGATAAGTTGACGAATTTTCTTATTCCATTGTTGACTATTCCTTAACATCTCTTCCATAGACTATCATTTATTTTTGTTATTTCTGCATTTCTAACATAAAAGAGGAGAGGCTACTATCAGATTGCGGAGGGTAGTCAGTCTCAAGCTCAGGTTTCCTAGGGGTATCGGTCCAACCTTAATGAGAAAAATCATGGAGGATGGGAGGGTTGGGTCTTTGCAAATTGGAAAATTCTGCTCCTAGGCTCTGCTCAAAAGTGGGAGTTATCGAGCCAATACTCTCAGGATAGGAATTTGATTGATCCTATAAATTGTCATTGTACCCATCAAAGGATGGATATGCTCAGGGAATGGGATCCTGATAAAAGGATGGGAAGTATTGACTTTGATAATCTAAATGATAGGAGTAAGGGTGATTCATTTCTTTAAGCTAAATAAATTTAACTCCCTTAGGACTTAGAAGAAATTAGAATAAAAATAAAAACTTCCTAGACAGTTCTACCACTGTCAAAACAAGTGCAAATACGGTGAGATATGTTTCTAGTAGATTCTAGGTCTTAGAATTAAGTGTTCAGTTGGTGGCCAAACAAGTTTTGCAAGAGTTACGCTTCCTAGGCCAACCTTCATTGGTTCCTACAACCTACTAGCAAGGGATGGAAGTCTCGAATCGAGCCCACACACGAGGAACCTAACTTGGTGGATAGGCTTGTTTATTTCCAACTAACTTCCCTTAGAAATTTATCTAGTGACCTTATGTGATGTGCACAGTATCTCAAGTGTGCAACACACGTACGTGTTTTTATATTTTGAAATCTTGCAATCAAATTCTTTTGCACGTAATTAAAGTCACTAATTTTAAGGTCCAACCTCTTAACAATCCCAATTCCTTAAAGTGGCCACTGAATTAATTAGATTCACGCAATTAGGTGGTCTTGGATTTAAGTCCAATACAGATGAATGATAGAGATGTGATGCTAAAGAGAGGATGTACCTTACTCTAGCTTTCTTCAATGCAGAAATGTATGCGATGCAATAAAGATAAACTAAATGCTACTCATTCAATCCTAGATGGTCACCCTATAGATATGCAGCTTCTAGTTGGCAGTTCAGATTTTTTTTTATAATAAGAAAACAAACCTAATCTAATTTATCTAACTAACTAACGTGTAGTTCCAACAATTCAAATAAACCTATAATCTAAATAAAATGGGAACATGCTCCTGAAAAGACGCTCTCGCATACAAGAGTGATAAACAATAAAAAGTACTGGGAACACATTCCCAAAAATGCCCAACACGGGACCACAAGACAGAAATTAAGTTCTAATGTCTATCTAAACTAAGATCTAACACTAAAATCAGGGAAACAGTCCTCCTGATTGTTCCTCCGTACACCTTCATGTGCGTGGGATCAAGGCCCACAGGCACCTGTTGTTGTCCTCCAGGTGGTGTAAAAGTCCACCAAAAATATCGCCTCCGTCGTGCGGGCTCATCACATTCGTTCATTTATGCACACAAAGAGAACCAATGTTAGTAATTCAGAAAAGCTTCAGAAATAGCATAATAATATAAATTCCCAAAAAAAATTAATAAGTGCATTTCCTCCCTGACAATGATGCCATTTTAAAGAGCGATCTTTTTTTTCGATAAAAATTTTTAACATAAAATATCGCATCCTTGTATTTAGTTGCGTCGTAGAAAATCATTTTTCAAAGCATTTAATTTTCAAAATATAACCACGAAAATAGTTAGGTCATTTCCAAATGGAGGAATTGGCATATTAAAAATAATTAATGATGCATCAAGTATTCAGGAATATCAACGGATGTGCATGCTAACTAGTACTCTCATTTCCAACACAAATTTTCAATCTAGATAATTAATCAAGAATATAGGTGTGCACATACAAAATCACCACCATGAAAATACGTGAATTGTGATCTTAGTACCAATAAGCACTGCCAAATTTAATTATAACAGAATTTATTCCCTACAACAAATATCCATGCTCGATTATTTATGAGACGAATTTAACTATACGCAATTCAAGTAGAATAGAGGGATGTCTATGCAAATTCCTTTCAATATATTAAATCCTTAAAATAAATGAATAGTGCTTGTGGCAATGGCATTCACCGTAATTTCTAATTGCGAGAAAAATAGAGGATTTCACCTCTCTCTTCCTTGCACGTGAAGAAGGGAGGCCGACCGTCAGCTTGCACATAGTAGGGGTCCTTACAGAGGGCATCACGTTGACGTAGGAGGCACAACTTGAGGTGGATGGTGGTAGGCACTCACCGACAGGGAGGCCGACGGCTGTGCGTCGTTGCCAACTATGGTGGAGGCGTTCGGACAGTGCCTGAGGTCAGCGAGGGTGTAGGGTTGCTCTTGGAATTGACGAGAGTGCTCGGTTGGAGGAGGTGGCTACGTGGAGTAGTGGAGGCCTGTGTGTTGGGTTCTTCATGGTGGTGCAGCAGGATGAGAAAAGGAAGAGGAAAAGGAAAATGGGAAGGGGAAGTGGAGGCAGTGCTACTTGTGTGCGCAAGGGTGGGCATGGTTGTGCGAGGAGTTAGCGGTGGTGATCTGTGGGGTAGGTCGGTGGCACTGTGGTGGCCGCACTCTGTCACCGTGCGACCAACGAGAGGAAGAAAGGTGGAGATAGGTGCACGCTAAGTCCACAGTGCAGGTAGAGATCACGATGGCGAAGAATGAGGAGGTCCCCGCTGAGGGGAAGAAGATATCTTTAAGGTTGCTACGGCTTTCCTTTTTAAACAAAAATCCTCCTCAATTTCCTTTGGCATTAAGCATCTCTAACCACTCGCGAAGATCACAAGTGGTTGGAACGGCAGATAAGCATGGGCGGTTCTTCATCAGACGTCTGATTATCACTCTAGACATCTTAAAAAATGTAGAGTCAGGAGTTTGTGATGGCAATTCCCAAACGTCCAACCTTATCTCCAGATATCTTATAGACTCAAAAATAGACGTCTGAACTCTTCCACCTATCCTGCATTCATCAAATCAATTCTGTTACCATATCATATGTTATTAAGTTAAAATTGATGCATAAAATTATATGCAGACTAAAATGAATTGCCATATAACTCCTAATTAATTAACAACTAAAAATAACTAATTAGAGAGTACTTAGACCGAATAATGATCCATTAAAGTGAACTTATCACCTCCCAGATCCAAACAACCAACAGCACTTCCTCCTACTCAGCAACAACATGGATAGTCCACACCAATGTCAACCTTGACAGCAGCACCATCACAACAACAGCAAACCAGCACGAATACTACTCCATCTCGTGCCACTTCACTTGAGATGAGTCAGTTCTCTCCTCAAATGAGACAGGGACTTTGACTCCAGGCACCACTCGCCTCTTCTACTAGACTGAGCACCTCCAATCACAACCTTAATGATTTTGACATGGATGCAAAATTCCCATAGAACCTGGAGGCTTTTCATAGTTTCTTTCAGACTTTTATTTTAGTATTTTGGTCAGTAGTACAGTTTTATATGTGGTTTGACATTTGTCACTCTTTATTATTATATTATATATAGTTTTCTCCTGTTTTCTTTTTCATGTGCAAAACTTTGATATTTTTAATACTATATCTTTCATCTATGAAAATTTCAATTATCTCTTGAATGTTTATAAAAGCAGTATGACATGCATTACATTTGACACATATAAAGTGGGAGCAAATGTATTATTTACCCTAAGCTTTTCTGTTAATAACAAAGGAGAAATACTCCATATGCATTTATTTTAAGCAATAATCGTCATGCATTTTATGCATATATAATTATAATTTTGTTGTTATCAAAAAAAGGGGAGAATGTTGATACCCCTATTTTGATATAAAAAAATTATGTATTATTGTAGATTAATCATTTCAGTTTGTATCATGATGAGATCTTGGTAAAATGATTACAAAAAATAGAAGCTAGATTCAAGATGACAATTGTAATCTTAGAATTGTTATTTTACTTTTCTTAAGTTTAGAAATATGTAACGAACCCCAAAAATATCATCCACTTAATTTGGCTTTGGATAAATAACAAACTTAGGTTAAAAGTCAAGTTTTGAGTACTGTTGATTGACCAACTAATTAATCTTGATCGACTAATTGCCATTGATCAACCAAACCTTTAGTTTTAACCGATCAAAATCACCTAATTAATGGTCAAATCCAAATTTTACACTACAAGTCAATCAAAATCATCTTTTAATCAATCAACAAGTAATTAATCAAAATATAGTTTTAAGAGACCAAAGTTCCTTTTGATCAACCAAACATTATTTTTGATAGACAAACATCATTTTTATAAACCTTCTAAATCAATCAGGAAAATACCTATAAATAGGGCCCCTCAACCTTCATTTCAAAATCCACCACTCAAAGTAATTTTAAAGAAAAAAAGTGCTATGTTTTCATGCTTTTGCGCTATTACGCCTATTCTTGACGATTTCTAAAACTTGGCTTTCTAAGGCTTCAAAAAATCACGATTTGCTTGTTTCTAAGGTTCCATAGGATATTTTGTATATTTCTTTATATTTATGTTGCTTTGATTTGGGACCTAAGTTGTTGGAAGTCTTGTTCTTCTTCTCTTGTTAGGTATAAAAGAGAAGAAATTTTTGTAAAGAGGTTGTGCCAGCCTCATCGTTAGGTGGTACATTAATGGATTGACTAATGTCGACTAGTAAAAAAATCCTAAGTTGGGAGGCTTAGGTAGTGATTTTTACCTGGAAGGATTTCCACTTTAAAATTGAGGTGGGATCTATCTTATTTGTGTGGCTTGCATTTTTAAATTGTATATTATTTTTCTTGATATACTATTCATTCCCCTCTAATGTAGACTTGTAAGATCATACAGGTGCACCTAGTACTCACACTAAGTCTCAAACATTTTTCCTCATAAATTGAAGTAGCTCCTCTTGCATAGCTACAACCCAAGACTCCTTCAAAGCCTCATCAACTTTCTTATTTTCAAGTTGTGACACAAAGCCATTAAGGATAAAGTCTCCCTAAATTGAGATTAGGTTTTTACACCATGTTCATTATCACCAATAATTTGTTCTTGAGGGCAATCATTATGGTGTACCCATTCTATTAGAAGATCATGTACATTCCATGTGTCTTTCATTTTGGAAATATCAACAAAGGGTGTATCTTCATCACCAGACTCTATTTGGTTTGGTTTAGGTTCTCCTAAAGTTGTTTCATTAAATAAAACATATAAGGATTCTTTTATGAAGAAGGTTCTTTTGTTGAAGACTCAATA
This sequence comes from Thalassia testudinum, assembly GCA_037157565.1. Taxonomy (NCBI): domain Eukaryota; kingdom Viridiplantae; phylum Streptophyta; class Magnoliopsida; order Alismatales; family Hydrocharitaceae; genus Thalassia; species Thalassia testudinum. The sequence continues at coordinate 49,644,143 of JAZHRO010000035.1, read as the reverse complement.
AGCTTTGCACCTATTTGAGTAGCCAATAAAGATGCTTTTATCACCTTTAGCTTCAAACTTATCAAGTCAATCTCGGGAGTTTAATAGATAACACCAACTTCTAAACACCTTGAAATAGGAAACCTTAGGTGACTTCTCAGGGTAAAGCTCGTATGGAGTTTTCTTGAGAAATAGACCTTGATAAAGTTCAGTTAAAAACAGAACAGGTCATGATTATGACTTTAGCTCAGAAACATTTCTGAATCCTAGACCCCAAGAGTAAGGTTCGGGCACATTCTTACAAAGTATGATTCTTGGGCTCAACTACACCATTCTGAGATGGTGCCAAAGCAAATGAGAACTCATGAGTTATGCCATTTTCAACACAAAAACTTAAAACCTTCTCGTTTTCAAATTCACCCCCATGATCAATCCTATGTCTAAGAATATAAGAACATTTCTCCTTTTGAAGTCTCTAAGTAAGACTTAGGAAGGAATCAAATGTGTCATCCTTATATTTTAAGAAGATAACCCAAGTGAACCTAGAGAAGTCATCAACAATCACTAGGCAAAATTTTGATCCATTTTAGTTTTCAAATCATGTTGGCCCAAATAGATCAACATGTAACAATTCTAATAGACCTGTGGTTGACACTAAGTCTTTTGATTTAAAGGAGACTTTGTGTATTTTTCCATGTTCACAACATTTGCACAATGCATCCTTTTTAAAAGTTAGCTTGAGTAGGCCCCTTACTCCTTTTTATCTATCTTATTTAAGTGTTTGTGATTAATGTAACCTAGCCTACAATGCCACAAGTCCACATGAACATGAGTGGCAAGTAGACATTTTACAAATTTTTCTTCAAAGAAGTGAAGAGCATAGATAATATCATGTCTAAAACCTCCAATTAAAACTATATTAGTTCCTTCTTTCAATATTTTAAAACTAGTTTTTATAAATAATACATCACAACCATTGTCACAAATTTGACTTACACTAAGTAGGTTATGTTTTAAATTTTTTATTAAGAACCTTATGTACCTATTTGGTAGAGTTACATCTAGTACATAAATAATGTGACAACATTTATTTTTACTAAGCTTAGTGTCCTCAATATGAATTCTCAACCATTTGATAAACAATAGAGTGTCCCATCATGTGCTTGAAAAAGTCACTATTTAGGACTCATTGGTCATCTTGACATGCAAACCAATTTATTAAACTTATTTAGGAACCTATTCTCTTTTGGATCCATGATTGGTAGTAACTTTCAAATCTTTAGATTTATGGATCCATTTTAAGCTGTTAGATCTATAATTCCTAAGATTTTTGGACTTTTGACAAATCCATACATGTCTAGGTGTAAATGATTTATTCTGTGTTCTTTTTATTTTAAAATTTTTCTTTCAAATAATCGCAAAATTCAATATTATGCCTAGTGGTTGTTTTTAAATTATTCAAGGTCTCTTCAAAATGCTCATAAATATCTTCTAATTCAACAAGCTTGGCATGCAACTAGAAATTAGCATTTTTAACCATATCTAACTCAATTTCTAAACAAGATTTTGTTAATTTCTAAAATTTTATAGCTACTATGCAAGCCCTTTTTTTTCTAATCATTTTTTCCTTAAGATATATCTCCTCATATGCTTGCAAAAGTTTATTAAAAGAAATTTTAGAATCAACCTCGTCATTGATGCTATCTTCATTTGCCATCAAGAATAGATGGGCACTTCATTTTCTTTCAATTCTTGAGATGTTGTGTCTATGTCAGAATTGCTATCATCCCAAGTCACTTTGTAAACCTTCTTTGATGCCTTCTTTTTTCGATCCAACTCTTTTAGAACTTTCTTCTTGTCCTCTTTTTTTGTTCAAAGGACAATCCTTCTGCACATGCCCTTTTTTCTTGCACTCAAAGCAAATCACATCATTCAAAAATTTATTAACTCTCTTACCTTGTTTTTAGATGAACCAAAGAAATTCACATGTTAAAGGTGCAAGCTCTTCTTCTTTGTCGAAGTCAGAACCATCAAACTCCGAATCATCCTTTGTGACCTTGAAAGCAAGATCCTTTTACTTGCTTAGTTGCTTTTTTTCTTCCATGCACCTTCTCATATTTTCTAGTTGGACTTCATAAGCCAAAAGGCTTCCAACTAGATTGTAACAACCCAAAAATTTTGGGTAACATTTTTTTTAACCCAGTTAAGTAGGGTGTTTAATGAGTTAAAGGACCCTTAAAACCATGACATTCATTTTGTCAACTAAGCCTTTACCTTTTTGTGGTGGTGAGGGGCCCTTTGCAAGAGAAGTTGGTTTGAGGGACTTGCTTGCCCCTTAAGAAGTGGGAGGGGGTATGGGAAAAATGACCCTTTAGATATTTAGGTGTTGGCTTCCTTGGAAAGCCAACGACTGCTCTTGGCTCCACCTTTTGGCAAGAGGAGAGGAGAAACCATCACCATCCTCCCTTGGTGGTTGTTCTAGCTACTACCAGTGCCTTGCTACTGGTGTTGCTGACGTGGGGGGGAGGAACAGGAGAAGAGGTTGAAGTGCAGGAGTAGCTGCTGCATTTGTTCTTGTTGTGTGGTGGTCACTATTGTGATTTCAGCAGGTGTGAAGGAGTAGAAGGCAGGAGCTGTAGCCAAAAACATAAGGTACGGATTGTAACTCCTTTTCTTGTGAGTGCCATTTCGGATTTCGAGTTAATGGGGGCCAGAGGTATAATGGAATACATGCCTAGGGTTGGAGACATGTTGGGAGGATTAGGAACCCCATCGTGTTGCTTGCGAGGTTTCATCGGGCACTAAATGGTTGTTTTATATCTAGCATTATTAGGATAATGGAACCTATATAAGGAAACTTCATGTTGTGATGTAAGACTAAAAACATGCTGGGGTAAGGCTTGGAACCACCTAGTACCGGTATTGATGATCAATACCCGTACTAGATGATTCCCAAGACCCCTTAACGAGGAACAGAATTGATCCAGTATCAGTATTGATGATCAGTACCGGTACCAGATGGTTCCCAAGACCCCCTAACGTATTCAACAAGGGGAACAGAACCAGCCCAATACCCGTACTGATGAACAATACTGGTATTGGCCTAGATGGGACCACTATACAGAACTGGTCCAGTACTGGTACTAATGATCAATACCAGTATTAGTCTAAAGGGCTATGATTTGGCTGTAGCTGGGGTAGAACCAACCCAGTACCCGTACTGAGGGTCAATACCAGTACTGGCCTGAGTGAGCATGCCCACGCTTCAACACTTGGATAAATGTGGAGAATATGCAAGCCTTGACATGCAATACGAGGTTAAGAAGAATATGTAAATCCGCTAATACCTGGAAGACCGCCAAATAAAGGAGGTGATAAATCAATCCTAGGAGGGTATGAATGAAACCTAGATAAATGAATCAAGTGTATGGTAAATATCCAATACATGAACTAGTTGTTTCTGAGAAGATCTAAATGAAAACCCCACTTGGATTCCAAAGGTCTGTCATCAGACCCTAGGAAATCCACTAAGTCCTTAGGATGTTGTTCCAAACTCGAGACCCAATGAAACAAAAATATAGTTGGTCTGCTAGGTGGGCTCGTAAGGCTGTGCCTTAGAGTTGGTGAACCGGGTTCACTACTCGAGAAGGAGACCCAAGATACTGCGGTAGCTAGGATCTACCTAGAGATCTACCTTGGAACTTAAGAAGTTCCCAGGAGTGGTGGTGAGCCCTAGGCCGTCGTCAAAAGAAGGTACCTAAGCGTACCGGAATCTGACTCACTGCAAAAAGGGTACTCGAGCGAGAGGGTCATCAGGCACCCACATGTGCAGAGATTGCCGAGGGTACCATGATGGATCTGGTTGAGATCTCATCCGATGGCAGACTGAGAGTGCGTACCTCGTGGTTATGCTCTTAGCGGGAGCAATGGTGTGGCCCGACAATTCTTACCAACCCTATGACATGATCCATGTAGATTACATACTAGGCCTTACTGATGGCGAATGGGGGTATCTCCTCACCGACATGAGGCACTGGCTTGGGTAGCTCCCAAGAGGCCCGACTCTTCTGACGAAGGTCAGCAACATTCTCGATATGTCGAGAATGGGTACGCCTTTCGCAAGGGTCGCTCATCCTATTAGCCCCTCCCCTGATCAGGGAGAGGCCAACAGGCAAGGATCTACGGGAAGGATATGTCGAAATCTCCTCTAAAAGGAGAGGGATGATCTTCTAAATCTAACACATGTGGTGAGGGAGAGAATAAATGTTAGCACTAAAATAACCCATCTTATGAATCCAACTAGAATTTTATGATGGAGAGTGGTGGAGAGTGAGTACAAAAAGCAAAACAAAAAGGTAAAAGAACCCTCTATATCACCTCTTCTTGCTGGATTTAACATGTAGTCTGATCCCTACTGAGCTGTATAGCTCATCCCCATTTTCTTGTGACCCATTTCAGGTTTCGATGCCGTGGGGTCACAGATTCCGCCTTACCCGCAAGCAGCGCTGTTGAAGCAGAAGATCTACGCAAAAAAGGATTGGATTTTGAAAAACCCATCGTCATAGTATGATTTGAGAAGAAATCCGTCAACAGATAAATTTATACTAAAACTCTAAAAATTCCAGGTCGAACACATGGAGGAGGACGTTTAATTAAAAAAATACACGTTTGTTTTGTTTGTCACAAAATAGATTAGCTAGTCGAAAACTAGCTATCTATTTAACAAATAATAAATATAAGAGAGAGAGAGAATATTACAAATAAAGACAAAAGAGAGGAAGAATAAACATGAATTTCATCATCAAATGCTATTCATTACACTAATCATTACAACAAGAAAGCAAGAAATCTATGCTAGAAAGCAGTAAATCTACTCTACAAAGTGGTAAAGAGAATGGAGAGAGAAGTATCCTCCTCGACGATTGCTTGGAGGACGAGTCGGACAGGGCGATGCCTGGAAGATGAAGGTCGAAGAAGGAATATCAGGGGTGAGGCAGGACGTCATCGTTGCGGGATCCACTTCCCGAATGGAGTGAGAGGACAACCGCGGGATGCTCCACGAAGGAGGGAGGTGGAAATTTGCTAATTTTAAATCTAATGGAGCATCCTGGGTCTGGAGCAAGCTCTTAGAGATTTGAAGGGGGTGAGAGAAGAGAGGAAGGGATGAAGAAAGTGTGGGGGTCGTAGGACCTTTTATAGGTAAAGATTGGAGGGGGTACAAAGGTCATTTAACTTTAAAAATTAATTTCAGGGTCTTTAGTGATGGATTTAGTGACGGATTTATCCGTCACTGAAGGTCTGATGTGGGCAACATGCATGCCTCGACTGTGCCTCTTCTTCCTTTGATTTCAATGCATGCAACGCTCATCCACGATCTCACGATCTCAGCCGTCCATCTTGCATCGGATGGCTCACATCTCATCGCACCCGCACCTTCATCTTCTCTTCCTCAATGCTTAAAGCCTACAATCTCGTGATCTCAACCGTTGAGCGCATGACATGGACGAATCAAGGCCGTCCACACGAGATCGGGCGGTCCTAACTCCAATTGGATTTGCGCTCAGGAGGTTGCGCTATGGGGATTCGATCCAACGATCTCACGTGTGGAAGGATGTTATCCACTGTACTATGCGCGTGGATAAACAAGAAGAGAATTCCTATGCCATTTAATGCTGACCATTAGATCTTAATTCGACAGTTGAGATTAAATGTGGAATTCTTCTCACATGAGATGTGGCTTAAGGGAGGCAACATGATCAACTCTCAACCATTGGATGAGAAGATAGGGCAGCGAGGGATTTGGAGGGTCTGGATGGTGCCACGTGGCATCATCGGGACCATCCATCTTCTATAAGTTGTAGATGGTGCCACGGATGTCAGATTGAACTGAGTTTCATGCCGTTGTGCTGCGATCGTCAATTTGAACCCATTCGTGTAATCAGATTTGTCATCTGAAATGCGGATTGACACCACCCTGACCCCTGATCTCTGACCCTCCTTGGATTATATCTGATGCTACGGAAGTCCGACAAGGTGATTTTGGAGTCGTTGAACTCCGACCATCGCTCTGATTAGATCCATACGATTGGATCTTAGATCCGAGACCCCGATTGAATATCGCCTTGTTACATGACCACAAAAAGGGAAAATTAACCTAAAATTTACACAACCTAACCTAAATGCAAGATGATGTATGTTATGCAATATTTATAATATATGATGCAACTATGATACTAAGAACATGTATAAATAGACATTTTAGGCTATTCAGATGCATACGCATCACTCCCCCATGCCTATCTTTTGCTAGTCCCTAGCAAAAACTATATATTATTTATAAAAGAATTAAGTCGGATTTCATGGGCAATAGTTATTTTTCAACACTTAGAGATTTCAACTTTGACCTGAACGACAAAGACACAACGCCCGAGTGCCTGCAAAAATGCAGACCGCCTCAAGCCCTCGCCTTATTCAAAGGAGGATCTTTTTCTTCTTTTCTTTTTTTCTAATTTTTTTGGATTTTTGAGTTTAGGGTTTCGGAGCAACTTTCTACGACCACTCAACCCACCCAAGACTCGAAGAGAATCCTAAGTTCTAAGCATCTTTGTGTGAAATGTGATAGACTGACTGATCGGCGATTAGAACGGACTTCGGGTTTCTATGCTCCTAGGCGACCTTGAAAAGAAATTCTACCTAAAGGTATATCTATTTGACTAGTAGCTTTCTCCCTACTTTTATTTTATGGGGTCAACACAAGGGCGAACCTAATGTATATCTCCCCGGCTTATTCTACTTCCCCGCTTCTTCCTAAGTGTTTTGGAATTTTACATGCATTTCTTAAGCTGAGTTATGAACAACCTACCAATGGGTTGTTACCCACGATAACTTGTCAGCCAAACTTGTGTGGTGAAGTGTGGCTTATTTCTTTTTCTTTTCTTTTCCCTTTTTCTACTTTTTTTCTTTTCTTTTTGGATTTTTTTTTTTAAGTAGGTGGCTTTCCTGATCTAAGATTTACCTAAAGGAAGCAGGAAAAGAATGGTCGTGTGATTGTGCTCTGGACAACCTACCTATGGGCTGTTACCCAAAATAACTTGCTAGTCATACCATCCTAGAAGGTTCATTAGCTACCCAATTTCCGTAAAAATCACTAAAAAGCGAGTCAGTGCAAATAGTTGTAGCTGCTTAGACTTAAAATCCCCTCAAATCAGAGAGCGAGTTGATAAGTCGTGTACTTATCACCCCAACTTATTTAACCAAATTGAAGTAAATTCAGCATAGCGAAGACTCGACAAGCAAATCCACATTTTAGTGGACACCTGTGCTGATAAGTCGAAGTGTTCAAATCATACAGTTCTATTTCCTAAGATTGAAAATTTTCTAAAGCCCAAGTTCCCTTACCTAATTCAATTTTTTTTAATAAATAAAAAGAAAAGAAAATGAATCTATGGATCTGACGAAATAATTCAGAGATGAATATCCACCCCCCATGCCTATCTAATGCAATGTCCTCATTGTCTTAAAAAGACATGAAACAGAGTGGAATAAAGCAGAAAGCACCTGAATTGCATGAATAACGAGTCCACTCCAAGATGAAAAGAACTGTATACGTGCTGAATTTAGTTCCTTCAGCTAGGCACACTACACAAAGAAGAAGAAATAAAGAATTCACAGGTGTAAGTCAGAATCAAAATAAAAAGATTCACATCAGGACCTACCAGCAGATGTCTACATATGTGGACCAGATTGTGATGCAGACCCATACTCCTTGGTCGAGTATATCTAAGGTTTTGGATAAAAATTATCCAAAACCTGAGCTCAGTATGCAAGTGAGGTCGGGCCTACAATTTGTAAGGATGCAACCCAAGACCAAAAAGTCAGGTTACAGAAAAATCAAGTTCAAAAGGATAATCAAAGAATGTGCGCTTGGGTTGGACATCCTCTGAAAAGATGTTATAAGGGTCCTAGTAGAAGGTTGGAAGTTTTGGACAAATTGGAACCCATAGACTCGATCTTTTGCTTCCTCCGAAATTGACTTCCCATATCAATATTTTCCAACTCCTATCCTCCTCATTCAGACTTTCAAATTATGGGACCTAATGTATATTAATCACCCCAACTGAATTTTCCAAGTCTAAAAGATGTGACTGAATCAAAATAGACTTGGGTTTAGTGATTTCAAAATCAAAATCTTCAGTAAGCTCAAAGTGGTGTAATTGAGGAATGGGGCTTTGAATTGAAAACTTCATGAAATCAGGATCCGACTCTGCCATGTGAGCCCCAACAAGATCAGTTTCCTCAGTTATCAGGCCGTCATGTGATTCACCAAATTCCTCAGGCCCAGTCGTCTCACAGAAATCGTGTGCTATAAACTTAAGTGGACTTCGCATAATGATTCTTCACCTTCAGAATCAAAGAAATCTAAATCTGCATTAATGTGTGTCTCAAAATCATCAATCACTTTCTGCTTCATAGAGACATACGTTTTCTCGTACCCCAGCTCAGGGATCTCAGGTGAAGAAATCAGTTCATCTTTAATTGCTTGCTCTAAACCAATCTGGTCAATCCTGGTCTCATAACACGAGTCCCCCCTAATAAGTGCCTGAGTGGTTTCTAACATTAGATCTCCTGAAGGGGGTTCATCCTGGGAATCATCCCAAGATTGGACTAGAGAAACCACAAATCTCATCCTCAATTTAGATAACTTCCTAAATAAAAACTCACCCGAGCCCTTATCCTTAACATTCTGGAGCCAATCCAACAGATACTTGTGAAGATTGTTAATCATTTCAATTAGGGACTCCAATTCTTCAGGCAAGGTGTTGGCTGAGTATCTAAGGATTGTATGGTGTTCCTCAAGTTAGCCAACACCTTCTCTTGAACCTGTTTAACCTGAACCACATGGTTTGGTTCAGGGTTGGGTGGGTTTGGGTTCAGTGCAGGGGAGTTAACGAATTGAGGATCTTGATACCCTCCTCGATAATAGGTCATTTTAGGTTGTTCATAAGGTGGTGATGACCTAAAGATAGTGTATTCAGGGGAGGGGTAAGGATCAGTGTATCCTTCTTAATTGTAGATCATATTAGGTTGTCCAAATGAGAGCAATGATCTATAACCGATGTAGCTCTGAGAAGGATAAGAATCAAGATTATGGTGTCTAGGGTTGGACCCTGAACATGGAGGTTCGGAACTGTATCCCCAATCAGGATAATCCCAACTAGAAAACGGATGAAAATAAGTCTTGTTGGAATAATAATCATTTTGGGAATAAGTAGAGGTAGGAGGGTAGGAGTAGAAGTGTGAATAGGATGTGGAAGGATCCATGACAGAATGGGAGGAAGAAAGGTACCCTGCAATACAAACAAACAAACCTGTCCTTAAGTGGGTTAGCCTAAAGACCTACAGACTCCCAGAACCAATCTTGAGATTAATAAACGATTTGATATACTTCTTTCCGGTCAATCCAACCAATTAGAGGGAGGGACTGGGAAAAAGGTTCTTCCTTTAACTTGCGCCTTCGGTTCCTAGTGTACCCCCCAGCCATGATCGTTTGATTCTACTCCCCTAGCTAGACATTAGATTGAACAACAAAAACAGACTAATCGAAAATAATCTCGGTCTAGGTTCCGAAGAGCAAGTACAATCCTTAGGGCCAACGTTTACTTTATTTTAATTAGGGTTAGGTTTGAATGTGCTTTGGAATACGATGGGTGCTTTATCTAGGTTGTGCCCTTAATGATTGATTGATATGTGTGAGTGCATGTATAACCAAGGTTTTCAAGCAAGATTTTTTTTTTTGATGCGGTGAATTTTAGGATTTAAATTTTGCTTAGTAACTTTTAGGATTCAACTTTAGGTGTATTCAATCAAGTTCAATTGGCACACCATGTTTTGAAAGCACAGGTGAAGATGTTTTCCTTTAAAGTTTTAAAAGAATGTAGAGTGCCTAGTAAATCCCTAGAAGTTGAACCTATTTGGCAGCTACTTGATGAGTTAATTTTAATTAAAGTGGTGCGACCCAAACAACTCAAACAATTGGTCTGATGCACCACTTAATTAGGCACACAAGTGGTTACCTAATCTGCTTTCTACTCAATTATGTGTTGGTGTGTGTAACGGTTCCAAAGATCGGTTTATCGGTTGAGTTTGAAAAATCAAAAGAGGTTGTGTACCTATGTGAGTTCTTTTAATTTTTTTTCTTTTATATGTGGAGGGTGAGGAGGGCAGAGGTGACAAACAAACAATCAAAAACTAACCTTAGAATTTATAAGAACACCTAGGTCAATTTGCATTTGTGTTATTACGTGGTGAAATGAATACTAGTGGGTGGGAGGTAGGGGTAAATTTACAAACCCTTCAACAGCACTTTACTCCATTCTATCGTTTTTGCTCGCCTCGTAAGAGTACCTGCAATCACAATAAGAAAGGAGAAGTGAGGTAAAAGATAAGGTAGGAAAACGCAAAAAATCGAAGAGCGTCACCTCCCCAGCAACGGTGGCAAAATGTTGAAGCGAAAGATCTATGCAAAAAGGGATTGGATTTTGAAAAACCCGTCATCGTAGTATGATTTGCGAAGAAATCCGTCAACAAATAAATTTATGACGAAACTCTAAGAATTCCAAGTCGAACACATGGAGGCGGATGTTTAATTAAAAAAATACGCATTTGTTTTGTTTGTCACGAAATAGATTAACCAGTCGAAAACTAGCTATCTATTTAACAAATAATAAATATAAGAGGGAGAAAGAATATTATAAATAAAGATAAAAGAGAGGTAGAATAAACATGGATTTCATGATCAAATGTTGTTCATTACACTAATCATTATAACTAGAAAGCAGGAAATCTACACTAGAAAGCAGTAAATCTACTCTAGAAAGTAGTAAAGAGAATGGAGAGAGAAGTATCCTCCTCGACGATTGCTTGGAGAACGAGCCGAACGAGGCGATGCCTGGAAGACGGAGGTCGAAGCGGGAAGAACCGAGGTCGAGGCAGGACGTCGTCATTGCGGGATCCACTTCCTGAATGGAGTGAGATGACAACCGCGGGATGCTCCACAAAGGGAGAAGGTGGAAATTTTCTAATTTTAACTCTAATGGAGCATCCCGGGTTTAGGACAAGCTCTTAGAGCTTTGGAGGGGGTGAGATAAGAAAGGAAGGGATGAAGAAAGTGTGGGGGTCGTAGGGCCTTTTATAGGTGAGGATTGGAAGGGTACAAAGGTCACTTCACTTTAAAAATTAATTTCAAGGTCTTTACTGACGGATTGAGTGACAGATAAAGGCCTGAACATGGGCAACATGCATGCCCTGGCCGTGCCTCTTCTTCCTTTGATTTCAACGCATGCAACGCTCGTCCACGATCTCACAATCTCAGTCGTCCATCTCGCATCCGATTGCTCAGATCAAATCGCACATGTACCTTCATCTTCTCTTCCTCAATGCTTTAAGCCCACAATCTCGCGATCTCAGCCGTCCGATCGCAAGATCGGACAACTTAAGTTGCTCATCGCATGCCTACCTCAGTCGTTGAGCGCATGACATGGATGAATCAGGGCCATCCACATGAGATCAGGCGGTCCTAACTCCAATTGGATTTGCACACAGGAGGTGCGCTGCGGGGATTCAATCCCGCGACCTCACACGCGGAAGGATGTTATCCACCGCACTATTACGTGGATAAACAAGAAGAGAATTACTGTACCATTTAATGCTGACCGTTGGATCTCGATTCAACGGTTGAGATTAGATGTGGAATTCTTCTCACATGAGATGTGGCTTGAGGGAGGCAACCTGATCAACTCTCAGTCGTTGGATGAGAAGATAGGGCAGCAAGGGATTTGGAGGGTCCGGATGGCACCATGTGGCATCATCTGGACCGTCGATCCTCTATGAGTTGTAAATGGTGCCACGAATGTCGGATTGAACCTATTTTCGCTTCGTTTGGCTACAATCATCGATCCGAACCCATCCATGCAGTCAGATTTGTCATCTAAAGTTCAGATTGACACCATCTTGGCCCTTGATCTCTAACCTTCCTCGGATTATATCTGATGCTATGGAAGTCTGATCTGGGTGATTTTGGAGTTGTTGAACTCCAATCGTCGCCCTGATCAGATCCGTACGGTTGGATCTTCGATCCGAGGTCCTGATTGAATATCGCCTTGTTACCTGACCACAAAAAGGGAAAATTGACCTAAAATTTACATAACCTAACCTAAATGCAAGATGATGTATGTTATGCAATTTTTATAATGTATGATACAACTATGATACTAAGAACATGCATAAATAGACATTTTAGGCTATTCAGATGCATGCGCATCAAGGGCCGGCGCCTAGCGGCAACGAATCAACTTTTCGTGATGACACTCATACGCTTGGAGAGGGAAATAGTGGAAGCCCAATACCTGGGAAGGTGGGCGGACCCACCTACTGAGTCCCTTTAGAGTGCTGCTGCAGAATTTGTGTGGGCCGCCTGTCAGCTAGACCAGGCGATCTGTTTTGCAAGTTTTCGACCCAGGAGGACTTGGGAGGACTTTTGAGTGACTGGCTCCTCCTTTTCACTTGGAGCCTTCTTATGCAAGCCATCTCTTTCTTTAGTGGTTGTTGACAGTTGTGGCTCCCTTTTTCTGGTCCTTCCCTCTGGTTGATGTTGTTACTTTTGTGGTAGGGGAAAGAACGAGGCTTGTATAAATATGTATATGTAAGTGTGTGTGTGTATGACAATATGTATCAGGGAACTCTGTGTGTCTTTATAATGAATGATGTTCTACTTCCATGGTTTTTGCTTTGTCTTCAGACTGCTTAAATGGTACAGTTATAGGTTCTTCTTGCAACTGGGGGAGTTTGGAAACCTCCCCTCCAAATGGGATCCTCTGCTGATGTTACTTTACTTTGTTTCATTTTATTTTACTTAGTTTGATAGAATTAAGCGCCTTTCAACTTGTCATGAACTGCTTTTAATCCTAACCATCTTGCTGCTGGGCCATTTTTCCGCCTTCACCCTCGGTAATCCATTGAAATGATTTTCGGGGCATGACATAGATCATCAAGAGGTAGAGTGGTGAGATCTTTGGCTTCTTGAATTGCAATCATCTTTGGCGCCAAATTGCTTGTAAGCAATCGAAGAATCTTCCACAAACTTGAACCCAAGATTCTTCAAAGGGTTGACAATCTCCCCGAACCGTGTATACATGGCCTTGATTGTCTCACATTTTTAAATCCTAAAACACTCATAGCTTTCTATTAGAATTGAAATGTGAGTTTCTTTTACCTTATCGGTTCCCTCATGGGTAACTTCGAGGGTGTACTAGATCTTGTACACTGATTCACATGCTGCGATCCTATTGAATTCTTCCTTTGATAACGCACAGTAAAGCACATTTATCACCTTTGCATTACTCATGATCTTCACATCAGTTGTTGCTTCTTGTCCTTCTTTGATCACCAAATCCACGTACTTTGTTTGGATCAATGTCCACACTTCCTCATCCATTGATTTGAGAAATACTTGCATACGCTTATTCCATTATCCATAGTCCATCCAATCAAAGTAGGGAAAATGAGAGGAAGACTGACCTTCAGTGCACCTGGTTGTTGATGATGCCATTGCAAGAAAGTTTTTACATCTTTCTTGTTAACCTCACTCCAATACCACATGTAGGATCTAAATTTCACAAGCACAATAGGAGGGGATGAGTAGTGTGGAAAAAAAATTACACAAAAAATCAAGCCACAAAAATTGGACACCAAATGCATAGCGATTAAATAAGGTTTCCCAATTGATAAGTCACTCCCTTTTCACACACAAAATGATTAAAATTCAAATTTAATTCAAACCTTCGATAGGTTGACAAAGGTATAAAGAGTTGATATTAAAACTCAAATCTAAGGCAAATAAAATCTCCAATTGGGTTTAGACGATCTTTATTTAGCTCAATACTCAAAAACTATTGAGTCTTTGTAATTAAGGTTTCGAATACAACTCTTTTGATTTGGTGAAAAGCTGATGTCAAGATTTCTAATATATTTATCTCAAACTTGATATTTAGCTTTTCACATGATTTTTGTATTTTGTTTTGCTAAGGAATTAGCAAAAGATAACCATGAGGGTGTGATAATAGACTACTTAGTGATCCTAGCATGCCTAATCTAGAGTTAGTTCCTAAGTAAAGGCAATCATATAAGTGATAAATATTGTATTTTAGGCATACAAGCATAACTAGGACATATCTCTATTTTATGAATAATTTGTACCTAATTGTGACACTTGTGAATAATGCAGGAGTTGGAGATGAAGCTGGGCTAGAAAGAATAAGCCAAGAAGCTAACAAAGCACTTATTGGAGGAGAAGCAATTGTCAAGAAGCTGAATTATGAAGAAAGGCGAGGTTAGAAACTTGATACCACCAATCCCATCACAAAATCCAAACCGACACCCAATCATTACCCTTCCTAAAAATCAACTCTAGCCTACATGAATTTTAACCCATCACCCAACCTAAATCACACGCCCACCTACTCTAAAAATAGGGCCCAATCCTAGCCCCACAACTAACCTATCCTTCATCCTAGCCATTCACCTAACTACACATCTGATGAGTCAAAAAATTCATGAGAAAAGTCAAAGTTTGAAAAACTCATCGTTGTAGTTACCAAAAATCGGATTATCAAATAAATTTTACCAACTTGGTGAATCTTGAGTCGAACATGGGGAGGCAAACATTTGATTAGGAAAAATCGTGTTTGCCTTTATTTGTTTTTGGTGTTTTATGCTTTTTTATATTTTTAGTATTTTTTATAATGTAGAAGATTAAGTCAGGAAATTATATCAACTACTCTAATCTACTTGCAGAATATCAGAGCGAGAGAGAGAGGAAACAGCTATTTTATAAGAGTAGAGCAATGTTCATTACAACTAATTGTAAAATATAAATCTACACTAAGAAAGATGTAAAATGATAGGGAAGAGTGAAATCCTCCTCGACGGTTGCTTGGAGGATGAGTCGCTCCGACGACACCCCAAATGAAGGTGGTGAGTGATGGGAGGAAGAACGGAGCCAAATGAAGCAGAATGGGGCAAGACAGCTTTGTAATCAATCCACTTCCGGAACGGAGGTGAGAGGGCAACCACGGGTGCTTTACAAATGGGGCTGATAAGCGAGAAGTAAAAGTTATCCTTTAACTCTAGTGGAGCATCCCAGACTTAGGACAAGCTCGTAAGCTTTTGAGGGGGTGAGAAGAGACTACGAAGGGATAAGGAAGAACAAGAAGGGTCATGGCTATTTATAGGTGGAGAAATTTTGGTTTATCACATCATTTGGCACATCAAGCATTCAAGTGTGAAGGCACGTTGAGGTCACCGCATAGCCGTTCGCCGTACATCGCGTGCCGTCTCGTGCCCGAGCTGGGGAAGGGTCGACGTGGCCTCATCATGAGAGCTCGATCACAATCTGACGATAGGATTTTCTTCCCCATGCACGCTAAGGGAAGGCGGGTATTGGGACTCGATCCTACACCTCCCCGTTGAGAGGAGTCTACTCCCATTGAGCCACCATTGGTGGGGTGCGATCTCAACCGTTAGATCGTGATCCAACGGTTGACAGCACACCTTGATTTGCCTCAGAGAAGTAAAGGCGTGGGTGGTATGTGCTTTTCAATCGTTAGATCGCTGATGGACAGTCGAGGATGCATATTGTAGTGGTGCAATTGTTGTCGTTGGATGTCAATCCAATGACCCTGATTGAAGGGCACAAGTAAAAGGGGGATTACAGGCCTAAAGGGCGACTTTGGATGGCCAAGATTGTGCCATGTGGCACTATCATGGCTATCCAACTTCAAATGCTTCTAGGGGATGCCATGGATGCCGGATCGGGGTGATTTTCACGTCATTAGACTACGAGCGTTGCCCCGAATCCATCCGTATGGTTAGATGTCATTTGAAGCCCTGAAATGTGTCACCCTATCCACTAGCCAAATAAATAAGCAGATTATTGTACAATTTATAAAAATTAGTCTAAATACAAAATGATGGATGTTATGCATTATTTACAATGCAAAGTGCATCTACTAGGCTAGGAACATACATAAATAGGCATTTTATCCTATATAACTGTGTACACATCACACACCCAGGCCTATCTTTTTCTAGTCCCTAACAAAACTAAACTAAATGCTATGTATAAATAGAATTAGGATCTGATTACTTAGCCACTTGTTATTGTTTGATTCGGGAAATTGTGGATTTGATTAAAAACAAGACATAGTACAGTTGTGATTCCAATTCAACAAAACATTTATAATGAGATGTGTGTCCCGATCGATTTTAGGGAGGCGAAATATGGCAACTTTGATTTGGATTTCTTTTTCATTCTACTCTCTCAAAATCGTATTCTGATGTCAAGAATGGCTAAATAAGATTCACCAGTCAGGTTATTCACTCGCAAAACATGTACGTATGTTAGGAATATCACAAAGGTGAAAGTGTGTATTTCCGTACACACTACTATTATTGAAAGAGCGATCTTCGTTTTCGTTGAAAACTTTAATATTAAATGATGTGTCGTATTTAATCTCATGGTAGAAAATCGCTTTTCAAAATATTTTAATTTTCAAAATCTAACCACGAATAGCTAGGTCGTCTCCACATGGAATAATTAACCTATTTAAACTAGTGTGTTGTGCTTCGTTTATTCGGGAATCTCAATGTGTATGCATATTAACTGGTGCACGTGTTTTCAACATGATTTCTTGCTTCAAATAATTAATCAAGAATACAAGGGTGCATATGCAAAATTACCACTATATAATATCATGTAAAATAATGATCTTGATACTAGTAAACACCGTAAATACTAATTTCTCGAATATAGCTTGTTCACCATAATATATATGATATGCATCAAATCATTCATGAGAGATGCATATGCAAGCAATTTTGATTAAATAGAAGGATGGCTGCGCAAATTCATCTCAATAATTTAATTCATTAAATAAATGAACAGTGTTTCTCCACAATGGCATGATTGGTAATTTCTAATGCGAAGGAAAACAGAGTGTTTTCCTTCTCTCTTCTCTGCACACGTGGAGGAGGCATCTTCTGCCGGCATGTGAGCGATGGAGGCATGCCGGAGGATGGGCATCGTGACGAAGGTGGCGCGGCAGCCAGACGGTGGAGGTGCATCACCGGCGTTTGGTTCTATCGCACAGTGTGTGCGCGTCCTGTGGCGTGCCTGCGGCTGTGCTCTCGCACGCGAGTATGTTGAGGCGCTGCGCAGTCTGAGGCGTGGCCTGAGGTGCAAAGTGGGGTGCATGCTAGGGGTGTGGGCGCAGATGCTAGAATGGGTTCTTCTTGTACACTGCTGCTGGAAGAACAAGGAAGACGAAGAAGATAGGAGGAGCGGTCTGCAGAGGGCGTGTCCTTGCGCGCTGCTACTGGAACGCTGCACAGCACACGTCTGCTAGCCGTAGGAGAGCGCTGGAGAGGGGCGCTAAAGGGGTGCGAGGTGCAGTAGCTTCTGGCGTGCGCAAGGGTGCTGAGCGCCTGCGGGCAGCTGAGGTAGAGCGCCTGCAGGCGCTTGGCGTGTAGTGCCTGCGGGGCGCGGTGCAACACGCGTCTGCTTACTGTGGGAAGGTGCTTGAGAAGGGGGGGCGCCTGTAGGGGTGCCTAGCTGGAGATGTGCTGGCACGGGCACGTGAGGGCGGTGAGGCTGTGCAGCGCCTGCAGGCTGGAAGGAGGGCATAGTGGGCGGTGTGCACCTGCAGTGGAAGGGCGATGGAAGATGAAGCAACTGCAGGCGTGGGCACAGGCTGAAGAGCAGGATGGGGTGCTTGGTGCACAGTGCACACGGTGGTTCATAGGGTTCGCCCTCTCCACGGTGGAGAAGATGGAGCAGTTCCCCGCAGGGGGGAAGATGAAGATCTCTTAACTCCTCTCCCCCGCGCCAATTAAGGAATTTTCAAATCCCTTTACTAATTTTGGCAGGACACTGTTGGGGAGGTGTTATTGAGGCCGACGGCTGTTGAGGGTGGCCAGAGGATGGGGAAAAATGCCACTGGTTGTTTGAAAAGGGAATTTACCCTCCCCTCCTTGTTCTTTCCCCAACATTCTTCCTGCACATAAAAACATAAAATCATTACATATTAAGTTATAGAATACTATAAAATAGATGTAAACTTAAATCGTGATGCATGCAAACATTTTATAATTTAATGTAGTTATTAACAAACCTAAAAGGTACAATTAAAGTTACTTAGGCATAATATTAGTCTATTAAAATAGACTCATCAATTATTTTTTTTTTAAAGAAAGGAATGCTATCGAATCACCGATAGCAAACCTAGACTCATCAATTATGCGATGGCGATTAACAGAAAAAGCATTTATTGTTATATCTTCAACATCTTCCAGAATCAACATTGTTATTTGCAACAAAATAAGATATAAATGATAGTGATAACAAGCAACTTTATTTCCTCAAATGATCAAGTCATTACAGCTGGTTCAAGAAGAATACTTACAAATGGAATTGAAATCTAGACTAAGCAAACAGAAAATAGGTACACGCATGGATCTCGGGGAGATTACACGTGCACTATCGGATGCAGATATCACTATGCTACTAACAGGAAATTAACACAAGAATTAAAATCGATGAACAATTAATCTACTAAGAAAAAGGGGCACCAAAGGTGATCTCTAGTGGTTGTGTGTGGCTTCAGGTGGTAGGAGGGAAGGAGGAACAACCATGGTAGGTGGCCGGCCTCTTGAAGGTGGTCGAGGAGCTTCTCTTGGACCTTGGACGTTGATTGTGCAGCAATCAAAGGACCTAATCTACCTAAAATAAGTTAAATCCTAGCTTAACTTAGGAATAATGCATGAATGAGTAGCATATTTTTGCATCGTAGTTGATCTGTTTAGCTATGTAAATAATAATGCTATTTTTATGTTCTAATTGATAGGCAATAAAAGTTGTAGATGATTCGAGGTCACGGATGATAAAACCAACCGTACGGATCTGATCAGGATAACGATTGGAATCCAACGCTTTCTAAATCATCTTAATCGGACTTTCATAGCATCATATGCCATCCGCGGAAGATCAAAGGCAAGGGGTAATGTGCCACAAATTTGAACCTCAGATACCAAATCTGACCACACAAATCAATCCAGAACAATGATCACAGCCTAACGACATAAAAATCAATCCAATCCAACATCTATGGCGTAATATACAAAGCAAAGAAGATGGATGGCCACAATAACGCCATGTGGCGCCTCGTATCCGTCCAATGCCACAGGCCCCCATCCACTAAAGAACAACGCCTAAGCTTCGTGGGATGTTGGATAGTCACTAAATGGCCACGATCACACCACATCAGCCAGACCCCAAGGCCTCATCAAGAGAAGCTTATCTCAACCATTGGATCCTCATCCAACGGCTGAGGGCAGCACGGCGGAAATCAAAGGTGGCGACCATTCGCACGCATAGCGCGTTGGTCACCAACTTCAAACATCAACACGGGGAGCCTGTTCAAGGCGCGAAGAGCCAAAATCAAAGGTGGTGAGGCGCGGTGAAATTGGAGTGTCGATGCACGATCGAGCAACGCTGGAGCTTGACATGTGGTGCGTGGAGACACATCAGATCTACACGCGTGAGATGACGCATGATTACACGTGCGATTGGACGTGGAAATCAAAGGTAGTGCGGTGCATGATCTTAGTTATTGAACGTTGCGATCAAACGACTAGATTTGAGTGTGCCCCCTCGCGTGCGATGGGCGCGGTTGCAATGGCGGTGGATCGAGCGGTGTTGATTGCACCATGTGGTGTAATCTTGTGCGTGCGCACGTTGGGCACGTGATGGTGGCGCATGGAGGTACATTTTTGACGCAATCTAAGTCATTCATCGCCAGATCGACAACTCTTACTGATCCAAGTTGTTTGCATTATTTAAGGACTCTAAAATATCTATTTTACCCCTTAGTTGGGCTATAAAAAGGACACCAGACTCCCCATTTGAGAAGCAATTCCATCTCCACACATCTCCCGCTTCTTTGCTGCTCCAAAGAGCCCTCTTCCTCTAAGACATCCACCAAGGACACCTTTGGTGAGCCACTGCTGCTACTCTACACCTCTCCAAAGGCTGCCAAGGATCACCCTTGGTGCCCTTGTTCTAGTAGAATAAAAAGTTGTTTTTAATTCTTCTTTTAGTTCTAGTTTAGTAGTTGATGCTATTCTTATTTTAATTTAGTTTTAGTTATTCTAGTTAATCAACTTGTCAAGCATTCAACTAGATGGAACTTGCTTGATTACTACTTGAATAAAGTTTATTTGCTTCATGTCATATATCTTTCTTGCTTACTATTCTAATCCTAGTTAGAATAGATCGGTATTGAAATCAAGTCGCATTTCCACCTCCCTGAGTTCGACCAAGACTTACCAAAGTTTAGTTATATTTGTTTGTCGACGTGTTTTCGCACTATACTATGACGAAAGTATTTTAAAAGCACGATTTCATGCCACGACAAAATGGTGTCATTGCTAGGGAGGCACGACGATTTTTTATTTGATATCTGATTCATTGTATTGTCCTTGGTGTACAGGTACAAAATGCAGATTCTGTGCACGCATCAAGTGCAGCTAAAGAAATTCAAGTAGACACCATCACTTAGGTTAGGATTTGCTTTTGAAAAGAAGAATTTGCAAAATTTTCAAAGAAAAAAAATGGTCAAAAGCCTTAGTTGAGATTGAAAATAATTTTAAAAGCCTTATTGCTATTTTTAGAAATTCGACCAGATTTTTTATACAGATTTGAAAAATCATTTGCCACGTTTCTAGCCATCCAACAATTTTGAAATTCGAGTAGGTGCTAGATTTTCAAATTATCTTTCCAACGCCACTATTCCCTTGAAAGAATTCAATTTGTATGATTTTAAAAATTTACGAAGTGCACAGCGGTCAAAACTGAAATCCATATTTTTCTGATCTTCAAAAATCAATTTCGAATAGCACACAAATCTAATTGACCCAAAAATGGTGGGGTTTGAAAGATAATCAAGTTAGCTTTCATTTACATATTTTTCCAAAATTTTTACATCAAATGTGTTACTATTTCAAAAAGAGAAACGAACATGGGTCAAAATCTTAGATCTGACCCTTTGCTAGTTGAAAATTCATATTTATTTATTTGGAATACTAAGAATTATGAAAAAATATTCTATGAAAAGCATATTAAAAAAGAAATCTTTTTACAAATTTTTATATCATTTGGATTCCAATTACATCTTAGAGAGTATTTTGAATTTGATTGTGATATGCCTAGTCAAATTGCATGATCCCTAGGTTTAACCTTTAGGGTCACATTTAGAAACCGCGTTAGATTAGCCTAGACTCAATCGAGTCTAGTGGCTAGTCGGTGAGTCAAGTCACCTTGTGGACTACTCACCACTCACCCAATTTGATGACAAGGTTAAAAATTGAAAAGAATATCTTAATAGCCTGCATTCATCTTTTAACTACTGGGTGGTCTCAATCTCTTTGGCCAAACCTGGTGTCTAGCCTACGGGGTAGAGTCAAATGACCGCGGCTAAGGGGTATTGTTCGGCACGTAATTCGTGTTTTAAAAGTTAATTCAGTTGTAGTATAGCGCGAAAACACTCGACAAATAAATTTATAAAATCGATGAATACCAGGTCGTTCGCAAGAAGGCAATCGCAATTTATGCAAAAACTTTTAAATAGAACTTGTTCTAAAATAATATTTATATATGTATATATGTATAGGAATTAGATATATACATTCAGAAGATCAAAATTTATTGCAATTAAAATAGAGTTTTCACAATAGAGAATGCTACTAGAAACAAATGGATAGATAGATAAAGAGAGAGATAGAGAGAGATAGAAAGTGGCAGAGAGACGATGCTGCTTGTAGGATGCTTGTGCGAGATGCGGCAGCACCTCAAATCCAGAGTGCCAGGATGAAGGTCGGAGCAGAGTTGTAGAGGGACAGAGAGTTGCAGGGAAGGTGGAAGATATCTAGAGTTGATGGAAGAGAGATGCTTCAACTGGGGAGGCTTTGGCCTTCTTTTATAGCTTTTATGGAGGACAAAAAGGACATTTTAACCCTTGATCTCGTGTAACAACTCCTAGGCAATCAGATCCATCGATCGGGAGATCAACATATCAGATCTGGCCTCAAAATAACCTCCTACGTGCCTCTACACGTGAATTCAATCTGGGCTCAACACGTGGCATGCCCTCATGCGTCGAATTAGGATCGGACAGCTCCCGCTCCTCCACGTGCTTCTCTTCTTTTCTTCGCGTGCCTGCTAGCTCTCGTGCACGCGCACCTCGCCAAAACGCGTGGTTTGTTTGCGCACGCAATCGTGGAGCATCCAGATTGCACCACGCAGTCGCGTCTGCGTGCGCCGATGCAAATCCAACGGACAATAGCACCCGTGCACCACCGCCTTCGGAGTCCTTATGCATCACCGCTCGAACGCACATCTCACGCTTGTGGTTGAACATGCTCACCACTGTGCCACACATCCACATTGTTAGGATTTTGTTTTCAGGAAACTTATTCTCGTCCGTTGGATGAAGATCCAACTGTCGAGATTTCCTTTCCTTTGATGAAGCGCAGCTGGATGGGTAATGTGGCATGCTCGTGGCCGTTGGATGAAGATCCAACGACCCACAGCATGTGAGGATGGCCTTCCTAGATGGGGCGGTGATGAGGGGGTGGCGGTGATGGCACCACGTGGTACCATCGTTGCCGTCCAACTTCTTTTCCTTGTATCTGATGTTGTAGACCTCCGATCGTGTTGATTTTTCTACCGTTGGACTACGATCGTCAATCTAGATTCATCCGTGTAGTTGGATTCTTCATCTAAGGCTTAGATCTTTGTCTTTTGGCTTTATGATCTCCATTATTTTATGGACTGCACAAGATGCCCCAGTTGTCTGACCGAGACGATTTCGGAAGCGTTGGACTCCCATCATCGTTCTGATCAGATCTGTACGGTATGATCTGTCATCCGTGGCTTCAAATCATTTGTGATTACAATCATCTCTCTTTTAGGTCATAAAATGACAATATTATCTATATGGCTAACAAACTAGCTATTGTGCAAATTACGATGCCTATGAATGCATCCTAAGTTATACTAGGATCTAGCTTAATTTAGGTGAATTAGGTTGCATGATTACGTGCAATCAGGTATTAAGGACCTAGAGGTGAAAGTCAAAGGAAGAACCTTCCTCTTAGTCCCCTCGTAATAAATTAACCGGGTTAGCATAAGAGGCGGAGATCATTTTCAGTTGGTCTCTTGACGAATTTTCTTCAAGAATTTAAACCTTAATGAAACATCTGGTCATCTAATTTTTAAAGGACCAATTTGATTAACAAGGCCTTAGCCTAGTTTGGCTTGACTACACCAACCCTTGTCATTGTTGTATGCAAGGAAGGACGTCTTTAAGACCTGAATTGGCTGGGCCTTGGGAACCAAACCCAAGGTAGTGAAGGCGACTTTTTGCATCACCTGGATCTTCTTATCAACCCTCATCTTCTTCTCGATTAGCTGAGATGGCTAATCCTGGTCCTAGAGCTGGTCAGGACCCTGAAAATCTAGACTCAATGGCTCGTCTGGAAGCTAGGGTCGAGGAATCAGAATAGAAATATCAGCAGAGTATTGACAGAATTCTCACCACACTGGACAGAATGCAACATCCACGACACGAAGAATAACTGCGGGACTTCTATGATCCAGCGGCTATGATTTTGGCACCCCAAGTTCAAATTCCTGCAGGTAGAGACGTGATGACTCTACAATTACAAGTGTTAATAACATCAATCAAAGTCAATTCCATGGGTACTTGTGCGATATTGTCAAATTATAATGGGTTTGGGAGCATTGCATGCATATTGCATGGTCTCTACATTTTAATCACTTAGAATCAATGTTTAATAACCATGTGCACAAGTCCATTTTGAAATAGGTCTCAAATGAGCGATCGGACCGTATGGATGGATCCAGACCGACAAACAAAGTCCAACGGACTCAAAATCATCCCAATCCGACCTTCGTAGTTCCCACAACAAGCTCAAGAAATCCTGACTATTGATCCACTGATCAATGGCCCTAAATGCAACACATGGCACCCGCTCCTTCATCAGTCACGCCCGCTTCCTCTCTTCATCGCATGCAGATGAGATCCTAACCACAAATCCACCATCGAACAACTGAGGTGCGCAGGTGCCAAACGCAAAGGCAAGACCAATGCGCGGCCTTAGCGCATTGGTCAAGACTTCATGCCTCCACCACTTGACACGAGTTCAAATCCCACTGTGCCTCAATTTCACAATTGAGGCACGGCGCAGCAGGAGCAGCAGCAGCGCAAGCAAGCAAGCGCGCACGGGTAGCAGCGTGCGCGAGGCAGCGCGTAGAGACCAACAAGCACCAGCATGCGTGCACAACACGATGCACGAGGTGCACGACACAACGCAGAGCATCAAAGCTGCGAAGGCAAGGGTGGGGGCTACGGCGACGCTTTCGACAGGTCCCTAGCAACGTCTTTGAATGTCACTATTGACCTGGTGACAAATTTGAGCCCTCTCCTCGACTATAAAAAGGGACATATCCATCCCAATTGCATCCATCATCAACCTAAGCAACTCCACCACTCTTTGAGCTCCCAAGCAAGGTTGTGAAGACGTCGAACCACTGACAGAAGCTCCTCCACCGCTGTAGCTTCCTTGACGCTTTCTTATTCCTTGTTCTTAGTTTAATTTTATGTGATATTGTAGTTCATTTCATTCATTTAAGCATTCCTCTATATTTTCTGGAGTACAACATTTGATAATTAACAAACTAGATCTTTTATATATTGTCCTCATATCTTATCATGGATTTCTAGCCCTATCTCTCCTCTCTCTCTCCCCCCTCTCTTTCTTGCTCTATCTGGTTTGCAAGCGAAACAAACGACTAATTTTTGTGACACAGAGTGAGTATTTGATCCGATTTCATGCCTCCCTATGTTCAACACTTGGACTTATGTCCATTTACTATTATTTAAAATTGATGTCATAAAACGTGCTACAACGAACAATTTAACGCAATTGCGTCCAGCGAACGTCAGTTTTTAGTGCCGTTGCCGGGGAGGCAACGGATCTCTTATTTGCTTTCATTTTATTGGTCATTATTTATACTTGTATTATCTAACTTGCTCTTCTTTCTCTTCTTGTGGTTGCAGGAACCTCGTGCATCGGCAACGGGAGGAGAACGAGTCAGGTTGGATCGAAAGGAAGCGTAAGAAGAAGACTACCATCAACCCGAAGGCTTGATCTTGTCTTCCCACGATCCAAAGGTAACTTTCCATCCTTGAACTAAGAAATGGTGGTGTTATAAAAAATAAAAACTCTTTTGTTTGTTAAAGAAAAACACCACCACTAAGTCTTCAACCCATTAACTTTGAAAAAAAATCATTTTCTAGACACGAGTTGAGGACACGATTAAAGGACCCTCTACACCTCTAAAAATTTTGAAAGAAAATCTCTGAGGTGCCCCTTCTAGTAGGCGAACTCCCCTTCAAATTTTAAAGCAAAACTCTTTGTGGTTTGGCTGTAAGAAATTTGCTACTAGAAGTGCATAAGGTTGTCCTAAGTTCTGGGGATCTGTAGGGTGTTCTTACTACTACGACCTCCACATAGCTAGGATTTGAGAGAGATTTATATTTCTAGAAATATCTTGAAATTTCTACACTTCATCTGAAGAGCACCTTCGCATTTAAAATTTATTAGTGCTAGTTCTAATCAAGATATTAAACTTGCACACTGATCTAGAGGTTCTGGACAAATTGATCCTCTCATGGAAAATGTGAATGTGGGTGGTTTAGTATCCTCAAAAAAATTCTAAAATTGATTTTGTTGAAAAGCTCATTCAATTTTGGTCAAGATAAGGTCATTACTTGTTTTGATTGGACCCTTCTTGACAAAATCTTAAAAAAGATTCATTGAATAGAAGCTGCACACCCTAGGATCTTCAACACTAGGGTGTTTTGATTTTATATAGTCACATGAAAGGCCTTAAATAAAATCAATTGAGGATTTATGAGGTGCAAACCAATTCTAGAATGGTTGACATGGACATTATAGCCAAGAAGTTGGATAGGGTTGAATTGGTGGATAAAAAGATTGACGAGCTATTGAACCAAACCCGAACCCCGTTACAGACCTTCTCCCTAGCAAAGGGAGCTCACAATGTGGACTTGGTTCAATCTATGAACCAAATGCACCTGGAACAACCCTTGACCATGTTCTAGGGAGGGACCTTTGATCCCTCAAACTCTGATTACTCTTTCCCCTCCCCTTCGGCACCTTCTACCTTTGAAGATGCCCAGGCCATCCAAGGATTTTCTAAGCCAGACCCTTTCTCCAACACTTACAACCCTGGATGGCGCAACCACCCAAAATTTGCCTGGTCGAATCAAAAATCGAATCAATTCCAGAACCAACCTAGGAAAAACCCTCCCACCTATCAACAAGGTCCACCTACTAGACCCCCTATAACCAAAATAGGGCGGCCCCTACACAGAACGAAATGGATACTCTGATTAAAATGATGGCTGATATGAATCAGAAACATTAGGAGGAGATGACATTAGTGAAGAGATAATTGAGCCAGCTATTGGATAAAAAACAATAGGGGTCCCTTCCTTCTCAGCCACAACCAAACCCAAGGAATGTAATAAACAGAGGCCACAATCCTCAAGGGTTCCAATCAAATCAAGGGCATGCCCACATGATCTAACAAGCCCTACAGACACCTCTTGGGTTTAATGCTTCTTCTTCTCAAGGATCTAACCATGGTTCCAATGCCTCAGCCAATGCGGTTACCTTGAGAAGTGGCACTCAAACCAAGGACCGCAAATGGCCAACCCCTCTCGTGACTTCACTACCTAAGATGCTTGTTTCTGAGGATGAGCGGTAGGAACCCAAGGATCAAGAGCCTGAGCCAATTCAAACCCAAATATCACACCCTAAAGCCTTGGAGAAAATAAAGAAAAAGAGAAATGTGGTTGAGAACGAGTTGTTGGAGATTTTTAAACAAGTACAAATTAATATACCTCTCCTCGATGCAATCAAGCATACCCCAGCTTACGCTAAATTTTTGAAGGATGTCTGTACGCCTAAGCGTAAGCTGAGAACCCAAGCACCTAAGAAGGTAGTGCTCTCAGAACAAGCTAGTTCAGTGATATTGAGCAACCTACCTCTGAAAAGAATTGACCCTGGAGCGCCTCTGATATCTTACAATATTGGTGACATGACATTTGATAGAGCACTCTTGGACTTAGGTGCTTCAATTAACTTAATCCCGACTACCCTTTATCACCAGTTCGAATTTGGGGAATTAAAGCCCACACCTGTGACTATCCAACTAGCCGACCGATCCGTGAAAACCCTAAAAGGGGTAGTCGAGGATGTAATTGTTCGGGTTAAGGACTTCTACTTCCCAGTTGACTTTTTAGTCCTTGACATGGAAGTCCCCGAACAACTACAAAACACACCCATCATCCTAGGCAGACCCTTCTTAGCTACATCCAAGGTGGAACATTGATTGTGACACGGGATGTATGGAAATCACCTTCGGAGATAAGAAGATGCAATTGGATATCTTCAAGGTGACTAAGTCTTCTGATTGCAGTTGGGTCGAGGAATATGATCCCATGGAAACCCTGGTTGAAGAATTGATGGGAACACCATCATAAGTTATAACTATCTCAATTTAGTTATTATCAAGGAATAAATGCTCCTACATAACTGCCAGAGAGTCATAATTCATTACATAATCACTCTAAGAGAGACAAGAAAATAAGGTTAAAACTGTAATTTTACCATCATATCTTAAATGCAAAATAACCACGGGTTTACACAGGGGTTAATTAAGGGTCAAATGATCTTAAAAGTCCAACAAGTGGGTTAAAACAGACAGAAATGGGTTTTCACGTGTTTTGAGAATTAAATGACTTCTGAAACCCTAAAAACAGACCCGCTTAATTAACTGAGGTTCTGATCAGGATAAAATTTACCTAAACCTTCTAAAATTCATATAAAAATATTCTCTAGGATTTGGTACCTTCAATTTGACCATTAGAACCCAATTTGAGCCAAAATAGAGTCTCAGACTGATATTTGCCCTAATTTAGGTTTTTACATAAATTACCTAAACAAACTAGGTCGAAACCAAAATCTAACTTCACCATTGGATTCCTTAGGTCTAAATTAAGTTTGTATTAAAATTTGGGCCCAATCTAAGACTGTCTTGACCTAGTTTGCAATTTGGTCCTATCTGATTCTTTTATATCACACATATGCCCTTAACTTTCAAAATCCTTACAAAAAGACCCCTAACCTTGTCATCATTTTTACAAATAGGTCCCTACCTCCATGAATCCTATTCCTACAAACTTCGATGACCTAAATTTGTCAAGTTCTCCTTGATTCCTTGACGAATCCCTCTTAGATTTGAAAGGAAAGTTCGTCAAAGAATTCCTTTCCTTTCGAGCCAATTCCCAAGCTCTCAAACTTTTCCAATCTCTCATGCGAATGCATGAGAGATTAGGGTATCCTAGAATTCCTATCTTTGACGAAGCTTTCCAAGCTTGGGAAGCTTGCTTCCCAAGCCCAAAACACCATCCTAAGCCCTATATATGCACAGCTAGATCAAGCTGAACTTCCCAAGATTGATTCTAGCCATGAAACCCCCTTTTCCTCCTTCCTCTTCCAGCTGCGAAGATCCACAAGCTTCGACGACTCCTCCTGACCTCTCTCATCGTCT
Organism: Thalassia testudinum; assembly: GCA_037157565.1. Taxonomy (NCBI): domain Eukaryota; kingdom Viridiplantae; phylum Streptophyta; class Magnoliopsida; order Alismatales; family Hydrocharitaceae; genus Thalassia; species Thalassia testudinum. The sequence goes on along the minus strand of JAZHRO010000035.1, from coordinate 49,615,330 downwards.
GACCACAAAACCAATGGCAAATTCGCCATCCTCTCTCTCGTCCACTCTTGGCCATACCAGCAGGAGACCCTCTATCTCCATCGTCGTCGCTGTCCCCATCATCGGAGTACCTTCTTCCTCAGCGTCGGCCTACCAATGCCGGTGCTATTCTTCCCCCTTCGTCCATTAGTTTAGGATTAGCTTAGTATCTTTTAGCTCTTAGGTTTAGTTTCGTACCCAAACCCCAAAAAATAGCCCTCGACGCTGCCGCTCACCACCGTCTTCCCCGTCTCCAACTGCTCCTCCGATGAGGTAATTCCACTGCTACACAACTCCATCCGCCTCGCCAACAACCTCACAACCCCCACCGTGCTCCACTCTTCAAAAGTCCTAACTCTATTGGGCCACTCGACCAACCCATCATTCTCTGCCCAAGACCGACTCCGTCAGCCACCTACACGCATGCACTCGCCTCTCCACGTACCCCACCATGTTCGCCGTTACACGACGAAGCTAAGGAACTATCTAACATGGCTATAAGGCCCCTCTTTTGTACTTCAGGTTCACCGCCATTAGCGACGAGCTCGAGCGAAGCTTGAAGCTCGCTTTTCAACACCTGCAGTTCCAGGTGACACATCCAGAGAGTGTGGAAAGGCTCTAGGCTTCGAAGCAAGAGTTCAATTGGGAGTTTCCCCTGCAGTAGCTGCTCCAATTAGCAAAGCAACTTTAGCCACTGCTACCGTGCGAAGACGGTGGGACATTTAGTCCCACCTCGGAAGCTGACAAGCGCGCTCACTTGCATAAATTGCAAAAGTGATACGAGTTGTTTGCCTCAAGACCACAGGGGTGAGGTCCCTGCGCACTCCCTCACGCGCCTCACCCATGACACCTTACACGAGGGCCTGGTGCACCCAATTACTCGCCTAAGCCTGTCCACACCTCACTTACCACCTACGTCGGTGAGCCTAGTCCTGAGTGCGCGCCTACCCGATAACCCGACTGCCATAACTTGTGGCCCTAAGAGGGTGGAACCTAAGAGGAGAGAAAGAAAGAGAGTGTGGGGCAGGGGAGGGTTTTGCCCTATGCAACACTTAGCCAAATCTAAGATAGCTTCCCTCTGTGTGTGAAGAAAAAGAAGAGGAGAGGAGCCTAAAGACAGGCAAGAAGAGAGAGAAGTGGAGAAGGAAGAAGCTCATGCGTAAAGGGAGAGAGCAGCTGCAGAAGGAAAGCTAAAGAAGAAGAAAGAAGAAAAGCAGAAACAGAGAAGAGAAAGAAAAAGAACAATGCTAGAGAAGCATTGTAGCACTTGTTGGATAAGTCGTCTGATTCAATAACCCAACGACTGATTTGAGGCTTGATACTTGATACTGTTGAGATATTGAATGCTTGATATATATACTTAGAGAATAATTGGTGATTTAAATCACCATTATTTTAGCTTCTCTACCTTTTTATTGCCTCAAAATACATGAGAATTCATTAAATATCTAATGTGATAGATTAATATTTATTGAATATCATCATTTGATTTAAATTCTTGTGCTCAGTTGCATATTATTTGAGATTAATGTGTGAATTCCTATTTACTCCCTATGTTCGATCTCGGACTTTCATTCTAGTATAAATATTATCTGTTTTCAAGTGATTTCGACTATACTACAACGCAGCTTTTATAAACCTCGATCTCACTCTGACTAACAACAATGCCTCACAATTAGCTCTTTAGAAAGCCATCTAATTCAACTAGTTGATGACTACCCTGACCCATCCCAGTCTTTGGAGGTTGAAATCTGTAGAATTGATTACCACCGGCAACCTCCATTTGAGGAGATTGATGTTAATCAACTCCCACCCTTCCCTTACCCATCAAACATTGTCCCACCTGCACCTGAATTGAAACCTTTGCCCAACAACATTAAGTATGTCTTCCTAAGACCTGATTAGACTTTCCCTGTGATTATCAATGTATAGCTAACTAGGGACCAAGAACTCAAGTTGACTACTACCCTTTCTGAACATCGGGTAGCTATTGGGTGGATAATTTCTAACTTAAGGGGAATTAACCCTACTTATTGCACACACAAGGACTATTTGGAAGATGGGGCTCGACCTTCTTGCCAGATGCAAAGGTGATTGAACCCAAATATGCCAGAGGTTGTTAAAAAGGAAATAATCAAGTGGCTTGATGCGAAAATCATCTACCCGATTTCTAACAGCACCTGGGTGAGCCCTACTCAAATAGTACCAAAGAAGGTCAGGCTCACCGTGGTCACGAATGACCAGGGCGAATCCATCCCCGCCCATACCACAACCGCATGGCAGGTGTGCATTGATTATAGGAAGATTAATGAGGCCACTAAAAAGGACCACTTTCCCCTGCCATTCATTAACCAGATTCTCGAATGACTGGCAGGGCGAAAATATTTCTGCTTCCTAGATGGATATTCAGGATATAACCAGGTTGCTATTGCACCAGAGGATCAAGAGAAGACCACATTCACTTACCCATATGGCATGTTTGCATTCCACCATATGCCATTCGGGTTATGCAACACACCCACTACCCTTCAACGTTGCATGTTAGCCATCTTTTCAAAGATGGTAGGTGAATATTTGGAGGTCTTTATGGATGATTTCTCCATGTTTGGAGACTCATTCGACCATTGTCTTAACAACCTAGAAAAAATCCCGAAGCGATGTATCGAGGTCAACCTGGTTTGAAGTTGGGAAAAGAGATATTTTATGGTTCAAGAAGGGATTGTCCTTGGTCACATCATCTCGCAGAGGGGCATTGAAGTTGATTGAGCTAAGGTTGATTTTATTTCCAAACTTCCACCTCCTAACTCGGTCAAGGAAATCCTATCTTTCCTAGGACATGTTGCCTTCTAAAGAAGGTTCACTAAGGATTTTTCCAAACTTTCCAAGCTTTTGACTAACCTTCTAGCCAACAATGTACTTTTTAACATGACACCTAATTGCATCAATGCCATCAACACCCTTAGGGATACAATCTCAACTGCACCTATTTTACAACCCTCAGACTAGTCCCAGGACTTTGAGATAATGTGTGATGCATCAAATTTTGCTGTTGGAGCAATCCTAGGACAAAGAAGAGAGAAAAAACCCATGGTGATCTACTATGCAAGCAAAACTTTGGATGAGGCTCAACGGAATTATATTGTGATGAAAAGAGAACTGCTCGCTGTAGTTTTCTTATTAGAAAAGTTCAAATCATACCTTCTAAGATCCCACATGATTATTTACACTGACCCCTCGGCTATCCGACATTTGTTAGCCAAAAAGGATGCTAAACCCAAGCTAATCAGATGGATCCTACTCTTGCAAGAATTTGACCTGCAAATACACGATAAAGTCGAGTCCAAGAATGTTGTAGCTGACCACTTATCCAGACGTCACTCGGAACACATTGGACCCTCATTACCCTTAGCTGACACATTCCCTGATGAACAACTTCTTACCGTGCATTGAAGGACACTACCCTGGTATGCAGACTTAGTCAACTATTTAGTGATAGGGCAGACTCCGCATGGCTTGTCTAGACAGCAACAGGATAAGTTCTTAGCTGAGGCCAAGCATTATTTTTGGGATGATCCTATGTTGTTTAGACTTTGTGCTGACCAAATCATTAGGAGTTGTATTCCTGAAGAGGAAGTTCAAAGTGTGCTATCCTTCTGTCATGACCAAGCCTGTGGTGGACACTTCTCTGGGAAGCATACGGCCACAAAAGTTTTGCAGTCCAACTTTTACTGGCCATCACTTTTCAAGGATGCACATAACTTTGCAAAGACTTGCACTAGATGCCAGACCTCAGGGACAATGACTAGGAAAGATATGATGCCTCTACAGCCCATCTTGATCATCAAAATTTTCAATGTCTGGGACATCGATTTTATGGGTCCCTTTCCACCATCAAACGGTTTCGAGTATATACTAGTCTCAGTGGACTACGTCTCAAAATGGATCGAAGCCGTACCTACCCAAAAATGTGACCATAAGGCTATCATGGACATTGTTAAGAAAAATATCTTTTCCTTATTTGGGATACCGAAAGCCATGATCAGCGATGGTGGGAGTCACCTCATTAATGCCCAATTTCATGCCCTACTTAAGAAATACGAGGTCACTCACTGCATTGCCACCCCGTATCACCTACAAACGAATGGCAAACTAAAGTCTAAAATAGGCAAATTAAAAATATTCTACAGAAGACTGTGAGACTGATTGAACCTCAAAATATGCCTGCAATAATGCCTTCTTATGCTATTTCCTAGCATTAACTATGCATGTTAGGATTCCGTAGTTGCATTTGTAAAAATACATGTATGCATGCATCTAATTGAGAGGAGAGGAGAATGAAATAAAATGGCTTCGCGATTACATTTTTTCCTCAAGTGCATCCTTGCAAAATCCACATCTTTTTATTTTTTTTCCACTTGATTTTCTTGAAATGCTCCCTACGGCAGCAACTTCTTCTCCGCAACCTCTCCCTGCCAGCCCTCTCCCTGCACTTGCCATTCCCTGCCATTTCCTGCAGCCGTATGCAAGGCCATGCCTTCTTCTCCTATAAAAAGCCACGGCTCCATCTCTTCAACAGTAGCTAGCTGCAGCAAAAGAACCCCACCCACAAGCCACCACCTTCCTCTCCCCCGTCCTCCCCTCCATGCGCCGACTCTCCCCCGAGGCGATACCCGGCGAGCAGGAGCACTCACTGTGGTGCACACCACCACAGTGAGACCACCATCGCCCAGCTCCTCAAAGAGCCGGTGGGCGTGGTGGCTCTCTTTCTCATTTTTTTTCTTCTTCCCGCCATTGCTGTCGCTTCAAGGTCTAAAGCTTGAAGCAGCAGCAGCAGCAGCCGCCCCCGCAGCCTCTGCGAGCTTCCCCGCAGGCGCTCAGCCCCTCCGCGCGTGCCTGCAGGGCCTTCCCCGCTTCCATTCGTCCGCTCTGTCGCCCACCCTTCGCGCCCGCAACCGGCCGCTGCGCGCCTCTGTAGCGGCCGGCCAAGTGTCTCCCTGCTCCTTGCCAGCCTCTGCAAGTCTCCGCGCCCGCCTGCAGACACCCCGCCTCCCTCTCCGAGCGCTCTGTCGTAAGCCCTTCGCTCTCGCAGCCAGCAGACACAAGACATCTCCTCTGCGCGAGTACGCGCTCGTGCACGCGCGACCTCCAGACGACGCCCGCCATCTGCAGACGACTTAACTCTCTCCAGCAGCGGCTGTGCTCCCACTCTCCTGCTCTCTCTCTCCCACTCTCTCTCTCTCTCTCACTCTCTTTCACTCACTCACAACACTTTACACCGACGCACACACACACCTACACCAACACCTACACACACCCACACACACATAAACACTATCATAAACTTATATATATATACGTATACTTATAGTGATATATATATACAGATATTGATATACATATATATATATATATATACTTATATTTATACATATAGTAGTACCTATATACTTATGTATTAGTATATATACCTACTTATATATATATATATCTATATACCTACATATATACATACATATATATATATACATATATACATATACTACTATGCATATACATATATATATCTATATACTTATATATATATATATATATATATATATATATATATACATATCTAGATACATATACCTATATACCTGTATATATATCCATATAGTAATATATACATATATATATATATACTTAGCTACATATATCTATATATACATATATTACTATATACTCATACATACATATATATATACCTCTATATAGTTATATATACATACAAATATATATATATATACATATACATATATATATATATATATATATATATCTACATATATATTTATAACCATATATATATATATATATATATACATCTAGATATATTTACATATATACATATATATATGTTTTCATATCATTTACCATACGCTGTATCGTGGGAATATCTACACCAGTTGCTGATATTCCCCGATACACGCATACAAAAAGCGTGCTCACATACATCTTCCACCATCCATCCCACATTCCACGCGGCACCTATCGTGTTGATTGCATCTCTCTAGACGACGACCGACTCGACATTGTGCTACACTCCATCGTCGCCTCCACCCCCACCCCTTTATATACATACTATATACATATATACATATACTGTATTTACTTTATTTATGTTTCTCTTTCCAGTTAATAAAAAAGATAAAAATATATATATAAAAGAGAAAAGATAATCTTTGACTTGCAGGTACCCCATCTTGCGAATAGCAAGATTCGTTTTGGAACTCTGTTTTGGCTCAAAGCCAAGAACACAATTTTGAGGGTGTGCTTCAAGGACAAAGATTACCAGAAAAAAATCTAAATAAGAAAAAAAACACCAAAAACATAATAAACGAACGGAAGAGACTCGTTATAGGAAAAATGTAGAACCTCAACTTATAACCCCACTTCCCTGAGTTCGACCCTGGGCCTAAAAGTGACAAGATAAAATCAAATAGGCCAGGTTAAAAATTTTGTAAAGAGATGGTTAGGTCCAATTTAGGTTAACCACTATACACATTTCAACAATAAAGTCTCCATATTAACAACCTATCTGGTCCGACCAATCAGAGACCTGACTGGAAGGATTGGTCCACACGATTGAACAATGCCCTTTGGGCATACAGGATCGCTTTTAAGACCCCAATAGGCATGTCACCTTATCGATTAGTCTTTGGCAAAGCTGCCACCTTCTAGTCGAGTTGGAGCACCGAGGATACCAAGCTGTTAAGCAGTGCAATATGGATTCCTAGATGGTCGAAACTCAAAGGAAGCTCCAGCTCTCCGAGCTCGAGGAAATCCTCTGGGACGCTACGAGAACAATAGACTTTATAAGGAGAAGATGAAAGTCGTCCATGACAAACACATTAATAGAAAAACCTTCAAGCCAAATCAGCAAGCCTGGCTATTTGATGCAAGACTTAAACTCTTCCCTGGGAAACTAAGATCTAAGTGAACAGGACCATATCAAGTGGTCAGACCTTATCCCGACGGGGCGGTTGAAATTGCCAATCCCAAGACTGGGCAAACCTTTACGGTTAATGGTCAACGACTAAAACACTTTCTTGCCCAAATTCCCCCAAAGGAAGTTGTGACCCTCATTGAGGATTAAGTTGGAACTACACCTTGCTGGAGGCACAAAACTCAGCGCTTCCTAGGAGGCAACCCAGAGGTTTCAAGTAGACCAGATTCACAATTACAACTCAGGTGATTTCTTTCCCTACTCTCTTGCCTACATTTATTTTTCCAATGAAGACATTATCCAACTTAGGCATGGGGGTGTAGTAATTCAAAGAATATGAGTACAAAATTGTTAGCTTGAACTAATTTTATTTCTTTTTATATAAAAAAAATTAAAATTAGGAAAAGAAACTTACGTATTAAAAGCTTGTCAACTTTAGGAAGTAATACGTTAGGGACCTAATTGCTTAGACACTTCAAGTCTTCGAACTTAACCAGTCCGAGTGTCCAATAAAATGTGGACTTGGTCTCGAGTCCTCGTCACCTTAATTTATTTTAATCTGCTCAATAAAGTAGGGTGATAAGTATACGACTTATCAACCTGCCCTCTGATTTGGAAGGGATTTTTAGTCTAAGCATCTACACACATTTTGCACTAACTCACTCATTGGTAGTTCTAACGGAAATTGGGTAGCTAATGAACCTTCTAGGGTGGTATGGTTGGCAAGTTGTCCAGAGCCCAGCCACAGGATCATTCTCTTTCACTACTGCCTTTAGGTAAATCTTAGATTAGGAAAGTCACCTACTTAAAAAAAAAATGGGAGAAAAGAAACAAAAAATAAGCTACACTTCACCGCACGAGTATAGCTGGCAAGTAGTTGTGGGTAACAGCCCATTGGCCAGTTGTCCAGATCCTAGCTCAAAAATGCACAAGAATTCCAAAACACTTAAGGAAGAAGCGGAGAAGTAGCATAATCCGGGGAGATATACACTGGGTTCGCCCTTGTGTTGACCCGACAAAACTAAAAAGTAGGGAGAAAACTACCAACCAAATAGATACACCTTTAGGCAACATTTTTTCTTTCGAGTCACCTAGGGGCGTAGAAACTTGAAGTCCATTTTAATTGCCGTTGAGTGAGTTAATCACTTTCACAATAAGATGCTTAATACTAAGAATCCTTTTCGAGTCTTGGGTGGATTGGATAGCCGTAAAAAGTTACCCTGAATTTCTCAACACCAAAAATTCAAAAATAAAAAAATAAAAAAGATGAAAAAGAAAAAAATATGCACTTGCTTCTATATAGAAAAAGGCGAGGACTCGGGCGGTCAGCATTTTGGCAGGAAACTCAGGCACTGTTGAGTCTTAGCAACTTATGTTCTTAGTAGAAATTTCCTCCTGTTGACAAGCAACTTCTACCTAAGTGATCAATTCCTAATTTTAGTTATAAATAGCATTTAGGTTAAACCTTGCTAGGGACTAGCAAGGGGTAGGCATGGGAATATGATGACTCTACAATTATAAGTGTTAATAACATCAATTAGAGTCAATTTCGAGAGTACTTGTGCGATAATGTCAGATTATAATGGGTTTGGGAGCATTGCATGCATATTGCATGATCTTACATTTTAATCACTTAGAATCAATGTTTAATGACCATGTGCACAAGTCCATTTTGAAATAAGTCTCAAATGAGCGATCAGATCGTACGGATGGATCTGGACCAACGAAAGGAGTCCAACGGACTCAAAATCATCCCAATCTGACCTCCATAGCTCCCACAACAAGCTCAAGAAATCTTGACCGTTGATCCACTAATCAACGGCCCTAAATGCGACATGTGGCACCCGCTCCTTCGTCGATCATGCTCGCTTCCTCTCTTCATCGTACGCAGATGAGATCCTAACCACAAATCCACCATCAGACAGCTGAGGTGCGCAGGTGCCAGACACAAAGGCAAGACCAACGCGTAGCCTTAGTGCATTGGTCAAGACTTCACACCTCCACCACACGACATGAGTTCGAATCCCGCTGCTCCTCAATTTCACAATTGAGGCGCGGAGTAGCAAGAGCAGCAGTGTAAGCAAGCACGTGCGCATGCAGGCAACAGTGTGCGCGAGGCAACGCGAGGAGACCAGCGTGCGCCAGCATGCGTGTGGCACAGCGCAGAGTGTTGAAGGGGTGAGGGCGGGGGCTACGGCGACACTTGCGACGGGTCTTTAGCGACATCTTTCAATGTCGCTATTGACCCGATGACGAATTTGAGCCATCTCCTCAACTATAAAAAAGGACCTGTCCCTCCCATTTTCATCCATCATCTACCTAAGCAATTCCACCACTCTTAGAGCTCCCAAGCAAGGTTGTGAAGACATCAAGCCAACAACAAAAGCTCCTCCACCACCGTGGCTACCTTCACGCTTTCTTGGTCCTTATTCTTAGTTTAATTTTATGTGATAGTGTAGTTCATTTCTTTCATTTAAGCATTCCTCTATATTTTTTGGATTACAACATTTGATAATTAATAGACTAGATCTTTTATATATTGTCCTCATATCTTATCATGGATTTCTAGCCCTATCTCTCTTCTTTCTCTCTCTTCCTTTCTTTCTCGTTCTATCTGGTTTGCAAGCGAATCAAACAATGAATTTTTGTGACACAAAGCGAGTATTTGATCCGATTTCATACCTCCCCTGTGTTCGACATTCGAACTCACGTCCGTTTATTCTTATTTAAAATTGATGTCGTAAAATGTGCTACAACAAACGATTTAATGCAAACGCATCCAGCAAACGTTAAGACACATACGAGCTGAAGCCAAATAGAATAAGTCTGATTAAGACTTATTTTAATGGAAACTCGAATGAAGATCCCTTCGAGCACATCAGGGATTTGAGTTGAATTGCAAGAACAGTTCGACCCAGAAACGTTGATTTAGGGATTTTTCTCATGAAGCTTTTTACATTCTCTCTTAAGGATAAAGCTTCTTATTGGTTCAAGACCATTAGGAGACCAATTGGAACCTAGGAGAAATTACATTGTAAATTCCTCCAAAAATTCTTCCCGATTGGTCGAACAAACGCGATGGGGCGTGCAATTACAACTTTTTCCCAAGGACACGGGGAGAAATTACATGACTCCTAGGATAGATTTCATGATCTTCTTAGGAAATGCTCGCACCATGGTGTGCCCAGATGACACTTAGCTTAAATCTTCTACCATGGGCTAGATGACACACATCGATACCAAGCTAATGCATCTAGCGGTGGGAATTTCCTCGCAAAGGTCGAAAATAGCTCATTTGAGTTGTTTGAGTCCTTAGTACAGAACTCAATGAATGCCACATCTATGAACCAATTCCAGTGACCTGGACAACAATGGGTTAATGTCCATGAAGCTCACGCCAAATCTGCCAAAGCTGATATGGACATTATCACCAAGAAGCTAGATAAGGTGGATAAGCTTGACAAGAAGCTCGACGAATTGATTCAAGCTTGACCTGGATTTTCTAGCAATTCAGCTACATCGCACTCTTCTTTCGCATCCCGAGTCCCCCCTGCTAGAGTACATTTACTCACTCGAGATGTATCTTCTCCACCTTCACGGGATCCTGCACATCAGGAACCCGTGAATAATCTGGATCTGGCATCATACGATCACGATTATGCACCCCATGACAATTCTAGTGTGTATTCCTTTGATGAATATGCATCTCAGACATCTTCAGCCTACGAAGATGTCAACACTATCCAAGGTTACAGGCGCACAAACTTGTATTCAGAGATGTATAATCCTGGTTGCCTTTAGCATCCTAACTTTTCCTGGTCTAGTAACTTACAAAGACCAAATCAAAATCCATACTACTAGAACTAACAATACAGGAATACGCAAAACACATACTCGAGGCAGCAGCCATTCTCATCTCAGCAGCAATCACGCTCTATTTATCAATTGCTATACCAAGCTGCGAATCACCCTCCAAAGTGAGCCGACACTTTGGAGGCATTAAAAGAGGAATTGCAATAGTCAATGCGAAAATCGACTCATAATAGTTTACAGATTATGAACAATATGGATGATCAGATACAGAGCATACAGAATATGCAGAATCAACTATTGCAGGAGCATAGATCGTAGGGAGCCTTGCCCTCCCAACCTGTCTCTAACCCAAGATATATGTAGAACCAGGGCACCTTGCCTAGGTTCCAAGCACCTCAAGGACAGGCGCATACTGTATTATAAGCACCTTTTACACCACTTGCTTATGAGTAGAGTTAACCACCTTTGCTATAAAATCCTACCTATTCTGCCCCTTCCGCTCCTCCGCCACCTCATGAACAGTATGCTGATGCAAAGGTTGTCACATTGACGAGTGGGAAGACTACACAGGACCCACCAGGTAGGCAAGCGGGTCATGAGTTTTTGTGCCCTCTACCACAAGATGGCTCGTCTCCTTCTTCTTAGGAGCCACCTACTATAGACAAAGGCAAAAGACCAGTTGACCCTGAGATTCTCGTCCCTTTTCCTGAGTCTCTGACACGAGATTTAACCTGGAAAAGGGTACGTGGAATTTTGAGTACCTGAGAACTATGTTCAAAGAGGTTCATATTCAGGTCCCTCTCCTCAACATGATAGGTCACATCCCTGCTATCGCTAGGTTCTTCAAGGACTACTATACCCTGAAGTGATAGTAGAAAATCGAATAGCAGGCGATATTGTCAAAAGAGGCTAGTGTCGTAATCCTAGATAACTTACCACCTAAAAGAAAGACCCTGGTAACCCACCCATTTCCTGCTTTTTGCAAGATTTACCATTTGATCAGGCCCTTCTTGATTTAGGTTTGTCCATCAACCTAACTCCCATCGCAGCATTTGATCAATACCGATTTAGCGAGTTGAAACCCACCTTGGTTACCATATTGTTGGCCGATCGATCGGTAGAAACATCAAGGGGGGTGGTTGAGAATGTGATCATAAAGGTCCATGGATTCTGCTTTCCAACGAACTTTTTCGTTCTCGATATGGAGGTTCCTCCCAATCTCCATGATCCACCGATTATTTTAGGTCGCCCATTATTGGTGATAGCTCACGAGAGCATCGACTACGCATCTAAAAGTATGGAGATGGCCCTAGGAAATGAAAGACAGACTGGAAATATTCAAGGCATCACGGAACTTCGACTGTGATTTGATAGAGGATGGTGAAGATGAAGACTCGACTTTTTGAGGGAACATTGGGCTCCTCTGTAATGACCCAATGTCACATTCATCTTCACTTCAGGGTTTTTGGATCTTGATCCACATAGGATTGAGGCTAATGCCATGCACATTTCATCCTGCAGATCTAATTGTCTAGGGTGTTCAGCTGATCACACACCCCAGATTCTAATTATCCTATCCCACCAAGTGTTGATTTGCCCCTACTGACACAGGATGGCATGACTGCGACAAGCGGATTTCCCGTCAATGTAGTCACAACTAACCTCTTCACAGGTGGGGAATCATTGAGAATTCACAAAAATCAGGATTATCAGATTTTCGCTATTGATTCTTCTCCTCACATTCACGAATCTTATTCCCACCCACCCATAATTGAATTGAATCCCTTACTTGTTTCACTTAAGTAGGTGCTTTTGGGTGATAGTGAGACATACCCAGTGATTATTAATGCCCACTTGAGCCCAGAACAGGAGCATCAATTGATCTCTATCTTACAAGCACATAGGGCTATTATCGAGTTGAGCATTACTGATCTCCATGAGATTTGCCCCTCGTATTGCACTCATCATATTTACACAGATGATGGGGTGAAACCTTCATGACAACCTCAGAGACGGCTGAATCCAAATATGCTAGAGGTTGTCAAGAAGGAGATCATTAAATGGCTGGATACGGGCATTGTATATCCCATTTCTAACAGCCAGTGGTTGAGTCCTATTCAAATTCTGTCCAAGAAAGCAGGACTCACCGTAATCAAGAATGATAAGGGAAAATCTATCCTAACCCGCACCACAACTTCGTAGTGAGGTTGCATCGATTATAGGAAACTGAACACGGCTACCAAAAAGGATCATTTTCCTTTAAATTTTATTGATCAGCTCTTAGAAAGATTAGTTCGACGCAGTTTCTTTTATTTTCTGGACGGATACTCCAGGTATAATCAGGTTGCAATTAACCTGGAAGATCAGGACAAAAATTTTACATGTCCCTTTGGAACATTCGCTTTTAAGCGAATGCCATTCGTCCTTTGTAATGCACCAGTGACATTTCAACATTGTGTAATGTTCATTTTCTCTGATATGATTGGGGACTATGCAGAAGTATTTATGGGCGACTTCTCCGTCTTCAGAGATGATTTCTTGTCTTCTCTTGATAACCTCACAATGATCCTAAGGAGGTGCATAGAAGTAAGCCTAGTACTTTCATGGGAGAAAGGTCATTTTATGGTAAGGGATGACTTTGTACTAGGTCACAAGATCTCTTCTAATGGACTCAAAGTCAATTGAGCTAAATCTGAAGTCAATCCTTCACTACCTCCACCTAGCTTGGTTAAGCTAATCAGATCCTTCTTAGGTCACATCAGATTTTACCAAAGATTCATTCGTGATTTCTCGAAAATCGCTTGTCTTTTGACGAATCTTCTGGTAGCCGATGCCCCATTTGACTTCAATTCCTCGTGTCTCAGTGTTTTTGAGACTTTATTAAGTGCTGTATTTGATTCACCAATTCTCCAACTGCCCGAATGATCTCTCAAATTTGGGATGATGTGTGACGCCTCTAATTTCACCGTCAAAGTCGTTCTAGGCCAACGTCAGGAGTGCCATCTGTTTGTAATCTCTACACTAGCATGACGCTGAATAAGGCTCAGCATAATTATACAGTTACTAAGAAAGAATTGCTAGCAGTAGTGTTCGGGTTGGAGAAGTTTATATCTTATTTACTTGGGTCTAAAGTGATTATTTTCACTGATCATTCCCCCCTCTGGTATTTGTTAGCAAAGAAGGATGCCAAACCCCGTCTTATTAGATGGATCCTCCTTTTGTAGGAATTTGATGTCAAGATCTGCAACAAAGCTGGAGCTCATAATGTGGTGGCAGATCACCTGTCTCGTCTAGACCCAGAACACATCCTATATTCCCTACCTATCTCAGATTAATTCCCAAATGAGTCTCTTTTGGCTGTTAATTTTGTTGAATTCTGCTGGTACGCAAATATTGCGAATTATCTTGTTGTAGGAAGGATTCTCGCAGGTTTATCCAAGGATCGGAAACACAAATTCATTTCAGAAGCCAAATTCTAGTTTTTAGGATGATCGTTGCTCTTTTGCAATGGAGTTGATCAGATAATCAGAAGGTGCATCCCTGACTCAAAAATTTTGAGTGTGTTATCTTTTTGCCACAATGATGCTTGTGGTAGTCATTTATCAGGTCAAAAAACTACTACAAAGATTTTGTAGTCGGGTTTTTTCTAGTCGACCATTTTCAAAGATACACACGAGTTTGCCAAATGCTTCAAGCGATGTCAGTTAGTCAGTTCTATGACCCAGAGAGACATGATGTCTCTCCCACCCATTTTGGTCGTAGAAGTGTTCGATATTTGGGGCATCAACTTTATGGACCCCTTTCCGAACTCACATGGCTTTGAGTACATACTTCTCACAGTTAACTATGCCTCGAAGTGGGTTGAAGCCATCCCAGCAAGATGGGCTGATCATAAGATCGCTATATCCTTCATTCAAGAATTTATCTTTGCAAAATTCAAAGTTCCCCGCGCTCTAATTAGAGATGGGGGCAATCACTTCATCCGTGCTCATTTCAAGTCTCTATTGAAGAAATACAAGGTACATCACCGCATTGCCACCTCGTATCATCTACAAACCAATGGGTAGGTTGAAGTTTCTAACCATCAAATCAAGCTTATTCTCTAGAAGACGGTTAGACCGGATAGGCAAGATTGGTCCGATCGATTGATCAATGCACTTTGGACCTATCAAATCGCATACAAGGCCCCACTCGAAATGTCACCATACCGCATGTTGTATGGAAAGGCCTATCACCTTCTTGTGGAGCTGGAGCACCATGCCTTTGGGCAGTGCAGAAGTGTAATTTTAACCTTGATGCAGGAGATTATGAGAGGAAGCTCCAACTCAATGAATTAGAAGAAATTCAATGGGAAGCCTATGAGAATGCAAAAATATACAAAGATAATACTAAGGCTTTTCACGACCGCTACATCTAGAGGAAGGAATTCTTGCCTAACCAGCAGGTCTAGTTATTTGATTCTTGACTCGAATTCTTTGTGGGAAAGCTCAAGTCTAAGTGGACTGGCCTGTATCTTGTGATTCACCCATATTATAATGGGGCAGTCTAAATTATGGACCCAAAATCTAGGCATGTTTCTATGATAAATGGCCAGCACCTCAAGCCATTTATGCCCCAAGAACCTCCTCCTGCTGATGAAATTATTAATTTTATCGAGGACGTGTAATTAAATTTTTGCCCAAGTGAAAGCATTAAACTCACCACTTAGACATATGTAGATATCTTCTGTACATATCATATTTCATTTTTACATATTATTATGCATATTGTGATTATCATGTTTGTGTTGGCATATGTTGAATAAAGAATCAGGAGTAATTCCAGAAGATTTCTATCCACTTACCTCCTGTCTTACTTTATTTTCCTCTTATTCATGCATGAGAACATACAAGAACTTAGGCATGGGGGGGTGTACGAGGCATAAATTGCATTTTATAGGAAATCAGTCGTAGTATATCGCGAAGTACGTTGAAATAAATAAAATTTATGAGATGTAAGTCCTGGTCGAACATATGGAGGCAGAAAATGTTTCTGATTCCATAACTGAATTAAAATGCTAACTAGAGAATATGCTACTATTTGCAAACTGATATTTATAATACTAATCACAATATGTATATCACGCAGATGGTTTGATCATGGATTGCAGAAATCGAATTATGACTAGACATATACTTGCTATCCATCTATACCTAGAGCATGAATGAAAAACTACTATCTAGCAGAATAAGGGCACCATGGGTGGTCTGTGGTGGCCTTCTAGAGAGGCTGGGGAGAGCAACGGTGGTCCACCAAGGTGGCCTGGTGGGTGCCTCAGAGGAAGAGAGCTAGAGATGGAGAGAGCCGGAGAAGGTCTAAAGAACTGGAGAGAGTCTGGAGAAGTTCTCATGGAAGATCCGTCTAAGGGGGCCTTGGACCTTCTTTTATAGCTTTATGAGGGGAAAGATGGGCATTTGAGCCCTTAAAATCGTGCAATAGCCCCCTGGTGATCAGATCCGTCGATCGAGAGATCAATAGATCAGATCGCACCTCAATAGGCCTTCATTTGCACCTTCATCGCGCGAATTTGCTCTCAGGCCAACACGTGGCGATCTCTCGTCACTTGGATCTTCATTGCACGGCTTCGCTCGCTACTCACGCCCGTCCAACGCCCGCTCCAATCTTTTCTCTCTCCTTGTGCATGCCCTTGCATTCAAATCCCTCACCTTAACTTCAGCCGTCTGATCTCACGATCACACGGCTTAAAAGAGTCGCAGCACCGCCTCTTGAAATTCAAACATACGTGCTCGGGCGTTGGATGGCACGTGATCCCATGCATCTTCGCCCGAAGCCCCTCCGTGCATTGCGTGGTCCTCTCTAAACCGCCCGATGGCCATCCAACGGATGGATTTCATCCCTGCACTTCCACCTCTGACCAAAGCGTGGATTGCGAGTTGAACCCGCATCATTGCTTCTCCTGCCAGCGTCTGAGCCAACATGCTATGCAGCTGGATTATTGTGCTTTCCTCCTTGTGTCTAGCTATCAACGGCTGAGGCATGATCTCAATTGGTGAGGCACGTCTGGGGCAGCTACGTGGGTGCTTTGTGGCCATTGGATGATGATCCAAAGACCCACAACATGCGGGGACGTTCCTACAAAAGTTGGGGGCACGATGAGGGGTGGCTACGATGGCACCAAGTGACGCCATTGTGGCTGTCCATCTTCTCTTTAGTAGATGGTGCTATGGCCTCCGATCAGGATGATTCTTGCGTCGTTGGACTGCGATTGCTAATCCGAATACATCCGTACAGTTGGATTTATCATCTAAGGTCTAGATTTTCACCTATTTGTCTCTTAGCTCTTGCTCTTTTGCGGACTCCATAAGATGCTACGAGAGTCTGATCGATGTGATCTTGGAAGCATTAGACACCCGTCATTATTCTGAGCAGATCTGTAAGGTTAGATCAGTCATCCGCAGCCCCAAATTACCTACAATTATTAATATCTCTCAATTAGAACATAATATGACATTATTATTTACAAAACTAATAAATCAACTACGATGCAAAGTATGATGTGAATGCATGCAGAATGCCTAAGTTAAGTTAGGTTCTAACTAAATTCAGGCATATTAGGACCTATGATTGCTACGCAATCAAGGGGTAGTACACATAAGCTGAAAAATTTTCCTGCTAACACCTTACAAAATAGATTTTTATCAAGGGATTTTATTAGGGATCTATTGTTTAATTGATTTCTGAATTTAGAATCCAATATAATTTCACACTTGCACGTAGAATTTGCAATGGATCCATTGTAAAGATCGATAGACATCTTTAGTTTGTCGAGAAGAAGCCTTTCTTCTTTTCCTGAACCCTTGAACAGTAATTAGGGAGTCAGGCAAACCTTCTTCTATCAGATCCTCTAAACAACTGTGAGGTGAGAGTAGAATGTCTGCTGGTGCTCTAAGTCTAGTACAAGGAATCTTAGTTTCTGGATAATTGGATAATGATACTCGGAGTTAGGCATAGTTTTCGCCCTTGGTTCCTACGTACAAATTCTTTATGTGAACTTTTGAGAGCCACCAAATAAAGCAATTATGCAGAGAGCGGGGTCTAATAAAATTAGGACTAAGGTTGATAATTACGACTGTCCTTTTGAGAAACAGAGAAGAAAAGAGAAGGAAAAAAAAGGAGAGTCAGTGATACAAAGGAACTAAAGAGAGCATAGTTTCTGTACCTCTCTCTGAGTTAATTTATTTGATAGTCAGGAAATCAAGATTCTGTAGTACTAGTCTCAATGTAGCACCAGGGTAGTGTAAGCCACCAAATACAAACCTACTTAACTCAAACATCTTCTACCTAAGCCAAAAGCCGAAGCTGAAATTACATATTATTTTGTTATACCCCTGAGGAAAGAAGTCTTCCTATCCGGATAGAGTTTTACTAGGGGTCAAGTACGAGCTTTAATTTCACTTGGATCCATTACATAGGCTACATCACTACACTTTCACGATTATCTAGATTTCTAAATTTTTGGATGAAAATAAAAAAAATAGATCTCTAGTCAAACTCTTGATAGAATGCATTTAGTCTTGCATTTTCTAGACACTAGCAAGATTTAGGCATGAAGGTATGATTGCGCAACAATCATAAGACCTAATCTACATAAATTAAGTTAAATCCTAGCCTAACTTAGGAATAATGCATGCATAAGCAGCAAATTTTGCATCCTAGTTGACTTGTTTAGCTATCTAAATCATAATGTTATTTTATGTTCTAATTGATAGGCAATAATAATTGCACATGATTAGGGACCATAGATGATAAAATCAACCATACAAATCTAATCAGGACAACGATTGGAGCCCAACGCTTTCGAAATTATCTTGATCAAACTTCCGTAGAATCATATGCAGTCTGTGGAAGATCAAAGGCTAAGGGATAAGGTGGCATAAATCTACACCTCAGATGCCAAATTTGGCCACATGAATGGATCTAGATCAACGATTGCAGCCCAACAGCATAAAAATCAATCCAATCCAACATCTATGGTATCATCTATAAAGCAAAGAAGATGGATGGCCACGATGGTGCCACGTGGCGCCATCCTAGTCGCCCAACGCCGTCAACCCCTATCCACTGAAGCACAACGTCTCAGCTTCGTAAGCCATTGGATCGTCATCCAACAGCCATGATCACACCATGTTAGCCAGACCACAGTGCTTCATCAAGAGAAGCTCATCTCAATCATTGGATCCTCATCCAATGGCTGAGGGTGGCGCACACGGAAATCAAAGGTGGCGACCATCCATGCACGTGCACATTGGTCACCGCCTTCAAACATCAACACGGGGTGCCCATTCAAAGCGCAGAGAGATCAACCCCCTGGTGATCAAATCCGTCGATCAAGAGATCCACGGATCAGATTGCACCTCAATAGGCCTTCATTTGCGCCTTTATCGCGTGGATTTGCTCTCAAGCCAACACGTGGCGGCCTCTCATCGCTTGGATCTTCATCGCACGACTCCGCTCACTCCTTGCACTTGCCCAACACCCGCTCTGAGCTTTTCTCTCTCCTCATACGTGCCTTCGCATTCAAATCCCGCACCTTAACTTTAGTCGTCCAATCATGAAAAGAGTCGCAGCACCGCCTCTTGAAATTCAAATGCGCACACTCGCACGTTGGATGGCGCGTGATCCCACGCGTCATCGCCTGAAGTCCCTTCGTGTGCCACGTGGTCCTCTCTACACTACCCGATGGCCATTAAACGAATGGATTTCATCCCCGCACTGTCGCCTCTTATCGAAGTGCAGATTGCGAGTTGAACATGCGTCGTTACTTCTCTCAATAGCGTGTGAGCCAACGCACTATGCGGCCGAATTGTTGTGGCTTCCTCTTTGCATCTAGCTGTCCTTAGCCATTGGATGGAGATCCAATGGCTGAGGCGTGATCTTAGTTGGTAAGGCACGTCTGGGGCTACTACGTGGGCACTTTGTGGCAGTGTGCGGGGACGTGCCTTCAGAAGTTGGGGGTGCAACGAGGGGTGGCTACGATGGTGCCATGTGGTGGCATCGTGGCCGTCCATCTTCTCTCTTTTGTAGACAATGCCATAGGCCTTCGATTGGGATGATTCCTACACCATTAGATTGCCACTGCTGATCCAGATCCATCCGTGCAGTTGGATTTATCATTTAAGGTCAAGATTTTCACCTATTTGCCTCTTGGCTCTTGCTCTTTTACGAACTCCATAAGATGCTACGGGAGTCTGATCGATGTGATCTTGGAAACATTGGACTCCCATCATTCTGAGCAGATCCGTAAGGTTGGATCAGTCATCCACAGCCCCAAATTACCTGCAATTATTAATATCTCTCAATTAGAACATAATACGACAATATTATTTACAAAACTAATAAATCAACTACGATGCAAAGTATGATGTGAATGCATGTAGAATGCCTAAGTTAAGTTAGGTTCTAACTTAATTCAGGCAAATTAGGACCTATGATTGCTGTGCAATTATACTCCTATGCCTAAATCTTGCTAGTCCCTAGCAAGTGCAAGGCTAAATGCACTCTATCAAGAGTTTAACTAGAGATTTATTTCTTTTTGTTTCATCCTGAAATTAAGAATCCAAAAAAATCGTGAACGTGTAGTAGTGTAGCTTCTGCAATGAATCCAAGTGAAAAGTCAACAACCATCTAAAGCTCGTACTTGACCCATAGTAAAATTCTGTTGGAATAGGCAAGACCTCTTCTCTCGGGGACAGAATATCTTCTGGTTTCAGCCCCAGCTTTTTGGCTTAGGTAGAAGATGTCTGAGTTAATCAGATTTGTATTTGGTGGCTCACTCTCTTCCGGTGCAACATAGAGACTAGTATTTCATAATCTAGATTTCCAGATTATTAAATAAATCAACTTAGAGAGAGGTCGGAAAACTGTGCTCTCTTAAGTCTTTTGTACTTTTTCTTCTCTCTTTTTCCTTCTTTTTTTCTCTTTCTCTATTTTTTTTTCTTTTTCTTTTCTTTTTCTTCCTGAGCTCACATCTCACCAGTTTCGTAAATATATTTGGTGGTCTCTTATGTCATTACCCTTCGATTAGGTTCTGAGAAGCCTATGACTACGTCATAATTCCTCAGCCCATATTTAGGCGGTCAGAAATACAGGAAAAGTAGGTCAAGACTAGATTTGGTGGTTTGTGAGGGTGTTAGGTGTTGTTGCCTCAATATACTTGACTCAATTTAAACATCACTCACACTTTTCAACATGGTATTTTTTTCTTCTCTTTAATTTTTTTTCTTTTTTTCCCTTTTTTCCTTTTTTCTTTTTTTTTCTTTCTAAAAATTTTTCTCTATATACTCTTTTTTTTTCGCAACCATATCTACTAGCATAACACCATATCTATCAACACAACATAACATAACAGACGTACTTTTATTTACAAGGCATTATTCAGAAATGGGGGTGTTTAAGAGGATATCGGGTGGCTTATTTGATGGAAGTGCCTATTCTCGACACCGGAAAGGGAATGGATAGGACAACATATTTCTAACCTTGATATCAATACCCTCCTTCAACCGAGGATTCCGTGAAGGACAGTCATGACTATCCACCTCAGTCTTAGTTTTATCAAAACCTGTTCTGTGTGTATTTGCTTTATTTGGTGGCTCTCGCAAGGATTCTCTCAAAGAATTTGTACACAAGAACTGAGAGCGAAAACTATGCCTAACTCCGAGTATCATTATCTAATTATCCAGAATTTAAGATTCCTTACACTAGTCTTAGAGCACTAGCAAACTCTCTACTCTCACCTCACACATGTTTTTGGTGGATCTACTAGAAGATGGTTCACCTGACTCCCTGATTATTGTCCAAGGATTCAGGAGAAGAAGCAATGCTTCTTCTTGACAAACTAGAGATGTCTATCAATCTTCACATTTGATCCATTGCAAATTCTACGTGCAAGTGTGAAATTGTATTGGATTCTAAGTTCATGAATCTACTAAAGAATAAATCCCTAATAAAACCTCTTGATAAAATGATCTATTCCCTCAGGTGTTGGCAGAAAATTTTCAGTTTATATGTACTACCCCCCCATGCCTAAGTTCCTGCATATCCTCATGTATGAATAAAAGAAATTGAAATAAGGCAAGGTGCAAGTGGATAGAAATCACTTGGAACTGCTCCTGACTTGTCACTCAGCTTATGCCAACACTACAATGTTAATCACAATATGCAGAATATTATGCAAGAATGAAATATGCTATGTATAAAGGATATGTATATATGTATTAGTCTAAATGTGATGCCTAAATGATGCCTAAATGCTAAGTCTAAATGCTATGCCTAACTGCTATGCTGAGTTTAACGCCTCCAGCTAGGCGAAACTCCATTAGATGGATCAATGATTTTAGGAGATAGAGTCAAAATGGTAAGCATTTGGAGTTCTGTTATCACAAACGAGCCAACAATTTAGAGCAGCTGCTTGTGAATACCAAGCCCACAAGATCTGCAGAATAAAATCACAAGGCCTAGAACTAGTTGTAGCCAGGTACTACAAGAGGAATGAATCTGGGTGCCAGAGTGATAGGAAGCAAGTGGCAGCCTTAAAAGGTGGTGTTTGAGAAATGCAAATGAGTGAAGAGTCAGGAGTGGGAAACAAGTCATACGGGTTCTAAAAGTGGTCAAAAATTAATGGAGGGACTTGCGTAGTGTAATATGAAATGGTATAAACAACCATTTCGTGAGTTGATCTAGGTGTTGGTGGTTGTAGAGTAGGTGTGTCAAATAAGATTTTGTGTTCCATCCTAACAACTCTATTCTCATCCTTGAGTTGATCAGAAATCTCGTACGAATCGCTCAAATTCTGCTCATGGTGTGAATCCTTAAGTGTAATGAGCAGCAATTCATTTTCCCCAGGGTGTGGAGAATCAGAGTACAGTAAAGCCTCGAATTCTTTCATTTTCTGCTTTGTGGCTTCAGTGAAATCCTCGACATCCAAGAGCGAAGATGCAAAAGAATCTGTGATAAATTCGTCTAACTCCAAATCCAAAAATTCCTCCAGATTTTCCATATTATCCTGACAATCGAAAATGGAGTTTTTAGTAGACTCTTTCTTAACTTCGATTGGATTCTTTGGTAATTCGAAATTACCCTCATGGATCTTAATGTATTTATCATCTAAGTTTGTCATGAGGGTTTTAGGCAATTCCACTCAAGATCTCTCAGAATCCAAATCATGTGCCTCATCAAACATATCTACCCAGGTCTCAGAATGTACCGGGTCTTAGGTGTCAAGATCCTCCATCTCTATCTCCCAAGATTCAGGATCTTTAGATTAAGAACCGATCCTGGGACTTTCCTCACTATTTTCTAGGCT
This sequence comes from Thalassia testudinum, assembly GCA_037157565.1. Lineage (NCBI taxonomy): Eukaryota > Viridiplantae > Streptophyta > Magnoliopsida > Alismatales > Hydrocharitaceae > Thalassia > Thalassia testudinum. Next base: position 49,592,153 of record JAZHRO010000035.1, on the reverse strand, counting down.
GGGGCTTTCAACTGATTCCATTTCAAATGTGCCAAGAACATTTCCCCTATCTCCATTAGATATCTCATCTTTCACTTCTAAATTTCCTACATCATCTACTTCGAGTGTGTGACTTGAAGAATCCCTAGAAGTCGTCTCAAGTTCCCTAAAATCCTCTAGGCTAGTCTGAACCTAGTACTGCAAAAGGAGTATGTCTTGAAATGTGTGAGTTTGTTGATTTATCCTAGTCACGAATTCTTCTTTAAGGGATTCCATCAGAGCTTCTTCGGCTGCGATCAAAGTCTGTCTCTGCCCTGGATCAGTAGTGATCTAGATTTGATGTAAATATCTTGCAACTGTGTCCTCATACTTTGCTACTATTTATTGCAGTCTTAGAAGTAGTTGAGAGTCCATTGCCAATTTCCCAATGGTGATCTATGTGGATATGTCTTCAAATGCCAGTCTCGAGGACGATGGTGGGCTATGATAGATTTGGTCTGGAGAATCATAAGGGTGGTGGGTGGGCTCAGTGTAGTCATAGGTTGCGGTTGAATTCTCAACTTTGAGTGGCTCACTATCCACCTATGGTACATTCTCACTAAATTCAAGGCCCCCAGAGGTTATGTCTTGGGCTCTTTGTCTTCCATCCTAAATTGCTTTTCTCAAGTCCTCAAATTCCCTTTTTCTGACCTCCTTTGCTTCGTGGACTATTTGGATCAATTCAGCGATCTGGGAACTTTTGTGAGGGGTAGGAGTATGCCTTTGGTGGGACCGGTCAAGATACTCAGTCATCATGATGAAATCCTGATCTCGCATGGACAGTCTCTCTAAGGGTTGTAATGTCTGGGTGGATGTCCAAGAGGGTGAGGTGGGTATATCCCAGGCTTGAGGAGCACGCGTATATGAATAATGAGGAGCAATCTCCTACCCATAAGAAGTTGGGAACATAGTTGGGTTGGGAGGAGAACCCTGATGATGGTAGGATGAGAAAGAGTATGGGTCCATGATTAAGAGGATCAAAAGACACCAAAAGGGTCTTAGTGACCTTATACCAATTACAAGGACTGGTGACAAAACAAGACTAAGGCCTTGTTAATCAGATTGGTCCTTAAGATCAGATGACCAGATTTTTTGTTCAGGTTCAAATTATCAAAGAAATTCATCAAGAAACCGATGGAAGATAATCTCCGCCTCTTAAGCTAACCTGGCCAGTCTAGTTACGAGGGGATTAAGAGGAAGGTTCTTCCATCAGCTTTCGCCTTTGATTCCTATGTACCGTTAGCAGTGGTCGTTCGACACTACCCCGCAGACTTAGTCACCAGGTTTGGCAGAAGAGGTTGAAATCACCAAGTAGTTTCAAGACAAATGTAGGTTATTAGGTGTGTTCATGTGATTTTCTACCTTTATCTTCAATTCAGTAGGTGGTGAGTGGTCCACAAGGTGACCAAGCACACCGACTAGCCACTAGACTTGATTTAGTCTAGCTTAGCCCAAATATGTGGTCTCTAGAAATTTTGACCCTAAAGGTGTAACCTAGGGTTTATGCAGTTCTAGGGTTTCAGTAGGCCAACAAGAGTAAAATAATTCTCTGAGGTACAAATGGAATCCAACTAATTTGAAATTTGATAGCCAGATTCCAACTATAATTATATTTTCAAAGAATTTCTTTTTATGAAATTTTTACTATTTCGTCCGAATAAATAGAAATTTTTAAATGTCAGGGGGTCAGATTTGAAATTTTGACCCTTGGTCGATTTTTTAATTTGAAACAATATCAAATAAACTCTGAAAATTTGGTAAAAATATGGATATGAAAGCTAATTAGATCAAATTTCTAACCCCACCATTTTTTGTTAGATCAGATTCAAAGATTGTTCAAAATTATTGTTTGAAATTCGAAAATGTTCAAATCTAATTTAGTTTCACCCCCTTGTCATTCGCAAATTTTTAAAAATTGCACAATCCAAATTTTCTCAAATAAATGGTGTCGTTTGAAAGATGGTTTAAAAATGAAGCTCTTGCTCGAATTTTAGAATTTTTTGCTCAATATATTTTCAACAAATGAATTTTTAAATCACTCCTTGAAATCAAGTCGAAAATTAGGGATGTGGTGGAAAGGCTTTTGAAAGATTTGAAATTCAAATTTCAAACCTTCCCACCAAAATAATTTTTTTCGAAAATTTTTCTTTTCTTTTTTCTTTCAAACTTTTTCAAAAAAAATTTTTGGAGGGAAAAGCTTTTTCAAATTTTTCTCTTTTTTTTCAAGCAACTACTAACTAGGGATTCAAAAGGAAATCCTAATCTAAGTACCTAAATTTTTTTTTCCTTAGAAAGAAAAATCTAACTAAAATTCAAATCGAACCTAAGATTCAGAAAGAAACCTAAAACGAAGGTAGAGAAGATGTACACCTGATTTTTGAAAATCCACGCTCGATGTGTACGCAGATCCCTGATTCATCCTGCACAAAAAACTAAATCAGCTATAAAATCAAAAATCGTCATGCCTCCCCGACAATGATGCCTATTTGTTCGGGGTATAAATCGCATTTTAAAGTAAATCAATCATAGTATAGCGCAAAGTATATCAAAACAAATAAAACTTACGAGGTGTGAGTCCTGGTCGAACACAGGAAGGTAGAAAATGTTTCCGATTTCATAACTAAATTAAAATGCTAACTAGCGAAAATACTTTAATTGCAAACTGATATATATAATACTAATCACAATATGTATATCACGTAGATGGTTTGATCATGGATTGCAGAAATTGAATTACGACTTGGCACATACTTGCCATCTATCTATAACTAGAGCATGAATGAAAAACTACTATCTAGCATAATAAGGGCACCACGGGTGGTCCGTGGTGGCCTTCTAGAGAGGCTGGGGAGAGCAACGGTGGTCCACCAAGGTGGCTTAGTGGGTGCCTCAAAGGAAGAGAGCAAGAGACGGAGAGAGCCGGAGAAGAAGGTCTAAAGAACTAAAGAGAGTTTAGAGAAGTTCTGGTGGAAGATCCTTCTAGGGGGGCCTTGGGCCTTCTTTTATAGCTTTATAAGGGGAAAGATGGGCATTTGAGCCCATAAAACCGTGCAACAGCCCCTGGTGATCAGATCCGTCGATTGAGAGATCAACGGATTAGATTGCACCTCAATAGGCCTTCATTTGCGCTTTCATCGTGCGAATTTGCTCCCAAGCCAACACGTGGCGGTCTCTCGTCGCATAGATCATCATTGCACAGCTTTGCTCGCTACTCACGCCTGTCCAATGCCCACTCCAAGCTTTTCTCTCTCCTTGTGCATGCCTTTGCATTCAAATCCCACACCTTAACTTCAGCCGTCCGATCTCACAATCAGACAGCTTAAAAGAGCTGCAGCACTGCCTCTTGAAATTCAAACAAGCGTGCTCACGTGTTGGATGGCACGTGATCCCATGCGTCTTCGCCCGAAGTCCCTCCGTGCGTTGCGTGGCCCTCTCTAAACCGCCCGATGGCCATCCAACTGATGGATTTCATCCCCGCACTTCCGCCTCTGATCGAAGCGTGGATTGCGAGTTGAACCTGCATCGTTGCTTCTCTTGCCAGCGTGTGAGCCAACGCGCTATGTAGCTGGATTATTATGTTTTCCTCCTTGCGTCTAGCTGTCCTTAGCCCTTGGATGGAGATCCAATGGCTGAGGCGTGATCTCAGTTGGTGAGGCACATCTGGGGCTGCTACGTGGGCACTTTGTGGCCATTGGATGATGATCCAACGGCCCACAGCATGCGGGGACGTTCCTACAGAAGTTGGGGGCACGGCGAGAGGCGGCTGCGATGGCACCATGTGACACAATTGTGGCCGTCCATCTTCTCTCTTTAGTAGATGGTGCTATAGGCCTCCGAACAGGATGATTCGTGCATCGTTGGACTACGATTGTTGATCTGAATCCATCCGTGCAGTTGGATTTATCATCTAAGGTCTAGATTTTCACCTATTTGTCTCTTAGCTCTTGCTCTTTTGCGGACTCCATAAGATGCTACGGGAGTCTGATCGATGTGATCTTGGAAGCATTGGACACCCGTCATTATTCTGAGCAGATCTGTAAGGTTAGATCGGTCATTCGCAGCCCCAAATTACCTGCAATTATTAATATCTCTCAATTAGAACATAATACGACATTATTATTTACAAAACTAATAAATCAACTATGATGTAAAGTATGATGCGAATGCATGCAGAATGCCTAAGTTAAGTTAGGTTTTAACTTAATTCAAGCAGACTAGGACCTATAATTGTTGCGCAATCAAGGGGGTAGTACACATAAGCTGAGAAATTTTCCTGCTAACACCTTACAAAATAGATTTTTATCAAGAGATTTTATTAGGGACTTATTCTTTAATTGATTTCTGAATTTAGAATCAAATATAATTTCACACTTGCACGTAGAATTTGCAGTGGATCCATTGTAAAGACCGATAGATATCTTTAGTCTATCGAGAAGAAGCCTTTCTTCTTTTCCTGAACCCTTGACCAGTAATTAAGGAGTCAAGCAAACCGTCTTCTATTAAATCCACTAAACAACTGCAAGGTGAGAGTAGAATGTCTGCTGGTGCTCTACGTCTAGTACAAGGAATCTTAGTTTCTGGATAATTGGATAATGATACTCGGAGTTAAGTATAGTTTTCGCTCTTAGTTCCTACGTACAAATTCTTTGTGTGAATTTTTGAGAGCCACCAAATAAGGCAATTATGAAGAGAGCGGGTTCCAAAAAAATTAGGACTAAGGTGGATGGTTACGACCGTCCATTACGGAATCCTCAACTAAAGGAAGGTAATAACATCAAGGTCGAAAAATATATTGTCCCATCCATTCCTTTCCCAGTGCTGAAAGTAGACACTTCCACCAAATAAGTCATCTGATATCCTCTTGAACATCACCAATCCCCAATAATGCCTCATGAATAAAAATTTGCGTGTGTGTATTACGTTGTGTTGATGGATATGAGAAAAAAAATGGAGAGAAGAAAAAGTATTGAGTTATGTTTATTTTGTCAAGCACACTAACGCAACAATACCTACTACCATTACGATCCACCAAATACAGCCTTGACCTACTTTTCTATATTTTTGGCCACCCAAATACTGGCTGAGGATTTCTGACTTCTTTATAGGGTTATCAGAACTTAATTAAAGTGTTAATGCCATGAGAGACCACCAGATATATTTACAAATTTGGCGAGATTGTGAGCTCAAAAGGAAAAGAAACAGAGAAGGAAAAAAAAAGGAGTCAGTGATATAAAGGAACTAAAGAGAGCAGTTTCTCTACCTCTCTCTGAGTTGATTTATTTGATAGTCAGGAAATCTAGATTATGTAGTACCAGTCTCAATGTAACACCAGGGTAGTGCAAGCCACCAAATACAAACCTACTTAACTCAAACATCTTCCACCTAAGCCAAAAGTCGAGGCTGAAATTACATATTATTTTGTTATACCCCTGAGGAAAGAAGTCTACCTATCCCGATAGAGTTTTACTAGGGGTCAAATACGAGCTTTAATTTCACTTGGATCCATTCCATAGGCTACATCACTATACTTTCACGATTATCTAGATTTCTAAATTTTTGGATGAAAATAAAAGAAATAGATCTCTAGTCAAACTCTTGATAAAATGCATTTAGTCTTGCATTTTCTAGACACTAGCAAGATTTAGGCATGGGGGTATGATTGCACAGCAATCATAGGACCTAATCTACATAAATTAAGTTAAATCCTAGCCTAACTTAGGAATAATGCATACATAAGCAGCATATTTTGCATCGTAGTTGATTTGTTTAGCTATGTAAATAATAATGCTATTTTATGTTCCAATTGATAGGCAATAATAATTGCACATGATTAGGGACCATAGATGATAAAATCAACCATACAAATCTAATCAGGACAATGATTGGAGCCCAACGCTTTTGAAATTATCTTGATCAAACTTCCATAGCATCATATGCAGTCTGCAGAAGATCAAAGGCTAAGGGACAAGGTGGCATAAATCTGAACCTCAGATGCCAAATTCGGCCACATGGATGGATCTAGATCAACGATCGCAGCCCAATAGCATAAAAATCAATCCAATCCAACATCTATGGTGTCATCTATAAAGCAAAGAAGATGGATGGCCACAATGGCACCACGTGGTGCCATCCTAGCCACCCAACGTCACTAGCCCGTATCCATTGAAGCACAACATCTGAGCTTCGTAAGCCATTGGATTGTCATCCAACGGCCATGATCACACCATGTTAGATAGACCCCAGCACTTCATTAAGAGAAGCTCATCTTAATTGTTGGATCCTCATCCAATGGCTGAGGGTGGCGCACATGGAAATCAAAGGTGGCGACCATCCGCGTGCATGCACATTGGTCACCGCCTTCAAACATCAACACGGGGTGCCCGTTCAAAGTGCAGAGAGCTGAAATCAAACGTGGTGGCGAGGCGCGGTGAAATTGGAGTGTTGATGCACGATCGGGCGGTGCTGGAGCTCGACACGTGGCAGGCAAAGACACGTCAGATCTACAGCCGTGAGATGATGCATGGCTGCACGCGCGATTACACGTGAAAATCAAAGGCAGTGCAGCATGTAATCTCAGCCGTCAATCGTTGCAATCGAACAGCTGGATTTGAGCGTGCGCACGCATGCAGGATGAGCATGGCGGTAGTGGATCGAGCAGCACAGCGTGCACCACATGGCATAATCTGGTGCGTGCGCGCGTTAGGCACTCAATGGAGGTGCATGGAGGTGCATTTTTGACACGATTTGAGCCGTTGATCGCTAGATCGACGGCTCTTAATGATCCAAGTTGTTTGCACAGTTTAGGGCTCTGAAACCTGTTTTGCCCTTCACTTTTGCTATAAAAAGGACACCAAGCCCCCCATTTGAGAGGTAATTCCATCTCCACACATCTCCTACTCCCTTCTGCTATGAAGAGCCCTTTTCCTCTGAGATGTCGACCAAGGCCACCCTTGGTGCACCACTGCTGCTACTCCATGCCTCTCCAAAGGCCACCAAGAACCACCTTTGGTATCCTTGTTCTAGTAGAATAGATAGTTGTTTTTAATTCTTCTTGTAATTCTAGTATAGTAGTTGTTCTAGTTATTTTAATTTAGTTCTAGTTATTTTAGTTAATCTTCTTGTCAAGGATTCAACTAGATGGACAACTAACATGATTACTAAAATTGATTTGCTTTATATCATATATCGGTCTTCATTACTATTCTACTTCTAGTTAGAATATATCGATATTGAAACCAAGTTGCATTTTCGCCTCCCTGGTTCAACTAGGACTTACCAAAGTTTCGTTATATTTGTTTGTCAATGTGTTTTCGTACTATACTACGATGAAAGTATTTTAAAAATGCGATTTCACACGACAACAAACGCCGAAGCGAGCCTTAGAGCTTGTGGATGAAGATGAAGATGGCGTGTACTATGGATCTCCAAGATGGCTTGGGTGGCCACCTATGGATGTCTTTTTATAAACATAAGGTAGCTCATCTGGAAAAGTGTGAAATTCTCTAGAAGGCCTCCAACGTTGGAGTCGACTTGGTTGGGGAGTGGGTCATCTTAGATCCATAATTTGTGGATCTAGGATGACTAAGGTGGACTTACTATTTTTGGCATTCCAAAGGTTGGCGCCACTTATGTGTGTAGGTGTGTGTGTGTGCGTGAATAAGGTGGGTCAAGTGTGGGCGTGAATAAGTGATCAAGTGGACCACTTAGTCCACGTCTAAGTAGGTCTTAAGTGGATCCAAGCAATTGGTCTAATTAGGTTTCTAAAAATAGCTTTATTCAACCTATGGCTAAGGTGATTGATCCAATTAAGCTTAGCCAAGTTTAATCAGGTCAATGTGAGTGTAATTGGGATAGAAAGTTTCTAATTAAATTAGGTGTGAGTTAACTGGATTCTGACTGAGACCAATTAGACTTGTATGGGTTAAGAATTGAGCTCAATTGGACTCTATGAGTCCAATTGACTAGTAGAATGTAATCGACTAGATCTTAGTCAATTGGGCTTAGTGAGAACCCATCTAGGTTCTTATAAGGGTCTTAGGATAGTGTATAAGGCTTAGGGTACCATAAATTAGGTTTCCTACAATGTAAGGTGGGGTTTCTAGCCCTTAAGAATCAAGATCTAGCTTTAAATCCGAAAACAACATCTGGAGAGGGGTTCCAGACATCTGATTTTAAGATCAGACGGCTTATACTTCAAAATCAGAAGTCTAAATCATAATATGGATGTCCAATATTGAATCAGTATGGATGTTAGGTTCTATCTTGGATTTCTACAGAAATTGGACGTCCAATTCTGCATTAATTTGGGTTTCATGTTCTGTGCATGGAATTTATGGAGATTGGATGTCCAGCATACTACCTGGACGTCCAGCATACTACCTAGACGTCCAGAGGTAGGCTGGAAAGTGGGTTTTGAAGTGTTTTAGGCTAAGGTGTCCTAACAGGAAGGTGGTTAAGGTTTGGCAAGGTGGATAAGGCTATCCTAAGGCTAGGGATAGGTGTAGGGATGTCCTAATGTTCTTCATATTTTAATTCTTACACTAAAATTTCATAAGTAACATAGCATACCTCTCCCTACACTATCTTATTTACAACTTTATTCCAAACTTCCGCTCTAGCTTTGCTGCAGCTCTAGTCTATGTCCTACTTCAAATCAGCTTCTGAGCTTCTTATTACTTGAAAACCAAATAATACACAAATCACTATGAAAAATTGACATTATTGTAACAATATATATGTAAAGCAGCAAAGATGCAAAGTATAAAATTGATGCATGAATTACTCTACAATTAAGCTAAGATCTAACTTAATTCAGGTCAATTAGATCCTATGATTACTACGCAATCATACTCTCATGCCTAAATCTTGTTAGTCCCAAGCAAATGCAAAACTATATGCAAAATGTATAACTAATTATTTACAAATTAGTCTTTAAAGAACTGTTGGTTATTTTTACCAAGTGTTTGACTAAAGATCCATTTCTTTTTATTTTCATCCAAGAATCTAGAAATCCAAACAAGCGTGAAAGTGTAGTATTATATCTTATGTAACGAATTCAAGTGAAAAGCCAATTCACATCTAAAGCTCATATTTGACTCCTAATAAAATTCTATCGAGATAGGCAAACTTCTCCTCTTGGGGATACAACAAAATAATTTGTGATTTCTACCCCAAGTTTTAGCCTATGTAGAAGATGTCTGAGTCAAGTGGGTTTGTATTTGATGGCTCACACTAATTTGGTGCTATATATACACTAGTACTTCAGAATCTAGATTTCCAGAATATCAAATAAATCATCTCAGAGAGAAGCAGAAAATCTATGCTATTCTTTGGTTCTTTTGTACTCACTCTCTTTCTTTTTCTTTTTCTTTTTCTTTTCCTTTTTGAGCTCGTAATCTCACCAGATTTACAAATATACTCAATATTTGGTGGTCATACATGACATTAACACTTTAATAAAGTTCTAATAACCCTACAACTAAGTCAGAATTCCTTAGCTGGTATTCGGGCGATCAAAAATCTAGAAAAGTAAATCAAAGTCATATTTGGTGGATCACAAATGCGGTGGGTAATATTGCTTCAATGTAAATGAAATAAATGCAATAAACACAACTAATGAACTCAACATTTTTTTTCAGAATTTCTCTCTATTTTTTTTCCATATATATATATTCCTTTTCTTTTTTTTTCATATCTAGCAACACAGCGCAATACAATGCAACATAAGCAAATTTTATTCAAGAGGCATTATTGGGGATTGGTGGTGTTCAAGATGATATCAGGTGACTTATTTGGTGGAACTACCTACTCTCAGCACCGGAAAAAGAATGGATAAGATAGCGTATTTCTGACCTTAACACTAATACCCTCCTTCAACGAAGGATTCTATAAAGGATGATCATGACCATCCACCTTAGTCATAGTTTTATTAGAACCTAATCTCTGTGTATTTACCTTATTTGCTGGCTCTCAAAAATTCACATAACATTTGTACACCGGAACCGAGAGTGAAAAACTATGCCTAACTCCAAGTATCATTATCTAATTATCCAGAAATTAAGATTCCTTGAACTAGCCTTAAAGCACCAGTAGACATTCTACTCTCACCTCGTGATTGTTTGGTGGATCTAATAGAAGATGGTTTGCCTGGCTCCCTAATTACTGTCCAAGAATTCAAGAAAAGGAGAATGCTTCTTCTTGACAAACTAAAGACGTCTATCAGTCTTCACAATAAATCCATTACAAACTCTACATGCAAGTGTGAAAATTATACTGGATTCTAAATTAAGGAATCAATTAAAGTATTAGATCCCTAACAAAATCTCTTGATAAAAATCTTTATTCTTGGATGCACTATATATAAATGCTTTATACAATTAACCACATATGATTGTACTTCAATATTTTCCCTAATTAGGTTACGTTCAACTTAGTCCTAAATTTCAAAACAAAAGGTGAGTGGATGAGTCAGAAGTGGCTGTTGTAGATGATTTCTAACTCCACTGCGAACATTGGAGGTAGAGTCAGTTGTTCTTAAATTATGGACCCTAAAGTACAATTATCATGTTGCTCAAAGATTTTCTAAGGTGTCGGCAGAAAAATTTTTTTAGTTTACATATACTCCTCCCCCATGCCTAAGTTCTTGCATGTCCTCATGCATGAATATAAGGAAAATAAATTAAGATAGAGGGTAAATGGATAGAAATCGCCTAGAATTGCTCCTGATTATTCATTCAGTATAAGCCAACACAATAACGGGAAACACAATATGCAGAAATATATGCTAAAAGCAAGAGATGATATGTTATAAAAAGGGTATGTACATATGTATAAATGCTGAGTTTAACACCTCCAACTAGGCAAAAACTCAATTACACGTCCTCGATAAAATTGATGATTTCATCAACAGGAGGAGGTTCCTAGGCCATAAATGGCTTGAGGCGCTAGCCATCTACTATAGAAATATGCCCAAATTTTGGATCCATAATTTGGACCGCCCCATTAGAATAGCGGTGAATCACAAGATACAAGCCAGTCCACTTGGACTTGAGCTTAGCTGCAAAGAATTTAAGTCGCAACAAATAACCAGACCTGTTGGTTAGGCGTGAATTCCTTTCTCCAGATGTGGCGATCGTGAAAAGCCTTTGTCTTTTCTTTGTATATCGTTGCATTCTCGTAGGCTTCTCATCGAATCTCTTCTAATTCGTTGAGCTGGATCTTTCTCTCATAACCTCCTATATCGAGGTTGAAATTATATTTCTACACCGCCCAAAATGCATGGTGCTCCACCTCGACAAGAAGGTGACTGTCCTTTCCATACACCATGCGGTATGGCGACATTCCGAGTGGAGCCTTGTACGCGGTCAGATATGCCCAAAGTGCATTGATTAATCAATCGGGCCAATCGTTCCTTTTAGGTCTAACCGTCTTCTAGAGAATATGCTTGATTTGACGATTAGAAACTTCAAGTTGCCTATTGGTTTGCAGATGGTGGCAATGCGGTGATGTACCCCATATTTTTTCAATAATGACCTGAAATGGGCGTGGATAAAGTGACTACCCCCATCGCTAATCAGAGCACGAGGAACATCGAATCGCGTGAAAATGAATTCCCGTATGAAAGAGATGACAATCTTATGATCAACCCATCTTGTCAGGATCCCTTCAACCAACTTCAAGACATAGTCAACAGTAAGAAGTATATACTCGAATCCATGCGACTTTGGAAAAGGGCCCATAAAATCGATGCCCCAAATATCAAATACTTCTATGACCAGAATGGGTTGGAGAGGCATCATGTCTCTCCAGGTCATAGAATCGACCGACTAACACCCCTTACAGCATTTGGCAAACTTATGTGTATCTTTGAAAATGGTCGGCCTGAAGAAACCTAACTGCAAAATCTTCGTAGGAGTTTTCCAACCCGAAAAATGACTACCACAAGCATCGCTATGGCAAAAAGAAAGCACACTAGAAATTTCTAAGTCAGGGACGCACCTTCTAATGATTTGATTAGCTCCAATGCAAAAGAGCAAGGGGTCTTCCCAAAAATAAAATTTGGCTTCTGATAAAAATTTGAGTTTCTGGTCCTTGGATAAACTCACAGGAATCTTGCCTATGACAAGATAATACGTGGTATCTGCATACCAGGGAAACTCCAAAGAATTAATAGCCAAAAGAGATTAAACCAGAAATTGATCTGAGATAGGCGGGAAATAAGGCATGTGGGCTAGGTCAAGCCCAGACAGGTAATCCGCCATTAAATTATGAGCTCTAGCTTTGTCGCGAATCTCAACATCGAATTCCTGCAAGAGAAGGTTCCATCTGATAAGATGGGGTTTGGCATCCTTCTTTGCCAACAAATGCTAGAGGGCAGAATGATCTATGAAAATAATCACTTTTGACCCAAGTAAATAAGATTTAAATTTCTCTAACCTGAATACTATTACTAGCAGTTCTTTCTCAGTAACCGTATAATTACGTTGAGCTTCATTCAACGTCTTGCTAGCATAGCAGATTACAAATGGGTGGCATTCCCGACGTTGGCCTAGAACGGCTCCGACAACGAAATCGAAGGTGTCACACATCATCTCAAAATTGAGAGACCAGTCAGGTGGTTGGAGAATCAGGGAATCTGATACACACTTTGAAAGGTCCCAAAAGTGCTGAGACATGAGGAATCAAACTCAAATGGGATATCAGCTACCAGAAGATTCATCAAAGGATGAGCGATTTTTGAGAAATCACGAATGAATCTACAGTAAAAGTCGATGTGACCCAAGAATATCTAATCTGTTTAACCAATTTAGGTGGAGGTAATCAAGAAATGACTTCAGATTTAACTCAGCCAACCTCGAGTCCGTTAGAAGAAATCCTATGACCTAGTACAATGCCATCCCTCACCATGAAATGGCTTTTCTCCCATGAAAGTACTAGGTTTACTTCAATGCACCTCCTCAAGATCTTAGTGAGGTTACCAAGACAAGATGAGAAATCATCTCCAAAAATGGAGAAGTCATCCATAAATATATCCACATAGTCTCGAATCATATCAAAGAAGATAGCCATCATACAATGTTAAAATGTCGTCAGTGCGTTGCAGAGGCCGAAGGGCATTCGCTTAAAAGCGAATGTTCCAGAGGGACATGTAGAAGTAGTCTTGTCCTGATCTTCTAGGTTAATCGTTACTTGATTATACCTAGAGTGTCCATCCAAAAAGCAATAGAAACTACGCCAACTAACCTTTCTAAGATCTAGTCGATAAAAGGTAAAGGATGATCCTTCTTGGTAGCCATGTTCGATTTCCTATAATCGATGCAGACCTACCACGAAGTCATGGTGAGGGTCGGGATGGATTTTCCCTTATCGTTCTTAATTATGGTGAGTCCTACTTTCTTAGGCACAATTTGAATAGGACTCATCCATTGGCTATCGGAAATGGGATATACAATGCCCACATCTAGCCATTTAAAGACCTTCTTGACAACCCCCAGCATATTTGGGTTCAGCCGTCTCTGAGGTTGTCTAGAAGGTTTCACCTCCTCATCCGTGTAAATATGATGAGTGCAATACAAGCAGCGAATACCACGAAGATCAGCAATTCTCTACTCGATAGCAGCCCTATGTGCCTATAAGATAGAAATCAATTGATCCTCCTATTATGGGGTCAAGTAAGAGTTGATAATCAAGGGATACATTTGACTATTACCCAAAACACGTATTTGAGTGAATCCGGCAAGGGATTCAATTCAATCACGGGTGGGTGGGAATCAGACTCGTGCACGGGAGGAGAAGAATCAACAGTGAAAATCTGATAATCCTACTATGCATGTATTTCCACTAATTCCCCACCTGCAAAGAGGTCAGTCGTGACTGCATTAACAGGAAACTCGTCTATTGCATTACACCATCTTGCATTAGCAGGGGCAAATCAGTAATTGATGGATCAAGATAATCAGAATCAGGGGTGTCATGATCAGATGAACACCTCAGACAATTGGATCTACGAGATGAAATGTGTATCGTAGTAGTCTCGGTCCCATGTGGATCAAGATCCAAAAACCCTGATAGAGAAGATGAATGTGACATTGGGTCATTATAAAGGAGTCCAATGTTCCCACAAAATGGTGAGTCTTCATCCTCGTCATCTTCCTCGTTTAGATCACAGTCAAAGCTTCGTGATGCTATGAATATGTCCAGTCTAAGTCTTTCATTTCCTAAGGCTGTCTCCATACACCTGGATGCACAGTCAATGTTCGTACAAGCTGTCTCCAAAAATGAGCGACCCAAAATAATTGGTACATCGTGGAGATTAGGAGGAACCTCCAAATCGAGAACAAAAAAGTCTGCCAGAAAGCAGAATCCATGAACTTTTATGATCACAATCTCGACCACCCCCTCGGTGTTTTCACTAATCGATCGGCTAACTATATGGTAACCAAGGTGGGTTTCAACTCCCTGAATCAGAATTGATCAAATACTGCAGTGGGAGTTAGGATGATGGACGAACCCAAATCAAGAAGGGCCAGATCAAATGGAGAGTCCTGTAAAAAGCAGGAAATGAGTGGCATATTAGGGTCTTTCTTTTTAGGCGGTAAGTCACCTAGAATAACAACACTAGCCTCCTTCGACAGTACCGCCTGTCATCTAATTTTCTGCTGTCACCTCAGGGTGCAATAGTCCTTAATGAACCTAGCGACAGCAGGAATGTGATCTATAGCATTGAGGAGAGAGACCTAAATATGAACCTCTTTAAACATGGTTTTCAAGTCCTCGAAATTCCACATACCCTTTTTCCATGCTAAATCTCATGTCAGAGCCTCGGGAAAAGGGATGGGAATCTTAGGGTTAACTGGTTACCCTTGTCTATTGTAGGTGGCTCCTAAGAAGAGTTAGGAGATGAGCCATCCTGTAGTAGAGGGTGAGAAAAATCATGACCTACCTACCTAAATGGTGGGTCATGCATGGTTTTCCCACTCCTCAATGTGATAGCCTTCGCATTAGCGTACTGTCCAAGAGGTGGCAAAGGAGTAGAAGGCGTAGAATAAGCGAGATTTTGCAGCAAAGGTGGCTAACCCTACACATAACCAAGTGGTGCACGAGGAGCTTGTAATATAGCATGCACCTGTCCCTGCGGTGCTTCGAACCTAGGTGGGGTGCATTGGTTCTGCACATATCTCAGGTTAGGGACAGGTTGGGAGGGCAAGCCTCCCTACAATCTATGCTCCTACAGCAGCTGATTCTAAATATTCTGTATACTCTAAATTTAATCAGCCATACCTTTCATTATCTACAAGATGTCATGAGTCGATTTCTACATAGACTCTTATAGTTTCTCTTTCAGTGCCTCCAAAGGGTCGACCCACTTTTGAGGATGATTGCCAGCTTGGTACAGCAGCTGATAAATAGAACGGGATTACTACTGAGACTAGAATGGCTACTACCTCGGGCACATGTTTTGCGCATTCCCGTATTGTCTGACCTGATAGTGTGGATCTTGATTTGGTCTCTGTGAATTACCAATCCAGGAAAAATTTGAATGCTGGTGAAAACCAGGATTATATGTCTGAGTACGGCTTATTACACCCATATCCATGGATAGCATTAACATCTTCATAGGCTGAAGATGTCTGAGACGTAGCTTTGTCAAGGGAATACGCATTGAAATCATCATGCAGTGCTTAACCCTAGTTATACGGTGCCAGATCAAGATTATTCATGAATTCCTGATACGTAGGATCCCACGAAAGATGGAGAAGATGCATCCCGAGTGAGTAAATGTACTAAAGCAGGAGGGACTCGGGATACGAGAGAAGAGTGAGATGTACCAGAATTGCTAGGATATCCAGGTCGAGCTTGAATCAATTCGCCAAGCTTCTTATCTAGCAAATCTACCTTATCCAGCTTCTTGGTAATATTATCCATATCATCTTGGGAAGATTCGTTTTCAACTTCATGGACATTCACTCGCAGCTGTCCAGGTCGCTAGAACTAGTTCATCAACATGGCATTTATTGAGTTCTCTGCTAAGGACTCAAACAACTCGAATGTGTTCTTCTCATCCTTTGCGAGGAAATTCCCACCACTAGATGCACTGGCTAAGTACCAATGTGTGTCATCTAGCCATGGTAGAAAATTTGAGCTAAGTGCCATCTGGGCACACCATGCATTTTTTGAGAAGATCGCGAAATCTATCCCAGGCATCATGCAACTTTTCCCCCGATCCCTAGGAAAAAGTCGTAATCGTGCACCTCATCATATTCATTCAACCAATTGGGAAGAACTTTTAGAGGAATTCACAATGTAATTCCACCCAAGTTCCAATTGGCCTCCCGATGGTCATGAACCAGTATGAAACTTTATCCCTAAGAGAGAGCGGGAAAAGTTTCATGAAAACAATCCCCAAATCTATATTTTTGGGTCGAACCATTTTCTTGATCCAACTCAAATCCTTGATGTGCTGGAAGGGATCATTTGAGTTTCCATGAAAATAAGTATGGATCAGACTTATTACATTCGGCTTGAGCTCAAATGTGTCTTTGCTTGCAGGAATCCGAAGTTGAGGTGCCACAATCATGGTCGCCGGATCATAAAAGTCCCACAGCTGTTTTCTATGTGGTGGATGCTGCATTCTATCCAGTGTATTGAGAATCCTTTCAATGTTTTATTGATGTCGTTGCTCAAATGCAACGACTCTAGCTTCCAGACGAGCCATCGAATCTTGATTTTCAGGGTCATGACCAACTCTAGGACCAGGATTAGCCATCACAGCTAATCGAGAAGAAGAGGGTTGAGAAGAGCTGGGCAATGTGAAAAGTCACCTTCGTCGCCTTGGGTTTGGTTCCCAAGGCCCAGTCAATTCAAGTCTTAAAGACCTCCCTTCTTACATACACCAACGACAAGGGTTGGTATAGCCAAGCCAAACATGACTAAGGCCTTATTAATCAAGTTGGTCCTTTAAAAATCAGATGACCAGATATTTCGTTAAGGTTTAAATTGTTGAAGAATAATTCGTTATAAAATCGACTGAAGGTAATGCCAACCTCAAGTTAACCCAGTTAGTCTGTTATGAGGGGACTAAGGGGAAGGTTCATTCTTTGGTTTCGCCTTCAAGTCCTTGATAACCCTTAGACGAGACCATTTGGTACTACCCCATAGACTTGGCACTGGGTTTGGCTAAAGCGGTTGTGATGACCCAGTAGTTCGATAACAAATCCAGGTTAATTGATACATTTTTATGAATTTTTTTCTTAACCTTTTTCTTCAATTGGGGTGTTTGGTGAGTAGTCAACAAGGTGACTTGACTCACCGACTAGTCACTAGACTCAATTGAGTCCAAGCAAATCAATGTGGTCTCTAAACTGTAACCTTAATTATCAAACCCAGGATTCATGTAATTGACTAAATATTTCAATCAGCAAACTACAATCATATTCAAAATACTCTTAAAGATGCAATTGGAATCTAAACAAGATAAAAATCGGTAGGTAGATTCCTTTCTAAATAAGCTTTCTAGAGTATTTTTATGAAATGTTTACTCTTTCGAGTAATTTAATGCAAATTTTTAACTAATAGGGGGTCAAATAAGGCAGATTGACCCTTTATTGGCTTTTCTCCGTGAAACAGTCTCAAACCTGATCCAAAATTCAGGAAAATATGAGAATTAAAGCTTACTCAATCAGCTTTCAAACCCTGCCAATTTTAGGTAAATCAGATTCATGTACCATTCGAAATCACTTTTTGAAAATCAGAAAAATTCATATCTCAGTCAGTTTGACCCTTGTGCATTTCGTGAATTTTTAAAATTCCACGAATCTAATTTTTTCAAGTGAACGGTGGCGTTGGAAAGATAATTTGAAAATCTATTTTTCGCCTAAATTTCAAGAATTTAGATCAATAAATATTTGGCAAATGATTTTTTAAATCTGGTAAAAAGTTTTGGCTGAATTTCAAAAAACCAAGGAAAGGCTTTTGAAAGAGTTTTCCAGAAAAAATAAGCCTTTTTTCAAAAAATATTTTTTTTATTTTCGAAATTTGAAAAAAAATTTTATTTTGCAAAACCAAATTCCAATCTTAAGATTCAGAAATAACCTAAACCTAAGATGCGATGCGTACCTGGAATTCTTCAACTACACTCGATGTGTGCGTAGAATCCATGGTTTTGTGTACCTGCACACCACAAATGAATAGAGAGAAATGTCTGAATTAATCACAAGAATCAAAAATCAAAAATCGCATTGCCTCCTTAGTAACGGCGCCATTTGTTTTATTCAGGAATCGCGAATTTGATTAAAAACGCATCATAATACAGTTGCGATTCCAATTCAATAAAACATTTATAACGAGACACGAGTCCTGGTCGATCTCAGGGAGGCAAAATATGGCGACTTTGATTTTGGTTTCTTTTCCGTCCTCTACTCTCTCAAAATCGTATTCCGATGTCAAGAACACGTAAATAAGATTCACCAATCACGTTATCAACTCGTAAAACGTGTCTGTCTCAGGAATATCACAAAGGTGAAAGTGTGTGTTTCTGTGCACATTACTTCTATTGCACAATAGCAATTAACAAAAAAAACGTTTATCATTAGATCTTCAACATCTTTCGGAATCAACATTGTCATTTGCAACAAAATAAGAGATAGATGATAGTGATAACAAGTAACTTTATTTGCTCAAATGATCAAGTCATTATAGCTAGTTCTAGAGAAATGCTTATAGATGGAATTGAAATCTAGACTAAGCTAACAAAAAATAGATACATGCGTGGATCTTAGGGAGATTACATGTGCATCATCGAAGGTAAATATCACTAAGCTACTAACAGGAAATTAACACAAGAATTAAAATCAAAGAACAATTAATCTACTAAGAAAATCAGGCACCAAAGGTGATCTCTAGTGGTCGTGTGTGGCTTCAGGTGGTAGGAGGGAAAGAGGAATGGCCATGGTGGGTGGTCGTCCTGTTGATGAAGGTAGTGGAGGAGCTTCTCCTAGACCTTGGACGTGGAGGTGAGCTTTAGAGCTTGTGGATGAAGATGAAGATGGTGTATGCTAGGGAGGTCCAAGACGGTTTGGGTGGCCACCTATGGATGTCTTTCTATAGACTTAAGGTGACTCATCTAGAGAGGTGTGGAATTCTCTAGAAGGCCTCCTTGGTTGGGGAGTTGGTCTTCTTAGATCCACAATTTGTGGATCTAAGAATGACTAAGGTGGACTTACCATTTTTGGCATTCCAAAGGTTGGCGCCACTTATGTGTGTAGGTGTGTGTGTGGGTGAATAAGGTGGGTCAAGTGTGGGTGTGAGCTTCTCCTAGACCTTGGACGTGGCGGTGAGCTTTAGAGCTTGTGGATGAAGATGAAGATGGTGTGTGCTAGGGAGGTCCAAGACGGTTTGGGTGGCCACCTATGGATGTCTTTTTATAGACTTAAGGTGACTCATCTAGAGAGGTGTGGAATTCTCTAGAAGGCCTCCTTGGTTGGGGAGTTGGTCTTCTTAGATCCACAATTTGTGGATCTAAGAATGACTAAGGTGGACTTACCATTTTTGGCATTCCAAAGGTTGGCGCCACTTATGTGTGTAGGTGTGTGTGTGGGTGAATAAGGTGGGTCAAGTGTGGGTGTGAATAAGTGGCCAAGTGGACCACTTAGTCCACATCTAAGTAGGTCCTAAGTGAAGGTCCTGTGGATCTTACTTGGCCACAAATGCAAGATCAAGTGTAACAAAAATATGGTACAAAAAAAAAGCCCCACAATATGCCAAAGATATATAGTGAAAACCCCTACAGGTAAAAACCACTACCTAAGCCTTCCAGCTTAGGACTTTCCCAACTAGGCAACGCTCGTCAATCCACTAATGTATCACTTGAATGAAGGTGGCACAACCTCTTACAAATCACTTCTCTTTTACCTACTAAGAGAAGTCACAACAACCTCTTGAATCCAAATGCAATAGATTCCAACAAATGAAACGAACTAAATAAAATGAAAATAGAAATTAATTCTATGGAACCTCAAGGAATTGAAATATGCAAAATGAGTTTTCTTTTCAAAAGCATAGAGCGACATGCTTTTGAAGAGCGTAGTAGAATAAGCAAGAAAGCATGAGGAAGAATTACAGTGAAAGTGCTTTTCTCTTTGAAATGTTTTTCAATGTGTGTTTTCAAATGAGGGGTGTGGAGCCCTATTTATGGGTGAAAATGGAGCATTTTTGGAATGCTAAAAAAAAATCATTCAAATCAAATTGGTCGATCAATTTACTTAATTAGTCGATCAATTTTCATTTTCATCAATCAATTTACTTAATTGGTCGATCAATTGCTGATCGATCAAATATTTAATTGGTCAATCAATTGCGAGAAAATCAGATATGACCGTTAGACTAATTTGGTCGATCAATATTCTTATTTTGATCGATCAATTGATTTAATCGATCGATACTAATATTTTGGTCAATCAATCCTATCTAGATGTTTATTTTACAATTTAAAAATATTTGTCTTTAATCTTAAGGTTTCTTACAGTAATTCTAGACTCAAGAAATATAAAAGAATTACATTGACTAAAGATAATCTTCACTTTGATGCACGCAGAAGATAATTGACATGATTTGTGCAAGCATAATCCTGAAAGATTAGTTCACAATAAAACCTAATTTTGTTTCATCAAAACATAAGTCTCAACATTCTCCCCCTTTTTATGATAACAAAATTACAATTATGCATGAGAGAAAATAAATAATTACTTTAGAAGTACACCCCCTTTTTGTTATCAACAAAAGGATATATATCAAATGACTTTGTTATCAATCATATTTAATAAGTGAAATTCTAAGAATGAAATTGGCATTTTTCCCTTCCTTTTACAAGTAATATTATAGTAAGCATGATGTCAAATTAATCATGTTCAACAAATGAAAATTATCAAATTCATGATAAGGAGATGATGAAACTCATGATAGCCTAACACAATGATTATATCAAAATAAGATAAAGTGTTGAGTAAGCGTTATACATTCCAACATAAATAAATATGCTATCTAGATGCTACTAAGAAAGTGATCTTAATTCTCCCTCTCAAACAATAATCCCTTATCAAGGTTTAATTTTCTTTATTTTTTATTTTTCTCCCCTTATCAAGTTGCTATCCCAATTTAATTAATCAATGCTTAGTCAATTTTATATTAAAAACTTATTTATAACTAAGCAGGTAATAAAGATTTAATTTTGGAAATCATACCTGCTAAGGTATATGGAGTTATACCTAATAGCGATAGCCAGGTGGAGGGGGTCTCAACTAAGAATCTAGCATCCATTGACGTTGTTGGTTCCACCATCTTTCATAGCCAAATTGATGATTATTGGCCTCTTGAAGGTTGCCTCTCCAATTGTAATTTCCATGTCAATCTTTTCCATCACCTGCAACACAATTTTCTACAAATTTTTTCAATACCCATATTCTTTTGGGTTCATGGTTGTTAGTTCCTTTCAAGTTAGAGGGTCCATTAGACTCTCTTCTCTTGGCCTTTTGATATAAAAATGCATGCCTAATCTTCTTTTGATTCTTCTTTTCAATGTCCTCATATTTTTCTACATTTGTTCTAGTAGAATATTTGAGGTCATTAAATGTATCTTTAAAGTGAATATATTGTTCATTGAGATCTTTTACTTTCTCATGGAACTCTACATTCACAACTCTTACTTCATCTACTTCTTTTCTATTTTCTAAATCTAGAGATAAACCATCTTTTTCATTTTCTGAACATGAGCATTTATCCTTAAGTTCCTTATTTTCCTTCTTTAACTTTTTAGCTAATTTTTATAAATCATGAAATGCATCTAATAGTTCATCTAAAGTAAGGTCAGAGTTTACCTCTTCTTCACTTGATTCTGTTGGCACCATGTGACATAGATGAGTAACTTCATCTTCGTGGCTTTCTTCCTCAACATCTAATTCCGAACTTGAGTTGTAATCATCCCATGTTACTTTTTCTTTAGTGGTTTCTTCATGCATGATAGAGAGATGGTTCCATATCTCATATGCACTTTTGCATGAAGCAACTTTGTCAAATTCCTCTCTTGTTAATGCACAAAATAGTGCATTCATGACTTTAGCATTATTTGTCGTTCTTCTTCTCTTCCTTCATTAACTCTTTTTCTTCTTTCTTTTTTGGTATATATTTGGACTTAATGATATGTCAAATC
The DNA here is from genome assembly GCA_037157565.1 of Thalassia testudinum. NCBI lineage: Eukaryota > Viridiplantae > Streptophyta > Magnoliopsida > Alismatales > Hydrocharitaceae > Thalassia > Thalassia testudinum. The sequence goes on along the minus strand of JAZHRO010000035.1, from coordinate 49,569,934 downwards.
TCAAAGTCTATTGCTTTAAGAAAAATTTACATTCTTCTTTTCCAATAATCATAATCAGATCCGTCAAATAATGGTAGTTGGAAAAATAATTGCCCCTCCATTAAAGTTATTGTGGCCATGTGGACGTGAGGTGTGACATCTCCTTCACGGTTAGGCTCTGATACCAAACGAAGGTGCTGCAGATCTTACTTGGCCACAAACACAAGATCAAGTGTAATAAAAATATGGCACCAAAAGAACAATCCCACAATATATACAAAGATTTATAGTGGAAACCCCTACAGGTAAAAATCACTACCTAAGCCTCCCAGCTTAGAATTTTTCCAACTAGGCAATGCTAGTCAATTCACTAATGTACCACTTGAATAAGGGTGGTACAATCTTTACAAACTACTTCTCTAAGAGAAGTCACAACAACCTCTAGAATCCAAATGCAATGGATCTCAACAAATGAAATGAACGAAATAAAATACATACAGAAATTAATCCTATGGAATCTCAAGGAATGAAAATATGCTAATCGAGTTTTCTTTTCAGAAGCATAGAGCATTGTGCTTTTGAAGAGCATAGTAGAATGAGCAAGAAAGCACAAGGAAGAATTAGAGTGAAAGCACTTTTTTCTCTTTGAAATATTTTTCAATGTATGTTTTGAAATAAGGGGTATGGAGCCCTATTTATAGGTGAAAATAGAGGATTTTTGGAATGCTAAAAAAAATCATTCAAGCAAAATTGTTCAATCAATTTACTTAATTGGCCGATCAATTTTCATTTTGATCGATCAATTTACTTAATTGATCGATCAATTGCGAGAAAATCAGATATGACCATTAGGCTAATTTGGTCGATCAATATTCTTATTTTGACCAATCAATTGATTTGATTGATCAATAGTAATATTTAGGTCGATCAATTCTATCTAGATATTTATTTTACGATTTAGAAAGGTTTGTCTTTCATCCTGAGGTTCCTTACAATAATTCTAGACTTAAGAAATATAAAAGAATTACATTAACTAAAGATAATCTTTACTTTCATCCACACAAAGTATAATTGACTTGATTTGTGCAAGCATGATCCTCAAAAATTAGTTCATAATAAAACATACTTTGTTTCATCAAAACAGAAGTCTCAACAATAAGTGGATCTAAGCAATAAGTCTAATTAGGTTTCTAAAAGTAGGTTTACTCAATCTATGGCTAAGGTGATTGATCTAATTAAATTTAGCCAAGTTCAATTAGGTCAATGTGTGTATAATTGGGAGAGAGAGTTCCCAATTAAATTAGGTGTGAGTTAATTAGATTCTAACTAAGTCCAATTAGACATGAATGGGTTGAGAATTATGCTCAATTGGACTCTGAGTCCAATTCCTAGGTAGAATGTAACCAACAAGATCTTAGTCAATTGCGTGAGAACCCATTTAGGTTCTTGAGAGGGTCTTAGGATAGTGTACGAGGCTTAGGATACATTAAATTAGGATGGGATTTCTAGGCCTTCAGAATCAAGTTCTAGTCTCAAATCTAAAAATAGCATCTGGAGAGGCGTTTCAGACATCTGATTTTAAGATCAGATGACTCATACTTCAAAATATGAAATCCAAATCTTAATCTGGATGTCCAATGCTGAATCAGTATGGATGTTAGGTTCTGTCATGGATTTTTGCAGAAATTTGACGTCTAGCACACTATTTGGACGTCCAATTCTGCATCAATTTGGGTTTCAAGCACTGTGTGTGGAATCTTTGGAGATTGGACGTCCAGCATACTGCTTGGACATCCAGAGGTAGGTTAGAAAGTGGGTTTTGAACTGTTATAGGCTAAGGTGACCTAATAGGAAGGTGGCTAAGGTTTGAGAAGGTGGATAAGGGTATCTTAAGGCTAGGGATAGGTGTAGGGGTGTCCTAATGTTCTCCATATTGTAATTCTTACATTAAAATTCCATAAGTAACATAGCATACCACTCCTACACTATCTTATTTACAACTTTATTCTAAACTTCCACTCCAACTTTGCTACAGCTCTGGTCTCTATCCCACCTCAAATCAGCTTTTGAGCTTCTTATTACTTGAAAGTCAAATAATACACAAATGTAACAATATGTAGGTAAAGCAACAAAGATGCATGGTATGCAATTGATGCATGAATTACTCTACAATTAAGCTAAGATCTAACTTAATTCAGGTCAATTAAGTCTTATAATTGTTGCACAATCCATTATTTAACAACAATAGGAAATTTCAACTAAGGATCTAAACTACGAAGGCTTAACAACTCCCAGGTGCTTGCCAAAATGCAAACTACCCAAGTCATTGCCTTATTTCGCACAAAAAGATAAGAAATAGATTTTTCCTTTTGTTCTTTTCTATTTTTTTTGGAATTTTTTTTAGTATAGAGTTTCGGGGAATCTTTCTATGGCTACCCAACCCACCCAAGACTCAAAAAGACTCTAAGGTCTAAGCATCAAGCATCTCATTGTGAAAATGTGATTGAGTTTAGAGTTTCGGGGTAGCATGCGAGCACTCTACACTCCAACAGCTGGCACTATAAAGGCACATTGAGGTCGTAGCGTATCCATTCGATCTCCATTAGACGCACGAGATTACACCGCCCTTTGATGCTGAGATCACGCCTCATCTAATCGAGCACGCCTACTGGTGCCACATGGCGAAATCATCGCCATACAACGTGCGCGATCGTGTGCCCGAGCTAGTGGAGGGCCGACGTGGCCTCATCGTGAGCACTCAATCACGATCTGACGGTAGGATTTTCTTCCCCACACGTGCTAAGGGAAGGCGCAGATTAGGACTCGATCCCGCACCTTCCAGTTGAGAGGTGTGTGCTTCTTCCGCTACGCTACCATTGGTGGGGTGCAATCCTGATCGTTGGATTGTGATCCAACGGTTGACATCATACCTTGATTTGCTTTAGAGAAGTAAAGGTGAGAGCGGTGCATGCTTTTCGACCGTTAGATCACTAATGAACAGTTGAGGATGCATGTTGTCCATTGGATGTCAATCCAATGACCCAGATTGAAGAGCACGAGTGAAAGGGGACTTGTGGCCACTGAGGGCAACTTTGGATAGCCAAGATGGCACCATGTGATGCCATCATTGCAGTCCAACTTCAAATGCTTCTAGGGGATGCCACGAATGTCGGATCAGGGCGATTTTCACATCTTTGGACTGCGATCGTTGCCCTGAATCCATGTGTATGATCGGATTTATCGTTTGAAGCTCTGAAATGTGTCACCCTATCCACTGGCCAAATAAATAACCAGATTATTGTATAATTTATAAAAATTATTCTAAATGCAATGTTATGCATTATTTACAATGCAGAGTGCATCTACTAGCTTAAGAATATGCATAAATAAGCATTTTATCCTATATAAATGTGTACACATCGACATCAAAACCTTACACTTAGCAACTTGATAAATGCCAGTTTATCATCATTCTTATATCCTAAAACAGATCTGGATCTTAGGATTTTAACTCCGCAAATGGGTTTTTGGGCTATATTAGGCATAAGTTAGGATAGGCATGCATGGCACATTTTGTTGTCTTTTTAATGTATTTATTTGAGTGTTAGGGTTAAGCAGATTGTCAGATCCCCAGAACCCTAGCACTCAGGAAGGCAACTGGTGAAGGAGAAGCTCAAACAAGCTAGAACTCAGCTTAATCAATCTCATCATAGCAAGATACCAGCTCACATGAACTAGGGTTAGCTCATCATAGCTCCATTCAGCTCATTTTAGCTGAATGGTAGCTCAACTCATCTTAGCTCATCTCAGCTCCCATCAATTCATTGGGAGTTCTAGCTAGCTCAGCCGAGTTGACTAGAGTCTACCTCAGCTCAAGTCCAGCGACCTCCAACTCTACTCAACTCAAGCCAACTAAAGATGACTTCACCTAGCTCAGGCCAGCTCAAGTCCAGCTCCCGAGGACTCCACTTAGCTCAACTTAATTGAGTTAAGCTACCTTAGCTACTCTAGCTAGCTAGGTCCTCCTCAGGAAGATCAGACCCAACTCACCTCAACATACCTTAGCAGAAGCCAGCTTACTTTATCTTGGCTTAGCAACTAGTAAAGAACTAACAAGCCAACAAAAAAAAAGAACAAGCTAAGCCAACTAAAGTAGCTCCTTGCCATCTTCTTCAGCAGCCACCAGCTCCTATGCAGCTCCAAGCAACACCTTCTCAGCTCCTCTCCTCAAAACCCTAGCTCCAGATACCTCCTCCTCCACTCACCTACTAGCTAAGCTAGCTTAGCTTAGCTAATCTCCAACTCCTTGGCCATTCACCATCCATACCTATCCCCAATTTTCACCTAACTACCTCCACTTCAAGTCCACCTAAGCTACACCTAAGCTATCCTACTTGGTGCCAACTCAACCACAACTCTTCACACCACCACCACCTCCAAAAGGCACCAACAAAGTTGGCACCAAAACCTCCTTAACTACCCTTATAGTTGGCACCAACTTCCCCCCTTAATCTCCACCATACACCTCTCCATCCAAGCCACATCTACCATCCACAAACCCACCTTCTAGAAGCTAACAAAGTTGGCACCAAACCATGGCACCCTTCCATGGTTGGCGCCACTTTTAGGTACCCCTTGGCCACCCATAAGCACCTCCATAGCATCCCTTAGGTGGCGCCAACCCCCCTTAGCAATAGGATTACCAACTACCCTCCTAGATCCAATCCTAGCCTTACACTTCATCGCCACGCCAACCCCCCATCTCCACCTCTATAAAAACCCTCCTAACCACCACTAAAAATCCATCTTCCCTTAGTGTAAATTCCACCCTAATTCTACCTATAGCCCATGGCCAAGAAGAAGAAGGGAGGAAGAAGATTAAGGAGGCTCTCCCTTGCATCCTTAGTGTCTTCTTCCTTTCCACTCTTCTTCTTGTGCCACGCCAAGGAGGAGGACTTTGCTATTCAAGGAGGACGACCAGGCATTGGAGGAGATCTTGAGGGTGGACCACGCCCACCCTTGGAGGAGCCATTAAGTTGGAAGCCATCCACCTTGAGGAGAGAAGGCACACCCCCCCCCCCTTTAGGGCTTGCCAAGAAGAGAACTCTTGGAGGAGCTATTCAAGGAAAAGAAAGGAGCCCTTTTTAATTGTGGGAGTAGCCACAGTTGGAGCAAGAGCTTCACCCTCTTCACCATCAACATTCAGGAATTTCATATTATTTGTTTTTCAGTTTCATTTTTTGTTGTAGAATCTTTCCTTTAAAATTGTAAAACAAAAATCCATTTTCGATAAAGTTACTTTTCTAAATTGGTGCACCTTCTTCTTTACTTTAGTTTTGTTTTAGGACTTTCACACCCTCTTCCCAATTATCCTAGGCCTTCACTTGCCTAGGGTGAGCTTGGGAAGAGGTCATTATTGCCACCTAGTTGCTAAAATAGGATTGGTCTTTTTCCCACCATCAACTTCACGTATTTGCCGTTATTTCAAAACCAAACAAAAATTATATATTCAAAAATACAAAAAGAAAGTTGATTTCTATTTTCAAGTAAGAGATTGATATTTGCAAGAATTTTCCTCCTTGGACAACCCTAGAAACTCCACTATCTAGGTTATAAATTTTAAAAGTGAATCAATTTTTATGCGTTGCAACAACTAAAACCCTAATTTTACAAACCACGCAAAAATCCATTCAATTTTTTGCGTCGTTGCCAGGGAGGCACAGCTTTGCTTTGATTATTTCTCTTGCTTAATAAGTGGATCACATCCCCTTGTCTCTTTTTCTCTTGTGTGTGCAAGTGTTGCAAGAACAAGGCGGGATTGAGAAGCTTCAAGTGCCTTGTCTTCCAGCGAAATTCCAGGTTGGTAATCTTGAATAGTTACACAATTCTCTAAAAACTAACAAAAAAATATTAAACTTGGCTTTTAGGATCCTAAATATTAAAATTAAGTGGAGTGGTGACAATTAAAATTCATTGTTTGCTTAATTGCTTCATTAAAACACCACTCTACTTCAAGTGTTGGTAGTCTAATTTTTGGGACCAGACTTCTATCCGGACTTCAAAAATCAATTCCCGACACCACAAGCCTCCTAAAATATTAAAATTTCATTCAGTGATTCCAAATTGAGTGAGCAACATCTGTTTCAAATTTCAAAGCAATTGGAGTTGTATATAATTTTTAAAAATTCGTGGACTACAGAGGGGTCATCTCCTCTAATCCTCCTATTTTGCTAATGTCCGCATATTTTAGGAATTTTTATACTCATCCAATTCTTGTGAAATTTAGCTCTCTAGAATCCTTGTGAAATTCTACACATAACAAAAAATTTTTGGTGGCCGGTGGTGGTACTGAAAAGTCCAAAATACCCTCGAGTATCATTTTTGGACTTTGAAACCAGCACAAAGAAAAATCCTAAAAACATATCAAATAAATTCCTAAAATCATAAAAAATATTTTTTTGAATCCCTGTTTGATTTGCTTTCCAGTAGTGGTGTTGTCTGCTTTGTTTAGACCACTACTTAAAAAGAAAAAGCTTGAAAGAGATTCATTGGTAGTAAATTTCTACCTAAGGACTAATTCAATTAGGGTTTCTTTTCATTTTTAGAAAACCCACATCAAAAAGGAAATCTACATTCACTAATACAACTTGATTTTCCTTTGTTTATGGCATTTCAAACTTATTTAAATACCTAAAAAGAAAACCCTAAAACATACTAATTTAAAGCAAATCCTAAAAGCATAAATACATTCAAATATTGTGTGTCAACTTGATTGCCATTGGAATCACTTTTCCAATCCTGCACACACTATAACAATTGAAATAACAGAGCATTATCCCAATTAACGCCCTCCACATTCCTGAGCACATTTAGACACCCAAGCCTAACTAAAACAAATAGTCATTTGAGCACTTAAGGACTTCATTCAATTAGGCTTGATATCCAATATTTAAGGATCATTAAGTGCTCCTACTTCCTTTAGACAACGTGGCAACAGACTTAGAGGGAAGTCAAATGACAGGTGCGGGCTTACACAAGCCCCTGGTTTTTCGAGGAAATGCTTGGGCCCGAACCACCTCTTTAGTCTAGCCGGGCTCTCTTTCGGAATTAGGTTCACTTGCTAATTTTTTACTTATTGGGTTCCCAAGTCGTAGGTTTTAAGGAGTCAACCTTAAGACAAGACTAGGCTTGTTTGTTTGAATTGCACACTTTCTCTCATTTCTCTCTTTCTCCTCCCCTCCATTTCTTCCACTAAAAGTGCATGCACGGGACAAGGTCCCAGAACCCACATCTAGAGGGACCATCTGATTTTACCCCCACACCAGAAAATCATTATTTTCTTCTTCTTCCTCTGCTATTAATATGGAAGACCTGAGAAACCGACAACAAAATTCTGCTTCTGCATCTAACCCGTCAGCCGACCCACAAGCTAACTTCCCCATCCCCAACCTCCCTCATTTGGAGCAACCAGAAAATCCTACAGGGCCAGGTGGCCCTCAAATCCAAACACAAAATGCAAACCCCTTTGCCTTTATGGTCGACCATTTGGTTCGACTTCAACAAAACCAAGAAAATTTGGCTAGGACTGTGACAAACCTAGCCAACCAAGGGCAAAACCCGCCACCCCGTCAACAGCCTGTCATTCCTCTTAAGGCTTTTTATGATCCTTCCAATTATGAGGAAAGACCAGGGGTGGTCATACCATAAAGAGATTTTGAGATCAAACCAGCTATTCTAAACCTAATCAAACATTTCCATGGTCTTCCGAGAGAGGACCCTTTCTGTCATCACAAGTAATTAACTGTCCTCGTTCAAACCACCCATTTTCGCAATATGCAGGAAGACGTGCGGTTAATGAGACTTTTCCCTCTCTCTTTAAAAGATAAAGCTTCACAATGGTTTAGAACGGTTGGGTGCCCTATCACCACCTAGCCCCAATTAAAGAGCACTTTTAAAAAAAAAAAATTTCGATTGGTCGTACTAATGCGTTAAGAAGATCCATAATGACCTTTCAACAAAAAAATGGTGAACCCCTCCATGAGTCTTGGGAAAGATTCCAAGAACCTCTAAGAGGTTGTCCCCACCATGAAATTCCACAATGGCAATTAGTGCAGATCTTCTATCATGGATTAAAAAATCAATTAAAGAGAATCGTGGATGCCTCATGTGGGGGTAATTTCCTTAATAAAGACACCAAAACTGCCTACCTTTTTTTTGAAGAAATAAGTGAAAACTCATTTAATATGACTTCAATGGACACTTTCGATAGAACTCAAAACCCAAGACTCAGTGTCAATGAAATTGACTCCAAATCCACCTCTATTTCACTCACTCAAGATGATCTATACATGATAGCTCAAAGACTAGACCAGATGCAAATACACTGGAAAAAAATGGAAGAAAAGCTCACTCACAAACAAGCTCCACACCTTCTCAGAAGAGAAACTCTACACAACATTGATGCCACACCTGCTGGTCAGCAATTTTCTACTGATTTTACACATGATATGACTGGGAATTTTGATTACCTGAATTTGAATATTCTTGATCCCACCACTAAAAATATTTATGCTCTCCAGGAGCAATTTAGAAACCCCTCCAACACTTACAATCAAAACTGGATGACCAACCCGAATCACTCCTAAAAAGCTCCAAACCTGATTTTGTTTCCCAAATAAAATCAATTTGGGAATTATGGGAAACCCACATATCAACCTGGGCCATCTCAGGAAGATATTAACACCCAAGTCATGAAGACTCTGTAGGGTATGCAGAATCAAATAACGAAAGTAACCCGCATGATAACCAACTTGCAACATCAAGTTAAAGTTACTCCTGATCATCGACCTACTGGCAACTTACCTTCCCAACCCATGCCCAATCCAAATAATCAACAAAATCAGTTCCAAGGTGGATATCCAAGTCAGCCCATTCACCCAGCACCTCATCATCCCCCAGGTTTCAATCACAGTCAGGCTTCCCGTCCTCCTAGAAACAACCATACTGCAAATGCAGTTACTTTAAGGAATGAGAAAACACTCAAGATCCCTTGCCTGCTAAGGTACTTCAAGGAAGTTTTGAGAATGAGAGGGAGAGGGGGGTGGCGAATGATAGCATCGAACTTTCCCCGAGTAGGTTGTTCAATTGCTAATAAGTTGACTATCTCAGAACAGGAGGTGGTCGAGGCTATGGCTGGGTTGAATGCAGAGGGTTCTCCGAGCCCAGATGGATTTCAGGTCTTGTTCTACAAGGAAATATGGTCGGTGGTCAAAGGGGATGTGATGGAGGTTATTAGAGAATTCCAAAGGGGTAATTTAGGCGTGGAGAGAATTAACAAATATTACCTCTTTCTATTACCTAAGTGCAGTGGGGCAGAGACTCTGTCTGATTTTAGACCCATTGCGTTGTCGAACTCAATTTACCTGATCATTAGCAAGTTTGGCAAACCGGCTAAAGTGTATGGTTTCTGACTTGATCAGTCCAATGCAAGCGACTTTTCTCCCGAATAGATCCTTGCAAGAGTCTTTCATTGTGGCACAAGAGGTGATCTCGGGATGGAAGAGGAAAAAGACCAGAGCTTTCATGTGGAAGGTCGACTTTAGCAGAGCCTACGATTCGGTAGAATGGCCATATCTGTGGGAGATTTTTAAGAGGAGGGGATTCCCTCCCTTGTGGATTCAGTGGATGAAGAGATGCATCGTCACGTCATCCTTTTCTCCGCTTGTCAATGGGAAGCCATGTGGAGTATGGATTCAGCCACAATATGGGGTACGGCAGGGATGCCCTTTGGCCCCACTTGTGTTTAATTTGGCAGTGGACACCATTGCACAGTTCAGCTTCAAGTTGGCAGATCTGGGTGCAATTAGGGGCTACTCATTGACAAATTATCGAGCTCTAGCACCCATCCTACAATACGCTGATGACACCGTGTTTTTTGTAGAAGGCGGGCTCAGTGAGGTAGAGTCTCTTTTTATTATGATTAGTATTTTCAGTGAGATTTCGGGCTTGCGGTTAAATGGCGCAAAGTCATCTTTGATCCCTTTCGGTATGACAGCTAGGGAGACTGAAGCAATGTCAGCAATCTTGCATACATCTTCGTCCACACTGCCGGTGAGATACTTCGGCTTACCCTTGACAAACAAGAAGCTGAAGAAGAATGATTGCGCCCCTCTCTTTGAGAAGGCAAATGCAAGATTGGAGTCGTGGAGCAGTAGGTTTTTGTCGAAGGGTGGACGGCTGATCTTGCTAAACTCAGTTATCACTTCAATTCCAGTTTTTTTCTTCTCGGTATTCAGGTCTCCAAAGTTTGTTTTGAAGAAGTTGGATGTGTTGCGAAAATGCTTCTTCTAGAAGGGTGAGAAGATGGTAGGCAGGTTCCTACATCTGGTGAAGTGGCAGCACCTTTGTAGGCCTCAATCAAAGGGAGGGTTGGGCATTCATTCATTGTAAGAGTTCAATGACGCTTTGCTTCTCAAATGGGCAATCAAATTAACTATGGAAGATGGCAAGTTGTGGTCCTAGCTAGTTAAAGAGTCGTATGGCCCGACTCAGGTGGAGCTGTGGAGTAAGACCCCTTGCAGACCTTCACCGTTGTGGCAATCAATGAGGAGGGTTGTCTGTGATCGCTGGTCAGAGTTTGCACCTGCATTGGGGGATGGCAGAAACTTTGCATTCTAGGGAGATGTGTGGTCAAATCTGGGCAGGATTAATGAGAAATATCCAAGGTTATCTGTTGCTACAGCAGATAGTAGGGTGTCGGTCAGGGAGTGCTGGGATGAGGCATCTGGTAGGTGGGTTCTGAATGCAGCTGCTGGGCGTGAGACGGGTAGGACTAGAATAGAACAGGAGCGGCTGCTTGCTGATCTGGCTGCTTTCCAGCCGACAGAAGGCGAGGATGGCTACCGGTGGATACACGGTTTGTTCACACCTGCCAAGGCATACAAGAGGCTGGTGGTTAACATGGCTGGTGCTCCCACATCTGCAGATTATGATTGCACCAAGGTGTGGAAATTGTGAATTCCTCTCAAGCTTAAAATCTTCCTTTGGTTGTGTAGGCAGGATGGGCTTGTAACAAGCGAACTGAGAAGTAGGAGACTGGGCGCTCCACAGCAAAATTGTCCATTGTGTGTGTTCGATACGGATAACAGGATGCATCTTTTCACCTCTTGTTTGGTGACGGATCAAATTTGGAGGGGAGTGTGCAGGGAACCCTTACCCACGTGGGACGACGACCTTTGAAGGAAAGTGTTGACGACGGGGAACTTGCAGACGAAGATGGTAGCTGTTATGTGTACTTGGCATGCTTGTAATGAGTGTCTGTTTAGGGGGGGCTCTTGTAATGTGGGAGCTATTGTGATGGATTGCTGGGTGCATGTGAATGAGTGGAATGAATCCATGTAATGGCTCTTTTTGCTTATGAATAAATGATTTCCGATTTGCTATCGCTTCGATAACATTCCTCATCCTTTCAAAAAAAAAACATTGCGAAATTTTTACTTAGGACCTAAACTTCAAAGACACAACAGCGCCCGAGTATCTGCCAAAATACAGACTGCCTCAAACCCTCACCTTATTCAAAGAAGGATCTCTTTTTTCTCTTTTTCTTCTTTTCTAATTTTTTTGGATTTTTGAGTTTAGGATTACAAAGCAGCTTTCTACGGCCACTCAACCCACCCAAGACTTGATGAGAACCCTAAGTTCTAAGTATCTTTTTGTGAATGTGACAGACTCGTTGATCAGCAATCAAAATGGACTTCAGGTTTCTACGCCCCTAGGTGACCTTAAAAAAAATTCTGCCTAAAGATATATCTATACGACCGATAGTTTTCTCCCTACTTTTATTTTTTATGGGGTCAACACAAGGACGAATCCAGTATATATCTCCCCGGCTTATTCTACTTCTCCGTTCTAGCTAAGTCTTTTAGGAATTAAACGTGCATTTCTTGAGTTGGGATCTGGACAACCTACCAATGGGTTGTTACCCACGATAACTTACCAGCCATACTCGTGTGGTGAAGTGTGGCTTATTTCTTTTATTTTCTTTTTTTTCCCCTTTTCTTTTTTCTTTTTCTTTTATTTTTGGACCTTTTTTCTTTTAAGTATGTAGCTTCCTTGGCCTAAGATTTACCTAAAAGCAGCAGGAAAAGAATGGTCCAATGGCTAGGCTCTGGACAACCTACCTATGGGTTGTTACCTATGATAACTTGCCAGCCATACCACTCTAGAAGGTTCATTAGCTACCCAATTTCCGTTAAAATCGCCGAACGAGTCAGTGTGAATAGTGTGTAGATACTTAGACTTAAAGTTCCCTCAAATCAGAGGACGGGTTGATAAGTCATGTACTTATCACCCAAACTCATTTAATAAAATTGAAATAGAATTCGGGACGGGGAGGACTCGATAAACAAATCCACAGTTTAGTGGATACCCGGGCTGATTAAGCCCAAAGACCTGAAGGGTCATAGAGTTCAGATCCTACTGTATTATTTTCTAAGATTGAAAAGTCCTGATGCCCAAGTATTCTTTCCTAATCTATTTTTTTTTTTCAAAAATAAAGAGAAAATAAAAAGAATCAACAGAGCTAACAAGATGATTCAGAAATGAATATCCACCCCCATGCCTATCTAATGCAATGTCCTCATTGTATTAAAAGACATGAAACAGAGTGGAATAGAGTAGAAAGCACCTGAATTGCGTGAATAACAGGTTAGCTCCCAGATGAAATGAACCTGTATATGTGTTGAAGTTAGTGCCTTCAACTAGGCACACTATACAAATAAAGAAGAAACAAAGAATTCACAGATGCAGGTCAAAATTAGAATAAAAAGATTCACCTCAAGACCTACTAACAGATGTCCACAGATGTGGACCAGATTGTGATGCAGACCCATACCCCTTGGTCGAATATATCTAAGGTTTTTGATAAAAATTATCCAAAACCTAAGCTCAGTATGCAAGTAGGGTCGGGCCTACGATTTGTGAGGATGCAACCCAAGACCAAAAAGTCAGGTTACAGAAAGATCAAGCTCAAAAGGATAATCAAAGAATGTGTGCTTGGGTTGGACATCCTCTGAAAATATGTCATAAGGGTCCTGGTAGAAGGTTGGGAGTTTTAGACAAATTGGAACCTTTCCACTCGGTCTTTTGCTTCCTCCAAAATTAACTTCCCATATCAATAATTGCCATCTCCTATCCTCCTCATTCAGACTTTCAAATTCCGAGACCTCCTGCACGTTAATCACCCTGTCTGAATTTTCCAAGTCTAAAAGATGTGACTAAATCAGAATGGACTTGGGTTCAGTAATTTTAAATTCTTCAGTAAGCTCAAAGGGGTGTAATTGAGGAATGGGTCTTTGAATTGAATCCTTCATGAAATCAGGATTTGAATCCACCATGCGAGCCCCAACAGGATCAAGTTCCGCAAGTTCAGGGCCATCAAATGATTTATCAAATTCCTCAGGCCTAGTTGTCTCACTAAAATCGTATTTTGTAAACTCATGTGAGACTTCGCATAATGATTCTTCACCTTCAAAATCAAAGAAATCCGAGTCCGCATTAATGTGTGTCTCAAAATCATCAATCACTTTCTAATCCATGGAGACATGTGTTTCCTCATACCCTAGCTCAAGGATCTCCGATGAAGAAATCAAATCATCCTTGTTTGATTGCTCTAGAACAACCTAGTCAATCCTGGTCTCGTAACACCTGTCCCCCCAATAAGTACCGGAACGGGTTCTGACATTGGCTCTCCTGAAGGGGGTTCATCCTGGGAATCATTCCAAGATTGAACTAAAGCAACCTCAAATCTCATCCTCAATTTCAATAAATTCCCAAGTAAAAACTCACCTGGACCCTTATCCTTAACATCCTGGAGCCAATCCAACAAATATTTGTTCAGATCATCAATTATTTCAATCAGGGGCTCCAACTCTTCAATGCAAGGTGTTGGTTGAGCTTCTAAAGATTATATAGTGTTCCTCAAGTTAGCCAACACCTTTTCTTGGACCTGGATAACCGAAACCACATGGTTTGGTTCAGGGTGGGGTGGATTTGGGTTCAGTGCAGGGGAGTTAACGAATTGAGGATACCCTCCCTAACAATAGGTCATTTTAGGTTGTTCATAAGATGGTGATGACCTAAAGGCAGTGTATGCAAGGGAGGGGTAAGGATCAGTGTATCCTTCTTGATTGTAGACCATATTAGGTTGTCCAACTGAGGGCGATGATCTATAATCAGTATAGCTCAGAGAAGGATAAGAATCAAGATCATGGTGTCCAGGGTTAAACCCTGAACACGAAGGTCCGGAATTGTATCCCCAATAAGAATTATCCCAACTAGAAGATGAATGAGAATAAGTCTAATTGGAATAATAATCATTTTGGGAATAGTAGTGGTGGAGGGAAGGAGTGGAAGTTTGAATAGGATATGGAAGGATCCATGACAGAATGAGAGGAAGAAAGGTACCCTGCAATACAAACAAACCTATCCATAGGTGGGCTAGCCTAAAGACTTACAGACTGTCAGAACCCTTCTTGAGATTAATAAACGATTTGATCTACTATTATCCGATCAATCCAACTAGTTAAAGGGAGGGACTATGGAGAAGGTTCTTCCTTTGGCTTACGTCTCAGGTTCCTAATGTACCCCCCAACCGCGATCGTTTGATTCTGCTCCCCTAGCTAGACATCAGATTGAACGGCTGAAACAGACTAATCGAAAATAATCTCATTCTGGGCTCCAAAGAGCGAGTCCAATCCTTAAGACCAACATCTACTCTATTTTAATCAAGGTTAGGTTTGAATGTGCTTTGGAATGTGATGGACCCTTTATCTAGGTTGTGCCCTTAATGATTGATTGATATGTATGTAGTGCACAACCAAAGATTTTCAAGCAAGATTATTTTTGGATGCAGTAAATTTTAGGGTTCAAATCTTGCTTAGTAGCTTTTAGGATTTAACTTTAGGTATATTCAATCAAGTTTATTTGACACACCAAGTTTTGAAAGCACAGGTGAAGATATTTTCCTCTAAAACTTAAAAGTATGTGGAGTACTTGGTAAATCCCTAAAAGTTGAAACTATGTGGCAGCTACTTGATGAGTTAATTTTAATTGAAGTGGTGCAGCCCAATCAACTCAAACAATTGGCCTGATGTACCACTTAGTTAGGCACACAAATGATTATCTAATCTGATTTCTACTGAATCATGTGTTTGGGTGTGTGTACCAGTTCCAAAGATCGATTTACCGGTTGAGTTTGAAAATCAGAAAAGGTTGTATACCTCTGTGAGATCTTTTTTTCAATTTTTTCTTTTAAATGTGGAGGGTGAGGTGGGTACAAGTGTCAAACAAACAGTCAAAACTAACCTTAGAGTTTATAAGAACACCTAGGTTGATTCTTTTGTTTGTGTTATTACGTGGTGGAATGACAACTAGCAGCTGGGAGGTGGGGGTAAACTTACAGACCCTTCAACAGCACTTTACTCCAATCTACTGCTTTTTCCCGTCTCGTACAACTACTTGCAATCACAATAAGAAAGGAGAGAAGTGAGGTAAAAGATAAGGCGAAAAAAAATGCGAAAAATCAAAGAGCGTCGCCTCCTCGGCAACGGCGCCAAAATGTTGATAGCGAAAAACTATGCGATCAGAATTGGACCTTGAAAACCCGTCATTGTAGTTCAATTTGCGAAGAAATCCGTCAACAGATAAATCTATACCAAAACTCTAAGAATTCCAGGTCGAACATAGGGAGGTAGATGTTTGATTACAAATATGTGTTTGTTTTGTTTGTCACAAAATAGATTAGCTAATCGAAAACTAGCTATCTATTTACCAAATAATAAATAGAAGAGAGACAGAGAATATTACAAATAAAGATAAAAGAAAGGTAGAATAAACATGGATCTCATAACCAAATGGCGTTCATTACACTAATTATTACAACTAGAAGGTAGAAAATCTATGCTAGAAAGTAACAAATCTACTTTAGAAAGCGGTAAAGAGAACGGAGAGAGAAGTATCCTCCTCCACGATTGCTCAGAGGAAGAGCCAGACGGGGTGACACCTGAAAGACAGAGGACGGAGCGGGAAGGAGACAAAGTGGGAGGAACCGGGGGCGAGGCAAGACGTCGTCGTCGTTGCGGGATCCGCTTCCCGAATGGAGTGAGAAGACAACCGTGAGATGCTCCACGAAGGGGGGAGGCGGAAAAATTCTAATTTTTACTCTAGAGGAGCATCCTGGGTTTGGGATAATCTCTTAGAGCTTTGGAGGGAGTGAGAGAAGAGAGGAAGGGATCAAAAAAATGTGGTGGTTGTAGGGTTATTTATAGGTGAGGTTTGAATGGGCAAATAGGTCATTTTACTTTAAAAATTAAATCAGGACCTTTAGTGACGGATAAAACCATCACTAAAGCCCAAATCATAGGCGTAGCTGCCGCGCACGTAACGCCTCCACTCCCCGCACCACAATGCACGAGCACGAACGTGCATTCTCAGCCATCCGATCGCGAGATCGGTCGACTTAAACGCATCGCGCCCAATCTCGCTCAACGCTTGCTAAGAGGCGACGTGGCCTCCTTCATTGTCGTTGGATCGAAGATCAACGGCTCAAGATGCATGCTTGCCCACCTTCACAAGAGTGCGTCTGATGGCGCGTTCGCGCTCCTTGCATTTGGGTGTGCCACGTCACCCACATCCGCGCCGTCCGCAACCATCGACTTAGAATTAATGGCCAGCCATTTGGATAAGGTCTCTATCATTGAGAAGAAGGTGGATGAGCTAACTCAACATCTGCAGTGAGCCACCTCTGCGCAAAACTCATTCGCACAGCCGCCCTCTGGGAGGGAGGCTGTGCATAACATCTATCACCGATCTTCTCAAAGGATGGACCCGTATCCACCCCCGTTTGACTCTAGGACCGAAGGAAACTCCGATCCTTCCTACTCTAGTTGTTGGAACTCTGAACCCTCGTACTCTGATTTTTCTGATGTTCCTCAAACCTGCGAGGACCTCAACGCCATCCAGAATGACCCATTCTCTAACACCTATAACCCTGGATGGCAGAATCATCCCAATTTCCTGTGGACGGGAAATAATCAGAATCAAAGACCACCATATCAACCCTGTCCACAAGCTCCTCGTCCATATCAGCCACCTCAACCTCGGCCCAACCCCACCTATCAATCTGGGCCAACTCAGACAGATCATATGACTCTCATCCTTCAGACTTTGGCTGACATTCAAAAGACAAATGAGACTATGCAAAAACAGCACAAAGACGAGATCACAAAGGTTCGCAATCAACTCGCCTAGATGGCAAATTCCCGCCAACCTGGTACACTCCCGTCGTAACCTCTGTCGAATCCGAATAACATGCTGAACCAAAGGCGCGTTATGAACCAAAATCCAAGCCAAGCCCAATTGATTTATCAGGCCCCTTCTGCTCCACCACCCGACGAGATGGAAGCTTCAACATCATACTCAGGATTTCAGTAACAACCACCTATTTTACCAACACCAAACCAGAACCAAGCAGGACTAAACTCAGCACCAACCTGTAGTGGCAAAGTAACACAAGACCCACCTTACCCAAGCCACTTTCAGCTTGGTAGTAACCCAAACCCTAAGATAGTCATCCAGGATACCCCTGTCCCAGATCAAGAACCTGGACCTATTCTAGAGGAACCATCAAGGGTTCCATTTCCCGAGGCCTTGACTAAGGGAAAGAGGACAAACAAACCTGTGGCACCTGAGGAGGACCTGGTCAACCTCTTTGAATAGGTCCAGATAAACATCCTCTTGATGGATGCGATTTGTCACGTACCGACCTACGCACGATTTCTGAAAGGCATGTGTACACCTAAGCATAAGCCACAAACCAAAAGTGGGAACCCAATCGTATTGTTAGAGCAAGCCAGTTCTGTAATTTTAAGAAAACTCCCACCTAAGGCAAAAGACCCAGGTACTCCCCTAATTTCCTGTACAATTGGTGATATCCAATTTGATAAAGCTTTATTAGATCTAGGAGCCTCCATAAACCTAATACCTACCTCCCTACTTGACCATCTTGAGGAATCTGAGCTCAAACCGACAGAGGTGATATTACAGTTGGCTGATCAATCTATTAAGTCACCTAAAGGAGCTCTTGAGGATGTCATTGTTAGGGTTCGGGATTTCTATTTCCCGGTGGACTTCGTAGTCTTGGATATGGATGCTCTAGAAAATCCAAGGAACACACTGATCATACTAGGGAGACCCTTTCTGGCCACTGCTAAAGCCAACATTAATTGTGAAGAGGGCCAAATTCAACTGAAATTTGGAAACCAAACACTAAAAATCGACATCTTTAACGCCCAACAAGGGATTAATTGCGGAGTTATAAAACAAATATGTGATATCAAGGCTGTGGTTGATGATCCGTATATTGAGGAAAACCTGACTACTTCTGATCAACCACAAGAGGATCAAAACTTGCAATCAGAGGAGTCTGAACTTGACCTAGACACACCAATAACTCCTTCCCATGCTCCTGACACACACCCTGAACAGCCCGCTACTACTGATAACCCTGTTTTGGAACTTAAGCCTCTTCCCGATCATCTAAAGTACGTCTTTTTGGGTTCCAAGCAAACGTTTCCTGTGATTATCAACTCCAGACTCACACCTGATCAGGAATCCCATCTGATCATTGTTCTCTAGCAACATCGAAATGCCATTGAATGGACTCTCAATGATTTGACTGGCATCAGCCCCTCTTACTGCACACACCGCATCTATACTGAAGAGGGCATACGACCTTCCCATGAAATCAGAGACTTCTGAATCCTAATCTGCAGGAAGTCGTGAAAAAGGAGATCATTAAGTAGTTAGATGCTAGGATCATCTACCCGATCTCCGACAGCCGATGGGTGAGTCCAATCTAGGTTGTGCCTAAAAAGGTAGGACTCACCGTGATCACGACTAAAATCGAAGAAATCATACCGACCCGTGTGGCAAATTCGTGGAGAGTCTGCATTAATTACAGAAGACTCAATACCTCCACAAAGAAGGATCATTTCCCACTACTGTTTATTGATCAGATCCTCGAGAAACTAGCGGGAAATAGGTTCTTCTTTTTGGATGGGTACTCTGGTTCTAACCAGGTTGCAATCCATCCTGAGGACCAAGAAAAGACCACTTTCACCTACCCCTTCGGGACATACGCGTCCCGAAGGATACCTTTCGGCCTTTGCAATGCACCCGCTACTTTTCAGCGGTGCATTCTTGCCATATTCTCAGATATGGTAGGTGATTATCTGGAAGTCTTCATGTATGACTTTTCAGTGTTTGGCAAATCATTTGACGATTGCCTTCTGCACTTGGTCCAGATCCTCAAGCGGTGCATTGACGTGAATATGGTTCTTTCCTGGGAAAAGAGCCATTTCATGATGCCTGAAGGAATTGACTTGGGACATCTTATATCAAAAAAAGGCATCCAGGTCGATCGAGCCAAGGTGAATCTGATTTCCAAACTCCCTATGCCTAGCTCGATCAAGCACATCCGATCTTTTTTGGGGCACGTCGATTTTTACCATCGATTCATTCCTGATTTCTCAAAGATCGCGTGCCCCCTAACTACTCTACTATCTAAGGATGTTCCTCTTGAAAACTCCAAGGAATGCACTCAAACATTCGAGATCCTCCATGATCGAGTTACCCAAGCTCCGATCCTACAGTCCCCTAATTGGTTTAAACCCTTTGAGATCATGTGCGATGCATCTGATTTCGCTGTAGGAGTGGTACTTGAGCAAAAAATTGACGGGAAACCCATGGTCATCTACTACGCTAGCAAGACACTTAAGGAGGCTCAACGTAACTACACAGTTACTGAGAAAGAGCTGCTAGCCGTACTATTTACCCTGGAAAAGTTCAGATCATATCTTCTGGGTTCCCATGTTATCATTTACTCTAATCACACAACTGTGAGGCATCTCCTTGCGAAGAAGGATGCGAAAACCTCAATTAATCCACTGGATCTTGCTGTTGCAAGGGTTTGACCTCGAGATTCGCGACAAAGCGAAAAAATAGAACTTGATAGCTAATCGCTTGTCCCGCCTTCCTTCTGATATTATCGACCCTTCTGGACCCATTACGGAACATTTTCCTGATGAGCACCTCCTGACTATCAGTACAGGGCTTCCATGGTTTGCTGATCTAGTAAACTACCTGGCATCACATCAGATTCCGTCCGATTGGTCGAAGGCCAAGAAGGACAAATTGCTTTCCAATGCCAAGTATTACTTCTGGGAAGACCTGTATCTTTTCCGCATCGGTGATGATCAAATCATTCGACGATGTATCTCAGAAGCGAAAATTCAGGGCATCTTGTCCTTCTACCATGACCAGGCATGCGGCGGACACTTCTCTGGTCAGAAAACCACAACTAAAGTCCTCCAGTGTAGCTTCTTTTGGCCCACGATTTTCAAAGATGCATACAATCACTATAAGGCATGTACTCATTGTCAGACCTTAGGCAACATAAGCCACCGTGATATGATGCCCTTACAGCTGATTCTTGTATGCGAAATCTTCGACATATGGGGGATTGATTTCATAGGACCCTTTCCTGTTTCGGATGACTTCGAGTACATTCTACTTGCTGTTGACTATGTGTCCAAATGGATCGAAGCTATTCCAACCCGAACCAATGATCATAAGGTGGTTATCAAATTCATTTATCAGAACATCTTTTCTCAGTTCAGGATTCCATGTGCTATAATCTCTGATGAAGGGATCCATTTCACTAATGCACAATTCAGGTAACTGATGACCAAATACGAGGTCTCACACCGAATCTGTACTCCTTATCACCTCCAAACTAATGGTCTAGCTGAGCTATCAAATCAGGAGATCAAGAAAATTCTCCAGGTCACTGTTCGACCTTAAAGGAAAGACTGGTCATTCCAACTTCCGGAAGCTTTGTGGGCTTATAGGATCGCCCACAAAACCCAATTAGGTATGTCTCCCTTCAGATTGGTGTACGGGAAGGCATGTCACCTCCCCGTCGAATTGGAGCACAAAGCCTATTGGGCAGTACGGACCTGCAACCTAGATATTTCTAAGGCAGAAACCCACAAAAAGCTTCAAATGAGCGAGATCGATGAACTACGCCACGACGTGTATGAGAACTAGCGAATTTATAAAGAACAGGTTAAGGCCTTTCACAACAAGCACTTATCCAGAAAGACCTTTTACCCTGGTTAAAAAGTCCTACTCTTTGATGCTAAACTCAAGCTGTTTCTAGGAAAACTAAGATCAAAATGGATCAGACCTTACCTCGTCCGACGAATCTTTGGAAATGGAGCCATCGAGATCAGTCCCCTCAGCCACGATTCAAAACCTTTCGTCGTGAACGATCAGAGACTCAAACCATTCATTGACCTTACCGACACAAATTTGGCTGAGGCATCCTTTACCCTCCATTCTCTCTGAGCTCATTGCGCCCAGCTGATGGCGTAAAACTCAGCACTTAATGGGAGGCAACCCGTCATTTTTAAAAAACCTGAAAGCTTTCATGACATTCCTATGTTGAATTCATATTACATTTTAGGATTCATCAATTAGAACAGCCAACCCCACCTCAGGCACCCATACCTAAGCTTGAAATCATCCGCAACAGTCACCTCGACTCGTTCGCCCACCCAGAACCTGTTCTAATGAATGATCTAAGCTGAACTCGAACCCACCTAATTTACAATGAGGACATTGCAAATCGTAGGCATGGGGGGATATGAAAGTGCAAAACATGGTGAAAATCATCTCACAAGAAAAGGTTTCATTAAAAAAATCATATATTCCAAAAATACCAAAAAAATAAAAAATTCTTGAAAAAGAACAAAAAATTGAGAGGAGAGAAAATTTTGAGGCCATACAAATCTTGAGGAAAATAGGGAAAAGTGAAAAATGTCAAAAAAAAAGCACAAGTTGAAAAGAAAAAGAAAAGAGATAGTCATTAGTAAGAAATTAAGGAATTAAGTTTTAGACCATATCAAGAAAAAGAAAATGAAAGGCAAAAAGTGCTAACGAAACACAGAAGAGATTAGTAGGAGCGTTGATCTTAGGCCTCTTGGGCTATACTCCTAGGCTCAAAAATTCAAGTATCCGCTAAAGATCTGGATAGTCCTCAAGAGGTTGAAGAAAATGAGAAGCTTAAGTATTAGGTCTAAGGCTTAGGAAGTATTCGGCCTCATTAACTGACCTCTGGTTTGCGGGACTCGATAACCTAAGTACCCTAAGCCACACACGGTCTGATTCAGTGCGCTTAAGTATCAAAATCACGCAAATGTGTTTAAACGGTTCTGAAAAAGTCGCCTAAATTAGGAGCGACCGATCAACACAAGTTGATTTGGACGAGTTCCCAACTCGGAGAAGTAGGAAATTCCCCTCTAAGATGTGCAATAACATATCGTCTCCTCGGTGCTTGTCTCCTAGGATATCTACATATCTTACCAGGGGCATGTAAGTACCCTGTGCTGGTTCAGATGCCATGGGCAGCATTATCACAAAATATCGATTGCCAGGGTCTGAATTTAGCTACAGAACGCCATGAGCAAGATTATCTCGAAATCTCGAAAGCCAGGGTTCTGGAGATTGTCATGGGCGATGCTATCTCGAAGCATCGATTGCCAGGGACCCTTTGAGGATTGATGATGGGGACTAGGAATCCGATACAAACCGTGTTGTGAAGCCAATCCAACGCTAGAAATAAAAAGAAAAGAGAGAAAAAACTCTCCAACCAAAGAAAATTCCTCCGTCTCTCACTTACAAAAACGCACTGCAAACTGAACCAAGGCTAAAATATGTTACAAACACGAGTGCTTTAACCGCAGAGTCCAACAAATCTTAGGATAGTTCCTGTGAGCTTTAAAAACCTTTGCGGCAAACTGAGGCTAGAGCTGATCAGGTCTAAATCTTGGTTGGTACTTGAGTACCTTTAAACCTACTATCGGCATTCTAACCTAATCCATAGAAGAAAGCACACATCACAATTTTGAGCATCAAAAAGATTACATAGCCTAGAATCAAAGTTAAAACCTTAGAATTTTTGCTGAGACTAGCAAAAGCTAGACATGGGGGTAAGATGGGAACATCATCATGAGTCCTAACTAGCTCATTTTGACCCAATTGAGAGAATAAATGCTCCTACATAACCAACTGAAGGTCTTAATTCACTGCACAACCTTTCTGAGAGTAAAACAACTATGGGTAAAACTGTAATATTACCAATACAGTACAACAATGGATTTTCTCAAGGGCTAAATAAAGGTCAAATGGTCTTAATAAGATAATAAGTTTGTTGGATTTGACAGAAAAAGATTTGTGTGTGTCCTATGAATTAAATGACTTATTGAAACCCTAAAATAGACCCACTTGATTAACCAAGGTTCTAGTCAAGATAAAAATTCACCTCAACCCCCTAAAAATCATAGAAAAATATTCTCTAGGGTTTAGAACCTTCAATGTGGTCATTGGAATCCATCTTGACCTAAATGAGGTCTCAGACAGATATTTGCCCTAAATTAGATTCTTACATAAATTTTCATGTCAAATGTGGTCAAACCTAAAATCCAACTTCACCATTGGATTCCTTAGGTCTAAATTAGATTTGTACCAAAATTTGGACCAAAGATGAATTTTCCTTGACCTAGCTTGCAAAAAGATCCAGTCTAATTACATTTGTACCCCTATCTTTCAAAAATCCTTACAAATTGCCCCCTAACTTCTTCATCATTTTTGCAATTAGGTCCCTCCACCATTATAGCGGAGGAATCCTACTTCGACGAGCTTTGGAAGGAGAGTTCTCCCTAATTTCTCAGAGGATCTCCTCTAAAATTAGAATGGAGATTCTCTAAGAAAATCCCTCCAATCTGAACCCATCTTTGATCCCAGATTCTTTCCCAATCTCTCATGCGAATGCATGAGAGACATGGGTATCCTAACGGCTTCCAACTCTGGCAACCCTGCCTTGCTTGGAAGCTTAGCTTCCAAGCACAATCCCTCTCCAAATGCCCAATAAAAGGAGCCCCAAATCCAACCAACTCCTCCAAGCTTGAAATTGGGCCGGATTCCCCCTCCATTCTTCTCTCCCCTCTGGCCACAACAACTCCGCAAGCTCTGGCAGCTTCTCCCTCACTCACTCGTCGCCCAACCACAATACCAGTGGTCGGGCTGTCTTCCTCTCCATCCTCCACTTCGTGCAACATCGGCTGATGTCGCCTCTGCCCTATCTTCGCCGCGACCTCATCTACGGAGGTCTTCATCTTCCCCACGTTCGGCAACCATACCAGTGTGGGATTCCGTCCCCTTTCGTCCCTTAGATTACGTTTTTAAGAATCTCTCTCTCCCACTCCCTTTCCCTCTATTTTCCTAAACCAACCCTCAACGCCACTGACCACCGTCACCTTCTCCACCTCTGGCGATACCTCCAGTGAGGTGCCCCCGTCACTCCACACCTCCATCCACCTCGCCAACCACCCTACAACCTCCACCTTGACTCCTTGATCACATCCCCTCACTCCAACCTCTCCATCAATCACCTAAACGCACCCCCAAACACACCCACTCACACGCCCACAGTAAGCCCTAGATACGCCACCACAACCACCCACACGCCACGAAACCATGCCCATCACATCTGTCATGGTCCGGCGAACCTCTCTGAGCGATTTGACGTGGCCACGAGGCCGTGCTATTGATTTCAGGTTCATCGCCCCTCCGCCATTGATGGGCAAGCTTGAAGCAAGCTTGCTGAAGCTCCAGGTCCGCCCAACCCAGGTGCAGCAGTCCCAGGTGTGCAGAATACCCTCGCGCACACACTCAGGCTCTTAGTTGGAGTCGAAGACCTCGACTACTACTGCAATCGTGAAGGCCATCTGCTGCTGTGCGCACAAAAGGAAGGTGAGACATTTAGTCCCACATCGGAAGTGGACGATCGCCCAAAGTCGCATAAGTTGATTTTGTGTTAGAGGCTCTTCGCCTCCAACACTGAGGGTAAGGTCCTGCTCCCCCTCTCACGGACTCGTCCGCGGCACTGCCCACGCGAACCTGGCCACGACCCGATTACCCGACCTGTTCACTCCTCGCCCACCACCGCACACCGGTGGGCCTGGTCTCAGGTACGCACCCGATTGACTGTGTGGCTCTGGGAGAGTGGAACCTAAGAGAGAAAGAGAGGAGAGCTACACGTGGGTAGGGGTAGGTTTTACTGTAGGCGAAAGCTGAAGAGGAAGAGAAGCTAAGGCAAAGGAAGAAGAAGGAGAAGCTAAGGCAGGAGCTGAAGCCAAGGCCAGAAGAAGAAGAAGAGAAGGCAGACGGCAGAGAAAGAGAAGAAGGAAGAAGCTGAAGGAAGAAAAGAAAGAGAAGGACCTCAAAGAAGAAGAAAAGCAAAGGCAGAGAAAGAAGAAGAGCAGAAGGAAAGCAGAAGAAGAAGAAGAAGAAAGAAAAAAGAAGCAAAGGCAGAAAAGAGATCAGACACTTTAAGTCGTCTAATCAAAGAATCAGATGACAGATTCTATTTCCATTGCATATTTACATTGAATCATTTGGTGATATTTTAGGAGTATTTGGTGATTTATATAACCATTTTACTCCTATATTTTTGTACTCTGATATTGCTACTATTACAATTCCTTTCAAGTTTAAATTGTTATCCTGATTTCTAAATACCAATTTGCTCCCTGTGTTCGACCTTAGAAATTCTTCCGAATAATAAAATTATATCTGTTTTGAATGCTTTTTCAGATATACTTCAATCAGGTAATCGGGTGCGTACCCGAGACCACGCCCACCGGTCATTGAGAAAGAATTGCTAGCTGTGGTATTCAGGTTGGAGAAATTCAGGTCATACTTACTTGGGTCCAAAGTTATCATCTACCCTGACCATTCTACCCTCCGACATTTGTTGGCAAGGAAGGATGCCAAACCCCACCTTATCAGATGGATCCTTCTTTTACAAGAGTTCGATATCGAAATCCGCAACAAAGCCGAAGCACAAAATGTTGTGGCGGATCACTTATCTCGGCTAGACCCAGACTACATTCCATACCCCCCGCCGATATCAGACCAATTTCCGAATGACTCTCTGCTGCCTATCAACTCTGTTGAGTTTCCTTGGTACGCTGATATAGCAAACTATCTCGTCACAGGCAGGCTACCTGTGGGATTATCCAAGGATCGAAAACTCAAATTTATATTAGAGGCTAAATTCTATTTTTGGGATGACCCACTGCTCTTTCGCATTGGGGCTGATCATATCATCCGTAGATGCGTCCCTGATTCGGAAATCTCTAGTGTGCAATCCTTCTACCACAGCGATGCTTGTGGAGGTCATTTCTTAGGTCGAAAGACCACTGCAAAAATTTTCTGGATTAAAGCACATTTTTGCAACTCAAGAAATGAGTGAAGACACATTTAATCATGCTTCCATGAATACCTTTAAAAGAACTACTTGCCTATAGTTTGGTGTACATGAGATAGGCACTCAATCCATCCCCGTAACCAAAAATGTCATACAAATGATTGCCCAGAGACTCGACCAGATGCAAATAAATCAGAAGAAAATTGAGAAAGACTTAGCACATCCAATCAGGCTTCACATCTAACCCCACCTAACATCCTTAAAATAGAAAACCTGCATAATGTTGGTGTTGTCCCTGAGAATAATCTTTTCCCTAAGGCTTCACATGGTTTAGATGGGACTTTCAATTATATGTATGCTAATCCCAACCCAGTCACCAAAAATATTTCTGCCCTCTAGGAGTACCATAAAAATCCCTCAAACTCCAACAATGAAAATTGGAGGGGCTACCTGACTCACTCTTAAAATAATCGGGTTCCTCCCCAAAGACAAAACTAGTTTGCGAGCTTTTACCAACCTTGGCCATATCAAGAAGATATTAATTCCCAGGTTATGAAAACCTTGCAAGGCATGCAAACTCAGATGTTGGAGGTAACCTATGTTGTTACAAATCTACAAAATCAGATTGGGGTTCCTCCAGTCCAAAGACCTGCAGGCAATTTGGCTTCCCACCTCATGCCCAATCCCAACAACAAGAGGAACCATTACCAAGGCGGGAATTAAAATAAAAACCATTCTGGGCAACCTCCCATAAACCCAGCACCACAGCACCCCCTGGGTTTCCACCAACATCAGGCCCCCCAACCTCCTCCTAGGAATAACCACACTACAAATGTAGTCACTTTGAGGAGCGGGAAGAATACCCAAGATCCTGGGCCTTCTCATCAAACCCACCCCACTCCTATGACTCTATCGCTACCACCACTAAGGAAAAAGAAAAAGAACAATCTCAAAGCACAAACTCTATTCCTTTTCCCCAAGCACTTAACTCCACTACTCCCAAGAAAAAGAAATCAGAGCCCTCTCAACAAGAACTCATGGACTTATTCGAGCAAGTTGAGATCAATATTTCCCTCCAAGATGCCATCAAGTACATCCCTACCTATGCTAAATTTTTGAAAGACATATGTAGTCCAAAAAGGCAGGCCAACAATCTAGAATGGGTTGCCCTCTCAGAGATAGTTCGCTCCAATTTGCAAAGCATGCTACCTTTGAAGAGAAAATACCTAGGTGCACCACTCATTTCAGTTGTCATAAATGACACAACTTTTGATCGCGACCTTCTTGATTTAGGTGCATCTGTCAACATCATCCCCACATATTATTCGAGGAATTTAAGATCGATGATCTAAAACCTGCTGAGGTCACATTACAATTAGCAAACTGATCTACACTTAAACCAAAGGAGATTGTCAAGAATGTTATCGTCAAGGTTCAAAACTATCTATTTCCAGTTGATTTTCTAGTCCTTGACATTGAGGTACCTGAAGCTCTCAAAAATGGCTCGATCATCCTTGGAAGACCTTTCCTGGCCACCATAAAGGCAAATATAGATTGTCATTCTGACAAAATGAACATTATCTACGATGGCAAAACTATTACTTTAGACATCTTCAAATCTTCCAGGAGGTTCAATAATCATGAATTTTTGGAGGACTCAAACAATGAAATGGAAGCAATAGTGGAGGAATCTATGATGATACAGTCTTGCTCTTCTTTGACCACCATTGAAAAGAATTATATTGATTCAGATTCAGACCTTGATGACATGGTCAAAGACAATTTGGATCAAATAGGAATTGGCTTTGATTATCTTGACTTTCCTGAGTTATCACCACACCCTCCCACCCTAAATTCAACCCTAACTTCACCCACCCTTGACACCACTACCTATTTTTCCCCCACCACTCTTGTGGGCCTAACTAATGTATAGCTGGAGAAAATTTGATATTGGCCAACCTCTCCAAATAATTCCATTTATTTTGATTATTCCCCAGCTATACATTCTTATCTTTTAGGGGATCTTGAAGAAGAACCACTTTATCAGGGTCATGCCAATATCAAATTTTCTCCATGATTTTTACCCGCCCTACATCACTTCACGCCCAGCTGAATGGAGTTAAAGATAACCCTCGGTGGGTGGTAACCCACCGTTTTCCTGCTTTTCTTTTTCCTTTCTTTTCCTCGATTCTGACTACCCTAATTCCAACCTTTCTTCACCTAGGTGATATCTTTTTCCTTCCTTATGCACGAGGATATTGCATATCTTAAGCATGAGGGGGATGTTTTAAATTTTGGCAATCGTTTCAAGAATTTAAAAACTAAAAATAATACAAAAATTTCGTTTTGCATGCATTTTCAAAAAAATCATAAAACACTTCTTAAGGAATTTTTGAAAACACGGGACCAAGGTTGAGACTTCATTTCAAAAAGGTACATTTGGGATTTAATCTTTCACAAACTTAGGACGAAGCTACAGATCCTTTTGTTATATGTTTCAGGTCTGTCAAACTTAGACTACATCAAGTATCTTTTGAAGAATTCCTTCTGAACGCTTGATACTTTGGGTAACCTGATTTTATTTAGCGACCTAGATAGTACTTGGCTTGTCTCCCAATCCAAAAACTTGCATTTCTTTTGAAAACCTTGTGTCAAACACTACAAAGACAAAAGCCAACACAACCCAAACCCCAAAAATATTTAAATATTTAAAATGCCCCTTGTTTTGGCAACCTGAAAGGTAGACTATCAGAAGGAAGAAGATGGAACCCATTCCAACTGGATCTAAGCTCAATCCTCCTCAGGTCAGCTCGATCCCATCTCAACCTAGCTCAATTCAGCTGGATCCAGCTCATTCCAACTCCCCTCAACTCATGGCAGCTCCATTCAACCCATCTTAGCCACTAGTCCTTAACTAGCTAAGCTGAGTCAGCTGAAGAGTCCAAAGTTAGCTTAGGGAAGCTCAGCATCAGCTCATGAAGACTCACCTTAGCTCAACCTAGTTGAGCTTATCTACTAAACCTAAGCTAGTTAGCTTAGCTAGCTAAAGAGTCGTCAAGAAGATCAGACTCAGCTCCTCTCAACTACAAAAGAGTTGAGACCAGCTCAACTCAGCTTATCCTACGCAGCCTATCTACTAGCAAAGAATGAGCTAGCTAAGCTAGTGGATGAGTTCATAGAAGACCCTCTTCAGCAACATTCCAGTGCCATGAAGACACATGTAGCTCTAATGCAACAAACCCCTAGTTCCTCCCCTACTACTCTACTAGCTAAGCTAGCTTAGCTAAGCTCCACCTAAGCCCTACTCCATGACCAACCACCACCAACCCTAACCAAGCACATTTGCATCCCCTCCTTCTGGTGCAAAATCAGGGCACCCTTTCTCCCCAAAACCACCACCAAAAGCCACCTATAGTTGGCACCAATTTTAGCCTTCTAGAAACCCCTCTTTTGGCGCCAACATATCCCTCCATCACCACCCTACATCTACCCTCCAAAGGCATCTACACCTTCCATATTTTCCTTTCAAAAAACCCTTCTAGAAACACCCTCCTTTGGTGCCAAAACCATGGCACCTCTCCACCCATGGCCAACCAGCAAAGGTGGCTTCCACCCTTAACTACCACCCTACACAACCCTTAAAGTGGTGTCAACCCATCCTAACCCTAGATCTCTTAACTACCCACCTAGAACCTATCCTAACCCTCTATCCATTCATGCCACCTACCCTTCCCTTCCCATATTATAAATACACTACCATACACCACCATTTCACTACCCTTGGCTACACATTATTCCTACCTATATATTCTACGTAGCCATCCAAAGAAGAAGAGGAGAGAAGAAGACTAAGGAGGCTAACGCTTGCCTCCTTGGTGCCTTCTTCTTCATTCTTCCTTGGAGCACGCCAAGGAGCAATCACCATTGGGGGAATGGCCAGGCAAAGGAGAAGAAGCTAGGGTGGTGGACATCCATGCTAAGGAGGAGAGGAGGAGCATCCCAAGGAGGAGCACCTCAAGGAGGAGCCTTTCTAAGTCTACAAGCCTCTAGACTTGGAGCAAGGAGTTCGTCGCCTTCAGGATATCACAAGATTTCTTTAGTCTTGCCCATTATTTTGTATTCATTTTTTTGTAGAAGCATTCCCTTACAAGCAAGTTGTATCACAAAGTTTTGTTCTCATCAATATAGTTGCCCTTCATTATTTTTGTTTTGCCTTAACTCAAGTTATCTATTCCTCATTTAGTGCACTTCACTTCATCTTTCTAATTACCCTAGGCGCACATGCCCAGGATGAGCTTAGAAAGAAGGATTCTTCTTATCACTTAGACGTCGTTTATTTTGTTGTATTTTTCACATCTTTTACCCAAACTATTGAAACCCTAAAAAGATTTCAAAATAAAAAATGAAAAAGGAGATTTGAGAGAGTGAGAGAGAACAAGTTAATCAGCTAAAAATTTTCCTCCTTGGATGACCTTAAATACTTGCCCTATCTAGGTTTACAAATTCAAAAGCAATCGCGAAATTGCATGTTACAACGACCAAAAATCCACTTTAACAAATTACGTGTTTCTCGTATCACTTTTTGGTGTCATTGCTGGAGAGACATGGCTTAGTTTTTATTTGTCTCTCTCTTGCTTAATTAGGTCTTCACTACCTTTGTTTTTCTTTTAATTCAAGTTTGAATCAAGAGGGCGAGCAAGATTTGGAGTCACTTGGAGCAGAAACTTCAAGAAGCCTTTTCTTCCCACAAGTTTCTAGGTAAGTACCGAAGCCAAAACCCCTTGAAATCTTACAAAAATCTCTAAAAAAATCTTTAAAATATCAAAACACATAAAAGCAAGAAAAATCAAGGTTCGTGGACTTTTAAAATTGTCTTGTTTTCATGCTTTCTTCAATTCTCCACCACTTCCTTCTTATTGGTGTTGAGTTTTTAAAAATCTTTAAAAAATCATTTTTAAAATCCTTGTTTGATTTCCTTTCAGGTGGTGGTATTGTTTGTCTTGTTTGGACCACCACACAAAAAGATTTTTAAAAAGAAATTCATTTTAGGAGTTCCTAACATAGGATTTCTACTTTAGGGTTTTTATTTTCTCTCCTAGTAACACAATCAATTTAAAGGAATTGGATTCCACCAACTTTAAACTTGATTGCCTTATTGTATGAAGCACTTTCAAACTTGTTTGAATACATTAAAATGAGAGAATCCCAAAATCTACATCATCTATATCAAACCCTAAAAATCTTTCACCTTAATCTATGTTTGCAAACCACCTGTTTTGGCTTAGGCATCACATTCCCGCTTGATTCACACACACACAAAAAAAAAGAAATAATCGGGCATTACCCCAATAAACACCCTTCATTTTTCGTGCACTTCTAAGTTTCCTAAGCCTAACTAAACTTTGTAGTTACTTGACCCTTAAGGCCTTCATTCAATTTTAGGCTTGATATCTAAATTTTAAGATTTCTCTAATTGATCCTAATTCCTTTAATCAAACTTGGTTAAGATTAAGAGGGAATGTAACGACCCGACTCTCGAGTCTCTACGAGACACGAGAACCGGACCGACTCGACTGATCCCAAGACCTAGTCGTCCAACGAGGAAGTAACCAAAAGAGCAGTAAAATAAATCACATTCAACATGAATATAACTAGCAATAACAAAATACAGCAGTAAGAAAAAAAACTACTACAGTATATACCACCACAACAATAGAACAACAATTATAACATACATGAAGCTACAAGTAAAGAAGTACAGAGAGTAACAAGAACTACTCACTACAGTTGAACAAAAGGGGTACAAAAAGAACTGCGGTAACTCTACTGGACCCTACTCGGCCCAGCGTCCTCTGCAGCCGCTGACCCTGGCTGCTCAACACCTGGTGCTGAAAAGTAACGAGTGTAACACGTCAGCGAAACGCTGAGTAGAGTGGCAGCAAAAACTAAAGAAGCAGTAAGTGTACAGTAGCTGTTTTATTTTCTTTCTTCCTTTATTTACGTCTTTCTATTATTTCACAATTTATCTATTTCTCAGATCATTCACTTGATCTCGAATGTTCCTCGTGGGAACGATCTTGATTGCAGTCTTTTCCGAAAAGTAGAAGTAACACGTGGTGCTCTCCTGGCCGGGAGAGTCCCCCGTGGTGATCCTACTCTCAGTCAACCACCCCAAGGTTGCTGACAGATGTAACGGTG
Organism: Thalassia testudinum; assembly: GCA_037157565.1. Taxonomy (NCBI): domain Eukaryota; kingdom Viridiplantae; phylum Streptophyta; class Magnoliopsida; order Alismatales; family Hydrocharitaceae; genus Thalassia; species Thalassia testudinum. Next base: position 49,537,368 of record JAZHRO010000035.1, on the reverse strand, counting down.
ACTACGGCACGCGGGATAAACACACGGGTAGCTACCCCGCACTGGCACGCTGTCAGTCATTTCCGTTAACGGGTGCGCCCAAAGCACAGCACGGAACCAGTATAGGGCAGAGCCCTCTCAGTAACAGGGGTCCAACCCCTCCACAGTCCGCGCACTCTCGCCAGACTACCCTAGTTTGCCCATTGGGCCTAACAAATCGGTGTAGGAGTCTAGCAGAACCCCGAGGCCCGTGGGGTAGCTAGTGCTCTCCCTACACTAGTAGCTCTCCTCGGTACTGCGTACGAGAGGGCCAGCAAGTCGGTGTACAGTGGCCAAACCCACCCCGGTCTCAACCTAAGGGCAGCAAGCTCCCCTCTACACTAAGAGGTAATGTGTGCTCTCGTTGGTACCACGTACCCCAGAGACAACACACTTCCCCGTCTTTCTCAATTCCATCCATTCTCCTTCCAGGAGTTCTACTCCTAATTCCCCGTAGGGTTCCAGCTCTTTTAACTCAGCACATTTAGGTTTCACCGTTCCAGTTTTACATTCATACAACCCATGTTCTCAATCATATTTATTCCTTATAAAAAGCAGCGGTTAAATCAATTTACAGGCAGCTATTATTTCCTTTCCACCTTTCCAAGACTGTAATATTATATACATATCACTAGTTTTCCAGTCCTAGGATTCATGCCGTACCCTAGGATCTATCATTCAATCTAGTTTCCAGTCCTAGGTTTCATGCAATACCCTAGGATCTATCATTCAATCTAGTTTCTCAGTCCTAGGGTTCATGCAGTGCCCTAAACTCTATTAATTATTCCACAATTGTAACAAATTTGATTAAGTAAATTAAAAGCCACTCTACCAGCTACAACGTGAGTACTGGGGGCGTGGTTGGAAATCCCGCGCGCCTCCGCAATCCCCAAGACTAAAATGAAACGGGATCCTAACACAAGGATCAAATACAAGGAGTTTCTCAGAACGGTATATAATTACTGTAAACGGGTAGAGGATTTTATTCTGGAAAGAACGCAACTTGAAACGCGAAAAATGGACTCCGAACGGGCCCTAAACGGGTCGAAAACGACGAGACTGCCCAAAATCAAATGTCTGGAACCTCTTCCAGACGACTTAAAATGTGGGTCAGAGCGTACCTTCGTTCTGTATAATCCCTCAGACGTCCAGAAGCCTGCGAGGGCGTCTGGATTAGTTCCCAGACGTCCGATGGTTACCCCGGACGTCTGGAAGACCTTCTCGTCGTCTGGCACTGTGGCCAAACGTTCAATTCACGTGGGATGGCGAGCCCTCGCGCCCTCCCGAGCAGAACCTGCACGCACCCACACCTGTTCTCAGTACGACGAGTCGCAGACGAAGGCGCGGCGGACGGCCGCATGGCCGTACATGCGAAAAAGGAAGAATATAGAAATATCTTACCTACCAGACGTCTGGACAATCCTCCAAACGTCTTCACCGTCGTCTGGTTAGAATCTCAGACGTCTGATTCTGGAAAAACTTCCAGAATCAGAGCTCAACTCGCCCTCCGCACGCGATGCACGGCCGCGCCGTGCCCCGTCCGCCTACTGTTCGAGGTGCAGCAGCACCTCCGCGACACTCCACGCCTGCTGCTCCCGGCCGGTTGGCTCTAGCTGCCCCGACAAGCTCGAGCCCTCACGGTCGAGCGTCTCCTCCCTCGCGCAACACCTCCTCCCGCACACTTGCCGCAGCCGCTGCTGCCGCCGCTCGCTCGCGCTCTCGCACCGGCTGGGAGAAGGAGAGGAACACGGAGGAGATGAGGGTGAGGGAGAGCGCGAGGGGCCTTTTTAAGGCCACGCAGGGAGAGAGAGAGAGAGAGACGCCGCGCCCTGCATGAGGAGAGAGTGAAAAAGAGGGAAGAGAGCGGCGGGTGCAGGTCTACGCGCGCATGCGCGCAGACGCAACCCCGTACGCCGCAAAAATTAAATACCAGACGTCTGGAAAGGGTCCCAGACGTCTGGGCCACTTCCCAGACGTCTTAAAACCGTCTTGAGTCCGTGTTCGTAACAGGGAAGTCAAACGACAGGTAGGGGTTTATACAAGCCCCCAGTGATTTTCCTAGGACATGCTTAGGCCCAAGCCACCTCTTCTAGTCTAGCCAAGTTAATTTTAGGAAGTAGAATTAATTATTGATTTCTTGATTTTCAGGTTCCCAAGTCCTAGGTTTTTCTAAGGAGTCAACCTTACGTTAGGGTTAGAATTTTTGATTGCCTAAATTGCACACCTAGCCAACCAAAGAACCTATCGCAAACCTAGCCAACCAAAGAAGGAATTTACCACACCAAGCACCCATTGTTCCTTTGAAGGATTTTTATGATCCTTCTAATTTTGAAGAAAGATCGGGGGTGGTAATTATCGTGGGGGATTTCAAGATCAAATCGGCTATCCTAAACCTTATTAAGCATTTCCATGGCCTTCCTAGAGAATACCCACTTAACCATCTTGAGGAACTAACCGTCCTTACTCAAACCACTCGTTCCCGCAATGTGCAAGAAGAATTATGGCTTATGAGACTCTTCTCTCAACCTCAAGGACAAGGCCGCTTATTGGTTGAAGATCATTAGCCAACCTATAACTACATGGGCGCAACTCAAAAGTGTTTTCTTAAAGAAATTTCTCCTTATTGGTCATACAAATGCATTAAGAAGGTCAATTACAACCTTTCAACAAAAACATAGTGAATCTTTGCATGAGTCATGGGACAGATTTCAAAATTTATTGCGGAGTTACCCACATCATGAGATTCCACTATGGCAGTTGATGGACGAGATTTTGTACGTTAAGAATTTGAGTTTGAAAACCTGTCATTGTAGTTGCATAAAAATTCGCTATCAAATAAAATTTATAACCGAAACTCTGGTGAGTCCCGAATTGAACACAGGAAAGCGAACGTTTGATTACAAATCTCATTTAAAATTATTGTCACGAAGTAGATTTGCTGGTCGAATTAAATTTACACTAGCTATTCTACTTAAATAATAAACAATAAAAGAGAGAGATAAAATAATATAAAGAAAGAGAAAATAGGGAGAGATGAACAAATTTTACAACCATAGGAGCATGTTCATTACATCTAATCGCTACAACTGGAAAGCTGGAAATCTATACTAGAAAGCAATAAAAAGAAAGGGATGAGAAAATCCTTTTTGACGACTGCTCGGAAGATGAGCCACATTGATGGAGCACCCAGACGATAGGGATGAGAGCTAGACGAGGGAGAACAGAGCTAGAGGATGGAGAACGAAGTAGGGCGACGTCGCAGTGAGATCTACTTCTCGAATGGTAGCGAGAAGACAACCATGGGATGCTTCACGAAGGGGGTGAGAAGATTTAAAAATTATTTTACTCTAGCTCTAATGGAGTATCATGGGTATGGGACCAGCTCGTAGAGCTTTGGAGGAAGTGAGAGGAGAAGAGAAGGGATGAAGAATGAGGGGATGTAGGGCCTTTATATTGTTGAGGTTCAAGAGCAAAAAGGTCATTTCAATGATTAAACATTAATATCAAGGTCTTTAGTGATGTTTATGAGTGTCACAATAGCTACACGTTGCTGAAGGCGCGCTTCCACGTGAATCACTCATCGCCGATCCGATGCCTCTCGTCGGGTCACGTCACCACTGCTTCATCTTCGTCGTTCGCATGCTCAATCATGCCCAATCAACCTTAGCCATCCCATCGCATGATCAGGCGGTTTAGAATCATGCATACGCTTCACCTTACCGAGCAAGCAGCACCCGCGTGCGATCGCGCGTGATCGTGTGCGTGTGAGAAGCACTCCCATCCAGCACACAAGAAGAGTGCGCCCTGATGTGTGGGTGTTTAAGGTCTATAAATTCAATTAAATCCCACAATTATATATATATATATGCGAGGGTGAGGTGGGTGGAGGTGGTAAACAAAAAACCAGAACTAACCTTAGGGTTTATGCAAGCTCCTAGGTCAATTAGGGTTTTTGTTATTAGGTGGTAGAATGAAATCTAAGGGGTAGGTGGAGGGGATATACTTACAACCCCTTCAACTGCACTCTACTCCAATCTACCACTTTTGCCCACCTCGAATGAATACCTACAATCAAAATAAGAAAGGAGAGAAGTGAGGTAAAAGATAAGTAAGGCGAAAAATGCGAGAAAATCAAAGAGCATCGCCTCTCCAGCAATGGCGCCAAAATGATTAACAAGATCCCCAGTAACGGCGCCAAAATGATGAGTTAGATTTCATACGCTAAAAGACTAAGTTAAAAATTCATCGTTGTAGTTGCGTAAAAATTCGCTATCAAATAAAATTTATAGTCGAAATTCTGGTGAGTCCTGGGTCGAACATAGGAAGGTGAACGTTTGATTAAAAATTGTGTTTAGAATTATTTTAGGAAAGTAGATTAGTTGGTCGAATTAAATCTACACTAGCTAGCATACCTAAATAATAAACAATAGAAGAGAGAGATACAACAATACAAAGAAAGAGAAAATATGGAGAGAATGAACAAATTTTATAACCATAGGAGATGCTCATTACATCTAATCGCTACAACTAAAAAGCTGGAAATCTATACTAGAAAGGGATAAAAAGATAGGGATGAGAAAATCCTCCTTGACGATTGCTTAGAGGATGAGTCCTGTTGACGAAGAGCTCGGACGATCCTGATGAGATGCTGGACGAGAGAGAACGGAGCTAGAGGGTGAAGAATGAAGCAAGGCGACGTCGCAGCGGGATCCACTTCCAGAATGGTGGCGAGAAGACAACCACGAAATGCTCCACGAAGGGGGTAAGAAGATGGGAAAATTATTTTACTCTAGCTCTAATGGAGCATCCCTGGTATGAGACCAGCTCATAGAGCTTTAGAGGAGGTGAGAGGAGAACAGAAGGGATGAAGAACGAGGAGGGGATGTAGGACCTTTATATAGTTGAGGTTTAAGGGCAAAAAGGTCATTTCAATGATTAAACATTAATATAAGGGACTTTGTGACATTTATTAGCGTCACTAAAGCTGCACGTCACTAAAGGCGTGCTTCCACATGAACCACTCATCACCGATCTAATGCCTCTCGTCGTGTCACATCACCGCCACTTCATCTTCACTGTTCGCATGCTCAATCGCGCCTAATCAACCTCAGCCATCCAATCGTGCAATCGGACGGCTTAGAATCGCACAGACACTTCACCTTACCACGCGCGTAGCGCCCACGTGCGATCACACGTGATCGTGAGCGTGTGCGAAGCGCTCTCATCCAGCGCACGAGAGGGTGCCACGTGTTGAAGCCGCTGCCGCTCAATGCTAATCCAACAATTGAATTTTGATTAGTACGGCACTCACGGATGAAGACGTCCAGCAAGACTCGAATATGCACCTTCTCCTCGTGGTTTGACATCATGACCATCACCGCTACAACCGCCTCTTTATCATGTTTTTGAATTAAGGCCACGACACTCTCAGTCGTTGGATCTCGATCCAACGGTCGAGATTGCGTGACCTTTGTGTTGGAACCTTGTTCCACATCTTGTTTAGGTGTTAACAAAATTATTATGGATTAATGTTTTCCATTAAGTGTTTTTCAGATTTAAGTGAAGGAGCAAGGCAAACAGGAAATGATGGAGGCATGATGGTGAGAAGAAAAAGATCATGTCATGGAGCAGGCAAGATGACAAGGATGAGTCGAGGAGAAGATCATCTTTGACCTTTAGTTTTTTAGTTTAGGTTTTTTTATTTATAGAATGTATGCCTCTTAACAAAGGAATATAACTTAGATCGTAAAAATAATTAGAGATAAATTTGGATAAATATGCGATCATTTTCAAAGAACGTAATTGACTAAATCACTTAAAAAAGGTGCCTATTAACCCACAAGTACCAGTACTAAAGTTTAGTACCGGTACATGTGAGTTACAGGTTTGGATTTTTTCATAGAAACAAACCTATACCCTGAGAGTACCGGTACTCATGATCAATACCGGTACTGGAGGTAACGAGTACTGGTACTAAAGATCAGTACTAGTACAAGTGGGTTACAGATTTGTGTTAAGAGTTTCAAATCCAAATCTGGAAGCAACGAGTACCGATACCCATACTTTAGTACTGGTACCAAGTAGTCGTTGACTCAAAACTGCAAAGCTAGAAAATTAATTTTCGCTATATGAACGTTGGAATTTAAACCCCAACATCTAGTAGACGTCCCAACTAGGTCCTAACTCTATAAATAATCCCTTGGACCCTTAGTTTGCACATAAGAAAAGAGAAGAAAAATTCCTAGAGCTAATTTCAAATTCCACCATATTTTCAAGAGAGAAAGAAGAAGCTTGCCATTCACTCTCTACATTCTTGCAAGCTCAACGACGTGTTTTTCTCACGCATCTACGAAGCGATTCACATCCACCCTAGGCTCTCAAATTGGTATTCATTTTAATTATTGTTGGGAGGCATAGGAATTCTTGTTGTAAGAGTTCTCTTTCTTACACTAATTCTTATTTGTATTTTGAGCTTGTTGCTCGTTGGGTTGTAACAAATCCATTATTGTACTTGGGTTGAGGTAACTCGTTAATTACCTCGATTTAATAAATTGATTCCCTAGGGATTGAGGGAATCAGGTTAAAAACCCTAAGCTTGGAGGCTTAGGTAGTGGAGTACCCAAGGGAAGGAAACTACTATACATTTTGTATCCTTTGTGGTTTGAATTGATCGTGCAAATCCTTCTTGTTATTACTAATATTGTGCTTGAGTGTTTGTGTGCATAGCCATATCCTATATCTTAGATCCTATCACTTTGCTGAGGGAGAGCGCTGGAGGCATTGGGCGACTTGGATGGCGCCATGTGGCGCCATCTATGCCATCCATTTTCCCATGCTTGTAGATGGTGCCACGAATCTCAAATTGGGTTGATTTTCACGTCGTTGGGCTACGATCGTTGATCTAAACCCATTCGTGCGGTTGGATTTGTCATCTGAGGTACGGATTTACACCACCTTGTCCCTTGACTTCTAATCTTCCTTAGATTGCTTCTGATGCTACGGAGGTCCAATCGGGGTGAACTCAGAGGCATTAGACTCCGATCATTGCCCTGATTAGATCCATACAGTTTGATCTTCAATTTGAGGTCCAAAAAAATATCGCCCTGTCCCTTGACCCCAAAAAGAGAAAATTAACCTATAATTTGTATGCATGCTATTTAATATTTATAATTAATGATGCTTTTAAGGACCTAAAAACATGCATAAATAGGCATGTTAGGCCAATTAGATGTATACACATTAGCAGTTAGTGTAGATCTTCTATCATAGATTAGAAAATTAATTACAAAAATTTGTGGATGCCTTATGTGGGGGCAATTTCCTTAGTAAGTATGTTGAGGGTGCCTACCAATTATTCGAGGACATGAATGAAAACTTATTCAATCATGCTTCAATTAATACTTTTGGTAGGAGTTCCAACCCAAGACTCAGTTTGAATGAAATTGACTCCAGATCTACATTCATTCCAGTAACTTAGGGTGATATCTAAATGATCGTACAAAGACTAGATCAGATGCAAATTCACCAAAAAAAAAAGTAAAGGAAAAGTTTAATCGAAAGGAAGCTCTACATCTGACTCCACCTAACATAATCAAAAGAGAGAACTTGCACAACATTGGTGTTGTCCTGGCTGAGCACAATCATTTTTCGAAGGTTATACCGGATATGACTGGAACATATGATTTTTCTAATCAAAATTCTTTTATCCCTGCTACATAAAACATCTCTACTCTCCATGAACATTTTAGAAATTATTCCAATTCTTGCAATCCTAATTGGAGGAATAACCCAAATATTTCCTGGAGAGACCCTAATCAGGTTCCTTTCCCTCGAAAAAATCAGCATGGGATTTATGGGCAAAATCAATATCCATCTGGGCCTTCTCAAAATTATATTAATGCCCAGGTCATGAAAATCCTGCAGGGCATGCAAGGTCAAATGTCCGAAGTGACCTACATTGTGACTACTTTGCAAAATCAAATTAGGGTCACTCCGGACCAAAGACCTGCAAGTAACTTGCCTTCCCAACCCATGCCAAATCCAAACAACCAAAGGAATCAGTATCAAGGCTCAAATCCCAATCAACCTATCCACCCCGCACCTCAGCACCCCTTGGGTTTCCACGAAAATCAAGGTTCCCGACCTCCTCCCAGACACAATCATACTACCAATGAAGTTGTTTTAAGGAACGAGAACACTACTCAAGATCCTAGCCCTTCTACTTCTACACAGGAAACCCACTCCAAAAACAAGTTAACTCTAAACCCACCCCGACTCAAGAACCTTCAATCACAGTAGAGCAAAGCCCTATTCCTTTTCCACAAGCACTTCACTCTACCAATAAGAAGAAAAAGAAATCCAAGCCTTCTGATCAGGAACTAATGAAACTTTTTGGGCAAGTAAAAATAAATATCCCTCTCCTAGATGTCATTAAATACATACCTACCTACGCCAAATTCTTAAAGATTTATGCACTTTGAAAAGGCAATCTAGAAACCTAGGCCAGGTGATCCTGTTAGAGACAGCCAGCTCCGTTCTGCAAAGCAAATTGCAGCTGAAAAAGAAAGATTTGAGCACCTCCTCTAATCTTGGATGTCATTAATGACACCACTTTTGATCGTGCCCATCTTGATCTTGGTGCCTCAATAAATCTTATCCCCACTGATGTTTTCAAGGAATTTAGATTTGGTGAAACCTGGCGAAGTTACATTACAATTAGCCAATCGATCTACTATTAAACCAAAGAGGATTGTCAAGGATGTTATTATCTAGGTCCAAAACTATCTATTTGTTGTAGATTTTTTGGTCCTGGATATCGAGGTACCTAAAGATTTGAAAAATGCCCCAATTATACTTGGAAGACTTTTGCTCGCCACAGCCAAGGCAAATATTAATTGTGATTCAGGAAAAATGAAGATCTTTTTAGATATCTTCCAAGCCTTGAGGAGATTCCCAGAAGATGATTTTTTTGATGATTTGAATTTGGAGATAGAAAATTTGGTAGAGGAAACTATGCAAATCTCAGACATGGGCTCTTACTTTACTATTGAAGTCGTTCCTGAATCTCCACACCTGCCCACCCTAATTTCACATCACACATCTAACTCTTCTTCTCTCCACTCACCCTTAGACCACATTTTTTAATCTCTCTCTGAGTTGGGACCACAACTAGAGTTAAAACCACTACCCGATTTTCTAAAATATGTTTTCCTAGGACCCAACCAACTATGTCCTTGATTATTACTGCCAATCTCCCTGGGGCTCAAGAGGAAAAACTTCTTGACATATTGAGCAAAAATCGCAAAGCTATTGGTTGGACTCTAAATGACCTTAAGGGTATTAATCTGTCCTATTGTACTCATCGTATCAATCTTGAGGACGACTCTCACCCCTCTAGCTAGCCACAAAAAAGACCGAATCCTATATGCAAGAGGTGGTAAAAAAGGAGACCATCAAGTGACTTGACACTGGCATTATCTACCCTATCTCCGATAGCAACTAGGGTAGCCCTACACAAGTTGTTCCCAAAAAAGCAAGACTAACCATAATTACCAATGAGAAAGGGGAAAATAATGCCACTAGGACTACTTTATGGTAGGTGTGCATTGATTGCCGCAAATTAAACACCGCCACCAAGAAGGATCATTTTCTGCTCCCATTTATTAATCAAATCTTGGAGCATTTAGCTGAACAAGAATATTACTATTTTCTTGATGAATATTCCGACTATAATAAAAAGCAGTCCACCTTAAGGATCAAAAAAAAATCACATTCACCTACCCCTTCAGAACCTTTACTTTCCAAAGGATGCCTTTCAAAGGTGTATGCTTACAATTTTTTCTGACTTGGTATGTGAACGCTTTGAGGTTTTTATGGATGACTTCTATGTTTTTGGAGATTCTTTTGACATGTGTCTTTAAAATCTTAATAAGACTCCAAAAATGCATAGAAGTCAACTTAATCCTCAGTTGGGAGAAAAGTCACTTCATAATTATTAAAACGTAAGTATGGTTATTTAATTAGATGATATTAGCGTCGAAAAGTATATAGTGAGAGTGATTACCTACAGGTGATTCTACACTAGTTTATCAAAATTTATTTACCCAAACTAAATCAAATTTTAACATAGTCACTTTTAGGCCTAGGATCGAACTCAGGGAGGCGATTTTAGGATTAATCAATGTCTACGTGATTCCTAATGATGAATCAATTCCTCTTACTTATTATATTTCTTTTATTTTTCTTAGTTTAAGATTTATTTGGCATAGTCTTATCCTTGAAGTACACACTAAAAAAAAAAATGATCCTTGGCTACACACAAAAAATAATGTCCAAAAGATCTCGCTACACACGAGATCGTATACCTGCAGGTCAAGAATTATCTTTTCTATTTTTTTTTTTAGTCTTATCTTTAATTAAAAAATAAAAGATAATAATAAAAATGAAGGAAAGAAATGCAAAAATGAAAATACAAAACGGAAAGGAATGGAAATAATTAGCTTATTATAAATGTATATATAGAAGATATATATAATATATATATAGCTATATAATATATAATAATGGGGAAATATTGAATCAAAGGTTCAATAGAAATGTAACACCACGCTAGGTTAACTATCGTCTAGAGAGACGCGATTAACCTAGCTATGTGCCACCAATGAGTGTGAAGCAAACATGTAGGTGTGTGTGTAGAATGACATAATGCGTGCATAAATCACAAGTGCGTACGCAACTGCTGTGTACCCACTCACGATGAAATGCACGAAGATGGAAATGTGCACAGTATTATGAATAGGCTATGTATGTGATGGAGAAATGTATATATATATATATATATATATATATATATATATATATAAGGGGCAAATCCTATGCACACTATGCTCATTTTACTACTTGTGAGTTATACCTTACAGCCAACCGATTAAAATCTAATGGTTCTATATAAAACCACTAATATGATTTGAAAATGATTTTGTAATACAAAAACAACCAAAACCTTCCAAAATAAAGTTACAGTCCTATCATTAATGTCACATTCCAAAAAGAAAAAATGCTAAACAAGATACGTTACTTCCATAAACATCAAAATCACTTTAATGTAGCCACTAAACCATGACCAAAATTTAAATTTTAAAACATAACTGGTGTAAAATATGGTACATTTTATGTTTTTGTCGTATTGTGTGCATCTGGTTGTCGTAATATAAGATATAAAAGGTTGTAACAGGCAATTCATGTAGTCATAATGAAGATAATGACATATTGTAATGAAAGTATAAAGAAGTCGTATGGTGTCATAAAATGAACTAGTGACATATCCAAACTTTGATGTGTTTACAACTGTAATACAATAATTTTTAAATTGTGTTATTACGAATGCTCTATTTTGAGAATATGACAATGTTGTAAACGCATATGTTATATTACAATGCTTGTTATACAATATTTTTCTATTTATAATGAAAAAAATAACAACGGTTGCTATTATAACATTGTAAAATGATTGTAAAACAAAAATGTTGTAAAATGATCAAGAATGTTGCATTACAACGATTGTAAAAATATATATGTCATATTACAGCGCTTGTAATATAACATTCTTCTAATTAAAAGCATGATTGTAAAATGATCAAGAATGATGTGTTACATAATTGTAAAATACATATGTCGTATTACAACGCTTGTAATACAACATTCTTCTATTTATAACGGTAATCTATCGCCATTTATTACGAATGCTCTATTTTTTATCGAGTATGTTGTAAAGGCATATGTCGTATTACAATGTTCGTAATACAACTTTCTCCTTATTATAACAGTAACCTATTATCCTTCATTATGAATGCTCTATTTTGAGAGACATAATGTGTATCATCTCTAATAAGGTGCATTATAAAACAACAATTGTAAAACGCATATGTCGTATTACAACGTTTGTAATACGACTTTCTTCATATTATAATGAAATCTATTGTCTTTCATTACGAAAGTTCTATTTTGTAAGATATAATGCGTATCATCTCAAATGAGAGTATTGTAATGCATAATACAATGGTCATGTCTTCCTTCTTTGTTTCAAAAATAAAAAGTATATATATATATATATATATATATATATATATATATATATATATATATATATATATATATATATATCAACTATATTATCACGTTTCATGAATAAATACATTGAATACCATCTTCAACAGCAAAGGATGCATCCATATTCTCACTCGAGCATGATCGATCCATGGAGCCCCGTGATCGAACAGAAGGAGAGCACCATGATTTTTTTTTTTTTGAGATAAAAATGACGATAACAAACAAAAGGAAAGAGAATTACCTGTTATACTCCTAATGATCTTGTTATGTTTTTTGATGAATGTAAGGTAACTGAATTAAAAAGCTATTAATTGATTACTTCCATGAATCAAAGAAACCACCACGATATGAATAGTGGTCTCCGATACCATGGTGGAAATTGATAAGCAGAATTACAATCTGACGTGTACAATCGAATGCCTGAAATCAAGTGCTCATTTTTAATCTTTTAAGCACTGTGCTCAAAAGATACTTTTCCTCTATATATATCTGTGTGTGTATATGTGTGACTGTGTGTGCGTATGTATGTATGTATATATAGGCGTGTGATTGTATGCATATGAATATACGTGTGTATGCACGCAGGCACTGTGTGGTATGTGTGTGAGTGCACTACGGAGTGATGAAATGAGGGGCACCGATAGTGGCAGGTGGGAAGTGGAGAGAGAGAGGCGGCCAGTCACCACCTTCCATGTGCGTGAGATCGCCAAGGGAAAAAAGCCACTGGCTTTTGCGATAAGTGACCGACTGGGTTTCTCACCTATCTGGTCACTTGAGGAGAGAGATGGGTGCGGGCTAAGGGTGGGAAACCGACTAAGAGCATGAAAGCAGGCGTGCAGTGGCTTGCGTGAGTGGCTGAAATCGACTGAAGTGCATGCCTTGAGGTGAAGCCATCGGCTAACAGAGGAACACATGGTGGTAAGCGGAGGGAAAATGAACCACGATTATGAGTGAATAATGCTACAGTGAAAAACACAAGAGATGAGTTACAGAGCTTTTTAGCTATGTCAATGGCGATGAAAATCTGATAAAACAAAAGCAAAAATAAAAAGAAAAAAGAAGAGAACCACCACGCCCACCTTCTCACGAAGGAGCTGGGCGGTGGTGGAGCTCACCGTAGTGTTTGAGACCACGGGAAGCTTCTCCTGCACACAGAGTGCCTCTTCTCAACTGGTAAGAAGAGAGGTTGTGTATGGAGAGGAAGAGAGGGAGAGAGGAGAGAAGAGGTGAATGGCCAACTGAGTGGCTATGTGTGTACGTGCAACTGTGGAGGGGAGAGGAAATGGGATTGCTGCTGGTGAAGGTGAAGTGGTGGCCGACCCTGCGCATGGAGGGGAAACTGTTGGTTATATAGGTAAGGGGGGAATGGGTGACAACAATGGGAATGAAGTGGAATTAAGGGGCTCAATCTCCCTCTCTCTCTCTCTCATAAAATGCATGCATGCACATATTTATAAAATGCATGAATATCTACCTAATCTAAATGCGTAAAGCTAGGAAATAGCATAAGGGGGCATATTTAATGGCATGAATTATTGCATAATCACACCCCCTTGTCTATCTTTTGCTAGTCCCCAGCAAAACACTTATTTAAAACCTAAGATAGTAGTGTTTAAAAATGCTCTTAAGCTGAAGATTTTTCTGAAGAAATATTAATATGTTTATCAATTGGACATTATGAGAACCAATTACAAAGAAAACTACTAGAACTCAAGTCTTACATAACATAGACCATCTCTCAACTAACAAGGACTCTTGATATTTAAACCTTAAGTGTGATTTCCAGGACTCAGAGGGTTTGGCCAAGATCAAAAGTTAAGAGGTTATGGTTGTACTTAGTGAATGATCAAGACTAGCCCGATGAACACTAAGACTTCAGCCCGAGGTTTAATATCTTGTTAAGTCCAGGTTTGGCCCAACTTTAGCTCATGTCTTCGGATCGACTCTTAAAAAAGAGTAAATACTCAACCCAACTCTTATTGCGTTGTGGCTCAAAGAATATTATATGGAAACAAGGTATTTGTAATGCACCCTGAAAAACTTTTTAGTGGTAAAATTTACAGGAATTTGGATAACATACTAACTTATTCAAAAGAATGCCTTTTTTCAATTCTTTTTTACTTTTTCTAATTTTTTTCTTACTTTTTCTCATTTTTCTACTTTTTTTATTTTTGAAGCAAATGTCAATATGTCTCCTATAACTTTATTTGGTAGAACATACTTATTTGATAGGTGAGCACTTTAGTGGAAAGAGCTTCTCCCAAACACAAGACTAAAGGCTAAGATAAAAAGTCTACCTGCACGCATAGGTAAGAACTCCACCTTCCTTAATGAACACTAGAGTTGAATCATAAGTTCATCTAGTCTTTCCTAACTCTATGTAGTGTGAACTAAGGTTACTTAGACTCTCAAGCAGAAGCAAACCAACAAATCCTATACTGATGACTCAGGTACAAGAATACATCCTAAGTTAGGAGAGATCCTAGTCTATCTTATCAATGCTTGAGTATATTAAACCAAAGCCTGAGCGAATCAAGCTTCCATGACCCGGAAAGTCTTCAAAGCAAAGGTTGAATGTCCATAAATACTTTGCTTTTGCTTCAGTTTTCATATCATAGCCAAACACTTTTGAAAACATTTTTTTGAGTTTTTGAATTTTTAATCTTTATGGACTTTCTGTGTTTTATAATTTTTTGGAACTTTTCAAGATTTTTCAATTTTTATGGGTTTTTTCAATAAGGCTATCATTATATATTACAAATGGATATGTATAATGGATAAGAATGTGCATAATACCCATATAATACCCAGATCCTATGGATGCCTATCCACCCCCCTCATGCTAAATCATGCTATGTCCTCATATGAATACAAAAAGCGTTAGATAGGGTTAAAGGGCCTTGGTGCAAAGGTGAGTACAGGGCATAAAGCAGGGTGGATGGGTGGGTGGATGGTGAGTGGTGAAGTGTGAAGTGAAGTGAAGTGAAGTGGAATGAAATGAAATGAAATGTGGAGTGAAAGTGAAAGGGTGTTGGGGTGCCTCCCAACAAGCGTTGAATTTAACGTCCCCAGATGGATTCAAAACGAGGCAAGAGTTAGTTACCCTCCAGCAAGGTAACTATCGCACCAACAAAGGCAGGCTCATGACTGAGATATGGCTCCAACCGCTGCCCATTTACCGTAAATTTATGCCCAATTTTGAGATCTTCAATTTCAACAGCACCATTGGAAAGAGGCCTCGAGACCAAGAAGGGGTCAGTCCATTTGGACTTCAGTTTACCAAGAAAGAATTTGAGTCGGGCATTATAAAGTCAAATCTGCTGTGATAGCTCAAACTCCTTCCGCCAAATATGGCTAACACGAAAGGCCTTGGTTGGTTGTTTAAAGGTTAAAACAGAGTCATAGGCTTCACAACGTAGCTCTTCTAATTCCTAGAGTTGGAGTTTCCTTTCTCAACTACACAGGTCTAGGACGAGATTACACTAGCGAGATGCCCAATAAGCGTAGTGCTCCAACTCAACGGGCAAGTGACAAGGATTCCTAAAAATAATCTTATATGGAGACATACCAAAGGGAGCCTTAAAGGCCATTCGATATGCCCATAAGGCGTCAATTAACTTGTCGAACCAATCCTTACAGTTAAGCCGAACCATTTTCTAGAGGATTTGCTTGATATGTCGGTTCGACACCTCTGCTAGGTCGTTTGTTTGAGGATGATACAAAGAAGTGATACGATGTGAACTCCATATTTCCTCAAGAGTGCCCGAAACGATGAATGAGTGAAATGGCTTCCTCCATCTGAAATGATGGCTCGAGGGATCCCAAACGCACAAAGATGAAGTCCTTAACGAATTTGGTAGTAAGAACATGGGCAACATGGTGCGTAGGAAAAGCCTTAATCTATTTCGAAACATAATCAACGGTAATGAGGATGTACTCGAAACCGTTGGATGGACGAAAGGGGCCCATAAAATTAATACCCCAGATATCAAAAATTTTTGTAGTTAGGATGAGTTGCAAGGGCATCATGTCACGACGTGACATTGACCCTAGCGACTGGCACCTAGTGCAACACTTAGCATAATCGTGTGCATCCTAATGAAGGGAGGGCCAAAAGAATCCGCACTGCAATTTTCCTCCTAGAAAAATGGCCACTGTAAGCTTGATCATGGTAAAAGGATAGCACACTAGGTAACTAGTTGTCAAGAACACAGCGACGGATAATATGATCAGAACCAACTCTAAAAAGAAGTGACTAACCCAAAATTAATACGTTGCTTCTACAATGAGACGCTCGCACTGGTTTTTAGGCCAACCTCGTGGAAGAGATCCAAAAGCAAAATAATTAGCAATATTGGCATACCACGGTCCACTTATCACATCTATCGCTAGAAGGTGCTCATCAAGAAAAGATTCATTCAATGGCAAGGTAAGTCCAATATAGTCTGGGTCGAGTCTCAAAAGGTGGTCAATGACCACTTTCTAGGCTTCGACCTTACCTCATATCTCAAGATCAAACTCTTGAAGAAGGATGCAATGAATTAATCGAGGCTTTGCATCCTTCTTATAAATGAGATAACGAATTGCTGCATGGTCTATAAAGATAGTAAATGACAGCCTAGAAGATACGATTGAAATTTCTCCAGCCCACAAACGACCGCCAACAACTCCTTTTCAGCGGTCTTGTAATTACACCGGGCCTCATCCAGTGTCTTACTAGCATAATACATCATGAAGGAGTGTTTATCGCATCTTTGTCCCAAGATGGCTCTAAGAGCTAGGTCAGAGGCATCACACATCAGCTCAAAGTTGAGGGACCAATCAGGCGACTGGAGAATAGGGGCCTTAGTGACAGTATCACGCAGCTACGTAAATGCTCGAATACAGTCAGGGCCCATGTCGAAGGGCACATCGGTCGATAGGAGATGCGTTAAAAGTCTAGAAATCTTGGAGAAATCATTGACAAATCTCTTGTAGAAATTAACATGACCTAGAAAGGAGTGGATTTGTCAAACAGAGCTAGGTATCAGTAAATCAGCTATCACATAAAGTTTAGCTCTGCCCACCTCAATACCCCTTTCGGAGATGATATGTCCCAGAACAATACCTTGGTGCACCATAAAATAACTTTTCTCCCAGGAAAGCACAAGGTTTACATCAATATAGCTCTGAAGGATCTGAGTCAAGTTGGCTAGACATTCATCAAAGGTAGGTCCGAAGATCAAAAAGTCATCCATAAAGACCTCAAGAAAATCACCCAACATATCGTGAAATATCGCCAGCATGCATCATTGGAAGGTAGTTGGCGCGTTACAAAGTCCGCATGGCATCCTTCGGAAGGTGAAGGTGCTAAAGGGGCAAGTGAAGGTGGTCTTCTCTTGGTCACGAGGGTCAATAGCCACCTGGTTATAGCCAAAGAATCCACCCGAGAAACAAAAGAACTTATTTCCACTAACCACTCCATAATTTGGTCGATAAAAGGTAGCAGAAAATGGTCTTTCTTGGTAGCAATATTGAGTTTCCTATAATCTACACACACTCTCCAAGACGTAGGAGTGCGTGTAGGGATGGATTTGCCCCTATCATTGACACAGATGGTGAGACCCACCTTTTTGGGCACAACATGAATTGGGCTCACCTAGGGGCTGTCATTGATTAGGTAAATGATGCCCGCATCAAGCCACTTAATAATCTCAGTCTTAACGACTTCATGCATATTAGGATTGCCACCTTATGTTCAATTAGGATCTTCATTAGTTTGCACTCTTGCTCCCTAGACAATTTGGAACTGATGATTACAGGAAGTGTTTCATTTGGTCCTAGAAAAGCACATTTTCGCGTGTCAGGCAATGCTTTAAGCTCAGGAGTGGGTGGGGAAAGATCTGGTAAATCTTGGGACGAGAGTGTCCCAGAAGGAAGAATAAGGGGAGAAGGAAATTAGCCCTCAAGTTGGTTAAGAAGAGGGGCACCTAGGAAGAGATAAGGGTAAGGGGAGGGGTGGGGAAATGTCACAGTAAAGGTTAGTCAAATCTTGGTGATTTTCTAGGGTTATGCTGCAGCAATTTGAATAGATCCCTACCAACCCAATACACGCACTGACGACCATGTCATCGTCGGATGTGTCATCCTCGATAAGAACATAATCAAAATTATTGGCAGACTTAAAAATGTTAAGTTTGAGCTTTTCAGAACCCACGGCAATCTCTATGCAACCGATTCACAATCGATATGAGCATGGGTTGTGGCCAAGAAAGGCTATCGAGGATGATCGGGTAATCAGAACATGAATCAGGAACTTTCATATCTAATACTAGAAAGTCAACAGGAAAGCAAAGATTGCTTACCTTAACCACCACGTCCTCCACCACACCCAGCAGGATTTTGACAAAACGATCTGCCAACTGTAATGTAATAAGGGTGGGTTTCAGATTTCCTAATGCAAATTTCTAGAACATGATGATCGATATGAGGTTAATGGAAGATCCTAAATCCAGCAAGGCACAATCAAAATTACAGCCTTTGATGCTGCATGAAATGAGAGGGGTGCCTGGGTCATTCTGCTTCGATGGTAATTTTTGATAATATAGCACAACTCGCATGAGGCAAGAGAACCACCAGGTTCTTGGTTTTCTTTTGCTATCGTCTAGGTGTAGTGTAGTCTTTAAAGAAACAGGCAACAGTCGAGATGTGGTCGATCGCCTCTAGCAAAGGAACCTTGATCTCAACGTCCTTGAATAAATCACTTAGATTATCAAAGGTCTCCATGTTCTTTTTCTTACCTTTTGACTCCCTTAGTAGAGCATCAAGGAATGGGACCAATTCTGACACCAGTTTGGGTGTGTCGTCCTCACGAGAATGTGGTGCATAACCCGAATGAGAGGACGATGAAGAAGATGGGCCAGGATCAGGTCAAGGCAGATCGATGGTCAGTTTACCATTCCTCGTAGTAATCGCATTGGATGACGTAGGTCCGAATGGATCATAAAGCGGAGGGTTCACAACAGGAACATAGGGTTGATGTGCTGCTGCGGGATTAGCCTTAAATCCTGGTGGAGTACTAAGAGCTTGTAGAATCTAGTAAACCTGCCCCTGAGAAGGTCGCACCTGTGGTTACAGACCACGAGGTACAAACTTTCGCAAGTTAGGGATAGGTTGAGCAGGAAGAGTGACCTAAGATCAAGTCGCCATGCGCAGTTGACTGATCTCAACATTCTGCTGCGCCAATTGGTGTTAAAGAGAAGTCATATTTTCTTCATGGCGCTTCAACATTTCCGTCATCATTCGCATCAATTTATAAGTGAGCTTAATGCAAGATCCATTTGAGGCACACAAGGGCCCGGTGGCAGATTTGTCAGCAGACAATACTGGCCCTTTGGATGACAGGAGCGGACAGTCGCACTAGTCCACCAGCGGGGTTTTGGCACTGAGCATGGTTGGACCATACGAAATTTGGATGGTTGCGTCAACCTGGGTTATAAGTAGCAAAATATGGATTATTTCCCAGTGCGCACACATCTTCAAATTCAGAAGATCAGTTCGCATATGATAATACATCCGAGTACATGGAGGCTTGCTCCTCCATGTCAAAGTATTGCCTAGTAGAAGCCAGGTCCACATTACTTACTGATGTAGACACATCCATTTAGGTTAAAATGCCTATTTGTGCATGTTCCTAGGCTTAGATTTGCATTCCATATTATAAATATTTCATAGCATGCATCATTCTGCATTTAGAGCAGTTGTGTATATTTTAGGTTAATTGTGTCCTTTTTATGGTCAGAAGAGAATGAGATTTATTTCGGAGCCTCAAATTAACGATCCGACAGTACGGATCAGATCAGGACAACAATCGGAGTCCAACACCTCTGAAATCGCCATGATCAGAGTCCCGTAGCCCCATCTGCAATCCGAGGAAGATCAACAGCCAAGGGACTAGGTGACATAATTCGAAGCTTCAAACGGCAAATCCGACTGCGTGGATGGATTAGAATTGACGATCGCAGCCCAACGACGTGAAAATCGACTCAATCCAACCTCTGTAGCAGCCCCTATAACAGAAAGAAGATGGACGGCCCAGGTCACGCCACATGGCTCAACCCAAGCTGCCCATTCGCACACACGTGCCACCACACACGCACAGCAGCGCAAGTGCACAAGTGCGAGCGCAGAGGCATGCACACACGCAGGCGCAAGTGCACTCATGCACAGAGGTATGCATGCAAGGAAGTAGCAGCAGCGCGCGCGAACGTGAGGCACGTAGGCACGTGCGCGCGACAGCGATGCAGCAGCAGAGGTGCAGAGCGTGCACCAGCGCAACGATAGCATGGGCGCAAGCCTGTCTTTAGTGACGTTTACGGCGGATCTTCAGCGATGTTTATGACCGTCACTAAATGTCCTATATACAAATTTGATTCTTTCTTCCACTATAAAAGGACCCCTACCCCTCTCATTCTTCTTCATCTCTTCCTTTCTTCTCCTCACCACCTCCAAGGCTCTAAAGAAAGCTTATCCCAAGCCCGAGATGCTCCTCTAGAATAGAAATCAAATATTTTTCCCACCTCTCATCCCCCTTCGTGGAGCATCCCGTGGCCATCTTCTCACCTCCCATCGGGAAGAAGATCCTCACCGCAACATCGTCCTGGCCCGCCCTCCGTCCTCCAACTCCGTCCTCGTTCGTACCGCTCCTCACCACCTTTCTCCAGGCCACGTCAGAGCGAGTCGTCCTTCGAGCAATCGTCGAGGGGGATTTCTCTCACCTATCTCTATCTTTATTGCTTTCGTAGTATAGATTTCCCACTTTCCTAGTTGTAATAAACATTTGATTATAAAAATACATGATTGTTTCTTTCTCTATCTCTGTCTCTCTATTTATTTTGCAAGTAGATTAGCTAGAACTCATCGACTTCATCTCTTGCTTACTAAAAATACCAAAAAAAAAAGACAAGATAAAAATGACAAAAACAAATAAAAAGCGAAATGTATATTTTTCAAACCAAACGTTCACCTCCCTATGTTCGACCTAAGACTCACTTTTCAAGTTTCGATTATAAATTTTATCTGATTGACGAATTTTCTCGCGAATCGAACTACGACAACGGGTTTTCCAAACCCGAACACTTTCCACGTGTGAATCCTACTCATCGCTTACTGAGTCACTCGGCGCAATACTCGACAAGGATGGTGTAGGTCATGCGGGACACATGGAAATCATAATGACTTGGGAAGGATTGAGTTTATGACGTGATGGAAGAGTCAAAGTGGAAGCCATAGAACAAGCAAGGTTGGCCAAGAGTTCATCCAGCTTTTTGTGAACGAGGTAGACTTCATCTACTTTTTGTACAAATAAATTTAAGTCGGTGGATGAATGGGAGGGCTTGTGTCAATCTCGTGTGCTCTGCTATAAGGTGTGTTGGTCCAATTAAAGGTGACAATAGAAGAGTTGTTCACAGAATTCTCACTCATGTTTTCAAACAGTTTAAATGCTCCATTGTCGTCTTTATTTATGAAATTACCTCCGCAAAAAGCATCTGCAATCTGCCTCAAAATTTCATTTAGCCCATAGTAAAAAATCTAGGCTACATGTTATTCGACGCATAATTCATGTTTTAAAAGTTAATTAGTTGTAATATAGCACGAAAACACGTCGACAAATAAATTTATAAAACTCCAGTGAGTACCGGGTCGTTCGCAGGGAGGCAGTCTTAATTTTAACAGAAGCTTTTCAATAAAACTAGTTCTAACATGTATTTATATATGTAAAAAGAGACATCAGATATTCATAAAATCAAATTTCATTGCATTGATAAAGAGTTTTTCACAGTAGAAATTACTATACTAAATAGAAACAGATAGATAGAAAGAGACAAACAGAGATAGAGAGAGAGAGAGAGAGAGAAGAAAGTGGCAAAGAAACGACGTCGCTTGTGGGATGCTTGTGCGAGATGCGGCAGCACCTCAGATCTAGAGTGCCGGGATGAAGGTCGGAGCAGAGTTGTAGAGAGATGGAGAGTTGCAGAGAAGGTGGAAGATGTCCGAAGTTGATGGAAGAGAGAGAGATGATTCAACTAGGGGGACCTTGGGCCTACTTTTATAGCATTTGTAGAGGGCAAAAAGGGTATTTTAGCCCTTAATCTCGTGTAACAACTCCTATTTGTCAAATCTGTTGATTGGAAGATCAACGGATCAGATCTGTCCTCAAAAAACCTTCAAATTTGCCTCCATCACGTGGATTTAATCCCTGGCTAACACATGGCGCCCACTGCGTCCTTGGATTGTGATCGCACGGCCCCACTTCCTCCTCGTGCGCCCACTGCAACAACCTCACTCCGCACGCACACCCACAAGGCCCTTTTCAGCACGTGATCCTCAGCCGTTCGATCGTGAGATCAGACGGCTCGAGTGTGCTTGCCTCTCCTTCCTGATCTCGCAACGCGTGGGATCGCGCTTCCACCCGCAGTGCTCTTTGATCGCGCCACGTGGTCGCGCCTCCACCCTCCAATCGCGCAATTGCACCCGTGCCTGCACCCAGCGCCGCTTTAATTTCATGCAAAGCATGACTCAAACGCGCGTCATGCGCTTCCGCGTGCGCGCGTGAGCCAACGTGCTGCGCGAACATTCTACATACTTGTTTGTTTCTATTTATACTTATCCAGCTGAACGGAGGACGTGGCGCACTTGTGGCCATCCGTCTTCTTTTCCTTATATCTGGTGATGTAGACCTCCAATCAAGTTGATTTTTACACCGTTGGACTGCGATCGTCAATCCGAATTCATCCGTGTGGTTAGATTCTTCATCTGAGGATCGGATCTTTGTCCTTTGGCTTTATGATCCCTATTCTTTTATAGACTACACAAGATGCCTCATGAAAGTGTTCGCCACTTTGTTGCGTGAAAGAAGTTATAGCACGGCGAAGTGAATTGGTGCGCCCGATTGGGAAAAATTTCTTGAGAAATGTTGTACACATCTCTTCCCAAGAACAGATGGGTTTCTCAATTGTGTGTAACCATTACACAACTTTGTCCCGCAACTAAAACGTGAACATTTTCATGAGAACAATAAGTAACCTAATGTTTCTTGGTTTAATCATTTCAGCTAAACGAGTTAAGTCCTCCAAGTGAAAAAAAGGGTCTTTACTGGAAAGTTCATGATAATGGAAGTTGATTAGGCCAATTATATTCGATTTTAGTTCAAAATCTTCTCCGCCCATGAGGACGTGAATCTGCCCTTAGGTCTCTGTAGTAGCACGATTCTGATATGAGCTAAGAGACCTGGGCTTCTCCCATTCGAGAGGGTTTTGCATTTCCTCCAAGGTTTCCTTAATGACTTCAATCAGTTCATTGTACAATGCCATTTGGGCTTGGAGGTGAGTTAATGGGTCGACGACTCCACTTCCACCTGGTGGATTGGGAAGGGGATGATTCCCTCCCTCGGGATTTGGGGTTGGGCGAGCAGCCATGTTTATGGAGGAGGACGACGATTCACCAGCTTCTACCCTTCTAGAGTTATCAAACAATTCAATAAGTTAAGGGTTTTGTGACCTCCTCCCAAACATGCACTGCCGAGAGAAGAATTGGGGAGATGAGAAGAGAAAGGGATGAGAGAGAGATGATGTCGAATAGGTGCATTTGATGACAAATCGATCCAATCAAGATCCTAACCTCTAAATGGGCCCTAAGACCTAAAGATCTAAGTTACCTACTATCATAACCCACATAACCGAATACGAGCACCACGGAACCACCGGACCAAGTTGAAAGGTCATTTGCTCCGGTCTTAGACACCCAATAGCACATGAGAATTCATACCAGCACGTAGGCACTACACGTAGGTAGTTAGACCTCCAAATCTTAATGGGGTTAAGTTACTACCAATTTTAGATTAAGAGGCTTAGGATACAAGCGCTTTGGAATGTGAAGGGTGTTGTATACAGGTAATGCCCAAGTGCGTTGATTTATATGTGTGTAAAATAAGCATGCAACGAAGAACTCTCCCTGAGTTGCAGTTTAGATGGTAAATGGCTTTTAGGATTCTACTCTTTAGGTAGTATGACTTTTAGAGTTCAAGTGAATTACTAATTCAACTAATCTCCGGATTTTCAAGAATAAAAGTTCTTTGTGCCCAAAAGAACCTCCTTTAACTTAATTGAGTGAATGCATGTTGCAATGCAATAGGCCCCTAAATGGAAGTTTGTAAGTGTGATGCACAAATCTATTTTAATTCAACATTAAAGGGAGCCAATCAATGCAATCCAAGTGCTCCCAATCACCACAATGTAAATCCACACAAAGGCTCAACCACCAAGATGTGAAAAAAAATGAAAATTAATATATTAAGGTTGAAATTTGAAATCAAATCAAGGGCAAATTTAAGGTCATGGTGGAGTTGGAGTCAAATCGATTCCAACTCAACCAAAATGTGATCCCAAATGCAAATAAATGAGGCAAAGAGGTGTAACAAACAATCAATTTTAATTCGCCTCAAAGAAAATTTCACATCGCAAAATATCAAAGAATCGGGATTCTTGGATTTTTCGTACGCAAAAGTGTGGGAAATCAAGGGCGACGACTGTGATAGAAAACAAGCAACCAGTGGATTTTAGTTCACTCATCCTAAGAAATCCCAATACGACTCTTTTTTAGGGTTTTTATTTTTTTTATCTTTTTTATCTATTTATCTTTAAAGTAACAAGAGAACCTAAGTTGCTAAGAGAAAAGGACACCTACCTCAGCAACGTGTGCGAAGGTCCAAGCAGCGTCAACGACTTCACACTCTCACTCCTACCTTGGATTCACCCACATCTCCGACCTCCTCTACGTGTCTCCTCGCAATAGGTCCACCTGCACAAAAACAAATAAAAACACCTGTGAGATCTCACTACACACGAGATCGTGTACCTACAGGTCAAGAGTAATCTTTTCTATTTTGTATTTTTTTGGTCTTATCTTTAATTAACAAAATAAAAGATAATAATAAAAATGAAGGAAAGAAATGCATAAATGAAAATGCGAAAAGGAAAGGAATGGAAACACTTAACTCATTTATACATATGTATATATACAAGATATACATATATAGAGTGTGTATATATATACATATATAAAATAAGGAGGGAAATATTGAATCAAAGGTTCAATGGAAATGTAGCACCACGCTAGAATAACCATCTAGAGAGACGCAATTAACCTAGCTGTGTCACGTGCGGGTGTGGAGCAGACGTGTGGGTGTGTCTGCGTAGAATGGCTTAATGTGCGCGTAATTCGCAAGTGCATATGCAATTGGTGTGTACCCACTCACGATGAAATGCACGAAGATGAAAATGTGTGCAATGTTGTGAATGGGCTATGTATGTATGGGAGAAATGTATATGTATATCTATATATACCTATATAGATGTGTGTGTGTGTGTATGTATATGTATGTATGTATATAAGTATGTGTGTGTGTGCACGTGTATATATGTGTGTGTGCATGTATATATGTGTGACTCTATGTGCGTATATATGTATATATGGGTGTATGGGTGTATGAATATGAATATGTATACGTGTGTGTGTATACGTGGGTGCTGAGTATTGTGTGTATGAGTGCACTACAAAGTGGTGAAATAAGGAGCACCAGCAGTGGCTGGTGGGAAGTTGAGAGAGAGGGGTGGGGCGACCGGCTGGTTGAGGAACGGTCAGTCACCACCTTCCGTGCGCGTGAGATGGTCAAGGGCAAAAAGCCACCAGCTTTCACGATAAGTGACTGATTAAGTTTCTCACCTAGCTAGTCACTTGAGGAGAGAGATGGGCGCAAGCTGAGGGTGGAAAACCAGTTAAGGGCGTGAAAGCAGGTGTGTGGAGGCTTGTGTGAGTGGCTGAAACCGACTGAACTGCGTGTCTTGAGGTGAAGCCACCAGTTAACAAAGGAATGGCCGGTGGCAAGTGGAGGGAAAATGAACCGCAACTATGAGTGAACATTGCTACGATGAAAAACAGAAACGAGTTACAGGTTTTCTTAGCTACGTCAATGGCGATGAAAATCTGATAAAATGAAAGCAAAAATAAAAAGCAAAAAGAAGAGAACCACCATGCCCACTTGCACACGAAGGAGCTGGGCAGTGGTGGAGCTCACCGTAGTGTTTGAGACCATGAGAAGCTTCTCTTGCACACAGAGTACCTCTTCTCAACTGGTAAGAAGAGGGGCTACGTATGGAGAGGAAGAGAGGGAGAGAGGGGAGAAGAGGTGAATGGCCGACTGCATGGTTGTGTGTGTGTGCACGACTGTGGAGGGGAGGGGAAATGGGATTGCTGCTGGTGAAGGTGGAGTGGTGGCCGACCTTGTGCATGGAGGGGGTACTGTTGGTTATATAGGTGGGGGGAATGGGTGACGACAATGGAAGTTTGTTAGGGAGTGGGATATTTTGGGGTTTTTGCAGGTAGGGACATGAAGTGTTAGGTAGTTAATGTAGGTGGTCTAGGGTGCTATTACGCGGTGAAAATGAAATGAGAATGAAGTGGAATTAGAGGGTTCAATCTCTCTCTCTATCTTCCTCTCCTAAAATGCATGCATGCACATATTTATCAAATGCATGAACATCTACCTAATCAAAATGCGTAAAGCTAGGAAATAACATAAGAGGACATGTTTAATTGCGTGAATTGCTGCGCAATCAATGGTAGAGGAAGGCATCATCCTAGGCCATATTATTTCTAAAGATGGAATCACAGTAGACAAAGCTAAAATCGATACAATTTCTAGACTTCCCCAACCCAACTCTATCAAACAAATCAGATTATTTCTGGAGCACGTGGGAGTCTACCATCGATTCATCAAAGATTTCTCCAAAATTTTCAAACCCTTAAGTCAACTTCTCACCAAAGACTAACCTTTCAATTTTTCCGATCAATGCTTAGAGACTTTCAACAGATTGAAAAAAGTAGTCACTGAGGCACCAATTTTATAGGGACCTAACTGGAATCGTCCCTTCAAATTAATGACGAATGCCTCAGATTTTGCTGTTGGGGTAGTGCTAGAGTTGCACGTTGACAAGGAGCCCATTGTGATCTATTATGCCAGCAAAACCTTAGATGATACACAATGGAATTACATTGTCATTGAGAAAGAACTTCTTGCCATTGTATTTGCCCTAGAAAAATTTTGCTCATATCTGTTGGGGTTGCAAGTCATTGTTTATATGGACCACTTAGCATAAAATACTTGCTAATTAAGAAAGACGTGAAACCTCGCCTTATTCAATGGATCCCTTCTACTCTAGGAATTTGACCTGGAAATTAAGGATACGACAGATTCGCAAAATGTAGTGCCCAATCACCTTTCACGTCTCACGACGAATGACATGCTTATTACACCAAACATTGTCCCAGATGAAACCCTCTTGGCTGCCACTACCCTCCCCGACCCTAAACCCTAAACCGGTCTCACAACGAATGACATGCTTATTACACCAAACATTGTCCCAGATGAAACCCTCTTGGCTGCCACTACCCTCCCCTAATTTGCTACTATAGCAAACCACTTGGCAACTAGGCGAATCCCTTCTGATTTTTGACAAATTGGCAACTAGGCAACTAGCCCAAATCCAAAAAGGATAAATTCTTTGCCGACATTAAATATTATTTTTGGGAGGAACCCGATCTGTTCTGCATCTGCGCTGATCAGGTCATCAAATAATGTTTTTCTGACTGAAAATTTCATAATATTCTAACACACTATCATGCAATAGATTCCGACGGATACTTTTCGGGTGAGAAAACTGCAGCCAAAATTTTAAATTCTAGTTTCTTTTGGTCAAGCATGCACAAAGATGCTCAACATTTCGTTCAATCCTATGTGCGTTGCACAGAGCATCGTCAACATGACCCGTAAAGATATGATGCCCCTTAACCCGATTTTAGAAGTCAAAATTTAACATTTGGGACATTGACTTCATAGAACCATTCATCAACTCTTGTGGGTACTTATATATTTTAATCGTCGCCTGCTATGTTTCTAAATGGTTTGAAGCAGTATCCACATGCACCAACAATCATCGAGCTGTCATAGATTTCATCAAAAAGCATATCTTTTCAAGATTTGGAGTTCTAAAGGCCATCATTAGAGACGGAGGATCTCACTTTGCTCACTCTCAATTCTGTTAGCTTCTCTCTAAATATGGGGTTAACCACAAAATCTCTACCACTTATCACCCCCAAAACTAATGGCCAAGCAGAAGTTTCAACCTAGGAAATTAAAAACATTCTTCACAAAACGGTTCATCCCATTTGCAAAGAGTGGTCCAGCAAACTAAGTGACGCTTTATGGGCTTATCGAACCACTTTCAAAACTTCGATTGGCATGTCACCTTGTTGCCTCATTTATGGCAAAGCATGCCATCTCCCGGTAGAGCTAGAACATAGGACTTTTTGGGCAATCAAAAAATTTAATTCAGACTTGTTTTAAGCTGGAAAACATTGTAAATTGCAATTAACAGAACTAGAAGAAATTCGTCACTTTGCTCATGAAAACGCATGAATTTACAAATACCGAACAAATTTTTTTCATGACAAATAGATCATTCAAAAAACTTTTGAACCAAATCAACGTGTTTGGCTTTTCGATGCTCGATTACGAATTTTTCTAGGAAAGTTAAAATCTAAATGGACCAACCCATACATCATCCTTAAAACTCATTTGCATGATGCTATTGATATTTTGGAACCTAAAACAAATATATCATTAACTGTCAATGGTTGGCGATTGAAACCGCACCCCAACAATTCTCCAAATCTGCATTCCAATTCCTAGGATTTATATAACAATCCTAATACTCATTGATACGCATTACGCCCAGTTGAAAAAGTATAAAACATAGCCCTGGGTGGGAGGTAACCTACCATTTTCCTACTTTTCTCTTTCCTTTCTTTTCTCAAGTTTTGACCATCCTGGTTTTGACCTCTCTTCAATCAGGTGATATTTTTTACCTCCCTTATGCATGCAGACATTGCATACCTTTAGCATTAAGGGGATGTTTTAAATTTTGATGGTCCTTTCAGGATTTTCAAAACCCAAAAATACAAAAATTTCTTCCTTTTGCATGGATTTTCCATAAAAATTAGAAAAATCTCAAAACACTTTTTGAGAAATTTTTTGAAAACATGGGACTAAGGTTGCAACTTTATTTTAATAAAGGTATGCATGGATTTAATTTTTAACAAAACTTAAGAACGAATCCAAAGATCTTTTGGTTAAAACTTTCAAGTCTAAAAATCTTATATTCAATCAATGTTTCTCCTAAAGAATCCCTCCTTGACCTCTAAAGAAACCAATTGGCCCTAATTCTATCTGGCAGTTTAAATAGTACTTGACTTAGTTTTCGATCCAGAAATATGAATTCCTTTTGATACTCAAGTGTCAAAGTTCCACACACATAAGCCAATGAAAAGCCTAAAAAAAATGCATAAATCAATAATTCCCTGTGTTTAACTTAAGGTCAAACTTTAAGCAGTTTTGATTGTATGATTCCTTACTATGGAGAAGGAGAAAACTCTCCTTTAAGGAAGTGATGCCAACATGTTACCCCCTCGATGCTTGCTCCATATCTATATCCATATCTATACACAGAGCACATAAGCACATCTTCCGATTTAGGTGGCTCGGACGGTACTTTCCCAAAGTATCGAGGTGAGAGCCTGAATTCGCTAGGAGTTCCTCCCACGGTGCCATAAGGCGTCAATGTGTAGGACTCCCAGAGGTGTCTTGGACGGTGCTTTTATGGCATCGAAGCAAGACCCTCCTCGAGGACTAGTAATAGGGACAAGGATTCCGACATAAAATTCTGCTAAGGTTAATCTGAGGCTAAGCACGAGGGAGACAATGACAAAAACAACAAAATATAATTCTTTCAGAAAGGAAGAAAAGAAAAAAAGTTGGCCATTCACAAAGTACTGACACTTGATTTTTCATCGTTACGCAAATTTTGGATTGATTTCTTAGGTTAAGGAGATTTTTACTACAAAAACAGTTGATGTGATAATTGGAATCTAATGGGGTAAATTTGGCAAATTCTTGGGAAGACACAAAGATTCTGTTTTATGTTAACCCTTGGATCTAAGGATAAATCCTGACGTTTATCTAAAATAAATCCTGTACCTTCCCTACTTTTCAAAATCAACCAAAGCCCCGTAGAAGTGTTTTCCATAAAAACAAAAAATATATATATTTTTTCCCTAATACTATTTTCTAAAATAATTTTGCTAAAGAACTAGCAAAAAGGTAAGCATGGGGGTGTAATAAACGCCAGTTTATCATCACTCTTAAGCCTAAAATCACATCTAGTTCCTAGGTTTGTCACATTACATTTTGGTGTTGAGTTGCATTTAGGCATTTCATAGTTTAGGCATGCATTGTATTGTTTTCCTCTTATTTTTTGTTTTCATACACTTTGTCATTATTAGGCATGATAAGATCACCTAAACCTTGGCAATGTGAAAGGTAGACTATCAGAAGGAAGAAGATGAAGGCCATTTCAACTGGATCTTAACTCAATCTAGCTCACCTCAGTTGGATTCCACCTCAACCTAGCTCAATTCAATTGGATCCAGCTCATTCCAGCTCCACGCAACTCATGGTGGCTCCATTCAACTCATCTTAGCTACTACCCCTTAACTATCTAAGCTGAGTCAACTGAAGAGTCCATAATCAGCTTAGGGAAGCTCAGCATCAACTCATAAAGACTCACCTTAGCTCAACCTAGTTGAGCTTATCTACTAAACCTAAGCTAGCTAGCTTAGCTAGCTAAAGAGTCTTCAAGAAGATCAGACTCATCTCCCCTCAACTCCAGAAGAGTTGAGACCAGCTCAACTCAGCTCATCCTACTCACCCTAGCTACTAGCAAAGAACAAGTTAGCTAAGCTGGTGGATGAGTTCATAGAAGACCCTTTTCAACAACATTCCAACTCCATGAAAACACATGCAGCTCCAATGCAGCAAAACCCTAGCTCCTCCCCTACTACTCTACTACCTAAGCTAGCTTAGCTAAGCTCCACCTAAGCCCTACTCCATGGCCGACCACCACAACCCTAACCAACCACATTTGCATCCCCTCCTTTTGGCACCAAATCATGGCACGCTTTCTCCCCATATCCACCACCAAAATCCACCTATAGTTGGCACCAATTTCACCCTTCTAGAAACCCCCCTTTTGCCACCAACATATCCCTCCATCACGACCCTACATCAACCCTCCAAAGCCATCTACACCCTCCATATTTTACCTCCAAAAAACCCTTCTAGAAACAACCCCCCTTTGGCGCCAAAACCATGGCACCTCTCCACCCATGGTCGACCACCAAGGGTGGCTTCCACCCTTAACTACAACCTTACACAACCCTTAAAGTGGCACCAACCCATCCTAACCCTAGATCCCTTAACTGCCCCCCCAGAACTCATCCTAACCTTCCATCCATTCACGCCACCTACCCCCCCCCCCCCCCCCCCCCTCTTCCCATCCTATAAATACACTACTATGCACCACCATTTCACTACCCTTGGCTACACATAATTCCTACTTATATATTCTACATAGCCATCCAAAGAAGAAGAGGAGAGAAGAAGATTAAGGAGGCTAACCCTTGCCTCCTTGGTGCCTTCTTCCTCTTCCTTCTTCCTTGGAGCATGCCAAGGAGCAATCACCATTGGGGGAATAGCTAGGCAAAGGAGAAGAAGCTAGGGTGGTGGACGTCTACCCCAAGGAGGAGAGGAGGAGCATCCCAAGGGGGAGCACCTCAAGAAGGAGCCTAAGTTTAGAAGCCTCTAGACTTGGAGCAAGGAGTTCTTCGCCTTCAGGATATTAGGAGATTTCTTTAGTCTTGCCCTCTATTTTGTATTCATTTTATTGTAGAAGCATTCCTCTACAAGTATGTTGTAAGACAAAGTTTTCTTCTCATCAATATAGTTTCCCTTTATTATTTTTGCTTCACTTTAATTCAAGTTATCTATTCTTCATTTAGTGTACTTCACTCCATCTTTCTAATTACCCTAGGCGCATTGTCACTTCAGCGTAGTTTATTTCGCTGTGTTTTTCACATCTTTTTCCTCGATTGTTGAAAGCCCTAAAAGATTTCAAAATGAAAATAGAAAAGGAGATTTGAGAGAGTGAGATAGAGAACAAGTTAATCAACTCAAAATTTGCTTTCTTGGACTATCCTAGATACTTACCTTATCTAGGTTTACAAATTCAAAAGCGATCGCGAAATTGTGTTATAATGACCAAAAATCCACTTTAACAAATCACGTATTTCTCGCATCACCTCTCTACTTCACATCCTCTATGCCACTCTCTGGTGGCAGCTCATCTGGAAGCCTCTCGCAACCTAGCAATTTCAACTCCAGCTTTGTTGCCCTACAAGCGCTCATTGAAGAAGGTTCTCCTTTGCCTCCTCTCTATCTCGAGCTTCTCTCTATCTTTCTCTCTCTCTCTCTCTCCTTTAACTAGAATTTCTTTTGTAAGCAAACTTATTAATTAATATGATTTGAGTTGCTTTATTTCCTTTGTAGCATGATTGATCTTGATCTCAATCACCTCTAAAATACAAAAATAACTACAAAAGATAAAAACACAAAAAAATTAATTCACGTAGCGAACACCAAACGTACGCCTCCTTGGATGACCCAGACTCACCACAATCCCAATTATATATTCAAAAGTTTGTCGTGCGATTTCGAACTACAATGAACACATTTTATAAATGACAGATTTCACACAACATGCACCACCTTAAACCATCCCTAAACCAACCTTAATCCTATCTACACCCTTAACATCCATCCTAAGGCCTCTTTTAAACCTTAGATAACCTAATCCTAGCCTTTGATCCAACCTAAATCACATCTCAACCATTCAAAGTAACAGCAATCCAAGAGCCTTTCTAATACCCAATCATAGAGTGACACTTGTCCACCTTTAAGTAGCCCTCCATTCCTATAAATACACTACCTATTCTCCACCTTATGTTCATCTCTTCCTCTCCATCTTCTTCCATCTCTTTTCTCCACCACTTCCAAGGGCTTTCCTAAGTAGAATAATTAGGTCCCTTCTCTACCTTAATGGTCGTCCACTAAGTCCCTCTATAACCACCTCCCTACAACCATAACCCTAACCCTAGGCCTTCCTCTACCTCCACACCACCTTAGCTTAGGTTAGCACCTTACAAGTTCCCTTAGGTTCCCTCTCCTACTTCCTCCCTATCATTTCAAGAGCAAGAAGATTGGATGAAACTTCTACCACCACTATCCAATGGCTTCTACACCCACTTTAGCTCTCTGACTATTTTCTTCTTCATTCTTGTTTCTCTTTTTATATTTTTCTTAGTTGTAATTTCATTTCTCTTGATTGTAATCAACTCTTCTTTTTGATGAATGAAAAGTCTTATTTCGTATCTTATGTCTTCATTCATTCTTCCTTATTAGTACTAGCTTTATTTCTTTAATGCACATAGCTAGATTTTTTACTTTCGCAGCTACCCTTAGAACATAGTTTCTCCATATTTTGCTCCTTATTTAGCAATACAAAAAAAATCAAAAAATATAAAATATGAAAAATATAATAGAAGAGCATTGTGAAAGATGATTACCTAAAAGTTACCTCCTTGTGAAGGACCCAAACTCCTGAGTCTTATTTCATATTTTAGCGTATTCAAATTTTACAATTTTAAAACAATCACGAATTTCATGCTACTGTAACACAATTTTACCCTAAGCGATTTTCATCGATCAATAGGTTAGAGAGTAAGAGCTCTGAGAGATTGGAGAGATTCTATGAGAAATGGGTTGTCTCTACTATTTTTATAGAAAGCAAGAGTGCTAGCGTTGTCTTTTGAGAAGGCAAATTGAAAATCAATAGTTGCCTCCAAAAGGTCATGTCTTTTAGGTTTCCAAGAATATGGAAAGGATAACTCTTAAATAGGGTTGTGCCTAATTTACGCATGTATTGTCTAATCACAAAGATTCTCTTTAAAATTACTAGTAGATTGATATTTGTTGAAATCAAATTAATTAGAGTTGTACAATAAAATTACATTTTATAACTTTTCAACATAAATTGCAAACAAGCCTTGTACAATAATTTCTACAAGTAAAATACACTTAACCCTAGAAACTTTTTGAAAATTGGGAGAGTTTTCTAATAGTCCTTGATATCAATCCCGTATTACAAATAAACAATTAATATTTATTTTTACTTCTTTCAAAGAACTCTGGGAATGAAGGCAAACCAATTGGTTGCCAATAGCTTTGTAAAAATGTCTACTAATTGATGAGCTGCATCCATTAACTCTAAAGTCAAGACAACTTTTAGGATATTATCTCTAAGGAAATGACATCGAACATCTATATGTTTAGTGTATGAATGTAGCACCAAACGTTTAGATAGGTTAATTCCATTTATGTCATCATAAAGTATTCTTGAAAAGTCAAACTTTAGATCAAAATAGAATAATGTTTGTTACATCCATCACTTAACAGCATGCAAGAGCATCTATAATGTATTCTACATTGGTAATGAATAGTGAGACAGGTATATTTCTCAAAAAACCAAGAAATAAGGGATTCAACAATAAAGTGGCATATGCCACTCGTGTTCTTATCTAACTCTCTGCATAATCCATATCATTATAGAATAAAAGTCCTAAGGTCCATGCAAGGGGGTAGAATAATCCTATATGTCTAGTATAGTTAAGATACCTAAATTTTTTTTTTCACTACATAAAGATAAAACTTCTTGAGTTCGGACTAGAATCCTTTACAAATACATATGGTAAAAAAAATATTGAATCTAGAGGTTGTAACTGAACCTAACATAACACAGCATAATGTTTCATCACCTTCTTTCCCAATAAACCTTCATCAAGAGAATGTAAAAGGAGCTATTGGAGTCTCGTTACACATTGAATTTTCAAGACCAAACTTCCCAATAAAGATCTTCCTAGGTTCAGTTGCTCAGTGGTTATCGTTAGTTCTCTCCTGATTAAATGAAGCATGCTTCTCTACATTGTAGCTTGCATATGCCATGGCATTATCATGTTATACATCATACCCAATTACTCAAAATTTTCGTCTCATTGGTCACAAGCATAGTTTAGCCTTTGTATCTACTAATGCTTCATGCATTGAAAGCTCTTCTTGTCACCCTTATTTCATAAATTTGGCTCACAGCAGGAACTCATCTTTCCCATGCTTAGATCCAAAACATTATCTGTGATCTCATATTAATGAAGACAGGCAAATTGAGTAGTGAACTTGCAACATCTTTAATGTGAGCTTGTGCATGGATTTGCCTCTCCGTAGGGATGACTTGTACATGCTCTATACACCTTTTGATTGAACCTTTTTCTTTTGAAAAGCTAAATGTAGTCGCCTCAAGATTTGATCCCATAACCTCTTAGATGTCAATGGGGTGCTTAACCATTAAGCCAATCCTTTGGTAGCCTTTTGATTTAACTTTTTAAGTGGTAATGTAGGATAGAACAATCATCTAAAGTACAAAAACACAATGACTAGATCTAACTCCAGGACTTGCATTTCATAGTTGGTTAATCAAGAGAGAGAAGGGGATTTCTTTCCAAAGAACATGATGTGGCATAGCATTGATTGAAAAAAGCATTTGTGGGAATAGAATATAGAATCAACCCAGTTATCTTAGGCAAATTACATTGAAATGAACAAGCGTATGCCATGTCAAGCATCAATCTTTACATTCAGTTAAATTATTCTCTTGAGCAACATATTTGCACGATGTCTCCTAAAGAGTCTTTGTAGAAAAATCTTGCCAACATACTACCAAGACATTTACAACAAATCATTTTAGCACTAATCCGTGTAACTTCTCCCTGATTTTCATGAAACTAATCGCAACTAAGCCAACCATCAATGAATGACAAGAAATATCTATGACAAGCAGATTAAATACAAACTATAATCCACATATCAAAATGCACTGATTTAAACAAGGCTACGACTTTTACAACCTAATTCTTTAAAACTGCTATGACAATGTTCCGCTGGCTAGCAATTTTCATTTTTTCTAGAAGATAATTCCAATATTTATCTTCTTGTTATTCTGTCAACGAGGATTAAGAGTCCACCAAAGAGTCAGTTTCCTTGCTAGTTTCCAGAGACCATCAAATTCCAAATTAACCATAATCTTCCCATCTCCAAATTTTGGATCAGCATGGTAAACAAAACAATGAAAATAAAATAGTTATCACATCAAGAAGAAAATATAGATAGCTTGAAAATTAGACTACCAAAACTTTATGAGAAACGGCAAGTTGAGGGATCAAAGTAGGCACTACAAGTTTACTCGCAAGCTTGTGAGCCACCATGAGCAATCACAAACCATTGTGAGATAACATGGAATAGGGCATGAGCACACAAGTCACTGCAAATAGCAACAAACCACCACAAAATCACACATACCAGTAACTCTCCTGGAAAGAGAGAAACTGATAAAAGCCCAAGAAAGTGTCCAAACTAATGAAATTTCAGAAGCCAAGAACCAATTACACAGCAGACAATGGCAGAAAAGAGAACACCGGTGAAGTGCAAACAATCCCTGTAGTGCTCAAGAACTTTCTTAGCAGCCAATTTTGATTCATAAGAACTCTGAACAAAAAGGATTTGCTGAAAGCATGAAACATGGTCACTGCTAGAAACTTATCCATTGTAAAAAGAAATACTATTTGCAGTTGGACTCCATTTTCTGAAACGAGAGGTTGATCAAGAAACATACCCGGAAGTTAAAAAGCTGTACTCGGAGATGGTTCAATGAATAAAAGTGTGATTATCATAATAGACCTCATCTAGAATTTGTGGAAGAAGTTGAAGTGCAAGTACTATACAAAGTGAGTACTAGTAGCTCGATCTCAAGCTAGAAAAGGAAAGATCATGATGAACAAGAGAGAGACAGATGACAGCACCTTAGTACAATGTGCATCTCAACAACAAACACATAAACCATCACAATAACACATGATTTAGATGGAAATACTTCTCAAGAGAAGGAACAGAAATCATGAGGCAAGGGAACCCTAGGCAGCTAGGATTCAAATTTTCTGTCAATGATCAAAATAATGCATCAGAACAATAAGATGAATCCTCTCCAGATATCCAATTACCCAAACATATTCCTACTTAAGAAAGATATCTTTTTCTCTTATTGTTCTTTCTTTTTTTCTCCCCTCTACTGTTTCTTAATCTAGCATTTTATTTCATTAATTGAAAACAAAAGAAAAAGCAAAGAAACAAGAAATTTCTGAGAACCCCATCGAGAATTCCATCAAGCAGAAGCAAGAGCTCAATTCCAAAAAGACTACAACTAAGCCAAAAGACATTCCTTGGGTAGTTTTAACAAAATTTCCAGTGTTCCAAGTTGGATATACTTGCAATTTCTGAACATAAAGATTTGTTTTCCATAGAGAAATTGTTGGACAAAATCATAACTCCTGAAATAATTAGACTTATTCAAAGATAAGTGAACTTCTGGAATTGGACCAGTTTTACAAATATGAAAAGCACATGGTTTTAGTTCTCCAGAAATGTACAAGTATATGGATTGATGCGAAAAGAATTGAAAAGCTTGATATTATTTTGCAATTGCTAAAATTCTAAGCCAAAAACTTGCAAAATACCCAATTACCTTGACCTTGTACAACAGGGGAAAAAAGTAGATCAGAGGTGCAAAAATACCACAAGAATTTTCCAAATTCTTGTCTATTTCTCATCAAGAGACTTAGCCCAAAACAGTCTTGAGAAGCCATGCATAACCTAGATAACATGGCCCTAATGTGGATGTGGCTATGCTGGCCAATGTCCATTGGCAATCCTTAAGGTTTTAAAAATAAATCTTTTCCCAACTTAATTTATAGGAATTCAACGATGTTAATTGCCACATGACAAGATAAAATCTACATCACAAACTTGAATGGCTTCCTTCAAGTAAGATGCAACATCAGCATTTGCACCAACCTGAAGTCTTCTAAAATATTTTTTAGGGACACGTTGGAAGTGAGTTCACAGCCTCAACAAAGATCACAATATTCACTTCTCAATAGGATTTACAGATGACCACAAACACAATGGCAATTATCATGATATGGTAACCATAGATAAACCAATAAACAAATCAAGATACATGAACCAGAGGCCTCTTTCATATCTTGCATATTCTCACTGTTAGAAGCGTTATTTGTAGTCCATATTAGTAGTGTGTTATTTTTCATTTATGATTGGGCTTTCCTGCAATTCTCCTAGCACCTCACTCTATAAAACAGGGCTAGGACTTTTTTTTGAGAAATTAGATCATCACTTTCTTTCTCAACATGATATCAAAGCAGAGTGAGTCTCAGACTCTTTGTTCTCAGGTACCCTTCTCCATCACCAAACCCCTAAAAAAAAGGATCTCTTCCTCGTTCTTTCTCTAGCACCACCAGACCTCTTCCCTGACTTCTTCTCTGCACTGCCACCTTCCTATGACCCTCCTCTAATGGCCCTACCCTTACTGATCTTCTTGCAAGGGTACGGGCAGCACCTCTTGTCCTACCGTTGGGGCTCCCAGCAGAGCCGTCCGAACCAACCCAGCAGCTCTGCTTAGGCTGCTACAAGCCCAGCATCACTGCTCAGACCACACTAGCAGTGCCACTTAGGATGCTACAAACCCAGGTGGTACTGCCAGGGCCTCCAGCAGTCGCATTTGTACTGTTGTGGGTGTTTTGGCGCTACTGCTAAGGATCTCTTCAGGATCCCCGGTGGCCATCAAAGGTGGTATCCCATGCTTTCAAGTTCCTGTTTTGGTGTCTCGGGTTGTGGTTTGCATCTTTCATGGCCCGAGGCACAAGTTACTAATCTTGTTGGTTGCTACAGGATAGATTGGTACATGGTTTGGTACTATTTTCATATCTGAAGCTGTGATCATCCTTTTATCTTGGCCCCAACAATGACACCATTGGGACCTTCTACCTTTCTTGAAATCATGCCCATGACTTCCTCAGCCTCCTTGGTGATCCAAGAAACCTCTACGAAACTTAATGGTGTGCAGAACTACCTACTTTGGTCTCATGCATTCAAAATTTTTATTGGTAGTGAGAAGAAACTATATATTTTGACCAAGGATCCTCCCAAGACAGACGCTCTAGATTTATGAAGATAATTATCTTGTTGTGAATTGAATGAACTCTATTAAGCCTCAGCTTGCTGTCAATCTCCTCTACAAGAAGACGATGAAGAATATATGGGATAGCCTTGTAAAGAAATACTCTCAGAGACCGAATCATGCCAGCTTGGCCAGCATCTTATCGTCGAATTTGCTCTACTACTCGAGGAGATCGATCTCTAGTTGATTACTACACAGCGATGGAGTCTCTATTTGAGGAATTGAATGCATTCTAGTCATCTTGTTGTGATATTATGGGCAATGGAAGAATTGGTAGGTGTACATTGCTTGGATGGCTTGAGCCCTAGATACATGCCAGCCTATGATCAGATTCTTGTTTTGGAGGCTATACCAAACCTAGAAACAGTGTACGGACATCTCCAGAAGATTGCACCTGACACATGACCACTTGTTTCTTCTATTGTTACCCCCATTGAAACTTCTACGTTTGCAGTGACTAAGGGTCGAGGTGGTGCTAGCACTGACCGTGGACGAGGATGTAGACGTGGGCATACTTATGAGGCCTTGTATCCACTACCAACGGACCAATAATCCCTCTGAGAAGTGCTAGGCCAAATTTGGTCGTCCTGGTAGAGCCAACTTGACCGTGGTTTTAGGGAAGTCTCTTACCCCAACAGCCCATGCACTTACTGCCTCTGATTATTGCAAAATTATGGATCTTCTCCGCTAGGCTATTAGTCCCACCACCTCTCAAGAGACGACTACTTCCATTACTACTACGAGTACCCCTGCCAATTTGGCTAATGTTGCTTCTACGTCCTCCTGGGTGGTAGATTTTGGTGCCTCCAATCATCTTACCGATAAGAAAGAAGCTTTGACATCTATAAGGCAGACTAAAGCAATCACTTCGATCTGTTTTGCAAACGGATCATATTCCCTAGTTACAACTATTGGGGATGTTCATTTTTCATATTCTCTACGCCTGTCTAATGTTTTCTGTGATCCTAAGTTTTCCCTCAATTTATTATCTGTGTAAATTATGTAAAGAGCTCTCTTGGCGGATGATTTTTATGAGCATTTTGTTTTCTTTGAGGACATCCGAGCGAGGAAGATGATACGTGGGGGGATTGAGTGCAACAATCTCCACTATGTAGACTCTCAAGTGTTTGCTGGTGCTTCTACAATTTCTACTAACCCGGAGCTCTAGCATCCTCATTTGGGTCATCCGTTTATTTCTAAGCTACGAAAGATGTTTCTGGAGTCTAATGTTCTTGCCACCCTAGAGTGTGACGCTTGTCAGTTGGGCAAGCACCACAAGGCTTCTTTTCAACCCAGTCAAAATAAGAGGAGTCTGTTTGCTTTTCATTTAATTCATTGTGATATTTGAGATCCATGTTAAATAAGTCACCAGTTTGTTTACTGGAATTTTGTCATCTTTATTAATGATTTTAGTTGATTGTCTTGGATGTTTTTATTGAAAAAGAGGTTGATGTCCAGTCTATTATTGTTAAGTTTTTCAATGAAATTCAATATTTTTATTCCACAAGCATCAAAAATTTTCATAATAATAATGCCCTTGAGTTTATGCAACTTGGTGTTCAAGATTTTTTATCCAAGAATGGGACTCCACATCAAACTTCTTATCCTCTTGTCCCAACAAAATGGGGTTGCCAAGTGCAAGTTGCATCATATTCTCAATGTTGCTTGTACCTTGATGATTGCCATGAATGTTCCTAAATTTTTCTTACGGGATGTTGTGCTTACTATACTTTTTTTTTTATTAACAGGGTTCCATCTCCTATTCTTGATGGAGCACCTTTTCATCTTCTACAGCCTGACTCACCCCTTTTTACATTACCACTACAGATTTTTAGATCATGTGTTTTGTCCACTTGTTTGGTGTCGTTGATAGGTTGTCTCGGTCAGTTAAATACATTTTTCTGGGGTACTCTCAATCCTAGAAAGGGTATCGGTGTTATGATTATGTTGGGAAGCAATACTTTGCCTCTACAGATGTCAGTCTCGGTCAGTTAAATACATTTTTCTGGGGTACTCTCAATCCTAGAAAGGGTATCGGTGTTATGATTATGTTGGGAAGCAATACTTTGCCTCTACAGATGTCACTTTCTTTGAGAAAGTTCCCTTTTACTCTGAAGAGGGATCTTCTCTTGGGTGATTTACAAACTCTTATGAGCATCGTCAAAGAGAGTCTGTTCCTGTGCCCCTTCCCACTATGTAGGTTGAGAAGACGACTGATCATGCTCCAAATCCCCCACTAGCATCTGTTCTGAATTTCTCAACTTAGCAGCCAGTAAATCTTCCCATTACTCTATGAAAGCCTCTAAGGAGTTGTACTTTACATTTGATTACACATTATACTTCTATTAGTTATCTCAGTTCTGCTCTACAGAATTTTTCTATAGCATTGGCAGCCATGACAATTCCCAAGTCTTATCATGATGCTACCCAGGATTTGGGTTGGTGACAAGCAATGGATTAAGAAATGCAAGCACTTGTTTCTCAAGGCACATGAGTTGACTAATCTCCCAATTGGTGCTACAGTGGTTGACTGTCATTGGGTATACACTATCATGTACAAACTGGATGGGACAGTTGAGAGATTGAAAGCGAAATTAGTAGCCAAGGGATACACACAAACTTATGGGGTGGACTACTTGGACACATTCTCTCCTATGGCTAGACAAAACTCCGTCCATATAATTTTGTCCGTGGCAGTGAACAAGGCGTGGCCCCTATATCAACTTGATGTGAAGAATGTTTCTCTCTATGGAGACCTTCACAATGAGGTATACATGTCACAACCACCCGAATATGTAGTTGTCTAAAACAAAGCCTATGGGCCTGATTTGAGAGGCTTAACTCTGAGGTGCAAAAGATTGCTTTCCTCAAGTCTACGTCAAATCACTCCATTTTTGTCAGACGACAAGACTTAGATGTGGTCATTTTGGTTGTATATGTTGATATGGTGCTTACTAGTGATGATATTGATGGCATAAAGGAGACAAAAGATTACTTGTAGTCCACATTTGTCACCAAAGACCTTGGGATGCTAAGATACTTCTTGGGCATTGAGGTTGCTCGAAATTCTGGTGGCTTGGTACTTTCGCAAAGGAGGAATGTACTTGAATTGCTTGAGGAGACTAGTCAGCTGGAGGCCAAACCCTCCTCTATTCCTATGGAGCCCTTTAGGAGACTTAGTGCTGATGATGACCCTATGTTTGAAGATGAGACGAAATATCGCAATATTGTGGGTAAGTTGCTCTATTTGACAGTCACCAAACCAGATATCAGCTTTACTATCAATAGGGCAAGTCAATTCATGAAAAATCCTCGATACAGCCATTGGCAAGCAATGTATCTTATTCTCAGGTACCTTAAGGGTAATCCTGGGAAAGGAGTCTATATGAAGAACAATGGGCACTTGGGTTACATGCCTTTTCAAATGTAGACTATGCAAGATCCTTGAAGGATAGGCGATCTACTACAGGCTATGCTACCTTTCTAGGTGGTAATCTTATTACATGGAGAAGCAAGAAACAAGCTGTTGTAGCCAGGTTGAGTGTAGAGGCAAAGTACTAAGCTATGGCTCACACGGCCTGTGAGATTATGTGGCTGGTTAATTTTCTTAGTGACTTTGGTCTCCAGGTGCCTCGTCCAGTGCCTATGTTCTGTGACAATTGCTTAGCCACTTCTATTGCATAGTCCGTATTAGTGGTGTGTTATTTTTCATTTATATTTAGACTTCCCTATAATCCTCCTAGCACCTCTCTCTGTAAAAGAGGACAAGGGCTTTCTTTTGAGAAATCATATCATCACTTTCTTTCTCAACACTTACCATTCTACCACCTGATACCATGTTGGAAAAATTAAAAAGAATCGAGTATGCCACAAGAAGGCTAGAGCAAACAGACAACAAAGAATTACATGGTTCAGGACAATAAGGTGCCACCTCCCCCATGGAAAAAAGTAACCTAGAGGATCCAATTGTTCTGTTATTCTCCAAGCAGCCTGACAAGGCTCTGTATATAATATAAATCATATGGTATAAAATCCCAATCTTAACTGTGGGATTAAATTCAACAGTTGGATCTAGGAGACGACTCAATTACCCAACTAACTTTTACATTACTCAATATATTTTTATAGTAATAATGTGAGTACTCCCCACTGTTACAACAATGCATGATTTCCTGTATGCCTCTGGCCAGCAGGAATTGCACTAGAACAATGTTTCCGAGCTCTAAGTCATGGTTTAGCAAGATAATGATCCAGAAAACATAGAACCAAGATGCACCAAGTGAATGCATTCATCTATATATATCCACCATCATGGGCAGTTGAGTTTTAGTTTTAGCAGCAAAAGAAAACATGAAAAACCATGAGGAAATAGATGCAGTATGATTTTTATATACAAGAGGATATACATATAAGTGATAGAAAATATTCATTTTGATTTAGGCCAATCAGGAGAGTAGTTGTTACAAGGTATATCATTCAGCTGCCATCTATTTTGCTCACTTTTGGTATAAATAAGAATGATACTGTAGCATAAAACAACCATAGTTTATTAACAATTAGTCGATGGCTCATCAAAAAACTATAATCACCATCACAAAAGAATGCATTTGCAGACACAAATACATAGTGGCAGGATTGAGACATTTTACTATACAGAAGCACCAACCTTCTAATGAATTTTCGTTGCACCTTTGGATGTTACTCGTTGCATTGACAATTGGTTCCATTGCTTCTAATCCCAGAGGGAAATTTATGAAAATTTTAACACCTTCATAGCTGTAACCCACAAGCAGATTTCTGCAACTTAAACTGTTGATGAATGATTTTGTAACTCTAAGTAGAATACTGCATTAAAAAAATTATTCCACATAATTACATAGGTAAATTTAAGGAGATCCAAGAGAGCGTAAATAAAAGGTACTACCAAGGAATGGGAAGAGAGAACATAAAACAATAAAGATGGTCAGTGAAATAAAACACTAACACAAATGTGGTCTCATCACATGAAAGTCAGTTCTTGTTCTGATAGCCCCATAATAGTACTATGACACTGTGTTATAGAGTAAGGAGTCCAAAGTA
Organism: Thalassia testudinum; assembly: GCA_037157565.1. NCBI lineage: Eukaryota > Viridiplantae > Streptophyta > Magnoliopsida > Alismatales > Hydrocharitaceae > Thalassia > Thalassia testudinum. The sequence goes on along the minus strand of JAZHRO010000035.1, from coordinate 49,492,978 downwards.
GCATTAAGGTAGCTGAGCAAGTGTGATGATAAGGACAGGAAAAGCTGTCATGGAAGTTGGTCAATTAAAGTCTAGTGTACAAAGGAGCTTCTCCTAACAATGTTGAAGCAGTTACACAGCTCAGTTCTAACTTGAACAAAGGCAAGACAGACTTGTCACTTGCATAAGGAAATCAAGCAGGGCAAGAAGGATAGACGCAACAACAGCTGTAATGTATTGCGCTCAGGTATTGAGCTTTCAGAGGTCAACAATAATGGAGGCTAACGCCTTAGGTTTCCTTCTCTTGATGGCTCATCAGAACTTTCTTGTTGGATTTCAAAACTGAGCAGCACTTTTAGTTCTCTTTGATTCCAGATTCACCATCGCTATTAGCATCTTTTCACTTAAACTTAGTATTGCCATGTGTCAATAATAATGGTGACCTGAACTTATAAGCAAATGGACCAAAGGATTGTCAGGTAGTAAGTACAAGAACATTGGCAACCTTCAATCGAGGGCTTCTGTTCCTCAGATCACAAGACAACCATGATGATAGTAGTAGATATACTTCCTGAAGAGTGGATAAGCCTCAAGTAGGGGATCTCAAGGTATTTAACCTAAGAGATGTCTATGTCACAAATGGATAACAATGCAAAGAATGGAGATGGAGTAGAAGGCAAAGCAAATCAGGATTTGTGAGGCAATTTTCATCATTTGTCAAAAGTGTGCAAATTATCCTTTTCACCAAGGTTCAACCTAGGCTGAGTTGGAATCCAACTCACAGTCTGACCCAATATCTACAGGTTGGGAATGCTCCAATTTCCAATCCATCTTCTACCTAATCTGACCCAAACTGGTAAAAATGGGCCAGGTTGAATCGCATTGAACCAACTTGTTGGTTAGTCAAACAATTGGACTTCTTCCCCATTTATTTTCCTATACATTTTCCTATTTGGTCTGAAAAATTGAGGACTATGTTTAACCAGAAGAATTGGGTGAATTGAAACGAATGATGGGAAATCGGGGACACAAGGTGACAGGTATAATGCAACATCTATAAGTAGCAAGCTTTTATGGATCTGTCTACTCTGGGATCGATAGATCTCTTGGATCTTATTAGCCAAAGAGTTGACTTTGAGCCATGGTTAGCTCAACAGCAATCAAGGATCCCTAAGGGATACCAAGAATTTTTTCTATATGCTTATTCCAACCTCTCTCTTGTTGGGGTTCATGGATATGGAATCAATTGAATGCATTTTGAAGACTTATTCCACTTTTGAATGACACTACCTGATGTTGTCTTGATTTTTCATATAAAAATGTAATTGATGGATTCCCTTCATAAAAGATTTCCATGTTTGACCATAAACTATTGTTCCTGAACCAAATAAGGTTTAGCAAATCCAATTATGAAAGAATCCACGTGAACAATTAGAACATGACTAGATCTCATTATAGTCATACTCAAATAAACATATATTTTCACAAAGAAGCTACCCAAGACATTATTGAAGATGATTCCTCGCAATCATCATGACGGAAAAAGTGCCAATTCCAATCCAATGGATTCTAGATGATGCTACTATGCATATCCAAATTATAAATCCTCTCTGTGGAGAATCAAAAGATGCATTACCAACAAATAAAACCCTAACCTTTTTTACACAAAAGATAACTGAGTTAATTACATAAGTACCCTCTCAAGATAAATAAAAGATCAAATACCCCCTTACAACTCAACACTCCCCCTCAAGTTGGAGTGTATATATCAATGAGGCCTAACTTGTTGCTTAGCCATCTACATGATTTCACATGCAGCCTGTGCCATGGATCTATACTCTGCCTCAGCACTGGAGCAGGCAACAACACTATTTCTTACTCCATGAAACCAGATTTCCTCCCAAATAAACAGCAAAACCTGACGTAAATCGTATGTCCTTTACTGATCTTACATAGTCTGCATCAGAGAAAGCCATAAGATCAAAAGTGCTACTCACACTGTAGTACAGACCTCGTCCTGGTGTTCCTTTCAGGTATCTCAAAATGAGACACACATCATGCCAATGATTATACCTGAGACTTTGCAAGAATTGACTAGCACGGCTAACTGCAAAGTTAATATCTGGTCGAATAATGGTCAAATATAACAAACACCCAACTGTACTACGATACTTGATAACATCCTCAAACAATGGATCTGACTCATCGGAGGTATGACTAGCTGCTGCCTCAACTAGTATCTCTGATGGTTTGGACCCAAGAATTCCAACCTTCTCAAGAATCTGTAAGGTATACTGCCTTTGTGATAAGGATAAGCCACCCTCATGACGAACAGCCTCCATCCCTAGGAAGTAGCGAAGATCACCCGAGTCTTTGGCGACAAAAGTGAATTGAAGAAAGGCTTTTGTCTCTGCTATCCCATCAATATCATCACCTGTCAAAATCATATTATCAACATAGACTAATAAAATAACAACTCTCCAAGCTCCACCATACTTAGTCCTCCTCACAAATATAGAATGGCAGTAATAGATCTCTGAAACCCAATCTTCTTGACCTCCAAATTGAGCATCTCAAACCAAGCTCGTGGGCTCTGCTTTAAGCCATAGATGATCTTTCGTAAGTGACAAACAAGCTCCCCCTAACTGTCATAACCTGGTGGCTGTCTCATGTACACTTCCTCAGCTAAATCACCATACAAAAAGGCATTCTTTATATCTAATTGACGCAGGGGCCACCCTTTAACCACAGCAATAGACAAAATAATCCTGATAGAGGTAGTACGAGCAATAGGAGAAAAGGTCTCAAGGTAATCCACCCCATATGTCTAGGTGAATACCTTGGCAAAAAGTCTTGACTTATATCGCTCCATTGTCCCATCAGATCTATATTTGATGGTGTACACCCATCCGCAACCAACAACTGTAGCACCCTCAGGACATGGAACAAGATCCAATGTTTGCCTAGTCTGTAACACATGCATCTCGTCCATAGCTACTTTCCACCTTGGATCATGGAGAGCCTAAACAAAGTCCCTAGGAACAACTGTTGTGGTAATAGCAGACGAAAATTGCCTGTCCTCCTGCTAAAGATGAGATACAGTGGTATAACAAAAAATTGGGTCAAGCGTGGTGTCATGTCTCCTCTGCACAACCTTCTTTTCTTCATCTGAGTAATCCTTATGTGTGGGTGTAACAAGTTGAGCTGGCTCCTCATTTGTGATGTCATCTAGCTGTGATCTCCTCTGATATACCTATGTGTCCTGTATGGCAGCCTTTATGGATGAACCTTCCCCTGAGAAGTAAGGAATCTTATCAAAGAATGTCACATCTGCAGTGACATATCTCCTGCAACCTGGATCATAGCATTTGTAGCCCTTTTAGGTCCTAGAATACCCAAGAAAGGCACACTTCGTGGCACGAGAGGCAAATTTATCTTGTATACCATAATTCTGAGCAAAGCATACATACCCAAAAACTTGTAGAAGCAGTGGAAGAGCCCTGTCACACTCAAGATGTAGAACCTGATAGGGAATCTGACCATGAAGCACTGAAGATGATAATATGTTAATCAAATAGGCTGCAGACAATATAGCATCTCCCCAAAACTATCTAGAGACACTCATATGAGACATCAAGGTCCTACCAATATCAAGTAAATAACGCAACTTACGCTCTGCAACCTCATTCTGCTGGGAAGTATGAGCGCAAGATGTCTGGTAAATGATCCCCCTAAAACGAAATACTTCCTGCAAATCACTACACATAAACTCTAATGCATTAACACTACAGAAGACATGAATAGTTGTACCGTACTATGTCTGTACCTCTGACAGAAACTACCGAACAACAGTAGGAATCTCACTCCGAGCCTTCATCAAAATTATCCAGGTCAACCTACTGCTATCATCAGTCATAACTACAAAGCATCTGTCTACCATTAGTGGGCACTCTCTAAGGCCCCCAAACATCACAATGCACCAGAGAAAAGGGCACAGAACTAGCACCAGCATCTCTCCCAGGCTAGCTGCTCCTGTGATGCTTCCCTAATTGACAATCTTCACAATCCAAGGCCAAGGAATTAGGTAGATGTGGGTACAGCTGACGCATCTTCTTCATAGAAGGATGCCTAAGTTTGCAATGCTAGAGTACAGAATCATAGGAAATAGACACCACCCCAGCAAACAAGGTAGGTGTGTCTAAATAATATAGGCCACCTCTTTCTATACCGCTAGCAATAATCTCCCCCTTGATCCGATCTTGGAAATAACAATGCTTTTCATCAAAATAACATAGCAACCAAGATCTCTGCAGATTTTACTGACAAACAAAAGATTCATAGAAAACTCAGGAACATAATATACATGTTCTATCTTCATCTTGGATGTAGCACCTACACATCCAACGGCAGTCACAGGGGAAGTTACCCCATTAGCCACCCGTACATCATGAATCCGACGTGGAGGCACAAGATTCTTTAGGCGATCTCTGTCTCCAATAAGATGAACAGAGGCACCAGAGTTAATTATACATGCACTTCTAGTCCTCTAATTTCTTATCCCAACTTTAAGGGATGCACACACTAACAATAGGACCTGAAGTTGATCTACTTGAATCAACTTTCTTCAATCCAGGCAAGAAGACTCATCACCATCGATGGGAGGCGTGAGAGAAGACACATCATGCGCAAAAGAGAACGAACAAGGCAATCACTGGTAGCAGTAGCACTTACTATCGACAACCATGCGTACCAGTTGGCAAGCCACTACCCAGTGGTGACGCCGCCAGCACTGGCAGCCCACCGGGCGATGCTGTCTACTCCATCAACCAACTAGGCGATGCAGTCGGCGACGGTGGCCTGTGCAGCACTACCACCGCCCCTCTATTGATCGATGCACCTGTCGCCAGTGGTGGTGGGATCGATGCAAATATCGTCCTCCATCAGATCACCTTCAAGTTGATCTAAACATGTTTTGGTGGATTTTTTGATGGGATATCGAGGCACCGGCTTAGGATCGCTACTCTGATACCATATGGAGAATCAAAAGATGCATTACCAACAAATGAAACCCTAGCCCTTTTTTATACAAAAGAAAACTAGGCTAATTACATAAGTACCTCCTCAAGATAAATAAAATATCAGACACCCCCTTACAACTCAACACTCTCATTTTGACCCATTGGGTTGCTTGTAGTAGGATCATGGTTTTAAAAATCAGACCTCGAGTCACTTGAGGTGAGGTGCAAGGAAATAACCACAAAGCTATAGCCTCAGGGTTGAAGCTTGAGACATGCACCTCACTTTATCAAGGCAGTGCCAACCCCAATTCTAATGTCTAAAATTCATCTCTAAGCCCCCCAACTCTCTCACCTAGCCTTAAATAATTATTTTTACTAAGTTAGAGTTAAGTTATTTCTGTTTGTTATATATGCTTTGTTGTAGTACTATTTTGCTTTATTAGATGTTTTGCTACTAGTAATCGACTATTAACGTTTTTCTATTCATTTGCCATTTCCTTGGACATAAGTATAGAACTATATTTTTTTGGTTTATTTGTAAGTTTATTTTAGTGAATAGTTTCTTTTTTTTATATGTATTTGTCTAGTTATTTGTTCTTATTTATAAATCATTGTATAGTTACTATTTAGTTGTTTTTGTGCTTATTTATTTTGTGTTCTTAGTATAAATCATTTAGTTGATATTTAAAATAAAGCGAAAGTATGAAATATCAAAGCAATAATCAATGTATAACGCTTGAATTTACGTGAAAACCCTACTCATAAAGAGCGGAGAGAAAACCACAGGAGAAGTGCCTCGAAAGGGCGTGTATCTCTGTATTTCTTCCCAAATAAATAAGTAGGGGATACATGCCTATTTATATGTCACCACACATATAACAAAAGTCTCACTCCACCATGTAAGACTAAATAACACCACACATTTCTCTCAAACACTCCCCCTCAAGTTGGAGCATGGAATGCTCAGCTTGTAACACAAAGAAACATAGTCTACACAGTAGAACACAACACTCTGGACTGGTTCTTATTTGTAGGAAGGAACACAGGCTGGAGCTACTAAAGGAATTGTTGTAGCTGGCTCTGACAATGCCTCTCCTCTAAAGAGCAGGTACTGGTAGCTTCTCATTCAGTATCCCTAAAATGGGTCATCCTCTAAAGACCTCGAAGCTAGATCTCTTACAAAGAACCGGTTGTGCCCTTCCTCTGAGAACCTCGAAAATGGATCTCCCCCTCTATAGAGACCTCGAAACTTTGGACCTCCCAGAGTTAGATTTCTTATGTGACAATCAGCTACTTCAAAAATCTGTAACAATATCCGATGTCACATATCATGCCGTGGGACTACAACAAAAGGACTCCTTAAGGGGGATGATTAAACAAGCCCAACACTCCCCCTTTCTCCCATACCCGTATGGGAGAAGAAAATAACAAGAAAAAATAATCAAAATAACATTGATCATAAACAAAAGAACTAAAGAAGATCTTCTCCACCTCTTCACATAAACATTCGAATCCTTTTTTTCTTTTTTTAAATTTCTTTTTCATTTGTCTCTGTCTTTTTTTCACCACTTTTTACTCATCTCGCTTTTCCTCCTTTTTATTTCTTCTTTCTTTTTTTTCTCCACTTTTTTTAATTTTTTTTTCCATTTTCTATCTTTACTCATTCCTACCTTTATATATATATATATATATATATAAGTGGGAAGAAATGAAAAGCTCAAAATGTTATCCAGGCCCACCCCTCTTTATATAGAGAGAGGTAAAGGGTAAAATGTAATACAATCCTACAACGAACAAAAGATATACAACACACCCCTACACAAAAATGTAAAAGCATAATAATGTCTACACTCTCCCCCAAGCTGAAGGATATATATCTACCATGCTCAGCTTGGAATAATAAGAATCAAAAATATACTTAGGAAGTGAGTTGGTAAAAATGTCCACTATTTGATCATATGTAATAATAGAGGTTGTATAAAGAATGCCTTTTTGAATAAGATCTCTAGTGTAGTAACAACCCACCTCAATATGTTTGGTCCTCTCATAAAATATCAGGTTGTTGGCAATATATGTAGCAGCCACATTATCACATCTCATCTCCAGGAGACCAGTGACTTGTATGTGTAAATCTCCCAGAAGTGACTTCACCCACATAAGTTCGGCAACTGCCTATGCCATAGCTTAGTATTCAAACTTTGCACTCGACTAGGAAACAGCCTGCTTCTTACTTTTCCAGGTAACCAAATTGCTAGCCATGTAGGTGTAGAAACCTATGATACATTTCCTATCTGCCAAACACCTTGCATAATCTACATATGAATATGCTACAATTGACATGGAAATGCCCTGAGTAAATAAAAGACCAAGACCTGGTTCCCTCTTGATGTATCTTGGAACCATCATGGCAACATCCCAATGCTACCTTGTAGGCTTAGCCATGAACTGACTAAGTCTCCCAACTGCAAAAGTAATGTCTGGCCTAGTGAAAATGAAGTACAGTAACTTCCCTACTAGCTGCCTAAATTGACCACTATCCAGAGAAGGTGCCTCAGCATCATACAGGTAAGCCTTTGGGTCTATGGGTATACTTGCTGGCTTTACACCAAGCATCCCAGACTCCTGCAAAACATCCAGTGCATATTTTCTTTATGATAGAACTATATCCTACTTGCTACAGGCAACCTCTATCCCCAAAAAGTATCGTAGTGGACCCAAGTCTTTCGTTACAAACTGACTAGTCAATCTCTCCTTAATCTACCGAATGCCAATCTACATCGTCTCCAGTAATAATCAGGTCATCAACATATACAATAAGCACTACCACACTTTTCCCCATTTTCCTAACAAACAGGGAATGATCTACAGAAGATCTCTGAAAGCCATCAAACTCTACCACCTAAGACAGTTTCTGAAACCATGCACATGGACTCTGCTTAAGCCCATAAATAACCTTTCTCAACCTGTGATGAGCCAGATTCGTACACGTAAAAGGTTGAGTCTGAAAAACCATCGTTGTAGTCACATAAAAATCCGCTATCAAATAAAATTTATAATCAAAACTCTAGTGAGTCCCGGGTCAAACACAATGAGGCAAACGTTTCATTAAAAATCACATTTAGAATTATTGTCATGAAATAAATTAGTTGGTCAAATTAAATCTACACTAACTATTCTACTTAAATAATAAGCAATAGAAGAAAGAATAATATAGAGAAAAAAGAGAAAGAGAACCAATGTTTTATAGCCAAATGTTCATTACAACTAATTTCTATAACCAGAAAGCTAGAAATCTACATTAGAAATCGATAAAAAAGATAGGGATGAGAATCCTCCTCAACGGTTGCTTGGAGGACAAGCCGCGTTAACGGAGCACCCGGAAGAGAGTGGTAAGATGCTGGACGAGGGAGAACGAAGCTAGAGGACGGAGGACGAAACAGGGCAACGTCGCAGCGGGATCCACTTCCTAAATGGTGGCGGGAAGATAACCACAGGATGCTCCATGAAGGGGGTGAGAAGATGAAAAATTATTTTACTCTAGCACTAATGGAGCATCCTAGGTACGAGTCCAGCTCGTAGAGCTTTGGAGGGGGTGAGAGAAGAGAAGGGATGAAGAAGTTGAGGGTGTATGACCTTTATATAGGTGAGCTTTAAGGGCAAAAAGGTACTTTTACATGCTTAATCATGAATGTAGGGCCTTTAGAGATGGATATACATGTTGCTGAAGGTGTGCGCTCAATCTCCATCGTGCGATGGAGATTAGAGCACTCTTATTGAGCCACGTCGACGCCCTCTCAACTTCAAGCGTTGTGCGCCATCACACCAAGCGACGGCTGATCAGGGCCATCCAATGGAGATCGGACAACCATCATCACACGCTTAGGTCGTGTGCCCCACATCGACTAGCACTTCATGTGTGTGCTGGTAGCCTCCCATCCAGTGTGCCACATAGCAACCTTTGCTGCCGCTCGATCGTCAAATTTTAGCCGCGCCCGCCCGTGCTGCGGATTGGAGGTGAGCAGAGAGTCGAACCCCCGCGCTCGTCTCTCGCAGACACAGTTGACTGCTGCGGTACCACCCCTTCTTTGTCATGTTATGTTTTTAACGCTCGCACGCCCTTGATCATTGGATGAAGATCCGACTGAGGATGTGCGAGCTATGTCTTCAGTGAGAGGTGAGGTGCGTCTCTGGGATTGATCATGTAGGTGAACAGGGGTGTTGCGGCCGGTGTTGGGCGGCTGTGATGGCGCCACATGGCTCCATCATGGTCGTCCATCTTCTTTGCTTTGTAGGTGGTGCCACAATTATCGGATTGAACCGATTTTCACACTATTAGGCAGCGATCTTCGATCCGAACCCATCTGTGCGGTTGGATTTGTCATCTGAGGTATAAATTTACACCATCTTGGCTCTTGACCTCTGATCTTTCTCGAACTGTATCTGATGCTACGGAAATCGGATTGGGGTGATCTCAGAGGCATTAAACTTCGATTATTGCCCTAATCAGATCCGTACGGTTAGATCTTTAATCCGAAGCCTCGACATGATAGCGCCCTGTCCCCTAGCCACAAAAAGGGTAAATTAACCTAAAAATTGTACAAACTAATCTAAATGCAGAATGATACATGATATGCAATATTTATAATGATGAATGCGATTATACGCCTAAGAACATGCATAAATAGACAGTTTATGTGACATAGATGTGTCTACATCAGTCTGCGTACACACTCCCCCTGCACCTCATAGCCAGGAGGTTGCTGCATATAGACCTCTTTTAAGTTACCGTAAAGAAAGACATTCTTTATGTCATGTTGATAAAGTGGTCAATCATAGTGTGTTGCAACAGAGACTAGCATTCACATTGTTGAGAGTCTCACCACTGGAGAAAAGGTATCAAAGAAGTCCACTCCATAGATTTAGTAAGAGTCCCTTTATAATTTGTTATTGATTGACTCCTTATCTATAAAAGTACAATCTCTTGTTTTTGTTTTTGAGTTCACGGAACAATATCTCCATTATTCTAGAACTCCCTCCTCTCTCTCCATCGTCAACCTCTTTCTCTTTTCTTCTCCATGTGCCAACTTCAAGGAAGAAGAAAGGCACCACCACGCTGCCCGATTCTAAGCATGGCATCAAAGCAAACCTTCCTGTCCTACTAGATCTCAATTGCATGGAAGGAAAGGAAATCTACCTTCACGCAAAGGATATTTTCTCCTATCCATGGACCACATGGACTCGATCAAAGCATCATGCTAGTTCTACTATGGAAAAGGTGGCCTTAAATGCACCTAGAGACCTTAGCGACTCGACAAGCTCTTGTGGCGTAGGAGCAATGGCACAAACGGATTGAAGGGGCATGTGGAACCCTCTAATATGTCGGGGAACACCAAGATTTAGAGCTTGGCTCTCAGGTGTAGAAGAAAAGGCACAGAGGCCTTTGTCAACCACCACGTTGAAGATATGACCAACGTAGAGTCAAATCACCATGGAGACATAAGATGGGGCTAAAGTAAAGGAGTAAATCTATCAAGTTATAAAAAGGTTTGTGATCTTTGTGTTTCATTAATGGAGCCTTCAAATCCGATTTTTTATTCTCCTCCAAAACAGGAGATTTTCTTGGAGAAAAAGCATCAAATATTATACATGGGATCGCTATCAAGTTATAAAAAGGTTTGTAATCTTTGTGTTTCATTAATGGAGCCTTCAAATCCAATTTTTCATTCTCCAAAACAGGAGATTTTCTTGGAGAAAAAGCATCAAATATTATACATGGGATCGCTCACCATTCTATCACCGCAAAAAGTTTGAAGGCAAATATTCACCCTCTCCGACTTCGACTTGAGGGAGCGTGTTAGCAAGAATAAAGAGGCCATGTGGATAGTCTACATGACACTGCCACATAGCACTGCATCAATAAGTCAAGCCCCATGTAGGCGCCTGATGTTGGCTCCACGCCAACTTAATTTTGGGCCAAAATGTGACAAGTTTGTTTTAGAGATTTGTTTGTTTTGTTGCTTGGTCATTAAGTCAAGTTATTTAGGAAAGAGTTAATTTGCTGGAATAGGAAAGAGTCGAGTCCTATTTTAGTAAGAGTCCTTTTATGATTTGTTATGAATTAACTCCTTATCTATAAAACGAGTATAATCTCTTGTTTTTTATTTTCAAGTTCACATAATAATATCTCTATCATTATAGAACTCCCTCCTCTCTCTCCACCGTCGACCTCTCTTTGTTTTCTTCTCCACGTACGAACTTCAAGGAACAGGAAAGGCATCACCACATTGCGCGATTCTTAACAATACAAGTAACCCTAAAAGCACAAGTGAGACCAATAACACATCTATACTCAAAATAATCATTGGATAAGACATATCTAATTAATTTACTAATTTCCCTCAAAAAAAATTAATTTACTAATTACATAATCAAATAACTTGCCAACGGCATACAACTCTAACATATACAAGGGACATTCCTAAGTCATCATCACAGTAAAGGAGAGTACAAAGCACACATAAACCAAGTCTCGATAACCAAAATAGCACATCCCTTGAGATGTGTAAAAATACATTGTATTCATTATCACAACAAACAAACAAACCGACTCACGACAACTTACAGCAAACATATTTGAAGGAGGAAATGTCATTAGTCTTATTTAGAAACCCCTGGTAACTTTATATAAAGAGGTACCGGAGGAGAAATTACAAGTTCATGCTTACATAAAAGAGTAAATAAAAGATCAACTAAATATAACTCAATACTCCCCCTCAAGCTAGAGCATAAGCATCAAACATGCTTAGCTTGGTACAAAGACTATGCAATCACTTCTTGGAGAGTGCTTTAGTAAAAATGTCTGCAAGTTGATCTTCAGAACATATGTAGGGTGTATAAATCTTCTTCTCTACAATTGCCTCTCTAATGAAGTGAAATCAACTTCAATATGTTTCGTTCTTTCATGGAAGATAAGATATTTGCAATAAAAGTAGCAACCTTATTGTCACAATGCATAGGGATAGGACCAGAGACCTGAACTCCAAAATCTTCTAAGATGGACCGAACCCAATGTAGTTCACAGGTACATGGCAGTCAAGATAACATCAGCCCAAAAAGACGAAGGGACATTCATCTGAAATATAATAATATGCGCCACATCCAACAAATGTGAAAGCTTACGTTCAACCACTCTATTTGTTGAGAGGTATGAATGCAAGAAGTCTGGTGAACAATACCACAAGATTAAACAAACTGTGCAACCCTGGCATTCACAAACTCCAAGCCATTATCATTCTAGAAAACTTTAATAATAGTAGAAAACTGAGTCTTTATTTCTTGAACAAAATTTTTAACAATATCAAAAACCTAAAACTTCTCTTTTATTAAAAAGACTCAAGACATCCTAAGTACAATCATCAATCAAAACAAGCAAATACTAAAACCCTCTGAGGCTCTAGACCCTACACGGGCCCCAAACATTAGCATGAATCAAATAAAATACAGACTCAGTCTGTTTATTATGGGACGGAAAAGAAGACCTATGGTGTTTGCCCAATTGGCACACATCACATCAAAAAGACTCAGGAAAAGACAGCTCTGGAAATTAATGACGAAGGACATGCAGGGTAGGATGACCGAGGCGGAGATGTCACTGAAGAGCAGTAGTGGCAGAAATAGCATCAACAATAGGTAAGAGTGGAACATGGAGGTAGTAGAGACCATTCTGCTCAAGTCCACCAATTTGCCTCATCATCTGATGGTCCTGCCAGAAGAAATACTGGTCATGAAACACTACTCTACATTGTAAATCCTTCGTAATTTGACTAATAGACATCAAATTAAGAGCAAACTTGAGAGCATGCATAACATTTAATAAAGGCAAAGTAGATGATATGGAGATGTTTCCAAGACCAGAAACTAGAAACAAACCACCATCTGCTACCTTAACATGGAACAGGATAGCAAGATCCCGTAGAGAGGAAAACAAGGTGGAATCACCAGTTATGTTAGAAGAGGCACCTGAATCCAAAGCCAAACAGAAGCTTAGGATTTAACTGACATGGCTGAAGTACCTGCAAATCTCTAAACTGAGGCTCTTGCCGAGGTAGAGGCCTGAGACGCAATAAACGCTCATAGCTTGCCCTAGATACTGAAATTTGACTGTCATCTTCATGCACCTAAGAAGTATCCTCTATAGAAACCTGATGAGCACGTGGATTCATGACCTGTAGATATCCATGCTTCACCCAGTACCGTTCCACAATATATCCATTTTTGTGACAGTACTCACAGAAGAAGAAACTCCAACCTCGACCCCGACCCCGACCACGACCACCACGTGCACCACCACTAGCCCGACCACCTCTGCCCCCAGAATATCCTCTACCACGACTAACAGCAGCCATAGCAAAGGCAACAGATGTAGGCACGGGATCAGACGTGTCAAGCCTAAAGAGAAGCATATATCTATGCAGGTATAGGAATCTCACCCATGGTCATGAACTGATCTTTCACTTCCTTGTACTCAGGGCCAAGCCCAGACAAAAGTTGAATAGAACGAATAGCCTCGCTCTACTTGGTCGTAACTGTTGTATCTATAAATATGGGCTGGTACGCATCCTACTCGTCCCAAAGATTCTTCATTGTGCCATAGTACTCGGACAAGGCCATGGTACCTTTTCAGAGAGTATGAATGTCCTCTACCACTTGATAAAGCCTAGTTATATTGCACCTATGAGAGTGAATCTCATGCAACACCTCCCACATCTTCGCAGAGGCATAAGTCATGACCTGTTTGGCAATAGTTTGGGTCATGCTATTTAGGAGACATGTTGCCAACCAATCATTATCAGCCTCCTAATCCGCAGATTTCACAGCAGGCACATTATCTGTCAGGATATACTTCTGATAGGATCCGACAAATCAGGAGGTGAACTAAAGCAGAAAGTTGGTTCCATCCAACTTGATAGATTCCCCTGCATGTGAGGGGGAGCACTTGTGATAGTTGACTTCCCTAACAAGTCATGGATTCCTTTTGCTCCCTCATAATGTCTGGAGTCAATATTCACAAAAAACAGGACTGTTAAAGACTGAAAATCAGATCATAAGGTCTGAAAATTGTAGTTTCAAACTTGAGTTACTCCAAATGAAGCATACGGGTCACAAAAAATCCTGATTTCAGATCATATACCCTATAGCACCAAGAAAAAATATTTTGCATATGCCAAGGCATAGATCAGGCCCTAGGATGCCTTCCAACAAGTAGAGCTCTTCTAGAAAGGTCTTTAGAGGTAGATCGAGGAAGAAGACGCCCTCCTAGCCCATGATCTAGGATAGCAAGGCTACTACAAGGTAAGAAACACCTCGCAACACCACCACCAGATCGCCCTGCAGCCTCAGGCAACGCTGCTAATGGTCAAGCGATGACACCAGTGATGGAAAAGGCCTAAGCAACGACGCTCAGGTCCTTAGATCATCGGCAAAGGGGAGAGGAAGAGCGGTGGCAGCAGCAATAGCGTTGGGAGGCGAGGCGAGGCGAGCTTGAGCGGTGATGCTCAAGCACTCACGACGTCATCGAGGAGACGAGAAGGAGAGGTGTTCGGGTTTTGGTGGAGTTTTAGAGGCTAGGGTTTGGGTGAGGTACCCAAGCACCAGTCTAGGACCACTGCTCCGATAACATGATAGGAGGAAATGTCATTAGTCTTATTTTAAAACCCTTGGTACCTTTATATAGAGAGGTACCAAATGAGAAATTACACGTGCACCTTTACACAAAAGAGTAAATAAAAGATCAACTAAAAATAACCCAACAATATTCAAAGGATAACATGAATGTGGCTCAATCAAGCTCTACTATGAAATCACAAAACATTCATAAATGCACCAAACAGTGAATTGCGGGATACTCGGAACCCCAATTAAGCCATGTCAAGGATCTACCAAGCACCTGTAGGCCTTCAATAATCTGAAATGACGTCAGGGGACAACTCCTGAATTGTATTAGGTCTAAAATTGTCCAATGTCCCCCCACCCCCCCTCAACAAATGGTCGGAACTTACTCAAATGCACAAGATCCAACTTGTTCTTGCACATCTACTGTCAGTTGCAAATAGAGTAATTCTAGAGGCATCACGAACCTAGAAAAGAACACCCAACTTGTAGTGGTCGACAACTATAGTTGACAGTGAGTCTTTAAGTTTTTAGTGGCTAGGACCCTAGAATGAAGATTTTTCTTTTTTTAATTTTTTTTAGTGGGAAATAAAAAAGGGATGAGAATGGTAAGAATGATGTAAGCCACTAGTCTAGAACTACTGCCCTTATACCACGTAGAGAATGTAATAGCTCAATCTTATTTGAAGCTCCAGTCTCTCTTCTAGAAAGAAGGCATATGAAAAAGATACAAAGTAGTTCCAAGAAAAGGAAAATATCCAAATAACATAAGAAGAAATAAATAATTCCAAGAGTCATTTACATTATCTCAATTGGGTTGCCCCCTAAATCACTAAAGACAAAGCATGTCAAGGTACATTTACCATTACACCAAAGACCGCATATAACATGGGTTTATTCATATCATCCACATCTCTTCGAAAAATCAAATTATTAATATCTTCAGGTAGGTACTTCCACGCACCTTGTTTGACAAATGTTATTTTACATAGAGCATGATCAATTCACCTGTGCTCCAGATTATGGAGCATTGAGAGAAAATCTGCCTTTATTTTTATCTCCTTGCTATTTACGCCTTATCCAACAGTGTATTTGTATTTTTCCCACCAATCCTCTATGTGAAGAGGATTAGGGTTTCTCAATCACAGTTGTGCTCATTCCTTCTAACCAATTTATTCTAATAGCATTGTCAGGGAAGGTTCTTCCTTTTTTGGTTTTTGGACTCAACACCTGTAAGTTTTCTAAAGCTTTGTACCCTTCCTTTTTAGGTAATATATTAGATGGCCACCAACCTCCAATGCCCATCCTTCTTTTCAGAGAAATGAAAATATAAAAAACTCATTTAAATGGCAATGACTATATTGCATTACTAAAGATGGCCTTTAAAAGCAAATGCATTAAATAATAAACTGATTATGACTTCCTATCTTTATTTGATTTTTTTTTGGAAGAATGAATAA
This sequence comes from Thalassia testudinum, assembly GCA_037157565.1. Lineage (NCBI taxonomy): Eukaryota > Viridiplantae > Streptophyta > Magnoliopsida > Alismatales > Hydrocharitaceae > Thalassia > Thalassia testudinum. The sequence goes on along the minus strand of JAZHRO010000035.1, from coordinate 49,476,852 downwards.
CTTTTATGTGTGCATAAATATTCAGGAACTCACCTAGTTCAAATGTTCGGGAACATGATTGCCCAGTAAAGAACATGAAATTATCTGAACAAGGTTGCATTCTTCCAGTTATGAGATCAGTGTCTCCTTCATGTATTTTAGAGCTGACCGCAGCATTTCCCGAGCTTTCTTATCTGGAGTGCATCCTGATAACATCATTTCCTCATAGACTTCTGGAACCTGTAACAAATATACATTCTTTGAGTTTTTATTTCAACAGTATTATTCCAGCATTTTATCAAGGAGCAGAAGCAACACAATGTAAACTAACACAGGCACCGAGGTATACGGGGAATGTTAAGAGGAAAATGTCATCAAATCATATTAGCTTGGAACAAAGACTGTGTAATCGCTTCCTGAAAAGTGCTTTAGTGAAAATGTCAGCAAGTTGATCTTCAGTAGATACGTAGGGTGTATGAATCTTCTTCTCTGCAATAGCCTCCCTGATGAAGTGACAATCAACTTCAATGTGCTTAGTTCTCTCATGAAAGACAAGATTGTTCGTAATAAAGGTGACAGCCTTATTGTCACAATGCGTAGGAATAGGACTAGAGATCTGAACTCCAAAGTCTTCTAAGATAGATCGCACCCACAATAGTTCACAAGTTGTCTGAGCCATAACTCTATACTCTGATTCAGCACTTGACCTTGAAACCATTGCCTTGCTTCTTCATGAAACAAGATTGTCTCCCGCAAATGTACAATACCTTGTAGTGAACTTTCTATCCTCATCTGCTTCGTATAATCTGCAACTGAATAGCCACACACATCCAAATATCCATTGTTCTAAAAGTGAAGTCCTTTCCCACGTGAACTTTTCAGGTACCTGACATCTCAGTGGACTTCTCTAGGTGCTTGCATAAATTGGCTCAACCTCCCAACTGCAAAGGCAATGTCAGGCTGAGTAACGGACAAATAAAGCAACTTACGAACCACGGCACAATATCTAGTTACATCCTGCAATCATTGTTTAAAAAAACGTGCCTCGAGGCGCTTGAGGCGTGCGCCTCGAGGCGAGGCGTGGCAAATTAGCCTCGAGGCTTAAGCCTCAGCTCGATTCTGCGAGGCGTGCGCCTCGCTTTGCCGAGGCGTGGGCGAGGTGCTAAGGTGCTGAGGCGTTGGAGTGGTGCCGCCTCGGGTATGTGAGCAGCCTCAAGCACCTCATCGCAGCCTCCACCAGCAAACCGACAGCTCCTACTCCACCGCATCGCAGCCCCCACCGGCGAGCAACTCCACGCAGTGCCAGCAGCGCAAGCAGCTCCACGTAGCGCAGCGCAATGCTACATGCAGCGTAGCGCAGTGCTCCGACGCCAGCAGCGCGAGCACACAACGGCAACGCTCTACGCAGTGCAGTGCAGCGCAGTGGCAGGCTCCAGCGCAGTGCAGTGCAGCACAGGTCCACGCAGCGCAGCGCAGCGTAGTGCAGCGCAGCGGCAGGTCCAACGCCGCTACAGGTCCAGCAGCGCAAGCCCAAGCAGTGGTCCAGCTCCTGCGCAGGTCCGAGACTCCAAGCGCAGCTCCAGCGGCAGTGCTCCACTCTTCAGCAGGGCGCATTTGAGGTTGAAGTTAGTATGTTGAGGTTGAGCTTAGTATGTTGACTATAAGTTTAGATAATTTCATTTATGTTTATTTTTCAAGTTTAGGTCATTTAGGTTTATTTGATTACCTATCATTTTATTTTCTATATTTTTTATGCAAATCCTGAGGCTTACACCTCGACCGCCTCGAGGCTTACGCCTCGCCTTGATGAAGGCAAACCGCCTCGATACCACCTCGCGTTTTTTGAAACCTTGCCTGCAATAAGAGATTATCATCATCTGCAAGAGGCAAGGAAGTATCCATAGGTACATAAGCTGGTTTGTACCCCAGCATACTAGTCTCTTTCAACATATCCAGAACATACTTGCACTAAAATAACACAGTCCTCCTTCAGTGTGTTGCGCTTCAACGCTAAGGAAATAGTTAATGGGGCCTAGATCCTTGGTCATAAACTATGACTGCATAAATACCTTCGTATCTTCTATGCCTTTCCTGTCACTACCAGACAATAGTATATCATCCACATAAACAATAAGTATAACATAACCTATCTTCCCATGTAGTATAAAAACAGAATGATCAGCAGAGGATCTAGCAAAACCATACTCCTAGACGACCCTGCTAAACCTTTCAAACCAAGCTCTCGAACTTTGTTTCAACAAATAAATGACTTTCTTCAGCCTGGATACCTTCTGACACCCCATTACGGGAAAATCCTAGCGGTTGTTGCATGTAAACTTCCTCCTCCAAGTCTCCATAAAGAAATGTGTTATGTAAGGAGGATTGGTTGGTCTTTTATTGTTCGTTTATTGTAAGGGGTAGTATTGTACTTCTCTTCTCTGGTGCCTCTCTATATAAAGGCCCAAGGTTTCCTTGAATAAAGGTTATGCTATTACAACCTTAACATAGTATCAGGGCAGTGGCCCTAGGTCGGGGCTCTGGTATCCCACCTAACCCTAACCTCCTTCCCTCCCACCAAAACCCTAACATTCCTCCTTTCCTTCTCAGTGGCGCCATTGGCCACCTAGGCCAGCAACATCGCCACAGCAAGGCCCTTCCGACCTCTCCACCACTTGCAGCAGCATCGTAGAGAGTTGCAGCACCATCGCAACGCTATCTAGCACCTCTGTGGTGCTCTCTAACGTCCCTGCGACGCCGCCACTGATGGCCTAGCACTCGAAGAGCACCGCAACACCGTCGCAATGCTCTCTAGTGCCTCTGCAACATTGCCACTGGTGACCAAGCTCTCCAGCGTCGTCGCCTTAGGCTTTTGAGCATCGCAGCAGTCTCCAGCACCACCACCTCGGGCTTCCGAGCATTGCAACGGTCTCCAGCACCGCCACCTCGGGCCTCCGAGCGTCCCAGCACTGCCACTAGGGCCTCTTCAGGCCATCACCACCGTGAAGAGCACCGTTAGGGCCTCTTCTATGCCCTAAAGTGTGCTAAGTCTATTGAAAGGCACTCTTATCAATCTGAAATCCAACTTTTTCATATCTCATGATCTGATTTGTTGACCGTAAGTCAATGATTCTTCGTGGATCTCGACTCCGCATGTCATGGGGGACTAGAACGACAATATAAGTGACTTGATGGAGAACTCTACCACAAGCACTCCCCCTCACATGCAGGGGACTTCGATCAAGTTGGACGGATCCAACTTCTTGCTCTGGTCCACCTCCTCCCGGTTTGTCGAATCCCACAAAAAAACTATATATTGATTGATGTTAAGTCTGCCAATCGAGAGGCAAACAATGATTGGGTGGCTACGTGTCTCCTGAATAGTGTCACACAAACTATCGTCAAGTAAATCATGGCTTATGCTTCAGCCAAGAGGATGTGGGAGGTACTTCATGAAATACACTCTCACAGAGGTAATATTACCAGGTTGTACAGAGTTGTGGAGGATATTTACAATCTTCGAAAAGGCTCCATGTCCTTATCCGAATACTATGGTTCCATAAGAAATTTGTGGAATGAACAAGATGCATACCAGCCGATCTCTATAGATGCTTCTGTTATAGCTAAGCAAAGAGAAGTTATTCGCTCAATTCAGCTTCTGTCTGGTCTTGGCTCTGAGTACAAGGTAATCAAAGACCAATTCATGACTATGGACGAGACCCCTACACTGAAGCAAATCTATGCTCGTCTCTCTAGGCTTACTACTTATGATCCTATACCTACTACTGATTCTTCAGCCATGGCTGTTGTTGGTCATGGTAAGGGGAATTCAAGGGGAAGAGGTGGTAGAGCCTATGGTGGTGGTACACTTAAACGTGACCATGGTCAAAGTTCTTTTTTTCTGTGAGTACTGTTACAAGAATGGGCACACTATGGACTGATGCTGGGTGAAGCATGGTTATCCACAGGGTATGGATCCGCGTGCTCATCAAGTTTCTACAAAGAATACCACCCAGGTGCAGGAGGACGATGGCCAGATGACAATTTCTAAGGCTGACTATGAGCGTTTCATAGCTTCTCAAGCATCTACTTCTGCCTCAGTTCACAGATCTGCAAGTGCTTCAGCCATGATGGCTAGTTCCCAAGCCCCTACTCGGCTGGCAGACTCAGGTGTCTCCTCCCACATTACTGGTGACACTACCATTTTCTCCTCTCTATGGGACCTTGCTACACCGTTCCAGGTTAAAGTGGCAGATGGGGGGTTATCACCAGTCATTGGTCTTGGGAACATCTCAATTTCTAGCACTTTACATTTATCAAATGTTATCATACACCTAGATTTGCACTCAATTTGATGTCTATTAGCCAAATTACAAAGGATTTAAGGCGTCGGGCGTTGTTCCAAGACCAATATTTATTTTTGCAGGATCTCTAGAGGATGAGGCGGATTGGTGGACTTGAGTAGAACGGTCTCTACTACCTCCATGTTCCACCATCTTCCAGTGCCAATGCAGTGTGTGCCACCTCTGCCCTTCAACGGCATTATCATCTTGGTCATCCCAATCTTCATGTTCTGTGCCACCAGTTTCCTAAGTTACCTTTTCCAGATTTTTTAGGTGTGAAGCATGTCAGTTGACAAGCACCATAGGTCATCTTTTCTACCACAAAATAAAAGAGTTAAGTCTATTTTTGCTTTAGTCCATGCTGATGTTTAGGGCCCATGTCGGGTCAAGAGTATTCATGGCTTTTGGTATTTTCTTGTTCTTGTGGATGATTATACCAGGGTGTCCTAGGTTTTTATAATGAAAGAAAAGTCTAAAGCCATTGATATTGTCAAAAATTTTATTCTTGAAATAAAAACTTAATTTTCTATTATTATTAAGATTTTCCGGAGTGATAATGGTTTAGAGTTTGTAAATGCTAGGATTACTACCTTCTTCAAATCTTTGGATATTGTTCACCAAACGACTTGCATTCACACTTCTCAACAGAATGGAGTGCTAAACGTAAGGTTAGACACTTGCTTGATGTTACTTGGTCTATATGTTTCAAATGAATGTTCCTTCATGCTTTTGGGTTGATGGTGTTCTTACTGCCGTTTATTTGGTGAACTACGTATGGTCATCTATTTTAGGGGGTAAAACTCCCTACTCCATGTTTTTCCTAGCAAAAGCATTTTTTCTATTGCTCCGACTATCTTTAGATGTGTGTGTTTCGTCCACCTTCACCATGTTGACAAGATTTCTCCTCGTTCCATGAAGTGCATCTTTCTAGGTTATCCCCAAACTCAGAAAGGATACCATTGCTATGATCCAGTTTCACGAAAGTTGTCTCTGCTAATATCACTTTCTTTGAGAAGATTCCTTACTACCAGAAACAGGAAGAACAGCCCACTAATTTGTCTACTGATATACATCTTGTTTTATCTAATCCACCATAGCCACATGAGCCACCTAGTATAAGGGCCAGTCATCCTGATCCTAGTCCTTTCCCGTGTCATCCTAAAGTCCCAGCTACAGATACCTTTCCTAAACATTTTCAACGCAAGATCAGGATGTTACTCAGGTGGAATAGCATTTGTCTACTGTTTATGCTCAGTCTCCACCAGCTGCTGATGATTTGTTTGAGGATCAGGTACCTATTCTTACTGAGGACACATCTCTGGATCTTCCTATTGCACAATGGAAGGCTCCCAGATCGTGTACCAAATACTCTGTATCAGAGTTTGTCGTTTGACAGTTCATCTGCAATTGGCCGCCAATTCTTTCTGGCCATTGACAATGTACAAGTGCCACAGGATCATCATGACGCTTTCCGAGATCCATCTTAAACCTTAGCAATAGAGGAGTAGATGGCTGCCTTACAGTACCGTGACACATGGGATCTTGTTGATCTAACCCCAGGTGCTACTATCTTAGGGTGTAGATGGGTGTTTACCCTTAAGTGTCGTCCAGATGGCACTATAGATTGATACAAGGCACGTCTAGTTGCAAAAGGCTACACTCAGACATTTGGCGTAGACTACTTTGAGACATTTTCCCCAGTGGCCCGTCTCAATTCCGTACACATCCCTTTACTTACGGTGAACAAGCGTTGAACTGTTCATCAACTTAATATCAAGAATGCCTTTTTGTATGGTGATCTAGAGAAGAAAGTCTACATGGAGCAGCCACCAAGTTTTCCTACTCAGGGGGAGTGTTAGAAAGCGTGTAGACTGAAAAAAGCTATATATGGTTTAAAACAGAGTCCCAGAGCCTAGTTTGAGATGCTCAATAGGGGGGTTCGGGAACATGGCTTCACCAGATCTTCCGCCGATCGCTCTATCTTTAGAGTGCATGGGAAGACAGGTACAATTATACTTGTCGTTTCTGTAGATGACATTCTTCTTACAGGCAATGACAGGCAAGGCATAGAGGAAACAAAGAAGCTGTTTCAATCACAATTTTTTACCAAGGATTTAGGCCCTATCAGCTATTTCCTTGGTATTGAGGTGCAGCATACTGAAGGAGTACTTGTGCTCTCCCAACACAAGTATGTTCTTGACATGTTGAGAGGCATAGGAATGTTGGAGTGCAAACCAACATATGTGCCCATAGATGTCTCATTACCTATAACTGATAGAAATAGTCCTCTATTGCAAGACGTTACTAGATTTCGTGTAGTGATTGAGAAGCTCTTATATCTAATTGTTACCCATCCTAATTTTGCCATTACGGCTGGAAGATTGAGTCAGTTCATGCAATCACCAAGGGAAGTCCATTAGGATGGAGTTTGCCAAATTCTCAGGTACTTGAAAAGTGCACCTGGGAAAGCACTGTTTTTCAAGGACAATGGGCATTTGGATAGTTGTAGCTATTCTGATGCAGACTATGCTGGTGCACATGAGGACATGAGGTCCACTACAAGATACTACACTTTTTTTGGGGATAATCTAATTACCTGGAGAAGCAAGAAACAGGTAGTAGTTTCTAGATCTAGTGCTAAGTCTGAGTACAGAGCTATGTCTCAAACTATTTGTGAGCTACTCTAGGTTAGGTCTATTCTAGAGGACTTTAGTGTGCAGGTTTCTGGCACTATTCCCATGCATTGTGATAACAAAGCTGCCACCTTATTGCTAACAATCATGTATCTCATGAGAGGACCAAGCATATAGAAGTGGACTACCACTTCAGTAGAGAAGCCATTTTAGCCAAGAAGATCTTTACTCCTTACATATGTTCTGAAGATCAACTAGCAGATGTTTTTACAAAAGCACCTCCTAAGAAGCGTTGGCTCTATATTAGTTCCAAGCTAAGCATGTTTGATGCATATGCTCCAGCTTGAGGGGAAGTGTAGAGTTATGTAAAGAGGGTTGGTAAGTCTTTTATTGTTCGTTTATTATAAGGGGTAATATTGTACTTCTCGGGTCCCTCTCTATATAAAGGCCTAAAGTTTCTCTGAATAAAGGTTATGCTATTACACAACAACAACCAAGCATTTTCCCACACTAAGTGGGGTCAGCTATATGGATTCTTTGCCTCAACACAGATCGATTTTCAGCCATTTCAGAACTTAAATTAAAGTAATTGAGGTCATACTTAATAGTTTCCCCTCTTAGCAGGTTCAGCCTCCAACTTCTCGCATCTCCTAACTGGAGCATCTAGTGGCCTTCGTTGTAAATGTCCAAACCACCTTAGACGTTTCCTCTCATTTTATCCTCTATCGGTACCACCCTAACCTTTTTTCTACTAATCTCATTTGAAATACGATCCTTTCTTGTATGACCACACATCCATCTTAACATCTTCATTTCTGCCACAGACATCTTATGTACATGCCTATAGTTGATAGCCCAACATTCAGACCCGTACAACATGGTTGGTCTTACCACAGCTCGATAGTATTTTCCTTTGACTTTTAAAAGAACGCACTTATCACAGAGAACACCAAATGCACCCCTCCATTTCAACCACCCCGCATTAATTCTATGTGTAACATCTCCATCAATTCCACCATCTTGTTGAAAAATGGATCTTAAGTACTTAAAAACATCTTTTATTGGAATGCACTCTTCTCTAATTTTTACATTCATCTCTTCATTGTTCCCTCCACTACTAAACTTGCATTCCATATACTCAGTCTTCGTCCTACTTAGGCGTAATCCTTTATCTTCCAGGGCTTCTCTCCAAAGCTCAAGTTTGTTGTTCACTCCATCTCTTATCTCATCAACCAACACAATGTCATCAGCAAAAAGCATATACCATGGCACCTCAGCTTGGATATGCTTCATCAACTCATCCATGACCAAGGCAAAAAGATAAAGGCTTAAAGTCGATCCTTGATGCAAACCAATGGTGATATCAAAGTAATCTGTCAAATCATCCTTAGTCTTTACACAAGCTGCAGCTCCATAGTACATATCCTTTATAAGGATGATATATAAAACTGGCACTTGTCTCTTCTCCAAAATTCTCCACAAGACATCTCTTAGGACAGAATCATAAGCCTTCTCCAAATCAATAAAAATCATATGTAAATCCTTCTTCTTGACTTTGTAGGTCTCCATTATACGTCTCAAGAGATGTATTGCCTTAATAGTAGACTGACCTGGCATAAAGCCAAACTGATTTTCAGTTACTACAGAGACTTGCCTAACCCTTCTTTCAATTATTCTCTCGCAAAGTTTCATCGTATGACTCATCAACTTAATACCTCTATAGTTGGAACAATCCTGTATGTCTCCCTTGTTCTTGTATAAAGGTACCACAAAACTTCTCCTCCATTCCTCTAGCATCTTCTTGCCTCTCCAAATAGTATTAAATAATTTTGTAAGCCAAGTTATACCCCGTTCTCCCATTATTCTCCAAACGTCTATAGGAATATCATCAGGCCCAATAACCCTCCCACTTGTTATCATCTTCAAAGCCTCATCTACTTCCTTCTTTTGTATCATTCGATAACTTGCCCGATTCACATAATCTTCTGAGTTGGCTAACTCCCCTAAGATAATATCATTCTTTTGTTTTTCATTAAAAACTTGTGAAAATATCTTTTCCATCTTGTCTTTATATCCTCACTAGCTATAAGCACCCCTCATTCATCCTTGATGCACCTTACATGTGTAAGTTCATTTGCTTTCCGCTCTCCTACTTTAGCTAACTTGAAGATATCTTTTTCATTTTCTTTAGAATCAAGTTTCTTATAAAAATGTTCCCAAGCTTTGCTTTTGCTTCACTAACTACTTTCTTTGCTTCTTTCTGTGTTCTTTTGTAGTTTTCCATATTTTCATTAGTCTTATCTCGATATAAGGCTTTAAAGCAGGCTCTTTTAATTTTAAGCTTCTCCTACACTTACTCCACCACCAAGCCTCCTTTTGTCCTAGAACACTTTAGACACGCCTAACACCTCATTTGCCACCTTCCTAATACAGTTTGCCATATTTAACCACATTTCATCAAAACTACCATCAAGATCCCAAGTCTTTTGTTGCATCTTCTCTTTAAATCCCACTTGCTCCTTAAGATTCCACCATTTAATTCTCAAATTCTTAAACACCAATTTTCTCTTCTTTGCCTTCTTCAAATGAACATCCAACATCAAAAGACGATGTTGAGCAGTTAAACTCTCCCCTCGAATAATCTTGTAATCTTTACAAGATAAAAGGTTATGTTATTACAACCTTAACAAAATACATTCTTTATATCTAGCTGATGAGCAGTCCTACTCTTGTTAACTTCCACTGAGAATAAGATTCTGACAGAATCCAAGCGAGCCACCGGAGAGAATGTCTCAAAGTAGTCGACCCCAAAAGTCTGAGTGTAGCCTTTAGCAACAAAACGTGCTTTATGTCACTCCATAGTACCATCTGGACGAGATTATAGAGTGAACACCCACCTACACTCCACAACTGTAGCACCTGGGAGTAGGTCAACCAACTCCCACGTGCCACAAAACTGCAAAGCTACCATTTCTTCCTCCATCGCCAAGGTCTAAGATGGATCTTGGAACGCCTCATAATAGTCTCGTGGTACTTGTTGACAACCAATAGCTAAAGGGAACTGTCGTCCAATTGCAAGTAAACTATCAAAAGACAAACTGTTATATAGAATACCTAGCACAAGACCATGGAGCATTCCTCTGTGCAATAGGAAGGGTCCAGGGTAGTACTCTCAGTAGCAGTAGGTACCTGGTCCTCAGACAAGTCATCAATGGTTGGTGGAGATTGAGCAAAAATGATAGACAGTGATTCATCCACTTAAGGTACATTACGCTAAAAGTGTTTAAGAAATGTATATGTATCAGGAACCTCTGGATGACATGGGAAAGGACCAGGATCGGGTTAAACTATGTTCTATATAGGAGGCTCAGAGGACTGTGGTGGTTTAGAGGGCATAGGAAGGGGAACTTCCTGATAATGGAAAGATGTGGAATGCTCTCCCTTTTTCTGGTAGTAGGGTATCTCCTCAAAGAAAGTGACATCAGCAGAAATATAAAACCTCCATGATATAGGATCATAGCACCTGTATCCTTTCTGGGTTCTAGAGTAACCCAGAAAGATACACTTAACGGAGCGAGGAGAAAGTTTATCCACCTTAAATAAATGAACAAAACAAATATAACAAAAAACAACCGAAGTGATAGAAAACATATCCTTACTAGGAAACAAAAGGGAGTACGAGGTTTTGCCCCCCAACACAAAAGAAGAAACACGATTCACCATATATGTAGTGGTTAAAATAGCATCCGCCTAAAACAGGATGGAACATTTATCTGAAACATAATAGTCTGAGCGACATCCAACAAATGACAAAGCTTACGTTCAACCACCCCATTTTGTTAGGAGGTGTGAATGCAAGAAATCTGGTGAATAATACCAAGAGACTGGAAAATTTATGTAACCCCAGCATTCACAAGCTCCAAACCATTATCACTCCTGAAAACTTTTATAGCAGTGGAGAATTGAGTCTTTATTTCTTGAATAAAATTTTTAACAAGAACAAAAACCTCGGACTTCTCTTTCATCATAAAGACCCAGGATATTCTGATATAATCATCAACCAAAATAAGAAAACATCAAAACCCTCTGAGACTCTAGACCCGACATGGGCCCCATACATCAGCATGCAGTAAATCAAATACAGACTCAGCCCGTTTATTATGAGATGTAAAAGAAGACCTATGATGTTTGCCCAATTGACAAGCATCACAACGAAAGGACTCAGGGAATGAAAGCTCTAGAAACTAACGACAAAGGATAGGTAGGCTTGAATGACCAAGACATAGATGCCACTGAAGGGCAGTAGTGGCACAAACAGCATCAGCAGTAAAGCAGGGTGGAATATGGAGGTAGCACAGTCTATTCTGCTCACATCCACAAATCTGCCTCAGCAACTGCAGGTCTTGCAAGAAAAAATATCGGTCATGAAATACTGCTCTATAGATCTTTTGTAATTTGATTGATAAACATCAAATTAAGAGCAAAATTAGGAGCATGTATGACATTTGACAATGGCAGAGTAGGAGAAAGGAAAATATTCCTAAGACCAGTGCCAGGCGACAATCATCTGTTACCTTAACCTGGAAAGGGGTAGCAAGATCTTGCAGGGAAGAAAATAATCTAGTATCACCAATAATGTGTAAGAAGGCATTTGAATCAGCAATTCAAGCAGGAGCTTGGGATCTAACAGACATGGCAGATGTACCTGCCAGTTTCTGAACTGAGGCATTTGCCGAGGTAGAGACCTGAGACGTGATGAACCTCCCATATTCCGCCCTAGATACAAAAATCCGGTTGTCATCATCATGCGCCTAAGAAGACTCCTTTGTGGAAACCTAGGGAGCACGTGGGTCCATTTCCTGTGGATATCCATGTTTCACCTAGCAACAATCCACAGTATGCCCATTCCTGCAATAGTACGCACAGAAAAGGGAGCTCCGTCCACGACCACCACGTGCACCACCACCACCGCCGCCACGACCACCCCTGACCCCAGAGTTTCCACGACCACGACCAACAGTAGCCATGATAAAGGAATCTGAAGTAAGAGCAAGATTAGAGGTGTCAAGTCTTGAAAAATAAGCATAAATCTACGCAAGCGTGGGAATCTCATCCATAGTCATAAACTGAACTTTAACTGCCTTGTACTTAGGACCAAGGCCAGACAACACCTGAATAGAGTGGATGGCCTCTCACAGCTTGGCTATAATGGTTGCATCAGTAGATATTGGCTGGTACACATCCTGCTTATCCCACAAGTTCTTCATTGTGTCATAGGCCCATAGTATTCAACTAGTGCCATAAAACCCTTCTTAACTGTATGTATATCTTCTACCACGCGATACAGCCGAGTAATGTTACTCTTGTGGGAGTGGATCTCATGTAGCACCTCCCACATCTTCGCAGAAGCATATGCCATGACTTGCTTCACAATTGTTTGGGTCATACTATTCAGGAGACATGTCGCCACCCAGTCATTATCTACCTCCCAATCTGCTGACTTCACAGCGGGAACGTCTTCAGTCAGAATATATTTCTTGCGATGAGATCCGACAAACCAGGAGAAAGTAGACCAAAGTAAGAAGTTGGATCCGTCCAACATAATAGATGTCCCTTGCATGTAAGGGGGGTGATAGTGGTGGATGATTTCCCACTGAGTTGCCTATAAGCTCCTTTAATTCTGCCATATGTTCCCGATTTGTCAAATCATGCTCCTGATTTTCTAGGATCTAAAATTCAGATCATATAATCTTCAACAGGGAGAAGAATCAACTTCCATGGAGGTTCCCTAACGTGTAGAACCGTAGAAGCCCTATAACAAGGACAATAAACCAGCTTACATGTGCAGTAGCGCTATCAAATGCCAAGAAGGACCCCTGGGCAACACCACCGACGAGGGATTGCGATCTAGGCAACACCGCTAGGGCCCCTGGTCCCTGTCGAGGGCCTGCAGCACACCACCAATGAGGTTTAGCGGTGCTACACAAGGTCGAAGGCGGCTACAGCACCATTGGAAAGGTGCAGCAGTGCTGCTCGAGGAGGAGCGCAACCTACAGCACCACCCTAGGTGGTGGGCGACGCCCCAACAGGATCTACAGCACTGCTAAAGGCTGACGAAGGCCCGTCGCAACCCCACAGCCGGTGGGCGGTGTACAAGCAAATGTCGCAAGAGTGACCCCAAGCACCATAGTGGCAGCGCTGGAGGGTAGGGACGGTAGTTGCGGTCGTTGGGAAGGAGCAAGGTTCGAAATGCTGATTTCGATGCCATTTCAATAAATTTCCAAATATGCATTTCGTCAGCATGCCAACAAAAATGATAGTAGTCAAAATGATTAAAATTTTAAAATAACTTTTTAATGGATAAATGTTTCCATTTAAGCCCTAAATTGTGTTTTTTACTTCATATGTAATATGTTAATACATAACCTATGCAACAGTAACAATAGCAGAGCTGCAACAGGAACAGCAACAACAGCAGGAGCAACAGCATGCTGGCAGCATGCCGTGCTTACCGGCAGCATGCCAACGATTTCGCCAGCATGCCGATGAAGCACCTACGTTTCAATAACTTGAGCATGTCGACATGCAATATCTTCAAAAATCGCCATTTTGACGACATGCCGCAATTTAAATCACTGGGAAGGAGAAAAGAGAGGAGGCTCACCAGTAAAGAGGTTGGCAGTGTTGAAAGAGGGTACAGGTTTCAATGGCGGTTTCGGGAGCTAGGTTTTGGTAGGACACCGGACCACCAATTTAGGGTTATTGCTCTGATACCATGTTAGGAAGAATGTCATCAAATCATATTCAGAGACCCCTGGTACCTTTATATAGAGAGATACCGAAGGGAAAGTAATATTCTACACCCTTACATAAAGAAAAAAAATAAAAAAACCAACTAAAAATAACTCAACAGCTACTACCAAGAAATAATTTGCAGGTCCTTTAAGGGAGAAAATACAAAAAGAGAAGAGAAGGAAAAGAAAAAAGAAAGAAAAATTTACAGGGCCATATAGAATGCAGGCTTGAAATATATATTCAGCACTTTGGTGCCAACACATCATGGACATTGATTTTGATAATAATAAAATAAGAGTTATTTAACATTTACATTTGAGATTAATTTTTCATATTGATGCAATGAAAGAAAGCTTGGTGGAAGTTCAAGCTCAAACTCCATAGAGGCATGGAGCTTAAAGGATAAATGCATCAAGGAGCATGGTCGAAGCATGGATGAAAGCTTAAAGCTTGAAGAAAGATTAGAAATTAGTTTTAATGTGTTGTGATTGTTGTAATATTTGTTGCTCCTTATTTTTCCTTAGATTTGTGTTAAAGAGTCCTAAAATAAAATTAATAACCTTAGGTAGTCATTAGATAACCTTGGAAAACAAACCCAACACTTAAAAGCACCTAAACAACACTTTTCTTCACCAGGGCGCCAACCTATTTTAGAGTAAGTCGACCTGCTCCACAGTAGCCAATCGACATGTTGACCAGCTGCTATGTAACGCATCAACCAATGGTCAACCTGTCCCCTAAACATTGGATGTTTATTGTTCAAAACTCTTAACACTTGTGCCCAATTAATGCACTAACTACTTGTGAATTACCCTAAATACTTCACTAACCAATCGACCTAGCATCATGACCTGTAGACTATTCCAAGGAATCAAGACTTAGAACCCCTTTAATATCCAGACAATTGATTGTTGACCGGTTATTATAGACCCAGTCGATTGATCATCATCCGATCAGTGAAAACCCAACTTGGCTATCCTCACCTGTTATAGGGAGTCAACCAAAAACTCTACTAGTTGACTGACCCATCTATAGCAAGTCGATCGGGCATCGACTAGCTATACTTGTGTAACAAGTCTACACTAATTTCCAGATTTCTATTGCAACCCTTGTCAGCCTTAAATGTTCCAACAGGTATATCACTTGCTTCCACACCTTTAGAGTGTTCCTAACAATTCTATAAATACCTATGAACACTCCCTAGCTTAGTGACACATAAGAGAGAAAAATACACTTGTGAGCCACTACCATTGTTCTAAATGCCCACATCACGCCCACGAAATAGCCTTTTTATAATGTAAAGTGATATCAACACACAGGTAATGTTGAAATACAGGAGTGTCAACACTATTTTGCCAAATGGATAAGTTCGGAGAAATAGGTGGCATTCGATATAATTTTTAAATCGTTACCATATTTTAAGGTCAATATAGGTGTATCAATATATATATTGTATTGCAATGGCATGCCATCAGCATGTCATCCAAATGACTATTTTTGGGGTTATGCCATATCGACATCAATATAATGTCGAAACACAAGGACTTCGACAAAATGTCATCGAAATTCACTGAAATGTCGATAAGTGATGAAATGCACTTGGCATTTCAACTTGCTACTACTGTTTTACTCTCAGTTCTCTCATTCTTCTCTACTGCTGCTACTATTGCTTACACTGCTACTGTTACTCCATTCTCATTCAAATCAAATCTCCATTACCGCTACTCCCTCTCATCTCGCTACACCTCTCTTCTGACTCTCTTGACATTTGATTCCATACCTATCCATAATTAAAGAGAAGATCTATATGCAATACTCTAGAACAACTATTATTACGAACATATGAGTCTAATCACAATTAAGAATTGAGGAAACATTTGCTTAATTCCTAAAAATAAAATCCTAAATTTGGGTTAGCATTAGAAAATAAAGAACTTACATCCATCCATAAGAGAATAAAACCTGAAAATTGCGAACACTAAAGGCTTGTTTACTTCATGAATTAATCATCATTTACTT
Source organism: Thalassia testudinum (assembly GCA_037157565.1). Lineage (NCBI taxonomy): Eukaryota > Viridiplantae > Streptophyta > Magnoliopsida > Alismatales > Hydrocharitaceae > Thalassia > Thalassia testudinum. The sequence goes on along the minus strand of JAZHRO010000035.1, from coordinate 49,461,086 downwards.
TAAAAATAACATCGAACCTAGAAAACATATGGATGTTGCTTCGGCGAGGACTATTACTGGTGGAGGAGCTCCGACGAGATTTGTTGTCAGGTCGCGCAAAGTTTGGACACTAATTGGAAAAACGATATGCCAGCCTGCTAATTTTTTAATTTCAAAAGGTAGGAGGCAGTTGGCGATTTCCATTCCAATCTCCCTAATTTCGAGGAGGACGAGTTTCTTTTTTGGATTATGATCCAAAATTGGATGCTGAGGTGGCGAAGAATATTCCCTGCTATAAACAGGTGGCCTATGGATCCGTTTACGGATCTGGATATGGTGAGTTGAATATTTTGGGTAATAATCGTTTCCATTTATTGCATTATGAACACGGTGGCGCCACTACTGCTGTGGCCGATTTCTTGTAGGATATGGGTCCAGCAGTAAAACATACAATGGAAGATGGGGACGTGAAGCTTGTTGCAGCACATGTAAACGCTGTTGTGAATCAGAATGAGGAATTGGCTACTCCGAAGTGTGCATTTGGCAATCCATAGGTGGCTGCCAGACCTAATTCAGGGTCCGGGTGTGGTGAGTTTGACTTTAATGCACACTCATTCTATGGATGCAAGTCCCCTTTATCCAGATGTCCTAGTGGCTACTGTGGCTTTTAATGACTTACAAGAGGACCAGATTCCCCTTATGTTCAGCTCCATATTTTGTAATTCCAGGCAAGGAGAATTTTGTGGAGCTACTTGTAGCAGGCTCAACGTGGAGCTAATGGGAGACTATCAAAGGTAGATTGTTGGGTTGGAGGATGCGGCAACATCTGATGTAGGTGGAAATGTCACAATAGTGGAGAAGAATATCAATAAGGAGAAAAGCACGTTACACAGAACCTCCTCGAGCAAGTCATCAGGGCCTACTAAAGTCATTTCGCAAAAGTACAAGCTGATACTTAGTGCATGTTACAAGCATAAGAGATCTACAGAGAAGCCACCTTATTAGAAGAGCATCATTGATGCGGTAAGGGAGGAAGTGGATAACCATGAAACATGTGTTATCGATGCTAAACAAGTTCATAAAGGACAGGTAAAGATGAATATTAATGGTTAAAGTGCTCTCCTAAAATTTTCGGGGTCTTCGTGATGATGGGCGATGAACTATTTTGAGGAGATATATTGTTGAATGGAGAGTTGGCATTGCATGTCTACAGGAAATGCATTTGGATAGCATGTAACCTCAAATGAAGTCTTTATGGGGACCAGCTTACGGATTGTCATAAGGTGAAAGCTAAAGGGAGGTCTGGTGGCATACTTTCAATGTGGCATAATGTTGTGATGCATGTATGAGGGGGTACTCTTATTTTATTTTGTCAGCTCCAATTTGTTATTTTCCCACGTCTCTTCTCTTATAAAGGAATGTAGGGTTCCCGATGAAGAATGGATTTGACAATTATCTCCCACTTGGTATCAAAGCAAAGGCTCTAGGATCCCACCCTAAACCCTAGCCGCCATCACCCTCACCTCAATCATGCCCCCAACACCTCTGCTCCTGAGGGTCTGTTGTCGACTTGCCCGCCGCCGCTGCCTCCTGCTCGCTGTCGAGGACACGCAGCAGCGACGTCGAGTGGCGCATACGTCGCCTTCGCCCTCTGCTTGCACACAGCACCTTGCTGCTGGGCGACGACACTCCCAAGGGCGGAAGCGGCCAACCGACGACCAATGTTCGTTGATGGCCATCATTCGTAGGTTCAGGGTGAGGAGGTCACTTTGTCTCCTAACCTACAGCTCCCTAATATTTTTTTTGTGCCTGATTTTCCTATATGTCACTAGAGATCTAAATTACAAGGCCATATTTGATGATGTAGGTTGTGCCTTTCAAGACAAACTCACCGGGAAGACGATTGGTGGCAGACATGAAAAGGGGGGCTCTACCAACTGGTCCAGACTCCTTTTGCAGCCAGATGTCAAGCAGGGTTAACTCGTCGTGCCGGGACAGCTTTACAATGGCACCGTCAGCTTGGACATCCTTCCTTGCACCGGTTGAGATGGATCATCCCTCATTTGTCACCCACCACAGAGATCAGATGTAATGCTTGTCAGCTAGGCAAGCATCACCGCTCCTACTCACTTAGTACCACGACTGTGTCTGCTGAATGTTTTGATTTAGTGCATATGGATGTTTCGGGTCCGAGTTGAATTCCAGATAGACAAGGCTATAGATTTTATTTTATTGTTGATGACTTTTCCAGATTGTCATGGTTCTTGTTTAGAAATTAATCAGAAGTTGGTGATGTTATTCAAACGTTTATTAATCAAATAAAGACGTAGTTTTCCAAAATTGTTAAAGTTGTACGGTCTGATAATGCATTGGAATTTTGTACCAAGCAACTAGCCCTCTTCTACAGCTCTCTTGCATTATTCACCAAACCTCCTACCCTTATACATCTCAGCAGATCAAGGTGGCAGAGAGGAAACACAAACATGTTTTGGATATTGCTAGGACATTGTTGATACATCACAATGTCCCTTCTAGTTACTGGGGAGATGCAGTCTTGACTACATGTTATTTGGTTAACCAGATGCCAAGCTCAATTATACAAGAGCAGATTCCCTGGCAAGTGTTTCCTTGCAGAAATTTATTTACTATGCCACGCAGGATTTTTGGATGCCTTTCATTTGTTCATCTTCTTGGTCCTAGTCGACACAAGCTCGCACCCCGTGCTGTGAAGTGTAGTTTTCAGGGATATAGCAGCACCCAGAAAGGATATAGATGTTATGACCCGATTGCCCGACGACACTACGTGAGTAGTGATGTCACCTTTCACAAGGCGATACCCTACTCCCTGAGGGGTCACAACATGACAGATTCCTCAGCCCCTACTCTGATGCCTATTCCTCCACTGCAATTAGAGGATATCCCAATTACAAAGACAGAGGTTAGAGATGGAGCAGACAGGCATACTGCAAGTACTAATGGATCAAATGACAGATCAAATAGTACACACCCCCCCTCTCCTCCATGTCACCAATCCCTCCCCCCAGGTACAATCTGACCCTACTGATGTTGCTTCTAGGGGCTCTTCTGCAGGTAATGATGCCCATTTTGATGATGTTGATTATTATTTTCCGATTGCCATGAGGGATGCTCCTCGATCCTGCGCCTACTACCGAGTCACTAGTGCCCTTTGTACTGCGAATCTAGGAAGGAGCTTTGGCCAGTTCACCTCTGCCCTATCTGGCACTGAGATTCCCACTACATATCAGCAGGCCATACTTCATCCAAAATGGCAACAGGCCATGGAGGAAGAGATGGCTGCCTTGCAGTCACAACAGGCATGGGAGGTTGTTCCCTTGCCACAGGGAGCAACATTGGTTGGATGCCAATGGATTTTCACTGTGAAGTATCACCCTGATGGAAGCATTGCGAGACACAAAGCCAAGTTGTTGCAAAGGGGTTCACCCAAACGTATGGGGTGGACTTCTTTGATACCTTCTCTCCCGTCGCTAGGCTCCTGATTGTTCGGATCCTACTCTCTGTTACTCCTCACTATGATTAACCACTACATCAGATGGATGTAAAGAATACTTTTCTGTATGGAGACCTGGAGGAGGTCTATATGCAGCAACCCCAAGGGTACAAGGTTCAGGGGGAGTGTGTGTGCCGCCTGAGGAAAGCCATATATGGCCTTAAGTAGAGTCCAAGAGCTTGGTTTTATAAGCTCTCAGAAGTTCTTTACACGATTGGCCTTTAGAGGTCTACAACAGATCGTTCATTATTTGTTTGAAAGACCGAAGGTGGGACGGTGGCATTACTTGTATATGTTGATGATCTGATTGTGACAGGGAGCGATGAGGCAGGAATAGCAAAGGTAAAACAGACATTGCAGGACAAATTTGTTATGAAGGATCTGGGTGAGCTCAAATAATTTCTTGGGATTGAGGTGGCACGAGGCAAAGGTGGCATTGTCATCTTACAGAGGAAGTATACTCACGATATTCTACAAGAGACTAGGATGCTAGGGGCGAAGCTTGCAAGCATACCCATGGATCCCAAGGTACACCTATATAATGGGGGGTCTACCACGGCGGATAGTCAATCCTACAAATAGCTAGTAGGCAAGCTACTATACCTTACCATCACGAGACCGGACATATCCCTTGCGGTTGGGAAACTCAATTTATGGATCAACCCACGAGGCAACACTGGTATGCTACCATGCAGGTACTGAGGCATTTGAAGAGAGCCCCAAGGTGAGGCCTAATGTTTACCAAAGGAGCAACCATGGATGTGGTGGGATACTCCGATGTTGACTATGGAGGGTGTCTTCTAGATAGAAAGTCCACCACTGGGTTTTGCACTTATGTTGCTAGGAATCTGGTTACATGGCGGAGCAAGAAGCATACCGTGGTATCCAGATCAAGTGCAAAATCTGAGTATCGCGCTATGGCACAAGCTACTGCAAAAATGGTTTGGGTGAGGTCTGTACTTCATGATCTTCAGGTGCAAATGACTAATCCTATGGAGATGAGATGTAACAATCAGGCAGCTATGTTCATTGCAAACAATCTGATATTTCATGAGCGGACTAAGCATGTGGAGATAGATTGCCACTACACCAGAGACCTCATCCAGAAGGGGATTATCTATACCTCACTGGTTTCCTCTGAAGACCAGACGGCTGATGTGTTCACCAAACCCCTTAGTAGAAGTGCTTTTCGATACATGTTGTAACAAGCTGAGTTTGATTGACATCTACACTCCAGCTGGAGGGGAAGTGTTGTGATGTGTGTATGAGGGGATACTCTTGTTATTTTGTTTTGTCTAGTCCGACTTGTTATTTTCACATGTCTCCTCTCTTATAAAGGAGCGTAAGGTTCCCGGTGAAGAATAGATTTGACAATTATCTCCCACTCATAATGATACTTTTGAGCTTTGTTCTTCACAGTTAGCTGGAAGGGTGGTGACTACATTTTTCACAAGGAAGATGGATAGTAGCTCATTCTCAGTTTCTTCATTGTATGGTCCGTGTAATGATGCTTCTAGGTCGCAATTTTGGAAGGAGATTGGACAAGCTTCTACTTTGGTAGATGGGGTGCCATGGTTAATCGACAGTGATTTCAATGCAACTTTACATGCTAGTGACAAACCGAGATGTGATAAATCTACTTTTCAGTTTCAACAAACTATGCATGATCTTGAACTCACAAATTTACCTATAATAAGGGTCCAATACACTTGGAGAAATGGCAATGGAGCGACATCTTGTATTGACAGGTTTCTATGTAATATTACAATGGCCAAATCTTTTCAAGGCGCAGATGTGGTGGTATGTGACAGGACTTTTTCTGACCATACCCCTCTTTTGTGGTGTAGCAATGATGATGCAAATTTTTCTACTTCAAATTTCATAAATCCTAGCTTAGAGAACCTGGATTTAGGGAATTGATTTAGGAGACATGGACCACCTTGCCATGTTCAACTTCTGCAACCCAGACGCTAGCTTATAAGATCCACGTTGTTAGAGAGACAATGGTGAAGTTTAAATGTGATTTACGTTCGCATAGAGAGGAGGAATGAAGCCCTCTTGAAGATCTGTACTATTGATAAGGAGGGGGTTTCCCCTTTATCCGAAAAGGACTGCCAAGAACGAAAGAAAATGCAAAATATAGTTTCTGAGGAGGATCACAAATAAGAGATGGATTGGAGGCAGAGGTCAAGACAGCTTTAACTAAAGGAGGGTGACACCAATATTAGATTTTTTCACTTGACAGCCAGCTCCAGGAGGCAGTCGAATATGATCGACATGTTGAAGGTAGGGGATGATGTTCTGAATCAGAGAAATCAAATTTGTGACGCGTTCCAATCTTACTTCCATGATTTCACTTGGAGTTATCGGTGGGGTATTGGCGGTTGTGCAACTTGCAAATGGACCAGGTAAATGAGTAGATGAAAGGAGTGCTTCTTAGAGATGTGTGTGAGGAGGAGCTCTTAAGCTATACATGGATTGAAGGAGGAGGAATCCTCTGGTCCCGATGGATTGCAAGTTATATTTTATAAGGAGATGTGGGATGTGATCGGTCCAAATGTGGTGGCCATGATCAGGGAATTTTTCAGGGGTAACAAGGGCTTCAAGAGGCTGAATAAATTTTATTTATTTCAGTTGGAATATTTAAATAACACGGAAACAATAATATCAAAGCAATAAAAGATATGCATAACGCTTGGATTTACGTGGAAACCCCACTCACGAAGAGTGGAGAAAACGAGAGAAGGCCCCGATAGGGCTTAGATTTGTATTTCTTCTTCTCAAATAAATGGGTAGGGGGTACACGCCTATTTATAGGCCACCACTCACACAAGAAGTCCACATCTTCCAATGTGGCACTAAACCCACAACCCAATTCTCTCAACACTCCCCCTCAAGTTAGAGTGTTCAATGCTCAGCTTGTAACACAAATAAACCTACTTTATATAGTAGAACAAACAACACTCTGGATTGGTTCTTGCTTGTAGGCGGAAACATGGGTTGGTGTTGCTGGAAGAACTGTAGCTGCCTCTGAAGATCTAGTGCTGATGGCTCTCCGTTCAGTATCCCTGAAATTAGGTCTTCCTCTGAAGACCTCGAAGGCGGAGCTCCCACATAGAAACTTGAAATGAGTCCTTCCTCTGAGGACCTCGAAACTCTGGACCTCCCAGAGTTGAGTTTCTCATGTGGAGTCCATGAACAAAAAAGGACTCCCAAACGAGGGTGACTACAACAAGCTCCCACACTCCCCCTTTCTCTTACACTCGTATGAGAGAAAAATAATAACGATGAGAAGAAAATAAAACATTAAAAACTAGAGAAGGCTTCACATCTTTTCTCAACCATAAACTTCAACCTTTTTTTTTCATCATTTCTTTGATTTTTTTCCCTTTTTTTATCTCTTTTTCCTTTTGTTTTCCTTCCTTCTTCCTTTTATTTCTTTTTTGATTTTTTTTGACAACCTAACAAACAAAATGATAATTTTTTTTAAACCTAACAAAGGATATAAGTCACGCAAACAACTTCACTCCTAAAAAAAAAATATGTCTTCACCATAGGGTTTGAAGGGAACCCAACATCCTCCGCAGCGCCCTCGCGCTCCTGTGCAATCACAGCCGTCGCATCCGCTCCAGTCACTGGCATCGCAACCGCTCTAACGTCTCCTCTGTCCACGGTCGTTGTGGCCGCAGACGCCTACTCCGTCGCCGATCAACCCTTGCCGATCCTCGAGATCAACCATCAACGCCTCCACGCTATCTTCATCGCGAGCTCCGTGCGCCGCCTCTTCCTTGCGTGGCCGCCACCATTGGCCGCACCTACGTCCTCACAGTCAGCGCCTCGTTGCTTCGTCATCTCCGCTACTGCCGATCGCCGAGGGCGAAGGCTGCCTCATTGCCAAGATCGCCAACGTCATCGCCACCGCTGCGACATTGATGTCGTTAATCTCAGATGCAAGATCCTCACAGAGATTGTCGTCGCGATCTCCTCCTTGATCTTTGCCTTGACAACACGCGAGCCCTAACAGCGCCGCCTAGCGCCTGCGGTGTGCAGCCGAACCCTCGCAACCTTCGCCTAAGTCTTCATCTCCGCCTCGTCCTTGAAGGCCGCCTCTACCAAGGTGATCACTTGCGGCTCCTTTGCTACGTCGCCCTTGCCTGCGCAGACGCAAGACGACCGCAACAAGTCTCATGGATCTCCAACCAATGGCGTGCTTCTACTGCACCATCTCACCGACTCCTGCCACCTCCGCAAGATCCACATTGACAGGTGGAAGACTAACCGTATCAACGAAGCCGGCTACTTCAAGATCTCGCCTGAGGCCCTCCTTGCCGTGCCACCTTGTGATCGCTGCCTCATTACCTCAAAAATCTTCTCCTCGAGATCTCGTCAAGGATCACGTCATTGCTTTGATCACTGCAACTCCTTGTGACAAACTCGAAACGAGATGAAAAACGTATAATCTCAAGAACAATAAAACTTAAAAACAAAACCCAAAATAAGAACTTGCTCTGATACCAAGTTGGAATATTTAAATAACAAGCAATAATATCAAAGCAATAAAAGAGATGCATAACGCTTAAGTTTACGTGGAAACCACACTCACAAAGACTAAGAAAACCACGGGAGAAGGCCCCGATAGGGCTCAATTTTGTATTTCTTTTTCTCAAATGAATGGGTGGTGGGTACACGCCTATTTATAGGCCACCACTCACATAAGAAGTCCACATCTTCCAATGTGGTACTAAACCCACAACTCAATTCTCTCAACAATTTCTATTGCCAAAAAAGCCTGAGGTGTATACTGTTGAGGAGTTTAAACCCATTACTTTATCCAACTCCGTTTACTTGCAAGTTGGAAAGATTTTACCAAATTGGCTGCGGAGTATTTTTCCTGATATTATATCACTGGTCCAGTCGGCTTTTATAAAAAGATCTTTATAAGATTCTTTTGTGATGGCTGAAGAGATGTTGGCGACCTGGAAGAGGAGAGGTACTCCTGCTTTTATTTGGAAAGTAGATTTTTCCAAAGCTTATGGTTCGATGTCATGGAATTACCTTTGGAACATTCTTATGAGAAGAGGTTTCCCCGATCAATGGATAAGACTGATGAAGAGATGTGTCACTACTTCCTCCTTTTTTGTCTTGGTCAATGGGCAATCCAATGGTTCGTGGATACAACCACAGTGGGGAGTGCAGCAAGGATGTCCGTTGGCACCAATGTTATTTGATATAGAGGTGGTACTATTGCTTGTTTGGCTTCTAAGGCTTGTAGAAGACACCTATTTTCAGGCTTCACTACTCCAAGTGATGGTAATTTCGTTACCCCTATATTACAGTATGCGAATGATACGACATTTTTCATTAAAGGGGGAAGATCGGGATGGTAATTTGGCTCATGTCTCCTCAATGGTAAGGATTTGTGCATCTATGTCAGGTTTACAAATTAATAGGAGTAAATCTATATTTGTCCCATTTTCTTTTCAAGGAGCTAAGGAAGAAGGATTATCTAATATTTTGCTTGCACGATTGCCCATTACATATCTTGGTCTTCCATTGGAAGGAAAACAAGTTGGTATCCTCCAATTGGAATCCTATGGTTGAACAAATTACAAGCAGGCTTCTTAAAATGGAAGAATGCTCTCCAGAGGGGGGAGGTTGGTTTTTCTTAAATTTATTTTATCCTCCATTCTGATTTTCTTCTTGTCAGTCTTCCAACCACCTAAGAAGATTTTCAATAGATTAAAGTTGATCCGGAAAAGATTCTTTTGGAAGGGAGCAGATTATGTTGGAAGATTTGCTCAATTAGTGTCTTGGCTTGAGATTTGCAAACCCAAGAGCGAAGGTGGATTGGGTGCTCGGCAGCTACATACCTTTAACAAAGCGCTTTTGTTGAAATGGGTAGTCAAAGTGGTCTCAAATGAAAGATCTATGGCCACCTTGATGTTGAAAGATTCTTATGGTGTTTGTATGGATATGGCACGAAGATCAGCCATCATTAGAGGGGCTTCATCTTTTTGGCATTCAATTAGGCCACCTTTTAGTGAATATGCTTGCAACTTCTCCCCAGTGTTGGGGAATGGATCTTTATTTAAATTCTGGTTGGAAAATTGGAGTGAAAATGGCAAGTTTTCAGACCTCTTTCAAGAGATTTTCAACTCATTGTTGACAAAGAAGCAACGGTGAAAGACTTGTGGGATGATCGGCTGAAAACTTGGGTCATCCTACTGCCATCGGGGTTGTCTAGACAACATTGGCTGAATTTCAGCAGTTGCTGCAGTTAGTCTCTGATTTCATATCGACAGCAGGGAACACAGATTGCCTTTGTTGGATGGATGGAACTTTTTCTATGAAAATGGCCTATAATAAGTCTTCCAATGCGGGTCATTTGGATGAAATAAGTGAGATCCTAAACTTCTTTGGAAATGCAAGATCCCTCTAAAAATTAAAACATTCCTTTGGTTTCTCATAAGAGAGCGTATTGTCACAAGAGTCTATAGAAAAAAAATGGATAATAGATGGAGATATGGCTTGCCCATTTTGTCATCAGTCTGAAGAAGATATACATCTCCTTTTCTAGTGTGATTTCTCCAAACAGATATAGTGTCATTTTGGACTTTCAACAGTGGAGTCTTCTGATGTGACTAGCTTCTAAAACTCCTTTAAAGATCGGCATGATGGGATGGATTAGTGCTTTTGCTATTATACGATGTATTTAGAATCAGAGGAATGGCAAGGTCTTCAAGGATGAGAGATGTTGGGTAGAGAATGTTGTAAGAGAGGTATATTCTTTATGTGATTCCTGGTAAGTTCGTTCCAAGTTTAATACAATTTACTAGATGATTACTATCTTCAGTAATCTTCCTATTTCCTTTTCAAAACAAGAAAATATCCAACCTAGAAATCCATGGTCCCATGTTTGGAGGTGACAACCTCTATTTTTTCATACACAAATATGATTGTTGAGTCTAAGGATATATTTACTATTTTACATTATTTTTTGGATGACTGTGTAATTTTCCCAAGCCTCTCTATTATAAAAGAGAGGTTGAGGTTTCCTTTCAACGATGATGGAGCTTTTTCCCTTCACATGATATCAAAACATCAATCCTAGGTCGGTACTCCGATATCCCACCAAATACCCACCCAAAAGATGATTGAATCACCAACAGAAAGGTGATTCGATGGAGAAACAAAGCTTAAATCGCAGCAACAGCAGCAACAACATAGGAAAGACATCTCCCAATGCTGTCGCCGCTGCTACAGGGTCTACTGGCGCTGCTGGCAATGCTACCGGTGGACCCGACGCCGCCGCTGGTGGTCTGCCAGTAGGTGGCTGATGGTTTCCATCCTTAATGCCGTGATCTGCGTGATGAGCCTTCTCTCACGCTTAGTGCATGTGGTGATGAGTCTTCTCTCACCTTGGTTGATGAATCTTCCTTTATCAAGCAAGATGAGTCTTCTCTCATGCAAGGAGCAAGTGATGGGGTCGCTTGAAAGGCCCATTTCAGACCAACAAGGGGCATGCATGTGCAGCCCGAGGAGAATCGAAAAAGATGGGGGCCAAAGGCACGTAGATAATTGATTCAAGCACCTCTATACATCTCATAGGCAATGTTAAGCGATTCATGAATCCCACAAATCCACATAATATCAGAGATGTCAGAGTAGCTAATGGGGCGACGTCACCGATCACGACAATTGGAAGTGTACGTGCATCCTCGAAGATAATGATTGAAAAAGTTCATTGTGCCCCTGAATTCCCGATGAACATGTTATCTGTGAGTTGCATCTGCAAGGACCTTGGGTGTTGTGTAGTGTTTGATGAGGTGCACTGCTACTTCCAGGATTGTCAGACAGGAGAGACTATAGGTGGAGGTACAGAGCGAGATGATCTCTATTACCTTGATATGCCCACTTTGTTTGTTGGAGCCATTTCCATAACCATTGATCCTTGGCTGTGGGACAAGAGACTTGGACACCCATCACTTAAGAAGATGCGTTAGATTTATCCTGATCTGCCAGACTCCTTAACTCTAGAGTGCGAGGATTGCCAGCTTAGGAAGCATCACAGGGGTACATATCCACGGAGAGATGCTAGGGTGAGTATTATTCCCTTTTCTCTTGTGCATTATGATGTATGGGGACCATCTAGAGTTCCTACTCCAGAAGGACATCGGTATTATGCCATCTTTGTGAAAGATCATAGCCATCTTACTTGGGTCATCCTGATGAAGGTTCGGTCAAAGATTCCTCAGATTATACAGCAGCTTCTTTCAGAGATTCAAACCCAATATGCTACCAGCGTCAGGGTTTTCCGCGGTGATAATGCATTAGAGTTTATGCAGCGAGATGTACATGAGCTTTTCTCTTCCATAAGCATTATTCACCGATCGTCGTGTGCCCATACATCCCAACAGAATGGCATGGCCAAAAGAAAGCTTTGACATCTTCTTGATATTGCTAGGACCTTGATGATTTACATGAAGGTTCCTAAATAGTTCTGTGGAGATGCCATACTTACTACGACATATCTGATTAATCAATACCTTTGTCAGTGTTTGGAGGACAAATTCCATATCAAGTGATCTATACAGATTGTGCCAGGCCCTTTGTTCTTCCATTGAAGATATTTGGGTGTACTTGTTTTGTACAGGTGTATGACAACCAAGACAAGTTCTCACCCTGAGCAATCAAGTGTGTCTTCCTTGGATATTCCAGAACCCAGAAGGGATACAGGGGTTATGACCCCATCCGCAGGAGATACATTGTTGCAACATATGTTACTTTCTTCGAGAAAATCTCATACTTCTCAGAGGAAGGAATCTCTATACCGCTTCGGAGGAGACACAATTTTATCATCAGAGACCACAGACTTTGCCTAATATCGTAACTCGTCATATTATGACAGATGAGAGTGGCTCAGATATTGAGCAAGCAATGCAAAAGTCCAGCAAAGCATGTACTCTTCACCCTTTATCTCATTATACAGGTGTTGCCCATCTGGAAGATGGGGTTCGCCAGTTTGCCTCAGCCATTACCACAACTGTAAATCAAGAAATCATCAAAGAAAACAAAGACAATTTTGCAAAGCATAGGTTTGAAAAGCTATTCATCAGATGCTGAAATGTAGAAGGAGAATTAGTGAGGCCAAATGGCATTACTAAAACTTCATAGTGCCCTTCATGAGTTCTAAATGTTGTCTTGTGGACATCCCCTTCATGCATTCTTATTTGGTGGTATCCTGACCGAAGGTCTAATTTGGTAAAATATGTAGAACCAACAAATTCATCCAATAGATCATCAATTAATGGAATGGGAAATCTGGCTTTCACAGGAATGGTATTTAGTCCCTGTAATCGATACACATGCGCCAAGACCCATCAGATATTTTTACCAAGAGAACCGGGGCTGCAAATGAGCTAGAACTCAGCCTGATTAGTCCTTTGTTCAAAGCTTCTTGTACTTTCTGCTCAATTATCTGCCTTTGCAAGGGAGAATGACGATAAGGTGCTTGAGTGACAGATGCAGACTCATCTAATAGAGGAATTTTATGAACACAAAACCAGCTTGGGGGCAATCCAAGGGGCAAATGGAAAATATTTTGATACTAATTAAGTAAATCAGACACCCTGGTAATTATTAAATCCTTACAATCAGATGGTAACTGAATAGAAGTGACTTGATGCTATACACGCGATGATCCAAGGGCAACTTTCAACTTTTTTGGAATTCCTTTCGAGGCTGCTATACACACGGTATGGTGGGCTGGATCACTGCTTTTGCCGCTATTTGGTGCATTTGGCTACAGCGAAATGGAGTTATTTTTAATGCCCATAGGGGTTGGGTGGACAATGTAATCAGGGAGGTTCATTTTCTCTCTGATTTCTGGCTACAAAGTAAGTCCGTTCCCTTTATTACATAATTAATAATATTACTGGATGATTACCAATCTCAAGTAATCTTCCTCTTCTTTTCTTCAAAAAAAAAGAAGTGACTTGACGCATATAGGTCATTTTAGTGATTGACAAATCCTTGGAAATAGAATTAGCGTCCACCACACAAAGTTGTTTTGGCCACAATCCATGCAAGGAGTGCCTTTTACCCTTATCAGTGAAGTGCATGGAAAGTTCCTTGAAATTCCATTCGATGATGGTACACGATTGTTTCAGCCAATCAGTGCCAAGAACTACATCGCATCCGCCCAATGGTAGAAATAAAAATTCACTGTCATGCACAAAGTATGCAGACTGATATCCACCCCTGTGCATTTTCCAGTACTCAATACATGATGACTATCTCTACCATCACTTGGTATTTAGTCCAATTAGAAATTTTTAATCTCAACTTAGAAAGCATTTTTGGATCAAGGAAGTTATCTAAGCTTCATGAATCAATCAGTACCACCATAGGAACTCCCCTGAAGTTTTCCTTCAATATGCATTGTGAAGTTGCCATCGAAGAAATCTCTGGACAGGTAACATCTCCTAAATCTGAATTTTCTTCATCAGGGGGGCCATCCAACTGTTCATCTGGTATTAAATGGATTGCAAACAAAGTTTTGCATCTATGTTCTTTGGACCATTTCCACCCACATTGAAAACACAACCCTTTTTTTACTTGTTCTTCATATTGAGCTGTAGTTAATCTCTTAACTACTAGTTTGGCTCGTGGAATGGATAAAAGGGGTTTATCAGGTGATTCAGGTGTAGGTAATAACCCCTTTTGTTTATTAAAAGAAGCAAATGGCTTGTCTTTGCTAACAACTTGGCTTCTTGGAGTCTAGCAAGCTCCATTGTGGCTAACAAACTGGCAGGTTTAAAAGACTTCACTTTGAATGCCAAGTCTTCACATAACCCACTAATAAAGGTTCCCAATAAATGATCCACAGGAACGCCCCTCACCTTATTAGATAATCATTCAAACTCCTTGACATAATCAGCCAATAATCCTTCTTGTTTTAGTTTGCTCAACGCCACATGAGGGTCTTCTAAGGCATCAGGATTAAATCGAGACTTTAAAGCCACAACAAAAGACTCCCAATCAGAAATTTTATTGTTGTTTGTGTACCACCAATACCATTGCAAAGCATCCCCATTCAGATGAAAGGAAGCAAGTGGTAATCGTTGTGCTATAGGAATGCTATAGAATGCAAAATATTGTTCGACCTCATACCTCCAAGCCATTGGATCTGAAGATCCATCGAAAGAGGGAAAATCTAACTTCTTTCCTTTAACTTGTAAGGTAAATCCATGCTTCACATTGTCCATCATTGGCTCTGGTTTGTTGAGAGAAGACGATCCTAAGTGCTGCGAAGTTTACTCCTTGAACTCCGCACGAAGATCATCCATTGCCTTGTCAACCGTATCCATGAGAAGCCACTTCATAGTTTTGATGTCCTCAAGCGACATGGTTGAAGAAGAGGGGCCTGAGGTAGGCTCAAACTCCAATTTGTTACGTGAAGAAGTATTAGAGGAAAAGGAGGAAGGTTGGGCGTGACTCTTGGATCGAGTCACAGCCAGTTTGAATAGAATTCAGATAGGAAAGACTGTATTAGAGAAGAATCAGAAGAAATAGAAGAGCAGGAGAAGAGAGCAAAGAAGAGAGAAGACAGGGAATGGGGTTCGGCCAATCAACACAACCCCAAGAGTGCTCTTTATTGCTATTTATACAGGAGCGGTTCTCAACCGCCAACAACCAAGACTGTTATTCTGACAGTTACAAATGTGACTGTTACTTCTAACAGTTCTAGGGATTTTTTTTGAGAGAGGTTCTAGGGAATACATAACAGGATTGTGCAATTGTTTTCTGACTGATATTTGCCTTCACGTTCCAAAGAGGTAAGCAGTCTTAATAATCAATATTTTCTTTCTGGTGCATTCATGTTAATCTGGATTGCACGAGATTTACTATCACGTTAATCTGGATACCTATGAATCTGAAGTGGTATTACAAGATTGCCTTGTGGCTTGGCAAGATCTGGGCAGCATTTTGCATTGAACAAGTGCATCAGGAAGCCTGATTTAATTTGAGGGTACACCTCATGGATGCATGGTTTCACAGCATGCTGATTTGTGGGGAAGTTATAAATGTGCCATCTTGCAAAGATCCAGTTTTAGTGTTTCTTGTGGTGCTAAGCATCATTTGTTGTTGCTGATCATGTTATAAGATGGATCTAACAAACATGGTTTTTTTTGGGATGAGGAAAAAGATGGTCAAATAAGGTGGTGACCATGCGGGAAATATTATTACCTTCAAAAAAATTACATCAATCAATAAATTACAAAAAGCCTCATGCAGCCACCACCATTGAGATCTTTCCCAAACCTCCACCACAAATGGATATGCAGACAATAAATGGTTGTAATCCTCTGGGGCACCTTTGTAGGTAGCACAAGTAGGATCAAAATCACTAATGATAAATGTTGAGAGTCATGTAATTTGTAAGAGTTATGTCCCCTGTGTCCTCTATATTTTTCTTATTTTCTATCAACTGCTCAATACCTTTTTCATATCTCTATATATTGAGATGTAGGGTTACGAAATAAAATAAATTTACCTATTTCTTTCAACATGACATTAGAGCGGCGATTTTAGGATAAAGCTTTGTACCTTCTTGGTCTCCCTCTTTCTTTCACCACCAAATAATACAAGGTCTTTGCTTATTCTTGCGATTTGCAATCTCAACATAGCATAGAGGGGCTCAAGGTTGTGCTCAAAGGGCTTAAGCCCTAAAGGCACAATCCTCTTTAGGCAATATTGTTCATCATCAAACAGTATTTTCGCACCATCACATGTACGGTCATCGATTCACACCAACTAAGTAGGTGGGGCTTCACTTGACCCCAAATGACCAGTGACGACCAACCCAACCTCCATCCAACCAGGGAAGGCACTATTTGACCTCCCCCTCCCTCCGCCGCCGTCGTTGGGTCTAGGGCCATCAAGATCTTCACCAATCAACCACCAGGGTTTGGTGGGTCGACTCGATGGGTCGTAGGGGTCCACAACCTATCCTTCATGTTGTTTTGACCATTGATTACCCTCCAGATGGTCGAAGTTCAAATTACCCTTTATCTGCATCAAAGGAAGAAATTTTATTTCTTGAGATTGTTTTTTATTAAGGCATTGGAGTAAATTTTCTTGAGTTTGCCTATTGTTGGATTACAGAACTCCAAATCAGGTGAGATATGGCCTCAGAAGTAGTTGATTCTCCCACACAAGGTGATAAAAATCATGAGGAGTTCAAGAACCCCTTTTTTGGTCCAATTATAAAGTTTGACAAAACCAATTATGTGTTTTGGGTGCAATCTATATTGAATGTAGTCAAGGAACATGATAAGAAGCATATTCTCACTAACTTGGTGCCCTTTGAGAAGATTGGCAAGTGTGCCTCTTGAAAAAAGGATAATGCAATGATGCATGCTTGGATTATGAACACCACCATGCAATGATTTTCCATGGAGATCATGTTCTACATAACAACCAAGGAGATGTAAGACGACCTGAAGGATACATATTTATATGAGAGAAGTGTTGCTACAATGGAGCATCATGTCGTTGCAGCATTAAGAGTAGCACATAATACTGTGACTATTTCCAAGAGCGAATGAAATACTCCTCCAAAGAATTCATCAGAATGATACATCTCAAGCAGGAATTGCTTATCAGTCTTGAGCAAAGGAAGTCAATTGGCCAATTGATTCAGGTGCATCCCAACACATACGCAGTGATGCGAGACAATTCTCCACAGTCAGGCCAGTCCCATCAGGTAGAACTATGATGATAGTTGATAAGCAACATTCCCCCATTGTTAGTCAAGGGAAGGTTCATGTAGCTCCTCACATGAAATTGGGAATGTCCTTCTAGCTCCAGATTTCCTCTAAGTCTGCTCTCCATCAGTTTGAACACGAAGGAGTTGAATTGCAAGGCAGTATTTGATATTATATCTCTCACTTTCAAAGATGTTCTGACAGGACACACTATTGAGTGCGGCCGTAAAGAAGGTGGTGTTTACCTCCGTCTACAGTCGCCTATGTAGGTCATCTCTCTTCCTTCAAGAAGTGCTTCTAACTACTTGTGGCACTTTCGATTTGGTCATCTCCCTTTGCATAAGCTTCAAAGGATGCTACCGCAAATGCCACCAACAACCACCTTCTAATGCGACGCATGCCAACTTGAAAAACATCAAAAGAGTGCATTTCCAA
This sequence comes from Thalassia testudinum, assembly GCA_037157565.1. Classification (NCBI taxonomy): domain Eukaryota; kingdom Viridiplantae; phylum Streptophyta; class Magnoliopsida; order Alismatales; family Hydrocharitaceae; genus Thalassia; species Thalassia testudinum. The sequence goes on along the minus strand of JAZHRO010000035.1, from coordinate 49,443,374 downwards.
GAAGCCAGCATCGAGGTTCTAAAACCATGTTCCAGTCATCTAAGGACCTAATCAAACCCCAAATCATATAAGACAAATTTTATTTGGCAATAGTGAATGATTTCTCCTGCCTTACTTGGATCTTTCTATTGAAATTCAAGTTTAAAGCTGGTGATATGATCAAAGCTTTCCTAGAAGAAATCATAAATCAATTTGAGGTAAAGGTGAAAATCATTCAATCAAATAATGCCCTGGAGCTTTCCATTAGCTTCATTCATAACTTCTATCAAGAACATGAAATCATCCACCAAACAAGTTCTCCCTACACGTCATAACAAAATGACATGGCAAAAAGGAAGCACTTGCATATCTTAGATGTTGCAAGGACTTTAGTTTATTGATACAAAACAATGTACCAGATAGGTATTGGGGAGATGCAGTATTAACTACTTATTACTTCATTAATCGAATGCCATCTACGATCCTTGACGAGCAGGTTCCTTATTCCATTCTATTTCCCGATCGTGAATTCTTCAAGGTATCACCCAAGGTCTTTAATTGTGTGGCATTTGTGCACCTTCACAGTCCCAACAAAGATAAGCTTTCTCCTCGTGCAATCAAGTGTATCTTTCTAGGATATTCAAAAATCCAAAATGGGTGCCGATGCTATGTCTCAATCAAGAGACGCCACTACGTTAGTGTTAATGTTGCTTTCCATAAGTCAGTACCTTACTATTCTACGTCTAACCCCCACATTCACATTCCTTTACTTGAATGTTGCTGTCATACCACTTCCTATACCCTCAGATACTCTACAAAGGAAGTCACCCAAAGGTCCATCTCCTCCTAATGGTCATCCTGGCAGCACGTTCAAAAGGGTCTATTCTTACCATCCTAAGTAGAACCTCTTACAAGACATCTCCATCCTTCATAGGATCCTCTTAGGTGGTCGAAATAAAGATAGGAACAAAATAGGCACAGCAGAAAAGACAGACTTCACTAAAACAAGCCTCCTACCCTTAGATAAAAGCCTTCCACTCCACCCAAATAATCTCTTAAACAGATGCTCCAACACTAGGTTCCAATCATCAACCACCACTCCCCTACGCTTCAAAGGCAGACCCAAGTAAACAGTAGGTAGTTACACAAAAGGTGTCCCCAAGATAGCTAAAATATCGAATTCCACCGACCTATCCAAATTGAATGGCACAAAAGCTAACTTTCTCCTATTAATGGATAAACAAGAAATGTCCCCAAAAACTTTAATCATTGAAGTCAAGCTACTCGCTTGTATGGCACTGCCCTCTATGAAGAAAATAGTATCTGCGTGCTGCAAAACCGACATAAGTAGTGATCCATCCCTCCTCAAGGTAGAGCAGAAAAAAGGAAACCATTACATGCCTTGAAAGCAAAACTCCCAAGCATAGCAACTGTAAAGTTAAAAAGCAAAGGGGCCAGCGGGCAACCTTGCCTTACACCCCGCTAAGGTTGTCTCCAAGACCTACAAGGCTTGCCATTGACCAAAACCAAAAAGGATGTTGTCATAATACACTTCTTCATTAGAAGCACCCACCCCTCCAAGAATCCTCTCAAAATCTCCCAATGGTACACCTATGCCACCGAATAATATGCCTTGGAAAAATCAACCTTCCACAAAAAAAGAAGGCACCCCACTCCTCTTCTACGACACCACCATCTCTTCTGCCAAAACAAAACTCCTGCAAAGATCTTCATTTGATAAAAGCAAACTAAACAGGGCTTATCAATTAAGGCAAAACACCATGCAACATATTAGCCAACACCTTAGCAACAATGAGATAAACCGCATTGGACAAGGTAATAGGTCCATCTGAATCAATAATCATAGCACCTAGCTATAAAATAAAATAAAATCTACTCAACCTTACAAAGCCTAGATTTCCAATAAAGACTTCTTATATCACAGCCGTAAAATCTTTGTCAACCACTTCCCATAGCTCCTTAGAAAAAAGGAACTGAAGGCCATCCAAGCTGAGGGACCCTTTCGCTTGCATGCCATGCAACATAGCCAACACCTCTACCTCAAAGATATCACCCATCAACTTCGCTTTGGCCTGATCATCCAACACTGACATATCAAAAATCCTACGTCTCCAATCTCCCAACCCCCTTCTCCTTATAAACTCCATGAACGGATAACCTGAAAGATATCCACTCTCTACTCAATCACTCAATCCCCCACACATAAGGAGTTAATCAGGTTCATCTTCCTTCTAGAACTAGCCATCAAATGAAAAATGTAATGTTAAAGCCTCTCTCTTTGAGCCATAATTGCCTTGATTTTTATCTCCAATTCATCTTTTTTTTATCCTCATCCTACACCTTGGCTTGCATTCTGCATCTTTCTTGGAGCTCATCAACCGTCAGCTGAAAACAATCCTATCTTTTGTCAGCTCTGCCACAACCTCAAGTGCCTCCTTTCTGACTTGCTCACACCTCCTTGTAGTATCTCTCATGTAAGCAATTAAAGATGCCCTAAGATGTTTTATTTTCTCCACAGGAGTAAGTTAAAATCCGAAATAAAGCGAAAGCATAAATATCAAAGCATAAAGACAATCATGGAACACTTTGGTTTACGTGGAAACCCCACTTACGAAGAGCGGGGAAAAACCACGGGAGAAGCATCCTATGAGCTTGTTTTCTCTATATTTCTTCTCAAAGTAAATGGGAGGAGTACACGCCTACTTATAGGCTATCACACAGACACAAAGTACACACTTTCCAATGTAGCACTAAATAACCACTCAATTCTCTTAACACTCCCCCTCAAGCTGGAGCATGAAATGCTCATCTTGTAACACAAAGAAAGCCACTCTAAACAGGCAAGAACAAAGGCTGGAGCTGCTGAAAGAACTGTGGCTCTCTAAAGATCTGGTGTTGATGGCTCCCCATTCAGTATCCCTGAAATTGGGTCTTCCTCTGAAGACCTCGAAGGTGATCTCCCTCTCTGGAGTCCACGAAACTGGATCTCCCACATAGAAACCTAAAATGAGTCCTTCCTCTGAGGACCTCGAAACTCTGGACCTCCCAGAGTTGGGTTTCTCATGTAGAGTCCAAAAATAAAAGGGACTCCCAAGTAGGGGTGACTACAATAAGCTCCCACACTCCCCCTTTCTCCCATACTTGTATGGAAGAAATAATAATGATGAGAAAAAAATAAAACAATAAAAATTGGAGGACTTCTCCATATCTTCTCTCAAACATGAACTTCATTTTTTTTATCATCACTTTTTTTATTTTTTTTAAATTTTTCTCTATCTTTTTTTTTCTCCCTTTTTTCTCTTTTCTTTTTTTTCTTCTTTTCTCTTTCCTCTCCCTTTTTTTTCTTTCTCATTTTTTAACTAAATAAAGCAACGGTGCGTCTTTTTTTTTTCCCTTTTATGTGCCGCAACAGCTAAGGATCCCACGATCCTTCTTTTTTTCCTTTTTCTTGCGGTGTTGTTGGACTCCTCCAATCTTACCCAAATCGTCGTCGCACGAGATCTCGCCTCAACTAGCGCCGCAAATCGTGGCCCATCACTACAAAACCTCCACCGGCTCCTCGGGCAAATCCTTCGCACATGCAAGACCCAATGAGCTCCTCCACTAGCCGACTGCCTCAAGCATCGCATGCGCCACCTCCTCGCCAGATCGACATCGCGTCCTCGTCTCTGCTGGTCACCACCATCAACATCGCCTATGTCTTCATCTCCGCCTTAACCTCGAAGGCCGTGGATGCCACCATCATCGCCTCCATCATCAACGGCGTAAGGATCACGCGAGATCTTCCTTATCCTCGCGAAGCTCCTTCGAGAACCGCTTCTTCATCTCACACGATGCTACAGGGGTCCTCCAAGCCCTAGTAACGCCGCCAGTGCTCCATGACATAGCAACAGCAACTTTGTCGCAGGACTTCCCCACCATCTTCGTGATCTGCCGTATGCGCATCGCCGTAATACTCACCGAGTCTATGCGAAGATCATGCGGCGTGATCTTCATTTCTTTTCCTTCTTCGATTGCTCGGCCTTTTGACAACCTTCGTCGATTTTGTCTTGTTGAGTTGCCACACAAGGAGCAAATCTCCTTGTTGCTTCAATCTTGGCCACAAGATCTCCAGAGCAACGTGGAACAAATAATGATATAATGAATAAAACTCCGAAGAAAGATAAACTTGATAATCTAAAAATAATGGAATGATAACCCAAGAAAGAACTGCTCTGATACCAAGTTAAAATCCGAAATAAAGCGGAAGCATAAATATCAAAGCATAAAGACAATCACGGAATACTTGGGTTTAAGTGGAAACCCCACTCACGAGGAGCGGGGAGAAAATCACGAGAGAAGCGCCCTATGGGCGTGTTTTCTCTATATTTCTTCTCAAAGTAAAATGGGAGTACACGCCTATTTATAGGCAATCACACACACAAAGTGCACACTTTCCAATGTAGCACTATATAACCACTCAACTCTCTCAACAGAGTACGTATAGCTGATCTAGAACATTGGACCTCCGATCACCTAGCAAGCCTAAAACCATGAAAGCTCGATTCAAACAACCAAGACTTCTAGAATTTGAAGTAGGAATAATAAGCCATCTGCTCGCCATTGTACCAAAGCAAGGGCATATGATCGCAAAAAGGCCTTTGCCACAACCATCGCCCCTGGAAAATCTTCAGCCATATCCACGTTATGTAAGAATCTATCAATTTTGGATACAAATCCTAAGCCATTCCTTTACATGTGCACTGCACCTGAAACAAGAAGATCAAAGAGCTCAACATCCTCCACCAACCACCCAAAAGCCCTGGTAGAGTCATCCACCCTACCATCAAGCCTATCCTTCACAGACAGCATGGCATTAAAATCACTAGCAACCAGCCAAGCAAACTTTGATAAATACCGCAACTCCTCCCAGAACATCGATTTGGCAGACGCCTCGCATGGCCCATAACACAAAAGACAATCCATGCCAAGCCATCAGAAACTCCAGTGAAAACCCCCTGTGGCTACTTTTGAGACAATCAAGAACATCATTTGAAACTTGTTACCATTCCACATCATCAATAGCCTCCTGAACCTTCCTATGGAGGCAATCTCCAAAACTTCTACAAATTTTGTTTTCAAAAGGCAAAACTTCCACAAAATGGCACCACAAACACTTTTTCAAAAGCACATCCATAAACTCCAAGTGAGTTTCTTGAATAAACCAAAAATCTACCCGCCAATCTCCTAAATACCTCCTTAACATAAACCTACATGCTACATCATAGAGGCCTCTAACATTTCAAGAAAAGATCCTAACCATGAGACCTGGAATTCTCCCATAAACCACTTCTACGAACTACCTTCACCACATTTAAGACGTTTGCTACCTTCAAGTCCACATCAGAGTCCTTACTGTTACGAACGCGGCCTTAAGACGATTTTTAAGAAGTCTGGGAAGTGGCCCAGACGTCTGACAAGACGTCTGGAACCCTTTCCAGACGTCTGATTTTTAATTTTTGCGGCGTACAGGGTTGCGTCTGCACGCATGCGCGTGCAGACCTGCGCCCGCCGCTCTCTTCCCTCTTTTTCCCTCTCTCCTCCTGTAGGCCGCGGCGCTTCTCTCTCTCTCTCCCCGCGCGGCCTTAAAAGGCCCCTCACCCTCATCTCCTTCGTGTCCCTCTTCTTCTCCCAGCCGGTGCGAGAGCGCGAGCGAGCGAGTGAGCGGCGGCAACAGCGGCCGCGGCAAGTGTGCGGGAGGTGTTGCGCGAGGGAGGAGACGCTCGACCGTAAGGGCTCGAGCTTGCCGGAGCAACGGGCGTGGAGTGTCGCGGAGGGGCTGCTGCAGCTCGAGCAGCAGGCGAACGGGATGCGGCGAGGCCGTGCGTCGCGGGCGGAGAACGAGTCGAGCTCTGATTCTGGAAGTTTTTCCAAAATCAGACGTCTGGGCTTCCAACCAGACGACGGTGAAGACGTCTGGAGGACTGTCTGTCTGGACGGTAACATATTTCTATTTTCTTCCTTTTTCGCGTGTACGGCCATGCGGCCGTCCGCCGCACCTTCGTCTGCGACTCGTCGTACTGAGAACAGGTGTGGGTACGTGCAGGTTCTGCTCGGGAGGGCGCAAGGGCTCGTCATCCCACGTGAGTCGAACGTCTGGCCGTAGTGCCAGACGACGGGAAGGACTTCCAGACGTCTGGGGTGACCATCGGACGTCTGGGAACTAAGCCAGATGCCCCCGCAGGCTTCTGGACGTCTGAGGGACTACACAGAACAAAGGTACGCTCTGACCCACATTTTAAGACATCTGGAAGAGGTTCCAGACGTCTGATTTTGGGCAGTTTCGTCGTTTTCGACCCGTTTAGGGCCCGTTCGGAGTCCGTTTTCCGCGTTTCGAGTTGCGTTCTTTCCAGAATAAAATCCTCTACCCGTTTACAGTAATTATATACTGTTCTGAGAAACTCCTTGTGTTTGATCATTGTGTTAGGACCACGTTCCATTGCAGTCTTGGGGGTTGCGGAGGCGCGCGGGATTTCCAACCACGCCCCCAGTACTCCCGTTGTAGCTAGTAGAGTGGCTTTTAATTTACTTAATTCAAAATTGTTACAATTGTGGAATAATTAATAGAGTCTAGGGCGCTGCATGAACCCTAGGACTAAGAAACTAGATTGAATGATAGATCCTAGGGTATTGCATGAAACCTAGGACTGGAAACTAGATTGAATGATAGATCCTAGAGTACGGCATGAATCCTAGAACTGGAAAACTAGTGACATGTATATAAATATTGCAGTCTTGGAAAGGTGGAAAGGAAATAATAGCTGCTTGTAAATTGATTTAACCGCTGCCTGTTATGAAGGAATAAATATGATTGAGAACATGGGTTGTATGAACATAAAACTGGAACGGTGAAACCTAAATATACTGAGTTAAAAGAGCTGGAACCCTACGGGGAATTAGGAGTAGAACTCCTGGAAAGAGAATGGATGGAACTGAGAAAGAAAGACGTGGAAGTGTGTTGTCTCTTGTGTACGTAGTACCAAAGAGAGCACACATTACCTCTTAGTGTAGAGGGGAGCTTGCCGCCCTCAGGTTGAGACCGGGGTGGGTTTGGCCACTGTACACCGACTTGCTGGCCCTCGCATACGCAGTACCGAGGAGAGCTACTAGTGTAGGGAGAGCACTAGCTACCCCACGGGCCCCGAGGTTCTGCTAGCCTCCTACACCGACTTGTTAGGCCCATTGGGCAAACCAGGGTAGTCAGGCGAGGGTGCACGGACTGTGGAGGGGTTGGACCCCTGTTACTGAGAGGGCTCTGCCCTATACTGGTTCCATACTGTGCCTTGGGCGCACCCGTTAAAGGAAACGACTGACCGCGTGCCAGTGCGGGGTAGCTACCCGTGCGCTTATCGCGCATGCCGTAGTCACCGTTACGTCTGTCAGCGACCCTGAGGTGGTTGACTAAGGGTAGGATCACCACGGGGACTCTCCCGGCCAAGAGAGCACCATGTGTTCTACTTTTCGGAAAAAACTGCAATCAAGATCGTTCCCACGAGGAACATTCGAGATCAAGTGAAAGATCTGAGAAATAGATAAATTGGGAAATAATAGAAAGACGTAAATAAAAGAAGAAAGAAAATATAACAGCTACTGTACACTCTACTGCTTCTTTAGTTTTAGCTGTCACTCTACTCAGCGTTTTGCTGACGTGTTACACTCGTTACTTTTCAGGACCAGGTGGTAAGTAGCAAGGGTCAGCAGCTGCAGAGGACGCTGGGCCGAGTAGGGTCCAGTAGAATTACCGCAGTTCTTTTTGTACCCCTTTTGTTCAACTGTAGTGAGTAGTTCTTGTTACTCTCTGTACTTCTTTACTTGTAGCTTCATGTTATGTTATAATTGTTGTTCTACTGTTGTGGTGGTATATACTGTAGTAGTTCCTTTTCTTACTACTGTATTTTGTTACTGCTAGTTATATTCATGTTGAATGTGGTTTATTTTACTGCTCTTTTGGTTACTTCCTCGTTGGACGACTAGGTCTTGGGATTAGTCGAGTCGGTCCGGTTCTCGTGTCTCGTAGGGACTCGGGAATCGGGTCGTTACACTTACCAACATCACCAACCCTAATTTCACCCTTCTTAAATATCTTCCTCCAGTAGAATGAACAAAACATCAAAATTCGTGCTTCACCTGAGCTGGTTTGGAAGTGCGTGAACCCCCACTCATTGATGAAGAACGTTTGCTCAACGTATTTTCAATTTCTCTTGTAGCAACACCCACACAATCACAAATCTCAGCTAGGGTCTGATCACGCACAAGTATCATTGTCGTTGAACTACCTCAATCCAGATCCAGCTAGTTGTCTCACTGATCCCCATCAATGTCTTGTCCACCTTCCACAGTAGCAACAACCCTCCCTCCATCAAGCTCCAAAGGTGATAGAACACGGAGATCAATGGTAGTGTTCAAGAGGCCATTACCTACTCAAAATATGGAACCAAAAACTATCAGTGTAGCATCCGATCCTGAAAATCAGAAAAGAAGGAACCAGCAGCAACAAGCAATGCAACTAAAGCAACCAGGTATTCGGATTCGAAAAGATTTCTATCGCGTAGAAACATAGTTAGAAACTCACCAAGTTCGAATCTGTTTTAGAATTAAAAGGCCCCCTCACAAAACCAAAATTAATTCCTAGGTCCACCACCACATTAACTATGGGACCATCATTTGCAGTGCTGAAATCCCCACAAATTAAGGGGTCATCACATGCCAACTCATGCAGCCCAGAAATATCGTGCGCAATAGTAGCAAATTGGACCAATTGCACAAAATTTGAATTTGAAACCCTAACATCATCAGAGGCTTTGATTATGGGTTTCATACTTGGTGATCCTTCATCTTCCTCGACAAAGTGGCTACACCGATCACCGGAGGCATGGCAACCACCACCTCTACAAAAGTGCGCTACCGAAAACCCTTCCCATTGATCATCTCAATGGAAATGACCCACGAGATGCCACCATGTCTGAGGACCCCCTTGGTTGGTAGACCACAACCTACAAAAAATTCACCCTCCACCAAGGTTCGAAATGCCGATTTCGAAGCCGTGCCGATAAAATTGTAGGTATGCCTTTGGCATGCCGTGGAAATGCCCGTTTTTCGATGGCAGATTTCGATGATTTCGACGGCTCAAAAAAATGACATTTCGAGGCACGCCGAGGGCATGCTGGTGCATGCCGACAGAAATGATTAAGATTTGAAAGACAACTAAATCAAGATATTAGAAACGTTTTACAGGTTTTTTTATAATAAAAACATGTTATTTTAGCCTGAATCTGTGTGTGTGTGTGTGACCTTCCCTTCCCTCCCAGACCGCCCCCCGCGCCCTTTCCCTTGTTTCCCTTTCCCTGTGCCCCCATTCCCGCCCGGCGACTTCCAAAAGCTTCCCGTCAACCACCATCGGCATGCCGCCGTTTCGTCGGTAACTGTCGGCATGCCGACGAAATCCTCGGCATGCCGACGGTTTCCCTGCAAACTGACATTATATTTGTGTCAATATGCCCTCCCTCCAAAAATCCCCTTACATGTCGTCGGCATTTAAATTACAGCCCTCCACCATGATAGATGAAATATCTCCTTCAACAAGGCCCAGCCCAAAGCGTCTCTTCACACTTGCAAAAGAGACACTTCTCCAAAGACCTCACAATACACAATCGTAGCTGAACTCCCTTAATCCGAAAGGCGAGTACAAGTTGCAAATTAGGCCTATCTCCCAAAACCCATCATGAACCAAAGGATGACACCACCTACTCATAGCACCACCAACCTTCAACACGAAGAAACGTAATCGGGCCACATCCTCCTTAAATAAACCAAACACCAAAACATGACACGAGGAAAAAGATGCCACCTTCCAAGCATTAGATGCCAACCGAAGATCCGACAACCCCCACTTAATCACCTCCAAAGGAACATCTCCTTGCAGAAAATCACCTACCAAGAAGAAAAGAAGCATTGAATCCAAATGCTTCACCACCGGTGACAATGGCACCTCCACCTCAAAGGATGGCAAGTCCTCCGAAGGCGGCAAAGGAAAAGATGACACCACCTTCTTCAAACACGAGCTTCTCTTATGCCCAACTCCCTTTCATCGCAGACAAACAATGCAATCATGGCCTACACTAGCAACGTGTCCCTTCTTACAACACCTGTAGCAGATGGCAAACTAAAGACCCATCAAAATCCCCAACCCCCTTTCCCTCTCATCTCCCCCCCCCCCCCCCCCCCCCCCCCCCAAGCACTCTCTTAAGAGAGTCCTATTTTTTTAGGTAGCCCAACTCTCTATATAAAAGTGATTTGAATTCCTGATTTTAGTAATAAGAATAAGACTTTTTTTCCTCCAACATTGCTTATTTTAGTTTGATGAAGGTAAGACCTAGGACAAATTAACATGAAAGAAAAAAAGAGTTCATGCAACCATCTCCACTTAGTGTAGATGAAAGTGCTTTGCTTTCGTTTTTGTAGCACACTAGAAATACAAACACCGGTAATGGCCAGGAAGTTGAACATGTTAATTAAGCAGAACTAATATCTTCCGATTCCTCTATCTCATTCATATAAATCAGTTCATTCTTGCACAGACCAATAAGCAATGTGCTCGATTAACTCAAACATCAGTTGCAATGATGATGTTGGGAATACAAGAGGTCACGTGGCAGCAGGCCAGGAGCCCACTTGGACACTGGTTTTGGAGTCTTAGAAATCCTATTTTGGTAGTTGCTTAGGTTCCAAGTTTTGTCAATTTATTAAGTTGTTTTTAGGAAAGTTATTTAGAAGAATTATTTTGGAATTTATTCTTTCTTATTTTATAGATAAGGTTTGTTTCCAAGTTAGAGAATATGTTCTCTCTATAAAAAGGAGTCTTCTGTTGTAATTTTCTCTTGAATAGAATAACTATTCTGCATCTTCCAACTCCTCTCCCTCTCTCTCTCCAAGGCCACCGGCCCCTCTTTCATAGCAGCTGGCCACCACCTAGCCGTCGGCCACCATCAACAGCAGCTGGTGGCTTCTGCTCCTCTCCATATTCCAACGTGGAACAGTCCCACCTTGAGACTATTTTTCCACACGCCAAGAAGCCTCCACACTTCGAACGTGCGCAAATCTTGACATCTTATCAAAGCCAACAGTCTAGGCTCCTCAGCATATGCAGGTTACATGACCACACACATGTGGCTTCCATCACCGACAAATCTTCCTCAACAAATCCGATGCCTTACGCAGAGAAGGAAGATCATAGAAGATGCCGATACCACGTTAACAAAGATGGCAGAGTTCGAAGCTAAGGAAAGAGCAGAGGAGATCTATCAAGTTATTCGGTTTGAGATCCTCGTGTCTTTTCAATCGACACTTTATCCAATTTTTTACTCTCCTTCAAAAGAGATTTTCTCAGAGAAAGGATGTCAAATATTATGTATGGGGAAGCAGATCAGTTGATCGCTTCAAGAAGAGGACACCACAGTCCACACGATTTTCGAGGTTGCCAAAAGAAGCAACAACTTCTCAGGTTGCGAAAAGACTAATGATTGATCCGAGAAGTTCCTTTCCTAAAGATCCAAGCAAGGTTCAAAGACCACCACATGGGACTACTAGCATCTCAGGCATGGTTTCTCTCGTATCTGTCGATCTCGAGAAGATGAGCATGGTGACCATCGCGACAACTATTAAGGTTGCCATAAATACGACTTCAAAGGTCGCAAGAGGCTACACCATGGCTTCTTCCAAAAACAAAGTGAAGAGCACAGAACTCGAAGAAAAGTGGTGGGGCATCTAGCCTCACAAGTTGAAGACCAAGTCATCGTCCTCCCAGCCTCGACTTGAGGGGTGTTGGGAATAAAAGAGGTCACGTGGAACTGCCACATGGCAGCAGGTAAGGAGCCCACTTGGGTGCCAGTTTTGGAGTCCTAGAAGTCCTATTTTGGTCATTGCTTAGATTCTACGTTTTGTTTATTTGTTAAGTTATTTTTAGAAAAGTCATTTAGAAGAATTGTTTTGGAATTTGTTCTTTCTTATTTTAGAGATAAGGTTTGTTTCCAAATTAGAGGATATGTTCGGGAGTCTTCCTCTTGTAATTTTCTCATGAGTTGAATAGAATAATTCTTCCACATCTTCCAACTCCTCTCCCTCTCTCTCTCTCTCTCCAAGGTCATTGGCCCCTCTTCCATAGCCGTCGGCGACCATCAACAACAACCGGTGGCTGCTACTCCTCTCCCTATTTTAACATGGAACAGTCCCCCCTTTGGACTATTTTTCCACATGTCAAGGAACCTCCAAGCTCCAAACATGAGCAAATCTTGACAGATGAGATTAATAATTCACCTTGATCTCCAATCGTTAGCCCCTACGATTTCTTATTAGTTTTGTTATTTTCTTGATTGTATTATTTTTAGTTTCTTTGAGTACTCATAAAATTTTCCCACCTTTATATATTAAGAGGTAGGGTTGTGAAATAAACTATCTGGTTCATTTATTCTAACTTGGTATCAGAGTTACAGTCTAAGGCCAAGGTCCAATAGCAACCTTGATTCCTATACCTCCTCCGCCAAAAAAAAAACCCTAACCCTAACGAAGTCTTAGGGAGACACCCTCACCACTGTCAACCTCTCTCAGCTAGTCAATGGGCCACCATACATCCTCTCCTCGCAATGCTGCCAGCGGGCTTCTTTGAGCATCGCCCCAAACCAGCAGCCAAGCCCCAATAGCATCGCCTAAGGCCCCAACGTCGCTCCAGGCCTTAGCGCCGCCCCCTGCTGGCTTCTCAAGCACTACTACACCCTAGCAGGATCACCTGAAGTCCCAGCACTGCCCCATGCTAGCTCAGGTGCTACTACTCCCCACTAGTATCACCTGAAGTCTGCGCCCTAGCAGTGTTGCCTAAAGTCCCAACGTCACCTTGTGCTAGCTTGTCAAGCGTTGCAACACCACAGCAACGTCACCTGAAGCCTGATGAGCCACCTAACAGTGTAATCCAACACTGCTACAGTGCCAGCAACATCACCTAGCCCTGATGTAGCACTAATGAGAGCATCATCAAGTATGTGGCACTTATCTGCATCGCTCAATAGATCTCCATCACCAAGTTCTGAAGGGACTTTAGTTCTTAATGGTCTGATTTTCTCCCTCCTATTTACGTGAATGGTGATTGGTTCTTGTTGAAGTCAATATGATGTATGAAACTTTGTTTGACATGACATCAGAGAGCATCTCTAAGTCTAATGTTTACAAGAGTCCCTTCTTTAGCCCTATAGTGAAGCCAGATGGGATCAATTGCACCCAATGGTCACAGATAGACATGTTTGATGACTGCATATGATAAAGAGCGTACTTTGCTTTGACCAAAACCAGAGGACAAGGAAGCTCCTACCACTGAGTATAAGGCCTTTGTTGTGCATGAACATATGATATTGTCACTAGTGCATCTCGAGCAGGAGCTGTGTGTCAGCCTCAGGCAGTGGAAGCAAATTGGCCTGTTGACTCAGGCGCATCTCCACACATTTGTGGTGCTGCGAGACAATTCTCCACCATTCCTTCATTCCCATCAGGCAAAACTGTACAAGTTGTCGATGGGCACCATTCTCCCATATCTGGCCAATAGGAGGTTCGTGTAACTACGCACATGAAGTTGAAGAATGTTCTTCTGGCTCCTAATTTCCCACTAAGTCTGCTTTCAATTAGCCAAATCACAAAAGAGTTGAACTACAGAACAGTCTTAAATGTAGCTTCTCACACATTTAAGGATGTTCTCATAGGATGCACCATTGGGTGTTGCCATGAAGAAGGCAAAGTCTATCATCTTTTACAATCACCCTATGCAATCCATGTTTCCCTCACATCTGGGAGTGCCTCCAGCTCCTTATGGCATATTCTATTTGATCATCTCCCACTACCAAAACTTTGAAGGATGTTGCCACAGATTCCAACTACCACCTTCCAATGTAAGGCATGTCAACTCAAGAAGCACCATAGGAGTACCTTCCCAAGGGGTCAACATCAGGGGTCCCAAGCCTTATTCCAGTTGCTTCATCTAAACATCTGGGGACCTAGTAAGACCCTTGAAAGTCTGGGGCATAAATTCTATTTGGCAATTGTGGATGATTTCTCCCGTCTTACTTGGATATCTCTGTTAAAAGCCAAGTCTGAAGTTGGCAATATGATTCGTGTATCTTTGGTAGAGATCTGAAATCGGTTTGAAGCGAAAGTGAAGATCATTCAGTCAGACAATACTTTAGATTTCTGTAGCACATCCCTGTGCTTTCTATCGTGACAATGGAATCATCCATCAAACAAGTTGTCCCCACACGTCTCAGTAGAATGGTGTGGTAGAACAAAAGTATCGACATATCTTAGATGTTACACGGTCACTCCTGATTCAAAATTATGATGTGTGTATGAGGGTGTATTCTTGTTATTCTGTGTTTAAATCTGGTCCAATTTTGTTATTTTTCCCATATCTCCTCTCTTATAAAGGAACGTAGGGTTTCTCGTGGAGAATAGATTGAACAATTCCCTCCTACTTGGTACCAAAGCCAAGGCTCTGGTATCCCACCCTAAACCCTAGCCGCCATCACCCTCACCTCAATCCCACCCCCGGCACCTCTGCTCCTGAGGGTTTGCCACTGGTCTACCCACCACCGCCACCTCTTGCACGTCGTCGGCCCACCATCGAGGGCCAGTAGCAGTGACGTTGAGAGACACATGCATCGCCATCACCCTCCGCTTGCAAGTAGCGCCTTACTGCTGGGCGGCGAAGCTCCCTAAGGGCGACGTGCGCTCCTTCGTCGACCTCCTCTCGCCTGGTAACGTGCTATTACAAGGCGGGAGCGGCTAACCGGCGGCCAATCTCCCTCGCCACCCTCTCCTTCCGCCGGGGCGCACGTCGTAGGGACCAAATCTGGCGTCCTAGCAGCGGCGCTACTGCTGTAGGGGTCGTCGGCGACGGCGAGGAGACCCATCTGCATGAGCAGCGACAGGAACTAGCTTCCTATTGCTGCTCCTGCTCTTCCAGCGGTAGAGTTTGCAAGGGGAACTTGAGGGGGCTTGCTTAGGGATCATCCGTGTGTCTTGCATGATAATTCTTGCGCAAACCCTCTTAGCAGCGATTGACATATGATTTGGCATGTCTCCGGTCTAGATCTTATGCCAATCATTCCCTTTCCTTCAAACATTTCTTCATGATTTCAGATCTGATTTTCAGAAATCCGATACGTCTTACAGGCTTTTGTGGTACTTGCAAGGCACGATGAGTTCACCAGGTAGCTCAGAGGTGACATCGGGTACCGCTACAGATGTAGGAAACCACAAAAATCCGTTCTTCACTCTAATAGTGAAGTTGGATGAAGCCAACTACGCGAGGTGGTCTCGCACTTTCCTGATGACAGTTGAGGGCCATGACAAGGAACATGTTCTCCTTGAAAAAGAGGCCAAGCAAAAAACTGGCAAGTATGTCAGGTGAAAGAAGGATGATGCCATGGTCCGTGCATGGATCATGAACTCCATTGCTCCATCGATTTGAGATGGAATCATGTACTTTGCCACCGCCAAGGGGATGTAGGACAATCTCTACGACATATTCTCCAATGAGAAGAATTACAACCGAGTCTTCCAGATTCACCATGACCTGGTCAGTTTAAAGCAAGGGAAGACTCTCGCTCAGTACTACACTGTATTCAGGGGGATGGTTGCCAACTACGTGCTTGCTGCCCCGTCTGTACTTGTGCTACCCAGAGGGAGTATAGGAAGGAGTTTGCCGTATTACAGTTCTTACAGGGGCTCAATATGGAGTATGAAGGTGCCCGTTCTCAGATGCTGACTCAGGCCTCTCTTCCATCTCTGGAAGAGGCCTATAGCAGGTTGACCTATGTCTTAGTGAGATCTACTCCAGAGGTCCCCGGAGAGAGTACTGCTTTGGCTGCTTTCAGCAGTTGTGGAGGATCCTCTACACGAGGTAGGGGGCGTGGTCATGGATAGAGCAGCCGTCAGCGCACCACTTGTACCCTCTGTGGAAAGATGGGTTACGTGGAAGCCTCATGTTGGGCCAAGCATGGAAAGCTCGTGGTGGAAAATCATATTGTTCCAGGAGCTATTGATTAGACCAAGATGATAACCAAGGTAGAATATGATGCACTTGCACACAGGTTGGCACAATTGACACAGGAGACGCCTACTTCTTTCGAGAATGCAGCCTTTGCCACGTCCTAAGGTAATGGTTGGTTGGTTGACTCAGGAACATTTAGGCACTTAACTGGTGACAGGGATTGTTTCTA
This sequence comes from Thalassia testudinum, assembly GCA_037157565.1. Lineage (NCBI taxonomy): Eukaryota > Viridiplantae > Streptophyta > Magnoliopsida > Alismatales > Hydrocharitaceae > Thalassia > Thalassia testudinum. The sequence continues at coordinate 49,427,079 of JAZHRO010000035.1, read as the reverse complement.
GAGTATCTATGATCTTCCACCAGGGAGGACGATTCATGTGGCTAATGGCTACCATTCGCAGGTTCAAGGTGAGGGGGAGGTCACTTTGTCTCTTAGCCTGTAGCTCCCTGATGTTCTTTTTTTTGCCTAATTTTCCTATCAGTTTCCTATCTGTTAGTCGTATTACTAGAGATCTAAATTGCAGGGCCATATTTGATGATGTGAGTTGTGTCTTTCAGAACAAACTCACCGAGAGGACGATTGGTAGCGGACATGAGAAGGGGGGGTCTACTGACTAGTCCAGACTCCTTTTGTGGCCAGATGTCAGGCAGGGATAACTCGCAGTGCTGGGATAGATTTACAATGGCATCGTCGGCTCGGACATCCTTCCTTTGACCGGTTGAGACGGATCATCCCCCATTTGCCACCCACTATAAAGATCAAATGCAATGCTTGTCAGCTGGGCAAGCATCACTGCTCCTACTCGCCTAGTACAACGACTGCGTCATCTTAATGTTTTGATTTAGTGCATATGGATATTTGGGATCCAAGCAGATTCCAGATAAACAAGGCTACAGATTTTATTTGATTGTTGTTGATGACTTTTCCAGATTGTCATGAATGTTCTTGCTTAAAAATACATCGAAAGTTGGTGATGTCATTCAAACGTTTATTAATCAAATAAAGACAGTTTTCCAAAATTGTTAAAGTTGTATAGTCTGATAATGCATTGGAATTTTGCACCAAACAACTGACCCTCTTCTACAGCTCTCTTGGCATTATTCACCAGACCTCCTACCCTCATACATCTCAACAGATTACTTGGGAGATGCAATTTTAACTGCACGTTATTTGATTAATCGGATGCCAAGTTCCGTTATACAAGAGCAGATTCCCTGGCAGGTATTGTTTCCTGGTAGAGATTTATTTACTGTGCCACCCAAGATTTTTGGCTACATTTCATTAGTTCATATTCTTAGTCATAGTCGGGACAAGCTCGCACCCCATGTTGTGAAGTGTATTTTTCTGGGATATAGTAGCACCCGGAAAGGATATAGATGTTATGATCCGATTGCCCGACGACACTACGTGAGTAGTGATGTTACCTTTCATGAGGAGATACCCTATTTCTCTATGAGGGGCCATAGCATGACAGATTCCTTAGCACATGCTCCAATGCCTATTCCTCCACTACAGTTAGAGGATATCCCAGTTATAGAGCCAAAGGTCAGAGATGGGACAGACAGGTACATTACTAGTATCAGTGAGTCAGATGACAGATCAAATAGTCCTATTCCTTCCCCCCTCTCTCCTCCACATCACCAATCCCTCCAACCCAGGTACAGTCTGACCCCACTAATGTTGCTTCTAGTGACTCTTCTGCAGGTCAAGATGTCCACTTTGATGATGCTGATTATTATCTTCCAATTGCCATAAGGACAGCTCCTCGATCCTGCGCCCACTACTGAGTTACTAGTGCTCTTTGTACTGCGAATCTAGGGAGGAGCTTTGGCCAGTTCAACTCTGCCCTATCTAGTACTGAGATTCCCACCACATATCAGCAGGCCATGCTTCATCCAAAATGATGACAGGCCATGGAGGAGAAGATGGGTGCCTTACAATCTCGACAAACATGGGAGGTTGTTCCCTTGCCACAGGGAGCAACATTGGTTAGATGTTGTTGGGTTTTCACTATGAAGTATCACCCTGATGGAAGCATTGCGAGACACAAAGCCCAGCTGGTTGCAAAGGGGTTCACCCAAACGTATGGGGTGGACTTCTTTGACACCTTCCCTCCTGTCGCTCGACTCCCGACTATTCGGATCCTACTCTCTGTTGCTGCTTATTATGATTGGCCACTACATCGAATGGATGTGAAGAATGCTTTTCTATATTGAGACCTCGAGGAGGAAGTCTATATGCTGCAATCCCTGGGGTACGAGGTTCAGGGGGAATGTATGTGTCGCCTGAGAAAGGCCATATATGGTCTTAACCAGAATCCAAGAGCTTGGTTTCATAAGCTCTCAAAAGTTCTTCACATTATTAGACCTTAGAAGTCTGCAGCTGATCATTCATTATTTGTTCAGAAGACCAAAGGCGGGACAATGGCATTACTTGTATACGTTGATGATCTAATTTTGACAAGGAGTGATGAGGTAGGAATAGCAAAGGTAAAACAGACATTGCATGACAGATTTGTTATGAAGGATCTGGGTAAGCTCAGATATTTTCTTGGGATTGAGGTGGCACGAGGCAAAGGTGGCATCATCTCACAGAGAAAGTATACTCACGATATTCTATGAGAGACTGGGATGCTAGGGGCGAAGCCTACAAGCATACCCATGGATCCCAAGGTGCACCTATACGATGGGGAGTCTGGCATGGTGGATAGTCGATCCTACAGACAACTAGTGGACAAGCTGCTATATCTTACCATCATAAGGCCGGATATTTTCCTTGCAGTTGGGAAACTTAGCCAGTTTATGGATCGACCGATGAGGCAGTACTAGGATGCTGCCATGCAGGTGCTGAGGTATTTGAAGAAGGCTCTGAGGCGAGACCTAGTGTTTACCAGAGGAGCAGCCATAGATGTGGTGGGATATTCTGATGCTGACTATGGAGGGTGTCTTCTAGATAGAAAGTCCACTAGTTTTTGCACTTATGTTGCTGGGAATCTGGTTACATGGCAAAGCAAGAAGCAAATTGTGGCATCCAGATCAAGCGCAGAATCTGAGTACTGTGCCATGGCGCAAACTACTGCAGAATTGATATGCGTGAGGTCAGTACTTCATGATCTTCAGGTGCAAATGATTGGTCCTATAAAGATGAGATGAGACAATCAGGCAGCTACATTCATTGCAAACAATCAGATGTTTCATGAGCAGACTAAGTATATGGAGATAGATTGCCACTATACCAGAGATCTCATCTAGAAGGGGATTATCTATACCTCATCGGTTTCCTCTGAAGACCAAACAACAGATGTGTTCACCAAACCCCTTCGTAGAAGTGCTTTTGATATATGTTGTAACAAGCTGAGTTTGATTGACATCTACACTCCAGCTTGAGGGGGAGTGTTGTGATGTGTGTATGAGGGGGTATTCTTGTTATTCTGTGTTTACGTCTGGTCCAGTTTCGTTATTTTTCCCACATCTCCTCTCTTATAAAGGAATGTAGGGTTTCTCGTGGAGAATAGATTGAACAATTCCCTCCTATTGTGTACCAGATAGATATTGGGGACATGCAATGTTGACTACATGTTATCTTATTAATCAGATGCCATCTATTGTCCTTAAGGAGCAAATTCCCTATTCTATCATATTTCCATTTAGTGATCTATTTGGAGTATCACCCAGAGTCTTTTGACTGTGTTACATTTGTACATACCCATGGGCCCAATAGGGATAAGCTTGCTCACCATGCCATAAAATGTCTTTCTTAGATATTCGAGAAAACAAAAAGGGTATAGATGTTACCATCCAATTGGAATGTATCACTATGTTAGTGCAGATGTCACCTTCCACAAGTTTGTTACATATTTTTCTACTGCCAGGAGAAGTCTCTCCCGAGGTTGTTGAGGTACCTATGTCTATTCCACTATCCCTAAAGGTAATCCTGATCACTAATCCTATGCCACCATCACCTGAGCCACCACATTCTGGGCCTGAGAGGTTTTGTAAGCCCCTTATCACATGCACGCTTCCTGTCACTTACAGGCAACCCCTCCTCTGCACCATTGCCTTCCCCATCTCAACTGACTACAGATACATTAGAGACTGACGAGATTATGCCCAATGTCGATGCAAGACAACTTCAGGGCGACAGTAGTGTTCCTCCTAAACAGTCGGAGCAATCTAGAAAGGTCTGTGACAATGACCACATTTCAGCTAATCTGGATCTTCCGATTGCAATTCGCAAGGCCCTCCGAAGTTGTGCCAGATATCCCATCTTTAGCGTTGTGTCCACAGCCTTTCTTAGAGGAGTGTGTAGCATGTTTTACCGAACCTTGTCCACTATGCAAGTTCCCACAACTCACAAGCAGGCCATGCTCAATCCAAAATGGCATCAGGCCATGGAGGATGAAATGGTTGCACTTCACTCCCAAAGAACATGGGAATTAGCTGATCTACCACCAGCTACATCTATTGTTAGGTGCAAATGAGTCTTCACCAAGAAGTATCATCCGGACAGAATGGTCACGAGATATAAGGCTCGTTTTGTGGAAAAAGGATTCACACAGATCTATGATGTGAACTTCTTTGACACTTTTTCCCCAATTGTACGGCTTCCTACAGTGCATATACTTATATCTATTGCAGTACAACAGGATGGGCCACGTCATCAATTGGATGGAAGAATACATTTCTATATAGGGACTTGTAGGAGGAGGTTTACATGTAGTAGCCACCTGACTATGAAGTTTAGGGGAAGTGTTCTCAGGTCAGTCGATTACATAAAGCTACTTATGGTCTAAAATAGAGCCCTAGGACCTGGTTTCAAAAGCTCTCTGAGGTAGTTGAGACATTTGGCTTCCATAGATCGTCATCAAATCACTTATTATTTGTGAAGAAAACGGCAAAGGGTGTTGATTGTGTAGTAATCATGGATCTTAATCAACCTAAATAATATTAAAACTTAGCTTAATTTGTAAATATTGCATTCATATCAGGCATAACATCATGGCATTAGTTTATATTGTTGTACATAGAATAATGTGAGATTATCTTGCTATTTAATGTTTTTGTTGCTATTCACCGGTAGTAAGAAGATCCAAATAAAGTCGAATGCAAAATAATGCGAAATAAAGCAAGAAGAGAGGAAGAAGAAAGAAGCTGGATCCAAACAGTGGAGAGAGAAGGATATTCTCATCCATACCCCTAAACCATAGGATAGCCTATCCCAAACCCTAAACCACCTCCACCTTAGATAACCTAGTCCCATAACCCAAAAACCATGGATAGCATTATACACTGCCCTATCCACACTATCCATTATTCCTCTCCACCCTATCCCTACCCTTAAACTCTACTTAGGTCAACCTAAACTTAGAACCCAAAACCTGGACAGTACTATCCACAGTGTTAGCCTATTAACCATTACCATATCCTTAGTATCCACTATCCCAATTTCACTTTCCATATCCCTTATGTTCCCAAGTAGGCTCACTATAACTCAATTGGACTCATATGGAGTCGATTGGGTCAACCACTACTCAATTGGGTCTAGTTGGACCTGATTGGGCTAACCTGAGATTGATTAGGCTCACGTAAGACTAATTAGACTCAACCCTACATTGATTGGGTGCACTTACACCTAATTGGACCAACGTACACCTAATTAGGTTCATCAATACCTAATTAGGCTAACCCAAAATCTATTAGGTTCACTTAGATCCTAATTGGTTCCAAGGGACTCACCACCACCTAATTAGAATAGAACTCACCTAATCTAGTTAGACCTAACCTATATCTGATTAGGTTCACTTAAGTCTAATCAGATTCAACCCTAACCTAATTAGACTCAACCCAAACCCACCTAGGCTAGCCCACATCTAATTAGGAGGACCTAAACTCAATGAGACCCACATAGACCTAATTAGGCTCACCTAATTCTAACTAGGATCACATCTAGACTCATACCCATATAGGTTAGGTCAACCCAACCCACACCTACCTAAATCCTACAACCTATTTTACGAAATTCAAACATAACTCAACCAACACCTTCCTATTCTAGCCCTCACTAATTAATCTCAATCTAGATCAACTTTTGATGGTGCCTACCAAAACGGCCTCCACCAAAAGTGGCGACACTCAATTCCAAAGAAAAGCCTCCCATAAAAGCCTAGGTCTAAGAGGTCGCACATCATTCTTTCCCTACCAAGCTTCAACTTGTGAGCTCTTCCTCCCTTCCAAAACCATAAGGTCATCACCTCTTCCTCCTCCCTTCCTCAAGGCCATCACCTCTCCCTTCCAAGGTGTTCCTCCTCCTCCAAGCACCACCATGGGCGATTAAGCAAGAAGAAGAAGGCCACCTTCCTTCTCTTCTCTTCTTCATAAGGGCATGCTTGCTCTCCTCTCCATAGGGAGGACGCTCTCCATCTACTTCTTGTGGACGGTCGTAGAGAAGATCTTCTTAAGGACAGCCTTAGGTAGAGAAAGGGTGTACCACCCTCTTCCCTACTTGGGTGTGCCTTCTTCCTCCTTGGAAGAGTATCCATGCCCCCTCTATTCATCTTCTTCTTGGTCGGCCAAGGAGGTTCTCTCTGTACCTCCCTTGGTCGGCCATCCTTTGGTTTGCTTTCATAATCTTTTTATGTGTTTTAATTCCTAACAGCTTGATATATTGTTTGATGCATGATAAACATTTATGCTAGTTTCTTTAAGAATGTTTTCACTGATTTCATGCGTGTATTGTTGATACTCATATTTATCTAGTATCTTATTATTTGTTATTTCTTTATGGATATGTACTGCTATTTACCCATACCTCTCTCTATAAAGAGGTATTGAGTTCTTTTCAATGAAATAGAACGATTCAATTTTGCCTACTTGGTATCAGAGCGCAGTCCTAGATCGGGTTTTGGTATCCCACCAAATAAAAATCCTAACACTTCAACTCTCTCTCTCTCTCTCTCTCTCTCTCTCTCTCTCTTCCACCGCCGCCACTGGACCAATCTCCCCTTACCAGCAAGAGGCACGAACAAGGCCTCACACATCAGCAGGTGCGGGGGGAGGGGGCCGAGTCACACCTCCTTCTACCCTATGAAGCAGTGCAGCACCTCCACCAATGCTTCACAGGAGGCAGCAGCGTATCCACAGGCAGCGTAGCCTCACCAGTGGCACAACCCCAGCGGCACCTAACAGACCGTGAGGGGGGGGGCTCTACTCCCTGTGTAGTAGGTTGCAGGGCCTTCTCCAAGTCCTTGTGCAGTCGATCGATCTCTTTGTGCCTTTAGCGTGGAGGTTTAGGTATCCGTGACCTTGATCTCCACGATTGAGGCCCAATTTGACCAAGATCACTTATTTCATGGTCTGAAAGTACTTTTCATATCTCTATTTTTTGGCATGATTTCTACGACCTCTTGACTCCAGATTTCATGATCAAGAGGTCGTATTTCCACTGATATCAGAATTTTCAAATCAGAATATTGTATTTAGATCATGTTCATGGCATCTTTCTCTGGTAATGTGGCTCAAACATGGTAAGTTTTAGCCTGTGGTGATTCCCTCAGTCCATGCTTGGCATAATGCCAATCTCAGGAGGTGCAGATAAAGCGTTGGATACCGCTACCATGATGGGAATGGTGGAGTGTGCGGTCGTGATGATGTAAGAGCATGGTAGGAGTCACTGTGATGCAAGATGGTTGGTCGATTCTGGTGCATCACAGCACCTTTGTGGAGATCAAGCCTATTTCATGTCACTCAGTTCCGTTGCACCAGGGAGAACGGTATAGGTTGCTGATGGCAGGCACGCTCCAGTTGTTGGCTAGGGGGAAGCATATGTGACCCCACGTTGCAGTTGCCAAGAACACTACGCATACCGGAGTTTCCCATGAGCCTGTTGTCTGTGAGCAGGATCACGAAGGATCTTTACTATAGGGTTATCTTTAATGAGATAGGATGCATTGTCTAGGATAAGTGTACTGGAAAGACCATTGCTAGAGATACACAGGAGAATGATCTTTATCACCTTGGCCAGGAGCCTTTTGCTAGAGCCAGCAGATATGATGGTAGAAGTGCTTTATAATGGCACACTCGTCTAAGTCATATGCCTCTGGATCGTCTTAGGACGGTGATTCCACACATTTCACCTGTCACGACTATTCAATGTGATGCTTGCCAATTAGGTAAGCATCATCGATCCTCCTTTCCTACCAATACCTCTCTTGGATCAGCAGCTACTTTCAAGTTACTCCATATGGATGTCTGGGGACCGAGTAGAGTTCCAAACAGGATGGGACATAGGTATTATCTCATAGTCGTTAATAATTTCACCAGAGTATCTTGGATGTTCCTTCTGAAGACCAAGGGAGATGTTGGACATATCATAGAGACTCTTCTCTTGGAGATTAGGACGCGGTATTCTATCATGGTAAAAATTGTACGGACAAATAATGCCCTCGAGTTCTGCACTGCTAGACTTACTGAGTTTTACAAGACTCATGGGATTATCCACCAGACCACTCGTCCCCATACTTCACAGCAGAATGGGGTTGCAAAGAGGAAGCACAGACACCTAGTAGAGGTTGCCCGCACTCTACTTATTTACCACAGTGTTCCATAGAGATACTGGGCGAATACTGTTTTGACTGCATGTTACCTCATTAACAAGATGCCGAGTTCAGTCCGTCACGAGCAAATACTGATTCTTCTATTACATCCAGATGCGAGCTTTTTTATGTGTTCCCCAGGACCTTTGGATGTGTTACTTTGTTCATGTGCCATCACCAGGCCGTGACAAGCTTGATCCTCACATTATTGTGTATTCTTAGGGTACTCCAGGAGTCAGAAGGGGTACCCTTGTTATGATCCCATCCACTATAGGCATTATGTTACCGCTAATGTGACTTTTCATGAGACGACACCATACTTTTCTGTTGCTGAACAGACAAGTGTTCATGATGATGTAGCTCCCATGCATATTCCTCCAGTTCCATTTGAGGTGATTCCAATCTCCACACCTCTGCCGACTTCTTCAGGATCTACTACTCTCTTGGATGACTACCAGAGATTGCATGGCCCGCTGCAGACATATAGTAGACCTCATGCTACACTACAGAGACCTCTACTTGCTCCAGAAACTGATGTTCCACAGGCAGTTGAGATGGGCTCTGAGGACAAAGATCATCTAGTTAGACCTGATCCCCCTGACAGTGCAGATCATCGTAGTAGTGAAGTTCCCTCTGCAGAAACTTAGTCAAAGATACCAGATGAGTCTGATCTTCCTATTGCTATTAGGAATGCGCCTCGCACATGTGAGTCCAGATATCAGATTGTAGGCAGTTCGGCTACAGATGGTCTTGGTTCTCAGTTTAGTAGCTTCTGCCAGGCACTTATAGCTTCACCCATTCTGTCTACCTACCAATATGCCATGCTTGATCTGAAGTGGCGTCAAGCCATGGAGGATGAGATTGCAACACTTCGGAGCAAACAGACTTGGGATCTCACCTCGCTTCCTACAGGCGCGCAACTTGTTAGCTCCAGATGGGTCTTTGCCTAATAGTACAACCCTAATGGGTCTATTTCAAAGTATAAATCTAGGTTGGTGGCAAAGGGATTCAATCAGACATATGGAGTGGACTTCTTTGATACTTTCCCTCCCGTTGCATAGCTTGCCACTGTTCAAGCACTTATCTCTGTTGCTGCCCACAGAGATTGACGGTTACACCAGCTTGATGTAAAGAACGCTTTTCTCTACAACAATCTTCAGGAGAAAGTTTACATGCAACAGCCCCCAGGTTTTAAGGTTCAAGGGGAGTTTGTATGCAGACTCAAGAAGGCCATTTATGGCCTGAGGTAGAGCCCGAAAGCCTGATTTCAGAAGCTCTCAGATGTGTTACAGAGGATGAGGATGCAGAAGTCCTCTTCAAATCATTCTCTGTTTGTCAGGAAGACAGAGAATAACATTGTAGCACTACTGGTTTATGTAGATGACCTGATTATCACTGACAGTGATGAGGCTGTGATAAGACAGGTCAAGGAGTCTGTTGCACAACAATTTGTTATGAAGGATCTGGGTTAGCTTAGATACTTTCTAGGGATTAAGGTCGCTAGGAGTAGAGATGGGATTGTTCTTTCTCAACGCAAGTATGTGTTGGACGTCCTTCAGGAGGCAGGCATGCTGGGGTCCAAGCCAGGCAATATTCCTTTAGACCCCAAGGCACATCTACATGATGAGGTGGAAGCAGTTGATAGTAGAGCGTACAGACAGCTTATAGGCAATCTCTTATACATAACCATTACCAGACCAGATATTGCCTTGGCAGTTGATAAACACCAATTTATCATCATTCTTATGCCCTAAAGTAGACCTAGCTCTTAGGGTTTTAACTTTGCGAACGGGTTTCTAGGCTACATTTAGGTATTCTCCTAAGTTAGGCATGCATTGCATTGTTTTTGTATCTTTAATGTGCTTATTTGAGTGTCAGCGATAAGCAGAGAGTCAAATCCCACAAACTGTAGCACTCAGGAAGGCAGAAGACGAAGAAACTTATAGCAACTGGATCTCAGCTTGATCCAGCTCACCTCAGCTGGATCGCAGCTCATTCTAGTTGGATCAACCTATTCTCAACTCCATTCATCTCACCTCAACTGAATGGTAGCTCAACCTAGTTAACCTCAACCCCATTCAGCTCACCTCAGCTAGATAGTAGCTCAGACTAGCTCAATTCAGTTGATCCCAGCTCCATTCTAGCTCCAGCCAGTTCACTGAAGCTCCACTTGACTTAGCTTAGCTACTAGTCATCAATTAGCTAAGTCAGCTGCAAAGTTATCGCCCAGCTCAAGCCAGCTGAACTCCAGTTCCCGAATACCAAACTTAGCTCAACTTAGTTGAGCTTAGCTACCTAACCTTAGCTAGCTAAGTAATCTTCAGAAAGATCAACTTCACCATACCTAAGCTCAAATTTGAAGGAATTAAGTTCAACTTAGCTTGGTTTAGCAGCTAGCAAAGAACTAGCTAGCTAAGCTAAGCTAGCTATTAAGCTCATCCTCAGTTCTCTTCAGCAGCAGTCAGCTTCAGCCAGCTTCAGTGCAACTCACTTCAGCTCCTCACCTCCTCAACAAAGCATCTCCTTCAATCATCTACTAGCTAAGCTAACTTAGCTTAGCTCCTCCTACCGTCCACCCAAAGCTAGCTCCAACTCCACTCCAAGACCACCACTTAAAGCTACCTACCTCCACTCCAACATGGTGCCACCATTCTCACACCCCTTCACCACACCAACACCTCCAAAAGCCACCAAAAAGTGATGCCAACCACCCCAAAACCACCATTGTTAGCTCCAACTTTTTCCCTCCAAAAAAATCCTTGAAATCCAACCCTACACCTACCCCCTAAATCCATCTCCACCATCCACCTCACCCTCCTTCTAGAACCTTCCTTGGTGGCGCCAAAATGGAGGCTCCTCTTCATGGTTGGCGCCACTTTTAGGTGCCCTTCCACCACATAACCACCACCACATACACCCCTCCATGTGGTGCCATCCTACCTCCACCCTAGGATCCATAACCACCACCTAGAAGACATCCTAGCCCTCCATCCAAGGGGCACGCCAACCCTCCTCCCATCCTATTTATACCCTATCTAACAACCACTTTTAACTTATCCAAGCTTGCTTTTAATCTACCTACATCCACCTAAATTTCTGCTAAGGAGAAGAAAAGAACATTAAGGAGGCTACCCCTTGCCTCCTTGGTGCCTTTTTCTTCCTCCCTTCTACCTTGTGCCATAAAGCTTGGAGCATCTTTGGAGGACAGCCAGGTAAAGGAGCAGAAGCTAGGGTGAACATCCACCCTTGGAGGATTCAAAAAGGAGGAAGAAAGGAGCAAGGGAGCATCTTCTTCAAGCCCGGGAGCTACCGAATTTGAAACGAAGATCATTCCGAGCTTCATCTGGAGGACTTTTATCTTCTTTCTTTTTTGTATTAGCTATTGTCTTGATTTCGTAGAAGCATTCCTCTACATGTGACTTTAATTTTATCAGCAATACAAAAAGCAAGTTGCCTTTCCATTTCTTGTGTTGATTAGTTTCAAGCATTTTTCCTTTATCTCTTAGTGCACACACTCTTCTCTTCTAATTACCCTAGGCGCACTCGCCTAGGATGAGCTTAGAAGAGAGGATTTCTTCTTGTCACTTTAGGCGTAGTTTTCATTCGCATAGTTTCGCTATCACATCTTTGTGTCACTTGATTATTTCAAAAGCATAAAAACTTAAAAATACAAAACAACAAAAAAAAGATATTAGTGTCGATTTGAGAGAGTGAAAGAGAGAACCAATTATTTGACTAAAATTTTGACCTCCTTTGACGACTCTAGATACTCTACTATCTAGGTATTATAAATTTCAAAGCCGATCGGATTTACGCGTCTCAACAACATTAAAAAAAAAATGCATTACAAATCTGCGTATTTTCGCCATCAATGGTAGGCAAACTCAGCTAGTTTATGGAGAGGCTGACGAAACTGCACTGGCAGGCAACTATGCAAGTGCTAAAATACTTGAAGAAAGCACCAGGTCGTGGTATTCTCTTCCAGAGAAGTTCTCCTATGACAGTGGTAGGATATTCTGATGCAGATCATGCAGGATGTGTGTTTGACAGGAAATCCATTACCAGTTTCTGTACCTTCGTGACTGGTAATCTGGTTACTTGGAGAAGCAAGAATCAAGGGGCAGTTCCCACTTTAGTGCAGAGTTGAAGTACATGGCAATGGCCTAAACTGCTACAAAGATGATCTGAATACAATCACTCTTGCGTGATTTACATGTCCAGATTGAGGAGTCCATGGAGATGCGATGTGACAATCAGGCAGCTACCTACATAGCTAACAACCTGATGTTCCACGAGCGCATCAAACACGTTGAGGTGGGCTGCCACTATATCAGAGATCCTATACAGCATGGCTTATTGTGCACTACTAATGTGACATCGAGGATCAGACAGTCAATATGTTCACGAAGCCTCTACCTCATTTAACATTTGATTCCTGTTGTTCCAAGCTAAGCATGATTAACATCTATACTTCAACTCAAGAGGGAGTGTTGATACTCCTATTTATCTAGCATTTTATTATTTGTTATTTCTTTATGGATATATACTGCTATTTACTTATATCTCTCTCTACAAAGAGGTATCAGGTTCTTTTCAATGAAATAGGGTGATTCATTTTCTCCTACTTGTATATATAAATCTAAATTTTTATGTTCACGTTGGCCCATTTTCATCATTGTAAACACACACCCCTTTGTTTCTAAGGCCATCTTCTTAGGATCAAACACTATGCACGACCACCATGACCCCACTCAGATGCATTTAGTCATTTAGAGTTTTACTAATCTAGTTAGATCTAGGTGTTGTCGTACTCACTTTTGCTTTCGCTTCCAAGAGAAGAAAATACAAAGAGAAAAAAATCACAAAAACAAAAAGACAAATATATATATATATTAGGATAAATTAGGTAAAGAAGGTAAACGGATCCGAATCTAAATAACCTTCACATTTCAAAACCTCCCAGAGACGACCTGAACTCAAGTAACAAAAGAAAAAAATCAACGTGAGTTTCATAATAAAATAAATATTTTTTATCAAGGATTTTGCACAACTATACTACGAATAATAACGACGTATTATAAATTAAATCACGCACAAAAAATCGCTTACCAGGTATGGAGGCACTTCTTGTTTACATTGATGATATTATTCTTATAGGAGATGATGGACCTAGCATCACTAAGATCAAGGAATGTCTTGCAAGAAACTTTGTTATGGAAGATCTTGGACCACTCAAATACTTCCTTGGGATAGAGGTTGCTCAAAGCAGAAAGGGGTTTATGCTTTCTTAGAGAAAATATGCATTGGATCTATTGCAAGAGACTGGTATGCTGGGCGTAAAGCCAACAAATATTCATGTGGATCCTAAGACCCATCTATATGATGAGGAGGTAGAAGCAATTGACAGTTGTCAGTATAAAGGGCTAGTTGGCAAGTTTTTATACCTAACAATTACGAAACCTGACATTTCCCTTGCAGTTAGAAAATTGAGCCAATTTATGAATAGGCCTGCTAAACACATTGGGATGCTATGATGATGGTGCTGAGATACTTGAAGAATGCATCATGGAAGGGGATCATGGTCACAAGGGAAACCTCCATGAATATTGTGGCGTACTCTCACACTGATTATGCAGAGTGTTTGGTAAGATGGAAAATGTACCACAGATTTTTTTACCTATGTTGCTAAGAACTTCATGACCTGAAAAAGTAAGATGTTTCTAGATCTAGTGCAGAGTCCGAGTACAAGGCTATGGCACATACAACTACCGAGATGCTATGGGTGAAGTCCCTCCTAGCAAATATGCATGTGACAGTTGATACTACTATAGAGATGACGTGCAATAACAATGTAGCTAGCTACATTGCCAACAATCCCATATTCCACAAGAAGACCAAGTACGTAGAGGTCGACTGTCACTATACACGTGACTTGATCCAGAAAGGCCTTATTCGTACCTCACATGTTTCTTCTAAGAACTAAACAGTAGACATCTTCACCAAGGTGTTGCCTCAACCTCTGTTTAATAACTTTTGTTCCAAGTTGAGCATGATTGACATTTATACTCCAACTTGAGCCTCCATGGTTTCTTATAAATTTCGTTATTTCCTTGTATTATTTTCAATTTCTTTAATGAGTACTCATGTAATTTCCCCAGGTAAGGTTATGGAATAAAGTATATGATTCATTTGCTTTAACACTAATGTTATAGTTGAAATGCCATAGTTTATTTTAGTGAGACCCTGGTGCCTTTATATAAAGAGGCACCAGATAGAAAATTACAGACACACCCCTTCAATATAAAACAAAACTGGAAAGTCCCCATACAACTCAACACTCCCCCTCAAACTGGAGCATAAGCATCAAGCATGCTCAGATTGGAACAAATATTATGCAACCGATTCTTGGGAAAAGCTTTAGTGAAAATATCTGCTAATTGGTTTGGGAAAAGCTTTAGTGAAAATATCTGCTAATTGGTCTTCAATACATATGTATGGTGTAGAAATCTTCTTCGCTACAATTGCCTCCATGATGAAGTGACAATCCACCTCAATATGTTTAGTTCTCTCATGGTAGACAAGATTGTTTGCAATGAAAGTGGTGGCTTTGTTATCACAATGCATAGGAATAGGTTCAAGAACATGTACCTCCAAAATCCTCGAGGATAGAACGGACCCAAAGTAGCTCATTAGTAGTCTGAGACATGGCCCTGTATTCTGACTCAGCATTTGGTCCAAAAACAACCGCTTGCTTCTTACTTCTCCACGTTACCAGATTACCCCCAGCAAGGGTACAATATCCTGTAGTTGACCTCATATCCTCATGTGCTCCAGCATAATCAACATCTGAAAAACCACAACATCCAAGTGTCCACTGTTTCTAAAATAAAGTCATTTCCCAAGTGCACTCTTCAAGTACCTGAGAATCTGACAAACACCATACCAATGGACTTCCCTTGGTAACTGCATAAACTGACTCAATCTACCAACAGGAAGGCAATGTCAAGTCCGGTAACTGTCAGATACAATAGCTTACCAATAATTACACAGTATCTAATCATACCCTGCAGTAAGGGGCTCTCATCATCTGCAAGTGGCAAGAACACATCATAGGCACATACAATGGTTTACAACCCAGCATACTCATATCTCTCAACATATCAAGCACATACTTGCACTAATATCGCACAAGCCCTCCTCCAGTATGTTGTACCTTAATACGAAGGAAATAGTTGATAGGGCCTAGATCCTTGGTAATAAATTGTGAATATAGCAACCTTTTTGTTTCTTCTATGTCTTTCCTACCAGTCAACAATACATCAACATAAATGAGTATAACAGAACCTAACTTCCCATGCAGTGTAAACACAGAGTGATCAGCAGCTGATCTAGCAAAGCCATGGTCCTTAACAACCCTGTCGAACCTCTCAAACCAAGCTCTAGGATTTTGTTTCAGTCCATAATAGCCTTCTTCAACTTACATACCTTATGACACTACCCCTAAGTAGCAAAACCTGGCAATTGCTCCATGTATACTTCCTCCAACAAGTCTCCATAAAGAAATGCATTTTTTATGTCTAACTGATGAGCCATCTAGTTCCTGTTGACTGCAAGAGAAAGCAAGATCTTGACAGAATTAACACGAGTTACAGGGGAGAATGTCTCAAAGTAGTCAACTCCAAAGGTCTGAGTGTAGCCTTTAGAGAGCAGGCATGCCTTATATCTTTCCACCGTGCCATATGGACGACATTTTAGGGTAAACACCCATCTACACCCCACAACAGTAGCACTTGGGGGTAGATCAATAAGAGCCCATGTGTCACAAAACCGCAAAGCTACCATCTCCTCTTCCACAACTAATGTCCAGGATGGATCTTGAAAGGCCTCATGATGGTCCCATGACACCTGTAAACTGTCAATAGCCAAAGAAAACTGACATCCAACTGCAGGCAAACTATCAACTGACATAACTAAGATACAAAATATTTGGCACAAGACCATGGAGCCTTCCTTTGTGCAATGGGAAGACCCAGAGTAGTATCTTCAGTAGTAGTAGGTACCTAGTTCTCAGACGAATCATCACCAGTCGATGGACACTAAGCAGAAATAGTAAACAATGGCTCCACCTAAGGAACATCCTAAGTCCTGCGCTGGTATAATAGGAAGAGAAGCATCGCTAGGCTGAGTAATGAACTACTCCCCCTGTTTCTTGTAGTAGGAAATCTCCTCAAAGAAAGTAACGTCAACAAATACATAAAACTTCCGTGAGACAAGATCATAACAACGATACTCTAAGTTCTAGGATAACCCAGAAAAATGCACTTCACAGAACTAGGAGAAATCTTATCTGCATGGTGTAAATGGACAAAGCACACACAGCCAAGGATAACCGAAGTGACAGAAAACATATCCTTACCAGGACACAACAGGGAGTATGCAGATTTACCCTCTAAAATAGACAAAGAGACACGATTCACCAGATATGTGGCAGTAAGAACAGTATCCGCCCAAAAAGATGGAGGAACATTCATTTGAAACATAATGGAACTTGCCACATCATGCAAATGTCGAAGTTTACGTTCAGCTACCCCATTTTTTGGAAAGTATGAACACAAGTAGTCTGGTGAACAATACCCAATGACTTAGTCGAAGGAAATGAAACGTCTTATTTCGTAAAGAAAACCCTACACCTCTTTCAGAGAAAGATGTGAGGGAAATATTACAAGACTCCAAGTATAAATAAAAATAACATGAACACCCTCATGACATTGCGTAACACTCCCCCTCAAGCTGGAACATATATATCAACTATGCTCATCTTGTTACTACATTTTTCAAACACGGGGCGTGACAAGGGCTTAATGAACATGTCTGCAATCTGCTCTGACGAAGCCAAACAGGAAGTGCGAAGTAGACGCTACTGAATCGGGCTTCTAGTGTAGTGGCAGGCTACCTCCACATGCTTCTTTTGTTCATGAAACATAGGGTTATTGGCTATATATGTGGCAGCCCTGTCATCACAATACATCTCCATAGGCTCCTCAATAGTAAAGTGAAGATCCTTTAATAATGACTATATCCAGATTATCTCAGTAGCAGCATGTGTCATAGGACAGTACTCTGATTCGACACTAAAACGTGACACCACGCTCTACTTCTCGCTCCTCCATGCCACCAGATTTCCTGCAACAAAGGTACAGAAACCTGTTGTGGACCTCCTGTCCCCAATATCACCTGTGTAATCGACATCAGAGTACCCAACAACAATCATAAAAGCTCCACTTTGGAACATAAGTCCTCGACCTGGAGCTTCCTTGATATACCGCAACACCTACATTACTGCCTGTCAATGATCTGTAGGCATGTATAGAAACTGACTCAACTTGCCCACTGCAAAGCTGATATCTGGTCTAGTGATAGTCAGATAGAGCAATTTTCCTACAACCAGTCTATATGTCTTCTTATCCATCAATCGAGCAGACTCGTCAAATAGGTGAACCTTCGAATCCTTAGGAATATTTGCTTCCTTAGACCCAAGCATGTCAGCCTCCTAAAGGATATCCAATGCATACTTCCTCTAGGACATAATAATCCCCTGCTTGCTCATGGCAATCTCAATAACTAGGAAGTACATGAGTCTTCCAATGTCCTTTATAACAAATTACTATGCCAGATACTCCTTGACCTAGGATATACCATCCATGTCATCTACTACCCAAGGCTTTGCTTCTACTGAATCTCCTCTCCAGTGGCACCACCACCTTGGCCATCTACCCATTCATCGCCTCAGATACGTTATTCCACACATTCCCTCCACTACTGCTCTCACCAGTGATGCTTATCAACTTGGCAAGCACCATAGGACTAGTTTTTACAGTTCTACATCTGTTTCATCTGTCGCTATTTTTGATTTGATCTATATGGATGTGTGGGGTCCCAGTCATACTCCTGATCGACTTGGGAACAAGTATTATCTTGTTTTAGTTAATGATTTTTCACGTGACTTGGATGTTTCTCTTGAAAAATAAGTCTGATGTGGGACAAATTATTGAGAACTTTGTCAAAGAAATAAAAACTCAGCATTCTTGTTTGGTGAAGTGCCATCACTCGGATAATGCCTTAGAATTTTGTACTTTACGTCTGCACAATTTCTTTTCTAGTTGTGGCATTATTCATGAGACAATATGTCATCATACCTCTCGACAAAATAGTGTTGCTGAGAGAAAACATCACCATATTCTTGATGTTGCTCGCACCTTGTTGATTCACCACCCTGTCCCTTCTCTCTATTAGGGTGACATTTTGACTACTTGTTTTTTGTTAACCAGATGCCTAATGCTACGTTGCATGAACGGATTCCTATTCAGGTCATGTATCCTGATCGTCCCTTGTTTCACGTCACCTATCAAACTTTTGGTTGTGTTGCCTTTGTCCATTTGTTGGGACCAAGTTGGGATAAACTAGCACTCAGAGCAGTTAAGAGTGTTTTTCTTGGATATACCCG
This sequence comes from Thalassia testudinum, assembly GCA_037157565.1. Classification (NCBI taxonomy): domain Eukaryota; kingdom Viridiplantae; phylum Streptophyta; class Magnoliopsida; order Alismatales; family Hydrocharitaceae; genus Thalassia; species Thalassia testudinum. The sequence goes on along the minus strand of JAZHRO010000035.1, from coordinate 49,408,324 downwards.
GACACAAAAGAAGTATCGCTATTTTGATCCGCTCACTTCTCGGCATTATGTTTCAACAAATGTTACCTTTCATGAGGCTGTACCTTTCTTTTCTGTGACGGCTGCTGAGATGCCTCCCGAGGGTGATATGGCGCCTATGCCATATTCTCCCATTCGTTTTGGGAGCTTTCCTGAGATTTGTCCCTACCACACCACCACCACCACCTGCTACGCATCCCTTTCCACACCTGACTGGGCCTCTACAGACATATGTTCGCCCTCATACTACCCATAAGGCACCCCCATCCCCACCCTCACCATCGGCTTTTCAGGTGAGTCCTTTAGACACTGACGTATGTTTGCCATGTGATGGTCACAGGACAGGACAGGTGATGTGACAAGCGATGATATTGACCTTCCGATAGCTATTCGAAGGCGACCATAGACTTGCACTACTTATCTCACGGCGGGGGCACTTGCTACTGATACTCTTGCTCCTGGATTTGCTGGATTTATTTAAGCGTTAGCTACTACACAGATTCCAGCAACACACCACAAGGCCATGCTTGATCCAAAATGGCAGGAAGCCATCGAGGATGAGATGGTTGCTCTTCGAGGTCGTGGGACTTGAGAGCTTACTTCACTTCCTGATGGTGCTGCACTCGTTGACTGTCGATGGGTATTTACTGTGAAGTTCAATCCTAATGGTGGTGTTGCTAGGCACAAAGCCCGCCTTTTGGCAAAAGGGTTCACCCAGACCTATGGGGTGGATTTCTTTGACACCTCTCCAGTTGGTAGACTTCCCACAGTCCGAGTGTTGATTGCAGTGACAGTTCAGTTAGATTGACCCTTGCACCAATTAGATGTGAAGAATGCCTTCCTTTATGGTTATCTCAAAGAGGAAGTCTATATGCAGCAGCCGCCTGGATCTGAGAGATAGGAATGTATATGCCGATTATGGAAGGCTATATATGATCTCAAATAGAGTCTCCAAGCCTGGTTTCAGAGATTGTCACAAGTTATAGAGGCAGATGGATTCAGGAGATCGACGACTGATTTTTCACTCTTTGTGAGGAGGACTAGACGAGGTACTCTAGTACTTCTAGTTTATGTAGATGATTTGATCATCACATGGGACAATATGGAGGATATTGCTGAAGTTAAGCACATCCTAGCAAAACAGTTTGTCATGAAGGACCTGGGGGCTTTACGGTATTTCCTTGGTATTGAGGTGGCTCACAACAAGGAAGGTATGGTCTTATCTCAACGAAAGTATGCTTTAGATATTTTGCAGGAGGTTGGTATGCTTAGGGCCAAACAGGCCAATATTCCTATCGACCCTAAGATGCCACTCTATAATGAAGATGCACAGGTGGTGGACAACAGAACGTACAGATAGCTTGTTGGCACGCTGTTGTATCTTACTATCACGAGATCGGATATCTCCTTTGCAGTCGAGAGACTGAGTCAGTTATTAGCCAAGCCAACATAACAGCATTAGGATGCAGCATTGATGGTACTTAGATATGTCAAGAGGGCTCCTAGGATGGGTCTTTTCTTCTCATAGGAGTCCTCAATGACATTGGTTGGCTACTCGGAACCAGACTATGCCGGATGTCATGTGGATCGTAAATCTACTACTGGGTTCTACACCTTCTTAGCAAGAAATTTGATCTCCTGGAGGAGCAAGAAACAAGGCACAGTTACGAGATCTAGTGTCAAGTCTTGAGTATAAAGCTATGGCTCAAACGACTGCGGAGATGATGTGGATCAGATCATTGCTTATTGACCTCCAGGTGCAGTTTTCTAGCCCTATGGAGATGCGATGTGATAATAAAGTAGCCACCTTCATTGCCAACAACCCAGCATTTCACGAGAGAACAAAGCATGTTGAGGTTGACTGCCACTATAGTAGGGACATATTCAAAAGAGGTTGCTATATACCACTTCTGTTGCATCTAAAGAGCAGACTACAAATATTTTCACCAAGCCCTTACCCAGATCTTCATTTGATTCGTGTATCTCCAAGCTGAGCATGATAGATATATATGCTCCAGCTTAAGGGGGAGTATTAGCATATCATATGTGTTATTTCCTTTCTAGCTTTTTCCATGTATGCTCCTCAAGGGTAAAGATGTATTTTTACTCTTTTGATCTCTCTCTATATAAGAGAGACCTAGGGTTACAATAAACTTCTCATTTCAACCAATTAGATCGAATGAATGCACTTAACCAACAGTGTTGCACGCACTAGGGCATAGATCAGGCCTTAGCGGTGCTCTTCACAAAGAGGTGCTACTGTCGAAGGCCTTAAGAAGGAAGATTGGACCAGTAAACCCTAGCCTAGCCGGTATAGTACACCTCCAAGGTCTCCTAAGATGAGATCAAAGGAGTAGGAGCCCTCCTAGGAGCCCCAAACCAAATATCAAGGGTGGTGACAGCCCTAGGCGATGCTAGGGGCAGCGTTGGTGAGAGACCAGCGACCATGGGCAAGGCTAAGGGGCACCGCTAGTGAGACCAGCAACCCTAAGTAGCGCTAAGGCAGCGCTAAGTAGAGGACCCGGCCGGCGGCAGCCTTGTGCAACAACTGCGACAGTCGTCCTAGGCGACCACAATGCTAGGGCGATAAGATCAAGCTGTTGGGTTGAGGATCCAGCCAACGGCGGTTGTCCTAGGCGAGGGACAGACCGGCAGCAACGAGGGTTTCGAGTGGGATACTCGAGCACCAATCTAGAACCGCTGCTCTGATACCATGTTACAGTTGAAATGCCATAGTTTATTTTAGTGAGACCCTAGTGCCTTTATATAAAGAGGCACCAGAAAAAAAGTTTCAGACACACCCCTTCAATATAAAATAAAATAGGAAAGCCCACATACAACTCAACAACTAATCATGTTCTACTCATCCAGCTAAAAAAAACTAAACTAGCACAATATGAGAGGCACTCCTGCGACAGATTTTAAACCATAGCAAGAAAGCAAGTATAGACCAGGCACTCAAAAGTCAGGAAGAGAACTCGAAAGCATGTATAGGACTAGGCATTAAAAAGTCAGATGAGAACTTGAAATTAGAGGGAATTGCTACCTTTTCATACTTCTCCACTCTGATGAGTGCCTTCATAAGGGTTGTATACGTCACAATATCTGGCTTGACATCCTACAATTGGACAAAAAAAATTATTAAATTTAGTCTAATCCCTTGACTTTTAACTTAAACGTACCAATAACAAATTTAAAGAATCTAATACTAGCTTGAAAAACTAAATGGAAAAAACTTACATTTTCCTTCATAAATTGAAGAACTCCAAATGCTTCCATTTCTCTTCTATCCTCACCAAAAGCATTAATTAATGAATTTAATGACAAAGTACTTGGTTTGATGCCATCAGCTCGCATGACCCTAAATGCATTCACAGCTTGTTCTGATAAACCCTGCAGATTTTTTGCCATAAGCTGTCATCCAATGATTTGATATATAATTGCCATCACAGATCATTCAAGTTATCAATAGAATTTAAGGTTACAAAATTTTCAAGAAGCTGCACTTGTATATTGTCAAAAACTAACGAAATTTATTAATTAAATTTTATAACTTTGGCAACAAGAAAAGCAATCAAAAGAAAGATTAAAAAATTATAAGAAAAAGGCCGATTAACATATACCAATCCTTCCTAAGAAAAAAACATATATCCATCCCTAAATGAAGGATTAATGAAGGGAAAATTACTCGGTAACTCTGTCACAGTAATTCAAGTAGGAAAAAGTATATGCTAAGTACAACAATAAACACAGAATATAATATTCAGGATTCCCCTCTATTAGAAGAAAATGTACTTGAAAAGACACATAGGACTCCTTAATATTTTTATTTTGTTATTTTTCTTATTTGTTCACGATTGTTAAAATCGACAAACAAGATGGTCCAACACAAGGATTTATGTTGAAAAGCCTCTACTACAGGAGGCAAGAACCTCATAGCAGGATATCCTAGCCATTTAGGCTCCTACTTCTGAGTAATATAAGTGGGAGGTGCACATAATATTTTGATATTAGATTTTTCTATGCTTTTATTTTTGCTCTTGATCATTTCCACTTGTATTTTTCACAAATCCACATTATAATGAGAATTAGGGTTTCAATAAGGAACAAGACTACTTATTTTTCCTAATTTGGTATCAAAACAACCACCGTTGTACCTTCCTTGATTATCATTTTTTTGCTCCACACAACAAAAGAAAAAACAAAAAAAGGGAACCTTAACCTAGTTTTTTTGCCACTAATTCCAAAAGATCACTGAATCTTCACTGGTGGGCATCACCGCCACCATCGTGGGGTCTCCAACCAACCAGCAACCCCTTTAGTGACCATTGTCGATCGAAACCATCCTTCCCCTAACCAAATCTTGCCTTATGTCACAGCTATTAAGGCTTAATGATCTAGATGTCATCTGCATGCCATCAAAAGGGGTATTTTACAATCAAGCCCATATCAACATCCAAATAACTTCAAAATACACGAACTTCGCCAATATTTCACTAAAATATCAAACTGTGCCAATAATTTCAACAATATCGATGAACATCAGTGTAAATTGCACCTTATAATATCGACATGAAGCGAAATGCCCCATTTCGACCTAAGCTATTACTACCATGCAACAACTCCACCTACAGCTGCTACTCCATGCAACTCTCCAACCTCTACATTGTTCTTGCTACTTTCCGCGTCTAACCACTCCACATCCACATCTGTGTTTGTCATCTCTAGATTCTCCGTAGGTTGTCCTATTGTGAGTGATCACATTCGAAATTCTCTCTCCCAATTGTAATAGTAAGGTGAAATCATGAAAATTAGTGATAAGCTTAAATCTAACACGCTAAGCCCTGAATCTAACTTAGATTCGTGATGATTATCAAAAAATATAGGTTAAATCATGTTGGAGTATGTGTAGTTGATTTAGTCCCACACCATCTATTGTAGGATTATGAAATGTGTGGTGACCTATAAATAAACATGTACCCCTCTGCTTATTCTTTGAGAAGAATAAAACAGAAACTCACTTTATCGAAGCCTTCTCCCATGATTTTCTCCCTACTTCTCGTGAGGTTTCCACATAAACTCAAGTGTTATTTCTTGTTTACACTTCGATATTTTGCTTATTTGCTTTCGGTTATCATATTTTTCAACTTAATATCACTGTTGATGCAACGGCAACATGCTCGATGGTGTAGGCAAGGTGGAGCATGCAGATAAGAAGCAGTAAGAGTCGATGTTCCTGCTACCTTAGGGGGCGGTGCCACCCTACTCTGTTCCAATGCTTGCGACGGTCTAGCAACCTTGAAGGCCCATGCAACGGCTTCCTGAGGGGGGAGTTGTGAACTCTATTTGAGAGATTTCATGTTCTGACTCCATTTGACATGAGGATCGAAGCGCACACCGCCCTGGAGATTCCGTTACCAATCATGGTGCAGCAGAGTGGTGTGGTGATCGCGATTCCACTGAGCTAAAGGGAGGCGAAGAGGCGACAGGCCTCGCAGGGGATGCTATTGAGAGCAAGATCATCACCATGAAGCCGAAAGAGGTGTTGTCGAGGAATCCCGATGGTGATGAAGCTGAAGAAGGAAGCTCTAATCCAAACATGCCTATAGGTTTGGACATTAGCTATGGAAGAAGAGATGGCAGCTTTGCGATTTTGTGGCACATGGGCTCTTGCTGATCTACCCTCAGGTGCTATTGTTGTGGGGTGTAGATGCGTATTTACCCTAAAATGTCGTCCAGATGTCACGATGGAAAGATACAAGGCATGCCTAGTCGTCAAAAGCTACACTCAAACCTTTGGAGTTGACTACTTTGAGACATTCTCCCCTGTAGCTCGTCTTAATTCCGTCAAGATCTTGCTTTCTCCCACAGTCAACAGGAACTGGGTTCATCAGTTAGACATAAAAAAATGTGTTTCTTTATGGAGACTTTGAGGAGGAAGTAAACATTTTTGCTACTTAAAGGGGAGTGTCATAAGGTGTGTAATTTGAAAAAGGATATTTATGGACTGACACAAAGTCCTAAAGTCTGGTTTGAGAGAAGTTGAAGAAGGAAGCTCTAATCCAAACACGCCTATAGGTTTGGTGCAACACAAAGGAGGCCCATCTAGTGTTTTGGCGACATGCATTAGGCTCGCAAGAACCGTAAGGAGAAGGGATGAAAAGTGTTTATGAGTATTTTTCCTTTTCTATCCTTTGGGTTTACTTTTATTTGCTATACAAAGGAAAAGAGTCAGAAGGAAAGGAAGGGAGGAGGAATAAAAAGAGAAGCTGAACACTAAAGTAAAAAAAGAAAAAGAAAAAAAAGATAAAGAAAAAGAAAAAAAAGAAAACAAGGAAAACAAAATTAAAAAAATGAAAGTAAAAAAAATGATAATTGTGTTCAGAAGAAGAGGGGGAGAAGCTCTTTGCTAATCTTATTATTTCTTCTCTATATTATTTTCTTCTCTTATATGAGTATGGGAGAAAGAAAGAGTGTGGATCTATTATAGTCATCCCCCACTTAAGAGTCTCTTTATCCGAGGTCACTACATCAGAAACCACAACTCTACAAGGTTCAGAGTTTTGAAGTCCCTAGAAGAGGGAGATCCACTTTCGAGGTCATCATAGGAAGAGCCTATGTAAGGCTTCTATGTAGGAGATCCAGTTTCATGGACCCCAAAGGGGAGATCCAGTTTCGAGATCTTCAGAGAAAGGCCTATGACAGGGATACTGAATGGAAAGCCACCAACATCAGTTGAGGTCTCCAGAGGAGAGACCCTTGTCATAGTCAGCGAAAGCAGTTCATCCAACAGCTCCATCCCTGTCGTCATTAGCACACCTGCCTACAAGTAAAAAGCAGATTGAGAGAGTTGTATTCTATTGCTTAGAGTGGAATTTTTGTGTTGTACAAGCTGAGCATTATATGTTCCAACTTAAGGGGGAGTGTTGGAGTATTTTTAGTTGGTTTAATCCAGTATCATCTATTGTGAGATTATGAAGTGTATGGTGGCCTATAAATAAACATGTACCTCTTTACTTATTCTTTGAGAAGAGTAATACAGAAACACGCCCAATCGAGGCATTCTCACGTAGTTTTCTCCCCAATCCTCGTGAGTGCGATTTTCACATAAACCCAAGTGTTATTTCTTATTTATGTTTTGATATTTTACTAATTTGCTTCCACTTATCATATTTTCAACTAATCCATATGATTATACATTAATCAGTAGATATAGGTTATTTATGATAATTATTAAATGTAACTTGTTATATAATGTTAATTAAAAATAAAAATGATTTGTTTACAAAAAAAATCATAATATAAAATTAATGTATCATACTGTATCATTAATAAATCTAAGTCAAATCCATATGATTACACATAAATCACAAGATGTAAGTTGTTATTTGTAATAATTATAAATGTAACTTATTATATAATGTTAATTAAAGTTAAGAGAAACAAATGACTTAGTCTTATTCTAAAATCCTACCTCTCCTTACATATAGAGAGAGGTGAGACAATTTATAACACAACTCTACGAAGAAATAAAAAATTACAAACATGCTCTTATACAACACTTCCCTTCAAGGTAGAACACAGATGTCAATCATGCTCAACTTAGAATAACAGACATCAAAACTATATCTAATAGGACTTGAAAAATATATATGTTGTATGGTCATCAGTAGAAACTGGAGTTGTGTAGAGGAACCCTTTCTGAATAATATCTCTGATGTAATAACAATCAACTTCCATGTGCTTTATGTGGTCATGGAATATAAGATTATAAGTTATATAAGTAGCGGCTCTGTTATTGCATCGCATCGCATCTCCATAGGTCCGCCAATCTCAACATGTAAGTCAGTCAGCAGAGATCGAATCCATAACACCTCAGCAACAGTCTGGGCCATCGCCCTATACTCTAACTCTGCACTAAACTAGAGGCTGTCGCTTGCTTCTTGCTCTTCCATGTCATAAGATTGCCAAGTACATAAGTACAAAAACCTACAATGGATTTCCGATCCAAATGGCACTAGCATAATCTGTATCAAAATAACCCACCACTGTCATAGAAGTCTCTCTGGTGAATAGAAGGCCCTTCCTATGAGCCTTCTTGAGGTATCTAAGGACCATTATCGCAGCATCCTAAAGTTGTCTAGTAGGCTTAGCCATAAACTAACTCAACCGACCAACTGCAAAGGATGTCTGGTTTGGTGACAATAAAATACAACAGCTTCCCAACTAGTTATCTATATTGCCTGCTGTCAACAGTATCTACCTCAGTGTGATACAAATGTACCTTAGGATCCATGGGTATATTTGCTAGCTTGGCTCCTTGCATACCAACCTCCTACAAGACATCGAAAGCATACTTTCTCTGGGATAGAACAATGCCACTTTTGTTGCGAGCTACCTCTATCCCAAGAAAGTACCTCAACAAACCCAAGTCCATCACAAACTGATCAGCCAGACATCTCTTCATCTCAGTTATTCCCTCAAAATCATCTCCTATGACAATCAAGTCATCGACATAGACAAGAAGAATAACACCCCTCCTTATCTTTCTAACAAGATAAAACCAACAGGAGAGAATGTGTCAAAAAAGTCTACTCCATAAGTTTAAGTAAATCATTTTGCCATAAGCCTAGCCTTATATCTTGTAATTGACTAATTTGGATTATGCTTAAGTGCAAAGACCTAGCAACAGCCAACAACGGTAATTCCTTCTGACGGTGATGTCAACTCCCATGCGCCTCCGCTCTGAGAACAGACAACTCCTCCATGCCCTGACACCACTTTGGATCAAGCATGGCCTCATGACATGTCACAAGGATGTGTGACTGCTAGAGCACAACAGAAACTAAAAAATTCTTTCCCCATACCATCTGTCACAAGACTGCCTACAACTAGATATGTAATACAACTTCGTGGAGCCTTCCAAACAGCTATTAAAAGATCAAGATCATCCTTCTCAACGGAATTAATAAGGGAGCCATCTGCATCACTAAGCACATAATCGTCAATGTCTAAGATACAGTGCTCACCTGGCCTGAGGAGGCTGAAGGAGGAGGCGAAGGGGGAGGAACCTGCAAAGTAGTATGAGGCCTTTAATAAGTACAAATGGGCTCAGCATATTTCTGTATCTCAAGAGTCACAATGGTATATGTCTCAATCTTAGGAATAGCTCCAAGGGGTATAGGCAGTATAAGCACAAGAGCAACATTAATAGTAGGAGGCAACTCACAACCAGACGTAAAAAAGTACGAAATAGCCTCATGAAAAGTACACAATGACGAGATGCAATAGGGTTTAAACACAGATATCCCGTTTGTGTTCGAGAATAGCCTAAGAAAACACACTTCACCGCTCGAGTGCCAATTTATCCCATCCAAGACCAAGACAATGCACAAAGGCAACACAACCAAACGCCCAAACTAAAACATGAAACAACTATCCATCAAGATGCGAAATTTGCCATGGGATCTGTTCATGTAAAGCTGAGTTTGGGATCCTATTACTCAGAACACATGTGGTTAACACCGCACCCCTCAATACAATGAGTACAAAATGATGAATCAACAAGGTATGAGCAACACCAAGCAAGTGTCTATGCTTCCTCTCAGCCACACCGTTCTACTAAGAGGTACAAGTACAAGTAGCCTGGTATATAACGCCATTAGACTTATAGAAAGATTTTAAACTAGTACAAAATTCAAATGCATTATCCGAGCGAAACATCTTAATAACAATAGAAAAATGGATCTTTATTTCAATGGCAAAATTCTCAACAATGTTTCTAACCTCAGACTTATCCTTCATGAGGAAAACCCAAGAAACACTAGAAAAATCAACCATCACCAAAAAAATATCAATGGCCTAACCGGTCAGGAATCCAACAAGGATCCCATACATCCATATGAATAAGCTGAAAAATAGAACTAAACCCAGTGTGACTAGAAACAGGAAAGCTGGCACGCGGTGGAAGAAATATGAGGGATAACATGTCTGAGTCTCTCCAAGGGTAGCTGGCAAAGGCAAAGATGCCAATGGAATGGAGATCCATAAGCAACCCCCATAACCAACAATAATGGCAGTAATAAGTGCACAACTCAGACGGTATATGCCCCTTTCTTCACGTCTTCCACCAATTGTCCTCCCCGTGAGCTTGTCTTGCAAGACACATGATTATGCATCAAATATAGCTTGACAATTTAATCCCTTGGTAATGCTGCTAACAGAAAGCAAACTGAAAGAAAAATCTAGTACATAAAGAACATTAGACAATCCCAAGGTAGATGATAGGGGAACATCTCCCTTTCCAACCACAGGAGGATGTCTACCATCAGCAACTTGTACAGTTCTCCCTTGTGCAACAAGACTCATGGCAGGTGAAGAGTCGTAATCTACACATAAATGTATCGAGGCTCCAGAGTCAACTAACCATTCACCATATTTCAACGAAAAGGAGGAGCAAACCAAGTCACTACCTAAGGAGGAAGAGGCAAATGTTACAGTATCTACAGGCTGAGAAGTGGAAGCATGTACCAACTAGGAGAATCGACGAAGAAGATCGTCAAATTCTACCCTGGAGACTACCTCTACAGACGTGTCCGAAGTATCTGTCACCTGGTTAGCAATGGCAAGCTTGTCATGCCTTTATCAATAGGTAGCCTCAGTCTGCCCTACTCAACCACAGTAGATGCAAGGAGTACGATTACGGCCCCCAAGTCCACGGCCACGACCACATGCAAAAGGTGTACCTCTACCACATCCAAGGGCTGCAGCCAAAGCAGAGGTTTAACCCACAATATCAGCCACTAGAGTCTGAATGGCAATCCAGCTAAACCTACTATAGGCCTCCTCAAGTGATGGGAGCTCAGGTAAAATCAGGATCTGCTCCTGACCCGCTATAAATTCAAGACCAAGTCCTGATAGGAACAAAGAAATGGCTAACTCCTAAAAATCACGCTAAGAGGTAGTACAACCAGGCTTGTACGAGTTGTCTCCAAGAGATCCTTTATAATGGAGTAATATTGTGCCAATGAGCATCCCTCCTAACAAAGATGGAATAGTTCATGATAGACCTAGAACACTCTAAAGGAATTCTTCTCGTGAGAATTTCTCACGAAGAGAATCCACATCTACTAGTATATGATGTAGTACATAATCTCATCACCAATTATGAGGATAACGCAATTCATCATCCAAGCACATACCATTGCGTTATCTCTGTCTTAATTGACATTTGTACCTGTCTTCTAGGCTGGTTCTGGGCTACTCAAGATGTGCTATTTCCCATGACCTCTAATGATCATCAAGAAAGTCTGAGGATAATTAGTCCCATCAAGCTTGATCATAGGACCAAACAATGGACTCTTATAAGTCCCAGTGTCCACTGTGGAGTCCGAAGTGACCTCAGACGAACTTGAAGACAGGGATTGATACCGGGTCAGCAGATATTGATATTAGCCTTAGTATCTTTTTTCCATGATATCACTGATATATCGCCGATATCATGGACTTTTGTTAAATTTTAGAACTGTACATGCTAGGGTTCTTGCTCTCTTATAGTCCATCAAATATGTCAACTTCAGAGTTGTACATCCTCTGTCGACAATTCAGTCATTACACTTGATTTTACTTATTGAAAAATAAGAAGATTCTAAAACGTCGATGAGAAATACATTAACATCTTCAAACCTCTATAAAAAGATGCATAAAATTAACCAAGCACTTTGATAATCCATGGGAGTATTGAAAGAGTTATCTTGTCATCTTCCTTTGAGTAAAAGATGTCATCCACGACGGTTCTTTCTTTCCCCCACAACAACCTAAGGTTAACAAGCTCACTTGTTTCAGCATGGTTTATCTAAGTACTTGTGTACTAGTGTTTTGTTGATCTCCACTAATCTCGCAAACTGTGTATTATACTATGATGGACACAATTTCTCTCTAATTATTTGAATGTTTATATTTATCCATTATATACGCTTGTGCTATTTAAATCATATTTTCTTTCACCAACTGCATCTTTGTTGGCAGAAGATATGATTTCATGTGTTGAGCTCATAATAAGAAGAGTAATAGGGTGGTTCACGAAATATGAGACAAATCAATGAGAAAGAGAAGAGTATTGGAATGAAGAACTTGTTGGAACTGATAAGAAAATTAGGGCTCTAGTATTTAACCATTTATATTTATTTATTATATGCTCCTGTGTAATCTAAATCGTATCTTCTATCACCAAGTACATCTTTGGTGATAGTATTTGTGATTTCATATCTTGAGATTGTAATGAGAAGAATAATAGGGTGATTCACGAAATCTAAGATAGGTCAATGAGAAAAAGAAGAGTATTAGAATAGAGAGCATGTTAAAACTGATAAGAAAATCAGTGCAACTAAAGCATGATTTCAATGGTCAACAATATGCAACGAAAATTACTATGAACATTTTCTAATTAGTATCATGTTATGTATACTTTCTTTTCAAGATATGACTTTGTCGATATGTGACTAGTGCATTTCTATTATGTTTCTTTCAAAATTTATGATTTTTACCTTCTAGGCATTTCTTCATGATGTATTAGTTATTAAAATATTAATTTTCATAAATTTGTGACATTTTGGGACATTTTGGACCTTTCTGAGCGATCTCCCTAAAATTCACCAATATCAGCAATATATCCCCGATATATCCTTTTTTAACTTGTTGATATGATATCGATATCGATATTTAAAACCTTGCTTGAAGAAGCCATCTCTCTCTTGCCCCGCACTACTTTGAGAACTCTTCAAATCACCAACTCAAGCAACAAGTATCTAATATGTGGTCTAAAACCACAAAAATTAGACTAACCAAGGTGTACCTACACCTTGTAAAGACAAGATTTGTCCCTACAAGAACAACCTCCTCTACCTAGATACTGGACAAGGAGGGCACAAAAGCACCCCTACCAATGCAGAAATCCCTCAAATCCAATTTGAAAAATTAAATTGGAGAAGAACGAGAGCCAACAAGGGAACCGATGGACAAACCCGCCACCAGTAGGTTGGCCAGTGGCCTGTTCTACCACCAGTGGTAGTGCTAGAGGTCGTGAATAGCCACCAACGGTGACGCTGGTGGCTTGGATCTGCTGGGCAATGGTGCAAGTGGTCAACAGGGATCGATTGGGGGTAGCGCCGGTGGATCTGCACCACCAACGACAACATCGGTGGTGCCTAGGGCACCTACAAAGGAGATCAGCTGATTGGAGGAGTTGGGAGATTGGTGGAGAGGTTCGGATGTTTATTTAGGTGGGATATCAAAAGCTTCAATCTAGGATCGTCACTCTGAAACAGGAGATTAGAATCCCTTAGTCAAGGGGCAGTGCCGATCAAAGACGCCCTCACTGGCAACGATGCAATCGATGATAGGTCACCGAAGGGGGGCCAAGCAGTAGCCTAAGGTTCGATGACCCCCTCCCTAGTGGAGCGTAGCCCAATGAGGACCCCTGGCAAGCGGCATGCCTCCTACGATGCTAGCGACATCGTGAGAACGAAGAGAGAGAGAAGGTTGCTTGGTAGAGAAGTTGAAAGGAGTATAGGGATCAAGGTGGGTATTGGCACCAGCTTAGGATCGCTGCTCTAATAACATATAAAGAATGCTCATTTATTATTAAGGCACGAAGCCCTAAGGTCCTCTTTATACAGAGGAAACCCTAAGGCAAATGTTACATGTAGTCCCAAAGAAGTAAAAAATACAACAAAAAGAAAACAAGGGAAAGGGAATCCGTGTAACAATAGTGAATAAGTTGAAGTGATGGGTGGATGGATTGATAGTAAACATAGAAACTCATCAGATCAATTAAGCAGTTAGTCATGTGCCTAATATCAACAGCATTGGCTATACTGTACTTAGAGGCAAAGACTGATTTAGGAAGTGAGCTAACCTCCTTACAACTCTTCTATTAGGCTAATCGGATAGCTACGTGCAAGTGGGTACATGTTATTTACTGTAAGAGGCTTGTTAATGTTTTCTTCCATACCCTGCAGTGGAGATGACTGACCGTGTTACAATGCAGAGTAGCACCCCAGATTTATATCACACAAGCTCCTAGTCACCACTTCACCTATGCTGGGACCCTAGGGTGATTAACCAAGTAGTGGATAGATGCAGGTCATTCTCTTGGCAAGAGAGTATCTCGTTTCAACCTCGCTGTTTGGGGTATCACAGTGATATCTCCCCATGCCTTTCAAGGAAATAGAATGCAGATCAGTGATAACCGAAAAGTAAGAAGGTACACATAATCTGGATTTTGAGCAATAAATAAATAATTAAAAATTAATATGAAAAGTACTTGTTCTTGGTTCTTATAGTTTTTCCTACAATTCTTATTGAAATTATGTGTCTATTTGCTACTCTACTTAGCTTTTGTTGGCTTTCCTAGTCAAACTCCATACTTAGGTTTCGATAATTATAGCCGAGTCCCACAGCTATGGGAGGCAACGGTGTTGGTCCGAATTCTGCACCATGGTCAGTTGGTAGGACCTTTTAATTAGTGAGAGTTGACTCTTTCCTTTACGTTACATTCAGTATTTTTTTTTTAGATACGCTCTCTTTTCCCTTGTTGATGGCTATGGCTGATGATTGATATTAGACGATTATTCCAATTCAGATTCTTTCTTGTTTAATATGCTCTATTAAATTTGCAAAAAGTTTGGCACTGTACGCTGACAACTAAGGCTTTGGTAGAAGAATTTGATGGTATGGAAGAATTTGAATTATTGCAAGAAGAATTGTTGAAAGTTTGACAAGCTCATCCACCACGATTTGAAGAATTGCGACCACCACGAAATTGATCACCACCTCCGACAGCTTGATTAATAGAGATTTCAGTATGATTTGCAAGCCTTCTTAATCATTGTTCATGACTTAGCAACATACTGAGCATTTCATCAATGGCGAGAAAATCTCTTAAGGAAAGAACAGATACTACAGGCTTGTATTCAGCAGGAAGACCATTCAAAATGGCAGAAATCAAGTCGTCATCATCAATCTTTTACCAGCAGCCGCAAGATTTAAAGCAAGTTGCTTTGGCATGATTGACATAATCAATTATAGAACTATCACCTTTGCACATTGAATTAAATTCACATCTATACTGAAAAATCTGTGACCTCAACCGAGTGCCAAACATTTTATCACAATAAAGCCATACCGCCATTGAGGAATTAAGGTCTGATATCTGTGTACACGAAATAAGCCAACTCATGACTAGCTGATCATTCTTGTAGAAGAGCAAATACTCCTCATTGAGCACCTGAGTTGTAAAGGCACATTCTCCTTGCTGAATAAACTTTGGTGGAGCTGTTAACAAGCCATCAACCAATCCCAAAAGGTCATATACGTAAAGAAGAGGTAGAAATTATGCTTTCCAGATAGAGAAGTTGGCAGATGTAAGCTTAGAGGGCACATTGTGCTGAACTAGGAAGGAGGTTGAGGAATCAAGGAACTGGAAGCAGATGATTGTTGACTGTGATTAGAACCCGAAAATGGCAAGGAAGCCATGATCACAAGTAAAATCAAAGAAGAAACTAAGGAAAAGGACTGGAGTGGAGATGACCAACTTCAATTCGTCGATGAAACACTAGCATTTGACGAGGAATAAGAACGATTTGGCGAAGCAATGCCACAATTTCCTGCAAAGATGAAATGATCTGATGCAATAGAGCACCAGACATTGCAATCAGATGCCTAGAAGTGGCTCTGATACCATCTCAAATATGGTGGAAATCATGATAAGGCATACTCAAGAAGAGTAGCACACACTTGCATTTACAAGCTCAGCTAGTTTGTTACAACAACTAACAAATTTCGAATAATTACAATTATACACCACAAGTGTTACAACAGCAGAGACCCCTGGCATTCCACGGCAAAATCTTAAAGCATCCCCAACAGAGTATCTAACCCCTACCACAGGGGCAACCCTATGCTACATTTCTAATTGATTTGCACTCACAACAGCCATAGGCACAGGTCTCGAACTGCAGCGTCATTGCCTTCGACCTCCATAGAACCTCCATGGTAGACAAATATCCGGCCTCTAGCTGGAAGGTCACCCCCATACCGCATCCCCACCCACCGCAAGGTTAAATCTGAGTCATCCCTGCCTAGCGCATCTTCACTTTATTCCCCTGTCGGTGGTTCACAATCAGCAGCAGAAGTCTCACAATCCAAGAAGGCAAATGCACCAGTCCGTACAGGAAACCAAACATCCACCACAGCAATATGACCTCTACTCCTAAGCAATGTCACCTGAGCCACCAGAGAGCTCACTAGTGGGTCAACATCTACCACATCAAGTCCATCAGGTGGAGATCTACATCAAATGAAGCTCCAACATCAAAAGAAGCCCTGTTTCCTAGAGAAGCCTCCACTTGCAACCCAGCAGGTGGTGCTCCACCAATGGGCAAACCACCAACAGTGAAGAAGCTCCAAACTCAAACAAAGCCCCATCAGGCAGTGCTCCAAATACTAGAGTTGAAGAGGCAGCTCCACCCACATTGCTCAACTCCACAATCGAGAAACAAGGTTTCCTGAGCAAAAGAAGATCCAAGAGCAACAAAGGACAGGGAGGCAAAAAAAAAGATTCTGGGCCCAATCGAAGCCCATCATCCAAGAGGCCCAACTCTAGAATCCAAGAAGAGGAGAGGAGCACATATCAGATCTGGATCCATTCACGGATCTGGAACCACCCTAAAATTACAATGCCAAATTTGGCACAACCACCCATCCATCACTGGCAGCACATCTGGTGACCAAAACAAGACCCGAATCAGCTACATCATCAGAAGGGCCCTCGATACGGAACATTTTGCATAACACAATCTTATTGGCACTCATACTTGCCGCCAATCTCGAGCCCCTGAATCGTCTCCTTGTCTTTCATGTGCCATGTGTTGGTCCACCTTCCAAACCCACCACACTCACTGTGAAGGATGCTTCGAGTTCTCTAGCCTATCACTCATCGATGTCAAAGAAGCCACTTCCCCTTGCCACCCTATCATTGGAACCAAATGGGCAACCTCAACAAGAGAGCGATTGGACCTCACAACTTCAATGTGTACAAGCCACGATGAGCCCCTGGTATGGAGGAGCATCTCACCAGGGATCGCCAACTAAAGAGACTTGAACCCCCCACAATTTCTCTACTGCTAGTCCTATGCGCAAACACAACCTAAGGTGTGCAAATATCAAGACCAAAGGCCCCACAACCTCTAGAGTTCGCAGGTGGAGGGGCTCCCAATCAAACAAGCATCAACCATGACCATCGGCGGTAACCCACAAACGAAAGCTCCATTGAAAGGCATGGGTGTCCACCTTATCAAGCCACCGCAAACCTTCATGGTCATAAAACGTAGCTTCTTAACATGCTTGGGAGAGCAACCCTTCTAGAGAACCTTCCCACCACTCACTACCAATATCATTAGTAACATCATCTAAAGACATCACCACCTCTCTCATTGCCTAGATTGAAGGAGATCCCTTGATGAGGTCCCCAATGAGAGCCATGGCTAAGGCTTCGCACACCATACAAATAGAAGGCAACCAGGGAGCTTCAACCAACAACAAAGGAGTCTGAACCGCCATCCCACATGACCCGAAGTTGCAACACTTCTCTAAGGATACCCCATAGCTAGTGTCCCCCCTCTACATTGGTGACAAGCAACTGGGTCTCGACAATCAACAAGAAGATGCCCTAAAGCATATCACAAACTGCCTCCTCCCCTAATCATATCTACATAACACTCTCTCCTCTTCCACTACACAAGGGTCCAATTACAACCGTCTTTCAACGACACCCCATGCATCCACTCATCGACTCTGAATGGCCACCACTCCCTTCACTGTCATTTCTTTCCCATGTTTTCTTGCTTCCCCCACTCATATCCTCCCTCCCACAGTAATGGATATTTCTATCCATTATTGTTAGGGTTTAAGGTTACCCTACATCAGAGTAAGTAGCACCTTCTCATAAACTTGAACCAAAAAGAGGGTTGAAGTTCATGTATCCCAAAAGAAAGAATATGATGCAGCAATGGATTTGCTATGAATAGTGCGTCAGCACTTTTTTTTTAAGGAAGAAAAGGAGTTATTCCAAAAAGAAATTAATTACACCATAGGTTACAAAGCAAATTGAAATGGTAGAGCACCTCATTCATAGAAGTTCTCTCCCTTCCGAAAACCAAGCCGTTATGTTCTAACCATATAGTCCAAATAAGATGAAAGCCTTTCGAATGAAGATGGCATCAGCAAAGGCACCATAAAGGCCAGACCAAAAGTCATCCTCAGAAGAGTAAAGGATAGGCTAGTCAGTCGACTTCTCCCAACACCTTTGAGAGAAGGGACAAGCAAACAAGAGGTGCTTAGTATGTTATGTCACCACATATTTCAAATGCTACTTCATTGCTTTGCAACTAAACAAACTTTAACTTACCTATACTAAGAAAAGAATATCATCAAGAGACTACAGCTGTATATCTACCGTTAGAGTATTAATTTAGTTAGAGTCCAATTATATTTAGAGTTAGTTGTGTAATTTTATACTTCTAGTAGGACTATTTATGTAATTTTTCATTTCCACATCTATATATAAGTAAAGTTAAGATTACATTTTCCAATAATATGGTTCATTTTTCTCTCATCTTGTTGTGCTTGGGATCGTCTCTTGTACTACCACTACTTAGGATCGTCTTCCGTTCTACTAATTCTTGAGATAGTCTCTTATCTACCGCTACTACTGCTTGGGATTGTCTCCTGACTCTGCCTACTACATGGTGCTACTTGGGGTCATCTCCTACTACCTACCTGCTACTGTTGCCCACCTATTGTGGCTACTACTTTTGCTACAGCCATCACCTACTCCCCCAATCTACTGCCTGCTCCTCCGAATGTCTACATTGGGGAGGAGTTCACTTTTGTTTCTTACAACAAGTTGAGCATTACATGCTCCAACTTAAGGGAGAGTGTCAAAATATTACTTTAGTTAGAGTCTAGTTATATTAGGATTGAGTTTGTTAAAGAGTTAGTTTTGCAATTTTATATTTCTAATAGGACTCTATGTAATTTTTCATTCCTACTTCTCTATATAATAGAGGGTAGGGTTACATTTTCCAATAATATGGTTCCTCTTTCTCGAACATCTACATTAATCGCTTTGTCAAATGCAATGTACTTGATTATGGCAAAAGTGCTAGCAAACATGCTATGTGACGTTATGTCTCAGATTATTAATCTAGTGCAGTCTACTTTTATTGGTGGGAGGTCTTTGCAAGAGTCTTTTATCCTGGCGAAAGAGATGGTTGCAACTTGGCAAAGATCAAGGGAATCCTCTTTCTTATGGGAGGTTGATTTTTCAAAGCATATGGCTCAATGTCTTAGGCCAATCTATGGAAGATTATCAGAAGATAGGGTTTCCCTAAGGTTTGGGTGAGTTAGCTGAAGCGATGCATCATCACTACATCTTTTGACGTCTTGGTGAATGGAAGATCGGGTGGCTCTTGGACTCAACCTAAACGTGGAGTTTGACAGGGCTACCCATTAGCACCTCTATTATTCAATTTGGTGGTGGATACCTTAGTAGCCTCACCCTTAAGGCATGTAAGAGAGGACTAATATCAGGTTTCAAGATAAGGTCTATAGGCACTCTTCTTACTCCACTTCTATAGTACGCTAAAGATGCTACTTTTTTCATTGAGGGAGATCCTCAGGAAGCAAAATACCTGGCCTCTGTGGTAAGAATTTTTAGTTAGATTTTTGGATTGACGGTGAATCATAAAAAATCAACTTTGGTCCCTTTTAATATGGCAGAGGAGGAGTTGGAGATCACTTCTATTTGCAATCCCCAACTATTCAATTTCCAATCTCATATTTGGGCTTGCCTCTAAAAGGGAAGCATTTAGTAGCTAGTGATTGGAATAGCTTGGTGAAGTGTATTGGCAAAAGATTGAATTCTTGGAGTGGGAAGCTCTTCTCTAGAGAAGGAAGGTTGGTCCTTTTGAATTTGGTGTTGACTTCTATATCCATTTTTTTCTTCTCCATCTTCAAACCTCGAAGGTAGGTGCTTCAGAAGTTAGAAATGATGTGAAAGAGATTTTTTTGGAAGGAGTCAAACCATGAAGGGAGCTTCTTGCAGTCGGTGAGCTGGGATGTTATTTGTCAACGAAAGAGCAATGGAGGGTTGGGCTCAATGACTTTAATGATGTGCTATTGATGAAGTAGGTTGTTAAGTTGTCCAGCAATGGAGATGGCTTGTGGGATAGGTTGATGCAAGACTCTTATGGAGAGGTGCTTGCAATTCATGAGGGTCATTACTCACCCTGGGGATTTAGCTTTCTAGAGATCTCTAGTTCCTTTAACGCTGAGAGGCGCCTCCATTTTTTGCACTGATCCTAGGTGATACTTTATCTTTTAAATTTTAGAAGGATAATTGGGATAAAGGTAACAAATTCTTGGATGTATTCCCAAGGCTTTATAACTTGATTAAAAATAAAAATGCTTCGATTAGTGACATTTAGGACTAGGTTTCATTGTCTAAGTCACCGGTGATTCGGGCAAGCATGTCAAAGGAAGGACTTCAGGAATTTCAAAATCTTACGACTACAATTATGGAGATGCAACCTGTGCCGCTATGTCAGATTGGTTGGAGTGGTTACATGGTCGGTTCTTGGTAAGCAAGGCATACAAACTTTTGCGTGTAGTGGCCCCACCTGATGTGATTGACACTGATTGTGTAAGGATTTAGAAGCCAAAGATACAATTAAAGGTCAAGATATTTATGTGGTTATTCAGAAGAGAAGTTGGTGGCAAGAGTTCTCAGAAGTACTTAAGCTTCTGATGTTGATTTCTCTTGCCTCCTGTGTGGTGTGAATATTGAAGATACTTCCCATCTCTTTTGGGGTTGCAAGTTCTCTAAGGAGGTTTCGGAAAGGAGTAAACTACAGCATTTTGACTTCTCTTCTTTGGCATTCTAAAGCAACTCTAAAAGCATGTTTTCAATGTCAACATATGAATGGATAAAGGTTGTTGCTATTCCCCCAAAATAATGTACTCTTTAAAGGGGAGCGGCGTGGGTCGAAAATGTGGTGAGGGAGGTTGTTTTTTTTTCTAATTCATGGCTTCAACATCTATAAGTCAGTTCCATCTATTTTTTATCCAATGAATTCTAGATGATTATCGACCTCCAGTAATCATCCTTTACACTTCTAAAAAAAAAAACAAGTTGATGTGGTGGAGTAACTGCTTATAGTCATGTGTGCCATAATGTGCAATAGAAGCAAAGAGAAGATGAAAGTAGCAAGGTCCCTATCAAGTCTCGATCCCTAACATTGCCACAACTAGGTCACAAATGACTATGGTCAAACCAACTTAGACTAGAGGCAAAATCAACATTTGTGAGGCCCATAGCCAAAGATACAATTAACAACATGAATGAAAGCTTACAAACTACATAAAAAATGCAAAAGTAACAACCTCATTGCAAGGTGCTAAGACACATTAGAATCGACATCCTAGAGGGCATAGATTCAAAATCAATAAAAGTAACTTGCCACAATCTAAAAGGTAGATGGAGTTGGGGATCCATAAGGTTGAAGGTGGACAACTATAAAGGTTATGTGAGGCAATATGCATAATAAAGTCAGCCCTTTTAGCAAGACCCACGACATTCCAAAACAAAGAAATGTAATGAAGTAAAGTTTAGAGTTCTAAAAAAGGTGAAAAAATATGGCTAAAATGATGCCTTGTCATGATTTCTATACAACCCATTTGGGTTTCCTTGATTATTTGGCATCATCTTACCTCCCTATTACAATACTATCCTGAAATTAGTCTTGCCACATTTTTTTTCCAAAAGATAACAGATCACTTACGATCTGCTGAAATGATGATTTGAGGTGATGTTGATTCACAGTGCTGACAATAGCGTACTACACAATCAATTGAAATAATTTTTGCATATCATAATATAATGGAACAAAACTAAACATAGACATGCAGAACTTACCCTTTGTGCGTATGCATTTATCAAGGCATGGTACATAGTTTCTGAAGGTTTCAACCCATTTACTTTCATGTTCTCCAAGCATTCAATTGCATCCTTAAACCTCCCTGACCTGCCATAAACATCGACTAGTGTGGTATATGTCACAGCATTCGGCAGAAGCCCTCGAGCCTGCATTCTAGCAAACAAGTCCTTGAGCTCCTCCCACATTTCCTGCTCCCCTAAGGAATTAAGCATGATGTTATACGTCGTCGTCGTGCACGGTGCACATCCACTCTCCCGCATCTCGTCAAACAGTTCGCGCGCCTTATCATGCCTGCCAGCCTTGCAATGCACATCGATCAATGTGTTCCAGGTGACTGAATCGGGCTGAACACCATCTAATCTCATCTGCTTAAATGCATCCATGGCATGGTTGAGACAATTGTACTTGCCGAACATGTCGATCATGACATTGTAGAAATGCCTATTGGGAAGGACCCCACTGTGCTTCATCTCCTTCAAGACCAAGAAGGACCTCTGCCACTCGCCCTTGTCACGGAGAATCGCCAGCATGCTACTGAAGATAAAAGAATTGGGCTTCACGCCATTGGCCTCCATCTCCCTGAGCAATATCCTGATGCTCTCCCACCTGCCTTGTTTGGTATAAGCATCGATCAGAAAGCTATACGTCCTGGAATCGGGTGCCACCCCGTTCCTCTCCATCTCCCTGAAGATGGACTCGGCATCCTTCAACGCCCCGGTCTTGACGTACCCCTTGAGCAGGGCGTTGTAAGCACGCGTCATGGGCTTGAGGCCGGCGTCCCTCAACTCCTCGAAGACGGCCTCCGCCTCGACGACGCGACCCTGCGCCCCGAGGGCCGACATGAGGGCCACCACGGTGGATGCCTTGGGGCCGAGCCCCTGGCCCTGGAGCTGAGCGAGGAAGAACAAACCCTTGTCGGGGTCGCCGGCACGGCAGAAGGCGACGATGAGATCGTTGAGGAGCTTGCAGTCGAGCTCGATGCGGTCGCCCTCGAGGTCGCCGTAGATCTTCTGGAGGATGGTGGAATCGGGGGGGTCAGGGGAGTGGATGAAGGACTGGACGATGAGGCTGTAGTTGACGTGGTCGGACTGGACGCCATCGGCGCGCATGCGGGAGAGAAGGGTGAGGGCCTTCTCGATGTCACCGTTGCGAGCGCAGGCGGAGACGAGGGCGTTGTAGGTGAGCGGGGAGAGGCGGGAGGGGGACTGGGAGGAGAGGAGGAAGGCCTCGTAGAGCTGGTGGGACCGCCCAAGGGAGTGGATGAGGATGGAGTAGAGCAGGTCGATTGAGTAGCAAAGGTTGTGGCGGTGGAGCCATGACACCAGGGAGGAGGCGGAGGGGAGGGTGTCGGATGACGAGCAGAGGGTCTTGACTAGGGTGTGCCAGTGGTAGGCCGGGACGGAGCGATACGACTCGACCAGGCGGAGCTCCGTGGGATCGAGGACGAGAAGGGAAGGGGAGGAACTGGAGCAGGACTGCTGCTGGGAGGGAGAAGGAAGTGGACGGGAGGACAGGTACTCCAGTAAAGGGGTGAAGTTGTCTTGCTGACATTCGACGGCGTAAACGGTGCTGCTGCTGTTGCTGGTTTTCGTGTAGGACGAAGACGAGGAAGAAGTGACGGAGAGTGGCGAAACTAGCAGGCGGGTATGGTGATTATGGTGGTGGGGAGAGCGGAAGGTGGTGGTGTAGAGAAATGATGGTGGTGGTGGTGGTGGTGGTGGAGGAGGAGGAGGGAAGAGGAGCATGCTGCGGCGCGGCGGCGTAGAGTTGGTGACGTGTGTACCTGTTTACCAATATCTGAAATGCGTCCGTGTACCTGTTTTTGTTTGTGCGTTGGGTGTGACCGCGTGTGGGCGTGGGTACGTGTGGAGGAGAGAACAGATATCGAGCGGAGGAGAGGGAGCAAAGCTGCGACCTGCGAGCTGCGGTGATTTTGACGACGCTCATCTAGGGTTGGGGATAAATAGCCCACGATTCTTCCGTATTACCATCTCCTCATTCGTAGGAGTCGGTGGAATGAAAATTCTATAATGAATTACTTGTCCTAAGGTAACAAAGCTAGGTATAAGTCCCAACGGAATGAAAAATAAATTTTATTAATTATGAATAGATTTAAATATATTCTTCGATAAGATAAGATTTTAATATTTATTAAAATGACAAGTAAACATTTATGTTTAATAATAAATTCACACAAAAAAAAGATATGTCTCCAAATTTAGGCAAAAGTTACAAGGATTAAAATATTGACAATTACTTAGGAGAAAATCAACTCACAAAACTAATGGTTCTAAGCAAAGGGTTTCAAACTACTAATTTCTAAGTTAAATAACTGGCTAAGGAGGTCAAGTATAAGGTTACCCTGGTAACTACTATAACGACTTATTAAACCACATTTTCTATTGTTTATGAATTCATTTTACTAGGTTTCCAAGCCAATTAGGTTAAAAGTATGATCATATAACATACATTTAGCATGTTTTGCATTTTAAATAGGCATACGTCCAATTTTGCATAATTTCCGTGATCTACACTGATTAATGATATTTTGTGACCACAGGATTCAAAGGTGAGCAAAAGAGAGAAGAAGAAAGAAAAATTGAAGAAATTGAGCTAGAGATTTGAACTAAGAAGCTTCACAAACTCTAGGCTCCAGCTCAACAAAGCAAAAAAACTATCATGCATCAATAATAAATAAGCTCCTCCACTTGATTTATTAAGCTTCAACTCCACTCCACTTAAAGTTACCTTTGCATATACTCCATGGCACATTTAAGTCCCTCTTCTCAATCTCAACAAAGTCATCCTCATTATGGATGCACATTTCACCACACCTAGATCCCTCCACCAATTAATAGCCACCCAACCCAATTTCAAGACCTCATCATTAATTTCAACACATCTACCCATAACCATAATTATTGGTACAACCCTCCCTCCTTCCCTTTTTACTCCTCTCCACATCTATATAAGATAATCTATTCCATTCTTCCTAATAATCTTTGGCAATCCCATCTCTTGAGAACTTGAAGGGAGAAAGGGAGGGCCTAAGGACCACCTAAGTCCAAATTTTAGGCACTGAGAGGGAGTCACCTGACCACCCTTCAATTGCCAATCCACTATCATTTCATTCCACCACCATCACCCCACGCCACCATCTTAGAGGAAATCAAGCTAGAGTTCTTCTTCCATGCCAAGGAAGAGCAGGGAGGAGCACGTCACCCTTTAGGAGGAAGCTCGCTTCCACATTGAGGAGAGAAGGGCCATCATCATCCGAGCATCTCCTTTCATAAGCTTTTTTCGCCTTTAGTTTCTTGCCTAGTTTTGATAATTGGTAGTCTTTTGCTTTGTAAATTTTCTAGATAAAGCATCTTTTTGTTGAACTTGGAATATTATGACAATAAAAGTTACATTTCTATTCCATCTTTGATTTGTTGGGCATGTGAATTTGTTTGGTAGTTGATTACAAGCCACCCACTATGGTGCTTGTGAGTTTAATTGCTAAGTCATCTTTATATCCTTTAGCTTCATTAGTTGGTTGAAAGTAGTTGATATTATCTCTAGTGAAGCAAAAAAAAAGATTTGATTTGCAATTTATTTTCTTCTTATCGAAAAAATCAAAAAATCGCAAAACCATAATATCAAAAAGAAACAAGGCATTAGACACTGGATCTTCAAATCGACACATTGTCTCCTAGTGAATCAACTTCACTTACCATTGCATAAACTGGTAAAATATTTAAAAGTTGAACTTTCGTTATGTGTTGCAACGACATAAAAATCATATCTTTTTAAATCTCATTTCGACTTGTTCAACAACCTAAGCCATTTCAATAGTAGAAGACCCGAATCGATAATAAACTCTTGTTTATCATAATTCTTAAGGACATATCATAGCTAGTTCTTAGGTATTTTACACCCACACTACAATATTAGGCATGTATTAGGCATTCTTGCATTCTTAGGACCCATGCATGATTAGATAGATATTTTTGTTGTTTTATCTGACTTTATTTTTGGGTTTGTCAGGGAATGCAGAATTCAGAGTGACCATCTAAACCCTAACAGTCTAAAGGGAAAGGCAAAACCCTAAACAGAAGAAGATAGAAGTTCCCTCAGCTTCTTTTTCAGCTCAGTCAGCTCCATTTAGCTCATGCCATCTCAACTCAGCTTAGCTACTAGCTCTTAGCTAGTTATCTAAGCTAGCTATTGAGTCCAGTGTAGCTCCACCTTAGCTCCTCTCATCTACTTCTAGCTCCATCTCAGCTTAAGATTGGTCAATCTAGTTCTACTTAGCTACTAACTTTTAGCTAGCTACTTAGCTCACCTTTCTGCTCTCCCAACCTAACTCCCAACTCCACCTTAAAAAGTGGCACCAACACCCTCTATGTCTTTCCATTCTTGGTGCCAAAATGAAGGTAACCACCACCTCCTTGGCACCCTTTCAAGGGTAGCACCAACCCTACCTATAACCATCCATTTTGGCACCACTATGAGGCATCCTTTCACCCATAACCACCACCTATAACTACTACCAAAAATGGCACCAACTATATCCAACCCTACATCTACAAACCACCACCAAATCACCCTTGATTTTGGTGCCAAACACACTCAATCACCACTCTTCTAGAAGCCTTTATTAGCGCCAACTTTGGTGAAACCTTTCCATGGTTGGCACCACTTTAAGCTAGCCCTTCACCACCACAACCACCCGTCCCCTACATGCTTATAAAATACCCCCATAACCACCACCAAACTTCGATCCCTAGCTACCATATTTTCTACCTTAAACATCCACCAAAAATCCTAGAAAGGAAGGGGGGCATTGGAATCAAAGGGAGCACTACCACCCCCCTTTAGTGTCCAATTGCCTTCCCTTCCTCTTGGGAGCCACAACAAGGAGGTCCACCAATGGAGGACAACTAGGAGAGGAGAAAGGTTGGGTGACCATTCTTGTTGAAGCCTATTTAGAGGATGGCCAGGCATAGGAGCAAAGGGAGGCTCTTCTTCAAGTCAAGGAGCACACTAGGGCTTGGGGTGAAGATCAACACTCGCATCACTATTCAAAGACTACCACCAATCTCTACTCTTCTTCCATTTTGTAGTATTACTTTTGTGGACCCTCCACACTAATGAGTTCTTCAAGATATTGTTGTCGCAAATTCTTCTTCATAATTAATAGAAAATTTCTTGCCTTTCAAGTTGCACCTTGCTTTCTGTGCCAGATTTCTTTTTGAACATAGTCTTTAGTTCTCTTCCTAGTTACCTTAAGCTATATGAATCTAGCACCAAATTAGAAATAGAAAGTGTTATTCTAGCTATAATTGTCGTTTTCCTTAAGCATTTCAATATCTTTGTTACCTTACATTTTCAAAAACCCTAAAAAAATTTGCAAAATCTAAAAAGACAAAAAACTCGAGATTTCAAAAGAGCAGGAGAGCAATTTATAAATTTGAGAACTACATGCCTCCCTTGGACAACCCGATTACTCACTGCGATACTCAATTTTTAGAAATTTAAAACTGTGCGAAAGTACATGTTACAACAACAATAAAACCCACATTTTACAAATCGCATGTTTTCTCGCAACAATCGATATTCCTCAACTAACCCAAGATCTTAAGCAATCAAAGATGCAACCATAAAATATAGGAAAACACATAGTGATAAATACACATTTGTTCATGATAAAATGCTTACTTATGTCAATTCCTAAGCTTAGCATTGCATTCCACAGTATAAATAATACATAACATTCATTACATTGCATTTAGGATAATTTGTGTATTCTATATAGTAATTTCAACATTTTATATGGCCAGGAGACAATGTGACATCTTTACGGGCTTCAGATGAAAAATCCAACCATACAGTTGGATCTGGAATGACGATCGCAGTCCATCAATGCAGAAATCACTTCGATCAGAGCTCCATAGCACCCTCTACAAGAAGAAGGTGGATGGCCACGATGGCTTGCGTGAAGCTCATCTTTGCTTGGCTTCAGGTGGGTGTCGTGGCTCTTTAACGACCGTTGGATTCGAATCCAACGATCAAGATTTCACAAGTGCGGCTTGGGAGGAGTGGCTACGATCGGGCTGGATGGCTGCGATGGTACCACGTGGCGCCATCGTGGCCATCCAGCCCGATCGTAGCCACTCCTCCCAAGCCGCACTTGTGAAATCTTGATCGTTGGATTCGAATCCAACAGTCGTTAAAGCGCCACGACACCCGCCTCAAGCCAAGCAAAGATGGGCTTCACGCAATCTTGACCGTTGGATCAAGATCCAACGGTTGTCGGCGCATGAGCCTTAATTTCTTAATGCGACACAAAGCTGACTTCAAAGCAGCGGTTGGCACTTCAACTCACCACTTTTCACTACAACGAAAATATCAAAGGTGACGTTTAATTAAATCTAATGTCACCATCTTTGATGACATTAACGAATTAACGTAATCAAAATAATAAAAATAATATGAATTTCACTTATATTGACATCTTTTTAATTAAACATCATTTAAATAAAATTAAATGAAAATATTAAAAAAAATCACCACCAAATATGATAAGATACGTTGTTTCTTTTTATCTCAAATCCTCTACTCACCAAACTCAACAAAACACCCCCCCCAACACCTTTTCCTTTCCCTTCATCAAACGCAAATCCCTCCCCCTCGACGAAAAATTTTCCTTTGTATGATAATTAGGGAATAATATTCCTTAATTACCGTACAGGGGATTTGTATTAGTCGAGTAGGGTGGGAAACTCGCCTCCTTAAGAGGCGAGTTTACGAAGGTGCTTTTTCACACGAAACTTGCCTTTTGAAACGGTGAGTTTCCCCCTTCACAACCCCTGCCCTTCTGTGTTTGGGGTGCAAGGTTCATCGATAAACTCACCTCTTTGAGAGGCGAGTTTAATTTACAAATAACTCGCCTCCTGAAAAGGCGAGTTTACATGTTATAACTCCACCATGCGCCCTTCCCCTTCTCTCCTACCATTTGCGCCCCTCCTTTTGCTGGTGCTGGCGTTGCTACTGCCCTTGCTGCTATTGTTGCTGCTGCTACCATTGCTGGTGCTACTCTCCTCGCCATCACCAGCAATTGTGATGACTCTACAATGTTCAGTGTTAATATTATCAATTAGAGTCAATTTCGAGGATACTTGTGTGATAATATCATATTATAGTGGGTTCGGAAGCATTGCATGCTTTCTGCATTATTTCACGTTAAAGATCCCTTAGAATCAATGTTTAATGACCATATGCACAAGTCCATATTGAAACAGATCTCAGATGAGCTATCGCACCGTACGGATGGATCCAGATTGACGAATGGAGTCCAACTGACTCAAAATCTCTTCGATCCAACCTTCGTAGCTCCCATAACAAGTTCAGGGAAGATCAATGGCCAAGGGGCAGTGTGACATCCTTATGAACTTCAAATGAAAAATCCGACCGTACAGATGGATCCGGAGTAACAATCGCAGGCCAGCAATGTGGGAATCATCTCAATCCGACCTCTGTAGCTTCCACATCAAGCCCAAGAAATTCTAACCATTGATATAATGATCAATGGAATTAAACCGACCACGTATCGCATCTACGCGTCCTCAGCATCCCTCTCTCTTCGACACTCCATCAACCAATGTAACACGTCGGATCTAAGATGCCGCTGGTGCTTGCGTTAAGAAAGACCAAAGAATGACCTTGGCACAATGGTTGAGACTCCTTGCATCCAACAAATGGGGTACGAGCCTCGCGACCTTCCTCAATCCTGCAATTGAAACAGCAGCGAGCGCGCACGCACACACGAGGCGATAGCGCGCGTGAGCGTGTAGAGACTAGCGTAGTGCCAGCTCGTGCTAGTGACACGGTGTGCGTGGTGCAGCGCGCGGGCCAGCGTGTGCATTGAAGGTGCGTGGGTAGGGGCTACGCCGACGTATGCGGCGAGTCTTCAGCGATGCTTTGAATGTCGCTGTTGACTCAAAGATGATTTTTGGCCTTTTCCCTCCATTATAAAAGGGCCCACCCCCCCCACTTTTGCAAAGCTTATACCCACGAGATACCACCACCTTCTAAAGCTCCAAGCAAGGTCTTGAAGTTGTCGTACCGACGACGGAAGCCTCTCCAACGCCGTGGCTGCCTCGACACGTTCTTCCTCCTTGTTCTTATTTTTATTTCAATTTATAGTGTAGTTCATCTATTTTGTTAAACATTCGTCTACATTATGTTGATTACACATTTGATAAGAGATTGATACATTGATCTTATGATATCTTGAGCATGGTTCTCTCTCTCTCTCTCAAATCGATTTGCAAGCGAACAAACGACATATTTATATGACACAAAAGCGACTATTTGATCTAATTATTGCCTTCATGTGTTCGACACTCGAACTCACCTCTGATTCTTTATTTAAAATTGACGTCGTAAGCGCACTACAATGAGCGATTTTATGCAAGCGCATCAGTGATCGTCAATTTGCTCCCCTTCTCTCCACCGGTGCTGCTCCAGCGACCTCTACTGCCGCTGCTGTTCATCTTCATTAGCGTGTGGAGGCACACCTTATCCTTATTGAAGAGTAAGGTAATACTCAATTTTTTTGTTGTGTGAAGAAAAATTTGCTTCATTTACAATAAATGGCTCACCTTGTCCTTGTTGTGTGAAATGTGCTATTGTAATAAATGGATGGATATATGCTTGTTGTAATAAATGTAAGGGTTATCGTAACTTATTATATATTGTATGTATACATGTATGCATAGTTGTTAGTGGATCTAGGTCTCTAACTTGATTGTTTAATTTGTTATATGATTGAGGGTTGAGGTTTATCTCATTAAATTCGGTAAATATAATGTTGTGAATTGTCATTTAATCTCTTTTATGGGTCGATTTGTTCAGGTTGTTTTGAATGGCCGAATTTGTGTTGGATTTGGTCTATTATGGTGGTTCCATTGTCCAAAATGCAAGCGGAGTGCAATATGACATGGATCCATATAAGAGGATAAGGATATAAATGAAATGGAGATTTGAGGATTTATTGGATAAGATTTGCTCAACATTAGGTATTGATCAAGGGAGTAATCGAGTGAAGATTAGTCATCGCTTTCCCTATCATGGAGGGACTGATTTTTGTTTAACAATGTGAGCAATGACGATAATTTCGAATGTTTGATCGATTAGGCAATTGAGGCTTGGAGATGGAAGATATTTGGAGAACTTTACATTAAGGTCAAAGGTAAGGGTTTTCGTACACCTCAACCATTGAATGTAGAACGACCTCCACAAGAACCACGTGTTGCACCTCATGGGCAGTTGTCTATTCCAGAACATTCCCTTGAGCAGCTTCATGCACAGAATGAAAGTCATATAGGTGATGTACCCCTTGACAGGCAAAATGAAGTAGAATATATAGTTCATGAGAATGAATGCAGGGTAAGGCATATTTCTCAAGTTGTTGATGACCTTTGTGGCTCACCTCATGAGAATGACACAAACAAAGATGAGTTGAATGAGGGAGAGAATGCCCAGGTAAATGCACCATCTCATGTCCCAACCCGTAATAGGAGTGTGCGTCAGTTTGGTTCTGGTAGCAAGCATGACAGCAATCAGTTACTGAAGGATGGAGATGTTTTATTTTATGGCAATTTGCCACCTCCTCTTGAGTGAGACGACTCTAATGAATGCTCCCGTATTGGAATGAGTCATCCAAACACACAACTGGTCAAGGGGATGACATTTAAAACCAAGCAGGATTTGGTGTTTGCAATTAAAAAAATTTACAATGAGAGTCATGTGAATTTTTAAGTTCAAGAGTCAGATATAAATGTCTAGTCATTGATATGTGCATGTAAATCTAAAGGTTTCACATGGAAATTGCGCAGTCATTTTAGAACTTTTGATCAATAGTGGGTATTGAGCACTTTGCATGGTCAACACACTTGTGGGCATATCCAAGACAATGAAGATCACCCTCAACTCGATTGCAATTTCATGGGGTGGTATCTAATAGGTTATATCAAATGGTCACCTTTGGTTAAGGTAAATTTTTTACTTAAGATAATTGATAAGAAATTCAAGTATACAATCACAAGAAGGGTTTGGGATGCAAAGCAAAAAGCCATTGAATTGGTCTATGGTGATGTGATAAGTCCTATGAAGACTTGACTTATCTTCTACATGCCATTAGATATTCCAATCTCGAGACATTCATAGATATAGAATCAGTTGATATTGATGACACAAACGACGTGATGTTCATGAAAGCTTTTTGGGCATACGGATCGTGCATTGAAGCAGTTAACCATTGTCGACCAGTTATTTTTATTGATGGCATACATTTTTACAATAAATACAGACATAAGCTGCTGATTGCATATGGTGTGGATGCTGATCAACATATCGTGCCTCTTGCTTTCGCTATTGTGTATGAGGAGTTCACAGACGCATGATCTTGGTTTCTTAAAAGAGTAAGATATTGTCTAATCCGTGATCGGGAAGATCAAATTTGTATTATTTCTGATCACCATGGAGGGATACTTGCTGTAGTTGCTAATGACGATGTTGGGTTACGTCATGTTCATTGGAGGTTTTGTGTACATCACGTTGCAAGAAATTTTAACTTATCAATAAGAATGTGCATCTGAAGAAGTTAGTAATGAGAGCTACATTGTTATCTTCACCATTTAAATGGGAATTTTGCATGAATACATTGAGGAACATGAGTGAAGATGCTTACAAATGGTTCGACGAGCGTGGAATTGATAAGCAACAATGGACAATGGCTTATGATGGTAGATATAGATTTGGGAACATGATGACAAACTTGAGCGAGAGTTATAATGTGGTTCTCAAAGAAGCTAAGGCATTGCCTATATGTGCCTTAGAAAAATATTCTACAATTGTGTTGCGTACTTTGACAAACATCATGAAAAGCACATGCAGCAATGGGCAACACTAAGAGATATACCACATATGCAAATGATATGCTGGAAAATTGGATGAATATAGGGAGAAGCCACAACATCACTTGTTTTCATGGGATTCATAATCCATACTATGAAGTTCTGACTGGTAGGCATGAGGCACCATACGATTTGAAAGGAGGGAACTTTCACAAAGTTGGCATAAGAAATGCGACTTGTACTTACAACAAGTGACAAACATATAGAATCCCATGCTCACATGTATGTGCAGTGTTGACATCTAGACGAGTTAACATTCATATAGCTGTTGCCCATTGGTACACCTGTGAGCAACAAATGTTAATATACCAAGGGAAATTCGAGCCAATACCTGATCCTAAAGCTTGGCAGTCATACGTATTTCAGAAGCACATCCCTTTATGGGAGAAGAAACGTGATAAAGGGCATCCGAAATCATCTCGTATCCACAACGAGATGGATATTTGAGAAAGTCGACAAAGCAATAGCAGTCGTGTGTGCATGCAAGAAGGTCATAGCAGAAGGCATTACCCCCATTTACAACACAGAACATCGTCGTCCACACAACAAATTCCACAGCCAAACACTTGTCAACGTAGTAAAAAATTAATAAATGCAGTGTTTGTAGAAATACTGGTCATAATAGGAAGAATTGCCCAAATAAAGGTAAATGCATTGTTTGTAATGAATATTTTCATATCAATAATGTCTCACATTACATTAACTACAAAGTCTTATTAATATTATTTTTCTGAAATTGTAGATGGAGGCGGGATTAGTTGAGCCATCTATTTTATAAGAATAGGACATTCATAGATCTACGACTGTATGAGACGGTGATATAAGTATTAAATGGTATTTTATGCATTTCATCACTAACTCTCATTTACTTTAATTATAAATGTCTCTTCCATTAACAAGTTTTATATTTAACTTACACAGGTTTACTCAGCATTGAGATGTTGTCGACGTGATGTTGTCATGCGATCTATACCAGTACACCCATGAGTTGCCCAACTTATACGGGATGTAAGGTTTGGAGGGATCTTAGACTTGGTTTCATATCATTGGATTGGCACCTGATCACAGATTCGGTGAATCGCTGGAGGCCAGAGACTTAACACATTTCATTTGGCTTGGGGTGAGATGATTGTCACATTGGAGGACATAGCTATCATCACTGGTTTACCAGTGGATGGCTCAGTAGTCACAGGCGTGACCTCTATGCCTAGTTAGAGAGGATTGTGAGACCGGTTACTTGGAGTGGTACCAGGCGAAGCCAAATCTCCGGTTCTAGGTTGCAGATGACTTGGCTGCAGGGGACCTTCGTAGATATGACAGATGATGTGGACAATGAGACTTATAGTTGATACGCACGAGCTTACATTTTACAGTGCATGGGCGGCATTCTTTTCTCAGACAAGTCTTGGAACTACATCTCGTTGATGTACTTGCCTTTATTAGAGGACTTGCAGATAAGCAAAATTTAAAGTTATCATTACATGATTTATGACTTAACTTTCGAACATATTTACATCTTTCACTTGTGTTTATTTAATGCATATCACAGGTTGCACAACAGTATAGCTGGGGAGCCACTTGTTTGGAGTATTTCTATTGCCAACTATGCTTAGCTGTCTGTACGGGGACTGACGAGATTGGTGGAGTGTTGATCATGCTGCAAGTTTGGGGGTGGGAGAGGTTTCCCCACAGTGCACCTATCGTGCATTGTCATCTTGAGTGGCAAGGACGACCATTGGGTGCTCGTTGGGTGGCTGCTTTCAATGTCCAAAAGTAGTCAACCAACATTACGATTCCGTATAGGGATTCATTTGACCTCCAAAGTGTCGAGCAGGTATATAACTAAACGTTTCGAACATATTTATTACGTTGGAAAACATGTTTTAATTACAATACTTGTGTAGCAACGCAGGTTTTATGGCAGCCTTACGCATAGGAAATACAAGAAAACCTGCCTAAATATTGCCTAAATGGGAGGGAGATTTGGTCTGCACGAGTCCCCTTGATGTGCTTCCATATAGTGGAGCATCATTTCTCAGATCGCGTCCTCAGGCAATTTGGAGCTCTTCAGGGTGTTCCTTCGGAATGTGATTCAGAAAACGACCTCCATGATATAGATTTGAGGAGGAAATTTGAGATTGATTGACGTCAACACCATGCCTTGTAAATTCAGGATTGGGGGGCGAGGGAAGAACATATCGTTCCACTGACACGGATGGATAGCCCTATCGCTACACCGGAATACGAGAATTGGTATAACAACATCACCAGGAGGTTTATCAATTGACTTGGTGTACTATTGGATTATAACGTAACTTCTTATACAATTCTTCATAATTACATAACAGTTATACAATAATGCTTGTTGGTTATATTTCTCGTCATTATTGTTGGCTTTTGTAGTTCAATATGTGGGTTCAAGTTTGCGAGATGACACGTGATTGATAACACTACAATTTACAATATTAATTCTGCCAAAAGGGGTTGGTCTTAAGGGTAAAATGCACAGAAGACACAGGAATAGGAACATTGCATGCATCGCACATCAAGATTACTTATAGTGCATTATTAATGGTCATGTATACAAGTGCATGTCAAAACAGGCCTCAGATGAACGATCGGACCGCACGGATGGGCTCAGAGCGACGAACGGAATCCAACGGACTCGAAATCCGCTAAATCCAACATCCGGAGCTTCCACTATTGGCCCAAGAAGTTCTGACTGTTGATCTGATGATCAACGGCCATGGGGCCGCCACATGTCAGCCTCGCCACGCCCGCAACTGCCCTTCATCGCGTGGCGTCACTTTAAGCTGTCCAATCGCGCATTGGATGGCTAGAAACCACGCACCCGTGTGCCTCTCAACCATAGCAGCAGCAGCCCCCGATCGTTGGATCTCCATCCAACGGCTGTCCGCACCGCGACCGTAGCTCACCTCCGCGACGAAGCAGCAAGCGTAGTGCAGCAGTACGACACTCACCCCCGCACAGTGAGGCGCAGGTTCGAGGCGCTGACCACAGCATAAATTTGAGGAAGTCGCGGCGCGCGCAATTTCAGCCGTTGATGCGCGATCAAGCAGCTGGCAGCGAGCGATGCGGCGCGATCTCTCGCGTCCAAAGCCAACGCCACGATGACACGTGGGGCGCAAGCACAGCGAGAGCGATCCATGCGCTCGCCCCACGAGCGATCTCGATCGTCCGATCTGTGATCGGACGACCCTCAAGTTGCGCACACGGATTGCACGTGAAGAACAACGCACGTGCGCCAGCGACCAACGGGTAGGGTGCTTCACCAACATTTTGGGAAGGGTTTTAGTGACATCTTGGACGTCACTAAAACCCCTTCATCATTTGGAAAGGCCTTCCCCCTATTTAAACCCCTTCCAACCACCCAAGGAAGGCATTCAATACCTTTGCAAGTGTTCTACCCCACTCCTAGCCACCTTAGCACTTCTTTAAGCGTCAGAGTCGATGAGCCACCGACGGAGCCAACCTCCATCGACGTGGCCGCCTTGCCGACTCCTCTTTCTCTCTCTCTCTCATTAGCTTAGCTTTGTCTTAAGCATTCATCTATTATTGTAATTGTAAAACTTAAAGTTGTATGATTAAATGATAATGTGCTTATTTAGATAGTATCTCTCTCTTGTTATCAAGTCTTCCTTAGCTTAAAGTTGCATGAATGTGCTGAACAACAGACTCTAACCTACTCTCTCTCTCTCTCGCTCATTTTTCTACCACGTCTTCTTCCAAGCAAAAAACTTGCTTTCTCCGTGACATAAAGTAATAAAGAAAATCTGGTTTTTACGCCTCCTTGTGATCGACACTCGGACTCACGTCCATTTCTTCTTTTAAAACCGACACTGCGAGCACAAACTATAACGACCCTTTCAAACAAACACATCTCCTGCGCGTTAGTTTTTGGCGCCGTTGTCGGGGAGGCAACAGATTTGTTTTGTCACTTCCATTTTACATCCATTCTCACATCGTCTAATGCCTTGTCTCCTTCTACTTGATGGTTGCAGGAATTCGGCGCTTGGACGGCGAAGTAGTGCAACTTGTGACGGCAACGAGGGAGTAAGCGCAACAAAGACCGGTCGTGAGTATTTCTTCACCCGTGGTTGTTTGCTTGCTTAAAAATCTAAAAAAATTGTAAAATTAAAAAAAATTGGCGTGGTGCATGATTGCCTGATCCACATCCATAACACATCACCCAACAAAAAATACACTCTAACATTCTGAATAATCTAAGATTCTTTGAGTGTTCTTCTTTCTTTTTGAGTGGTGTTTGCGAAGTGATAACACTGCACATGGGGGCGATAATTCTATTAAATAGGGCCCATCTTAAGAATAAAAGGCACAACATAAGTAGAATGGGAGCATTGCATGCATCATGTACCAAGATTGCTTATAAAACTTTATTAATGGCAATTTGTGTAAGCACTTGTCAAAGCAGGCCTTAGATGAGCAATCAGACTGCACAGATGGATTCAGAACGACGAACGGAGTCCAATGGACTCAAGATCGGCAAAATTCGACATCCAGAGCTCCTACAATGGGCCCAAGAAGTTCTGACCATTGAATTAGGTATCAACGGCCCTCGTTACGCCACGTCACCCCTGCTCCACCGCACGTCGCTCTTCCTTCAGTTGAGATCAAATCTCGGCCGTCGATCTTCGATCGAACGGCCAAGAACTACGCGCTCGCCCGCAGTCGTCGTGATAAAGCGCGGGTGTGGCGCAACGGTTAGCACGCACGTGACGCGAGTTCGAGCCGCGCGGTACGTAAATTGAAGACGAAGGAAGCGCATGGCGAAATTGGGTCGCTCGATCAGCAGTGGGCGGCCGAGATTGCGAGCGCTCACGTGCGCGTGCGCACACGTGGGCGACGACGCCCGTGCACACGCGCACCCGAGGCGCGATCCAAGCGCCTCCAAGGGAAGATCTCAGCCGTCTGATCGGATGGCTCTGATGCAGCGGCCGCGGATCAAGCGCGAAGAAGAACGGCGCGGGCGGTTGACCGGCGGGTTGTAGGGCTTCACCAACGCTTTTGGAATGATTTTAGCGACGTCTCGGACGTCGCTAAAGCCCCTACTTCTTTTAGAAAGCCCTTAACTCTATTTAAACCCCCTCCAACCACTCATTCAAGGCATTCACTTCCCTTGCAACTACTCTACCCCTCTCTTTGCTAGCTTTAGGCCCTCTTGTAATCGCCGGAGACGACAAGCCGCCGACGAAGCCTCCTCCACAACCGTGGCTGCCTCGCTGTTCTCTCCCCTCTCTTCCTTTCTTTTAAGCTTTCCTTTACTTTTGTTTGAGCATGTATTTAATGTTGTAAGCTATGAACTAAAGCTGCATGATTAATGAAGTATTTTCTGTTCAGTTGTTTATTTTAATTCCTGTTTAAGTTGCATGATCAAGCAAGAAGCAACTCTAACCCTAATCTCTCCCTCTCTTTATCTCTCTCTCGCTTTTCAAACCGCACCTTTCTCAAGCAAAACTCCGCGCTTTCCGTGACAACAAGTGATAAGCAAAATCCGATTTTCACACCTCCCTGAGACCGACACTCGGACTTACCTCCATTTCTCTACTTTAAAACCGACGTTGCAAGTGCGACTATAACGACACTTTTTAACACACACGCACAAGCGCACATCAGTTTTTGGCGCCGTTGCTGGGGAGGCAATGGATCTGTTTTGTCACCTCCATTCCACATCCATTCTCACATCGTCTAATGCCTTGTTTCCTTTTTACTTGATGGTTGCAGGAATTCGACGCTTGGATGGCGAAGTGACGCATCCCACGACAGTAACAAGGGAGTAGGCGCAACAAGGATCAATAGTGAGTAATTCTTCACTCATAATTGTTTGCTTGCATGAAAAAACTAAAAAAATTATAAAAATTGAAAAAAATTGGCGTGGTGTATAATTGCTTGACCCACATCCTTAACACATCACCCTACAAAAAAAAAATGTACACTCTAACATTCTAAATAAATTCTTGGAGTGTTCTTTTCTCCTTTTTTAGTGGAGTTTGTGAAGCCACCGTGAGTTGACCTGGGCCGCACCACTCAACCCTAAAATCGACTCATCTAATATAAGCTGCATGATCATTAGGATGAGTACATTAGGGTTTTAGAGCCTCTACAGAATAAAAGGAAATCTACTTTCACCGAATTGTGTGTAGAACTTGACGTGCTCAGTGTAACTTGCCTGAAAACATTAAGATACGTCAACCCTAAAAAGCACTAAAGTAAG
Organism: Thalassia testudinum; assembly: GCA_037157565.1. Taxonomy (NCBI): domain Eukaryota; kingdom Viridiplantae; phylum Streptophyta; class Magnoliopsida; order Alismatales; family Hydrocharitaceae; genus Thalassia; species Thalassia testudinum. The sequence goes on along the minus strand of JAZHRO010000035.1, from coordinate 49,369,034 downwards.
GATGAAACACTAAAAGACACCATGACGACGGCCTTGACGACTAGCTTTTGTTATAGAAATAGCGTTGTAGTACAGCTAGTTATTGCCATCATTACATATAATTTTTTTTACTCGGAAAATAAAAGAGTTCCCGAGGTCGAACTCAGGGAGCAAGTCGTATTCTAGAAGTACAAATTCTTATTACAAAAATAAAGAGAGAGAGAGAGAGAGAGATGAAAATTTGGCTTCTCCTTTCTCTTCTTTCTTCCTCTTTGTCTTCTCTTCTCTTCCTCTCGTGCTCTTCTTCTTCTTCTGTTCTTCAGATCTTCCCCTCGTGCTCTTCTTCTTCTGTCTTCTGTTCTTCCTTGTTTTCTTTCTTTCTTTTTCTTCAGATCTTCTTCTTCTTCTTTCTTGTCTTTCCTCTTCTTTGCCGCGGTCCTGCTTCTTCTTTTCTTCTTCTTCCTTGCCTTTCAGACGTCGTCTGAATTTGCAATCAGACGACTTAAACCGCTGCTGCTACAGTGTCTTCCTCAGCTTCCTTCTTCTTCTGCTTTGTGTTCTTTTCTTCTTCTTCTTTTTCTTCCGCAGTCCTTCTTCTTCACCTGTGCCTGTACACTTCACGGTTTACACGTCAGAGGTCAAAACCTACTCTACCCTTCCCCCCCGCGTCTCTCTCTCTCTCAGTATTCACTCTTTGGAAGGCTCTCCCAGAGCAACCGGGTAATCGGGTACGCGGGTCGCGCCCTAGTCCAGGCCCACCGGCATGCGGTGGTGGGAGAGGAGTGCCAGTCAAGTCGGGTCAGGTCGGCCGGATCCGCGTGATGAGCTCGCGGACGGGCCGGGTGAAGCGGTGTGAGGGACCTCACCCCGTGTGCTGAGGCGATAAGCCTACAGCACTTTTTCAATTTATATCGGCGCGCCGCTTCAGAGCCTTCCGAGGTGGGACTAAATGTCCCACCCCAATTTGGCGCCTGCAGCTGAGAAAACTGCAGGCAGTTGCGGATTTTGCGGAGCTTTCTCCCTAGTTGCGAGCCTGGGCAGGTGCGCGAGGGCTGCCTTGCGTCATGGGGAGTCTGACCTGGGCGAAGCGAGGCTGCAGCTGCAGGCGGAAGCAGCTCCTTCTGCACAGCAATGGCGGTGGAGGACGGGTAACCTGTTCACAGCAAAACGGCCTCTCGGCCTAATCAGAAGGTGCCGGGAGCTTCTCCAGAGTGCGGCGAAGCTCGTGTGGGTGGTGGCGAGGCGTGGGGCGGCGTGCAAGGGCTGCCCTAGGTCGGACTGTGGCTGGGGGAATGGGTTTGTTCGGGGGGTCTGCAGGTGGCGAGTGGCGGGAAATGGAGGGGAGAGGATCAGGGTGAGGAGGCGGAGGTTCTGTGAGGGTCGGCGAGTCGTGTGGGGTGGTGGAATGACGGGAGCGAGTCGCCGGAGGATGGCCGGAGGCGGAGAAGGTGAGGGTGATTAGGTGCGGTCGAGGGGTAATTAGATAAAAATAGCAGAGGGAAAAGAGAGAGAGGAGGCAGGGAAGTAGTTCTAACCTAGTTGTAGAGACGAAGGGGACGAAGAGGCTGCCGGCTCGTACCTACCGGAGCTGGAGAAGAAATGCCCAGTGGGGGAGGACGGCGGCGACGACGGGGCTGAAGCAGCGCGCACCGGTATTGCGCGACGAGGAGGAGAATCAGGAAGAAGTCTCTGCTGCTGGTATTGCGGCAGAGCGAAGAGAAGGAGGAGGAGGAACCGCCGGAGCTGGTGGGCATCTGCCGGAGTGGGAAGAGAGGAAAGTTGTGGGGGTTTTCTCCGTCAGAACCGAGCTCGGGAGAACGACGGAGCGACGGGGGTATTTATAGGGGCAGAATCAGAGAGGAGGGCGGAGGGAGACGACGTGTCTCCCTCGCCGGAGGAAGGAGACCCATACCGTCCGTGCGTTCGCACGGGTGGTATGGGTGGTCGCAGCACTCAGGGGGTGCTCCTGCGGTGGCTGACGACGCAGGGCACCCCCATTTGACTTGGCAGGCTCCCTCCCTTACCCTGCGCGGCGCCATGCTTCGCGCAAGGTCGCCGGAGCATGGTGCTGCTCAGGTTTTGCAGGAGGGACTTGAACGCAAAGAACGAAGGAGAGTTAGGGGCCAAAATGCGAGGGTTCAAGAGTTGAGGGCCAAAACGTAAATATATGAGGACCAAAGTGTAAAGTTGGTCAAGAAGGTTTCTTCTTAGGCTCAAGTTTTTATACATGACGAATTAGGACCTAAGGAATCTGATGGTGAATTTTATTTCTAGATTAAACCTTGTTTGACCGGTCAATTTATGCAAAAACCCAAATTAAGTTGTTAATTGGGCATGGTTCTCAATGTAGGTCAAAATGGGTTCCTAAGGCCAGATTGAAGGTTCTAAACCCTAGAGATTATTTTTCTATGAATTTTAGAGGGTTTATTCTATTTTTACTTTGCCTCGAACCTCGTGAATTGAAGTGGGTTTGTTTTAGGGTTACAGATTATCATTTAGTTCCTTGGAATTGCTGTAGCCCTTATTGGATCAGATCATCCCACTTTCCTTCTTATTAGGTTGTTTTGACCTATGTTTGGACCCTGAGTTACCCTGTTTTCAGATTGGATTTGTGAAATTACATTTTTACCCCTCAGTTTCTATTTTCCTTGCAAACTCAGAATCTCTCTGAGCCAAGCCTTTCTAAGGTTATGTAGGAGCTTTTTCCTGCAAATCAGGGTTAAATGGTGCTAGTTTAGGGCTAATGATGAGGTTCTCATCACACCACATCTTAAAAATCCTTGCTTGAAAATCATGTTTTGATAGAAGCACACACCTTGAAAGTGGAAAATTAAGAGGCACCACCCGAATCAACGCCTCATCACATAACCATAGCACAAGCACTATCCTAGCCCTTTAAAACTGAGTAGACGTGCCCTAGGCAGGATTGAGTTAAGTCTCAAAAGGCGAGGTTTTGTTCGCTAGGCACTTGGCTTTCAGTCCCTTGGTCGAATCTGGTGACTAGGCTACGGGACAGTGTCAAACGACCGCAGTTGTGGGGTCTACGAAATCGGAGGCGCAAGCCAAAGGAAGAACCTTCCCTGCAATCCCCTCATAATCAACCTGGCCAGATTAGCCTTGGGAAGGGGAGTCCAGTGTTTACAGACTTAATCAACCTTTGTGAGATTTTTAGGTCTCCTAAGGAATACATCATAAGGACTAGGCTTGTGTGCTTGATTGAAACACATTTCTCGCATCTGTCGCCCTCCGCATCCTCTCCTGTTCTTCTCTAGTGTATGCACGGGAGACGCTCACTGCATCCCGAGTTGTGTGTTTTGGGATAGGAATCTGGGCAACTCAATTCTGTTAGGAACATGGCGGAACCTAGGGTAGATGAGGCTGAGGATCAACCCCCACCAGACGCAATGGCCATCATCCAAGCCCAAATTAATGCAAACCACCGACTTCAGCAACAACAAATCCACACCATCATGTAGGCCATACAACAATTACAGAACCCACAAGAACAACCATCACCACCTTTCCAAGGCATACAAGAGCAACCACCACTCGATATACCACCATTTCAAGATCAGCTGAGGCCCCTCCACGATTTCTATATTCCCTCCACTCTTAGAGTCGAGCCACACCTTAGGATCCCCGAAGGGGGAGATGATTTTGAGTTGAAACCGAATGTCTTAAGTCTGATCCAGAGCCACTTTCACGGAAGCTCAAATGAGGACCCCTTCCAGCATCTAGAGGATCTCGACCGCAAAGCGCGAACTGTGAAACCTAGGAACATTATCCTTAACATTGTTCTAATCAAGATGTTTCCCTTCTCATTAAGAGACAAGGCTTCTCATTGGCTTAGAACCCTAGGTAGACCCATCACCACCTGGGAAGAACTGAGGCATGCATTTTTAAAGAAATTCTTCCCCATAGGAAAGACCAATGCCCTCAGAAGAGCTATCACTACCTTTACACTCCAGGGTGGGGAACAATTTCATGAGGCGTGGGAAAGATTTAATGAACTCTTGAGGAAATGCCCACACCACGAAGTACCAAGGTGGCAATTGGCCCAGATTTTCTACCATGGTCTGACAGCAACCTACGAAACTTCGTCGATGCCTCACGCGGGGGGAACTTCCTGAACAAAGACGAGGAGAGCGCGTTTGAGCTCTTTGAGTCTATGAGTGAGAATTCGCTCAACAATGCCTCCATGACCCAGTTCAACAGGTCCAGTCAACCCCGTAGTGGGATTTATGAGGTACAAGTAAATTCTGGAATGGTTGACATGGACATCATTGCCAAGAAACTGGATCGAGTGGTATTGGTGGACAAAAAGATTGATGAGCTACTGAACCAGACCAGGAACCCCTTACAGACTTTCTCCCTAGCAAAGGGAGCGCATAGTGTTGACCTGGTCCAGCCCTTAACCCAACTGAACCTGGAACAACCCCTAACCATGTTCCAGGGAGGGACCTTTACTCCCTCAACCCTTGATTACTCCCTTCCCTCTTCATCAGCATCGGCTATCCTAGAAGATGTACAAGCTGTCCAAGGTTATGCGAAACCTGACCCTTCCTCCAACACTTACAACATTGGCTGGCGTAACCACCCCAACTTTGGTTGGACAAACCAGAAATCACCGCAATTTCAAAACCAGCCCAGGCCAAACCAGCAGCCACACTTGCCCCCTATCAACAAGGACCACCAGTTAGACCCCAATATAATCAGAATAGGGCGGCCCCTCCCCCACAAAATCAAATGGACACCCTAATAAAGATGATGGCTGACATGAACCAGAAACATCAGGAGGAAATGGCCTTGGTAAAGGGGCAGTTAAGCCAACTCTTGGACTGTAAGCAACAAGGATCCCTACCTTCCCAGCCACAACCGAACCCGCGAAACATAATTAACAGAGGCTCCAATTCGCAAGGGTTCCAAGGCAATCCCGAGCAGACTCACATGGTCCAGCCAGCCCCGCAAACACCCCTGGGTTCGGTGCTTCTTCATCCTCGTCTTCTCAAGGATCAAACCAGGGCCCCAATGCCTCTGCGAATGCGGTGACCTTGAGAAGCAGCACCAAAACCTAGGATCCCAAATGGCTGACTCTCCCTGAGACTTCACCCGCTGAAATACCTGACTCAGAAGAGGCAGCAACCAAGGACCCAGAAATAGAACCAATCCACATTCAGACACCCTACCCTGAGGCCTTGGAAACAATCAAGAAAAAGAAGAATGTTGTAAAAACTGAGGAGCTGTTGGAAATCTTTAAGCAAGTATAGATTAATATTTTGCTCCTTGAAGCCATCAAACACATCCCTCCTTACGCCAAGTTTTTAAAGGATGCCTGTACACCCAAGCGTAAGCCGAGACCTCAAGCACCTAGGAAGGTTGTGCTTTCTGAACAAGCAAGTTCCATAATATCAAGCAACCTTCCACTCAAGCGAACTGACCCAGGAGCGCTCCTGATTTCCTACAATATCGGGGACATGACGTTTGATAGAGCGCTCCTGGACTTAGGTGCTTCTATCAATATGATTCCAACAACCCTGTACCATCAATTTGGTTTTGGAGAGTTGACACCAACCCCTGTCACCATCCAGCTGGCTGATAGATCAGTGAAAACCCCGAAGGGGGTTGTCGAGGACGTGATTGTATGGGTCAAGGACTTCTATTTCCCGGTCGACTTTTTGGTGCTCGACATGGAAGTCCATGAAAAATTATAGAATGCACCCATAATCTTAGGCAGACCTTTCTTAGCTACGACTAAGACAAACATTGATTGTGACACGGGATGTATGGAAATTGCCTTCGGGGACAGGAAAATGCAATTGGATATCTTCCGGGCAACAAAGTCTTTTGATTGCGATTACGTTGAGGAACATGATCCCGTGGAAACTCTGATCGAGGAATGCCTCACCCTCAACTCTGTATCAGACCACCAAACCCGTAATGACTGTTCTGACCCATCACCATCACTACCCGTGGACCTCTGTAAGGCTGAGTACCGTCACACAACAACATTTGAGGAGATCGATGTTGATCAACTCCCGCCCTTTCCCTTCCCATCGACTATGGTTCCACCCGCACCTGAACTTAAGCCATTGCCCGAGAATCTCAAGTATGTCTTCTTGGGATCGGACCAGACCTTCCCAGTGATTATTAATTCTCATCTAACCAAGGATCAGGAACTCAGGTTGACTGCGACCCTTTCAGAACATCGGGCCGCCATTGGTTGGACCATTTATGACTTAAGAGGAATTAGCCCCACCTATTGGACCCATAAGATTTACCTGGAAGACGGGGCACGACTCTCCCGCCAGATGCAGAGACGTTTAAACCCAAACATGCGGGAGGTCGTTAAGAAAGAAATTATCAAGTGGCTTGACGCCGACATCATCTATCCTATCTCCGATAGCCCTTAGGTGAGCCCCACTCAAGTGGTCCCAAGAAAGCTGGGCTCACCGTTGTCACCAATGATCATGGCGAATCCATTCCCACCCGCACCACCATCGCATGGCGGGTGTGTATTGATTATAGGAAGCACAATGAAGCCACTAAGAAGGATCATTTCCCCTTGCCATTCATTGACCAAATCTTTGAAAGATTGGCAGGGCAGAATATTTTTGCTTCCTGGATGGATATTCAGGATATAACCAAGTTGTAATTGCTCCGGAGGATCAAAAAAAGACCACATTCACTTGCCCATATGCCACGTTTGCATTCCGTCGAATGCTGTTCGGGTTATGCAACACACCTGCGACCTTCCAGTGTTGCATGCTAGCCATTTTTTTAGAAATGGTGGGTGAATACTTAGAGGTCTTTATGGATGATTTCTCTGTATTCGGGAATTCATTCGACCACTGTCTAAGCAATTTGGAGAAAATCCTAAAACGATGTATCGAGGTTAATCTGGTGTTAAGTTGGGAAAAGAGCCATTTTATGGTTCAAGAAGGAATTATCCTCGATCACATCGTATCGCACAGGGGCATCGAGGTAGATCGGGGTAAGGTTGATTTGATTTCCAAACTTCCTCCACCTATCTCGGTCCGATAGATTCGCTCATTCCTATGACATGTTGGCTTCTACCGATGGTTCATTAAAGACTTTTCCAAGCTTTCCAAACCCTTGACCGACCTTCTAGCCAACGATGCTATATTCCACATGACTTCTGATTGCATCCAGGCTTATCACACCCTCCGGGACTTAGTCTCCACCGCACCTGTACTTCAACCCCCGACTGGTCCCAGGGCTTTGAGATTATGTGTGATGCATTGGATTTCGCCATAGGTGCTGTCTTAGGACAAAGGCAAGACAAGAAGCCGTGGTGATCTACTACGCGAGCAAAACGTTGGACGAGGCCCAACGAAATTATACAGTCACAGAGAAAGAGTTGCTTGATGTAGTCTTTGGACTTGAAAAGTTTCGATCGTGCTTGCTGGGATCCCATGTGACTATTTACACTGACCATTCAGCCATCCGGCACCTATTGGCCAAGAAGGACGCAAAGCCCAGGCTCATCAGATGGATCCTGCTTTTGCAAGAATTTGACCTGGAAATCCGAGACAAGGCCGGATCGAAGAATGTGGTGGCTGACCACTTGTCTAGACTTCATCCATACCACATTGGACCCTCCCTACCTCTATCTAATGCCTTCCCTGATGAACACATCCTGGCTGTGCAAGATAAGAAAATGCCATGGTATGCTGACTACGTCAACTACCTGGTTGTAGGACAAACCCCGCACAGCTGGTCCAGACAGCAACGGGACAGGTTCTTGGCTGAGGCCAAGCACTATTTCTGGGATGATCCCATGATGTTTTGCCTCTGTGTTGACTAGATCATTAGGAGGTGTATCCCCGAAGACGAAGTTCAGAGTGTGCTTTCCTTCTGTCATGACCAGGCTTGTTGTGGCTACTTCTCTGGAAAGAAAACAGCTTGAAAGGTTCTGCAGTCTGGATTTTACTGGCCGTCCCTGTTTAAGGATGCACACAACTTTTCCAAGACTTTCTCACGCTGCTAAACGCTGGGGACCATGACCAAGAAAGATATAATGCCCCTCCAGCCCATTTTGATTGTCGAAATCTTCGATGTTTGGGATATCGATTTTATGGGTCCCTTTCCACCATCCAACTGCTTCGAGTACATCCTGGTCTTGGTAGACTATGTTTCCAAATGGATTGAAGCCGTCGCCACCCGCCGATGCGATCACAGGACTGTCATGGACTTTGTTAAGAAGAATATCTTTTCCCGATTTGGAATACCCAAGGCCATGATCAGTGATGCTGGAAGCCATTTTATCCATTCCCAATTCCTTGCCCTACTTAGAAAATACGGGGTGAACCACCACATTGCTACCCCGTATCATCCGCAAACAAATGGCCAGACCGAGGTCTCAAATAGACAAATTAAAAACATTTTACAGAAGACTGTGAGACCTGACAGGAAAGACTGGTCCACACAACTTGATGATGCCCTGTGGGCATACAGGACCGCTTTCAAGACCCCGATAGGCATGTCGCCTTATCACCTGGTCTTTGGCAAAGCTTGCCATCTTCCTGTCGAATTAGAACACCGAACTTACTGGGCTGCCAAGCAGTGTAACATGGATTCCCAATTAGCCAGTGCGCAGAGGATGCTTCAATTATCTGAGCTCGAAGAAATTCGTCTGGACGCCTTTGACAATAGTTGACTGCATAAGGAGAAAATGAAAGCCGTTCACGACCAACTCATTCATAGAAAAACCTTTGAGCCTAACCAGCAAGTCTGGTTGTTTGACGCCCGCCTAAAACTCTTGCCGGGGAAACTCAGGTCCAAATGGACAGGACCATTTCGGGTGGTTAAGCCCTACTCTAATGGGACGGTCAAAATCACTAATCCTAACACTGGACACACTTTTATAGTTAATGGTCAAAGATTAAAGCACTTCCTGGCCCAGGTTCCCCTAAAGGAGAGTGTCACCCTCGTTGAGGGATGACACGGAGCACCGCCCACCTGGCGACGTTAAACTCAGCACTTCCTGGGAGGCAACCCAAAGGATTCAGACTGATCTGGTATTTTACGTCACTCATATACTATCTTTTTGAACCCTTATGTATGCATGTACTTGCCAATGAGGACATTGTCCAACTTAAGCATGGGGGTGGTAAATTGTATAATCCTGAGCTCATTTAATCAGTCTGAATAAAAAAAAATTAAATTTAGGAAGAAAACTTAGGCATTAGAAACTTGTCAATAGTGGGAAATAATACAAAAAGAACTTAAACACTTAGACTTTTCGGGCCTTCAGGCTTAATCAGCCCTGGTGTCCGTTAAAATATGGATTTAGCTTCGAATCCTTGCAACCTCAAGCTATTCTAATCCACCTACTAAATAAGGTAATAAGTATATGATTTATCAACTCACCCTCTAACTCAGAAAAACTTTGAGTCTAAGCATCTGCACACATTTTTGCACAGACTCACTTCTCGGAGATTTTGACAGAAATTGGGTAGCTAATGAACTCTCTAGGGTGGTATGGCTGGCAAGTTGTCGTGAGTAACAGCCCATTGGCAGGTTGTCCAGAACTCAGCCACGGGACCATTTCTTCTTCATTGCCTCTAGGTACATTAAAATCGGGGAAGCTACCTACGAAAAAAAAAGAGGAGAAGAAAAGAAAATAAACCACACTTCACCACACGAGTATGGCTGGCAAGTGATCGTGGGTAACAACCCATTGGTCAGTTGTCCAGAGCCCAGCTCAATAACCGCACAAAAAGAACCAAAACACTTAAGGAAGAAGCGGGGAAGTAGTACAAGCCGGGGAGATATACACTGGAAAAATCCTTGTGTTGACCCCAATTAAAACAAACGTAGGGAGAAAGCTACCAATCGAACAAATACACCTTCAGGCAAATATATTTCCTTTTCCGATTACTTAGGGGCATAGAAACTCGAAGTTTGTCTGAATTACCATTAAGTGATTCTATCACAATCTTCACACCAAGATGCTTAACACTTAGGGTTTTGACCGAGTTTTGGGTGGGTTGGGTAGCAGTAAAAAGTTACCAACCCACACTGAATTTCGAAAAAATTCTAATATACATATATACATATACATATGTATAGTTATATACATTAAAGCAAGGATTCGGGTGATTCGTATTTTGGCAAACACCCGGGCACTGCTTAGTCTTTGTAGATTAAGATCTTGGTATATTTTCTCCTATTGACAAGTGACGAAGTGTCTAAGCAATTACTTCTTAAATTTTGAAAGAAAATAAAGGCTAGAATAAACCTTGCTAGGGACTAGCGAGGAGTAAGCATGGGGGTATGATAACACTGCACATGGGGGTGCTAATTCTGTTACATAGGGCCCATCTTAAGAATAAAAGGTACAACATAAGTAGAATGGGAGCATTGCATGCATCATGTATCAAGATTGCTTATAAAACTGTATTAATGGCCATTTGTGTAAGCACTTGTCAAAGCAGGCCTCAGATGAGCAATCGGACCACATAGATGGATTCAGAATGACGAACGGAGTCCAACGGACTCAAGATCGGCCAAATCCGACATCTGAAGCTCCTACAATGGGCCCAAGAAGTTCTGACCGTTGATCTGGTGATCAATGGCCCTCGTTGCGCCATGTCACCCCCGCTCCACCGCACGCCACTCTTCCTTCAGCTGAGATCAAATCTCGGCCGTCGATCTTCGATCGGATGGCCGAGAATCGCGCGTACGCCCGCAGTCACCGCAACAAAGAGCGGGCGTGGCGCAATGGTTAGCGCGCACGCTCGCACGCGATGCAGGTTTGAGCTGCGCGGTGCGTAAAATTGAAGACGAAGGAAGCGCTTGGCGAAATTGGGCCGCCGGATCCGCAGTGGGCAGCCGAGATCGAGCCACGCGGTGTGCCCTCAGATCGCGAGCGCTCACGCGCACGCGTACACGCCGGGCAACGGCACTCGCGCACACGCGTGCCCGAGGCACGATCTGAGCGCCTCCAAGGAAAGATCTCAGCCGTCCGATCTTTGATCGGACAGCTCTCACATAGCAGCCGCGGATCGAGCGCAAAAAAGAACGGCACGGGCGGTTGACCAGCGGGCTGGAGGGCTTCACCGACGCTTTTGGAATGGTTTTAGGACGTCGCTAAAGCCCCTTCTTTTAGAAAGCCCTTAACCCTATTTAAACCCCCTCCAACCACTCATTCAAGGCATTCACTTCCCTTGCAACTACTCTACCCCTCTCTTAGCTAGCTTTAGGCCCTCTTGTAATCGCCGGAGACGACGAGCTGCCGACGAAGCCTCCTCCACTGCCGTGGCTGCCTCGCCGCTCTCCCCCCCTCTCTCTGTTCCTTTCTTTTAAGCTTTCCATTACTTTTGTTTGAGCATGTATTTATTGTTGTAAGCTATGAACTAAAGTTGCACGATTAATGAAGTACTTTCTGTTCAGTTGTTTATTTTAATTCCTGTTTAAGTTGCATGATCAAGCAAGAAACAACTTTAACCCTAATATCTCCCTCTCTCTCTCTCTTTCTCTATCTCTCTCTCGCTTTTCAAATCGCACCATTTGCAAGCAAAACTTCACGCTTTCCGTGACAACAAGGATAAGCAAAATCCGATTTTCACGCCTCCCTGAGACCGACACTCGGACTCACCTCCGTTTCTCTACTTTAAAACCGACGTTGCAAGTGTGACTATAACGACACTTCTTAACACACACGCACAAAGCGCACGTTACGAAGCCACCTTGAATTGACATGGGCCACACCACTCAACCCTAAAATCAACTCATCTGATAGCAGTTGCATGAACACTAGGATGAGCACTCTAGGGTTTTAGAGTCTCTTCACATCAAAGGAAATTTACTCTCACCAATTGTGTGCAAAACTTGACGTGCCCACCTGAAACTTGTTTGAAAACACTAAGACATGTCAATCCTAAAAGACACAAAAGTAAGGATGAAACATTAAAAGACACCACATCTTAAAAATCCTTGCTTGAAAAACATGTTTTGATAGGAGCACATATACTGGAATTGGAAAATTAAGAGGCACTACCCCAATCAATGCCTCATCATATAACCCTAGCACAAGCACTATCCTAGCCCTTTTAAAACAGAGTAGACATGCCCTAGGCAGGACTGGGTTAAGTCTCGAGAGGCGTGATTTTGTTTGCTGGACACTTAGCTTTCATTCCCTTAGTAGAATCTGGTGACTAGGCTGCAGGGAAGTGTCAAACGACCGCGATTGTGGGGTCTATGGAACCAGTAGCGCAAGCTAAAGGAAGAACCTTACCCCCATGCTTACACCTTGCTACTTCCTAGCAAGGTTTATTCTAGCCATTATTTCCAGTCAGAATTCAATAAGTAATTACTTAGACATTTCGTCACTTGTCAATAGGAGTAAAGATACTAAGATCATGATCTACAAGGACTAAGCAGTGCCCAGGTATCTGCCAAAATATGAATCACCTGAATCATTGCTTTAATGTATGTATATATATATATATTTTTCTTATTTTTAGATTTTTAGAGTTAAGAGTGTGTTGGTAACTTTTTACAGCTACCCAACCCACCCAAAACTAAAAAAAAAACTCTAAGTGCTAAGCATCTTGGTGTAAAGGTCGTGATAGACCCACTCAACGGTAATTTAGATAGGCTTCAGGTTTCTACGCCCCTAGGTGACCAGATGAGGAAGTGTTTTTCCTGAAGGTGTATTTGTTCGATCGATAGCTTTCTCCCTACATTTGTTTTACTTGGGGTCAACACAAGGATTTTTCCTGTGTATATCTCCCCGGCTTGCCCTACTTCCCTGCTTCTTCCTTAAGTGTTTTGGTTCTTTTTGTGCATTTACTGGGCTGGGCTCTGGACAACTGACCAATGGGCTGTTACCCATGATCACTTGCTAGCCATACTCGTGTGGTGAAATGTGATTTATATTGTTCTCTTTTTCTTCTTCTTCTTCTTTTTTTTTATATATTTGTTAGGTGGCTTCCTTGATTTCAAATTTACCTAGAGGCAATAAAGAGGAGGTGGTCTCATGACTGGGCTCTGGACAACCTGCCAATGAGCTGTTACCCACGACAACTTGCAAGCCATACCACTCTAGAAAGTTCATTAGCCACCCAATTTCTGTCAGAATCTCCGAGGAGTGAGTCTGTGCAAAAAATGTGTGCAGATGCTTAGACTAAAAGTCCTTCTGAGTTAGAGGGTGAGTTGATAAGTCGTATACTTATCACTTTATTTAGTTAGTGGATTATAGTAGATTAAGGTTGTAAGGATTTGAAGCTAAATCCATATTTTAACGGACACCAAGGTTGATTAAGCCTAAGGGCCTGACAAGTCTAAGTGTTCAAGTTTTTTCCGTATTATTTCCCACTATTGACAAATTTCTAATGCTTAAGTTTTTCTTCCTAAATTCAATTTTTTTAATTTTATTCAGACTGATTAAATGAGCTCAGAATCATGCAATTTACCACACCCCCATGCTTAAGCTGGAAAATATCCTCATTGACAGATACATGGATGCACATGGGTCAAAACGATATTACCTGAGTGAAGTAAAGTACCAAATCAGTCTGAATCTTCTAGGTTGCCTCCCAGGAAGCACTGAGTTTGACGCTTCTAGCTGGGCAGTGCTTCGTGTCATCCCTCAATGAGGGTGACAACCTCCTTCGAGGGAACCTGGGTGAGGAAGTGTTTCAATATTTGGCCATTGACTGTGAAAGTGTGCCCTGTGTTTGGATCAGCGATTTCAACTGCCCCATTGGAGTGGGGCTTGACCACCCTAAATGGTCATGTCCACTTGAACCTGAGCTTCCCTGGAAAGAGTTTTAGGCGGGTATCGAAAAGCCAAACTTGCTGAATAGGCTCGAAAGTTTTTCTATGGATGAGTCGGTCGTGGACGACTTTCATTTTCTCCTCGTATAGCTAACTATTCTCAAAAGTGTCCCAACAAATTTCCTCGAGCTCGGAGAGTTGAAGTGTTCTCTGCGCACTGGCTAACTGAGGATCCATGTTACACAGCTTAACGGCCCAGTAAGCCCAATGTTCCAACTCGACAGGAAGGTGGCAGTGATCACTCGAACTTTGCGGACATCAATATCCTAGCTTGCCAAGCAATAGAGATAAACAGTAACACACTAACACATCATTTCAAACCCCCTGAGCTTCAAGGACAAGACGGTGTGGATGATGAACCTGTAGGAGGACGTGGGAGGGGACGGGGGCAAGGGCGAGGGCGAGTTCGAGGACATGGCAGAGGAAGGGGCCGTGGGAGAGGACATGGGAGGGTACAGGGAAATGATCATGATCCTGTGCTGGAGGTGCCACATCCACCACTAGAGGCACCACACCCTCCACCAGAGGCACCAGACCATCCACAGGAGGGCTCACACCCACCACCAGAGGTGCCAGACCATCCACCGGATGTGGAACATCCCCATGATCGATAGTCCCATTTTGAGGTATAAATGGCTAATAAATATAATATTCTATCCCTCATTAACTAGTAAATTCTCATCAATTATTTTCATGCAACAATCTATGCATGAAGAACCCTCCTAGTCCTCTCAGGCTCACTCGGAGGTAGAACCCCAACAGGATATACAGGACCCATTTTAGGTAATATAAGTCTCTCGTACATTCATAATTCCATTCTTGTTCATATTTTTTGACACACATGGAAATTTTGTATGCAGCAACCTATGCAGAAAGAACCCTCCCAGTCTTCTTAGGCTCAATCGGAGGTGGAACCCTACCAAGATATACAAGCCCCATTTCAGGTAATGTTACTCTTGAGTGTTATCATTATTCCATTCTTACAAAATTTTTGACACACTTCAAATTTTTTCATGCAGCAACATATGCAACAAGAACCCTCCCAAGCCTCACATCTGCAATCGAAGGTGGAGCCCCACCAGGATCTACACAGTCAATCTAAGGTAATATGTTAGGGTTATTTCAACATTTCCAATCTCACCAATACATTAACACTTAAATAATTTTCTTTGCAGCAAACTCAAATTGATGATCCATTTACGACTCCAGCCATTGCGTTATCTATTGTTGCCGAGATAACAACAGGAGCTCCGCTTAAGAAAAAGGCAGTAGATATAGACTCTGGGGAAGGGACCTCAATACTCACTGTTTGTGCCCTACCGTCACCTCCAACTGCTCCGGATTTCGGTGCTACTGGCATACAAATTCAGGAAATAGATCGACAAACTCAGTTAAAACGATTTCAAGACGATTCTTAAAAACCTTGAAAGACATACACAAGACAGAGAAGGGGACGAAAATAATTGTTCCTCTTGTATCATTTTCCTTTTTTGCACGTGAATTACTTGTAAGTATTATCATGCAAAAAGTTTGAACAAAATATCAATAAAAGTTGGTTGTCATACTTTGATTCCTTAGTTCTAATTTGAATGCTTAGTTGGTGTGTGTGATTGCTTGGTTGGTCTGTGTGATTGCTTAGTTTTCATTTAAATGCTTAGTTGGTATGTGTGATTGTTGGTTTTCATTTAAATGCTTGGTTGGTTTGTGTGATTGCTTAGTTTTCATTTAAATACTTAGTTGGTGAGTGTGATTGCTTGGTTTTCATTTATATGCTTAGTGGTTGTCTTTCATGAAGATTGATATTTTGTTTAAGTGCAGTGGTAGATGGGGTAAATGTTTCCCATTGTTGTCAATATTCAGTATTTTGATATGGTGCATTGATTCATGTGCTGACATGATGGTTGTGGGCAAGTAACAATTTTCAATTCCAGCTTCCCATTCTGCCTATAGCCCCAAAGTAAACTTGTAAATTAAATATCCTGAACCATTTTCCCATCTCATTTGTCATCGTATGGCAGCATAACTTCAACCCGATTTAAGTTTAGTGACACTTTCAGATTAGGCACCGGTACAGTCACATCTAATGAGCTTGCCTTGTTTTGTTTCATATAATTAAGTAGCTTTGGAGGTCTTGAGTTTAATTACCTAAGTTGGTTTGTTTACTTTCAATTGGATATCTAATCCTTTGAAATCGTGAACTAAGATTGTGTTTTTGATGAGTTAAGAATGTATCATGAAGTTCATGTTTCTTATATGTATGTGTACAATTATCACTATAATGGTGGTATTGTTTCTATTTATACTTCTTTTGCTTTCTTCCTTTCTTTTTTTGAAAGTTTAACTCAATTGCATCTTTGTTTAGTTGACCCAAATTTTTTGAATATTCTGAACTGAACGACCATTGGGAAGCATAATTTGCGTGATTTTTTTTTATTTGGTGGGATGGAAGCAGCGCATGTAGAAGATTGTGGCATACTTGTAGGTGGAGCTTCCAAGTGAAAAAGGTCCCCAATAGATAGTTATTCTTCATTTATGTAAATATGCTCTTAGATAATTAATCTAATACATTTTTTATCCAGGAGGATATAAGTAGAACTCATGGTGCATGACAAAATTCTTATCACTTGCGTTGTTTAAATTCCTGTAGCATGTTGAATTTGTAGTAATATTTCAATCATCTGAAGTGATCCCAATTGAATCTTCAGCAACTTAAAGACTTTTGCGATCTCAAACTAAATTAATGATAGCAATTTAGTTGATTGCCATAAAAACCTTACCATTGAATGGATATTGCCTATTGTTGTTGATTACTACAATGAATGTGTACAAGGTTTCCTTATGATTGCAAACTTGTCTTTTGCTGCATTCCTTCATTGGCTCGACAAACTTGGTAGGAGCAACGACATGCTAGCAGAAACATGGCAGCATCAGCTGTTGTAATATTTCCAGCAGCAGAAGGCAGCATAAAAAAAAAAAAACTCGCCTCTTCAAGAGGAGAGTTATATACTAGCTCGAAACACCCAAACTGGCCTCTTCAAGAGGCGAGTTTTAATTGCCCTTTGCCCAATCAATTATATTAGATGTTTGATTTCATAATATAAGACATCTGGAAAAAAAAATTAGACATCTAAAAATATCTGATTTTCATCCTGCTATTCCTTGAATTCATTGGATCGAAACAATGATATAGTGTATAAAGATGACGATTCAGACATCTAGAATGAACTATGAAAAACTCCCACTACAAAAGGAGAGTTTCTCGGTACCTTTTACTGGTAGCTATAACCCCCCCCCCCGGAAAAAAAACGTCGCCGTCCTCGCCCTCATCAACCTTGTCGTCCACGTCGTCGCCCGCGCTCGCCCTCCTCCGCCTCGTCGTCGCGCTCGCCCCCCTCCGCCTCTCCTGCGCTCGTCCTCCTCCGCCTCCTCGCCCGCGCTTGCCCTCCTCCGCCTCGTCGCCGCACTCACCCCCCTCTACCTCGTCGACCTCCTCGTCTGCCTCATCATCGACACGCTCGCCCTGCTTCGCCTCGCCCTGCTACCTCTCCGGCCACCGGCCACCGGCCACTTCCACCACCCTCCTCAAAGGTGAGATCTCTCAACCCTTCTCTCTGATGACCCTCCATCACCCTCCCTTCCTCCCTTAGCCGTGATCCCTACCAACGCCCCACCGCCCTCCTCCCCTTCCTCAGCCACCCCCTCGACAACCCCGCACCACCCTCCTCCCCTTCCTTAACCGCCACCACTCCCTCCTCCATCCCCCCTCCCACCTTCCTTAAGAACTGCCAGACCTGCTTAAGGAGTTGAGAATGAATTCAAAACAATTGGACTAGTTCATAAATTTGTTTAAGGAGTTGAGTAGTACATTACAAGTCTTGACAAGGAGAGGGTCTTGGAGCTTGGCACTTTCCCAATTTAAGTGGGTGGTGGGGGTTGTTTGGGAGTTTGTCTAAGGAGATCGTTTGGGAGTTTGTCCAATTTAAGTGGCACTTTCCGATGTCTAAGGATCTCTGATTGGAAGGGTCATTTTTACCTTTCTTCCTGCGATGTCGGGATGCCTTGCCATTAATATTTTCCAGAATCTTTGGATTTCTTTCAGAGTCATCAATATTCTCTTCAAGTTCTTTTTGAATGTCTTCTCTTGTAACCTTCAAAGACAAAATAGTTTCATCAGAGTGATCTTCAGTAACTTGCTTTGCAGAATTAGGAGTTCCAGATCTGAGAACCTCACTGTATTCAGGTGCAAGTGCTTTGGGTGGCTCTTTCTTACTGGAATGTGATTTTTTTTTTTCCTGCCATTTTGAGGCTTTCCAGAATTAGCATCTATGGGATCTCCGGAAATAAAATTCAAGCTTTCTTCTCTGCTAGGTTGTAAATCAATGGCATTATCGCCAACATACTTAAAAGATTGATGTCCTTCTAAAAAGCAGTTACTTTCATTATTGCTTGTATCATGCTTAGGCTTTATAGTTTCCTTCAGCTTCTTCTGACGTTTAGATTTGCTCTTAGCAACTGGTGGAACTTTGTGTCGCATATCGGCCAGAATTTCACCGGTTTCATCCATAGCCAAACACTGGTCATGCTCTGTTGCAGCCTTCTCGTCATCTCCCTTTAATGGCAGATTACGACCACCAGGCACTACATTCTTGTTTGAAGAGTCAAGAGATGATCCAACAATAAAATCTGTGGAAGATTCATCAAGGTGTGACTTATTAGCATTGGAAGAACCAACCAACTCTGCTTTGATAGAACTCTTATTGGTAACTTTATGGGCAGATTCTCCAACGTGAAGCACCACTTCAGATGTTTGTACAGAATGATCATCAATAGGAGCAGGTGACTCTCTAGGATGGAATTTTCACATAGTTTGCATTCTCCATCATTGATGTCAGAGTCTGCTCTTTGTCTGAATCCAAGCTCTGCTTGTGTTGGGACTTCTTTACTTTTTTCTTTGATGGCACCCCAGATTCGACATCTTTAGGAGTAATCTTCTCGTTAGGCACTTCATCAACTAACGTTGAGTTAAATTCTTGACCAGAAACTTTCATATTTTCAGATTTGGATTTCTTTCCAATAATCTGCTATTCTGCAGCATAAGAAGGTTTTTCTCATGATAATAATGCTTGATCATGAATTATGCGCTTTTCAAGCCACAAAAAAATAAAAACCATACCAGATTTGTGAGGGTATTCATCAGTTTCAGCAAGTGACTCATGATCTACTTGACGATGTCTCTTCCTTTTTCTTTGTATTGTTTTCTTGGGTGATGAGCAGACATTTTTTTCCTTGAATTTCAAGGAGTTATCAGCCAACTCATCAACATTAGGTTCAATTGGGTGTTCAGGCAGTAAACACTAAGATGCTTTCTCTGGTATTTTCTCCCGGTTAGGCTCCAGTTCATTAGACTTGGGGCGAACAGCATGTGGTTGGATTTTAGCACCATCTTCAACAGATTTTTTTCCTTCTGATTTCTTGTGCCCTTTTTTATTGGTGACCAGTGTCTCCAATTCTTATTCTCAACATGGGCTGCTATTTCATTGGAATCCTGGGGTTGATCAAACAACTTGTCAACAGTATCTGCCATTTTGTTTTGGACATCCCCATGCTGAGGTACCATTTCAAGTATCTTTTCTGAAGGTTTGAGTTCATTAGACTCAAGCCCAGTTAGCTCTGTTTGCATTTCCACACCATCTTCAGCAGAATCTTTTCCTATCTGCTTCTTGTCTCGATTTTTCACATTGCAGTCAGTTGTCCCTTTTGTCTTCTCAAATTGATCAGCCAAGTCATCAAGAGAACCTTCAATGTTATTTTGAGTGTCAATGGGAGACTCCTTTTTGGATACATTTTCCAGATCATGATCGTACTTGTTGGACTCAATCCCAGCTACCTTTAACTGGGTCTTTAAGCAATCTTCGGTAGATTTTTTTTTCTTTCAGCTTCTTACTCCCTTTTTTCTCTTTCTCATTATCAGCAAAGTCTATCATCCTCTTTGTATGTTGTGTACTTGATGTCAATGGAACCTCCATGCATTCCTCCTTTGCATCAAAGCGAAGGTTTTCACATGCTTTGCCTCGGGTACCATTTTTCCCAGATCAATCATCATGTCAGATTTTGACTGGATATCTGCATTGGCTAGGCCATGTTCTACTATACTTGAACCTTCTCTTATTTCTTGACCAAATGAGGGATGGGTTAAATCTTTTTCAGAAATTGTTACATCTTTCAATCTATTAAGTTCCACTGCAATAGGTTTATCACTCTGAGTTGTGTGAAATTCGGAATTGGGATTTTCTACTCAATATTATGTGCTTGTGAGGGGCTTCCAGGGGAGAATTCTTTGTGAACAGAAGGGTTACAAGCTCTAAATTCTGATCATTGTTTGCAGAATCATCATCAAGTAATTGGATTTCATTAGCAGAATAGTACCTGGTATTTGGAATGCTTTGTGAAGCATCACCAGCACCAGGTTCAGTCTGAAGCATGTATGATTTACCCAGTTTCTCAACTTTTGCACCCAAGATACCCACTGAAGACTTTGCTGCCAAAGTCTTCACATCAACGCTTTGTGCAGCATCCACATATAGAAATCGAGATCCCTTAATGCCAACAAAAGCATCTCTTACCTTCATTGATTCCGACAAACGATACAAAGCAGCCCTCCTCCTTACCTGAATGAATCAAAAGAATAAAATATCCACAAATGAATGAGAAGTCTAAAGGTAGTATTTTTTCCTGAAAAAAAAAAGAAAACTAGAAATAAGAGGGCCCAAAAGCAATGCTAGGTTCAAACTTTGATAATTCCCTGTTAACCATATTATATTGCCAAAACTAAAGTGTCTGAATGGGCAAATTGACTTATCCAGGAAGGACCGTGTAGAATCAAGCAACTCTATAAGAAAGGAAGCAATCACAGCAGTACAGAATAATACAAGTGGAAAATCGTTAATAGGAATATTGCTGCGTAAGCCTCCCAATTTAGGACTTTACCCCAGCCAAAGTTAGAATTGCTATCCCAGCTACCTAAACCAAAGAAAGCTGAACCTCGTGTACAAGTCCTCTCCTTAGTCAAACACTAAGATGCAATTTATCTTCTCAGTTTTATGAGAAGAAACAACCTTTCAACAAGCTAGGTACCTTGACATGAGAAAAAGTAAATAAGCGAAGACAAAGTTGTAATACGAATTGAAAATAGATGAAGAAATACCCCGTTTGAACTATGAAAGCATCAGAAGAATGTCAGAGGTGAGTACTCAACAGCAAAATTAAGAAAGATCAGCAATGAGCATAAGAAGACCTGAACACCATTGAATTCTCTTAGTTTTTGCATTTCTCAAGTGTGTTGACCAATGTAGGAGTAATAAAGTATGTATACTGATAATGGGAGGCCTCTAGAATGAGTATTGATCAAATACCAATGGGTAAACACGAAGTAAACTGAGAATCAACGTGTGGACTATCTGCCAATGGGTATCAGAAGGCTGTCCAAATAATCAACTTCTAACTTTGAACAACCACTGGTCTTATAAAAAAAAATCAATCATCTGAGAATTAAATGTGGATTGGCTCAAGACTCAACAAACAGAAACAAGTATTAGCACAGAGTCGATGGATAGCCTGTCAAGCTATCTGAGAAGCACACTTCAGATGCCCGAGAAAGGAGCTTGTTGTTTGACTGCCAACATCTACAAATTTCAGAGTTTACTAGAGAGGTTGATAGACTTTTACAGAGCCATTTCCTCAAATGATCAATGTCGAAAACTACCAAGCCAAGCATGGAAAAACCAATTGTCTTGATTGTTTACAAAAGAAATACTCTAAATCAGTGAAACACTTGGCTGATATTTGAGTAAATAAATGAACATTGGAGAGTGCAGCGTAATGAACATCTGATTTCTCCTTATCATGTCGGACGTCTAAGGTTGAGGAAGCAGACACCTTGCGGTTTAGATAGACATCTGAGGAGGTTGATTTTCTTATTTGGAAGGCTTGTGAAGAATTAATTTGAAGTTAGGATCTTTTACTAAGAATTAATCGCATCCTTGATAAAATGGAGACCCTAAGTAATCTAAGAATTCATATTTTGGCTCTCTTGCAGGATGTCTGAAGTTGAGGGACCAGATGCCTGGTAGTTTGGATAGACAGAACTGTTGATTTCCTTGTTTGGAAAGCTCTGTGAGATCCAAGTGGAAGTTGGGATCTTTTATTACAAAGAACTAATGATGTCCCAGATAAAATAGAGATGAGTCACCTAAGAATTCATATTTTGGCTCTTTAACACATTTCTAAAAATAAAATACACAAAATGGTAACGAACTTCTTTTAACAACGATATTTGACAAAGGTCTCCCACAGTCGTCGCCACTGGCCAACAACTCTGGTGCCACTGACCAACGCCGAGCTCTTCCCAGAGTTAGATCGACCTCCGATCTTCCTCCCTCGGTCCTTTCCTTGGCCGTAGAACCTCTTCTTATTCCTCTTCCCGTTGATGCAACCTACCGTCAAGTCGCTATTCGCGACCTCACCCCACGCTATTCGACCTCTCCCCATGCTAGTCACGATGCTCGCTGGTTCGTCCTCTACTCCGACAACTCCTCCAGTTCCCTTGCTTATCCGATCCACTTGATCGATCATGGTAAACTCTAAGCCTCATTTTAAATCCTTGCTTTTTGGATTTCTCTTGTGCTTAGATGTTGTATGATTGATCTTGTGATGATCTTGTGTTTCTTTGCCCATTTTATAGTATATGTGAGGGAATTAACTTGTGGAACTCTCATTTTTGTCAAGTCTAAATTGTTTTGATCGACCAATCAAGTTGCTTGATCGACTAAAAACTGGGTTTTGCAGAACCACGTCCAAACCATTTTTGATCCACCAGCCATCCTTATTTGATCAACCAACGTGATTTTTTTCCCGTTGTCATGGCCTTGAAATGTGCATGTGCTTCCTCCTCTGGTTCTCGTAATGGCACGTTTAATCGTTAGTTTATTATCGAGGCTGCCCATGAGTGTTTCTCCATTCTTGCTAAGCTTTCTCCATACGTTGATAGATCTGCTGATTTCCCTTATTTCGAGACCATCTTTCTAGTTATTCATGATAAAATTACATATTACCAGATTCTTCATCTTTTTGAGCATAATTTTTATGATGGTTCCAAGAATAGTCGTATCCCTAGTGTTGACCTCATGGCTTGTCACCTATTTTATGCCAACTTGAAAAATATAAGTGAGGGGTTCAACATTGAGCTTACCTCTAATGTCTATGGCATAGAGGTTTTAGTCAATGCTGATGTCATTACAGAGATTCTTGGTTGTCCCAGTGTTGGTCCCACTTTCCTTGAGCTTCACTAGCAGACCTAGAGTGACACCATCAAGGTGACCTTGCTTACTCCCACGCATTATGACTTGGGTTGTCTTGCCAAATCCTCATTTTTTCGTCGTCTCCCTCACTTTTTGAATCGCGTCTTTTTGTGGAATTTTATGTCAAAATCCACCTCCTTTAAGAACTGGCTTGGGATCATGCTTATCACCCTTTACATCTTTCTAAGGAACAAGCGGTTCAATTGGAACCACTCGATTCTTTATTTGATGCATAAGCAACCCACCAGCTCCTTTCAGTTTAGGACACTCCTATCTCACATCTTCCTACATTTTAATGTCCTAATGGATATAAATCACAAGCAGTTTATCATGAGAGTCTTCATTTTTGATAAGCTTACATATACCAAAATGGAGCAAGCTCAGGAAGCCCGTGGTGAGGATGCAGATCCACAACAGCAGCAACCTAAGGAGCCAAATCGACCCTCTTCTTAGGGAGCATCTTCTATAGTACCTCAAGCCTTCCCGCCGTATGAGCACTTCACAGCAACCTGTTCTTCTCCAGTGTGACCTACTTCATCTTTCTACGACCCGGAGTGGGGACTTCTTGACAGACTACTCTCAGGCAAGGACTACGTCAGTATTCAGGACGTTACTGACGAGATTTCACTGATGATGCATAGGTAGTAGGAGACAGACCTAGTGATGATGAGACACAGGCATCAGGTATTCGACTAACTGGATGCTCAAGGTCAGTTTCTAGATAGACTTGGAGAGTCTATTAATGGCATTCAACATCAACTTCATAGGTCTCCTCTTCTGCGTCGCTCTACTACAGTTCCTCCCTCTATAGCAGCACCTCCTCCTCCTCTAGCAGAGACCGATTAGTAGATCACTCCTCCTCGTCGGACAGTCAGGTGGCTGACACTGTCCTCGTCAACTCAGAGATGCCTCTGTCTTTGCCGTTCGACATCCTCAGGTAGATCTGGCTCGATGGACCTTGAGTTAGACATAGACCTCTAGAGTACCTTGGATACTTTCATGGCCTTCTTAGAGTAGTTCTTCATAGTTTCTTTTTTTTTTATACTGTTATCTACATAGTATTTTGTAGCTTTTCTGGTCTGTAGAATTTATATATTATGTTGACTAGTTTATCCTGCTTTATGTATATCACAGATGCATGGTTATCTTTTATTCAGCTGCATATTTATAATTCTATAGCTGAGTTGCATGTTAGAATTCTTGCTTCAATTACCTGTTTAAGGGGGAGAAGATTAAAATTGGGAATTTCCTGCTAGAACAGAAAGGGGGAGATATTATGCATAACTCTTAAATTTTTCTCTCTATATAATTATAATTATAATTATAATTTTGTTGTCATAAAAAATGGAGAGAATATAAGTACATTTGCTTTGATGCACCAAAATTATGTTATCTGTCTAGACTAATTTTTCAGGACTCTCTCGTTGATTCATGGAATGGAGTAAGAAGCTCGCTGATATCTTTAGTAGAGTCTTTTTATTTTCCTTAAGTCTAGAATATCTTGTAAGGAGCCTCAAGTGATTTTTGCGCTAATGTAATTCTCTAAAAAATGAAGTTCTTAAGTTAATTGATCGATCAAATAAATTGATTGATCGATCATACTGTTAAT
Source organism: Thalassia testudinum (assembly GCA_037157565.1). NCBI lineage: Eukaryota > Viridiplantae > Streptophyta > Magnoliopsida > Alismatales > Hydrocharitaceae > Thalassia > Thalassia testudinum. The sequence continues at coordinate 49,344,287 of JAZHRO010000035.1, read as the reverse complement.
TAATCGATCAAATCGGAAGTTGTTTAATATACATTTGATCGACCAAATAGCTTAATTAATCAACCAAAAGGTGATCGGTCAAATAATTAGTTTGACTGATCAAAACTCATTTTGATCGACCAAATTACTATAATTGATTGACTAATTGAATTCGGATTACTTCTTTTTTAGGTCGATTTTCTAGTATAAATAGATGACCTTGGTAGCCCTTTTTCAACACATTCTAAGAAGAAATCTCTATAGAAAAGGAGTTCTTATGCTTTCTCTCAAGTGCTTTTGTACTTCTGCTTCTATGCTTTCTAAAAGAACGTCGATCAAATACCTCTGTGAAAAATTTGATTCAATTTCTTTCGAGAATCCATAGGATTCTATTATATTTATTTCTATCTACTGCTTTGATTCGGGTCTCAAGTTGTTGGGAAGACCCATTGTTGTTACGCTTCTCTTTAGGTTGAAAAGAGAAGGGATTCTTGTAAGAGGTTGTGTTACCCTCATTCAAGTGATATGATAGTGGATTGTTTAGTGTTGCATAGTTGGAAAAATCCTAAGTTGGGAGGTTTGGGTAGTGATTTTTATTCGAGAGGGTTACCACTATAAATTCAAGTGTCATCTGTGCATGTTCTTTTGTGACTTGAATTGATTTCGTTATTATTTTGAAATTATCAAAGTGATACCATTCACCCTTTACTAACTTCATCATTCATTTCATGCTCCAATTCTTCCTGTTGCCTTTCGTCTAAATCCATGATGGGGTCCTCAAGCATTTCACAATCAAAGTAGTCTAAGTCAGATTCCCCATCCTAAAATCTTGATATCCCTATCATCGACTTATCATCCTTAAGGTGAGAGACATCGACCCCAATCTTCTCCTCAGATTCAACTTCATTTCTTTGGAGTGTTTCCTTCTCATTTTCCACCCGTTTATGTTTCAAAGGGTCCTCAATGCTTCTTGAAGGGTTTTCCAATATTGGGGGAGAATTGATAGTGGATTGCACCAGTTTTGGACAACTAAGTGTAATCCAATCAATTATCATAGGGCCTTATTCCATTATCTCCAAGAAAGAAGTCTCTTCCATCATTTTTCATTGACCCTTTTCATGTAATTGTTGTACCATGTTAATCATTCTTTGTTTCATCTCAATAAATCTTTTGTTCTGGTTATATAGATCTAAATGAATACTGCAAAGAGTTGACTGAGAGTCATTGGGTTTCCTTTGGGTTTCTTCCATATTGTACTTAACATTCAAATAAGGGTTGGGAGGGTGTGGGTGAGGATGTGCATTAGGGTCCGTACTGGGGTTTAAGTTATTGGGTGGGTCTTCTATTCTATCATTTTCAGCGTCCAATTCCTCAAGAGGCACTATTTCCTGTTTAGTCCTCCAGAATAATTGAGGTTCTAAGTCCTCCTCCCAATCGGATTCTTCTTCAAGGGTCCAAAGTAGGGCTTCATCATCCTTGGTTTTCCCAGGTGTATAATCATCATATTGATACTTAGAATATCCATCATATCCATGGGTGGAAGTTGTGGGGTTATCCCAATAAGGGGGATGAATGGACTGAGTAGTATTCGGATAGTCTTAGTGGTGAGTAGTAGGGTGATCCCCATAGAGGTCGCGGTTGCTCTGATGGGGATAGTTGGGATAAGGCGAATATCATGTGTACTGAGGTCCTGGGTTATATCCCCAACTAGGTGGCTGGTTATCCCATGTAAATTGTGGATACGGTCTACTTGGGTTAGAATACAAATCATGTTGGGGATAGTTTAGGTAGGATGGGTAGGAATTGAAATCCATGGTTTGGAAGAAGTAGAGGGATGTAGGAAGAATAGAAGAGAGAAGGACCCAAACTTATAATCAAGCAAACAAAAAGCTAGCCCGAAAGTGTGACCCTAATAACTTATAGCTTTACAAAGAATAATTAAGCTTGCAAGCACTGAGACCTTCCTTCTCAAAATCAATCTGGCTAGGTTGAATAAGAGGGGGCTGAGGGGAAGGTACTTCTCAAAGCTTTCACCTCAGGTTCCTTTGATACCCGCCAACCATGGTCGTTTGACCTTGCCCCGTAGCCTAGACACTAGATTTAATAATGGGAATTAAGGCTAACTACTTAACAAACCCAATCGCACTCTTAAGATTTAAATTGCTCTTGCTTAAGGCACATCTTCTCGATTTTAATTTAGGGGTAGGATCTAGAAGTGCTTGGGAATTGATAAACGCTAGTTTATCATCATTCTTATGCCCTAAAACTGATCTAGCTCTTAGGGTTTTAACTCCGCAAACGGGTTTTCGGGCTGCATTTAGGCATAATTTAGGATAGGCATGCATTGCAAATTTTTATGTTTTTGATAGGATTATTTGAGTGTTAGGGGTGAACAGATAATCAGATCTTTAAAACCCTAGCACTAAAGAAGGCAGAAGGTGAAGAGGAAGCTCATTCCAGCTGGACATAGTTGAATCTAGTTCATTACAGCTAGATACTAGCTCTCGTGGATTGGGTTTGGCTTTCTCTAGCTCCATTTAGCTCATCTCAACTGGATGGTAGCTTTGAGTAGCTTAACTTAGCTCAACTTAGCTTAGATCCAGCTCAACTTAGTTGAGTCTAGCTTATCCTAGCCTCAATTAGTTCACTGGGAGGTTAAGCTAGCTCAATTTAGTTGACAGAAGTTCATTCCAGCTCCAACTCAGCTCATCCCAGCTCTACTTAGCCCACGGAAGCTCCAGTCAACTTGGCTTAGCTACTAGTCTTCAGCTAGCTAAGTTAGGTTAGCTAAGAAATCCATAGCCAACTCCCCCCAGTTCCAGAATAGTTGAGACCAGCTCAACTCAGCTCAACCTATTCAACTTAGTAGCTAGCAAAGAACTAGCTAGCTAAGCTGAGTAGCTGAGCTCTTAAGATGACCTCTTTAGCAACTGTTAGCTCCCTCAAGCTTCATGCAGTTTCTCCTTAGCTCTTCCTCCAAAACCCTAGCTCCCTCTACTTCCTCTTCCACTACCCTACTAGCTAAGCTAGCTTAGCTTAGCTCATCAGCATCTCCTCTACCATGGCTGTCCAACCTAGCAACTAGCTCCACCAAAAACCACCTCCACCTCCTTCCCTTTTTGGCGCCAACCTTCTTCAACCACCACCACCACTCACATCCTTTCAAGGTGGTGCCAAAACTAAGCCACCCCTTCACCTAAATAACCACCCTTAACCCCCCTTTGGCGCCAAAACACATTAACCACACCCTTATGCACCTCTTCCTATGGTACCAATTAACCCCCAACATTGATCCTACAACCACCGCCATCTAAGCCTATCCTAACCCTACACATGCCCCACGCCAACCATTCTTCTAGAACCCCCACTTAACCACCACCTAACACCTTCCTACAACCCCATAATTGGCACCAAATCATAAGCCAATCTCTACCTTACATCCACCTTCAAACCATATCACCACCATCCAATTTTGGCTCCAAAAATCAAGGCCTTAACTGCACTAGTTTTGGTGCCAACCCTACCTAAACCCTACCTATCTGCACCCCTCCAATTGGTGCCAACATACATCAACCATACGTTCCTTAACCACCACCAAATAAGCCCATCTCAACCCTCTACAACACCCCACACCACCTAACCTAAGAACTACCATGGTTAATGCCAACCAACCACCACTAAACCTATAAAACCTCCATGTAACCACCACTTGAAGGGCACCCTTGGCTACATACATCATTCATATTTCCACCTTTATTTCACCATTCCCAACGACCAAGGCAGAGGAGAAAAGAAGATCAAGGAAGCAAACACCCGCTTCCTTGGTGCCTTCAACCTCCTTTCTTCTCCTACCTTGTGTCCACGCCAAGCCAAGGGGTTAGCTAGGCAAGGAGGACGTCTAGGAGGAGCACATAGGGTGGTACCTTCCACCCTAAGGAGGAGTTCAAGAGTGGAAACCTTTCACTCTAGGAGGAGCTAGGCACGCCCCACCTAGCGCTTGCCAAGAGGAGGAGATCCCGGAGAAAGCTTCCTTTGATTATGGGGCAACCAGAATTGGAGCGGGAGTTTTGCAGTAGCATCACTCTACTTTTTGTATTGTTTGCATTGTAGTGTAGTGTTCGCTTTTGTGTTAGAGATTGTAAGTGAGAATCCTTTTTGCTTGTGAGTTCTCCAACCCTGTTTGTAAAATAATTTTTGTTTAAAGAAGCATTCCTCTATTGTTCTTTTAGTTAGCTTGTGTTGCTTTCTTATTATGTGTTGTTCCTCCAATATTTCTAGCCTTTTGTGCTTGAAGTGAGTTGGAGAAACAAGGCACTTGTTGCTTCGTTATTAGCATTTCTAATTCTCGTCTTCTTCACATTTGCTTTTGCCCATATATAAAATTCTAAAAATTATATATTTCAAAACAAAAAAAGAAAGTTGATTTTCGGATTTCTAGCAAGAGATTTCAAACGCATTCCCGCCTTCTTTGGGATGACTCGAATACTCACCGATTACTTGATCTCTACAAATTTAAAAGCAATCAAAATTGCATGTTGCAATGACTCAAAACTTGATTTTAACAAATCACCCTTTTTCATGATCAGGAATGAGGGGGCATTGTTTTGGGTTTGTGTCCCTTAATGTTCAATTTCAAATCATATAATGTTGTGCACAAGCAGAGGATTTGCAAACAAGGTTTAATATGAGGCATCTTTTAAAGTTCAACCTTATTTAGTTCCTTTTAGGGTTCTAATTCTTAGGTTGATTCAACCAAGTTTTGTTTGAATACATAAGAGGTTATGCAAACATGGGTGTTTTGCTCTTTTTCCTTCAAGGATGTGTCTCTAAGAAATAGGAACGTTAAGGTTGCGTTTAGCAAGGGGATAGTGTTACACCGGGATAGAATAGGAGTGGAATAAGGATAGAAGGTGTTTGGTTGGTGGGATTGTAATGATTGGTGGGATTATTAATGATTGATATGTTGGTTTTGTGAGAGAGGAGAGAGAGTTGGCGGGTTTTGATGTGATGGATTTTAATTATTAAATATTATTTTTTGAGTTATATGTGGAAAAATAGAGTATTAGTGGGTTTTGATGTGATGGAAAGAGGGAATATATATGGGAAGAGTGAATTTCTTGGAATATGTGTTATTTCTATCCCACCTCACCTCTTAACCCTTATCCCACCCCTTATACCACAACCAAACACAGCCTAAGAGTTTTCACCCATATAGTTCATGCAATTCTATTGGGTGAATTGATTTTAATTTTGAGTGGTGCGGCCTACTTCTAAACTTGGTTGGCTTCGCAAACACCAGTCTAGCAGAAGACACTCAGAAAAATTTTCTTAAGAAATTAGAATGTAATTTTTTTCTCTAGGTGATGAGTTTGAGATGTGGATCAAGTAACAATTCATCACGCCAATTTGTTTGAGATTTTTATATTTATTTATTTCTTTGAAGGTAGGTAAACTATCTAACCTAAGAGTCATGTATGAGCTTGAGTGCCATTTCTTTTCTTTTTTGATGAAAGAATGCATGAGACTACACTAGGTAAGATGATATTTATCGAGGTCTTTGCCGTACTTTACTCCCAATCTACCATCTTTGAGTGCACTCCTGTTGCTTTCATGTTGGGTTCCTGCAATCAAATTGTTTGGGAGAGAAGAGAGTCAGACCATGTGAATATCACTAATACAAATGTAAAAGCGACAAATAAGATCCGTTGCCTTCCTGGTAATGATGCCAAAAACAGATGCCGAAAAACGCGATGATATAATTCGTACGTTTTAGCATGTGCTTACGACATCAATTTTAAAAAGAAGATGGATGGTGAGTCTAAGTGTCGAACATAGGGAGGTGGAAATCGAATCTTTTTATCACTTTTATTTCCACATGATGGTTTATTGCGTGAAAGAGAGAGAGAGGGGGGGGGGAAGGGAGAGAGAAAGTAGAAATATGTGGTAGACAATGAGTTCTAGCTATGCATTAACATAACTAAGCATGAAAGATGCAAGCATATGAATAGAAACATGAAGGTCTAGCTTAGCATAAAATAACGTAGCCATAATGGAAGAGAAAGCTTCTTTAAATCATAACGGTGTTTCATGATTACAGGCAAAAATATAAACTAGAGGAATGCTTAAAAGAATGCATAAACTAGAGAAGACTAGAAGTAAGTCGAGGCAGCCACGGTGGTGGAGGAAGCTCTGTTGGTGGCTTGGCAGCTCTGGGGACTTGTGTTGAAGCTCTAAAAGGTGGAGAATTGCTTGTGGAAGCAATGTTTGCAATGGGGGTCTTAAGGGCCTTTTATAGGCGAAGAAAGACCTTGGTTCGACCTTAAACTGCCCCCAAATTGAGTTGAATCAGCTTGGACCGCACCCCACCTGCCACTTGCGCTGAACCAGCTGCTCCACGTTATGCACGTGTGCTGGCATGCGCTTGCGAACGCATAGCTGGCATGGGCGCTTGATAGTCATAGATCTCTTCAACCAATAGACAAGAAGTGCCCACTTGTGTGCCTTCATCGTGCCCCTCATCATGCGATCGCGATTGCGAGCATCCAGGTTGGCCACATGACGCAATGAGGGCGCGAGGATTGTGCTCCAGAGGTGGAGATCTGTTCGCCAATGTGCAGTTGGATTCCACGCATCGAGTGCACGCAGTGGATGGCGACGTGGAGTGCTGCAGTCCGTCGGATGTTGATCGGATGGCTGAATTGATGCGTTATTCGCGAGCAGGGGGTGCGTGGATCGCGATTCGATTCTGTGTCCCTCGCACTAGATGGCTGGATCCTATCCACCGTGCTACGCAAGGTGGGGGTGAATCTTGACCGTCGATCTGAGATCTAGCAATCGCGGGAGGGCGAGACGTGAGGCGTACGATGGAGATCGAATGGTGGAGATCGCTTGCACTCGTGCGATGAGGAGAAGCAGTACGTGCTGCTTGCGTGCGATGGGTGGTTGTGTGGCCGACATGTGGCGGATCATGGCCTGTTGATCATTAGATCAATGGCTAGGACTTTTTCGGCTCATTGTGGGAGCTACGGAGGTCAGATTATAGCGATTTTAGAGCCGTTGGACTTCGATTTTCATTCTGAATCCATCCGTATGGCACGATTGCTCATCTGAGACCTGTTTCAACATGCACTTTCGCAACTTGGCCATTAAATGTCACTTTGAAGCAATTTTAATGTAAAGATTATACTATATGCATGCATTGCTCCCAGACCCACTATATTGTTATATTTATGTGCATAAGCCCTTGAAATTGACTCTAATTGATAGAATTAACGTTACAAATTATAGAGCCATCGAGGGGATATTACCTGACTGAGTTTACTTTTCAAGGTCAGCTTAGAAAAACAAAAATCTCAATACCTTTACTGGGTACTAGGTTGCCTCTCAGCCAGCGCTAAGTTTCACATCATTCGCTGGACTAAAGCCCCAAAAATAAATGAATGATCAAATTAATGGGTTGAGTTAGGATTAGAGTTAAGATATGATCATTGGGGCTCAAGATCATTTGCCTGTAGATGCGGACTAGGTGATGGTGGAGACCCACTCTAAAGAGTTTTTCTAGTTTGAAGTGTAGAATAGGGACAAATAGATGAGGACAACGAAAACGAGGTTCATGACATAGAGCCTGCTCATTAATCCAATTCCATAGTTCAAGAAGGGGTTGTGGAGGAGGTGGATTGAAATTATGATTGAAATCCAAGTCTAATTCAGAATTTAAATAATAATTTCCTCGTAATGGTGATTGATATAAAAAATCATGATTTCTCCATGCCTCGGGTCATATGAGGATAAAGGTAGACCTTGTGAGATTGGAAAATTTGCATAGAATTCCTCAAAATCATCATCAGAGATGATCTCTTCCTCATCAAAAATAATTTCATGGTCATCAAAATTTGTCTTACTCTCATAATCAAGCCATCCATTAGAATTACTAGGATTATAAGTTTGACCCCAATTGGCTTTGTTTTGAATTAAATCTTCTGAAGTAATGTCTTCCTTTTCCTCATCAATCAAATCAAGTTCCTAGAAATTCCATGATTTAGATGAGTCGATCACTTCCTCAGGAAAATCATCATAAGTTATCCCCAATGGTTCTGCAATCTCTTGAACATCTCTTTCATAGGGGGATTGGTTGTCTTGTTCAATCTCAAGATGTGGGGGATCAGAGTCAAGATTAAGGAGTGCAGAATTAGGCTTTTCCCTAGGACCTGGCGGATGGGAAGAGAGGAGTAAGAATCAGATGATATAGAAGTGAAAATAGATTTGGCTCCTATAGGAAGTATCTCAGAATGATCAGCACCATCAAATACAAATACCATAATTGAATCATCTAGGAACACATGATCATCAGAATCCTTAGTCAAAACCATATCAGACCATCCAAATGTGCTTGGTTGGGGGTGTCACAGTTATTAATCTCATTATTCTTTTTAGGGATCTCTTTTGTCTGATCATAATCCTTATTGTGCTCATCCTTTTCTTGTTCATATTCCCCTAAATTTCTTGAGATATCCAATTCCAAACCATCCTTGATGTCCAACTATGCTTCCTTGAACATAAAGGACTCGTACTCAGGCCCACCATAGATTGGTTCCTCAAAATAGAATGATTGCAATTAAAGGCTTGAATCAAGATCTAATTCCTCAAGCAAATCTTCCTCCTCAATCATGATAGGGTTATCCGATAATGTAAATGTGATTGCATAAGGTATCTTCCAAGAGTCAAGATCTTTGGATTAAGAATCAATGTTGGGTACGATAATGATGTAAACACGTTTATATCATATAAACTGTTTATTTATGCATGTTCTCATGTATATAGTTACATTATACATTATAAATATTGTATAACATGCATCATCATGTATTTAGGATAGACTGTATAAAATTTAGGTTAATTTTTCCTTTTTATGGTCAGGTGATAGGGTGACATATAATCGAGGCGTCGGATTGAAGATCCAACTGTACGAATCTGATCAGGGCGACGATTGGAGTTTAACGACTCCAAGATCGCCTTGATTGGACTTCCGTAGCATCAGATGTAGTCTGTGAAAGATCAGAGGTCAAGGGGCCAAGATGGTGTAAATCCATACATTAGATGACAAATCCGACCGCATGGATGGGTTCAGATTGATGATCGTAGTCCAACGACGCGAAAATTGGTCCAATTAAACATCTGGGGCACCATCTACAAGACACAAAAGATGGATGGTCAAGATGACGCCACGTGGTGCCATCTCAGCCGCCCACACCTGCCAAAGGCGCCTGCTCCCTCTCTCTCCTCAATTGTGCGATCAGATTTAGGCCGTTGGATCGCCATCAAATGACCATGGTCTCATATGCATTAAAACATGCGCACGCCTTAAACGTAGACGTAACGCATTGGGCGAAGGTGATATGCAAAGGTGGAGGCGCGAGTTCGAGCTTCTTCAAGCACTCAAATCGACCGCAAGCGGGTGTGGGCAAAATTTGCCTGTTGGATGCGGAACATACGGTGGATGAAGTGGCGACATAGCGCGATCTGGGCGCCTCAGCATGCACGCGTGATTGGATGCGCGTTTGGATGCCTGATCTCATGCAGGCACGCGATGAGGCACGATGAAGGCGCAGACGTGATAGCTTCTAAGCCGTTCGATCTTACGATCGGACGATTGAGAGCGCACGATCATGCGTAGGCGTTGAAGTGTGGGGAGTGGAGGTGTGGCGTGCACACGACCTACGCCCACGTTTAAGAGCTTTAGTGATGCGTAAATTCATCACTGAAGACCCTGAGTTAATGTTTTTAAGTATAAAATGACAAAATTACTCTCAATCCCTACAATTATAAAAGGAGACCCCTACCACTCGAATTCATCATCCCCTCCTTTCTTCTCTCACCCCCTCCAAAGCTCTAAGAGCTTGTCCCAAATCTGGGATGTTCTTCTAAAGTTAAAAATAGAATTTTTTCACCTTCTCATCCCATTCGTGGAGCATTTCGCAATGGTCCTCTCACCACCATTCAGGACCATTCTCCATTGTCTGTCGTCATTCTCCTTCGTCCCGCATCTCACCACATTCGTTCGGGCGCTTTGTCAACGTAGCTCATCCTCCAAGTAGCCGTCGAGGAGGATAACTTCTCTCCACCTTCTTTTTACTGCTTTCTAGAGTAGATTTATCGCTTTCTAGTTGTAAGATTTCCTGCTTTCTACTGTAGTGGTTAGTTGTAAAAGACATCATTTTGTGATTATGAAATCCATATTTATTCTATTTCTATTTTGTCTTTATTTGTAATATTCTTCCTCTTTCTATTCATTATTATTTAAGTAGATAGCTAGTTTAGATTCAATCCGACCAATTAATTTGCTTCGTGACAAATAAAACAAACGTGATTTTTAATTAAACGTCTGCCTTCTTGTGTTCGACCTGGAATTCCTTTTGAGTTTCGGTAAAATTTATCTGTTGACGGTTTTTCCTCACAAATCATGCTGCAACGATGGATTTTCAAAACTCAACCTTTTTGCGATGATTTTCCGATCCAACATTTTAGCGCCGTTCCCGGGGAGGCGACGCTCTTTGATTTTTTGCGTTTCTCGCCTTACTTATCTTTTACCTCACTTCTTTCCTTTCTTATTGTGATTGCAGATACTCTCATGAGACATGCAAAAGCAGTAGATTGGAGTAAAGTACTATTGAAGGGTCTGTAAATTTACCCCCACCTCCTCACCCACTAGATTTCATTCCATCACCTAATAAAAGAAACCCTAATTAACTTAGGAGTTTACATAATCCCTAAGGTTAGTTTTGATTATTTGGTTGTCACTTCCTCCTACCTTACCCTCCGCATATAAAGAAAAATTTTTAAAAAAATCTCACAGAGGTAAACGACCTCTTCTGATTCTTCATACTCAACCGGTAACCTGATCTTTGGGACCGGTACACTCATCAGCATATAATTGATTAGAAATCAGATTAGGTAATTACTTGTGTGCCTAATTAAGTGATGCATCAAGCCAATTGATCGAGTTATTTGAGTCGTGCTACTTCAACTAAAAACAACTCATCAAATAGTTGCCACATAGGTTCAACTTTTAGGGATTTACCAGATATTCCACATTCTTTTAAGCTTTAAGGGAAAATATCTTCACCTGTGCTTTTAAAACTTGGTGTATCAGCTGAACTTGATTGAATATACCTAAAGTTAAATCCTAAAAGCTACTAAGCAAGATTTAAATCCTCAAATTCATCGCATCCAAAAAAATAATTTTGCTTGAAAATCATTGATTGTGCATGCACACACATATCAATTAATCATTAAGGGCACAACCCAGATAAAGGGCCCATCACATTCCAAAGTACATTCAAACCTAACCCTAATTAAAATAGAGTAGATGTTGACCTTAAGGATTGGACTCGCTCTTCGGAGCCAAGATCAATATTATTTTCGATTAGTCTATTTCCATCGTTCAATTTGATGTCTAGTTAGGGGAGTAGAATCAAATAATCGCGACTAGGGGATACACTAGAAACTGGAGGCGCAAGCTAAAGGAAGAACCTTCTCCCCAGCCCCTCCCTCTAACTAGTTGAATTGATTGGAAAGAAGTAGATCAAATCGTTTCTTTATCTCAAGACGGGTTCTAGGAGTCTGTAGGTCTTTAGGTTAGCTCACTTAATGACATGTTTGTTTGTTTGTTTTGCAGGGCGCCTCTCTTTCTCCCGTCTGTCATGGATCCTTCCACATCCTATTCGCACTTCCACTCCTATCCTCCTACCACTATTTATTCCCAAAATGATTATTATTCCAACTAGACTTATTCTCATCTATCTTCTAGTTGGGATAATCCTGATTGGGGATACAGTTCCGGATCTCTGTGTTTAGGGTCTAATCCTGGACACCATAATCTTGATTCTTATCCTTCTCCGAGCTACATCGATTATTGATCATCGCCTTCATTTGGATAACCTAATATGATCTACAATCAAGAAGGATATGTTAATCCTTACCCTTCCTAAGATTACACTAATAGGTCATCACCTCCTTATGGACAACCTGAAATGACTTATTATCAGGGAGGGTATCAAGAACCTCAATTTATTAATTCCCCTGCACTGAACCCAAACTCGCCCAACCCTGAACCAAACCATTTGGTTCAGGTTAACTAGGTCGAAGATAAGGTGTTGACTAACTTAAGGAATACCATACAATCTTTAGAAGCTTAGCTAACACATTACACTGAAGAATTGGAGCCCCTGATTAAAATGATTGACGATCTTAACAAGTATTTATTGGATTGGCTCTAGGATGTTAAGGATAAGGACCCGGGTGAGTTTTTACTTGGGAAGTTATCGAAATTGAGAATGAGATTTGTAATTGCTCTAGTTCAATCTTAGGAGGATTCCCAAGATGAACTCCTAATAGGAGAGCCAATGTCAAAATCCACTCAGGTACTTGTTAGGGGGACATGTTTTACAAGACCAGGGTTGACCAAGTTGTTCTAGAGTAATCAAATAAGGATGAATTTATTTCTTCACCTAAGATCTTTGAGTCAGGGTACGAGGAAATGTATGTCTCCATGGAACAAAAAATGATTGATGATTTTGAGACATACATTAATGTGGATTTAGAATTCTTTGATTATGAAGGTGAAGAATCAATATACGAAGTCTTACATAAGTTTACAGAACATGATTTTAGTGAGACGACTGAGCCTGAGGAATTTGATAAATCATTTGATGGCCCTAAAATTGAGGAAGTTGATCCTGTTGGGGCTCACAAGGTGGATTCAGATCCTCATTTCATGAAGGATTCAATTCAAAGCTCCATTCTCCAATTACACCCCTCTGAGCATATTGATGATTTTGATTTTGAGATCATTAGACCCAGGTCAATTCTGATCCAGCAACAAATCTTGGACTTAGACATTTTAGATGGGGTGATTAATATGCATGAGGTCTTGGAATTCAAAATTCTGATTATGGAAGATAGGAGTTGGGAAATGAAGATTTGGGAAGCTAATTCCGGAGGAAGCAGAAGACCGAGTCTAAGGGTGCCTATTTGTCTAAAACTACCAGCCTTCTACCAGGACTCTTACGACATTTGTTTTGAGGATGTGCAACCCAAGCACAAATTCATTGATTATCTTTTTGAGCTTAATCTCTCCATTATCCGACTTTTTGGACTTGGGTTGCATCCTCACAAATCGCAGGCCCGACCCCGCTTGCATATTGGATAATTTTTATTTAGAACCTTAGATATACTTGACCATGGGATATGGGTCTGCACCACAATCTGGTCCATATCTGTGGACATCTGCTGACAGGTCTTGAGTTGAATCTTTTTATTCTGATTCTGATCTACACCTGTGAATTCTTTATTTCTTCTTTGTATAGTGTGTCTAGTTGAAGGCACTAAATTCAGAACGTATACAATTTCTTTTCATCTTGGAGCCGACCTGTTATTCATGCAATTCAGGTGCTTTCTACTCTACTCCACTCAGTTTCATCTCTTTTTATTACAATGAGGATATTGCATTAGATAGGCATGGGGGGTGGATATTTATCTCTGAATTATTTCGTTAGCTCTGTAGATTCTTTTTGCTTATTCAGAAAAAGAAAATTTTGGAATTAGGAAAGAGAACCTGGGCTTTAGAAAATTTTCAATCTTAGAGAATAAAATTGTATGACTTAAACATTTAGACTCTTCAGGTCTTTGGGCTTAATTAGCCGGGTGTCCACTAAAATGTGGACCTATTTATCGAGTCCTTGCCATTCTAAATTCAAAATTTAATTGGTTAAATAAGTTGGGGTAATAAGTACACAACTTATTAACCCGGCCTCTGATTTGAGGGGATTTTATGTCTAAGCATCTACACACTGTTTGCACTGACTCGTTTTTCGACGATTTTAATGGAAATTGGGTAGCTAATGAACCTTCTAAGGTGGTATGGCTGGTAAGTTATCGTGGGTAACAGCCCATTGGTATGTTACTCAGAGCCTAGTCACACGATCATTCTTTTCCTATTGCCTTTAGGTAAATCTTATATCAAGGAAGTTACCTACTTAAAAAAATAAAAGAAAAAATAGAAAAATATCCAAAAAGAAAAAAAGAAAAAAAAAGGAAATGAGAAAAGAAAAGAAAAAAAAGCCATAGTTCGCCGCACGAGTATGGTTGACAAGTTATCGTTGGTAACAGTCCATTGATAGGTTGTCCAGAACCTAGCTCATGAAATGCACGTATAATTCCAAAACACTTACGAAGAAGCGGAGAAGTAGAATAAGCCGGGGAGATATACACTGGGTTCGCCCTTATGTTAATCCCATAAAAATAAAAGTAGGGAGAAAGCTACTGGTCGAATAGATACACCTTTAGGTTGAATTTCTTTTCAAAGTCACCTAGGGGTGTAGAAATCCGAACTCCGTTTTAATCGCTGATCAGTGAGTATCACATTTCACACATAAAGATGTTTAGAACTTAGGGTTTTCTTCGAGTCTTGGGTGGGTTGAGTGGTTGTAGAAAACTGCTCCAAAACTCTAAATTCAAAAATCCAAAAAAATTAGAAAAGAAGAAGATCCTTCTTTGAATAAGGTGAAGACTTGAGGCGGTTTGCATTTTAGCAGACATTCGGGTGCTGTTATGTCTCTTTAGTTCAGGTCGTAGTTGAAATTCATAAGTGTTGAAAAATAACTATTGCTTAAGAAATTCGACCTAATTCTCTTATAAATAGCATGTAGTTTTGCAAGGAACTAGCAAGAGATAAGCATAGGGGTGTGATGTAGACACGTTTATATCACATAAATCGTCCATTTATGGATGCTCTTAGGCATATAGTTACATCATACATTATAAATATTACATAACATGTGTCATAATGCATTTAGGATAGATTGTATAAAATTTAGATTAATTTCTCCTTTTAATGGTCAGGTGATAGGGCGACATTTAATTGGAGTGTCGGATTGAAGATTCAACTGTACGGATCTAATCAGGGCAACGATTGGAGTTCAACAACTCCAAGATTGCCTCGATCGGACTTTTGTAGCATCAGATACAGTTCGAGAAAGATCAGAGGTCAAGGGGCCAGGATGGTGTAAATCTGTACATTAGATGACAAATTCGATCCCATGGATGGGTTCGGATTGACGATCGCAGCCCAACGATGTAAAAATTGGTCCAATCTGACATCCGTGACACCATCTACAAGACACAATAGATGGACGGTCAACATGGTGCCATGTGGCACCATTTCAGCCGCCCACACTGACCAAAGGCACCCACTCCCTCTCTCTCCTCAACCGTATGATCAGATCTGGGTGGTTGGATCGCCATCCAACGGCCATGGTCGTGTGTGCATTAAAACATGCACGCGCCTGAAATGCAGACGTAGCGCGTTGGGTGAAGGCGCTACGCAGAGGCGGAGGCGCGAGTTCAAGCCTCTTCGAGTGCTCAAATCGACCGCAAGCTGGTGCTGGTGAAATTTGCCTGTTGGATGCGTCGCAGATGGTGGATGAAGCGGCGATGTGGCGTGATCTGGGTGCCTCATCACGCATGCGCACAATGAAGGCGCGGGTGCGATGGCTTCTAAGCCGTCCGATCTCGCGATCGGACGACTGAGAGTGTAGGATCATGCGTAGGCGTTGAAGCGTAGGGGGAGGAGGAGGCGTGGCGTGGGTGTGACCTACGCACACGTTAAGGGGTTTAGTGATGCTTAAATCTGTCACTAAAGACCTTGAGTTAATGTTTTTAAGTATAAAATGACCAAATTACCCTCAATCCCTACAACTATAAAAGGAGACCCTTACCACTCGAATTCATCATCCCTTCCTTTCTTCTCTCACCCCCTCCAAGGCTCTAAGAGCTTGTCCCAAACCCGGGATGCTCCTCTAGAGTTAAAAATAGTTTTTTTTCACCTTCTCATCCCGTTCATGGAGCATTTCGCGGTGATCCTCTCACTGCCATTCGGGAAGCGGATCCCGCTGCGATGTCGCCTTACCCCGTTCTCCGTCGTCCGTTGTCGTTCTCCTTCGTCCCGCATCTCACCACCTTCGTCCAGGCGCTCCGTCAATGCGGCTCGTCCTCCAAGCAACCATCGATGATAACTTCTCTCCACCTTCTTTTTACTGTTTTCTAATGTAGATTTACCGCTTTCTAGTTGTAAGATTTCCTACTTTCTACTGTAGTGGTTAGTTGTAATAGACATCATTCTGTGATTATGAAATCCATGTTTGTTCTATCTCTATTTTGTCTTTATTTGTAATATTCTCTTTCTCTTCTATTCATTATTATTTAAGTAGATAGCTAGTTCAGATTCAATTCGACCAGTTAATCTACTTCGTTACAAATAAAACAAATGTGATTTTTAATTAAGCGTCCGCCTTCCTGTGTTCGACCCATAATTCCTTTTGAGTTTCAGTAAAATTTATCTGTTGACAGTTTTTCGTCGCAAATCACGCTGCAATGACGGGTTTTCAAAACTTAACCTTTTTGCGATGATTTTCTGATCCAATAAATAACCTTTTGTTCATCATTTTTTGAGATGGGGTTGTCAAATGATTCTAGTCCAGATGTGTCACAATCAGTTTCAAGGATCTCATCAGATGTCCCTTCCATAGATTTGTCATTCATTTCAAAGTCAATCTTTGGGACATCAGAACTATCTATTAATTCAGATGTAGGCTTGGGTGAGATCTGCTCTGGTTAATCAATTGGCTGGTGGTTCGGCTCGGTGTAATCAAGGGTCGGGATTGGTAAGATGTAATACTTAGGGTCAGAGCCTCAACCTTGAGTGGCTCACCACCAACTTTTGGCACACTCAGACTAGATTCTGTGGTCTTTAAGGTCCTCTCTTGGGATTTATGTTGCTCATCTCGGATTCTATGAAGCTCTTTCATCATGTTATCAGTATTTCTTTTATTAGATTCTCTTATCTCCTGGAGCACTTGGAGCAATTGGGTAATCTGGGGATCATTGCAATGGTTAGGGGATAGAGTGGGCTGAGGATAACAATTTCCAAAGTTTCTAATCTCACTCAAATCTGAATATCCATCATTAAGATTTGAATACCTAGGATAAGGATCATATCTTTGGTTGGGTGGTGTGGGGTTATCCCAATAAGAGGGTGGAGTGGGTTGGGTGAAATTGGGATAATTTGCGAGATGATTTTAGGGATTAGATTGATATCCTAGGTACTGGGGCTCTAAGGCATATCCTTGACTAGGGGAGAGGTGAGTCTGTTTGAATCGGTGAAGATAGTTGGTCTTGCTGATCAGATCTTGGTCTTGTTGGGAGAGTGCCTCTTGAGATTGTAGAGATCCTTGATATCCAGAGATTTGTGTGAAATTCCATAAGGATGAGGTAGGTCTGGCTATGCCCGAGGAATATGAGGTGTAAGCAAGGGAATCATGTCCTGGCTGTTGAGGAGGGTTCTCCCATCTTGAAGAGGTTGGAGTAATGGATGGGTTGGGATAGAAAGGAAAGGAGGAATAGTGGGATGAGAAAGAGTAAGGGTCCAAGCTCTCTTCCTCAATCAATTCTTCCTCAAGGTGATTAGCCATGGGAGGACATTTAGAAAAAAAAAATTAGGTCTTCTTCTAAGATTGCTCTCTAAAGGTGGTACGAAATCAGCGTTTAGAGGCCTTCTAACGTCCATGTACCAAAAAAAAGTTAATAGATGAGAGAGAGAAGAGAGATGAGAGAGAAGTGTGTGCACAATTTAAGCAATCAAATTCTAGCCGTAAAAGGTTGCACTTATTGGACCTAATCCAAATTTCATTAACCATAACTAAATGACCTGATCTTTGAATTACTTGGCTGGTCAGAAGGGTGGGACCCCTTAGGGCACCTCGTGCGGTGGGACACCCCTAGAGGTTAATGCGGTTACCACACTGATCTTTTTTGTCATTAATTGGTCCAATAGACAAGGCCTCAGATACAATCAATTAGGTATAGCTCTAGTTTGGAAAATAAAATCGACCCTAGTTGGGACGACTATCAAGTTAACTAGGGCTTGGGATTTAAAGTGCACAAGATTAGATGATGGGCGTGAGGGGGGTAGGTGCCCAATTAATTCAATTTAGATGGGTGTGCATGCTAATCAAATGGGTTCACAATACAAGCTTATTTGATGTAGTTGCTTTTAAAGTTTAAGTGCTTGTATTAGTGAATTTTAGGATTCAATTGGTTGAATAAATTTAAACAATGGTTCTAGTGAGGCATACAAGAGGTTTTTCAAGTCCCAATTGTTCAATAAATTTCCCTTAAGTATGGATATGCAAATGTGCTCTACCTTAATGTGAAACCTTAAAAGCAAATATTGTTAAATGATGGAATTTAAGTCCAATAGGCCAAATGTGGTGTGGCCCAATCAAGGTGATCAATGGTCCTAATGCACCACTAAATAAGGTTCCCAGAATTTTTTTTTCAAAATTTTTAATGCACTTTTTATATCTTTTAGATTTAATAGTGCACTATGATCTTCAAGTCTGTTTTGACACCTAATTAGTGATTGAATTTTACGTCAAATTAAATGTACTCAAAATGTTTTTTTGTATTTTTTTTTTGGAGATTCTAAATGATCATAGAAAGCCAAAGTTGCAAATTTTAGGTCAATCAGAATAGTATAAAAATTCCTATGATTTTTCTAATACCAAAAATCAGGAACTAAAAGTAGATCTGATAGTAGTGCAGTCCACAAATTTTTGAAATTTAATATAAGTCAGACGCGTATGAAATTTGGACACAATCTTGTTGACTTCAACATTTATGTCTAGTGGTAATTTTAGAATTTTTGGATATATATAAATTTGGAAAATAATTTTTTAAAAGCAAAATTTGTAGTCCGAATTTCAAGGAGGTGGTTTTGTTTTCCAAGAGATAATCCCACTAAAGAGAGTTTTTTTCTTTTTTCCTTTTTTGAATAGAAAGCAAACAAACACAAGTAAATATTTCTAACTTAAGGATAAAGCAAAGCTTTTTTTTTTTTGAATTTTTTTTATTGAAAGAAACCTAAGATAGATACACTTATCTCAAGATGATTGAGTCTGCTTTTCTTCTGTTTGTCATGCTTCACTTTGAATTTTTGGTACCTAGGTGGTTGAATAAGGACCTTAGGATCTAAGTTGTAGGACTAGGATATGATGAGGGTTTTTTGAAAATAGGCAACCTAGGTGGGTGGTCATGACTCTACATATAATGATGATAATTCTATCAATTAGAGTCTATCTTGAGGGCATTTGTGCATTAATGGCATATCATAATGGGCTTAAGAGCATTACATGCATACTGCATTATCTCAACATTTAAATTGTTTATAATCAATATTTAATGGCCGTGGCTATAAGTGCATACTGAAGTAGGCTTCAGATGAGCAATCAGACTACACGGATGGATCCTGATCGACGAACGGAGTCAAACGGACTCGAAATCACCTCAATTCAACCTCGGTAGCTCCCATAATAAGCTCGGGAAGTTCTGGCCATTGATCTGATGATCAACGGTGTAAAGCCAGCCACGTGTCGCACATATATGCGCCTGCAGCTGTCGCTTTCTCTGTAGCACAGCTTCATTGCACGATCTCAACCACACATCTCTCATCCAACGGTTAAGAAGACACGGCTAGAGATCCCTCGTCGCGACAAAGTAACATGCACAACGCGTTGGTCCATTCCTGCACACGTGTTTAAGCCTTGGCGAGGCTCAAATCAGCAGCAGAAGTGTGCATGATCAAAATTTGGTCGCTGATCTTCAATCGGGTAGCTTTGGCAGCGGCGTGTGGCACGATCTCGTACGCCACATGTGCACGTGCAAGATAACGCGCTCCCAAAGCGAGCGTGGTGGATCCAAGCCAGTGCGCGAGGGACGATATCAAAGATCAGATGGCCTATATTGCGCGCACACGGATCACGCGAAGGAAGCAGGCATGCGTGTGATGGACCGACGGGTGCAAGACTTCACCGACATTTGAGGAATGGTTTTAGCGACGTCCTGGACGTCGCTAAAACCCCTACCTGATTTAGAAACCCCCTTCTTCACTATAAAAACCTCCACACCCACTCCATTTAAGAGCATCCCTTCCTAGCTTCTTCTTAGTTCTACCAACACACTTCACACCTTCTCGGAGTTGTCGAGCCGTCACCGCTGTGATTGCCTCGCCTCTCCATTTTGCACCTCTTTACCCTAGTTTAATGTTTATGTGTTTTAAAGCTTTCCTCTAGCATTATAATTTTGAAATTACTCTACTTGTGCAATATATTTCCATTTTGTTTTATGATGTTATGTTTCTTGCATAGCTAAGTAATCACCATGCTATAATCTCAAGTTTCTAACCCTACTCTTTCTCTCTCTCTATCACTCGTTTTTCGCAAGCAAAGTAAACAATCATTTTGTGACACCTCAAAGCGATAAATTGATCTGATTTCACGCCTCGTGTTCGACACTTGGACTCACCTAATCCATATCTTCATTTAAAATTGATGTCATAAACGTATGTTATAACGACATATTTAACTTAACGCATTTCGCGATGTCAGTTTTTGGCATCGTTGTCGGGGAGGTAACGATCTTTTTGTTGCTTTTATCCTTTCTTTGGTATTCACATTTTCTAACCCTATTTTCTCTCTCTTTCATTGGTTGCAGGAAGTCGATGTGTCGGCGACGAGAGGAGAGTGATCCACATTGATAGAGTCAGAGCAAAGTGCGGTGAAAAACTTTGTGAGTACCACTTGACCTAGCGTAGTCTTATCTCTCCATTATCTAAAAAAAAAATAAAAAGAAAAATTACATCTAGGCTCGTGCATGAACCCTAGGTTAGTTGATTGTTTGCTTGCTTAAAAATTTAAAAAGAATATAAATTCAAAAAATGGCGTGGTGGATGATTACTTGACCCATATCTCAAATCCATCACTCAAACAAAAAAAATACACTCTAATGTTCTTGAAAAAAAAAAATCTTTTTGGAGTGTTCTTTTCCTTTCAAGTGGTGTTTGTGAAGCCACTCGCGCTTTATATTTGGTTGCACCACTCTAACTAAAATCAATTGACCTGGTAGAATCGCATGAACTTTAGGGTGAATACATTAGGATTGTTTTTCTAGGGCCACATTGATCTTAATGGAAATCAACCACCACCTGTTTTATGCAAAAACCTTGTGTGCCCACGTGAAACATTGTTTGAAAATATTAAGAAATTTCAACCCTAAAATTCACTAAAGGACGAATAATTAAAAGGCACTACATCCTAAAGACCTTGCTTGAAAATCATGTTTTGTTGAGTGCACACACATGCTCAATTGGACTAAGAGGCACATCCCCCAACAACGCCTCATCATATATTCTGAGCACAAGTACTAACCTCGCCCCACATTAAAATGGAGTAGACGTGCCTTAGGTAGGACTAATCTAAGTCCTGGAAGAGTAATTGGGTTTGTTTGGTGCTTGGCCTTAATTCCCATCATAAAATCTGGTGTCTAGGCTGCGGGGAATTGTCAAATGACCGTGGTTGTGAGGTACAAAGGAATCGGTGACACAAGCCAAAGGTCGAACCTTCCCCTCAATCCCCTCGTACCCAACCTGGCGAAATTAACCTTGGGAAGGGAGGTTTAAGTGCTTGCAGATTGGGTTATTCTTTTCATGGCTTTTAGGTCACCTAGGTCTACACTATAGGGACTAGACTTATTTGCTTGATTATGCACACACCTTTCTCGCACCTGTCTCTGTCCGCACCCTTCCTTGTTCTTCTCTAGTGTATGCACGGAAGACGATCTCTTCATCCTGAGTTCATTCAAGAAAAGGAGATAAGGAGATTTGATTTTTCAAGGGATAGGATTTAGGAAATGGTTGACCCAGGAATTGAGGAGATTGAGGACCAACCTCAACTCGATGCTATGGCCATTATTCAGGCTTAAATCTTTGCCAACCACCAACTCTAACAATAGTAGATCCAAACCGTCATGCAAGTCATACATCGACGGTAGAACCCTCAAGGGCAACCCCCACTGAACCTATCTAACCAACCACAACCCCTCGAGGGCCAACCAAGGCCTCTCCATGATTTTTACGATCCGTCTGCTATCCGGATCGAGTCACATCTTAAGGATCCCGAATGGGGAGATGATTTTGAGCTAAAATCAAATGTCCTTAGCTTAATTCAAAGCCAGTTTCATGGGAGCTCAAATGAGGATCCTTTCCAACACCTAGAGGACCTAGATCGGATCGCACAGACTGTGAAACCAAGGAACATCAGCTTAGATATCGTTTTGATTAAGATGTTCCCTTTCTCCCTAAAAGCAAAGCCTCTCAGTGCCTCATAATTGTAGGGAGACCCATCTCCACCTGGGAGGAACTGAGGCATGCCTTCTTTAAGAAATTTTTCCCCATAAGAAAAACCAATGTCCTTAGAAGAGCCATTACCACCTTCACACTACAAGGTGGGGAACAATTTCATGAGGCATGTGAATGATTTAATGAATTACTGAGGAAATGCTCATACTACGAGGTTCCAAGGTGGCAATTGACCCAAATCTACCATAGTCTGCATAGCAACCTTAGGAATTTTGTTGATGCCTCATGTGGAGGTAATTTTCTGAACAAAGATGAGGAAAGCACACCAATGTCCTTAGAAGAGCCATTCCCACCTTCACACTACAAGGTGGGGAACAATTTCATGAGGTATGGGAATGATTTAATGAATTACTGCGGAAATGCCCACACTACGAGGTTCTAAGGTGGCAATTGGCCCAGATCTACTATGGTCTGTATAGCAACCTTAGGAATTTTATTGATGCCTCATGTGGAGGTAATTTTCTGAACAAAGATGAGGAAAGCACGTTCGAACTCTTTGAGTCCATGAGTGAGAATTTGCTTAATAATGCCCCAATGACCCAATTCAACAGGTCCAATCAACCCTGTGGGGGGATTTACGAAGTGCATATTAATTCAGGGATGGTTGACATGGACATCATAGAAAAGAAGCTAGATTGAGTTGAGATGGTAGACAAGAAAATTGATGAGCTTTTGAATCAATCCTGAACCCCCTGCAAACCTTCTCCCGAGCAAAGGGAGCTCACAATGTTGACCTTGTTCAGTCTATGAACCAAACACATCTAGAACAACCCTTGTCTATGTTCCAGGGAGGGACCTTGGCTCCCTCATACCCTAACTATTCTTTCCCCTCCCCTTCGACACCTCCTACCTTGGAAGATGCCAATGCCATCCAGGGTTACTCCAAACTTGACCCTTTCTCTAACACTTACAACGTCGGATGGCGTAATCACCTGAATTTTGCCTGGACAAACAAAAAACCGAACCAATTCTAGAACCAACCCAGGCTAAACCCTCCCTCCTATCAGTAAGGTCTACCTACTAGACCACCCTATAACCAGAATAGGGCGGCTCCTACACAATATAACCAACTGGACACCCTAATCAAGATGATGGCTGATGTGAATCAGAAACATCAGGAGGAGATGGCTTTAGTGAAGGGACAATTGAGTCAGCTGCTGGATAACAAACAACAGGGCTCCTTTCCATCTCAGCCACAACCAAACCTGAGGAATGTTTTGAACAGAGGCCACAATTTTCAAGGGTTCCAACAAAATCAGGGGCAAGCCCATGTGATTCTACAAGCCCCACAGACACCCTCTTGGTTTGCTGCTTCTTGTTCTTCTTAAGGACCTAACCTTAGTCCCAATGGCTCAGCCAATGTGGTTACCTTAAGAAGTGGCACCTAAACCCAGGATCTCAAATGACCGGCTCCTCCCGTGACTACACTACCCGAGGTAGTTGATTCTGAAAATGAGCGGGAAGAACCCAAGGATCAGGAACCTGACCCGGTTCAAATCAAAATCCCATACCCTGAAGCCTTGGATAAGGCTCAGAAGAAAAGAAACATGATTGAGAATGAGTTGTTAGAAATATTCAAACAAGTACAAATCAATATACCCCTCCTCGATGTAATCAAACATATCCCGGCTTACGTAAAGTTTCTGAAGGATGTTTGCATGCCTAAACGTAAGCCAAGAACCCAAGCACCTAGGAAGGTAGTGTTATCTGAGCAGGCTAGTTCGGTGATATTGAGTAGGCTACCCCCAAAAAGGACTGACCCTGGATCGCCTTTGATGTCGCGTAATATTGGTGATTTGACTTTTGACTGAGCACTCCTAGATCTAGGAGCTTCAATAAACTTGATCCCAACTACCCTTTATCACCAGTTCGGGTTTGGAGAACTAAAGCCTACACCTGTGACTATCCAACTGGCCAACCAATCTGTGAAAACCCCAAAAGGGGTTGTTAAGGATGTAATTGTTTGGGTTAAGGACTTCTACTTCCCAGTTGACTTTTGGTCCTTGGCATGAAGGTCCCCGAACAATTACAAAACACACCCATCATCTTAGGCAGACCCTTTTTAGTTACGGCCAAGGCTAACATCGATTGCGACACGGGATGTATGGAGATTGCCTTTGGAGATAAGAAGATGCAATTAGATATCTTCAAGGCAACAAGGTCTTTCGATTGCGATTGGGTCGAGGAATGCGATCCTGTGGAAACTTTGGTCGAAGAGTGTCTGATAGTAAGCTTTTTAGAGGACCATCTAACTCAACCAGGTTTAGACTATCCTGAACCATCCCAATCTCTGGAGGTTGTGGAACTTTGCAGAATTGATTTCCATTAGCAACCTCCATTTGAGGAGATTGATGTCACTCAACTCCCTCATTTTTCTTATCCATCAAATATTGTACCACCTGCAGCTGAATTGAAACCTCTGCCCAACAACCTTGAGTATGTCTTCCTAGGACCTGATTACAACTTCCCTGTGATTATCAATGCACACTTGACCAGGGACCAAGAGCTTAGGTTGACTACGACTCTTTCTGAATACCGGGCAGCAATTAGGTGGATAATTTCTGACCTAAGAGGCATTAGCCCTAACTATTATACACGCAAAATCTATTTGAAAGATGGGGCTTGACCTTCTCGTCAGATGCAAAGGCGACTAAATCTAACCATGCGAGAGGTCATTAAAAATGAGTTCATCAAATGGCTCGACGCAAGAATCATCCACCCGATTTCCGACAGCCCCTAGGTGAGCCCTACTCAAGTGGTATCAAAGAAGGCTGGGCTCACCGTTATCACAAATTACCATGGCGAATCCATCCCTACCCGCACCACCACCGCATGGCAGGTATACATTGACTATAGGAAGCTCAATGAAGCAACTGAGAAGGATCATTTCCCTCTGCCATTCATTAACCAGATTCTCGAATGGTTGGTATGGAAGAAATATTTTTGCTTCCTGGATGGATATTTAGGATATAACCAGGTTGCTATTACACCTGAGGACCAAGAGAAGACCACGTTCACTTGCCCATATGGTACATTTGCATTCCGCCGTATGCCATTTGAGTTATGTAACGCACCCGCTACCTTTTAATGTTGCATGGTGGTCATCTTTTCAGAGATGGTGGATGAATATTTAGAGGTCTTTATGGATGATTTCTCTATCTTTGGAGACTCATTCGACCATTGCCTTAGCAACCTGGAGAAAACCTGAAGCGATGTATTGAGGTCAACTTTGTTTCAAGCAAGGAAAAGAGCCATTTTATGATTCAAGAATGTATAATTTCAGGAGCAATTACAGGTGATTTCTACCCATCTACTCCCTACTGTATTTATTTTCTTTTACATTCATGCATGAGGACATGCAAGAACTTAGGCATGGGGGGTAGAAATAGTAAAACTGAAAAATTTTTATTCCAACATTTAGGAAAAACCTGTCAAACATATTTTAGGACCCTAAATAGAAGAACAATCGACTCCACATCCAATGCTCGCATTGGAGCTAAAAATCGTCCGCAACAGCCATTTCTGACTAACTTGCTTACCTTTTGTTTTAAATTTATGGTCAAGCTGAATGTAACCCGATATGGGAATTTCACAAAGTACAAATTATACGAGGTTACTTGCGTATATACATGTTGCATTCATGAATAAGATTATTTTATTAAGAGAATGCATTAGGGATTTTATCCTCTAGTTAATTCCTGTAATCTGGAATCCAGTACAACTTTTCACACACACGTAGAATTTGCAATGGATTCATGGTGAAGGTTGATAAACATCTTTAGTCTGTCAAGAAAAAGTAGTGCTTCTTCTTTTGAACCCCTGGACAGTGTTTTGGGAGTCAGGCAGATTTTCCTCTAAAAATCTACCAAATAGTGTGAGATGAGAGTGTACTAGTGCTTTAAGATTAGTACAAGGAATCTGGAGTGCTAGATAACTAGGTGGTGATACTCAAAGATTTGGCATAGTTTTCGCTCTCGGTTCCTGCGTATACATTTTGTGTGAAATTTTAAGAGCCACCAAATAAGGCAAATACGCGGAAAGCGAGTTTTCATAAAACTAGGGCTAAGGTGGATGGTTACGACCATTCTTTATGAAATCTTCGGCTGAAGGAGGGTATTGATGTCAAGGTCAGAAATACATCGTCCTATCCATCTCTCCTGGTGCCGTGAGTAGGCACTTTTACCAAATAAGCCACTCAATATCTCTTGAATACCATTAATCCCTAATAATGCCTCGTCAATAAAGTTCATGGATGTGTGTTAGTTGTGTTGTGTTGAAAGAAAAAAAAGAAGAAAAAAAAGAGAAAAAAAATGATGAAATGAATGAAAAATTGAAAAAAAATCAAGAGAAAAAAGAGTTTGTGATTATTTAGTGTTTATTTCAGTTGCATTGAGCAATACCACCAAATAAATTTGAGATCCACCAAATATGGCTTTAACTTATTTTTCTGTGTTTCTGACCGCCTGAATACTGGTTGAGGAATTCCGACTTAGTGTTAAGGTTATGAGAATTCAATTAAAGTGTTAATGCCAAGTAAGACCACCAAATACAGATCATATGTGTGAATCTGGTGAGATTGTGAGCTCTAAGAAAAGAAAAGAAAAAGAAAAAGGGAAAGAGAGAATAAATACAAAGGAACTAGAAGAGAGTATAGTTTTTCTCGTCTTTCTCTGAGTTGAGTTACTTGATAGTTCGGGAATCTAGATTCTGAAATACTAATCTTCATGTAGCACCAAGTGAGAGTGAGTCACCAAATAAACACCCGTATCCCTCAGACATCCTCTACTCAAGCTTAAAGCCAGGGTGAAATTCATAAAATATCTTGAATACCTCGAGGGAAAAAGTTCACCTGTCTCGCTAGAATTTTTACTAGGGGACAAGTGCATGTTTTAGAGGTGTATTAGTTTTTCACTCGAATCCGTTGCAAAAGTTACATAGTTGCACTTTTACGATTGTCTAGATTTCTAGAGCATAAGATGAAAACAAAAAGAAGAAAAATCCCTATGCATACACTTGATAAAATAGTCAATCCCTTAGGGACCCTTGCTGTAAATAATTTAATCTTGCATTTGCTAGGGACTAGCAATATTTAGGCAAGGGGGTATGATTGTGCTGCAATCGTAGGTCTTAATTAACCTAAATTAGGCTAGGACTTAACATAAGTTAGGGTAATTCATGCATGCATAAGCATTATCTGCATCTTTACTATTTTCCTTTAGCTTTGCACAAAATAATGTTATAATGTGCTGATTAAGTGTATTATGTCAATTACAGGTAATAAGCTGGATCTGAAGCTAGATTTGGAGCTGGATCTGAAGTTGGATCTGAGCTGGATCTGGAATAATGGGTGTTGCAGCAGATCTGGAGTAGAAGACTTAGATTAGATGTAGTAGATAATAATGTAAGAGAGTTAAGGTATGCTACTCTATTAAGTAGGAATAAAGCAGTAAAATATGAAGAGCTTAGGTCCATCCTAGCCTTAGGATAACCTAGATACTTCCCCAAGCCTTAACCACCCTTAGATTAGGTCACCGCACCCTAGGAAACCTTAAAACCCTAATTCCAAGCTTTACTTGGACGTCCAGATGAATTATAGGACGTCCAGAATTCTTAGCCAACTCCCGCATACCTTAAACCCACTTCTGCAGTGTTGTTGGACGTCCAGACACTTGGTCAGACGTCCAATTTCTACAGAATACCCAAGACAGAACCTTGAATCCTTCCTGACTCTGATTGGACGTCCAGACAACAAGTCTGGACTTTTGATTTTTGAGTATAAGGCGCCTGACACTTTTATTGGACGTTTGGAACTGCTCTCCAGTTCCTGTTTTGAGATTCAAGCCTTGATCTTGGATCTCTAGCTCCCTAAACCCAGCTCCGACCACATAGGGGCCTAAATTAAGGTGCCCTAGGTCCTTGTTAAACCTAATTGACTTGGATCTTAGTCAATTCCATCAGCCCATTCAATTGGACTCATTGAGTCCAATTGAGCCTTGATCTCAGCACACACTATCTAATTGGACTCAGTGAGAGTCCAATTGACCTAGACCTAATTTAATTGAGTTATTTTACTCTCAATTAAATTTCCACACACACACACACACATAAACTTGTATTAGGTTTAATTACACTTTACCTTAGTCAATTAGGGTTTACAACTATAATTTGAGATCTACCTTGACCTAAACCCACTAGAACCTAACCTAATCAACCTAGCTACCTAAGTTTCGACCCACACACCCACACACACCATCCACATGAAAATATCTAGCCTAGAGTTCTCTAGAACTCTCTATCATGTGTTGTTGCCTTGGTTGCTAAAATTAGCAACCAAGAGCCATTTAATTTTTAGATCCACATTTGGTGGATCTAAAAACCACCATCCACCCTTTCTCTCTCACTCTCCCACGAGCTCCCACCATAGGCCTCTTTAGAGAATTCCATAAATCTCTAGAGAGCTTTCCTTAGGTCTATAAAAAGTTCTAAGGGGTGGCCATTTGCACCCATCCCATTCTTGGCACTCATTGACATTTAGGTTAGCTACATCCACCTCCACTCCACCTCCACGAGTTGTGCACCCGGGAAGCCACCATCTCCACGCCAGGATGTTGGATCATCTCTCCAACCTCTCTCCAAGGGTCGGCCTAAGCACCATTGGCCGCCCCTCTCAGCCACTCAAAGGCCATTGGAGTCCACTTCCAAATGCCATTCTTTTCTGCTAGATTGGTAGCTTAGTTCTTCATAGTTTTACTGCTTTCATTTACTGCTTAGTAGTGTGGCTCTTATTTTCCCCCAATGATGCATGCAAAATCCTCCCATAGATTTCTGTATGCGAGCATTTTCTGTTAGCTAGTTTTATGTTTTCAAGCTTTCCTGTATAAGCTTTCCTCTACATTCCATGTTGCAAACACCTTCCTGAATGAATGAATGAAAGAAATATTTTTTTATATATATCTCTGTGTTGAAAATCATCATGAGCTTATTGATTGCAAAATATTTCGTGTGGTTAAAGTTGCTTGCTTTTCATTATCATCTATTGCAACTAAGCATGTTATGCTTAAATACGTAATAACCATAAATCGCCATGCGACTGTAAACAAATTGAGCGAAAAGATCGATTTTAGAATTAAACAAATACCTCCCAGAGACGAATGGTTGGAACTCAAAGTTTTGTTATCATTTTATAAATATTTTTGTTTGATTGTATTACACACTATATTACGACGCTTTTCCTATCAAATCGTGCTTTACGACTGCCAAACAAATGGCGCCGTTGCTGAGGAGGCAACGTCATATTTTTTGATTTCGATCTTTTGAACTATCACTGACAAATCTGCCTCTACTTTGTTTTTGGATGTGCAGGACAACACAGGAAAAACGGGATCTACGCACATAACGAGCGTGGAAAAATTTTCAGGTGTACATCACATCTTCTTTAGGCTAGGTTTTTCTTTTGAACTTTAGGATAGATTTGCTTATAGCAATTTCTTTTGAAAAAGAAAACTTATTCATTTACATGAAAAAAGAAAAAAAAATCAAAAAATAAAAAATAAAAAAATTTGGGTAGTTAGATTAGGTTTCTTTTTGAATCCTAGGTTAGTTTAAAAAAGCAAAAAAATTTTTTTGAAAATCCTTTGAAAAAAAAAACATGTTGGAAATGAAAAATCTTTTTTGCAAAATTTTTTGAAAAAAAAATTTTTTTTAGTGGAAAGTTTGGATTTCAAACTCAAACACCTTTCAAAAGCTTTTCCACCATCATCTGATTTTCTGTCAGGGTTCAAAGTCTATTTTAAAAATTTGATTGCCAAATAACTAGTAAACAAAAAAAATCTAAAATTCGGGCTAGATCTTCATTTTCAAATCATCTTTCAAACGGCACCGTTCAATTGGAAAAATTCTAAGTGAAAAATTTTTAAAAATTCGCGAAGTGCAAAAGGGTCAGACTGACCCAGATACGAGATTTTTCAAAATTCAAAAAGTAATTCGGAGCAATCTTCGAATCTGTTTTGACTAAAAATGGTTGGGTTTGAAAGCTGATCTCATTGGTTTTATTTTCCGTATTTTTCCCGAATTTTTGAAAGTCATTTGATACAGTTTCAAAGCGACAAATCGACCAGGGGTCAAA
Source organism: Thalassia testudinum (assembly GCA_037157565.1). NCBI lineage: Eukaryota > Viridiplantae > Streptophyta > Magnoliopsida > Alismatales > Hydrocharitaceae > Thalassia > Thalassia testudinum. Next base: position 49,313,877 of record JAZHRO010000035.1, on the reverse strand, counting down.
ATTCCAGATCTGACCTCCTTACATTCAAAAATCTTTAAAAATTCGATTGAAATATTAAAAATTGCAAAAAAATATTCTCTGAGAAGATAATTGAAAAAGGAATCTACTCGCAAAATTTTAAGTTAATTGGATTCAAATTTTTTTAGAGAACTAATTGTATTTCTTGTGGTCTACTGAAGAAAAACAAAAAAGAGAACAAAACCCTAGAATTGCATGAATCCTAGGTTACACCTCTTGGGTTACAATTTAGAGATCACATTTGGGTTATCCTAGACTTAGACAAGTTTAGTACTTAGCCGGTGAGCTTGCTCACCTTGTGGGTCGCTCACCAAAAACCTCAACTGAAGAAAAACGGGTGAAAAATCAAGTCTAGAACACGAAATAAACTTGAATTTGTTGTCGTAATACTGGGTGATTTCAACCTCTTGGCTGGGTTAGCCGAGAGGCGGGAATCACTTTCAGTCGGTTGTACGACGAATTTTCTTCAGAAATTAGAACTTAAAACGAAAAATTTGGTTACAAGATCATAAGGACCATCTGATTGACAGGGCCTTAGCCTTGTCTAGCTTGGCTACACCAACGCAGGGGTTGGGTCGTGTATGCAAGGAAGGAGGTCACTTAGACCTCAATTGGTTGGACCTTGGGAGCCACTACCAAGGAGGCGAGTCACCTCGCCAGGACCATCTTCGCCCCCCACTTCTTCTACTCCCATAGTCGCAATGGCTAATCCTAGGCCTGGACCTAGATCGGGTCAGGATATTGATAATCTGGACCCGATGGCTCGTCTGGAAGCCTGGGTGGTTGAATTTGAGAAGCGACATCTGCATAGCATGGACCGCATTTTGACGGCACTTGATAGAATGCAACATCCACTGTGAGGAGAATTGCGGGATTTCTATGATCTAGCTGCACCAATCGTATCACCCTTAGTCAGGATTGCCGCAGGCGGAGATGCGTTTGAGCTCAAGCCTAATGTGATCGGTTTGATCAGCACTCACTTCTATGAAAACTCAAGCGAAGATCCATTCCAGCACCTACAGGACCTGAGTCAACTCGTAGAAACGATTCGACCCAGGAACATTGATCTTGGGATTGTTCTAATGAAGCTTTTCCCATTTTCTCAGAGGGACAAAGCTTCATACTGGTTCAAGACCATTGGGAAGCCAATTGGAACCTAGCCGGAATTACGACGTGAATTCCTGCAAAAGTTCCTTCCAATCGGTTGGACAAACGCGATGAGGCGTGCAATCATGACTTTCTCCTAAGGAGTTGGGGAGAAGTTGCATGAAGCTTGGGATCAATTTCACGACCTTCTCTGGAAATGCCCGCACCATGGTATACCCAGATGGCACCTAGCTCAGATCTTTTGCCATGGGCTGGATGACACACATTGGTATCTGGTCGATGGATCTAGTGGCGGGAATTTCCTCGCGAAAGACGAGAACAACGCATTTGAGTTGTTCTAATCTTTGGCGGAGAACTCGATGAATGCCGCGTCCATGAACCAATTTCAGCGGCCTGGTCAGCAGTGGGTTGGTGTCCATGAGGCTCACATCGTCAAGCAGCTGGATAGAATAAACCTGATTGAGAAAAAGATTTACCAAATTAGTCAGGGTCAATCTGTCATGAACTCTGCCGCTTCAAGACCCTCCTATGCACCCCGAGCCCCTCTTGCTCGACTTAATCTACTCACTCGGGATGCATCTTCTCCTTATTTATGAGATCCCGCTTATCAGGATCCCGTAAACTGTAACGACCCGGTTCCCGAGCCCCTACGAGACACGAGAACCGGACCGACTCAACTAATCCCAAGACCTAGTCGTCCAACGAGGAAGTAACCAAAAGAGCAGTAAAATAAACCACATTCAACATGAATATAGCTAACAGTAAGAAAATACAGCAGCAAGGAAAATAAGTACTACAGTATATACCACCACAACAGTAGAACAACATTCATAACTAAATATGAACTGCAGGTAAAGAAAAGTACAGCGGAAACATGAACTACTCACTATAACGGAACAAAAAGAGGTACAAGAAATAGTGGTAACTCTACTGGACCCTACTCGGCCCAGCGTCCTCTGCAGCCGCTGACCCTGGCTGCTCAACACCAGGTCCTGAAAGGTAACGAGTGTAACACGTCAGTAAAACGCTGAGTAGAGTGGCAACTAAAACTAAAGAAACAGTAGAGTGTACAGTAGCTGTTAAGTTCTGTTACTTTCTTTATTTAAGTCTTTTAATTATCTTACGATTTATCTATTTCTCAGATCTTTCACTTGATCTCGAATGTTACTCGTGGGAACGATCTTGATTGCAGTCTTTTCCAAAAGGTAGAAGTAGCACGTGGTGCTCTCCTGGCCGGGAGAGTCCCCCGTGGTGATCCTACCCTCAGTCAACCACCCCAAGGTCACTGAACAGATGTAACGGTGACTACGGCACGCGCGATAAACGCACGGGTAGCTAACCCGTACTGGCACGCGGTCAGTCGTTTCCATTAACGGGTGCGCCCAAAGCACAGCACGGAACCAGTCCAGGGCAGAGCCCTCTAAGTAATAGGGGTCCAACCCCTCCACAGTAACTAAACCGGGGCCTTGCCCCTCCACAGTCCGTGCACCCTCGCCTGACTACCCTGATTTGCCCCAATGGGCGTAACAAGTCGGTGTAGGAGGCTAGCAGAACCCCGGGACCCGTGGGGTAGTTAGTACCTCCCTACACTAGTAGCTCTCCTCGGTACTACGTACACGAGGGCCAGCAAGTCGGTACAGAGTGGTCAGTCCTAATCCCGGGCCCCTGGGGCGGCTAGCTCACCTCTGCACTAAACAGGGGGACAGTCGCTCTCCTTGGTACTTCGTACTCAAGGGCCAGCTCACTTCCCCAATTCTTTTCCATTCCCTTTCCAGGAGTTCTACTCCTAATTCCCCGTAGGGTTCCAGCTCTTTAACTCAGAACATTCCAGTTTCACCATTTCAGTTTCACGTTCAGACAACCCATATTCTTAATCATGTTCATTTATTCATAACAGGCAGCTGTTTAAACGAATTTACAGGCAGCTATTATTTCCTTTCCACATTTTCCAAGACTGCAGTATTCATACATTCCACTAGTTTTCCCGTCCTAGGATTCATGTCATATCCTAGGATCTATCATACAATCTATTTTCCAGCCCTAGGGTTCATGCAACACCCTAGGATCTACCATTCAATCTATTTCTCATTCCTAGGATTCATGCAATGTCCTAGGTTCTATTTATGGTTTCATAATTTAACAGATTATACTTAAAGCCACTCTACCAGGTACGACGGGAGTAATGGGGGCGTGATCGGGAATCCCGCGTGCCTCCGCGACCCCCAAGACTGCAACGGAACGAGGTCCTATCACAAGGATCAAACACAAGGAGTGTCTCAGAACAGTGTGTAGCTACTGTAGACGGGTAGAGGATTTAATTCCGGAAAGAACGCAACTCGAAACGTGGAAACGGAACCCGAACGGGCCCTCAACGGGTCGAAAACGACGACACTGCAAAATCAGATGTCTGGAACTTCCTCCAGACGTCTTAAAAAGTGGATCAGAGAATTACCTTGTTCTGCGTGGTTTCTCAGACGTCCAGAAGCCTGCGGGGACGTCTGGCCTAGTTCCCAGACGTCTGATGGTCACCCCGGACGTCTGGAGGTCGCTCCCGCCGTCTGGTACTACAACCAGACGTCTGATTTGCGTTGGATGGCGAATCACCGAGCCTGCGCGCACCCAACTCTCTCTCTCTCTCTCAGTACGGTCAGTCGACAGGAAGGAAGAAGACGGAAGAACTCACCTTTCAGACGTCTGGATGGTCTTCCAGATGTCTCCCCCACCGTGTGGCTATCATTCTAGACGTCTGATTCTGGAAATGTTTCCAGAATCAGGCCGCGACTCGCCCTCCGCTCGCGACGCCGCGCCTCGTCGCACCTCGTGCGCCTGCTGCTCGGACCGCAGCAGTCCCCCCCCGCGTCGCCCCGCGCCCGTTGCGCTCCCCGCCGGCTGGCCCTGGCAGCCCCGGCGAGCTCGCCCTCACGGCTGAGCGCCGCTCTCGCACGCAGCACCTCCTCCGCGCTCACTGCGGCCGCCGCTGCCGCTGCATCCTCGCGCTCGCTCTCGCGCTCGCCCTCGCGCTCACTGGCTGAAGGAGAAGAGGAAGGGGGCGGTGGTGACGGAAGAGCGCGTGGCCTTTTAAGGCCGCGCGAGGAGGAGAGAGAAGGAGCGCGGTAGGGGAATCTGCAGCCGTAGAAGGAATAAGCGAATATGCTGGTCTGCGAGCTCAGGCGCGCAGATGACCCGCGCGTGTCAAAGATAACAGATTTCTAGACGTCTGGCAACGATCCCAGACGTCTGATACGACGTCTGGCCCACCTCCCAGACGTCTTAAAATACGTCTGGGGCACGCGTTCATAACATAAACAATCCAGATCTGGCACCTTACGACCAGGGTTACGCACCAACCGCAGATTATAATACGTATCCCCTCGACGGATATACGTCTTAGACATTTTCGGCCTACGAGGACGTCAGTGCTATCTAAGGATACGAGCATAATAACCCGTATTCAGAGACGTATAACCCTGGTTGGCACTAGCATCCGAACTTCTCCTGGTCTGGTAATTCATAGAGACCACATCAAGATGCACACTACCAGACCAGGCAATACGGGAATGCGCAAAACACATACCCTAGGCAGCAGCCATTCCTGCATCAGCAGCAACCTCGTTCTTTATACTAGCCGCTGCACCAAGCTGCCAATCACCCTCCAAAGCGGGTTGACCCTTTGGAGGCACTGAAAGAGGAGCTGCAAGAATCAATGAGGAAATCTACACAGGATAACTTGTAGATAATGAAGGCAATGGCTGACCAGACACAGACTATACAGAACACGCAAAACCAACTGTTGCAGGAGCATAAGACTCAGGGAGCCTTGCCCTCCCAACCCGTCCTGAACCCTCGATATGTGCAGAAGCAAGGCACCCCGCCTAGGTTTCAGGCACCACAGGGACAGGCATATGCCATATTACAGGCGCCTCCTGCACCACCCGGTTATGCCCAAGGATAGCTGCTTTTGCAGAACCCCGCATACTCTGCCCCTTCCGCTCCCCCACCACATCATGGACTGCTTCGCCCAGTTGGAGGCAATAAACTCTGCGCTTCCTGGGAGGCAACCTAGGAGATTCAGGTTAACCGGACACATAGCTAAACTCAGGTGGTTTCTTTCTTTACTCCCTTGCATACATTTATCTTCCAATGAGGACATTTTCCAACTTAAGCATGGGGGGGTGGTAAATTCGTATTTTCTGAGTTCATACCATCAGCTTGAATTGTCGAATTATATTGTGAAAAAAAAAGAATTAGGTAAAGAAAGCTTAGGCATTAGAAGCTCGTCAACTGTAGGAAATAATACGTTAAGGACTTGAACACTTGGACTCTTCATGTCGTCAGGCTTAATCAACCCAGGTGTTCACTATAATGTGGATTTGATCTCGAGTCCTTGCCACCTTAATTTATATTAATTTGATTAATAAAGTAGGGTGATAAGTATACGACTTATCAACCCACCCTTTGATTCGGAGGGACTTTTAGTTTAAGCATCTGCATATAGTTTGTATTGACTCACTCCTTGGCGATTCTAACAGAAATTAGGTAGCTAATGAACCCTTTAGGGTGGTATGACTGGCAAGTTATCGTGGGTAACAGCCCATTGTCCACAGCCCAGCCCCCGGACCATTCTCTTTTACTATTTACCTTTAGGTAAATCTTAGATCAGGAAAGTCACCTACTAAACAACAAAAGAAAAGGAAAAGGAAAAAAGAGAAATAGAAAAATGGAAAAAGAAGAAAATGAAAAAATAAGGAAAGAAATAAGCCACACTTCACCTTACGAGTATGGTTAGCAAGTGATTGGTGGTAACAGCTCATTGACCGGTTGTCTAGAATCCAGCTCATCAAATGCACGTAAAAGTCCAAAACACTTAAGGAAGTAGGGAAGTAGAATAATCCGGGAAGATATACACTGGATTCGCCCTTGTGTTGACCTCACACGAAATAAAAGTAGGGAGAAAGCTACCGATCAGACAGATACACCTTTAGGCAACATCTTCTTTTCAGGTCACCTAGGGGTGTAGAAACTCGAAATCTGTTTAAATTATCATTGAGTCAGTCTAACACAATTTTCACGTCAAGATTCTTAGCACTTAGAGTCCGTTTCGAGTTTTGAGTGGGTTGGGTAGCTGTAAAAAGTTATCTAGAAGCTCTCAACTCCAAAAATCCAAAAAGAAAAAAAGAAAAGATGAAAAAGAAATATATATATCTGTGTGTGTGTGCTTCAATGTAGAGCGAGGACTTGGGCGGTCTACATTTTAGTAAACATCCGGGTTCTCTTTAGTCTTTGTGGATTAGGTTCTTAGTAGAAATTTTCTCCTGTTGACAAGTAACCTATGCCTGAGCAGTCGATTCTTAATTCTAGCTGGAAATAACAATTTGGATAACCTTGTTAGGGACTAGTAAGGGATGAGCATGGGGGTATGATGACTCTACATATAATGATGATAATTCTATCAATTAGAGTCAATCTCGAGGGCATATGTGCATTAATGACATATCATAATGGGTTTGGGAGCATTACATGCATACTACGTTATCTTGACATTTGAATTGCTTATAATTAATATTTAATGGCCATGGGTATAAGTGCATATTGAAACAGGCCTCAGATGAGCAATCAGATTGCACGAATGGATTCGGATCGACGAACGGAGTCCAACAGGCTTAAAATCACTTGAACCTGACCTTCGCAGCTCCCATAATAAGCTTGGGAAGTTCTGGTCGTTAATTTGATGATCAACGACCCAAAGGTAGCCACGTGTCGCACATCTATGCGCTTGCAGCTGTCGCTCTCTCTCCATCACACCTTCATTGCACGATCTCAGCCACACGTTTCTCATCCAACGGTTAAGGAGACGTGGCCAGAGATCCCTCGCCGCGACAAAGTAACGCGCACAACGTGTTGGCCTATGCTTGCACACGCGAGTGGCAAGTGCACGTTCGAGTCTTGGCGAGGCTCAAATCAGCAGCAGAAGTGCACGCTATCAAAATTCGGCCATTGATCTTCAATCGGGCAACTCTGGAAGTGACGTGTGGCGTGATCTTGTATGCCACATGTGCACGCACAAGATAACGCACACCCAAAGCCCACGAGGCGGATCCAAGCCAGCATGCGAGGGACGATATCAGCCGTTCGATCTTTGATCGGACGACCTATATTGCGTGCACACGGATCGTGCGAAGGAAGCACGCACGTGTGATGGACCGACAGGTGGAGGACTTCACCGACATTTGAGGAACGATGTTAGCAACGTCCTGGACGCCGTTAAAACCCCTTCCTGATTTAGAAACCCCTTCTCCACTATAAAAACCCCCACAACCACTCCATTTAAGAGCATCCCTTCCTAGCTTCTTCTTATCTCTACCTAGCACACTTCACACCCTCTTGGAGTTGTCGAGCCATCGACGGAAGCCCATCCACCGCCGTGACTACCTCACCTCTCCATTTTGCATCTCTTTACTCCAGTTTAATGTTTATGTGTTTTAAAGCTTTCCTCTAGCATTGTAATTTTGAAACGACTCTACTTGTGCAATATATTTCCGTTTTATTTCATCATGTTATGTTTCATGCATAGCTAGGTAATCACCATGCTATAATCTCAAGTTTCTAACCCTACTCTCTCTCTATCACTCATTTTTTGTAGGCAAACTAAACAATCATTTTGTGACACCTCAAAGTGATAAACTGATCCGATTTCACGCCTTCTCGTATTCGACACTTGGACTCACGTAATCCATATCTTCATTTAAAATTGATGTCATAAACGCATGCTATAACGACAGATTCAACTTAACGCGTTTCGTCGACATCAGGTAGCTACCAATGGATAAAATCATGCCTAGAGATAAGATCTTATCTCTTGGTCGGCCACTGAGGGATAAAATCTTCTTAAGGCGACACCAATTTAAGAGGATTAGGCTATGATTTTCGTGGATTTTATGTGGGTAGGGTCAGGGCTAGGTTTTGTAGACATAGGTTATGAGAATAGGTTCCTAATTAGGTTAGGTTGACCCTAAGTCTAGTGGGTTGGGTCCAAATAGGTAGGTCCTAGTCTAATTGTGTGTGTAAATGTGTATTTAGGTTAAGGGAAATCTAAATAGGTTAAGGCTTAGTCTAATTAGTTAATAGGTGAGTCTAATTAGGTAATAATGAACCTAATTAACTTGTGTGAGTTGGTATTTGCTTAATTAGGTTCTGGGTGGACCTGATTGAATTCAGGTGCACCCAATTGGGTAAGGGCTTGGTTTAATAGGTCTTGGTTGGGTTTGATTAGACTCAAATGAGTCTAATCAATCGTGGGTTAGTCTAACCGTGGGTTAGTCTAATGATGGGTTAGTTTAATCAACCGTGGTTAGTAAATAATTCAAGAAACATTTAGAAAATCCAAGAAATTTGTGTTATGTTTGCAATTCTAACCCTCCTTTAGTCTACAAATTTTAAAATTTTTTCCAAATAAGTTTGGCTCGAAATTTGGTGGAGCAAATCCTCACTTAAATGTGGATGTTTAGATCAAATTTGAGGATTTTATAATATTTAGAATTCTCATAACAAAATTTTCAGTCAAAGATTGAAGTTCTGATCTGACCAGAAGTGGTTGGATGGTGCATGTAGGGTTAAGATTAAATCAAGGATGTGTTTGCCATGAAAATTGTCATTTTAAGGAATATGTGTTGCAGTATTGGATGAAAATCGCAACAATACTTAAATTTATAAAACTCGAAAACGAATGTGAGTCCGTGGTCATTCGTAGGGAGCAAATTGGCAATTCAATCCCTAATCACAATTATCAAGAGTGATATGCAAATTTTATCAAAATATTACTCAATATAAATCGGAATAATATTGCAATAGAATCAGAGTGCAAAACGATGGGGTTAAAATGGTGGTTTGAACCACCAATTAACCTTAATGTTTAAGCAATGCAATTATCTCAAATATTTCAACAGTACTTTCAACCAAACGTCTACGTAAATAAATCCACAGTAGCACCAGATCAGAACCAACACAAGGCCTCAGACGTCAAGAGGAGAGGTCAAATGCCTTATCCTCAAGGCACAGTAGAACAAGGCACACGCAACAGAAGCCAAGTGCTGAGTGTCTAAGTGTTGACAGAGAGGGCACGAATCCTGAGGTGCAAACCCGCCCCCTTCCCCCTCAACCTTTTGTCTTTCAGAGCCAAGCCCAACCTGGGTATTCGGGTAAACGGATCCAAGCCTAGACCTGCGGGCGTGGTCGCGGGTGAGAGCACGTGCAGTGGCGCATGTATGGGGACCTCACTCCCATGCTCTTAGAGGCATCAAGCACTCTTCACCTTTCCGTAATATATGCCTTCGCGAGTCTTAACGTCCTTGAGGTGGGACTGAACTACTGCTTCCTTCTTTGCTTAGCTACATTGAGGGTTCTCCGTGATTGCACGCGACAACAGCTACACGACGCTCAATTGAGGACCAGGAGCGAGTCATGGTGGTCTTTCGCAGTCCCTGGAAGTCACAAAGCAGTCGTAGTTGGTTGGAGGACTGCAACCGAAGTTGGAGAAAATGGTAGCGGCAACTGCACTTCGACTAAGTACCTGAAAAAGGAAATACGGCTTTGCGACCTCGTCAGAGACGTTCAGGTGATTCGCAGTGAAGAGGCGAATGCAATGGTGGTCGTGGTGTCGTGTGAGGGTGTGTGTGTGAGTGTAGCGGAGTCAAAGGTGGATTGTGGTGGGTGAGTTTGGCAGAATGCGTGCGTGGTCAGACGTCCCAATAACGCTGGGGCTTCTGTTTAGTAGGTCAAGGCAGAGCTAATGGAGGTGGTGGCATCGTGTTTCGTGAAGTGTAGCGGCTGTGCGAGCTCACTGGAGCTAGGGAAGACGGGGGTGGGGTAGTGCGTTCGATGGTCGAAAGTGTTGTCTAAATAGGTGGGAATGAAGAAGAGAGGGAGAGAGATTGAAGGAGGTGAGGAGTTGAACCGTGCGAGGAGACGACCACCTATGATATGTCAGCATTGGAGAAGATGAAGGCAACGGCGAGGGAGCGACGAGGTAGAGAAGGTCAGGGGCACCCTTTCTTTGGCCGGAGAGGTGCGCGATGAAGAGAGGGAGATGATGAGCCGGCCAATTTGATTGTTGATTGGCTCAACGAAAGGGGGCAGAGAGGCTCGTCGGAGCTCGAGGAAGCGTTGGCTGGAGGAGAGAAGAAGAGGGTCTTTTTGGCCTGTTCTGAGCTAAAAAGCGCAACCATGGCATAAGGGTCCTTTATAGAGCTTTAGATCGAGCTCTACGTGAGGAAAATGACCTGATTTGGTTGTGAAATCAGGTAAGAGGATTCCTTGATTTCCTTGAGCTTGTTCGAGCTCTAGAGATCTTCTCAAGGTCTTTGAGATGGCTTGGTTGATTGGGGAGGCTCTTGCGATCAATCCCTCTAATTTTAGAGGGCTTTATCTTTGATTTGAGGGAGAAATCCACCCTCGAATCTTGGGTGAGGTGTTGCGTTCATACTAATGGCGATAGGGACTAGAATGAAGAGAATGATGAAAAGTTATTGACCTATTTGTAATAAACTCAAAACCTGAGGGGCTAAATGCAAGAAATAGAGCTTTAAAGGGTTAAATTGTAAACTAGGTAAAGATTGACTTTGATTGGGTCCAAATTTTGGCCTTAACCTAATTTTGACTCAAGGGATATAATGCTGAAGTGTATTTTAGTTTTGATCATGTTTGGGTAGGCAATTTGCATTGAAGCTCAAATTAAGGTAAAATCCCATATGAAACTCTATTCTAGGTCAAAATAGGTTCAGATAATCAAACCAAGGGTGCCAAACCTCTTAGAATATTTTTCTATGAATTTTAGAAGGTTTAGATGAATTTTATCCTGACCAGAACCTCTTCAATTTAAACAGGTCCTAAATTAGGGTTTTGTGTACTGTTGTGGTTCTCGAAATGCGTAAAACCTTGTTTCTGTTAGTGTTGACCCACTTTTTGGACTTTTGGGCTTACTTGACCTTCATTTAACCCTTAAGTGGCCCTGTAGTTAATCCTGTGTTTGTGATATGCTGTTAAAATTACAAAATTAACCCTGATTTCCTATTCTCTCAAATCAGAATAATACGGAATTACGACCCTTAGATATTGTGTAGGAGCTTTAATCAATCAAACCTAACTAAAAGTGGCTAGTTAGGGCTTATGATTGTGTTCCCATCAGGATGGTCGGCTATGATGTGGTTGAAATTCAAGGTGATGTGGCTGGCTGTTCTAAAGGTGGTTAGGGCTAGGTTGGTGGGATTTTTGGTGGTGGGGAAATTGGGTTTAGGTTTAGGCTAGGTGTAGGATTAATTAGTTTAGGGTTTAGGGAATTAGGTTAATGATTGAGAAGATTTCACCTTTAACAAGATAAGAATAAAATGATACGTCATTGCATTTTTAAGTGGTGGAAATCTCCGATCAAATTTAAATGAAATAAAATCTAACCATGAAATCAGGATGTCGTACCCCCAAGGAGACTCAAACCAAATAAACTCACAAATAGTTTACTTAAGAACGATCCCATAAATTTCCCGTTTATGTTTGAAATGCTAGAAAAAAAATTGTTGCATGTAACAATGTTCATAAGTTGAGGGATTAAGAACCTATATAGCAAGAGATCAAACCCACATAAAACTTATAATCATACCGATAATTTTTTTTCTAATACCCTCTGAAAGTGTTCATGGCATAATAGCCTAATGTTTTAAGGGAATTGATAAAATCAAAGAGTGTACTAGAGAAAAAGAACCGTGTGAGAGAGAGGGCTACAACGAGAAAACGAGAGAGAAAGGGCTACAAAGACAAATGCATCAATATTTTAATATAATTAAAACCTCTCGAACCACCTCACACCCTTTCATTTAAACTAATGGGAAGGCTGCTATGTAAAAATAGGGGATGTGGTTCCCCTCTTCATGAGTGTGCGAGGAGGTGACAGGAGGTGGAGATGCGGTTGCGTGTGCGTTGGGTTAGGCAGTGCGTGGGGAACTCGTCAGTTGTTACAGCATGACCGATGGTGGTCGGAAGTGGCCAGACGACGAGGAGGACGGTGGCAGCGGTGGGGCTCGATGACTGTGAGGGAGCTGCCTGGAGGAAGCTTGGTTAGCATGGGTGCATTGATAGTGTGTGGAGAGCACGTTGGTGGTCGAAGTTGGTGAGATGGAGGCCTAAGTTGGTGTGAGAGGAGTGGTGGTCAGGTAGTGTTGATGGGTTCTTGCAGAGAACAAGTAAGAAGAAGAATGAAGAGAAAGAAGAAGATGAAGAGGGTGAAGGGGTAGCGATGGTTGATGGATCATTGTGCAATGCTGTACGCTGTCACCCTGCGACCGTTCGCGGTGGGGTTCATGGTGGGTTTGCTCTAGAAGGAGAGGGAAAGAGGGAGCGTAGGAGGTGGTCTGGCGGTGGTGGCAAGTGAAGGTACTGGTTTGGCGGTGGTGATGGTGGTGGTCGATGATGAAGAAGAGGTTAAGAGTGGTGCGTGGCTGCTTGTGTCGTGGAGAAATAGTGGGGGAGTAGGCCGTGAGGGAGAGAGGGTCGTGTGGGGGTGTCCTTATTGTGGGGTAGCTTGACTTTTTAAGGAGGAGATGAAGTTGAATGACCATGAACGTGGGCAGGAGAATGGATGTCAACTGAAGGACATGAAGGGGAAAAGGTCAGGTGTTGAGGATGATGGAACATGGGGTGGCTGCGAGGATTGTGGTGGTGTTGGTTGGTGTGCTGTCGTTGCCGAAACCATTGCAGTAGGCTGTTAAGCAAATACAACAGCTAATGCATTATTATCTACAGTCAATGTAGTTGACCATCTGGCAAAGTATATGATGTGAGGCTCATCATGGCTTCTAATTACCCCTTACTAGTTAATTAGCTAGGAATATGTATATATAAGGGTTAATTATAGAATAAGGGATAAATCATTAAAGGACCTTAAAATAGGTTAAAAATGCTAAATTTATAAGTCAATTAATATTATTAATAATTTAGTCAATAAATGGACTCAAAATATCATTAATTATTTACGTAATTAATGTGTTAATTAACTTAAGCATAATTTATACCTAAGTATGTAATAACCTAAGTAACTTTACTTAATTAAATAAATTAAGCTAAAAAAGGTCAAAAACGTAAATCCAAGTTTTATATATAATATTTGTCTAATTTATAATCGTATATAAAAGTTGAAAAAGATTTAAATTAAAATAAGCCTTGAAAACCTTAGTTTACGTTTTAGTCCTTAGGTTTCATTTTAATCGAGTCCTTTTCCTTCATTTAGGCCCTTATCTTTTCTCGCATTCAGGTCCCTGTGTACATTTTCGTTTCTTCTTCAATCGTTTGAACGGCTGATGACAGGCAGTACTGTCACCCTCCGATCATCGTCCATCCTACGTTCGTCCACCCTCGTCGAGCTTCTAGAGCTTGAGCTCACCGCTACCTTTCCATCCATCGGTCTGGATGAAGCTATAATCCTAATTAGGGCTCGAAGATAACCTCATCGGCATTGGAGAAGATGCCGGTGGTTACCCGCACCTAGACACCATTTCGTCCAGATTCAAGCCCCTTTGTCACCGCCGCAACCTATAAATACCCCTCCACCTCTCATATTTCAAGCAGTCAACTCCCTTCCCTCTTCCCCCACTGTAGCCGATGATAGGCTATTCGTCACTCACCTCTAGTGACCTCTCATCCCCCTATCAGAGCTCCTTCGCACAAGGGACTCGTCTCTCTCACCTCCTCTTCCTCTCCGGACGGTCGTGACAAGACATTGGAGCACCAATTCCTCTTCCTCGCCGCCTTCAACTTCTCGCGGGAACTTTTTCCAACACCCTCTGATTTCGTCCTCCGTTACGACCTTCGACGGAGACTTCTTTGCCCCCTTCATCCAGGTAATAGTAGGATAGGTAAGATAGAGTAATTAGAGTAGTTAATTAGGTAATTTAGTTGGGTTTAATGTTAGTTCTTTCCGTCGTCTTCTTCAGCTCCGACGAGCTCTTTGAGCTTGACTAGAGCATCCTTTTATCTTTTGAAATCACTGATTACTCTCCATAATCTTCCATGATCATTTCTGACACATTGATTTCTTGATTAAATCACTTAAACGCCTAATCCACCTCCACCTTCACCGGTTGCTTTCGCTGTCCATGGTGGATGTCACCGAGGGCAATTCACATTCACTGGAGCCCTCCATCACCTTGTCATCATCTAAGGGCCTCGATTTTCACATTAATTTGATAAATAATCACCTACATCTAAAATGCCTAAATTTCACACAACCTCCTGAGCTCGCTGTCAATGGCGGCTCAGGAGGACTTCTTCCATCTAATTAGCCACTTGTATACCATCGCCACACCCCATTAACTTATTTCTGAGGTAAAATGGACTTGATTTGAGGCATTAATTTCATTTGAGTGAGTATTACTTAGAAAGTCAACTCTGAGCTCACCAAGGTCAATCTCTGGTTCAATTTGAGGGTTAAGCACTTAATTCTGTGAATTTAAAGATTGAAATTCTTTCTGGGATGATTTAGAGTATGTTGGAGTAGATTTACTTGAGTTTTGTTGAGGATTTAGTGTAGATTAGATCACTGTTCAGTTTGGGTCATTTTTGAACCCAAACTGATTTCAGTGCGTTTCTGGCGAGAATTAGATGCAAATTTTGCCCAGTTAGAATCTTAGCAACCTTCAGAGATTGTTTGATCTGATGCTGCTGATCTTTAGCTCTCTGTCAAGCTGATTAGAGCTCAAAATGGAGCTCTAAAGCTCCTGTTTGAAGCTCTTGAGCTTCTTCTTTCTGAAGCCTTATAGCACTCCTATCTTCATTAAATAGGTGCGGAAACATCTCTTGAACCTATTTAGACCTCATTTGAGGTCAAAAGTCCTCACTATAGGTCCTTAGACTGGAGATGCACCTTTGCAGGCCATAATGGCTGTAAAAACTGTTCTCTTTCACCCTTCAAATCGAAGGGTAAGATCTGTTCTGAGCATCAAATTGATGCTATAATCTTGTAGAACACCTATAGAGCTTTCCAACGAGCCCTTGATTGCTTGATTTGGAGTTCTGAGTTGCTAGGATTCGCTAGTCGAAGTTTGGCCTGGAGGGGCCTTACATAGTCCCACATCGAATATTTGTGAAGTGCTGCCTTAGTATAAAACGAAAAAGTGCATAGGGTTTACCAGTCGTCAGCACTGGGTGCGCAATGAGCATATGTGTGTGTGTGGGTGCGTGCGTGAACGTGCTCGGGTGTGTGTGCTCCTGTGGGCGCGAGTGTGGGCCTGTGAATGGGCGTGTGTGTTGGCCTGGGAGGCTAGAGATTATGCATGAATTTGAACTGGAAATAAACCATATATAATTAACTAGGCTCGGACCCAGTAGGGTCTGGTCCCACCCTGAGAGGGGTGCTGTGTGTCCCCGATCGGTCCGAGCCGCCAATCAGAAAATCAAATTTTTGGTTTAAGTGTGGTTCAATCTGTACAGTTAAAGAACTGAAAGAAAAAGGAAGAGAGGAGGATTAAGAGAGATAAAAGAGAAGAAGAGCTTAAAGAAGGGATGACAGAGAGTAGAAGATAATGAAGGAAAGAAATCAAGAGAGAGTGAATTGTTAAGAAAAATAAATGAATTAAGAAGAAAAGAAAATCATACGTCTTTACCTTTTATTAGAAGTTCAATTTATATCTTTAAGTCGTCTAATACTCTTTTGAGACATCTAATTTTAGGGTTGAAGCTGCTTTTGTGTTTTATTTTTGAATTTTAATGTTGTAAAAGCCTTGCTATATTTGTAAACATTTTATGCCTGATATTATGTAATAAATAATACTTTTATTGAGTTTTTAATGACAAATATTTCTTTGTAAAGTCGTTTCTTTCTTAATGGAATGTTGCATGTTCTTTTAAGTGAATATCTTTTATGCAAGATTCATGTACTTAAAATAATTTAATTATAATTCTGATTGATTAAATAATTAGTAATTTATGTTTAGGAGTTAATGGTGAATTAAGATAAGTTATGCCTCCCAGTGAACGATCTGGACTCAAGGCTAGGAAAGGTCCTATGTTCTTCATAATTTAACTCATACATTAAAATTCTACTAGTAAGGTAATATAACTCTTCCCTTCATTATGTCTTCATCTTTATTCTAAGGCTTCTACTTTAGCTTTGCTGCAGCTCTGGCTTCTTCCCTTCTTTAAATCTGACTTCAAGTCATCCCTTGAGCTTCTTATTGCCTACAATCCACATAATACACTAATCAGTACATTGTTTCATGATTATTTACGTAAAACAGAAAAGATGCAATGTATGTTACTAATGCATGAATTATACTACAATTATGCTAAGTTCTAACTTAATTCAAATCTTTTAACTTCTATGATTGCTGCGCAATCAGCGACGATAGTAGCTAAATTAAGTTGAGATTATTTTTTTTAATCGAATCCTCTTGGAATTAGTTTTTCGTACTATTCCATGGTTGGTTCCACCAGCAAGGTTGTGAATGCATTGACTTGTCTCCCAAAGACATGCCATCTCTGTGGATTTGTTTGAATAATACCATCTTGTAATACATTTGCTCACTTCCAACGCATCTCTCACATTTTAACCTGAATGAAAGTTTATAATGATGAAGTTGGAGTCATTTCTCTGCTAGTCACTATTTTGTAAACAATTTTATATGTGCAAATATAACAACTTAACCCATCAACTATCTAAAGATTATAATAAAAGAATCCTAAAAGCAACAACCATAAAAGAGAATGTTGATTGAGTAATGCACACACACACTCTCCGTTGGAAGTTACTATTTATGGAAAAACATCTTTCTTTTAGTTAAGCATGAGATGAAAATAGGGATCAATATTGAAGTTGACAATGGTTGAAGGATTACCACAATCTTGATTCTTAACATTTTTCAAGTTAGGAGCCATGTAGAGTAAGACATTCAATTAAGAATACCATAAATTTTGGCCATCATTATTACCAATTGAGATGACTACTTTATTTTTTATTTCATAATGGAAAATTAGGAATATTGGTGTCCATTGAATCAAATGTGGTGTTCAAGTGATAGGTCCTTTGTGTACGAGGGGAAAGTAGGATTAAGATTTTGAATTTGGGTTGTGGGGATCGGTTTGCATTTGATCGAATTATCTCTAATTGTCTTAGCTTAATCTATGTATCATTTATTTAGGTCTTCTTTTTTTTTGCATTTAGATAAAAACACAAGATTAAAAGTAAAAATACAAATAAACTATAAATACGTAATTTATTAGTAATGAAAACATAAAAATAACAACACTAGGCATAAATTATGTACAAAAAATATGGGCTTGTTAGTTGAACTAAATAGGACAGATGAGCTCAATTTGATTATGCCTTGAAGAGGGACTCCAATTAAATCCAAACTTGGTACCTACATAGATATAAACAAACACATCAAGGCATCGAATATAGATAATAAGAATATTGTACAATATGGCTAAGTTAACTTATTCTAATGCAATTAAACCTAAATTATCCTTAAACTAGCATTAGTTAGGCATGAATTAAGTAATTAAATATAGATATATCAAGCTCCCTAAACCTTAACCTTAATCCTAAACCTTATCCAAAATCTAATCCTAAAAATCCAGCTCAGACTTCTAGTGACACTACTTAAATCCTAGTCCTAAGCTTATCTTTTATTATTTTGCCACATATTTTTCTACATCTAAAAATCCAAGAATTATTCTTGAAAATCACCTAATTAAATGTGGCATTGAAGCACATCCAATTAGTATCCAATGAAAGCCCTAAAATCTCTACCCCAATCAAGCCTAATGTGGACATATTCCTAGTGTGAACACCTACCTTCTAGAATATCCCAACCTACCACCTAATACTAACGTCTAAGCACCTCCACCACCATTTATGGTCCACACACACCTCTCCATCTCCACCAAATCCCATGCAAGAACACCTTCCAAATTCCACCAAATCTCATCCAATCAAATTCCCAATCAAATCCCAATTCCAAATCAATCGCAATCCCAATACCTATGCCTACATGCCTTAAACACCCAACCTAGATCCTACCTTGCCAACACATGCAACCTATGAAATACCCATCCCCTCGGTCATGTAAACACCACCCAAACCACCACAAATCCAATGCTTATCTAATCCCAATTAGGATTCCTACCTTCCTACTTGGTAAAACCTAAACCTAATTACCATAACAACCAACCTTGACCTCCCAGATTCCTCTCAAAACCCTAGCCACCCCCTCTATAAAAACCCTAGGTCTCCATTGCAAGAGCATCTTCTTTCTCATCATTTCCTACCTCCAACCTCCACTTTAAAATCTTAGGCTACTTCCCTCTTCCACCTTCTCCATATCCGCCACTTTCCTCCTCTAACTCCACCAACTTGGTCATCCCTCTCCCACCACCTTCTAGCACCTCCATCAGTTGCTTAGGTTCTTCCCTCTTTAGTTAGGATTCCCTCTACTTTCATCTCCATCTACGATAACTTCCTCGTTGGGTGCTTCTTCAACTTCTTCTTCGACTGTTCTCTGGTCTCTCTGAAGCCTTCCTCTACTTCTCGGGGCTTGAGGTTGTGCTCTCCAACACCATTCCACCTTCAAATCCATAGCAGTTACTTCTATCCCTACTCTTCTTTATTCTTCGTCTTGATTCTTCTTTGTTCTTCTTAAATTGTAGACATTTTTGATACTAGCAATAAAGTCCTGATTTTGTTTTGTAGATCTCTCTACTCTATTTTTCCTGGTAGTTAGTAGATCTACTTTCTTTAATACTCCAAAAACTCCAAAAAAATTGTAAATTCCCAGATCCCAAAAATAGTGTATGCTGAGTTTTTTGCAAATTCACATCTCTCGTATTTTTGCATAGACTCGCAATCCCCTTTGCGAAATTCATTCCGACAAATTTGCACTTCTGGAAATCACCAAATTTTGTCCTTACCTTTGTATACTAGTAAGAGGTACTTCTAAAAAATTATGATGAAAAAAACCTTTCAAATTATTTTATAAAATTCGTGGATCATTAGGGGATCAGGAACAAAACAAAACCTGAGCCTTGTTCGAATCTTAGAAATTTTTATACTCATTTGATTGATGAGAAATAGATTTTAGTAGTTCCTTATATAGTCAACCACCTTAGGAAAAAATAGCAAAAATTTAAGACATCCTTAGACTTAGGTAAGGCGTGCACATTACACCAGTGGTTCGGTCTATCAGAATTCCCTGATCTCAGAGAAAAATCTTTAAAAAATAGAAAAATATCCCCGAAAATAACAAAAACATTCATACATACTTTAGATTAGTTAGGAAGTACCCTAGCCAAAATCCTTCCTGAGATATTACTTGGACTCCCGTTTATTACAATTTTGATTTGATACAAGTTCAGAACTTTGAATTTGGGCGATCGCGTTGTAGAGTCCTGATTAGACTAAAGGTAAGAAGAGAAGATAGACCTTTAGGAAAGGTTCTAATCTTCATTCTTGTCTCAATGATACAAAAAGATATCAAGAATAATATTATCCAAGGATAAATGAGAACAATCTAATGGGATTAGACCTTGGGATAATATTTTCCTTCAAGTGTGAAGGATTCACGAGTATTCATAATACTTGTAGGGGCAAAGTGTCAAAATTTCACCTACCTTATGGTTCATTATTGAAGTAATGCAACCAATAATGATTTTCATGCATTTCTAATTAGAGAATAAATCAACTGTAATTTAAAGAGTTAAATTACATTTGATTTGGTAATAATTACACCTAATTTGATTAGGTAAAAAATTCAAGTGTTGAATTGCAATTAATTTAAATTTAGATGACAGATCTAAACATCTCATAATTTATTATTATCTAATGTTTCAAATGTCAATTAGGATTTGACCTCATCCATTGGATGAAGATCCAATGGATCCCATCAAATTAGGGTTTGATAAGGAATTCCTATAAATATCTACGAAAGGAAGAAACCCTAATGCACTCAATCAATTAATTCCTTGATTGGAATTCCACAAAATCCACCAAAGAAGGCCACAACTGTAGCCATCAAGAAACGAGGAGGCGGCACCCCTTATCGCTAGTAGTAGCAGGTAGACCAATAATTTTTTTGGTCAGTGCTTGCAATTGTAGTCGGTCAACTGGTTAGCAAATTGATTGACCGATTATTAAGGGTTGAAGCTGCAACCCTTGTTCCTGTTGTGCTCCCTCTTGCACCCTTTGTAGTTGGTCGATTGGCTTTCCTTTGAGCTGATTGACCACTAGGGAGTTTGATATGAAAAATCGTATGATTTGTTAAAATGAATTTTTGGTCGTTATAACACGCAGTTTTGTGATTGCTTTTGAATTTGTAAACCTAGATAGTAGGGTATCTAGGGTTATCCAAGGAAGCCAATTTGTTAGTTAATAATTAGTTCTCTCTCTCTTGCTCCTTAAATCTTCTTTTTGTGTTTTTATGCTTTTGATTTTTTTAAGGTTTTGAAAAGATAATCATGACAACTGTGCGAAATATTGAATGAAAGAACTACACTTAAGTGATAGAAAAGTATCCTCTCTTTAAACTCACCCTAGGCAAGTGCACCTAAGATAATTAGAAGAGAAGGGTATAGTGCATTAAGATAAACAAAGAAAAGGAGATCACTATAACTAGCACATAAAATCAAAGAAAGGCAACTGCATTAACGGTAGAAAGTCATCTTACAAGCAATTGTAGAGGAATGCTTCTACAATTAAACTAGTACAAAAGAGATACAAAAGAAAATAAAAGACTAGAATTCTTCCATCGAATCTAAAGACAAAGATTCCTTGCTCCAAGTCCAGAAGCTCTTGGACTTAAAAAGGTCTCCTTCTTGAGATCCTCCTCCTTGAGATGATTCTTCTTCTTCTCCTCCTTAGGGAGGATGTCCACCCCTATGTTCCTCCTTGCTTGGCCATCCCCCCTATGATGTTTGCTCCTTGGAGTGCTCCAAGGAAGAAGGAAGAAGATGAAGGCACCAAGGAGGCAAGGGTTTTGCCTCTTTGATCTTCTTCTCTCCTCTTGTTCTTTGGATGGCTAAGTAGAATATGTGGGTATGAATTATGTGTAGCCAAGAATACCTTATTTGGGGGTAGGATGGGGTTATATATAGAGTTAGGAGGAGAAGGGTTGGCGTGGAGATGATGGGTGGCTAGGATTAGGTCTTAAGGTGGCGGTTAATGGATGGATGGTGGAGATGTGTTGGCGCCATGTGGAGGGATGTATGGAGTGGTGGTTAAGGGTGAAAGCCATCCCTTGGTGCCCATCCATGGTGGAGGGGTGCCATGGTTTGGTGTCTAATGAACGCTAGTTTATCATCATGCTTATACCTTAAAACAGATCTAGCTCTTAGGTTTTAACTCCGCAGATGGGTTTCTAGGCTGCATTTAGGCATTACTTAGGTTAGGCATGCATTGCATAATTTTTGTTGTTTTTGACATGTTTATTTGAGTGTTAGGGATGAATAGATATCCAGATCCATAAAACCCTAACATTTAGGAAGGCAACAGGTGAAGAAGAAGCTCAAGTCAGCTGAAACCCAGCTATATCCAGCTCATCACAACTAGATATCAGCTTACCTGAGTTAGGTTTAGCTCTTTCTAGCCCCATTTAGCTCATCTTAGCTGGATGGTATCTCAGGGTAGCTCAACTCAGCTCAACTCAGCTCATGTCAACTCAAATCTAGCTTAACTTAGTTGAGTATAGCTCATCTTAGCTCCAACCAGTTCACTGAGAGCTTAAGCTAGATCAACTTAGTTGACAGGAGTTCACTTCAGCTCTAGCACAGCTCTCCCCAACTCCACTCGACTCACGGCAACTGAACTCCCTCTAGCTTAGCTACTACTTGTTACTTAGTAGCTAAGCTAGCTCAGGAGTTCCCATTAGAAGCAGGTCCAACTCAACTTAGCTTTACTACTCAAGCTTAGTTGCTAGCAGAAGAATTAGCTAGCTAAGCTGAGTAGTTGAGCTCTTATGAAGACCTCTTCAGTTAGAATTAGCTTCAGGAAAATTCCTTCAGCTTCAGATGTGCTCCAAAGCAGCTCCTTCCAAACCCTAGGTTCCTTCTACCTCCTCTACCTCTCCACTCCACTTCCCTACTAGCTAAGCCACTTAGCTAATTTAGCTCAGATCTTACTCTCCTACCTTGGCCAACCTAAACCCTAAGCTAACTCCAACTTAACTCCACTCCAAGAGCACCATGTAAGCTACCTACCTCCACCCAAAGTTGGCGTTACCATGCATGCATCCCTTCACACCACCACCACTTCCAAGAGCCACTAAAAAGTGGTGCCAACTACCCCCCATAACCACCCACAAGTGGCGCCAACTTTCCCTCCAAATTCCCTTCAATCACCACCATCCATCCCCTTTTAAAGCCATCTCCACCATCCACTTCACCTCTAGAAGCCCTCAAAGTTGGTGCCAAACCATGACATCCTTCCATGGTTGGCACCACCTTGGGTATCCTTCCAACCACCAACTACCAAGTCTACCACTCCTTCATATGGCGCCATTAATTCTCCACCCTAGGATCCCCATAACTACTCTTTTAGCCATCCTAGCCGTCCACCCTAAAGCCACCAAAACCCCCTTCATATCGTTTGGCTTGGCGTCGACTCTTCTTAGCCCTAGGATCATCTAACCACTTGCATAAAGACATCCTAGCCCTACGCATTATCCATGCCAACACTCCATCACCACTCCTATATATACTCCCTACCTACCACCATTACACCTACCTTTGGCTACATACATCACTCATTCTTCCACCCATACTCCACCATATCCCATGGCCAAGAGAAGAAGGAGAAGAAGAAAATTAAGGAGACACTCTGTCTCCTTAGTGCCTTCCTCTCTTCCCTTCTCTCTTGTGCCCATGCCAACCAGAGGTCAAGCCAGGCAAGGAGGATGTCCATAGGAGAATCTTTAGGGTGGTTCACATCCACCCTAGGAGTTTTTGGAGTGGAATTCTTCCACTCTAGGAGGAGCTAAGGCATGCCCACCAAGGGCTTGCCAAGGAGGACAACATCACCTTTGGAGGAGCACATCAAGAAGGGAGTAGGAGGAATCCTTTTTAAGTCCAAGAGCAGCTGAGCTTGGAGCAAGAATTCTCTCATCTTCACCACCATTACCAGGAGGATCTTTGTTTTGTCATTTTGTATTTTTGTTTTTATAGTAGAAGCATTCCTCTATAAGCATTCCTATAAAACAAAATTTCTCCACATATAAAAGTTACCTTTCTACATTTTTGTTTCATTCAATTAATTTCTTTTCACTTTAGTGCACTCAGACCCTCTCTCTAATTATCCTAGGTCTTCACGTTCCTAGGGTGAGCTCAGAGAGAGGCTCTTCCTGTCACTTAGGTTTTAGCAATTAGGCGTAGCTCTTCTTCACATATCATATTTCGTTGCCTCGTTATTTCAAAAATAAAAAAATATTATATTCAAAAATTATAAAAAGAAAGTTGATTTCCTGATTTCAAGCGAG
This sequence comes from Thalassia testudinum, assembly GCA_037157565.1. Taxonomy (NCBI): domain Eukaryota; kingdom Viridiplantae; phylum Streptophyta; class Magnoliopsida; order Alismatales; family Hydrocharitaceae; genus Thalassia; species Thalassia testudinum. The sequence continues at coordinate 49,290,253 of JAZHRO010000035.1, read as the reverse complement.
AGTTTTAAAATTGCAATCTTGCCTCCTTAGACGACCATAAATACCACCGCTATCTAGGATTATAAATTTAAAAGCAATTGCGGAATTGCATGTTGCAGCAACTCAAAAACCTAATTTTATCAAATCATGTTTTTTTGTTATCAACGTCAAAGGAGAGGGGTTTCTAGAAGGTGGATTTTGGAGGGAAAATGGAGGGTGGATATGGCTTTAGGTAGACATGTGTATGGTGGAGATTAAGGGGTATGTTGGCACCAAAAGAAGGCTTCTAGAAAGGTGATTTGGTGCCACATATAGGTGGCTTTTGGTGGAGGTTATGGGGAGAAGGGGTGCCATCCTTGGCGCCAAAGAAGGAAGGGTTGTGGTGGTGGTTTTGGTTAAGGAATGTGGTGGTAGTGGTGGAGCGAAGTGGGGGGGGGGGGTTCGGCCATGGACTAGGGCGTAGGTGGAGCTTAGCTAGTAGAGTAGTAGGGGAGGAGCTAGGGTTTTGTTGCAAGGAGGGAGACTTAAGCTGCATAGGTCTTCCTGAAGCTGAACTGATGTTGAAGAAGAGGTGCTTGAGAACTCAATAGCTAGATTAGCTAGGATAGTTCTTTGCTAGCAGCTAAGATAAGTTAAATTGAGTTGGCTTCTTCTGGTCTAGAGTTGAGGTGAGCTGGAACTGGTCTTCCCGAAAACTTCTTAGCTAGCTAAGCTACCTAGCTTAGGTTTGGTAGCTAAGCTCAATTGAGTTGAGCTAGGTTGAGTCTTCAGGAGCTGGAATTGAGCTAACCTGAGCTAGTTGAGGACTCTTCAACTGACCAAGCTTGGCTAGTTGATGAGTAATAGCTAAGCTTGATCAAGTAGAGTTGCCATGAGCTATGTGGAGCTGAAATGAGTTGGATCTAGCTGTATTGAGCTGGGTTGAGCTGGAATCCAGTTGTGGTGAGCTGGATTGCACTGAGCTCCTGCTGGAATGAGCTCAATCTTCATCTTCTGCCTTTCACATTGCCAGGATTTAAGTGATTTTCACTGTGTGATCATTCTTGACAATGTCAAGAAGTGGATTAAAAAATTAAGTAGAAAATATGCAATACATGCCTATTCTACGAAATGCCTAAATGCAATGCCCAACCATATTACAATGTGAAAAACCTAAGAGCTAGATGTGTTTTTAGGCATAAAAGTAATGATAAACTGGTGTTTATCAGCGCCGACTGTTGCAAGACCTCTTAAAGGTGTTCTTGAGGTCAAATTCAAATTTCGAGTTGAGCGTCACTTTGGATTTGCGAAGAAGTTCGTGAATATCTTGTGGGTTCATTTTCGACAACATGAGAGTCTCATCCACCCGTTGAGGAGCAGGAGAAGTTTCTTCTGGGACTTATTTGAGGAGACACCACATCTTAAGGTACTACACCATGCCGACTCGCAAAGGCAGAATCCCTTTACTCATGTGGTTCTAGTAATAAGTGTTTTGCTTTTGATTCCTCGATCGTTTTGTGACATTGATTTGATATTGTGTACGAAAAATTTTAAATGCCAGATTTTGTATTTTCACGCTTTTGTGATGCCACACGGTTGATATGATCAATCCCTTCACCAGCTTTGTTAAGTTAGTTTGTGATGGTAACACCATCATTAGCCATAACTAACTTGAATTAGTGGAAATCAAGTGACAAATGCTCTTGAATGATTGCCTGAGAGCTGTAATTCCACTCAGATCCGTTTTGAGGAGAAAACATTAAAAAATGGTTAAATATGCAGTTTTGACATCATATCACAAATGCAGAATAACCACGGGGTTAACCAGGGGTTAATTAAAGATCAATTGAGCATTGAAGTCCAATAAGTTGGTCCACACAGACAGAAACAGGGTTTCATGTGTTTCGAGAATTGCAACAGCACATAAAACCTTAATTTTAGACCCGCTTGAATTAAAGAGGTTTTGGTCAAGATAAAGTCATCTAAGCCTCTTAAAATTCATAGAAAAATATTATGAGTGGTTTGGTACCCTTGGTTTGACCATCTGAACCTATTTTGACCTTGAACAAAGTCTCAGATGGGATTTTACCCTAATTTGGACTTTTGTGCAAATTGCTTAGTCAAACGTGGTCAAAACTTAAATCTGAGTTCACCATTGGATTCCTTGGGTTTAAATTAGGTCAGTCCCTTAAATCTCTATTTTTCTTAATCAAACCCCTAACTTTCAAGATTCTTGCAAATAGCTCCCTAACTTTGTCATCTCCTTTACAAAGTGCCGGCTGTCGCCATTAAAGGTATGAACAGAATCACACCCACCTCCCGCCAACCTTCAAACTTGGAGAACTCCTTGAATTCTCAATCAAATGCTCTTAAATTTGGAAGTAATGATCTCTAGGAGATTCCCAAGCGATTGAACTCGATCTTAAGACCTAATTCGCACCATAGAGCTTAGGCGAAGCCCTTGAAATCCGCGAGGGAACCCAAATCAAATCATGATGATATCGTGATGAATTCCCTTGTCTGAGCTTAAATTAGAGCTCTATAAAGAACCCTCTTGTCACGATTATCTTCCTTAGCAAGGTTTAGGCCCAAAATTCATCTTCAACTCCTTCCTCGACCTTCTCCGACACCTCCTCGATCTCTTCCTATGGCCAGCCAACAGTCAAATTGGTTGGTTCTCCTTCATCCCCGACTTTGTTCGCTCCTCGATAGCCAACTCAGGAGCTGCCTCCCCCTCTCCTCGTCGCCATCCTGACCTCTGGAGATTTCATCCCCTCTGATGCCGGTCAATCACAACCGATGCCAATTCTCCCTCCTTTCGTCTGCTAGATAGGTCAAACTCTTCCTCTCTCTCTAGACTCCATTCAACTCCTTTAAGCCCCAATTCAACCGCTATCCACGTACCTTCCCCCTTGTCTTCTCTGCCTCCGGTGTAGCTCCGACGAGCTCGCCACGTCGTTACACGCCACGAAACACGACGCCGTTGTATGTTTTGACGGAGGGGGGTGAGATATGCGTGATAAACGAAATAATGCGGAAGTAAAATAACAATGACACAAAAAGAACAATCTCACAAAGCACAAATGATTTTTAAGTGGAAACCTAGACGCAGGTAAAAACCACCACTTAAGCTTCTCGACTTAAGATTTCCTGATCGACCGAGTCGATCAAATCCACTAACGAACTACTTAAACTGAGGGTAGTTCAACCTCTTACAACTACACTACTTATACAAGGGTAGTATACCTCAAACCTTCCTCTTTACGTGGAGTATTTTGTCCCACGAAGGAGACATGAATTCGCAAAGTGAATACTCAACCAAGAACAAAGGAAAAAACAAGAACCTATAGAGCCACAAAGTAAATATAATATTATGCTACTATAGGCAATAATCTCCCCTTAGTAGGAATTATGTAGGTGTGATCTTGGCAGAGTATCGATGCTCTTAGATTTGTTGAATGGGACTTGGAGAGAAAGTCAGTTCCCTTCTTGATAATTGCTTCTATGACACAAAGAGTGTGGAATTAGTGTTGCTTGGTGTATCTAACAAAAGGAAGGGTCCTCTTCTATTTATAGATGGCTTAGGAACCCTTAGGAAGGCTATGGAAGCCTTAGGTAGCCGTTGGAAATAAATCCAAAGCTAGTCAGGTCGGAATCAGGGTTATTAATGATTCTGACAGTGTTATCAGACGTTCGTACTTAAGGTCAGATGTCTAGGTTTTCATCTGATTCTATGATTGGTTGTCTGATCTAAAAGAGTGGAAGATCTGGACTGGGGTAGATCAAAACTGACGTCTAAAAAAATGTTTTAAGATGTCTAGGAAACTAATTAGACGTCTAATTCTAAATGGGTTTCCTTCCTGTTTTTGTCCAGACCTAAACAAGGTTCTAGGTCTTGTTGGTTAGACGATAGGTCGGTCGTCTGGCATAAATTCTGGACATTTGGAAATACAATATTCTGCGGGAATGGATTTCACGAGGTTCAAATGGTTATAATCACTGACAAAAGTGATTTGGGGATGGATTGAGCCTAACGTCTATTTATCAAACGCTTGGGGATCTCTACGGATGTCTGAAAGTGAATGTAGGTCAGATTATAGGATGATCCTCAACGATTAAGTTTGACAAGGCCAACAGTCCTCGAGTTTGACGTTTGGCAAGGTCATCAGACGTCTTCTAAGACGTCTGGACTAAGGGTTGGTTGTCTGAAATCAACAGACAGAAAGTACTAAGTCCAACCTATGTGTTTGGACGTTTGATCAAACAGTCAGATATCTTAAAGTCTAAGGTCAGACGTCTGATGTCTATATTGGACGTCTGATCAGGCTGTCTAAAACTTATTTTAGTTTTTTAAGTTCTCTACGAGATGTCTAAGTATTTTAGGGTTGAGTAAGTATTCCTAGGATTATGTTTGTCACTTTGAGGCTCTTTAACAAATGATCTAAGGAAAATAAAGAGCAAAGACAAAGAAACAAAAACAAAGTACAGAATACAAGAAAAAAATAAATCTGTCATATTCTTCTTGTCTTTAAGCTCTTACTCCATGTGAAGCTCTTTCTCCTCCATCAAGCTCCTTCAATCCACCATGGATGCGAGCTTGAGCTCCTCCTTCATATTTGTAACCATTTGTATTTTCCTGAAACCTTAAACTCAATGCAAATGTTAAATGACAAGTGTTTTGTTATCATCAAAATTAACGATCGTGGTGTTCTTACACCAACAGTCGCCACCACCACAACCTTCCTTGCACCGCAGAGAACAGAAGCCCCAAGGAAATTGGGGGGTTTGATCTCTGTAAATCCACACCAACCAAACCCACTTCCTCACGTTGTATCCTTCACCGACACACCTCCACACACCCCCAATCACCACATCAACATCGCCATCACCTTCTCCATCACATGACGAAGCCTCTGAACCATCTGATTGTGGCAAATAGCCCGTGTTTTATCTTTTCAGGTACCGCCGAAGCTCCTCTTGCCACCACAGTTGGCCGCTGTGCTCCAGCCGTAATCACTGTAGCTATCACCTCCAGCAAGAGCGGAACACCTCCACGAAGGATTCCAGGCCTCCAATTAATCGAACAACAAACAGTAGCAGCTCCAATTCGAAGCCCCAACTCACGTAGCTAAGCGAAGGAAGCGAGGGAGGAGGCTTCCATATAGTCCCACATCGTGTGCGAATGAGTTGAAACCACCATATAAAGGGAAAATGTGTCCAAGGCTATTCGCCTCAGACACGGGGTGAGGTCCCTTATCCTACATTTGTCTTAACTCCTCGCTCACCTCACACCTAGTGAGTCTGGTCCCTATGCTTGGATCCGATTACCTGCTTATGAATCCGATTATCCGGTACTGAGAAGAGGAATTTGAGGAAAAGGGGAGGGGTTTTGCTTCGAGATGTGTGCATGCTTGCTCTATACTTAGCATCTTTGAGAGGCTTCTTCTATGTGCTTGGCACCCTTGTGCATTTTGCTTTGCTGAGGTCTTGTGTCTTGGTTGTGCTCTGCGCCTTAGTGGTTTAAGGCGTCTGATGTGGGTACCCAACGTTTGATCTGGCATTGCAGGATTATTTGAGGCATCTGCTCTGTGGCTATTGGTTGAGATTTGGTTCTAAACACTGTTGGCTTATTTGAGAAATTTGATTACATTTAACATGTGCTTAAATGTGGGATATAATTGGTGATCTAAATCACCATTTTGAGGGTCTGATATTCTTTTTATCCCATTTATTTTTTGAGATACCATTGTTATTATTGATTACATTTCTTTGAGTTGATTATTTATTGCATATCTTTATTATTGTACTCATTAATTATAAATTGCGATTAATATGTGAATTCTATATTTACTCCCTGTAAACAATCTCAGATTCATTTCTTGATTTTGAGTTTTATAAATTTAAGTGGTCACGATTTTTGTCCTAAACTACGATGCATATTTCTAAAAGACGAATCTCGCGCATCAAAAGTTTGGTGGTCATGCTTGGATGATGGGTTAGGCTCAACAAAGTTGGAGTAGCTATAGGCGACCTTTATCTACTCGATGCAACTAGGTGGTGTGGATAGTCGTTCTCCTAGGTCGGACACTTGTTGTTTGGTGTGTACGGTGCTTTAGATGCTTTGTCTTTGTAAATTTTTTGGGTTTGTGCTAGTTTGCTATAGGCTTGATGCCAATTCTTGATGTAATAAAGACTTTGTTGCTTCATCCTTGATGATGAGTCCATTTTAATGGATTATTTGTTAGCCTAAGTTTGTTAGTACATACATTTTAAGATTGTTAATATTCTCATTTAGTCATAGATTATTTACATGCATTGTAATTCTTATTTGTACTTTTTGTTACTGCATTTCATATGATGTTATGTATATAAATAATTTTTTTGTATACTTGTTTCAGAGATAAATATAAAGAGCCCCTCACTCCACATGAGCAGTCGTTCGCATCCAATAAATCATATCAACCCAATACCCTCGTCAACCCACGCGATTATATCCTCACTCCCACTTAATATATATATCTCTCTCACTAATTTTTCATCAAATCCATCACTAACCACTAAAGCCTATCCTAATATTTCTACCTACCCATCGTCTTTCTTTTCAATGGATGGGCTAATAGCCACCCATCCATACTCGGACGTGTAGTGCACGTCAGTGCACACCCCACCCACAAGTGCACAACCCTCTCCTCACTCACGGAAATACACACACAAGTCGCTCACCTCACCTAATTCCTACACCTGTGCGACAATACACGGTACCTCCACCTTTCTCACTTCCCACGCACAAGACCGCTCGGACCTGACCTGACTCTCCCACACATGGCTCGCTAACCCAATTGCTCCCTCAATAGGCCCTAGATAGAGCAGAGCAACTCGCTCTACCCCAATTCCGAGATCGCTCTCAACCCAACAGAGAGGTGCAGGCCCTAGTGACCGACCCTTCTTCCCATCGCCTTCCTCCTTGCCTCGCTCCTCCACCCGCTCGCAACCTCTTCCTTGCTGTCACCACCACACCCCATTGCTCCATGCTCGAACATGCTTACTGTTTCCTCCCTCCTGGTTGCCTGCTTGCGACTCCCATAGGAAGAGTGCCCCACCCATCACCACCCTCCTTCCCATCGGGAAAGCATCTCCATCGCTCAACTACTGCCCTTCACCATCGCCACCGCTATCGTGACCACACCTTTTTCCCTCATCACCATGTCTCCAGCGCCCTCTTACCACCTTCAAGTCGACCACCATCACCGTCCACCACCACCTCTCATCACCAAGGTGGCCATCGATTACCACTAACACCATCACCTTCATCACTGACCTCAACGAGTAGCTACTTCTAACGTCTTATAGCAGGAGTACAATCATATCACGCTTAGATCAGTCGCCATCTTTCTACAAAAAGGAAGAAATGAATTCCATTATCAAGCAAAAACATGTGATTAGTATCACTGATCTCTGGAGTGGTGCAACATACCTATTTAGAAAAAAAAACAAAGAAACGTAGATCATTGACAAAATTTAAGTCTCACAATCTATGTGCCATCTGCCATCGAAGGTAAAAAGGCCTATCACTACACTAGCTAATGGCAAGCAAAAGTACCTTACACTTTAGATCCTTTAACTTAGTGGGATTCAAGAGCTTCCTACAGTTTTCACATTGATCTCATTGATCATACTCATAGCTACAATTTGGAGCTGGGCATACTCCCTCCACCAAACGGTTAGTGAGGAATTATGAACATGCATCATAGTAGAGCTACATGAAAATCACAAATATAATCAAATAAATAATCACCCGCTACACGACATTCTTGGTAATTGATCGGGGTCCTATGCGATAGGGGACCTGAATCAATAAGAATTACAAACAAACACACAAAGAGAATGCACAAAATATTGGTGACCCAATTCCACCCGAAGGAGTGTATGTCTGGGAGGAGGGTGGTGCTCCCAAATTTCCACTATAGTTGTGGGTGATACAATAACTCTGATTCTCTCTCTAGAGTTGCATAAAGAGTCTCTAAGGGTCTCTCTTCTATATTTATAGTACTATTGTAGGGTGAATGAGGGGTTTTAAGGTATGGTCGTTGTAGTACACTCCTAAATCGTACAACAAACACTTAAATTTATAAACTCAGAATCTAATTGGAATCCGAGGTCGTTGCAGGGAGTAAATGTGGAATTCACACACTAATCTTAATTTATAATAAATGAGCACAGTAAATTGAGCATCAGATAGAAGATATTCAATGAATAAATTGGTCAGAATAGTATTCAAACATAGATCAATGTATCTCATGAAATAGCAAGGGCAAAAAGAATGCAAGAAATCTAAAAGTGGTGATTTAGATCACAATTTAGATCCATCTAATTAAGCACATCTCATATTCAAATTACTCAAATAATCTAATAGTATTCTCAATCAGATAACTTAGATACTTAAATGTTCCAACAGTATTGGCAGAATCAAAGTTCAATCAGATGTTGCCCATGTGTATCAGACGACTTAACCTTCTCAACACAACCCCACAGAGGACACAAGGGCAACGAGGCTTCTCAAGGCCTTCTCTTCTTCAGGCCTTTACAAGCACAACACAAGGCCAACTCTCTCAAAGGCTAAGTATAAGCCTCTTCCTTCAGCACCCAAAGGTAACTCAGAGGCTAAGTGTGAATGCCTCTCTTTCTTCAGCACGCGCCCAAGAAATTTAACCGCAAAGCAAAACCCTCCTTCCTCTCACAAATCCTCTTCCTTCTCTCTCAAAATCGGGTTATGGGTAATCGGGTATACAGGAAGTTTATCGGGTCATGAATAGTGGCTAGACCTGCGTGCGTGGATCACGGGCGAGGCGTGCTCGGGCATGTGTGCGGGGGACCCGACCCCCCGGTGTACTGGGCGATAAGCAGCAAACAAGAATTCAAGATTAGTGCTTGCGCGAGCTTTTAAGTCCACAATGTGGGACTAAGTGAGGGGGCTTCTTCGCGTAGCAATAGCAGGTGAAGATGTCTGGATTGCGTGCTGCTGCTGGGCTCTTCCACTCAATTGGTGCTGCAGCTGGATATGCGGATGTAGCCCGCGTCACTTGGAAGTGGTGTTGATGATGATGATGGTCGGATGAAGCGTAACGGCACTGGGGAAGATGATGGCAGCAGTGGTGCCCGGTGAAGTACCTAAAACTCAAACCACGGCCTTGCGACCACGTCAAAGCAGCTCAAAAGCTTCGTCGTGTGAAGGCAAGTGTGATGGTGGTGATTTTAGGGCGTGTGGGTGCGTGTGGTGGTCTGGCGGAGTTGAGGAGGTAGTGTAAAGGAGACATAGTTTGGGTGGAGTTTTGGAGGTGTAATCCCCTCAATTTCTTGAGAGGTTTTGGTGGGTGTGAGGTGACGGAGCTTTTGGAGGTAACGCAAGGGTGGTTGATGGTCTGTGGCGTGCAGAAGGCTTCGCCGGAGCGGAGGAAGATGAAGGTGGAATGAGGTGGTCTGTGGTTGAAATAGGGAGAAAAAGAGCTAGGAAGATTCAGGAGAAAGAGAGGAAGGATTATACCTAGCTAATGGACGAGGGGGACGAGGAGAGGCGCCGGCTTTGATTGGCCGGTGCCAGAGATGATGAAGCCTCCAGTGAAGGAAGTGGCGACGATGAGGGGGCTTGGAAACTCCTGCTGTGGTTGGCGAGGAGCGAAGGAAGGAGTTGAAGATGGTCTCGCTGCCTATGGTATGTGGTAGCGGGCATGGAAGTCGGGGAAGAAGATGTCATCGGAGCTACGGTGGAGGTGGCTGGAGAGAGGGATTTTCTGAACTGCAACCAAACCAAGCTAAAGAATAAGGCCTTGCTATGGAGGATCTTTTATAGAGCTCAGGGCAAGCTCTAGGCAAGAAAACAAGCTTGAGGAGCTTAGATTTTTAGGGAAGAAGATCCCTAGTCTTGAGGAGTTCACATGAGCTCTGTGGATCAAATCAAGGTCCAAGATGTGATTAAGATGATTGGGAACTTCCTCAAGATCATCCCTCCCAATTTAGGAAGGAATTGGTCCAGTAATAAAAAAGAAATCCCAGATTGAAGGTTGATGCTTTGGGTTCACACTGCTAATGGTGGCAGGGGGCTTTTCATGAAGAAGACAACAAACTTGGGGGGCTAAACGTAAGGAATTTTAAAAGCGAGGGGCTTAGATGTGGAGAATAGAGTTTTAAGGGACTAGATTGCAAACTAGGTTAAGATGTATTCTGATTGGGTCCAAATTCTGGTACAAACCTAATTTGGATCCAAGGAATTTGATGGTAAAGTCGGATTTCATTTTTGACCAAGTTTACTGAGCAATTTTCTCATAAACCAAAATTAGGGTAGAAATTTGTTTGACTCTGTTTAAGGTCCAAATAGTTTCAAATGGTCAAACCAAGGATACAAAATGTCAAGGAATATTTTTCTACGAAATTTAGGAGGTTTTGATGAATTTTATCCTAAACAAAACCTCTGTAATTTAAGCGGGTCTGAAATTAGGATTTTAAGTGTTGATTTGATTCTTGAAATGCGTGAAATCCCATTTCTATCTATATGGACCCACTTATTAGACTTTAATGCTCATTTGACCTTAGATTAACCCCTGAAAAATCCCGTTACTTTGTTTTCATGATGTCATGTTAAAACTGCAGAATTAACCCTGATTTAATGTTCTCTCAAAATGGATCTGAGTGGAATTATGACTCTCAGGGGACTATTTAGGAGCATTTGTCACTTGATTATGATTAATTAAAGCTAGTTATGGCTCATGATGGTGTTACCATCATACTCTCATGCCTAACTTTTGCTTGTCTATAGCAAAATCTTATGGCAGAACTAAATCTCTAGACATGCTTTGATGTTTAGATGCTTGATTTGTGCCTCTCTAGAAATTAGATTAGAATGCCAACAATAAGCCTAGAGGTACTCAACTATCAATAAAGATCCAGACCTGACCAGCTTCAACCTAAGTCTGCCGCGAAGGTTTCTAAGGCTTGCAAAACTGGCCAGAGGTTCGTTGAACCCAGCGGTTAAAGCACCCATGCGTAGAATGTAACATATCTAGGTTCAGTTTACCATTGCATTTTTGTAAGAGAGAGATAGAAGGATTTTTTTCTATTTGGAGAGTTTTCACTCTTTCTTTTTATTTTTCTCTAAATCCAGCCTTGAAGTGGCCCTAAACATAGTCTGTATTGGATTCCTTGTCCCCACCATTAATGCTTGAAGGGTCCCTGGCTTTCGATGCTTCGGATAGCACTGCCTATGGCAATCCCAAGAACCCTGGCTTTAGATACTTTGGGATAGTGTCACCCATGGTGTTTTGTAGTTAAATTCAGGCCCTGGAAATCGACATTTCGGGATAATCCTGCCCATGTCACTTGAACCAGCACAAGGTGCTTACATGCCCTTGGTAGGATATTTAGATATCCTAGGAGACAAGCACCGAGGAGACGATATGTTATTTCACATCTTCGAGCGGAATTTCCCACCTCTTCGCGTTGGGAACTCGTCTAATTAATTTGTGTTGTCGAGTCACTCCTAAGCTAGTTCTTCGAGATGATCTTTCAGAACAGAACACTTTCGACATGATTTTCCTTATTAAGTGCACTGAACTAAACTTAGTGTGTGATTTTGGGTGCTTTGGTTACCAAGTCCCGTAAACCAAACGGCAGGCAACGGGATCGAATAATCCCTAAGCTTTAGACCTACTACATCAGCCTTGCACTTTCCTCAACCTCTTGAGGACCAATCCATATCTTAACAAATACATGAGTGTTTAAGCCCTAAAACAAGCCCAAGATGCCTAAGATCAACACTCATTACTAATCTCCTTATTGCTAGCATTTCAGGACTTAATCTTTCTTTTGATTTAGTCTAGAACATAAGTATATTCCATAATCAATTGCTATGACTATCATTTTTATTTTTATTTTATTTTGCTCCTTTTTTTTTTGACATTTGAATTTCTTCCTCTTTTCCTCAAAAAAGATTTACAATTATTTCACAAAATTTCCTCCCCTTTCTCCAATTTTTTTCTTTTTCATTTTTTATATTTTTTATTATTTATTATTCATTATTATTTTTGGAATATGTATTTTTTTTTGTGAGACTCCCTCAGAGAATTGAATTTCCATATGTTTCCACTTTAACATCCCCTCATGCTTAACTTTTGCAATGTCTTGATTGTAAACTAGGAGGGTATGAATTCAGTTTGGTTCATAGTTTAGAACAGGGGCAAAGGGTGGGTGAACGGGTCGGGATGATTGTTGTGAACAATTTCAAGCTTTGATACGAATACCAAAGGTGGAGTTGGTTGTTCTAAAGTTGAACTCGGAGGTGCAGTAGGAGTGTAGCTCGAAAAAGAATGATCAGAAGGATCTTAGGTTTTTGGAATGATGGGTTGCCTCTCGTTAAGTGTTAAATTTAATGCCTTCAGCCTAACAGAAGGTGGTTAAGGAGAATGGGTGGTCAAATCAGAGGAATTTTGTAGAACAAGCACCTTGATAGGCAGCCTGATTAGTCAAACCAGGTGCTTGTTCAAATTAATAGGCTGAAGATGCAGACCAAACCCAATCAGTATGGTGGGTTGATGGATGTGAATAAATAGGTATGGAGCCCACCAAATACTTTGAGGCTAAAAAAGATGTGGAAATGTGAATCACGGGTTTGGCTGAATCGGTTTAGCCGGATCAGAGTAGGGGTCCTCAAAAGAAAATGGATCTGTAGAAGATGTAGGAACCCTACTAGTAAAGATTAGAGAAGGATAAGAAGTGATTAATAATCTAATCAATGTCCAATACCCGATCAAAAGATGGAGGAGAATCATATGCCATCGAATTAGAAAGAGGTGAATCAGAGTAGAAATTGATTTCGGTGGCGGGTCAGGGTTGGGATCGGATTGTGGAAGGCTCTGTATGTGGATCGGAAGGTGTAGCCTTTTCAAAATCTGGGTGTGGTGAGGGCTCTTCTGAAAATGATTCAAAGAGAGGTTCATCTAGAGAGTCTTCTTGACGCTCATTCAAATCAAATGTAAATGCCTGGAGAGTGCTTATAGGATCATGGAATTCTGAGTCAGTGAAAGATTCGAACTCTCGATTGTGGACACTCTCGACACTTACTGTTTCTGATTCCTACAAATCATATTAGAATGATTCCAACTCAATGGAACATGATTTTGAATCAATGATCTTGGGATCAGGGACCTCAGGGTCAGAATCAAAGAACAGGTAATGGATGTTGAGGTCGTAAATTGGCTCGTAATCAACAGGAAACAAAGGTTCTCCGGAATCAAAGTATGATTCGAAATCATCGAAGAATTTACGAAAATCAGTTTCTAAACCTGATTCAAGATCGGGATTTCCACCACAGAATGAATCATGATGTGTAAAATCAACAACCTGACTTTGATCATATCTAATCTCAAATTCTGATTTCAAAGAGGTGTCCTTATTAGGTATAGGCTCAGGTTTTTGACTCCTATGGTAGACTCAATCAAATCCCAACTCTTCCAACTCCTTTGTTTCTATATCGTAAATTGGTGTGACTTCTGAAAAATCAATTTGCATCTCAGAGGAGTCTGGAGAGGTGTAATCATCAAATACAGGCCCATAATTATAATTCAGATCTAAAATCTGATTTTCATTAAATTGGGCCTCTTGATTATCCCAAATAGGTTCAGATCTAGATTCTAGGTTGAAGGTAGGAATTGGGTCACTGGCATTTAGACTTTGGTTCTATTGGGTTGTTAGAATCACTTTTGAGGATTACCTTAGTAGGATAAGGTTCGGAAATTACATCATCGAAAGGTCCAAAGTATAATTTATCATAGGTGTTTGGAAAATTAAGGAATGATGGATCAGTTTCATAGCTCTTTAGGGATGGTTCAGAATCAAGAACACCTGCAACTGGATCCACCCGACCCACATCAAGATCAGGTATGTCAATCTGCATAAAGTTTGAATTTGATTCCATTTGGGTTGGCTGTCCACAACAACCTCTAACTTCAAACCTGGGTTTTGGGAAATCATGTTGATTCTCAATGTTGTTCCAAGATGTCTCATTAGTTTCTGAGGGGATATATGGATATTTTTGATTGATGGCTTCATACACCATATTCAGCAGTTTTCCACATTCCTCCATGAGACCTTGGTATTTTTGCATCAGTAGGGGGATTTGACCAACATTGTAGATACTTATTGCTATGTAATTTCCCTAATTTAATATATTCTAATAAGTGATCATCTCGAGTTGAACTATGTATCATTTGTATCAATATCATTTCAACATGGTTCATAATGTGGGTTGTTATTTTTGAAACATTAACCTGAATGTGCCTTGACAAATCAGAGGTTTTGTAATACTTATCATGATGTCTAAGAGCATCCTCAATCATCTTTTCTTTCATGCTCATTTGGGATTCAGGTTTCCTAAATATTCTTCCTAGCTTGTCAGGTTGCATTTTCAAATCAAATGGTGGATTAAGATGTAGAATCAAATTCAAGTTCAGATTGAATCAATCAGATCAAATCAGAAATCCCATAGAAGATCAATTCTAATGAGGCCTCTAGGTCAACAATCTAAGGACCTTTCCTGTGTATGTGCTCTAAAGAATAGATGAGGGATTGGATATGAATTGGACCCAATCAAGGCACCCAAAGATTTTTGGATGACTAAGGTTGTTTTTGGGCGGTGGATACATCTGAATCAAAAATCCACACACTCGAGAAATACTTGGGCAGCCAGGAAAGGAAAGACCTGTAAAGACCCCTACACGGTAGAGCATCCCCATGGGTTATAGGGTTTCCCCTACCTGACCTTCCTTGTCACTGCGGTTCCAAGTAGATCGGAATGTATGAATTGAGATCTTAAGTCTATCAATTTTAGTCCTAATTTGTGCCTTGGATTTCACTTGATTACAAGTTGATTCAATTTTTGACCTAATTTGGAGGTTGATTGGCCTGCAAAGTAGACTAACTTCACCTGACATGCCCAAAGGATTGAGGATGAACTTTGAGTCAAGACCCAAAAATCCTGAATTGACTCTCAGGTTATTAGGTCCAAAGTTTTAGGGTTTAAGTGAATTTAGAACCTGATTTTAGGGTTTACTTGAATAGAACTTTTCAAACAAGGGCTTAGGTAGCACACAAATGCGGAAATATCAGTTTCCTTTAATCTAGGAAAATTTGTACTAACAATTCAAAATCCTTAATGTAGAAACCTTGATTGGCTCTATTTCGAGTCCAATTTAATCTCAAAGGTAACACCTTGGACTCAAACAAGAAAGTGAGTAGTCCAAGATGTTTGTGATTTTTAAGCGTAAATCCTTAATAGGGACAAGACTTTAGGATAGAGAACTCTAATCAAATTGTCTCATCTTCAATCAGATCTCAAATTGAGTTCGCAAATTAGGAAACTTACCTTTAAATGATAATTACTAGAAAAGTAAGGCAGGTGAATCCTAGTTAATTTGTTTCCTTTTCTCTTTCCCAAGATTATGAGGTTGATTAGGGAAGAAGAGAGAGTTTACCTACCCTTGGAGTAGTTGATTGTGCGAAAGATCTCTTCATGATGTACCTCGTAAAATCACAAGCGAAATAGATAGGGCAATTTAGTGCTCAAATTAATCAAGAAAGATAAGACTAGTGGTGAATTGCGCGTTGCTCCCTGGCAACAGTGCCAAAATGTTGTGCGGCGAATTGAGGAGTTTTAAGGTATGGTTGTCGTAGTACCTCCTAAATCGCACAACAAACACTTAAATTTATAAACTCAGAATCTAATTGGAGTCCAAGGTCGTTCGCATGGAGCAAATGTGGAATTCATACACTAATATCAATTTAGAATAAATGAGCACAGTAAATTGAGCATCAGATAGAAGATATTCAATGAATAAACTGGTTAGAATAGTATTCAAACATAGATCAACATATCTCATGAAATAGCAGGGGCAAAAAGAATGGAAGAAATCTAAAAGTGGTGATTTAGATCACCATTTAGATCCCTCTAATTAAGCACATCTCATATTCAAATTACCCAAATAATCCAACAGTATTCTCAATCAGATAACATAGGTACTTAAATGTTCCAACAGTACTGGCAGAATCAAAGTTCAATCAGACATAGCCCATGTGTATCAGACGACTTAACCTTCTGAGCACAACCCCATAGAAGACACAAGGGCAACGAGGCTTCTCAAGGCCTTCTCTTCTTCGGGCCTTTACAAGCACAGCACAAGGCCAACTCTCTCAAAGGCTAAGTATAAGCCTCTTCCTTCAGCACGCAAAGGCAACTTAGAGGCTAAGTGTAAAAGCCTCTCTTTCTTTAGCACACGCCCAAGGAATTTAATCGTGAAGCAAAACCCTTCCCCCTCTAACAAATCCTCTTCCTTCTCTCTCAAAACTGACTTTTGGGTAATCTGGTATGCAGGCGGTTTATCGGGTCATGAACAATGGCCAGACCCACGTACGTGGATCGCAGGCAAGGTGTGCTCGGGCATGTGTGCGGGGTACCTGACCCCTCGATGTACTGGGCAATAAGCAGCAAATAGGAATTCATGATAAGCGCCTGCGCGAGCTTCTAAGTCCATGATGTGGGACTAAGTGAGGGGGCTTCTTCGCATAGCAGCAGCAGGTGAAGATGCCTGGGTTGCGTGCTGCTGTTGGGCTCTTCCACTCAATTGGTGTTGTATCTGGATACGAGGATGTAGCCCGCGTCACCTGGAGGTGGTGTTGATGATGATGATGGTCGGATGAGGCGTAATAGCACCAGGGAAGATGGTGGCGGCAGCGGTGCTCGGCGGAGTACCTGAAACTCAAAACACAGCTTTGTGGCCATGTCAAAGCAGCTCAAAAGCTTCATCGTTTGAAGGCAAGTGTAATGGTGGTGATTTTAGGGTGTGTGGGTGCGTGTGGTGGTTTGGCGAAGTCGAGAAGGTGGTGCGAAGGAGATGGAGTTCAGGTGGAGTTTTGGAGGTGTAATCCCCTCAATTTCTTGAGGGGTTTTGGTGGGCGTGAGGTGGCAGAGCTTTTGGAGGTGACGCGAGGGTGGTTGATGGTCTGTGGCATGCGGAAGGCTTCGCCAAAGCATCGTCGAAGCAGAAGACGGAGGTGGAACGAGGTGGTCTATGGTTGAAATACGGAGAAAAAGAGCTAGGAAGATTCAGGAGAAAGGAAGGATTATACCTAGCTAATGGACAAAGGGGACGAGGAGAGGTCCCGGCCAATAAAAAACGGAGATGGTGAAGCCTCCTGTGAAGGAAGCGGTGACAACGAGGGGGCCTGGGAACTCCTGTTGTGGTTGGCAAGTTGTGGAGGAAGGAGCTGAAGACGGTCCTGCTGCCTATGGTATGTGGCAGCGGGTGAGGAAGTCGGGGAAGATGTCGCTGGAACTACGGTAGAGCTGGCCGGAGAGAGGGGTTTTGTGAAGAAGTGCAGCCAAACCGAGCTAAAGAACAAGGCCTCACTATGGGGGACCTTTTACAGAACTCAATGCAACCTCTAGGCAAGGAAACAAGCTCGAGGAGCTTGAATTTTTAGGGAAGAAGATCCTTGATCTTGAGGAGTTCGCATGAGCTCTGTGGATCAAATCAAGGTCCAAGATGTGATTTAGATGATTGGAGACTTTCTCAAGATCATCCCTTTCAATTTTGGAAGAAATTGGTCAAGAAATCAGGGAGAAATCCTAGATTGAAGGTCAGTGGTTTGGGTTAACACTGCTAATGGCAGTAAGGGGCTTTTCGTGAAGAAGATAACAAACTTGGGGGGCTAAACGTAAGGAATTTCAAAAGCTAGGGTCTTAGATGTGAATAATAGAGTTTTAAGGGATTAGATTACAAACTAGGTCAAGATGAATTCTGATTGGGTCCAAATTTTGGTACAAAGTTAATTTGGATGCGAGAAATCTAATGGTGAAGTCGGATTTCAATTTTGACGAAGTTTGACTGGCAATTTACGTAGAAATCTAAATTAGGGCAGAAATCTGTCTGTGACTTTGTTTAAGGTCAAAATAGGTTCAAATGGTCAAAACAAGGATACCAAACCTCAAGGAATATTTTTCTATGAATTTTAGGAGGTTTAGATGAATTTTATCCTAATAAGAACCTTCATAATTTAAGCGGATCTGAAATTAGGGTTTTAGGTGCTGATTTGATTCTCGAAATATGTGAAACCTCATTTCTGTCTGTATGGACCCACTTATTAGGCTTTAATACTCATTTAACCTTAAATTAACCTTTGGAAAACCCCAGGCTTACTCTTCTTTCATGATGTGATGTTTAAATTACAAAATTAACCCTAATTTAATGTTCTTTCAAAATGGATCTGAGTGGAATTATGACTCTCAGGCGACTATTCGGGAGTATTTGTCACTTGATTATGATTAATTAAAGCTAATTATGCCTCATAATGGTATTACCATCAAGTATAAGAAATATCTAACAATATTTAATCCCTATAACGAACTTTGTTGATTCCTCGGCACGTTCGTTACTCGACTATAAATAGCGTTGGTAACACCACCATTAGCGTTAACATGGATGTTGTTATCACCTCTTCAACTCCGGTCAAATCCGATCCCACCAATACTAGGAACATGCATAAATAGACATTTTAGGTCAATTAGATGTGTACACATCACACCACCTTAGATGTGTGCACATCACACCACCTCCTTGCCTATCTTTTGCTAGTCCCTAACAAAATTATATGCTATTTATAAACAGCATTATGATTAAATTACTTGGGCAATATTTATTTTTCAACAGTAAGAAATTTCTACTAAAGACCTGAACTATAGAGACTCGATAGTGCCTGGGTGTTCACTAAAATGCAAATCGCCTAAGCCCTCGCCTTATTCAAAAGAAAATAAATTTTTCTTTCTTTTTCTTCTGTTCTTTTTTTTTTTTTGGAATTTTGATTTTAGAGTTTCGGGGTAGCTTTCTACGGCAACCCAGCTTACCCAAGACTTGAAAAGAACTCTAACCTCTGAGCATCTTTTTGTGTGATTGTTCTAAACTCATTGATCGTCAATCAGACCGGACTTCATGTTTCTACGCCCCTAGGTGACCTTGAAAAGAAATTCTGCCTAAAGGTGTATCTATCCAACCGGTAGTTTTCTCCTTACTTTTTTATTTTTATGGGGTCAACACAAGGGCGAACCTAGTATATATCTCCCTGGCTTATTCTATTTCCTCACTTCTTTCTAAGTGTTTAGGAATTATTTGTGCATTCTTGTGAGCTGGGTTCTTGACAACCAGTCAATGGATTGTTACTCACGACAACTTGCTAGCCATACCACCCTAGAAGTTCATTAGCTACCCAATTTCCGTTAAAACTGTCGAAAAGTGAGTCAGTGCAAATAGTGTGTAGATGCTTAGACTATAAGTTCCCTCAAATCAGAGGGCGAGTTGATAAGTCGTGTACTTATCACCCTAACTTATTTAAATAATTAGAAATGAATTTTTCAAATGGCGAGGACTCGAGAACTAAGTCCACATTTTAGTAGACACTCAGGCTGATTAAGCCCGAAGACCTGAATGGCCTAAGTGTTAGGTTTTATTGTATCATTTCCTAAAGTTGACAAATTTCTAATGCCCAAGTTTGCTTTTCTTAATTCAATTTTTGTTTCAATTGTTGTAAATAAAGAGAAAAATAAGGGATATTGACAAGAAATCTATAGAGTTGACAATATGATTAAGAAATGAATCCACCCCCCCATGCTTAGGTTATGCAATGTCCTCATTAAAAGTAAAAGGCATGAGATAATGGTAGAATGAAGAAAATATCACCTGTATTCTATAATGCTCTGGTTAGCTCTGAGCCAGACTGTACAAATGCTAAGTTTAGTGCCATCAACTAGGTTGGGTCTAGCCAAAGGAGTCAAATCAAGGTCAATGCAACCTTGTCTGAGAAGGGTTCTGGAATAATGCGGTCAACATAAAGTTTTAGACATTTGTTGACCTTGAAAGAGTTACCCATATTTTGGTTAGAAATTTCAACGGCCTCGTTTGGGAATATCCGATCAATGATGAACGGGTCGTTCCACTTCGACCTAAGCTTGCTGGGAAAGAGCTTAAGTCAAGAATCAAAGAGCCAGACCTTCTGGCTCGGCTCAAAACTCTTGCATGAAATCAGCTGGTCATGAAAAGCTTTGGTTCTAGCCTTATTGATCTTGGCATTCTCATAAGCGTCATTTCTAAGCTCCTCTAACTCAGATAGTTGGAGTTTCCTAGTCTTTCCAATTAAAATAAGCTCAAAATTACATTTTTTAATTACCGAGAATGCCCGGTGTTAAATCTCTATGGGTAAATGGCACGCCTTACCATAAGCAGATGAAACGGTGACATGCCAATAGGCATCTTGTACGTCGTACAGTAGGTCCAAAGAGCGTCATCAAGCTTTTGAGTCCAGTCTTTCCTATCTGGCCTAATTGTTTTCTACAGGATGTTCTTGATCTCCCGACTGGAGATCTCGGTCTATCTATTCGTCTGGAGTTGGTAAGGTGTGTGTAACGACTCGGTTCCCGAGCCCCTACGAGACACGAGAACCGGACCGACTCAACTAATCCCAAGACCTAGTCGTCCAACGAGGAAGTAACCAAAAGAGCAGTAAAATAAACTACATTCAACATGAATATAACTAACAGTAAGAAAATACAGTAGCAAGGAAAGAAACTACTACAGTATATACCACCACAACAGTAGAACAACATTCATAACTAAATATGAACTGCAGGTAAAGAAAAGTATAGCGGAAACATGAACTACTCAGTATAACGGAACAAAAAGAGGTACAAGAAACAGTGGTAACTCTATTGGATCCTACTCGGCCCAGCGTCCTCTGCAGCCACTGACCCTGGCTGCTCAACACCTAGTCCTGAAAGGTAACGAGTGTAACACGTCAGCAAAACGCTGAGTAGAGTGGCAACTAAAACTAAAGAAACAGTAGAGTGTACAGTAGCTGTTAGGTTCTGTTACTTTCTTTATTTAAGTCTTTCAATTATCTCACGATTTATCTATTTCTCAGATCTTTCACTTGATCTCGAATGTTCCTCGTGGAAACGATCTTGATTGCAGTCTTTTCCAAAAGGTAGAAGTAGCACGTGGTGCTCTCCTGGCCGGGAGAGTCCCCCGTGGTGATCCTACCCTCAGTCAACCACCCCAAGGTCATTGAACAGACGTAACGGTGACTACGGCACGCGCGATAAATGCACAGGTAGCTAACCCGTACTGGCACGCGGTCAGTCGTTTCCGTTAACGGGTGCGCCCAAAGCACAGCACGGAACCAGTCCAGGGCAGAGCCCTCTCAGTAACAGGTGTCCAACCCCTCCACAGTAACCAAACCGGGGCCTTGCCCCTCCACAGTCCGCGCACCCTCGCCTGACTACCCTGGTTTGCCCCGGTGGGCCTAACAAGTCGGTGTAGGAGGCTAGCAGAACCCCAGGGCCCGTGGGGTAGCTAGTACCTCCCTACACTAGTAGCTCTCCTCGGTACTACGTACACGAGGGCCAGCAAGTCGGTACAGAGTGGCCAGTCCTAACCCCGGGTCCCTAGGGCGGCTAGCTCAGCTCTGCACTAAACAGGGGGACAGTCGCTCTCCTTGGTACTCCGTACTCAAGGGCCAGCTCACTTCCCCAATTCTTTTCCATTCCCTTTCCAGGAGTTCTACTCCTAATTCCCCGTAGGGTTCCAGCTCTTTAACTCAGAACATTCCAGTTTCACCATTTCAGTTTCACATTCACACAACCCATATTCTTAATCATGTTCATTTATTCATAACAGACAGCTGTTTAAACGAATTTACAGGCAGCTATTATTTCCTTTCCACATTTTCCAAGACTGCAGTATTCATACATTCCACTAGTTTTCCCGTCCTAGGATTCATGTCATATCCTAGGATCTATCATACAATCTAGTTTTCCAGCCCTAGGATTCATGCAACACCCTACGATCTACCATTCAATCTATTTCTCATTCCTAGGATTCATGCAATTTCCTAAGTTCTATTTATGGTTTCATAATTTAACAGATTATACTTAAAGCCACTCTACCAGGTACGACGGGAGTAATGGGGGCGTGATCGAGAATCTCGCGTGCCTCCGCGACCCCCAAGACTGCAACGGAACGAGGTCCTATCACAAGGATCAAACACAAGGAGTGTCTCAGAACAGTGTGTAGCTACTGTAGACGGGTAGAGGATTTAATTCCAGAAAGAACGCAACTCGAAACGTGGGAAACGGAACCCGAACGGGCCCTCAACGGGTCGAAAATGACGACACTGTGCAAAATCAGACGTCTGGAACTTCTTCCAGACGTCTTAAAAAGTGGATCAGAGAATTACCTTGTTCTGCGTGGTTTCTCAGACATCCAGAAGCCTGCGGGGACGTCTGGCCTAATTCCCAGACATCCGATGGTCACCCCGGACGTCTGGAGGTCGCTCCCGCTGTCTGGTACTACAACCAGACGTCTGATTCGCGTTGGATGGCGAATCACCGAGCCTGCGCGCACCCAACTCTCTCTCTCAGTACGGTCAGTCGACAGGAAGGAAGAAGACGGAAGAACTCACCTTTCAGACGTCTGGATGGTCTTCCAGACGTCGCCCCCGTCGTCTGGCTATCGGCCCAGACGTCTGATTCTGGAAATGTTTCCAGAATCAGGCCGCGACTCGCCCTTCGCTCGCGACGCCGCGCCTCGTCGCACCTCGTGCGCCTGCTGCTCGGACCTTAGCAGTCCCCCCCGCGTCGCCCCGCGCCCGCTGCGCTCCCCGCCGGCCGGCCCTGGCTGCCCCGACGAGCTCGCCCTCACGGCTGAGCGCCGCTCTCGCATGCAGCACCTCCTCCGCGCTCACTGCGGCTGCCGCTGCAACCTCGCGCTCGCTCTCGCGCTCACTGGCTGAAGGAGAAGAGGAAGGAGGCGGTGGTGACGGAAGAGCGCGTGGCCTTTTAAGGCCGCGCGAGGAGGAGAGAGAAGGAGCGCGGCAGGGGAATCTGCAGCCGCAGAAGGAATAAGCGAATATGCGGGCGCGCGTGTTAAAGATAACAGATTTCCAGACGTCTGGCAAAGATCCCAGACGTCTGATACGACGTCTGGAAGTGATTCCAGACGTCTGGTCCGATGTCTGGCCCACCTCCCAGACGTCTTAAAATACGTCTGGGGCACGCGTTCATAACAGTGTGGAAATCCTATGATTCACCCTGTATTTTGCCAGTAAATTGCAGAACTAGGCATTGGTGAAATGGGTACTACCATTGCTAATGATAGCCCTTGGGATCCCGAACTGACTGAAGATATTTTTATTGACAAAATCAATGATCATCTTGTGGTCATTGGTTCGAGTGGGAATAGCCTCAATCCACTTGGACACGTAGTCAACAGCTATAAGAATTACTGGTGTCCAAATGAAGGGAGGAAGGATCCTATGAAATTGATGCCCTAAATGTCGAAAATTTCGAGGGAAGAATCGGGTTTAAAGGCATCATGTCTCTCTTGGTTATGTTCCTGAGTGCCTGGCATCGGGAACATGACCTCGAGAACTCCCGGGCATCCTTGAATAAAGATGGCTAATAAAATCCAAATTGTAAAATCTTCGCAGCCGTCTTTTCCTGGAGAAATGTCCACCACATGTTGATGCATGGCAGAACTCAAGGATACTTTGGAAGTCATTCTCCAGAATACATCGGCGAATAATTTGATTAGAGCTGATGCGGTATAGTTTGTGATCATTCCAAAAGTAATATTTAGCCTTAGATATAAGTCTATCCCGTTGTTGCTTGGTCCAATCTTAGGGGATTTGACTAATAGTCAAATAATTCACCATGTTAGCAAACCAGGGGATTTGGACACCTGAAACTGTAAGAATAGTCTCATATGGAAAGTGTCAGTAATCGAAATATTCGGACGAGGAGAATCAATTAGGATTCTCGAAAATGATCCGTCGCTACACCCTACAAAAAAAAATAATTTTAAGTGATGAATTAGATAGTGACATATAATGCATTTGCCACTAATTTGTTTGATTTAGCGATAATTTTTTGTATATGCCAGTATAATATTTTGTCAAACAATAATTATTATTAGTGACAAATGTATCTGTCATTATTGCTTTAATATAGTGGCAATTATTACTTACGTTAGTATAATATTTTTATCAAACGACAATTAGTATTAGTGACAAATATATTTGCCACTATAACCTTTGATTTAGTGATAATTATTACTTATGTTATTATAATATTTTTTTCGAACGTCAATTAACATTAATGGTAAATGTATTTGTCACAATATGTATATAAAAATTTCTTTCAAAAAACAATATGTATATAATAAATTGATATTATTATTTTTTAAAGGATAATTTAGCGATAAAAAGGTTTATGCCAATAAAGACTTTTTGTTAAGTATTGATCGAGACTTTTTTTGTCGAGGTGAAAAGAAATCACTAATTCATTTTTATCATTTTTTTAGTTATATGAAGAGACAAACTAAATTCAAACTTATTTTTTTAAATATAAAAAAATTTTTGATTTTATTTAGGGTTAAAATACTAGGGGTAAGAGTTAAAAATTTATACAATCAATATTACAATATTATTATAAAAAAATCTACAAGAAAAACATACATAGTAAGAAAATAATGATTTTGAGAGAATTATAAATGATGATAAAATTTAATGTCACAAGGATATTTTTTTAAGATTAAATTACAATTATATTTAAAAATACATAACATAATCTCGTGAGACATGCTAAAAATATCACGATCTATGTCAAAATAAAAGAAGAAAAAAAGGCTGGCATTTCGGCGCCGCGATCCTGAAAAAAATTTCTTCGTCCCTCTGCAATTGCTCGCTTCTCCCCTAACCCCCACCCAAGAAAAAAGGCCCTTCGACTTCCCTTCCCATTCAAATCCACCCAAAACCTTCCTACGACCTTGTTGTTTCTGCCTTTTTTTCCTCGCCAGCCTCACGCCCTCTTCTGCTCCTCGCCGACCATGCATCCTCTTCCGCTCCTCGACAACGGCCGTGTCTTCGACCTCTCCTCCCCGACGACCATATCTCGGCGTAGTCGATCGCCTATCCTCAACTATGACCTCGCTCCTCGCCGCTGCTCGATCGCTCCTGACCGCTGCTCGACCGCTCCTCGCCGATGGTCGTGACCTCATCGCCATCCCCTGTATCATCATCGCCCACTCGATGCACATCGCCTGCCCTCTCTCTTCCTTATCGAGCAACTTCTCTAGGTTGTGGTGATTGTTTGGGTCTTTTTTTTGCTTTTTTTTTGGAGAAAGATGGGTATTTCTCTTACTATGAATAGCAGCGAACTTGAAAAAAGGTATGAGCCTAGATCCAACGCTTGATTTGAAAACCATTCTCTCACATCCAAGAAAATACTCGAACAAGGAGGAGGAGTAATACAACCAAATCTACATATTGAACTCGCAAACCGTGAGAAATATCCAGTACCGGGTTTCAACTTTGGCGTCTGAAGTACATGTAGACTTTTTGAAGGACCCACAAGCTTAGTTAGAGTTTCCAAACAAAGCATTGCAAAACCAATTAGGTAAAAGACCCTAACAACTGCATGGTCTCAAAAAGTATCGATTGCTGAAAGGATACCTGTAAAAGATTTCCCCTCAAAAACGATAGGAGGTGCAATGGTAGCAATACTACAGAATCCAATATGGAGCAAATAGAACCTGAAAAACCAACCAAAGCTTAATGCACTGTCAGTCCTCATTGCATGGTAGAGAGGCCTATACCACAACAAATATGACAGTGGACAACCAAGCATAGCATAAATGGTAGCCAAAAAAAAAAGATTTTAACACCTCCTCCCCTAATCCAGCAGACGATCATAGCAATGAAATTCCACAAAAAGACATAATTATTCCTAACCAGCCAGCAAAGGCCAAGTACTGCAATTTTTGAGCATGTATTGGTATCTCTTTAGTTATATCATGATGAATGATGGGAAAGAGAGGAGGCCAGTTCTCCTCTGAAGGATCACCAGCACTTGCCACTACATCCTCCCTTTTTTTAATGACTTCTCTCTTATTTTAAGTTGTGCTTTCCAAGCTGCAATATCCTGTTTTTGCTTAGAATCATTCATTGTGTCAAGCAGGATGTCAACAATAGCATCTTGTTTGTTTGCAAAACCCATGTGCTCAGAAGTTAATGGAACATGAGAGAAATGTGGTTTTGAAGCAGGAACGGTACCATTCGAGAGGGGGTTAACAGTTTAACTACTTCACCCTTGTCGAAGGGGTCAGGATTGTGCTGGGGGCTCATTGTCTCGCAGCAAGCGGATCGGATTTGGGGATGCTAGACGTGGAGATCGCCGTGAGGGTTTTGGAGGAGGATAAGCACTACAACACTAGTTGTAGTGTTGGATCTTTTTTTTTTGCTTATTATTACACAAAGCTGTATGGCCAGCTTGTCTTCAATGCTTACCTCACAACAGTTACATCCAATTGTCACTTAGGTAAATGACCCCATATGCATAGGTGAGACTGTTGGTTACCACAATGATTCTTTTGTCATGTCTCCTCATAAATCTGGCATTCAACAACACCATGCTTTTACATTATGAATCTGTGGAGGGGCATCCCCAAGAATGGTGATATTATCCAGTGGGGAAGTTGCTACTATATTTGATGAGATAACCTATGTGAGGATTTTTCCCTTCAGGTATCCGTGCAAGTATTGGCAGTTAAGATGGGAAAAGCTCAAAAGGGCAACTTAAAGTGGAGATCAAGATTCAAACCCTCCTATCCCATCTTTCTTTTAAATGTTTTAGAGGAAATAATAACTGTCTTGTCAGAAAAGACAAACAACTACTTTCCAACCAGCTGAAATCATCAAAAGCTTTGTTTTGACCTTGGATATTAGCATTGCAAATTCCCATTTTTGCTAAGCTATCCATACTCATGCAAGGGCATTATACTTGAGCACACATGCAAGTCTCAAATTTCTTACTTTCCATGGCTTGCGATCTACCAACCTAGAGTCATATCTCCTTTTCAAAGATGCATGCAGTAGATGGTTACGAGTTAATAATAAGCCATCTAAATAAGAAAACTTATGCATAGGCCATATTTTGAGATGTTATATAATCTTATCTCAAACTGAAAATATAATGGTATGAAGGGAGATTATACTACAAAAATCCAAAGTTATAATCATAATAAATCACCATTAATATGATAATTATATGCAGTGTCAGATTGATGGGGAAAACTAGTTGGATAAAGGTTTTTTTTTCCCTTCATCTCCCTTACATGGCAGAAAACAAAAATGATGAATCACAATGACATTCAGCATAGAAGACACACCTTATAGTACCACTTATTTTTCCCTAATATATATTTGGCACCTCTATTTGTGCAGGCTTGTCCAAAAGGTTCTCCCCTTGTGCCAGACATCGCGTGCTAACTTGACATTGAAGGAGGAGAATGTAATCATCATCCATTTGGAGAGGAAACTGTATGAAGAACTAGCATATGCCCCATTGAGTTCACTTGGAGAACAAAGCAGTTAGAGCACCATGAATAGACTCCCTTTCGACATATTCTATCAAATTTCTTTTAGGTTCTTTTCAGTGTAGAAAAATGACCTTTCTCTCTGCACTTATCTTGCAATTTCTTATTTTGTGTTTTACCCAACACCTTGTAGGTTGAGAATCTGATCACTATTGCTTTCCATCTTCATTCAGATTTCATGGACTTCAGGGAGATTGCAGCTGGTTGATGCCACTGGAAGTATAGGTGTGGTAGTGCTAAATCTTCCTACAGATAACGATGAACGAAGTGTATAGGATGCAATCATACCAGAGGAAACTGGCTGGACAAGATCAATGGATTGAAGTTTGCACAAGACTAAGAATAAAGGTACTTTTTTTAAATTTAAAGTTCTCATGCGAAACACAAGCAACAAGGTTCTATCTTTCAATTTTGTTACAGTGTAGTTATGTACTTAAAACTCTCAAACGAAACACAAGTATATGTAACTATAAGGATGATGTAGATACTATGATAGCATTGCCTCTATATTCCTATATAGATCTCCTAGAACCTATAGGTTGTGACAAATGCACATAGTTGCTATATGAAATAGGTTATCTTCTACTCCTTTACTCTCTCCACTGTTCCAAGTCTACATTTTAGATGTGTACAGTTTTCATATTTTTACAAGTGAACTGCCATCCTATGCATTGCTTGAGTTGAACATTTGAATGGGGTTCATAAATGCTCCTCACAAGAAATAAGTTAGTCCTTGCTTCTTTCTTAAGCCACCTTTCCCATATAACTCATTCCATTGCTTGAGTTCATTCGCAACAGTGCCCTCCGAAGCAAAATTAGCAACAACTTGATTATATTGTTGATTATATTGGAGCACAGAAAAATGAAAAGAGTAGGCATGTGTTATGGCACAATCTTCGAGAGGAATCGGTAAGATCATCAAATGTCGGTAAGACTCCCTTCAAGTGGCAATGTCGTTCAATTTTATCTACTTATTGGGGAAATGCTATGCATTTTTCTCTATTAGGTGCTGTATAGCAATGGTCGCCCCTTTGCTCTATGGGATGTAGAAAAGCCATTTTCCAATCTGGAGTACATGGTTAGTTAAATTTCACAACAGATTAGCGTCTTAAACCTTAATTTACAGATATATATGTGATTTCATGTGCTGACTTTTTTCATCTGTTATTGACCAAGTTATCTGGTGTTAGGAAGAATACTGCTGTCAGTACAGTTGATAGCATAGTCATGAACTGAATACAGTAGTTCTATTGTGGCTTTCCATCTGGGAATAAACAAATATTTTAGTGCCATTCTTCTGTTTCATGAATATAAGTCCATAAAGATGTTAACATTGTTTTTTCATGACACTCCATTCTCTTGAACACATTACTGCTTTAAACCAGGGAATCAGCAGGGCAAGAGTAGAGGACATGGAATTTCGCCTAAAAGAAGATGTATTACTTGAATCTGCTAGGTATGATGGCTAATTTCTAATTTATCGTCCAATTACCAATGAGGGTCTTTAAGTGATTTTCATGGTATGTGTTTCTTTATAGAACTCTTTGGTAAGGTTTCCTTTTCTAGTACAGATATGGAAATAAGATCCTTGTAATGGACAAACTATTGGATGGCCAAATGGTGGATCAGTGGGAAGTCATTACATATAATTCTGTAAAGACACCATTAGGGGTACATTAATCCTATATCTTAGGAAACTATGCACTTCATGTCCATCTTTAGCTTTTGTTAGTTTCTCATGAATTTATGTGCTGGTAAGGTTTACAAAGAACTATAAGAAGAAGGCTACTTTGTTGACTATGAGCGTGTTCCTATTACAAACGAGAAGGCCCCAAATGCAAATGCTCTTTAGGTGTAGTCCAATTTGGTACAACAAAGAGTCACTTTCTAGCTACTGGTGATGAGTTTCAGATTAAGTTCTGGGACATGGATAATGCCAACATATTAACCACAACAGATGCTGATGGTGGTTTACTTTCAGTACCAATAGCAGTAGTGTTCAATCATATATCATAAGTGGTTTCCTTAACTGAGAATGAAAACATTCCTGTTCCTCTTCTATCTTTTCTATTTCAGGCTAGTTCAAAAGCTATTGGAAAGGCAAAGTGTGATTCCTTTGTGAAAGAATGGATCGTCAAGCTCTGATCACTTCGCTGAAGGGAACAACATTGTCGGTAAACTATCATTTCTGCTATTTTAGTTCATCCTCATTTATCTTCATCATCGTTGTCACTGTCATTATCGTCATTTTCTTCTCCTACATAAAGCTGGATGACTGAAGGTTGATTAAATTCTAAGTTCAGCAAGCTTTCTTTTTCCTTTTTCTTTCTTTCTTTTTTCTTTTATTATCCTTTCAAAGAACATTCCAATCTGCTGCATTAGATTATTGACTGGTTTACATTCTTTCTTAGTTTGGCTTACAGTAATTGTTCCTAAATTCTAAAGTGAGAACTTAACGTGTTGAGAACTAATCTTCTCCTGTATGCATATGCTGTTTGTCTGATGTGTGTATGCTTAGCATTTTGTTCTTGCATTGAAGTTAAAATATCTTTTTAAAATCGCATGGCATGCTTAATTATAATACTTTAATGGCTTTTGTTACATTATTTAGGAAATATATAAATTCTTTTATGCAAAGATTATGCTGAACTAGATTGGTTATGCAGAGATTATGCAGAGATTGCCTGGAAACAACGTGGAAGGTTCTTAGAAAATTTGGTTGACAATGAACTTAGAGGTGCTTCCAGGTCCATTCAAACAAGTTCCTGATCAGGTAAATATTTATCCCTTGCTATAGATGATGAAGTTCCAAGACACCCTTTAGACAGCCAACTGAATTTATGCAACACAAAAATTTGAAGCATTGGGATTAATTTTCGTGTTTCTTCCTGTTGAAGGTTTTCTTTTACATATTCCAACAAACTTATTTAATTACAGACGTTCTCTAAGAATCTTACGTACATTCACACCTCTAGTAACCTTGTCCATATGCTTATATGTGTGTAGACATTTATAAATGCATAAGTTCATATAACTGAATGTTTATGTTTGGGTTATTCAAGTACACACTTAGGCATGTATCTATGCATGCCTTAGTCAAAATGCTATTAAAATAACCAACCTGTTAATAGTTTACTACTAACCACTGGAGATTGAAAAATCTCCACCCACTTATTACAGTTAATCATGACAGGGAAAGTACATTAATGTTTTACCAAGAGCATGCCTTTTGATTTTCACAATGCTCATCAGCAGCAAAGAGTCTTGATCTATGCGTACAACTATCCTGAAGATTCTTCTCCATTGATGAGATGCTAATTATAGACATGGTATGCATGACATTCTGACTAAATATTACGGCAGAACAGCTTGAGTTTTGTGACTTGTTGATTATGTTGTTTTAAGTTTTCCTTAAACTGCCAGCGATCAAATTTCCCTTTATGTATGCTGAAAAGTAATTTAAATCCAATGATTGAATGAGCTAGAAGACGATTCTGTTGCTGCTGTTAATCTCGTTGCTGCCGTTGCTGACACCTAGATGGAGTATCTGTTTCATTAACAAATGTAGGTATTGAGTCTATCCAATTTCTTATTTCATTTTATTTTCTTTTCTGCCGATCAATGTTATTTGACTCATTCTCAACAAGATGATTAGACTTTTGGTAGATTGAGATAGAAGGATGTCGGAATTTGTTGTCTTCTCAAAAATGGTTGGGTATGTTCTAATGGTGGGTGGATGTCAAAATCTTTTAC
Organism: Thalassia testudinum; assembly: GCA_037157565.1. NCBI lineage: Eukaryota > Viridiplantae > Streptophyta > Magnoliopsida > Alismatales > Hydrocharitaceae > Thalassia > Thalassia testudinum. Next base: position 49,259,024 of record JAZHRO010000035.1, on the reverse strand, counting down.
TAATGCTTTGCCCATCCATTGCTTTGTGTTCTCAATGGTTCGGTTGACCTTGCACTTAAAAGAACTAAGTATGAGAAAAAGATATCAATTAATTTTTTTAGATGAATTGTTATTGCCATTTTTGATTTAGATGAACTAAAATTCATAGGCTTTTTAACATTCTATGATGACAATAATTTTAGCAGGAAGAGAAAGGAGATTAGGTTTGTATGATGAATGATTGAATGAGCTCAGAAGATGCTATTGTTGTTGCTGTCGATCGCATTACTACTAGCAAGAAAATGATTTGTATGATACTCAAAAATTCTAACAGATATCATTAATATCAGGAGTTGAGTTGCTATTGGATTGGATAGTGGATGCTGGTTTGTAGAAGGTTGAAGCTGTTGATGATTTTAGTTGGGTTGAATGTTGAAGTACTTTGTATTTCAATTAGATTTAGTGGAATTCATCTTTATTGTATTTTTATTTTTTTTTGTATTTTTTATTTCTTTTTTCTTATATTATTTTTAAGAGAGGAATATGTACTTTGATGATAATTAAGTGGTATAACAAGACATCATTAAAGTGAATCAACAACGTCAATTGAGTGGCAAAGGAAAGCGTCATTAGAGTAAATTATTAGTGACGATTTAGTGACATAAGAAAGTGTCATTAAAATAAATCAATAGTGGCAATTTAGAGAAAATTATTGCTAAATAACATAAGCAAAGGCAATTAAATGTTAAAATAAAATGTTACTTAAGTAAATCAATAGTAATAATTTAGTGGCATAAACAAAAGTCATTAAATGAAGTATATAGCGACATTAATAGTGTTAATTAAATTGTTACTAATATAAATCAATAGTGGTAAAATAGTGGTAAATAAATTACCATTAAAAATCACTAGCAACATTATTTGCGGTAATTAAAGTGATGATATTATTTGATTTAGCAGCAATTACATAATTATCGCTAACCTTTTAGTGGTGTCAACGAAGGTGGCAATTAAGTAGCATTTATTTTAAGTGTCGTTAATTACATATAGTGGTAAATATTAAATGTCGCTAAAGGTTGTTTTTTTTATAATGACATTTTGTGCCTTGGATTTGTCTTTAATTTCAAGATCGAATTCTTAAAGTAAAAGAATCCATCGGATGAGCTAAGCTTTAGCATCCTTTTTGGTCAAGAGTTGTCTCAGGGTGAGTGGTCGGTATCGATGATGACATGAGATCCTAAAAGATAAGCCTTGAATTTTTCTAACACAAATACTATAGTTAGCAATTCCTTTTCTATAATAGTGCAATTCCTCTAAGCTTCGTCCAGAGTTTTGTTAGCATAGTAAATGATAGAGGACTTTTTTGTCAATTTTTTAACCTAAAACAATCTTGATTGCATAATCAGAAGTATCAGTCATGATTTTAAATGGGACTGTTCAGACCATTGGTTGCAACATTGGAGCACAAGTGATTGTTGTTTTGAGTAAAGCAAATGCCTTGTGGCATGATTCATCAAAATTGAATAACGTGTCTTTGGCCAGAAGGTTGCTCAAAAGCCGAGCAACCTTAGAAAAGTCCTTGATGAACCTCTTATAAAATCTTACATGACCAAGGAATGATCAGATTTGTTTAATAGATGTCGGTGGAGGAAGTTTGGAGATAGCGTTTACCTTAGCCTTATCAACTTCAATTCCCTGTTCAGAGACTACATGACCTAAGATGATGCCTTCCTGTGTCATAAAGTAACTATTTTCCCAGCAAATGACCAACTATGTTTTGATGCATCTCTTAAGGATCAATTCTAGGTTAGCCAGTTAAGATTCAAATGAATCTCCGAAAATGGATTCCTGTGTCTATGAATACTTGCATACAATCTCCCATCATGTCTAAGAAGATGGTTAGCATGGACCTTTGAAAAGTCACAGGTGCATTGCAAAGCTGAAATGGCATTTTATGGAATGCAAAGGTTCCGTAGGAATAGGTGAAAGTTGTCTTTTCTTGGTCGTCGGAATGAATAGGAACTTGGTTATATCTTGAATAATCTAGGAAACAGAAATGCTTTTGCCTGACTAACCTTTCAAGAATTTGGTCGATGAAGGGCAAAGGGAAATGATCCTTTGTTGTGGCTGTATTTAGCTTCCTGTAATCGATACAGACTCTCCTAGAGGAAGTTGAATGGGTCATGATAGATTTACTGATAGATTTACCTTTCTCATTAGTCACAATAGTAATCCTAGCTTTCTTGGGAACAACTTGCATCGGGCTAACCCAGGGACTATCTGAGATTGGGTATATGATTCCTACATCAAGTCACCTAATGATTTTTTTCTTGACCACTTCTCACATATTGGGGTTCAATCTTCTCTACATCTGGCGAGAAGGGTGGGATCCATCTTCTATACACTACAACAATTTCCACTTTTGACGTCGATTGAAAACTAACGGCAAAATGCTTTTAACCGACACTAAAAAGCGACGACGTAAGTAGCACTGCTGTTTCTTTTTCCCATCGGTTACAAGGAAAATCCAATGTCAAAATATCGTTCGCCTAATGGACGGATTGGATCTTTACCGTAGTTTCACAACCGATGGCAATTTGATTTACCATCGCTTATAAAAAAAGCGTTGGCATTTTTACGTCACTTTTTCCTTGTGTTGATACGTCGTTTTTGAGTTATGTCGTTTAAAAGAAAACGTTATCGCTTATACAAGTGACGGTAAAAATATTTTTGTCGTCGCTTTTGAAAATAAGCGATGGCAAAAACCTTTCATTCGCTGAAAAAACTTACCTTTTTTTGCTGTTGGTTATTTTGAAAATCGACGGCAAAGGTAGCGGTAATTTTTTTTAAAATTCTGAAAATTAGGATCGTCTCTCTTGTACCTGTGAAAGGACATTGTAAGATGCAACGGATCGTCTCTCACATTTATCAAGCAACTAGAAATAAATAGAATCGAGTAACCAACATGGGCAATCCACAAAGAACAAATAAAATAGATACAAAAATTACACAAAGAAAAGTAAGCCACAGGCACAGGTAACCATGAACAAAATCATTAGAAATGGTGGTTTGGGCTTCGGGCCACAAAAACGTTAGACATAGGATCTAATCTTACATCGATGAGTTGATCTTGCAGAAGAGGGGAAAAAAGACAGCCTACATAGCCTACACACACACATTAACCACGATACATGATTAGACCAAGAATGGCCAACATTCCACTAACATAAGCTCTAAGGTCCACTACTTTGACATGAATCAGTATCCAGCTTATGAGACACCTCCAGTTTTTATGTAGATGGGATATCGAATCCATTCGATGTGTTTAACTCCTCGGCCTCTCAACTGGTGAACGGCTACTCACAAAGAGGAAAAAAAATAATAAAGGTAATACAACAAAATCAAAAGATAGTAACTATAGAATAACATTGCCCATCTCATGCATCAACTAAACAAATGTGAAGCAATGATCTAAATCAAAAACTTTGTAAAAAACAATAATTTTCTAAAAATAACACAACCACAAAAATAAAAAAGATCTCTATATGCCAAATAAGAAGACCATCAAACAAGATTTTTGAATCATATGGCAAAAGGAGAAAAAATAAAAGGTCATGGCATTCAACAGTGTCCACTCATAAGATATATAAAATGAAAAGGAATATTATTTTTTACGGTATAACCCAGATGCAGAGTGGCACGAGATTATGGATATAATCACTAGAATTAGCATTAAACACCAATTCTTCTCAACAAATGTATCTAATTAGAATTGCATGGCTCCCATTTTTTGACTGGCTTTACATTAGAAATTGTTTTGAGTGACACAAGTGCAAGCAGTGATTTTGGTTGGTGCTGTAGTTGGTACAATGCACTCAGTGATAATAGCCATGTGGAAGGATGTAGCAGGGGATGCAACTGAAGCTAGTGCACATGTGTGCTTTACAACAGATAATGAAGAAGCAAAAGCAAGAGCTATAACTATGAAGGCTTGTTCTTTTCCCTTAGACCAGGCTCTATTTGAATGTAGTTATAAACTTATAGCAAGTGACACCATTAATTTGGTAAGCCAAATTCTTAATCACTAGGAGCCAAGTTGGAATATATTGGTTTAGCATCAAGAAAAAGATGAGGAGACTCACTTAAGGTGGCTGGGATATCTAGAGATAAGGCCCTCTAATGCAGTGGTCTAAATTTGTAGGAAGCTAGATGATAGGCTTAATGGCCTCTCTGGCACATTCTACATAAAAAAGCTTACTAGATTGATCAATTTTAGATAATTGCGCCTAGTGATTGGATTGCTTTTATAAAAGATCTAACATGATTACTTTAACATGAGAAAACAAGTTTTCATCAGTAGAAAGCCTGACATCATCTTTTGTGTTGCCATTTTTAGTAAGCAAGCTCACCTAGAAATATTATGACTTCAAAAAACAAACTTACAGACTAGCAGGCAATTAAACAAAAAATAAATATGATAATAGAGAAAAGGTGTGTCACATACCAATCTATCTTTGGATATATCAATCAACTAATAATTAGTGCAAGACACGTGGGGAACTTGTTGCAATACATGTATTGAATCAAATGTTTTCTAATGTAAAGTCTACTTGAGCATACAAACAATACAAGAACAATCGGTATATACATCACAGTTGTGGGAAGAAAGCACGATATCTTTATATCTACTGATTTTTTCATACTTATACTTTTTGGTTCCTGCTTTCAAACCTTGCCATGTTAGGTTGAAAAATAACAAAATGTAACACTTAATTACCAATACAAAGAAATTGAAACTAGATAACATCAAATGATCAAATTGTACCTTCCCCTTAAGAAATACATAAGGACATATCCAAGTGATTCCAAATTATCCCTCCTACTTTGCTCACGAGGGAAAAATATATGCAAGGAAAAATGGTTGTCAAAATAATGGAAAGAATTATGTATAAAGTTATCTGTGTGTATAAATATTTTAGTTTCAAGCACAAGCAGATAAGCCAAACACAAAAGATATGAATATTTTAATTGTTTAGTGCTTCATATTTTCAAAAAATATTGATGATTCAAATAGATGAAAGACAAACACAAAACTAGACAAATAACTTTCTATCTTCTTGCATTATCACCTCACAGATTTCTCTGAAGTTATTTATTCATTGGCCTCTTTGTCCTTTCACCTCCTGTCCCCTATCCCTTTGCATACTATTTACGTGGCTCGATAGTTCCATTCCATGTAGGCTAGCTACATGGCCATTTAGCATGCATTTTTGAGAAAAAAATTCGTTACATGTAGTGTACTCCATCGAAGGGGGTTTTGATGGAAGTTTAAGTATAGGAGGGGAAATGACGAGAGTTCAAAGAAGGTGCAAGTAGATTGGCATGCAATATTCAATGTTGGGTAATTGCTTTTATCTCAAAAATCAAATATTTTCCAAGTCATTTCAACAAGAGTAAAAGCTATTTTGTCAAATATGGCCCATAACGACATTAAGAAAGGTAGCAACCAATAGATGAAAGAAAAAAGAATGTGTTGGATGCTTCCTGTGTTTGGTGAATGTAGAGTGTAGATGAAGTAAAGAGATGGGTTGGGGAATGTTGTTGAGGGATCAGGGACCTTTCCCCATGACGAATTGATACTAAATCAATACAACACAAGCCACATCCCTAAGCATATAAGAAGATGCAAGAAAAACTTGGAAAGCAATCTATACAAATAACTAAAAACCAACAAGTATAGTGCAAGTTCCATAGTTTCAGACATTTCTACTAGTTTCAAGGCCTCTTGCCTTATAGCATCAAGGAAATACACATTCAAACTATATTCGACAAGCCCAGCAAGTTTTAAAGAAACTTATCCCAATGCAATTGCATTAATGTAAAATATCCATCTCACAAATCCCTAAACTCAAGCAAACTCATAAAACAAGAAACCCACCACCACTCGAATGTAGCTATCACCAATTTTCTTGCCCATTGATGGCATGATATACATTTTCAATGCTAGAAAGCATTTACATCTCTTGCTAACTCAGACAAATTCATGCAAAAATTGCCAAGAAGGAAAAAAAATGGAGTGCTTACCATTGCCACTAGTTCTAATAATCGTAGCACTCCTTCCTGCTGGTGTAACAAAAGAGACTCCATCAAGGATCTTTCTATCTGCTAGATATTTGAAATTGAAAAAAAAGCCTGTTTTAGAGATGAATGGGTGTGTCTTGTTAGGAATCAAATCATGAAACAATGACATTCTTATTATATGGAGGAATGGTTCATCAAGGATTAATTTAGTTGTACACTGAAACACAAAGTTCAAAGATCCTTGTTGAAAAATTATGTTGCTTTTGAGACAATCCAAAGGGAAACCAATAAGAATGCATATAACATTTTGTGCTATGAGGATGAGGGGAGGAATGGGAAGGCAGGTGGAGATGAGGAGGGTGAGGGGGAGGAGGGCCAAGGTAGGAGGGAGAGGAGGAGGAAGGGTAAGGCAAGAAGAGATGAGGAGGGTGAGGAGGAGGAAGGGGAAGGCAAGAAGAGATGAGGAGGATGAGGAGGGGGATGGCTGGAGTAGATAAGGAGGGGGAGGGGTGGTTAGGAGAAGGAGGAGGACAAGGGGCGGGGAGGACGAGGACGAGGACAAGGAGGACAGTAAGGAGGAGGAGGAAAGAGGCCGCTGAAGGGAGAGGAGGAGTAGATGAGGAGGGGGAGGAGTTGTAGGAGGAGGGGGACTGATAGGGGAGGAGGAGTAGCAGTAGGAGGGGAAGTTGTGGACGAGAAGGAGGAAGAGGAGGGGGGCAGCAAGGAAGAGGAGTAGGAAGAGGAGAGAGGCAAGGAGGAGGAGGAAAATGAGGAGGAGGGCTGTGGGGAGGACAAAAAGGAAGGGGGTGTGGACGAGGAGGTGGAGGAAGATGGGGAGGAGGTTTTCAATGAGGAGGGTGACAGCGAGGAGGTTTTCGACGAGGAGGAGGGGCAGCGACGAGGAGCTCTGTGACGAGGAGTTCTGCGGATGAGGAGAAGGAGTGTGCGCAGTGTGGGGGAGGAGAGGGTTCTACGAGGGTATACAAGATTTGACATTCACCATCGGTTTAATTACTAAGTGATGGCAAATGTATAATTCAATCTCAATTCTTACGTGCAAAATTTTGTGAAAAATTTTAGGTTGACATTTGCCGTTGCTTATTATAATAAGCGATAACAAATGTATAATTCAATCTCAATTCTCGCATCCAAAATTTTGGAGAAAAATTTTAGGTCGACATTTCACGTCACTTATTATAATAAGCGATGGCAAATATTCATTACATACTACTTTTTGGATGAGGTAAGGGCATTCAATTTTAGTGTGGTCTTTGCCATCGCTTGCACAATCGACGGTAACTAATCGACGACAGATCACCTTTTTCTAGTAGTGATAAAAATCCGATGATTACAATAAGATTACTCAATCCCCCTTAGGTTATGGATGGTTCAACCAATTGCCTTCTTATGTGTCTTTAGGACCCTAATCAATTTTGATTCTTGCTCCTTAGTCAATTTTGTACTAATAATCACAAGGAGTGTCTTCTTGGATCCCAAGAACTTGTATTTCAGACTTTCTGGCAATGGTTTAAGTTCTAGCTGGGGCGGGATGATAACAGAAGGAAGGATACTGATGAAGATTCATCAGGACGATCCAGTGGAAGAGCTTGTGAATGAACAAAATCTATAACCTCTTCAAAATGTGGTGGGTCTGCCATAGAAGGTTGTGGTTCAGGTTCATTGGTGCGGGAGGAATCCTCAAGAACAATAACAACCATACAAGTCTCAGTGTTCAGATCATTATCCTCGAGTTTCTCAATATATCCACATTCTTCAAATTTGTTATTCGCCTTGAAAATATTGAGTTTCAATTTTCTGTCCCCAAAGGCGATCTCCATACCATCGCTTTCACAGTTGATATTGGCCTTAGCGGTGGCCAGGAACGGACTCCCCAGAATGATGGGTGTGTTCCTTAAATCTTTAGGTACATTCATGTTAAGGACAAGGAAATCTACAGGAAAATAGAAATCCTTAACCTTGACAATAACATCCTCAATAACACCTTTCGAGTTTGTGATCGAACGGTTCGCTAATTGTAGCGTTACTGAGGTCAGCTTGAGTTCACCTAATCCAAACTTTTCATACAGGGAAGTTGGAATTAGGTTTATGGATGCACCTAAATCCAAGAGTGCCCAGTCAAAGGTGTAATCCCCGATAACACATGAAATCAAAGGAACACCTGAATCTCTCTTTTTCTGAGGAAGGTGATGCAGGATAACAGAACTAGCCTGCTCAGAGAGTATCACCTTCCTTGGGGTTGATTCCCTCAGCTTAAGCTTTTGAGTGCATAAATCCTTCAAGAATTTAGCATAAGCTGGAATATGATTAATAGCATCGAGGAGCGGGATATTGATTTCAACATTCTTGAATATATTCAAAGCTCCTCATTGCTATCGACAGGCTTCTTCTTCCTAGCTTTTAACAAGGCTTTAGGGAATGTGACATGAGTAAAATCATTGGATTCGGGTTCCTGAGCCTTGGTTTCTTCTTCAATTTTCTCTTTTCCTTTCTCAATTTCACTAGGGTTTAATTGACTGGAAGATGGTAGTTTAGGATCCTAGGTTTGCTTTTTACTCCTCAAGGTAACGGAGTTTGCAAAGGCGTATGGGTTAGAGTCTTGGGGGAGGGTTAGGAAAGATCGGAGGGACTTGATTAGCCAGATATCAGGGTTGGATGAAGGACCCTGCTCAACCACCTAAGCATGTGCATGTGGGTCCCTTTTATTCTCGTACCCTTGGGGCCGATTGCCCTGATTTTGTATGTTACGAGGGTTGGATACGGGTTGAGATGGCAGAGATTTGGGTTGACGGGTATTAGCAATGAGCTCGGATTGCAAGTTGTCCAACAAGGTTTTCATTTGTTGCATGAGCTGGAGCTTGGATCCTTGCATTTCTACCATCTGATGGTTCAAATAAGCCTGCCCTGTGGGTTGACAAGCATTCCATGTTGGCTGATGACCTGATTGGGGGGCAGCTGAGTGTATACGTGACCCTGACCCATTGGTTTTTGCAGTGCATAATTGCTAGGTTAGATTTGGGTCTGCTGCCCCGTGTTTTTCTAGAAGTTAGGGTGGTTCCTCCAACCTGAGTTATAAGAATTTGAATATGGGTTGGACCTAACATTCTCCTGTACAACATACACATCCTCATAGGGCGAGGATGGTTGGAAAGAAGGATCAGAGAAATTAGGATCAAAGGCCCCAGTTTGGAACTTGTGGGGTTTTGAGTAATGCTGGCCCACAGGTTGAGCTGCTTCCAATTGATTTACGAACTCCCGTCCAGTAGGAGCTCGTGAAGAATGGAATCTTGAATTCTGGGATTGAGTGGATCTAGAAGTATTTGCAGAGTTTCCAGCCATCCACTCTTCCATTCTTTTTACAACCAAGTCCACCTTATCACGTTTGTTGCAAATCAATTCCATATTGAATGAATGGGAGTCTTGGACTTCATTAGCATTCAATCTGGGTTGCTAGGATCGGTTGAAAGTGTCCATGGATGGAGGCATGATTGATAGAATTCTCACTCATTTCCTCAAACAAGTCATGTGCACTATCTGCATCCTTGTTGAGGAAATTACCTTCGCAAGAAGCGTCCACATGATTACAGAGTTGCTCAATCAACTGGTGATAAAAGATCTGCACGAGTTGCCATTTCGGCACCTCATGGTATGGACACTTTCGCAATAGATCTTGGAATTGCTCTCAGGCACCATGAAGCGGTTCCCCCGGTCGCTGGACGAAAGTAGTAATCACCCATCGTAAGGCATTGATACATCCGACTGGGAAGAATTTCTTTAGGAAGGCCAATTTAAGATCATTCCATGTAGCTATTGGGTTTCCAATAATTCGATACCAATGTGCAGCCTTATCCCTGATAGAGTGGGGGAAAAGACTCATGATCATTTGCTCCTTGTCCATGTTTCGTGCTTTGGTGGTTTGGACCAAAGTGGCCAAGTCCTTCAAATGCTGAAACGAGCCTTCAGATCCAAGCTCATGAAAATGTTTGATTAGGCTTAAAACTTGGGGCTTGATTTTCACATCATTGGCTGGAATCTAGACACCAGGATGTTCTCCAAAATTTGAAGGATCATAAAAATCCTTCAAGGGTTGAGCGCCCTAACCATTCATTCACTGGAACCATTCTTGCATTTGCTGCAATTGTTCCAGCTACCTTTGTAGCATCTCGTGTTGATTCAGAGGTAGAGGAGGTGGTTGATTAGCCATGGGATCTACTTGACTAAAATTCAACCTACGCCTCCTTGAATGGTCTAATGGTCCTTCCAAGTAGGGATTCAATGACCTCGTTCCAAGCATAAACTACGAAGGGATTAGAAGGATTGGTGATTAGAACCCTGCAGCAGAACAATACAAGCCTGTCCTTAAGTTGGGTATCCTAAGAACCTAGGCTCCAAGATAAATTCAAACCACAACACGAAGTTTGTGTTGTCCTTAATCCAGAAACTAGTTATGTTGGGTTGTTAAAGTAGGGGGAGTGTATCCCGAAGGCTGCTAATTATGCCAAACCCTTGCCTACTTAAGTTGTTTGACAATCAAGTCCCCCAACTTAGCACCTTCTGGAGAAAGCAGACGTCACAAATTTGCACCACAGTTTGAGAAATACCCTAAAATAGACTGATGGGTCCTAAGGCCAACGTCTACTGAATTTTAGATTAGGCTTGGGATAGTAGTGCTTTTGGAGTGTGTTGGGCTCTTAAAATGGGTTGTGCCTGTAATGATTGATTGAAATGTGTGAGTGCACAATGGGGGTTTTCAAGCAAGATTATTTGGATGAGTAGATTTTAGAATTCAAATCCTGCTTAAGTAACTTTTAGGGTTTGAATTAAGGTTGATTCAATCAAGTTCAGGAGGCACACCAAGATTTGCAAACACGGATGAAGATGTTTTCCTTTGAAATCAAAATAAGGTGGAGTGCCTGGTACTTAACATTAAATGTTAACTTTAATGAGTAAGCTACTTGATGAGTTATTTTTAGATGAAGCGATGTGACTCAAACACCTCAAGCAATTGGCCTTGATGCACCACTGAATTAGGCACACAAGTGAATCTGATTTCTACTCGATTATATGTTTATGAGTGTACCGATTATAAAGATCAGGTTACCGGTTGTGTGAGAAAAATTAAAAGAGGTTGTGTACCTCAAGTTGTGGGTGTATGAAATGTGTATGGTAAGAAAATCCCACAATCAGGTAAGATTTTTTTTTAGATTTTTTTTATAAGCAGAGGGTGAAGTGAATGGAGGTGACAACCAAACAACCAAACTAAGCCTAGGGTTTATGAGAGCGCCTAAGTTAATTAAGGTTTGAATTAAGTTGATAACATGAAATCTATGGAGGGGGAAAGAATGGGGGAGCACTTACAATGGTCTTTAATTGCAGTTTACTCCTTTCTACTACTTGTAGATTCCTTGTCGGGATACCTGCAAGACAATAGAAGAAATAAAAGAGATGTTAGAGACCAAATAAGTGCAAGGAATGCAGAAAATAATTGGAACCCGTTGCCTCCCCGACAACGATGCCAAAATGATAAGTGAGACTTTATATGCTAAAAAGATTAAGTTTGAAAACCTGCTGTTGTAGTTGCGCAAAAATCTACTAATCAGATAATTTTACCAAAACTTAAAGTGAGTCTCGGGTCGAACATAGGGAGGTTACGTCGATTCTAAATTTGCAATTATATCTTTTTTGTAATTTTTTTATAAATCAAACATTCACAATGGTAGCTAAACTATTTGAAATATAAACAAGAGAGAGAGAGAACTTTTATAACAAATTTAATGTCAATTACAACTATTTGCTACAGCTACAAAGCTGAAAATATACTCTACAAAGCGATAAAAATATAGGGGGTGAGAGATTATCCTCCTCGACGAATGCTTGGAGGATGAGCTGGATGGATAATGCCTGGAAGAAGGAGAGCGAAGATGGAGGACAGAGGGTGGATTTGGAAGAACAAGGGATGAGGCAGGGCATTGATGTCGTAGGATCTACTTTCGGAACAGGGGCGAGGGGATGGCTGGCGCGAGCTCCGTGAAAGGGGGTGAGAAGTGAAAAATTTTGATTTTTAACTCTAGCAGAGCTTTTCGTAGCTTGGGAGCACTAGAGCAAGCTTGAGAACTTTGTTCCTAGCTCTTAGGAGAGGTGAGAAGAGAAGGAAGGGATGAAGAAATGTGTGGTAAGTGTGGTCCTTTTATAGGTGTAGTCATAGGGGTAGTTTGGTCATTTGAATGCTTAGAATTTAATATAGGGGTCTTTAGTGATGGATGCATGTGTTGCTGTAGGCAAACGTTGCTGAAGGCTCACATAAAACGTGGATTATGCAATCATGATCCCACGTTCCTCAAGTAGCCATGTCGACGCCTCCTCTTCTTTAGCCATTCACCCCTTCATCGCGCCATGCCGCTATCAGCCGTCTGATTGTTTGATTGGACGGTGACGGATCCGACGGTCGAGAGCATGCGAACATGCTTCATCTTCATGCATTGTGCGCCCCCACGTACGACGGCGTGTACGATCACACATCATTGGGCTCGTGCGGCGTGATCGTTCATCTGGCGCTGCTAGGAGCACCACGTAGCGACCACTACTGCCGCTGGATCGCGATCGAATTTCGCCGTGCAAGCCCATGCGGTTGATTTGAGGTGCGCGAGGATTCGATTGCACGACACTCTCTTCTGGTAAGACGCTCGACCACCGTGCTGCGATCGTGGATGGTCAAGTTTCTGAAATTCCCCATGGACGCTCTCCACCGTTGGATGATGATCTGACAGTGGAGATTAATCTGACATTGATGGAGGGCTGCATTGATTGTGGGTGGCTTGGATGGCTCCACATGATGCTATCTGGGCCGTCCATTTTCCAATACTTGTAGATGGTGCCACGGATGTCGAATCACGTCGATTTTCACGCCAGGCTACGATCGACGATTTGAATCCATTCGTGCAGTTGGATTTGTCATTTGAGGTATGGATTTACACCACCTTGCCCCTTGACCTTTGATCTTCCTCGGACTACATTTGATGCTACGGATGTCTGATCAGGGTGATCTCGGAGGTGTTGGACTCCGATTGTCTCATTGATCAGATCCATACTATCGGATCTTAAATCCGAGGCCCCAAAATGATGTCGCCGTGTTCTCTGGCCACATTAAGAGGCAAATTACTATACAATTTGTACAAATTAATCTAAATGCATGATGATGCATGTTATGTAATATTTATAATGCATGATGCTTCTCTAACACTAGGAACATGCATAAATAGAAATTTTATTCCAATTAGATGTGTGCACATCAACACCTTTATTCAAGATTTGTAGGGAATGTAGGAGTGTTATGCTAGGTTCTTGTCGGCTTTAAGGGGTCAACATTTAATGAAGGAAACATGGGCATGTTTCACCTGAGTTCTTGTCGGCCTTAAGAGGTCAACATATAATGAAGGGATCATAAGCATATCACTGCCTGGGTCTCTGTCAGCCTTGTATAATGAAGGGAACATAGGTGTGTTCCGCTTGAGTTCATGTCGGCCTTAAGAGGACAACACATAATGAAGGGATCGGAGGCATATCACCGCTTGGGTCCTTGTCAGCCTTAAGAGGTCATCGTCCCGAGTAAAAATGTAATGTATGCGTCACCTTCCACAAGTGGTGGCCAATAACTGCGAGAATTGGTTTTTGTCCTTTTGTGTGACAAGACTAGCATTAATTGCCATCTTTATGAGGTGTATTTGCCTCAAATGTTGTAATTAACAGTGATGCAGTCGCTATGATTGCAGAGAAATGATACGCACGTAGGGGCATTTAATGCCTGTAATGATGACCAAGGCCACTTAGAATTTGGCAGGATCTTTTGTAATCCACGCAGCACATCACGGGATTTCATTTTTCGAGGTTTACACCCCTCAGGGGGAGAATTCCCCTTGGGGGTTATAAATAGAAGGGTTGGGCAGAGTTAACCTACTCGCTTTCACTACCGTGGTTCCACCTTGCAAGCTTGCCTCCGCTCCTTCTCCAACGAGCTGTGAGAGCTTTAGTTCGTCGGAAACACCGTGTACGGAGAAGTAATGGAGGCTTAATCATGTCTGGACTTGCGGGCAAGGGTAAGTCCTCTTCCTCGTTTGACATCTTGCCTGAGAAGAAGGAATTGTACAACTTTTCTTTTGACTTTCTTAGCAGTGTATGAACTTGATGGAGTCTCGTTCCATGCATGCAAATCCATGACTCGCCTGTGCTTTGATGGGATGAAGGAGATGTTCATAATTTGTATATATGCCTTATAACATGGCTTGCAGGTGCCTTTAAACCCCTTTCTGGTTTCCTTCCTTTCCTATTACAACCTTGCCCCTCTCAACTTAGCCTAAATTGTTGGCCTGTTAATGCTTTCACTGTTATTTGTTTTCATATGAGGAGTGCTCCCCGACTGGATGTATTCCGCCTGATTTTTGGGCTCATACCCCTTAAGGTGAAAAGGGGCAAGCCTCTCTCTGGTACATACACCTTGTATAGTCGACATACCAAATACCGAATAGTCGATCTCCCTGATAGCTTGAAGGGGCAAGATCACCGCTTGAGGAGGTGGTCACGTTGGAGGGAAGCGCATGGTCGCGTGAGGGTGGTCGCGCAGGCCGTGTGTGGGAGACGGAGGTGGCCGAGGATGCTGTGGCAGGGGTGTGGTGATGGAGACCTCTGGATGTTCAGGATGACCTCCAGACATCTTAAATGAAAGGGAGTGGGGGCATGTGCTCCTGTTGATCGACGAACGTAGTAGCAGCTGATGTGGTTGCGGTCGCGATATCATGGTTGTTGTCGAGAAGATGAGAGGGGCACGGTGGTGATAAACTCGCTGTGAGGAGAACGCAGTCGCGATGATGAACGTCAAGGCGGAGTTGTCACGGTTGTGGATTCGGTGCTGTCACCACCGACCGTGGTGATGGGTTTGTCATGGGCGAGACGTGGTGATGGTTGGGTGTCTTCGGTGGCTCACGGTGGTGGAAGGTTCTAGTGGTCTGTTGAGGAGAAGATGAAGATGCTTGAGGGTGGCTGCCTGTAGGGGAGGAGATATGATGGAGAGGAATTCCTCTAGTGAGAGAGGTACCCCCTGCAGTCCTCCGAGTCCTGTATATAAAGAGGGAAAAGAGAGAATCAACAAGAGAGATTAACGGGGAGAGAGAGTAAATAAGGAAGGGAATGTGCATGCATGGAAAATAGAGTGGTGGGTATTTTTGTCTTAAATAAGGAAGAAGATCTATGATGGAAAGAATTGATTATGGGGGATAATTATAGGTTTCAAAATGAAGATTTTAGAATCTTTCTTTCTTTTTCTGATACAAACCCAAGATGCCAAAATTGATATGCCCAATTTATTCTTGCAAAAACATAGACATGTAAATGTATTAATACATGTATCTAATGGGTGCACCTCCATTTAATAAAAATGTGAGAATGATAATTCATGAGCTTAAATAATTTTATCACTGCAGTGCATGCTCTAAACTGACCTCTCGTCCTAATAATCACGTACTTAGGCTTAATTATAGTCTGTTAAAGTGGACCTATCAGTAGGCAGCTGCGGTTGCCTCATTGTACTTTAGTGCTGCCTTTGATGCTTTCTCCCTTAGCACATTCATGAGGTCCAAGGCTAGGTGGACTTGATCATCATTAGTAGCGGGGTCGTATAGTTGCACTCGGTACATGGAAAGGATCGTCTCTATAGGCAGTCGGCTTCCATGTCGTGCACTAGGCTAAAAAGTGTGTGTCCTGTGAAAGTCCTTTGGCAAGTCCTGTAGCCCCACAGTATGTCCGACAGCTCTTCGACCCATCTTCCCTTGGCGGAGTCTAGCTAGTGCTTTAGTGCTGATATGATAGTACGGTTGGTTACCTCTGCCTGCCCGTTTGCTTGAGGATGTCCTATGGACGTGAAGCATAGGCGGATGTCCCAGCTTGTTCAAATTCCTTAAACTTTTTGCAAGCAAACTGGGTACCATTGTTTGTGACAATGTACTGAGGTATTCCGTACCGAACTATAATGTTCTTTCGGACAAATGACACGACCCTATCGGCCATTGGGCTAGCCATGGTCTCAGCCTCTTCCCACTTGGAGAAGTAATCCACTGCCACTAGTATAAAGCACTTCTGAGCCGGTGCTGGCAGAAAAGGACCAATGAAATCCATGCCCCATTTTGCAAGGGAGATGGTGACATGACATGCACTAACTTTTCAGGCGGCAAGTGGTGTGGGGTGGTAAATCGCTGGCACTTATTGCACTTACACACGAATTCGTTGCAGTGTTGTTTCATCTGGGGCCAAAAGTATTTCGCCTGGAACAACCGGGCCAGGAGTGCCTTGTATCCTTCGTGGTTCCCGCATATACCTCCATGGGCTTGTTGGAGGGCCTACGACTCCTCTTTTGTAAGGCAACACAACAAGGGGGTGGAATACCCCCACTTATACAGTTGCCTCTCTATTAGAGTGTACCTAGAGGTCTTCAGGCGAAATGCCTTGGGCCATGGTTCCCTCGGGGGCAGCTTGCTAGTGTTTAAATAGGTGATGATAGGTGTCATCCATGATGTGGATTGTTCTATCATGAACATTCTGGGAGCGAGTACTGTTGGTTGCTTCAGGGTTTGGAGATATATATCTTCTTGCTTGAGCGGGATTGTTGAGGCTAGGTGGGCCAAAGCGTCCGCCAGGGGTTGTCGGATTGGGGTACCCAACTAATCAAGATAGACTTGAAGTTTGACAACACCTCCTCGACCTTGTCGATGTACAAGATCATATTTGGATCCCAGGCTTGGTACTTTCCATTGACTTGATTGGTGACTAACTAGGAATCTGTAAATCTCCAGCAAGGAGATGCCTCTTGACTTGGCCACCCGGATGTTGGTGATAGGCGAGATTTTATACGCTAGAAAGATTGAGTTTGAAAATTTGTCATTGTAGTTGCGCAAAAATCTACTAATCAGATAATTTTACTGAAACTCAAAGTGAGTCCTAGGTCGAACATGGGGATGCTACGTTGATTCTAAATCCGCAATTATATTTCTTTTGTAATTTTTTTATAAATGAAACATTTACAATGGTATCTAAGTTACTTGAAATTTAAACAAAAGAGAGAGAGAGAACTTTTATAACTAATTTAATGTCAATTACAACTATTTGCTACAACTACAAAGCTGAAAATCTACTATAAAAGCGATAAAAAGATAGGGGGTGAGAGATTGTCCTCGAAGGATGTTTGGAGGATAAGCCGGACAGACGACGCCTGCAAGAAGGAAAGCGAAGACGTAGGACGGAGGGTAGACCTGGAAGAATCGGAGATGAGGCAGGCATCGACGTCGCGGGATCCGCTTCCATAATGGGGGCAAGAGGACGACTGGCGAGAGCTCCACGAAAGGGGGTGAGAAGTGGAAAATTTTGATTTTTAACTCTAGTAGAGCTTTTCGTAGCTTGAGAGCACTAGAGTGAGCTTGAGAACTTTGTTCTTAGCTCTTAGGAGAGGTGAGAAGAGAAGGAAGGGATGAAGAAATGTGTGGTAGGGGTGGTCCTTTTATAGGTGTAGTCATGGGGGTAGTTTGGTCATTTGAATGCTTAGAATTTAATATAGGGGTCTTTAGTGACGGATGCATGTGTCGTTGTAGGCAAGCGTTGCTGAAGGCACACGTGAAATGTGGACCGCGCGATCACGATCCCATGCTCCTCAAGCGGCCACATTGATGCCTCCTCTTTAGTGGTTCACCGCTTCATTGTGCCGCGTTGCTATCAGCGACGGTCGAGAGCATGCGAACACGCTTCATCTTCATGCGTTGCTTGCACCCGCGTACGATGGTGCATCATCGAATGCATGCGGCGCGATGATCCGACATCCCTAGGCACGCCACGTAGCGACCTCTGCTGCAGCTCGATCACGATCAAGTGGCCGAATTTCGCCTCACCAGCCTGCATGGTTGATTTGGGGTGCGTAAGGATTCGATTGCACGATGCTCTTATGATAAGACGCTCGACCACCACGCTGCGAGCGCGGATGGTGGAGTTTCTAAAATTCCCCACAGACGCTCTCCACCATTGGATGATGATCCGACGGTGGAGATTAATGTAACGTTGATGAAGAAGAAGGGCTACTGTTGAACGTACGAATCGCTATGCTAACGTGTTTGGTTTTGAAAAACCTGTCGTTGTAGCTTGAAAGCGAGGAATTCGTGTTCAACAAATAAAATTTATACCGAAATTGAAATTCCGGGTCGAACACAGGGAGGCTATGTTGATCTATATTCGTAATTATATTTTTTTTAGGATTTTTGATAAGCAAGGCGATATAATTACAATGGAGCTATCAAACTAAAAGAGAGAGGGAGAGAGAGAGAGAAAGAGAGAGAGAGAAAGAGAACATGCATTCAATATTTCAACTATTTATATAATCAAACTAAATAAAAGTTACACTAGAAAGCGGGAAATCAATTACACTATAAAGCAGGAAAATTCTACACTAGAAAAGCTGTAAATAAGAATGGGAGAGAGAAGTTATCCTCCTCAACGATTGCTTGGAGGACGAGCCGGACGGGATGACGCCTGGACGAAGGAGAACGAAGCAGGATGAAGGAGGATGAAGCAGAAGAAAGGGAACGGAGTAGCACGCCGTCGTCGTCGCGGGATCCACTTCCGAAGGGGGACGAAAATTTAGACTTTATCTCGCGAGGAGCATCCCGGGTGTGGGACAAGCTTCTCTTGAGCTTTGGAGGGGTAGAGAAGAGAAGGAAGGGATGAGAATTTCGTATGGAGGGGGTCTCCTTTTATAGTTGCAAGGAGTGGGGGTAAAATGGGCATTACAACTTTAAAATAATAAATGACGTGGGCGTAGCTCCCGCGTCCACGCGCGCCTCCTCAGCTGCCCGCTTCCTCAACGCCGTCGCATGTTCATTGATTCTCAGCCGTCCGATCGCGAGATCGGATGGCTTAAGACGCATCTCCGCCCGCTGCTGCGCCCGCCTAGCGCGTGCGATCGCGCGTGACGCTGCGCGTGCAATAGCGCGTGAATGCTATCGGGCGCGCGCGGCCATTGGATTGCGATCTGACGGTTGATGAAGGCGTGTCCGCTCGCCTCAGAAATTGCTTGGCGGGGCTCGAATGCGCGCCAGCGCCTCGCGATAAGGCACTGGACCGCTGCGCTGCCTCACCCAAACGGTCGCGCGGATGACTTTAAAGAGCCGCATTCATAGAATGCAAGCGGCCGTTTGGGCGGCTGAGATGGCGCCACGTGGCACCATCTTGGCCGTCCATCTTCTGGAAGTTGTAGATGGTGCCACGGATGTCGGATTGACTCGATTTTTTTGTCGTTGGGCTGCGATCGTCGATCCGAATTCATCTGTGTGGTCGGATTTGTCATCTGAAGTGTGGATTTACACCATCCTAGCCCTTGATCTTCTAGGGTTCCCCGGTCACTATCTGATGCTATGGATGTCTGATTAGGGCGATCTTGGAGTCGTTGAACTCCAATCGTTGCCTTGATCACATCCATATGGTTGGATCTTTGATCCGAGGCCCCGATAAAATGTTTGCACTGTCCAAGCACATAAAAGGAGACAGTTAACCTCCATTTTATTCAAACTACTCTAAATGCAAGATGATGCATGTTATGCAATATTTATATCATGAAATGTAATCCTATTCTTAAGAACATGCATAAATAGACATCTTAAGTAGTGTAAATGTGTTTACATCAGCTACAGTGATCGCAGGCAGCTTGAATGGCACCATGTGGCGCCATCTGGGTTGTCCATGTTGCAATACTTGTAGATGGTGCCACGGATGTTGGATTAGGTCGATTTTCACGCCATTGGGTTACGATCGTCGATCCGAACTCATCTATGCGGTTGGATTTGTCATCTGAGATATGAATTTACACCACCTTGCCCCTTGACCTCTGATCTTCCTTGGACTACATCTGATGCTACGGAGGTCTGATTGGGGCGATCTCAGAGGCGTTGGACTCTGATCGTTGCCCTCATCAAATCTGTACGGTTGGAGCTTCAATTAGAGTCCCCAAAATGATGTCACCCTATCCCTTAGACACAATATGAGGCGAATTACTATACAATTTGTACAAATTAATCTAAATACATGATGATGTATGTTATGCAATATTTATAGTGTATGATGCTTCTATAACATAAGGAACATGCATAAGTAGACATTTTAGGCCAATTAGATTTGTGCACATCTGTTGGTTAACACGGCCTCGTACTCTGCCACATTGTTGGACGAAGCGAAGATAAGTTTGATGGTGTACTTTTGAGTAACACTGTCTGGGACCGTCAAGGCTATGCCGACATCAAACCTGGCTGTCATGGAAAAGCCATCTACATACAGCTTCCAAGGCAGAGTAAGGGAGGCATTTAGGTCTATGAACTCCACTACAAAGTCTGCCAGGACTTACCCTTTGATCAATTTCCTTAGCTGGTATTGGATATTGAATTCCACCAACTGTATAGCCAATTTAATCCGCAGTGCAGACCCTGTGGGTTTTTGCAACAGTTGACGTAAAGGATAGTTGGACAAGACTACTTTTGAATGGGCTTGAAAGTATGGGCGTAGCTTTCTAACGGCAGTCACCAAGGCTAGCTCAAGTTTCTCAATGACAGTATACTTAGCTTTTGCACCTTGATATGTTTTACTAATGAAGTATCTGGTTGTTGCCACCTTCTCATTTGTCGACTAAGACAACATTGATGGTGGACATGGATGCTGCCAGGTACAAGAATAGAGATTCCCTAGCTTTAGGAGTTTCAGGATGGGAGGACTTTTGAGGGCTTCCTTTACTTCCTCTAAAGCCTTCTCGCAGTGAGGAGTCTAATGGGCGGTGGTGGTATAGCCTTTGCCCTTTTTTATGCATTCAAAGAAGGGGAGACATTTGTCAGAAGATCGAAACAAGAATTGGCCTAAAGAAGTGATTTTACCGACTAATGACTGAATCCCTTTCAAAGTACTTGGTGGTTCCAAGGCCATGACTGCTTGAATCTTGTCTGGGTTGGCTTCTACTCTTCTGTTAGAAACCAGGAACCCTAGGAATTTCCCCGTTGAAATGCCAAACACACACTTCTCGGGGTTTAAACGTAGGCAGGTGTCCCTTAAGACATGAAACACTTCTACTAAATATTCTAAGTGCTGAGGGAAGTTTGATCCTTTTACCAACATGTCATCAATATACACCTCAAATGATTTTCCTATTAAATAGGAAAAAATCATCTTTGCAAGGCACTGGTAAGTTGCTCCAACATTTTTTAAGCCAAAGGGCATGACTCTATACTAAAATGGACCCCTATCTGTTATGAAGGAGGTATGAGGTCTATCTATTGGAGAAAGGCTTATTTGATGGTATCCATTGTAAGCATCCAAGAAGGACATGTTGGATTGATTGCTGTAGGAATCCACTAGAGCATCAACCTTAGGCAAGGGGAACTCGTCCTTTGGGCATGCTTCATTCAAGTTGGTGAAGTCCATGCACATCTGCCACTTGCCGTTTGCCTTCTTTACCTTGACCATGTTAGACAACCATGTTGGGTACAAGGACTCTAGATCAAGCTAGCTTCTAGGAGCTTCTATACTTATGCTTCAGTCGCTTGCTACTGTTTGGCTAATTTTTGCATACACACTTGCTTAACGGCTCGAGCATCTACCTTGAAGGTTGAGGTGGTACTGAATCAGGGATGGGTCCACTCCTGGTAGGTCATTGGTGGGCCATGATAATACGACAGGAGAGGTGTTCTTCTTTGAACCCTACTTTGAGCATTGTCTTCCAAAGTAGAACGTCCACTACACTGCCTGAAGGTCCTGCGGATCTTACTTGGCCACAAATACAAGATCAAGTGTGATATCGATTGTAATAAAAATATGACACAAAAAAAATAATCCCACACTATACATAATGATTTATAGTGGAAACCCCTATGGGTAAAAACCACTACCTAAGCCTTCTGGCTTAAAATTTTCTTGACTAGGCAATGCTAATCAATTTACTATCATGTATCACTTGAACGAGGGTGGCATAATATTTTACAAACCACTTCTCTTTTACCAATAAAGAGGTCACAAATGTTGGGAATTTCAACATAAAGGGTCCCAACAATTGAAATGGAAGAAATAAATGAAATACATAAATTAATCCTATGGAACCTCAAGGAATTAAAATATGCAAATCGAGTTTTCTTTTTAGAAGCATAGAGCGACGTGATTTTGAAGAGCGTAGAAGAATGAGCATGAAAGCATGAGGAAGAATTGAAGTAGAAGCATTTTTTTAAAATCTTGTTCAATGTGTGTTTTGAAATGAGAGGTGTGGAGCCCTATTTATAGGTGAAAACAGAGCATTTTTAGAATGTTAGAAAAAATCATTTGAACCAAATTGGTCGATCAATTTTTATTTTGATCGATCAATTTACTTAATTGGTTGGTCAATTCTTGATCGATTAATTGCAGAAAAATCGGATTTGACCGTTAGGCTAATTTGGTCGGTCAATATTTTTATTTTGATCGATCAATACTATCTAAATGTTTGTTTTACGATTTAGAAAGGTGTATTTTTAATCCTGAGGTTCCTTATAGTAATTCTAGACTTAAGAAATATAAAAGAATTACATTGACTAAAGATAATCTTCACTTTGATCCACACGGAGGATAATTGACTTGATTTATGCTAGTGTGATCCTGAAAGATTAGTTCATAGTAAAACATAATTTTGTTTCATCAAACCAAAGGTCTTAACATTCTCCCCCTTTTTGATGATAAAAAAATTACAATTATGCATGTGAAAAAATAAGTAATTACTTTAGAATCACTCCCCCTATATAACATACATATTTTATTCCCCCTTTTTGTTATTAACAAAAAGATATATCTAGAGTGACCTGTTATTAATCATACTTAAACAAGTGAAATTCTAAGAATGAAATGAACATGATGGGAACACCATCATAGGCCATAAATGGCCACTCTTAGTCAAGTTTGATGGATAAATGCTCCTACATAATCATCTGAGGGTCATAATTCCATAATATTCTGATATGAGAAGAAAATAAGAAATCAGGGTTAATTATGCAATTTTAACATGTCATGAACATAGAACTGATTGCACTGCAAAAATATACCTACAATTGTGCCGTCTTGTGCTATTTCCTAGCATTACCAGTGCATATTAGGTATCCATAGTCGCATTTGTAAAAATACACGCATGCATGCATTTAATTGAGAGGGGAGGAAAGTGAATAAAATGGCCGTGAAATTAGCGTTTTCCTCAAGTGCTGCTTCGCAAATTCACCATCTTTATTTTTAATTTTATTTGACTTTGAAATTCTTCCCGCGACTGCAAGACATGGCCTCTTCTTCCTCACTCCATGCTCTGCACAGAAGCTTACCCTGCACCGCCACTCCCTGCACAGCCATGCACAGCCAGGGCATGGCTGTGCATGCCTTCTTCTTCTTTAAAAGGGCACGGCTTCTTCTTTGAAAAGGGAGCCTGTGTAACGACCCGATCCCGAGTCCCTACGAGATACGAGAACCGGACCGACTCGACTAATCCCAAGACCTGGTTGTCCAATGAGGAAGTAACCAAAAGAGCAGTAAAATAAACCACATTCAGCATGAATATAACTAACAGTAAGAAAATACAGCAGTAAGGAAAGAAACCACTACAGTATATACCACCACAACAGTAGAACAACATTCATAACATAATATGAACTGCAGGTAAAGAAAAGTACAGCGGTAACAAGAACTACTCACTATAGTAGAACCAAAAAGAGGTACAAGAGAACAGTGGTAACTCTACTAGACCCTACTCGGCCCAGCGTCCTCTGCAGCCGCTGACCCTGGCTGCTCAACACCTGGTCCTGAAAGGTAACGAGTGTAACACGTCAGCAAAACGCTGAGTAGAGTGACAGCTAAACTAAAGAAACAGTAAAGTGTACAGTAGCTGTTTTAATTTTCTTTCTTTCTTTATTTACGTCTTTCTATTGTTTCAAAATTTATCTATTTTTCAGATCCTTCACTTGATCTCGAATGTTCATCATGGAAACGATCTTGATTGCAGTCTTTTCCAAAAAGTAGAAGTAGCACGTGGTGCTCTTCTGGCCGGGAGAGTCCCCCGTGGTGATCCTACTCTCAGTCAACCACCCCAAGGTCAAGGACAGGCGTAACGGTCACTACGACACGCGCGATAAACGCACAGGTAGCTAACCCGCACTTGCACGCGGTCAGTCGTTTCCGTTAACGGGTGCGCCCAAAGCACAGCACGGAACCAGCACAGGGCAGAACCCTCTCAGTAACAGGGGTCGAACCCCTCCACAGTAACCAAACAGGGGCCTTGCCCCTCCACAGTCCGCGCACCCTCGCCTGACTACCCTGGTTTGCCCAGTGGGACTGACAAGTTGGTGTAGGTGAGCTAGCAGAACCCCGGGGCCCGTGGGGTAGCTAGTACTCGCCCTACACTAGTAGCTCTCCTCGGTACTGCATACACGAGGGCCAGCAAGTCGGTACAAAGTGGCCAGACCTAACCCCAGGTCCCTGGGGCGGCTGGCTCCGCTCTGCACTAAACATGGGGACAGTCGCTCTCCTTGGTACTCCGTACTCAAGGGCCAACTCACTTCCCCAATTCTATTCCATTCACCTTCCAGGAGTTCTACTCCTAATTCCTCGTAGGGTTCCAGCTCTTTTAACTCAGCACATTCAGGTTTCACCTTTCCAGTTTCACGTTCATACATCCCATATTCTCAGACATGCTCATTTATTCATAACAGGCATCTGTTAAACCAATTTACAGGTGGCTATTATTTCCTTTCCACATTTTCCAAGACTGCAGTATTCATATATTCCACTAGTTCTTCCCATCCTAGGATTCATGCCATACCCTAGGATCTATCATACAATCTAGTTTTCCAGCCCTAGGATTCATGCAACACCCTAGGATCTACCATTCATTCTAGTTTCTTATTCCTAGGATTCATGCAATGTCCTAAGTTCTATTTATGGTTCCATAATTTAACAGATTATACTAATAAATTTAAAAGCCACTCTACCGGTTACAACAGGCGTACTGGGGCGTGGTCGGGAATCCCGCGTACCTCTGCAACCCCCGAGATTACAACGGAATGGGGTCCTATCACAAGGATCAAATACAAGAAGTTTCTCAAAACAGTATACAACTACTGTAGACGGGTAGAGGATTTAATTCCGAAAAGCACGCAACTCGAAACGCGGAAAACGGACTCCGAACGGGCCTTAAACGGGTCGAAAACGACGAAACAGTGCAAAATTAGACGTCTGGAACTTCTTCCAGACGTCTTAAAAAATGGGATCAGATGGTACCTTGTCCTACGTAGTCTCTCAGACGTTCAGAAGCCTGCGGGGGCTTCTGGCTTAGTTCCCAGACGTCCGATGGTCACCCCGGACGTCTAGAAGTCCCTCCAGTCGTCTGGCACCACTGCCAGACGTCTGATTCGCGTTGGATGCGAGAACCTACGCGTACCCATTCCTCGTGCTCAGTACGGACGGTCGAAGGAAAGGAAGAAGGTACGAAAATAACTTACCTTTCAGACGTCTGGACAGTCCTCCAGACGTCTTCCCCATCGTCTGGTTGGAAACCCAGACGTCTGATTCTGGAAAAACTTTCAGAATCAGAGCACAACTTGCCCTCCGCCCGCGACGCACGGCCGCGCCGCGCCTCGTCTGCCTGCTGCTCGAGCTGCAGCAGGCCTCTCGCGTCACCCCGCGTCTGCTGCTCCCCCACCGGCCGGCTCTAGCAGCCCTGGCAAGCTCGCCCTCACGGCCGAGCGCCTCCTCTTCTCGCGCAACACCTCCTCCCACACTCGCCGCGGCTGCCACCGCCGCCGCTCGCTCACTCTCGCATTGGCTGGAAGGAGAAGAGGAAGGGGCGGAGGGGATGAGAGTGAGGGAGAGGGAAAGGCTTTTTAAAGCCGCGCGGGGAGAGAGAGAGAGAGCGAGACAGAGGGCAGCTTGCGCCTGCAGGAGAGAGGGAAAAAGCGACCGCAGGTCTGCGCGCTAGGCGCGCAGACGCAACCGCACGTGCTGCCGAAACCGAATCCTAGACATCTGGAAGGGGTTCCAGACGTCTGGTCCGACGTCTGGGCCACCTCCCAGACGTCTGAAGCCGCATGTTCGTAATAGCCTGGTCCACCCAACAAGAACAGCACCTCCTTCCAGGTCGTCTCCTCCCTCCTCTCCCTCCATACGCAGCCTATCCTCCTCTGAGGAGCCACTCTGCGGGTAGGAGTCCTCACGGTGGTGCACAACCACCACCGTGAGTCCCACCACCGCCCAGCTCATCAAAGAGCTAGTGGGCGTGGTGGTCTTCTCTCCCTATTTCATCGTTCCAAGCTAACCCCGCCATTGCCAAAGGAGCTTCATGCTTAGAAGCTCAACCGGCCACCGCTCGTCTGCAGCAGCAGCAGCAAGGTGGCAGCAGTAGCGCAGACCACTGCGCGCCCGCACGCAGGACACCGCGTGTGCCTGTAGGCTGCCCTCGCCTCCCGCTTCTTCGCGCAAGCCAGCAGCCGGTGCAGACCTTCCGCGAGCACGCGAGCTCGCGCAGCGGCTCCCGCGGTCACAGCACCGGGTGCACCCGGTCGTGCGGCTCGACCCGGCACTGTAGCCACTGTTCACGCTAGTCAGCGGAACACTGTGGCTACAGTGCAGTGACCGGTGAGTTTCTCACTTATTCGGTCACCCGGCGCTCCGCAACCGGTCCCAACCCGTGCTCGCGTCCCGCCCCGCACCCTCTCCAGCGCCCGCCTGCGCGTCTGCGTTCGCCTGCGTACGCCCGCCTGCTTCTTCGCATCCGCACTCGCCTCTTCACGTAGCGTGGTGCGCTGCGGCATCTCTCCCTCGCGCTCACTCCCTCCCAGCGCACGCCTCTTCACGCGCCTACGTGCCTACGCAAGCGCGTGGCCATCAGACGACGGCCTGAAGCTCCAGACGACTTAAAGCGCCTCTTCACATAGAAGGCGCTCTCTCTCTCTCTCTCTCAAAGCACTCTCTCACACTCTCTGCACACACATACACACGCACTCTCTCGTACACACCTATACTCTACTATATACATATATATATATACGTACATATATATATATATATATATATATATATATATATATATATATATGCACATATATCTATACATATATTTGTACTTATATAACTATGTATTAGTCTATATACGTACATATATATATCTATATACTTATATATATATACATATATATTTACATATATACATATACTTACATAAGTATAAATATATATATATATATATAAATATATAAATATATATATATATATATATATATATATATATACACACACAAATATACATACATATATACATATATATATATCTATATAACTATATATACATACATATATATACATATCTATCTACATATATCTATATACATATATTACTATATATATATACATATATATAAGTACACATATACCTATATAGTTATAACCATATATATATATACATATAGATATATATATTTACATATATACATATATATTTTCATATCACCTACCATACGTTGTATCGCGGGAATATCCGCACCAGTTGCTGATATTCCCTGATACACGCGTACAGAAAGCGTGTTCACACTCATCTTCCACCCATCCACCTTACATTCCAAGCAGCACCTCGTCCTGTTGGTTGCGTCTTTCTAGGCGACGACCGACTCGACATCGTGCTACACGCCATCTCTACCTCCACCCCCACCCCTTTATACATATATAATATATACATATATATATATACTATATTTACTTTATTTTTGTTTCTCTTTCTTACCATTAAAAAGATAAAAAAATACATGAAAGAGAAAAGATAATCCTTGACTTGCAGGTACTCAGTCTTGCGAATGGTAAGATTAGTTTTGAAACTCTAATTTGGCTCAAAGCCAAGAACTTGATTTTGAGGGTGTGCCTCAAGGACAAGAATTATCAGAAAAAAATCTTAAATAGAAAAACACCAAAAACATAATAAACAAACGAAAGAGATTCGTTGTAGGAAAGGCGTAGAAACTCATTCACTTCTAATCCCACTTCCCTGAGTTCAACCTTGGGCCTAAAAGTGACCAAGATAAAATCAAGTAGGCTAGGTAAAAAATTTTTGTAAAGAGATGGTTAGGCTCGATTTAGGTTAACCACTATACTCATTACAATGATAAAATCACCATATTAACATAACCTATCCGGGCCCGGCCACATTCTCTTTTCAAGAATAACCACGGGATTTGTCAGGGGTAAATTGAAGGTCAAATGAGCATTAAAGTCTAATAAGTGGGTCGATACTAACAAAAATGGGGTTTCATGCATTTCGAGAACCATAACAGCACCTAAAAATCCTAATTTCAGACCTCCTTGAATTAAAGAGGTTTTGGTCAAGATAAAATTCCTTCATAGAAAAATATTCTATGAGGTTTGGTATCCATTTTTGGACCATCTAAACCTATTTTGACCTTGAATAGAGTTTCAGACAGAAGTTTACCCTAATTTGGATTTTTTTGCAAATTGTCCAGTGAAACTTGGTTAAAACTGAAATCCAACTTCACCATTATATTATTAGGGTCCAAATTAGGTTTGGACCAAAATTTAGACCCAATCAGAATCCATCTTGACCTAGTTTGCAATCTAGTCCTTCAAAACTCTATTCTTACATTTAGCCCCATAGGTTTTAAAATCTTTGCATTATCCCCCAAACTTCTCATCATTCTCTTCAAAAAGGTCCTTGCCGCCATTAATAATGTGAACCCAAAGCTTGCGACCTTCAATCTAGGATTTCTCCTTGATTTCTCAGCCAAGCCCCTCCAAAATTGGAGGGATTAATCCTGAGAACCTTCTTAATCAATTAAACTACATCTTGGACCTTGATATGGACCGTAGAGCTCAGGTGAACTCCACGATTTCAGGGATCTTCCTCTAAAACTTCGAGCTCTTCGAGCTTCTTTCCTTGCTTAGAGCTTGCCCCAAGGCCTTTAAAAGGCCCCCCCTCACAAGGCCTTGCTCCTTAGCGAGGTTTTGGCCCAGAAAATATCTTCTTCCTCTACTTCTGGCTAGCTTCGAACTCATCTCCGGCGACCTTCCTCTGGCTTCCTTGCTCGTTGCCACGTACAATAGGCAGTGGGAATCACTTCCTCGCTTCATTTTGGAACTCGCCATACCTGCGAGGAGCTCTCCAGCCCCTTCCTCGTCGCAATCCTCATCTACAGAGCACCTTTGTCTCTGATATTGACCAATCATAGCTGGCGTTTCCTTCGCCCTCTCTTCATTTGCAACTACCCCCCTTTGACTCCTCTCCTTCCCCTGACTCTATTCACACCATTAGACTTTAGGTTCACTACACACAACACCCACCAACGCACTCGCCTTCGCACGACGACCCTTCTGAACTTATCTGACAAGGTCGAGAGGCTGTACTTGGTGTTTCAGGTATCCGTCGGAGCTCCGTCACCGCTACCTCCTTTTCCGACTCCGTTCACCATCTCCCAGCCATGTTCTTCATCGCCACAACTCCTAGGCACTGCAGAACACCTCCAGGTTCCCTCCCAGGCCGTCAATTTCTACTGCAGGGGTCATCTTCATCCCCAATTAGACCATACACCGGCTACAACTCATGTGAAGAGAAGATGTAGGACATTAGTCCCACATCATTAGTGGGAGTGCTCAAGACAATGCATAAAAGGAAAAAGTTGCATAGTCCCTTCGCCCAAGAACACAGGGGTCGGGTCCCTCTCGTACAGCTGCATACTCCTTGCTTGCCTACACGCCGCTGGGTCTGGACCCTTCATCATTTACTCGATAACTTGATACTATTCACCTGGGTGTGAGTTGAAGGAAGAGAAAGAGAATCAGAGAGAGGGGGGTGGGTTTTGCTCAGCCTTGGGATCCATGCCCTCTCCATCACTCAACACTTAGCCCTGCGGGCTTTGTGCGAGGCCCTTGTGCCTTTGTTGGGTGCTGCTGCTGTGCCTCTTCTGTGAGGCTTAAAGAAGGCCCTTGTGCCTTGTGAGCTGCTGTTGGTTAAGGTGTCGGGGCCTTATACTGACGTTTGATCATTTCTAGTGCTTGGTTTTGATTTACTGTGAAAATATTAACTGTGATAAGTGATTGGGAGTACTGTGCATTTATTTGAATTAATTGTGAGCTTAAACTTAATGGTTAATTTGGTGATTCAAATCACTATTTTAACTCAATCTTTTTGCACTCTTGTACTTGATCTCATTGATATATTATTCTGAGTAAAGTTTTGATTATATTTCATATATTTCTGGAATACATTGTGATTAGTGAATTGAATTGCCATAATTGCTCCCTGCGATCGACTTCGAACTCCAATTTGATTATGAACTTTATAAATTTAAATGTTTTGTGCGATTTTGTCAATTATATTATGACATATTTTCTAAATAATGACGATTTCGCATAAACAGAACATTTTCTCCCCCTTTTTTAAAGTAATATTCTATCAATTATAGAGCATGATGTGTAATGAATCATGCTTATCATATGAAAATTATCAAGTTCATGATAGTTTAAAAGAATGTCCACATCAAAATAAAAGTGTTAAGTAAGAATTACATTTATTAAATGCATGACTCATGCTGCTTAAAATTAAATGCACATATATATATATATATGTATGTATGTATGTATGTATTTTAAAGATGCTATCTAAATGCTATTTAGATTGTGATCCTAATTCTCCTCAAATAATGATCTCTTATCAAGATTTGGTGTTGATTATTTTTCTTCTCTTTTTGTTAAATAACAAAGGCTATAGAATAAATCTATTTTGATCTCCTTATTTTTTTTTAATTGCATGATAACTCCCCCTATTTAACTAATTTAATGCTCAATTAATTTTATGAAAAAAAGCTTATTTATAACTAAGCAGGTAATAAAGATTTAATTTTGGGAATCATACCTGCTAAGGTATAAAGAGTTATACCTAATAGCGATAGCTAGGTGGAGGGGGTCTCCACAAAAAATTTGGCATCCATTGACCTTGTAGGTTCCACCATCTTTCATAGCCAAATTGATGATTATTGGCTTGTTGAAGGTTGCCTCTCCAATTATGATTTGCATGTCGATCTTTTCCCTAACCTGCAACACAATTTTCTACAAATTTTTTCAGTACCCATATTCTTTTGGGTCCATGGTTGTTAATTCCTTTTGAATTAGAGAGTCCATTAGATCTCTTTTCTTGGCCTTTTGATGTAAAAATGCATGCCTAATCTTCTTTTGATTTTTCTTTTTAATGTTATATTTTTCTACATATGTTATAGTAGAATATTTAAGGTTATTAAGTGTGCCTTCAAAGTGAATATATTGTTCCTTGGGATCTTCTATTTTCTCATGGAACTCTACATTCTCAACTCTTATTTCATTTAATTTTCCTTTTTATTTTCTAAATCTAGAGATAAACCATCTTTTTCATTTTCTAAGCTTGAACACTTATCCTTAAGTTCCTTATTTTCCTTTTTTAATTTTTAGCCAATTTGTATAAATCATGACATGCATCTAATAGTTCATTTAAAGTAAGGTCAGAGTTTACCTCTTCTTCGCTTGATTTTGTTGGCGCCAGAGACAAAGATGAGTAACTCCATCTTCATGGCTTTCTTCCTCGACATATGATTCCGAACTTGAGTTGGAATCATCCCATGTTACTTTTTCTTTAGTGGTTTCTTTGTGTATGACAGAGAGCTGGTTCCATATCTCATATGAACTTTTGTATGAAGCAACTTTGTCAAATTTCTCTTTTGTTAATGCATAAAATAGTTCATTCATGGCTTTAGCATTATTTGCTGCTTTCTTTTTCTCTTCCTTCATTAACTCTTTTTCTTCTTTCTTCTTTGTCATATATTTGGGCTCGATGACATGACAAATCTCAAAGTTGATAGCTTCAAGAAAAATTTACATTGTTCTTTTCCAATAATCATAATCTGATCTATAAAATAGTGGTGGTTGGAAAAATAATTGCCCCTCCAAAAAACTTGTTCCGGCCATGTGAAGGTGATGTGTGACATCTCCTTCACGTTCAGGTTATGATACCAAATGAAGGTCCTACGGATCATACTTGGCCACAAACACAAGATCAAGTATGATATTGATTATAATAAAAATATGGCACAAAAAAAACAATCCCATAATATACACAATGATTTATAGTGGAAACCCATATGGGTAAAAATCACTACCTAAGCCTCCCAGCTTAGGATTTTCCTGACTAGGCAATGCTAGTCAATTCACTGTCACGTACCACTTGAACGAAAGTGACACAACTTCTTACAAACCACTTCTCTTTTACCAACAAAGAGAAGTCACAAACGTTGGGAATTCCAACACAAAGGGTCCCAACAATTGAAATTGAAGAAATAAATGAAATACAGAAATTAATCCTATGGAACTTCAAGGAATTAAAATATGCAAATTGAGTTTTCTTTTCATAAGCATAGAGTGACATGCTTTTGAAAAGTGTAGAAGAATGAGCACGAAAGAACGAGGAAGAATTGAAGTAGAAGTGCTTTTTCTCTTTGAAATCTTTTTTAGTGTGTGTTTTGAAATGAGGGGTGTTGAACCCTATTTATAGGTGAAATGGAGCATTTTTGGAATGCTAGAAAAAATCATTCGAACTAAAGTGGTTGATCAATTCCAACAATTGAAATTGAAGAAATAAATGAAATACAGAAATTAATCCTATGGAACTTCAAGGAATTAAAATATGCAAATTGAGTTTTCTTTTCATAAACATAGAGTGACATGCTTTTGAAAAGTGTAGAAGAATGAGCACGAAAGAACGAGGAAGAATTGAAGTAGAAGTGTTTTTTCTCTTTGAAATCTTTTTTAGTGTGTGTTTTGAAATGAGGGGTGTTGAACCATATTTATAGGTGAAATGGAGCATTTTTGGAATGCTAGAAAAAATCATTCGAACTAAAGTGGTTGATCAATTTACTTAATTGGTCGATCAATTGCAGGAAAATAGGATTTGATCGTTAGGCTAATTTGGTTGATCAATATTCTTATTTTGATCGATCAATACTCTCTAAATGTTTATTTTACAATTTAAAAAGGTTTATCTTTAATCTTGAGGTTCCTTACAGTAATTCTAGACTTAAGAAATATAAAAGAATTACATTGGCTAAAGATAATCTTTACTTTGATCTACGCGGAGGATAATTGACTTGATTTATGCAAGTGTGATCCTGAAAGATTAGTTCACAATAAAACATAATTTTGTTTCATCAAAACAAATGTCTCAACACTGCCTTCATCCACCAAAAGCTTAGGTTGGAGTTGGTCCGCCAATAGGAGAGTCTCTAGGAGTGGGTCTGTGTGCATTGCTAGGTTAGGCAAGGTGGTAAACAGCTTGGAGGTCGCTTGTTTAATGGTACCTCTCTTGCCCCATTGAAGGGTGGGAAATGCATCATGGGGAGACTACCCGGGAGGAGTAGCTTGCTGGCTTGGGGGGGTGTTGACCTCGAAGATGACCTCGACCTCTATGCCCGTGGATCTAGGCAGCGAGAGGTAAGCATTTTGGGTTAACATTGCCTTCACCGCTAGGACTTGATGGTGGTATTCTGCAGGGGGAGCCAGGGAGACACCGCTTGCTCAATCTGACGGGCTTCAGACCCATCTGGCTCCTGGTTTGCCACGGAGATCGTTGACCCCTTAGAGTTGTTGGAGCATCTACTTATGGTAGTCCTTCGGACCCTCCATAGGTCTCTTGCCTTTATCCTAGCCTTCGTTCTGCTTGATGAAGTGGGCCAAGTTTCCATGCCAAATTTGGGACTCAATTTGGTTATGCAGATCCTGGCAGTCTTTAGTGGCATGCCCTTGAGCTCGGTGGTACTTGCAATAGGGCTTGGAATCAACCTTCTTCTTGAGAGGCTTTGGTGGGGGTAGGAGGTCCTTGTTGGTGGACCATATCTCCACCAACACGTTCACTTGGTTCATGACCAAGGGAGTGTATTCTTTGAAGAACTCCCGCCTTTGCGGGTGGGGTTCGTTATTTCGGCCCTTGCTAGGCCTGTTGCTCCTCTGGTCTTGGAAGTTGGCCTTCAAGTGGCTTCCTTCACGGATGGATATGGGAGTTGATTCTCCTGAGATTCTCTTCTCCATGAGACCAAAGTCATCTTCGTACCCATTCGCCAGTCAGCTACGGGAGTGGAAGGAGTTGTCCTGCTCCACAAACCTCGTAGGTTGATCCTACAATTTTGCCATATCTCTAGGTGAAAAGTCAATGTCATGCCAGAACCTTTGGGTCAAGAGGTCTGACTTGAAGTATTGGATGGAAATGGCATTATGGGCATTTTGCACATGAAGTATTGAGCCTTAAATTGGTTTAGGTATGACCGGAAGGACCCATTTTTTTGTTGTTGGACTTCCGACAGTCTCTCTGGGTTATCTCTAACCCTCTGTGCCCACGAAGTACTGGCAGAATTTATCTGCTAGTTCTTGGAAGCATGTGCTTTGCCCTGCTGATAGCTCATTGAACCACTCGTGGGCCATGCCAAATAGATATGATGGGAATACTCGACAAACTATCCCATCAGGAAGCTATGGACCAGTATCATCTGACGATAGCTTCCCACAAAGTTGTCGGGGCCTACCTCCTTGTTATATTGATCCATGACTGGCCGTTTGAACTTCTCCGGTAGGGGTGTCATCATTACCACTTCTATGAAGGGATAGGTAGTGACATAGGCACACAGGCGGATGCCCCTTATCATCCGGGTGGCCTGGCAAACGATCTAGGGCATCGAGCCTCCACTGGTTGTCATGGGGTGAGCCCTAGATTGCTCCCCCGATGATGGTGAGTGGGGAGCTTTAAGTGGATTGCGAAGAACTTCCCCTTTCTGGCTACTAAGCTTGCGTTTTAACTTCTCGAGTTGTTTGCACAGGTAGGGGTTCTCCTCTTCTACCACACGATGCCATTTCATTTGGTCATCTTTAGGACTTGATCTCTGGGGTCCTCTAGCTGGATCTTGCGGACCACCTTGATTTGTTTGATCTCAAGGAGTTTATCCACGATCGACTGCTGCTCAACCTTCAGAGCTACCAGCCTAGCTTCGTACTCCTACTTCATTTGCATCTCGAGGAGAGGATCCTGCTGAGGATCCGCAGGATAGGATGCCTCAGGTTGTCGGCTAGGTTAGGCTAACTTCTCCCTGCTGGGTTCGATGTGTTGGGAGCTTCCCTTAGACACTGAGACACTTGATTTCGTTGGTGCTGTTGCCTTCTTGGGATTACCATGAGAGGAATTGCGAGTTGTGGGGGCCATTGTTTGTATTTGAAGTAAGAAAATAGCATCGAATGATAGTTGATTTCCACAGACGGCACCAATTGATTGGGGTCCTATGCAATAGGGGACCTGAATCAACAAGAATTACAAACACATAGAGAGAATGCACAAGAGATTGGTGATCCAGTTCCACCCAAAGGGGTGTACGTCTGGGGGAGGGTAATGCTCTCAAATTTCGACTATAGTAGTGGGTGATACAATAACTCTTGTTCTCTCTCCAGAGTTGTGTGAAGAGAGTCTTTGAGGGTCTCTCTTCTATATTTATAGTACAAGAAATATCTAACAACATTTAATCCCTATAACGGACTTCACAGATTCTTTGGCACGTCCGTTACTCGACTATAAATAGCATTCATAATGCCACCGTTAGCGTTGACGTAGATGTTGTTACCGCCTCTTCAACTCCGGTCAACTTGGTTCTTCGACGGGTCAGGCTCGCTCGGATCCGCCTAGATGTTGGTGGGCCTGGATTCATCTAGATATAGGTGGGTTGGGTAAACCCGGATTCGCCTGTTTGTTGGGTGTCCACGTAGTCGGATCCTTTTGGGCTTTGTGTGAAGTTTTAAGTCCGAGGATACTTTTACCCCTCATCAATAAGCAATTCATTCTCCAGATAAAATCATATATTTTCTTGTGAATTGCATGGTATCTGCACCAAAGAGTCTAATCAGGCAGTTTGGCCAAACATAATAGAAAAGGATATGTTCCAAGCTATTATAATGACAACTACACATTCAACTTCTTGCTAGTGAAACAATCACCAAAAAAATCTAACGACTACTTACAATTATAAGGGTTAAAATATTACATCTAGCTTTTTTTAGAAAATAAAGAGTAGGTATTTAAGATCATAGCCATCCATATTCATCAATCCATGAATCAGATAAATTATAGGTCTTGGATCCAAGATCCCTTAAGGTGCAAAGCCCCATGGAAAACATTTTCCACATATCCATGTACCCTCTAAAATAAAGTATTGTTTCCTTGCCTATGTCAGTGAACAATTATTCATAGAAATGTCAATCGAAGATTGAATACTATGCAAATATTGAGTCAAGAACTTTCCCAGATACCCACAAGACTAACAGAGATACACAATTCTATTTACAAAGATAAAGAGAGACATATCCATGTTCTTAACAGTACTTAATGCAAACTTATATTGAGAAATCCAAGTTGTTGTTTGAGTAGCCAAATTAGTCTTTAAAAACACCAAAGAGCTCTAGCATTTTAGAACTAAATTTGTCAATAAATTTCCTCAGAAATTGATGAAATCAATCAAGGTCTAACCGATCTTTCTCTATGCCAAATTGCATACTTCTTATTTAGAAGTGTGTCTGTAACGAGCACGTGCCCCAGACGTCTTTTAAGACGTCTGGGAGGTGGCCCAGACGTCTGTAAAGACGTCTGAGATCACATCCAGACGTCTGACCAGACGTCCGGGATAGTTTACAGACGTCTGGCGAACAGTTATGCTCGCACGGGATATTCGTCTGCGCGCCTGTGCGCGCAGACCTGCGATCCTGCCTCTTTCTCTACGGCGGCAGGCGACTGCGACCGCCTTCTCTCTCCTCTCCGCGCGGCGTTAAAAGGGGGGCGCGCCTCCCCTCCCGTCTCCACCATCTTCCTCCTTCTTCTCTTGCCTGTGCGCGAGAGCGAGCGGACGCGAGGGCGCAGCGGCAGCGGCAGCCGCAGTAGGCGCGGAGGAGCTGCGGCGTGCGAGGGCGGGGCTCTGCCGTGAGGGCGAGCTCGCCGGGAGCGGCTTGGCCGGCCGGCGGAGGGCGCAGGGGGCGCAGAGCGTCGCGGAGAGGGACCTGCTGCGGGCGGAGCAGCGGACGCGCGAGGTGCGACGCGGGCGGCGTCGCGAGCGGAGGCCGAGCAAGGTTCTGATTCTGGAAAAATTTCCAGAATCAGACGTCTGGATTGATATCCAGACGGCAAGGTCGACGTCTGTGAGATCATACAGACGTCTGAAAGGTGAGTTTCCGCTTTCTCCTTCTTTTTGTTGACTGACCGTACTGAGGGAGGGGGGTTGGCTGTGCGCAGGTCCTCTGATTCGTCATCTTTGCGAATCAGACGTCTGGAAGTTGTACCAGACGGCGGGAGTGACCTCCAGACGTCCGGAGTGACCATTGGACGTCTGGGATCTAGGAAAGACGTCCCTGCAGACTTCTGGACGTCCGGGGAACCAAGCCGAACAGGTAATTCTCTGATCCACCGTTTAAGACGTCTGGAAGGAGTTCCAGACGTCTGATTTTGCACAGTATCATCTTTCTCGACCCGTTTAGGGCCCGTTTGGGCTCCGTTTTCCGTGATTCGAGTTGCGTTCGTTTCAGAATTAATTCCTCTACCCGCCTACAGTAGCTATACACTGTTTTGAGACACTCCTTGTGTTTGATCCTTGTGATAGGACCTCGTTCGGTTGCAGTCTTGAGAGTCGCGGAGGCGCGCGGGATTCCCGATCACGCCCCCATTACTCCCGTTGTACCTGGTAGAGTGGTTTTAATTATTAATAAAATCTGTAAAGTATGGAACCATAACTATAACCTAGGGCTTGCATGAATCCTAGGAATGAGAAATATATGGAATGATAGCTCCTAGGTGTTGCATGAATCCTAGGGCCGGAAAACTAGATTGTATGATAGATCCTAGGATATGGCATGAATCCTAGGATGGAAAAACTAGTGGAATGTATATTACTGCAGTCTTGGAAAAATGGAAAGGAATATATAAAGCTTCCTGCAAATTTAATTAACAGCTGCCTGTTATGAATAAAGAAACATGTTTGAGATCATGGAATTTGAGAACGTGAATCTGGAAAGTGAAACCTATGATGTTCTGAGATAAAGAGCTGGAACCCTACGGGGAATTAGGAGTGGAACTCCTGGAAAGGAAAAGGGAATGGAACTGAGATGTAGTTGTACTGTCTCTTGGGTACGCAGTACCAAGGGAAGTACCTGTACCTGTTTAGTCCAGAGTGGGGCCAGCCGCCCCAGGGACCCGGGGTTAGGCTTGGCCGCTCTGTACCGACTTGTTGGCCCTCGCGTACGTAGTACCGAGGAGAGCTAGTAGTGTTAGGAGAGTACTAGCTACCCCACGGGCCCCGGGGTTCTGCTAGCCTCCTTCACCGACTGTTAGGCCCACTAGGGCAAACCAGGGTAGTCAGGCGAGGGTGCACGGACTGTGGAGGGGCAAGGCCCCGGTTTGGTTACTGTGGAGGGGTTGGACCCCTGTTACTGAGAGGGCTCTGCCCTGGTTCCGTGCTGTGCTTTGGGCGCACCCGTTAACGGAAATGACTGACCGCGTGCCAGTGCGGGCTAGCTACCTGTGCGTTTATCGCGCGTGCCGTAGTCACCGTTACGTCTGTCAGTGACCTTGGGGTGGTTGACTGAGGGTAGGATCACCACGGGGGACTCTCCCGGCCAGGAGAGCACCACGTGCTACTTCTACTTTTGGAAAAGACTGCAATCAAGATCGTCCCATGAGGACATCCGAGATCAAGTAAAGGATCTGAGAAGTAAATGAAATAGTGAGAAAAATTGAAAGATGTAAATAAAGGAAGTAATAGAACATAACAGCTACTGTACACTCTACTGTTGCCTTTAGTTAGTTTGCCACTCTACTCAGCGTTTTGCTGACGTGTTACACTCGTTACCTTTTTCAGGACTAGGTGTTGAGCAGCCAGGGTCGGCGGCTGCAGAGGACGCTGGGCCGAGTAGGGTCCAGTAGAGTTACCCCAGCTTTGTACCCCTTTTTGTTTCTGTTCTAGTGAGTAGTTTCTGTTTCCGCTGTACCTTCTTTACCTGCAGTTTTTGTTATATGATAAATGTTGTTTTACTGTTGTGGTGGTGCCTACTGTAGTAGTTTCTTTCCTTACTGCTGTACTTTCTTACTGTTAGTTATATTCATGCTGAATGTGGTTTATTTTGCTGTCTTTTGGTTACTTCCTCGTTGGACGACTGGGTCTTGGGATTAGTCGAGTCGGTCCGGTTCTCGTGTCTCGTAGGGACTCGGGAATCGGGTCGTTACAGTGTCTAAGATGCTGAATCTTTCACAAAATAGAAAGTACTGGAGAAGCATCCCCTCTTGACTAGATAAATGTGTCCATTCAATTTATGAAACAATTGGGTGAACATTCTAAAGAAGATGTCTAGATACTTAATAGGACGTGTCAATTTGCCTCCCCTCGAAGAATGGTGTTTGGGAGGTTATCGTGGGGGGTTAACCTGTGACTATTTGGAAAGTTTATAGGTTAACCTACGAAAATACATGAGATAATCCACAAAAATAGCTTATCCCACAAAAACCCCCAAATAACTTATCCGGGTTAAGTCCTCTTAACCAGAGTCAAAATATCCTTCCCACCAAATAAGGTTAACCCCTATTTTGATGGGTTATGCCTCTTACCAAACTAGGCCTTAAGCAATAGTCTAGAACAAGATCTGGGAGTTTTTGATTACTAGATTAGCACCTCCTAATATTGTAAGCTAAAATCATTAAACCAATTTCATTGGTTCCCAAAACCTAGAACCAAGAGAATTACAACAAATAACGGTCTTTATATGAATTTAATAACTTACTGGACACAACATACCTCTATCTTTCCATAGGAATTCCAAGATGATCATGAAGGAAAGCTACAGGATAAGAAGATAAGTAGCAATATCTTAGTAAATCTACTTCATCAACATGGAAATGCTCCTTCTGCAATTCAACCCAATCACCTTCACAGTAGTGCTTTGTAGAGGCCCCCAAATCGGCAAGAGAAGCCCTTGGGTAGAATCCAAATAGCTATGAATGGAATAAGTCACCAAGTCAAATGCAAGATTTTCCAAAAGAAACATATTCAATGGGTATCAGAAAGATGAAGACACTCAAAGATAATATAAAATAGAAAAATTCAATTACGAGAGAAAAAAGGGAATCAGATAGCCGCATGCCAACAACCAACATAAGAATCACAAACCTTGGAGGTATAGAGGAAGTTTTTTGCATTACCATTCTCTCAATGTAAATTTATCTACAGCTTATAAAGCATTTTGCAGGCCTGTTGCGAGCGGATATCTGCATATTGTAGAAATATTGGTTTCAACCATTAATTTTCTATCGAGAAAAAAAACCACCAATGCATATATCAATATGTATATGACCTTGAATACCAAAGTACTTGCTCCTCTTATTATAGTTGATATCTAGAAATGTATAGTATCAATCGAAATTAAAATAAAAAATAATTAAAAAGCAAGTAATTCCCAAATCACGTGCGTTTGACGGATGGCATTGGCAGATATGGATTCTTTATCTATATCAATATTTGTGAGAATATCCGAACAACATCAATTATTAGTGTGAGAAGCCCAACCATTAAAATAAGATATTTTTGAAAAAACATTAATATAATACAATTATCAATTTTCATATCTTTAGATGTGGTACTATTATCTCAACATTCCCCTCGCATGTGGCCTTTTTTTGGTCTTAGACAAGGACATATTGATGGGTCATGTAGAGTGTAATCTCACCTGTAAAACCAACTTTACTCTGATAGCAAGGGAAATCATCCAACCTAAAACCAATTGGCTTGAATGCTGCTTTTTCTCAACAAAATCCATCTTAAGTCACGCCTAGAGATAAATCCAAACAAGCAAAATTCCCAATGAATGCAAGAATCCTTGGCAAAGTTCCAATATAGTTGTTGTAGCATCAACTACCTAACACACATCCTCCTTTTTCCAGGCTTTGGACCAGCTATGGAAAGGAAAAAACGTCACCATAGGCAAAGTTTTTGTGTCCAAAGTACAAATTCTATAGTAAAATATAGAAAGAAAACTCAAGTATTGATTGACATTTTGAATTTAATAAAGCATCCCCAAATATTGACTGACATTTTAAATTTAATAATCATTTCAACGGGAAAAGCAAACATAACGTCAATGTATAGACTTGGTTTCAGAAGAAGGAAAATTAGAAATTGCAACCTAAGAAGATGAAGAAATCCATAATACTAATAAAACATATCTCAAAATGGTGAAAAACTTTACAAGTATTTTGTCATTCTCGTGTCTTCCATGTAAAGCCTCAAGGAAATCCAAAAATCCTTTCACATATCTTATTGGCTTATGAAATTAAATTAGATGCACAAAGAATCTATATCAATTTGCTTCTGTATTTGTTCAAAGAGGAGACAAATTTTATTTCCATTCATGCCAATACAGAGTTAATTTGAGTTTTCAGATTGTACAGATTATTGCATACACATTCTACAATAGAATTCCAGTTATTCCATTTTCACGGCCTTTTCTCAAAAGATGGACCCGAGTGGGTGAAGGAAAGCTGTCCAAGACAGCAATTAGCCACCTCACCCCAAAAAAGAGTTGAACCGCCCCTTCCTTCCCCCCACCCCCCCCGGAAAAAAAAAAAACAACACTTTCACTACTGAATAACGCTGAATAAATAACCAAACATCATGATGTAGTCTTGAAAGTGTGCAGACAACAATTTGTTGAACAATACTGAAGACTATTAATCAATTATTTATCTAGGGAAGACCAAATGAAACATCATAGAAAACTTAAAATAATAAAACAAAAAAAAAGATGCAGGTATATCTAGGAGTTGCACAGGTAGGCAACATAAAAATTCTAGCAATAAATGAAATTCACCTTTTCCCCCTCGCGGTAATTTCAGTGCTTGGAATCTGCACTAACAAAAATTGCCCCAAGAATTTGCAGAATTGTTCAAATAACTTGACTTGGATGGAATCTGCAAATTATAGGTTTGACTGTATCCTTTTAGGATGAAGACACTCATTATGGTTCCTTCTACAAAGCCAAGGGATGAAGAAACTGTAAAGCTTAACGATCATTAAAAATAACATGTTTATCACAATGACATCCTCAGTGAGGAAGAGAGGAAATAGACATATACCTCACAGATCAAGCTGTAATTATTGTGAGGAAATTACCTCACAATGCCTCTCGTCGAACACATATCTCACGTATATTTTTGATCTGCCCATTGATGCTATCATTATAAACTCATGTTTTGATATCTGCTTCAACAAACACAGATGAGCTCTTCACAAGCTGTTCCTCAGTGAGGAAGAGAGGAAATAGACATATACCTCACAGATCAAGCTGTAATTATTGTGAGGAAATTACCTCACAATGCCTCTCGTCGAACACATATCTCAGGTATATTTTTGATCTGCCCATTGATGCTATCATTATAAACTCATGTTTTGATATCTGCTTCAACAAACACAGATGAGCTCTTCACAAGCTGTTGAACTGCATAGGTGCCCAATGCTTCATTGTGAACTACAATACGGTGCCATTGAGTAGGTCTTGATAAGTTAGAAGCCTCAACTATTCTTTGGTCGAACATTGCCCCAGTTTTAATTGTGAATATCGTAACTGTTTGTCCATTCCTCAATAACATGAAGGCAGAAAATATATCCACCAGGTTGAGAACATATATATTTTCTGTGACTTATACTATGACCTTCATGTGCAAAGAAGTAACCACAATTTTACAGGTTATAAATTGGTTGGTAAAACAAGCAAAGCCATACAACAAAAACCAAGGCTTCAATTAAAACTTGGTGATAAATCTTGGTGTCCTGTGCTATTAGGCAATCATAAACTCAAATAAAAAATAAAAGTATGATTTGTGTAATCCAATTACAAATGAAAGTAGACTATGGAAATAAAC
This sequence comes from Thalassia testudinum, assembly GCA_037157565.1. Classification (NCBI taxonomy): domain Eukaryota; kingdom Viridiplantae; phylum Streptophyta; class Magnoliopsida; order Alismatales; family Hydrocharitaceae; genus Thalassia; species Thalassia testudinum. The sequence continues at coordinate 49,215,886 of JAZHRO010000035.1, read as the reverse complement.
AAGAGGTAACATGACTAGAGATTGAAGTATAACCAATAAAGAATGCCAACACATACTTAAATGATATAGATATGCTACTGGTTTACATAGAGGTACCTATATGATTGGAATTTGGAATTGCCACTATGCCTTGTGAAGCAATCTAATAGGAAGTAACACACATGGCCACAAAAATGTTCATCAAAAGAAAATATAAGCACAAATACCATCTAAAGGTATACCTCTATTGCAAGAAGAGACATCACCAACTCTACTTGTGATGATGTTGCAGAAAGTTTGGAAGTTACAAATTATGCACAAACATACAAAAAGCTAGCAGTCACTTGCATGCATACTTTAGTAGAGATGGGTATACCTTTGATTGGCTTCCCATTCAAATAAGCTCCTTGTCCATGAGTGGCAATAAACATCTACAAGTCTAGAATTAGAATGAAGAATTTAGATCACAATGTGAAATAATAGATTTAACAAAATCTACACAATACTTGCTAAACAACACCTCCTTGAGGTACCATCTGAATGCACTAATTCTTACATAACCAATGGCCCAATAGCTCATTCCCATATCCATCACATTCTTCTCTTATGCATGTCACACTTTGTTCAATAAAAGAGATCTCTCTAAGCCATCTAGCTTCTCCACTTAATTATTCACAAAATACAGAGAAAAAAAAGAAAGAAAACTACACAAGACATCCAGCATATTTCAATTATAATGTCTAGGATTCTTCACCATATTTAATTCTGGGATAAATCACCATGTAAACTTCGAGAGGAAGTAACATAATTATGATAGGTCATAAGACTTGATTCGGTCAAAGCATAAGATACGAATTACCAATATATAACATATCATACCTCATTAAGTACTGGATTTTATACAACTCCCAAAGTGGAAATCTTTCTTACTATTAGACAAATAGATACACATGCAAAAGGGAACCTATAAGTGAATAAAATCGATGAGAATGCATTCAAGGAGCAAAAAAGAAACAAAAATTGACACTCACTTGATGTGTACACATCTAATTGGCCTAAAATGCCTATTTTTGCATGCATGTTCCTAGGTCCATATAAGCATCATGCATTATAAATATTATATAACATGCATCATTATGCATTTAGGTTAATTTGTACAAATTGTACATTAATTCCCCTCTTTTTGTGGTTAGGGGAAGGGAGACATCATTTCGGGGTTTTGAATTGAAGATCCAATCGTACGGATTTAATCAGGGCGACAATCGGAGTTCAACGCCTCACTACCAAAAAAGGTGCAATTCGCAACAGTTTTGAGGCGACGATTTTAAAATCACTGCCAATACTCATTATTGGTAACAATTTTTTTTAGAACCATCGCCAATAGGTTCACTAGGACGTCAACAGTTTGGAAACTGTCGCTAAAAATATATTAAAGTTGATCATTTTAGAGCCATCGCAAAAAATGAAAAGTGGGCATGAAATCCCACCCTTATGTGCCCTTCCCCTGCCCTCGAAATGCAAAACCCTTCTTAGACCTCTCCTTCAGCCTCATCTCCAAGTTCCACCACCACCCCTTCACCCCCCCACCCCCATCCCCCCTCTGCCCCTCCCACTCAACCCGTCACCGGAGCCCTAATAGGGCATTGCCACCCTCTGCCTGCTCCCCTACGCCCCAAGCGGTGGCGATGCCCACTACCACCACCCCTCCTTTGATCCGACTGCCTCCTCACTGTTTGCATCATCGTCGTTGTTTGCCTCCTCGAGCACGTCCCCTTCTCCACCATTGACTCTGCCACCCTCCTTTGCAAGCTTGACGATGACCACGATCCACCACTGATCGCACGGGTTTCGTGTGTTTGAAATCAGGGTTACGAGTAACCCGTTGTCGTAGTTGCAAACTCGTAATCAAATATAATTTATATCGAAACTCCCATGAAGTTCTGGGTTGATCACAGGGAGGAGACATTTACTTTGTACGAAAATCGCGCTTCGATTTGTTTCTTTTTGGTTTTTAGGGTTTTGTTATTTTTTTTATTTTTAAAATAAAAAAAGACAATCAATCACAAGAGAGAGATAGAATCGAGTATGATATATTGCATGAATGTCAATTATAATAATCTAGAAAACATAAAAAAAGAGGGAGGTGAGAAGAAATCTCCCGAAGCGGCTGTTCGACGAGACGACGGCGCCTAGCGGAAGCTCGGATGAAGGAGTTGGGAAGCAAGACGACAAAGGTGAGAAGCGGGAGGATGTTGGGTAGGGGAAAGCTTCAGCACAACTTCGGAATGGAGGTGAGAAAGTGGAGATGATCTGCTACTGGAATGGAGGTGGGAGGATGGCTCCAAGGTGACCTATGAATGGGGTTGGGGAGCTGGAGGAGTATTTGGTGAGGTAGAGTTCCGTTACTCTAATAGGTGCCTTGGGAGGTTGATAGCAAGCTCTAACAGAGCGTTGGTAGGCTTGCTAGAGCTTAGGAGTAGGTGGGAGTAGAGTAGGTAGAGATGGCTTGGAAGGGAGGGGGTGTAGGTCCTTTTATAGTGGAGGAGAAAAGGTTAGAATAGGCATGGGACCATTAGCGATTTCCAGGACGTTGTTGTAAGTGTCACTGTAGGCAGCTCACGCTTGTTGGCACGTGCAGCTGGCCTTGCACCTGCAAACAATTAGCGACGGCTATAAGTGTCGCTGTATGTCTGCCAGGTTGTCATTGAAGGCTAGCGCCAACCAAGCATGCGTCCGCTCACACCCATAGCTGGTCCGCTGATGAGAACCTCATCATGAGCCATAACTAGCTCATTTTGACCCAATACAAAGGATAAAAGCTCCTACATATCTCAAGGAAAGGCTTAACTCAGAGAATTCTGAGTTTGAGAAGAAAACCAGTCATAAGGGGTAAAAGTGCAATTTTACCAGTATAATCTGCATACAGGGTAATTCAGGGCCCAAACACAGGTCAAAACAGCTTAATAAGAATAAAAGTGGGATGAGATGATCTAGCAAGGGCTACAGCACTTCCAAGGAACCAAATGATAACCTGTAACCCTAAAACAACCCGCTTCAATTCACAAGGTTCGGGGCAAAGTAAAAATAGAATAAACCCTCTAAAATTCATAGAAAAATAATCTCTAGGGTTTAGAACCTTCAATTTGGCCTTTAGAACCCATTTTGACCTACATTGAGAACCATGCCCAATTAATAACTTAATTTGGGTTTTTGCGCAAATTGACCGGTCAAACAAGGTTTAATATGAAAATGAAATTCACCATCAGATTCCTTAGGTTTTAATTAGTCATGTATAAAAACTTGAGCCTAAGAAGAAACCTCCTTGACCGACTTCACACTTTGGTCCTCATATATTTACTCTTTGGCCCTCAACTTTTGAACCCTCGCATTTTGGCCCCTAACTCTCCTTCGTTCTTTGCAATCAGGTCCCTCCTGCAAAACCCTGCCAGCACCATGCTCCGGCGACCTTGCGCGGAGCATGGCGCCGCGCAGGGTGAGGTGGGGGACCTGGCAAGTATACCGGGGGTGCCCTGCGTCGTCAGCCGTCGCAGGGGCACCCCCATGGTCATTGTAGCCCACCATACCGGCCGTGCGAACGCACGGACGGTATGGGTTCGTGTTCCGACCATTCTCCGGCGAGGGAGACACGTCGTCTCCCTCCGCCTTCCTCCCTGTTTCATCCCTATAAATACCCCCCGCTGCTCCACCGACCAGGGCAGCCTGGATCTGACGGAGAAAACCCCCAGCTTTCTTCTCTTCTTCCTCCGGCAGACGCTCACCAGCTCCGGCGGCTTCCTCCCCCTCCACCTCTTCGCTCTGCCGCAATACCAGCAGCAGAGACTTCCTCCCCTGCTCTTCCCGCGCCACGCCGCACCCAGCTGGCGCCTCTCCGGCTCTCTGCTCGCCGCCGCCCCTCTCCCTGAGCATCGTCTTCTCCGGCGACAGTCGATACGACTGTCGCCCTGTTCCTCCCCCTTCGTCCCTGCAAGTAAGTTAGAACTACTCCCCTTCTTCTCCTCTTTCTTTCCCCGCTTTCAATTTAGTCAATTAAACCCTCGACCGCTCCTGTTCACCCTCACCCTCTCCGCCTCCGACCACCCTCCGGCGAGCCGCGCCCATCACCTCAGCGACCCACACGGCTCGCCGACCACCGCAGAACATCCGCCTCCTCACCCTGATCCTCTTCCGCCCCTCCACTTCCCACCAAACACCCTCTGCAGATCCACCGAACACACCCACTTCTTCGCTCACAGTTTGACCTAGGACGACCTGTTGGCTCCATCACGCCCCCTGCAGACCCCCTGACCACCTTCGCCGTGCCACGGCGAAGGTCCCCCGCCTGTCTGATTTGGCCGAGAGGCCGTTCTTCTGTGACCAGGTGACTCGCCCGCCGTCGCCATTACTGAGCAGGCAGAGCTCCTTCACCTGCAGGTGCAGGCACGCCTTCGCCCAGGTGCAACTCCCAGGTTGCGCAGGGAGTCTCCGCGAAACGTCCCAGGCTCGCAGATGGGGCGAAAGCCGCGCGTGAAGCCACGATCGCCCACTGCTCCCTCCGCGACGGGCGCTCAATTGGGGTGGGACATTTAGTCCCACCTCGGAACTTCTCGGAGGCGCGCGGACGCATAAAGGCAAAAAGTGCCTTATGCTGTCTGCCTCCTGACCACGGGGTGAGGTCCCCTTCACCCGCCCGGTTACCCGGTCTCGTCCGCGCTCACGCCCCGCGGACCTGACCCGACCCGACTGACCTGCACTCCTCGCCCACCACGCACGCCGGTGGGCCTGGACCCGGGCCTGACCCGAACCCGATTACCCGGTAGCTCTGGGAGAGCTTCCGAAGAGTGATTTCAGAGAGAAAGAGAGACGCGGGGGAGGGGGGTAGAGTAGGTTTTGCCTCTTGACAAAAAACTCTGAAGTGTGCAGGCAAAAGAAGAAGTGCAGGCGAAGAAGAAGGAGCTGCACTGTAGCAAATGCTCAGTTAAGTCGTCGAAGCACCGGGTCAGACGACGGAAAGTCAGCAGCCAGAGCAGGAAAGAAGGCAGGCTGAAGAAGAAGGAAGAGCAACGGCCGAAGCAGAAGAAGAAGAAAGAAAGACTTAGTAGCTGAAGGCAGAAGCTCTGCAGCCATAAAGAAAAAAAAAAAGAAGGGAAAAGAGAAAGGGTCACCACGATTGCAGAAGAAGATCATCACCATAGCAGAGACCAAGGAAGAAGAAGAAGGAGATCTGAAGAAAGAGAAAGAAAGAAGAACATCACAACAAATTCTTTCCCTCTCTCTTTATTTTGTAAAAGAAACATGTATATCTCTAGAATACGACTTGCTCCCTGAGTTCGACCTCGGGAACTCTCTCATTTTCCGAGTAAAAAAATTTTATATATGAAATGTTGGTAATAACCGGCTTTACTACAACGTTATAACAAAACTCTCAAACCCGGTTGCCGCTCCGACGTTTTTCATTTTGGCGCCGTTGCCGGGGAGCAACGGCTATTCTAGAGGTAAACATTCCTGTTTCTTTTAAGTTCTGATAATCTCCTCTCTTTTGTGCAGCTACAGGAAGACAAGCAACCACACAACCACTCCGAAGACAGGTAAATCTTTTCTCTCATTGTTAACCCCTACACTCTAAAGAGGAAGAAAAGAAAAAAAACAAGCAATATAGGGCTAACCTGTCTTCCATACTTAGTAACCATAAAAAGTTGCATGTTTTCAACTCATCACTCCTGCACACTATTAAGGGTATTTAAGGGCTAACACATTCTTGCTTGAGCCCTAATTGCCCAACAAAGAGTTAAATGGACCAAGTAGAGCCAACATAAGGTCAAACATTAGGATTTCAGTAGAGACACACCCCTTAATCAAGAATTGAGGAAATCCAAAAGAGGTGTGCCCAAGCCATTGATTGAAAATAATTAACAAAAAAAATCCTAAACAATTGGCTCTCTCTAAACACTTGAACCCTAAAAGAAAGGACCCAAAAAGCTCTCAAAGAAAACAAGAGGTAAAGTTGACCCCTTTGGGTTAACCAACCTTAAATTAGGTCACTCTTTGCACTTAAAAAGACTAAAGTTCAAGTGAAACCTTAAGCACCCTGATCTTAAAATTGGTAGACTTAAGAGGTCAAGATCCCCATTCTGGTCTACCTGGAACCGCAGTGACAAGAGAGGTCGGGTGGGGGAAACCCTGTAACCCGTGGGGACGCTCTACCGTGTAGGGGTCTTCGCGGGACTCTCCCTCTCTGGCTGCCCAGGTAATTCTCAGGTGGACGATCTTTCTGATCAAGGGGTCCATCTGCCCCGCACCTCTATAGTCACCCAACACATTTTTGGGTGTCTTGATTGGGTCCAGCACCTTCTAAACTTACCTCTCCCAACTGTGCATGTACGGAAGGAGGTCTCTAAGACCACCCTTAAGACCTCCATTAGAAATTCGCTCTCGTCAAGGCCAAGCCTCGACGCCCGTATTTGTGCAGCAACACCCTCACATTATTCTCTCTTCTGATTCAGAACCAAGTTCTTCTTCTTCCCCCATCATGGCTCAGCCAGTTGAGGAAGAAAATAATCTGGAACACCAGCTCCAGCGACTCAATGACCTCTTCCAAAACTTCGTGCACCCACCACAGCGTCCTATGATGCGGGACCACTACAATCCTGCTGCGGTGGCCATTGAGCCTCGAGTCAGAATCCCGATTGGAGGACCTGATTCCGAACTAAAGCCCAACATGATTCATGCTATACCTAAATTCCATGGGCTTAATTCTGAAGATCCCTTCCAGCACATCAAACAGCTAAAGCATCTGGCCCACACTTTTGGATCAGATGCGCAAAATCGGGATATTCTTCTCATGAAGATGTTCTCCTTTTCTCTTATGGACAAGGTCGCCCATTGGTATCAAACTCAGACCCGGCCGATCAACACTTGGGAAGAACTTCAATCCGAGTTCTTGAAAAAGTTCTTTCCCGTTGGTCGGACCAACGCCTTGCGCCATCAGATTACACACTTCACTCAACAATCAGGAGAACCTCTCCATGAGGCATGGGATCGTTTTCAGGATCTCATGAGGAAGTGCCCCCATCACGGAGTTCCTAAATGGGAACAAGTCCAATCTTTTTACCAGGGACTCCGTGAGGACATCCGCCTTTTCGTCAATGCAACCTGCGGAGGAAACATCTTGGGTCAACATGAAGACACCGTGTGGGAGATTCTCGAAAACATGTGCGAGAACTCCATCAACAATGACTCCATGGGATTATTCGATAGGACGAATACCCGCGCAGCGACGAATCTTAAGGGAGCACATGAGACGCAGGACCTGTCCGCATCAGTCGACCTGGAATTAATGGCCAGTCGATTGGACAAGGTCTCAATCATTGAAAAGAAGGTGGATGAGCTGACTCAGCACTTGCAGCGAGCCACTTCTGCGCGTAACTCCTTTGCACAACCTCCTTCCACACAGGAGACTGTGCAAAACATCCTCCACCGATCCTCCCCTGGGATGGATCCATATCCATCCCCATCTGATTCTTGGACTGGAAGATCATCCGATCCTTTCTTCACCAGCCGGGGGAACTCCATTCCTCCTTTCCCTGATTCTCAGGAGGTTCCTCAGACCTGCGAGGACCTCAACGCCATCCAGAACGACCCATTCTCCAACACTTACAACCCTGGATGGCGAAACCATCCCAATTTTCAGTGGGCGGGAAATCCCCAAACCCAAAGACCACCTTTTCAGTCCCGCCCACAGCCCTCTCATCACTACCAGCCGCCTCAGCCTCGGCCCAACCCTACTTATCCATCAGGGCCAAATCAAGATCAAATGTCCTTAATCCTTCAGACTCTGGCTGACATTCAAAAATCGAATGCGGCCATTCAAAAACAGCACAAGGACGAGCTTACTGAAGTTAAAACTCAACTGGCCCAGTTGGCAAATTCTCGCCAGCCAGGCACACTCCCTTCCCAACCCCTTCCTAACCCAAATAACGTGCCAACCCAGAAGCGCGTTATGAATCCAAATTTAGGCCACGCTCAATGGATTTATCAGGCCCCCACTGCTCCATCTCCAGACGAGATGGATGCCTCAACTTCTAGTGCGAGATTTCAGCAGCAGCCACCCCTCCTACCAAACCCAAACCAAAATCAGGCCGGATTAAATTCTGTAACAACACGTAGTGGTAAGACAACTCAGGACCCGCATTATCCAAACCACTCCCAGCCTGATAACCATGACCCTAGGATAGTTAGCCAAGGTACCGCTGTTCCAGACCCACAACCTGGACCTATCCTAGAGGAACCAACCAAGATCCCGTTTCCCGAGGCCCTGACCAAGGGAAAGAAGACCACCAAACCCGTGGCCCCTGAGGAGGACCTGGTCAAGCTCTTTGAGCAGGTCCACATAAACATCCCCTTGATGGATGCAATCCACCACGTACCAGCTTACGCACGATTTCTAAAGAATATATGTACACCCCAGCGTAAGCCGCGAACCAAGGGAGGGAGCCCAATTGTTCTGTCAGAGCAAGCCAGCTCTGTAATCCTTAGTAGACTCCCACCCAAGGCAAAAGATCCTGGAACTCCCCTGATCTCCTGTAAGATAGGTGGTACCCAATTTGATAGAGCATTGTTAGACTTAGGTGCATCTATAAATCTGATACCCACATCCTTACTTGACCATCTGGAAGAATCTGAGCTGAAACCAACCGAGGTGACATTACAATTAGCAGATCGATCTATAAAGTCACCAAAAGGGATTCTCGAGGATGTTATCGTGAGAGTGCGGGATTTCTATTTTCCAGTGGACTTTATAGTCTTAGACATGGATGCACCTGAGAACCCTAGGGATACACCAATCATTCTAGGGAGACCTTTCTTGGCTACTGCTAGAGCCAACATCAGCTGTGAGGAGGGCCAAATAGAGCTTAAGTTTGGAGATCAAACACTGAAAATTGATATATTTAAGGCCCAACAAGGAATTAATTGCGGCGTCATCGAGCAAATTTGTGACATCAAGACTTTGGTTGATGAATCACACCTCCAGAATGACTTGAGTATTCCTCATCAACCACAGAAGGATCTTGACCCGCAAACAGAGGAGTCAAATCCAGATGTGAACAACCCAGTAACTCCCACCCTTGAACCTCACATCTATACTGAACCACCCGCTGCTGCTGAAAACCCCATCCTCGAACTGAAACCCCTTCCTGCTCATTTGAAATACATCTTTTTGGGTTCTAATCAGACCCTTCCTGTGATCATCAATTCCAACCTCAGTCCTGAACAGGAATCTCGTCTGATTGTTGTCCTCCAGCAACATCGCAGAGCCATCGGATGGACCCTCGATGATTTGACTGGAATAAGTCCCTCTTATTGTACTCATCATATCTATTCAGAAGAGGGCACACGACCTTCTCGTGAAATGCAGAGACGCTTAAACCCCAATCTGCAGGAGGTCGTGAAAAAGGAGATCATCAAGTGGTTAGATGCCGGGATCATCTACCCGATCTCCGATAGTCGTTGGGTGAGCCCAATTCAGGTCGTGCCTAAGAAGGCAGGACTCACCACTATAACGACTGAGACCGGAGAAATCATTCCTACCCGATTAGCCAACTCGTGGAGAGTCTGTATAGATTACCGTCGACTCAATTCCTCCACGAAGAAGGATCATTTCCCACTACCCTTCATTGATCAAATTCTCGAAAAACTAGCAGGAAATAGGTTCTTCTGCTTTCTTGACGGGTACTCCGGTTATAACCAGGTGGCAATCCATCCTGAGGACCAAGAAAAGACCACATTCACCTGCCCCTTCGGAACATACGCTTTCCGAAGGATGCCTTTCGGTCTTTGCAATGCACCCGCTACTTTTCAGCGATGCATGCTTGCCATATTCTCAGATATGGTAGGTGATTATCTGGAAGTCTTCATGGATGACTTTTCAGTTTTCGGAGCATCATTCGACGATTGCCTCCAACACTTGGTCCAGATACTCAGGCGGTGCATCGACGTGAATTTGGTTCTTTCCTGGGAAAAGAGCCATTTCATGGTGCCTGAGGGAATTGTCCTGGGACACTCAATTTCGGAGAAAGGTATCCAAGTGGATCGAGCTAAGGTTAATCTGATTTCTCACCTTCCTATGCCTAGCTCGATCAGGGACATCCGATCCTTTTTAGGGCATGTCGGTTTTTATCGACGATTTATCCCTGATTTTTCAAAAATCGCACGCCCCCTGACCACTCTTCTCTCCAAGGATGTTCCCTTCAAAATCTCCAAGGAATGCACTCAAGCATTTGAAATCCTGCGTGACCGAGTCACCCAAGCCCCGATCCTACAGTCCCCTGATTGGTCTCAACCCTTTGAGATCATGTGTGATGCATCCGACTTCGCTGTAGGAGCGGTTTTGGGGTAGAAAAATGACAAGAAACCTGTGGTCATTTACTACGCCAGCAAAACACTCGATGAGGCTCAGCGTAACTATACAGTTACTGAGAAAGAGCTGCTAGCTGTAGTATTTGCCCTAGAGAAGTTCAGATCATACCTTCTGGGTTCCCATGTCATCATATACTCGGATCACACGGCTGTGAGGCATCTCCTTGCAAAGAAGGACGCGAAACCTCGATTGATCCGATGGATCTTGCTGTTGCAAGAATTTGACCTCGAGATTCGCGATAAAGCGGGAAAACAAAACGTGGTAGCTGATCACTTGTCCCGTCTTCCTTCTGAAATGATAGACCCTTCCGGACCCATCACTGAGCATTTTCCCGATGAGCACCTGCTGACTATTGGTACTGGCCTTCCATGGTTTGCTAATATTGTAAATTACTTGGCATCTCAGCAGACCCCGTCCGATTGGCCGAAGGCCAAGAAAGACAAATTACGCTCCGATGCCAAGTATTACATTTGGGAAGACCCGTACCTCTTCCGCATAGGTGCCGATCAGATCATCCGGAGATGTGTCCCGGAAGGGGAAGTCAACAATATCCTCTCTTTCTGCCATGACCAGGCATGCGGTGGCCATTTTGCCGGGCATAAAACCGCATCAAAAGTCCTCCAGTGCGGCTTTTACTGGCCCACACTGTTCAAAGACGCATACAGTCATTGCAAGGCATGCAGTCGTTGCCAGACTTTGGGCAACATGAGCCATCGCGACATGATGCCTATGCAACCGATTCTAGTATGCGAAATCTTTGATGTTTGGGGGATTGATTTTATGGGCCCCTTTCCTGTTTCGGATGGTTTCGAATACATTCTGTTGGCTGTGGACTACGTGTCCAAATGGATCGAAGCCATACCGACCCGAACCTGTGATCACAAAATCGTTCTCAAATTCATTCATCAACACATTTTCTCAAGGTTCGGGATTCCTCGTGCAATAATCTCTGATGGGGGAACCCATTTCACAAATGCTCAGTTTAGGTCACTGATGACCAAATATGGGGTGTCTCACCGAATCTCTACTCCTTACCACCCCCAAACTAATGGTCTAGCTGAGCTGTCTAATCGGGAGATCAAGAAAATCCTGCAAGTCACTGTTCGACCTGACAGGAAGGACTGGTCGTCCCGACTTCCGGAAGCATTGTGGGCCTATAGGACCGCCCACAAGACCCAATTAGGCATGTCTCCCTTTAGACTGGTGTACGGAAAGGCATGCCACCTTCCCGTCGAACTGGAGCATAAAGCCTATTGGGCAGTACAGAACTGTAATCTAGATCTTTCTAAGGCTGGGACCCACAGAAAACTCCAAATCAGCGAGATCGATGAATTGCGCATAGACGCGTACGAGAACTCGCAAATCTACAAGGAGCGGGTTAAAGCCTTCCACGACAAACACATCTCAAGAAAGATCTTTCATCCTGGTCAAAAGGTCCTACTCTTTGATGCCCGACTCAAACTCTTCCCAGGAAAACTGAGATCTAAGTGGGTCGGACCATATTTGGTCCGACAGGTTTTTGGAAATGGAGCAATCGAAATCAGTCCACTCAGCCACGATTCTGAACCTTTCATCGTGAATGGTCAAAGACTCAAGCCGTTCATTGATGTAACTTCTACTGATTTGGCTGAGGCATCTTATATTCTCCTTTCCCCTTGAGCTTATTGCGCCCAGCCGATGGCGTAAAACTCAGCGCTTAACGGGAGGCAGCCCGTCATTCTCTTTGAAAACCTGAAACTTGTTCTGACACCTTTCAACACTCGAAGTTCACCCTTGTAGACAGCCGACCCCAACTCAGATGTTTGCATCTGGGATTTGAAATCGTCCGCAAAAATTCAACCCGACCCATTCACTCATCCAAATTTCTGTCTTAAGGAATGAACTAAGACCCCCTAGGTTACAATGAGGACATTGCAAATCTTAGGCATGGGGGGGTAGGAAAGTGCAAAAACGTGTAAGAAAAGGTTTCAAACAAAAAATTCACATATGCCAAAAAAAAAAATACCATAAAAATTAAAAAAATTCTTCGAAAAAGAATAAGAGGAGAAGAGGAGAAGGAAAATTTTGTGAAGGAGAAAAGAAACAAAATGAAAAAGGAGCACAAAATTATGAGAAAAAGTGATAGTCATTAGTAAGGAACTAAGGAATTAACCTAAGTTCTAGACCTCATTCAAGAAAATAACTGAAAAGTGCACAATAAGATTAGTAAGAATGCAAACCTTAGGCATTCTTGAATAGACTCTTAGTATCCATTAAGATCTGGACACTCCTCAAGAGGTTGAGGAAAATGAAAAGCTGAAGTATTAGGTCTAAGGCTTAGGAAGTATTCGGCCTCGTTAACTAATTTTTGGTTTACGGGACTCAGTAACCTAAGCACCCTAATCTCACACACAGCCTGGTTCAATAAGCGTAAAAATCAGAATCACGCAGAAGCGTCACAAAAATCTGAAAAGAACACCTAGAATAGGAATGGCCGATCAACACAAGTTGATTTGGACGAGTTCCCAGCGCGGAGAGGCGGGAAATCCCCTCGAAGATGCGTAACAAAATATCATCTCCTCGGTGCTTGTCTCTTAGGATATTTACATATCCTACGGGGGGCATGTAAGCACTCTGCTGGTTCAGATTCCATGGATGGCATTATCTCGAAGTGTCAATTGCCAGGGTCTGGATTCGGCCACGGAATACCATGGATGGGATTATCTCGAAATCTCAATAGCCAGGGTTCCGGGGGTTGCCATGGGCGGTGCTATCTCGAAGCATCGATCGCCAGGAACCCTTGAGGATTGATGATGGGAGCAAGGAATCTGATACAGACCGTGTTGAAAAGCCAATCCTAGGCTAGAACTAAAAAGAAAAAGAGAGAGAAAACTCTCCAAACAGAAAAACTTTCTATCTCTCTCTTACAAAACGCACTGCGAACTGAGCCAGGGCTAAAATCATTTCAAGCACGGGTGCTTTAACCACGAAGTCCAATAAACCTTAGGTTAGTTCTTGCGGGCCTTAAAAACCTTTGCTAAAAGACTGAGGCTAAGGCTAGACAGATTTGGATCTTGATTGGTACTACAGTACCTTTTAGGCCTATGGTCAGCATTCTAACCTAATCTATGCTCAAATAAAAAAGGCACTTATCTAAAACCATTAAAAACTTCATGGTCTAGAACAAGGGTTGAAACCTTAAGTTTTTGCTAAGGGACTAGCAAAAGCTAGGCATGGGGGTATGATGAGAACCTCATCATGAGCCATAACTAGCTCATTTTGACCCAATACAAAGGATAAAAGCTCCTACATATCTCAAGGAAAGGCTTAACTCAGAGAATTCTGAGTTTGAGAAGAAAACCAGTCATAAGGGGTAAAAGTGCAATTTTACCAGTATAATCTGCATACAGGGTAATTCAGGGCCCAAACACAGGTCAAAACAGCTTAATAAGAATAAAAGTGGGATGAGATGATCTAGCAAGGGCTACAGCACTTCCAAGGAACCAAATGATAACCTGTAACCCTAAAACAACCCGCTTCAATTCACAAGGTTCGGGGCAAAGTAAAAATAGAATAAACCCTCTAAAATTCATAGAAAAATAATCTCTAGGGTTTAGAACCTTCAATTTGGCCTTTAGAACCCATTTTGACCTACATTGAGAACCATGCCCAATTAATAACTTAATTTGGGTTTTTGCGCAAATTGACCGGTCAAACAAGGTTTAATATGAAAATGAAATTCACCATCAGATTCCTTAGGTTTTAATTAGTCATGTATAAAAACTTGAGCCTAAGAAGAAACCTCCTTGACCGACTTCACACTTTGGTCCTCATATATTTACTCTTTGGCCCTCAACTTTTGAACCCTCGCATTTTGGCCCCTAACTCTCCTTCGTTCTTTGCAATCAGGTCCCTCCTGCAAAACCCTGCCAGCACCATGCTCCGGCGACCTTGCGCGGAGCATGGCGCCGCGCAGGGTGAGGTGGGGGACCTGGCAAGTATACCGGGGGTGCCCTGCGTCGTCAGCCGTCGCAGGGGCACCCCCATGGTCATTGTAGCCCACCATACCGGCCGTGCGAACGCACGGACGGTATGGGTTCGTGTTCCGACCATTCTCCGGCGAGGGAGACACGTCGTCTCCCTCCGCCTTCCTCCCTGTTTCATCCCTATAAATACCCCCCGCTGCTCCACCGACCAGGGCAGCCTGGATCTGACGGAGAAAACCCCCAGCTTTCTTCTCTTCTTCCTCCGGCAGACGCTCACCAGCTCCGGCGGCTTCCTCCCCCTCCACCTCTTCGCTCTGCCGCAATACCAGCAGCAGAGACTTCCTCCCCTGCTCTTCCCGCGCCACGCCGCACCCAGCTGGCGCCTCTCCGGCTCTCTGCTCGCCGCCGCCCCTCTCCCTGAGCATCGTCTTCTCCGGCGACAGTCGATACGACTGTCGCCCTGTTCCTCCCCCTTCGTCCCTGCAAGTAAGTTAGAACTACTCCCCTTCTTCTCCTCTTTCTTTCCCCGCTTTCAATTTAGTCAATTAAACCCTCGACCGCTCCTGTTCACCCTCACCCTCTCCGCCTCCGACCACCCTCCGGCGAGCCGCGCCCATCACCTCAGCGACCCACACGGCTCGCCGACCACCGCAGAACATCCGCCTCCTCACCCTGATCCTCTTCCGCCCCTCCACTTCCCACCAAACACCCTCTGCAGATCCACCGAACACACCCACTTCTTCGCTCACAGTTTGACCTAGGACGACCTGTTGGCTCCATCACGCCCCCTGCAGACCCCCTGACCACCTTCGCCGTGCCACGGCGAAGGTCCCCCGCCTGTCTGATTTGGCCGAGAGGCCGTTCTTCTGTGACCAGGTGACTCGCCCGCCGTCGCCATTACTGAGCAGGCAGAGCTCCTTCACCTGCAGGTGCAGGCACGCCTTCGCCCAGGTGCAACTCCCAGGTTGCGCAGGGAGTCTCCGCGAAACGTCCCAGGCTCGCAGATGGGGCGAAAGCCGCGCGTGAAGCCACGATCGCCCACTGCTCCCTCCGCGACGGGCGCTCAATTGGGGTGGGACATTTAGTCCCACCTCGGAACTTCTCGGAGGCGTGCGGACGCATAAAGGCAAAAAGTGCCTTATGCTGTCTGCCTCCTGACCACGGGGTGAGGTCCCCTTCACCCGCCCGGTTACCCGGTCTCGTCCGCGCTCACGCCCCGCGGACCTGACCCGACCCGACTGACCTGCACTCCTCGCCCACCACGCACGCCGGTGGGCCTGGACCCGGGCCTGACCCGAACCCGATTACCCGGTAGCTCTGGGAGAGCTTCCGAAGAGTGATTTCAGAGAGAAAGAGAGACGCGGGGGAGGGGGGTAGAGTAGGTTTTGCCTCTTGACAAAAAACTCTGAAGTGTGCAGGCAAAAGAAGAAGTGCAGGCGAAGAAGAAGGAGCTGCACTGTAGCAAATGCTCAGTTAAGTCGTCGAAGCACCGGGTCAGACGACGGAAAGTCAGCAGCCAGAGCAGGAAAGAAGGCAGGCTGAAGAAGAAGGAAGAGCAACGGCCGAAGCAGAAGAAGAAGAAAGAAAGACTTAGTAGCTGAAGGCAGAAGCTCTGCAGCCATAAAGAAAAAAAAAAAGAAGGGAAAAGAGAAAGGGTCACCACGATTGCAGAAGAAGATCATCACCATAGCAGAGACCAAGGAAGAAGAAGAAGGAGATCTGAAGAAAGAGAAAGAAAGAAGAACATCACAACAAATTCTTTCCCTCTCTCTTTATTTTGTAAAAGAAACATGTATATCTCTAGAATACGACTTGCTCCCTGAGTTCGACCTCGGGAACTCTCTCATTTTCCGAGTAAAAAAATTTTATATATGAAATGTTGGTAATAACCGGCTTTACTACAACGTTATAACAAAACTCTCAAACCCGGTTGCCGCTCCGACGTTTTTCATCCGCGCATTACGCGCCCCTGGTCGCGCTCGCGGGCTCGCTGTGTGTGCGCCTACGCACGTGCATGGTTGCGCTGCGCTGCGTGTGTCCAATTTCTGATTTAGGGTGTTCGCGTGTCTCGAACCTGTGCCCCTTTATCCGCAGAGAGCGCACAACTGCTATGCTGGGCTCTCCCTTGAGTCGCGAAGAGGCGTGTGGTGCAGAGGCTTCTGAGCCATTGGATCAAGATCCAACAGCTGGGAATGAAGGTCGTGGATGATGCTGGCCGATGTTGAATTGCCTGGATGGTGCCAAGTGGCCCCATCTGGGCTGTCCATGCTTCTTTCTGTTTCAGGGGGTGCTACGGTGCTCAGATCAAGATGATTCCCACATAGCCGAACTGTGATAGTTGCTCTGGATCCATCCGTACAGTCGAATTTTCCATCCAAAGCTCATATGGATGTCTCATTGCCCCCTCGGCCGTTGATGTTCCTCGGATTTCGTATGATGCTATGGGACTCCGATCATCGTTTTGATTAGATTCGTATGGTCTGATCGTCCATCCGAGGCCCTGAAATAAGTCTTCTTCTCTCCTGACCATAAAAAGAACCTAATTAACCCAAAATATATACAACTATTCTAAATGCAGAATGATGCATACTATGCAATATTTATAACATGAAATGCAAATGTAAGCCTAGGAACATGCATGAATAGGCATTTTAACCTAAATAGATGTGTTTACATCATACCCCCATGCCTATCTTTTGCTAATCCCTAGCAAAATTAAATTACATGCTATGTATAAAAGCAGAATTAGGACTCGATCGCTTAAGTCTAAGTCATTTATTAACAATAGAAAATTTCAATTAAGGTCCTAAACTATGAAAACTCAATAGTACCTGAGTGTCTGCCAGAATGTAGACTGCCCAAGTCCTCGCCTTATTTGAAAAGGGAAGATACACTTTTTTTTTTGCTTTTCTTATTTTCTAATTTTTTTGTACTTTTGGAGTTTGAGAGTTCCAGGATAACTTTTTACGTCTACTCGACCTGCCTAAGATTCGAAAAGGACTCTAAGTGGTAAGCATCTTGTGAAAATAGTGAAAGACTCACTAGGCGGCCATTGAAACGAACTTTGGGTTTCTACGACCCTAGGTGACCTTGCCTAAAGGTTTATCTTTTCGATTGGTAGCTTTCTCCCTACTTCTTTTATTTATGGGGTTAACACAAGGTTGAACCCAGTGTATATCTCTTCGGTTTATTCAACTTCCCCACTTCTTCCCTATGTGTTTTGGGAATTATTGTGCATTTTTGTGAGCTGAGCTCTGGACAATCGGCCAAGAGGCTCTTACCCATGGTAACTTGCTAGCCATACTCATGCGGTGAAGTGTGGTTTTGTTTATTTTTTATTTTTTTCTCCTTTTTCTATATATATATTTTTCTTTTCCTTTTTTTTTTTTAAGTAGGTGGCTTCCTTAATCTAAGATTTACCTAAAGGTTTCCTAAAAAAAAAAAGATTTACCTAAAGGTAGTACAATGAAAATGATCTTGTGACTGGGCTCTGGACAACTGGCCAATGAGTTGTTACCACCGACAACTTGCCAGCCATACCACCCTAGATAGTTCATTAGCTACTCGATTTCTAAAGAAATTGCCGAAAAGTGAGTCAGTGCAAAAAAAAGTGTGTAATGCTTAGGATTAAAGTGCCCCCAAATCAGAGGACGAGTTGATAAGTCGCATACTTATCATCCTAATTTATTTACCAAATTAAAATGAATTTTAATTGGCAAGGACTTGAGACTAAGTCTACATTCGAGTGGACACCCGGACTAATTAAGCCCGAAAACCTGAAGAGTCTAAGTGTTTAGGTCTTATCGTATCATTTCCTAAAGTTAATAACTTTCAAATGCCTAAGTTCTCTTCTCCTAATTCTTCTTCTTCTTCTTCTTTATCTTTTTGAATTTTCAATTGTTTTATTGTAAGAAACTAAAAGAAATTCTACGGAGTTAACAAAATGATCTCAGGAATTGATTATTCACTCCCATGCCTAAATGATGCAATGTCCTCATTGTAAAAATAAAGATATGAAAAGGGCGAAGTAAACATAATATCACCTAAACATCGTGAGAAATCCGGTCAGCTCCGCAGAGAATGTGAAATATAAACACGTGCTAAATTTAATGCCTTCAGCTAGGTATAAAATACATACAAGGAAGAAATTGAGAATTCACAAGTACATGTCAGAATCAAAATCAAAAGATTAATCCTCCGACGTGGACCGGATTATGGTGCAGACCCCTACCCTAGGGTCGAGTGGTCTTAAGGTTCTAGATGAAAATCACCTAGAATCGAAGGTTGTTAATCTTGCAGGGTTGGGACTATGGTTTTGTGGTGTGCAACCCAAGACCAAAGTGTTAGACAATGGTAAAGATGGCTCAATAGGTGCGGATGTCCACTTAACGCTCAGCTCAGAAAAATAATAAGTTATTTCGAGCTTGGGTTGCAAGTGAAATATATCGCAAGGGTCCTGGTAGAAAGTAGGTGGTTTCAGGTCAACAGGAACCCTCAGATCCAAAATCAAAATTCCCTCAGAATTAGCCTCCAAAAATTTTAATTTCAACTTCCTACCCTCTGAAATCAATGTTTTCGGGACCTCCAAATCGTTATACACCCCATCTAAAGTACCCAAGTTCAACAATTGTGGCTGAATCAAAATTGACTTGGGCACAATGATCTCAGAAGTCAGCTCTTTGGGGTGCGGATGAGGAATGGGGTCATTGATTGAATCATCCAGATTCAGATCCTCCAAGTTAACCCCAATTGAATCAAATTCCTCTATTATCGGGCTGTCAAATGGTTCATCAGATTCCTTAGGCCCGTTTGTCTCATTAAAATCATTTTCTTTATGCTCAAGTGAGATTTCACTAAGAGATTCCTCACCCTCAGAATTAAAGAATCCATGATCCTCATTTGTATATGTCTCAAAATCATATGTCATTTCATGGTCCGTGGAGAGATTTTTCGTCATTCCTTGGCTCTGGGATCTCGGGTGAGAAACTCGATCCATCCTCAAAGGGTTGCTCTAGATCAACCTGGTCATCTCCAATCTCAGAATATGTATTCCCCCGGACAGGCGCTTGAGCGGGTTTAGACATTGGCTCTCTTGAAGGGGGTTCATCTTGAGAATTATCCCAAGATTTGACTAGGGCAACCACAAATTTCATCCTCAACCTCGACAATTTCCCAAGAATAAACTCACCCAAGTCCCTATACCTAACACTTTGGAGCAAATCCAATAGAGAACTATTAAGTTCATTAATCATTTTGATCGTAGTCTCCAATGCTTCAGTGCATGGTGTTGGCTGAGCTTCTAAAGATTGTATAGTGTTTCGCAAATTAGCCAACACCCTATCCTGGATCTGGTTCACCTGAACCGACTAGTTTGGTTCAGGTTTGGGTGGTTTTGGGTTAAATCTAGGGGAGTTAAGATGTTGAGATTCTCGGGTTCCTCCCTAATAGTAGGTCGTCTTGGGTTGTTCAAAGAATAGTGATGACCTATTTTCAATGGAATACTGGGGAAGGTAGGTGTTATAATCAGCATATCCTTCCTGATTGTAGATCGGGTTGGTTTTTTCATCAAAGGATAGAGATCCATAACATTGTAGGTTTGGGAAGGATAGTAATCATAGTCTTGTTGTCCAGGGTTAGGCCCTGGACACTGAGGTCTGGATTCGTACCCCCAATCAAAGTCATCCTGGCTCATGGATGGGTAATTACAAGTCAAGTCAGAAGAGTAATCATCTTGGGGATGAGTGGTGGTAAGAGGGTAAGATTGGAAATGTGTGAAAGATGTGGAAGGATACATTGTAGAGTAGGAGGGAAATCAGAAGAAAGGAGCCTTGCAATACAATCAACCAAACCTGTCCTGAGGTTGGGTAGCCTAAAGGTCTACAGACTCTCAGAATCTGTCCTAAGATTATGGATGATTTACTTTACTTATGTCCAGGCAATCCAACCAGTTAGAAGGAGGGACTAGGGAGAAGGTTTTTCCTTTGCCTTGCACCTCCGGTTCCTAGTGTACCCCCCAGCTGCGGTCGTTTGACGCTACTACCCTAGCTAGACATCAGGTTGACTAGTATAAGTAGGTTAATCGTGAATAATCTCAATCTGGATCCCGTAGAGCTAACCAGTCCATAGGGCCAACGTCTACTCAATTTTAGTTAGGCTTGGGACAATGGTGCTTCTGGAATGTGATGGGCTCTTAATGGGTTGTGCCCTTAATGATTTGTTTGAGAATATGTGAATGTGCACAACCAAGAGGTTTTCAAGCAAGATTATTAATGATGAGGTGAGTTTTAGGGTTTGAATCTTACTTAATAGCTTTTAGGATTCAAATATTAGGTGTTTTCAATCAAGTTTTGTGAGGCAAACCAAGTTTGCTTTTTAAAAGCACGTGTTTAAGTATTTTCCTTTAGAAATCAAGAAAAATATGGAGTGCCTGGTGATTGCACAGCAATCATGCAACCTAAATCACCTGAATTAAGCTAGATTCTAGCATAACTTAGGAATAATGCATTCGTAGGCATCGTAATTTGCACAATAGCTAGTTTATTAGTCATATGGATAATATCGTCATTTTATGACCTAAAAGAGAGATGATTTTAATCGCAGATGGTTCGAAGCCACGGATGTTAGATCAGATCGGACAGATCTGATTAGAATGAGGATGGGAGTCAAATGCTTCTGAAATCGTCTTGATCAGACAACCAAAGCATCGTGTACAGTCCATAGAAGAAAGGAGATGATGGAGCCAAAGGACAAAGATCCAATTCTCAAATGAAGAATCTAACTGCACGAATGAATCTTGATCGATGATCGTAGTCCAATGGCGCAAAAATCAACCCGATCGGAGGTCTACATCACAGAAACAAAGAAAAGAAGATGGACGGCCATGATGGTGCCACATGGAGCCATACAGCCGCTCCCTCACCATCGCCCCATCTAGGAAGGTCGCACCTCACCCTGTGTGCTGTTGGATCTTCATCCAATGGCCACGAGTGCGCCACGTCGCCTGCCCAGATTGGATAAGCATAAATACAAAATAAACAAGTATATATAACACAAGGTTTGCATAGCGCATTGCTCGCGCGCACTCATGGTACGCGTGATCTCATGCGGTTGCTTCGATGTTAAGGCAGCAGTACTCGTTACGATCGAACGACTGACATTGAGGCGGGTTTTGAAGGCGAGCGGTGGGCGAAGAAGATAAGCGGACACGTGAGGAGGAATCAGAGCTGCGTGATCGAAGATCGACGATGTAGCGGCTGCCACGTGTCGCCACCAGGTTGAATCCGAGTGTTTTTGGCGCAAATGAAGGTATTTGGAGGCCAAATCAGAGCTGTTGATCTCTCGATCAACGGATCTGATCAAATAAGGGTTGTTGGACGGTTTTAAGGCCAAAATACCTTTTTTGCCCTCCATCAAAACTATAAAAGATGACCCAGGATCCCCTAGTTGAAGCATCTCTCTCCCATCAACTCCAGATCCCTTCTATTGTCTTCTCTGCAATTCTCCGTCCCTCTGCAACTTTTTCTTGGCACTCTGGATTTGAGGTGCTGTAGCACCTCGCACAAGCATCGTACAAGCGGCATTGTCTCTCTGCACTTTCTATCTCTCTATCTCCCTCTCCTTCTATCTATCTATCTACTCTCTCTCTCTCTTTAGCATAGTACTTTCTACTTTGAAAACTGTTTATGAATGTAATAAAACTATGATATTCTGAATGCTTGATATCTCCTCTTGATATATATACATATATAAATACCTGTTAGAACTAGGTTTCTGAAAAGCTTCCGTTAAAAATTGAGATTGCCTCCCTACGAATGACCTGGTACTCATTGATTTTTTTTTTTTATATAAATTTATTTGTCGTCGTGTTTTCGCGCTATACTACAACTGAAGAATCTTTTAAAACGTGAATTACGCGCTGAACACTTGGCTTGACCTAGTTATTGAATCCTATGGGGCAGCTACAAAGTGAACCTCTTTTAGATTAGGTGGTGCAACCCAAACAATTCAATCAATTGGCTTAAATGCACCACCGATTAAGGCACACAAAAAGGTGGTTAACCTAATATGATTTCTACTCTTTTATGTATTGAATTCGTGTACCGGGTCCATAGGTTAGAATCCCGGTTGAGTAGATGAAAATCAAGTCAGGTTATGTGTCTCTGATGTGGGTGAATAAAGTGTGTAAATTGATTTGTCCCACAGAAAGTATATATATATATATTTTATAAAATGTGGGTGGGATGGGTGAAGGTGGAAAATAAGATAAACAAAGTCTATCCTAGGGTTTATGCAAACACTTAAGTAGATTAGGTCTTAGTTATGATTGTGGCGAAATGAACTAGTGGGGGGGGAATGTGTTGGACACTTACAAAGCACTCTACCCACACTTTACTCTGGTCTACCGCACTTAGATCTCCATGCTAGGGTACCTGCAAGATAGTAGATCAAAGACAAGAGGGGTTAGTGCTATGTAAATGCAAAGAAGTGCAGAAAATAATAAAGTAATTTCTGTTACCTCCCCGGCAACGGCGCCAAAATGATCGCACGGGTTTCGCGTGTTTGAAATCAGGGTTACGAGTAACTCATCGTCGTAGTTGCAAAACTCATAATCAAATATAATTTACACTGAAACTCTAAGGGTGTCCCGGGTCGAACACAGGGAGACAATGTTTACTTTGTATGAAAATCGTGCTTCGATTTATTTCTTTTTGGGTTTTAGGGTTTTGTTATTTTTTTTGTTTTTGAAATAAAATAAAGACAATCAATCACAAGAGAGATAGAATTGAGTATGATATATTGAATGAATGTTAATTACAATAATCTAGAAAACATAGAAAAAGAGGGAGGTGAGAAGAAATCTCCTGAAGCGGCTGTTCGGCGAGACGACGGCATCTGGGGGAAGCTCGGATGAAGAAGTTGGGAAGCAGGATGACAGAGGTGAGAAGCGAGAGGACATCGGGTAGAGAAAAGCTTCAGCACAGCTTTGGAATGGAGGTGAGAAGGCGGAGATGATCTGCTATCGGAATGGACGTGGGAGGACGGCTCCAAGGAGACTATGAATGGGGATGGGAAGCAAGAGGAGTATTTGGTGGGGTTGAGTTTCGTTACACTAATAGGCGCATTGGGAGCTTGAGAGCAAGCTCTAACAGAGAGTTGGTAGGCTTGCTAAAGCTTGGGAGTAGGTAGGAGTAGAGTAGGTAGAGATGGCTTGGAAGGGAGGGGGTGTAGGTCCTTTTATAGTGGAGAAGAGGCTAGAATAGGCAGGGGACCATTAGAGACCTCTAGGACGTTACTATGTCGCTGTAGGTAGCTCACGCCCACTGGCGAGCATAGCTAGCCTTGCAACTGCAAACAATTAGCGATAGCTGTAAGTGTCGCTGTATGTCTACCAGGCTGTCACTAAAGGCTGGTTCCATCCAAGCATGCGCCCTCTCACACCTGCAACTAGTCCTTGCATCATGCCCCTTGGTTGCGCACAAGCACTGGCACTGTGCTGGCTGTGCACGCGCCTGCACGCGTGTGTGCTTGGGCTAAGCTGCGTGCATCCAATTTCTGATTTGGGGCATCCGTGGGTCTCAAACCCACGTCCCTTGATCCGCAGAGAGCGCTCAACCGCTACGCTAGGCTCTCCCTTGAGTCGCGAAGAGGCGTGCGGTGCGGAGGCTTCTCAACCGTTGGATCAAGATCCAACAGTTGGGAATGAAGGTCGTGGATGATGCTCGTCGATGTTGGGTGGCTCGGATGGCGCCACATGGCTCCATCGAGCCCATCCATTCTTCTTTCTGTTGTAGGGGGTGCCACGGTGCTCAGATCGAGATGATTCCCACGTTGCTGGATTGCGATCATTGCTCTGGATCCATCCGTACGGTTGAATTTTTCATCCGAAGCTCGTATGGATATCTCATTGCCCCCCTGGCCGTTGATGTTCCTCGAACTTCATATGATGCTATGGGACTCCGATATAGACGATTTCAGAGGCGTTAGACTCCGATCGTTGTCCTAATCAGATCCGTACGGTCCAATCATTCATTCGAGGCCCTGAAATAAGTCTTCTTCTCTCCTGACCATAAAAAGAACCTAATTAACCCAAAATATATACTACTCTAAATGCAGAATGATGCATGCTATGCAATATTTATAACATGAAATGCAAATCTAGGCCTAAGAACATGCATGAATAGGCATTTTAACCTAAATAGATGTGTTTACATCAACCACCTCCACTGAGAGGGCTGCCCTCCAACTTCCACTGCTGCCCCTTCATCCCCACCCCAATCCCCCCTTAGACCCCCCTCCTTTGCCCCTCCCACCAACCCCCTCACTAGAACCTTAATAGGGCCATTGCTGTTGGTGCTAGAGCATCACGATCATTTATTTTGATGATAACAAAACACGTGTCATTTAACATTTGCACTTGAAGTCTTAGATTTTAGGTCAATTGCAAATGGAGACGTGGTTAGACGAAGTACGAGCTCGCATCCATGGCGGATTGGAGGAGCTTGATGAAGAACAAAGGAGCTTCGCGAGGAGCGATAGCTTGAAGAAGGAAGGTGATGAAGAATATAGATTTCCTTTCCTTTGTACTATGTACTTTTGTTTCTTTTGTTGCTCTTTATTTTGTTTCTTAGATTCATGTTAAAGAGCCTTAAAGAACCCTAACAGTAGTCCTAGGAACACTTGCACAACCATATGATACTTAGGTTTTTTTTAGAGAACTTAGAAAACCAAAATAGGGTTCAGACAGCCTTATCAGACATCTAATCTGAAAATCAGACGTCTGATAATGACTTTTAAGATGTCTGATTGTTGACTCAGATGTCTGATAACATCTAGGCTGGACTTAATAGGTTCTGTCTGTTTGAATCAGTTGTCCAGACCTTAGCCCAGACGTCTTAGGAGACGTCTGATGCCTTTTGCCAGACGTCCAATTAGTGGACCATTGGCTTCCTTACCAAACGTTGAAGAAATGACCATTAGCCTCGTATCAGACGTCCGTAGAGGACCCCAGACGTCTGATACATGACCATTTTGCCTCGGCTGACCCAAAATCTCTTCTCAGAGATTTTCTAGCCATTGTACTCCCTTGGGAATCCATTTCCGCAGAAAAGTAGGTTTCCATACGTCCAGACTTAGTGCCAGACGTCCTGTATGTCGTCTGATGATAATTCACTAGAACCTTATTTAGGTCTGATTCAAGTCAAGAAGGAAACCTACCTAAAATCAGACGTCTGACTTAGTTCCCAGATGTCTTAAACGAGTTTTCCAGATGTTTGATGCTAGGACCAGACATCTGATAACCCTGTCAAAGTCATGATTGATCCTGATTCTAACTTGGTTCTCTTGGAGGTTATACCCAACGACTATGGAAGCCTTCCAAGGCCTTCCAAAGCATTCTTAGGGCCTCTATAAATAGAGGAGAACCCTTGCCACTCAAAGACACACCAAGAAACATACTTTCCACTCTTTTGTGTCAAAAAGAAGAAGAAGATCAAATAGAAGAAAGCTCTTGCTCTTCAAGCCTTGTTCTACACCTAGAGAGCTTGATTCCTGTTACACACCTGCTCTCCCTCCACGATTACGAGAGCGACGAAGCGCTACCGTGTGGTTCACGCACCTGCGTCGTCACATCGACGCACTTCCACCAAAAGGGAAGTTTCCTAACTCCTATAGAAGCTAGGATTAAATATTTAAGGCTCTATAGGATTGTTGTACTTTAAATTGTCTTTGGTTGGGTATTCACTTTGCGAATTCCCGTCTCCTTTGTGAGACAAATTCCTTTTTGTGAAGAGAAGGGGCTTTGAGGTACGCTACCCTCGTATAAAGTAGCGTAGTTGTAATTGAGGTTGTACTACCCTCGTTTAAGTAGTACGTTAGTGGATTTGATCAACTTGGTTGATCGAAAAATCCTAACTCGAGATGGTTAGGTGGTGGTTTTCACCCGGTTTGGGTTTCCACCTAAAAATACTTGTGCCTATTGTGTGATTGTTATTTTGTGAGATTGTTATATTTTTAATTCCACATTTTTCATGTCACATTGATCTCACCCCCTCCGAGTAAGGGAAATTACAACCGCCACCCTCGACCCCCCCACTCTCTTGACGGTGACTCCTCCCACCACCACCCCACCTCTGACCCAACTACCTCCTTTTCGTCCGCATCACCTTCCTCAAGTACATCCCCTTCTCCGCCATCGACTCTACCTCCCTCCTTTGTAAGCTCGAGGGTGACCACTCCTCTGCCACCCTTATCGAGAGGGTCACCCTCGTCAAGCTCGACGGCGAGGATGACCCATCTCCATCAACGAGCTTTCCCTCTGCCGCATTGCCAATCCTCCAAGGGAAAGGGGAGCATCCATCTCATCTTCAATGCATTCAACCTGCAAGCCTCCCGATTCATCCAGTAGTACCTCATGATCCTCCAAGGTTTGCATCCCCAACAAGGTGTCCTAGTTGAAATTGTTATCGTGTAGCCTCGAGATGTTTTCCGCCATCTCGCTGCTCTCTTGTGTGAGTTCTACCATATTTGAATGTGTGGGGTGCATCTGCAACTGCATCAATAATTTCTTGTTACTTCGTAATTTGCTGAAGAAACTTTTGCAAATTAAAAAGTCATGGATGAACCTTATTTTTTGCATAACTTGGTTATATAGCTTAACTTTTATGTGCAAGTTAATATATTCATGTTGTTTGAATTAGTTGTTTGGTTTGACTAATTAATGCGATAATGTCGGTACCAATGTGCCTTTCCTTCCAGCAGAACCTTTCATTTTTCCTTAAAGAATCTTTAAAAAAAGAATCCTTAAAGAAGCGGAAGTTGTTATATCTTATCAAATAGATGTAGACAGTCAAAAGCCCAAAAATATGCAATGTAGCCTATGTGAACCCTTACATTCCAATCTTTGCTCATCCATCCCAATAAAAGTTGAAGCTAAAAATATTGTAACAGTCTAAAGGAAATCTCATGGAAACTAAATCACGATATTAGGAACTGTAGATGAAAAGAATAAGTATCTGATAATTAAGTCAAGTCCTACAATGTAAAGTTAGATATCAATCTTGCTACTTAAACCATTTAATGCTATTGCCAATCTCTTTGATTGATGCTGATTAGGATGCTTTTTTGGTTATGTATCGATTGCAAATCTTGAATGTTGTGTATTACACACTTAATATGTGTATGTATCGGTATACATCTCAATTCTATGGTATATGTATTGGTGTGTATTTGTGAGCAATGCATACATATTTTGACTTGGATTTGTTAAGGTTAGTATAATAAAGAATACTCCATAAGCTTTTTGTTGAGAGCCTCATCATGAGCCCTAACTAGCTTAGTTTGACTTGAGAAAGAAAACAAAAGCTCCTGCATAACCTCAAGGAAGACTTAAGTCAAGGGTTTACTGTTCTGAGTAGGAAACATGAACTAAAGGGTAAAAACTGCAATTTCACCACTGCAGTACATAAACGGGATTTCTTAGAGGCAAAACATAGGTCAAATGGTATGAATAAGATAAAGAGTGGGTTGGAAATGGGTTCTTGTGCAATCCAAGAATTAAATGATATTCTGTAACCCTAAAATAGACCCGCTTAATTCGAAAAGGTTCTGGTCAGGATAAAAATCAACTAAGCCCTCTAAAATTAATGGAAAATTATCCCTTAGGGTTTAGAACCTTCAAATTGGCCTTTGGAACTTGTTTTGACCTAGATTGGGGTCTTAGCTCATTAATTGACCTAATTTAGGTTTTTGTGCAAAATATCCAGTCAAACATTATCAAACCTAAAATCCAACTTCACAATTGGATTCCTTAGGTCCAAATTAGATTTGTACCAAAATTTGGACCTAAGGGAAGGTCATCTTGACCTACTTTGCAAAATAGTACACCCAATTACATTTTGGCCCCTATTTTTTGAAAATCATTGCATAGACCCCCTAACTTCCTTTCCACTCCTACAAACAGGTTCCTCCACCATTAATGGGGAGAAATCCTTCTTCGACGAGGAATGGAGGGGGAGTACTCCTTGATTCCTCAGAGATCTTCTAGATTTCGAAGGGAGATTCTCTGAGGAATTCCCTTCCATCTGAGCTCAATTGCAATCTCTGATTGTACCCAATCTCTTGTGCGAATGCACGAGAGATTTGGGTCTCCAACTACCTTCCTTCTCTGGCGAGGAGTTGGCGATGGAAGGCTTGCCCTCCAAGCACCAGAAGCTCGGCCAGCGACTATAAAAGGATCCTCGGTCCTCTGCGAATCCCTCAAGCTTGACTTGGCTGAAGAATCCCCTAGAATTCCTCTTTCCCCTCTCCGGCCAAGTAGCCCACAAGCTCCGGTGACTCTTCCTCTCCCCTCTTGTTGCTCTACTACCATACCAGCGGTAGGGTTTGCTTCTCCTCGTTCTTCTGCATTGTGCCACACCAGCGCACGCCTTCCTGATCTCCTCGTCATCATTATCTCCCCCTCAGGGCCGTCTTCTCCGACAACGGCACAAATGCGTCGTTTGTCTCCTTCGCCTCCCCTTCGCTCCAAGTACCCCAAATGAGATCCTCTTCTCCTACTCTCTATTTTCCCTCAATCTGTTTCACAAATCACCCCTGGACTGCCATTGTCCACCCTCATCTTCCCCATCTCCGGCCGACCTCCAGCGAGACGCATCCATCACTCCACACCTCCACACGTCTCGCCACCAACCTATTAACCATCGCCATCGACCATTGAACAGTTTCCACCCACTCACAGACCGCCACACGTGCTCCATGCTTTCACCGAACAAACCCACTCACACGGTCATAGTCCGACCTAGGCACGCACGCCTAGGCCAGTCTGAGCCATGCCAACCCCCGCCTCGCCTTCACCGTGATACGGCGAAGGTTCTCCTGTTGTCTGATAGAGTCGCAAGGCTACTTTTGTGTCGTGCAGGGTAGAGCTCCCATCTGCCATTAACAAGCACACAAGCTTGCTTGCCTTTGAGCTCCAGGCCGCAAGCTTCAGGTTTCAGGACCCTAGGCTGCGTGGGTTGCGTGCGTGAGCGAATCCAACCTGAGAGCCGTAGCTACGGACCCTTCAGCTACGTCAATTGCGTGAAGACATCGTCCTGCAGGTGCCAGTAGAAGCGGGTGGGACTTTTAGTCCCACCTCGGAAACGTAGGAGTGAGGTATGTGGTTAAATTGATTTTGTGAATCCTTCTATTTGCCTTAAGTCACACAGGGTGAGGTCCCTCGCCCTCACTCGCCAGGCCTTGTCCGGGACAATCCCCTGTGGACTTGGTACCTGGATCCAACTACCTAACCTAGTACTCCTCGTGCACCACACCCACACCCACACCGGTGCGCCTGGACCCGGGTGCGCACCTAACCCGATTACCCGACTCTGGGAGAGCGTACCACAAAGAGAGAAAGAGAGAGAGACGTAGGAGGGTAGGGGATAGGTTTTGCTACGCGGTGATTGTGCAGGAAGAAGAAGCCAAGGAAGGAAGAGGCGCAGCAAGAGAAGGAAAGGAAGAAGGACTTAGCAAGGAAGGAGGTAGCCGCAACAAGAGAAGGAAAGAGGAAAAGAAGAAAAGAGATGCATTGTAGTAGAGGAATGGCAGACCAATGGAAGAAAAAGAAGAAGTAGGAAACTAAGGAAGAAAAGAAGAAAAAGCCAGGACTTAGCTGCAGGAAGAATCAAGAAAGGAAGAAAGCATGGGCAGAAGAAGAAGAGAAGCAGGAGAGGCTAAGGAAGAAAAGAGGAAGAAGAAGCCAAAAGAAGTATCGCTGTAGAGCAAAGCAAAAGAAAAAAAAAGACAAAAGGCCAACAATTTAAAAGCACTGTAGTTTGACTTTTTAAGACATCTGATACAATATCAGACGCCCAATTCTTTTTGAGCACTTTCTCCATAACATTACTTTGCTATTTTTGTTGAACTAGTTATTGCTTTTTATTGAAAGTTGTGTTCTCAAGTTTTGGAGTACCCAATTGATCCTTGTGTTCGACCTCGGATACTTTGATTTTCGAGTTATAAATTCTTATTTGTTTTCGCGGAGAGTTCATCTATATTACAATGAGATATCTATTAAAACACGATCTAGCTGCGTAAACACTTTTATATTGATGATTCATGCATCCCTTTCTATTGGTAACAAAATTTAGTGGATGTTTTCAATATGGATATAGGATAAGGAATCATGTCTTTGTTTCAAGTGAGAAAGACAAGGAATCATGAGGTTTATTTAATTTTATTCTTATGGATAGAAAGGCTTATCTTTTAATCTTGGAATCCTTCTCTTCCATGCTTATGTTTAGCTAAGAGTTTGGGATCTATGCTTGAATAGCTATTGCCTTAACTCCTTGGACAAGTTGTGGGTAATGTGAGGCATAATATTACTTAGCCCATGCTCATAGTTTGGAATCTTTGGCTGACGTTGAGATGTCTGAACCAAGGCCTTGAATAAATCCTAATGTGCAACAAGTGTAGGTTTTTCATATCGAATATGGGCTTTAACCTATACATTTTTGTGGCTATATCGAATTTTCATGGGGTGTACCAACTTTTCTATTTAATATAATATTGTGGTGGTGATTGTATACAGGTTGTGGGGTGTGCCCACTTTATATTATATTGTATTGCAGGTGATTTCTATTTACAGGAACAGATTTGGGAAAACCACAATAAAACAAGGGAAATTCTGTTCAATTTTCGACAAAATTTTACTCATAAGAAGATAGATGATCTCAACTCTAATTTTAATATATATAGGAGAGTGATCTAACATAAACTATCATAGCCATTGATTAGTGAGAAATATAATCTTAGCCATTTATCCAAGAGAAATATATTCAAGTCTACCATATGATTATGGTCACTAGAAGCTTTATATTATTGATTTATAAATGTTGCAAATGATGACATTTGGCTCGTGGTTTGTTGGAAATCCACATGCATGGTGGCCATGGGTTTAGAATGGGTGAAGCTTAGAATTAATGGTCGTGGAAATAACTTTTATCATTCCTAGGTAATCTACGCTAATTCATCCTACAATAAAAACCTTGTTTAGTTATGAAAATCATTTTCTTCTTGATAATATATGGTTCTTACCTACATCCTTTTGTTGCATTTTTAGAGTCCCAAGATTTCTCATCAGAAGGCATGCCAATTTGTTATGGCAGACATTACAACTCAACTATGCCTCAGGATTGTTCAATTAGCTGAAAGGACTTCCCTCAGAAGCTCTTGAGTTCAATTGGTGAGATTTGCAGCCATTATAGTTACATCCTACGCAGTCTTTCCTTAAATCATCCAGATAGAACCATGGAGTTATTTTTGTTTTTGTGCATTAAGAGATCGCCCAGGATTGTATAGATTATGTGGTGCTGTTGAATATCATAACCTATTTGTTTATTATATCACATTGTATAAGAGTTGGGTAGCTCTAGGATTTTTTTGATTACATGTTTCATCTTTGTGTGATGTCTGATGTCCTAGTCCCCAAGCTTTTGCCTCCATTTGCAACTATTGTGGAAACTATAGCTAACTTAAAGTTATGTGGTGGTATAGAAAGTGTACAAAGGTATCCTGGGATTTCTCCATATGGGGAGATAAAGATGTGTGCCTTGAAGGCACATATCTTAGCAGTTAGCATTTCTTAGTTTCTTTGGTAATGATAGGCAATTAAGGATTCTTTTAGAACTTTAGATAGAATTATGAGGTTTCAATTTGGTTCATCTCATGAGAGATCCTCTCCCACTATTTAAGTATCCCTTCTTCTCTCCTTTCCTAGCATGACATTACTTTTCCTACTACTCATCTATGTCAAATCATCAATTTTGAAGAGTAGAAGAAACTCCTTTAATTTGTTGATCATGTAATGATATCTCGGTTGAAAGTCCATCTTTATCATGATAAAAAATTTTGAAATCTCAAAAATAGAATATCATGTAATTATTTTTTTTAAATATCTTTATATCTACATCGATAGTTTTGTTGACAGATAGATCTGTCGCTGTAGGTATAGATTGTTATTGTGAAGTTTTTTTTTTAGCGACAGTTATGTAAAACTAGTTGTCGAATGGTTTTAATGATGGTTTATAAATCGTCGCAAAAAAGTTAAGTAATGATGCTTTGAATTTTTTTTACAATCTTTTAGTGACAATTGTAGAACCATTGCCAATTATTTTTAGCGATAGTTGTTACAAAACTGTCGTTAAACATTTTTTGCGACAGTTAAAAATCATCGGAAAAGATTGATTGTTAGGTGGCGAGGGAATGGACTATTAATGACAGTTGTGTCTGAACACCATCACCAAAAAATTATTGCGATGCAACTTTTTGCGACGCTTTTTGGCAACGATTTTTACAGTATTGGAGACAGTTTATAATTGTTGCCAGAAACCATCTTCTTGTAGTGCCTCTAAGATCGCCTTGATCAGATTTCCGTAGCATCAGATGTAGTTCGAGAAAGATCAAAGGCCAAGGGGCAAGGTGGTGAAAATTCAAACTTCAAGCGACAAATCAAATCGCACGGATGGGTTTGGATCAATGACCACAGCCTAAGAGTGTAAGAATCAGTTCAATTCGACATCCATGGAACCACCTACAATCATTTGAAGATGGACAGTTAGGATGGTGCCATGTGGCACCATCCCAACCGCCCAAACTGCCCAAGCACGACCGCAACTCTCCTTCATCATTAGCTAATCTCAGCTGTTGGATCTTCATCCAACGGCCGAGGGCGTGTGGGAGTTAAAACGCAAATGTGACAAAGAGGCAACCTCAATGCGGTGGTCAAGACCTCAAATGAGGAGACAAAGGCGTGGGGTCAAATCCTTGGGTGCCTTAAATCAAGCGCGCGTGCGAGCATGGTAAAATTTGACCGTTTGTTTGAGATCGAGCAGTGATGGTGGCTGCTACCTGGCGTGCCTTGAGGTGCTAGATGGAAGCACAACATGCATGCACGCGATGACACACGATTGTATGCGCCATTGTATGCTTGCGCTGTGCGTGGTGAAGGCAAAGCGGCCTCACACGATCTCGACCGTCTGATCGAACGATTGGATGGTTGAGATAGGTTTGATGCTTGAGAGTGGTGAACGGCTGAAGAGGAGTCGTTGACATGGCAGCATGAGGGCACTTGGATCTCCATCGTGCAGTCCAAGTTTCATGTGCGGCTTCAACAACACTTGCCTACAGTGACACACGCATCTATCACTAAAGGCCCTGTATTTAATTTAAAGAATTTAAAGAACCTTTTTTCCCTTGTACCTTAACTATATAAAGGACCCTACGCCCCTTCATGAAATCATCCCTTCCTTCTTCTCTCAACCTCTTTAAGAGCTAAGAACTCAAGTTCTAAGCTCACTCTAGTGCTCCCAAGCTACGAGAAGCTCTGCTAGAGTTAAAAATAAAAAATTTCCACTTTTCACCCCTTTCGCGGAGCTCTCGCCAGCCTTCCTCTCACCCCCATTCCAGAAGCGGATCCCACGACGTCGATGTCCTGCCTCATCCTCGGTTCTTCTAGATTCGCCCTCCGTCCTCCATCTTTACTATCCTTCTTCCAGGAGTCGTCCACCTGACTCGTCTTCTAAGTAGCCGTCGAGAAGGATAACTTCTCATCCCCTATCTTTTTATTGCTTTCTAGTATAGATTTTCAACTTTCTAGTTGTAGTCATTAGTTGTAATCAACATTATCACAATTATAAAGTTATTTCTCTCTCCTTCTCTATCTTATTTATATTTCAAATAGTTTAGCTGTCATTGTGAATGTTTCCTTTAAAAAAAAAATGAAAAGATATAATTGTGGATTTAGATCGACCTAGCCTCTCATGCTCGACTCGGGACTCACACGAGTTCGACAAATTTATCTGATAGTAGATTTTTACGCAACTACAATGACGGGCTTTTAACTCAATCTTTTAACGTATAAATCTTGCTAATCATCACCCATGCGCAAAATTAGTAGTTTCATTAAGTGGATCAACCATCCAAGTTGGATCATCTGGCAGTTCAGCAGTCCCATATGCTGCAGATGTCTCCTTACTTATGAACTGAAATAAAGATAGCCTCAGTTTGATTCTTCATAATTTTGGAGCAGAAATTAAATTTGACCTTGTCTTTAGGGAAATGCTTCTTGTGGTGATTGAATACGAGATCTTCGCATGCCTTGTCTGTCTCAGTGACCAGATCCACCTACATGTTTTCCAAAAGGCCCTTATGATGGATAACTAATAAAAAAATGAGCATCCCAACATCAACACAAATAAGGATTTTAAGTAGAAGCGATATTGTTTAAGTTATCAACAATGGATGATACATCCAAAATTTTTGTAAACAAAAAATTATGGTTACAACTTCACATGCACAATGATATGCTAAGGTTGTATAATCAAACAAACATAACTTTAGTAGCTGGTATGATAGTCATAACTCTCTTTTTTTTTGTTTAGAAGAGGAAGGGGTGAGAGGTTAACAAAGGTTGTTAACCATAATAGTCAGAATTTTATTCTCTGAATTGACAAAAATAATATATTTATGTTACAAATTAATACCAAGAAATACAGATTTGGAAAGGGAAATTATGAAGATTTGCATCAGATAGCATTTGAAACTGAAAATTGTTATACCACACAATTGCTATGCATGAGTTTCAGAAAGTAAGAAACATTACCAAGAGGGAAACACCAATGGTGACTAAATGCCAAAGATTCTTTAGCTATGCCTAGATGTCAATCGGAAAATTAAATTTGTTAACATACTTAACCATCAAATTCATTATGTCAGTTTCTTGGTGATCACTAGGTTGTTTTTGATTGCCATAGTTTTGACAAGTGGCCACATTGGTGAATTTCATGTCTGTAATAGCCTCAATTTGAGCAGACAGTGATCTTTGGCTGTTCTCTTCTTTAGGATCCATGACTACTTTGTATTCTTCGAGGTTCTCTACTTGTTTTCAAAAACTTTAAGGAATAATTCATGTATTTCTAAATGACGACATTCTTAAAAATATATGCATTACCACTTTTAGCAGCTGATATGAAAAATCATGCAATTTATAAAGCAATTTTTTTTTCGTTGAAAGCGCAAAATCTGATCGCTTTTAAAATTTATAAGAATTGAGTTCTCGGGGAGTATTCGGGTCATCCCAAAGGAGGTAGAAATGCGAATTCACACTCTTGCTTGATAAAAGAATCTCTCCTTTTTTTGGGTTTTTATATATGTAATTTTTTTTAGATTTTTTATTGGGTAAAAGCACTCAACAGATAGTTGCGAAGAGAAAGTGGGAAAGTGAGAGAAAAGCAACAAGTGCCCTACTCTTCCAGCTCGCTCCAAGTACAAGTGACTTGGAGTAATGGAAGGGTTGAGACATGGAATCAAACTACCAAGCCAAAAATTATAGAGGAATGCTTTTATAAAATTGAAAAACTGTTTACAAAAGTCCAGAGAGCTCACAAGTGAGAAGAGTTCCACAGTTGTAATCTTCAGGGAAATGCAACTAGCTACAATGTATGAAAAATGCTAGATGAAGAAGAAGGCCTAGTGAATGAAGATGTAGCTGCTGCGGAACTCCTGCTCCAATTCCAGTTGCCTCGGAATTAAAGAGAGCTCCTCGGACATCCTCCTCCTGGCAAGTCTTGGTGGCGTGTCTGTGCTCCTCCTTAGGGTGGACGTGCACCACCCATGTTCCTCGTCTTGCTTGGCCTTCCCCCTGATGATGTGACCTCCTTGGATTGGCGCAAGAGAGAAGGGAAGAGGAGGAAGGCACCAAGGAGATAGGGTTGTCTCCTCAATCTTCTTCTTCTTCTTCTTCATCTTCTTCTCTTGGCCATTGATGGGTAGGTTATAGGTAGGGTTTTACAATAGAAAATATGTAGCCAAGGGTGATTTTTTTGGTGGTGGAATGGTACGTGTATATAGAGTAGATGGTTACGGTGGATTTTTGGAGGTGGTTAAGTGATCCAAGGGAGGAGATCATTTGGTGCCAAATGAAGGGTCTTGAAAGGGAGTGGTTATGGGGGAAAGGTGGCCGTCCATGGTGGTTGTACACCACCATGTTGGTGCCAACATGGGAGGGGTATGGTTAAGGTGGTGTGTGGTTTTTGGAGGGTTGAGATGGCTTGGTTTGGTGGAGGTTAAGGGATGGATGGTGGCAATGTGTTGGTGCCACATAGAAGGGTGTGGGTAGGTGTGGTTAAGGGTTAGGTTGGCTTGGAGTTAGGTGTGGTTTATAGGTAAAGGGCTGGCGCCAATTTGGATGGTGGTGATAGGCCAAAAGGGGTAGGTCTAGGGTTGTGATGGGGGTTTAAATTGGTGCCATTTTTGGATAGGTATGAAGGCTTTTGGCACCAAATAAATGGTGGTTAGGGTGGTAGTTATATTGTGAAGGGTTGCCTTGTTTTGGCATCACCCTTGAAGGGTTTCCAAGGGTGGTGGTGGTTGGCGATTTTGGCGCCAAATAAGGAAGGGAGAGGAGGTGGTTTAGGTGATGGTGGATAGCCATGGTAAGGGAGACAAGTAGAGCTCAGATAGGCTAGCTAATTTAGCTTAGCTAGTAGGGTTGTGGAGGAGTTGCTTAGGTTTAGCTGAGAGGAGGTAGCCTTGAGCTGAACTGAGGCTTGTAGGAGTTGACTATTGCTGAGGAGGTCTTCTTAGGAGCTCAGCTACTCAGCTTAGCTAGCTAGTTCTTTGCTAGCTACTAAGTTGAGTAGGTTGAGCTGGTCTCAAATATTCCAAAGTTGAGGGGAGTTGGTTGAGATCTCTCCGAAGATTCCCTAGCTAGCTAAGCTAGGTAGCTTAGGTCAATTGACATGCTCAACCAAGTTGAGCTAGGGTGAGTCTTCATGAGCTGGTGTTGAGTTGCCTTGAGCTGGTTGTGGACTTCTTAGCTGACTTAGCTTAGCTAGTTGAGGACTAATAGCTAAGCCAAGTTGATTAGAGTTCCCATGAGCTAAGTAGAGTTGGAGGGAGTTGGAATGGAGCTGAGGTCAACTATGTTAAGCTAGCCTGAGCTAAGGTTAGCTGAATTAAGCTATTATGAGTTGCCATCCAGTTGAAATTGTAATTCCTTACGGAGGGGGTGAGATTTGAGGTATAAAAATAAGATGTAGAAATATAAATCAACAATCACACAAAAAGCAATCTCAGAAAAGACAATGATTTTTAGGTGGAAATCCAAACCTCGGTAAAAATCGCCACATCTAAGCTTGTCGACTTAGGATTTTTCGATCGACTGTGCTGATCAAATCCATTATCCAAATCACTTAAATGAGGGTGAATCAACCTTAATACAACCATGCTACTTTGAAGGAGGGTAGCCTACCTCAAATCCCCTCCTCTTCACGAGGAGTATTTTGTCTCTTGAAGGAGACGGGAATTCGCAAAGTGAATACCCAATGACAAAAGAAAATTATAAATATCCTATAGAACCCAAATAGGTATAAATCTAACTAACTCCTATAGGCAATAGATACTTCCCTTAAATGGAAGTCAGAGTGCATGAACCATGCAAGGCAAGAAGACTCTCTTGAATGTGTGGAGATGGGAGAGCGGTTGTGCAGCTAAAAGGGTGCTCTTAAATGTATGCTTAGAAGCTTGGAGAGTAGGGTGACTTTCCTTGTTGTTTTTCTCTTCTCTTTCACATAATATGAGTGGAAGAAGTATTGCTTTGGTGTCTTTGGCTTAGAAAGGGTGCTCCTCTATTTATAGAGTCCCTAAGAAGAGTTTAGAAGGCCTTGGAAAGCTTTCATGGCCATTGGGAATAAATCCAACGCAAATCAGGCTGAAATTAGGGTCATTTATGATTTTGATAGGGTTATCAAACGTCTGGATTTAGAGTCAGACATCTGGGTCTTCGTTTGATCTAAAGGTCGGTCATCTGATCTAGAAGGGTTGATTATCTAGACGATGTTGGATCAAGACAAACTTCTAAGAAGGTGTTTTAAGTCGTCTAGGAATTAAATCAGATGTTTAATTCTAAGATGGATTAGTTCCTATTTTGACAAGATTGAAACGGGGTTCTAGGTAATTTAGGTCAGACGACAGGTCGGTCATCTCGCAAAGTCTCTGGATGTCTGGAAAGAGAAATTTTGCAGGAATTGATTTCCTGAGGCTCAAACGGCATCAAGTCTAACAAAAGTAGATTTGGGTCAGATCTTAACCTAACATCTATTTATCAGATGTTGGGAGGCTCTACGGACATCTAGAAAGTGTTATAAAAATGAATAAAAGGAAATCTTGGAGTATTATGTGCTGACAGTCCAATGGTTCTATTGTTGGATGTTTGCCAAGGTCATCAGATGTCTTGTAAGACATCTGGACTAAGGGCTGGACGTTTGGAAGTAAAGTGACAGACAGGTAGTTTCCAGCCTAGGTCATTGGACATTTGGACAAACTATCAGACGACTTAAATGTCAACATCAGATGTCTGATAATAATGATAGACGCCTGATAAGACTATCTGATTCCTATTTTGGTTTTCTAAGATATCTCTGAGTTTGCTTAAGTGTTTTAGGGATGATAGATGTTCCTAGGAATAAAGTGATACTCTTTGGGCTGTTTAACATGTAACTAAGAGAAAAATAAAGAGCAAAGAAATAATACAAATACATTAACAAGCAAACATTTATCATATTCTTCTTTTCCATCTTCAAGCTCTTGCTACAAGCGAAGCTCGATCTCCTTGTCCTTCATCAAGCTCTTCCAATCTGCCATGGAAGTGAGCTTAAGCTCCTTCACACTTGAATCCATTTGCACTATTCTTGAAACTTAAACTCAAATGCAAATGTTAAATGCCAAGTGTTTTACTATCATCAAAATCAATGATCGTGGTGCCCTTGCACCAACATAAATGAGTTGAATGGAGTTGAGATGAGCTAAACCCAACCAAGTTGAGCTAGAATCCAGCTGTGTTGAGCTGGATTCAGCTAGGTTCTAGTTGAATTGTGGTTCCTCTTCATCTTCTGCCTTTTAAAGTGCCATGGTTTGTGAAATCTAGCTCTCTGCTTATCCCTGACACTTAAATAAACATATTAAAAATACAAAAAAATATGCAATGCATGCCTAACCTAGGAGGACGCCTAAATGCAGCCTAGAAATTCATTTGCCGAGTTAAAACCCAAAGAGCTGGGTTTGTTTTAGGGCATAAGAATGATGATAAACTTGCGTTTATCACACCCCCATGCTTATCTTTTTGCTAGTCTCTTAGCACAACTGATTTTCACGAAACAGATTTTTGGGAAAGGCTAATTTTTTTTACTTTTAAGGAGAATATTATCATGGGACTTTGGTTGATTGAAAATAGAAAGGTATGGGATTGTTAGAGAATAAACCTCAGGATTCATCTTTGGATCCAAGGGTCAGATGAATTGGTATCAATGTATCTCTAAAAAATTCACAAGTTAACTCCTTTAAAATTCAAATGACCTGATATCGTTTTAGCAGTTAGGATTTTCTTAGCTCTTGAATTCGACTCGCAACTTGCATAACCATTAAAAATCTTGTGTTAGTGCTTTGTGAAATGCCAACATTATTGGGATATTTATACGGTCGTGTTGTTGAAACCTTTTTTTTTGATTCACCTATGCTTATTCTTAGATTAATCCTATTACAGATGTGTTGGGATCGTCATTCTCGTTACCAATCCTCGAGGGGGTTCTGGCACCGGCATTTCGAGATAGTACCATCCATGACACACCCCAGGAACTTACAACCCCAAAACACAATACGGTGTAAAGGGGCGCTCCAAGCGAACTTAGTTTCTTGCTCCAACGTTATGGGAAGAGCACCATCCAAGACACCTAAGCCACAAAATTGTGCCTTAATGCTCCGTCTAAAGATATGAAATATAGATATGGAGCAGCGTTGAGATCGTAACATGTTGACATCACATCTTTAAAGGATTTAAGGGAAACATATTGTGCAGGCCCATGTTGCCGATGGTCTTACAGCAGGCACATGCCTTACAGTAGGATTGTGCATCTTTGAATATAGTGGGCCAAAAGAACCCACACTGGAGGATCTTTGTTGTGGTTTTACGCCCAGAGAAATGGCCATCGTAGGCCTGGTCATGATTGAAAGAGATGACATCATTGATCTCGTCGTCAAGAACGCATTTTCAGATTGCTTGGTCATTACCGATGTGAAATAGATAAGGATCTTCCCAGACATAGTACTTGGCATTGAAATCAGCTTGTCCTGTCGGGATGTTGCCCAATTAGGTGGAACTTTCCCCGTAACCAAGTAATTCACGATATCAATGAAACAGGGAAGTCCATTAACGGCTAAGAGATATTCATATGGAAAATGCTCGGTAATAGGTTCTGATGGGTTAATGATCGAAGAAGGAAGGTGAGACAAATGGTCAACTGCCACATTCTACTTTCCTTCCTTATCACGAATTTCGAGATTGAATTCTTACAACAGCAAGATCCATCGGATTAATCTCGATTTTGTGTCCTTTGTAAGCAAGTGCCTCAACTTAGTGTGATCCGAGTAAATGATGACATGGGATCTTAGGAGGTATGATTTGAATTTCTGCAGACTGAATACTACAGCCAGCAACTCTTTCTCTGCAATTGTGTAATTACACTGAGCCTCGTCTAATGTCTTGCTGGCGTAATATATTACCATCGGTTTCTCATCGATTTTCTGCCCCAGCATCGCTCCTATTGTGTAGCCTAATGCATCGCACATGATTTCGAAGGGTTGAGAACAGTCAGGGAATTGTAGGATTGGAGCTTGGGTAACTCGATCACGTAGGATTTTTTAAGCGTGAATGCACTCACTTTTCATCTTGAAATGTATTTCCTTTGAGAGAAGATTCATTAAGGGGAGCTCGATTTTTGAGAAATCAGATATGAATCGACGATAGAAACTGACTTGCCCTAAAAATGATTAGATGTCTTTGACTGAGGAAGGCATAGGAAATTTGAAAATCAAATTTACCTTAGCTTGGTCAACTTGGATACTTCTCTTAGATATAAGGTGCCCCAGTACAATGCCCTTTGGAACCATAAAGTGGTTCTTTTCCTAGGAGAGGACCAGGTTCACGATAATGCATCTTTGGAGGACAAGTGCAGAAGGCAATCATTAAAAGATTCACCAAAAATCGAGAATTCGTCCATGAAGACTTCAAGGTATTTACCTACCTTATCAGAAAATATGGCTAGCATGCACCGCTAAAAAGTGGCTGGTGCGTTGCATATCCCGAATGGCATCCTGCGGAATGCATAGGTACCGTAGGGGCAGGTAAAGGTGGTTTTTTTCCTGATCTTTGGGAGGGATTGCCACTTGGTTGTATCCGAAGTACCCATCCAGGAAACAGAAAATCCAATTTCCCACTAATTTCTCGAGAATTTGATCAATGAATGGGAGAGGAAAATGGTCTTTCTTCGTGGAGGCATTCAATTTTTGATAGTCTATGCAGACTCCACGAGTTCGCAATTCAAGTCGGGATGGTTTCTCCAAATTCGGTTGTAATAATGGTGAGCCCTGCCATTTTAGTCACAACTTGGATGAGGCTCACCCAGCTGCTGTCAGAAATCGGGTAGATTCCTGCGTCGAGCCACTTGATGATTTCCTTTTTCACGACCTCCTGTAGATTTGGGTTTAGTCTTCTTTGCATTTCTTGAGATGATCGTGAGTCCTCTTCGATATAAATCCGATGCGAGCAATACGAGGGACTTATTCTAGTCAGGTCATCTAGAGTCCATCCAATGTCTCTTTAATACTGTTGGAGGATAGAAATCAGCTTTATTTCCTGATCAGGATTGAGTCAAGAGTGTTGATTCCCACGGAAGGGGGTGAGATTTGCAGGATATAATATAAAATGTGGAATTAAAATAAAACAATCTCACAATAAGTAATCACACAAGATACATAAAGATTTTAGGGTGGAAACCCAAACCGGGTGAAAACCACCACCTAACCATCTCGAGTTAGGATTTCCCGATCGACCTAGTCCATCAAAATCCACTAACCGAGTCACTTAAAATGAGGGTGACTCAACCTCAATACAACAACACTACTTTATACAAGGGTAGTGTGCTTCAAACCCCTCCTCTTTACAAGGGGTATTTAGTCTCTCAAAGGAGACGGGAATTCGCAAAGCGAATACCCAACCAAAGATAATACACTACAATAATCCTATAGAGCCACAAAGTAAACAATAGAATCTAGCTACTATAGGTAAAGGATCTTCGCTTTGGTGAAAGTGTGTCGGCAAGTGACGTAGGTGTGTGATCCACGCAACAGCACAACGGCACTCTCGTAATCGACGGCAGGAGAGTGGGTGCGTAGCTGGATGAAGCTCTCAGGTGTGGAACTAAAGCTTGGAAAGGTAGGGCTTCTTCTCAAGATCAAATTAACACTATATGATGTGTAAATGTGTTGCTTGGTGTGTCTTTGCAAAGCAAGGGGCCTCTCCTATTTATAGATGGCTTAGGAAGGCCTAAGAAGGTTGTGGAAGCCTTAGGTAGTCGTTGGGGATCATCCTAAGGCAAAACAAGCCGCGATCAGAATCATTAATGATTCTGACAGGGTCATCAGACATCTGGGAAAAAGATCAGACATCTAGAAGTCAAGTGTAAGACGTCCGGTAACTAAATCATACGTTTAATTCTATATGGATTTTCTTATTGACTTGAGTCAGACCTAAACAAGGTTCTAGTGTAAATCAGTCATACGACATATCGGACATCTGGCACTAGGTTTGGACATTTGGAAACCTAATTTACTATGGGAATGGATTTCCCAAGGCACAAACAGCTATTAGCCTCAAGAGAAGTGATTTTGGCTCAATCGAGGGCTAACGGTCACTTATCAAACGTCTAAGATCCTCTACGGACTCTGATAGAAGCCCAAAGGTCATTTCTCAATGATCATATTGTGAAGGCCAATGTTCCACTAATTGGACGTCTGGCCAAGTTATTAGATGTCTTGTAAGACATCTGGACTAAGGGTCAGTCGTTTGAAATCAACAGACAGAAGGTTGTAAGACTAGCCCTAAATGTTTGGACATCTGATTCAACATTCAGACATCTTAAAGTTCACTATTTGATGCCTAATTATCAGATTAGACGTCTGATAAGGCTGTCTGAAGCCTATTTAGGTTTTCTAAGTTCTCTACGGAAAACCTAAGTGTCCTAGGGTTGTGCAAGTGTTCTTAGGACTATAGTGTAGATACTTTAAGGCTCTTTAACATGCATTTAAGAAAGGAAA
Source organism: Thalassia testudinum (assembly GCA_037157565.1). Lineage (NCBI taxonomy): Eukaryota > Viridiplantae > Streptophyta > Magnoliopsida > Alismatales > Hydrocharitaceae > Thalassia > Thalassia testudinum. The sequence goes on along the minus strand of JAZHRO010000035.1, from coordinate 49,172,344 downwards.
AATAAAGAGAAACAAAGAAAACAAAAATAAAGTACAAAATGAAAGGAAATCTATCATATTCTTCATCTCCTTCCTTCTTCAAGCTTTTGCTCCTAGCTAAGCTCCTTCTCCTCCGTCAAGCTCCTCCAATTCGCCATGGATGCGAGCTCTGAGGTCCTTCACACTTGTATCCATTTGCATATTCCTGAAATCTAAGGCTCAAATACAAATGTTAAAAAATAAGTGTTTTGTTATCATCAAATTTGATGATCGTGGTGCCCTTGCACCAACAGAGAGTTGATAATCTCAGGAAATGATTGATTCAAACCCAAAATATGTATTTCAGATGATCCGACAAAGCTTTAATTCAAGCACCAGGTTATCAGCAGTGAATGGGGGTTCAGGTTTGGCCTCAGAAGATAAGGTGGAAGCAAAGGATAGATCTAGATCAACTTCGGGTTCCTCAATCTGTGGGTCAAGATCTTCTTGTGGTTGAGGCTTTGGGAGAATTAGGTTTTCCTCTGTAATCAGGTCCTCAACTAAGGTACTTATGTCGCAGACTTCTTTGATTGCCCTACAGTTTATTTCTTTTTGGGCCTTAAAGATATCTATCGTCAATGTCTTATTCCAAAATTTCAACTCTATCTGGCCCTCTTCGCAATTGATATTCGCCTTAGCTGTGGCTAGGAACGGTCTTCCTAAGATGATCGGTGTATCTTTTAGATTCTCAGGAGTATCCATGTCTAATACAATGAAGTCCACCGAGAAGTAGAAATCTTGTATCCTAACTAGAACATCCTCGAGAACTCCTCTTGGTGACTTTATTGATCTGTCAGCTAACTGTAGAGTCATCTCAATCAATTTGAGCTCAGTTTCCTCAAATTGATCTAGTAGGGATGTGGGGATCAGGTTTACGGAGGCTCCTAAATTCAATAAAGCTCGATCGAACTCTAGGTTTCCTATCTTATAGGAGATCAGAAGGGTGCCAGGATCTTTCACTTTCTGCGGGAGTTTGCTCAAGATAATAGAGCTGGTTTGCTTGGACAACACAATTGGACTCCCATCTTTGTTTCGCGGCTTACGCTTTGGTATACATAAGTCCTTCATAAATCGTGCATAAGCCGGTACATGGTGAATTGCATCCATCAAGGGAGTATTTTTTTGGACTTGTTCAAAGAGCTTGACCAAGTCTTCCTCAAGCGCTACGAGTTTGGGTTTCCTGTTTCCTTTAGTCAAGGCCTCTGGAAATGGAACCTTTGTTGGTTCCTCTAGGATTGGTTCAGGCTCTGGATATGAGATGGGTGTGTCCCGGATGACCATCCTAGGGGTGGGCTCTGAACTACCATGGTTGGAGTGGCTAGGATAAGGTGGATTCTGAGTTATTTTGCCACTACGTGTAGTAACAACGTTTAGGCTTGCCTGATTGGGGTTTGGAGTTAGCAAGAGTGGTAGTTGCTGTTGATATCCCCCATATGAAGGTGCAGAAGGGGCCTGATAGATATAGTGAGCTTGGCCTTGATTTGGGTTGATAACGCACCTCTAGTTTGGCATGTTATTCGGATTCAACAGAGGTTGGGAAGAAAGTGCACCAGGCTGGTGAGTCCCAGCCATCTGTGCGAGTTGATTTCGATCCTCTGTGATCTCTTCCTTGTGTTGTTTCTGCATAGCCGCGTTAGTCTTTTGCATATCAGCCATGGTCTATAAAATTAGGTTCATATGTCTTCCTTTGTAGGCCCAGGTTGGAAATTTGGGTTAGGCCTAGGTTGAGTGGGTTGATATGGTCGCAGAGCTTGTGGTCGAGGTTGGAATTGAGGTCTCAAGTTTTGATTATTTCTTGACCACGCGAAATTTAGATGATTGCACCATCTAGGGTTATATGAGTTGGAGAATGGATCATTCTGGATGGCGTGGAGATCCTCATAGATCTAAGGGACTCCAGAGTAATTAGAGTATGAGGGTTCAAAGTTCCCCTAACTAGAGTAGGATGGTTCAGGGTTCCCTTCGAAACCAGGATTAGACGGGGTTGGGTACACGTCCATCCCCTGATATGCATAGCGGTGAATGTTACTCACGGCCTCCCTACCTGAGGGCGACTGTGCATACATGTTTTGCTGCAAGGAGGTGGCTCTCTGTAGATATCGAGTCAATTCGTCCACCTTCTTCTCGAAGATGGAGACCCTATCCAGGCGATTGACCACCAACTCCAGGTCGACGGATGTGGATAGGTCTCGTGTTTCATGTGCCCCTCGTGTGTTTGTCAATGCACGGGTGGTCATTTGGTCGAACACACCTATAGACTCATTGTTTATAGAGTTCTCGCACATGTTCTCGAGAATCTCCCAATCGGTGTTTTCATGCTGACCCATGATGTTGCCACTATAGGTTGCATTGACAAATAATCTAATGTCCTCATTCAGTCCTTAGTAAAAAGACTGGACTTGTTCCTATTTAGGAACTCCATGATGAGGGCATTTCCGCATGAGATCCAAAAAGTGATCCCATGCCAGATGAAGTGGTTCTCCCGCATTCTACGTGAAATGCGTGATCTGGTGTCTCAAGGCATTAGTGTGATGATGTGCATACATCTGATTAACCTAAAATGTCTATTAATGCATGTTCTTAGTGTCGCATTAGCATCATACATTGTAAATAGTGCATAACATGCATAATCATGCATTTAGATTAAGTTGTATAAATTGTACAGTAATTGTCTCCTTTTTATGGTTAGGGATAGGGCGACTTTTTATTGGGGCATTGGATCAAAGATCCAACCATACGGATCTGATCAGGGCAATGATTGGAGTTCAACGACTCCAAGATCGCCCTAATCGGATATCCGTAGCACCAGATAGAGACCGAGGAACCCTAAAGATTAAGGGCCAAGATGGTGTTAATCTGCACCTCTATCCGACCGCATGGATGGATTTGGATCGACGATCGTAGCCTAATGGCTCAAAAATCGATCCAATCCGATACCTGTGGCACCATCTACAATACTCAGAAGATGGACGACCAAGATGGCACCACGTGGTGCCATCTCAACAGCCCAACCGGCCGCATGCACCTGCCTCAGCCCATCTGACCGACGCTTCTCTGCCATTGGATGCTCATCCAACAGCTGCGGGGCGCGTGCGCATGAAACAAGCGCTCAACACAAACGCGCCCGAAGCGCGTTGGTCGAGCGCGCTATTGAGAAGAAGAGACGCCCGTTCGAGCCACGGGTGCCTCAAATTGGAGCTGGGTCGAGCGGGCGCACAGGGGAGTGGAACCGTGCGATCGATGGCGGACGGTCCAGATCATCCAATCGGCTGCATGCGCTATCAGACGCCTCCGCTTCACGCTCGAGTGCATGCGTATGTGCGCCTAGTTGATGCGCGGCGAGGAGAGATCTAAGCCTTTCGATCTCATGATCGGATGGCTAAGATTTGAAGAACGTGACATGCGTTTTAGGTGTGGAAGAGGAGCGGGTATGCGAGTGGTGCCCACAAAGGTCACGTTCAGGCCTTTAGTGACGGATTTATCTGTCACTAAAGGTCTTGAATTAATGTTTTTCAAAGTGTAATGACCAAAATGCCCCCACTCCTTACAAAGGAGACCCCCCCATACGAATTTCTCATCCCTTCTCTTCTCTCCCTCTCCAAAGCTCAAGAGAAGCTTGTCTCACACCCGAGATGCTCCTCAAGAGATAAAATCAAAATTTCACCCCCATTCCGGAAGCGGATCTCGTGACGACGATGACGTGCTGCCTTGTTCCCGTTCTTCCTGCCTCGACCTCCTTCTTCCCGCTTCGTTCTTGGTCTTCCAGGCGTCGTCTCGTCCGGCTCGTCCTCCAAGCGATCGTCAAGGAGGATAACTTCTCTCTCCCATCCTTTTTTCTTGCTTTCTAGAGTAGAATTTTCCTACTTTGTAGTTGTAATAGTTTTCTTGCTTTCTAGTGTAATTTCTCGCTTTCTTAGTTGTACAAACCTTTTGCAATATCAAGTGGATGTTTTTTTTCTCTCTCTCTCTTTCTCTTATTGTCTAGAGTACTTCATTTCATTATAATTACTCCATTTTTTTAACAAAAACACAAAAAGAATATAATTGTGAATTTTGATCGACGTAGCCTCCTTGACTTTGACCCGGGATTTCTATTCAGGTATAAATTTTATTTGTTGAACCTGAGTCCTTCGCTATTCAAACTACAACGACATGTTTTCAAAACTAAATCCGATAGTGTAGTCCTCCGACGTTACAACATTTTGGCACCGTTGCCGGGGAGGCAACGATTTTCCGATCTTCTTTTCGCATTTCACACACTTTACTGTCTTCTAACTTGCTTTCTCTTGTGTCTATTGTTTTGCAGAGACCTCCATCAGAGAATCATCAAGCGGTAGATCAGAGTAAAGTGCAGTTGAAGACAATTGTAAGTGCTTCCCATTCTTCCCCCTCCATAGATTTCATTTGTCACATTAAATTCAAATTCCAATTAACCTAGGTGTTTGCATAAATCCTAGGATTAGTTTGGTTGTTTGGATTTCCACTGACACTCAATTCACACTTGCTTATATAAAAAAAATAAAAAGATAATTTTGTGGGGTAATTTTCAATATACACACAACATACACCCACATTCAAGGCACTTAACCAACTTGATTTTCTTCTACTCAACAGGATTCTGATCTATGGAACTAGTACACACAAATCAACACATAAAAAAGTAGAAATCATTCTAGGTTAACCATTTCTGTGTGCCTAACCTAGTGCTGCAGTTGTGGCCAATTGTTTGAGTTGTTTGGGCTGCACCACTCAACCTAAAATCAACTCACCAAGTAGCTTCCTCTTACGATTTTCAATTTAGGTTCATACCAGGCACTCCACTTTATTTCTGGTTGTAAAGGAAAGCAATCTTCACTCATGCTTGAAAACCTGGTTTGCATCAAACTTGATTGAAATCAACCTAATTCTAAACCCTAAAAGCTACTTAATCAAGATTTGAACATTAAAATCTACGCATCATAAATAATCTTGCTTGAAAACCCTGGTTGTGCACACACTTACACATAATCAATCATTAAGGGAACAACCAATTTTAAGGGCCCATCACATTCCATAAGCACTACAATCCCAGGCCTCAATAAAATCGAGTAGGCGTTGGCCTTAAGGACTGATTCGCTCTTCGCGGCCTAGTCTAAGATTGTTTATGATTAACCTACTTGTACTGATTAATTAGATGTCTAGCTAGGGGAGCAGAATCAAACGATCACGGCTGGGGGGTACACTAGGAACCAGAGGCGCAAGCCAAAGGAAGAACCTTCTCCTCAGTCCCTCCTTCTAATTATTTGGATTGAGTAGACACAAGTAGAGTAAATCGTTTATAATCCTAAGGCGGGTTCTGGGAGTCTGTAGATCCTTAGGCTAGCCCACTTAAGGACAAGCTTATTTTGTTGTGCTGTAGGATCCTTATCCCCAGTCCTTCCGACCTTTTCCTAGTTTATGTTGGGAAGACAGTCATTGAATCCCCGATTGGAAGGACCACTAGAGTATTCTAGGAGGAGTGGATTGGATTTTCGCCAAATCGATCCAATGGCCGATCAACAGCCTCCTCTGCCCTAGGATCCACAAGAGGAATTTCGAAGGCAGTTGGAACAAATGCAGAGAATGCAGGAATGGTTCTAGAGAATGCAGGGTGCTCAGCCCTTAAAGGATTTTTATGATCCTTCAAATTACGGGGAACGTCCCGGAGTCCAGATTCTGGTCGGAGACATAGAAATCAAGCCCCAGGTGTTAAGTCTGATTAAACATTACCATGGGCTTGGCTCTGAAGACCCGTTTCAGCAGTTGGAGGACTTGACCACTTTGGTCCAGACCACCAAGGCACGAAACGTGAATGAGAAGTAAATGATCATGAGGCTCTTCCTCCACTCTCTTAGGGATAAAGCCACTCATTGGTACAGGACTATAAGAAGACCAATTGCAACTTGGAATAAGCTGAAATCGACCTTTCTGAATAAATTCTTCCTTGTCAGACGTACCAATGCTTTGAGACGGGCAATCACCACCTTTACCCAGCGGTCGGGGGAGCAGTTTCATGTTGCCTGGGAGTGATTCTAGGACCTATTGCGGAGGTGTCCACACCACGAGGTGCCGAAATGGCAACTCATGCAGATCTTCTACCACAGGTTGACTGAGCAACTCAGAAATCACGTGGATGCTTTTTGCGGAGGCAATTTCCTCAACAAAGATGCAGATAGCGCGCATGATTTGTTTGAGGAAATGAGCGAGAATTCAATCAATCATGCCTCCATGGATACTTTTAACCGATCCCAACAGCCTAGATCGAATGTTAATGAAGTCCATGACTCTCATTCATTAGATATGGAATTGATTTGTAACAAACTTGATAAGGTGGACTTGGTTGCTAAGAGAATGGAAGAGTGGATGGCTGGAAATTCAATGAACAACTCTCGATCCACTCAATCCGAGAATTCGAGATTCCATTCATCGCGAGCTCATTCTAGATGGGAGTTTGTGAATCAACTTGATGTGGCTCAACCTACGAGCCAGCATTATTCAGAACCCCACGGGTTCCAAACTGGGGCCTTTGATCCTAGTTTTTCTGATCCTTCCCTTTCTTTCTCTCCATCCTCACCCTATGAGGATGTTTGTGCTATACAAAAGAACGTTAGATCCAACCCCTACTCCAATACTTATAATCAGGGTTGGAGAAACCACCTTAACTTCTCCTGGAAAAACCCAGGGCAGCAGACCCAATTCCGACCTAGCAACCATGCTCCACAATGACCAATGGGTCAGGGTCATGTTTATACTCAGTTGCCCCTAAATCAAGTCAATCAGCCAGCTTGGAATGCCCATCAACCAGTAGGGCAGGCTGATTTGAACCGACAAATGGTAGAGATGCAAGGAGGATCCATGCTTTAGCTCATGCAGCAAATGAAAACCTCGCTAGACAACTTGCAAACCGGGTTCATAGATAACTCTCGTCAACTCGGATCCCTACCATCCCAACCCGTACCCAACCCGCGAAATATCTTGAATCTGGGCAATCAAGCCAATGGGTATGGAAATCAGAGGAACCCACACGCACATGCTCAGGTGGTTGAGCAGGGTCCTTCCTCTTCTTCTGCACATCAACAATTCTTGGCTAATCAAACCCCTCCAATCTTTCCTAACCCTCCCCAAGACCCAAACTCGTATGCATCTGCAAATTCTGTTACTTTAAGGAGTGGTAAACAAACTTAGGATCCACAACCACACTGTTCTGATTTACTGAATCCTGGAGAACCTGAGGAGAGAAAGGAGAATTCTGGAGAAGAAATCAAGGCTTAGGAACCTAATTCCAAAGATCCTACTCATGTTCCTTTTCCTGAAGCCTTGATTAGATCAAAGAAGAAGAAGTCTGTTGATAGTAATGAGGAGTTTCTGAATATTTTCAAGAATGTTGAGATCAATATCCCGCTCCTCGATGTTATCAAGCATATACCGGCTTACGCGAGATTTTTAAAGGATTTATGTACACAAAAACGTAAGTCGAGAGAATCTATTCCGAGGAAGGTGGTACTCTTCGAGCAGGCTAGTTCTGTTATCCTGCATCACCTCCCTTAGAAAAAGAGAGATCCAGGTGCTCCATTGATTTCTTGTGTCATCGGAGATTACACTTTTGATAGAACACTTCTGGATCTGGGTGCATCCATCAACCTAATTTTGACTTCTCTTTACGAGAAGTTTGGATTAGGTGAACTTCGACTGACTCCAGTAACACTGTAGTTAGCGAACCGTTCGGTCACAAATCCGTGAGGCGTTATTGAAGATGTTATTGTTAGGTTAAGGATTTCTATTTTCCTATAGATTTCCTTGTCCTTGACATGGATGTACTTGAAAATCTAAGGAACACGCCCATCATTCTGGGGCATCCATTCCTGGCTACCGCTAAGGCCAACATTAACTGTGAAAGCAGTAGCATGGAAATTGCCTTTGGGGATCAACAAATGAAATTGGATATTTTTAAGGAGATTAATAAATTTGAGGATTGTGGATTTATCGAGGAACTTGAGGACAATAATGTGAATATTGAAACTTGTATGATGGTTTCTACAATTGAAAGTTCCTCCTTTGATGATGAATTGGACCCGCAACCCTCTATGGCAGACTTGCCATCTTCTGAAGAGGTTATTGATTTTGTTCACTCTCAACCTCTTCCTCTTGATGAGTCATCAGCATCTTCCTTACCTTCAATCATCAACCCGCCCCAGCTTGAACTAAAACCATTGCCTGAGAATTTGAAATATCAATTTTTAGGACCATACAAGATGCTCCCTATGATTATCAGTGCTAAATTAACAAAGGAGCAGGCGATTAAATTGATTAAGGTCCCGAAGGAACATAAGGAGGCAATTGGTTGGACCATTCATGACCTTAGGGGGATCGAGCCATCTTACTACAATCATAGAATATTTTTGGAAGATGGATCCCGCCCTTCTCACCAGATGCAGAGGAGATTAAATCCATATATGCGAGAAGTGGTCAAAAAGGAGATTATTAAGTGGCTCGATGCAGGAATCATTTATCCGATCTCTAATAGTCCCTGGGTAAGTTCCGTGCATATTGTTCCCAAGAAAGCCAGGATTACCATTGTGACTAATGAGAGAGGAGAATCCATCACAACTCGTTCACCTTCCTCTTGGAGGGTTTGTATTGATTACAAGAAGTTGAACACGGCCACGAAAAAGGATCATTTCTCTCTACCTTTCATTGATCAAATCTTGGAAAGATTAGCCGAGCAGAAGTACTTCTGTTTTCTTGATGGCTACTCGGGATACAACCAAGTTCCCATCCATCCCGTAGATCAGGGAAAAACTACCTTCACTTGTCCCAACGGAACCTTGGCTTTCCGTAGGATGCCATTCGGTTTATGCAATGCACCTGCGACTTTTCAAAGGTGTATGTTAGCCATATTCTCTGACATGGTGGGAGAGTTTATGGAAGTCTTCATGGACGATTTCTCTATTTTTGGAGAATCGTTTGACTCTTGTCTAGCTAATCTAGAAATGATTATTAAATGATGCATCAAAACAAGATTGGTCCTTAGCTGGGAAAAGAGTCATTTCATGACACAAGAAGGCATCGTCTTGGGTCATGTAATCTCTGAATGGGGAATTGAAGTGGATAAAGCTAAGGTTGATGCTATCGCTAACTTCCTCCTCCCAGATATGTTAAACAAATTCGATCATTTCTTGTTCATGTGGGATTTTACAAAAGATTCATCAAGGACTTTTTGAAGGTTGCTCGTCCTCTAAGCAATCTTCTCGCCAAAGAAACACCGTTTGTTTTTGACGAATCATGCCGTAAGGCATTTGATTTTCTTAAAATGGCAGTCACTTGTGTACGGTGTTGCAACCACCGGTTTGGACAACCCCTTTTGAGATCATGACTGACGCTTCTGATTACGTGGTCGGGGCTGTTTTGGGTCAGAAAGTTGACAGGAAGCCCTTTGTCATCTACAATGCTAGTAAAACTCTGGATGAAGCCTAGAGGAATTACACTGTTACTGAGAAGGAATTACTAGTCACAGTATTTGCTTTGGAAAAATTCAGGGCTTATCTCTTAGGGTCTCATGGCATCATTTATATCGACCACTCGACCTTGAGACATCTCTTGGCCAAAAAGGATGTCAAACCCCAGCTTATTCGTTGGATTCTTCTACTTCAAGAATTTGATCTTGAAATCAAGGATAAATCTGGGGTACAAAATGTGGTGGCGGATTATTTGTTGAGACTTCTAAGTGATTCTTCTCATTTGGACATCCTGATTGCTGATACTTTTCCAGACGAAACCATCCTTACAATTTCAGGTGTCCAAACCCCATGGTTTGTTGACATTGTTAATTATTTGGCCGTTGGTCAAATTCCTCAGGATTGGACCAAGAAACAATGGGATAGACTCAAATCTGAGGCCAAATACTACTTCTGGGAGGACCTTGAACTGTACTGCATCGGCTCTGATGAGATTATTCGCCAATGTGTTCGTGAGAATGAATTAACAGTATACTCGAGTTCTGCCATGCATCTGCGTGTGGTGGACACTTCTCCAGGAAAAAGACGACTGCAAAAATTTTGCAATCTGGATTCTATTGGCCATCTTTATTCAAGGATGCCCAGGATTTCTCAAGGTCATGTTCCCGATGTCAGGCACTTGGGAGAATAACTAAGAGAGATATGATGCCCCTAAACCCAATTCTTCCTGTAGAAATCTTCGATGTTTGGGGCATCGATTTCATGGGACCCTTTCTCCCTTCATTTGGACATCAGTACATTCTCGTCGCTATTGATTACGTGTCCAAATGGATTGAGGCAATTCCCACCCGAACCAATGACCACAAGGTGGTCATCGATTTTGTCAAGAAAAACATCTTCAGCAGGTTTGGGATTCCAAGGGCCATCATCAGTGATGGTGGTACTCATTTCACTAATGCCCAGTTCCATAATTTGCTGGCTAAATATGGGGTTAATCACTGAATCTCCACACCTTATCATCCCCAGACAAATGGATAGGCCGAGATCTTCAATCGGGAGATCAAGAATATTCTGCAGAAAATGGTTAGGCCTGATTGCAAAGACTGGACTCAAAAGCTTGAGGATGCTCTTTGGGCCTACCGTACGGCGTATAAAATGCCCATCGACATGTCTCCAGTTCGTTTGGTGTATGGAAAGGCATGCCATTTACCTGTAGAGATTGAACATAGGGCATTTTGGGCAATCAAGCAGTGCAATTTAGATCTTAGTTTAGCCAGGAGGGCTAGGAAACTCCAACTATCTGAGTTGGAAGAGCTTAGAAATGATGCATATGAGAATGCCAAGATCTACAAGGCTTGGACCAAAGCTCTACATGATCAATTAATTTCCCGCAAGAGCTTTAAGCCAAACCAGAAGGTCTGGTTATTTGATTCTCGACTTAAGCTCTTTCTCGGTAAACTTAGGTTGAAATGGAATGGCTCGTTCATTATCGACCAGATTTTTCCAAACGGAGCCGTTCAGATCTTTGACCCAAAGATGGGTAATTCATTCAAAGTCAACGGTCAATGTCTGAAGCCTGTTATTGACCGTACTCATCCAGAACTCGTCTTAGACACGATTGCTCTAGCCATGTTATGACTTCTTTGCCTGGACTTCGCTTAGCTGACAGCATTAAACTCAGCAGTTGTACATATGACACAAAGCTGACCCGAGCTTCATATTCAGGTGCTATCTTCTGTACTCTACCCTTTCTTTCATGTCTCTTTTTCTTAATGTGGACATTGCATCAGCTAGGCATAGGAGGGTGGATTCATTTTTGAATCATTTTGTTAGCTCTGTGAAATTCTTGTTCATAAAAAAAAAATTGAATTAGGGAGGAATACTTGGACATTAGGACTTTTCAATCTTAGGAAATATTACATTAGGATCTAAACACAAAGACCCTTTAGGTCTTTGGGCTTAATCAGCCTGTGTATCCACTAAAATGTGGATTTATTTTTTGAGTCGTCGCCATCTTGATTCTATTGTAATTTTATTAAAGAAGTTTGGGTGATAAGTACACGACTTATTAACCACCCTCTGATTTGAGGGAACTTTAAGTCTACAGCATCTACACACTATCTTTTCACTGACTTGTTGATTGGCGATTTTAACAGAAATTTGGTAGCTAATGAACCTTCTAGGGTGATATGGCTGGCAAGTTATCGTGGGTAACAGCTCATAGGTAGGTTATCCAGAGCCCAGTCACTGGACCATGCTCTTCTTGCTGCCTTTAGGTAAATCTTAGACCAGGGAAGCCACCTACTTAAAAAAAAAGAGAATGTCAAAAAGAAAAAGAAAAGGAGAAAAGAAAAAGAAAACAAAAGAAATAAACCACACTTCACCAGACGAGTATGGCTGGCAAGTTGTCGGTGGTAACAGCTCATCGACCAGTTGTCCAGAACCTAGCTCATGAAATGCACTGAAAATTCCCAAAACACTAAGGGAGAAGCGGAGAAGTAGAATAAATCGGGGAGATATACATTGGATTCACCCTTGTGCTGACCCCATAAAAATAAAAGTAGGGAGAAAGTTACCGATCATAAAGATACACCTTTAGGCAGAACTCTCCTTTTAAGGTCACCTAGAGGCGTAGAAACCCGAAGTCCGTTCTAATTGTCGATCAACGAGTCTATCACATTCACAATAAGATGCTTAGAACTTAGGGTTCTCATCAAATCTTGGGTGGGTTGAATGGCCGTAGAAAGCCACTCTTTAACCCTAAACTCAAAAATCCAAAAAAATTAGAAAAGAAGAAAAAGAGAAAAAGAAAATTTTCTTTGAATAAGGCGAGGGCTTGAGGCGATCTGCATTTTGGTAGATACCTGGGCGCTGTTGTGTCTTTGAAAGTTTAGATCCTAAGTAAAAAAATTTTCTTAATGTTTAAAATAACTTATGCCCAAGTAATCCATCCTAATTCTTTTATAAATAACATGTAATTTTTGTTAGGGACTAGAAAAAGATAGGCATGGGGGTGTGATGTGCATACATCTGATTAACCTAAAATGTCTATTAATGCATGTTCTTACAGTCACATTAGCATCATACATTGTAAATAGTGCATAACATGCATAATCATGCATTTAGATTAAGTTGTATAAATTGTACAGTAATTGTCTCCTTTTTATGGTCAGAGACAGGGCAACTTTTTATCAGGGCCTCGGATCGATGATCCAATTGTACGGATCTGATTAGAGCTATGATTGGAGTTCAATGACTCCAAGATCGCCCTAATTGGATATCCGTAGCACTAGATAGAGATCGAGCAACCCTAAAGATCAAGGGCCAAGATGGTGTTAATCTGCACCTCAGATGACAAATCCAACTGCATGGATGGATTTGGATCGACGATTGTAGCCTAACGACACGAAAATCGATCCAATCCGACACTTGTGGCACCATCTACAATACTCAAAAGATGGACGACCAAGATGGCGCCACGTGGTAGCATCTCAGGTGCCCAACCGGCTGCATGCACCTGCCTCAGCCTTCCTGACTGACACTTCTCTGCCGTTGGATGCTCATCCATTGGCTGCAGGGCACGCGCACGAAACAAGCGCTCGACACAAACGCGCCCGCAGTGCATTGGTCGAGCGCGCTATCGAGAAGAAGTGATGCCCGTTCGAGTCGCGGGCGCCTTAAATTGGAGCAAGGGCGAGCGGGCGCGTGGGGGAGCGGAACCGTGTGATCGGTGGCGGACGGTCCAGATGAGAAGCTCATCATGGTCTCTAATTACCCTTAATTAACTAGTCTTCCTAGTTAATTAGCTAGAAATATGAAAATATATGGGTTAATTATTAAGTAAGGGATAAATAGTAAAGGACCTTAAAATAAGTTAAAAATGCTATATTATCATCCAATTAGTATTATTAATAATTTAATTAATAATTGGACTTGAAATATTATCAGCAATTCATCTAATTAATGTGTTAACTAACTTAAGTATAATATATAGTTAAGTATGTAATAACTTAAGTAACATTACTTAATTAAGTAAATTAAGCTAAAAAGGACAAAAATGTAAATTCAAGGTCTAAATATAATAATTGTCTTATTTATAATCATATATAAAAAGTTGAAAAAGATTTAAATTAAAATAAACCTTGAAAACCTTATTTTAAATTTTAGTCCTTATGTTTTATTTCAATCAAGTCCTTATTCTTCATTTAGGTCCTTATTTTTAGTTACAAATAAATCCCTGAAACTTCTTCTTCTTCCCTTCCTCAGCCTCCTCGACGACTGACATTAGGAGGTGCTTCCACCGTTTGATCACCGCATATCTAATGTCATTCCTTCCTCTCCAAGCTCGTAGAGCTTGTGCTCACCATCTCCTTTTCATCCACCGGTCTGGATGAAGCTAAAATCCCATTTTAGGGTTGGAGATAACCTCATCAGCGTCAGAGAAGACGCCGGTGGTTACTCCACTCCTAGCCTCTTCTCCGTCCAGATTCAACCTCCGTCTCAGTCGCTGCCACCTATAAATACCCCTCCACACCCTCGATTTTCACTAAGTTTGCTCCCTTCCCTCTTCTTCACTGAGCTAACTGATAGGCTATTCCTTCCAAACTCCAACGACCTTCCTCCGCTTCATCCGTCTTCCTCCATCCATCTTTGATCGCTCTGGATCTCCGCCTACGTCAGCCAAGTCTCCTGACATAGTGCTGACTAGGAGCTCCTCTGCTTCACTTCACAAATGCCCACCGGACTTCTTCCCTGATCCTCTGATTTCCTCCTCCATTATGAACCATCGACAGAGATCTCCTACCTCCTTCATCCAGGTAACAATAGATTAGGTAAGTAGATTAGTTAGGATAGTTAGTTAGGTAGAGTAGATAGTTGTAATGCTAGTTTCGCATTCGTCTTCCTCAGCTCCGGCGAGCTCCTTGAGCTTGTCAGGAGCAAATCTTTTGTCTTTTTAAGTCACCGATCACCTTCTTAAACCTTTCATGAACATTTCTATCATCTTTAATCATTGAATTGATCATATATTCACCTAAACCACATCCACCTCCACCAACTTCTCCTGTTGTCCATGGCAGAAGTGGTTGAGCTTATTCCACCTCCACTGGGGCTCTCCACCACCTAACCATCACTTAAGAGCCCCTATCCTCACTTTAATTTAAGTAATTACCATCTATAACTTAAACGTCCAATTTAATGTAATCTCCTGAGCTCTCTGTCAATGGTGGCTCAGGAGGATTGCAAATCATTAATTATCACTTATAAACCATCGCAATTACCTTTTGACATGTTTTCTCCACTCAATTGAGTGGGAAAACAGGTCCTGAGCCTAATCACATTCAAAATTTGTCTACTATGAATTCACTGCTTAACTTTCATTTTAATGGATAATTGAAGGAATTAATTTGTTCTTGAGGTTGCTTGTGACCTCAGGAAGTTATTTAGATAATTAATGGCACGTTTTAACATCATATGTACATTTTAGCCTTTTTCTGGACTCACCGGAGCTCCGACGAGCTCCAGTGAGTCAAAAGAGCTCTTCAGACCATAAACTTAGTGTGAAGCTCCAGATCTCTGATTTGAAGGTTACTGATCATGTTGAAGAAGTTTATTTGAGGTTTTAATGACTGGAGTTTCTGTTAGATCTTTATCTTCTCCAACTTCGGCAGAGTTGGAGATGGTTGTTAGTTAGGGTTTAAGTCTCATTTAAACGGTCTAAGAGCATTAGTAACTTACCCTGAGACTATTTCCATAAGTCAATCGCTGTGATAAACTTTGGTTTGTCCTGTTGAACAAACTCCTCTACAAGCTTAGGCGATAGGCCTGGAACCTTAGGAATCTTAATTGAAACATCATTTTAAGGGTCTGAATCTGTTCCTGAGGTTAAAGAGAAGATAATTTAGGCTTTAATTTCATCTGAAGTGGTTAAATTCAGGAAGTCAAAATTCAAGGTTTCATGGTCAACCTAAAGTCTGATTTATGGAATTTGGATTCAAATAGACAAATTGAAGAGTCTAATCTATTTCTGGGATGTTTGTAAATGATTCAGATGAAATTTGGATGAGCTTTGATTGATTCTATGGAAGAAATTGATTTCTGTCAGTTTGGGTTGCTTTTGAACCCAAACTGACGACAGTAGATTTGTGATGAGATTCAATTGGATATTCTACCCAGATAGATTCTTAACAACCTCTAGAGGTTGTTTGAATTGATTAAATAGGTCTTTAGCTGTCTGTTGGACCTTTCAGAATTGGAATTGAAGTTCTGAATCCTTTTGGAGAAGTTTCTTAGCTTCTGCACCTTCTTGAAGCTCCTCAGAGGTTCTCACCTTCACCAACAGCTGCGGAATCACCTTCTGAACCTATTTAACACCTCATCTGGAGGTCAAATGTCCTTCTGTAAGACTTTAGAGCCACAACTCCATTTTGCAGGCTAGGATGGCTGTAGTGAACCCAGGTCCTTCGCCCTTCAAATTGAAGAGCTAAACCTTCTTTGAGTATCAAATTGATACTCCAATCGTGTAGAACAACCTAAGAGCTTTCCAGCAAGCTTTCATTTGCTTGGAATAGAGCTCTGAGCTGGTTGGAATGATCAAGTGAAGTCTGGATTGGGAGGGGGAAACATAGTCCCACATCGGTGGAACTGGAGTGGCCGTCTCGGTATAAAACTAATTTGTGTTATAGGCCCTTCAGTCGACAGTGCAGGGCGCAAGAAAGAATCTGAGAATATGGGTGTGTGTGTGCGCGCATGCAGTGCGCGTGCTCGGGTGTGTGTGCGACTGTGGGCGTGCAAGTGTGGGCTCGTGAGGGCGTGTAAATGGGGCCTGGGAGGCCGTGAGTTGGATGGGCTTGAGACTATGCGAACTAGAAATAAATCGAACTAAATAAAAACCAGGCTTGGACCTAGTAGGGTCTGGTCCCACCCTGAAAAGGGTGCTGTGCATTCCCGATTGGTCCAAGCCGCCAATGAAAAACCTAATTTTTGGGTTCAAAGGGTTAAACCGGTTCGGTTCAGAAGAAGAAAAGGTTCAGAAGAGAAGGAGAAGAAGAAAAGGAAAGGAAGAGAAGAAGGAAAGAGCTCGTAAGGGAAAGAAAGGTTGCACATGCACAAAAGCTAAGGAGAAATAACAGGTAGAGAAGAAAGAAAGAAAAGAAAGAGAAGACATGTATAAGAGGAGCTCGAGAAAGATTAAGAAGAAAGATTAAGAGAAAAGTAAGGAAAAGAGAGAGAGAGAAAGGAAAAGAAGAAGAGAGAAGAATAAGGCTGAAGACAAGAAGAAGAATAATTGTGTTTAATTTCTTGCATTTTATTAATTCCTTTTGAGCTTAATGTTGTAATAAGGCATATTTTCATTAGAATTACTTTTTCTTTCCTTAATCTCTTGTAAATAAAAAGAAATTAAAAGAAATAAACATGTTTACTTGTTTGTTAAAAGAAGATCATTTGTGTAAATGTGTTTCCTTATGGAATTTTGCATGTTCTTCTAATTTGAAATCCTTAAGCAAAATTCATGTTCTTAAAGTAAATTTAATTATATTTTCCATAAGTAGCTTAGATTTAATGGTGAATTCTAATTAAGTCATGCCTCCCAGCGAATGACCTGGACTCAACTAGTTAAAAGAAATAAAATCTAAAATGTTAGGTTAACTTGACCCTGTACTACTTAATCGACATAAATTCAAGTTGACCTAAGTTACTTTCTTTTGCACATAATTAAGCACAATTAACTTAATTAACTGTGTTGAGAAAGATAACCATCAATCATCCAATCAGCTGCACGCGCTATCAGATGCCTCTGCTTCATGCTCAAGCGCATGCGTAGGCGTGCGTAGTTGAGGTGAGGCGAGGAGAGATCTAAGCCATCCGATCTCACGGTTGGACGGCTAAGATTTGAAGAACGTGACGTGTGCTTTAGGCATGGAAGAGGAGTGGGCGCGCGAGCGGTGCCCACGAAGGCCACGTTCAGGCCTTTAGTGACGGATTTACCTGTCACTAGAGGTCCTGAATTAATGTTTTTCAAAGTGTAATGATCAAAATGCCCCCACTCCCTGCAACTATACAAGGAGACCCCCTCCATACGAATTTCTCATCCCTTCCTTCTCTTCTCTCCCTTTCCAAAGCTCAAGAGAAGCTTGTCCCACACCCAGGATGCTCCTCAAGAGATAAAATTAATTTTTTGCCCCCATTTCGGAAGCGGATCCCGCAACGACGACGACATGTTGCCTTGTTCCCGTTCTTCCTGCCCTGACCTCCTTCTTCCTGCTCCGTTCTTTGTCTTCTAGGCTTTGTCTCATCCGGCTCGTCCTCCAAGCAATTGTTGAGGAGGATAACTTCTCTCTCCCATTCTTTTTTCCTGCTTTCTAGAGTAGAATTTTCTTTCTTTCTAGTTGTAATAGTTTTCCTGCTTTCTGGTGTAATTTCTCACTTTCTTAGTTGTAAAAACCTTTTCCAATATCAAGTGGATGTTTTCTCTCTCTCTCTCTCTTTCTCTTATTGTCTATAGTACTTCATTTCATTGTAATTACTTCATTTTTTTTAACAAAAACACAAAAAGAATATAATTGCGAATTTTGATCAAAAGCTCTTGCAGGAAGGCTGGCTAGAAATTTCTTGTAAAAATACTAGCCCCTGTCAGTTCCTAATGAGAATATGGAAATTTTGATTTCCTAGATGATTCACCTTAGTTAGAGTATTATGCACAAAAGGGAGGAGCCGTATGAGATGAAAATCTCACGTACGGTTCTGAAACGGAGATTCTTTGAATAGAATAGAATGAACGACCGTAACAGATGTAGCCTCCCTGAGTTCGACCCAGGATTTCTATTCTGGTATAAATTTTATTTGTTGAACCTGAGTTCTTCGCTATTCAAACTACAACGACAGGTTTTTAAAACCAAATCTAATAGCATAGTCCTCTGACATTACAACATGGGACCAACCGGGAAGAGTTTCTTCAGGAATTTAGATTGGAGTTCTTCCCATGTGTTCGGTCGAGTTAGGGTTTGATACCAATGGGTAGCCTTTTCCATAAGAGAGGAGAACATCGTCATGAGCAGGATGTCCCAGTTTTGAACAGGTAGTCCAAAGGTCTAGGCTAGATGTTTTAGTTGTTTGATGTGCTGGAAGGGGTCTTCGGAGTTCAAGCTATGAAATTTGGCGATCGTGCTGGTAAGATTGGGCTTTAAATTCAATATCAGGTCCTCCAGCTAGGATTTGCACCCTGGGTTCGATAGCAACCACCATGGGATTGTAGTGATCTCGCACCTGCAGATGTGGTCGAGGGTTTATGAATGCATGTAGTAGATCTTGGAGATTCTGCAATTGATTCTGAAAGTTGGGCACCTCGCCTTCTCCTTGAAGATTTTGATTCTCCATGGAAGCAGAGGATGGTAAACTGGGCTAAGATGTGGATTGATTAGAAGCGATCTTGATTTGATCGGATGGGAACCCAAACAATTGAGTCGAGGCATGACCTTGATGAGAGTGAACTACTAATGGAGGTTGCAAGACTGGTCTTAGGGACCTCTCGTACATGCACTATGGAATCAGATGAAGGACAAAATGTGTATTGGACCCAATTGAGGCACCCAACAAGGCTGGGTGACTATGGTAGTTCGAGGCAGATGGAGCTTTGGATCAGAAACTCACCCACCCAAGAATTACTTGGGCAGCCAGGAAGGGAGAGTCCTACAAAGACCCCTACATGGTAGAGCATCCCCACGGGTTACAGGGTTTCCCCCACCCAACCTTCTTTGTCATTGAGATTCCAAGTAGATCAGAATGTGTGAGCTTGAAACCTAAATCTACCAGTTTTAATCCTTTTTGTGACTTAAATTTCACTTGAATTTGTAATTAATTCGATTTGTGACCTAATTTGAAGGTTGGTTGATTCACAAAGTGAATCAACTTCACCTGACCTACCCTAAAGTTGAGGATGAGGTTTGGGTTAAGAACCCAAATCACCCTGAATCGATTCTCAAACAGGTTATTAGGTCCCAAATTTTAATGATCCAAGTGATTATAGAAACTTGATTTTAGAGTCCACTTGATTATATTAATTCAACCAATGGCTTGGGTAGCACACAATGCGGGAATGAATTTCCTTTTTAAGAAGGCAAGTGTGTATTCCTGGAAGCCCTAATGTGGAAACCCTAGATTGACTCTATTTCCAAGTCCAATTCTTCCAAAGATGGTACCCTAGGCTCAATCAAGAAGGTGAATAGCCCAAGGGACCTTATATCCCTAATAGGTATAAGTATCAGGATGGGGATCTCTAGTCAAATCAGTTGAATCAAATTAGGAAACTTGAATGATGATTACTAAGTAATTAAGGCAAGTTGGTCGTAATGGATTTCTTTTTCAATCTTTCCAAGAGAGGAGGGGCTTAAAGAAGGGAATGTGATTACTTGCCCCTGGTGTGGTTGCTCGAGCGGTCGATCTTCAGATTCACCTACAACAACACAACAAAGCAGGTATAGCAAGTTGGAATCGAATAAGAAAGTGCGACTAGTGAATGAAATGTGCATTACTCCTTGGTAGTGGCGCCAAAATATTGAAGAAAAAATTTTCATAACTTAGAAAAATGTGTTGTAGTATAGTGATGAAAACCAAATCAACATTTAAAATTTGTAAAGCTCAGAAAATCGTGAGTTCTGAGGTCATTTGCAGGGAGCAAATATTGCAATTCAATCAACTAATCAAATGGTATAACAATGAGCACAATATTCAATCAAAAACTCAATAGAATATATTCAATATATGCCAAGAGTATATCGGATTCAATAGAAAAAAAGGATGTAGAGAGAAATAGCAAAAATAATGGTGGTTGAAACCACGAATTTAACCCTCAATACTTAGGCTATTCTCTCAACTCAAGATCAGATCAATATCACAGAGCCAACAACAGCCTCAATTAAACCGTCAATTCACTCCAAACAGAGGGTCTTTAAGTGTTTAGCCCCAAAGCCACATATGTCCTAGCAGGGCCATAAATTTGCCTAAATGTTAGGCACAGATCCTGACGGCAACCCCCCCCCCCCAATCCTCTCAGAATGAACCCTTCTCTCTCTCTTAGAATCAGACTAAATGAGACCAAGCCTGGTTCAGATCAGACTGGGACCAAAATTGCAGGGCATAAGTTTGAGTGAGGAGTGCATAAGGTGAGTGAGGGACGTGACCCCTTGTGTGCTTGGGCATACAGTTGATGCACATTAATTAATAAGTATTGATTTTTTTTTTAAAATCCCACGATGTGGACTATACTTTATGTCGTGCTCTTTGCGTAGCAACAAGTGATGCTCCTCCTTCGAATGTTGTTGCTACCTTGTTCTCTTCTTCAATTGCGAGCCTAACTGCATCTACTGAAGGTGGAAGCAGGGTCGAAGAGCAATGGTTGGTGATGGTGAACGGTAGTGTTGAAGGTAGCTCAGGCGAGACCCCTTGAAACAAGAAACACGGGTAGAAAACTCTAATTAAGACATCCAAAAGGTTCATTGTGAGGCATGGAGCATGGTGGAGGTGTTAATTGGGAGAGTGAAGGTGTGAGGTGGTCGGACGGAGACGGCAGAGGCGGCAAAGTGTGGGTTGTTTAGGGATGGGTTTTAGTGGTCAAATCCCCCAATAAACTTGGGGCTTTTGGTAACTAGAACTCATGGATGGTTGTGGTGGCGGTGGTTTGTGGCTTGGTGTACTGTGGAGCCAGCATTAGCTCGTTGAAGCTCACGCTAGAGGCAGAGAAGATGGTGACGGGTAGGCGTGTGTAATGGGTGAACCTAGAAGCTAAGTGTGTAGAATGATACTAGAGGGGGAGAGGGAAAGATAAGACTGCAAATAGGGACGAGCAGAGATGAGGAGCGCCAACGTTGATCGATTGGATGTGAGGAAGACGATGAAGTCTAGTGAAGATATCAACAAGGAAGAAGGGGAAAGGAAGCTCCTACTGTGGACGATGAGGAGCGGAAGAGCTTGAGGAAGATGATTGCACTCTCAATTTGATAGTTGGGACTCTGGAGAGAAGATGTTGAGGGTGCTCACCAGAGCTCAGGGTGGAGGTGGCTGGAGAAGAGAAGAGGTGGAATTCAGCCTAAACTTGGCTGAGGAAGTCGGGAAAGCAATGTAGAACTTATATAAAGGTGCTTGAGGCCTTCAGTTATTCAAATTCTACAAGATTCCTCAAGGATTTGGTAACTGAAAATCCCACAAAGCTTGAGTTCTCCTGAGCATTTGGGTCCATCTTAGGATCTGTGATCGAGTTCAATTGATTAAGAATCTTTTCAAGATCAATCCCTCCAAGTTTAGAGGGATTTGATCTTGATTTGGAGGAGAAATCTCCAAATGAAGTTGGCGGTGTTGGGTTGCTTGATTCTATTTAGATGGCTCAGGCGACAGGGGCATTTTTGCAATGAAGGCGAGAAATTGAGGGTGTCTTGGTAAGGAACATTAAAAGATAAGGGCTTATGCGTGAAAAATAGAGATTTTGAGGGATAAAGTGTAAACTAGCTCAAGATGGACTCTGATTGGGCCCAAATTTTGGAGTTAACCTAATTTGGACCCAAGAAATCTAATGATACACTTGGATTTGAGTTTTGACAACATTTGACTGGGTAAATTGCACAAGAGCCTAAATCAAGGCAGATTCTCGTTTGAATCTCTATTTTTGGTCAAAATGAGTTCAGATGGTCAAAGTGAAGGTACCAAACCTCTTAAATATTTTTTAATGAATTTTTGGAGGTTTAGATTGAATTTATCTCTACCATAACCATTTCAATTTAAGTGAAATTGATAATTAGGGTTTTTAGTATTATTTTCTTCCTCGAAATGCGTGAGACCCTAATTTAGTTAGTGTGAGCCCACTACTTTGTTTTTTAAGTTTATTTGACCTTTAATTAACCTCTGATCCACCCCATGGTTAGTTTGCATTTGTGATTGAATGGTAATTAATCCTATTTTCCTATCTTCGTCTCATATCAGTTCTGTACGAAATTACGATCCTCAAACGATCATTTAGAGACATTTCTCATTTGAATCTGACTAAATCAAGTTAGTTATGACAAATGATGGTGTTACCATCAATCATATGCCTTGAATTTTCACTAAGACTAAACAAGGGGTTTTTTCTAGATTTTCTAAATGTTTTTGGGGTTGGGTAATGTTGGTTTTGTGTGTGAAATTTTTGACACAAGAACTCCAAAAGACATGCAAGGGTCGGAAAATAAGGCAAGTAATTTCCAGGTCGCTAAATGAGATCAAGTCACCTGAATCATCAAGTGTTTAGGAGGAATTTTTCAAAAGATACTTGATTTAATCTAAAGTAGACCCTAAAGTTCTAATAATTGGATCGCATCCTAGTGCCTAGTTTGTTAAAGGTTAAATCCCAGTGTACCTTGAGTAAACCTTCAACCTTAGTCTCGATTTTTCAAAATTTCCTCAAAAAGTATTTTATGAATTTTTTAATTTTTATGAAGATGCATGCAAAAAAGGAAAATTTTTTTGAATGTTTTTAGGTTTTGAAAATCCTAAAACCATCGTCAAAATTTAAAAACACCCCAAGCCATGTCCTCATGAATTAAGAAGGGAACATAGATCACCTAAGTGAAAGGCGATTGGATTTAGGATGATTAAAACCTATGAGAAGAAAAGAAAAACAAAAGTAGAAACAATGATGGGTTATCTCCCATCCAGTGCTATCTTTTACGCTGTTAAGCTAGGCGTGAAGCACATCAATGGTCATGGTCAGGTAAGTCATTTAAATTGAGGGATTCTAAAGGGAGATTCGGGAAGTTATCCAAATAGGGCTTTAATCATTAGCCATTGACTTGAAATGAAGTATTTGTTTTTGGTTCCAAACGATCAGCTGTGCCATAGGGATAAGTTTTAAGGACAATATAGGGGCTGGTCCACTTGGATTTGAGTTTTCCTGGAAAAGTGCATAATTGTGCATCGAAAAGTCAAACATGTTGATTGATTTCAAAATGTTTCTGAATGATATATTTATCATGAAATTGTTTGGTTCAGTCTTTATAAATTCTCACATTTTTGTAAGCAAAATTATGCAGTTCTTCCAGTTCAGTTAATTGCAATTTCCTTTTCTTACAATCCAGATTAAGTTGTTTAATTGCCCAAAAGGCCCTATGTTCAAGTTCTACTAGGAGATGACATGCCTTTCCAAAAATGCGACGGAAAGGGGACATGCCTAGAGGAGTTTTAAATGACATACGGTAGGCCCATAAAACATTGTCCAGTTTACTGGACCAGTCCTTACAATTGGGTTTAGCCATATTTTGTAAAATATTTTAATCTCACGGTTAGAAATTTCAGCTTGGCCATTTGCCTGGGG
Source organism: Thalassia testudinum (assembly GCA_037157565.1). Taxonomy (NCBI): domain Eukaryota; kingdom Viridiplantae; phylum Streptophyta; class Magnoliopsida; order Alismatales; family Hydrocharitaceae; genus Thalassia; species Thalassia testudinum. The sequence goes on along the minus strand of JAZHRO010000035.1, from coordinate 49,148,518 downwards.
TGGTAAGGAGTGGAGATTTTGTGATTAACCCCACACTTAGATAAGAGGTGATGGAATTGAGAGTGAGTGAAATGGGATCCTCCGTCACTGATGGTGGCTTTTGGAACTCGAATATCGAGAAAATGTTTTTCTCGATAAATTCTATGACTACCTTGTGATCATTGGTGTGAGTGGGTATTGCTTTGATCCATTTATATATGTAGTCGACTGTGACTAGTATATATAAGTACCTACAAGAGTTGATGAATAGTCCCATGAAGTCTATGTCCCATACATCAAAACTTTAACTTCTAAGATAGGGTTCAGGGGCATCATATCCTTTTTGCTCATGTTGCCGATGCTCTGGCAATGCACACAGGGCCAAACAAAAGGGTGAGCATCTTTGTGTAAGTTAGGTTGAAAGAATCTAGAGTTTATGATTTTAGCTATAGTTTTCTTACCTAAAAAATGTCCGCCACAAGCCATCGAATGACAGTGTGTCAGAATGCTATGAACTTCTGAGTTGGGTATACACTGTATAATGATTTGATCGGCACATATGCAGAATAGATCGAGCTCCTCCCAAAAGTAGTATTTGTCATCAGCAAAGAACTTGTCCCATTTGGTTTTTGGCTAATCAGAGGGGATTCGTCCTATTGCTAAGTAGTTTGCAATAGGTGCAAACCATGGGAGGGTATTGGCAGCAAGGAGGGTTTCATCTGGAAAGATATCTGGTGGGGTAAGCATGTTGTTCGTCATAAGATGAGAGAGATGATCGGCCACTACATTCTACGACCTCGCCAGAGCAAAAAGATCCAACGAATAAGGCAAGGTTTGGCATCTTTTATGTTCAATAGATATTTAAGTGCTGAGTGGTCGGTATAAATAATGACATGCGGCCCCAACAGATAGGAACAGAATTTCTCTAGGGCAAACACAATTGCAAGAAGTTCTTTTTCAGTTACTGTGTAATTCCGTTATGCATCGTCAAGAGTTTTACTAGCATAGTAGATTGCAATGGGCTTCTTGTCAATGCACTGCCTTAGAACGACGACCTCCATAGCGTAATCTGAGGCATCGGTCATTAATTCAAAGGGACTATTCTAATCATGTCCCTGTAAAATAGGTGCCTCAGTGACATCTTTCTTTAATTTATTAAAACTTTCCAGGCATTGATCATTGAAGTCAAAAGGTTGGTCATTAGTGAGAAGCTGGCTTAAGGGTTTGGAGATTTTGGAGAAGTCTTTAATGAAACGGCAGTAGAAACCCACATGCCTCAAGAATGATTGAATCTGTTTTACAGAGTTGGGAGGTGGGAGTCTAAAGATGGCATCAATTTTTGCTTTATCTACCGCAATTCCATTCTTAGATATGACATGGCCAAGGACGATGCCTTCCTAGACCATGAAGGGACTTTTCTCCCAGCTAAGGACCAAATTGACTTCTATGCATTTTTGGAGTGTCTTTTTAAGATTGTTAATACATATATCAAAGGAATCTCCAAAAATAAAGAAGTTGTCCATAAAAACTTCCAAGCATTCACCTACCAGATCTGAAAAAATTGCAAGCATACACCTTTGAAAAGTTGTAAGTGCATTGCATAGACCAAAGGGCATCCTTCGGAAAGCAAAGGTTTCGAATGGGTAGGTGAATGTAGTTTTTTCTTGATCCTCAGGTTGGACTGCTACTTGATTTTAGCTGGAGTAACCATCGAGAAAACAGTAATAGTCTCATCTGGCTAAATGCTCCAAGATTTGGTCGACAAATGGGAGTAGAAAATGGTCCTTTTTGGTGGCGGTGTTCAATTTGTGATAATCAATGCACATGCGCCAAGAGGAACCAATTTGAGTGGCTATATTTTCCCCATTTTCATTAGTAATCATGGTCAGTCTTGCCTTTTTTGGAACAACTTGTGTGGGACTAACCCAAGAGCTGTCGGAAATGGGGTAAATGATGCCAACATTAAGCCACTTAATGATCTCCTTTCTTATCACCTCTTGCATGTTAGGATTTAATCTCCTTTGTGCTTGGCGGGTGATTGCGTAGCAATCATAAGACTTGACCAAAATTGAGTTAGATCTTAGTATAACTTAAGAATAATGCATGCATGAGCTGCATAGTTGCATCATAATTGACTTATTTAGTTATGTAAAGAATAATGTTATGTTTATGTTCTACTTGATAGATAATAATAATTTCAGATGATTTGGGGTAGCAGATGATAAATTCGACCGTACGAATGGACTTAGAGTGATGATTGCAGTCCAGTGACGCAAAAATCACCTCAATCGGAGCCCTATAGCACCATTTACAAAGGTGGGAAGACGAATGGTCAGGATGGTGCCACGTAGCGCCATCCCAATGGCTTCCCACCGTGCCTTTTTTCTCTGAAGGAGCCCCCACGAGATCTGTGGGCTATTGGATCGTCATCTATTGGCCACAGACGCACCACGTAGCCGGATCAGGGACTTCATCAGGAAGAGCTTCATCTCAATCATTGGATCGTCATCCAACGGTCGAGAGCACGCGAGAGTGAAATCAAAAGTGCGACTCAAATGCAGGCATAGTGTGTTTGTCAAATGCCTTATCGAGAGTGCTGGGTGCCTGTTCGAGATGCACGAAGGGGGGGGTGCAATTGTGTTGAGCAGGGCGCGTGCTTAAATTGGAGCATTAGATTAGGATCACATGGCATGCAATGGCCATGTAGCACAAGGATGATGGAGATCAAAATGTGCACGATGACACACGTTTGTGTGAGGGTCTCGCGCGAGCTGCGTGCAATGGGCATCCTTGATGAAATCTCGACCGTTGATTATCAAATCGAACAACAGTGATAGAGTGCGTGCGTTAAGCACGCTATAAGGAGGGAGTAGTTGCGGCCTTTGCGAGCTTACAGTAGCACAATGGCGATCGGACGACTGCAATGAAGCCACGTGGTAATAGCGAATGATAGCGTGCAATGGAGCACGATTTGGGGCTACTCTTGATGCGATCTGAGCTTTTGATCAGCAAATCGGTGATTCATTTGCTCTAGCATGAAGGCACGGTTGGGGGCCCTAAAATGCCTATTTTACACCCCCAATTTGCTTATTTAAAGGGCCAAAGACCGTCCATAGGGGGCATCAATCTCCACCGAGCACTCTCTAGGCTCTACCTTCCTTTACCTCCATAGCTCTCCACAGCCGTCCCTATAGTCCCTCTCCAAGGGTACTCCTCCTCCTCCTCCTTGGACAACTAGCAAGTAGAGAAGCTCCTCTCCAAAGGCTTCTCAAGGATGGCTAGGAAGAAGGTGTTGATGTGTAATCGTTGAGTGCTAAGAGATGTGACTTATAGTACACTCAACAAAAACACAATAGCATTTAAATTTATAAAACTCAAAAATACAAGGGAGTTTGAGGTTGTTCGCAGGGAGCAAATTGGCAATTCAACCCACTAATCACAGTATCAAGAATAATATGCAATTGAAACCAAAGTAATACTCAGAATAATATTTCAATAAAAATCGGAGAGTCAGTGTAAAAATATGGGGTTAAAATGGTCATTTGAATCACCAAATTAACCATAATATTTAAACTCTATAACCACTTAAATAATTGAATAGTAACCACAATTGAATATCCTAGCAGAACCAAGAACCAAGCATAGGAGCAATATAGCCAATCAGTCGATAGAACCAAGGCACAGACGCCTCAACCTTCACACCTCAGAGGAGCCAAGGCACAGCAGCAGCAAAGGAGCACAAGTTCCCACAAGACCAAGGCATAAGGGCCTCCCAAAGCCTTTAGAGGCTAAGTGTTGAGAGATGAAAGGAGGGGACATGAATCCCAAGGCAGTAGAGGAAAACACACCCCCTCCTTCCTTCAGATTCTCTTTTCTTTAGATCAAGCCAAGTCCGGGTAATCGGACCCAAGCCCAGACCTGTGGGTGTGATCGTAGGCGAGAGTGTGTAAGGGAGAGCGTGAGCAAGCACATGCAATGTGGCATGTATGGGACCTCACCCCATGCTCTCGAAGGCGATAAGCCAAGAGCATAAATTCAATTTATCTACTTTTGGTTGCTCTTCCCCGCACGATGTGGGTCTAAAGTCCCTATCCTTCCTTCGCAAAGATCTGCGTAAGGTGAAGTAGGTGCATCGAGGAATTGAAACCCCTGCAGCTATGTCTTCACTCGATTGCAGGACTAGGAAGGTGAATGAGTCGAGTCCGCTTCTATTGAGTGCAACTACAAGTCAACTGGAGGTCGGAGGCAAGCAGACGTGGCTGGGGAACACGAAGGCAATGGTGGAGCTCCGATGAAAGTGCCTGCATAGGAATACAGGCTAGAAGCCCAAGTTAAAAAGCTCAGGGTGATCGTCGGAGCACAGCGAGTGAAGTGGCGGTCGTGGCGTGCTGTGAGGATGTGTGTGAGTGAGTGGTGACGTCGGAGAGGGTGAATGGAAGTGTATGTGTTCGGTAGAGGTGTGGAGGGGTTGTAACTCCAAATAGGTGGAGGGCTTTTATTTTAAGGAGCATGGCAGAGCTTTTGGGAGTGTTGGCGATGAGTTGCATGACGTGTGGTGACTAGGCAAGCTCATTGGAGTTCCACTGGCCGTGGGGAAGATGAAGGTGGTGTGGGTGGTGGTATGGGTGAAAGTGAAGCTAAGGTGGATGAAAGTGAAGTGGAGAAGCAGAAGATGAAATTAGAGGGAAGAGAGAATAGAAATAGGGAAGGAAAGGCATTGGCATTGGTAGGCCGACGTCGAGGAAGATGGAGTTCGGTGGAGTGTCGGCAATGAAGAAGAGGTGGAGGGTGGTCGAACTTTGGCTTGTTGCGGTCTCGAAGAAGAGAGGAAGTCGGAGGGCCATCCAATTTTATGGTTGGATGAGCAGAGGAGGAAGACGGAGAAGGTCACAGGAGCCGAAGCAAGGTTGCCTGAAGAGGAGGAAGAGAGAGGATTCTCGACTCAAAACTTGGCTAAGGAGAACAACCAAGCATAGGGAAGCTTATATAGAGCTTCAGGCCGAGCTCTAAATGAGGAAAGGAGCTTGATTGATTTGCGATTTTGGGGAAAAAGTTTCCCAAAATCCTTGAGCTCGTCTAAGCTCTAGGATTTGATTTAGGGTTCTTGAGATGGCTCAATGGATTGAGGATCTCCTCAAGATCAATCCCTCCAAATTTGGAGGGATTTGGTCTTGATTCGAGAGAGAAATCTCTCCATGAATCTCAACTGAGGTGCGTTCTCACCTCCAATGGCAGTAGTGACCTAAATGAAGAAAATGATGAGAAGTTAGGGGGCTATTTGCAAAGAATTCGAAACTTGAGGGGCTAAATGTCAAAAATAGAGTTTTAAAGAGAAATTGCAGACTAGGTCAAGATGGACTCTGATTGATTCCAAATTTTGGTACATACCTAATTTGGACCCAAGCAATCTAGTAATGAAGTTGGATTTCAGTTTTGATCATGTTTGATTGGGCAATTGCATAGATGCCTAAATTAGGGTAAAATCCCATCTGAGACTGTCCAAGGTCAAAATTGGTTTAGATGGTCAAACCAAGGGTACCAAACCTCTTATAATATTTTTCTATGATTTTTAGGAGGTTTAAATGAATTTTTTCCTGATCAGAAACTCTTTAATTTAAGCGAGTCTGAAATTAGGGTTTAGTGAGCTGTTGTGGTTCTCGAAAAGTTTGAAACCCTATTTCTATCAGTGTTGACCCACTTTTTGGACTTTTAAGCTCATTTGACCTTCATTTAACCCCTGACAAAATTCCATGGTTAATCTATGTTTATGATATGCTGTTAAAATTACAGAATTAACCTTGATTTCACATTCTCCTCATAAATCAGAACAATGTGGAGTTATGACCCTCAGATGATTATGTTGGAGCTTTTATCAATCATACCTGACTAAGAGTGGCTAGTTAGGGCCTATGATGGTGTTCCCACCATACCCCCATGCCTAGCTTTTGCTAGTCCTTAGCAAAAATCCTATGGATCAAACCAGGTCTCTAAGCCAGATGTAACCGTCAGGATGCCCTACTAAGCTGCATTTCTAGAAATCAGATTAAATACCAATAATAGGCCTAGAGGTACTCAAGTACCAGCCAATATCCAGACCTAACCAGCTTTAGCCTAAGTCTGCCGCAAAGGTTTCTAAGGCCCAAAAAAACTGCTCAGAGGTTCGTTGACCCCAATGGCTGAAGCACCCGTGCATAGACGTATTGTGCCTAGGTTGAGTTTGCTAGTGCATTTTGATAAGAGAGATAAAGAAAGATTTTTCATTGAGAGTTTTCTCTCTTTTCCTTTTAGATTTCCTTAAATCTAACCTCGGATTGGTCTTAAATACGGTCTGTATCGGATTCCTTGTCCCTACCATCTATCCTTGAAGGGTCCCTGGCAATCGATGCTTCAAGATAGCACTGGCCATGGTAACCCCTAGAACCTTGGCTTTCCACACTTCAGGATAGTGCCGCCTATGGCGTTCTATAGCTAAACTCAGGCCTTGGCAATCGACATTTCGGGATAGTCCTACCCATGGCACCTGAACCAGCACAAGGTGCTTACATGCCTGACTGAAGCCGTTTTCGTGCATTTGAAAGTTGTCGGAATCGTAGTATAGTCGCGCAAAAATGTTCGTCAAAAATAAGTTTGTAAAAATAACGAGACTTTGAGTCCCGGTTGTTTGTCTCTGGGAGGCGTTTATGCAAATTTGAAATCTATCTCTTTCACTCTACTTGCTTAAAATCGCATGTCAGTTTATGGTTATTACGTATTTATGCACGACATACTTAGTTGCCAGAATATCAGAAATTAAAAGTAGGCAACTTTAATCACACAAAATATATTGCAATAAGCTCATGGTGATTCTCAACACATAGATATATATATATATAGAAAAAGATCTTTCATTAATTCATCATGGTCTTTGCAACATGGAACTCGTGGAAAGCTTATAGAGGAAAGTTTGAAAACATAAATCTAGCTAACAGAAAATGATTGCATACATGAATCTAAAGGGGGATTATGCATGCATCATTGGGGGAGAATATAGAGCTAAACTACTAAGCAATAAATATAAGTAGTAAAGCTACGAAGAGCTAAGTTACTAATTTAGCAGAAGGAAGGGCATTCGGAGGTGGTCTCCGATGGCCTTTGAGTGGCTGAGAGAAGAAGGGGCGGCCAATGGAGCTTAGGCTGACCCTTGGAGAGATGTTGGAGAAGTGATCCAGCATCCTGGCATGGAGATGGTGACCTTCATGGTGGTGCTCAACTCGTGGAGGTGGAGTGGAGATGGAAGTGGCTAGCCTAAGTGGAATGAATGCCAAGGAAATGGATGGGTGCAAATGGCCACCCCTTAGGTCTTTTTATAGACCTAAGGGAGTCTCCCTAGAGAAGTGTGGAACTCTCTAGAGAGAGCTCCAATGAGTGGTCGGCCAAGAGTGGATGAAGTGGTTCTTAGATCCACAAAAAGTGGATCTAAGAATTGAATGCCTCTTGGTTGCAAAATTTGGCAACCAAGAGTTGGTGCCACTTTGAAGAGAGTTCTAGAGAACTCTAGAGGAGTGTGTGTGTGTGTGTGTCTGTGGTCATGCCCTAGGTGGCTAAGAGGTCTAGGTTAGGTCCTAAAGGGTTTGGGTAGGTGTATGCCTTGAATTAGGGTTGCAAACCCTAATTGCTAAGGGGAAATTGCAATTAAACTTAACCTAAGTTTAATTGAATGAGTGTGAACCTAATTGAGAGTGAAATAACTCAATTAGGTTGGGTTTAGGTCAATTGGACTCTCAGTAAGTCCAATTGGACTTGTGTGGGTTGAGATCTGAGCTCAATTGGACTCAATGAGTCCAATTGGCTTAGGTGATGCTAATTGACTTTGATCTAAGTCAATTGGGTCTAGTGAGGACCTAATTAGGTCCTTAGGGAGGTCTACAGGTGATGTACTAGGGTTAGGGCACCTTAATTTTTGTTCCTATGAGGTTGGGATTAGGTCTAGGGAGCTAGAGATCCAAGATCAAGGCTTGAATCTCAAAACAAGAACTGGAGACCAGTTCTAGACATCCAAAAACAGAGTTATAAGAATTATACTAAAAAATTAGAAGTCCAGACTTCAGTTCTGGATGTCCAATCTGAGTAAGGGGGAATTCTAGGTTCTGTTTTGGGTATTCTGCAGAAATTGGATGTTTGACAAAGTGTTTGGACGTCTAATAACACTGCAGAAGTGGCTTTGAGGCATGCGGGAGTTGGCTAAGGGTTTTGGACATCCTATAATTCATCTGGATGTCCAGATAAAGGTTGGAACTAGGGTTTTAAGGTTTTCTAGGGTGCGGTGACCTAATCTAAGGGTGGCTAAGGCTTGGGGAAGTCTCTAAGCTATCCTAGGGCTAGGATGGACCTAAGCTCTTCACATTTTACTGCTTTATTCCTACTTAATAGAGTAGCATACCTTAACTCCCTTACATTATTATTCACTACATCTAATCTAGGTCTTCTGCTCCAGCCCAGCTGCAACACCCATTATTCCTGATCCAGCTTCAGATCTAGCTCTAGATCCAGCTTCTGATCAGCTTATTGCCTGTAATTGACATAATGCACTTAATCAGCACATTATAACATTACTTTATGCATAGCTAAAGTAAAGCAATAAAGATGCAAATAATGCTCATGCATGCATGAATTACCCTAACTTATGCTAAGTCCTAGCCTAATTTAGGTTAATTAAGACCTATGATTGCTGCGCAATCAATGCCCCTGGTAGGATATTTAGATATCATAGAAGATGAGCACTGAGGAGATGATATGTTAATATGCAACTTCGAGGGGAATTTTCCACCACTCCATGTCGGGAACTCATCTAATCAAATTGTGTCTTCGAGCTGCTCCTAAGCTAGATCTTCGAGACAGCTTTTCAGAATAGATACTTTGTCATGATTTCTTTATTAAGTGCACTGAACCAGACTTAGTGTGTGGATTTTGGGTGCTTAGGTTACCAAGTCCCACAAACCAAAGAGCAAGCAATGGGGCTGAATAATCCCTTAGCCTTAGACCTACTACATCAGCTTCACACATTCCTTTACCTCTTGAGGATTAATCTGTATCTTAACGAATACTCGAGTGTTTAAACCCTCAAAATAAGTCTAAGAGGCCTAAGGTCAGTACTCATCTCTAATCTCCTAAGCTTAAGCTTTCTAGGTCTTAATTCATCATTCAATCCAGCCTAGAAGTTAGGTAAATTCCATGTTCAATTACAAGGAACTATCTCATTTTTTTCCCTTTTTGATTGCTCCTTTTTTCTCTTCTCTTCTCTTTTCTTTTCTCTCCTCAATTATTTTCAATTCAGCTCACTTTGATCTCTCCTTTTTTTTATGGAAATCCCTCCATAAATTGATTCTTACAGCATTTTGCACTTTAATACCCCCCATGCCTAAGATTTGCAATGTCCTCATTGTAAACTAGGTGGCTTCAAGTTCAGTTTAGATCGTACATTAGAACAGATTTGGTGGGTGCCGAATGGGTCGGGATGACTATTGCAGACGATTTCTAGCTCTGATACAAGTATCAAAGGTGGAGTCATCTGTTTTAATGGACAAACCCTAAAATGCAATATGATTTCAGCAAAAAGATAGTTCAGAAGGGTCTCAATTTTTTCAAAAATAATGGGTTGCCTCTTGTCAAGTTTAATGCCATTGGCCGGGCATAAGGAGCTTAAAAGGATATGTCATCTGCCGCATTATGATGAGTGATAGGAGAAAATATGTGATCGTGGTGGATGAGAATCAGATGGCCACAAATGAGTATCAAATTATGATGAAGAGTCATTCTAGAAGGTCCATGATATGGGTCAAGTCGATTCATTTCTGGATGGTTGTTATGGAGTTTTTGCGGAGTAAAAACTTGGAAGATGTAGTGATTATGGGGTTCTGAAGTAATATTGTCGTGAGTCTAGGACCCAACAGACGTGAATCTAGTCAGCCTACCCCAGATGTGTGGTTCCTCTTGTGCAATGTGACCTAATGGATCCTTATCCAACGAGTCATCTTGATTCTTTTCAAATGGGTGCAAGAGCAATTCCTCAAGAAATAACTCGAAGATTGGGCCTTTTAGTGAATCTTCTCTATAGTTTTCATCCCAATCAGAAGTGCATTGATAAACACCAGTTTATCATCATTCTTATGCATTAAAACAAATCTAGTTCTTAGGATTTTTCTCTACAAATGGGTTTTTGGGCTGCATTTAGGCATTAACTAGGATAGGCACACATTGCATTTTTTCTTGTCATTTTAATGTGTTTTTGTGAGTGTTAAGGATGAACAGATATATAGATCCCTAAAACCCTAGCACTCAAGAAGGCAAATGGTGAAGGAGGAGCTCAGACTAATTGGAACTCAGCTTGATCTAGCTCACCACAGTTGGAACCTAGCTCACTTGGACTAGGGTTAGCTCATCCCAGCTCCATTCAGCTAATCTCAGCTGAATGGCAGCTCAAGAGAGCTCATCTTAGCTCACCCTAGCTCAGGTCAGCTCAGATCCAGCTCAACCTAGTTGAGTCTAGCTCATCTCAGCTCCCACTAGTCTGCAGGGAGCTTTAGCTAGCTCAGCTGAGTTGACTGGAGTTCACCCCAGCTCAGATCCAGCTACATCTAGCTCCACTCAACTCTAGCCAGCTGAAGAAGAACTCATCCCAGCTCAGGAAGCTCAAGTCCAGCTCTCGGGGACTCAGCTTAGCTCAACTTGGTTGAGCTAAGCTACCTTAGCTGTCTCAACTAGCTCAATCCTCCCTGGGAGCACCAGACCCAGCTCACCTCTGCTCCATTCAGCATAAGCCAGCTCACTTTAGCTTGGCTTAGTAGCTAGCAAAGAACTAGCAAGCTAAGCTAGCTAGAGTAGCCCCATGTTGACCTCTTCAGTAGTTGCCAGCTCCACTTCAGCTCCAGATTCTTCAGATCTAGCTCCTCCCTCCAAACCCTAGCTCCAACACCTCCTCCTCTACTCCACTATTAGCTAAGCTATCTTAGCTTAGCTTAGCTTAGCTATGCTCCAGCTCCCTTGGCTTTTACCACCTAAAAACCCTACCTAACAACTCCACCAACTAGCTCCACATAAGCTCCACATAAGCTACCTCTACTTCCACCTCACCTTGGCGCCAACCTAGCCTACCCACTACCTCCAAAAGACACCATAAAGTGGCACCAAAACCACCCTAACTACCTCCTTATTGGTGCCACTTTTTCCCTCCAAAACACCCCCACATCATGGCCCTACACATAACCCGACAACCCATCCTAGCCATCCACCTACCCCTCCTTCTAGAACCCTACTAGGCACCACCTAAGCCCCTCTTCTAGAAGCCATTTTGGCACCAACTTCAAGGGGTGCCACCACCCATACCCACCACCTAGGTGCCCCTTGGGTTGGCGGTAATTACCCTTGGCCATAGGATCCCCAACCACATCCATCTTCCCATCTTAGCCCTCCATTTCAAGAGTCACCTTAACCCCTCATCCTACCCTATAAAAAGACCACTACCCACCACCATTCAAACCATCCTTGGCTAGAAAATTTCCTTTCATATTCTACCTAGAGCCCACGCCCAAGAGAGAAGAAGAAGAAGATTAAGGGGATATTCTGTCCCTTTGGTGCCTTCCCCTCTTCCCTTCTCTCTTGAGCCCACGACAGCCAAAGGAGAAGCCAGGCAAGGAAGACCTTTGGAGGAGGTCTTGAAGGTGGTCCACACCACCTTGGAGGAGAACTTGAGGGTGGTGCACGTCCACCTTGGAGGAGAGCATTGAAAGTGGTAGCATCCAACTTGGAGGAGCTTTCAAGGAAGGAGAAGGAGACCCTCTTTTAAAGCCAAGGAGCAGCTAGGCTTGGAGAAAGAAGACTCCCTTCTTCACCATATTCTGCAAGAGGATTTGTGTTTCTTCTATTGCTTTTATATTTTTCATTTCTAGTAGAAGCATTCCTCTATTTGTCTTTGAAAAGAACACAAATTCTGCTTAATCAAATTGCCTTCTTTTTAATTTCTATTGCAATTGTTGTTTTTGTTCTAGCACTTGTTTCACCTATTCTTCCTAATTACTCTAGGCCTTCACTTGCCTAGAGTGAGCTTAGGGAGGGGATATATCTATCTCTTAAGTTTTAGCTAAGTAATTATAGGTGTTAGTACTTCCTGTCATAATTCGCATTTTGCCCTCATCATTTCAAAACAAAAAAAAATTACATATTTAAAATACCAAAAAGAAAGTTGAGATTTATTTTCTAAGCAAGAGAGTTGATTTGCAAGCAACCCGCCTTCTTGGACGACCCTAGATACTCCCCTATCTAGGAATATAAATTTAAAAGCGTTTGCAATTTGGCTTGTTACAACGACTTAAAAATTGCTTTTACAAATCACGCCAAACTTCGCATCATGCATGTCTGGAGAGTGCCTTTTGGATCATCCAACTCCAAATTTGTAAAGGATTCATACTTTGGATTGTGGTCACTCTCGATGTCTACCATGCTTGATTTCTAGAGATCCTCAAAATAATCATCATAATAAAATGTCTCTAGATCCATGGAATAGAAATTCGAATCTTGTCGAATGTCAACCTGTTCCTCGAAATCCATGTTTATGTCCTCAATATCAAAGGTGAAAGCCTCAAATACTCTCAATTCGTTGGAATCATGCTTAGCTAAATCGAGATCCTTCGTCATGCAGAAAACTTCCAATTTTGGTTCTAGGTTTTCTACTATCGAAATGGTCATGAGATCCTAAATCAAACCTAGTTGTTCTGTCGAGCATTTTTCTTTTCCTTTAGAAGATGCCTCAAAAATATTGATCTCAGTTCTCTTATCTCTAGATGCAATTGTCATGTGCCTTGATTCACAATTGATTATGGCTCCTGCAATAGCTAAGAAAGGTCTCCCCAAAATCAAGGACATGTCTTGTATTTATTATGGCACATCCATGCCAAGAACTAGGAAATCAGCTAGGTAGCTGAAATCCTTGACTCTAATTACCACATCCTCTACCAGCCCAATCGGGGTGATTACGGTTCGGTCAGCTAATTGCAGAGTAACATCAGTGGGTTTTAGCTATCCTATCCGTAATTTCTCAAATAGGGCGGTCGGGATTAGGTTGATTGAAGTGCTTAGATCCAGTATAACCTGCTTGAAATTTGTACCATCGATTTTGCAGGGGATCAGCAGGGTGCTTGGATCAGATTTCTTACAAGGTAGACTATTTTGGATTATAGCACTCACATTTTCAGACAGTACTATCTTCCCTTGTGAGGGTTCCTCCACTTCTTTTTTAGATGAGTCAAGCGAGGTGGAGTTGAGAGTGAGGATATCTAGTAACGGGATAGTGACTTGTGCATTCCTCAATGGCCCTGTTATGTCAGATTCTGACAGTCCTCTAGTGTGAAGGTCAGATAAGATTTGGGATAGGGGAATGGATTGGTTATCTTAGGGGACGGGTTTTTATTTCCACCTCTTGGTTCTATCCTCGACCTTGTTGTGTTGATCATGGGTTGGGTGAGATTTGGGAGATAGCCCTCAGGGCCTGGTCTTGTGATCTTTTCTCATGCCCACAACATTGATCATAGCATAATCATGATGCGGAGGCGGAGGAGAGAGAATTGGACTCTGTTGCTGAACAGTAGGATAAGTCATGGAGGCTTGATTGGGATCAGCTGAGGTGGATGCTCCAAAGATGTAGGTGTGAGTTGATGGGCCTGGCTAAGTGTAGAATGATTGACCCTGGATTGGATTCACCACGTGCTTTTGGTTTGGCATGCTATTTGGATTTGGCAGAGGTTGGGAAAGAAGTGCACCAAGCTGGCAAGTCAACGCCATCTGTGCAAGCTGATTTCGAACCTCAGTGATCTCATCCTTGTTCTATTTCTGCATAGCCATGTTAGTCTTCTGGATGTCAGCCAGGGCTTGCAGAATCAGAGCCATTTGATCTTCCCTGCTAGGCCCAGATTGGTAATTCGGATTGAGCCTAGGCTGATCGGGCTGATATGGGTGCGTAGCCTGTGGTCGGGGCTAGAATTGAGATCTCGGGTTCTGATTATTCCCTGACCATGAAAAGTTGGGATGATTGTGCCATCCAGGGTTGTAGGTATTGGAGAAAGGATCATTTTGGATAGCGTGGAGATCCTCGCAGGTCTGAGGAACTCCAAGGAAGTCAGAATACAAGGGTTTAAAGTTTCCCCAACTAGAGCAAGTAGGTCTAGAGTTTCCTCCGAAACCAGGATCAGACAAGGGTGGATACGGGTCCATCCCCTGGTGAGAGTGGAGGTAAATGTTATGTACATCCTCCTTGCCTAAGGACGGTTGAGCATACATGTTCTACTGTGCAGCGGTTGCTCTCTGCAGATGTCGAGTCTATTCGTCTACCTTTTTCTCGATGATCAAGACCTTATCCAGGAGATTGGCCACCATTTCCAGATCGACGGATGCAGATAGGCATTGAGTCTAATGTGCCCCCTGCATGTTTGTCAATGTGCGGGTGGTCGTCCAGTCGAACACACCCATAGATTCATCATTTATGGAATTCTCACACATGTTCTCGAGAATCTCCCAAACTGTATCTTCATGATAACCCATGATATTGACACCACAAGTTGCATTGACAAAGAGCTTGATATCCTCATGGAGTCCCTGGTAAAAACACTGGACTTGTTCCCATTTAGGAACTCCGTGATGGGGGCATTTCCGCATGAGATCCAGAAAGCGGTCCCATCCCTCATGAAGTGGTTCTTCCGCATTCAGCGTGAAGTGCGTGATTTGGTGCCTCAAAGCATTCGTTCAACCAACTGGGAAGAATTTCTTCAGGAATTTAGATTGGAGTTCCTCCCATGGGTTAATTAGATAGTCAGAGTCTGATACCAGTGGGTAGCTTTGTCCATGAGGGAGAATGAGAACATCTTCATGAGCAGGATGTCTCGATTCTGAACAAGTGGCCCGAAGGTTTGGGCCAGATGTTTTAGCTGTTTGACGTGCTAGAAGGGATCTTCTGAGTTCAAGCCATGGAATTTTGGGTAACATGAATCATATTTGGCTTGAGTTTAGTATCAGGTCCTCCAACCGAGATTTGCACCTTGGGTTCGATTGCCATTGCAGTGAGATTGTAGTGATCTTGCATCTGAGGATGCTGTGGGGGGTTCATGAATGCATGGAGATCATTGAGACGTTGTAGCTGGTTCTGGAGATTGGGTTCTTCTTCTTGGTTCTCCATGGATACAGATGATGGAGTTCTAGGCTCAAAAGCAGATGAGTCGGAAAAGATGTCAATCTGGTTGAGTGGTAGCACAAACTAGTGAGTCGAAGCTTTGCCTTGATGAGAATGGATTGATAATGGAGGCCTCAAGGGTGGTCTTAAGGATCTCCTTCCGAACATGCACTAAAGAGCCAGATGAGGGATAGAATGTGTGATGGACCCAATCGAGGCACCCAAAAGTCTTTGGATGACTAAGGAGGTTCGAGGTGGATGATACCTATTGATCAGAAAGTCACTCACCCGAGAATTACTTGGGCATCCAGGAAGGGAGAGTCCTGCAATGACCCCTACATGGTAAAGCATCCCCATGGGTTACAGGGTTTCCTGCACCCAACCTTCCTTGTCACTGAGAATCTAAGTAGATCGGAATGAGCAACCTTGACCCCTAAGTCTACTAATTTTATTCCTGAATATGTGCCTTGAATTTCACTGGAACTTTAGAATTGATTGTGATTTGTGACCTAATTTGAAGGTTGGTTGACTCATAAGGTGGGTCAACTTTACTTACCCTGTCCTAAAGTTTAGGATGAGTTAGGTAAAGACCCAAAATCATCCTGAGTGGATTGCAAACAGGTTATTAAGTCCCAATTTTTAGTAATTCAAGTGATTGTTAGAGCTTTCTTTTAGGGTTTGCTTGATTGTCAATTCAATCAAGGCTTAGGCGACATACGATGCGGGAAATCGATTTTTTTTTTTAAATTAGGCAAGTGTATTTTCTTGAAACCCTAAGGATGGAAACCCTAATTTGGCTCTATTTTCCAGGTCCAATTCTTTCCAAAATTGACATCTAAGGTTCAATCAAGAAGGTGAATAGTCCTAGCACCTTTAGTCCCTAATAGGTGCAGATATCTGGATAGGGATTTCTAAACAAATCAAATCAGGTAACTCAAGTGATTAAATCTATGAAATAATGTGAGTTGATCCTAATTGATTTTTCTTTTTAAACCTTCTAGAAATAAGGGGCTTAAGAAGAAGGGAATGAAGTTACATGTCCCTGAAGTGGCTGTTATGCGACTGATCTTCTCCCATGTACCTCGTAAAATCACAGCAGAGCAGATAGAGCAAGTTAGTATCAAATCAGAATTGTAATTAGTGAATGAAATTATGTGTTGCTCTTCGGCAACGGCACCAAAATGTTGATGCGTAATCGTTGAGTGTTAAGAGATGTGTGTTGTAGTACACTCAACAAAAACACAACAGCATTTAAATTTATAAAACTCAAAAATACAAGGGAGTCCAAGGTCGTTTGTAGGGAGCAAATTGGCAATTCAATCCAACAATCACAGTATCAAGAATAATATGCAATTGAAACCAAATTAATACTCAGAATAATACTTCAATAAAAATCAAAGTCAGTGCCAAAAGATGGGGTTAAAATGGTGATTTGAATCACCAAATTAATCATAATATTTAAGCTTTATAACCACTTAAATAATTGAACAGTAACTGCAATCGAATATCCCAACAGTATCATAGGAGCAATGTAGCTAGTTAGTCGATAGAACCATTGCACAGACACCTTAACCTTCACTCCTTAGAGGAGCCAAGGCACAGCAGTAGCAAAGGAGCAAAAGCTCCCACAAGAGTAAGGCACAAGGGCCTCCCAAAGCCTTCAAAGGCTAAGCATTGAGAGATGAAAGGAGGGGGCACGAATCCCAAGGTAGCAGAGCAAAACCCACCCCCTTCCTCCTTCAGATTATCTTTTCTTCAGATCAAGCTGGATCTGGGTAATCAGACCTAAGCCCAGATCTGCGGGCGTGATCGCAGGCGAGGGCACGTGAGGCAGAGCGTGAGCGAGCATGTGTGATGAGGCGTGTATGGGACCTCACCTTGTGCTCTCGGAGGCAATAAGCCAAGAGCACAAATTCAATTTATCTGCTGCTAATCGCCCTTCCCCGCACGATGTGGGACTAAAGTCCCTATCCTTCCTTCGCGAAGCTCCGCGTGAGTTGCAGCAGGTGCGTCGAGGAATTAAGCCCTTGAAATTGTGTCTTCACTCGATTGTAGGCCTGGGAAGCTGAATGAGTCGAGTCCACTTTGATTAAGCACAACTGCAAGTCAACCGGAGGTTAGAGGCAAGCGGACGTGGTTGGGAAAGACGACGACGGTGGTGGAGCTCCGATGAAGGTACCTACACAAGAATACAGGCTACAAGCCCAAGTTAAAAAGCTTAAAGTGATCGCCGGAGCACGGCGAGTGAAGTGGCAGTCGTGGCATGCTGTGAGGATGTGTATGAGTGAGTGGCAATGTCAGAGAGGGTGAATGGAAGCGTGTGTGTTCAGTAGAGTAGTGGAGGGGTTGGAACTCCAATTTACTAGAGGGCTTTTATTCTAGGGAGCACGGCGGAGCTTTTGGGAGTGTTGGCGTTGAGTTGCGTGACGTGTGGTGACCAAGTGCACTCGTTGGAGTTCCACCAGCATTGGTGAAGATGAAGATGGTGCGGGCAGTGGTATGGTTGAAAGTGAAGCTAAGGTGGATGAAAGTGAAGTGGAAAAGCAGAGGAGGAAATTAAAGGGAAGAGAAAGTAGAAATAGGGATGGAAAGGTGCTGGCGTTGGCAGGCCGACATCGAGGAAGATGGAGTCCAGTGGAGTGTCGTCGATGAAGAAGAGGTGGAGGGAGGCTGAACTTTGGTTGGTTGTGGTTGCGAAGAAGAGAGGAAACTGGAGGGCCGTCCAATTTAATGGTTGGATGGCCAGAGGAGGAAGATGGAGAAGGTTGTCGGAGCTGAAGCGAGGTTGGTCGAAGAGGAGGAAGAGAGAGGATTCTTGGCTCAAAACTTGGCTAAGGAGAATGGCTGAGCATCGTGAATATAGAGCTTCAGGCCAAGCTCTGAATAAGGAAAGGAGCTTGGTTGATTTGCGATTTTGGGGAAAAAGTTCCTCGAAATCCTCGAGCTCGCCTGAGCTCTAGGATTTGATTTAGGGTTCTTGAGATGGCTCGATGGATCCGGGATCTCCTCTAGATCAATCCCTCCAAATTTGGAGGGATTTGGTCTTGATTCAAGAAAGAAATCTCTCCATGAATCTCGACTGAGGTACGTTCCCACCTCCAATGGTGGTATGGACCTAAATGAAGAAAATAATGAGAAGTTAGGGGGCTATTTGCAAAGAATTCAAAAGTTGATGGCTAATTTGACCATGTTTTTCCTCTTGTTCCCCTATGAGATTAGCATTGATAATCAGGGGCATGGTGTTATTAGGACCCAGGAAAACATATTTCAAGGAGTCAGGTAAAGGTTTCAACTCTAGTTGCCTGCCTAGCTTTGAGAGAATTTTTGATTTATGGTCCTTAGGGGAGGGGAGAGAGAAAGACTTAGATGGAGAGTTAGATGTAGAAGGTGAAGTTAGGGTGGGAGGGTGAGGTGAATTAGAAGTGGATTCAGGAACTGTGTCAACTATAAAACAAGAGCCCATATGAGAGATTTGCATGGTTTCCTCCACTAGGTTTTCTATTTCTGAATCCGAATCATCAAAGAAATTAGGTTCGTGGAATCTCTTGGAGGCTTGAAATATGTCTAATGTGATAGATTTGCCACCGCACTTGATTTTCATCTTTCCAAAATCACAATCACTATTCACTTTTGTGGTGGCTAAGAAGGGTCTTCCAAGAATAATTGGGGCATTTTTCAGAGCTTTTGATACCTCAATATTTAGGAACAAAAAGTCTACAGTGAATAGACAATTTTGGACTCGAACAATAACATCCTCAACAATTCCCTTTGGTTTGATTGTAGTTCGATCAGCTAATTGTAATGTAACCTCTACAGGTTTCAATTCATCGATCTTGAATCCTCAAATATGACCATGGGGATAAGAGTTATAGAGGCACCAAGATCCAGAAGAGCAAGATCAAAGGAAGTGTCATTAATGCCCACTTAAATTAAGGGAGCACCTGGTTCTTTCTTTTTAAGCGGTAGTTTGCTCTGCATAATTGAGCTGACTATCTCAGGAAGGATCACCTTTCCTAGGTTTCTAGGCTACCTTTTGGGAGTGCATAAATGTTTTAAGAATTTAGCATAGGCAGGGATGTATTTTATTGCATCTAGGAGAGGGATGTTTATCTCTACTTGCCCAAAAAGTTCCATTAATTCCTTATCAAAGGGCTCATATTTCTTTTTCTTATTATTGGTGGAGTGAAGGGCTTGTGGAAAAGGTATGGGGCTATCTTTTTCTGCAATTGAAGGTTCCTGAATTGGGTTAGAGGGAGAAAAGGAAGAAGAGGGGAAAGAGTTGATTTGCTTATTTTTTATTTGGGTTTCTATTGTGGATTTAGGGGGCTCAGAATTTTAAAGTATTTTCCCACTCCTCAAATTAACTGCATTCGCAGTGTGATTATTTCTGGGAGGGGTTCAGGGAGCTTGATTTTGAAGGAAACTCGGAGGATACCGAGGAGCAGGCTGATTGGGGTGATTAGGGTTTCTACCCTGGAAGTGGTTCCTTCGATTGTTGGGATTGGGCATAGATTGAGAAGGCAAATTTCCCGTAGGTCTTTCATCTGGTGTAACCCCAATATGACTTTGTAAGTTGCTGACAACACAGGTTACCTCATTCATTTGGTTTTGCATGCCTTGCAAGGTCTTCATCATTTGGGCATTGATATCTTCTTGAGAAGGCCCAGATGAAAAATGATTTTGCTTATAAATCCCTTGTTGAGATTGACTTTGGAAAGGAACTTGATTCAGGGCCTTTCAGGATGGGTTTGAGTTATTCCTCCAATTCTGATTGTAGGAGTTGGAGGAATTTCTAAATTGATCATGGAGGGCCAAGATGTTCTCTGTGGTAGGGCTAAAAAGGTTTTGATTAGATCATAGGTCCCAGTCAAATCCTGAGTAACCTTAGAAAAGCAATGTTGCTTAGTTGGGATAGCACCGATGTTGTGCAAATTTTCTCTTCTTAGGATGTTAGGGAGGTTAAGGTGTGGAGCTTGTTTGTGATTTAGCTTTTCTTCAATCTTTTTCTGGTCAATTTGCATCTAATCCGGTCTTTGTGTAATCATTTGGAAGTCATCTTGTGTGACTGGAATAGATGCAAATTTGGAGTCAATTTCATCAACCCCGAGTCTTGGGTTTGTAGTCCTACCAAAGGTATACATCAACGCCAAATTAAATGAGTTTTCACTCATTTATTCAAAAAGAAGGTAGGCACTATCTGCATTCTTGTTAAGAAAATTACCCCCCACATGAAGCATCCATGAACTGTTTTAATTGATCTTCCAATCCGTGATAGAAGATCTGCACTAGCTGCTATCATGAAATTTCATGGTGGGGACAACTCCTTAACAATACTTGAAACATCTCCGAAGACTCGTGGAGAGATTCACTAGATTTCTACTGAAAGGTCGTAATAGATCGTCTTAAGCATTCGTACAACCGATCATGAAAAATTTCTTAGGAAAATCACTTTTCAATTGCGGCCAGGTAGTAATAGGATGCCCAATAGTCCTGAACCAATATGCAACCTTGTCTTTTAGGGAGAGAGGGAAGTCTCATAAGCCACAAATCTTCCTGCACATTATGGGAACGGGTTGTTTGCGTGAGGACAGTTAACTCCTCGAGATGGCTAAAAGGGTCCTCTCTCGGAAGACCATGGAAGTGTTTGATTAGGTTCAGGATAGTGGGCTTGATCTTGAAATCCCCTTCAGGTATCACCACCTTGGGTCTCTCTTTGTAGTTAGAAGGATCGTAAAAATCCTTGAGTGGTATGAGGGGTTCCCCGAGTGGCTGACCCGATCTTTGGTTGGCTAGGTTCATGATTGTCCTAGCCAACTATTGTTGATGCAGTTGAAGTTGAGCCAATTGGTCAACCATCATGAATAGGGGATTAGGCGGATTCGGATTCTGCTTTGGCTATTCTGGGTTTTGTGGTAGTTGGGAAGTTAGGGATGGGAAAGTCAGCATGCAGATTAGCTGACGGGTTTTGTACATTGGTGTTAGGGTAGGGTTGAGAGGTGGAAGCAAAAGTGGCAGAATTTCTGGATCGATTTTGAACATTTTCCATTTTTTTATTAGTGGAATAATGTAAAGAAGAAGAAAGATATCTTTTTGTGAGGGGGGTGAAATCAAATGGTCCGTCGAGGTGTGGATTCTAGGACCTTTGCCCATGCATACATGATTGCGCAGCAATCATAGGACCTAGTCTACCTGAATTAAGTTAGATTTTAGGTTAACTTAGGAATAATGAATGTATGAGCACCATAACTTGCATCATAGTTGATTTATTAGCTTTATAGATAATAATTCTATTTTATGCTCTAAGAGAGAGGCGATATTAATTGCAAATGATTTGGGGTTATGGATGGTAAATCAGACTGTACAGATCTGACCAGGACGACGATGGGAGTCCAATGCTTCCAGAATCATCTTGATCATACTTCTGTAGCATCGCATTCAGCTCATAGAAGATCAGAGGCCAAGGAGCAAGTTAGCATAAATCCAAACCTCAAATGTTAGATCCGACCGCATGGATGGATCCAGATCAATGATCGCAGTCTAACAGCACAAAAATCAACTGAATCGGAGCCCTGTAGCACCAACTACAAAGGTAGGAAGATGGATGGTTAGAATGGCTCTACGTGGAGCCATCCCAATGGACCACCCCCGCGCCCTAACCTCTAAAGCATAAAATGTGGGCTGTTGGATCGTCATCCAACGGCCACGATGAAGCCACATCGTCCACCATCGCGCCTTCATCAAGTGGTAGTCCATCTCAGCCGTTGGATCTTCATCCAACGGTTGAGTGTGGTTGCGCATAAACTCAAAACGAGACACAAGAGGCGCTGTAGCGCATTGGTTAGCAATTGCATGCAAGAGCATGAGGAGCGTGTTTGATTCGCACCGAGTGCAAAATTTGAGAGGAGGTGGCGCTTGCGTGAAATTGAGCCATCGGATGAGATCAAGCGGCGTGAAGGCAGCAGCATGGCGCGAGGAGGAACATCAAATGCAGCGGTGCAGATGAACGCTCGAACAGATGCACAACCTGATGCCCTGTTGTACATGGATTCTTAAGGTGGTGTGGCACTGATTTTAAGCCGTCCGATCGTGAGATCAGACAACTGAAATTGAAAGCGTGCGCACGCGCGTAAAGGGCGCAAGGAGTGGATCAGGCAAGTGAGTGGCTGCCACGTGTCACCATCTAGTGCAGTTCGTGCATTGAAGGCATGTGAGCATGATTGTAAAAGTTGATAGTCGGTATTCAGTTGGTCAGGCCATTGACTAAGGAGGCATACGGTATGTGGGGGAGTAGTTGGGGAGTACTCGGTTGGGTATTATATATATATATATGTATTACACACTCGTGTTTGATTAAACAATTTTTTACACACATATATGTATTATTTTTCCTAGCGATTGTTACACAGAAATCCATATTCAATGCAATTTTTAGGTGGTTGGTTTGGTTAAACAAATCTTGAGGTACATATCTAAGTACATATTTGAAAAACCCCACGTCATTTGAATTTTCAGGTTAAAATATTTGATATATAGGTCCGAGAGACAGTAAATGAGATGATGTTACAACACAATACCTATTTAAGCAATGGTGTCTACTAGCTACCATGTATCCTCCATCAAGTTTGCAAATGGTTCAGCTTTCCTTTGCCATAAATTGTCTGGATGCTTAGATCCGTAACTTATGCTTGATCTCCTCTTTGATTTGAGGATACATGGGTAACAACCTTGATTCATTGTTCTGTCAACATTTATTTTGTCTACCAACAATCTGATTGGTAATGCTTACCATTAGACATTTTGGGATTGGCCTATGGCATCCTTGAAATAGCAGGTTGTCAACACCCTTTTGTCATAGGGAAAGATGGTGTTTAGAAATACATACGTGCTGCACATATAGATGCTTTTGTACATGCACGCATGCCTGCATTGATCAGAGTAGTGAGTCTAGTGACTTAAATTTTTTAGGTTTAATCCTCTATGTAAAACTTGGCCGATTACTCGGTTGACTACACCAACTACTCGGCCAAGTAGACGGTGTGGCCGACTATAGCACCAACTATTGACTATTCAGTTGGTCGGAGGCCGACTACGATTACTCGGTCGAGTACTCGAACGAGTAATCGTAAGTAGATCGATTTTCACAACCATGCGTGTAAGAGGTTGTTTTGAGGTGCGATCTGATCCGTTGATCTCCCGATCGACGAATCTGATCAAACCTAAGGTGTTGCATGGTTTCGAGGGCCAAAATACCTGCTTTACCCCTCATTTTAGCTATAAAAAGAGCCCCAAAGCCCCCATTCAAGAGGCAACTTCCACCCGACACATCTCTAGTCTCTCTCTCTCTCTCTCTGCAGCATCTCTCTAGTCTTCTTCCTAGCATTTTGGATCTGAAGTGCTGCCACACTTCACACAAGCATCCCTCAAGCAGCGTCGCTCTTCATTTATTTCTCTCTACTCTTGATCATACTTGTTTTAATTCCTAGTTTAAGAATTGCTTGCAATTAGCAATAAAATTTTAATTCCATGAATATTTGGTGTCTCTTTTTATGCATTCATTAGGTTAGATTAGTTAGTACAAAAATCTTTGAAAATATCATTATGCCTCCCTACTAACGACTCAAGACTCACCAATTCTGACTTATAAATTTATTTGTCTCAACGTGATTCATAACTACATTGATAGAAATATTTTTATACATTTTGCATCGAACAAATTGGCATTGTTACCTATGAGGTAACGAAAATTTTAAAGCTTTTCTTCATGGTGCTTATCTGAGATTTCGAACCTCCTTTATTTCTATTGATTTCATGTATGCAGGAAGCATAGAAATTCAAGAAGAAATGCAACAATGGAAAAATTGCATGTTTCTAATCTCATGTAAGTACTTGTATCTTAGACTAGGTTATATTTTCTTTCAAAAAAAAATAAAAATAAAAAGGTGCTTTGCTTGATCCTTAGGATACTATTCGCTTGCTTTTCAAAAAAAAAAAATCTCTTGTTTGTTGATATTATCTTTTGAAAACCAACAAAACCACTTTCTATATTTTTGGGCTGCAACAAACTTATATTTTCAAAATTCAGTTCCCGAAATTTTACATGTCCAAAAATTCTAAAATTTCTATTGGACGTGATATTGAAGTTAGGAACATATCCAAATTTCATGCCATTTTAATTTATACAAAAAATTTAAAAATTCACGATCTAAACTGCTATCAAGTCTATTGTTGTTCCTAATTTTTCAAACTTAAAAAAATTGCAGCAATTTTTATAGAACTCCAATTTATTTGAAATTTATTGCATTAGATTCTTGTGATAATATAGAATCTTGGAAAATTCTGAAAAAAATATTCGATGCATGTTTGATTACACGAAATATTCAATCATTAACTAGGGGTCAAAATAGACTGCAGAACCTCGAGTACACTTGAAATATGAAAAACTAGAAAATGTGCATTAAAATTCTTGAAAAAAATATTTTTTGAGTTCCTAGTTGATGGTGCAATAGGACATTGATTGCATTGATTGGGTCGTACTACCTTGCTTTGGACTTAAATCCAATCATTTAGCACTATTTGCATTTAGCATTCCACATTAAGGTAGAGCATAGTTGTATTTCCATACTTAAAGGAAATCTATCAAAAAATTGGGACTTACAAAACCTCTTGTGTGCCTCATCAGAACCATTGTTTGAAAATATTTAACTAAGTGAACCCTAAAATTCACTAATACAAGCACTTGAACCTTAAAAGCAACCACATCAATTAAGCTTGTATTGTGAATCCCTTGATTGTGTACTTCACTTTCTAAAATCAATTTTAAGGCCAACACCCCCCCTGATGCCCATCATATTCCAAAAGCACTTTAAGCCTAAGCCTAAAATTGAGTAGACGTGCCCTAGGTAGGACTAATTTGCTTGGTGACTTGAAATTAGATTGGGTTAAGGTCAAGGTTTTGTTTACTTGGATCCACTGGTGACAAGAAAGGTCAGTGCGGTAACTGCATTAACCCTTAGTGATGTCCCGTTGTGTGGGGTGTCCTAAGGGGTCTCATCCTTTTGGCCAGCTAAGTAATTTAAGGATATATCTAACCTAGTCGTGTTTTGAGGAGCCAAGATTGGGTCTAATTAGGATTTACACTCTAAGGATTAGCTTGATTGCTTGTATTGTGAGCATGGGTATTCTCACATCTGTTTTCTCTCTCTCATCCATGGACATTCTTCTGGTGCATGCAAGGTAGGAGATCTCTAAACCCTGATTTGCTACCACCTTTGGAGAGAAATCCTAGGAGAAGACCTGAGTTTCCAAGATCTAAATCTAAACATTCTTGAATGGCTAGTCCCCATGAGGAAGAAGAGGTTGAAGAGGAGGAACAAAATCTGGATCCAATGGCTCTTTTACAGAGGCAGATTGATAGGCAGGGCCGGCATGATGACAAACAGATGCAAGTCATAGTATAGGCCATTACCCAACTCCAAAATGGGAGAGCTGACCAACCTCTCAGAGACTTTTACAATCCTCTTTAGGCCTAACCTGATCCTTTTATTTAGGTACCTTAGGATGGGGATGATTTTGAGCTCAAACCACAAATCATTAATTTGATTCCCCACTTTCATGGCCATAATTCCAATGACCCCTTCCACCACCTTGAAGAACTTCTTCACATAGGAAGGACCTTTGGCCCTAGGAACATGAATGAAGATACCTTAATGATGAAAATATTCCTATTTTCCTAAAGAGATAAAGCTGCTCAATAGTTGAGGACTATTGATAGATCAATCCTAACTTGGGAAGATTTGAGAAGCATTTTTCTAAAGAAATTCTTTCCTATAGGAAAAACAAATGCCCTTAGATGTGCCATTACAACCTTAAGAAGAATCCTGGGGAACAATTGCATGAGGCTTAGGAGAGATTTAATGTCTTAGCTAGGAAATGCCCTCATCATGGGATTCCCAAGGGGCACTTGGCCCATATTTTCTATTATGGGTTAAGTGACAATTTGAAGAATTTTGTTGATGCAGCATGTGGGGGAAATTTCCTAAATAAAGATGCTGAGGGAGCCTTTCAAGTATTCGAGAATGAGTGAAAATTCCCTTAACAATAACTCAATGTTTTCCTTCAATAGATCCAATCAACCAAAGAGCGAAGTCTATGAAATTAAAGATAATTCAAATTCAGTTGATTTAAAACTGATTGCACAATGATTGGATAAAGTGGAACTCATTGGGAAAAATGTAGAGAGTTTGGATAAGAAATTGGATAACCTTCTGAAGGGCGAGAGTTTCTTAGGTACACATTCCAAAGTAAATCCTATGCCTACCCAAGGAATTTCTATGTTAACTTGCACCCAACTCCCCAACCTCTAGGTCAAGAATTAGTGCACAATATTAATGACCTAACCATGGCTCCACCCATGAGCCAACTTTACTTGGACTTATCTCTTTCTGGGTACGAAGGAGGGACCTTGATGCCCTCAAATTCTGAATTAGGCATCTCGATGACTAATTATCCTAAGGATGTAAATGCACTCCAGGGATACACTAGAAATGATCCCTATTCGAACACTTACAACCTTGCATGGCTTAACCATCCTAACTTTGCCTGGTCAAGTCAGAAACCAGCCCAGGGTCCTAACTTGACTAAGCTAAGCACTTATGGTTAACCCAGTATGTACATATGACTGCGTACATACTAGCCACAACCTACTCAGGAAACCCATCCTTTTGATCTGAGTCTAGTCCTCAAAAGAAATACAGGAAATGAATTTGAGACATAAAGAAGAAATGAATCAATTGAGGATAGAATTGACAGGACGATTAGACCAATTAGTAGATGCTAGACAACATGGGATCCTGCCATCCCAACCTGTACCCAACCCAAGGAACTTTAATAGGGTTAACCAAAACAACACACGGGAGCAACAGGCACATATAATTCAACTTGCTCCCCAGCGTCCACTTGGCCTTGTTAATCCTAACCCAACTTAGGCTCAACCCATTTTGCAAATCCTACCTCACCCTTCTAACCCTAATGCTTATGCCTATGCATCACCTTGAGAAGTGGGAAATAAATCCAAGATCCTTATTCTTCTACATCCAAATCTTACCAAGATCTTAAGGAGCTCGAATTTGACATGGGAGACTAAGCTAATCTAGAAAACAAGGCTCAGGATTTAACATTCCTGATTTCTCTCAAGCACCCTTCCTAAAGCCTTGAAGAAATCTAGGGAAAAGAAAACCAATCAATCTAAGGAGTGGCTTGATATTTTAAAGCAAGTCCAAGTGAGTATACCACTCCTTGAAGCTATTGAGAACATCCCCACCTATGTGAAATTTCTTAAGGAAATGTCACACTGAAACACCAGGCCAAATCATAAAAAAGGGTCATAATTTCTGAGCAAGCTAGTGCCGTCATCTTAAATAAGCTCCCTCCTAAAAAGAAAGATCCAGGGACCCCCTTAATTTCATGTGAAATAGATGGTTTTATCTTGGAGTGAGCCTTACTAGACCTTGGTGCCTCCATCAATTTAAACCCCACGGAATTATATGAAGAATTGGATTTAGGTCCCTTACAACACACTGATACCCTTCAGCTTGCTAATAGGTCAACCAAGATTCCAAATGGACCTTGTGGACCTTTTAGTTTTAAATATGGAGGCATCAAAAAACTTGAACCACACCCCGATAATCTTAGGAAGACCTTTCTTAGCCGCAACTAAGGCTCTAATCAACTACGTTATGGGGAATATGCAAATCATTTCTATAAGGAAGACTTGCCAACTCAATATCTTTAAAGCTTCCCAAAAGAATAAAGTGAATTGTGGTTCTATTGAGGTCGTGGGAACAATGAGGAGGTCTTGGCAATTCACACTAATGATGATTTGAATTCTGCCAAATCTCAAGATCAACATGGGAGGCAAGGATGTGATGTGGAAAACAAAGTACTTGAGGATGATTATGATTTACCACCTCCATAGACAATCAAATTGAAAAAGACATTTGTGAGATTGAGGAACTATTGGGAGTATCTTATGATGAATTAGATGATGACATAAAGAATCCTTAGTATAACCACCTTGAAATTAAAAAATTATTAGATTTTGAAGGGGTTCAAGAAATTCGACAACCAAAGGAAAAGGAAGAAACAACCTCAGAAAAAGAAGCTCAAATCATGATGGACTAGGGAAGAAATTATAATCCAACTGGTTCAAATGGGTGGCTTGATTTTGAGGAAGAAATGATTTCGGATAAAGAAGAGGTAATTTCTTATGAGAATTTTGAGGAATTCAACACAACTTTACCTTTATCCTTGTATGACCCAGGGCTTGGAGAATTCATGATTTTTGACATTAATCACTATTAGGAGGATCCTTATGATTCTAACTCAGAACCAGATTTAAATCTCAATCATGATTTCAATTTAGATCCTTCACAACCTCTTCTTGAATTATGGAATTGGATTAATGAACAGACTCTGCATCATGAACCTCATCCATTTAACCCTATTTTATATTTCGAATTAGAAAAACTCTTTGGAGTGGGGGCTACATCATCAGTTGGTCTGCATTTGTGGATCACTGATTCTTGGACTGCATGATCATATCTTCATATAAATCTTGAATCTCTCAACAATAATCATTATTCCTTCTCTTGACCAAAAATATTGAAATGTATATTTCTTTTGGGTTTAGGTCCATCAAATGACGTTAAACTTAGCGTTGGCTGGGAGGCAATCCAGTATTCTGTATAGGTATTTTTCTATCCAAGCTGACTTGGATTAACAAGCTCATTCAGGTGATATCCCCTCTCACTTATTACATTTTGATTTCTCTACATACATTTCAATGAGGACAATGAAATGAATAGGCATAGGGGGTTGGACATTGCATGACTTACGTCTGAAAATTTTTTTTGCATTCATGCATAAGGAATTTTTATCAAGAAGGTTTTATTAGGGATTTATTCTTAAATTGATTCATGAATTTAGAATCCAGTATAATTTCACACTTGCACATAGAATTTGCAATGGATCCTCTGTGAAGACCGATAGACATCTTTAGTTTGTTGAGAAGAAGCAATCTTTTCCTCTTGAACCCTTGAATAGTAATTA
Source organism: Thalassia testudinum (assembly GCA_037157565.1). Taxonomy (NCBI): domain Eukaryota; kingdom Viridiplantae; phylum Streptophyta; class Magnoliopsida; order Alismatales; family Hydrocharitaceae; genus Thalassia; species Thalassia testudinum. The sequence continues at coordinate 49,119,240 of JAZHRO010000035.1, read as the reverse complement.
GGGAGTCAAGTAAACCATCTTCTAGTAGATCCATCAAACAATTGTGAGCTAAGAGTAGAGAGTCTACTGATGCTCTAAGGCTAATCTAAGGAATCTTAGTTTCTGGGTAATTGGATAATGATACTTGGAGTTAGGCATAGTTTTCGCTCTTGGTTCCTGCGTACAAATTCTTAGTGTGTGAATTTTTTGAGAACCACCAAATAAGGCAAATACATAGAGAATGGATTCTAATAAAACTAGGACTAAGGTGGATGGCTACGATCGTTTTTTATGGAATGCTTGGCTGAAGGAGGGTATTAATATTAAGGTTAGAAATACCCTATCCCATCCATTCCTTTCTCAGTGCTGAGAGTAGGCACTCCCACCAAATAAATCACCTGATATCCTATTGAACATCCTCAATCTCGAATAATGCCTCGTGAATAAAAATGCACATGGGTTCTGCATTATATTGTGTTGGTAGAAATAAAAAAAAAGAAAAGAAAAGAAAAAAAGAAAAGAGTAACAAAAAGTGTTAATTATGTTGTGTTTATTTCATGTCAAGCACATTGAGGCAACAATACTCATTCCCTTTACAATCCACCAAATACAGCCTTGACCTACTTTTTTGTATTTCTGATCGCCCGAATACTAGCTGAGGATGGCTAACATAGTCATAGGGTTATCAGAACTTAATCAAAGTGTTAATGCCATAAAGAGGCCACCAAATATCTTTGAAAATCTGGTAAGATTGTGAACTCGAAAAGAGAGAAAAGAAACGAGAAGAAAAAGAGAGAAAGGAAAAAAAAGAAGAGAGGGAGAATGAGTACAAAGGAGCTAAAGAGAGAACAGTTTCTCTGCCTCTTTTTGAGTTGATTTATTTAATAAGTCCAAAAATCTAGGTTCAGTAGTACTAGTCTATACGTAGCACCAAAGGAGTGTGAGTCATCAAATACAAACCCACTTAACTCAGACATCTTCTACCTAAGCGAAAAGCCAGGGCTGCAATTACAAATTATTTTATAGCCTCGAGGGAAGACGTTTGCCTATCCCGATAGAATTTTACTACGTATCAAGTACGAGCTTTAGATGTGCACTGACTTTTCACTTGAATCCGTTGCATAAGCTACAACACTACACTTTCATGTATGTCTGGAATTCTAAAATTTTTGGATGAAAATAAAATAAATAAATCTCTAGTCAAACTCTTGATAGAAATTAGTCATCTAGGGCTACTTTGCATTTAGTCTTGCATTTGCTAGGGACTAGCAAGATTCAAGCATGGGGGTGTGATTATGCAGCAATCATAAGACCTAATCTACCTAAATTAAGTTAAATTTTAGCTTAACTTAGGAACAATGCATGCGTGAGCATCATAAATTGTATTATAGTTGATTTGTTAGCTTTATAGATAATAATGCTATTTATGCTCTAAGAGAGAGGTGATATTAATTGCAGATGATTCAGGGTCATGGATGATAAATTAAATCGTACGGATCTGATCAGGACGACGACGAGAGTCCAGCGCTTCAAAAATCATCTTGATCAGATTTCCATAGCATTGCATTCAGCCTGTAGAAGATCAGAGGCCAAGGAATAAAATAGCACAAATCCAAACCTTAGATGTTAGATTCGACCACACAGATGGATTCCGATCAACGATCCAGTTTAATAGCGCAAAAATCAACTCAATCGGAGCCTTGTAACATGAACTACAAAGGCGGGAAGATGGATGGTTAGGATGGCGCCATGTGGTGCCATCCCAATGGGCCACTGATTGCCCAGCAATCATAGGTCTTAAATGACCTAAATTAGGCTTGGACTTATCATAAGTTAATGTAATTCATGCATGCATAAGCATTATTAGCACCTTTACTACTTTCTTTTAGCTATGCATAAAATAATGCTATAATGTACTGATTAGGTGCATTATGTCAATCGTAGGAAATAAGCTGATCAGAAGTTAGATCTAAAGCTGGATCAAAAGATGGATCTGAAGAATAAAGAATAATTGGTGTTACAGCAGAGTTGGAGCGGAAGACCTAGATTAGATGTAGTAGATAATAATGTAAAGGAGTTAAGGTATGATATTCTATTAAGTAGGAATAAAGCAATAAATTGTGAAGAACTTAGGTCCATCCTAGCCCTAGGACAACCTAGAAGCTTCCCCAAGCCTTAGCCACCCTTAGATTAGGTCATTGCACCCTAGGAAACCTTAAAACACCTAAATCCACCCTCTATTTGGATGTCCAGATGAGTTATAGGATGTCCAAAACCCTTAGCCAACTCCCGCACACCTTAAACCCACTTCTGCAGTGTTATTGGACATCCAGACACTTGGTCAGATGTCCAATTTCTGCAGAATACCCAAGACAGAACCCAAAATCCCTCTTGACTCTGATTGGACGTCCAGACGACAAGTCTAGACTTCTGATTTTTCACTATAAGATGTTTGACACTATTATTAGACGTCCAGAATTGCCCTCCAGACCCTGTTTTGAGATTCAAGCCTTGATCTTGGATCTCTAGCTCTCTAAACCCAATTCTAACCCCTAGGAACCTAAATTAAGGTGCTCTAACCCTAGTACATCACCTCTAGACCTCCCTAAGGACCTAATTATGTCCTCACTAAACCTAATTGACTTGGATCATAGTCAATTTCATCAGCCTATTCAATTAGACTCATTGGGTCTAATTAAGCCCCCATCTCAGCATACACTGTCCAATTGGACTCAGTGAGAGTCTAATTGACCTAGACCTGACTTAATTGAGTTATTTTACTCTCAATTAGGTTTCCACACACTCAATTAAACTTGTATTAAGTTTAATTGCACTTTGCCTTAGTGAATTAGGGTTTGCAACCCTAATTTGAGACCTAACCTAGACCTAAACCCATTAGAACCTATCCTAACCCACCTAACCACTTAGGGCACGAACACACACACACACACCCATTCACGCACTCCCACACCACCTAGAGTATTCTAGGACCTTCCTAAGGTGGAACCACCTTGGTTGCCAAAAATAGCAACTAAGGATGAGTCTTCTCTTAGATCCATTTTTGGTGGATCTAAGAACCACCCTCTCTCTCTCCTTGGATGGCCACACTTGGGACTCTCTCTAGAGAGTTCCACACTTCTCTAGAGAGTCTCCCTTAGGTCTATAAAAAGACCTAAGGGGTGGCCATTTGGACCCATCCACTCTTAGCTCCATTTTAGCTTAGCTTCATTCCACCTCCACTCCATCTTCACGAGTAGCTTTACCATGGCCACCACCATCTCCATGCCAAGATGTTGGATCACCTTCTCAACCTCTCTCCAAGGGCCAGCCTAAGCACCATTGGCCGCCCCTCCTCATCTCAACCAAGTCAAAGGCCATCGGAGCCCACCTCTGAATGCCCTTAGTTCTGATAGATTAGATTATAGTTCTTCATATTTTTACTGTTTTATTTATTGCTTAATAGTGTAGCTTGAAATTCTCCCACAATGATGCATGCATAATCCCCCCTTAGATTCATGTGTGTGATCGTTTTCTGTTAGCTAGATTTATGCTTTCAAGCATTCCTCTACAAGCTTTCCATGAGCTTTATGTTGCAAACACCATCATGAATTAATGAAAATCTTTTTCTATATATATATATATATCTATTTGTGAAAATCACCATGAGCCTTGTTGCAATATTTTTGTGTGATTGAAATTGCATGTTTTAATTTTTGATATTTTGGCAACTAAGCATGTCGTGCATAAATACGAATTTAGTATAAATTGACGTGCGAATTTAAGCAAGTAGAGTGAGTGAGATAAATTTCAAATCTGCATTTCCATAAACGCCTCCCATAGACGAACTAATGGGACTCATGTCTTGTTATCTTTATAAATTATTTTTTACGAGCGTTTTGGCACACAATACTACGACGAAATCTCTGTATTCAAAACATGCGCGAGAATCTCCCTCTGTCAAATGGCGCTGTTGCTGGGGAGGTAACGCCATTTTTTATTTTGATCTCTAGAATTATTATTGATAAATCTTCCTCTGCTTGTCTTTTGATGTGCAGGAAAACAGGAGAAAAATGGGATCTGCGCATACGAGTGCGGAAAAAAAAAAATATCAGGTGCACATCATATCTTTCTTAGTTTAGGTTTGATTTGAACCTTAGGTTAGATTTCCTTTTAGCAATTTCATTTGAAAAAAGAAAGCCTATTTGTTTTTGTGAAAAAAAAATAATAAAAAAGTCTAGGTAGTTAGATTAGATCTCCATTTGAATCTTGGGTTAGTTTACTTGAAAAAAAAAGAGAAAAAAATCTTTTTTTTTTGAAAAAAAAAGCTTTTCCTTCAAAAAAAAAATTTCAAAAGTTTTTGAAAAAAAAATATTTTTGGTGGAAAGTTTGAATTTCAAATTCAAACAACTTTTCAAAAGCTTCTCCGTCACTCTCTGATTTTCAACTAGATTTCAAATTTTGATTTAAAAATTCAATTGCCAAAAATTTAGTGAGCAAAAAATTCTGAAATTTGAGCTAGATCTTTATTTTTAAACCACCTTTGAAACAACACCATTTATTTGAATAAATTATAAGTGCAAAATGTTTAAAAATTCATGAAGTGCAAAGGGGTCAGATTGACTCAAATTTGAGAATTTTAAAAATTCAAAAAGTAATTTCGAGCAATCTGCAAATCTATTTTGACTAAAAATGGCGGGGTTTGAAAGCTGATCTCATTGGCTTTAATTCCCATATTTATTTCAAATTTTTGAAGATCATTTGTTACTATTTCAATTTGAAAAATCGACCAAGGGTCACAATTCCAATCTTGACCCCTTGACATTCAAAAATCCCTAAAAATTTAGTTGAAATAGTAAAAATCACAAAAAAATATTCTCTGAAAAAATAATTGAAAAAGGAATCTAGTTGCAAAATTTCAATTTATTTGGATTCAAATTTTATCTAGAGAAATATTTTTATTGCATTGGTCTACTGAAATCGCAAAGAAGAAAACCCTAGAATTGCATGATCCCTAGGTTATACCTTTATGGTTACATTCTAGAGATCACATTTGGGCTAACCTAGACTTAGTCAAGTCTAGTGTTTAGCCGATGAGCTTGGTCACCTTATGAGCCACTCACTGTAACGACCCGGTTCTCGAGTCCCTACGAGACACGAGAACCGAACCGACTCGACTAATCCCAAGACCTAGTCGTCCAACGAGGAAGTAACCAAAAGACAGTAAAATAAACCACATTCAGCATGAATATAACTAACAGTAAGAAAGTACAGCAGTAAGGAAAGAAACTACTACAGTAGGTACCACCACAACAGTAAAACAACATTTATCATATAACAAGAACTGCAGGTAAAGAAGGTACAGCGGAAACAAAAACTACTCACTAGAACAGAAACAAAAGAGGTACAAAAGACTGTGGTAACTCTACTGGACCCTACTCGGCCCAGCGTCCTCTGCAGCCGCCGACCCTGGCTGCTCAACACCTGGTCCTGAAAAAGGTAACGAGTGTAACACGTCAGCAAAACACTGAGTAGAGTGGCAAACTAACTAAAGGCAACAGTAGAGTGTACAGTAGCTGTTATGTTCTATTACTTCCTTTATTCACATCTTTCAATTTTTCTCACTATTTCATTTGTTTCTCAGATCCTTTACTTGATCTCGAATGTCCTCGTGGGAACGATCTTGATTGCAGTCTTTTCCAAAAGTAGAAGTAGCACGTGGTGCTCTCCTGGCCGGGAGAGTCCCCCATGGTGATCCTACCCTCAGTCAACCACCCCAAGGTCACTGACAGACGTAACGGTGACTACGGCACGCGTGATAAACGCACAGGTAGCTAGCCCGCACTGGCACGCGGTCAGTCGTTTCCGTTAACGGGTGCGCCCAAAGCACAGCACGGAACCAGGGCAGAGCCCTCCCAGTAACAGGGGTCCAACCCCTCCACAGTAACCAAACCGGGGCCTTGCCCCTCCACAGTCCGCGCACCCTCGCCTGACTACCCTGGTTTGCCCTAGTGGGCCTAACAAGTCGGTGAAGGAGGCTAGCAGAACCCCGGGGCCCGTGGGGTAGCTAGTACTCTCATAACACTACTAGCTCTCCTCGGTACTACGTACACGAGGGCCAACAAGTTGGTACAGAGTGGCCAGTCCTAACCCCCGGGTCCCTGGGGCGGCTAGCTCAGCTCTGCACTAAACAGGGGGACAGTCGCTCTCCTTGGTACTCCGTACTCAAGGGCCAGCTCACTTCCCCAATTCTATTCCATTCGCTTTCCAGGAGTTCTACTCCTACTTCCCCGTAGGGTTCCAGAACATCTTATGTCTTACTTTCCAGTTTCACGTTCTTACAAACCATGATCCCAATCATGTTTCTTTATGCATAACAGGCAGCTGTGAATTCAATTTACAGGCAGCTTCATATATTCCTTTCCATTTTTCCAAGACTATAGTATTATACATTTCACTAGTTTTTCCATCCTAGGATTCATGCCATATCCTAGGGTCTATCATACAATCTAGTTTTCCGGCCCTAGGATTCATGCAACACCTAGGAACTATCATTCCATATATTTCTCATTCCTAGGATTCATGCAATGTCCTAGGTTCTAGTTATGGTTCCATACTTTAACAGATTTTATTAATACTTAAAGCCACTCTACCAGGTACAACGGGAGTAATGGGGGCGTGATCGGGAATCCCGCGTGCCTCCGCGACTCCCAAGACCGCAACTGAACGAGGTCCTATCACAAGGATCAAACACAAGGAGTGTCTCAAAATAGTGTATAACTACTGTAGACGGGTAGAGGAATTAATTCTGAAAAGAACGCAACTCGAATCGCGGAAAACGGAGCCCGAACGGGCCCTAAACAGGTCGAACAAGACGATACTGTGCAAAATCAGACGTCTGGAACTTCTTCCAGACGTCTTAAAAAGTGGATCAGAGAATTACCTGTTCAGCGTGGTTTCCCAGACGTCCAAAAGTCTGCGGGGACGTCTGGCCTAGCTCCCAGACGTCCGATGGTCACTCCGGACGTCTGGAGGTCACTCCCGCCGTCTAGTACAACTTCCAGACGTCTGATTCGCAAGGGATGGCGAATCAGCGAACCTGCGCACAGCCAACTCCCTCCCTCAGTATGGTCAGTCGACAGGAAGGAAGGAGAAGGCGGTAAACTCACCTTTCAGACGTCTGTATGATCTTCCAGAAGTCTACCTCGCCGTCTGGCTGTCAACCCAGACGTCTGATTCTGGAAATTTTTCCAGAATCAGGGCGCTGCTCGGCCTCCGCTCGCGACGCCGCCCGCGTCGCACCTCGCGCGTCTGCTACTCAGACCGCAGCAGGTCCCTCTCTGCGTCGCTCCGCGCCCCCTGCGCCCTCCGCCGGCCGGCCAAGCCGCTCTGGCGAGCTCGCCCTCACGGCAGAGCTCCGCCCTCGCACGCCGCACCTCCACGCTCACTGCGGCCGTCGCTGCCGCCCTCGCATCCGCTCGCTCTTGCGCACAGGAAGGAGGAGAAGGAGGAGACGGTGGAGACGGGAGGGGAGGCGTGGCCCTTTTAAGGCCGCGCGAGGAGAGAGGAGGTGGCAGGCCGCTTGCAGCCGCAGAGAGAGAGGGAAAAAGAGAGAGAGAGGAATCGCGGGTCTGCGCGCACAGGCGCGCAGACGACTCTCCTGTGCGAAAATAACTATTTTCCAGACGTCTGGAAATGATCCCAGACATCTGTTAAGACGTCTGGATGTGATCCCAGACGTCTGGACCGACGTCTGGGCCTCCTCCCAGACGTCTTAAAAGACGTCTGGGGCACGCGTTCGTTACACTCACCATAGACCCCAACTGAAGAAAAAAGGGTTAAAATAAATTGTAAAACACAAAATAAACCCGAATTCGGTGTCGTACTACTGGGTGGTTTCAACCGCTCTTGCCAAACCTGGTGACTAAGTCTGCGGGGCAATGTCAAACGACCGCGACTAAGGGGTAACGGAACCGGAGGCGTGAGCTGAAGGGAGAACCTTCCCCTTAGTCCCCTTGTAACCAGACTGGCTGGGTTAGCTTGATAGGCGGGAATCACATTCAGTCGGTTGTACGATGAATTTTTTCTTTAGGAATTTGAACTAAAACCAAAAATCCGGTCATCCAATCATATGGACCATCTGATTGACATGGCCTTAGCCTTATTTGGCTTGGTTACACCAACCCAGGGGTTGAGTGGTGTATGCGAGGAAGGAGGTCACTCAGACCTTGATTGGTTGGACCTTGGGAGCCACTCCCAAGGAGGCGAGTCACTTCGTCTGTGCCATCTTCTCCCCCACCCTCTTCTTCTATTGCTGAGCTGCAATGGCTAACCCTAGATCTGGCCCTAATCAGGATCCAGAAGAGCTGGACCCACGAGCTTATCTGAGAGCTCAGGTCACTGAATCAGCTCAACCTTGGGATTAGAACCCAAGGTGGTGAAGATGACTTTTTGCTTCACCTGATCCTGCTCGGGTTACCAAAATGGTTAACCCATATCCAAACCTTGGATATTATGACCCATACCAGTCGGTCCCTCAAAGGACCACATCTTATAACCTAGGATATGGATTTCATACTCCTGCTTCTCACCCATGGAATATGGGTAGACCTGATTCACCCCCTGGAACCCCTGAAGAACTACTAGTGCATATGCGATCGCATTATAGAATACAGAGTGCTGTAGCTAGTGCTAAGGATAAGGCCGCATTCTATCTACACAAAATCCAAGCTATCACTGAGTCAAACCAAAGACAAAGCTGGATTTCGTATCAACAAGCTGTGATGGAGCTCCTTTAGGGAACAATAGGGATAACAAGGCTAATTGGACAAAATCGGGAAACTCAAGAACTAATGCTTTTGAGATATCAAGTGGAAAATAGCCTTGAAGACCTCGAAGAATCTGAAACAACTAGCCAGATGGACACACAAGAGATTCTCTAGAGCAGATGCTGGAAGATAATTCAGGGGAAGAAGAATCTAGCTTGGATATGAGACAGGAGTAGGAAATATTCAGAATGGGTTCGTCTAAGAACTCCATTCAGGAAACTGAGGAGGAAAGGACTGATATCTCCAGGACTGAGCCACAATCAGATTATCCTGAATCTTGGGAGATACCTCTCGGGTTAGATAACCCAATCGTGATAAAGGAAGTAGATCCATTTGAGAATATGGATCTTGAAGCAAACATTACATGTGATACTACTGATCAATCTAGGCCACTTCCCATTGTAGGTGAACCTGTGCTAGAGCCAACATCTTCTGATCTGCACTCTTCTTCTTTCACCTACATAGCTAATTCGGATGTTAGAGATTCTGAGATGACACTTTCTATCCCTGATCTTGACATCCAAAGACCAGAAGTAGCTATGGATGTTTTGACCGAAGAAATGGATGTGCTACCTGAGGCAGGAATTACTGAGGCGCCCAACACATACGAGGGTGAAGCTTTGAGCAGAATGAGCTGGGGACGCACCTACCATCCTAGTTAATCTAATGGATGGCTCGACTTCAAGCCTGAAGAGTCATCCTTCGATGAATCAGAGATGAGTACTGATGAGGACGAAGTAATTTCTAACGAGGATTTTAGTGACCTCCCCACAGATCTTCTACTTTCATGGATACCCCCATATGATCTAGAGCCTGGAGAGGGCATGATCTTTGGTGTCAATTATCGTTATGAGGATCCCTATGACTCAGATTTTGGTTCTGAGATACATGTTGATCTCCTCCCTTAGCAACTTCCTGCTGAATTGTGGGACATGATAAATCAGCTAAATCAACATCATGACCCCCCCTCTGATTATCCTCTATTTTCCACCACCACTCCATACTTTCTTATAGCTAGACTTTTTGGAGTAGGGGTGCACAATCAGTTGGTTCGCATCTCTGGACCACTGATTCTAGGAGCATACGAGCACATCTTTCTCTTAATCTTGACTGACTCCTATGCTAGAACTAATACATCTAATTGAGTTTTCCCCCAGCTGGAGGCATTAAACTTAGCATCTACTTCGCATCCATCACCTATACATACCATTTTTATACATAGCATTTTTTTTCTTTTAGCATATTTCCTTTTCGCATATTGCATACTGTCAGGTTGGCCAGTGTTGAACGTTAAAATTTCAGGAGCAATTCTAGGTGATTTCTACCCATTTACTCCCTGTTGTACTTATTTTCTTTTATATTGATACATGAGGACATGCAAGAACTTAGGCATGGGGGGATAGATACAACAAAACTGAAAATTTTTATGCCAACATTTAGGAAAACCTCGGAGCTGCATGTCAAACATTCTTTAGGACCCTAAATAAAAGAACAACCGACTCCACCTCCAATGCTCGCATTGGAGCTAAAAATCGTCTGCAACAGCCACTTTCGACTTACCCGCTCACCTCTTGTTCTAAATTTAGGGTCAAGATGAATGTAACCTGAAAGGAAAATTTCATGAAGTACGAATATAAGAGGTTACTTGTTTATAGCATATATACATAGTGCATCCATGAATAAGATTATCTTATTAAGAGAATGCATTAAAGATTTTATCCTCCAGTTGATTCCTATAATCTGGAATCCAATAAAATTTTTCACACACACGTAGAATTTGCATTGGATTCGCGGTGAAGGATGATAAACGTCTTTAGTCTGTCGAGAAGAAGCAGAGCTTCTTCTCCTGAACCCCTGGATAGTGTTTTGGGAGTCAGGCAGATTTTCTTCTAAAAATCCACCAAATAGTGTGAGATGAGAATAGAGAGTATTGGTGCTCTAAGATTAGTGCAAGGAATCTAGAATCTTAGATAATTAGGTGATGATACTCAGAGATTAGGCATAGTTTTCGCTCTTGATTCTTACGTATACATTTTGTGTGAAATTTTGAGAGCCACCAAATAAGGCAAATACGCGGAGAGTAAGTTTTCATAAAACTAGGACTAAGGTGGATGGTTACGATCATTCTTTACGGAATCCTCGGCTGATGGAGGGTGTTGATGTAAAGGTCAGAAATACACCATCCTATCCGTCTCTCCTAGTGTTGTGAGTAGGCACTTCCACTAAATAAGCCACCTAATGTCTTTTAAGTACCACCAATCCCTAATAATGTCTTCTCAATAAAGTTCATGGATGTGTGCTAGTTGTATTGTGTTGAAAAAAAAAAATAGAGAGAAAAAAATTTACATAGAAAAAAAAATGAAAAAAAAGGGAAAAAAATGATGAAAAGAAAGAAAAATTGAAAAAAATTAGAAAAAGAAGAAAAAGCAAAGAAAAAAGAGTGAATATTTAGTGTTTATTTCAGTTGCATTGAGGCAATACCACCAAATAAATTTGAGATCCACCAAATATGACCTTAACCTATCTTTCTGTGTTTCTGACCGCTCGAATACTGGCTGAGGAATTCCGACTTAGTGTTAAGGTTATGAGAACTCAATTAAGTGTTAATGCCAAGTGAGACACCCAAATATGGATCATGCGTGAGAATCTGGTGAGATTGTGAGCTCTAAAAAAAAAAAAAGAGAGTGAGAGAGAATGAATACAAAGGAACTAGAAGAGAGCATAGTTTTTCTCATCTTTTCCTGAGTTGAGTTACTTGATAATTCGGGAATCTAGATTCTAAAGTACTAATTTCTATGTAGCACTAAGTGAAAATGAGCCACCAAATAAACACCTGTATCACTCAGACATCCTCTACTCAAGCTTAAAGCCAGGGTGGAATTCATAGAATATCTTGAATACCCCGAGGGAAGAAGTCCGCCTATCCCACTAGAATTTTTACTAGTGGTCAAGTACAGGCTTTAGAGGTGAATTAGTTTTTCACTCGAATTCGTTGCAAAAGCTACATAGCTGTACTTTCACATTTGTCAAGATTTCTAGAACATAGGATGCAAACAAAAAGGAGAAAAATCTCTAGGCATACACTTGATAAAATAATCAATCCTTTAGGGACCCTTCTATGAATAATTTAGTCTCGCATTTACTAGGGACTAGTAGGATTTAGGCATGGGGGTCTGATTGCGCAACAATCATAGGTCTTAATTAACCTAAATTAGGCTTGGACTTATCATAAGTTAATGTAATTCATGCATGCATAAGCATTATTAGCACCTTTACTACTTTCTTTTAGCTATGCATAAAATAATGCTATAATGTACTGATTAGGTGCATTATGTCAATCGTAGGAAATAAGCTGATCAGAAGTTAGATCTAAAGCTGGATCAAAAGATGGATCTGAAGAATAAAGAATAATTGGTGTTACAGCAGAGTTGGAGCGGAAGACCTAGATTAGATGTAGTAGATAATAATGTAAAGGAGTTAAGGTATGATATTCTATTAAGTAGGAATAAAGCAATAAATTGTGAAGAACTTAGGTCCATCCTAGCCCTAGGACAGCCTAGAAGCTTCCCCAAGCCTTAGCCACCCTTAGATTAGGTCATTGCACCCTAGGAAACCTTAAAACACCTAAATCCACCCTCTATTTGGATGTCCAGATGAGTTATAGGACGTCCAAAACCCTTAGCCAACTCCCGCACACCTTAAACCCACTTCTGCAGTGTTATTGGACATCCAGACACTTGGTCAGATGTCCAATTTCTGCAGAATACCCAAGACAGAACCCAAAATCCCTCTTGACTCTGATTGGACGTCCAGACGACAAGTCTGGACTTCTGATTTTTCACTATAAGATGTTTGACACTATTATTAGACGTCCAGAATTGCCCTCCAGACCTGTTTTGAGATTCAAGCCTTGATCTTGGATCTCTAGCTCCCTAAACCCAATTCTAACCCCCTAGGAACCTAAATTAAGGTTCTCTAACCCTAGTACATCACCTCTAGACCTCCCTAAGGACCTAATTATGTCCTCACTAAACCTAATTGACTTGGATCATAGTCAATTTCATCAGCCTATTCAATTCGACTCATTGGGTCTAATTAAGCCCCCATCTCAGCATACACTGTCCAATTGGACTCAGTGAGAGTCCAATTGACTTAGACCTGACTTAATTGAGTTATTTTACTCTCAATTAGGTTTCCACACACCCAATTAAACTTGTATTAAGTTTAATTGCACTTTGCCTTAGTGAATTAGGGTTTGTAACCCTAATTTGAGACCTAACGTAGACCTAAACCCATTAGAACCTATCCTAACCCACCTAACCACTTAGGGCACGACCACACACACACACACACACACCCATTCATGCACTCCCACACCACCTAGAGTATTCTAGGATCTTCCAAAGGTGGCGCCACCTTGGTTTCCAAAAATAGCAACCAAGGATGAGTCTTCTCTTAGATCCACTTTTGGTGGATCTAAGAACCACCCTCTCTCTCCTTGGATGGCAACATTTGGGACTCTCTCTAGAGAGTTCCACACTTCTCTTGGGAGTCTCCCTTAGGCCTATAAAAAGACCTAAGGAGTGGCCATTTGCACCCATCCACTCTTGGCTCCATTTTAGCTTAGCTTCATTCCACCTCCACTCCACCTTCATGAGTAGCTTCACCATGGCCACCACCATCTCCATGCCAAGATGTTGGATCACCTCCTCAACCTCTCTCCAAGGGCTGGCCTAAGCACCATTGGCCGCCCCTCCTCTCAACCAAGTTAAAGGCCATCAGAGCCCACCTCTGAATGCCCTTAGTTCTAATAGATTAGATTATAGTTCTTCATAGTTTTACTGTTTTATTTACTGCTTAATAGTGTAGCTCTAAATTCTCCCTAAATGATGCATGCATAATCCCCCTTTAGATTCATGTATGAGATCATTTTCTGTTAGCTAGAGTTATGCTTTGAAGCATTCCTCTACAAGCTTTCCATGAGCTTTATGTTGCAAACACCATCATGAATCAATGAAAATATTTTTCTATATATATATATCTATTTGTGAAAATCACCTTGGGCCTTGTTGTAATATTTTTGTGTGATTGAAGTTGCATGTTTTAATTTCTGATATTCTGGCAACTAAGCATGTCGTGCATAAATACGAATTTAGTATAAATCAACGTGCGATTTTAAGCAAGTAGAGTGAGTGAGATCAATTTCAAATATGCATTTCCATAAATGTCTCCCAGGGATGAACGACCGAGACTCAAGTCTCGTTATCTTTATAAATTATTTTTTATGAGCATTTTCGTGCACTATACTACGACGAAATCACTATTTTCAAAACACGTGCGAGAATCGCCCTCTGTCAGCCACCCAACATGGCACCATCCCAACTGGCCACCCCCGCACTTTAACCTCTGAGCCATAAAATGTGGGTTGTTGGATCGTCATCCAACAGCCACGATGAGGCCACGTCATCCACCACCGCACCTTCATCAAGTAGTAGTCTATCTTAGCCGTTAGATCTTCATCCAATGGCTGAGAGTGGCCACACATGAACTCAAAATGCAACAGAAGAGGTGGTGTAGCACGTTGGTTAGCAACTGCATGCAAGAGCGTGAGGCGCACATTTGATTAGCACCAAGCGTGAAATTGGAGAGGCGATGACGCTTGCATGAAATTGGGTCGTTGAATGAGATCAAGCGGCGTGGAGGTAGCCGTGTGGTGCGAGGAGGAACGCAAATGTAGCAGTGCGGATGAATGCCCGAACAGATGCACAACCTGACACCCCGTTGTACGTAGAGTCTTAAGGCGGTGAGGCATTGATTTGAAATCGCATACGCGCATGTGAAGGGCATAGGAGTGGATCGGGCGGCTGGGCAACTGCCACGTGTTGCCATCTGGTGTATTCCATGCGTTGAAGGCTCGTGAGAGGCTGTTTTGAGTTTCGATTTGATCCGTTGATCTCCCGATTGACAGATTTGATTAAACCTAAGGTGTTGCACGATTTCGAGGGCCAAAATACCTGATTTGGCCCTCATTTTAGATATAAAAAGAGCCCTAGAGCCCTCATTTAAGAGGCAACTTCCACCATGCACATCTCTAGCCTCTCTCTGCAGCAACTCTCTAGTTTTCTTCCCAGCATTCTGGATGTGAAGTATTGCCACACTTCACATAAAAATCTCTCAAGCAGCGTCGTTCTTCATCTATTTCTGTTTCTTTACTCTTTAGCATACTTGTTTTAATTCCTAGTTTAAGAACTGTTTGCAACTAGCAATAAAATTCTGATTCTATGAATATCTAGTCTCTTTTTATTCTTTCATTAGGTTAGATTAGTAAGTACAAAAAGCATTGAAAATCTCATTTTGTCTCCCTACAAATAACTCAGGACTCACCAATTCTGACTTATGAATTTATTTGTCTCATTGTGATTCACAACTATAGTGATAGAAATATTTTTACTCATTTCGTGGCAAACAATACACTAGAAGATGGGGAGGGGAGAAGGGAAAAGATGAGAAGTGTGAAAATCAAGCAATCAAAATCTAAACCTATCTTAAGGTTGACTTCCTATGAAAACCTAAGACTTAGGAACTTAGAAAACAAGAAATTAGTAAGTGGACCCACTTCCCAAAGCGAACTCGGCTAGACTACAGAGGTGGCTTAGGCCCAAGCATGTCCTGGGAAAATCACCAGGGGCATGTATAAACCCGTATCCGTCGTTTGAATTCCCTCTTAGTCTATTGTCATGTTTATTAAGGGAATTGGGAATGATTAAGGATTCCTGAATTCCAGATATCAAGCCTAATTTGTTGAAGTCCTTAAGTGGTCAAATAACTATTTTTTTTAATTAGGCTTAGAATACCTAAACTGCACAGAAATGTGAAGGGCGTTGATTGGGGTAGATGTCCAGTTATTTCTTTTTAGAGTGTGTGCATATTGGACAGAGTGAGTCCAATGTCAAGACAAGGGTTGTCACACAAAATTTTATTTTTTTCTTGCCTTTTAGGGTTTGATATTGTTTAATGTATTTTAGGGTTTCTCTTGTTATGATTTCAAAGCAAGTTTGATTTCTACAATCACAAGGAAAATAAGTTTTATCGGTGATGATAAATTTCCTTCATAGATTGTGGGACTAAAAAGATGAAAGAAACCCTAATTGATTTGAACACTAGGCAGGTAATTAACTACCAATGAATCTCTTTTAGGTTTTCTTTTAAAGTAGTGGTCCAAATAGGGAAAACAACACCATTAATAGAAGGCAAATCAAACAAGGATTACAAAAAGATTTTTTTGTGATTTTTGGAATTCATTTGATATTTTTTTGGAATTTTTCTTTGTACTAGTGTCACTGTCCAGAAATGATACCCGTGGGTATTTTAGACTTTTTAGTACCACCGGCCATCAAAAATTTTACGAGTTTATATGTTGTGAGGAATTTCCTAAGGATTCCAGAAAGTTAAATTTCACAGAAATTGGACGAGTAGAAAAGTTCCTAAAATTTGCGAATCATAGCAAAATAATGAACTCAGAAGGGTTGACCTCTCTGTGGTCCACGAATTTTCAAAAATGCTCTACAAATCCAAATGCTCTGAACTTTTGAACATATGTTGCTGACTTGATTTGGAACCTTGGGGTGAAATTTCAAGATTTTAGGCGACTTGTAGTGCTGGGACTTGATTTTTGAAGTCCAGACAAAAGTCTGGCTCCGAAAATTAGTATACCAACACTTGAGTAGGGTGGTGGTCAATAAGGCAATCAAACAACAAATTGATTGTTAAAATCCACCACCCTCAAAATTTTTATGTTTTTGATTCTGAAAGCCCTTTTTTTTTATAGTTTTTTGAATTTATGTGACAAGGAGAGAGATACCGACCTCACAATCCACAGGAAGAAAAGGCGCTTTGAGCTTTTTCTCCAAAATCCCCCCTTCTTCTTGTATATACTTGCACACATGAAATGAAAGAGAGTAAAGGGGATGAGGCCCAAGTATCAAGCAAGAGTGAATTGCAAAGCCATGCCTCCTCGACAACGGTGCCAAAAAGTGATACGAAAAATCATGCGATTTATAAAAGCAGGTTTTTTCGTTGTACGTGCGAAATCTAATTGCATTTAAAATTTATAAGAACTATGTACTTAGGGAGTATTCAGGTCATCCCAAAGGAGGCAAAAATACAAATTGACACTCTTGCTTACTTGATAAAACGATCTCTCTTTTTTTAGACTTTTATATATGTAATTTTTTTTAGATTTTTGATTAGGCAAAAACACTCAACAGATAGCTGCGAAGAGAAAGCGGGAAAGCAAGAGAAAAGCAACAAGTGCCCTACTCTTCCAGCTTACTACAAGTATGGGTGACTTGGAGTAATGGAAAGGTAGAGACACAAAATCAAACTACAAAGCCACAAATTGTAGAGGAATGCTTTTATAAACTTGAAAAACTGTTTATAAAAATTTGGAGAGCTCACTAATGAGAGAAGTTCCATAGTTGTAATCTCCAGGGAAAAGCAACTAGCTACAATAAATGAAAAATGGTAAATGAAGATGAAGGCTTAATGAATGAAGATGCAACCGTTGTGGAACTCTCGCTCCAATTCCGGTTGCCTCGAAATTAAAGAGAGGTACTCCTCCTAGGTGTCCTCCTCCTGGCATGCCTGTGCTCCTCCTTAGGGTGGATGTGCACCACCCTTGTTCCTCCTCTTACCTAGCCGTCCCCTTGATGACGTGACCTCTTTGGCTTGGCGCAAGAGAGAAGGGTAGAGGAGGAAGGCACAAAGGAGATAGGGTTGTCTCAATCTTCTTCTTCTTCTTCTTCTCTTGGTTGGTGATGGGTGAGCTATAGGTAGGGTTTTGCAATAGAAAATATGTAGCCAAGGGTGGTCTTTTTTGTGGTGGAATGGTAGGTGTATATAGGAAGGGTGGTAAAGTGTAAGCATTCAAAAATCAAAAGTTCGGAAGGGTTCTCACAAAAAATCACATATTCTAAAAATACCAAAAAAAAAATTCTTGAAAAAGAACAAAAAAATGAGAGAAAATTTTGAGGGCATATTAGTTTTGAGGAGAAAAAGGGGAGAAGATAAAAATGTCAAAAAAGGAGCACAATTTGAAAAGAAAAGAAAAGAGATAGTCATTAGTAAGAAATTAAGGAATTGACTTAGTTCTAGACCATATCAAAAGAAAGAAAATGAAAGGCAAAAAGTGCTAATGAAAAGAGAAGAGATTAGTAGGAATGCTGATTTTAGGCCTCTTGGGCTGTAATCCTAGGCTTAAAAATTCAAGTACCCGCTAAGATTTAGATAGTCCCCAAGAGGTTAGGGAAAATGAGAAGCTTGAGTTTTTTTTATTAGGTCTAAGGCTTAGGGAGTATTCGGCCTCGTTAATTGATCTCTGGTTTGTGGGACTCGGTAACCTAAGCACCCCAATCCACACACAGCTTGGTTCAGGGCGCTTAAGTATCAAAATCACGCAAAAGCATTTAAATTGTTCTGAAAAAGTCGCCTCGATTAGGAGTGGCCCACTATCGGCATTATAACCTAATCTACAAAAGGAAGCACACATCAAAAGTTTTGAGCATCAAAAGATTTCATGGTCTAGAATTGAAGTTGATACCTTAAAATTTTGCTAAGGGACTAGCAAAAGCTAGGCATGGGGGTATGATGAGAACACCATCATGATCCATAACTAGCTCATTTTGACATAATTGAGTCAAGAAAAGCTCCTACATAACCAATTGAAGGTCATAATTCATTGCATAACCATTCTGAGAGAAAAATAAGAAACTAGGGGTAAAACTGTAATTTTACCAATGAAGTACAACCACGGGTTTTCTCAAGGGCTGAATAAAAGTCAAATGATCTTCATAAGATAATAAGTGGGTTGGATCAAACAGAAAATGGTTTGTATATGTTCTGAGAATTAAATGACTTTTGAAACCCTAAAAATAGACCTACTTAATTAACCAAGGGTATGGTCAGGATAAAATTTACTTAAACCCTATAAAAATCATAGAAAAATATTTCCTAGGGTTTAGTACCTTCAATTTGGCCATTAGAACCCATCTTGATCTAAATTGAAGTCTCAGACAGACATTTACCTTAATTTAGCTTTTTACATAAATTACCCAGTCAAACATGGTCAAAATCAAAATCCAACTTTACCATTGGATTCCTTAGGTTCAAATTAGGTTTGTATCAAAATTTGGACCCAAGATGAGTTTGCCTTGACCTTGTTTGCAAAAAGGTTCTGTCTGGTTACATTTCTACCCTTAACTTTCAAAACCCTTGCAAATAGCCCCCTAGCTTCTTCATTGTCTTCACAAGTAGGTCCCTTTGCCATTATCGCGGAGGAACCCTACTCCGGCAACTTTTGACTGGGACGTTCTCCTTGATTGCTTGGAGAATCCCTTCCAAAATTGGGAGGGAGATCCTTTGAGAAATTCCCTCTAATATGAATCCAGTTCGATGGCCTGAATCTTTCCCAATCTCTCATGCGAACGCATGAGAGATTTGGGTCTCTTGAAAGCTTCCTTCTTTGGCTAGCCTTCCTTGCTTGGAAGCTTGGCTTCCAAGCAAAAAACCCTCTCCAATGACCTATAAAAGACTTCCCAAGGTTCAACCGAACTCAGCTTGAAATTGGGCCGGAATTCCCCCTATTCCTCTCTCCTCTCCAGCCGTAACTCTCCGCAAGCTCCGATGGCCTCTCCCTAGATTCTTCATCGTTCGTCCACAATACTAGTGGTGGATTCACCTTCACCACCATCCTCCACGTCGCACAATACCAGTCGACATCGTTCCTTCCCCATCTTCGCTACCGCCTCTCCTACGGAAGTTCATCTTCCCCACGTTCGGCAACCACACTGGCATGGGATCCCTTCCCCTTTCATCCGTTAGAGTAGATTTTAGGTCCCTTCTCTCTCATACTTTCTTCCCCTCTCTCTATTTCCCAAAATCGACCACCAACGCTACCGAACACCATCATCTCCTCCATCTCCGGCAACTCCTTCGGCGAAGTGTTCTCGCCGCTACGCACCTCCATCCACCTGGCTGACCACCCTACAACCTCCACTGCACCTTCCCACTTATTTCCCCTCACTCCATTCACTCCATCGTCCACCCAAACACCTCCCCGAGCAGACCCACTCTCACCGACTATTCCTATCATTGTTCGGCCACCACAACCACTTGCGCTCCACGCCACGACCATCGTTACTTTCGCTGTGCCACGGAGACCCTGCTGAGTGTTTTGATGTGGCCATAAGGCCCTTGTTCTTGATTTCAAGTAACAGGTTAACACCCGCCATTACTGCCAAGCTTTAAGCAAGCTTCGAGTTGCTCCAGGTCTTGCTATGCCCAGGGGATGCCCCAGGCTGTGCAGACTTGAGGCGTGCAGGCGTCCAAGCCCTCAAGCGAAGGCTTCAGTAGTTGCAGCCCCATCAATTTGACCGAGACCTTGTTGTTGCGCTGCGCGAAAGGAAGGTGGGACATTTAGTCCCACCTTGGAAATGAAGAGGCACTTTCATGCGCATAAATTGAATAAGTGAATGGGGTTGTTTGCCTCCAAACACTGAGGGTGAGGTCCTCCTCCCCCTTTCACTCGAACTTGTCTGTGACATTGCCTCGCAGACTTGGCCGACCCAACTACTCGCCTAACCCACACTCCTCGCTCACCACCACACGCTGATGAGCCTGGACCCGGGTATGCATTAGGTTCGATTACCAAATCGGCTGTGGCTCTGGGAGAGAGAAACTGAAATAGAAGAAGAGAAAGAGGAGAGTTGTGTGGGGGAAGGGGGTTTTTGCTTTGAGAAGATTGGCTCCAACACTTAGCTAGATTATGAGAGAAGAGAGCTAGCGAAGGAAGAAGAGAAGAAGAGGAGGACCACAGGGCTTAAGTTAGAAGAAGAAGAAGAGAAAGAAGAACATAAGGAGCAAAGAAGAAGAAGCAAGCCTGAGAAGAATAGAAGAGAAGAAGAAAAGAGGAAGAGGAAGACATAGCTGAAAGAATAGAAGAGGAAGAATTAGAGCAAATCAGAGAAAGAGAAGAAGAAAAGAGGAAGCATGCAAAAAAAAGAAAAAGAGGATTGTAGTAAAAGTCATTTAAGACGTCTGATTTTATCTGATTGCAAAATTAGACGTCTGATTTTAGATACTCATATGCTCTTCATTATTTTGTCTAGAGTTCCTTTTTACTCTTCATATACTCATATGCTTTACATTCCTAATTAGTTTTTGAGTAATATTTTGTGTTAAATTTGCATTAATTATTCAGATTAGTGTGTGAATTCCATTTTCTCCCTGTGTTCGACCTCGGAACTTTTTCGAGTAATAAAATTATATTTGTTTTCAAAGCGATTTCAACTATACTATAATGCGACACTTTTAAACATCGATCTCGCTTACAATAAACATTTTGGCACCGTTGTTGGGGATCGAACCCGGGTCGCCCGCGTGACAGGCGGGAATACTCACCACTATACTACGAGGGAAATGTTTATTCGCAAGGGAGATCGATTTTGAAATAATCGCGTTGCAGTATAGTCGAAATCGCTTTGAAAATAAATACAATTTTTATTACTCGAATAGGTTTCCGAGGTTGAACACAGGGAGCAAATTGGTATTTAGAAATCAAGATCATAATTTAGAATTAAAAGAAATTGCAATAATAGCAGTAGCAATGTGAAAAAATATGGGAGTAAAATGGTTATTTAGATCACTAAATACTCCTACAATATCACTAAGGAACTCAATGTATGAATATGCAATGAGAGCTTAAGATCTATCATCTGATGAGGGAATCAAATGACTTAAGTTGTTTGATTCTTCTTCTCTTTGTCTATCTCTGTTGTTCTCTTCTTCTTCTCTTCAGGCCTTCACCTCTTCTTCTTCTCTTCTTCTTCTTCTCTGTCTTTGCTTTCTCTGTCCCTAGCTTTCTTTGAGTCGTTACTTTCTCTCTCTTCTTCTTCTTCCTTTGCCTTTGCGAGACTTCCTTCTCTTCTTCTTCTTCTTCCTTCTACCTTCAACCCTGGCCTCCTCTTCTTCTTCAGAATCTGCTAAGTGTCGGCCAAAGATCCCTATAGCAAAACCCTATCCCTACCTACACATCTCTCCTCTCTTTCTCTCTTAGGATCTGCTATCCTAGAGCCACACAAGTATTCGGGTAATCGGATCTAGCGCATACCCGGGTCCAGGCTCTCCGGTGTGCGTGGTGAGCGAGTGCAGGTTGGATCGGGTCAACCAGGTCCGCGGAGGCAGTGTCGCGGATGAGATCGGGTGTAGATGAGAGGGACCTCACCCCGTGGTAACTGAGGCAATGAGCTTATGTCACTTTTACAATTTATGGGGGTGTGGGCGCCTCTTCGTTTCCGAGGTGGGACTATTCGTGCCCCCTTTTCTCGCACACCTATAACAGACATTGATCTTCCAATTGTAGCTGCTTCGAAGGCTCTCGACTCCAATTGAAGACCTGGGTGCATGCGCGAGAGTCTTCCGTGTGTCCTTGGAGCGTCAACCTAGGACAGCAAGGCCTGGAGCGACCTCAAGCAAGCTTCAAGCTTGTTTGCCAATGGCGGATGGGGCCTGTAACCTAAAATCAGTAGAACGACCTCATGGCCATGTCAAAGCGCTCTGGGAGGTTTTACGGAGCATAGCAGATGTGCTGGGGGTGGTGGCGTGGCGTGTGGGTGCCTGTGAGTGCGTACCTAGGTCACACAGTGTGCGAGTGAGTGGGTGTGTTCGAGGGGTGATTTGGGTGAGTGGCGAAGTGAATAAAGTGAGGGGAAGTGCTCAGTGAGGTGTGGCGGAGGTTGTGGGCTTGTTGGCGAGGGTTTTGGTGGCCTATGAAGGTGGGATGGCCTCGCCAGAGGTGGTGGCCGGAGATGGAAGGGATGAAGGTGCAAGGGGCGTCAGTGGCGGATTTTGGAAAGTAAAGGGCGGAGAAGAAAGTAGAGGAGAGCGGGAACTTAGCTAGGGAGTTAATGGATGAAGGGGGGCAGTGAAGGCGTTGGGTCTGGTATGGCCGACGCCGAAGATGAAGGCAGCTTCGATGAGGTGGGAACGACGAGGATGAAGAGGAAGTGGTGTCTGCTGGTACGGTGAGATGCGAACGAATGCAGGGAGGATGAATTTACCGCAGGTATGGTAGTCGGATGATGAGAAAGGGCAGGAAAGGTTGCCGGACATCGAGGAGCCTTTGGCCATGACAGGAAGAGATGAATTGAGGGGAATCACAGCTGAATTCGAGCGTGGAGAAGTCAGCGTGATCTGGGCTTCTTTAAATAATGCTCTGATGGGCGGTTAGGGCTTGGGAGGCTTGCTTCCCAAGCTTGCAAGGTCGTCGAAGATGGGAATTGTTAGGATACCCAAATCTCATATGCATTCACATGAGAGATTGGGAAAGAATCAATGCTCATCAATGGGTTCAGACGAGAGAGAATTTCTCAGAGGATCTCCCTTCCAATTTTGGAAGGGATTCTCCAAGCAATCAAAGAGAATGACCCTGTCAAAGGTCGCTGGAGTAGGTTTCCACCACGATAATGGTGGAGGGACCTACTTGTGAAGATGATGAAGAAGCTAGGGGGCTATTTGCAAGAGTTTTTGAAAGTTAGGGGTAGAAATGTAATCAGACAAGACCTTTTTGCAAACTAGGTTAAGGCAAACTCATCTTGGGTCCAAATTTTGGTACAAACCTAATTTGGATCTAAGGAACCCAATGGTGAAGTTAGATTTTGTTTTTGACCACGTTTAACTGGGTAATTTACGCAAAAACTTAAATTAGGGCAAATGTCTGTCTGAGACTTTAATTTAGGTCAAGATGGGTTCTAATGGACAAATTGAAAGTACTAAATCATAAAAAATATTTTTTTATGATTTTTAGAGGGTTTAAGTGAATTTTATCTTAACCAGACCCTTGGTTAATTAAGTGGGCCTGTTTTTAAGATTTTAAAATTCATTTAATTCTCAGAACATACACAAATTCTTTTCTGTCTGATCCAACCCACTTGTTATCTTATTAAGACCATTTGACCTTTATTAAGCCCTTGAGAAAACCCATGGTTGTACTGCATTGGTAAAATTACGTTTTACCCATAGTTTATTATTTTTCTCTTAGAATGGTTATGCAATGAATTATGACCATCAGTTGGTTATGTAGGAGCTTTTATTGACTTAATTTTGTCGAAATGAGCTAGTTATGGCTCATGATGGTGTTCCCATCAACGGGGAAGGGGGGGTAGGCGTGTCTTTAGAGTGGATGGCTAGGATGGATTTTTGGAGGTGGTTAAGTGATCCAAGGGGAAGATCATTTGGCGCCAAATGAAGGGTCTTGAAAGGGGGTGGTTATGGTGGAGCTCATACACCACCATGTTGACACCAACATGGGAGGGGTATGGTTAAGGTGGCGTGTGGTTTTTGAGGGTTGAGATGGCTTGGTTTGGTGGAGGTTATGGGATGGATGGTGGCTATGTGTTGGTGACACATAGAATGGTGTGGGTTGGTGTGGTTAAGGGTTAGGTTGGCATGGAGTTAGGTGTGGTTGATAAATGTCAGTTTATCATCATTCTTATGCCTTAAAACAATCTTAAGGTTTTCACTTCGCAAATGAATTTTTGGGCTGCATTTAGACATTCACCTAAGATAGTCATTCATTGCATTTTATTGTCTTTTTGTGAGTTTATTTGAGTGTCAGGGATAAGCATAGTCTAAACCGTCAAACCTTGGCACTCAGCAAGGTAAAAGATGAAGGATAAGCTCAAATCAGTTGGGTCTCAGCTGGATCTAGCTCATCCCAGCTGGATCCCAGCTCATTCTAGCTAAATCAACCTATCCTTAGCTCCATTCAGCTCATCTCAGCTGAATGGTAGCTCAAGCTAGTTCACCTCATCTCTATTCAGCTCACCTCAGCTGGATGGCAACTCAGACTAACTCAAGTCAATTGATCCCAGTTCTATTCTAGCTCCTCCCAGCTCAAGACTGAGCACTAGAAGCTCTACCTGACTAGGATTAGCTACTGCCATCAACTAGCTAAGTCTACTCAGTTGAAGTTCTCAAACAACTCCAGTCAACTCAACTTCAGCTCCTAAAGACTTAGATCAGCTCAACTCCAGCTCCTGAAAACTTAGATCAGCCCAACTTAGTTGAGTTGAGCTACTGAACCTAAGCTAGCCACCTTAGCTAGCTGGGTAGTCTTCAAAAAGACCAGCTCCAGCTTACCTCAGCTAAGAACAGAAGAAAGCCAGCTCAGATTAGCTTGGCTTAGCTATTAGCAAGGAACTAACTAGCTAAGCTATCTACTGAGCTCCACTTCAGCTATCTTCAGTAGCCATTTACTCTAGTTAGCTCAAATGCAGCTCCTTTTAACTCCTCCTCAGCTCCACCACAAAAACCCTAGCTCTCTCCTCCAACCATCTACTAGCTAAGCTAGCTTAGCTTGCTTAGTTTAGCTCCTCTTACCTCCCACTATTGTAACCCTAAGCTCCACCTCAACCCAAAAACCTACCTACTTAGTCCACCTAAGCTCTACCTACTCCCATTTCCTTTTGGCACCAAC
This sequence comes from Thalassia testudinum, assembly GCA_037157565.1. Classification (NCBI taxonomy): domain Eukaryota; kingdom Viridiplantae; phylum Streptophyta; class Magnoliopsida; order Alismatales; family Hydrocharitaceae; genus Thalassia; species Thalassia testudinum. Next base: position 49,093,905 of record JAZHRO010000035.1, on the reverse strand, counting down.
TCTACCCACACCTCTTCACACCCCACCACCACCAAAAGCCACCATATTGTTGGCGCCAACATGTTCTATAACCACCCCTTTTGGCACCAACATATTCCCTCCAAAAACCCTTGAAATCCAACCCTACAGCTACCTCCTAAGGCCATCCCAACCCTACACCTAACCCACCTTCTAGAAGCCCTCAAGTTGGCACCAATTTAGTGGTGACTCTCCACCATGGTCGGCCACAACAAGTGGCTAACCAACCCATAACTACCCCCCTCCAAGTCCCTTGGGTTGGCACCATTTAATCCCTACCTTCCATCCCATAACCACCCACCAAGAGTAAATCCTAGCCCTCCACCCAAGCCCACGCCAACCATCACCTTCCTACCCTATATATACCCCATCTAACCACCACCATATCCCCCATCCTTGGGTTTTACATCTCTACCTATATCCACCATACCTACGGCCAAGGAAGAAGAAGAGAAGAAGATCAAGGGGGCAACCTACTCGTCCCCTTGGTGCCACACCTAGGAGTAAGCTTTCTTCTAAGGGGGGACAACCAAGTGATTAAAACCTCATCATAAGTCCTAACTAGCTCATTTTGACCTAATAAAGAGAATAAAAGCTCCTACATTACCTAAAGAAGGGCTTAATTCAAGGAATAAGTATTCTGAGAAGAAAATATGAAATAAAGGTTAAAATTGTAATTTTGCCATTGCAGTACTTCAATGGGATTTCTCAGAGGATAAACATAGGTCAAATGGTCTGGATAAGATAAAAAGTGAGTTGGTCCAATCAGAAATGGGTTATTGTGAGAGCAAGGAAGTAAATGACATTCTGTAACCCTAAAATAGACCCAAATAATTCAACAAGTTCTGGTCAGGATAAAAATCAATTAAACCCTCTAAAAATCATGGAAAGTATCCTCTAGGGTTTAGAACCTTCAATTTGGCCTTTGGAACTTATTTGACCTAGATTAGGGTCCTGGCTCATTATTTGACCTAATTTGGGTTTTTATGTAAAATGTCCAGTCAAACGTGGTCAAACCTAAAATACAACTTCATAATTGGATTCCTTAGGTCCAAATTAGGTTTTCACCAAAATTTGAACCTAAGGGAAGGTCATCTTGACCTATTGATGAGAACCTTATCATGAACCCTAACTAGCACATTTTGACCTAAATAAGTATATAAAAGCTCCTACAAAACCTAAGGGAAAGCTTCAATTAGAGAATTATAAATTTGAGTATAAAATAATTTACAAGGGGTAAAACTGTAATTTTACCAATGTAGTACATAAATGGGATTTCTAAGGGTTTAGACACAGGTCAAATGGGCTTAATGATTTTTAGAGTTGTGGTATTGTGGTAGAGTGATGAGGGAGAGAGAGAAGAGTTGTCGGAGCTTGCTGAGTTACTGACCAGAGGGGGATGAGATGAAATAGAGGGTTGCTCAGGCCAATTTCAAGCTTGGAGGTTGCGGGTTGATCTGGGCGTGCTTTTATAGGCCCTGGCAGAAGGTTTTGTGCTTAGGTCTATTTAAGGGGTTTTAAGGAGGCTCGCCCAAGCAAACGGGGGAGCTTTGGCTTCGTACAACTCCTAACTCCAATACGTTTTAAGGGATATGAAGTCAAAAAATGAATGCACCAACTACATATAATATGCTACATGCGTGCATGCGCACACGTGTATTAAGTAGTAAAGAATACGTGATTCACTCATTACATTTCATTTCTCTCGTGCTGCCCGACTAGGGCATCACTCGATTCACTTCATTACATTCTTGAATCACAGCAACCTCGCCGGAGATGGAAGGTCGAAGGTGACCCGAATCTCTCATGCATTCGCTTGAGAGATTGGGTGCCAAATCAAGCCTAGAATTATGTTCAAACTGGAGATTTCTCAGAGAATCTCCCTTTCAAATTTGAAGGGGATCCTCTGAGAAATCAGAGAGATCTTTCCTTCGAAACTTTGCCAGAGTAGGATTCCCTCCGCTATAATGGAGAAGGGACCTAATTTCAAAGAACGAAGATAAAGATAGGGGGTTTCTGTAGAAATTTTCAAAAGTTAGAGGTAGAAATGTAATTGGGCTGGACCTGTTTGCAAAGTAGGTCAAGGTGAACTCCCCTTAGGTCCAAATTTTGGTAAAAACCTAATTTGGGTGTAAGGAATCCAATGGTGAAGTTGGATTTTAGGTTTGACCATGTTTGACTGGACAATTTACACAAAAACCTAATTTAGGGCAAATATCTAACTAAGACCCCAATTTAGGTCAAAATAGGTTCTAAGGAATAAATTGAAGGTTCCAAACCCTAGAGAATATTTTTCCATGAATGTTAGAGGGTTTAGGTGAATTTTATCCTGACCAGAATCTTGTTAAATCAAGTGGGTCTCTATTAGGGTTACAAGAAGTCATTTAATTCCCAACATTCACATGAACCCTTTTCTATTTGAACCAACCCAGTTTTTATCTTGTTAAGACCATTTGACCTGTGTTTAGCCCATGAGAAAACCTGTTGTTGTATTGCAATGGTAAAATTGCAATTTTACCCCTTGTTTCTTACTTTTCTCTTAGAATGGTTATTTATTGAGTTAGGACCTCCAGTTGGTTATGTAGGAGCTTTTGTTTTCTTTTTTGGGTCAAAATGAACTAGTTAAGGTGCATGATGGTGTTCCCATCATACCCCCATGCCTAGCTTTTGCTAGTCCCTTAGCAAAATTTTAAGGTTTTAACTTATGTTATAAATTATAAATTCCTTGATGTTCAGAGATTGTGATGAGTGCTTTTTTCTTTTCTTTTTGATTAGGTTAGAATGCCGACAGTAGACCTACAGGTACTCAAGTACCAACCAAGATCCAGACCTAACCAGCTCTAGCCTCGATCCTCCATGAAGGTTTTTAAGGCCCACAGGAACTATCCTAAGGTTCGTTGGACTCCACGATTAAAGCACCCGTGCTTGTAACATATTTTAGCCTCGGTTTGCAATGCATTTTTTTGTAAGAGAGAGACAGAGGATTTTTTTTTGTTTGGAGAGTTTTCTTTCTCTTTTCTTTTTATTTCTAGCTTCGGATTAGCTTCTCAACATGGTCTGTATCAGATTCCTCGTCCCCATCATCAATCCTCGAAAGGTCCCTGGCAATCAATGCTTCGTGATAGCACCGCCCATGGCAACCCCCAGAACCCTGGCTTTCAAGATTTCGAGATAATCCCACCCATGGCGTTTTGTAACTAAATCCAGACCCTAGCAATCGACATTTCATGATAATGCCGCCCATGGCATTTGAACCAGCACAGGGTGTTATGTGCCCCCGGTAAGATATGTAAATATCCTAGGAGACAAGTATCGAGGAGACGATATGTTATTACGCATCTTCGAGGGAAATTTCCCACCTCTTCGCGCCGGAAACTCGTCCAAATCAACTTGTGTTGATTGGCTACTCCTAATATAGGTGACCTTTTTAGAACATTTAAATGCTTTTGTGTGATTTTGATAATTATGCGCACTGAACCAGACTGTGTGGATTGGGGTGCTTAGGTTATCGAGTCCTGCAAACCAAAGGTTAATTAACGAGGCTGAATACTCCCTCAGCCTTAGACCTAATACTTAAGCTTCGCATTTTCCCCAACCTCTTAAGGACTATCCAGATCTTAGCGGATACTTGAATTTTTAAGCCTAAGAGTCTAGCCCAAGAGGCCTAAGATCAGCGTTCCTACTAATCTCTTTTGTGTCTCATTTAACACTTTTTCCTTCATTTTTCTTTTTCTTGATATGGTCTAGAACTTCAGTTAATCCCTTAATTTCTTGCTAACGACTCTCATTTTTTCTTTTTCATTTTATGCTCCTTTTTTGACATTTTTCACTTTTCCTCCTCATTTTCTCCTCATGATTTGTATGGCCTCAAAATTTTCTCTCCCCTCAAAATTTTTTTGTTCTTTTTCAAGATTTTTTTCATTTTTTTGGTGTTTGTTTTTTTTTTTTGTGATATGTGATTTTTTTGTTGAAACCTTTTCTTGTGAGATGAGTTTTCATGGTGTTTTGCACTTTCATACCCCCCCATGCCTATGATTTGCAATGCCCCCATTGTAAATTGGTGGGTTCAAGTTCAGCTTAGATCATTCATTAGAACTGGTTTTGGGTGGGCGAATGGGTCGAGGTGACTGTTGCAAACGATTTCTAAACTCGGGTGCGGGTACCTGAGGTGGGGTGGCTGTTCTAATGGATGAACCTTAAAGTGCAATATGAATTTAGCATAGGAATGTCAAGAAAGGTTTCAGGTTTTTCAAGAATGACGGGTTGCCTCCGGTTAAGCACTGAGTTTTACGCCATCGGTTGGGCGCAATGAGCTTAGGGAGAATGGAGGGTAAAGATATCTCAGCCAAATTTGTATCGGTCAAGTCAATGAACGGTTTGAGTCTTTGACCGTTCACGATGAAAGGTTCTGAATCATGGCTGAGTGGATTGATCTTAATGGCTCCATTTCCAAGGATTCGTCGGACGAGGTAGGGTCCAATCCATTTTGATCTTAGTTTTCCTGGGACCAGTTTAAGCTTAGCATCAAAGAGTAGGAATTTTTGACCAGGATGGAAGATCTTTCTGGTTATATGCTTGTCGTGAAAGGCCTTAACCTGCTCTTTATAAATTCGCAAGTTCTCATAGGCATCGTGGCATAATTCATCGATCTCGCTCATTTGTAGCTTTCTATGGGTTCCTACCTTAGAAAGATCTAGGTTGCAGTTCTGTACTGCCCAATAGGCTTTGTGCTCCAATTCGACGAGGAGGTGACATGCCTTCTCATACACCAATATGAAGGGAGACATACCTAATTGGGTTTTGTGGGCGATCCTATAAGCCCACAAAGCTTCTGGAAGTCGGGATGACCAGTCCTTCCTGTCAGGTCAAACAATAACCTGGAGGATTTTCTTGATCTCCCGATTTGATAGCTCAGCTAGACCATTAGTTTGGGGGTGGTAAGGAGTAGAGATTCGGTGCGACACCCCATATTTGGTCATCGATGACCTAAACTGAGCGTTAGTGAAATGGGTCCCTCCGTCCAAAATTATTGCATGTGGAATCCCGAACCGTGAAAAGATGTTCTGATGAATGAATTTGATAACCACTTTATGATCATTGGTTCAGGTCAGAATGGCTTCGATCCATTTGGACACGTAGTCAACATCGAGTAAAATGTACTCAAAGTCGTCCAAAACAGGGAAGGGTCCCATAAAATCAATCCCCCATATGTCGAAGATTTCGCATACAAGAATTAGCTGTAAGGGCATCATATCACGGTGGCTCATGTTGCCCAATGTTTGGCAACGAGTGCATACCCTACAATGATTGTACGTGTCTTTGAAAATCATGGGCCAATAGAAGTCACACTAGAGGACTTTCGCTGCGGTTTTATGACCTGAAAAATGTCCACCGCATGCCTGGTCATGCCATTAAGACAATATGTCTTGAATTTCCACTTCCGCGACACATCGTCGAATGATCTGATCAGCATCAATGTGGAAAAGATATGGGTCTTCCCAGGAGTAATACCTGGCATCGGAAAGCAATTTGTCCTTCTTGGCCTTCGGCCAATCAGAGGGGATCTGTTGTGATGCCATGTAGTTTACTATATTAGCAAACCATGGAAGCTCTGTATTGATAGTCAGGAGGTACTCATTAGGAAAATATTCCGTGATGGGTTCGGAAGGGTCGATGATCTCAGAAGGAAGGCGGGACAAGTGATCAGCTACCACGTTCTGTTTTCCTGCTTTATCGCGAATCTCGAGGTCAAACTCTTGCAATCGCAAGATCCAGCGGATTAATCGGGGTTTTGCATCCTTCTTCGCAAGGAGATGCCTTACAGTCGTGTAATATAAGTAAATGATAACACGGGAACCTAGGAGATAAGATCTAAATTTTTCCAAGGCAAATACTACGACTAGCAGCTCTTTCTTAGTAACTGTGTAGTTACGCTGAGCCTCGTCAAGTGTCTTGCTAGAGTAGTAGATGACCACGGGTTTCTCGTCAACTTTCTGCCCAAGTACCGCTCCTACAGCGAATCAGATGCATCGCACATGATCTCAAAGGGTTGAGACCAATCAAGGGATGTAGGATCGGGGCTTGGGTAACTCGATCACGAAGGATTTCAAATGCTTGAGTGCATTCCTTGAAGATTTCGAAAGGTACATCTTTAGAAAGTAGAGTGATCAGGGGGCACGTGATCTTTGAGAAATCAGGAATGAATCGACGGGAAAAATCAACGTGCCCCAGAAAAGATCGATGTCCGTGATTGAGCTAGGCATAGGGAGTTTGGAAATCAAGTTCACCTTGGCTTAATTGACTTGGATGCCCTTTTCTAAAATGAGGTGTTCCAGGACAATTCCTTCAGGCACCATGAAATGGCTCTTTTCGTAGGAAGGAACTAGATTCACGTCAATGCACCGCCTGAGGATTTGGACCAAGTGCAGGAGACAATCATCAAATGATTCTCCGAATACTGAAAAGTCATCCATGAAGACTTCCAGATAATCACCTACCATATCTGAGAATATGGCAAGCATGCACCGCTGAAAAGTAGTGGGTGCATTGCAAAGACTGAACGACATCCTTCGAAATGCGTACATCCCGAAGAGACAGGTGAAAGTGGTCTTTTCTTGGTCCTTTGGATGGATTGCCACCTGGTTATAACCGGAGTACCTGTCCAAAAAGTAGAAGAACCTATTTCCCGCTAGTTTCTCGAGGATCTGATCAATAACGATAGTGGGAAATGATCCTTCTTCGTGGAGGAATTGAGTCTTCTGTAATCAATGCAGACTCTCCACGAGTTTGCCACACGGCTTGGTATGACTTCTCTGGTTTCCGTCGTGATCACGGTGAGTCCTACTTTCTTAGGCACAACCTGGATTGGACTCACCCACCGACTGTCGGAGATCGGGTAGATGATCCCTGCATCTAACCACTTGATGATCTCCTTTTTCATGACCTCCTGCAGATTAGGATTCAAATGTCTCTGCATCTCATGGGAAGGTCGTGTGCCCTTTTCGATGTAGATACGGTGTGTGCAGTAAGAAGGGCTGATACTAGTCAAATCATCGAGAGTCGATCCAATGGCTCTACGATGTTGCTGGAGAATAGTAATTAGACGAGATTCCTGGTCAGGTGTGAGTTTGGAGTTAATCACAGGAAATGTCTGATTGGAGACCAAAAAGACATACTTCAGATGGTTGGAAAGAGGCTTGAGTTCCAGAACGGGGTTATCAGCAGCAGTGGGCAGTTCAGGGTGTGTGTTAGGAGTAAGGGAAGGAGTTATGGGTGTATCTAAGTCAAATTCGGACTCCTCTGATTGCGGGTTTTTGATCTTGTGGTTGATCGGGAGTAATCAGGTTGTCCTCAATATATGGTTCATCAACCATGGCCTTGATATCACATATCTATTCTATAACTCTGTAATTAATCCCTTGTTGGGACTTAAAGATGTCAATTTTCAGTGTTTGGTTCTCGAATTTCAGTTCAATTTGGCCCTCCTCACAATTTATATTGGCCATAGCAGTGGCCAGAAAGGGACTCCCTAGTATAATTGGTGTATCCCTTGGGTTTTCAGGTGCATCCATATCTAAGAATACAAAATCCACTGAGAAATAGAAATCACGTACCCTAACAATGACATCCTCGACAACTCCTTTAGGTGACTTAATAGATCGGTCAGCTAACTGCAATGTCACCTCTGTCGGTTTAAGCTCAGATTCCTCAAGGTGGTCAAGGAGGGATGTAGGTATTAGGTTTATGGAGGCACCTAAATCTAATAAAACTCTATCGAATTGGGTATCACCATTGGTACATGAAATTAGGGGAGTACCTAGGTCTTTTGCCTTAGGTGGGAGTTTGCTCAAAATTACAGAGCTGGCTTGCTCTAACAGTACGATCAGACTCCCACTTTTGGTTTACGGCTTACGCTTGTGTGGACACACGTCCTTCAGAAATTGTGTAAGCTGGTACGTGGTAGATTGCATCCATCAAGGGGATGTTTATATGGACCTATTCAAAGAGCTTGACCAGATCCTCCTTAGGAGCCACGGGTTTGTTTGTCCTCTTTCCCTTGGTCAAGGCCTCAGGAAATGGAACCTTAGTTGGTTCCTCTAGAATAGGTCCAGGTTCTTGATCTGGGACAGGGGTGTCTTGGATAACTATCTTAGGGCTTGGGTTACTACCAGGCTGAGAGTGGCTTGGATACGGTGGGTCTTGTGTTGCTTTACCACTATGGGTTGTTACAGAATTCAATCCTGCCTGGTTTTGGTTCAGGGTTGGTAAAATAGGTGGCTGCTGTTGAAATCCCGCGTACGATGTCGAAGCTTCCATCCCGTTGGGTGATGGAACAAAATGGGCCTGATAAATCATGTGGGCTTGGCCAGGATTTAGGTTCATAACGCGCCTCTGATTCGGCACATTATTTGGATTTGGCAGAATTTGCGAAGGGAGTGTGCCATGTTGGCGAGAATTTTCCATCTGGGCGAGTTGATTGCGAGCCTCTGTGATCTCATCCTTGTGTTGTTTTTGCATAGCCGCATTAATCTTCCAAATGTCAGCTAGAGTCTGAAGGATAAGAGTCATTTGATTTGTTTGGGTTGGCCCAGATTGATAAGTGGGGTTGGGCCGAGGCTGAGGCAACTGATATGGACGAGGAGCTTGTGGACGGGGTTGATAAGGTGGTCTTTAATTCTGATTATTTCCCACCCACAGGAAGTTGGGATGATTCCACCATCTAGGGTTATAGGTATTAGAGAATGGATCATTCTGGATGGCGTTGAGGTCCTCGTAGGTTTGAGGAACCTTAGGAAAGTCAGAATACGAGGGTTCAGAGTTCTCCCAACTAGAGTAGGTTGGATCAGAGTTCCCTCCTGTCCTAGAGTCAAACGGGGGTAGATACAGGTCCATCCCCTGAGAAGATTGGTGATAGATGTTATGCACAGCTTCCCTCCCAAGAGGTGGCTGTGCAAACGGGTTTTGCGCAAAGGTGGCTCGCTACAGATGTCGAGTCAGCTCATTCACCTTCTCGATGATAGAGACCTTGTCCAACCGACTAGCCATTAGTTCCAAGTCGACGGATGCGGATAGGACCTACGTCTCATGTGCTCCCCTTGGATTCGTCGATACGCGGGCATTCATCCGGTCGAATAAGCCCATGGAATCATTATTGATGGAGTTCTTGCACATATTCTCGAGAATCTCCCACACAGTGTCTTCATGTTGACCCATGAATTTCCTCCACTGGTTGTATTGACGAATAAGCGGATATCTTCACGGAGTCCCTGTTAAAAAGACTGGACTTGTTCCCATTTAGGAACTCTGTGATGGGGGCACCTTCGCATGAGATCCAAGAAATGGTCCCATGCCTCATGAAGAGGTTCTCCAGATTACTGGGTAAAGTGTGTGATCTGGTGGCGCAAGGCATTTGTCCTACCAACTGGGAAGAACTTTTTTAAGAATTCGGATTGTAGTTCAACCCACATGTTGATTGGATGTATTTGAGTCTGATACCAATGAGCTTCCTTGTCCATGAGAGAGAAGGAAAACATCTTCATAAGAAGGATATCGCAGTTGTGTACATCTGAACCGAAGGTCTGGGCCAGATGTTAGAGTTGTTTGATGTGCTGGAAGAGATCCTCAAAATTAAGCCCATGAAACTTTGGAATAGCATGAATCATGTTGGGCTTGAGTTCAGAATAAGGACCTCCAGCTGAGATTTGGACTAGAGGTTCGACTGCCACCGTAGCGGGATTATAGTGATCTTGCATCATAGGATGCTGCGGCGGGTTTACAAAGTTTTGAAATAGATCATTCAGGCACTGGAGTTGGTGTTCAAGATTGTTCTCTTCTTTTACTAGTTGTGTCATGATGACGGAAGAAGGAGAATTGGGTTCTGATGAATCAGAGATGTCTATGTGGTGGGGTTGCTGCGCAAACACGGACATCGAGGCTTGGCCTCGATGGGAGTGGATTGCTAAAGGAAGTCTTAAGGATGGTCTTAAGGACCTCCTATCGAACATGCACTGAAGGTTTGGATGAGAGTAGAATGTGCTGGGCTCAATCAAGACACCCAAAAATTTGGATGACTATAGAGGTTCGGGGCAGATGATACCCCTTAGTCAGAAAAGTCGTCCACCTGAGAAATACCTGGGCAGCCAGAGAGGGAGAGTCCCGCAAAGACCCCTACTTTGTAAAGCGTCCCCATGAGTTACAGGGTTTCCCCCACCCGACCTCTCTTGTCGCTGAGATTCCAGGTAGACCAGAATGGGAACCTTGAGATGAATCCATTTTAATGGACTATTATTACTCCTAAGTAATTCAATTCTAGCATTGTATGTTTGTTAATAATCACATTTGTTCATTAAATGATTGCATGTGTCATTACTTAAGTTTACATTTCTTCTATTGCTTATTATGTAATTATATTTCATGCACGGTCCCGCAACAGTGCACTCATCTTCTCCAATTAATCTACTCTATTAGGCTAATAATTGGGAAGAAGAGGGAGGAGGATCAATTGTGGAAAAGAACAAGGGGTGGAAAGATATTCCCCCCCCCCCCCCCAAATATCTCTACCTACGGCCTCAACACCCCCAACAGCCGCCGGCCAAAATTAATAAGGGATTTGAAAATCTTAATTGGCGCAGGGGAGGGGGGTTAAGAGGAAGGGAGCAAAGGAGAGATCGCCATCTTCTTCTCCTCTTGGTGGGGAATTATCTCCACCTTCTCCACCGTGGAGAGGGCGGACACTGTGAACCAAGCATGCACTGTGCACACCCACGCCCTCATTAGCCTAAGCAGCCTGCAGGCGCCACCTTCCATCGCCTGTGCGCGTGCGCCCTTGCAAGCCACAGTCGTGCCGCACCATCCTCTCCACTGCAAGCGCTACACCAGCCTGCACCAAGCACTGCCCTTGCCGCACCATCTTGCAACTGCTACAGCGCCCCCTCCAGCGCCATCACCGCTACTGCACCTTCCCCACCACGTGCTGCACCAAGTGCCCTCTCCAGCCGCACCAAGCCCCTTCATTGCACCAGCTCCTGCAGGCAATAGCGCACCCCACATCCAAGCCCTTCCATGCACTGCCTTCATTGTGCCATCGCCTTCCATCCTGCAAGTGCCTCACGCAACGCCAGCACCTGCAAACGCCCCTTCAAGCCTGCAAGTGACCCCACTCCCGCAGGCCACTCTAGTAGCACCCTGCAAGCATGCCCGCAAGCGCTCACTGCCCTCGTGTACCCTCCAGTGCTAGATCCACCGCGCCTTGCACCAAGCCCGCAGGCGTTGCACTGCTACCGGCAGGCGCCACTCCCACAGGCCACTTCAGCGGCGCTCGCCCTGCACGCCTTGCGCGAGCGCGCTAGCTACAGTAGTGACGCTATCTTCTCCACGCACAGCCTCCTCCTCCAACAGGCCGGTGGCCATTCTCCTCTGCCTGGCTGTCGTCGGCCACCTCCGACCGCTGCGTCACCGCCGTTGCATAGCCCTTGTTGAGGTGCACCTCCCCATCGACTCTCGCCGCCAACCGTGCACGACTGCCCGTGCAAGGAAGAGAGAGGAGAAATCCTCTATTTTCTTCTCAGTTAATAATTACATTCAATGGCATTGCCAATTATATATTCATATTTTATTCAGGCCACATTGCATTGATGCACTCATACTTTCCTGAAATTACTTCACTTGTGTTATGTGCATGATTCTACATTGAATTTCAAATCAAATTTGCATGCAAGTTGAATTTATATGATATGCCATTACACATGCATCATATGCATATTTTTGGAGCTTAATTCCTGACGTGAAAATTGCATAACTAACCCTGAACTTTTAAAGATATTGCAAGCTCCATTTAAAATAGCATATTCCTTGCATTAAAGTCGCGAAAGTGTTTGCGAACATTATATTCCTCTTCTCGTGAATTTATTTGTCTATTCCTCCCTATGGATACGACATCTTTACTGTGGTTAAAATTGATATTTAGTTTTGATTGAGAGATTTTCCACCACATAAAACACAACGACACATCATTCTATTGTTATCATAAATAAGAGAAACTCTCTCCGTCACCTTGACCTCTTAAGTCGACCGCTTTTATTTAAGATCAAAGGTGCTTAGGATTCCACTTGAACTTTAGATGTATTGAGTGAAAAAGTGACCTAATTTCAAGGTTGGTTGACCCAACAAGGGAGTCAACTTCACCTATTTGTCCTTTGAGATTTTTAGGTCCTTTCTTTTATGGTTCAAGTGAAATTAAGAGCTTGAATTTTAGGGTTTCTCTTGAATTAGTCTTTTCAACCAAGGCTTAGGCACACTTCTTTTTGTAATAGTTGATTCTTTTCTTAGAAAGATGTGTCTCTAAAACCCTAAATTGAAATCCTTAAGTTGGCTCTAATTTTGGTCCAATTTAGTTGCCACAAATATGGTATCTAGGACTCAATCAAGAAGGTGGTAGACCTAGTTACCTTAAATGGATGCACAAATCAATATTTGTTGAAATCAAAATCAGGCGACTTTGGTGACTTAGCTAAATATGGAAAGCAGGTAGCCCTAAATTGATTTTGATCTTACTTTTTTCCTTTTCAGAATGAGGGGATTAAGAGAAATGGCTAATTAGAGATTACCTACTCCGGGTGTGTTTCCTGTGCGGCTGTCTTCCTTTGAATCTTCTCCCCTAAAACAATCACAACAAAAGAGATGTATCAAGTTAGTATCAAATCAGCAATTATGATCAAGATTTCTAAATCACCCGTTGCTCCCTGGCAACGGCGCCAAAATGTTTAACGTTCAAGATCAATGTTAAAATCAATGTGTCGTAGTATAGTTGAAATCTCTCGAAATCAAATAAATTTTATTACTGAAAGTTTTAAATCCGAGGTCGAACATAGGGAGCAAATTGGGGTTTAAAAATCAAGAGCACAACTTTAAAATTGAATATAATAGGCAATGGAAATCAAATAAAAAATGTAAATGTGAACACTAAATAGCAATGTATATGAAGAACAAAAAATGGACATCTGATTTGTGAATCACATGTCTTAAACTTGTGATTGCTACAGTGCTATTTCTGATCTTTTTCTCTTCTCTGTCTCTGATCTCTGTCTGGCTTTCTTCCTTCTTCTTTTCTTTTCTTCTCTTTCTTCTTTCTCTGGTGGCTTCCCTTTCTTTTGCCTTCAGCTCCTTCTTCCTTTTCTTCAACCCTTCAACCTTCAGCTCTTCCTCTTCAACCCTTGCCTTCTTCTTCCTTAGCGTTCGCTGGCTTCCACCCTCTTCTTCCTTAGCGTTTTCTTCTTCTCCTTCCTTGTGAGAGAGAAAAACCTACCCCTACCTGCCCCTGCGATCTCTCTTCCTCTTTCTCTCTTAGGCTCACTCTCCCAGAGCCGCTCTCGGGTAATCGAGTCGGGTATGTGCGCCCGGGACCAGGCCCACCGGCATGCGGTGGTGGGTGAGGAGTACAGGTCGGGTATATGAGTCAGGCCAGGTACGTGGGTAGCGGGTCACGGACGAGGCGATGATAGGTGAGAGGAACCTCACCCCATGGTCAGGAGGCGAAGAGGCTATGCCACTTTTTCCTCTTATTTCATTGCGCCTGCTCAAGACTTTTCGAGGTGGGACTATGTTGTCCCACCTTCCTTTGCGAACGGCCGCAGTAGGAGTCCCCTTGATTGCAGCAGCTACGTGGGGCTTTAGTGCCAATTGCTTGGATGAGGCTGTGTGCGAAGAGATTCCACGCGACCTGGGACCTGTAGCCTGGAGCGAGGAGACCTAGCGGAGGCTCCCAAGCAAGCTCCTTGCTTACGTTAATGGCGGCAGGCCTCTAAACTTGTCAACCACGAAAATGGCCTTGCGGCCTCATCAAAAGGCTCAGAAAGCTTCGCCTAGACACGACGAAGGTAGTGTGAGGGTTGGCGTGGCGTGGGGCGGTCGGAGCGTGCGTGCCTAGGGCACCCTGTGTGCACGAAAGTGGGTGTGTTCGGGGGGAGTTCTGGGGGTGTGGCGAGGTGAGTGGAGTGAGGGTTTATGGTCAGTGGAGTGTGGCGATGCTTATGAGGTAGTTGGCGAGGCGGATGGAGGCGTGGAGCGGTAGGGACGCCTCGCCGGAGATGAGGAAGGTGAGGGTGATAACTTGCGTTGAGGCGTATTTTGAAGAAATAAAGATAGAAAAATGATGGGAATAGAGAGAGAACTTAGCTGAGTGTGGGGAGATGAAGGGGATGCAGAGAAGGCAGCCGGCTCGTATTGCCGTCGCTGGAGACGAAGTACTCAGTGGAGGAGGACGGTGACGACAAAGGGGTTGCAAGGATGTCGGCTAATGCGGCGTGACGCGGACGAAGAGGAGGAAGAGAACCCTGCCACTGGTATTATGGCAGAGAGATGAGGGAGAGAGAGAGGAGACACCAGAGCTTGCTGAGTTACTGACCAGAGGTGGAAGAGACGAAATAGTGGGTTGCTAAGGCCAATTTCAAGCTTGGAGGTTGCGAGTTGATCTGGGTGTGCTTTTATAGGCCCTGGCAGAAGGTTTTGTGCTTGGAAGCCAAGCTTCCAAGCATGGAAACCTCGCTGGAGATGGAAGGTCGAAGATGAACCGAATCTCTCATGCATTCGCATGAGAGATTGGGTGCCAAATCAAGCCTGGAATTGTGTTCAAACTGGAGGAGATTTCTCAGAGAATCTCCCTTTCAAATTTGAAGGGGATCCTCTGAGAAATTAGAGAGATCTTTCCTTCGAAACCTCACCGGAGTAGGATTCCCTCTGCTATAATAGTGGAGGGACCTAATTGCAAAGAACGAAGATAAAGATATTGGGGTTTCTGCAGAAGTTTTCAAAAGTTAGGGGTAGAAATGTAATTGGGCTGGACCCGTTTGCAAAGTAGGTCAAGGTGAATTCCCCTTAGGTCCAAATTTTGGTACAAACGTAATTTTCGCCTAAGGAATCCAATGGTGAAGTTGGATTTTAGGTTTGATCACGTTTGATTGGAAAATTTACACAAAAACCCAATTTAGGGTAAATATTTGACTGAGGCCCCAATTTAGGTCAAAATAGGTTCTAAGGGCCAAATTGAAGGTTCTAAACCATAGAGAATATTTTTTCATAAATTTTATAGGATTTAGGTAAATTTTATCCTGACCAAAACCTTGTTAAATCAAGTGGGTCTATATTAGGGTTACAAGAAGTCATTTAATTCCCAGCATTCACATGAACCCTTTTCTGTTTGAACCAACCCACTTTTTATCTTATTAAGATCATTTGAATTGTGTTTAGCCCATGAGAAAACCTGTTGTTGTACTGCAATGGTAAAATTACAGTTTTACCCCTTGTTTCTTGATTTTCTCTCAGAATGGTTATTTATTGAGTTAGGACCTCCAGTTGGTTATGTAGGAGCTTTTTTTCTCTTTTCTAGGTCAAAATAGGCTAGTTAGGGATCATGATGGTGTTCCCATCAATTTCCCACTTTCTCATTTCTTCTGAAAATTTCAACAAGGACCTTGATGAAACCACTCTATTTTCTCCCTTCATTCTAACCTTACTGAAACGATACTCGTTAGTGTTTCTTCACCTGTTCCTTAGCAAACTCCATTTAGGTGAATCAATATATTACCAAACACATCATTGTAATCCATAGTTCACGAATTCAACATCTTATGGATAGAATCAATGTTCTCCTAGAAATATATTATTGAACAAAAAAACTTGAAGCAAATATTCAAGTATTGTAATTATATTTAAGACAAACATTAAAATTAATCGCAAAATCAAATAGAGAGAGAAAGTGATCGAATCATATTGAGCAAAGGAACAAACATTGATAGAGAGAGAGAAGGTGATTGAACGAGAGATATCAAGTAGGAGAGGTTTAATCGATCATAGATCTAATTGAAGGATCAGTAAGAGAGATTGATAGAGAGAAATTAAGTGAAAGAGATCTAATCGATTGGGAGAGATCATCTGACCAAGTAGAATCCAATCAATAGAATAGAGAGAAAGATTGAGAAAGAGAGGGATCAATTTGAAAAGGGAAAATATGGGTGTAAGATTAGATTTGAGTGAAAAAACAATCCGAAGCCCTAAAAGAGACATCTGCCTTCAATGATCTCCGACGAGGGCATAATGTGAGAGATTGAGATCTTTAACTAACTTGAGTCAATGAGAATGCAGAGCTCAATCAAGGGCAGCAATTCTGAGGTTTGAGAATGTCATAATGGTGTGGCCTTTGAATCCAATTGGGAAGAAGAAACTAGCGTTGACTTCATCGAGTGGCATTGCTCTAAGGTCTGGCATCACTATGAGGTTATCATCAAGGATAAGATCTAAGGTCGAGTGGCATCGGTTTGAGGTCGACTTCGAGGATAAGAGTAGCATCGATTTGCGGTCGAGATAAGAGGGGCATCATCAGGCGAAAGCAACATCGCTAGGGAGAAGCGGCACATTTGCATGAAACACAACAATAGTAACTTATAAAATTACAATAGTAACTTATTAAAGAACCCACAATGACATATATTACATGTCGGTGTAGGTAGACTATTGGTGTAGGATAATTTTCTTGTTGTGAGTTGGTGGATCTATTTGGAAGTGGAAAGGACTGATCCTAAGGGGGGTGGCTAAGGTGTTTATATAGATGTCAAGAAGGCCTGTGATTGGTTGATCCAAGTTGCATTGGATCACCAAAATAAAGGGCTAGGATTAGGAGTCTAGGAATCAAGGGGTAGGATGAAGGAATAGGTGGATAGAATAGGTTAGGAGTTATTGGAATTGATAGAGGGCTAGGATGGCTTTGAGAGGATGATGTAGGGCTATGATTCTATCAAATTTTTGGCCTCTTTCTATTTCAAATTTCAAGTTTTACACGTAAAATTAAAGTTTTACCCCTCAAAATAAACTTTACAATGAAACTTGAATCACTCAATTTAGATTTGAAATGAAAAGGTTATGGCCAGAATATTAAAGGTGTCATGCTATTACAAATTTCGAGATTAAGTTTAGGATTAGAAATAGGATTTGGTTTTTGATTTTAAGATAGGGATTTAGGTAGCAAGTTAGGACCCTAGGATTTATATCTAGTGATGGATAAATTATTGTGTATTTTGACCATCCAAAATAGTATTTATTGGAGGATAAAAGAGATGGCCAAATAAGGCTTTTTGGGTTAGGATTTAGGACTAGGTTGGGTAGAAAATTATGGTTGGTTTAGTCAATATAAGTTAGCCAATAAGGTTAGAAATTAAGGTGTGGTGGCTGGCCATTATATAGGAAAATTAGGCTAGGTTGGGTGGCAATTAGGTGTGGGGAATTAGGCTCCTAATTAGGCTAGGTTTAAGGGCTAATTGGGTTACAAAATAGGTCCACCGAACTAGGTCTACCCCTTTTCCAAGTGAGCTTAGATCAAAAAGTCTCCTAAGCCATGCTCCAATCATCTTGAAATTTGGCTCAACTGTCCCTTAACCGCAACCATCTCCTCTTGTTTTTTATTTAGACTAGAAATCATTTTGATCAAGGTATCCATTTGATTAGGTAGGTCCAAGTCTGGGTTGATTATAGGTTGTCCTACTATTGTGACCTTGATTATAAGAGGAGGGGTTAAAAGTAGGTCTGGTCTGATTCGGGTTAGGATTTTGATTATGTTTAGACCAAGAGAAATTAGTGTTGTAATGATTAGAATAAGAGTCCATTTTGGGATAACCTGGATAGCTTATACATCCTCATAGCTAGAGGGCATACCAGGAGTTAGGATAGAATAATCAGGATAAGAGGGGACAAAGGCTCCTCCTTGGAATGTAGTCAGCATCTATTCTAGGTTCAATTGGTTCATAGGTTGAACCAAGTCGAGATTGTTCACAAATTACTTTCCCAAGGGAGTCGTGGCAGTGTAGCTGTAGTCAGTGTTCCCCTAGCCACATGATAGGCTTTTGAGGATATCCGTAGAGGTTTCTTAGAGTGGCATATGAGCTCATCCAATTTCTTATCCACCACTTCCATGTGCTCCAATTTCTTAGCTATTATGTTCATGTCAATCGAGCTCGAATTAGCTTAGACCTCATACATTCGACCATGGGGTTGATTGGACTGGATAAAAGTGGTCATGGTGGCATGATTTAAAGAGTTCTCATTCATAGATTCAAATATATCAAAAGCACTCCATCTTTATTTAGAAAATTTCCTCCACAAGAAGAGACCATGAAATTTCTAAGTGTATCATTCAAACCATGACAGAAAATTTGGGCTAGGTGCCACCTAGGAACCTCATGGTGTGGACACTTAATAAATCATTGAATCGCTCCCAAGACTCATGGAGATGTTCCTCTGGTTGTTGTGAAAAGGTGGTTATGGCTCTCCTAAGGGCATTAGTCTTGTCTATAGGGAAGAATTTCTTAAGGAATGAACTTCTTAGCTCCTTCCAAGTACCAATAGGTTGTCTATAGTTCTAAACCAATCTGTTGCCTTATCCCTTAAGGAGAAGAGGAACATTTTCATTAGGACAATATCTAGGCTCACATTTCTAGGGTTGATGGTTTCAGCAAGTCTGTCTGGATCTTTGAGGTGTTGGAAGGGGTCATCATTAGAGTTCCCATGGAAAAAAATTTGGATCAAGCTAATCACATTGGGTTTTAGCTCAAAATCATCACCCCCTTTAGGGACCCTAACAAAGGTTCTACATGAGTTGTAGAAGGGTCATAAAAATCTCTAAGGGACTAGGGTGATGGTGGTAGTGATGGTTGAGGTTATGGTTCTTGGATCCACTTCAGAGTTGCATAATCAATTGGACTTGATTTTGTTAGAGCTTATGGTTAGCATTGATTTGACACTACAACAAAAAGGGTCAAAGGCGATGAATATTTATGAAGATGACAATGAATAAATCATTGTTATATGACCTGCCAGTGAATAATTATTCTTTGCCATATTTGTTATTATATGAGCCATTGTTAAATTTATAACTAATAATATATTCATTGGTAAATTCAAACGACGAATAAAATTGTCACTAAAATCGTCACATACTTTAAATTTAACAACGAATATTTTCATTGTCATTGCTTTCT
This sequence comes from Thalassia testudinum, assembly GCA_037157565.1. Lineage (NCBI taxonomy): Eukaryota > Viridiplantae > Streptophyta > Magnoliopsida > Alismatales > Hydrocharitaceae > Thalassia > Thalassia testudinum. The sequence continues at coordinate 49,074,865 of JAZHRO010000035.1, read as the reverse complement.
TTTAACAACGATTTTTTTTTGTCGCCTTGTGAAGAATATGTCAACGATTAATTTGTTGCAATGTAAGAAGAATACAAAAAATTATTAATCATCATCTAAAACACTCATAATATATCATACTTAAAGTTTATTTTGATTACCTACAAAATGAAAAATTATTCACTACGACAAAATATACTTGTATAAAATAGTATCATGGAAATTTGTATAAAATAGTCCTAACTTGAAGATTGGAAAACTCAATTTCACATTTCTACTAACTCTATCCCCATAAGGCATTTTCCCATTAACAGTATCAATCTATATAGAAGCAATTAAAGAGATAAGGAAAACCATGTTTCAAGCATCAAAAGACATTCAAGAAATTGATATTCAAGCACTCTATTTTTTTCTTAAAATTGATTTTAGTTTCTCCACATTCTGGTTGTTGCATTGCATCCACCAAATTTTCAACACTGAGAAAGGGATTAGGCTAGCTGCATTAGTCGGGTCTACAAATTTTCTCATTCCTAAGAGTCTGTATATCTGCAGCCTATCTACAACCTATTTGACCTAGAGGGATCGAACATGGGGTATATTCTATAGGGAAAAGGACATCATTGATGGAACCTCTGACCCAAGAGTGAAAGCTCCTCCTATCTACATTTCCTTTCCTACAACAGTCTTGTAATTAGTGACTGATAGGACCAACATGAACTTTTGGGTAATGTCTATGAACAAAAGAAAGTTTAACATTATCACACCATTCAGGAAAATAAATATATGTCTTAATTCTGAAAGGCGAGAAAGATCATTGATCCTGTAGATATTTAAATAAAAACCAACACATAAAAAATAAACATAATTGCCAAGAAAGCGAACAATATACATTTTAGCTCTCAACAAAGGAAGATCGGTGCCTTAATTTCTATAAAAAGGTAAGCTTGCACATAAAAAATTTGCCTACAAAAAGTGAGCTTTAAATCTAGCTATGCCAAATAAGTGCCAAGAGAGGAGAATGCCAAACTCAAACAAATGTATTATATATGATGATCCAAAAATGAAAGAATTTACTAAGATTGCATGAAACAAATAGCCTTGATAAAATGGCTACAAAAAAAAAGTCCAATTTTCCTCCTTCTTGACACACTTCTTTCTTAGAATGTAAAATGTTGAATTGTGCTTCTCTTGTATTTAACAAATACAAACTTTTAAGGGTTTGAGTTGAGCTTTCCATCATCCAAATTGATCTAGGATGCATGTTTCCACCTATTAGGGTCATTCGGATTGGCAATATATACTTCACTTTTAGGTTCTTTCATTAGTAGGAATTCCCGCTGCACTTGATTATCAACTTTTTCTTTTTGAGACAGCACTTGATTATCAACTTGACCTTTGAATACAGGGATTAGGTAATTCTTAGGAAGAATTTAACAAAGTTTTACATCAAGGGTTTACAGGTATCTCTTCATGGTTATATATGAACTTTTGAGAGCTTTTGCAGTATAAGAAAATACCATGCTTTTACTAATCACCTTTTGAATATGATAAACAACATTATTTGCCACGTACTTTAAAGGCACTATATACCAGACATAATCATATGTACATTGTTTGATTGATTGCACATCAATCATAGGACTTAATCAACCTGAATTGAGTTAGATCCTAGCTTAACTTAAGAATAATACATGCGTAAATTGCATATCTTGCATCTTAACTGCTCCACTTAGCTATTCATAGAATAATGATATTTTATCCTACTAATTAGTGAATAGTTGCATTTGTAGATAATAAGAACCTCAGGAGATGGCCTGAAGTCGAATAAAAGTTGGATAGAGATGAAGTTACAGCAGAGTCAGAGCGGGAGCTTGGAATAAAGAACGGAAGATAGAGAGTAAGAAGGAGGTATACTTGGTTACTTGTAAGAATAATTGTAGAAATTAAAGTAAAGAAGAACTTAGGATAACCCTACCCCTACCCATAGGCCTCAGGATAACCTTATCCATGTCCCTATCCCTAATCCATTCTCCTATTAGTTTAGTTTAGCTTAGAAAACACTAAATGCACTTTCCATCACATTTTTGGGCATCTGGATAGTGTATCTGGACGTCCAATCTCTGCAGAAACCCCAATCAGAACCTAATGCCAATACTGATATAGAATTATACATCCAACGCATCCATTAGACATCCAACTTTGAAGTATAAGTCATCTGACCAAACTTATGGATGGCTGGAAGCCCTCTCTGGTTCCTATTTTGGAATCAAAAGCCATGTTTTGCCTCTTTCGACCTAAGAAGCCTAGCATACACCTTAGGAAACCTATTTAGAGACCTTCTAATCCAATCCCACTACCCTTAACCCTAACCTAATCCTAATCCAAGAACCTAATGGGGTTCACACTAAACCTAATTGACTCAATGAGAGTTAATTAGGCTAACCCTTGTAACCCAATTGGAAGTCTACCTTTGTCAATTAGACCACAATGAGTCTAATTAGAGTCAAGTAAACCTAGCATACCTAGTTGATTGGTTGCACCCAAATACATCAAGTCACACAAGACTTGATTGATCACATTTCTACCCATGCAAGTCTAATTGGATCCAATTAGAATCCAATTGACTCACCCACAATCCAATTAGGTTGATGAAGAACCTAATTAGATAATTCCTAATCCAATGACACACACACACACCTAATTAGACTAGGACACCACCAAATAGACTCAACCTATTAGACCTTAGGCTAACCCCAACCCACCTAGGACTAAACCCAACACAACCCACCTCTTCCACCACTTGGACGGCCACTCTAGAATACTCTATAGTGCCTTCATCGTAGTCCATGCCCTCCTCAACCTCTTCCCCCAAAAAGTGGATCTTAAAGACCACTTCAAGACCTAAAAGTGGCACCCAAGGCCACTCTTCTAGAGCCTTCCAACGGCAACACCATGTGCCCCCTTCTTCTAAAAAGCCTTTTCAAGAGGCCGCCTACATGCATCATGCTCCACCCTCCATAGCCATCCTCCTCCTCCCATTTGGGCACCATCACCACCACCTCCAAGAGGGTGGCCATCCTCCTCCCTCCCTCCACCTCCAAGCCCAATGGCCACCAAGGCTCACCCTTAGTGCCCCTGATTTTGTTAGTTGTAGATCATTCTTTTATTGCTTTAATTCCTGCATTTTATTGCTTACTAGTAGCTAGTTGATCTCTGTTCTAGTGGCACGCCTAAGCTCTCTTCATGCCATAGGTGTGCTCATCTCTACGTGGTCTAGATAGGTCCCCATGCCCATGGTCTAGCCATCATCATCCTCCAGTGCCGATGGTTCCATGAGCGTACCCGGTGGGATGATTTTCTATTATCTATAGTTGCTTTTATTCCCCTTGTACAAGCATTCCTCGACCATTATTTTATGAGTAGTACTGATGATTCAATGAAATAGAATTTATTATCTCCATTTGTGGATCATCTTTGCTTTTTCAATAAAAGAAAAAAAAAGATCAAGTAATATATAATGATAGTTCTGGCGCATATAAAAATGAATTAGCATTAGACGTGAATTCCTTCAGTAGCCTTCGCATACTGAACCCATACTTTTACGTTTATCATTTTTCTAACACACGCACACATTCTTCGCATTAATAATGCGACTGGCGAGACATATTTATGCAACTTAGAGACTGGACTACGTTTTTAAAAGCAAGTGAGGATCAAAAATCAATTCACCACTAATTGCCTCCTTTAGATTGACCGAGACTCACTAGAGTTTCGTTACAAATATTTTTGTTTAGGTTATTACGCGACTATACTACAACGTAATCTACTATTTTGCATAATTCTAAACCTAACAAATGGCTCTATTGTCGAGGAGGCACGACGAATATGATTTCTAATTTGCGATTTCATTTTTGACATCTTTGTACTTGCTTGCTTTCTTGGTGTGCAGGGAAGGAATGGGAAATCTGCACACACATCGAGTGTAGGTGAAGATTTACAGGTGCACACTATTTATCTTAGATTTACGATTTTTGCTTGAATCTTAGGTTAGGTGTTTTTCTTTTGAAAAAAAAAGAAAACAAAAAGAAAAATTCTGAAAATTTCGGAAAGAAAAAAAATATATTTTTGAGTAAAAAGCTTATTCTCTTTCAAAAACCTCTTGAAAAGCCTCTTTACTATTTTTGGAAATTTGACCAGAAATTTTTTCAAGATTTGAAAATTATTTTGCTGAATATATGTTGATCCAAAAATTCTGAAATTCAGGCTAAACTTAGATTTTCAAACTAGCTTTTCAATGCCATCTTTCATTTTGAAAAGTTCGTACTGTGGAATTTTGGAAAATTAGTGAAATGTAGGGGTCAGAATTAGAATAAACAGAAGAATCTTCTGACCTAACAACAGCGATCCACAGATGTGGACCAGATTGTGGTGCAGACTCATTCCCCATAATAGAGAATATCTTAGGTTCTGGATAAAAATTACCCAAAACCTAAAATCAGAATGCAAGCGGGGTCGGGCCTGCGATTTATGAGGATGCAACCCAAGACCAAAAAGTCGGGTTACAGAGAATTGAAGCTCAAAAGGATAATCGTTGAATGTGTGCTTGAGTTTGACATCCTCGAAACAAATGTCGTAAGGGTTCTGATTTGATGGTTTCAGCTTAAAAGGAACCCTTCGACTCAATCTTCCATTTCCTCCAAAATTAGCTTCCCAAATCAGAACTTCCCAGCTCCTATCCTCCTCATTCAGCATATCAAATTCCAGGACCTCTTGTATATTAATCACCCCATCTAAAATGTCCAAGTCTAAATGATGTGGCAAAATCAAAATTGACTTGGGTCTAATTATCTCAGAATTAGAATCATTAATAAGCTCAACGGGGTGTAACTGACAATCAGGGCATTGAATTGAATCCTCCAGAAAATGTAATTCTGGATCCATAATGTGTGCCCTAAGATCAGTTTCCTCAATTATTGGGCTATCAAATGATCTATCAGATTCCTCAGGCCCAATCGTCTCACAGAAATCATGTTCAGAAAACTTGCGTGAGACTTTGCAACTTGAATCTTCACCATCAAAGAAATCAGGATCTGTATCAATGTATATCCCAAAATCATTTGTCACTTTCTGTTCCAAGGAGATATACGTTTCCTCGTAACTCGGCTCAGGGATCTCAGGTGAAGAAATCAGATCTTCCTTAATTGGTCGCTTTAATTCAATCTGGTCATAACACATGTCCCCCCTCAACAGGTGTCTGAGCAGGTTCTATCATTAGCTTTCCTGAAGAGGGTTCATCCTGGGAATCATCCCAAGATTGAACAAAGCAACCACGAATCTCATCCACAATTTCGCTAATTTCCCAAGTAGAAACTCACCCAGGTTCTTATCCTTAATGTCCTGGAGCCAATCCAACAAAGACTTAGTCAAATCATCAATCATTTCAATCAGGGGCTCCAACCTCTCAAAGCAAGGTATTGGCTGAACTTCTAAAGATTGTATGATATTCCTCAAGTTAGCCAGAACCTTATCTTGAACCTGGTTAACCTGAACCAAATGATTTGGTTCAGGGTTGGGCAGGTTTGGGCTCAATGCAGGGGAATTAATGAATTGAGATTCATTATACCCTTCCTGAAAATAGGTCATTTCAGATTGTTCAAAAGATGGTGATGACCTAAAGGCAGTGAAATCAGAGGATGGGTAAGGATCAATGTATCCTTCTTGATTGTAGATCGTATTAGGTTGTTCATGAAAAGAAGACAATCTATAATCGATGTAGCTCTGAGAAGGATAGAAATTAGAATCAAAGTGTTCAGGGTTAGACCCTAAACACGGGTATCCGAAATTGTATCCCTAATCTGAGTTATCCCAACTGATTGATGGTTGATTACAATACGAGTTGGGATAATCGTCATGTTGAGGATAATTCACAACAGGAGGGAAAGAGCGGGAATGCGTGAAATATGTGGAAGGATTCATGAGACACGGGAGGAAGAAAGGCGCCCTGCAATTCAAACAATCAAACTTGTCCTTAATTGGGTTAGCCTACAGACCTACAGACTCGCAAAACCCATCTTGAGATAAAGGAATGATTTTATCTACTTCCGTCTGTTCAATCCAACTAGTTAGAAGGAGGGACTGGGGAGAAGGTTCTTCCTTCGGCTTGCGCCTCTGGTTCCTAGTGTACCCCCCAGCCACGATCGTTTGACTCTGCTCCCCTAGCTAGACATCAGATTGAATAGTAGAAATAGACTAATAAAAAATAATCTCGTTCTGGATTCTGAAGAGCGAGTCTAATCCTTAAGGCCAACGTCTACTTTGTTTTATTTAGGGATAGGTTTGAATGTGCTTTGGAATGTGATGGGCCCTTTAAATGGGTTGTGCCCTTAATGATTGATTGATTCGTGTGTGTGTGCACAACCAGTGGTTTTCAAGCAAGATTATTTTTTTGATGCGGTGAATTTTAAGGTTCAAATCTTGCTTCGTAGCTTTTAAGATTCAACTTTAGGTATTTTCAAACAAGTTTTGTTGGCACACCAGGTTTTATAAGCACAGGTGAAGATGTTTTCCTTGGAAGCTTAAAAAGAATGTGGAGTGCCTAGTAAATCCCTAAGAGTTGAACCTAATTGGCAGCTACTTGATGAGTTTATTTTATTTGAAGTGGTGCGACCCAAACAACTCAAACAACTGGCTACAAATACACCACTAAGTTAGGCACACAAAGATGGTTAACCTAGAATAATTTCTACTCTTTTATGTATTGCTTTATGTGTACCGGTTCCACAGATCAGAACCCGGTTGAGTAGAAACAAATCAATTCGGTTAAGTGCCTTTGAATGTGGGTGTATGTTGTGTGTTTATTGAAAATTGCCCCACAAAATTATATTTTTGCTTTTTTTTTTATATAAATGAAGGTGGAATGAATGTGAGTGAGAATCCAAACAACCAAACTATTCCTAGGATTTATACAAACACCTAGGTTAATTGGAATTTGGATTTAATGTGGCGAATGAAATCTATGGAGGGGGAAAAGAATGGGGGATAACTTAGAAAACCTTCCACAGCACTTTACTCCAATCTACCACTTTTGCTTGTTTCAAAAGAGTACCTGCAATTACAATAAGAAAGGAGAAAAGTGAGGTAAATGATTTATAAGTTACAAAACGCGAAGAGAAATTAAAGATCGTCGCCTCCCCGGCAACGATGCCAAAATGTTGAATGCATGAATTGCTCCCCGGCAACGGAGCCAAAATGTTGAACGCACGAACCACTACGCTAATGTGTTCGATTTTGGAAAACCTGTCATTGTAGCTTGAAAGCGAAGAATTCGTGTTCAACAAATAAAATTTATACCGAAATGAAAATTTCGGGTCGAACACAGGGAGGCGGACGTTTGATTTAAAAACTATGCGTTTCTTTTTATTTGTCACGGAATAATTCAGTTTAAAACTATCTAATTATTTACAATAAATAGAAAAGAGAGAGAGTAAGAGAGAAAGAATATTATACACAGAAATCAAAATGAGATGTAGAATAAACAAAGAATTTATTATTAAGGAGATTGTTTATTACAACTAGAAAGCATAAAACAATTGCAGTAGAAAGTGATAAATTTACTCTAAAATGCATTAAAAGAATGGAGGGAGAAATGTCCTCTTCGACGGTCTCTTGGAGGACGAGCAAAACTACTCTAGAAAGCAGTAAATCTATACTAGAAAGCAGTAAAAAGAACAGGGAGAGAGAAATCCTCCTCGATGGTCTCTTGGAAGACGAGCCGGACGGGATGACGCCTAGACGAAGGAGGACGAAGCAGAAGAATGGGAATGGAGCAGCACGCCGTCGTCGTTGCGGGATCCACTTCCGAAGGGGGATGAAAATTTGGACTCTATCTCGCGAGAAGCATCCTAGGTGTGGGACAAGCTTCTCTTGAGATTTGGAGAGGTAGAGAAGAGAAGGAAGGGATGAGAATTTCGTATGGAGTGGGTCTCCTTTTATAGTTGCAAGGAGTGGGGGCAAAATAGTCATTACAATTTCAAAATAATAAATGAGGGGTCTTTAGTGACGGATAAATCCGTCACTAAAGCCCCCAACGTGGGCGTAGCTTCCGCGCCCACGCGCGGCTCCTCAGCTACCCGCTTCCTCAACGCCCACGCATGTTCCTTGATTCTCAGCCGTCCGATCGTGAGATCAGACGGCTCAAGACGCATCTCTGCCCACTGCGCCCGCCTGGCACATGCGATTGTGCGTGACGTCGCACGTTCAATAGAGTGTAATATCGATTGAGCGCTGATGGCCGTCCGATCACGATCCAACTCCCTCCATCGCCCACGCCTTCCTCCCCTTCGCTACGGTTCGAACCGCGCCCGCGGCTCGTGTAAGCGCGCTCGACCGCTGCGCTACAAGGCGCGGATGGTCGAGCGGGCGCTTTTAATCGTGGCTGATCACAGCCATTGGATCAAGATCCAACGGCGGAGAGCGAGCGGGTGAGGGATCTTTAGAGGTTGCATGCGGCCATTTGGGCGACCGAGATGGTGCCACGTGGCACCATCTTGGTCGTCCATTTTCTGGAAGTTGTAGATGGTGCCATGAATGTCGGATTGACTCGATTTTTGTGTCTTTGGGCTGCAATCGTCGATCCGAATTCATCCGTGCTGTCGGATTTGTCATCTGAAGTGCGGATTTACACCATCCTGGCCCTTGATCTTCTAGGGTTCCCCGGTCACTATCTGATGCTACGGATGCCTGATTAGGGCGATCTTGGAGTCGTTGAACTCCAATCGTCGCCCTGATCACATCCATACGGTTGGATCTTTGATCCGAGGCCCTGATAAAATGTTTGCCCTGTCCAAGCACATAAAAGGAGATAATTAACCTGCATTTTATTCAAACTACTCTAAATGCAAGATGATGCATGTTATGCAATATTTATATCTTGAAATGAAATCCTATGCTTAAGAACGTGCATAAATAAATATCTTAAGTAGTGTAAATGTGTTTACATCAGCAGGTAGCCCTTTCAAGGGATACACAGCACCCTCAAAGGGTAGGACTAGACCTCTTCTAAGGCCACCGATAATTCACTATTAAGCCCTCTTAATTCCAGTTTATGCTTATTAATGGGCCCATTCATGCCCACGCACAGTGCCAGGCCCCTGACCCACACTGCACGGTATCATCAAGTCATTCTCATTTCATAAGCTCAGAGGGGAAGGGTAATGGGGTTTCGAGCACCTGGAGCCCGTGACGACTGAAGTGGAGGGATGACAATAATAATTTAAAGCTCATTAGGCACTCACCATCTTACGATGTGGCACTTAGCATCTCCTCAGCATTGCAGCTCCACTGCGTGTCTGATTTGGTGATTTTTGGCCCTCGATTTATGGGCCATAAATTATTATAATTTAAAATTAAATTATATGGTATTAAAGTATTTACATAGGGCTACATAATTGTACAATTTATTTATGAAATTCATTACATTTGCTATATAAATAAATTAGTCAAAGTTTACAATTTATACATACTAATTATTGGGTTTATTTCTTAATTAACATATAAATTAGTTCATTAATAGTCTAATTGACCCTGTACAGAGTTAGCATACATATTAGATTATCTAATACACATTTTTATTTTATTGTACATGATTTATTTTAATTCATTTACATTTAAATAGGTGATTTCAGGGTGTTTTCAGATAATTTAAGTTATAAATAACATAATATACTATAAATATAGTTAAATTAGTGTAATTTACTTAAAATACAATAATACAAATATACAATATAAGTTATCTCAGTTATAGCCTAATTTACTAATTTATTTTAATTTAACTTAATAACTTAGCTAGTAACTTAATAAGGCCATTATTTATTATATATACACAATTAAATTATGATACAGGGATTATAATATACACAATATATATATAAATAATTATATACAGTATCATTAGTAAATATAGTTATTTACAGGGTTTCATTTATTTTCTTAAGTTATAGTACTTATAAGTTATCATAAATAATAAATAATTATTTGATTAAGTTATATACAGTTTAAATAATCTTAAATATTTAATTTACATTATACAATATATATATAAGTTATTTATACCTTTCATACACATATTTTACAATATATATACATATAGCTTACTATATAGCTTATATTTACAAGTATACACAATATATATGGTATTTTAGGGTACTTTTAGGGTGTTTCTTCTTTTTATGGTTTTTATATGTTTAAGAGATGTAGGGGATGAGAGAGAGAGAAAGAGATGAGAAATAGAATGTGTTTTTGATATTTTTTTTAAGATTGAGTTCTTTTATTGAGTTCTAGGGTAGACTGAATCGTTAGTTGGTATGTTCTACCAAGCCAAGGGGTCAGAATGCCATGAAACGTGGCATACGCCTAAAAATATACCTAATCCTATTATTTGCACCATTATTTTATTTTATTAGAATTTTTAAAATCATTTTTATTTATTTACAAATCTATCTCAATTCTAGGCCTTCAAAGGGTTGTAAAGTGGAACCTAAGGCACTAGAAGTGGTTTTAATGGCTGGAATGACAATGGGCGGGTTCAGATATGTTCGAAACATGATATGTGAAATGACCAACCACCCCTTGGCCACTTAAGACGTCTGGGATGTTCATCAGATGCCTGTCAGGACGTCTGGGATGTCTACCAGATGTCTGGAAATACTTTTACCGTGTAGCGTACGAGCGCCATGCTCACTCCCTCACCGTGCCTCACCACGCCTCACCGCACCTCACCGCGATGCCACTCCTCGCCCATGCTCACCTCTCTGCTCCCCTCACCTCCTCTCCCTTTATACCTCTTCCCCCACCCCTTCATTGGCATTCCGCAGCCAAGAGCGAGTGAGAGCGGAGTGAAGAGCGGAGGGCCGAGCAAGAGGAAGCGCGAGGGCGAAGGCTGCAGCGGCATTATGCAACAGCACCTGCAGGAAAGGAGAGCTAGAGTGGTTCAGCGGAAGTCATTTTTTCGCAGAATCAGATGGCCAGAGAGACACCCAGACATCTCACCAGACGTCCAAAGGTATGGCAAGACGTCTGGTAGAGATCTACTTTTCGTACTTTTCCTCTCTGCCAAGTCCTGACAACGTACGCATGTGTCAGAGGGTGGTAGCGTAGCTGAGGCAATTCTAGACGTCTGGAAGCACTCCCAGACGTCTGACAAAGTCCTTGGATGTCGGATTTGAGTTTCAAACGTCTGATAGCGGAACACCAAGAGTGGTATCTCTGAGAAATGTTTTAAGACATCTGGGACCTTTCCCAGACGTCTGATTTCCATTTGATAGTGTGTTTTGGGGCCGTGTAAGGCCCTATTATTATTTCTTTTACGCAAACGAACCGTCTCTACTTTCCATACAAGTTTCTCTGTATAATGATACCTTGTTTACATATTTCTGAACCTTTTGGCCCATCAATTCGTGTTTAGGTCTCCAGTCCGTCGGGTGTACGGGACCTGTGGAGATGTCGGCAGCCACTGTACGAGCCCGCATTCCACCCGGTTACCCAGGTAGAGTGGCTACAACCTTAAATCTCAAATTTAATACATGCGAGTAATCCTAGGGCTTGAGAGGAACCCTAGGAAGGAATAAACATATATTTGAGAATATATTCTTGAACTCTAGCTCTTGGCATGAACACTAGGGTCAGGAGAAACTACATGTGAATAATTGAGTAATTGAAACTGCCTGTTTTTAACTAAAATGGACCCTAATTATAATAAAATGGAAATTGAGCTGTTGTCTCGAACATTCCAACCCGGATGTGATAAAGAAATTCCTGTACAAACCCCATGGGGAATGTAAACATGAACACCGTACCTCGAAGAACCACATGGTTCTGGGAATTTGCTACCTATGGACATCTGTTAAGGGAGGTAAGTCGACCTTTGTGTATGTAGTACCGAAGAGAGCAACTATCCCTTATAGTGTAGAGGGGAGCTTGCTGCCCTTGGGTTGGGACCCGGGGTGGGTTTGGCCACTCTACAACGACTCTTACTAGCCCTCGTGTACGTAGTACCGAGGTGAGCTACTTAGTGTAGGGGGGAGCTATCCTCCCCAGGGGGCCCGGGGCTAGGTATGGCAACCCTACACCGACTCTCGTCAGCCGTTGGGCAAACTGGGGTAGTCAGACGAGGGTACACGGACTGAGGAGGGGCAAGACTCCTGTTCTATTCTGAGAGGGCAAGGCCCTACACTATTCTGCACTGTACGTTGAGGCGTACCCGCTAATAGAAATGACTGACCACGTGCCAGTGCGAAGTAGCTACCCACGCGTTTGGCATGTGTGCCATAGTCATCGCTACGTCATGACCGCGACCTCGTGGTAGTAGACCGAGTATAGGACTACCATGGTGGGACGCCCCTTTCCAGGAGAGTGCCACGTGGGCATCCTATATCACAGGAAGCTGCAAACGAAATCGTTCCTATAGGGAACCAGATGATTTAATTAACAAATCCAAATTAGAGATCTCTACGCACCCACATGTTTAATATAATTAGAAAATGGGAAACTTTATGCATGTTAATTCTTAGCCACCACTCTAGTCAGCTTTAGCTGACTCCAGTCAAATATATTCTGTACAGGTCAAGGATTTGAGTAGCCCGTGCCACTGGCTGCCGAGGACGCTGGGCCTGGTCGAGCCTAGTTTTAGTTCCACTGCCTGCTAGTGAGTTTTATAGCTTGTATTCTGTTACATGTACTCTTTGATGTGATGGCTGTAATATCACTGTTCTCTTTCCACCTGTTGAAACTTTCTTTTTGCTTAATTATTGAACTTGTGTAGTTTGTTGAATATTACTTGGTTATTTTTTGTTGGATGACTAGATCTTAGGCAAAACCAAAGCGAGCCAGTCCCAGATCCTATCGGGATGTGGGACCGGGTCGTGACAAGATGGTATCAGAGCAAGGTCATCCCGAGAAATGAACCAAGTAGTCTGGAAAACACCACATTTGTATATGTAACTAAGATAGCCATCACAACTTTTCTCTTGGTTATTTTGTCCGAGTATCTCGTCTCCTCTTTGGCCAAACAAGCGCCAATAATCTCATTCCTCCTCGATCTTTGAATAGGAAATGCCTCGCCAGGGAGCTAATGAGTTAGGCCACGGACATGGTCGTGGTCGAGGACATGGTCGTAGGGGTGGACGAGTGATGGCCGAAGATAGAGCCGCTCCACCTCTCCTCCCAGGCATCCAGGCTCCGGACCTCGCCCAACTGATCCGGAGTCTTATCCGGGAGGAACTCCATCAGCCTCCTCCTCAGCCTTCCCTTCCTGGGGATGCGGAGGGGGAATCTTCTGTGGGGCAGGCAAGTGCCACGGCGCTGGACGAGCTGTAGGGGAGGGGGTGATCCTCTACCGCCCCCTTCAGACACTTCGAGGCATGAGTCTTCCTTGCCTGGAGGTGCATCCCTTCCTCCGCTGCGGCTACACTATGAGGTCTTCAGCCAATTCAGGATGCTGAAGGCCCCCTCTTTCAAGGGGGAGGAAAGCCCATCTGAGGCAGAAGATTGGCTGGAACAAATGGAGAAGATCTTCAACACCCTCTGTCCTCCTGCAGAATGCCACATGACCTTCGCCACGTATCAGCTGGAGAGTGCAGCCCACAGGTGGTGGAAGGCGATCAACGGACAGGAGGAAGGAGAACTGACGTGGGACCGGTTTGTGGCGCTCTTCAGTGAGCAGTACTTCCCACAAACATGGCAAGATCAGAGGAGGCGGGAGTTCCACACTCACCGTCAAGGGGCAATGACAGTTAGCGCGTACCGCACGCGTTTCCTGGAGTTGTCGCGCTTCACCCCGACAGCCGCATCTACCGAGGAGGAGAGCCTATGGAGATTCACTGAGGGTCTCCGACCAGCCATCTGGGGGTACGTAAAGCCCCTGAAGCTGCCTACCTTCTCCCTCGTGGTCGAGGCTGCCATGACCTATGAGCTGCACGAGATATTGATGGAGGAGGACGGAAGAGGCCATACCCGCAGGAGCACTCACAAGGTCGTCGTGAGAGGAGGCACTAGACGCCAGCAGGGGAACCATCCCATCCTGTGGGTCCACCTGGGACCTATGGAAGTCCCCGACAGGGATCAGCCGACTGCAGCAGACCCCCGCCTAGTCACCGGTAGGGACAACAAATAGAGGGAAGTCGCATACCCCTCTGCTATCAGTGTGGCCAAGCGGGTCACATACGGAGGAATTGTCCATCTAGGACTGGAGCACAGCCGACGCTCCCAACATCGAGCACTGGAGGGCGATCTGGCGGCCGTGGATTCCAGCCCCGTGGAGGAGGACAGTAGTCGCAAGGAGGACACTGGTCCGCTGCCTCCCACCCGACCCAGAGCACAGCTGTCTCTTCTGCACCAAGGACTGAAGGGCGTGTTAACGCCCTAACTCACGGAGATGCCAGAGCTTCGGGCTCTATAGTGGCAGGTATGGTTACTATTTCCGACAGACTTGTTTGCACTCTTTTCAATTCCGGAGCCACGCACTCGTTTGTTTCTACGAGTTTTGCTATCTGCAGGGGAGTGTGTAGTGAGCTTTTGGAGGAGCCCTTCCTGATTAGAGGACCAAGTGGGCAGATATTTGTTGTCGAGGAGGTTCTCACTGACTGTGAGGTCATGATAGGGGGATACAATCTCCCGATAGACCTGATCATAATCACGATGGACGACTTCGGTGTAATCTTAAGGATGAACTGGTTGGCTGCATATCACGCCCTTGTAGACTATTTTGGGAGAAAGATCATTTTCTCCATTCCACGACTACCTCCCTTCGAATTCCACGGCCAGCCTATAGTCGGAGGATTCAGATGCATCTCCACACTTCGAGCAGCGAAGCTATTGAGTCAAGGATGCGAGGGCTTCCATGCTTACATTCTAGCAGAGTCCAGCCCCGTGAATAGTATGCAGAGTATTCAGGTGGTCTGTGAGTACCCCGATGTCTTCCTAGAGGTACTGCCAGGACTGCTACCTAAGCACGAGATCAAGTTCGAGATCTCACTGATACCAGGGACAGGCCCCATTTCTTCAGCACCGTACGAAATGGCCCCGCTTGAGCTACGAGAGCTCAAGACACACCTACAGGATCTGCTAGAGAAAGGCTTCATAAGGCCCAGTTCCTCTCCGTGGGGAGCCCCCATCTTGTTTGTAAGAAAGAAGGATGGTACTCTTCGGCTGTGCATTGACTACAGACAGCTGAATCGGGTCACCATCAAGAACAAATACCCGTTACCACTCATAGATGACCTCTTTGACCAACTGAGGGATGCCACAGTATTTTTCAAAAGTAGATCTGAGGTCAGGATTCCATCAGCTGAGGATTAAGGAGACCGACGTCTCCGAGACAACCTTTCGTACACGGTATAGCCACTATGTGTTCTTGGTCATGCCGTTTGGATTGGCCAATGCCCCTGCCGCCTTCATGGACTTGATGAACCACGTTTTTCAACCGTATCTGGATCAGTTCGTGGTTGTTTTCATCGATGACGTGCTCATTTATTCGCGGGACCAGACGCAGCATATGCAACACCTTCACATGGTCTTGGACACCTTGAGGCGGCATAGACTGTATGCCAAATACTGTAAATGTAAATTCTAGTTAAGACAAGTCACCTTCCTGGGCCATGTGATCTCAGAGAATGGTTTAGCAGTGGATCCAGCCAAAGTAGAAGCAGTACTCAGGTGGGAGAGACCACGTTCGGTGACTGAGATACGTAGTTTCCTGGGGCTGGCCGGTTATTACAGATGATTTATCCAAGGGTTCTCGCAGATTGGTAGTCCTCTGACTTAGTTGACTCGAAAGGACGTACCCTTCGCTTGGATCGACGAGTGTGAGTCTTACTTTTAGAGGCTGAAAGAGAGGTTGACTTTAGCTCCTGTACTCACCATGCCTGACAGCAGTGGCGGATTCATCATCTACACAGACGCCTTGTTGCAGGGATTAAGGGGTGTACTTATGCAGCGGGGTCATGTTGTCGCATATGCTTTGCGGCTATTGAAGCCCCACGAGCATAACTATTCCACCCATGACCTAGAGCTGGTAGCAGTCGTCCTAGCGTTGAAGACCTAGAGGCACTATTTGTACAGAGAAACATTCGAGATTTTCACTGACCACAAGAACCTCAGGTATCTGTTTGACCAGAAGGAGCTCAACATGAGGCAGTGACGCTGGTTGGAACTCTTGAAAGACTACGATTGCAGCATCTCTTACACCCAGGAAAAGCCAATGTGGTGGCTGACGTCCTGAGCCGAAAGGCGCCTGCCCACTTGGCTTGCTTACAAGCACGAAGATGGAATCTCATGGAGGAGTTGAGCAGCTGGCGACTCCAGGAGACACAGGGGTATTGCAGGATAGTGACAGTCGTGAGGCAGACACAACCAGAGCTGGTACATCGCATCATGGTTAAACAAATGACGGACTCATACCTACGGGCACAGCGGGACCGAGTATTGGCAGGAAACCCAGGAGATTTCTCCTTCACTGACGGAGTTCTGTGTATGAGGGGGCGCTTGTGCGTTCCTAGAGATGAGGAGTTGTTGAGGGAGCTCCTGACTGAGGCTCATGGATCCAGATTTACCATACATCCTGGAAACACGAAAATGTATGACCACCTATGACGTGATTTTTGGTGGAGAGGCATGAAGCAGGATGTTGGCCTTTTTGTCCAGCAGTGTCTGACATGCCAGCAGGTGAAGGCCGAAACATCAGAGGCCCGCAGGGCCATTGTAGCCATTTCCCATTCCAGAATGGAAGTGGGAAAGTGTCACTATGGATTTGGTAGTGGGGCTACCTGTGACACAGAGAGGACACGATGCAATCTGGGTGGTTGTGGATAGATTAACGAAAACAACACGATTTCTGCCAATCCGAGTCACTTATGGACCAACACAGTTGGCAGAGAGATACATCAGAGACATAGTACGATTTCATGGGGTTCCCTGCGAAATCATTTTAGACAGGGACACTCGTTTCACTTCCTAGTTCTGGACAGAATTTTAGTGAGCCTTGGGGACTTATCTGAAATTCAGTATAGCCTATCACCCCCAAATGGACGGATAGTCAGAGTGCACCATTCAGACCCTTGAGGACCTTCTGCACGCTTGTGCATTGGATTGGAGAGGCTCCTGGGAGGAGCATTTACCCCTGGCATAATTTGCATACAACAACAGTTACCACTCGAGCATCAGCAATGCATAATATGAAGCTTTGTATGGGAGAAAGTGTACGACCCCTTGAGTTGGGTAGACGTGGGAACCAAATGGGAAGTCGGCCCCCGTCTGATACGCCAGAGTCAAGAGGTGATCGAGCAGATCCATCGACGACTGCGTACTATCTTGCGCAGGAAAAAGAGTTACGCCGATCTGAAGCGTAGGGAGGTACAATTTGAGGTTGTAGATCACACTTTTCTCCGTGTTTCACCGATGAAAGGTTTGCAGCGATTTGGGATGAGAGGGAAGCTTGCACCAAGATATGTGGGACCCTTTGAGGTCTTAGAGCAGGTAGGACCCGTCGCCTACCGGCTTGCCCTTCCTCCCCAGCTTTCTGGAGTGCACAACGTTTTTCACGTGTCCAACCTCAAGAAATACATTGCCAACCCCAGCCATGTCCTTAGCCATGAGAACATAGAAGTGGGAAATGACCTAACCTACCCCGAGAGACCGATACAGATACTAGACTGAGCCATTCGAAGGTTGAGACGGAAGGAAGTACCCCTTGTGAAAGTTCTATGGAAAAGCCAGCTGTACAATGAGGCAACTTGGGAACCTGAGTCGGTGATGCGAGTGCAGTACCCAGAATTGTTCGAAGGTATGGCTTGTCTGACGTACTTCAATCCTCTTTGAGTTTGTTATACCAACTATGTTATATTTTTCGTACTCTAGTCAGTTCAAGTTTCGGGGACGAAACTTCCTTTAAGTTTGTTATATTGAAACGACCCACCACCCCTTGGCCACTTAAGACATTTGGGATGTTCACCAGACGTCTGGGATGTTCATCAGACGTCTGTCAGGACATCTGGGATGTCCACCAGACATCTAGAAATACCTTTAGCGTGCAGCGTATGAGCGCCATGCTTCCTCCCTCACCGCGCCTCACCGCACCACACCGCGATGTCACTCCTCGCCCATGATCGCCTCTTCGCTCCCCTCACCTCCTCTCCCTTTATATACCTCTTCCCTCTCCCCTTCATTGCCATTCTACTGTTGAGAGCGAGTGAGAACAGAGTGAAGAGCGGAGGGCCGAGCGAGAGCAAGCGCGAGGGCGAAGGATGCAGCGACGTTCTGCTGCAGCACCTGCAGGCAAGGAGAGCCAGAGCGGTTCCGCGGAAGTCATTTTTCCATGGAATCAGATGACCAGAGAGACACCCAGATGTCTCACCAGACGTTTGAAGGTATGGCAAGATGTCTGGTAGAGATCTACTTTCCGTACTTTTCCTCTCTGGAAAGTCTTGATAGCGTATGTATGTGTAAGAGAGCGGGATCATAGCCGAGGCAATTTTAAACGTCCGGAAGCACTCCCAGATGTCTGATAAAGTCCTTGGACGTCAGATTTGAGCTTCAGACATCTGATAGCAGAACACCAAGAGAGGTATCCCTGAGAACTGTTTTAAGACATCTGAAACCTTTCCCAGACATCTGATTTCCGTCTGATAGCATGTTTTGGGGTCGTGTAAGGCTCTATTATTATCACTTTTACGCAAACGAACCATCTCTATTTTCCATACAAGTTTCTCTGTATAATGATACCTTGTTTACATTCTTCTGAACCTTTTGGCCCATCAATTCGTGTTTAGGTCTCCAATACGTCGGGTGTACGGGACCTGTGGAGACGTCGGGAGTCACTGTACGAGCCCCCATTCCACCCAGTTACCCAAGTAGAGTGGTTACAACCTTAAATCTCAAATTTAATACATGCGAGTAATCCTAGGACTTGAGAGGAACCCTAGGAAGGAATAAACATATATTTGAGAATATATTCTTGAACTCTAGCTCTTGGCATGAACACTAGGGTCAGGAGAAACTGCATGTGAATAATTGAGTAATTGAAACTGCCTGTTTTTAGCTAAAATGGACCCCAATTATAATAAAATGTAAATTGAGCTGTTGTCCCGAACATTCCAACCCGGATGTGATAAAGAAATTCCTGTACGAACCCCATGGGGAGTGTAAACATGAACACCGTACCTCGAAGAACCAGATGGTTCTGGGAATTTGCTGCCTATGGACAGCTATTAAGGGAGGTAAGCTAACCTTTGTGTATGTAGTACCGAAGAGAGCAACTATCCCTTGTAGTGTAGAGGGGAGCTTGCCACCCTTGGGTTGGGACCTGGGGTGGGTTTGGCCACTCTACGATGACTCTTACTGGCCCTCGTGTACGTGGTACCAAGGTGAGCTACTTAGTGTAGGGGGGAGCTATCCGCCCTAGGGGGCCCGAGGCTAGGTATGGCCACCCTACACCAACTCTCTTCAGCCGTTGGGCAAACCGAAGTAGTCGGACGAGGGTACACAGATTGAGGAGGGGCAAGACCCCTGTTCTGTCTTGGGAGGGGAAGGCCCTACACTGTTCCGCACTGTACGTTGAGGTGTACCAGCTAGCGGAAACGACTGACGACGTGCCAGTGCGGAGTAGCTACCCGCGCGTTTATCACATGCGCCGTAGTCACCGCTACATCATGACCGTGATCTTGGGGTAGTAGACCGAGTATAGGACTACCACAGTGGGACTCCCCTGGCCAGGAGAGTGCCACGTGGGCATCCTATATCATGGGAAGCTGCAAACAAAATTGTTCCTATATGGAACCAGATGATTTAATTAACAAATCCTAATTAGAGATCTCTACGCACCCACATGTTTAAGATAATTAGAAAATGGGAAACTTTATGCTTGTTAATTCTTTGCCACCACTTTACTCAGCTTTAGCTGACTCCAGTCAAATATATTCCGTACAGGTCAAGGATTTGAGCAGCCCGAGCCACTGGCTGCTCGGATGCTGGGCCTGGTCGAGCCTAGTTTCAGTTCCATTGCCTGCTAGTGAGTTTTATAGTTTGTATTCTGCTACATGTACTCTTTGATGTGATGGCTGTAATATCACTATTCTCTTTCCACCTATTGAAACTTTCTTTTTGCTTAATTACTGTACTTGTGTTGTTTGTTGAATATTACTTGGTTATTTTTTGTTGGACGACTAGATCTTGGGCAAAACCAAAGCGAGCCAGTCCCAGATCCTGTCGGGATGTGGGATCGGGTCATGACAAGATTGTATCAGAGTAAGGTCGTCCTGAGAAATGAACCAAGTAGTTTGGAAAACACCACATTTCTACATGTAACTAAGATAGCCATCACAACTTTTATCTTGGTTATTGTGTCTGATTATCACGTCTCCACTTTGGTCAAACAAGCACCAATAATCTCGTTCCTCCTCGATCTTTGAATAGGAAATGCCTCGCCAGGGAGCAAATGAGTCAAGCCGCGGACGTGGTCGTGGCCAAGGACGTGGTCGCAGGGGAGGACGAGCGATGGCCGAAGATAGAGCCACTCCACCTCTCCTCTCGGTCATCCAGGCCCCGGACCTCGCCTAACTGCTTCGGAGTCTTATCCGGGAGGAACTCCATCAGCCACCTCCTCAGCCTTCCCATCCTGTGGATGCGGAGGGGGAATCTTCCGTGGGGCAAGCAAGTCGCCACTGCGCTGGACGAGTTGTAGGTGGAGGGGGTGATCCTCTATCGCCCCTTCAAACACTTTGGGGCACGAGTCTTCCATGTCTGAAGGTGCATCCCTTCCTCCGCTGTGGCTACACCATGAGGTCTTCAGCCAATTCAGGAAGTTGAAGGCCCCCTCTGTCAAGGGGGAGGAAAGCCCATCTGAGGCAGAAGATTGGCTGGAACAAATGGAGATCTTCGACACCCTCTATCCTCATGCAGAATGCCGCGTGGCCTTCGCCACGTATCAGCTGGAGAGTGCATCCCACAGGTGGTGGAAGGCGGTCAAAGGACAGGAGGAGGGAGAACTAACGTGGGACTGGTTTGTGGCACTCTTCAGTGAGCAGTACTTCCCACAAACATGGCAGGATCAGAGGAGGCGGGAGTTCCACACTCTCCGCCAAGGGGCATTGATAGTTAGTGCGTACCGCACGCATTTCCTGGAGCTATCACGCTTCACCCCGATAGCTACATCTACCGAGGAGGAGCACCTGTGGAGATTCACCGAGGGTCGCCAACCCGCCATCCGGGGGTATGTAAAGCCCGAGAAGCTGCCGACCTTCTCCTGCATGGTCGAGGCTGCCATGACCTATGAGGAAACCAACTCGTCTGCACGAGATATTGATGGAGGAGGGCGAAAGAGGCCCTACCCGTAGGTGCACTCACAAGGTTGCTGAGATCAGCTAAAGACGAGTTGTGATAAACGACAGTTTATCATCATTCTTATGCACTAAAATAAACTATCTCTTAGGATTTTACACCGCAAAAGGATTTTTGGGCTGCATTTAGGCATTAACAAGGTTAGGCATGCATTGCATTTTCTTTTGTTGTTTTAATGTGTTTTTGTGAGTGTTAGGGATGAACAGATGTACAGATCCCTAAAACCCTAGCACTCAAGAAGGCAATTGGTGAAGGAGCTCAGAGTAGCTGGAACTCAGCTTGATCCAGCTCACCACAGCTGGAACCCATCTCACTTGAACTAGTGTTAGCTCATCCCAACTCCATTCAGCTAATCTCAGCTGAGTGGCAGCTCAAGAGAGTTCATCTTAGCTCACCCTAGCTCAAGTTAGCTCAGATCCAGCTCAACTTAGCTGAGTCTAGCTCATCTCAGCTCCCACTAGTCCACAAGGAGCTCTAGCTAGCTCAGCTGAGTTGACAGGAGTTCACCCTAGCTCAGATCCAGCTGCATCCATCTCCACTCAACTCTAGCCAGCTGAAGAAGAACTCATCCCAGCTCAGGAAGCTTAAGTCCAGCTCCTGGGGACCCAGCTTAGCTCAAGCTAATTGAGCTAAGCTACCTTAGCTGTCTTAACTAGCTCAATCCTCCCCGGGAGCACCAGACCCAGCTCACCTCAGCTCCATTCAACAAAAGCCAGGTCACTTTAGCTTGGCTTAGTAGCTAGCAAAGAACTAGCAACTTAAGCCAGCTAGAGTAGCCCCATGTTAACCTCTTCAGTAGCTACCTACTCCACTTCAGCTCCAGATTCTTCAGAACCAGCTCCTCCCTCCAAACCCTAGCTCCAACACCTCCTCCTCTACTCCTCCATTAGCTAAGCTAGCTTAGCTTAGCCTAGATATGCTCCAACTTCCTTGGCTTGTACCACCCAAAAACCCTACCTAACAACTCCACCTACTAGCTCCACCTAAGCTCCACCTACTTGGTGCCAACCTAGCCTACCCACCACCTCCAAAAGACACCTAAAAGTGGCACAAAAACTACCCTAGCTACCCCCTTGTTGGTGCCACTTTTCCCTTCATCTCCACCACACATCTCCCCTTAAACCCATCCCCACCCTCCACATAACCCCTCCTTCTGGAACCTTTCTTGGTGCCACCTAAGACCCCCTTCTAGAAGCTATTTTGGTGCCAACTTCAAGGGGTGCCACCACCCATAACCACCCCCTAGGACTCCCTTGGGTTGGCGCTAAATGCCCTTAGCCATAGGATCCCCAACCACCTCCATCCTTCCATCTTAGCCCTCCATTTCAAGAGGCACCTTAACCCCCCATCCTACCCTATAAAAAGACCACTACCCACCACCATTGAAAGCATCCTTGGATAGCAAATTCACTCTCATATTCTACCTAGAGCCCATGCCCAAGAGAGAAGAAGAAGAAGAAGAAGATTAAGGGGATATTCTGTCCCCTTGGTGCCTTCCCCTCTTCCCTTCTCTCTTGAGTCAGGCTAGCCAAAGGAGAAGCTAGGCAAGGAAATCTTTGGAGGAGATCTTGAAGGTGGTCCACGCCACCTTTTAGGAGCTTTTGAGGGTGGTGCATGCCTACCCCTTGGAGGAGAGCATTGAAGGCAGTAGCATCCACCAATGAGGAGCTCTCAAGGAAGGAGAAGAAGGAGGCCCTCTTTACAAGCCAAGGAGCGGCTAGGCTTGGACCAAGAAGACTCCCTTCTTCACCAATTTTTGCAAGAGGATTTGTGTTTCTTTTATTGCTTTTATATTTTTTCATTTCTAGTAGAAGGATTCCTCTACTTGTCTTGGAAAAAGAACACAAATTCTAGTTAATCAAATTACCTTCTTTTACTTTCTATTGCAATTGTTGTTTTGGTTCTAGCACTTGTTTCACCTCTTCTTCCTAATTACTCTAGGCCTCCACTTGCCTAGAGTGAGCTTAGGAAGAAGATATATCTGTCTCTTAAGTTTTAGTTAAATAATTATAGGTGTTAGTACTTTCCGCTACAATTCGCATTTTGCCTTCGTCTTTTCAAAACAAGAAAAAATTACATATTTAATATACCAAAAAGAAAGTTGAGATGTATTTTTAGTCAGAGAATTGAATTGCAATTTTTTCCACCTTGGATGACCCTATATACTCCCACTATCTAGGATATAAATTTAAAAGCGTATGCGAATACGAGTGCTACAACGACGTTAAAAACCCATTTTTACAAATCACATGTATTTCTCATCACTTTTTGGCATCGTTGCTGGGGAGGAACGGCTTTGCTTATTCTTTTTTCTCTTGCTTGAAGTGGATCTCATCCCCTTCCCTTTCTTCTCTCTTGTGTGTGCAGGAACTACAGCAGGAAAGCGGGAATTTGAAAGCGAAAGCTCAAAGTTTCTTATCGTTCTGCGAACATTCAGGTTGCTTCTTCTTACTTGTCACATCTAACCTAAGAAAAAAACTACCAAAATACACTAAACTTGGCTTTCAGGACCCCAAACAACTTAATTAAGTGGAGTGGTGTATTTTAAAACTTATTGATTGCTTGTTTTCCCCATTAACACCACTTCATTTCAAGTATTGGTGTTCTATTTTTCGGGTCCAGATTTCTATCTAGAATTGAAAAATAAATTCTTAACACCACATGCCTCCTAAAATCATATAGTTTCATATAGTGATTCCAAACTAAGTTAGGAATATCTATTCCAAATTTCAGATCAATTGGATTTGTATTTAATTTTCAAAAATTTGTGGACTATAGAGGGGTCACACCCTCTAATCTTCCTATTTTGCTACAGTCTATGAATTTTTAGAATTTTTATACTCATCCAATTTTTGTGAAATTTAGCTTTTCGGAATACTTGTGAAATTTTACACATCATATAAAATCATCAAAATTTTCTGTGGTCTATAGTAATACTGAAAAGTCTGAAATATCCATAGGTATCATTTCTAAACTTTGACACTAGTACAATTAAAAATTAAAAACAAATACCAAACAAATTCCTAAAATCTTATAAAAATATTTTATAGAATCCTTGTTTAGTTTCACATAAGGTAGTGGTGTTGGTTGCATTACTTGGACCACTACCTATTCAGGAAGCCTAAAAAAAAATTCATTGGTAGTCATTTTCTGTGTTAGGATTCAACACCAATTAGGGTTTATTTCTTGTTTTTTTCTTTCTAGTCCCACAATTTAAAGGAAATATACAATCACCCATACAACTTGTTTTTCCTTTGATTGTGGATTTTCAAACTTGTTTGAAAATTTAAGAAGAGAAACCCTAAAACACATTCAATTAAATTGAATCCTAAAAGACATAAATACAAAAAAAATTGTGTAACAACTTGATTTTCACTGGAGCCACTCTCCAATTCCTGCACACATACAAAAAAATCGAAAGAACAGGGCAACAACCCAATTAATGCCCTCCACATTCCGTGTGCACTTTAGTATCCTAGACCGAATTAAAACTTGTAGCAACTTGACCCCTAAGGCTTCATCAACTTAGGCTTGCTATCTAAGTCTTAAGTTTTCTTTAATTAGTA
Organism: Thalassia testudinum; assembly: GCA_037157565.1. NCBI lineage: Eukaryota > Viridiplantae > Streptophyta > Magnoliopsida > Alismatales > Hydrocharitaceae > Thalassia > Thalassia testudinum. The sequence continues at coordinate 49,049,936 of JAZHRO010000035.1, read as the reverse complement.
CCAATTCTGTCATCTATATCTGGTGTTCAGGCTGAGGGGCCATGCCAAACGACCAGGCATAGGTTTGTACGAGCACCTGGGGTTTTCCCTGGGAAACGTTTGGGCCCAAACCTCCCCTTAAGCATCTTGGCTAAGATTTGTTGACAGAACTGGTATTCACTGTTGGTTACTTATTTCCTAGGTAGACCAAGCATTAGGTTAAATTGTAGGGAGTCACAATTAAGTTAGGTCTAGAATTTGATTACTTGTGTGCACACTTCTCTCATCTCCATCTCTTCTCCTCCCCTACCATTTCTTCCATTTTGCACGGGCAGCGGTCCAACACTTCACACTTGGAGGGACCTCTTGATTCTGCCTCCCCAAAAAAGGACTTTTCCTGCATTCTTCCTATTCTTTAAAAATGGAAATCAAAATTGGTCCTCTAACCCGCATGCTAATTTTTCTTTCCCCTATTTTTCCACCCAGGAGCTACTTAATCAGGCCCCTCCACCTAATCTCTACTCTATCATGGCTCAGCTACAAGTTAAGAAACAACAGTTGCAGAAGGATTCAACAAACCTAGCCAACCAAGGGAGCCCTGCCACACCTACCCAAGCTCCACACATTCCACATCTTACCCCTTTTAACACCTGCAAGAGAGAAAATCTGCATAAATCCCATGCTGCGTATAATTGTTATTCTGAGGCTTTCTATGATTCAACAAGGAATTATGTTTATCCCAATCATCACCCCACCAAAAATGTCCCTACTTTCCTGGAGAAATTGAAAAATTCCTCTAATGGGGGGAATTATCCAGCTCACTCCAGGACCAATCCTGTTCGACACCAACAACAGAACCCGTTTGGAGGGTATGGTTCAAATCAAACTTATCAATCTGGGCAATCTCAAGAAGACATTAATGCCCAGGTGATGAAAACCCTACAGGAGTTACAAAGAAAAACAAAGGAAACAACCCATCTTATTAACAATCTCAATGATCAAATTGGGGATATTCCGACTCAAAGACCTACAGGACACTCACCATCCCAACCCACACCAAACTTTAATAATCCCAGGAACCAACACCCGGGTGGCTACCAACATCAGAACCACATGGTTCAGCCTGCTATTAACCCAATATCACAGCACCAACCCAGTTTCTATCAACATCAGGCCCCCTACCTCCCAGAGATCACCAAGCTGCGTATGTAGAGACTTTGAGGAGTGAGGAAACCACCATGGATTTAAGGCCTTCACATTCAAATGTTGAAGCTAATTTTCAACCAATGCAGATTGAATCCCCTAACCTCAATAAGCAAGAATAAAAAGAAATCCCAAAAACACCTGATTCATACCCTATTTCCCACTCTAAAAAACTGCAATCCAACAATCCAAAACCAGAGTCCTCTAACCTGAATCCTTTGGACTTATTTAAGCAAGTCGAGAGGAATATTCCCTTCCTACATTCTTCCCACGCCTCTAAAAAATTTACTTCAAAAGCGCATGATTAGAATCTAGAAAGGTTGGTCCTTTCAAAGATAGCCAGCTCAGTTTTTCAGAGCATGCTGCCTTTCACAAGAAAGGACCAGGGCACATCACTCATCTCGGTTGTCATAATTGACACCATTTTTTTTCGCTTCCCTCTCGACTTAGGTACCTCTAGTAATCTGATCCCCTGGTCTTATTTGAGGAATTTCGATTCAGTGATTTAAAACCTACTAAGGTTCAATTTCAATTGGAAGACCAATCTACCATTCAACCGTGGGGAGTTGTTGAGGATAGTATCATCAAGGTCCAGAATTGTCTATTTTCGTTAAATTTTCTGGTCCTTGACATAGAGGTACCTAAGGCTCTCATTAAAGCCATTCTTGGATGACCTTTTCTGAATATGGTAGCAACTAATATCAATTCTCATTCTGGGAAAATGAATATAAGTTGCAGCAACTAGACCTTCTCATTTGATTTATTTCAAGCTTTCCAAGAGGCCCATTGGTCACAAAATTTTTGAGGACACTGATAATAAAATGGAAGCAGAATTTGAGAAGCCTATGTTGATCAAATCTCATTCACCTTTGACCACTATTGTTATAGATTTTATTGATTCTTATTCTAAGGATAATTATGTCGTCCAAGACTTTCCAGATCAACTAGGGTTTGACTTTCCCCCTTTTCATGTTCCTGATTTTTCCCCAAAAACATCCACACTAACTTCACCCACCCTACATCTTGTTGACTCCATTCCCCATCCCTTTCCATTAGACCTATCACCAGTCCCACCAGAGTCTGGCATTTTACAAGCACTTAAACCATGGCCAGATCGGGGTCATTTTTCCATTTCCCTATTTTATTTTGATCCCTTTATCTTTACCACTCATCTTTTTATGGATCTAGAAGAAGGCACTTTTTTTATGAGCATCCAAGTGTCCAACTAATTACATGATTTTCCATCTTCCGTGCATACCTTCACGCCTGGCCAAATGGCGTAAAAGTTAGCACTGGATGGGAGGTAACCCATCATTTTTTTTTGCTTTCCTTTTTCCCTCTTTTTCCAGGTTTTGATCATCCTAAACCCGACCGTTCTTCACTAAGGTGATCTCTTTTCCCTCCTAATGCATGAGGACATGGCATATCTTAAGCATTGGGGGGTGTTTCTAAAATTTGACGATCGATTTAGGATTTTCAAAACCTAAAAATATGCATTTTTCTTTAGTTATTTTTTTTTCCTCCTTGCATACCCAAAAAAATAAAAATGTTGAAAACTTTTTGAGGAAAAATTTTTGAAATCGAGACCAAGGTTGAAAAAAATTCACTTTTGGGTACAATGGGATTTAATCCTTAACAAACTAGGGATGAGGTTGTGGATCTGATCATTAGAATTTCAGGGTCTATTTTAGACTAGATCAGATATCCTTCTCTAAAAATTCCACTTGAACTCATGATAGTTCAGGTGACTTTATCCTATTTTGTAATATGGAAAGTATTTGGCTTAGTCTCTAATTCAAAAACTTGCATTTCTTGGGAAACTTCTTGTGTCATTTTTCACACACAAGCTAACACTTAAAAACAACTAAAAATTTGAAAAACTCCCTTATTTGGACTTAGTAAAAGTCTGAAGCAGATCATTGGTTTGAGTTCACACCTCCGAGAAGGAGGAAAATGCCTCCTTTGAGGATGCGATGTCAACATGTTATCGCCTCGACGTTGCTCCATATCTATATTTCATATCTTTAGATGGAGCATTAGAGTGCATTTTAGAAGCTCAAGTGTCTTGGACGGTGCTCTACCTATAGTGTCGGAGCAAGAGCTTGAGTTTGATTGGAGCGCCCCTTTACACCGCATCGTGTTTTGGGGTTGTGAACTCCTGGGTGGTGTCATGGATAGTGCTATCCTGAAGTACTGGCACCAGAGCCCCCTCGAGGATTGGTAACGGGAATGATGATCCCGACACATCTGTTGTAAGACTAAGCTAAAAATAAGCATGGGGGAGAAGAAAAAAAGTATAATAATAATAAATTAGTTAACATGCCCTTATAAATGTAGGCTTCTCACAAGCACAGACACAAGGTCTTAAAGGATTTTGCATGTTGCGAATCAGATTCATGAGCCAGAAAAATCCTAAAAGCAAAAATTTCAAGTCATCTGAATTAACAAGGGGTTAATTTGTGAATTTTCTGGAGGATGTATGGATCCCGTTTTGACTAATGGTTGGATCCAAAAATAAATCCCAATGTTTATCTTTAACAAATCCTGTACCTCCTGTATTTAGAACAACCAAGGTCCCTTAAGCTTTTTCTCCTCAAAAGTCAAAAAAAATTAGATTTCCCTAAAATTCCATTTTCCAAAAAAAATTTTGAAGTTTTGCTAAGAGACTAGCAAAAGATAAGCATGGGGGTGTGATAAACGCCAGTTTATCGTCATTCTTATGCACTAAAATAAACCTAGCTCTTAGGATTTTACTCTGCAAATGGGTTTTTGGGCTGCATTTAGGCATTAACTAGGTTAGGCATGCATTGCATTTTCTTTTGTTGTTTTAATGTGTTTTTGTGAGTGTTAGGGATGAATAGATATACAGATCCCTAAAACCCTAGCACTCAAGAAGGCAATTGGTGAAGAAGGAGCTCAGACTAGCTAGAACTCAACTTGATCCAGCTCACCACAGTTAGAACCTAGCTCACTTGAACTAGGGTTAGCTCATCCCAGCTCCATTTAGCTAATCTCAGCTAAATGCTAGCTCAAGAGAGTTCATCTTAGCTCACCCTAGCTCAAGTCAACTCAGATCCAACTCAACTTAGCTGAGTCAAGCACATCTCAGCTCCCACTAGTCCACAAGGACCTCTAGCTAGCTCAGCTGAGTTGACAGGAGTTCACCGCAGCTCAGATCCAGCTACATCCAACACCACTCAACTCCAGCCAGCTGAAGAAGAACTCATCCCAGCTCAGGAAGCTTAAGTCCAGCTCTCGGGGACCCAGCTTAGCTCAAGCTAATTAAGCTAAGCTACCTTAGCTGTCTCAACCAGCTCAATCCTCATCGGGAGCACCAGACCCAACTCACCTCAGCTCCATTCAACATAAGCCAGCTCACTTTAGCTTGCTTTTGTAGCTAGCAAAGAACTAGCAAGCTAAGCCAGCTAGAGTAGCCCCATGTTGACCTCTTCAGCAGCTGCCTGCTCCAATTTAGCTCCAGATTCTTCAGAACCAGCTCCTCCCTCCAAACCCTAGCTCCAACACCTCCTCCTACTCCTCCATTAGCTAAGCTAGATTAGCTTTGGTTAGCTTAGCTTAGCTATGCTCCAACTTCCTTGGCTTGTACCACCCAAAAACCCTACCTAACAACTCCACCTACTAGCTCCACCTAAGCTCCACCTACTTGGTGCCAACCTAGCCTACCCACCACCTCCAAAAGACACCTAAAATTGGTGCCAAAACCACCCTAACTACCCCCTTGTTGGCACCACTTTTCCCTCCAAAAATCCCCTTCATCTCCACCACACATCTCCCCTTAAACCCATCTCCACCCTCGACATAACCCCTACTTCTAGAACCTTTCTTGGCGCCACCTAAGACCCCCTTCTAGAAGCTACTTTGGCGCCAACTTCAAGGGGTGCCACCACCCTTAACCACCCCTAGGAGTCCCTTGGGTTGGTGCCAAATGCCCTTAGCCATAGGATCCCCAACCACCTCCATCCTTCCATCTTAGCCCTCCATTTCAAGAGGCACCTTAACCCCCGATCCTACCCTATAAAAAGACCACTACCCACCACCATTGAAAGCATCCTGGCTAGCAAATTCACTCTCATATTCTACCTAGAGCCCACGCCCAAGAGAGAAGAAGAAGAAGAAGATTAAGGGGATATTCTTTCCCCTTGGTGCCTTCCCCTCTTCCCTTCTCTCTTGAGTCACGCCAGCCAAAGGAGAAGCCAGGCAAGGAAGATCTTTGGAGGAGATCTTGAAGGTGGTCCATGCCACCTTGGAGGAGCTTGTGAGGGTGGTGCACGCCCACCTCTTGGAGGAGAGCATTGAAGGTGGTAGCATCCACCAACGAGGAGCTCTTAAGGAAGGAGAAGAAGGAGGCCCTCTTTTCAAGCCAAGGAGTAGCTAGGCTTGGAGAAAGAAGACTCCCTTCTTCACCAATTTTTGCAAGAGGATTTGTGTTTCTTTTATTGCTTTTAGATTTTTTCATTTCTAGAAGAAGCATTCCTCTACTTGTCTTGGAAAAAGAACACAAATTCTAGTTAATCAAATTGCCTTCTTTTACTTTCTATTGCAATTGTTGTTTTGGTTCTAGCACTTGTTTCACCTCTTCTTCCTAATTACTCTAGGCTTGCACTTGCCTAGAGTGAGCTTAGGAAGAAGATATATCTATCTCTTAAGTTTTAGTTAAGTAATTATAGGTGTTAGTACTTTCCGCTACAATTCGCATTTTGCCCTCGTCTTTTCAAAACAAAAAAAAATTACATATTTAAAATACCAACAAAAAAGTTGAGATGTATTTTTAGTAAGAGAATTGAATTGCAATTTTTGCCTTCTTGGACGACCCTAGATACTCCCACTATCTAGGATATAAATTTAAAAGCGTATGCGAATTCCATGCTACAAGGATGTTAAAAACCCGCTTTTACAAATCACGCGTATTTCTCATCACTTTTTGGTGCCGTTGCTGGGGAGTCATGGCTTTGCTTATTCTTTTTTCTCTTACTTGAAGTGGATCTCATCACCTTCTCTTTCTTCTCTCTTGCGTGTGCAGGACCCACAGCAGGAAAGCGGGAATTTGAAAGCGAAAGCTCAAAGTTCCTTATCATTCCGTGAACATTCAGGTTCGTTCTTCTTACTTGTCACATCTAACATAAAAAAAACTACCAAAATACACTAAACTTGGCTTTCAGGACCCTAAACAACTTAATTAAGTGGAGTGGTGCATTTTAAAACTTATTGATTGCTTGTTTGCCCCATTAACACTTCATTTCAAGTATTGGTGTTCTATTTTTCGGGTCTAGATTTCTATCCAGACTTGAGAAATCAATTCTTATCACCACAGGCCTCCTAAAATCATAAAATATCATATAGTGATTCCAAACTAAGTTAGGAACATCTATTCCAAAGTACAATTCAATTAGATTTGTATTTAATTTTCAAAAATTCGCGGACTACAGAGGGCTCACACCCTATAATCTTCCTATTTTGCTACTGTCTGTGAATTTTTAGAATTTTTATACTCATCCGATTTTTGTGAAATTTAGGTTTTTCGAATCCTTGTGAAATTTTACAGATCATATAAAATCATCAAAATTTTCTGAGGTTATGGTAATATTGAAAAGTACAAAATACCCATAGGCATCATTTCTGGACTTTGACACTAGTACAATTAAAAATTCAAAACAAATATCAAACAAATTCCTAAAATCTTATAAAAATATTTTCTGGAATACTTGTTTCATTTCACATAAGGTAGTGGTGTTGGTTGCATTGCTTGGACCACTACCTATTCAGGAAGCCTAAAAAAAAAATCATTGGTAATCATTTTCTGCATTAGGATTCAACTCCAATTAGGGTTTATTTCTTTTTTTTTTTTTCTAGTCGCACAATTTAAAGGAAATATACAATCACCCATACAACTTGTTTTTCCTTTGATTATGAATTTTCAAACTTGTTTGAAAATTTAGCAAGAGAAACCCTAAAACACATTCAATTAAATTGAATCCTAAAAGACAGAAATACAAAAAAAATTGTGTGACAACTTGATTTTCATTGGAGCCACTCTCCAATTCCTGCACACATACAAAAAAAATTGAAATAATAGGGCAACAACCCAATTAATGCCGTCCACATTCCTTGTGCACTGTAGTATCCTAGACCTAATTAAAACTTGTAGCAACTTGACCCCTAAGGCCTCATCAACTTAGGCTTGCTATCTAGGTCTTAAGTTTTCTTTAGTTAGTACCAATTCTGTCATCTATATCTGGTGTTCAGGCTGAGGGGCCGTGTCAAACGACCAGGTGCGGGTTTGTACAAGCACTTGGGGTTTTCCCTAGGAAACATTTGGGCCCAAACCTCCCCTTAAGCAACTTGGCTAAGATTTGTTGACAGAACGGGTATTCACTGTTGATTACTTATTTCCTAGGTAGACCAAGTATTAGGTTAAATTGTAGGGAGTCACAATTAAGTTAGGTCTAGAATTTGATTGCTTGTGTGCACACTTCTCTCATCTCCATCTCTTCTTCTCCCCTACCATTTCTTCCATTTTGCACGAGCAGTGGTACAACACTTCACACTTGGAGGGACCTCTTGATTCTGCCTCCCCAAAAAAGGACTTTTCCTACATTCTTCCTATTCTTTAAAAATGGAAAATCAAAATTGGTTCTCTAACCCGCATGCTAATTTTTCTTTCCCCTATTTTTCCACCCAGGAGCTACTTAATCAGGCCCCTCCACCTAATCTCTACTCTATCATGGCTCAGCTACAAGATAAGAAACAACAGTTGCAGAAGGATTTAACAAACCTAGCGAACCAAGGGAGCCCTGCCACACCTACCCAAGCTCCACACATTCCACATCTTACCCCTTTTAACACCTGCAGGAGAGAAAATCTTCATAAATCCCATGCTGAGTATAATTGTTATCAATAGGGAATTATGTTTATCCCAATCATCACCCCACCAAAAATGTCCCTACTTTCCTGGAGAAATTGAAAAATTCCTCTAATGGGGGGAATTATTCAGCTCACTCCTGGACTAATCCAGTTCCACACCAACAACAGAACACGTTTGGAGGGTATGGTTCAAATCAAACTTATCAATCTGGTCAACCTCAAGAAGACATTAATGCCCAGGTGATGAAAACCCTGCTGGAGTTACAAAGAAAAACAAAGGAAACAACCCATCTTATTAACAATCTCAATGAGCAAATTGGGGATATTCTGACTCAAAGACCTGCAGGACACTCACCATCCCAACCCACACCAAACTTTATTAATCACAGGAACCAACACCCGGGTGGCTACCAACATCAGAACCACATGGTTCAGCCTCCTATTAACCCAATATCACAGCACCAACCCAGTTTCTATCAACATCAGGCCCCTAGCTCCTCCCAGTGATCACCAAGCTGCGTATGTAGAGACTTTGAGGAGTGAGGAAACCACCATGGATTTAAGGCCTTCACATTCAAATGTTGAAACTGATTCTCAACCAATGCAGATTGACCTCCCTAACCTCAATAAGAAAGAATAAAAGGAAATCCCAAAGACACCTGATTCAAACCCTATTTCCCACTCTCAAAAACTGCAATCCAACAATCCAAAACCAGAGTCCTCTGACCACAATCCTTTGGGCTTATTTGAGCAAGTCGAGAGGAATATTCCCTTCCTAGATTCTTCCCATGCCTCTGAATAATTTAATTCAAAAGGGCATGATCAGAATCTAGAAAGGTTGGTCCTTTCAAAGACAACTAGCTCAGTTTTTCAGAGCATGCTGCCTTTCACAAAAAAGGACCCAGGCACATCACTCATCTCAGTTGTCATAACTGATACCATTTTTTTTCGCGCCCTTCTTGACTTAGGTACCTCTAGTAATCTCATCCCCCCAGTCTTATTTGAGGAATTTCGATTCAGTGATTTAAAACCTACTAAGGTTCAATTTCAATTGGAAGACCGATCTACCATTCAACCGTGGGGAGTTGTTGAGGATAGTATCATCAAGGTCCATAATTGTCTATTTTCGGTAAATTTTCTGGTCCTTGACATAGAGGTACCTGAGGCTCTCATTAATGCCATCCTTGGAAGACCTTTTCTGATTATGGTAGCAACTAATATCAATTCTCATTCTGGGAAAATGAATATAAGTTGCAGTAACCAGACCTTCTCATTAGATTTATTTCAAGCTTCCAAGGGGTCCATTGATCACAAAATTTTTGAGGACACTGATAATAAAATGGAAGCAGTATTTGAGAAGTCTACGTTGATCAAATCTCATTCACCTTTGACCACTATTGATCTAGATTTTATTGATTCTTATTCTAAGGATAATTATGTGGTCCAAGACTTTCCAGATCAACTAGGGTTTGACTTTCCCCATTTTCATGTTCCTGATTTTTCACCAAAAACATCCACACTAACTTCACCCATCCTACATCTCGTTGACTCCATTCCCCATCCTTTTCCATTAGACCTATCACCCGACCTACCAGAGTCTGGCATTTTACAAGCACTTAAACCATGGCCAGATCGGGGTCATTTTTCCATTTCTCTATTTTATTTTGATCCCTTTACCTTTACCACTCATCTTTTTATGGATCTAGAAGAAGACACTTTTTTTGCGAGCATCCAAGTGTCCAACTAATTACATGATTTTCCGTCTTCCGTGCATACTTTCACACTCGGCTAAATGGCGTAAAAGATAGCACTAGATGGGAGGTAATCCATCATTTTTTTCTTGCTTTCCTTTCTCCTTTTTTTTCAAGGTTTTGATCATCCTAAACTCGACTGTTCTTCACAAAGGTGATCTCTTTTCCCTCCTAATGCATGAGGACATGGCATATCTTAAGCATGGGGGGGTGTTTCTAACATTTGACGATCGATTTAGGATTTTCAAAACCTAAAAACATGCATTTTTCTTTAGTTATTTTATTTTCCTGCTTGCATACCCAAAAAAATAAAAATGTTGAAAACTTTTTGAGGAAAAATGTTTGAAATTGGGACTAAGTTTGAAAAAATTTACTTTTGGGTACAATAGGATTTAATCCTTAACAAACTAGGGATGAGGTTGTGGATCTGATCATTAGAATTTCAGGGTCTATTTTAGATTAGATTAGATATCCTTCTCTAAAAATTCCACCTGAACTCGTGATAGTTCAGGTGACTTTATCCTATTTTGTAATATGGAAAGTATTTGGCTTAGTCTCTAATTCAAAAACTTGCATTTCTTGAGAAACTTCTTGTGTCATTTTTCGCACACAAGCCAACACTTAAAAACAACTAAAAATTTGAAAAACTCCCTTGTTTGGACTTAGAAGAAATCTGAAGCAGATCATTGGTTTAGGTTCCTACCTCCGAGAAGGAGGAAAATGCCTCCTTTGAGGATGCGATGTCAACATGTTTCTGCTTTGGTGCTGCTCCATATATATATTTCATATCTTTAGATGGAGCATTAGAGCACATTTTAGCAGCTCAAGTGTCTTGGACGGTGCTCTACCTATAGTGTCGGAGCAAGTGCTTGAGTTTGCTTGGAACACCCCTTTACACCGCATCATGTTTTGGGGTTGTGAGCTCCTGGGTGGTGTCATGGACAGTGCTATCCCGAAGTACTGGCACCAGAGCCCCCTTGAGGATTGGTAACGGGAATGATGATCCTGACACATCTGTTGTAAGACTAAGCTAAAAATAAGCATGGGGGAGAAAAAAATAGTATAATAATAATAATAAATAAATTAAACATGCCCTTATAAATGTTGGCTTTTTACAAGCACAGACACAAGGTCTTGAAGGATTTTGCAAGTTGCGAATCAGATTCATGAGCTAGAAAAATCCTAAAAACAAAAATTTCAAGTCATCTGAATTAATAAGGGGTTAATTTGTGAATTTTCTGGAGGATATATTGATCCCGTTTTGTCTAATGGTTGGATCCAAAAATAAATCCCGATGTTTATCTTTAACAAATCCCGTACCTCCTGTGTTTAGAACAACCAAGGTCCCTTAAGCTTTTTCTCCTAAAAAGTCAAAAAAAAATTCATTTCCCAAAAATTCTATTTTCCAAAAAAAATTTGAAGTTTTGCTAAGTGACTATCAAAAGATAAGCATAATGATAAACGCCAGTTTATCATCATTCTTATGCACTAAAATAAACCTAGCAATTAGGATTTTACTCCACAAATGGGCTTTTGGGCTGCATTTAGGCATTAACTATTAGTTCAACTACTCATATATAATATTTTGATGATTTTACAAAATGTAGAAAATGAAATAATAGATAAAGCGTAGCATATTGTTTTCTCTCTATAATAACATATTCGCAGGATTTCAAAAAGCTTTCCAAGACGGGAGATTAAAAGCGTGAAGACGAGTAGCATAAGTATTAGGTCTTAGGCTTTTTTCATGTAAACTTTCAAAGGTTGTAATTTTCATCTTATTTGAGTCTAGAAATATTGTAAAGAGCCCCCAAACATAACCTATAAATAGCTAACTTAGGCTCTCTACACTTAGGATAAATTAGAAACAAAAACCCAACACTTATACTTTTATCAGACGTCCAGTAAAAAGTCCAGACGTCTGATTTTCCACCATAAGACGTCTGACATGTGTATCAGACGTCTAATTTCAAATATTTCTGCCTTTGTTCATCTCCTCATAAACATCAGTCGAAGGACTTCACTTTCAGACGTCGATAACCGTTCACAGACGTCTGATTCTTTACCCAGACGTCCTCATACTAACCGTTAGACTTTTTGTAGGCAAAAACAATTTCAAGATGTCTTGACACACTTACAGACGTCTGCCTTTGAACCGTTGGCCATGATTTTCTGTGCGTATCTGTCTACGGCCACATAATCTTTTGGCAGAAGCAGCAAGGAAGAGTATTTAGGTTTCCAGACGTCTGTTAATGTCCTCAGACGTCCATAACGACGTCTGATCCTCTAAACCTAGAACCCTGTTTGGATCCGATGATAACAGGAATGAATGCACCATTCATTAGACGTCTAGTAAAATAATCAGACGTCTTATGACATAATATCAGACGTCCTTCTTTTGATCCAATAGAGTCCGTTAAGGATGTCCTGCAATATTAGATGACCATAGGAAAAATCAGACGTCTGATCATACAATTAGACGTCTGATGTTGCTGTCAGAATCATCATTGCCCTGATTTTGTGTGGATTTCGTCCTAAACTCTTGGGATTTGTCTCCAACGGCTAGAAGAGCTCTCCCAAGTATTCTTGAAGGTTCCAAACTTGCCTATAAATAGACTACAACTCTTCTTTGGCAATACACACCTCTTGAGATACAATTCCATTAGAAAAATCTCTTGCTCACTACTTTAAGCTCCATCTTGCCCTTGTGCTGTGCTAATACTCTGATCAAAGGGCAAATCCATACTCTCGGCTCGCTCCGTTCTGCAAATCATCAGGGAGCTCTTTTCATGCTTAGTAGATAAGAAAGCAACTAAATTATTGGGGTGCTCTATAGGTGTTATCTTTACTTCTTAATTTCTGTATTTTGGGTATCCGGCCTGTCGGGTCCCTGTCTCTTCATTTTGAAGAGAGAAACCTCCGTTAAGGGATCGGAGGTGGGAATTGTAATTGAGGTACACTACCCTCGTTTAAGTAGTGTGGTTAGTGGATTGATCACCTTGTGATTGAAAATCCTAAGTCAAGAGATTGGCTTAGGTGGTGGTTTTCACCCATCTTGGGTTTCCACCTAAAAATAATTGAGTATATTGTGTGATTGAATTTTTTTTCAATATTCCATAATTTCACTATTCACCCCCCTCTAGTGCAATTTCATTAACTAGGTTAGGCATGCATTGCATTTTCTTTTGTTGTTTTAATGTATTTTTGTGAGTGTTAGGGATGAACAGATATATAGATCCCTAAAACCCTTGCACTCAAGAAGGCAATTGGTGAAGAAGGAGCTCAGACTAGCTGGAACTCAACTTGATCCAACTCACCACAGTTGCAACCTAGCTCACTTGAACTAGGGTTAGCTAATCCCAACTCCATTCAGCTAATCTCAGCTAAATGCTTGCTCAAGAGAGTTCATCTTAGCTCACCAAAGCTCAAGTCAGCTCAGATCCAGCTAAACTTAGCTGAGTCTAGCTCATCTCAGCTCCCTCTAGTCCACAGGGAGCTCTAGCTAGCTCAGTAGAGTTGACAGGAGTTCACCCCAGCTCAGATCCAGCTACATCTAGCTCCACTCAACTCTAGCCAGCTGAAGAAGAACTCATCCCAACTGAAGAAGCTCAAGTCCAGCTCTCGGGGACCCAGCTTAACTCAAGCTAATTGAGCTAAGCTACCTTAGCTGTCTCAACCAGCTCAATCCTCCCTGAGAGCACCAGACCTTGCTCACCTCAGCTCCATTCAACATAAGCCAGCTCACTTTAGCTTGGTTTAGTAGCTAGAAAAGAACTAGCAAGCTAAGCCAGCTAGAGTAGCCCCATGTTGACCTTTTCAGCAGCTGCTTGCTCCACTTCAGCTCCAGATTCTTCAGAACCAACTCCTCCTTCCAAACCCTAGCTCCAACACCTCCTCCTCTACTCCTCCATTATCTAAGCTAGCTTAGCTTTGCTTGGCTTAGCTTAGCTATGCTCCAACTTCCTTGGCTTGTACCACCCAAAAACCCTACCGAACAACTCCACCTACTAGCTCCACCTACTTGGCGCCAACCTAGCCTACCCACCACCTCCAAAAGACACCTAAAAGTGGCACCGAAACCACCCTAACTACCCCCTTGTTGGCCCACTTTTCCCTCCAAAAATACCCTTCATCTCCACCACACATCTCCCCTTAAACCCATCTCCACCCTCCACATAACCCCTACTTCTAGAACCTTTCTTGGCGCCACCTAAGACCCCCTTATAGAAGCTATTTTGGCACCAACTTCAAGCAGAGCCACCACCCTTAACCATCCTCTAGGAGTCCCTTGGGTTGGCGCCAAATGCCCTTAGCCATAGGATCCCCAACCACCTCCATCCTTCCATCTTAGCCATCCATTTCAAGAGGCACCTTAACCCCCCATCCTACCTAATAAAAAGGCCACTACCCACCACCATTGAAAGCATCCTTGGCTAGCAAATTCACTCTCATATTCTACCTAGAGCCCACGCCCAAGAGAGAAGAAGAAGAAGAAGATTAAGGGGATATTCTATCCCCTTGGTGCCTTCCCCTCCTCCCTTCTCTCTTGGGTCACGCCAGCCAAAGGAGAAGCCAGGCAAGGAAGATCTTTGGAGGAGATCTTGAAGGTGGTCCATGCCACCTTGGAGGAGCTTTTGAGGGTGGTGCATGCCCACCCCCTGTAGGAGAGCATTGAAGGTGGTAGCATCCACCTTGGAGGAGCTCTCTAGGTAGGAGAAGGAGGCCCTCTTTTCAAGCCAAGGAGCAGCTAGGCTTGGAGCAAGAAGACTCCCTTCTACACCAATTTTTGCAAGAGGATTTGTGTTTCTTTTATTGCTTTTAGATTTTTTCATTTCTAGTAGAAGCATTCCTCTACTTGTCTTGGAAAAAGAACACAAATTCTAGTTAATCAAATTGCCTTCTTTTACTTTCTTTTGCAATTGTTGTTTTGGTTTTAGCACTTGTTTCACCTCTTCTTCCTAATTACTCTAGGCCTCCAGTTGCCTAGAGTGAGCTTAGGAAGAAGATATATCAATCTCTTAAGTTTTAGTTAAGTAATTATAGGTGTTAGTACTTTACGCTACAATTCGCATTTTGCCCTCATCTTTTCAAAACAAAAAAAATTACATATTTAAAATACCAAAAAGAAAGTTGAGATGTATTTTTAGCAAGAGAATTGAATTGCAATTTTTGCCTCCTTGGATGACCCTAGATACTCCCACTATCTAGGATATAAATTTAAAAACGTATGTGAATTCGCTTACGACAACGATGTCAAAAACCCACTTTTACAAATCACACGTATTTCTCATTAAGTTGCAAGCACATGTTTCTCTAATTTCTGACTCTACCCTAAGATTTATTTATACCTAAGATTAAAGCATCCGTGTATGTGCATTGGTCTGAGTTATTTGAGTTAAAGGAAAAAGCATTTTTTGTTTTTTTTAATAATATACATTTTTTGTTTGATTCCTCTAAGTCTAACTTCGGATTAGCTATCAACAAGGTCTATGTCGGATTCATTGTCCCCATTACCATACCTCGAATGGTACCTGGCTTTCGATGCTTTGAGATTGCACTGGCCATAGCGACCCTAAGAACTCCTGGCAATCTACACTTCGAGATAGTATCACCCATGGATTTCTAAAGCGAATTCAAGACTGTGGCAATCAGCACTTCGAGATAAGGCCGCCCATGGTACCTGAATCGCACAATGAGCTTGCATGCCCCCAATAGGATGGATATCTTAAGAGACAAGCGCCGAGGAGGTAATATGTTATCATCGCATCCTCAAGGTGAGTATATACTCCACCTCTCCTACGGCGGGAACTCTTCCAATCAAATTGTGTTTTCAAGCCTCCCCTAAGTCAAAACTAATAGATCCAAATCTCTTTTACTAAAGGAACTAAGTTGATTACTTACACCAGACCAAGTGTGTGAAATTTGGATGCTTAGGTTACAAGGACCCGTAAACTAAAAGGTAGAATAAGACTCCAGGTACTATCCGACCCTTTTAACTCAATCCCTAGCTTTCCTTCCTCAACCTCTTGTGGAATGGTCCGCAACTTAACTCCTATTTAGGTTTTTAAGTCCACAAAGGACCCTAAAGGTCTAAAACTAGTAGCTCACTTAGCTTCTAAAGTTCGACCCTAGAATCAATTTAGTCTCACCTAGAGTTCTGATTTGCTTAAGAATACAAGACCTAGCCAGTTAAGCTCAAAACTTTTTTTTAATTATTTATTATTATTATTATTATTTAATGCAAATGTATGCAATGAAGAATGCTTTAACTAAAAGCATGAATGCACTATGTATAAATGCTATGTAAATCCCCAAGTACACCATCCATTTGATAAGTCTGTTTTTGCTTTCGAATAATGTGATTAAGATGATCTGTCGTTTTAGTAACAAAGTGGTGGAAAACCGCTTAAAAAAATAATTACAATAAAAATTACCACTCACAGAAGAGCAGGTCGTGTCCATATGGAGGCAATGATGTAATAAAATCTTGATTATTTCGTATTCTTTTAATCAAGTGCGAAATCCATAATAAATCCAACTTGAAATGCGATGGAAAGAAGATGCACAAGAACTAAAAAATATAAGGGTATATGTGCAATTTTTCCTCACTGAAATATTCAATAAATATGTGATGATTTTATGTAATTTTCAATTGACATATATTGAAGAAAATTTATGCATATTTTAATCCCAAAACCAATGTTAAAACATGTGAATATCAATAACCACACAATTATCAGAAAGAATGAGTATCCAGTCACAATTTCACCACAATAAAATAATCATAAATTAAAATTGATTTTGGTGGCAATGGCATTCAAATGTAATTTTTAATTAACACAAAAACAGGGGATTTTACCTCTCTCCTCCTTGCACATGGGAGAGAGGTTCAATCAAGGAGAGACTATTATAGGAGGTTGGCTGAAGCAAGGCCATCGCGGTGGTGGCAACGATGCGTTGTGAGATGGCCGGAGCCAAACTGCTGGAGGAAAGGAGTGGCGGCGGTGGACGAGCTGCTGCTGCCGCACGTGCTGCAGGTGCAAGGAGAGCACCGCACGTGGGTACTGGAGGTGCTGCAGACGTGCGGAGACGTAGACGTGTGGGTGCGCGGGCGCTCTGCATAGTGCCCTGACGCGCACAAGTGGTGCGGCGCTGCAGGCGCTGGATGAAGTGGAGGTGGGTGCGCATTCTACAGGCTGGGCTGGAGGCACGTGGTGAGCTACTAGAGGTGAGGAGGCGTGCGATGCTGCATGTTCACGCGGCTAGATCGTGTTTTACCAGATATCTCGCTGTAGTATAGATGAACTCTCCGTGAAAACAAATAAAAATTTATAACTCGAAAATCAAAGTATCCGAGGTTGAACACTGGGAGTAATCTGAGTATTCCAAAACTTGAGAACATAATTTTTTAATAAAATGCGATGACCAGTTCAATAGAAATGACAGGATAATGTTATTGAAAAAAAATTGCTCAAAAAGAATTGGACGTCTGATATTGCATCAGACGCCTTAAAGTTATCTCTCAGATTCTTTTCTTCTATTGGTTATTTGCTCTGCTACAGCTATGGTTTCTCCTTTTCTTTTTCTTCCTTAGCCGCATCTGCTCTTCTTCTTTTTTGTTCTCTTCTTGATTCTCTTCTTGCGGCTAAGTCCCGGCTTTGCCTCTTCTTAGGTTGCCTTCTTTTTCTTCCACTTCTTCCTTTGCTTTCTTGCTTCTCCTCTTCATCTGCCCCTTGATCTCTCTCTTCTTCTTTCTCTTGGTCTACCGCACCTCTGCTACAGGGTGTCCTTTTTCTTCTTCGCTTGCAGTGGCTAAGTCCTTGCTTCCTTCTCTTGCTGCTTCCTCCTTACCGTCCTCTTCCTGCACAAGCACCGCGCAACAAAACCTATTCCCCTACCCTTCTCGCATGTTTCTCTCTCTCTAAATCTCTCTTCGGTACGCTTTCCCAAAGCCAGGTTATCGGGTCGGGTCGCGTGCCAAGTCCAGGCACACCGGGGTGGGTGTGGTGTGCAATGAGTGCACATGAGGATAATCGAGCTGGGTTACCAGGTCCGCGGGCTAGTTCACGGATGAGGTGTGCATAGGTGAGGAGGGACCTCACCAAAGTGAATTGGAGGCAACCGGACTATATCACAAAATCAATTTAAAGTACTCAAAGAGGTCACTGCTTATCGAGGTGGGACTAATGTTCCACCGCTTTTGCTCGCGCACCCGCAGGAGATCTTTCTTCCAATTGTAGCAGCTGCAGGCCTCGCAGTGCCAATTACTGGAATGGCTGACTGCGCGAGACCTCCCCGAACCTGCTGGACTTGGAACCCTGAAGCACTTCAGCCTGGAGCAAGCTTTCAACCTCCTCGAGCCGTCGCTAGTGGTGGCTGGAGCTCAGACCCTACACGGCACAAAAAGAAGCTTGGAGCTCTATCAGACCACAGGAGGACCTTTGCCATGTCACGGCGAAGGTGTGGTGGTAGGTGGCAGGCCGCAGAGTGGCCTAGGCTTGCGTGCCTAGGTCGCTCTGTGGCCGGAGTTATGGGTTAGGTCAGGGGAAGTGTGGAGTGCATGTGGCGTCCTGTGGATGGGTGGAAGGTGTTAAGTGGAGTGTGGCGGAGGTTGTGCGGTGGGTGATGAGACGAGTGGGGTTGCAGAGTGATGGAGGCGTCTCGTCAGAGGGTGGCCGGAGATGGGGAAGATGCCGGCGGACAGTGGTGGTCGAGGGGTGTTGTGTGAAATAGAATGAGGAAAATGAAAGAGTGGCAGACGGGGAGTGGTGTCAAGCCCAAATAGGTTGTTAATATGATGATTTTATCATTGAAGTGTGTATAGTGGTTAACCTAAATCGGACCTAACCATCTCTTTACAAAATTTTTAACCTGGCCTACTTGATTTTATCTTGGTCACTTTTAGGCCTAGGGTCAAACTCAGGGAAGTGGGGTTACAAGTAAAGTTTCTACTCCTTTCCTACAATGAATCTCTTCTGTTCGTTTATTGTGTTTTTGGTGTTTTTTCTATTTAGATTTTTTTCAGGTAATCTTCGTCCTTGAGGCACATCCTCAAAATTGGGTTCTTGGCTTTGAGCCAAAACAGGGTTCCAAAACGGGTCTTGCTATTCGCAAGACGGAGTACCTGCAAGTCAAGGATTATCTTTTCTCTTTTATATATTTTTTATCTTTTTATTGGCATGAAAGAGAAGCAGAAATAGAGTAAATATAGTATATATATATAGGTATATATTATATATGTATAAAGGGGTGGGGGTGGGGGTGGAGGCGGAGATGGACTGTAGTACGGTGTCGAGTTGGTCATTGTCTAGAAAGATGAAACCAACAGGACGAAGTGCCGCATGTAAGGTGTAGGATGGATGGTGGAAGATGAATGCGAACACGCTTTTTGTACGCGTGTATCGGGGAATATCCGCAACTAGTGCAGATATTCCCGCGATACCACGTATGGTAAATAATGTGAAACTATATATATATGTATATATGTAAATATATCTATATGTATATA
Organism: Thalassia testudinum; assembly: GCA_037157565.1. NCBI lineage: Eukaryota > Viridiplantae > Streptophyta > Magnoliopsida > Alismatales > Hydrocharitaceae > Thalassia > Thalassia testudinum. The sequence continues at coordinate 49,030,613 of JAZHRO010000035.1, read as the reverse complement.
TATATATGGTTATAGATATATATATATATATATATATGTAGTTATATATGTATATGTATATAGGTATGTAAATATATATGTAAGTATATGTATAGATAGATATATGTATAGATCTATATGTCTATATATGTATATATTTGTATGTATATGTATGTATATGATACTATATAGATGTATATATATGTATGTGTATGTATATAGTAATATATGTATATATAGATATATGTAGATAAGTATATATATATATGTATGTATATATAGTTATAGATATATATATGTATATATATGTATGTATATTTGTATATATATGTATATATATAAGTATATGTGTATATATATGTATATATATATATATATATATGTATATAGATGTATATATCTATATATATATGTATGTATATGGACTAATACATAGTTATATAAGTACTAATATATGTAGAGATATATGTATATATATATAAATATACGTATATGTATATATGTAAATATATATATATGTATATATATAAGTATATATATATATATATATACATATATATATATATATATATATACACGCATGTATGTATACTAATACATAAGTATATAGGTACTACTACATGTATAAATATAAGTATATATATATATGTATATAAATATATGTATATATATCAATATATATATGTATACATATATATATATAATAGTGTATAGGTGTGTGTGTGTGTGGAAGTGTGAGTGTATGTGTGTGTAAGCGTCGATAAAGAGAGTGCTGTGAGAGAGAGAGAGAGAGGGCGCTGCTGTGAAGAAGAGGTGGGTTAAGTCAACTGTGAGCATAGTGCATCGTTTGATGATTCAAGCTCACGCGCGGCACGCATGCGCACAGAGAAGCGCACGCTGGAGGGCGATGGGTGCAGAGAGAAGACCGTAGCACACAGCACTACGTGAAGAGTCGGGTGCGGGTTGGCAGACGGGGGAGTTGGGAGCGGGCGAGCATATGTGGGAGAACGAAGCGGGTGCTCACAGACGCTGAAGCGGGTGGGTGCAGGCGATGTAGGACTGAACGTGTGCGCGGGCGAACGGTGGTAGCAGTGCGCCGGGTGATTGGTTAAGTGAGAAACTCACCGGTCACCCCACTATGGCCACAGTGTTCTGCAGAAACACGTGACCAGTGGCTATAGTGGTCGGGCGAGCCGTGCGACCGCCTGCTGCAGCTGCTGTGAGTCCGGGCGGCTTGCGGTTGGCGTGCATGGGCTGGCGCGCAAGGAAGAAGGTCTGCGCTGGCCGATTGCAGGTGCGGAGAAGTTGCGACAGAGCACGCAGAGTGGAGGCAAGGGCGCCTGCAGGCCGCGCAGAGGCATGCGGGTGCTGGTAGGGGTGCACGGTGAGGCTTGGCTGGCCGCTGCTGAGGCACGCAGTGGCCTATTGCGGGTGGAAGAGAGAGTGCGATAGGGTGCTTGCGTGAAGAAGCTGGAGGCGAAGGCGCCTGCAGGCGCGCGCGGAAGGTGAGGGCAGCCTGCAGGCTTGCGCTGAAAGGGGTGGTGCAGCTGTTGCGTGCGGCTGCTGCTGCCACCTTGCTGCCGCTGCTGGAGCTTTGAGCTTCAAGCTTGAAGCTTTGCTCCAATGGCTGAAGGTGCTTCAAATGGTGAACCAAGAAATGTGCCACCACGCCCACCGGCTCTTTGTTGAGCTGGGAGGTGGTGGACTCACGGTGGTGGTTGTGCACCACCGTGAGGTGCTCCTGTCTGCCGGGTGTCTCCTTAAAGGAGGAGGACCGGCATATGGAGGGAGAGGGAGGAGACTGTGGCCTGGAAGGAGAAGTGCTGTGGGTTCTTTTGGCGTGGAGGACCAGGCTATTTTTGCAAGAAGGAGCTGCCCTCTTTTATAGAGGAAGAAGTCATGCACAGCCATGCCCTGGCTGTGCATGGCTTGCATGCGGCTGTAGGGAGAGGCCTGCATGGCTTGGCAGGGAGAGCATGAGCAGGGAATGGTGTGAAGAAGATGTTGTCATGCAATGCAGCCGCAGGAAGAAAAAGTCAAAAACCAAAAAGAAATAAAAAATGAAGATGGAAATTTGTGAGGCAGCACTTGAGGAAAAATGTAATCATGAGGCCATTTTATTTCACTCTCCTCCCCTCTTAATTAAATGCATGCATGCATGCATTTTTACAATGTGACTATGGAGACCTAATATGCATTGGTAATGCTAGGAAATAGCACAAGACAGCACAATTGCAGGTGTATTTTTGCGGTGCAATCATACCCCCATGCCTATATTTTGCTAGTCCCTAGCAAAATATTTTTTTTAGTATTTAGAAGTGATCTTTAAGCTGAAGATTTTCTTCTGAGGCAACATAGGTGTGTTTATTGTCGGATATTGTGAGAATGAATTGTAGAGAAGACTACTATTACTTTAAGTCTCACATGACATAGATCATCTCTCGACTAACCAGGACTCTTGATATTTAAGCCTTAAGTACGATTTCCAGGACTCAAGAGGTTTTTGCCGTAAGGCTTGTGCATAGTGAAGGATCAAGACTGACCAAATGAACATTAAGACTCAAGCCCAGGGTTTCACGAATTTTTAAGTATAGGTTGGTCCCAGTTTCAGCTTATGTCTTCAGATTGACCCTTAAGAAGATGACGGAAAACTCAACTCCCATTTTCTGACATTTGTGGCTCACAGGAAAACAAGGTATTTGTAATCTGCCCTGAAGACCTTCTTGTAGGGTGAAGACTTTATAGACATTTGTGAGATATACTGACTTATTTGCATCTTTTTTTTTTTTTGAAACACGTGTCAATATATCTCTTACAACTTTATTTGGAGAACACTTTTCTTTTTGGTGGGAGAGTTTCTTTTTGGTAGAAAGAGTTTCTCCTAAACACAAGACTAAAACCTGGGATAAAAAGTCTACCTGCACGCACAGGTAAGGACTCCACCTTTCCTAATGAACACTAGGGTTGGATCTTATGTTCACCTGGTCTTTCTTGATATGTGCAGTGTGAACCAAGTTTACTTAAGCTCTCAAGTAAAAGCAAACCAGTGGATCCTGTACTGATGTCTCAGGTACAAGAATACGTCCTTAGTTAGGAGAGATTCTGATCTATTTTGTCAATGCTCAAGTGAATTAAGCCGAGCCTGAGCGAATCAAGCTTCTGTGGCCTGGAAAGTCTTCAAAACAGAGGTTGAATATCCATAAACACTTATTGTATTTTTGTTTCAGCCTTTAGATCATTACTAAACACCATTTTCATTTTTCTCTTTATTTATATATATATATATATAGAAACTGCATGATACCCTAAAATACCCAGATCCTAAGGGTGTCTATCCACCCCCCCATGCCAAACGATGCTGTCCTCATATGCATGTAGGGAAGGGTAGAGAAAGGACAAACGATCGGGTAACGAGAGCTGAAGTGCAGGGTAAACAGCAGGGTGGTAGGGTGGGTGGATGGTGGGTGGTGAAGTGAAAAGTGAAGTGATCGTGACAATGAAGTGAAAAGTGATGGTGGATGATGAGTGTTCTTGGGGTGCCTCCCAACGAGCGCTGAATTTAACGTCCCCAGCTGGACTCAGAATGAGGCAAAGAATTAGTTACCTTCCAACAGGGCAACGGTTTCTCCAACGAGGGTAGGTTCATGAGTCAGATAGGGTTTCAAACGCTGCCCGTTGATTGTAAATTTACACCCAGATTTGGGATCTTCAATCTCGACGGCCCCATTGGGGAATGGTCTTGAGACCAGAAAAGGACCGATTCATTTGGACTTCAATTTCAAAGGAAAGAATTTGAGTCGGGCATTATAGAGACAAACTTGCTGAGAAGGCTAAAATTCTTTCCGCAGAATACAGCTGTCGTGAAAAGCCTTAGTGCGATGCTTGAAAGTTAAAGCAGAATCATAGGCTTCACGACGGAGCTCTTCCAGCTCCTAGAGTTGGAGTTTCCTTTCTCAACCACACAAGTCTAGGTCGAGGTTACATTGGCGAATTTCCCAATAAGCACGGTGCTCCAACTCCATGGGTAAATGACAAGGCTTCCTGTAAATGATTCTATATGGAGACATACCAAGGGGAGCCTTGAAGGCGGTCCGATACGCCCAAAGTGCGTCAATCAGCTTGTCGGAGCAATCCTTACGGTCAGGCCGAACCATTTTTTGGAGAATTTGCTTGATTTGCCGGTTTGACACCTCTACCTGGCCGTTCGTCTGAGGATGATACGGGGATGCGATACGATGGTGGACTCCGTATTTCCTCAGAAGTGCCCAAAAAGAAGCATGGGTAAAGTGGCTTCCTCCATTTGAGATAATGGCTTGAGGGATCCCAAAGTGCGCAAAGATGTGGTCTTTGACAAATCGGGTGGATATAACATGGTCAGCACGGCATGCAAAAATAGCCTCGATCCATTTCGAAACATAGTCAACGGCAATGAGGATGAATTCGAAGCCATTGGAAGGAGGAAAGGAACCCATGAAATCAATTCCCCAGATGTCGAAGATTTTGCAGCTAGGATGGGTTGTAAGGGCATCATGTCACGACATGACATTGACCCTAACGACTGGCACCTAGTGCAATGCTTGGCATAATTGTGTGCATTGTGGTGAAGGGAGAGCCAAAAGAAACTGCACTGCAACACCTTGGCTACAGTTTTCCTCCCAGAGAAATGGCCTCTGCAGGCCTGATCGTGGCAGAAGGATAGCACACTGGGGAACTCGCTGTCAAGAATATAGCGACGGATGATTTGATCAGCACCTATCCGAGAAAGAAGTGAATTATCCCAGAAATAATACTTTGCTTCTGCCATGAGACGCTCGTGTTGGTTTTTAGGCCAGCCACGTGGAGGGGATCCTGAAGCAAGGTAATTGGCAATGTCGACATACCACGGTCCACGTGCTACATTTATTGCCAATAGGTGCTCATCAGGAAAAATTTCATAGATTGGCAGAGTATGTCCAATATGATCAGGGTCCAGTCTGGAAAGGTGATCAGCTACAACATTCTGGGCTCCGGCCTTATCGTGGATCTCAATGTCAAATTCCTGGAGCAGAAGGATCCAACGAATCAGTCTAGGCTTGGCATCCTTCTTGTGCATGAGATGGCGAATGGCCGCGTGATTAGTGAAAACAATAACGTGAGAGCCCAGAAGGTAAGAGCTGAATTTCTCTAGCCCAAAGACAATCGCCAATAGTTCTTTTTCAGTGGTAGTATAATTACGCTGGGCCTCGTCCAACATCTTACTGGCGTAGTACACCCCGAAGGGGTGTCTTTCGCATCTTTGTCGTAGGATGGCTCCAACTGCAAGGTCGGAAGCGTCACACATGAGTTCAAAGTCGAGGGACCAATCAGGCGGCTGGAGAACAGGGGCCTTAGTCACAGCATTACGCAGCTGCGTGAATGCTCGTATGCAGTCGAGGCCCATATCGAAGGGTACGTCGATCGATAGGAGGTGAGTTAAGGGTCGAGAAATCTTGGAGAAGTCTTTGATGAATCTCCTATAGAAACTGACGTGTCCCAGGAAGGAGCGAATTTATTTGACAGAGCCAGGCACAAGTAAATCAGCAATGACATCGAGCTTGGCTCTGTCAACCTCGATACCCCTATCGGAGATGATATGTCTGAGAATAATTCCCTCGTGCACCATAAAATGACTTTTTTCCCAGGAAAGCACGAGGTTTACATCAGTACATCTCCTAAGGATACGAGTCAGGTTGGCAAGACATTCGTCGAAAGATGGTCCAAAGATCGAGAACTCATCCATGAAGACCTCGAGAAAGTCACCCACCATGTCATGGAATATCGCCAGCATACATCTCTGGAAAGTTGCTAGCATGTTGTAAAGTGCGAACGGCATCCTTCTAAATGCAAAGGTGCCGAAGGGGCAGGTAAAAGTGGTTTTCTCTTGGTCTCAGGGGTCAATTGCCACCTGGTTATATCCTGAGAATCCATCCAGGAAACAGAAAATTTTATTTCCCGCTAACCGCTCCAGGATTTGGTCAATGAATGGTAGCGGAAAGTGATCTTTCTTGGTTGCAGCATTGAGTTTCCTATAATCTACACACACTCTCCAAGATGTAGGAGTGCGTGTAGGGATGGATTTGCCCCTATCATTGACACGGATGGTGAGTCCTGCCTTTTTGGGCACAATGTGAATCGGACTCACCCAGGGGCTATCGCTGATCGGGTAGATTATATTCGCATCCAGCCACCTAATGATTTCTTTCTTAACGACCTCCCGCATGTTAGGGTTGAGATGTCGCTGCATCTCGCGAGAAGGTCGAGCCTCCTCCTCCGTATATGTACGGTGAGTGCAGTAGGAGGGGCTAATGCCAGATAAGTCTGATAAGGACCATCCAATAGTTGCCTTCTGTTTAATGAGGACCTTCGTTAGTTTGCACTCTTGCTCCCTAGTCAATTTTGAACTGATGATTACAGGGAGCATTTCATTTAGCCCTAGGAAAATATACTTAAGTGTGCAAGGCAGCTCTTTCAGCTCGGGAGTGGATGGTGAAAGATCTGGCATTTCCTCGGACGAGAGTGTCCCAAGCAGGTTGGAGAATAGGTCAGGAGGAAGAAATTGGCCTTCAAATTGGCTAAGAAGAGGGGCTTCTTGGATAGATGGATCCAAAAATGAATAGCCCCTGTGAGAAGTATATGGGATCAAGGTCCCGGTGTGGATTTGCAAATCCTCCTGATTTGGCAGGAAAGAAAGGGCAATCCAGTCTTCAAGAGTGTGGATCGGCGGTGAGTAGCCCGGATATGACTCAGACCACGAGGTATGGGAAGCGAAGAAAACCTCGTCAGAAGTCTGGTCAGGAGAAAGTACGGGACAAGGGAGGGATGGGGGAACGTCACAATTTGTGTTGGTCAGGAAGTCGTCAATGTTTACAGGTAATCCGCGATAGTCAGAATAAGTCCCAATTAGTCCGATACACGCGCTGACAGCCATGTCCTCATCAGACGTGTCATCCTCGATACAATCGCAATCAAAGTTCTTGGCTGCCTTGAAGATGTTAAGCTTAAGCTTTTCAGATCCAACGGCAATCTCAATACAGCCCAACTCGCAGTCGATATGGGTGCAGGCTGTGGCCAAGAAAGGTCGACCAAGGATGATCGGACAATCAGAAAGTGAGCTAGGAACTTCCATATCTAAAACAAAAAGTCAACAGGAAAATAGAGACTATTGACTCTAACCACCACGTCTTCCACCACACCCTTTGGGATTTTGACAGAACGATCTGCCAATTGTAATGTGACAGGGGTGGGTTTTAGATTTCCCAAGGAAAATTTTTCGAGCATGATGGTTGGTATGAGATTTATGGAAGATCCTAGATCAAGCAGGGCACGGTTAAAATTGCAGCCTTGGATGTTATAGAAAATCAGTGGTGTGCCCGGATCTTTCTGCTTCGGTGGTAAGTTTGATAGTATAGCACAACTCGCATGAGGCGAGAGAACCATCGGATTCTTAGTTTTCTTTGACTGTCGCCTGGGTGTTGTGTAGACTTTGAAAAATTGGGCGATAGTAGGTATGTGGTCGATAGCCTCGAGCAGGGGTACCTTGATTTCTACATCCCTGAACAAATTACGCAGGTTATCAAAGGCCTGCATATCTTTCTTTTTGCCTTTTGCCTCCCTCAGTAGAGTCTCAGGGAGTGGGACTGATTCTGGCACCAATTTGGGTGTATCGTCCTCTCGCGAATGCGGTGCGCATCCTGAATGAGAGGGCGATGAAGAAGAAGACGGGCCAGGATCAGGTCGAGGCGGACCGACGGTCTGCTTACCGCTCCTCGTAGTGATAGCATTGGATGATGCGGGTCCAGTGGGATCATACGGCGGAGGAGGGTTTGCAATAGGGACATAAGAGTGCAGTGCTGCAGTGGGATTAGCCTGAAATCCCGGTGGAATGCTTGGAGCTTGCAGAATTTGATTAACCTGCCCCTGAGAAAGTCGTACCTGTGGTTGAGGACCACGGGGTACGAAGTTTCGCGGGTTTGGAATAGGTTGGGCGGGAAGAGTGCCCTGAGATCGAGTCACCATGCATAGTTGATTGATCTCAGCATTCTGATGCGCCAATTGGTGCTAAAGAGAGGTCATGTTCTCTTCATGGCGCTTTGACATTTCCGTCATCATTCGCATCAATTTATCAAGAGGATTTGATGCGTGTTCAGTTTGCGGTACGCAAGGGCCTGATGGCGGATTTGCCATAGGATTAGACTGGGCCCTTGGGATGATAGGTGCGGACGGTCGCATTGGTCCACCCGCGGGGTTTTGGCACTGTGGGTTGTTCCCCAGGGCACAAGCATCTTCTATGCCAGAAGATGCATCTGCATGTTAGTATGCGTCTGAGCACACGGAGGCTTGGTCCACCGTGTCAAAATATTGGCTTGTAGAAGCCAGTTCCACATGACTTACTGAGTCGCTTGGCACGACACTCGGTAAGGAAGGTCTTACGGGGTTTCTTGGGATAAGCCTAGTGTTGGAAGAGTTGGGATTGTCACGAAGTGGTGAAGTGGGGGTGTTTGCCATAGAACGGGAGGGGTAGGCCAAAAGCTCGTCCAGCTTCTTGTGCACGACGGAGACTTCATCCAGTTTTTGTGCAATAAGGCTTAGATCAGTGGATGAATGGGAGGGTCCCGTGTCAACTTCGTGGACATTTTGGGGCTGGCTAGTATGATTAAAGGTGATAATGGAAGCATTGTTCATCGAGTTTTCGATCATATTTTAAAACAATTCAAATGCTCCATTCTCGTCTTTATTCATAAAGTTCCCTTCGTAGGAAGTGTCTGCAATCTACTTCAAAGTCTCATTTAGCCCATAGTAGAAAATCTGGGCTATATGCCACTTAGGCAGACCGTGCTGCGAACACTTCCTGAGGAGGTCGTTATACCTCTCCCATGCCTCATGAAATTATTCGCCGTTTTGTTGCATAAAAGAGGTGATAGCACAGCGAAGCGAATTGGTTCGCCCGATGGGGAAGAACTTCTTGAGAAAGGTTGTTCGCAACTCTTCCCAAGAGTGGATGGTTCCCCTAAGGGTGCGTAACCACTGCAAAGCTTTATCCCGCAATGAAAACGGGAACATTTTCATGAGGACTATAGGTAACCCGACATTTCTTGGTTTAATCGTTTCAGCCAGACGGGTTAGGTCTTCCAAGTGGAGAAAATGATCTTCACTTGCAAGACCATGGAAGTGAAAACTTATTAGGCCAATTATGTTCGGTTTCAGTTCAAAGTCATCCCCGCCCATGGGGACCCGAATTTGTCCTATGGTCTCTGTAGCAGCGAGATTCTGATAGGAGCTAAGAGACCTAGGCTCCACCAGTTCGGGAGGGTTCTGCATTTCCTCCAATGTTTCCCGAATGGCTTCAATTTGTTCATTATACATTTCCATTTGGGCTTGGAGGCGGGTTATGGGATCTAAGGCTCCACCACCTGGTGGGTTCTGAGGGTGGTTTCCTCCCTTGGGATTTAGGGGTGGGCATGCAGCCATGTTTGTGGAGGAGGAGGACGATTCAGCTTCTTTTCTAGATTTATCGGGCAATTCAATCAGTTTAGGGTTTTGTGACCTCCTCCCAAACATGCACTACTGCAAGAAGAATTGGGGAGATGAGAAGGGAAAAGAGACGAGAGAAATGACGCCGCAAAGGTCCACTTGATGACAAATCAGTACAATCAAATTCCTAACCTCTACAGTGTGCCCTTAGACCTAAAGATCTAATTTACCTACTATCACGAACTACGGAACCGAATGCGAGCACCGCAGAACCACCAGGCCAGATTGAAAGGCTATTTGCCCCAGTCTTAGACACCTGATAGCACGCGGGAACCCTCACCAGCACGTAGACGCTACACACAGGTAGTTAGACCTCCAATCCTTAAGAAGGGTCAAGTTACTACCAATTTTTGTTAGAGGCTTAGGGTCAAGTGCTTTTGGAATGTGAAGGGCGTTGTTTACAGGTAATGCCCAAGTGATTGATTTTTCAAGTGTGTAAAATAAGCATGCAACGGGGAAATCTCCCCGAATTGAAGTTTTTATTGGTGATTGGTTTTTAGAGTTCAGCCTTAAGTAGTATGAATTTTAGGATTTCTCTGAATTACCAATTCAACCAATCTACGGGTTTTTGAGAGAATACAGGCTTTCTTCTAAGCCCAACAAACCCTTCTTCAATTTCAATTGGTTAATGCATGCTAAAATGCAATGGGCTACCCTAAATGGAGATTTCTATGTGTGGAATCACGAATCAGTTTTAGATTAGTGTGAAAGGGGGCCAAAACACTTCAATTCAAGTGCTCCCAATCACCAAGAAAAATGTCCACACACAAGGCTCAACCAAAAGATAAAGAAAATTAAATTGTTGGGGTTGAAATGTTCAGGATCGAATCTTAGGCAAGTTGAAAAGTCATGGTGGGGTTGGAATCAACTCAATTCGAAGTCTCCCCACCAAAAATGTGATCCCGAATTTGCAGGTAAATGAGCCAAAGAGGGGTGCAATCAATTTTTTTATGTTTTCCTCAAAGAATACTTCCCACGACGAAAAATTCAAAAATCAAGATTCTTGGATTTTCGCTATGCGAAGTAAGGCGGGAAATCTTGGGGCAGTGGAAGTAAAGACAATCAATCAAACAAGTGAATTTTAATCCACTTGCCCCAAAAGATCCCAAAAAGTTTGTTTAGTTTTTTAGTTTTTAGTTTTATATATATATATATTTATTAAGGTGACAAGTTAACCTAAGTTGCTAAGAAAAGAAGACCTACTTGTTCGGCAACGTGTGCGAAGCTCCAATGCGGTGTCGGCGTCTTCATGCTCTCGTTCCCGCCTTGGATCTGCTCACGTCTTCTACTTTGTCTGCCTGTCTTCTCCTTGCAACAGGTTCACCTACACACCAAAAGCAGAGACACCCGTGAAGAGAGAAGAGAAAAAAATGAAAGGAATGGAATAGAAACTTACTTGTAGGTGCACCTCCCCGGCAACGGTGCCAGAAAAGATGTGGTGTCGGACCCGAATAGGTTGTTAATATGATGATTTTATCGTTGAAGTGTGTATAGTGGTTAACCTAAATCAGACCTAACCATCTCTTTACAAAATTTTTAACCTGGCCTACTTGATTTTATCTTGGTCACTTTTAGGCCTAGGGTCGAACTCAGGGAAGGGGGTTACGAGTCAAGTTTCCACGCCTTTCCTACAACGAATCTCTTCCGTTCATTTATTGTGCTTTTGGTGTTTTTTCTATTTAGATTTTTCTCTGGTAATATTTATCCTTGAGGCACACCCTCAAAATTGGGTTCTTGGCTTTGAGCCAAAATAGGGTTCCAAAATGGGTCTTGCTATTCGCAAGATGGAGTACCTGCAAGTCAAGGATTATCTTTTCTATTTTATACATTTTTTATCTTTTTATTGGCATGAAAGAGAAGCATAAATAAAGTAAATATAGTATCTATATATAGGTATATATTATATATGTATAAAAGGGTGGGGGTGGAGGCGAAGATGGAGTGTAGGACGGTGTCGAGTCAATCGTCATCTAGAAAGATGCAACCAATAGGACGAAGTGCCGCGTGTAAGGTGTAGGATGGATGGTGGAAGATGAATGGGAACACGCTTTTTGTATGCATGTATCGGGGAATATCCGCAACTGGTGCAGATATTCCCGGGATACCACGTACGGTAAATAATGTGAAACTATATATATATGTACATATGTAAATATATCTATATGTATATATATATATGGTTATAGATATATAGGTATATATATATATATGTAGTTATATATGTATATATGTATATGTATATATATATAGGTAAGTAAATATATATGCAAGTATATGTATAAATAGATATATGTATAGATCTATATATATATATATGTGTGTGTATATTTGTATGTATATGTATGTATATGATACTATATAAATGTATATATATATATGTGTGTATGTATATAGTAATATATGTATATATAGATATATGTAGCTAAGTATATATATATATATATATATGTATGTATATTTGTATGTATATGTATATATATAAGTATATGTGTATATATGTGTATATATTTATATAAGTATATAGATGTATATATATATATGTATGTATATGGACTAATACATAGTTATATAAGTACTGATATATGTAGAGATATATGTATATATATATATGTCTATGTATATAAGTATATGTATATATGTAAATATATATATATGTATATATATAAGTATATAGATACATATATGTATGTATGTATGTATACTAATACATAAGTATATAGGTACTACTATATGTATAAATATAAGTATATATATATATATGTATACATATATATATATATATAATAGTGTATAGGTGTGTGTGTGTGTGGAAGTGTGAGTGTATGTGTGTGTAAGCGTTGGTAAAGAGAGTGCTGTGAGAGAGAGAGAGAGAGGGCGCTGTTGTGAAGAAGAGGCGGGTTAAGTCGTCCGCAAGCCCAGTGCATCGTCCGACGATTCAAGCTTGCACGCAGGCACGCATGCGCATAGAGAAGCGCGTGCTGGAGGGCGATGGGCGTGGAGAGAAGATCGCAGTGCAAAGCGCTGCGTGAAGAGTCGGGTGCGGGTTGGTAGACGCAGGCACTAGGAGCGGGCGAGCGTACGCAAGCGAACGAAGAGGGTGCTCGCAGACGCTGTAGTAGGTGGGTGCCGGCAACGCGGAACTAAACGCGTGCGTGGGCAAACCGCGGTAGCGGCGCGTCGGGTGACCGGTTAAGTGAGAAACTCACCGGTCACCCGACTGTAGCCACAGTGTTTCGCAGAAACGAGTGAACAGTGGCATAGTGGTCGGGTGAGCCACGGGACTGCATGCTGCAGGTGCTGTGTGCGCGGGCGGCTTGCAGCTGGCGCGCGTGGGCTGGCACGTGAGGAAGAAGGTCTGCGCTGGCCGGTTGTAGGCGCGGAGAAGTTCACAACAGAGTACGCGGAGAGGAGGCAAGGGCGCCTGCAGGCCACGCGGAGGCTTGCAGGTGCAGGCAGGGGTGCGTGGTGAGCCTTGGCCGGCCGCTGTAGAGGCACGCAGTGGCCGATTGCGAGCGGAAGAGAGAGCGTGACAGGGCGCTTGCGCGAAGAAGCTAGAGGCGGAGGCGCCTGCAGGCGCACTTGGAAGGCGAGTGCGGCCTGCAGGCTTGCACGGAAAGGGGTGGTGCGGCTACTGCTGCCGCCTTGCTACCACTGCTGGAGCTTTGAGCTTCAAGCTTGAAGCTTTGCTCCAATGGCTGAAGGTGCTTCAAACGGTGAACCAAGAAAAGAGCCACCACGCTCACCGGCTCTTTGATGAGCTAGGCGATGGTGGACTCACGATGGTGGTTGTGCACCACCATGAAGTGCTCCTATCCGCCTGGTGTCTCCTCAGAGGAGGAGGGCCAGCATATGGAGGGAGAGGGAGGAGACGGTGGCATGTAAGGAGAAGTGCTATGGGTTCTTTTGGCGTGGAGGACCAGGCTATTTTTGCAAGAAGGGGCCACCCTCTTTTATAGAGGAAGAAGTCATGCACAGCCATGACCTGGCTGTGCATGGCTTGCATGCGGCTGCAGGGAGAGGCTGGCATGGCTTTGCAGGGAGAGCATGAGCAGGGAATGGTGTGAAGAAGATGTTGTCATGCAATGCAGCCACGGGAAGAAAAAGTCAAAAATCAAAAAGAAATAAAAAATGAAGATGGAAATTTGTGAGGCAGCACTTGAGGAAAAATGTAATCGCGAGGCCATTTTATTTCACTCTCCTCCCCTCTTAATTAAATGCATGCATGCGTGTATTTCTACAATGTGACAATGGAGACCTAATATGCATTGGTAATACTAGGAAATAGCACAAGACAACACAATTGCAGGTGTATTTTTGCGGTGCAATCAGGGAGCTTATCTGGATTATTGGGAGCGAACGGGGGGTAGCGGAGATGGATGGCTCATTTGTGCCGTTGTCGGAGAAGATGGCCCTGAGGGAGATAATGGTGACGAGGAGGAGAATAGGAAGGCATACGCTGGTGCGATGCGACGCGGGAGGACGAGGTGGAGTGAACCCTGCTGCTGGTATGGCAGCGGAGCAACGAGAGGAAGGAGGAAGAATCGCTGGAGCTTGCAGGCTACTTGGCCAGAGAAAGGGGAAATGAAATATGGGGGATTCTACAGCCAAAACAAGTCTGAGAGATTCGCAGAGGACCAGCGGTCCTTTTATAAGTGCTGGTCGAGCTTCTGGTGCGTGGAGGGCAAGCCTTCTGCCCCCGACTTCTCGCCGGAGAAGGAAGGTAGTTGGGGCTCCAAATCTCTCGTGCGTTCGCATAAGAGATTGGATGGAAACCAATGATTGTGATTGAGCTCAGATGGAAGGAGATTCCTTAGAGAATCTCCCTTCCAAATCTGGGATGAGATCTCTGAGGGATCAGGAAGTATTCCCCCTCCATTCCTCGTCGGAGAATGATTCCTCCCCATTAATGGTGGAGGGACCTTTCTGTAAGAGTGGAGAGGAAGATAGGGGGTATGTGTAATGGTTTTCAAAAGATAGGGGCCAAAATGTAATTGGGTGTACTAATTTGTAAAGTAGGTCAAGAAGACCTCCCCTTAGGTCCAAATTTTGGTAAAAAGCTAATTTGGACCTAAGGAATCCAATGGTGAAGTTGGATTTTAGGTTTTACCACGTTTGATTGGTCTTCTTGCATAAAAACCCAAATTAGGTCAATTGAAGAGCTAGGACCCCAATCTAGGTCAAACTAGGTTCACAAGGTAAAATTGAATGTTCTAAACCATAAGGAATATTTTTTGATGAATTTTAGAGGATTTACTTGATTTTTATCCTGACCAGAACCTTATTGAATTATGCGGGTCTTTTTTAGGATTACAAGATGTCATTTAATTCCTGATTTAAACATAAACCCATTTCTGATTGAACCAACCTAATTTTTATCTTATTCAGACCATTTGGCCTATGTTTTGCCTCTAAGAAATCCCATTTATGTATTGTAATGGTAAAATTACAGTTTTAACCTTTATTTCATATTTTCTTCTCAGAACACTTATTCCTTCAATTAAGCCCTTCTTTAGGTTATGTAGGAGCTTTTATTCTCTTTCTTAGGTCAAAGTGAGCTAGTTATGGCTCATGGTGAGGTTCTCATCATACCCCTATGCCTAGCTTTTGCTAGTCCCCTTAGCAAAATTTTAAGGTTTTAACTTCTGTTCTAGACCCTGAGTGTCTGTCAGCAGTTATAATAAGTGCTTTTCTTTTCCTTTTATGATTAGGTTAAAATGCCGACAATAGGCCTAGAGGTACTCAAGTACCAACCAAAATCCGGACCTGACCCACTTTAGCCTCAATCTTCCGCAAAGGTTTTTAAGGCCCGCAGAAACTATCCTAGGGTTTGTTGGACTCCGCGGTTAAAGCACCCGTGCTTGTGACATTTTTAGCCTAGGTTCAGGTTGCAGTGCATTTTTTGTAAGAGAGAGATGGAAGATTTATTTGTTTGGAGAGTTTTCTCTCTCTTTTCTTTTTATTTCTAGCTTCAGATTGGCTTCTCAACACAGTCTGTATCGAATTCCTCGTCCCCATCATCAATCCTCAACGGTCCCTAGCAATCGATGCTTCGAGATAGCACAGCCCATGGCATCCCCTAGAACCCTGGCTTTCGAGATTTCAAGATAATCCCACCCATGGTGTTCTGTGGCCGAATTCTGACCCTGGCGATCGACATTTCGTGATAATGCCGCCCATGATATCTGAACCAGTAGAGTGCTTACATGCCCCCGGTAGGATATTTAAATATCCTAAGAGACAAGCATCGAGGAGATGATATGTTGTTATGCATCTTCAAGGGAATTTCTCGCCTCTCCGCGTCGAGAACTCGTTCAAATCAACTTGCGTTGATCGGCCGCTCCTAATCTAGGTGACTTTTTCAGAACATTGAAACACTTTTTGCGTGATTTTGATATTTATGCACACTGAATCAGACTGTGTGTGAATTGGGGTGCTTAGGTTACCGAATCCCCCAAACCGAAAGTCAGTTAACGAGGCTGAATACTTCCTAAGCCTTAGACCTAATACCTAAGCTTCACATTTTCCCCAACCTCTTGAGGATTATCCAGATCTTAGCGAATACATGAATTTTTAAGCCTAAGAATCTAGCCCAAGAGGCCTAAGACCAGCATTCCTACTAATCCCTTTTTATGTCTCCTTAGCACTTTTTCTTTTATTTTTCTCTTTTCTTGCTCTAGTCTAGAACTTCAGTTAATCCCTTAATCTTTTACTAATGACTGTCTCTCTGTTTCTTTTCATTTCATTTTGTGCTCCTTTTTTCTTGGCATTTTTCTCTTTTCCTCCTCTCATTTTGTATGGCATCTTGGCATCTTGCTCTTTTCATTTCATTTTGTTTTTGAGTTGAAACCGTTTCTTGATATGAATTTTCCTAACATTTTTGCACTTTCATGCCCCCTATGCCTAAGATTTGCAATGTCCCCATTGTAAATTAGGTGGGTTCGATTTCAGCTTATCTCATGCATTAGGACAAGTGTTGGGTGGGCGAATGGGTCGAAGTGACTATTGGGAATGATTTCTAATCTCGGGTAGGGGTTCCTGAGGTGAAGTCGGTTGTTCTAATGGATGAACCCTAAAGTGCAATATGAATTCCACATAGAAATGTCAGAAGGTTTCGGGTTTTTCAAAGAATGACGGGTTGCATCCCGTTAAGCGCTAAGTTTTACGCCATCGGCTAGGCTCAATGAGCTCAAGGAGAATGGAGGGTAAAGGATGACTCAGCCAAATTTGTATCGGTCATGTCAATGAACGGTTTGAGTCACTAACCATTCACAACAAAGGGTTCGAAATCATGGTTGAATGGGCTTGTGGACGGGGCTGATACGGTGGTCTTTGAGTCTGAGAATTTCCCGTCCACTGAAAGTTGGGATGATTTTGCCATCCAGGATTGTAGCTATTGGAGAATGGGTCATTCTGGATGGCATTGACATCCTCGCAAGTCTGAGAAACCTCAGGAAAGTCAGAATACGAGGGTCAGAGTTCCCCCAACTCGAATAGAATGGATCAGAGGTCACTCCGATTCGAGAGTCAGACGGGGGTGGATACGGGTCCATCCCCTGAGACGATTGGTGGTAGATGTTTTGCACAGTTTCCCTCACCAGAGGTGGTCGTGCAAAAGAGTTCTGCGTAGAGGTGGCTCGCTGCAGATGCCGAGTTAGCTCGTCTACCTTCTTCTCTATGATAAAAACCTTGTCCAACCGATTGGCCATTAGTTCCAAGTCGACGGATGTGGACAGGTCCTGCATCTCATGTGCCCCTCTCAGATTCGTCGATGCGCGGGCATTCGTCCTGTCGAATAAGCCCATGGAGTCATTATTAATGAAGTTCTCACACATGTTTTTGAGAATCTCCCACACCGTGTCCTCATAATGACCCATGATGTTTCCTCCGCACGTTGCATTGACGAATAATTGAATGTCTTCATGGAGTCCCTGGTAAAAAGACTAGACTTGTTCCCATTTAGGAACTCCATGATGGGGGCACTTTCGCATGAGATCTAAGAATCGGTCCCATGCTTCATGAAGAGGTTCTCTCGTTTGTTGAGTGAAATGGGTGATCTGGTGGCACAAGGCATTCGTCCGGCCAACGGGGAAGAACTTTTTCAAAAATTCGAACTGAAGTTCCTCCCATGTGTTGATCGGACGGGTCTGAGTTTGATACCAATGGGCAGCCTTGTCTAGGAGGGAGAAAGAAAACATTTTCATGAGTAGGATATCCCAATTTTGTGGATCTGACCTGAAGGTCTAGGCAAAATGCTTGAGTTGTTTAATGTGTTGGAATGGATCCTCGGAGTTAAGCCCATGAAACTTTAGTATGGCATGAATCATATTGGGCTTAAGTTCAGAATCAGGACCTCCAATCAGGATTTGGACTCGAGGCTCGATCACCACCGCAACGGGATTATAGTGATCTTGCATCATTGGTCGCTGCGGTGGGTTTACAAAGTTTTGGAAGAGATCATTCAGGAGTTGAAGCCGGTGCTCAAGGTTGTTCTCTTCTTCAATGGGTTGTGCCATGATGGAAGAAGAAGGAGAACTTGGTTCTGAATAGGATGAAAGATTTATGTGGTGAGGTTGCTGCACAAATAAGGGCATCGAAGCTTGGCCTCGGCGAGAGTGAATTTCTAAAGGAGGTCCTAAGGATGGCCTTAAGGACCTCCTACCGAACATGCACCTAAGGATGTGATGAGATTAGAAGGTGCTAGACCCAATCGAGACACCCAAAAATTGTTGGGTGACTATAGAGGTTCGGGGCAGATGATACCCCTTAGTCGGAAGGGTCATCCACTTGAGAAGTACCTAGGCAGCCAGAGAGGGAGAGTCCTGCAAAGACCCCTACACGGTAGAGCATCCCCACGAGTTACAGGGTTTCCCCCACCCGACCTCTCTTGTCACTGTGATTCCAAGTAGACCAGAATGGGGACCTTGACCTCTTAAGTATACCTTTTTTACTTTAAGATCAAGGTGCTTAGGTTCCACTTGAACTTTTAGGTCTTTTGAGTGAGAAAGTGACCTAATTTTAAGGTTGGTTGACCCAAAGGATCAACTTCACCTCTTGTTCCTTTGAGAGTTTTTGGGTCCTTTCTTTTAGAGTTCAAATGGATTTAAAAGCCTGATTTGCTTAGGGTTTCTCTTGTATAAATCTTTTCAAACAAGGTTTAGGCACACCTCTTTTTGGAAAAACTTTTTTCTTTGTTTAAAAGAAGATGTATCTCTAAAAACCCTAGCTTTGCAATCCTTAGGTTGGCTCTAGTTGGTCCAATTTAGTTGCCTCAAAAATTGGTATCTAGGGCTCAATCAAGAAAGTTTTAGCCCTAGTTACCTTACCTTAGTTGGATGAGTAGTTCAAGATGTGTTGAAATGAAAATCAGGCAACTTCGATGAATTACTAAGTATGAAACAGGTAGCCCTAGGTTGATTCTTCTTTGTTCCTTTTCAGACTTTGAGAGGGTTAAGAGAGAGGGCTAATGAAAGTTACCTGTTCTTTGGTGTAGCAATTGTGCAGCTGCTCTTCTTTTCTCTACTTTCCTTGAGACAAGCATAATAAAGGAGAGGAATTAAGTCAGTATTGGATCAGAAGTTGTGATCACAAGCTTCAGAAGTGCCTGTTGCTCCCCGGCAACGGTGCCAAAATGTTCACGTGGCTAGATCGTGTTTTACCAGATATCTCGTTCTAATATAGATGAACTCTCCGTGAAAACAAATAAAAATTTATAACTCGAAAATCAAAGTATCCGAGGTCGAACACAGGGAGCAATCTGAGTATTCCAAAACTTGAGAACACAACTTTTTAATAAAAAGCAATGAGCAATTCAATAGAAATGAAAGGATAATGTTATGGAAAAGAAATTGTTTAAAAAGAATTGGACGTCTGATATTGCATCAGACATCTTAAAGTTATCTCTCAGATTCTTTTCTTCTATTAGTGATTTGCTCTGCTACAGCTATGGTTGCTCCTTTTCTTTTTCATCCTGAGCTGCTTCTGCTCTTCTTCCTTTTCCTTCTCTTCTTGATTCTCTTCTTGCGGCTAAGTCCTGGCTTTGCCTCTTCTTAGGTTGCCTTCTTTTTCTTCCTCTTCTTCCTTTGCTTTCTTGCTTCTCCTCTTCGTCTGCCCCTTGATCTCTCTCTTCTTCTTTCTCTTGGTCTGCCGCACCTCTGCTATAGGGTGTCCTTCTTCTTCGCTTGCAGCGGCTAAGTCCCTGCTTCCTTCTCTTGTTGCTTCTTCCTTAGCATCCTTTTCCTGCACAAGCACCATGCAACAAAACCTACTCCCCTACCCTTCCTGCGCGTCTCTCTCTCTGAATCTCTCTTCGGTACTCTCTCCCAGAGCTGGGTTATTGGGTCGGGTCGCGTGCCCAGGTCCAGGCGCACCGACGTGGGTGTGGTGCACAAGGAGTGCACAGGAGGATAATCTGGTCGGGTTACCAGGTTCGTGGGCTAGTTCACAGACGAGGCATGCATAGGTGAGGAGGGACCTCTCCCTAGTGAATTCGAGGCAACCAGATGATATCACAAAATCAATTTAAAGTACTCAAAGAGGTCACTGCTTACCGAGGTGGGACTAATGTTCCACCGCTTTTGGTCGCGTGCCCGCAGGAGATCTTTCCTCCAATTATAGCAGCTGCAGGCCTCGTAGCGCCAATTGCTGGAACAGCTGACTGCGTGAGACCTCCCCGAACCTGTTGGACCTAGAACCTTGAAGCACTTTAGCCTAGAGCGAGCTTTCAACCTCCTCGAGCCGTCGCTAATGGCAGCTGGAGCTTAGATCCTGCACGGCACTAAAAGAAGCTTGCAACTCTATCAGACCACAAGAGGACCTTCGCCGTGTCACGGTGAAGGTGAGACGGTAGGTGGCATGTCGCGAGGTGACCTAGGCGTGTGTGCCTAGGTCGCTTTGTGGCCGGAGTCATGGGTTAGGTCGGGGGAAGCGTGGAGTGCGTGTGGCGTCCTGTGGATGGGTGGAAGGTGTTTAGTGGAGTGTGGCGGAGGTTGTGTGGTGGGTGGCGAGACGTGTGGGGTTGTGGAGTGACGGAGGCGTCTCGCCAGAGGGTGGCTGGAGAAGGGGAAGATGCGGGCGGACAGTGGCAGTCGAGGGGTGTTGTGTGAAATAGAATGAGGAAAATGAAGTAGTGGAAGACGGGGAGCTTATCTGGATTATTTGGAGCGAAGGGGGGGCAGTGGAGACGGACGGTTTGTTTGTGCCATCGTCTTTAGAAGATGGCCCTGAGGGAGATAGCGGCGACGAGGAGGACAAGAAGGCGTGCACTGGTGCAACGCAACGTGGGAGGACAAGGAGGAGTGAACCCTGCTACTGGTATGGCAGCAGAGTGGCGAGAGGAAGGAGGAAGAATCGTCGGAGCTTGCGGGCTACTTGGCCGGAGAGAGGGGAGATGAAATCTGGGGAATTCTACAGCCAAAACAAGTCTGAGAGATTCGCAGAGGACCAGGGGTCCTTTTATAAGTGCTTGCCGAGCTTCTGGTGCATGGAGGGTAAGCCTTCTGCTGTCGAATTCTCGCTAGAGAAGGAAGGTAGTTGGGGCTCCAAATCTCTCGTGCGTTCGCACGAGAGATTGGATGGAAATCAAAGATTGTGATTGAGCTCAGATGGAAGGGGATTCCTCAAAGAATCTCCCTTCCAAATTTGGGAGGAGATCTCTGAGGGATCAGGGAGTACTACCCCTCCATTCCTCGTCGGAGAAGGATTCCTCCCCATTAATGGTGGAGGGACCTTTCTATAAGAGTGGCGAGGAAGATAGGGGGGTATGTGTAATGGTTTTCAAAAGATAGGGCCAAAATGTAATTGGGTGTACTAATTTGCAAAGTAGGTCAAGAAGACCTCCCGTTAGGTCCAAATTTTGGTACAAAGCTAATTTGGACCTAAGGAATCCAATGGTGAAGTTGGATTTTAGGTTTGACCACGTTTGATTGGACTTTTTGCATAAAAATCCAATTTAGGTCAATTTGAAGAGCTAGGACCCCATCTGGGTCAAACTAGGTTCCAAAGGTCAAATTGAATGTTCTAAACCTTAGAGGATATTTTTCCATGAATTTTAGAGGGTTTAATTGATTTTTATCCTGACCAGAACCTTGTTGAATTATGCGGATCTTTTTTAGGGTTACAAGATGTCATTTAATTCTTGGTTTGCACATAAACCCATTTCTGATTGAACCAACCAACTTTTTATCTTATTCAGACCATTTGACCTATGTTTTGCCTCTGAGAAATCCCGTTTATGTACTGCAATGGTAAAATTACAGTTTTAACCTTTATTTCATATTTTTTTCTCAGAACACTTATTCCTTCAATTAAGCCCTTCTATAGGTTATGTAAGAGCTTTTATTCTCTTTCTTAGGTCAAAATGAGCTAGTTAGGGCTCATAATGAGGTTCTCATCACTGCGTGCTATGCGTGTTGCAGGAGGTGCAGCACGTCATTGGGCAGTGCTGCAGCTGGTGCGTGTGCGTGCTGATGTTAATGTGTTGGAGGATGGAAGTGCAGTGGAGGTGGCTGCGGTGCAGCAGCTAAGAGCTACGTGTGGAAGTGGCAAGGTTTTTGGGTTTGTTTTTAAAGTGAAGGGAAACAGAGAAAGAAGAAGAAAGAAGAAGAAGATATGGGGCCAAGCTTCAGATGTCCGGGAAACTTCCCAGATGTCATAACTGATGGGGGAAATGAAGATGCAGGGCATGGAGTTGTGGCGGCTGCGGTGGTGGTTGCTAGTGATGGCGGTGAAGGTGGTGATGTTGATTCTGGTGAGGCACGGTAAGGAAGTGTGGCCATCAGGGACACACGCTCACGGTGTTGGCACTAGTCCATCGGCTTGGCGCAGCGAGCTGTCACCTCGCCGGCCCACGGTGTGGTGGAGCTCGGCCTTGGAGACCATGGTGGTGGAATGGAGTACACGATGGTGGAGTGGGGCGGTGTCTCCTCAAGTTCAACAGCCTCCTCCCCTCCCTTGTAGTAAGCTACCCCGATCAGATCCAACACACCCGCTCCTCCATGAATGGGGTCTTGACTGCGGCAGCTGGAGGAAGAAATGCAGCCGTTGCTCATAGAAGAAGAATAAAATAATAATAAAATACTATGGTTATTTATATACAAACCCTCAACTTTTATGTTAACTTAAAATAATGCATGCAATGCACTTAATTGGTTAACTAATTAAATGAATGCAATTCTAAGTTAATTCTAAGTGCATTTAAATATGAATGCAATGCGTGAATTATATAACTAAATCAGAACTATAAATTAATCTATTTACATCCTAATTTATGCTAAATAAATGTTAGAATTAGCTTAATGTCTAAGCACTTAAATACTTAAATAGCCCACAAATATGGGCTAATCAAATACCCCCATGCTTAGTTTTTGCCAGTCCCTAGCAAAATCAAGCAAAACCTAGCACTCCAAGTAGACTAGCCAACTCAATCGGTCTTCCTTTAGAAACATATTAAGTTCAGACTTTAGACCTAAGGTTCCCAAGTAGTTGTTAAGTTACAGACTAGGTCGGCTAAAGATGAGTTGCAGGCACAAGTTACATCCGTGCATGTGCATTGGTTTGAGTTATTTGAGTTAAAGGAAAAAGGATTTTTTTTTTGAATAATATATATATATATTGTTTGATTCCTCTATGTCTAACTTCGGATCAGCTATCAACAAGGTCTGTGTCGGATTCATTGTCCCCATTACCGTACCTCGAAGGGTACCTAGCTTTCATTGCTTCGAGATAGCACCGCCCATAGCGGCCCTAAGAACTCTTGGCAATCAACACTTCGAGATAGTATCGCCCATGGATTTCTAAAGTGAATTCAAGCCTGTGGCAATCGGCACCTCGAGATAAGGCCGCCCATGGTACCTGAATCACACAATGCGCTTACATGCCTCCAGTAGGATGGATATCTTAAGAGAAAAGCACCGAGGAGGTAATATGCTATCATCGCATCCTCAAGGTGAGTATATACTCCACCTCTCCTACGGCGGGAACTCTTCCAATCAAATTGTGTTTTCAAGCCTCTCCTAAGTCAAAACTAAGAGAACCAAATCTCTTTTACGAAAGGAATCAAGTTGATTACTTACTTACACCAGAACAAGTGTGTGAAATTTGGATGCTTGGGTAACAAGGACCCGTAAACCAAAAGGTAGAACAAGACTCCAGGTACTATCCCAAACTTTTAACTCAATCCCTAGCTTTCCTTCCTCAACCTCTTGAGGAATGGTCCGCAACTTAACTCCTACTTAAGTTTTTAAGTCCACAAAAGACCCTAAAGGCCTAAAACTAGTAGCTTACTTAGCTTCTAAAGTTCGACCCTAGAATCAACTTAGTCTCACCTAGAGTTCTGATTTGCTTAAGAATGCAGGACCTAGCGAGTTAAGCCCAAAACTTTTTTTTAAATTATTTATTGTTATTATTATTATTTTAATGCAAATGTATGCAATGTAGAATGCTTTAACTAAATGCATGAATGCACTATGTATAAATGCTATGTATATCCCCATGTACACCCCCCCCATGCCTAAAATCTACAATGTCTCCATTTCATAGAAGGATATTACATGGGTCAGAGATGGGCTGTCGTTCTTTTGTTAGCAGCCGAGTAGCCAAAGAACCTGCAAATCAGGTTCAAGGATTGCAGAAATAGGCCCTAAAAATGGGCAAAGTAATGCTGGCCTAGAAAATAGGTAACTTAGGATAATGGCGAGCTGATGATGAAGCCCAATAGCAAATGCTCGCCCAACTAAGATGGGAATGAAATCTTCCCAGGTCACCAGAGGAGGTTTTAAAGGATAAACTGGCATAACAACCTCCAAAGGAGTATGGGGAGGTTGACAAGGATCCTCCAAAATGAATGGGGAAGGAATGGTGCAGAGATAAACCCCCAGGGCAATGGACTGATTAAAGAAATAATCAATCCATACCCGATACTCCATTACAGCAAATATTGGTTTGTTAAGCCCCCCGGTCAGAACAAACGTGAGCAAATCTCTAAGGCAAGGATCATCTAGGGTGTCCAAGTATCGAGGTTGCGGGATGGCCATAAGATCTAGGTTGGGTTTAATCAGCTCGGTGTCCATCCCTAACACTCTTTCCAAATCCTCAATTGCATCCCTAGCATTCCTTGCACCATCACATGTATCTTCCTGCACTTCATCAGGAGTCACAATTTCACCTTCAGACATAAGCGAATCAGAGGGTGACTTTGAAACAAATGAAGGCCGGTTGGAAGCAACAGATCTAGGGATTATCCTATCAATGTCATCTCTAGATTCTTGTTCTTTACTCAAATCTTCCCCAGAGTCTATATTTGAATCCACAGAAATCTTAGAAGTTTCTTCCAAATTTTCCATCATTTCATCATGAGGAGAAATATCATCGATGGGTGTGCTAAGGAAACCTAATTTGGCTAAATTTATGACATCCTCAGGGGCTAACTTTTCAAATAAGACATAATCACCTTTAGTGTCAGTCCAAATTTTGAATGTAGGTTCCTCATATAATTCATCTTTCTCCTCATCATATGATTCATCATATACACGAGGTCTAGAATCATTTAATATCTCAGCAGATCCCCTAGGGTGCTCTATCTGAGGTAAATGGTTTACACTGGTAACATCGAACTCCTCAGATAGGTCAATTTCTTCAAGGTTAGGTTCCCTAAGGGTGGGCTTGAGTTCCATCTCGTGATTAGAAGGGAGGGTAGGATTAACAACTTGACTTCGACCCACTTCATCAAATGTCACGAAAATACTATCATCTGGGTTGAGGTCTTCCAATGGTACCATCATTCCCTTCTTTTGACTCTAATATAATTCATTGGATACTCAACCTTATCATCATCTTCCTCGAGTTGACACCTTTCTCCATCCAATGCATAGCTACTTTCATATGTATCTTCCTCCAACTTAAGGCGTGGATCTCTCAAGGAAGTGTCATCTAATGGGAAGGTTTCAAAATTGATCGTCGAAAAGTAGGTATTCTCCCTTACATAATCTCCAAAATTTCCCTCCAACTTAAAGTGTAGCTCTCCCATGAGAGATGCATCAATTGTAGATGGGTGTACATCATCCTCAATGAGGTAGATTGGGTGTCTAATTTCATCTCTTTCTTGTTGTCCTATTCTTGAAGATTCTCCTAACAATTCAATCATTTCATTTTGCATTTTCTGTATTTCCATCTTCAAGGAGGAGTGGTCATTTCTATCATGAGAGAAGTCAGGCTCAAGCTTATAGTACCCAGGAGTGTCTGTCCAACCATTATAATTATTCAGGGAGGGTGGGTTGGGTATTTCTATGGTGTGTGGGATATTGGGCAAAGAAAATCCCGCTCCTAGGTTCTGCTCACTGATTTGGGGCTTAACCAGGCCCATACTCCTATAAGAGTAAAACGGATCCCAATGATTGTCATTATGTCCATCAAAGCATGGACCATCTTTGCGTATAGGATCGAAGAGTGCAAAGTGGGGGTGAGCATGTGAGTAAGATGTGAAAGGATGAAAATCAATGTGGTCCATTCTAACTCACACCTCAATCAGAATTCCCCAAGCAAAACACAATTCAAAAAGGACTTTTTATGTCTTTCCCAATTTAGGCTTTTGATTTTAAGTCAGATTGTAGGTGACAATACAATTTGTTCAATCAATTTACGTGCTTTTTGTCGACCTACGGCTCGCCTAAGAAGACCTAGTTGGAGCTTAGGTGTTCTTTCGTAAATCTCAAATGGTAGAGCAACTCCAAAGATGAAAGATCGAGGAATGCAAGTAGGCCTAAGCCTTCCTTTAAAGCTGTGCTTTCGTGGTGCTCCTCAACTACCCCCAAAAATCCGTGACAATGTATGCCCCTCTTTGGAGTTAGAAAACCTTTGATCTCAAGTTCTAAACACTTCAGAATCCAACGATAGGAGGGCTTTTGTCCCAGTATTTCCAAACCTAAGAGTGACTAAAAGCGTACCGTGGTGCAAGAGATAAAAGTGTGCATCCACCGCAAAAGATTTTGAATTTTGAATCGCATGCCAAGTTTGAGAACCAAATCCTTGGTTTTTAAAATGTCCCTCCTATAATTAGTCCTTTTTCAGAAAATATGTGACCACTTGTTAAATTGCTTCAAGACAAATTATGTGCTCTTCTAATTAAGTCCAAATGCACTGCGTGATCAAGAATAGGATGCAAAGTAATAGAATGCATACCTTGCTTCTAGGAATCAACGATGAAAGAATGCAAGCAATGTAGAGAAATAAATCTAGAGGCTGCTCATATAGACCTAAATGGTTCGTCCTAGGGGCTGGCAGCTTCTAGCAGGCAACTCATTTTTTTTTGGTTTTATTTTATTTTTTTATCTACTTATGCACAAGCAAATAACGGGTAAACAATCCACAAAATAAATTGAAAACCTAAATTTGAAGAAAAGAGGGAACAGACTCCCAAAAACTACCCAACATGGGCCTAAAACAAAATCGGGGAACAAATCCTAAAAATATACCCCAAAACAAGGGTCTCAAACCAAATGTGCAGTGAAAAATTAAGTCTAAACTCTTAATCCTACTCTAATCAAATCAGCGACTAAATGTATAGAGATGATCGTCGTGTCCTCGTCCTTCCCCTCCCTTGCAAGGTAGCTCGATCAATTTCTCCTCTGGCGACGTCAAGGGTCGCCTCTCACGATGGCTAGTGTGATTGCGAGTCATAGAATATGTGTCGCAGATCATTGCACTCACCTCAGAAAAAAAATTCAGAGTTAAATATGATTCAAAATTTAAACCAACGCGAATGAATAAATGAATGAATGCGATTTAATTAAGTTGTTGCCTCCCCGGCAACGGTTCCATTTGATAAGTCAGTTTTTGCTTTCGAATAATGTGATTAAGATGATCTGTCATTTTAGTAACAAAGCAGTGGAAAATAGCTTAACAAAATAATTACAATAAAAATTACCACTCACAGAAGGGCAGGTCGTATCCACAGGGAGGCAATGATGCAATAAAATCTTGATTATTTTGTATTCTTTCAATCAAGTGCGAAATACATAATCAAATCCGACATGAAAAGCGATCGAAAGAAGATGCACAATAACTCAAAAATACAAGGGTATATGTGCAATGTTTCCTCACTTAAATATTCAATAAATATGTGATGATTTTATATAATTTTCAATTGACATATATTAGAGAAAATTTGTGCATATTTTATTCCCAAAACCAATGTTAAAACATGTGAATATCAATAACCATGCAATTATCAGAAAGAATGAGTATGCAGTCACAATTTCACCATAATAAAATAATCATAAATTAAAATTGATTTCGGTGGCAATGGCATTCAAATGTAATTTTTAATTAACACAAAAACAGTGGATTTTACCTCTCTCCTCCTTGCACATGAGAGAGAGGTTCAATCGAGGAGAGACTCCCACAGGAGGTTAGCTGAAGCAAGGCCGTCACGGTGGTGGCAGCGGTGTGTAGTGACATGGCCAGAGTCGGCTTGCCAGAGGAGAGGAGTGGCGGCGGTGGAGGAGGAGCTGCTGTTGCGCGTGCTATAGGCGCAAGGAGAGCAGTGCGTGCGGGTGCTGGAGGTGCTGCAGACATGCGGAGACTCAGAGGCGTGGGCGTGCAGGCACTTTGCAGAGAGCACAGGTGCGCGCAAGCGATGCGGCGCTGCAGGCGCTGGATGAAGAGGAGGTGGGCACGTGTTTCGCAGGCTGTGCAGGAGGCGCATGGTGAGGCGCTGCAGGGAGGCGCTAGAGGTGAGGAGGCATGTGATGCTACGCGCTGTGCGTGCTGCAGGAGGTGCAGCATGCGGTTGAGCGACGCTGCAGCTGGCGCGTGTGCATGCGGATGTTGATGCGCTGGAGGACGGAAGTGCGGTGGAGGTGGCTGCGGTGCAGTAGCTGAGAGCTGCGCATGGAAGTGGCAAGGTTTTTGGGTTTGCTTTTAAAGTGAAGGGAAACAGAGAAAGAAGAAGAAAGAAGAAGAAGATATGGGGCCAAGCTTTAGACATCCGGGAAACTTCCCGAATGTCTTAACTTATAGGGGAGATGAAGATGTAGGGCATGGAGTTGCGGCGGCTGTGGTGGTGGTTGCTAGTGATGGTAGTGAAGATGGTGATGTTAATTCTGGTAAGGCACGGTGATGGAAGTGTGGCCATCAGGGACACATGCTCACGTTGTTAGCACAAGTCCACTGGCTTGGCACGGCGAGTTGTCACCTTGCCGGCCCACGGTGTGGTGGAGCTCGGCCTTGGTGACCACGGTGGTGGAATGGAGTGCACGGTGGTGGAGTGGGGCGGTGTCTCCTCAAGCTTGGCAGCCTCCTCTTCTCCCATGTAGTCAGATGCCCTACCCAGATCCAACACACCCGCTCCTCCATGAATGGGGTCTTGACTATGGTAGCTGGAGGAAGAAATGTAGCCGTTGCTCATAGAAGAAGAATAAAATAATAATAAAATATTATGGTTATTTATATACAAACCCTCAACTTTTATGTTAACTTAAAATAATGCATGCAATGCACCTAATTGGTTAACTAATTAAATGAATGCAATTCTAAGTTAATTCTAAATGCATTTAAATATGAATGCAATGCATGAATTATGTAATTAAATCAGAACTATAAATTAATCTATTTACATCCTAATTTATGCTAATTAAATGTTAGAATTAACTTAATGTCTAGGCACTGAAATACTTAAATAGCCCATAAATATGGGCTAATAATGAATCATATTAAGGGTTAATCCTCAACGATTAGATTTGTCAAACCAATAGTCCTCTAGTTGGACGTTTGGCAAGGTCCTCAGACGTCTTCTAAGATGTCTAGACTGAGGGCTAGTCGTCTGAAATCAACTAACAAAAAGCACTAAGTCCAGCCTAAGTGTTTGGATGTCTGATCAAATAGTCAGACATCCTAAAGTCTTAAGATCAGACATTTGATGTCCAGATTGGACATCTGATCAGGTTGTCTGAAACCTATTTTAGTTTTCTAAGTTCTCTATGGGAAGTCTAAGTATCCTAGGGTTGCGCATGTGTTCTTAGGACTGCTATTTTGTTACTTTGAGGCTCTTTAACATATAATCTAAACAAAATAAGGAGCAATAAACAAGGATACAAAAATAAAGTGTAGAAAATAAGATGAAAAGAAATCTATCCTATTCTTCTTGTTTTCAAGCTCCACGCAAGGCTCCTTCTCCTCCAACAAGCTCCTCCAATCCACCATGGACGCGAGCTTGAGCTCCTTCAAACTTGTATCCAATTGCAATTTTCCTAAAACTCATAAACTCCAATGCAAATGTTAAATAACAAGTGTTTTGCTAACATCAAAATTAATGATCATGGTGCCCTTGCACCAACAGCCTTGTCATCTACTAGTAGAATTGGAGCATCGATCATTCTAGGTGGCGAAGATGTGTAATTTGGATATAGAAGAAGGAGCTTAGCATAGGAAATTACAGCTGTTGGAACTAGAAGAAATTAGGTGGGAGGCTTATGAGAATGCAAGGATTTACGAGGACAAATTAAAAACCTTCCATGATAAGAATATCCGAGGAAAGCAATTTGAGTAAAACTAGGCAATTTGGTTATTCGACTCTAGGCTTAAACTTTTCCTAGAAAATTAAAGTCAAAGTGAACCGAACCCTACCATGTTGTGACCCCTTATGGCAATGGGACTATCTAGATTCAAGACCCCAAGACTAGGCATATATCCACTATTAATGGACAAAGATTAAAGCCTATCATTGCCTAGGAGCCGTCACTTTTTGAAGAAACAATTGATCTAACTGAGGGTTAATTTTTAAATTTTCACCCGGTGTGGGGCGTTAAATTCAGCCCTTGCTTTGAGGTAACCAACACACCCATGTAAATATACCTTTTTCATTTTCTTCTCTAGGTATTGGAATCAATCCTTAAGCAAGTAGAACAAATTCAAGTGATATCTACTCTTCTATGTCTAAGTTTTAAATTTTGCATGAGGGCTTGCACATATTTAGGCATGGGGGGTCTATAGAACAAAAGATTAAACATTCTACCAGTACCTAGAATTTATCATTTCTTTCAAAAAACTTTAAAAAATAAAAAAATGGAAAACGCTAAAATGAAAAAATATACTTTTTTTCCTATTTTTAAGCTTTGTATAGAGTTTACCTTAAAAAATGGAAAGTAAGGCAAAATGAAAAAAAAATGTATACAAAGTTTATCTTTGAAAAAGAAAATGAAATGCATATAAACAAAAACAACAAAAAGAAATAAATTGAATCAAGAAAAGACTAATAGGTATTAATAAGTCACTAACCTTGGGAAGTAACACAATTAGGGTTTTGTTGCTTAGACTCTTTAGGTCTAGCAACTTAATTAATCCAAGTGTCCACTACAATGTGGATTTCTTCTTGAGTCCTTGTCATCTTAAAATAAACTTGAAGATACTAATAAATTGGGATGATAAATACATGGCATACCAACCCACCCTCTGCTAAAAGATATCTTGGAAATCTAAGCATCTACACACAAATTGCACTGACTCATTATTAGGAAATTATAATGGGAATTAAAGAGTCATTAAACATATAAGAGTAGTTTGGCTAGCATGTAGTAGTGGGTCACCCCTTGGTGTCAAAAATATGCATTTTGTTAAAGATGAGAAATAGTGTCGTTGTACATGTAAATCCACAATCAACTTTTACAATTTATAATACCTAGATAGTGGAGTATCTAGGGTCATCTAAGGAGGTCAATTTATTAATCACATGAATTGATTCTTTCTCTCGCCTCTCAAATCTACACTTATATTTTTGTGATTTTGATTTATGTTGTTTTTATGGTTTTTTTGGAAAAATCGAGTATTCGCAAGCGAGGACAAACTATGCTAAACCTACGCCTATGTGACAAAAAGAAACCCTTTCTTCTAAGCTCACCCTAGGCAAGGGTGCCTACGGCAATTAGAAGAAGTGTGTAAGCACTAAGACTACTAAAAGAAAGCAGTCCAAACTATGAGCAAGAAATTGAAGGCAACAACATGCTTTTGTATTACTAATTAAAATGATGTACTTGTAGCAGAATGCTTGTTGCAACAAGATAAAAGTAAACACTAGCTAATACAAAAGAAACTAATAAAGATGAAGAAGGAGTCCACTAAATGAAGCTCAGAATGGTCTCCACTCCAAGATCAGTAGCATCCAAGCTTGAAGAAGGTGTTTCCTTGCTCCTTCCTTCTTGTGGTTTTCCTCCAAGTGTTCTTCTCCAAGGGTGGACGTCCACCCTAGCCTTCCTCCCTTTTCCTGGCCATCCCCTTTGATGAAGAAATCCTCCTAGGTGTGGCACAAGGGAGAAGAAGAGAGAGGAAGAAGGCACCAAGGGGTGGTTAGGTTGCCCTCTTGATCTTCTTCTCTCCTTCTCCTTGGCCATGGGTTGTAGGTGATGTAGGTGGAATATACAAACGGAGAAGTTGGTTTCAATGTGGGTGGTTAGCGGTGTTTTTATATGGAGAGAAAGATGGTGGTTGGTGTTGGGATAGATGGATGGCTAGGATTAGGTTTAAGGGTAGTTATGGGGATCCTAGGGTTAGGATGGAATGGCACCACCTTAAGCAATGTGGTGGTGGTAGTTATGGTGGTGGAGAGTCACCATAATTTGGCAACAACCGCGGAAAGGTGACATGGTTTTGGCATCAACTATGGGGATTCTAAAAGGAAGTTAGCTGGATGGTGGAGATGGCTTGAAGGGGCATGTTTAGGGTTAGATTTTAAGGGTTTTGGAGGGAAAAAGTTGGCACCATTTCTAGGTGGCTTTGGAGGGAATTTGGTGGTATCTTTTGCTAGTAGGGAGGGGTGAAGGGATGTGTAGGGTTGGCACCAAGATTGAGGTGGAGTGGTGGTCGCTTAGGTGGACTTAGGTAAGGTTAGTTGGTGGAGTTAGTTAGAAGGGTTTTAGGGTTAGGTTTTGGTGGCTAAGGAGGTGACTGGCTAGGCTAAGCTAGCTTAGCCCATAGGGAGTAGGGTAGAGAGGTAGAGGGAGCTAGGGTTGTGGAGGTGATGAGTCGAAGGGAGTTACCTTGAGTGCACTAGAGCTGGTGGTAGTTGAAGGGAACTTTAGGGAGATACCTTAGCTAGCTTAGCTTGCTAGTTATTTGCTAGCTACTAAACAAAGCTAGGATGAGCTGGCTTCTACTGAAATGAGCTAAGGTGAGCTGGGTGTGGTCTTCGCGGAGATTACCTAGCTAGCTGGGGTAGTTAGCTTAGGTCAAGTAGATCAACTTAATTAAGTTGAGCTGAGTTGAGTCCCTGGGAACTGGACTTGAGTTGGCCTGAGCTAGTTGAGGTCATCTTCAGCTGACTAGGTCTAGCTAGTTGATGGCAGTAGCTAGTCCTAGTTAGGTTGAGCTTACAGTGAACTATTCTGAGTTGAAGGAGCTGGAATTGAGCTGGGATCAACTGTCTTGAGCTAGTTTGAGCCACCATCCAGCTAAGTTGAGTTGAATGGTGCTAAGGTGAACTAGCTAGAGCTACCATTCAGCTGAGATGAGTTGAGTGGAGCTACCATTCAGCTGGGATTAGCTGAATGGAGCTAAGGATCAGTTGATCTAGCTAAAAGGAGCTGGGATCCAGTCGGGATGAGCTGGATCTAGTTGTGTTCCAACTGATATGGGCTTCTCCTTCATCTTCTTCCTTCTTAAGTTACAAGTTATGTGGGATATGACTTTCTGCCTATCCCTGACACTCAAATAAACACATTAAAAATACAAATAAAATGCAATGCATGCCTAACCTAGGTGAATGCCTAAATGCAGCTTGAAAACCCATTTGCAGAGTTAAAACCCTAAGAGCTAGATATGTTTTAGGTCATAAGAATGATGATAAACTGGCGTTTATCATGCTCCCATGCTTATCTTTTCCTAGTCTCTTAGCAAAACTATTTTCACAAAAGGGGCTTTTGGGAAAGACTAATTTTTTTTACTTTTGAGGAGAAGATCAGGGGACTTTGGTTGATTGAAAACATGAAAGGTATGAGATTTGTTAAAGATAAAACATCAGGATTTGTCTTTGGATTCAAGAGTTAAAAGAATTAGGATCAATGTACCCTTCAAAAATTTTAAGTCAACTCCTTGTTAATTCAAATGAAGTGCCATTGTTTTGTAGTTATGATTTCCTTGGTTCTTGAATCCAACTCACAACTTGCATAATCTTTTAAAACATTGTGTCAGTGCTTGTGAATGCCAACATTTATAAGGTCATGTTTTTGCTTTGAAACTTTTGTTTTTTTTGTCTCCCACATGCTTGCTCCTAGCTTAAACCTACAGCAGATGTGTCAGGATCATCATTCTTGTTGCCAATCCTCAAGGGGGCTTTATCACCAGCACTTCGAGATAGTATTGTCCAAGACACCACCCTAGAGTTGACAACCCCAAAACACAATGCAGTGTAAAGGGGAGCTCCAAGCAAACTCAAGCTCTTGCTCCGACGCTATGGATAGAGCACCGTCTAAGATACTTGAGCTGCGAAATTGCTCCTTAATGCTCCATCTAAAGATATGAAATATAGATATAGAGTAGCACTGAGGTGGTAACATGTTGACATCGCACCCTCAGAGGAGGCATTTTACTCCTCGGCAGTGGAAACTCAAACCAATCACCTGCTTCTAATTTCACTATGACTAAACAAGGGGCTTTTCTAATTTATCTAATTTATTTTTAGGTGCTGGCTGTGTGTGAAATTTGACACAAGAATTTTTGCTAGTGATACAAGTTTTTGGGTTGGAAACTAAGCCAAGTAATTTCTAGGTCACAAAGAGAGATTAAGTCACCTAAATCATCACAAGTTTAAGTGGAATTTAGAGAAAATTCTAAAAATTGGATCCGCATTCTAGTCCCTAGTTTCTTAAAGATTAAATCCCATTGTACCTAAAAATGAATCTTTCAACCTTAGTCCGGATTTTCAAAATTTTCCTCAAAGGGTTTTATGATTTGTTTGTTATGAAGATGCATGCAAAATAAAAATTGCATATTTTTAGGTTTTGAAAATCATGAATCGATCATCAAAATTTAAAAGCATCCCCCCATGCTTATGATATGCATTGTCCTCATGCATTAGGAGGGAAAAGAGATCACCTTGGTGGAAAGTGGTTAGCTTCAGGATGAGCAAAACCTGGGAAAAGAAAGAAAAAAGGAAAGTAGTAAAAATGGTGAGTTACCTCCCATCTAGTGCTATCTTTTATGTTTATTCAGTCGGACATGAAGTGATGCACGGAAGGCAAAAGGTCATGTAAATAATTGGAAGCTTGAATGCCTTTGAGAAATATGTCTTCCTCAGGCTTTTGCAGTATCTAGAAAAGGTCTTCCAAGGATGATAGGGGTAATTTTGAATGTCTCAGGTGCCTTTATGTCAAGGATATGAAAATAAATAGGAAATAGACAATTTCGGACCTTGGCAATAATATCCTCGACAACTCCCCACGGTTTAATGGTAAATCAGTCTGCCAATTGTAATTAAACCTTAATAGGTTTTAATTTATCGAATTGGAATTCCTTGAAAAAGACCAGGGGATGAGATTAATCGAGGCACCAAAATAGAGAAGGGTGCGATCAAAGGTGGTGTCATTTATGACAACCGAAATGAGTGGTGCGTGACGTGTTGATTTTCTGCTTTCGATTAAGTTTTGCACATGAAATAATGCGCTGTTGTAGTATGCAAGTGGTGGAAAAATCAACTAATCAACAATTAAAATAACCACTCAATTAGGAGCGGGTCGTATCCACAGGGAGGTTGTAGCCTATTTAAACTTGCAAGGGCCAAAAATCGATGTTCACTATTAATTTCATCAAGAAATCAAGCCAAAATCGCTTTTCAATTGAGGTAATAAGACTTTAACATGCTGATATTGTATTTACGAGGAAAAGGGAGCTCCTTTGCATAAAATCACCATAACAATCAAATCAGAAAATGAAGCTCACAATGGCATGAATCGTAAAAACTAATAGGTGCTTTACTGTAGCAAAACAGGGGAAAACTTCCCCATATCCGTGCATGAGGAGGAGGATATGGCCGGAGGTGCGAAGCTCAGATGAAGATCTCTAGACCGAGGGCTTCGCGGCAGTAGCGGCGGCGAGTTGCGAGGTGGCTGGAGCCAGCTGGATAGAGCTCCGATGAAGGTGGGTTTCAACGGTGGCTACTGGCTGTGCATGGTAGAGGGGGTGCGGAGGCATGCGCGGGCTGCTAGGGGAGGCACGCAGGTGCTGCAGGTGTGCACGGGGGCTGCACACCACACATGAAGAGGTGCTGAAGGACGCACAGGCATGTAGGAACGGCACTGCTGCAGGTGGCGTGCAAGGGCATGCGGTGAAGATGGCGAGGATGCAGAGCGCTCTGCATGCTAGCGACGTTGCTGCGTGGAGGATGCAGAGGCGGCTACTACATGCGATGAGGCCGCACGCACTGCTTGAGGCACGAGGAGGGTTGCACGCTTGGCTACGCAGGTAGCGTGGTGCACATGGAGTCATAGTGAGGATGGTGAGGCACGGAGGTAGTGGGCGAGTGGAGGTGCTAGCGAAGAGCATGCAGTGGAGGCGCGTGCTATTGGCGCTGAAGTGGAGATGGTGATGGGTTCTTTTTTTGGTGGTTCACGTAGAGGGTAAAAAAGCGAAGAGGAATGTGGAGGTCAGATGTCTGGGATCATTCCCAGACATCTTAACTGGCGTGGATGGTTGCTGGCGATGGTTGCTAGCAGTAGTGGCTGGTGCTAACTGCGTGGCCTTCAGGCACAAGCTCAAGGTAACTTGCACAAGCCACAGATGGCGCAGCGGTCTGTCACCATGCCAGCCTGCGGTAGTGTGGACTTGTGCACACAATTGAGGCCGGCGATGGTGATGTAAAGAAGCTCAAAAGCTCTGCACAGTGGTGGGTCGGGATGGTGGTGACCTACAGAGCCTAGTTGAGGCTCTCCCTTCTTTTTTGCTGCAAGAGGAGTGTGGATTCATGCAGACATTGGTTGAAGAGGAGGAAAAGCAAAGCAGATCGTGGGAACAAAGATCCACGATTGTCGCTTGTGCATTTAGCCGGCGCAGTCTCCTGCATGCATCCGTTGGAGATAAAATAAAGAAATTAAATAAGGGTTATTTATGCACAAAACCCATAAGAAATACTAAATCCTATTCTTATTTAAACTATGTATGTAATGCATGTATACAAACTAATTTTTGACTAGCCACTTTGATTCTAATGCATGCTTACACTTGAATGAAATATGCATGAAAGTATATTTGTAAACTAGTTTATTTATATATTAATACATGCTATGTATATCTAACTATTAACTTAATGTCTAGGCATTTAAATAATAAATTAGCCCTCAAATATGGGCTCATCAAATGCTTCCTATGCCTAGTTTTTGCTAGTCCCTAGCAAATACAAGCAATAACCCAATTCTTCAAGTGGACTAGCCAACTCAATCGATCTTCCTTTAGAAACACGTTAAGTTCAGACTTTAGGCCTAAGGTTCCCAAGTAATTGCTAAGTTATAGACTAGGTCGACTAAAGATGAGTTGCAGGCATAGGTTTCCCTGATTTCTAACTCTACCCAAGGGTTTATTGGTCCTAGAGATTAAAGCCTCTGTGCATGAGCACTGGTCTATGTTATTTGCTGTTGGTTTGATTGCCAACCAGGAGAGAGAGTAAGAAAGATTTTTTTTTTTAATATATAATTTTTTTTGTTTAATTCCTCTAAGTCTAATCTTGGATAAGTGTTAACGAGGCTAGATCATGGTTTTAAAGAGATGTTCCGTTGTAGTATAGATGAACTCGTCTTGAAACAAATAGGAATTTATTACTCGAAAACCTAAGTATTCGAGGTCAAACATATAGAGCAAATGGAATTTATTCACTAATCTCAATAATGTAATTGAACACTTAGAGTTATTCAAAACCTAATTCAGAATATCAATGCAAGAATTTAAGAGTCAAAATTGTAGCAAAAATAGAAGAATTGGACGTCTGATTCTATAATCAAACGTCTTAAAAAGATATTTCTCTTTTATCTCTTATTTCCTTTCCTCTTCTTCAACCTTCTCTTTTCTGCTTTCTTGCTTCTTCTCTTTGCCTTTGGCCTTTGGCCATTTGCTCCTTCCTTCTCTTTCTTCTCTTG
Organism: Thalassia testudinum; assembly: GCA_037157565.1. Classification (NCBI taxonomy): domain Eukaryota; kingdom Viridiplantae; phylum Streptophyta; class Magnoliopsida; order Alismatales; family Hydrocharitaceae; genus Thalassia; species Thalassia testudinum. The sequence goes on along the minus strand of JAZHRO010000035.1, from coordinate 48,992,982 downwards.
CATAGTGCCTTTCTCCTTCCTTTCCCTTCCTTACTGCGGCTAAGTCCTTCCTTCCCTGCTTGGCCTTTAGCTTCAGTTGCGCCCTCCTCTTCCTTCTTTTTCCATAGCCTCCCTGCAGCTGTGCCTTAACTCCTCTTCCTTCTTCTCTTCTTCTTCCCTACACACACTAAAGAGAAAAACCTATCCCCTACCCTCCCTTATGTCTCTCTCTCTATATCTCTCATCGGTACGTTGTCCCAGAGTCGGGTAATCGGGTCGGATTTCACGCGTTGTGGCCCCATTAAAACACCTAAGGAGCTTCGCCGTGTCAAGGCGAAGTTAAGGAGGTGGTTGGCTGTCTACGGGGCGACCTAGGCGTGCATGCCTAGGTCACCCTATGGCAATGCTTATGGGTTAGGTCGGGGGGCATTTAGGGAGGTGTTGGCAGTTGATGGATGGGTAGAAGGTGATCAGTGGATGATGGCGGAGGTGGTGAGGTGCTTAGCGAGGTGTGTGGAGGTGCAGAGCGGTGGAAGTGCCTCACCGGTGGGCGACCGGAGATGGAGAAGTTGGAGGTGGATAGTGGCTGCAAGGGGTCGAAAGTGGAAATAGAAAGAGGGGAATTGAAGAGGGGATAGAGTGGAGTAATTCTAACCTAGCTAAGTGGACAAAGGGGGAAGGAGGTGGCTAGCTGTACCTACTGCCGCTGGAGAAGATGATGTCCAGGAGAGGGGTGACGGCAACAACGAAGGGACTAGAGGCGCGTGTGCTGTTGTTGCGCGACACGAAGGAAGGTGACTCTGCCACTGGTATTGTGGCAGAGCGACAAGAAAGAAGAGGGAGGCTCGTCGGAGCTCGCTAGACTCCTAACTGGAGGAGAACAAGATGAAACTGGGATGGATCTCCGGCTAAGTCGAGCTGAATGTCTGCGACCGGAGTTGAGGATCATTTTGTAGGCAGTACAAGGGCTCTTGTGCTTGGAAGGCAAGCTTCCAAGTGCGAGAGTCCTCATTGGAGAAGGAATCTGTTGGATACCCAAATCTCATGAGCTTTTGTACGAGAGATTGGGTACAAATCAGATCTTGTGATTGCGCTCAGATGGAAGGGAATTCCTCAGAGAATCTCCCTTCAAAATCTAGGAGGAGATCTCTGAGGAATCAGGGAGTAATCCCTCGCCATTCCTCGCTGGAGTAGGACTCTTCACCATTAGTGGTGGACGGACATGATTGTAAGAGTGGCGAGGAAGTTAGGGGGGTTTACGCAAGAGTTTTCAAAAGTTAGGGGCCAGAATGTAATTAGGTGGACTATTTTTCATTGTAGTTCAAGATGACCTCCCCTTAGGTCCAAACCTTGGTACAACCTAATTTGGACCTAAGGAATCCAATGGTGAAGTGGGAATTTAGGTTTGACTATATTTGACTGGACATTTTACACAAAAACTCAAATTAGGTCAAATAATGTGCTAGGACACCAATCTAGGTCAAAATAGGTTCTAAACCCTAGGGGATATTTTTCCATGAGTTTTAGAGGCTTTAGTTGATTTTTATCCTGACCAGAACCATGTTGAATTAAGCAGGTCTATTTTAAGATTACAGAATGTCATTTAATTCTTGGATTGCACGATAACCCATTTCTGACTGAACCAATGCACTTTTTGTCTTATTCAGACATTTGACCTATGTCTTGCCTCTGAGAAATCCCGTTTATGTACTGCAATGGTAAAATTGCAGTTTTAACCTTTGTTTCATGTTTTCTTCTCAGAACATTAATTCCTTAAATTAGCCTCTTCTCTAGGTTATGTAGGAGCTCTTATTCTCTTTCCTTGGTCGAAATGAGCTAGTTAGGGCTCATGAAGAGGCTCTCATCATACACCCATGCCTAGCTTTTTCTTGTCCCTTAGCAAAATTTCAAGGTTTTAACTTCTATTCTAGACCCTGAGTTTCTGTCACAAGTTATGATAAGTGCTTTTCTTCTTCTTTTGGTTAGGTTAAGAATGCTGATAATAGGCCTAGAGGTACTCAAGTATCAACCAAAATTCAGACCTAACTCACTTTAGGCTCGATCCTCCGCGAAGGTTTTTAAGGCCCATAGGAACTATCCTAGGGTTTGTTGGATTCCGCGGTTAAAGCACCCGTTCTTGAGACATTTTTACCCTAGGTTTAGTTTGCAGTGCATTTTTGTAAGAGAGATAGAAGATTTATTCGTTTGGAGAGTTTTCTCTCCCTTTTCTTTTTAACTCTAGCTTCGGATTGGCTTCTCAACACGGTCTGTATCAGATTCCTCATCCCCATCATCAATCCTGAAAGGTCCCTGGCAATCGATGCTTCGTGATAGCACCGCCCATGGCAACCCCCAGAACCCTATCTTTCGAGATTTCAAGATAATCTTGCCTATGGCGTTCCGTGGCCGAATCCAGACCCTGGCAATCGACATTTCGTGATAATGCCACCCATGGTATCTGAACCAGTATAGTGCTTACATGCCCCAGTAGGATATTTAAATATCTTAAGAGACAAGCACCAAGGAGACGATATGTTATGCATCTTCGAGGGGAATTTCCCGCCTCTCCACGTCGGGAACTCGTCCAAATCAACTTGTGTTGATCAGTCGCTCATAATCCAGGCAGCTTTTCTTCAAACCATTTAAACGCTTTTGTGTGATTTTGATAGTTATGCGCACTGAACCAGCCTGTGTGTGGGTTGGGGTGCTTAGGTTACCGAGTCCCGCAAATCAAAGGTCAATTAACGAGGCCGCATACTCCCTAAGCCTTAGACCTAATACTTAAGCTTCGCATTTTCCCCAACCTCTTGAGGATAATCCAGATCTTAGCGGATACTTGCATTTTTAACCCTAAGAGTCAAGTCCAAAAGGCCTAAGATCATCATTTGTGCTAATCTCTTTTTGTGTCTCGTTAGCACTTTTCTTCATTTATTCTCTTTTTCCTTGATGTGATCCAGAATTTCGGTTAATTCCTTAATCTCTTACTAATGACTCTCTTTTTTCTTTCTCATTTTGTGCTCCTTTTTATCTTTTTTTGCTCTTTTCCTCATTATGATTGTGTGGCTCACAAAATTTCCTCCCTCCAATTTTTTTTCTTTTTCATAATTTTTCTTTTTTTTTTGACATATGTGAACTTTTTTGTGAGAATCCTTCTGACTTTTCCTGGTTCTGTATGTATGCACTTTACCACCCCCCATACCAAAGTTTTGCAATGTCCTCATTGCAAATGGAGGGTGTGAAACAGTATTGGGTTCAGGGGCTTAGAACAGGATACATCGAGTGGCTGAATGGGTCGGGAAGTGATTGATGCGGATGATTTCATACTCTGGTATGTGTACCAGTGGTGGGATTGACTGTCTAAGGCTGAACTCATGGTGCAATAGACGTGGAGTATAGACGAATAATCAGACGGGTCTCTATTTTTAGAATGACGGGTTACCTCCCGTTAATTGCTAAATTCAATGCCTTCAACCGAGTGGAACATGGGATGGAGAGGGAGTGGTTAAATCAGCAGATTTTTGTAAAACAAGCACCTTGATTAAGAGCCCGGTTGGTCTAACTAGGTGCTTGTTAAGATCAACAGGCTGATGATGCATCCCAAACCCAATCAGTCTGGTGGATTAATAGATATAGATCAACGGATGCAGAACCCACCATATGCAATGATGTTCTGATAGATGTGGAAATGAAAATTCAAGTCTAGGCTGAGTCGAATCAGCCTGGTCAGAGTAGGGTTCTGAAAAATGATCAGTGAATTGCGTGGAAACCCTACAGGGGAGATCAGGGAATGATGGATCATGTTTTTTAGTTTGATCAATGCTCGATGTCAAGTATAGATGTGGAGTTGAATCATCTGCAATCGGCTCAGTAAGAGGTGAATCAAAATAGAAATTGAGTCCAGTTGTGGGTCGGGGTTGAGAACAGGTTTTGATCGGTTCTGTAAGTGTGGAAGAGGTGGCTTCAATGAGAATTGTGTATGAGGGCTCTTCTAGAAAGGAATGACAGGTGGTCTCATGTAGAGAGTCCTCATAGTAACTTTCAAAATCAAAAGTGAATGCCTGGAGAGTGTCTATGGGATACTGGAAATCAGAGTCGAGAAAAGATTCATATTTTGGGTCGTAATCACTCTCGGTATTTTCTAGTTCTGATTCTTGAGGTCGAAAAGAAATGATTCCACGTCACTGGAACCTGAACTGAAATTAGTGATCTACCGGGACCTCAGAATTGGAGTTAGAGAATGAGTTATATGAGCTGAGGTCGTAGATTGGCTTATTATAATTAGGAAGCAGATTTTCTCCGATGTAATGGTCAGATTCAAAATCGTCGGAGAGTTTGCAAAAATCAAAATCTAAATGAGATTCAAGATATGAGTTCTACCATAGAATAAATCATATGCTGTAGATTCAGTAGCCTTACTTGGGTCTAGCCTAGATGTCATTCTAAGCTTAAAAAGGTGTCCTTATCGGGTAGAGGCTCAGGTTCCAAGCTGGTAGGACAGACCCAATTGAAACCCCACTCATCCAACTCCTCGATTTTTGTATCATAAATTGGCATGACTTCTGAAAAATCAATTGGTTTCTTTGAGGATGTTGGCGAGGGATATTCATCAAATAGAGACCCAAAATCATATTCTTCATTGAAAAATTGATCTTCCTCATATGGGGCCTCAAAATCTTCCCAATAGGTTTTAGATATAGATTCTGGGCTTAGGATTTGGGTTGAATCACTAGAATCTAGGTCCGACTAACCTTCGAGGGTCACTTTATCAGAATATGGGGCAGAATTTACACCCTCGAGAGGTTCAGTTCTACTTTCCTTATTGCAGGAGTTTTGGAATTCTAAGCCTGGTGATTCATGCTCTAGGGTTGGCTCAATATTGTGTTCTCCTGCAATTGGAACTTCCAACCTTCTTCAATATCAGGCACATTGTACTCCATCTAGGTTGGGAATCCACAACCATTCTGTAACTCAAACCCAAGATCTGGGAAATCAGATTGATCCCCGATATTGTTCCAAGATGGTTCATCCTCTATTTGTGGCATATACGGGTATTTCTGGTCGATAATTTGTTTTAATAACCTCATTATCTCTTCCCATTTTTCAAGATCATCTTGGTGTTGCTCCCAAAGTACAGGATTTGTCATGCATTGAATGTATTCAAGATTGTGCAATTTTTCTATCTCAATGTATCCTGTGATGAGCATGTCTCGGGTTGATCCTTTTGTGGCTTCTACCAATAGCACTTGGGCATAAGTTATGATGAAGGTTGTGGTTGTTGGGACATCAATCTGAATGTTTTCTACTGGTGTTGAGGTTTTGTCTTCTTTTTCATAGAATTTCAGAGCATCCTCAATCATCCTATCTCTCATGAACCTCCGGGATTCAGGTTTCTTGAATGGTAGTCCTAAGTGGTTTGGCTGCATATTTGGATCTGGTGGTGGAATCAAGATGTAGAATCAAGTTATGAAGTGATTAGATCTGAATAAAGAGCCCCACTAAAGTTTTATGTGTGTGCTCAAAAGAAAAGAGATGAGGGACTAGAGATGTTTTTGACCCAATTGAGGCACCCAAGAATGTTGGATGACTATGGTGATTCAAGGCTGATAATACCCCTGGATCAAAAGGTCGTCCACCTGAAAATTACTAAGGTAGCCAAAGAGGGAGAGTCCTGCAAAGACCCCTACACGGTAGAGCATCCCCATGAGTTATAGGGTTTCCCCCACCCGACCTCTCTTATCACTGAGATTCGAGGTAGACCAGAATGGGGACCTTGACCTCTTAAGTTTATCACTTTTATTTCAAAGGTGCTTTAGGGTTTTCACTTGAACTTTAAATGTTTTAATGTTGTGACCTAATTTGGAGGTTGGTTGACCCAAGGGATCAACTTCACCTGACCTGTTCTAAAGATGGTAGAATGATTCTAGGATAAGACCTAGAGATCACCCTGATTTGACTCCCAGTTTATTAGGTCCAAGATTTTAAGATTCAAGTAATTTTAGAGCTTAATTTTTAGGGTTTATCTTGCTTAGATCTCTTCAATCAAGGGCTTGGGTAGCACACTGATGCGGGAGGGTTTATTTCCTTTTAAACAGGCTTGTATGACTAGCACTCCAAAAACCCTACTGTTGAAACCCTAATTTGGTTCTATTTCCAATCCTCTTTTTCACAAAAGTTCTCTTTGGACTCAAAAACAAGAAGTGTGTTGTCCGCAGAGATTAAGCATAATTTCTATTAGGCAGAGGAATTTTGTGGGATAGGATCTCTAAAAAATCGCTTCTACTTCAATAAGTTTTGAAAAATTTTCGCAAAATCAGGAAACCTTTGCCTTAAATATCATAATTACTATAGAAAGAAGGCAATTGATTCCTAAGTTGGTTTCTTCTTTTTGTCTTTCAAGGATTAGGAGATGGATTTTAGGGAAGAAGAGAGATTACCTGCCCAAGAGTGGTTGACTTGCATGGGGGATCTTCTCATGAAATACCTTACAAGACCACAACAAAACAAAATAGGGCAAATTAGTATTCAAATATAGTCAAAAGGACTGTAGAGATTAGTGATAAATTGCATGTTGCTCCCCAGCAACGGTGCCAAAATGTTGACGAGGCTAGATCGTGGTTTTAAAGAGATGTTGCGTTGTAGTATAGATGAACTCACCTTGAAAATAAATAAGAATCTATTACTCGAAAACCTAAGTATCCAAGGTTGAACACAAGGAGCAAATGAAATTTATTCACTAATCTCAATAATGTAATTGAACACTTAGAGTTACTCAACACCTAATTCAGAATATAAATGCAAGAATTTAAGAGTCAAAATTGTAGCAAAAATAGAAGAACTGGACTTTTGATTCTATAATCAGACATCTTAAAAAGATATTTCTCTTTTAGCTATATTTCCTTTCTTCTTCTTCAGCCTTCTCTTTTCTGCTTTCTTGCTTCTTCTCTTTGGCTTTGGCCTTTGGCCGTCTACCTCTTCTTCCTTCTCTTTCTTCTCTTGCACAGTGCCTTTCTCCTTCTTCTTTCTTTTCCTTCTTTGCTGCAGCTAAGTCCTTCCTCCCCTACTTGGCCTTTAGCTTCTGCTGCACCCTCCTCTTCCTTCTTTTTCCTTAGCTTCCCTGCAGCTACGCCTTAACTCCTCTTCCTTCTTCTCTTCTTCTTCCCTGCACACACTGAAGAGCAAAACTTATCCCCTACCCTCCCCCGCATCTCTCTCTCTCTATTTCTCCCTTCGGTACGCTCTCCCAGAGCTGGGTAATCGGGTCAGGTTTCGCATGCCTGGGTCCTTGCGCACCAGTGTGGGTGTGATGCACGAGGAGTTCAAGGGTAATCAGGTCGATCACGCTAGATCCGTGGGGTAAATGTCGCAGAAGAGGCGGTGCGTGTGAGGGCGAGGGACCTCACCCCGTGTCTTTTGGACGCGACCAAAAGAAAGAACAAATTCAACTTATACTACCCACCACGCTCTTGCATTCACGAGGTGGGACTAAAAGTCCCACCAGCTTCTACACTTGCACCCGCAGGAGACCTTCTTCAATTGCTGCTGATAGGTCGCTCGCTAAGCCAATTGCCTAGTTGTATGCATGCGTAAAACCAATCCACTTCACCTGGGACCCTTATGCTTGGGGCATGCAACCTGGAGCGCTGCTGCAAGCTCCTTGCTCGATGCGTCAATGGCGGAATGAGAGCCTAACCTGAAACACACAAGTACGGCCTTGTGGCCCCATTAAAACACCTAAGGAGCTTCACCGTGTCAAGGCGAAGTTGAGGCGGTGGTTAGCTGGCCACGGGGCAGCCTAGGCATGAGTGCCTAGGTCACCTTGTGGCTGTGCTTATGGGTTAGGTCGAGGGAGTTTAGGGAGATGTTGGCAACGAAAAATGATCAGTGGATAATGGTGGAGGTGGTGAGGTGTCTGGCGAGGCATGTGGAGGTGCGGAGCGGTGGAAGCGCCTCACTGGTGGGCGACCAGAGATGGAGAAGTTGGTGGTGGATAGTGGCTGCGAGGGGTCAAAAGTGGAAATAGAAAGAGGGGAATTGAAGAGGGGATAGAGAGGAGTAATTCTAACTAGCTAAGCAGACGGAGGGGGAGAGGAGGCGGCTGGCTGTACCTGCTGCCTCCGGAGAAGACGATGTCCAGGGGAGGGGTGACGGCAACGACGAAGGGACTAAAGGCGCATGCATTGGTGTTGCATGACGCGGAGGAAGGTGGTGATGGTGGCTCTGCCACTGATATTGTGGCAGAGCGAAGAGAAAGAGGAGGGGGTCTCGCCGAGCTCACTGGACTCCTGACCGGAGGAGAAGAAGATGAAATTGGGGTGGATCTCCAGCCAAGTTGAGCTAAATGTCTACGGCCGGAGTTGAGGATCATTTTATGGGCACTGGCAGGGGCTCTTGTGCTTGGAAGACAAGCTTCCAAGCGCAAGAGTCCTCTCCAAAGAAGTAATCAGTTGGATACCCAAATCTCTCAAGCTTTCGCACGAGAGATTTAGAGCAAATTAGATCTTGTGATTGCGCTCAAATGGATGAGAATTCCTCAGAGAATCTCCTTTCCAAATCTAGGAGGAGATCACTGAGGAATCAGGGAGTAATCCCCCTCCATTCCTCACCGGAGTAAGATTCTTCCCCATTAATGGAGGAGGGACCTGATTGTAAGAGTGGAGAGGAAGTTAGGGGGTCTATGTAAGAGTTTTCAAAAGTTAGTGGCGAAAATGTAATTGGGTGGACTATTTTGCAAAGTAGGTCAAGATGACCTCCCCTGAAGTCCAAATTTTGGTACAAACCTAATTTGACCTAAGAAATCTATTGGTGAAGTTGGATTTTAGGTTTGACTACGTTTGACTAGACATTTTACACAAAAACTAAAATTAGGTCAAATAATGAGCTAGAACCCCAATCTAGGTCAAAATAGGTTCTAAAGGCCAAATTGAAGGTTCTAAATTCTGTGGGATATTTTTCCATGAATTTTAGGGTGTTTAGTTGATTTTTATCCTGACCAGAACCTTGTTGAATTAAGTGGGTCTATGTTAGGGTTACATAATGTTATTTAATTCTTAGATTGCACGATAACCCATTTCTGACTGAACCAACCCACTTTTTGTCTTATTCAGACCATTTGTCGTATGTTTTGCCTCTGAGAAATCCCATTTATGTACTATAATGGTAAAATTGCAATTTTAACCTTTGTTTCATATTTTTTTCTCAGAACATTAATTCCTTGAATTAACCCCTTCTCTAGGTTGTGTAGGAGCTCTTATCTCTTTCTTAGGTCAAAATGAGCTAGTTAGGGCTCATGATGAGGCTCTCATCAGCAAGCTATTAGCATGGTCTGTGTCAAATTCATTGTCCCCATCACCGAACCTCGAAGGGTGCCTGGCTTTCAATGCTTCGAGATAGCACCGCCCATAGCGACACCAAGAACTCCTGGCAATCGATACTTCGAGATAGTATCTCCCATATATTTCTAAAGTTAATTCAGGCCTGTGGTAATCGACACTTCAAGATAGGGCCACCCATGGTACCTGAACCGCACAATGCGCTTACATGCCCCTGACAGAAGCCGTTTTCGCACATTTAAAAGTCGTCGGAATCGTAGTATAGTCGCACAAAAAATGTTCGTCAAAAATAAGTTTGTAAAAATAATGATACTTTGAGTCCCGGTCGTTCATCACTAGGAGGCGTTTATTTAATTCTGAAATCGATCTTTTATCGCTCTACTTTATTTAAAATCGTACATCGATTTCCAATCTTCGAATTAAGACTTCGCCACTTCTATTATGAATTCTGATTACGTGCGCATGTGTCAGATAGATAACGATAGTGAAAGTGTGGGTTTCGGTGCACACAATTCTAGTTACGTGGTGACTGTTTACAGAAAATGTATCTATAGTTAGGTTTTCTATATTTTCTGGAACCGATATGCTTGTTGCAAAATATATATATAAGTGAAAAACAGGCAACTTGAATCATGTAGAAAAGATGGCAACCAATAAGCTCATGGTGATTTCAAACATAGAGATATATATAAAAATGTATCTTTTATTCATTCATTCAGAGAAGTGTTGCAACATGGAATGTAGAGGAAAGCCTTTACAGGTATGCTTGAAAATGTAAATTTAGCTACCAGAAAATGATCGCATACAGGAATCTATGGGGGTATTTTGCATGCATCATTGGGAGAGAATAAAGAGCTAAACTACTAAGCAGTATAAGCAGTAAAACAACGAAGAACTAAGTTACTAATCTAGTAGAAGGAAGGGCATTAGGAGGTGGTCTCCGATGGCCTTTTAGTGGCTGAGAAAAGGAGGGGCGTAGGCCAACCCTTGGAGATAGGTTGGAGAAGTGATCTAGCATCCTGGCGTGGAGATGGTGACCTTCATGGTGGTGCTCAGCTCATGGAGGTGGAGTGGAGATGGAAGTGGCTAGCCTAAGTGGAATGAAATCTAAGGAAATGGATGGGTGCAAATGGCCACCCCTTAGGTCTTTTTATAGACCTAAGGGAGTCTCTCTAGAGAAGTGTGGAACTCTCTAGAGAGAGCTCCAATGAGTGGTTGGCCAAGAGTGGATGAAGTGGTTCTTAGATCCACAAAAAGTGGATCTAAGAATTGAATGCCTCTTGGTTGCTAAATTTAGCAACCAAGAGTTGGCACCACTCTAAAGAGAGTTCTAGAGAACTATATAGGAGTGTGTGTGCTTGAATAGGTGTCTATGTGTGTGTGTGTGGTAGTGCCCTAGGTGGCTAAGAGGTCTAGGTTAGGTCCTAAAGGGTTTGGGTAGGAGTACACCTTGAATCAGGGTTGCAAACCCTAATTGCTAAGGGGAAATTGCAATTAAACTTAACCTAAGTTTAATTGAATGAGTGTGAACCTAATTGAGAGTGAAATAACTCAATTAGGTTGGGTTTAGGTCAATTGGATTCTCACTAAGTCCAATTGGACTTGTGTGGGTCGAGATCTGAACTCAATTGGACTCAATGAGTCTAATTGCCTTAGGTGATGGTAACTGACTTTGATCTAAGTCAATTGGGTTTAGTGAGGACCTAATTAGATCCTTAGGGAGGTCTAGAGGTGATGTACTAGGGTTAGGGTACCTTAATTTAGGTTCCTATGGGGTTGGGTTAGGTCTAGGGAGCTAGAGATCCAAGATCAAGGCTTGAATCTCAAAACAAGAACTGGAGACCAGTTCCAGACGTCCAAAAACAGAGTCAGACGACTTATACTCAAAAATCAGAAATCCAGACTTCAGTTCTGTATGTCCAATCTGAGTCAGGGGGAATTCTAGGTTCTGTTTTGGGTATTCTACAAAAATTGGATGTCTAACAAAGTTTCTGGACATCCAATAGCACTGTAGAAGTGGGTTTGAGGTGTGTGGGAGTTGGCTAAAGGTTCTAGATGTCCTATAATTCATCTGGACATCCAGATAAAGGTTGGAACTAGGGTTTTAAGGTTTCCTAAGGCGCAGTGACCTAATCTAAGGGTGGCTAAGGCTTGGGGAAGTCTCTAGGCTATCCTTGGGCTAGGATGGACCTAAGCTCTTCACATTTTACTATTTTATTCCTACTTAATAGAGTAGCATACCTTAACTCCCTTACATTATTATTCATTACATCTAATCTAGGTCTTCTGCTCTAGCCCAGCTGCAACACCCATTATTCCTGATCCAGCTTTAAATCCAGCTCCAAATCTAGCTTCTGATGAGCTTATTACCTGCAATTGACATAATGCACTTAATAGTACATTATAACATTATTTTATGCATAGCTAAAGTAAAGAAATAAAGATGCAGATAATGCTCATACATGCATGAATTACCATAACTTATGCTAAGTCCTAGCCTAATTTAGGTCAATTAAGACCTATGATTGCTGCGCAATCAGCCCCCAGTAGGATGGATATCCTAAGAGACAAGCACCGAGGAGGTGACATGTTATCATCGCATCCTCAAGGTGAGTATGTACTCCACCTCTCCTACAGCAGGAACTCTTCCAATCAACTTGTGTTTTGAAGCTTCTCCTAAGTCAGAACTAAGAGAACCAAAATTTTCTCCAAGAAAGGAATTAGGGTGATCACTTATTTACACAAGACCAAATGTGTGTGAACTGTGGATGCTTAGGATACAAGGACCCATAAACCAAAAGGAAGAAAAAGACACCAGGTACTACCCAGCCTTTAACTCAATCCCTAGCCTTCCTTCGTCAACCTCTCGAGGAATGGTCTGCAGCTTAACCCCTACTTGAGTTTTTAAGTCCACAAAGGACCCTAAAGGTCTAGAGCTAGTACTTCAACTTAGCTCCTAAAGTCAGACACCTAGAGTCAACATAGTCTAACCTAAAGTTCTGTTCTGCCTAAGAATGAAGGGCTCAGCTAGTTAAGCTCAATAATGTTTTTTTTTTATTTTTTTTTCTTAGCCAAATGTATGCAATGCAGAATATTTAAACTAAATGCATGAATGCACTATGTATAAATGCTATGTACAAATGCCTCAGGTCATATCCCCCCATTCCTAGTTCAAACAATGTCCTCATTGAAAATAAAATGGTCAAGGGTAGAAGTTACCTTATGCGGGAAAGAAAGGAGCTAAGGCTCCTCGAGAGAGACCCCGTCAACCAGATGGCCATCCAAAGTTACATAAGGTTTTAATTGTTGGCCATTAACGATGAAGGGTGGTGCTGAAGAGGAAGGGTTCTTGATCTCCACATCCCCATGCGGAAATACTTTGGTGATAACGTAAGGTCCATCCCAACGTGATTTCAATTTTCTTGGAAATAGCTTAAGTCTGGAAGTGAAAAGCCAGACTTGTTGGTTGGGCTCAAAGGTCTTTCTAAGGATATATTTAAAAAAAAAGTTCTCTTTATAAGCTTGGGAGGTGTCATAAGCATCATTCCTTAGCTCCTCAAGCTCAGTCAACTCCAGTATACGTGCTTTACCAGCTTGTTCTAAATCCATGTTAACAAATCAGATAGCCTAAAGTGTCCTATGTTGAAGTTCAACAGGTAAGTGGCATGCTTTCCTGTACACGATCCAGAAGGGAGACATACCCAAAGGGGTTTTGTAGGCCGTTCGATAAGCCCATAAAGCGTCATGGAGCTTTTGGGACCAGTCCTTCCTATTTGGCCTAACAGTCTTTTCTAAAATGTTCTTCAGCTCCCTATTTGACACTTCAACCTGGCCACTTGTCTGAGAGTGATAAGGGGTATCAATCTTGTGAGTTACTCCCAGACTCCCGAGTAGCCGATTGAAGTGATGGTTCCGGAAATGAGGTCCCCCATCACTTATAATCATCTTGGGGCAGCCAAAGTGAGATATGATATTGGCCTTCACAAATTTCAAACCACAGAGTGGTCATTTGTGCGCGTAGGAATGGCCTCTGTTCACTTCGAGACATAATCCACTGACACCAAGATATATTCAAATCCATGGGACGAAGGGAAGGGATCTATGAAGTCTATTCCACAAACATCAAAAATTTCCATAGGTTGGATAGGGTGTTGGGGCATCTCATTCCGCTTCCCAATCATTCCAGTCCATTGACAACTGAGACTGGCCTTAACAAAGTAATGGGAATCTTTAAATAAAGAAGGCCATCAAAAATTGGACTGGAGAACCTTAAAAGCTGTTTTCTTAGCACCAAAGTGTCCTCCACAATGAAGCTTTGGCAAAATCTCAACACACTTTGTTGCTCTTCTTCAGGCACACATTGTCACTAAACTTGGTCTTGTCCAATATGAAATAATTCTGGCTCTTCCCAATGAAAGAATCTAGCTTGCGAAATGAATCACTTCCATTTTTGCACATCCCAAGAGCCAGGGGTTTCTCTAGTGACCAAATAGTTAACTGTATCCGCATACCAAGGTGAATTCGGTGTTACCGCCATAACGATTTCATAGGGAAATGTCTTGCGGATGTCTCCAGATTGAGAGTCATCAAGGGGAAGGCTAGGTAGGTGGTCAGCCACTACATTTTCCACTCCTTTCTTTTCACGAATCTCCAAGTCAAACTCTTGAAGGAGTAGAATCCATCTAATTAAACGTGGCTTAGAGTCTTTCTTGGCAATGAGATGTTTCACTGTCGTATGATCAGCAAAAATGGCCACCTTGGATCCAAGAAGATAAGACCTAAACTTCTCCAGAGCAAAAACTACAGCAAGTAATTCATTTTCAGTGACTGTGTAGTTTTGCTGTGGTTCAGTTAAAGTCTTGCTACATAATGCAGCACATGTGGTTTTCCCTCAACCCTCTGTCCAGGAATAGCTCCCACAACATAATCCGAAGCATCACACATCAGCTCAAATAGGAGTGTCCAGTCAGGAGCTCGGAGAATAGGTGCAGAGGTCAATGCCTCCTTCAGTGTATGAAAAGCCTTAGCACACTTTGAATCAAAATTGAAGAACATTCCTTCATTAATAAGTCGCAAAGTGGCCTAGAAATTTTGCTGAAATTCTTAATGAATTGCCTATAAAAACCTACATGGCCCAGAAAGGATCTAATCTGTTTGACATTTGTGGGCAATGGAAGTTTGGAAACAGAATCAACTTTAGCCTTATCTACTTCCAAGCCTCTTTTAGACACAACATTCCCAAGTACAATGCCTTTCTATACCATGAAGTGGCTTTCCTCCCAACTGAGGACTAAACCAGTGTCCTTACATCTCTTCAGCACATTCTCTAAGTGCAGGAGACACTGGTCAAAAGATGAGCCGTAAATGGAAAAGTCATCCATAAAAACCTCGACGCACTTGTCAATCATGTCCAAGAAAATGGACATCATACACCACTGGAAAATTGCAGGTGCATTACATAATCCAAACGGCATACGCCTGAACACAAAAGTGCTGTAAGGACTAGTGAAAGTTGTCTTATCCTAACCATCAGGGAAGACTGCAACCTGGTTGTATCCAGAATATCCATCTAAAAAGCAGAAATAGTTGTTCCCTGCCAATCTCTCTTGGATCTAATCAATAAAGGGAAAGGGAAAGTGATCCTTCTGGGTAGCAGTGTTCAGTTTGCGATAGTCAATATAGACCCTCCAACTAATTGAGGGTCTGGTCACCACTTGTTCACCCTGGTCATTTGGTTCTACCGTGAAGCTTGCCTTCTTTGGTACCACATGGATTAGACTAACCCATTTGCTATCTGCGATGAGATAAATGATCCCAGCATTCAACCACCTCAGAATCTCCTTTTTAACTACTTCCCTCATGTTGGGGTTAAGACGTCTCTGCATGTCTTGAAAGGGTTTGATGGAATCATCAGTATAAATGTGATGCATGTAGAGCATAGAGTCTATACCCTTAATATCAGCAATCGTCCAAGCTATGGCTTCCTTGTGCCTTGATAAGCAGTCTAGCAAGGCTCCCACTTACACTTCAGATAGTGTTGATGAGATAATTACAGGGAGCGTATCATTTGGCCGAAGGAATGCATACTTGAGAGATTCAGGGAGGGGTTTCAATTCAAAGTCAGGGGCTTGTTTGGTTGAGGGTTTCATAATAGAAGTCCCCATCTCAAGTAGCAGATCTACCTTAGGCAGACATGATGGGGAAAGAGACTCAATAGAAACTCTAAGCAATTCCTCAAGTTCTAGCAAATCCCCTTCACATTCCTCCAAGAGATGGGAATGCTCATTTAGCATGACATGCTAAAGGGGGTCATCACATAAAATTGTAGGAGTTGTCTCTTCAATCAGATCATCTACCACCTCAACTTGGGAACAATCCTCAAATCTAGCTTGTTTATAAGCATCAAACACATTTAGCCGAATTTTCCTATTCCCAAAGCCCATTTTCAATGCCCCAGTGTGATAATTAATTGAAGCATTAGAAGTCACAAGAAAAAAGCAACCCAAAATGATTGAGGGCTTGGTTGGTTTGTTGGTAGGGTCAGTGTGCAATACTAAAAAGTCAACGGGGAAAAGGAAATCCTCCACTCTCACAAGGACATCTTCCAGTAGGCCTCATGGTGTCTTCAAAGAACGGTCTACAACTTGGAGGATTACTAGGGAAGGCTTCAGATTGCCTCCTCCAAGCTATTCACATACATAGCTCGAAAGGATGTTTACCCCGCACCCAAATCAAGCAGAGCCTCATCTATTTGTATGTCGCCAATGACCACTGATATGTATGGGGCTCCTGGGTCCTTAAGTTTCGACGGCATCCCATGTTATATAATTGAGCTAACAGAATCAGGCAGGACAACCTTTGATTGGACCTATTTCCTTGATTGCCACTTTTTCATGCACATGTCCTTAAGAAAGCGGGCACAGGACGGAATCTACCTGATAGGTTCAAGTAAGGGCAGGTTAATTTGCACTTGTTTGAAAGTCTCCATGATTTCATCTGTCCTATCTTTAGCTCTAGATGAGCCAGCAGAAGTCTGCCCAAAGTCAGATAAGAGCTCTAGAAAGGGCACTCTCGATCTCTGGGCGGAAGGATTGTCATGTCAGGTAAGTGGGGGAATGGGGACAACCTCTTCCGGTGAGGTGATTTCATGTAGAGAAGAGTTGGGTTGCTCTTCTCTAGTGAGGTCAAAAGTCAGGGTGGATGGTTTTTCAGAAGGTGGGACTATTGGAGTATTAGGTTTGGAAATTTCTTTCCCACTCAGAATAGTCACCTCCTGGGCTTACTCCCTAAAAACAATCCCTTTCCCTTTAGGGTTCTCCTCAGATGAACTGGGAAGCTTCCCAGTCTCTCTTTTACTCATGGCCTCGACAAGGTGTCCAATTTGTGATTTCATCTCATTGATTGCCTTGTCATGAGATTGGATGATCATGCTTTGATTCTCTTGCATGGCTTTAAGCTCATCCAACTCAGAAGTCTTGGATGGTTGGGAGGGCATAGGAGGCTGATTATAGTGTTGAGTCTGAAAGGGTTGAGATCTGTAATTCCCTAAATTAGAGACATTCCCCTATCTTCATGAAAAATTTGGGTGGTTCCTCCATCCTTCATTATAACTGTTGGAAAATGGGTCATTACGAGGTCTGGGATGGAACCCTTGGGCGGCATTCAGGTTCGCCTATACAAGGTCAACGAATTGGGAGGCCAAATGACAATCCACAGTAGCATGTGTATTGCCTTTGCAAATGGAGCATTCAAAAGCTTGGGAAGCAGAGGCATTTGGCATGAGTTGGCTAGGGTTTGTCATAAGCCTTTCCATGTTTTGGTTCAACAATTGAATATGGAAGGCCAAATTCTGGGTATCCCCAGCCTCATTTGCCTCAATCTTTTGTTGCATAAGAGTGGGTTTCCTATCCAAATAGGAAGAATTTAAATGGATAGAATTCTCACTCAAGGTCTCAAAAAGATCCCATGCCTCATCTTCAGTTTTTGTAAGAAAGGTTCCTGCACAGGCACCATCCACTGTTTGCCTATGCCTGTCATTTAATCCAGTGTAGAACCTTTCTACAAGTTGCCATCTTGGCACTTGATGATGGGGACAAAAGCGTAACAAATCTTTGAAGCACTCCCATGCATCATGAAATTGTTCTCCATCTTGTTGAGCAAAACCTATGATTTCCCTCCTCTAGTGATTAGTCTTGCTAATGGGGATGTATTTTTTAAAAAACCTTCCCTTCAAGGCTTCCCAAGTATCCACTCTACCATCTAGAATGTGATACTAATGCTTCGCCTTATCCTTGAAGGAGAAAGGAAAGAGGGTTCACATTTAGGCGTCATCAGTAACACCCTACAATCTCACTGTGGAACAGACCTCGGTGAATTCCTCTAGATGCCTGTAGGGTCCTCCCTAGAAGTACCATAGAATGAGGGCAACAGAGATATGGTACTACTCTTAGTTTCATATGGATTATTCCCCCCAGGTCTTCTTAATGTACGGCCAGGTTGATCGGTAGGGATAAAATAATCTCTCAAAGATCGTTAGTTTCCCATAATACTATTCTCTCCTTCCTTGGCCATCCCTCTTCTCTCTTAGTTGGCTTTCCTAAGGATTCTTTCAGGTTCTGAATTAAACACAAGTTGTCTCCTCAGAGATCGCCTACCAAACATACACAAACGAACATAATTCAAAAGGAATTTTGTGTCTTTAATCAATTAAGGCCTTTGAGATTTATGTCTAGTTGTAGATGATAATACAAATTGCCCAAACAATTACGTGCCTATTGTCAACCTACAAAATGCCTTGATGAAGACCTAATTGGAACTTGCATGCTCTATCCTAAAGTTCAACTAGTAAAGTACTCCAAGGACGGAAGATCGAGGGATGCAAGTAGGCCTAAACCTTCCGTTGAAGCTATGCTTTTGCAGTACTTCTTAACTACCCTCAAAAATCCATGACATGGTACCCCCCTCCTTGAAGTTACAAACCTTTGAGCTTAAGTTTCAAGCACTTTGGTATCCAATGATAGGAGAGTTCTTTCCTAGTGGCTCAAAAACCTAGGAGTGTCTAAATGCGTGATTTGGTGTAAGGATCAAACAAGTGTGCATACACCGAAAATGTTTGAATTTTTTTTGAATCATAGCACAATCTCTCAAATCAATTCCTTGGGTTTTATATGTTCCTTCTATTGATTAGTCCTTTTTCCGAAAATATGACCGCTTGTTAAATCATTTCGAAACAACTTATGTGGTCTTGGAATTAAATCCAAAATGCAATGCGTGATCAAAATATGGATGCAAAGAGAATGTGTACCTTGCTCCCAGCAATCAACGATGTGAGAATGCAAGAAATGCAGAGAAATAAATCTAGAGGCTGCTTATACAGACCTGAATGGTTCGTCCTGGGGGCAGGCAGCTTCTACCAGGCAGCTCATGTTTTATTTTTTTTTTTTCTTTACTACTTATGCACAATCAAGAAAGAAAAAAAATAAAATCAATCCACAAAAGAAAGTAAAAAGCTAAATCTAAAGAAAAAGGAAATAGACTCCCAAAAATTACCCAAGATGGGCCTAAAACAAAATCGGGGAACAAACCCCTAAAACTATACCAAGAACAAGGGTCCCAAACCAAATGTATGTGAAGTCTAAACTAAATCTAAACTAATCTAATATACTATCTATTCTATCTATTCAGAATGGAGGAGTTGATGCTTGCAGCTTCCTCAAAATGTTCTCTTTCGAAGTATGGCTCAAGGTCCTCAATTGTGTGCACGGCAACTATGTTGCTCCTAATGTGTGGCCAATGAAAAGTGTTGAGGGTCGCCTGATCTCTGAGGTTGGTGCAGCAAGATGTAGAAGATATGTGTACCTCTCACCCAAAAGATCGAAGTTAAAAATGCCTAAAAAATAATGTATGAACAAATAAATAGAAAAATGTGAGTTTAACAAGCCTGTTGCCTCCCTAGCAACAGTACCATTTGACGTGCCAATTTTCTACTTTCGATTAAGTTTCGCACATGAAATAACGCGTTGTTGTAGTATGCAAGTGGTGGAAAAATCGACTAATCAACAATTAAAATAACCACTCAATTAGGAGCAGGTCATATCCACAGGGAGGCAGTGGCTTATTTAAATTGGCAAGGGTCAAAAACCAATGTTCACTATTAATTTCGTCAAGAAATCAAGACAAAATTGCTTTTCAATTAAGGTAATAGACTTTAACATGCTGATATTGTATTTACGAGAAAGAGGGAGGTTCTTTGCATAAAATCACCATAATTATTAAATCAGAAAATGAAGTTCACAATGGCATGAATCATAAAAACTAATAGGTGTTTACTGTAGCAAAACAGGGGAAAACTTCCCCTTATCCATGCGTGAGGAGGAGGATATGGCCGGAGATGCGAAGCTCAGAGGAAGATCTCTAGACCGAGGGCTTCGTGGTGGTGGCGGCGGTGAGTTACGAGGCAGCTGGAGTCGGCTAGATGGATCTCTAGTGAAGGTGGGTTCCAACACTGGCTACGCTTGCTGGAGGGGGCACGGAGGCATGCGCGGGCTACTGGGGGAGGTGTACAGGTGCTGCAAGTGTGCGTGGGCACTGCAGGCCACACGCGGAGAGGCACTGAAGGACTCACAGGCATGCAGGAACGGTGCTACTGCAGGTGGCACGTAGGAGTGTGCGGTGAAGATGGCGAGGATGCAGCGCGCTTTGCACACTGGCGGTGTTGCTGCGAGGAGGATGCAGAGGCTACTGCTGCGGGCGATGAGGCTACGCGCAATGTCGGAGGCGCGAGGAGGGCTGTGCGCTTGGCTACACACAGTGTGGTGTGCGTGGAGGTGCAGCGAGGATGGTGAGGTGTGGAGGCGAAGTGTGCACTGAGGTGCTAGCGGAACGCGTGCAGTGGAGGAACATGCTGTTGGTGTTGAAGTGGAGGAGATGGTGATGGGTTATTTTTTTGATGGTTCACATAGAGGGTAAAAAAATGAAGAGGAATGTGGAGGTCAGACATCTAGGGTCATTCCCAGACATCTTAACTGGCGTGGATGGTTGCTGGCGGTGGTTGCTGGCAGTGGTGGTTGGTGCTAACTGTGTTGCGTTCAGGCACATGCTCGCGGTAAACTACATAAGCCACGAATGGCACAGCGGTCTGTTACCTCGCCTGCCTGCGGTAGTGTGTACTTGTGCACATGGTTGAGGCCGATGATGGTGATGTGAAGAAGCTCAAAAGCTTTGCGCCGTGGTGGGTCGGGATGGTGGTGGCCTGCAGAGCCCGGTTGAGGCTCTCCCTTCTTTCATGCTGCAAGAAGAGTGCAGAGGCGTGCGGATGTTGGTTGAAGAAGGGGTGAAGTGATGCAGATTGCGGGAAGAAAGATCCACGATTGTCGCTTGTGCTTTTAGCCGGCGCACTCTCCTACATGCATCCGTTGGAGATAAAAGAAAGAAATTAAATGAGGGTTATTTATGTACAAAACCCATAAGAAATACTAAATCCTATTCTTATTTAAACTATGTATGTATTGCATGTATGCAAACTAATTTATAACTGGCCACTTTGATTCTAATGCATGCTTACACATGAATGAAATATGCATGGAAGTATATTTCTAAATTAGTTTATTTATATATTAATACATGCTATGTATATCTAACTATAAACTTAATATCTAGGCATTTAAATAATAAATTAGCCCACAAATATGGGCTCGTCAGTGCGTCGGGTCTTCTTTTGTGAGAGGTAGCTTGCTCTATACAACTGAGCTCATTGTCTCAGAAAGAACCACCCTTCCAAGATTTTGGGCCTACCGCTTTAGAAGATACATTACTTTCAAAAATTGAGCATAGGCAAGGATGGCATGTAGGAGGGGATGTTAGTCTCGACTTACCCAAATAAGTCCAAAAGATCTTGGTGAGAAGGCTCTGATTTCTTTTTCTTAGAAGGAATGGATTGCAACGCTTTAGGGTAAGGAATAGGATTTGAAACTTGTGTCTTTGGTGTGCTATTTTCTTCTTCCTAATTGGGGTTAGGAGTGTGATTGCGTAGTAATCATAGGTCTTAATTGACCTAAATTAGGCTAGGACTTAGCATAAGTTAGGGTAGTTCATGCATGCTTAAGCATTATTTGCATCTTTACTGCCTTCTTTTAGCTATGCATAAAATAATGCTATAATGTACTAATTAGGAGCATTATGTCAGTTGCAGGTAATAAGTTGTTCAGAAGCTTGATCTGAAGCTAGATCTAAAGGTGGGTCTGAAGAATAAAGAATAACTAGTGTTGCAGCAGAGCTAGAGCGGAAGACCTAGATTAGACATAGTAGATAATAATGTAAGGGAGTTAAGGTATGCTATTCTATTAAGTAGAAATAAAGCAATAAATTGTGAAGAACTTAGGTCCATCCTAGCCTTAGGACAGCCTAGAAGCTTCCCCAAGCCGTAACCACCTTTAGATTTGGTCATCAGACCTTAGGAAGCCTTAAAACCCTAATTCTAGCCTCTATTTGGATGTCCAGATGAGTTATAGGATGTCGATAACCCCTAGCCAACTCCCGCACACCTTAAACCCACTTTTGCAGTGTTATTGGACGTCCAGACACTTGGTCAGACGTCTAATTTCTGCAGAATACCCAAGACAAAACCTAGAATCCTTCTTGACTCTAATTAGACGTCCAGACAGAAGTTTGGACTTCTAATTTTTCACTATAAGACGTCTGACAACTTTATTAGATGTCTAGTACTGTCCTCTAGTTCCTTTTTTGGAATTCAAGCCTTGATCATGGATTTTTAGGTCCCTAAACCCAATTCTAACCCCTAAGGAAGCAAAATTAAGGTTCCCCAACCCTAGTACATCACCTATAGACCTCTCTAAGGACCTAATTAGGTCCTCACTAAACGTATTGACTTGGATCGTAGCCAATCTATTCAGTCTATTCAATTGGACTCATTGAGTCCAATTGAGCCCTGATCTCAGCACACACTGTCCAATTGGACTTAGTGAGAGTCCAATTGACCTATACTTGACTTAACTAAGTTATTTTACTCTCAATTAAGTTTTCACACACCCAATTAAACTTGTATTAAGTTTAGTTGCACTTTACCTTAGCGAATTAGGGTTTACCACCCTAATTTGAGACCTACCTTGACCTAAACCCACTAGAACCTAACCTAATCAACCTAGCCACCTAAGTTTTGACCCACACACACCCACACACACCATCCACATGAAAATACTCAGCCTAGAGTTCTCTAGAACTCTCTACCATGTGTTGTTGCCTTGGTTGCTAAAATTAGCAACCAGGAGCCATTCAAATTTTTGATCCACATTTGGTGGATCTGAAAACCACCATCCATCCTCTCTCTCTCACTCTTCACGAGCTCCCATCATAGGCCTCTCTAGAGAATTCCATAATTCTCTAGAGAGCTTCCCTTAGGTCTATAAAAAGACCTAAGGGGTGGCCATTTGCACCAATTCACTCTTTGCTTCATTCATTCTTGGCTTCCATTTAGATTAGCTACATTGCACTTCCACTCCACCTTCACGAGTTGCTTCACCATGGCCACCACCATCTCCACACCAAGATGTTGGATCGCCTCCTCAACTTTTCTCCAAGGGCTGGCCTGAGCACCATTGGCCGCCCCTCCTTTTCCTCTCAACCATCTCAACGGCCATCGGAGCCCACCTCCAAATGTCCTTATTTCTACTAGATTAGTAGCTTAGTTCTTCTTAGACTTACATGCTTTATTTACTAGTTAGTAGTGTAGCTCTTTATTCCCCCCCAATGATGCATGCAAAATCCCCTCTTAGATTCATGTATGAGATCGTTTTCTGCTAGCTAGATTTGTGTTTCCAAGCATTCCTCTATAAGCTTTCCACGAACTTAATGGTGTAGCCACCATCATGAATTGAATGAATGAAAATCTTTTTCTATATATATATCTATGTGTTGAGAATCACCATTAGCTTATTGCAGTATATTTTGTGTGATTAAAGTTGCTTGCTTTTAATTATTATCTTTTGGCAACTAGCATGTCGTACATAAATACATAAATCACCATAAGCCGACATGATATTTTAATTAAGTAGAGCGAAAGAGATTGATTTTGAATCTGTATTTCCATAATGCCTCCCAGAGACAAACGATTGGGACTCAAGTCTCGTTATCTTTATAAATTTTTTGTTGATTGTATTGCGCACTATACTATGATGCTTTTTCTAATCCAACACGTGCTCTACAATCCCAACAAAATGGCGCCGTTGCCAGGGTGGCAACGTCATTTTTTATTTTGATCTTTTGAGCTATCATTGACAAATCTTCCTCTGCTTGCCTTTTGATGTGTAGGAAAATAGGAAAAATAGGAATCTGCATACGCAACGTGCACAGATTAAAAAAATCCAGTGCACATCACATCTTTGATTAGGATTTCTTTTTCTGAACCATAGGTCAGATTTATTTGAAAAAAAAAAGCCTATTTATTTTCGTGAAAAAAAAATCAAAGAAAAAAAAATCTACGTAGTTAGATTAGTTTTCTTTTTGAATCCTAGGCTAGTTTTGAAAAAGCAAAAAAAGGAATTTGAGAATCCTTTGAAAAAAAATCCTTCTTGAAAAAAAAATTCAAAATTTTTTGAAAAAAAAAGAAAAACTTTTGGTGGAAAGTTTGCATTTTAAACTCAAACACCTTTTAAAAGCTTCTCCACCACCTTCTAAGTTTTGGCCAGAGTTCACATTCTGATTTAAAAATTTAATTGCCAAAAAATTAGTGAATAAAAAATGTTGAATTCAAGATAGACCTTCATTTTCAAACCATCTTTCAAACAACACCATTCATTTAAAAGAATTCCAAGTACAAAATTCTTAAAAATTTACGAAGTGCAAGGGGGTCAAACTGACCCAGATTTAAAAATTTTCAAAATTCCGAAAGCAAGTCCACAAATTTATTTTGACTAAAAATGACAGGGTTTGACAGCTGATCTCATTGGCTTTAATTTTCATATTTTTCTCAAATTTTTAAATGTCATTTTATACGTTTTCAATTTGAAAAATCGATCAGGGGTCAAAATTTCGGATCTGACCCCCTGACATTCAAAAATCTCTATAAATTTGGTTGAAATAGTAGAAATTATAGAAAAATATTCTCTAGAAAGATAATTGAAAAGGGAATCTACTTGCCAAATTTCAACTTATTCTGATTCCAATTTTTATCAGAGAATTGGTCTTAATTTCATGGTCTACTGAAAAAAAAAACCCTAGAATTGCATGAACCCTAGGTTACACCTTTAGGGTTACAATCTAGTGACCACATTTGGGCTAACCTAGACTTAGTCAAGTCTAGTGTTTAGCCAGTGAGCTTGGCCACCTTGTGGGCCACTTACCACAAACCCCAACTAAAGAAAAAAGGGCTCAAATTAATTTAAAACACGAAATTAACCCGAATTCATTGTCATACTACTTGGTGTTTTCAACCTCTCTTGCCAAACCTGGTGACTAAGTCTGCGGGGTAGTGTCAAATGACCACGGCTCGGGGGTCAACGGAACCGGAGGCATAAGTCGAAGGAAGAACCTTCCCCTTAGTCCCCTCGTAACCAGAATGGTTGGGTTAGCTTGAAGGGTGTGAATCACTTTCAGTCAATTGTACGACAAATTTTTCTTCAAGAATTCGAACTTAGAACGAAAAATCTGGTCACCAGATCATAAGGACCATCTAATTGACAAGGCCTTAGCCTTGTCTGGCTTGGCTACACCAACACAGGGGTTGGGTGGTGTATGCAAGGAAGGAGGTCACTTAGACCTCAACTGGTTGGACCTTGGGAGCCACTCCCAAGGAGGTGAGTCACCACTCTAGGACCATCTTCTCCCCCCACTTCTACTCCCTTAGCTGCAATGGCTAATCCTAGACTTGGACCTAGATTGGGTTAGGACGCTGGTAATCTGGACCCGATGGCTTGTCTGGAGGCCCGGATTGTTGAGTCTGAGGAGCGGAATCAGTAGAGCATGGACCATATCTTGACGACGCTTGACAGAATGTAGCATCCACCGCGAGGAGAACAACTTCGGGATTTCTATGATCCAGTTGCACCGATCGTCGCACCCTTAGTCAGGATTCCCGTAAGCAGAGACGCGTTTGAGCTCAAGCCCAATGTGATCGGTTTGACCAGCAGTCATTTTTATGGAAACTCAAGAGAAGATCCGTTTAGCACTTAGAGGACCTGAGTCGACTCGCAGAAACGATTCGACCTAGGAATGTTGATCTTAGGATTGTTCTGTTGAAGCTCTTCCCATTTTCTCTGAGGGACAAAGCTTCATACTGGTTCAAGACCATTGGGAAGCCAATTGGAACCTAGCCGGAATTACGACGTGAATTCCTACAAAAGTTCTTCCTGATCGGTCAAACGAACGCGATGAGGCATGCAATCACGACTTTCTCCAAAGGAGTTGGGGAGAAGTTACATGACGCCTAGGATCGATTACATGACCTCTGGAAATGCCTGCACCGTGGTATACCCAGAAGGCACTTAGCTTAGATCTTTTACCATTGGCTGGATGACACACATCGATATCTGGCTGATGCGTCTAGTGGCGAGAATTTCCTCGCAAAAGACGAGAACAACGCATTTGAGTTGTTCGAATCTTTGGTGGAGAACTCGATGAATGCCGCATCCATGAATCAATCCCAGCGGCCTGGTTAGCAGTAGGTTGGTGTCCATGAGGCTCACACCGAGTCTATTCGAGCCAACATGGATATCATCATCAAGCAGCTGGATAGAATAAACTTGATCGAGAAAAAGGTTGACCAAATTAGTCAGGGTCAATTTAACCTGAACTCTTCTACTCCAAGACCCTCCTATGCACCCCGAGCCCCCCTTGCTCGAGTTAATCTACTCACTCGGGATGCATCTTCTCCTTATTTATGAGATCCTGCATATCAAGATCCCGTAAACAATCCTGATATGGCACCATATGACCAGGGTTGTGCACCACCCGCTGACTATAATATGTATCCCCTTGATGGATATACATCTCAGACGTCTTCAGCCTACGAGGACATCAGTGCTATTCAAGGATACAGACGTAATAACCCGTATTCAGAGACGTATAACCCTCGTTGGTGCCAGCATCCGAACTTCTCCTGGTCTAGTAACTCACAGAGACCACATCAAGATCCACACTACCAGACCAGGCAATACAGGAATGCGCAAAACACATACCCTAGGCAGCAATCATTCCCGTCTTAGCAGCAGCAACCCTGTTATGTATACCAGCCATTGCACCAAGCTGGAAGTTATCCTCCAAAGCGGGCTGACCCTCTGGAGGCACTGAAAGAGGAGCTGCAAGAACCGATGAGGAAATCTACATAGGATAGCTTGTAGATAATGAAGGTGATGGCTGCACTGATACAAACTATATACGCAAAACCAGCTATTGCAGGAGCATAGGACTCAGGGAGCCTTGCCCTCCCAACCCATCTCGAACCCTCGGTATGTGTAGAACCAAGGTGCCCTGCCTAGGTTTTAGGCACCACAGGGACAGGCACACGCCATATTACAGGTGACTCCTGCACCACCTGGTTATGCTCAAGGACAGCTGCCTTTGATGCAGAACCCTGCATACTCTACCCCTTCTGCTCCCCCACCACCTAATGGACAGCAAGCCGATGCAAATGCTGTCTCATTGAGGAGTGGAAGGAAGACATTCAACCCACCACATATGTAGGCGGGTCCTGATTTTTCTCACCCTTCGCCACAGGCAGGTATGACTCCATCTCAGGAGCCACCTACGGTAGATAAGGGTAAGAGACCACTTGACCCTGAGATTCCTGTCCCTTTTCCTGAGGCTCTGACGTGAAATGTAGTACGGAAGGACACGTGAAATTTTGAGGACCTAAAGTCAATGTTCAAGGAAGTACATGTTCAGGTCCCTCTCCTCAAGGCAGTCGATCACATCCCCGCTGTTGCTAGGTTCTTCAGGGACTATTGTACCCTGAAACGACAGCCTAGAATTGGACGACAGGCGGTACTATCAAAAGAAGCCAGCGCCTTGATTCTAGCCGACTTACCACCGAAAAAGAAAGACCTTGGTACCCCACTCATATCCTGCTTCTTGCAGGATTCTCCATTTGATCGAGCCCTTCTAGATATGGGTTCGTCCAACAACCTAACTCCCACTACTGTATTTGATCAATTTCGATTTGGGGAGTTAAAGCCTTCCTCGATCACGATTCAGCTGGCTGATAGATCAGTAAAAATACCGAGGGGGTGGTTGAGAACGTGATCGTAAAAGTCTACGGATTCTACTTTCCCGCAGACTTTTTCATTCTTGATATGGAGGTTCCTCCTAATCTCCGAGATGCACCAATCATTTTGGGTAGCCCATTTCTAGCGACAGCCCTGTTGGTGCTAGAGCACCACGATCATTTGTTTTGATGATAACAAAACACGTGTTATTTAACATTTGCAATTTGAGTCCTAGATTTCAGGTCAATTGCAAATGTGGACGTGTTTAGACGGAGTTCGAGCTCGCATCCAGGACGGATTGGAGGAGCTTGACGGAAAACAGAGGAGGTTCGCGTGGAGCGAAAGATTGAAGATGGAAGGAAATGAAGAATAGGATAGATTTCCTTCTTTTGTACTCATTGTATTTTTCATTTCTTTTGTTGCTCTTTATTTTCCTTAGAAATTATGTTAAAGAGCCTCAAAGTACCCTAAAAGTAGTCCTAGGAACACCTGCACAACCCTAGGATACTTAGGTTTTCTGTAGAATACTTAGAAAACCAATATAGGGTTCAAACAGCACTTTCCAGACGTCTAATTCCCAAATCAGACGTCTGATAATGTATTTTAAGACGTCTGACTGTTGTTTCAGACGTCTGATAACTGTTAGGCTGGACATAGTTAGTTCTGTCTGATGAAATCAGACATCCAGACCTTAGACCAGACGTCTTAGGAGACGTCTGATGACTTTGCCATACGTCCAATTAGTGGACCGTTGGCTGGCTTAGAAAACACTCAAGATTATGACCGTTAGAGCCTTATCAGACGTCCATAGGACTTTCCAGACGTCTGATAAATGACCGTTTTGCCTCGGCTGACCCAAAATCTCTTCTCAGAGATTTTCTAGCCGTTGCAACGTTTGGAAATCAATTCCCACAGTAAAAGTAGGTTTCCAGACGTCCATACTTAGTGCCAGACGTCCTGTATGTCGTCTGATGGACTTGCGTAAAAACCCTGTTTAGATCTGATTCAAGTCAGGGAGAAACCCACATAGAATCAGACGTCTGACATTGGAATCAGACGTCTTAAAGTGGCCTTCCAGACGTCTGATGCCAGAGTTAGACGTCTGATAACCCTGTCAAATGCAATCATTGTCCTGATTTCGGCCTGATTCTCTTGGGCTTTGCACCCAACGGCTATGGAAGCTTTTCCAAGCCTTCCAAAGCCTTCCTAAGGCCTCTATAAATAGAGGGGAACCTTTGTAACACAAGAGACACACTTAGAGAGACATATACACACTAAGACACACACCTTGCAATACACTTTCAAACCTTTTGTGTCCAAAGAAAAGACTCTCTTGCTCTCCAAGCTCAAGCTCCATTTTCTTGAGAGCATTCAACCGTTGCGCACCCGCTCTCCCGGCGTTGTTAACGAGAGCGACGTAGCGCCATCGCGTGGCACACGCACCGCGTCATCGTCGACGCACTCCTTGCAAAGGGGAGTTTCCTATTTCCTATAGAAGCTAGGTTTAATTTTGTTGGCTCTATAGGACTGTTGTTTTATTTTATCTTTGTATTTTGGTTGGGTATTCGCTTTGCGAATTCCTGTCTCCTTCGTGGGGCAAAATCCTTCTCGTGGAGAGAAGGGGTTGAGGAACGCTACCCTCGTACTTGTAGCGTGGTTGTATTGAGGTTGAATCACCCTCGTTTTAAAGTGATTCATTTAGTGGATTTTGATCAACTTGGTTGATCGGAAAATCCTAACTCGAGAGGGTTAGGTGGTGGTTTTCACCCGATTTGGGTTTCCACCTAAAAATACCTGTGTACATTTTGCGATTGATTTTTTTGAGATTGCTTTATATTTTTATTTCCGCATATTATTACGTCACCCCTCCTAGTAGGGAACTTTCAAGCCCAAGCAAACATTGATTGTGCATCCCGGTGTATAGAGATAGCCTTAGGTAATGTGCGACTTCAACTTGACATATTCAGGGCATCAAGGAATTTTGACTGTGATCGCATAGAGGAGGATGGTGAAGGCGAAGATTCGGCATACTGTGGTAACATTGGGCTCCTTTGTAACGACCCAATGTCTCATTCGTCTGCACTATCGGAGTTCCTGGACCTCGATCCACATGGGACTGAGACAACTACACTGCACATATCTCCCTGAGGATCCGATTGTTTAGGGTGTGTTTCTGACCACAGCACCCTTGAATCTAGCTATTCTGATCTGTACACTACGGGATTGCTGCTGTTGTTACAAGAAGACGTGACCACAGCTAACGGGTTTCCTATTAACATAGTCACAATCGACTATCTCACAAGTAGCGAATCAGTAGGAATTCACGTGCATACAGATCATCAGACTTCCACCTTCGAGTCTGCTCCTCCTATTCCCATCTCTGACTTTGACCTACCCGTGATTGAATTGAAGCCCTTACCTGACTCGCTTAAGTATGTGTTCTTGAGCAAAAGTGAGACATGCCCGGTCATTATTAGTGCCCACTTAACCCAAGAACAGGAACATCAATTGATTTCTACGCTACAAGACCATAGGGCTGTTATAGGGTGGAGCATTGCTGATCTCCAAGGTATTCGCCCCTCGTATTGCACTCATCACATTTACACGGATGAGGGGGTGAAACCTTCGAGACAAACTCAAAGATGGCTTAACCCGAATAGGCTAGAAGTTGTTAAGAAGGAGATCATCAAATGGCTGGATGTTGGTATTATATGCCTAATCTCTGACAGCCAATGGGTGAATCTAATCTAGATAGTACCCAAGAAAGCAAGACTCACCGTAGTGAAAAATGATAAAGGCGAATCCATCCCAACCTGCACTGTGACATCATGGCGGGTCTGCATCGACTATAGGAAACTGAACATGGCTACCTAGAAGGATCACTTTCCTTTGCCTTTCATTGATCAGATCTTGGAATGGCTTGTCGGACGCAGTTTCTTTTGCTTCCTGGATGGATACTCCGAGTATAATCAAGTAGTGATTAGCCCAGAAGATCAAGACAAGACCACATTTACATGCCCCTTTGGAACATTCACTTTCAAGCGGATGCCCTTTGGCCTCTGCAACGCACCAGCAACATTTCAGCGTTGTATGATGGCCATCTTCTCTAACATGATTGGGGACTATGTGGAGGTGTTCACGATGACTTCTCCATTTCGGAGATGATTTCACATCTTGTCTTGATAACCTCACCAAAATCCTGAAATGGTGTATTGAGGTAAACCTATTGCTATCTTGGGAGAAAAGCCATTTCATGATGAGGGATGGCATAGTACTAGGGCACAGGATCTCTAAAAATGGACTCAATGTAGATTGAGCTAAATCTGAGATTATTTCCCACCTACCGCCACCAAGCTCGGTCAAGCAGATTAGATCATTCTTGGGTCACATCGACTTTTATCGGAGATTTATACATGATTTCTCGAAAATTGCATGACCTTTGATGAATCTCCTTGTTGCCAATGCCCCATTTGAATTCGACACCTCGTGTCTCAATGCCTTCGAGACTTTATGAAGCACTGTCTCTGATTCACTGATTCTCCAACCACCTGACTGGTCACTCATCAGATGGATCCTTCTATTGCAAGAATTTGATATTGAAATTCGTAACAAAGCAGGAAAGTAGAATGTTGTGGTGGATCACCTATCCAGAATGGACCCAGCCCACATTCCTTATTCCCTGCCTATCCACGACCAATTTTCGGAAGAATCCATTTTGGCAGTTCACTCTGTTGAGTTCCCCTGGTACGCGGATATCACGAACTATCTTACCGCAGGCAAGATTCTTGCGAACCTATCCAAGAACCAGAAACTCAAATTTACTGCAGAGGCCAAATTCTACCTCTAGGATGACCCAGTACTCTTTCTCATTGGAGTGGATTGGATTATTCGAAGATGCATCCCAGATTCTGAAATCCATAGTGTGTTATCTTTTTGCCACAATGATGCTTGTGGTGGCCATTTCTTAGAACGGAAAACTACTGCAAAAATTTTATAGTCGAGATTTTTCTAGCCAACTATTTTCAGAGTTACACACGAATCACCCATCACTACAAACGATGCCAGTCGGTCGGTTCTATGACTACGAGAGAGACATGATGCCACTCCAGCCCATCATGGTTGTAGAAGTGTTCGACGTCTGGGGCATCGATTTTATGGGCCCTTTTTCGAACTCACATGGATTCGAGTACATATTCTAGTCGTTAACTATGTCTCGAAGTGGGTCGAGGCCATCCTGGCAAGACGGGCTAATCATAAGACCATCATTTCTTTTGTACGGGAATACATCTTCGCGAGATTCAAAATACCCTACGCTTTCATTAGCGACGAGGGAAGCCACTTCATCCACTCCCACTTTAGGTCATTATTAAAGAAATACGGGGTACATCACCGTATAGCCACCCCGTATCACCCGCAGACCAATGGGTAGGCTGAAGTGTCCAACCGTCAGATCAAGTTGACTCTCGAGAAGACGGTTAAACCAGATAGGAAGGACT
Source organism: Thalassia testudinum (assembly GCA_037157565.1). Lineage (NCBI taxonomy): Eukaryota > Viridiplantae > Streptophyta > Magnoliopsida > Alismatales > Hydrocharitaceae > Thalassia > Thalassia testudinum. The sequence goes on along the minus strand of JAZHRO010000035.1, from coordinate 48,960,963 downwards.
GGTTCAATAAATTAGTTGATGCACTCTGGGCATATTGGACCGCGTACAAGGCCCTACTCAAAATGTCACCATATCGTATGGTATATGGCAAGTCCTGTCACCTTCCTGTAGAGCTAGAACACCACGCCTTTTGAGCGGTGGGAAAATGTTACCTTGACCTCGACGTAGGAGGTCATGAACAGAAACTCCAGCTCAGTGAATTAGAAGAGATCTGGTGAGAGGCCTATGAGAACACATTGATATACAAGGACATAAAATGTATAGTGGTTCCCCTCCCTTGGGTACTCCACAACCTAAGCCTCCCAGCTTAGGGTTTTTAACCCGATTCCCTCAACCCCAAGGAAATCAATTTACTAAACCGAGGTAATTAACGAGTTACCTCAACCCAAGTACAAAAATGGTTTGTTACAACCCAACGAGCAAATGCTCAAGAACAAATGAAATACAGGTGTAAGAAAGAAAACTCTTACAACTAAGTTCCTAAGCCTCTTAACAATAATTAAAATAATATTACCGATTTGAGAGCTAAGGATGGACCCGAACCGTGTTGAATTGCATGAATAAAACACGTCAATGTGTTTGCAAACCCTTAGCACTATTGGAAAGCAGCAAACACAATTTCTTCTCTTGAATATGTGGTGGAAAATATGAATTATAGCTCAAGGAATTTTCGTCTCTTTTCTCTTGTCTCTTGTGTGCAAACAAAGAGTCCTAGGGTCATTTTATAGAGTTTAGGACCTAGAATACTTGTCTACTAGACATTGGGATTTAATTCCCAACGTTCATATTATTGGAATTAATATTTCTGCCATTCTGTTCTGGGCTAACGGCTAGCTGGTACCGGTACTAGCAGCTGATTGCCACCAGTACATGAGTTCTGGTACTGGTATTCATAATGGGTACCGGTACTTGTGACTCCCAGGTTTGGAATTCCTTGGGCACAATAACCTACCTGTACCGGTACTCATTATGGGTACCAGAACTTGTAAGGTTCAGTCATGAATTAAGCCTTCAACCTGTGGCCAACATGTACTGGTACTCATGGTTAGTATCGGTACTTATTGTTCACAGTTTGTGATAAATTCTCAAACCTCTACCTTGCAAATACCAGTTCTGATGAATAGTACCGGTACTTGCTTACAAGTACCTATTTTAAGCGATTTAATCAATTACGTTCTTCGAAAACGAATGCCATATAAATCCTAATTTATCACTAATTTGTTTTTATGATCTAAGTAAAATTCTCTTGTTAAGAGGCATACAATCTATGAAAACCTAAACTAAAAAAAAAAAGGATCTAAGATGATCTTCTTCTTCTCGATCCATCCTTGTCATCTTGCCTCCTTATCATCATTTTCTCTTTCTCATCATCATGCCTCCATCACTTCTTGTTTGCCATGATCTTCACCTAAATCTAAAAGAACTCAATTGCAAACATTAATCCATAAAAATTTTGTTAACACCAAAATAAGATGTGGAACAACATTCCAGCAACCTAGACCTAACTTTATTGAGTTATTTTACTCTCAATTATGTTTTCACACACCCAATTAAACTTGTATGAAGTTTAATTGCACTTTACCTTAGTGAATTAGGCTTAACAACCCTAGTTTGAGACCTATCTTGACCTAAACCCACCAGAACCTAACCTAATCAGCCTAGCCACCTAAGTTTCAACCCACACACACCATCCACATGAAAATACCTAGGCTAGAGTTCTCTAGAACTCTCTACCATGTGTTGTTGCCTTAGTTGCTAAAATTAGCAACCAGGAGCCATTCAATTTTTTGATCCACATTTGGTGGATCTAAAAATCGCCATCCATCCTCTCTCTCTCACTCTCCCACGAGTTCCCATCATAGGCCTCTCTAGAGAATTCTATAATTCTCTAGAGAGCTTCCATTAGGTTTATAAAAAGACCTAAGGGATGGCCATTTGCACCCATTCACTCTTGGCTTCATTCATTCTTGGCTTCCATTTAGCTTAGCTACATTCCACTTCCACTCCACCTTCACGAGTTGCTTCACCATGGCCACCACCATCTCCACACCAAGATGTTGGATCACCTCCTCAACCTCTCTCCAAGGGTCAGCCTAAGCACCATTGGCCACCCCTCCTTTTCCTCTCAACCATCTCAACGGCCATCGGAGCCCACCTCCAAATGTCCTTATTTCTACTAGATTAGTAGCTTAGTTCTTCTTAGACTTACATGCTTTATTTACTGCTTAGTAGTGTAGCTCTTTATTCTCCCCCAACGATGCATGCAAAATCCCCCCTTATATTCATGTATGCGATCATTTTCTGCTATCTAGATTTGTATTTCCAAGCATTCCTCTATAAGCTTTCCATGAACTTAATGTTGTAGCCACCATCATGAATTGAATGAATGAAAATCTTTTTCTATATATATATCTATGTGTTGAGAATCACCATGAGCTTATTGCAATATATTTTGTGTGATTAAAGTTGCTTGCTTTTAATTATTATCTTTTGGCAACTAGCATGTCGTACATCAATACATAAATCACCATAAGCCGACATGAGATTTTAAGCAAGTAGAGCAAAAGAGATCATTTTGAATATGCATTTCCATAACGCATCCCAGAGACAAACGACCGAGACTCAAGTCTTGTTATCTTTATAAATATTTTTGTTGATTGTATTGCGCACTATACTACGATGCTTTTTCTAATTCAACATGCACTCTGCGATCCCAACAGAGTGTCAATTTGCAAAGGTTGAGAGTGGGTTTCATCAGTTTGATGTAAAGGCCCTAAATTATTGGTGGTTCTCCTACTCCTCAATATAACTGCATGTGCAGTTTGGTTATGCCAGGGAGGTGGTGGGGGGGGCCAGATGGTGATAAAAACTAGTTTTGTGTTGAGGCATTGGGTTTATGGGTGTCTGATTAGTGTGGTTCAAATTTAAATTATTGCCATGATATTGGTTCCTTTGATTGACAAGGTTGGATATGGGTTGGGATGGTAAATGTCCTGTAGGTCTTTGTGTTGGAGTAACCACAACTTGATTATGGAAATTGTTAATAACATGGGTTTTTTTGACATCTTGCTTTGCATTCCTTGCAGGGTTTTCATCATCAAAGCATTGGTGTCTTCTTGGGATGGACTAGGTTGATAGAAAGTCTAATTCAAACCATACCCTCTAAAAGGGTTTTGTTGTTGGTGAGGAACCAGATTGGTCTAGGAGTGAGTTGAGTAATTCCTCCAATTTTCGGAATTCTTAAATTGCTCCTGGAGGCTGAGATATTTTCAGTGGGGCTATGATTTGGATGTGTGTAGTTCCCCGGTGAACCATAAAAAGCCTCAGAATATTGATTATACTTAGTAGAGCTATTGTTTAAATTATGCAAATTTTTTCTCTTTGGAATGTTAGGTGGGGTTAGATGCGAAGCCTGTGGAGCTTGGATAGGTGTGACAAGTCTCACTTGGTTGTCTAGGTTTGTTATAGTCCTAGTCAACTTTTGTTGATTAGCTAGTAGCTAAGCCATCTGCTTAGTTATCATGGAATAGAGATTAGGTGGGGGGGCTTGATTAGGTAGCTCCAGGGCAGGTAGATGGGGGATGGAAAAATCAGCATGCAAGTTAGATTGTGGGTTAGAGGTTGGTTGAGATGGGTTAGGGGACCTATTTTGCTTTTCCATTTTTAAAATGCAATGAAGAGGAAGAATATGGGGAAAGTCTTTTTGTATGGGGAGGCAAAATGAAGTGGCCCCTTAAAGTGTGGAGTTTAGGTTCACCATCCGTGCAATAATGGAAGAAACGGGGAGGAGAGGAGGGAGAGATAAGAGAAGTGTGTAATCAAGGAACAAATCTAGACCTAACTTAAATGTGACTCCCTAAAAATTAACGAAAGACTTGGTTTATCTAGGAAATAAGAAATCAATAGTAGATATCCATTCCCTCAAAAAATCTGGTTACGCTGAATAAGGGGAGGGTTGGGCCCAAGCATGTCCCTGGAACATCATTGGGGGCTTGTATAAACCCTCACCTGGTTGTTTGACAAGGCCCCTCAGCCTGGCACCTGATATAGATGAGGGAATTGATACCAACTAAAGAAAACATAAAACCTAGGTAGCAAGCCTAAGTTTGATGAAACTTAAGGGTCAAATTGCTACAAAATTTTAATTAAGTCTAGGAGTTTAAAGTGCACAAGGAATGTGATGGGAGTTGGTTGGGGTAATGCCCGATTATTTCTTTTGTTTATGTGTGCTAATTGGGTAGAAAGTGTTACCCAAACCAAATCAATAGGGTTTGCAAACAAGCATTTTTTGGTTGAAGTGTTTTAGGGTTTTGATTAAGATTTAATGACTTTTAAAATTCTCTCTTATTAATGATTCAAACAAGGTTTTGATGTTCCACAAATAATAGTAAATAAGTTTTTGTTGGTAGAAGCCAAATCCTTTAAAGTTGATGTGACTAAGAGAGAATAAAATCAAAACCCTAAAATTGAAGATTCTAGTTATGCAACTCTTAAATGAATCTCTTTTTATGAAATCTTTAAAAGTGTTAATCCAAACAAGAAAACAACAGAACATGATGTGAAATCAAACAAGGAATCCAAAAATAATTTTTTTAAGATTTTAGGAAATTGTTTGGTATAATTTTGGAATTTCTTTTTTTACTGGTGTCAAGAGTCAAAATTGATAGATTCAGGAAATTGATTCTGCAAATACCTAAAATGTCCTAAAAATTGTTGAGAATTTTATATGATATATTTAATTTCTAAAAAATTCTAGCAATATAAATTTTACCCAAATCTAATGAGCAGAAAATTTATAGAATTCACAGACAGTAAGAAAATAGTAAGGAAACAAGGTCTGACCCCTGTTTAGTTCGTGAATTTTTTAATTTTTTCTATTTAGTAAAATTGCTTGAAAATTGGACTCAAGATTCCTAACTTAAAGAGGCTTCCATGGATGAAATTTGGTGATTTAAGGAAGCTCCTATGTGCCCAAACTTGATTTTTGAAAATCAAGATAGAAGTTTGGATTTTCAAAAATCAAACTCCAATAAGGTAAAGGTGATGGAAAAATGAAGCAAACAAATAACAAATTGATTTTTAGGGTTCCACCACCATCAATATTCTTGTTTTTTTTTTCTATTTTTGATAAGAAAGGCCTAGGGTACCAACCTGAAGTACATGGGAAGAAAAGATAGTTGAAGCTTCCACTCCAAGCACACCAACTCCTACTTCTGCTCCTAGTTCTCACCTGAAATAAAAAAAAAAATTGTTAAGATCAAGAAAGCATGAAAGAGATAAATGATCTGGTTAAGCCGTGCTTCCCTAGCAACAGTGCCAGAAAATGGTGTTAAAAATACGTGTTTTCTTAAAGATGCGAAATATTGTCCTTGTACACGTAAATCCGTAATCAACTTTTACAATTTATAATACCTAGATAGTGGAGTAGCTAGGATCATCCAAGGAGGCCAATTTGTTAATCACATGAATTCATTCTCTCTCTCACCTTCAAATCTACTCTTATATTTTTGTGATTTTGATTTATGTTATTTTTATGGTTTTTTTGAAAAACAAGTATTTGCAAGTGAAGACAAACTATGCTAAACATATGCCTATGTGACAAAAAGAAACCCTTTCTTCTAAACTCACCCTAGGAAAGTACACCTAGGGTAATTAGAAGAAGAGTGTGTGCACTAAGACTACTAAAAGAAAGCACTACAAACTATGAGAAAGAAATTGAAGGCAACAACATGCTTTTGAATTACTAATTAAAATTATGTACTTGTAGCGGAATGCTTGTTACAATAAGATAAAAGTAACCACTAGCTAATACAAAAGAAATAGACAAAGATGAAGAAAAAGGAGTCCTCTAAATGAATCTCGGAATGGTCTTCACTCCAAGATCAGTAGCTCCAGGGCATGAAGAAGGTGCTTCCTTGCTCCTTCCTTCTTGTGGTCTTCCTCCAAGTGTTCTTCTCCAAGGGTGGACGTCCGCCCTAGCCTTCCTTCCTCCTCTTGCATGGCCATCCCTTTTAATGAAGAACTCCTCCTCTTAGGAGTGGTACAAGGGAGAAGAAGAGAGAGGAATAAGGCACCAAGGGGGCGGGTAGGTTGCCCCTTGATCATTTTCTCTCCTTCTCCTTGGTCGTGGGTTGTAGGTGATGTAGGTGGAATATATAGGAGGAGAAGGTTTCAATGTGGGTGGTTAGTGGTGTTTTTATATGGAGGGAAAGATGATGGTTGGTGTTGGGATAGATGAATGGCTAGGATTAGGTTTAGGAGTGGTTATGGGGATCCTAGGGTTGGGATGGAATGGCACCACCTTAAGGGATGTGGTGGTGGTAGTTATGGTGGTAGAGTGTCAGCATAATTTGGTGCAAACTATGGGAGGGTGCCATGGTTTTGATGCCAACTATGGGTGCTTCTGGAAGGGAGTTAGGTGGATGGTGGAGATTGTTTGAAGGGGTATGTGTAGGGTTGGATTTCAAGGGTATTGGAGGGAAAAAGTTGGTGCCATTTTTAGGTGATTTTGGAGGGAATTTGGTGGTGTCTTTTGGTGGTAGAGAGGGGTGAAGGGATGTGTAGGGTTGGTGCCAAGATTGAGGTGGTGTGGTGGTAGCTTAGGTGGACTTAGGTAAGGTTAGTTGGTGGAGCTAGTTAGGTGGGTTTTAGGGTAAGGTTTTGGTGGCCAAGGAGGTGACTAGCGAAGCTATGCTAGCATAACTAGTAGTGAATAGGGTAGAGAGGTAGAGGGAGATCGGATTTTGGAGGTAATGAGCTAGAGGGAGCTACCTTGAGCTGCACTGGAGTCAGTAGTTGCTAAAGAGAACTGCAGGGAGCTAGCTTAGCTGGCTTAGCTTGCTAGTTCTTTACTAGCTGCTAAGACAAGCTAGGATGAGCTGGCTTCTACTAAAATGAATTGAGGTGAGCTGGGTCTGGTCTTCCCTGAGATTGCCTAGTTAGCTGGAGTAGCTAGCTTTGGTCAAGTAGCATTACTCAACTAAGTTGAGCTAAGTTGAGTCTCTGGGAGCTGGACTTAATCTGGCCTGAGCTAGTTGATGGAAATAGCTAGTCCTAGTCAAGTTGACCTTGCAGTGAACTATTCTGAGTTGAAGGAGCTAGGATCAACTGTATTGAGCTAGTTTGAACCGCCATCCAGCTAAGGTGAGCTAAATGGAGCTGAGGTGAACTTGTTATAGCTACATTCAGCTGAGATGAGCTGAATGGAGCTAGAGATGAGCTAGCTTGAGCTACCATTCAGTTAAGATGAGCTGAGTGGAGCTAAGGATGAGTTGATCCAACTAAAAGGAGTTAGGATTCAGCTAGGATGAACTAGATTTAGCTATGATCCAGCTGATATGGTCTCCTGCCTTTCTGAGTGCCAAGGTATGTGGAATCTGACTTTCTGCCTATCCCTGACACTCAGAAAACACATTAAAAATACAAATAAAATGAAATGCATGCCTAACTTAGGTGAATGCCTAAATGCAGCATGAAAACCCATTTGCGGAGTTAAAACCCTAAGAGCTAGATATGTTTTAAGACATAGGAATGATGATAAACTAGCACTTATCACCCCCATTTATGGGTATCTATATCCCAGCTACTAGATCTAATCTCTTTCATCTTTGCCTTTAGGTACATCTCAAACTAGGGAAGCAACCTACTGAGAGAAAATTAAAGACACCAAAAAATGATATATGTGAAAAACAACGGAAGGCAAAAAATGCTAGTTACGAAAAAAAAGGAGAAAAAGAAGAAAAGTCAGTAGAAAAAAATTAGTGTATGTATGAATAAGGAGAAAAAGGTAAACATAGCCACACTTGCACACTGGCATGGCTGGCAAGTTGTCATGTGTAACCCCCCAATTGGTCATTTGTCCAAAGCCTAGCCCATAAAATCTTACCCTAAATAAGATGTAGTGGGGAAGTAGATATAAGCACATCTATGCAAATGCAGTAGATAGAACCTACTTGATCGAAAAGATAAACCTAGAGGAAACACCTTTCCATTGGGTCGCCTGGAGTTTAGGGCTACTTAGAATCCATTACAATCATCTTAAAATGAGTCACACTTACACTAATTGGATTCTTAGTACTTTTGAGTCTTTTCAATCTTGGGTGGATTGGGTAACCGAAGGAAAGTCACCCTGAAACCCTAAACAAAAACCAAAGAAAAAGATTATTATGAGAAAAGAAAGGAAGAGAGAAAGAGAGAAAAATTGTAAATAAGGCAAGTACTTGAGTGGTCTGTATTTTGGCAGGCACCTTGGTATTGTTGAGTCTCTCATAATGAGATCCTAAGTATTAATTCCCAGGGATGGTGATATTTGAATATCTGGAAGTCCAAATCATGAGTCAATATGTTTTTAACAAGGTCCAGAAAGAAAATGAAAGAAAAAGCAAAAAAATTATGGTTTAAATAACCATGCATTCCATTGCTAGGGACTAGCAAGATTTAGGCATGAGGACATGATTGCAATCATGGGACCTATTTTGATTAAGTTAAGCTAAAAATCTAGCAGGCATTTGGTAAATAATGCATACATTACATACATTCCATGCACATCAGCACCTTTACATTCTTAACCCTAATTCTATCATTTTAGAATTAGGGATCAAAGGTCCCTCCTTGAAATCAAGATAGCAGGGATCAAAGGTCCCTGCTTGGGTCTTATGTAAAGGGCCTTGGGTCAGTTGGATCGCATCTTGAGTCATGTGCAGCTTTTTCACAAACTCCCTCCCAAAGGGAGCTTGGATATTGGGTGATGGGAGGGTTGCTCCCTTCCTATTGTGGCTCATTATTTCATCCAATTTTTTTGATATAACGTCAACTTTGTCTAGCTTTTCACAAGTCAAGTTCATATCCACATTGTTGGAGCTCTCCTGTACCTCATAAATTTCACCTCTTGGTTGCATGGATCTTCCATAAGTTTCCATGGAGGCATTATTCATGGAATTCTCATTCATATTCTCAAATAAATCAAAAGCATTGTTTTCATCTCTGCTCATAAAGTTGCCTCCACAGGCAGCTTTCACAAGGCTTCTCATATGATTACTAAGCCTGTGATAAAAGATTTACACTAGTTTCCACCTAGGAACCTCATGATGCAGGCATTTTCTAATTAAATCCATGAGCCTCTCCCAAGCTTCATGTAATAGTTCTTTAGGGTGTTGTGAGAAGGTGGTGATAGGTCCTCTAAGTGCATTTGTTCTCCTAATTGGAAACTTTTTTTTCAGGAAGGCGCTTCTTAGCTCCCCCATATGTTAACGGGCCTTCCTATAAACCTAAACCAGTGGTTGGCTTTCTCTTTTAGGGAAAAAGGGAAAAGTTTCATTTTAAGCACATCATCGTGTAGATTGGGAATTCTAATTGTCTCATTAATGGCTACAAACTCTTCTAAGAATTGAAGGGGTTGTCATCATTTCTACCCTTAAAATGAGGTAGGAGTTGTATAGTGGAGAGCTTAATCTCAAATTGAACCTCTACAGGTGGGACCCTAACATAAGGTTGGTGTTGATACTAGGCAGGGTTGTAAAAATCCCTCAAAGGTCTAACCAATGGATGTTGGATCTGTAAAATCTCAAGCATCTCCTGCATTTGGGTCTGATGATCTTGTTGAAACTGGTTCAGTTGGAGTTGAAGGTCTTGGATCTAAGCCTGAGGATCCATCTAATTTGGTTCTGGATTCGGGTTGGCTGGGTTAGCCATTAGATCAAGATCGAAGTCTGAGTGAGATGTAGAACTAGATTCACCGATAATAATTCTCCTCCTTAGTTCTCTTTACAGAGATGGCACCAAGTGTAGATTTTGTGATCTACTTCCGTGCATACACTTGGAAGAAGGTTACAAACGAGGAGAGAACAGGAGTGAGAAGTGTATGCACAATACAAGTAATCAAATTCTGGCACTAAAGGGTTGCACCTATTGGACCTAGTCCAAATTTCGCTAACCCTAGCTAAATCACCTGACCCTTGAATTACTTGACTGGCCAGAAGGGTGAGACCCCCTAGGACACCCTACACGACAGGACACCACTAGAGTTTACCGCACAGACCTTTCTTGGGACCAGTTGGTCCAAATAGACAAGGCCTCACATACAATTAACTAGGTATAGCTCCAGTTTAGGAAATAAAATCGAACCTAGTCGGCACGTCTATCAAGTTATTTAGGGCTTAGGATTTAAAGTGCATGGGATTAGATGATGGGCGTGAGGGGGGTGGTTACCCACTTTGATCAATTGAATTATGTGTGTGTGCCAAACAAAGGTTCACAATACAAACTTAACTGATGTGGTTTCTTTTAAAGTTCAAGTGCTTATATTAGTGAATTTTAGGGTTCACTAGGGTTAAATAGATTCAGACAATAGTTCTGATGAGTCACACAAGAAGTTTTCAAGTCCCAATTATTTGACAAATTCCCTTTAAGTATGGGGATGCAAGTGTGCTCTACCTTAATGTGAAACCCTAAGAGCATATAGTGCTATATGATTTGTTTTAGCCTAAAGAATCAAATGTGGTGTGACCTAATTAGAGAAATCATTGATCCTGCTGTACCAGCAACTAAGGCACCAAGAAATTTTTTTTTTTGATTTTTTAATGCACGTTACATAATTTTTCCAAATTTAAAGTGTACTGGGGTTCTACTGTCTATTTTGAGCCCCAGTTAGTGATTAAATATTATGTGTAATCAAACATGCACCAAATGTGTTTTTTAGATTTTTTCGGGATTACATATTATCATAGGAATCCAACGCAACAAATTTCAGATAAATCGAAGTTATATAAAATTTCCATGATTTTTTAAATTATGAAAAATCAGCAATGAAAACAAATTTGATAACAGTTCAGTTCATGAATTTTTAAAATTTTAATAGAAATTAGAATTGTACAAAATTTAGATATGTTGTTTATGACTTCAATGTCCACCTCCAGTAAAAGTTTTAGAATTTTTGGAGGTGTAAAATTTTAGAAATTGAACTTTGAAAATCAAAGTGTATTGCAGTCCGAAAATGTAGAAGGTGGTTTTATTATTTTCAAAAATTAACAACCACCGACAAGAGTTTCATTCTTTTTATATACAAATAACTCAAGCAAATGACTAACCTAAGGATTAAGATAGACACCTAATCTAGATGGACAATTTTTTTCTTTTTTTTCTTAAAACAATACTAAATGCAATTACTCATAATAGTCATAAATATGCTAAGTCTAGGATGTAGATGACCAGACTGGGGATCTTCACCTACACTTTTCTTCGCGATGCTTCATGATTCATTCTCGTGCGACTATGTGATCCTGCGCACGAAACAACAAAAAGAGAAGAACAGGTTAGATCTCACGAATGCAAAGCTAAATGAGGCTATTGAAAGCGAAATAATCGCATTGCCTACCCGGCAACAGCGCCAAAAAGTGCTCTGAACGCATATGAGATTGTGTAAAATATGCTTTCTTTATAGTATAATCGCATTAGAAACTCTTAAATTTATTTCAATTGAATTCAAAAAATCTGAAGTTTATGTTTTTAAAATGGAGTCCGAGTTGTTTGCAGGGAGACAAATAGACCACATTCGCTTTCCTAATTAGAACTAGAATTAAGTATCAAGTAGGATAATTATTAGAGCTAATACTAAATCTAATAGCATGCAACTACTCAAACTATAATATGCTACTACTAGAAAGCATACAACTTGAAGATGAGTTAAAAAATAACTAGAACTTTATTGAATAAAATACGAGTTAGAAGTAGTATTGCAACTAGAGGAATGCTTGGAAAATTAAAACTAGAACTAGATTACTACAACTAGAACTAGACTAGAGAAATGCAGAAATTATGGGCTCCGAAGGCAAAGTCAGAAGCATCGACGTAGATGTGGATGTGAAGACGCACCTACCAGAAGCACCAAAGTTGGCGTGGACTAGTACCAGTTAGTAGAGACTATGTGGAAGTAGGAAATTCTATGTAGGAGATATGGCCCTAAGTGGATGGCAAGGTGCATTTATAGGAAGTAGGGAGGCTTCCTATTAGTTCATCCAAGTTACCTTGGATCACCAATTTGCAAGGCTATGATTAATAGGTTAAGGATCAATGGGTAGGATCAAAGGATAAGTGATAGGATTTAAGGAACTAAGTGGTAGGGTTTGTTGGGTAATTGGAGGATATCCTAAACTAATGGTTGGATGTTGAGACTTAAATAGGAAAAAGGATTTTTTTAATAAAAGATAATGTATGGTGTGGTGCTCGTTGGGTGTTGAGTGGTGCATGTTAAAGGTTTACGTGGGTTTAGTGGGACATAGGAATTATTTAGGTTGTTGCAAGGGCTTTTGTTTGGGATTTTTTTTGTTATTCTTTTTGTGGGGAATTTAGGTAGTTGGGTTGTGGACGTAGGGTTTGTTTTTGTTGATGGAGATATGGATATGATGTGTTGCATGGGATAAGGGGGTGTGTAGGTTACGAAGGATGTATTTGTATCTGTTGGTGTTTGGTGGGGCGAGGATATTACGTATAGGCGGGTATGTTTGCATGGGACATATGGTGGTAACATGGGAATTAGTTTGGGATTGAGTGACGTGGGTATTGCATGGTTGGTGGATGTAGAGGGATTTAATGTGGGATTTACATGGGGTGTTTTGTATTTCGTGAGTTGTGTGTGTGATAATAGATGTGCAATATAAGGTGGAAAATCATGAGATATTTTGGAGATGGTGGTGGAGGTTTAGGAAATTTGGAAAATAAGTGTGGGATTTTTACCGAGAAGGTGGGCATGGGAATTTACTTGGAGGATATTAGGCTTAGGTTTGACCTAGGTAAAAGGGTTGTTGGTGGGGGTTTGCATGGGTTTAGGCCAAGGGTTTAGGAATAAGTAATTGGATTCTTAAATAGGCTAGGACTTTAGGTTAATTAGGTTTCCAAATAGATCCAATTACTAGACTAGTCATTTTTCAACTGAGCTCAGTCTAGAAAATCCAACCAGCCTTGCTCTGATTAATCTAAAATTTTGTATCTACACATATAAAAATAAACTCATCATGGTACCAGATACAATTACGAAAAATATTGCACAAAAGCCCAAAAGTATGCATTATTTATGAAATGATCTAAAATGGCTAATCTAACCTAACTAAATGTAATCTAACCTAAATTACCCTTAGAATAGCATTAATTAGGCATTAATTAGCATAAATAAATATGGAAATATCTTATTAGTGATAGGAAGTGTGATCCCGATCGCTACCTCATAATAATGCCATAATCTCTCTCATCTTCACTCTCTGCTGCTCCATCTCCTTCCTTTGCTTCTCCATGAATTTCTTGGCATTTTGCCAAGCTTGAGTTTGTTGGTGGAACTATGAGGTGACATCATGGAGCTGGGTGGTGACATCGTGGAGTTGTGTCTGCATCTGCTAGACGACAGTTGCTATCGCTGACCCCTTCTACCCATACTAGCTGGAGATCGTCTGACTCCTTCCCCCACTACGAACGAAGCCTCCGTGCTCCAGAGGCATGACGCTCCTAAAAGCTTCCTCAGGTGTCATAGAAGGGTGCTACTGAGTGTCAGAAGCGACGTCTGTACGGGAGTTGATTAAGTTCATCATTTTTTCCTACAAATTACAATAATTTAATGTCATATTAAAGTAACTATAAAAATTAAAATAGTTGATAAATAAATGTTACTTACATGCTTTGTCTAGTATGTCTCATGTATTTATGTTCGCCTGCCATCGATGGTGGCCTTACTATGAGTAACCTCAACAGACCAATGCAATCGAGCATGGCCCCATCATGTGAATGTGCCTGTAAATATATTTCAGAAATTTGCAGGTAATAGTTATAATTAAAACTTTAATTAAAAAGATAAAAGTGACATAATTATAAGGAATTACTTACATATTTAGCTTAAACTCTATCTACACCAATTCGACCTAAACAATGGGATTGTGGTGGAGCTTTGGCCCTATTGGCCTTGTTCCTCTTCGCTTGATCTTGTACATATAACATATTGTAATGGGAAATAATTAAATCATTTATCTCCAAATGCTTTTAAATGTATTTATAAATACCTCCATCTCAGGCTTATTTTAATGCTCACAACATTCTTTCCACACATCTGCTGCTATTGTGGGAGGCACATTACTCACTACCCCTTCATTAGACGACATTGTATTATAATACTAAATTATACAAATAAATTATCAAAAGAAATTAATTAAGTGACAAATAAAAAATGATAAATATTGCAAATTTCACCTTTCTCTTCGTTGTCATCCTCCAATCATGATGTCGTCTTGCGGCATGATTTAGATGTACTTGGTGACATTCGAATTGCCACCCCAATCAAAGATCGCCTGTAATATTACAAATCGCATAAATAAATTAAATATTATTAAAGTAAACTTATATATATACATTAATATATAATTATTTACTCCATATTACTAATAAGCTACCTCTTGATCTCCCTGGAGACCCTCCTCCAGTTAAAACAACAAAGGAGGACGAGTTCCTTTACCATCCTAGACAGTCTGCTAGTGAAAGGAGGATAGTCTGGATCTTCTCCAGCTTTGTTGATATGCACTTTGATTCTTGTACCCTCTAGAAGTGCATCTAGATGTGCATTTCTTATCGGACCTCTTCCTTTTTTTTCTATTACCTGATAAGAAAAATATAATTAAAAAGTAAAACATTAGAAGTAAACTTAATAATATATTACTGACAATTCTTACCAGCAGAACTAGTCCCTACCTCAGCCTGAAGGTCCTATTGAGGTGGCCTCTATACCTTTGCATCATCCCCACCCTCCTCGTCCTCATCCTTGTCGCCACCGTCACCCTCGTCCTCATCCTCATCGTCGTCAGGATAGTGGCTGGGAACCTTTGCCTCTGGCTCTTGCACTACACTGGTAACCACCCTCTTGCCCTTGTTCTGGAATTGTCGAGTAAGAACACCAGGCCGAACATATTCACGTTGCATTGTAAATGCGGGAATAGGTACCATGACAACTAGGTGTGCGTGGGGAGTACGTAGAGGGATGTACTCAGGAACAGATGGGGGAGTCTGGGTGCGGGGTGGCTGGGTGTGGGGGGGCTGGGTGGGTTACGTGCGAGGTGGCTGTGTGCGAAGGGGTTGGGTAGGTTGGGTGGAAGGAGGTTGCATCTCATCCCTACCTATTGAGGTACCCTTGTCATCCTTATCCCTATTAGTAAATTTCTTAAATTTGATCTACATATATATTAAAAAAAATAGTATTTGTATAAATATTAAGAAATAAATAAATAAAAATAAAAAAATTTGCTAGAGTTTCCCCCATATTACAGATATTTTTCAAAATTCTGTAAAAAGGAAATGACACATTCTACAGTAAAACATAAACATAAACATAATGGAACCTTGAAAACATAAACATAAGAAATGTGGGATATCTTCACAAGAATAAAAAAGAAAAGTCTCCATTTTGAAGACATTTACAAAGACAATGCCCTAAGCTATTTAGAAGGAGAAAAGAAACTAAGGAGCAATTAAATTTTTGACTTTTGTAGTTTTAAAAAATCATGGAGAAGTCAACAATTTTTTCCTTAACTTGTTACCTCTTCCTAATCCAACCATGTGAGAGTTTACACAAACTGAAAAACATAATGAACAACTTGACTAAGTTTTTTAGTTGATACTTCTTGAACTGTGTGTGTGTTTACATTTATGCCTCTTAAACTGAAAAAAGAAAAGACTACTTCAAGGCTTCAACTTTGCTACTATGAGATATATGAGACAATTCAATGCAAATTGAAATAATAAAGCAAGGTAGACAAGAAAAATTATATAAAAGATAATTATACCTTACATATCAATATCCATTGCACCTGCACCAACTTCTTGTAAGTGTTCTTGGTAAGCATCTGCTTCTACTTCATGTTCAACATCTTTTTACATGTCAAAATATTCACGTGGAAGATATTGTCAGGGAGGAAGAAGACTTGAGATACTTAACATGCTAATGTAAACGATTATGAAGAATGAAGAATTTGATTATTCTTATTCAAGCTTAAAAACCATACTTTTTGTAAAGTTTGAAGCCAATGCCTTCTTTAAACACATCGAACTAATTACACTTGAAAATGACAACTTTACAATTGTATCTAGAGCTCATCTCAATGATTTCTTTGATATGTCCGTAGTAACCATCACGGCCAATGTTCAAATCATAACTAACAACACCAACATGCTGCGTGGCCTTCGTATCATCTATGGATTTTGTCCTGAATCTAAATCCATTTATAATGTAACCTGAATGATAATGTCCATAACTCAATGGTTGATCCGATATTATGTCAAAGTCCTCCAACCATCATGGGTCATTCTCTTCTTTCATTTGAATAACATATTATTTAAACCACCTGAGAAAGTCGACCTCACATGTTTCTGGATGTGAACACTCCTTAAATTCATTATAAAATACATCAACATCTGGAATCTACTTAAGAATATACAAGTGAGCTTGATGCCGATTGATTTCAGAGATTGATTTGTACTCTATGTGGAGAATAAACCTTCCTGGAATATTAAATATGGAAAGACAATCTTCATCATTCTCATTGTACCCTCCATCATAATTTCTCTGTAATCGATTAAATCGATTATCTGTGTCATCCATAAACATGGCATAGAAGTTAATTAACCCTTATACAAGATATCCTTCCATAATAGATCCTTCAGATTAGCCTTATTTAACACATAATCTTTAAGTTTCTTTAGAAACCATTCAACTGGATACATCCATCTGTATTGCACAGGCCTAACAACTTTTACTTCATTTGCAAGATGTAGAGTTAAATGAATCATGATATCAAAGAATGTCGGAGGAAATATCTACTCAATTTTATATAATGTAATGACTATTTGCTTATCCTAATACTCTAATAAATCAGAATCTATAGTTTTCGAACAAATAGCTTTGAAATATCAGCTCATCTCTATAAATGAATCAACAACTAGATCAGGAAGCACTTCACGAATAGCTAGTAGGAATAAGACTTGCATGTAAATGTGACTGTCGTGACTCTTTAACCCACTAATTTTCTTTTGAGCCTCATTTACACATCAAGAAAGTTGTGAAGGATAGCCATCCGACACCTGTACTTCTTTCAAGAAGGTGAAAACTTTCACTCATTGATCATTACTTAGGTTGTAAATGGCTTCCGAAAAGTCATAACTATCATCTTCTTTTTCAATAACATGTAACTCTGGATGAATGCCTAAAGTTATCATGTCTTTTCCCATTTTCACTATATCCTTTCGACTATCAGTTAAGTTGAACACATCCAAAATGTTATCCATAACATTCTTCTCAATATGCATCACATCAAGATTATGTCGAATAGTTAGATCATTCCAATACATGAGTTCCATGAAGAAAATGCTCTTCCTTTCAAAACCCGTATATTTCAAAGCTATTTGATCTTTCTTGAACAGATGACCCAATCATATGTTGCCCAGTTATTGTAATTTCTCCATTATTTGAAAACCTGACAATCTTATTGAATTTGTACTTAGCTTATTCCTTGGATTCTTAGTAGAATATCGATAAGTTTTACCATTGAGTTTGTCCTTAAACACTGTTGTTCGCCATCTATGCTCAACTGGCAGGAATCTATGGAGTCCCAAACAACAAAACTTATTGCTTTCAAGTAGTCGAAGATGATGAGTGTCATCCATACATAGTAGACAAGCAGACTTTCTCTTTGTACTCTATCCGACAAATTTGCATATGCAGGGAAGTCATTAATGATCCACAATAATGAGACATGTATATTAAAGAATTCTTTTCTGTGTGATCATATGTACGAATGCTATTACACCAAAACAGTTTCAGTTCATTTATCAATGGTTGAAGATAAACATCAATTCCATTTCCTGGCTACTTTGGACTGGGATGAAGAGGGTCAACATCATAAACGACGATAGCATACAAAGCCACGTAGGTAAGTTGTAAGTTACCATCACGACTGATAAAATTGAATAGGATGGGTACATATTCTTGAAAGGATTAAACCTATCACTTGCGAGACCCAATCTGACATTTCTTGCATCCTCTGCAAATGCTAAATGAGTGCTATCAAACATTTTCCACTCTTCTGAACTTAGGGGATGACGAATGCATCCATCTCATGACATGTTATCCTTATGCCATGTCAACAAAATTGTAGTCTCTTGAAATAAAAAGGCGTTGAAACCTAGGGATCAATGGAAAGTAATATAGAACCTTCTATGGCTTCTTTTGGTCCTTGTATTTAGTAAATTTCCCACTTTAAATCTCTCAACACTACACTATGGACAACTACTCAACTTTGCATATTCATTTCTGTAATGCATAATCATTTAGACAAGCGTCAATTTTCTCGCAATTTAAACCAAGTCCACGAATCTGTTTCTTTGCTTGATATCATGTCTTTGGATAACCTTTTAGATCATTTAAAAGTTCTCTAATGAATTCAAGCACCTCGAACATTAATTTATAGGTTGCTCTATTCATAACCTTCATCGGAAATAACTTTAAAAGAAATGACAACTTAGAAATGCACGTGGTACCAGGAGCAATAGGTTCATCTGCTACCTTAATAGCATCATAAAACTGATTATAAGTTTCCCTACTAGCTAGATCTTCAACTCTTGCTCTCATCTCATCATGCATTTTATCGATGTCATCAGCTTCAATATCAACAACTGTCTCATCAAAATCTATTGTAGATTGTCTGACTTCTTTTGTAAGATCCTCTCCATGAGCAATCCACTTAGTATAATGCTACCACCAACCGTTGCAAATCATATGCTCATATACAGTGTTCTTATCATGTGAATATCCATTCAAGTACCTCCTAAATGGGCAAAATATCCTATCAAACTTGTCTCCTCGTCTTAATGACTTTCTATCGTCATGAAATGCCTAATCAAGGAACTCTCTCACTCCATTCTCGTATCGAGAGTAATTCGAGTTTCTCAAACTAATCCAAGACTTATCCATGATAATCTATAAAAATGAAATAAAACCACCTAATAATTATAATATGATTTTATAACAGTGTTTGTATTTTGATTAGGGTTTCCTCTTAATAGCCCATCCTTGAAGATTTGATTACAACGTTGTTACATGTAAGCAGTGTTTGGAGAAATTTTGACAGCATCTTCTCGCACTTCTCTAGTATAGCCCCTAAGACTAACCTTAACTATATTCCCAATAACTCCCATTTAAGGGTACATTAGGAACGTAGATAAGATTGATTGGTATACCAGAGAAGAGTGAAAAGATACTACCGAAATTCCTCCAGACATCAGTTCCATGTAGCAAGTAACCCTAAGTTGTGATCAAATCTTCAAGGACCCCCCTTTGTTCAGAACTTCTTTGAACAAAGGATGATAACTCTTATGGTATGCTATAATGATAAAGCTTTGTGAATGTAAGTGAGGTATACAAACACTTTGCATTGTTTGTATAACATGATCATAAGTGTCGACGGGCAAGTATTTTGACACGATTATCCCCTCCCAAAACATATAACCTACGGGTTAGAATACTTATTGTTTGGCCTCAAGTGCATCTAGATTTGTGCAAGTGTGTATATCTATAAATTTATTAAAATAATAAAATTTACAATAAAAAAAATAGTTATATGTACAAAATAAAAATAGATTCTTCCTCCCTTTCCTTCCTCTCCCTTCTCTCCTATACCTCCCTGTCTTACCACTTCTTTTCTACTCTCTTTCTCTTCTCCCTATCCTTTCTCTCATCCTTCCCTTCCTTTATATTCTTCTTTATGCATCTCTCTCCCTCTTCTTCCTCTCCTATCTAATTATTTATCCTCTCGTTCCCTCTCTTCTCCCCATCCTTCCAATCCTCCTTCCCTTCATTAATTCATATTCTTCTTTATGCATCTATTTCCCTCTTCTTCCTCTCCTACTCCATCTCCTTTCACTTTCCTTCTCTTCTCTCATTACTTCTTCCTAACTTCTTAAATTCATAAAAATTTTCATAGAAATTTCTATGTAATATAAACTTCTTACCATAATAAATTAACATGGAAATACAATCAAATAAGCATTCAAAAGAAAGTAGGTACACCCCACATTCAATCAAACAAATTCAATTTACTAACTGAAGTGGGTACACACCACAATCATAAAAATAATTCATAAGATTAATAAAGTGGGTACACCCTCCATTCTAAGCCTAAGTGGGCGCACCCCACTTTCTAAACCTAATTAAGTAGGCACACTCCACATTCATTCACAAATTAATTACGACAGGTTAATTTGATACCTCAATGAAGCGTGTGAATCAGAGAGAAGGTGTTCGATGATGCGAGATACCTAAATCAAATTAGAAAAATTCATAAGCAAAAAATTTTAAAAATTACAAAAATTTAAGCACATTTTATATTTAATTAATGCACTAATTTTATTAACCTAAAAATTAAGTAATTGCAGTGGGAGGAGGGGGAGGGGGGTCGGCTAGAAGGAGGAGGGGGTGGAGGAGGGGCTGGCTACAGGTGGCAAGGGGAAGGGGGGTCGATTGGGAGGAGGGGGAGGGGGGGTTCGGCTAGAGGAGGTGGGAGGGGGTGGGAGGCTGGGAGGAGGGTGAGGGGGGTCGGTTGGGAGGATAAGGGAGAGGAGGGGTCGACTGGAGGGGGTGGGAGGGGACGGATGGGGTACTAGCAGTAGGGGGAGGAGGAGATGGCGAGGTAGAGGAGGAGGATGGAGGCAGCTGGAAGAGGAAGAGATGGCATGGGAGGGGACGGATGGGGTTAGGGGCAGCGGTTGCGTGCATGGAGGAGTAGGACAACAAGGGGAGGGGGATGGAAGAGGAGGATGACCATGGGAGGAGAAGGGGTGCTTACCGGTGAGGAGGTGACAATGCGGCAAGAAGAGGTTCTGTTGGGCTCAGGGAAGAAGAGAGGGAAAGGAAGGGAAGGGTTTAGGGGATCAGGTGTCGCTAGGTTAATAGTGCACATTTAATGATGATTTTGTAGAAAATCGTAATTTAATGTCGAGTTAGGGCACCACCTCTCACGCCTAAAGAAAATTCGCGAGATATATGTACGATGGTTTGTGTGAAACCATCATTTTGGTAAATTATACAACGGTTTGAAAACCATCATGTATATTATTCCCTATATACGATGGTTATACTAATAATCGTCGTTTATAATGTGTTGTGAGACACGACAAGTTTAATTAAAACCATCATCTATATCATCAATAAGACGATTTAATAAATGTTGCTTACATATTCTGCTAGAGAAGGCAATTTTAACAAAAGCCGTCACTACAAAAGCATCGCAAAAGCCCATTTTTCTAGTAGTGATTGTACTAGGACTTAGTGGTTATGTGCAACTTCACCACCATCACCACCACTTTCAGACCACCAACTGTGCACATTTGCTTCTTGCCCTTCAAGCATAGTGCTTGGGGTAGCTCGCACACCACCTATCCGCTCCCTTTGTCACATCCCAAGAGAGGTGTCTTGAGTCAGCGGTCACCACTTGAACACATGCTGCCCTCCTCCTTACAGTAACAGTGGGAGAGATGCGATTGTGTGCATCACCAATCCTCTTCGCAGTCCTCTTCATTTCCTAAGTGAGGAGACTCAAGAAGTCGCCACACCATCCATGAATTAGTGCTCCAAGAGAAGCATGCCACGCAAGGAACATGCATGTAGCCTCCACATCGGCAGTCCATTGATGTTTGCAGCCACCTCCATCATCACATGTAGCCACACACTCCCTACGTGTAAAGGGAGTGTCCATTTCCATTGCCATTTCGTTTCTTTTACTGTCTTGCATGTGTTTTTATTTTTCTTGAATGTGAATGTGAACATTGTTCGTGTTCAATGAATGAAATAAATGAGACTTATATGTGTACTTGAATAGCCTCCTTGTGGTTTGACCAATCCTCTTTGCCATGGTTTGTTTTAAATAAATTCTAATTTGCTCAATTCGCTACCACATGTAATGACGATTCAATTTCATTTCCGATCTCGAATATTATTTCCATTGGAGAAAGATGCGCTCAACCTACACCATCATTTAATGACCCAATAGCCCTCCATTTTCCTCCAAAAACCTAAGCTCTCCCTTCTATTCAAGGGCTTCCCATTCCATTGATGAGAACCTCATCATGAGCCATAACTAGCTCATTTTGACCT
This sequence comes from Thalassia testudinum, assembly GCA_037157565.1. Lineage (NCBI taxonomy): Eukaryota > Viridiplantae > Streptophyta > Magnoliopsida > Alismatales > Hydrocharitaceae > Thalassia > Thalassia testudinum. Next base: position 48,938,795 of record JAZHRO010000035.1, on the reverse strand, counting down.
AATACAGAGAATAAAAGCTCCTACACAACCTTAGAAAGGCTTGGCTCAGAGAGATTCTGAGTTTGCAAAGAAAATAAAAATTGAGGGGTAAAAATGTAATTTCACCAATCCGATCAGAAAATAGGGTAACTCAGGGCCCAAACATAGGTCAAAATAACCTAATAAGAAGAAAAGTGGGATGAGATGACTCAATAAGGGCTACAGCAATCCCAAAGAATTAAATGACAGCCTGTAACCCTAAAAACAAACCCACTTCAATTCACGTGGTTCGAGACAAGGTAAAAATCAACTAAACCCTCTAAAATTCATATAAAAAAAATCTCTAGGGTTTAGGACTTTCAATTTGGCCTTAGGAACCCATTTTGAACTACATTGAGAACCATGCCCAATTAACAACTTAATTTGGGTTTTTACGTAAATTGATCGGTCAAACAAGGTTTAAGCTAGAAATAAAATTCACCATCAGAATCCTTAGGTCCTAATTAGTCATGCATAAAAACTTGGAGCTAAGAAGAAACCTTCTTGACCAACTTTACACTTTGGTCCTCATATAATTACTTTTTCGCCCTCAACTTTTGAACCCTCGCATTTTGGCCCCTAACTCTCCTTCGTTCTTTGCATTTAGGTCCCTCCTGCAAAACCTGCGCAGCACCATGCTCCGGCGACCTTGCGCGGAGCATGGAGCCGCGCAGGGTGAGGGAGGGGCCCTAGCAAGTCAATGGGGGGTACCCTGCGTCGTCAGCCACCGCAGGGACACCCCCTGGGTACTGCGACCGCCCATACCGCCCATGCGAATGCATGGACGGTATGGGTCTCCTTCCTCCGGCGAGGGAGACACGTCGTCTCCCTCCGCCCTCCTCTCTGATTCCGCCCCTATAAATACCCCCGTTGCTCCACCGTTCTTGGCAGCTCGGATCTGACGGAGACACCCCCCTAAATTCCTCCCTTCCCACTCCAACAGACGCCCCCTTGCTCCGGCGGCCATCTCCTCCTCCTCCTCGTCGCCCTGCCGCACTACCAGCAGCAGGGTTACCTTCCCTCGATCCTTCCGCGTCACGTCGCACCCAGCTGGCGCCTCTCCGGTCCCTTCCTCGCCGCCGCCCCTTCCTCTGGGCAATTTCTTCTCCGGCGATAGTCGATACGACTGTCGCCTGCGCCAACCCCTCCTCGTCCAGCTTAGTAGGTAGAACTTCTCCTCTTCCTCCCCTCTTTCTTCTCCATACTGAAACCCTTACTTTCGGCCCCGATTTCCCACCTATCACCCTCACCTTCTCCACCTCCGGCCAAACTCCGGCGAACCGCTCCCATCGCTTCAGCACCCCACACGGCTCGCCGACCTGTGCATAACCTCCACCTCGTCACCCTGATCCTCTTCCACCCCTCCTCTTCCCACCAAACGCCCTCTGCAGATCCACCAAACACACCCACTTCTCCGCCCGCAGTTTGACCTAGGGCGATCCGTTGGCTCCACCACGCCCACTGCAAACCATCCGACCACCTTCGCCATGCCACGGCGAAGGTCCCCCGCCTGTCTGATTAGGCTGAGAGGCTGTTCTTCTGTGACCAGGTGACTCGCCCGCCGTCGCCATTACTGAGCAGGCAGAGCTCCTTCGCCTGCAGGTGCAGGCACACCTTCGCCCAGGTTCGACTCCCAGGTTGCGCGGGGAGTCTCCGCGAAACGTCCCAGGCTCGCAGTTTGGGCGAAGGCCGTGCGTGAAGCCATGATGGCCCACTGCTCCCTCCGCGACGGGCGCTCAATTGGGGTGGGACATTTAGTCCCACCTCGGAACTTCTCAGAGGCGCGCGGACGCATAAAGGTAAAAAGTGCCTTATGCTGTCTACCTCCTGACCACGGGGTGAGGTCCCTCTCACCAGACCCGGCCTCGTCCGTGACCACGCTCCACAGACCTGGCCCGACCCGATTAAACCGACCTGCACTCCTCGCCCACCACCGCACACCGGTGGGCCTGGACCCGGGCGCGACTCGTACCCGATTACCCGGTTGCTCTGGGAGAGCTGTCCTAAGAGCGAACTTTGAGAGAAAGAGACGCGCGGGGGAGAGGGGTAGAGTAGGTTTTGGCCTGACTCTGAACTCTTGAGCGTGCAGGCATAGGTGAAGAAGAAGGAAGCTCAGGGAGACACTGTAGCAACAAGAGGTTTAAGTCATCTGATTTTCAAATCAGACGACGTCCTGAAGACAGGTGAAGGCAAAGAAGAAGGAAGGTGAGGCAGAGGAAAGAGAGGAACATAGAGCAACCAAGTGAAGACTCTGCAGACATCAGAAGACAAAGAAGAAGAAGAAAAGAAGAGAGACAGAGCAGCCAAGTGAAGACTCTGCAGACATCAGAAGACAAAGAAGAAGAAGAAAAGAAGAGAGAAGGAGCAGCCAGGTGAAGAAACAGAAAGCAAAAGAAGAGCACGGGAGGCAGATCTGAAGCAAGAAAAGAAGAAACAAAGAAATTAAAAAGAAGAAAACGACAGGATCGTCCAACCAAGAAACAGAGGAAGCAAGAAAAGAAGAAGAAGAAGAACAGGAAGAACAAAAGCCAAAGACAGAGAAAGAAAGAAGAGAAGAAGAAGAAGCCAAACTTTCATCTCTCTCTCTCTTTATTTTTGTAATAAAACATGTATATCTCTAGAATACGACTTGCTCCCTGAGTTCGACCTCGAGAGAACTGTATTTTCTGAGTAACAAATATTAGCAAATGATGGCAATAACTATCTGTACTACAACGACTTAAGAAAAGCTAGTTGCTGCCACTGTTTCGCCAGTTGGCGCCGTTGCCGGGGAGCAACGGCTATTCTAGAGGTAAACATTTCTGTTTCTTTTTAGTTCTAATAATCTCCTCTCTTTTGTGCAGCTACAGGAAATCGAGAAGACAAGCAACCGCACGACAACCACTCCGAGGACAGGTAATTTTTTTCCTCTCGCCATTAACCCATAAACTCTAAAGAGGAAGAAAAGAAAAGAACAAGCAATATAGGGCTAACCTGTCTTATATACTTAGTAAACCATAAAAAGTTGCATGTTTTCAACCCATTATTCCTGCACACTATTAAGGGTATTTAAGGGCTAACACATTCTTGCTTGAGCCCTAATTACCCAAGCAAAGAACTAACTGGACCAAATAGAGCCAACATAAGATTCAACATTAGGGTTTTAGAGACACACTACTTAAATCAAGAATGGAGAAAATCCAAAAGAAGTGTGCCTAAACCATTGATTGAAAATACCTATCCAAAGAAACCCTAAAATAAGTTTGGCTCTTTAAACACTTGAACCCTAAAAAGACAAAGACCTAATAAGCAAAACTAGCAGGTAAAGTTGACCATTTGGGTCAACTAACCTTCAAATTAGGTCACTCTTTGCACTTAAAAGACTAAAGTTCAAGTGGAACCCTAAGCACCTTGCTCTTGAACTAAAATTGGTAGACTTAAGAGGTCAAGATCCCCATTCTGGTCTACCTGGAACCGCAGTGACAAGAGAGGTCGGGTGGGGGAAACCCTGTAACCCGTGGGGACGCTCTACCATGTAGGGGTCTTCGCGGGACTCACCCTCTCTGGCTGCCCAGGTAATTCTCAGGTGGTCGATCTTTCTGATCAAGGGGTCCATCTGCCCCGCACCTCTATAGTCACCCAACACATTTTTGGGTGTCTTGATTGGGTCCAGCACCTTCTAAACTCATCTCTTCCAACAGTGCATGTACGGTAGGAGGTCCTTAAGACCACCCTTAAGACCTCCTTTAGAAATTCACTCTCGTCAAGGCCAAGCCTCGACGCCTGTGTTTGTGCAGCAACCCCATCACATTATTCTCTCTTCTGATTCAGAGCCAAGTTCTTCTTCTTCCCCCATCATGGCTCAGCCAGTTGAGGAAGAAAACAATCTGGAGCACCAGCTCCAGCGACTCAACGACCTCTTCCAAAACTTTGTACACCCACCGCAGCGTCCCATGATGCGGGACCATTATAATCCTACTGCGGTGGCCATCGAGCCTCAAGTCAGAATCCCGATTGGAGGACCTGATTCTGAATTGAAGCCCAATATGATTCATTATATACCTAAATTCCATGGGCTTAATTCTGAAGATCCCTTCCAGCACATCAAACAACTAAAGCATCTGGCCCAAACTTTTGGGTCAGACGCACAAAATCGGGATATTCTTCTCATGAAGATGTTCTCCTTTTCTCTTATGGACAAGGCCGCCCATTGGTACCAAACTCAGACTTGACCGATCAACAATTGGGAAGAACTTCAATCCGAGTTCCTGAAAAAGTTCTTCCCTGTTGGACGGACCAACGCCTTGCGCCATCAGATTACACACTTCACCCAACAAACAGGGGAACCTCTCCATGAGGCATGGGATCGTTTTCAGGATCTCATGAGAAAGTGCCCCCATCATGGAGTTCCTAAATGGGAACAAGTCCAATCTTTTTACCAGGGACTCCGTGAGGACATCCGTCTTTTCATCAATGCAACCTGCGGAGGAAATATCATGGGTCAACATGAAGACACCGTGTGGGAGATTATCGAAAACATGTGCGAGAACTCCATCCACAATGACTCCATGGGATTATTCGACAGGACGAATACCCGCGCAGCGACGAATCTCAGGGGAGCACACGAGATGCAGGGCCTGTCCGCATCAGTCGACTTGGAGTTAATGGCCAGTCGATTGGACAAGGTCTCGATTATCGAAAAGAAGGTGGATGAGCTGACTCAGCATCTGCAGCGAGCCACCTCTGCGCATAACCCTTTCGCACAGCCTCCTTCCACAAGGGAAACTGTACAAAACATTCTCCATCGATCTTCTCCTAGGATGGACCCATCATCCGAATCTTTGCCCGGAGGTCCCTCCGATTCCTTCTTCACCTGCCAGGGAAATTCCATTCCCTCTTTCTCTAACCCTCTGGAGGTTCCTCAGACCTACGAGGACCTTAACGCCATCCAGAACGACCTGTTCTCCAACACCTATAATCCTGGATGGCGTAACCATCCTAACTTTCAGTGGGCGGGAAATTCCCAAACCCAAAGACCATCCTTCCAACCCCGCCCACAACCTCCTCGTCCTTACCAGCTTGCTCAGCCTCGGCCCAACCCTACTTATCCATCTCAGCCAAATCAAGATCAAATGTCCCTTATCCTTCAGACCTTGGCTGACATTCAAAGAATGAATGCGGCTGTCCAGAAACAACACAAGGACGAACTTACAGAGGTTCGAAACCAATTGACCCAATTGGCAAACTCTCGCCAGCCAGGTACTCTTCCTTCCCAACCTCTGCCTAATCCCAATAACGTGCCCACCCAGCGGCGCGTTATGAACCCAAACCCGGCCATGCCCATATGATTTATCAGGCCCCCTCTGTTCCTTCACCTGACGGGATAGAGGCCTCCACTTCTTTTGCAGGTTACTAGCAGCAAGCTATCTTACCCAATCCCAACCAAAACCAGGCAGGACTTAATTCCGTAACAACCCGTAGTGGTAAGGAAACCCAAGACCCACCTCATCCGAACCACTCCAAGCCGGGTATTGATCCCAAGCCTAGGACAGTAATCCAGGACGTCCCCACCCCTGTCCCAGATCCACAACCTGGACCTATCCTAGAAGAACCAACCAAGATCCCGTTTCCCGAGGCCTTGACCAAGGGAAAGAAGACCACCAAGCCCGTGGCACCTGAGGAGGACCTGGTCAAGCTCTTTGAGCAGGTCCACATAAACATCCCCTTGATGGATGCAATCCGCCACGTACCAGCTTACGCACGATTTTTAAAGAATGTGTGTACACCCCAGCGTAAGCCGCGAACCAAGGGTGGGAGCCCAATTGTTCTGTCAGAGCAAGCCAGCTCTGTAATCCTCAGTAAACTCCCACCCAAGGCAAAAGATCCTGGTACTCCCCTGATCTCCTGCAAGATAGGTGCTACCCAATTTGATAGAGCTTTGCTAGACTTAGGTGCATCCATAAACCTGATACCCACATCCTTACTTGACCATCTAGAAGAATCTGAGCTAAAACCAACCGAGGTGACATTACAATTAACAGATCGATCTATAAAGTCACCAAAAGGGATTCTCGAGGATGTTATCGTAAGAGTGCGGGATTTCTATTTCCCAGTGGACTTTATAGTCTTAGATATGGACGCGCCTAAAAACCCTAGGGATACACCAATCATTCTAGGGAGACCTTTCTTGGCTACTGCTAGAGCCAACATCAGCTGTGAGGAGGGCCAAATAGAGCTTAAATTTGGAGATCAAACCTTAAAAATTGATATATTTAAGGCCCAACAAGGAATTAATTGCGGTGTCATCGAATAGATTTGTGACATCAGGACTTTGGTTGATGAATCACACTTCCAATCACAGAAAGATCTTGACCCGCAAACAGGGGAGTCGAATCCAGACATACACAACCCAGTAACTCCTACCCTTGAACCTCACATCTACACTGAACCACCCGCTGCTGCTGATAACCCTATCCTCGAGTTAAAGCCTCTTCCTGCTCACTTGAAATACATCTTTTTGGGTTCCAATCAGACCCTTCCTATGATTATCAATTCCAACCTCAATCCCGAACAGGAATCCCGTCTGATTGCTATCCTCCAGCAACATCGCAGAGCCATCGGGTGGACTCTCGATGATTTGACTGGAATAAGCCCCTCTTATTGTACTCATCATATCTATTCAGAAGAGGGCGCGCGACCTTATCATGAAATGCAGAGACATTTAAACCCTAATATGCAGGAGGTCGTGAAAAAGGAGATCATTAAGTGGTTAGATGCCGGGATCATCTACCCGATCTCCGATAGTCGTTGGGTGAGCCCAATTCAGGTTATGCCTAAGAAGGCAGGACTCACCACCATGACGACTGAAACCGGAGAAATCATTCCTACCCGAGTAGCCAATGCGTGGAGAGTCTGTATAGATTACCGCCGACTCAATTCCTCCACGAAGAAGGATCATTTCCCACTACCCTTCATTGATCAAATTCTCGAGAAACTAGCGGGAAATAGGTTCTTCTGCTTTCTTGACGGGTACTCCGGTTATAACCAGGTGGCAATCCATCTTGAGGACTAAGAAAAGACCACATTCACCTGCCCCTTCGGAACGTATGCTTTCCGAAGGATGCCTTTCGGTCTTTGCAATGCACCCGCTACTTTTCAGCGATGCATGCTTGCCATATTCTCAGATATGGTAGGTGATTTCCTGGAAGTCTTCATGGATGACTTTTCAGTCTTTGGAGAATCTTTTGATGATTGCCTCCAACACTTGGTCCAGATACTCAGGTGATGCATTGAGGTGAACTTGGTTCTTTCCTGGGAAAAGAGCCATTTCATGGTGCCTGAGGGAATTGTCTTGGGACACTCAATTTCAGAAAAAGGCATCCAGATGGATCGAGCTAAGGTTGATCTGATTTCTCGCCTTCCCCTACCTAGCTCGATCAGGGACATCCGTTCCTTTTTAGGGCACGTCGGTTTTTACCACCGTTTCATTCCAGATTTCTCGAAAATCGCACGCCCCTTGACTTCTCTTCTCTCTAAGGATGTACCTTTTGAAATCTCCAAGGAATGCACGCTAGCCTTTGAAAACCTGCGTGACCGAGTCACCCAGGCACCTATCCTACAATCCCCTGACTGGTCTCAACCCTTTGAGATCATGTGCGATGCGTCTAACTTCGCTGTAGGAGCGGTCCTGGGGCAGAAGGCTGACGGGAAACCCGTGGTCATCTACTACGCTAGCAAGACACTTGACGAGGCTCAGCGTAACTATACGGTTACAGAGAAAGAGCTGCTACCCGTAGTATTTGCCCTTGAAAAATTCCGATCGTATCTTCTGGGTTCCCATGTCATCATCTACTCGGATCACACGACTGTAAGGCATCTCCTTGCCAAGAAGGACGCGAAGCCCCGACTAATCCGTTGGATCTTGCTGTTGCAAGAATTCGATCTTGAGATTCGCGACAAGGCGGGAAGGCAGAATGTGGTAGCCGACCATTTGTCCCGTCTTCCTTCTGAGATCATCAACCCTTCCGGACCCATCACGGAACATTTTCCTGATGAGCACCTGCTTTCTGTTGGTACTAGACTTCCATGGTTTGCTGATATAGTAAACTACTTGGCATCTTATCAGACACCGTCTGATTGGCCGAAGGCCAAGAAAGACAAATTGTGTTCTGATTCCAAGTATTACATTTGGGAAGACCCGTACCTTTTCCGCATAGGTGCTGATCAAATTCTTCGGAGATGCGTCCCGGAAGAGGAAATCAGCAATATCATATCTTTGTGCTATGACCAGGCATGCGGTGGCCATTTCTCAGGCCATAAAACCGCATCCAAAGTCCTCTAGTGTGGCTTCTACTGGCCTACACTTTTCAAAGACGCATACAGTCACTGCAAGGCATGCAGTCGTTGCCAGACTTTGGGCAACATGAACCATCGTGACATGATGCCTTTACAGCCGATTCTCATATGCGAAATCTTCGATGTATGGGGGATTGATTTTATGGGCCCCTTTCCTGTTTCGGATGGTTTCAAGTACATTCTACTTGCGGTGGACTACGTGTCCAAATGGATCGAAGCCATACCGACCCGAACCTGCAATCACACGATTGTTCTTAAGTTCATACATCAAAACATTTTCTCAAGGTTCAGGATTCCCCGTGCTATTATCTCTGATGGGGGGACCCATTTTACAAATGCTCAGTTTAGATCACTGATGGCCAAATTTGGGGTGTCTCATCGAATCTCTACTCCTTACCACCCCCAAACAAATGGTCTAGCTGAGCTATCAAATCGGGAGATCAAGAAAATCCTGCAAGTCACTGTTCGGCCTGACAGGAAGGACTGGTCGTCCCGACTTCCGGAAGCATTGTGGGCCTATAGGACCGCCCACAAGACCCAATTGGGCATGTCTCCCTTTAGACTGGTGTACGGAAAGGCATGCCACCTTCCCGTAGAACTGGCGCATAAAGCCTATTGGGGAGTACGGAACTGTAATCTAGATCTTTCCAAGGCTGGAACCCACAGAAAACTCCAAATTAGTGAGATCGATGAATTACGCCTAGACGCATACGAGAACTCGCGAATCTACAAGGAGCAGGTTAAAGCCTTCCACGACAAACACATCTCGGGAAAGATCTTTCATCCTGGTCAAAAGGTCCTACTCTTTGATGCCCGACTCAAACTTTTCCCGGGAAAACTGAGGTCCAAGTGGGTCAGACCGTATTTAGTCCGACAGGTTTTTGGAAATGGAGCCATTGAAATTAGTCCACTCAGCCATGATTCCGAACCTTTCATCGTGAACGGTCAGAGACTCAAACCGTTCATTGATGTGACTTCTACTGATTCGGCTGAATCATCCCTCATCCTCCACTCCCCTTGAACTTACTGCGGCCGGCCGATGGCGTAAAACTCAGTGCTTAACGGGAGGCAGCCCGTCATTTCTTGAAAATCTAAAACCTTTTTTCTGACACCATTGTGCACTTAAGGTTCACCCTTTAAGACAGCCGACTCCACCTCAGATGCTTGCATCTGAGATTAGAAATCGTTCGCAGAATTCATCCCGACCCATTCACTCACAAAAATATCTGTCTTAAGGAATAAATTAAGTAAATAAAAACCCCTAAATCACAATGAGGACATTGCAAGTTTTAGGCATGGGGGGGTATAAGTGCAAAACTTGTAGAAAAAAAAGGTTTTAAACAAAAAATTCACATATGCCAAAAACACCATAAAAATTAAAAATTTTTCAAAATAAAAAGAATAAGAGGAGAAAGGAAATTTGAGGAGAAGGAAAAGAAACAAAATGAAAAAGAGCACAAAAAGATGAAAGAAAAGAGTAATAGTCATTAGTAAGAAGCTAAGGAATTAACCTTAGTCTAGACCATTTTTTTCAAGAAAAGAAATGAAAAGTGCTTGGTAAGATTAGTAAGAACGCAAACCTTAGGCATTCTTGATAGACTCTTAGTACCCATTAAGATCTAGACAATCCTCAAGAGGTTGAGGAAAATGAAAAGCTTAAGTACTAGGTCCAAGGCTTAGGAAGTATTTGACCTCGCTAACTAACTTCTGGTTTATGGGACTCAGTAACCTAAGCACCCTAACCTCACACACAGCCTGGTTCAGCAAGCGTAAAAATCAAAATCACGCAGAAGCGTCGAAAAAATTCTGAAAAGTACACCTAGAGTAGGAGCGGCCGATCAACACAAGTTGATTTGGACGAGTTCCCAGCGTAGAGAGGCGGGAAATCCCCTCAAAGATGAGTAACAAAATATCATCTCCTCGGTGCTTGTCTCTTAGGATATTCACATATCCTACTGGGGGCATGTAAGCACCCTACTGGTTCAGATTCCATGGATGGCACTATCACGAAGTGTCAACTGCCAGGGCCTGAACGTGGCCACAGAACACTTGGATGGGATTATCTCGAAATCTCAATAGCCAGGGTTCTGGGGGTTGCCATGGGTGGTGCTATCTTGAAGCATCGATCGCCAGGAACCCTTGAGGATTGATGATGGGGACAAGGAATCTAATACAAACCGTGTTGAAAAGCCAATCCTAAGCTAGAATTAAAAAGAAAAAAGAGAGAGAAAACTCTCCAAAAATAGAAAATTTTTCTACCTCTCTCTCTTACAAAACGCACTGCGAACTGAACCAGGGCTAAAATCGTTTCAAGCACGGGGTGCTTTAACTACAAAGTCCAATAAACCTTAGGTTAGTTCTTGTGGGTCTTAAAAACCTTTGCTAAGGACTGAGGCTGAGGCTAGACAGATTTGGATCTTGATTGGTACTAGAGTACCTTTTAAGCCTATGGTCAGCATTCTAACCTAATCTAAGTTTAAATGAAAAAGCACTTATCTGAAGCTATTAAAGAACTTCATGGTCTAGAACAAGGGTTGAAACCTTAAGTTTTTGCTAAGGGACTAGCAAAATCTAGGCATGGGGGTATGATGAGAACCTCATCATGAGCCATAACTAGCTCATTTTGGCCTAATACAGAGAATAAAAGCTCCTACATAACCTTAGAAAAGCTTGGCTCAGAGAGATTCTGAGTTTGCAAAGAATACATAAACTGAGGTGTAAAAATGCAATTTCACCAATCCGATTGGAAAATAGGGTAACTCAGGGCCCAAACATAGGTCAAAACAACCTAATAAGAAGAAAAGTGGGATGAGATGACTCAATAAGGGCTACAACAACCCCAAAGAATTAAATGACAGCCTGTAACCCTAAAAACAAACCCACTTCAATTCACATGGTTTGAGGCAAGGTAAAAATCAACTAAACCCTCTAAAATTCATATAAAAATAATCTCTAGGGTTTAGGACTTTCAATTTGGCCTTAGGAACCCATTTTGACCTACATTGAGAACCATGCCCAATTAACAACTTAATTTGGGTTTTTGTATAAATTAACCGGTCAAACAAGGTTTAAGCTAGAAATAAAATTCACCATCAGAATCCTTAGGTCCTAATTAGTCATGCATAAAAACTTGGAGCTAAGAAGAAACCTTCTTGACCAACTTTACACTTTGGTCCTCATATAATTACGTTTTGGCCCTCAACTTTTGAACCCTCGCATTTTGGCCACTAACTCTCCTTCGTTCTTTGCGTTTAGGTCCCTCCTGCAAAACCTGCGCAGCACCATGCTCCGGCGACCTTGCGCGGAGCATGGCACCGCGCAGGGTGAGGGAGGGGCCCTGGCAAGTCAATGGGGGGTACCCTGCGTCGTCAGCCACCGCAGGGACACCCCCCTGGGTACTGCGACCGCCCATACCGCCCGTGCGAACGCACGGACGGTATGGGTCTCCTTCCTCCGGCGTCCTCCGGCGAGGGAGACACGTCGTCTCCCTCCGCCCTCCTCTTTGATTCCGCCCCTATAAATACCCCCGTCGCTCCGCCGTTCTTGGCAGCTCGGATCTGACAGAGACACCCCCCTAAATTCCTCCCTTCCCACTCCGACAGACGCCCCCTTGCTCCGGCGGCCATCTCCTCCTCCTCCTCGTCGCCCTGCCGCACTACCAGCAGCAGGGTTAGCTTCCCTCGATCCTTCCGCGTCACGCCGCACCCAGCTGGCGCCTCTCCGGTCCCTTCCTCGCCGCCGTCCCTTCCTCTGGGCAATTTCTTCTCCGGCGACAGTCGATACGACTGTCGCCTACGCCAACCCCTCCTCGTCCAGCTTAGCAGGTAGAACTTCTCCTCTTCCTCCCCTCTTTCTTTTCCATACTGAAACCCTTACTGTCGGCCCCGATTTCCCACCTATCACCCTCACCTTCTCCACCTCTGGCCAAACTCCGGCGAACCGCTCCCATCGCTCCAGCACCCCACACGGCTCGCCGACCTGTGCATAACCTCCACCTTGTCACCCTGATCCTCTTCCACCCCTCCTCTTCCCACCAAACGCCCTCTGCAGATCCACCAAACACACCCACTTCTCCGCCCGCAGTTTGACCTAGGGCGATCCGTTGGCTCCACCACGCCCACTGCAAACCATCCGACCACCTTCGCCGTGCCACGGCGAAGGTCCCCCGCCTGTCTGATTAGGCCGAGAGGCCGTTCTTCTATGACCAGGTGACTCTCCTGCCGTCGCCATTACTGAGCGGGCAGAGCTCCTTCCCCTGCAGGTGCAGGCACACCTTCGCCCAGGTTCGACTCCCAGGTTGCCCGGGGCGTCTCCGCGAAACGTCCCAGGCTCGCAGTTAGGGCGAAGGCCGCGCGTGAAGCCACGATCGCCCACTGCTCCCTTTGCGACAGGCGCTTAATTGGGGTGGGACATTTAGTCCCACCTCGGAACTTCTCAAAGGCGCGTGGACGCATAAAGGCAAAAAGTGCCTTATGCTGTCTGCCTCCTGACCACGGGGTGAGGTCCCTCCCACCCGACCCGGCCTCATCCGTGACCACGCTCCGCGGAACTGGCCCGACCCGATTAAACCGACCTGCACTCCTCGCCCACCACTGCACGCCGGTAGGCCTGGACCCGGGCGTGACTCATACCCGATTACTCGGTTGCTCTGGGAGAGTTGTCCTAAGAGCGAACTTTGAGAGAAAGAGACGCGTGGGGGAGAGGGGTAGACTAGGTTTTTCCCTGACTCTGAACTCTTGAGCGTGCAGGCACAGGTGAAGAAGAAGGAAGCTCAGGGAGAGACTGTAGCAACAAGAGGTTTAAGTCATCTTATTTTCAAATCAGACGACGTCCTAAAGACAGGTGAAGGCAAAGAAGAAGGAAGGCGAGGCAGAGGAAAGAGAGGAACACAGAGCAGCCAAGTGAAGACTCTGCAGACATCAGAAGACAAAGAAGAAGAAGAAAAGAAGAGAGAAGGAGCAGCCAAGTGAAGAAACAGAAAGCAAAAGAAGAAGAGCACGGGAGGCAGATCTGAAGCAAGAAAAGAAGAAACAAAGAAATTAAAAAGAAGAAAATGACAGGATCGTCCAACCAAGAAATAGAGGAAGCAAGAAAAGAAGAAGAAGAAGAACAGGAAGAACAAAAGCCAAAGACAGAGAAAGAAAGAAGAGAAGAAGAAGAAGCCAAACTTTCATCTCTCTCTCTCTCTTTATTTTTGTAATAAAACATGTATATCTCTAGAGTACGACTTGCTCCCTGAGTTCGACCTCGGGAGAACTGTATTTTCTGAGTAACAAATATTAGCAAATGATGGCAATAACTATCTGTACTACAATGACTTAAGAAAAGCTAGTTGCTGCCACCGTTTCGCCATCATTTTCAGAGGACAACTTTGGCTAGGAGAACAAAATAAGGCAATTAGAACATTAGGATGGTGAGGGGGCCTTGAGAGGGAGTCCTTATACCACCACTCTTCAAGCTCTTTCTTATGCCTACCACCTTTCCGCCACCCACATCACACACCCACCATAGTTGGATCATCTCTGAAGCATGCCACACTTGGGTAGCTCTTCTTTCACTCCAAAGAGGAGGAGCAAGGAGGAGGATGGCTACATCTTAGAGGAACTCTCCATGCATGCCAAGGAAGAGAGAGGGACCAGCTTCACGATCATCATCTTGTGGACTTTCTTTCATAAGTTTTTTTCCTTCTCTCTCACTTTGTCTTGTAGTTCTTTCCATATGTTAGTTTAGTTGTGGTACCACTTCATGTACTAGCTATTTTGTGCTCGTTTCTCTTCCAATGGAAGCTTAGTCGAGTTTTTCATATTTCCCTCTTGAGCTTTCTACTTGCTAGACATGTACTTGGAGCCCTCTTTGATTAGCACAATGTGGCTTTGGTGAGTTCAGAGAGTGATAGCTTATTACTTAGTTGCTTCGGATTTGTAGCTCTTGATACTCTCGAGTCAATTCAGACTTGCATTTATTTTTCCCTATTCAAAAAAGCCAAAAATATATATAAAAGATAAAAATAAAAAAGAAACAAAGGCACTTCAGATTTGATTTGATAAGCCTCTTGATACGAAAACTTGCAATTTTACAAAAGATATGAATTAAGTTGTTGCAATGCATAAATCGAATCATCTTTTAAATTTATATTCCTAGATAATTGAGTATCTAGGATTGTCGACGGAGGAAAATTTAGTTCTAAAAGCAATGAAATCTCTCTCACTCAAATTTTTTCTTTTTTTTGGCTTTTTTGAGTTTTTGAAATATGGGGCAACAAAAGATGGTGATAAATGCTAACTAAAGTGATGATAATGCGAAGGCAAAACCCAACCTTCCTAAGCTTACCCTAGGCATGTGTGGTCTAGGGTAATTAGGAAGTGTGTGAGACTATAAAATTTGAAGAAGCATAAAATAAGGAAACACTAATTGAAAGGCAAGAAATTTCTATATTGAAAGATGAATGCGCAACAATGTCACTAATTGAAAGGCAAGAAATTTCTATATTGAAAGATGAATCCGCAACAATGTCAACTTCAAGAAGTCACTTATTTGGAGGAGTTCCACGTAAGTAATCTCCAAGTGTACATGAAAGCTTATTTACTACAAAATGAAGTAAAGAATTGATAGTAGTAGTCTCTCGAAAATGGTGAAGTAGTCGATCTTCGCTCCAAGCCTCGTTGTGCTTCTTCACATGAAGAAGATCTCCTCCTTGCTCCTTTGATGATGATCTCCAATTGCTTCTACAAGGGTAGGCTTAATGGAGGAAGAAGTGGAGTAGGAGACTAGATCGGGGTGGTGATGCTTCCCTTTAATTCCTACACCAAGTCTCAACCTTAGCTTTTTTGTGGAATTGTAGGTAGAAGAATAGGTAGCTAAGGATGGCCCTTAGGTGGTTGTTATGGATAGGTTTTATAATGGAGGGGTGGTGGTGGTTATGGGTTTTTTTGGAGAGTGGTGGTTACTTGATGGAGGGCTAGGAAATTGTTGTGCCAAAATGAAAGGATACCAAGGGGCTGGTGGTTATGTTTTTTGGTGACAAAATGAATGGCTGCCAGGCTGGTTGTGGTTACATCCATTTTTAGCACCAAAAATGGGTTGTCCTAGAGGTGGTGATAGCGATTTTATGCAATTTGTTAAGATGGATTTTTAAATTGTTGCAATGTGCAAAATCGATCGACTTTTAAAATTTATATTCCTAGATAGTGGAATATCTAAGGTCATCCAAGGAGGCCAATTTTGTTAGTAAAATAGCTCGTTCTCTCTCTCACCTCTCAAATAAATACTTCCTTTTTTGTTATGTTGATTTTTGTTGTTTTTAGATTTTCAAAATAATAAGCATACGAAATGCGAAGATAACTATGCTATAGAAAAACACACCTAAAGTGAACAGAATGAATCTACACCTTTAAGCTCACCTTAGGCAAGTGATCCTAGGGTACTTAGAGGGTAGAAGTGTGTGCAATAAATTAAGAAAAACTAAGGATCCTTGAAACAAACATAAAGAAAATAGAAGGCAACTAGATGTTTGTATTGCTAAAAAGACAAAGTGTCACAAGTACATGAATGCTTGAGATACAAAAATCAAACTAGCTAATGTAAAAGAAAAGATGATGAAGAAGATGAAGATCCTCCAATTGAAGCTCTGAAAGTCCTTGCTGTAACTGCGGCTATTCTCACAGTTAGAAAGGGCTTCTCCTGTGCTCCTTCCTTCAAATGGTCCTTCATCAAGATTCCTCCAAAGGTAGACATTCACCACCCTTGCTCCTCCTCTTACCTGCCTACCTTCCCGAGATGAAAGCTTGCTCCTTGGCATAGTACAAGGAAGAAGACGAAAGAGGAAGAAGGCACAAAGGAGGCGGGTAGGTTGCCCCCGTAATCCTCTTCTCTTCTTCTCCTTCCTTGGTCGTGGGTTATGGTGGGTATGGATGGAATTAAAGCGACCAAGGATGGGGTATAATGTGGTAGTTAATGGTGTTTTTATAGGAGGGCTAAGGAGGGGTTGGCGTGGGATATATGTGGAGTGCCAGGATTAAGTTTGCTGGTAGTTCTAGGGATTTGATGATAACGACATCATCAGCCATATCTAGCTATAATTAGTCATAATCCATTGTTAAACGCTCCTACATAACTGCTAGAAGACCTTAATTCATTGCATATCCATTCTAAGAGAAATGCATAAAAAAGGGGTAAAACTGTAATTTTAATAGAATATCCTAAATGAAAAGCAATCACGAGGTTTCTCAAGGGTTGATTAAAGGCAAAATGATCATAAATGTCTAATAATTGGGTTCATGCAGACAGAAATGAATTTTCATGCATTTTGAGAATTATTGGACATCTAAACCCTGAAAATAGACTTGCTTAATTAACTGAGATTCTGGTTAGGATAAAATTCACCTAAACCTTCTAAAAATCATAAAAAAATATTTTGTAAGGTTTGGTATGCTTACTTTGACCATTGGAACCTATTTTAACCTAAAATAGTCTCAATTGGGTAGTTACCCTAATTTGGGTTTCTGTGCAAATTATCCAATCAAACTTGGACAAAACCAAAATCTGACTTCACCATCAAATTCTTTGGGTCAAAATTAGGTTTTTACCAAAATTTAGGCTCAATCAGAAATCACCTTGACCTAGTTTGCATTTCAGTCCAAATAGATTATTTTTATATATAATGGCCCCTAACTTTTGAAATCCTTGCAAATACACCCCTAATTTCATTGTATTCTTCACACACAGGTCCCTACCACCATGGCCGTGTGAACCCACCAAGAGCCGACCTTCAATCAGAGTTCTCTCCGTAATTTCCCGGAGAAACTCTTCCAAAATTGTAAGGGGGATTCCTAAGGAGATCCCCTTCCATCTAAGCTCTTCCATGACTTGCCTAAATCATCCAAGAGTTCATGCAAACTCTTGGAAATTCGTAAACCTAAGCCACTGATTTTCGAGCTTTCAAGCTTGTTTCCAAGTTTGAAGCTCAACCCTATGGCCTATAAAAGGACCCACATTGCAAACCATACGTCCTTAGCTTATTTTTGGACGAAGAATCTCCTTCTTCCCTCCTCTCCGACTAAATGCTCCACGAGCTCTGGTGACTTCCTTCAACCACCTTCCTTGTCCACTCTTACCGACCATAGCGAGCAGATTTCTCTCCCTCACCTTCTTCCGTGCATCGCAATTCCAGCAGCCATCGCCTATTTCCCCTCATCGTCTCTGCTTCTCCCACCATTGGTTTCATCTTCCCCATGTCCGACATACCATCAGTGTGGGAATTCCACCCTTTCATTCATTCGTTTAGGGCTAGATTAGTTTCTTTAGAGTCTTATGTTAGTTTCCCCTTCCCAAAATCCAAGAAGAACCCCTCAACGGATACGCAAGCCACCTTCTTCCTCATCTTCGGCTGCCCTCAGGTGAGGTCTTTCACACACTCCACCATTTCAAACACCTTGCCACCAACTCCACAACCTCCGCTAGCTCATGCCCATCAAAACCCACAACTTTATTTCCCATTCCACCTTGTCACGATCGCCCCTGAACAAACCCATCACCGACCACCTTCTCCATCACCGACTGATAGCTACGCACCTCCATACACCATACAAACACCGCCATCATCTTCCACACCCTCTGGCAAGCTTTTGAGGTGTTTTAATTAGATTGTAAGGTCGTGTTGGTTGTTTTAGGTATTAGGTCGGAGCTCCACTGCTGTGTCATCCCTCCAATGGTGTTCGTGGTGCTCTAACAACGATTATCCCCAAGTGCCACCTCTAGGTGAGGCGACTTATTCCCAGGAAGAGACCCAGGCCTTCAATTAGGAGTTTTGGGAGCTCCTTCACCCTCAATTGGAAGAAGACAAGCAGCTGTAGGCGCATATGAAGGATGTGGAAAGGATAGTCCCACATCGTGGGATTAGGAGTGTGTGAAGCTGCATAAATTGATTTTATCTATAGGGTTGTTTGCCTCAAGACACATGGGGTGAGGTACCCCTACACCCACGCACACCCGACTCTCCTAAGCCCTTATCACTTGTCGGCTACAACCCCACGGCCATAGCCCTAGACCCAGTTACGCATACCCGATTACTTGACTATCTAAGAGAAGAGGAGAGGAGGAAAGGAAAGAGACAGAGAGTGGGGGAGGGGTGGGTTTTGCTCCTTGGTGTAGCTGTGTGACACTTAATCAGTAGGAAGAAAGGCAACAAAAGAGAAGAAGAAGGCAAAGGCAGAAGAGAAAAGAAGAGATAAAGGAAGAAAGGAAGAGACAGCTTTGTGAAAGAGAAGACTTGAAAGATGAAGAAGGGTCCGTGCCAAAGAAGAGAAAGGAAAGGCAGCAGAAGAAGGAGGTCTAAAGATCAGAGAAGAAAGCACTGTAGTAGGCGACATTTAAGTCATATGACTTGATATCTAGACATCTGATCACTTTTCATTTATTTAACATGATTGAGTAGTTGGTATATATGTGCTTAGACTAATAATTGATGATCTAAATCATAATTATTTTATCTTTTCTATTCTTTCTGTCTTGAAATACATTGAACTTCATTGAGTATTTAATGTGTCATATTAATATTCATCGAAATATCTTTATAGTGCTTCCTTTATCGTGCTCATTTATATTTTAATTGAAGATTAGTGTGTGAATTCTATTTTTGCACCCTATGTTCGACATTGGGCTTCATTTCTAAATATTCGAGTTACAAATTTTATTTATTTACAAGAGATTTTG
This sequence comes from Thalassia testudinum, assembly GCA_037157565.1. NCBI lineage: Eukaryota > Viridiplantae > Streptophyta > Magnoliopsida > Alismatales > Hydrocharitaceae > Thalassia > Thalassia testudinum. The sequence goes on along the minus strand of JAZHRO010000035.1, from coordinate 48,919,733 downwards.
ACTATACTGCAATGCAATAATTTTAAAACATTGATTTCACCCTATCGACATTTTGGCGCCGTTGCTGGGGAGTAACGTGCAATTCACAGCTATTCTTATTTCTATTTGGTTATATCTGAGCACTAACTTGCCCTTGTTTGTTGCTTGTGATTTTGTGAGGTACATCACGAGGCAATCTTCCGTGCAAAACAGCCACTCCGAGGGCAGGTAATCTCTCTTCTTCCCTAATCTCCTAATCCATGGAAGAGAGAAAAGGAAACAATTAATTAGGAGCTACCTGCCTTACTTTCTTAGTTAATCATCATGTAAAAGGTCAGTTTTCTTGATTTGCGAAAATTTCATAGTTGATTGAAGCTTGAGGAGATTCTATTTAGAATTCCCTACCCAAATTGCCAGTACCTATTAGGGAGTACACTTGATTTGTAAATCACTTGGGGCTACCACATTTGTTGTTTAAAGCCCAAGGTGAATATTTTGAGATTAAATTGGACTTAAAATAGAGCTAACTAGGGTTTATACTCTAGGGTTTTGAAGTGTTAGTACACAATTGCCTGCATTAAAGAAACATACATTCCTGCATTTGTGTGCCACCTAAGCCCCTATTTGAAAAGATCTAATCAACAAGAACACAAAATCAGGCTCTAAATTCACTTGAACCATAAAAATTGTAGACCTAATAACCTGAGAGTCAATTCGGGGTGATTCCTAGGTCTTCACCAATATTTCATTCTGCCATCTTTAGGGCAAGTCAGGTGAAGTTGGTCAACATTGTAGGCCAACCAACCTCCAAATTATGTCATAAGTCAAATCAATTTCTAATCAAGTGAAATTCAAGACACAAATTAGGCTAAAATTGGTAGACTTAAGGTCTTAAGTCCATACATTCTGGTCTACTTGGAACTGCAGTGAGAAGGAAGGTCGGTTGTGGAAACCCTATAACTGTAGGGATGCTCGACCATGTAGGGGTCTTTGCGGGGCTCTCCTTTCCTGGCTGCCTAGGTATTTCTCGGGTGTGTGGATTTTTGATTCAGAGGTATCATCTACCTCAAAATTGCCTTAGTTATCCAAAAATCTTTGGGTGCCTTGAGTAGGTCCAAATAATGTCCAGCCCCTCATCTTTCCTTTAGAGAACGTACACAGGAAGGTCATTAGGTTTTTAACCTAAGAGACCTTATTAGATCTTCTTAGGAATTTGTTTCAGATCTAATCAAGTTCCAATCTAATCCTAAGTTTGATTCTATATCTTGATTCCACCATCTAATTCAAAATGCAACTTGGCAATCTTGGAAGACTGTTTAGGAAACCTAAGTCCCAAATAAGCATGAAAGAAAAGATGATTGAGAATGCTTATAGACACCACGAGGAATATTTTAATAGGGACATTCAGGATAAATTCAAGAAAATAATGGACCACATTTTGAATAGTATAGAGATGATATGGATAGGTCTAAACCATGGTTCAACCCAGGATGATGTCTTAGTAGAACACATTGAATTGGTGAAATTACACAACGATTATCTGCAATATTGGTTAAATCCTTCAGTTTTGGAAGAACTCCAGAATTTTTTGGAAAAATGGGGAGAATTGCTGAATAGGCTATATAGATCCATTGCTCAAAAAATACCCATTAGAAGTGAAGATGACATCTTGGAGTAATTTCAGTGATCTACGTAATTTTCCAAATCCCGAGTTTGATGATCATAGTTGTTATGGGCCCCCAACCCAAATGAATTCAGATTCAAACTTCATAACAATTGACTTACCTGATCTTGATGAGGGTTGAGAGGATCTAATTATAGGTGTTCCTGATTCTGAACCGACCCTTGGAAACCAAAAAGCTGGTCCATCGAGCTTAGATTTCCCCGACACGTGTGCTGATGAGCTTAAAACAAAACTTCTTGAGAATGTAAATCCCAAGCCTTGTCCTGTTAAGGTGATTCTTGAGAATGATTCAAACATCCCAATGGAACCCAACCTAGATTCTAGTGATCCAATCCTTACCATTAACTTAGAATCTGGATTCGAGCCTATTTTGAATAATCATGAGGCCCAAAATGATGAGAGTCAGATTTTGAATTTGAATTATGATTCTGGGCTCGTATTTGATGAATACGCCTCCAACCTCCTCAGAAACACTAATTGATTTTTCAAAAATCACGCCAATCTATGATACAAAAATCGAGGAGTTGGAAGAATTGGGAATTGATTGGGTCTACCGTTGGAGCTAAGAACATAAGCCTGTGCCTAATAAGGACACCTTTTTAAGCTCGGAATCTGAAATTAGGATAGATCCAAGTTAGGTTGTTGATTCTACACATCTTGATTCTCTTTGTGGTTGAACTCCTGATCTAGAATCATATTTGGAAACTTATTCCTGCAAATTCTCCGATGATTTTGAATCCTACTCTGATTTCGAAGATCCTTTGTTTCCTGACAACTATGAACTAAGTTACGACCTCAACATCCATGATTCGTTCTTCAACTCTGACTCTGAGGTCCCTGATCCCAAGATCATTGAATCAAAATCAAGTTACATTGAGATGGAATCATTCCTTTTCAATCTTCAGGAATTAGAAACAAGTGTTGAGATTATCTACAATCTTCAGTTTAAATCTTTTCTTGACTTAGATTTCCATGATCCTATAAGCACTCTTCAGGCATTTACGTTTGATTTTGATGATGATTATGAGGACTCCCTAGATGAACCTACTTTTGAATCCTTTCTAGAGGAGCCCTCGACTCACATAGTTCTCAAGGAAGCCACCTCTTCAAATCAACATATAGAACCTTCTCGAATTCGAACCTAACCCCGACCTGCAACCGGAATGAACTTCTACTCTGATTCTCCTCTTGATGATCCGGTCGCACATGATTCTTCTCCATCTTTCAGTTGGGTTTAAGACTTTGATCAGACTACTAATCACGTCCCATCCCTCTCTGATCATTCTTGTAGGGTTCCTACATCCTCCATTGACCCTTTTTCTTTTGAGGATCCCTACTCTGACCAGGCTAAATCGACTCAAGGAAACCCCAGATTCTCATTTCCACATCCAGTTGAGCTTCAAAGTATCTAGTGGGTACCATATCTCTTGATCCACATCCATCAACCCATCAGATTGATTGGGTTTGGGCTTCATCATCAGCCTGTTGATCTGAGCAAGCACCTGGTTGGACCAACTAGGCTATTGATCAAGGTGCTTGTTCTACAAAATTCATCTAATTTGACCACTCCTCATTGATCAACTTCTACTCAGCTGAAGGCATTGAATTTAGTGCTTAACGGGAGGCAACTCGTCATTCCAAAAACTCGAGTCCTTTCTAATCATCTTTAGAGCTTCACATCTATTGCACTTCTGAGTTCAGTTTCAGAACAGCTGACTCTAACTTTGGTACTCGTACTAGAGCTTGAAATCGTTTGCAACAATCATCCCAACCTATTCACCCACCCTTTTGATCCTATTCTAACCCATGAACCAAGCTGATTCCATACCCTTCGGTTTACAAAAAGGACATTGCAAAACTTAGGCATCAGGGGGTGTTAAAGTACAAACACATAAAAATTCTAATTTTTGAAGGATTTTCACAAAAAAATTACTCATTTCAAAAAACCAGAAAAATAAAAAAATTGAAAAAGAACAAAAAATGGAGAAAGGAGAGATTTTGTGACCTTAATTACATATCATTTTTGAGGAGGAAATGAGGAGGTGATTTAAAATGCCAAAAAGGAACAATAATTTCAAACAAAAAGTGATAGTCACTAGTAAATGATTATGGAACCTACTTATGTTCTAAACCAAATCAAAAGAAAAGAATTAGGTCCTAAAATAATAGAAAGGCAAAAAGATTAGTATGAATGCTTATCATAGGCCTCTTGGGATTGATTTAGGCTTAAAAATTCACGTATCCATTAAGATCTAAATAGTCCTCAAGAGGTTGAGGAAAATGCAAAGCTTATGTATTAGGTCTAAGGCTTAGGGATTATTCAGCCTCATTAGTTGACCTCTGGTTTGCGGGACTCGGTAACCTAAGCACCCTAATCCACACACAAGTCTGGTTCAGTGTGTCTAATAATCAAAATCACACAAAAGCATTTATTCTATTCTAGAAAAGCTACCTAGATTAGGAGCAGCTTACCAACACAAGTTGATTTGGGCGAGTTCCTAACGTAGAGAGGTAGGAAATTCTCCTCGAAGATGTGCAATAACATACCGTATCCTCGGTGCTTGTCTCCTAGGATATATAAATATCCAACCGAGGGCATGTAAGCACCTTGTGCTGGTTTAGGTTCCATGGGCAGGATTATCCCGAAATGTCAATCGCTAGGGCCTAATTTTAGCTACAAAATGCCATGGGTGACACTATCTTGAAGTGTCAAAAGCCATGGTTCTAGGGATTGCCATGGGTGGTGCCATCTCGAAGCATCGATTGCCAGGGACCCTGTAAGGATTGATGGTAGGAGTAAGGAATCCGATATAGACTGTGTTTTTGAGCCAATCCAAAGCTGGAAATCAAGAAAAAAAATGAGAGAGAAAACTCTCCAAAAATGCAAAAATTATTCTATCGCTCTTTTACAAAAACACACTGCAAACTAAACCTGGACTAACATGTTACAAGCACGGGCGCTTTAATTGCTGGGTTCAATGAATCCTAGGATAGTTTCTGTGGGCCTTAGAAACCTTCCTAGCAGACTGAAGCTAAGGCTGGTCAGGTTTGGATCTTGGTTGGTACTTGGTTACCTTTAGGCCTATTATTGGCATTCTAAGGTAATTTCTAAAATGAAGAAAGAATCAGGACTTTGAACATCAAAGCATGGTCTAGAATTTGAGTTAATTCCATAAGATTTTGCTAAGGGACTAGCAAAAGCTAGGCATGAGAGTATGATGATAACATCATCATCAGCCATATCTAGCTTTAATTAGTATAATCCATTGCTAAATGCTCCAACATAATCGCTAGAAGACCTTAATTCATTGCATAACCATTATGAGAGAAATGCATTAAAATAAGGGTAAAATTACAATTTTAACATAATATCCTAAATGAAGAACAATCATGGGGTTTCTCAGGGCTTAATTAAAGGTCAAATAGTCACAAATGTCTAATAAGTGGGCTCATGCAAATAGAAACGGGTTTTCACGCATTTCAAGAATTATTATTTGAAACCCTAAAAAAAGACCTGCTTAATTTACTGAGGTTCTAGTCAGGATAAAATTCAGTTAACGCTTCTAAAAATCATAGAAAAGTATTCTATAGGGTTTGGTATGCTTGCTTAGACCATTGGAACCCATTTTGACAAAAAATAGTCTCAATTAGACAATTGCCTTAATTTAGGTTTCTATGCAAATTACCCAACCAAACTTGGTCAAAACCAAAATATGACTCACCATCTGATTCCTTGAGTCAAAATTAGGTTTGTACCAAACTTTTGGCCCAATCAGAAATCACCTTAACCTAGTTTGCATTTTAGTCCAAATAAACTCTTTTTATTACACAATGGCCCCTAACTTTTAAAATCCTTGCAAATACTGCCTAACTTCGTTGTCTTCTTCACATGCTGGTCCCTACCACCATGGTCGTGTGAACCCACCAAGAGCCGACCTTCAATCAGAGTTCTCTCCCTGATTTCACAGAGAAACTCTTCCAAAATTGGAAGGGGGCTCCTGAGGAGATCCCCTTCCATCTAATCTCTTCCATGACTTGCCTAAATTGTCCAAGAGTTCATGCGAACTCTTGGAAATTCCTAAACCTAAGCCCCTGATTTCTGAGCTTTCATGCTTGTTTCCAAGCTTCAAGCTCGACCCTATGGCCTATAAAAGGACCCACATTGCAAACCTTACATCCTTAGCTTGTTTTTGGTAGAAGAATCTCCTTCTTCCCTCCTCTCCGGTCGAATGCTCCACGAGCTCCGGCAACCTCCTTCAACCACCTTCCTCGTCCACTCTCACTGACCATAGCAAGTGGGTTTTTCTCCCTCACCTTCCTCCGCATGTTGCAATACCAGCGGCTGCTGCCTATCTCCCCTTGTCATCGTCGCTTCTCCCACCAGAGGTTTTGTCTTCCCCACGTCCAGCATGCCACTGGCATGAACATTCTCCCTTTTCATCCGTTAGTTTAGGGCTAGATTACTTCCTTTAGAGTCTTAGGTTAGTTTCCCTTACCCAAAATCCAAAAAGAACCCCTCAATGCATATGCAAGCCACCTTCTTTCTCATCTCCGGCGGCCCTCCGGTGAGGTCTTCTGTACACTCCACCACTCCAAGCACCTCACCACCTACTCCACAACCTCCGCTAGCTCACGCCCATCCAAACCCCCAACTTTATTTCCCATTCCACCCTCTCACGACCACCCTCGAATACACCCATCACCGACCACCTTCTCTGTCACCATCTGACCGCCACACACCTCCATACACCACACAAACATCGCCATCATCTTCCACATCCTCCGACGAAGCTTTTGAGGTGTTTTAATTGGGTTGTGAGGCTGTGTTGGTTATTTCAGGCATTAGGTCAGAGCTCTACCACCGCGTCAACCCTCTGACGTTGTTCGTGGTGTTCTAACCATGATTACCCCTAGGTGGCTCCTCCAGGTGATGTGACTTATTCCCAGGAAGAGACCTAAGCCTTCAATTAGGAGTTTCGAGAGATCCTTAACCCTCAATTGGATGAAGACAAGCAGCTGCAGGTGCATGTGAAGGATGTAAGAATATAGTCATACATCATGGGATTAGGAGTGCGTGAAGCCGCATAAATTGATTTTGTCTATATGGCTATTTGCCTCAAGACACATTGGGTGAGGTCCCACTACACCCACGCACACCGGACCCACCTAAGCCCTTTCACTCTTTAGCTACGACCCCATGCCTGTAGCCTTGGACCCGATTATGCATACCCGATTACCCAGCTCTCTAAAAGAAGAGAGGAAGAAAGGAAAGAGACAGAGAGAGGGGGAGGGGTGGGTTTTGCTCCTTGGTGCAGCTGTGCGACACTTAGTCACTGGGAAGAAAGGCAACAAAAGAGAAGAAGGCAAAGGCAGAAGAGAAGAAAAGATCTAAGGGAAGAAAGGAAGACCAGGCTCTATGAAGGAGAAGACCTGAAAGAAGAATGGTCGTGCCAGAGAAGAAAAAGGAAAGGTAGCAGAAGAAGGAATGAAGATCAGAGAAGAAAGCACTGTAGCAGGCGACATTTATGTCGTCTGACTTAATATCCAGATGTCTAATCACTGTTTATTTATGTAACATGATTGAGTAGTTGATATATATGTTCTTAAACTAATAATTGGTAATCTAAATCACCATTATTTTGTCTTTTCTATTCTTTTTGTCTTGAAATACATTGAGCTTCATTGAATATTTAATGTGATAGATTAATATTCATTGAAATATCTTTATAGTGCTTCATTTAATGTGCTCATTTATATTTTAATTGATGATTAGCACATGAATTCCATATTTGCTCCTTGTATTCAACCTCGGACTTCATTTCTAGATATTCGAGTTATAAATTTTATTTGTTGACATGCGATTTCGACTATACTACAACACAACGATTTTAAAACATCAATTTCTCCCCATTAATAGGAATCCTAAGGTGGAGGACAATTGGCACCAAGTAGGGGGTGTGTAGGTGCTGGTTATGTTGGTGGAGAGGCACCTTAAGATGGCACCAACCATGGAGGGGTGCCTTGGTTTTGGTGCCACCAAGGGGGGGTTCTAGAAGGAGGGTTAGGTTGATGGTGGAGATGACTTTAGGGGGTAGGTGTAAGGTTGGATTTCAAGCATTTTTGGAGGGAAAAAGTTGGTGCCAACAATGGGTGGTTATGCAGTGGTTGCTACAACTTTTTTTGTGGCTTTTGGTGGTAGTGGTGGTGCGAAGGGGTGTGGGTATGTTGGCACCAAAATGGAATGGGAGTAGGTGGAGCTTAAGTGGACTAAGTAGGTGGGTTTTTGGGTTGAGGTGGAGGTCTTATGTAGGTGGAGGTAGGGTTACAATAATGGGAGGTAAGTGGAGCTAAGCTAAACTAGCTTAGCTAGTAGATGATTGGAGGAGAGAACCTAGGTTTTATAGGAGTTGAGAAGGAGCTGCAAATGAGTTGACTAGATCTAACTACTGCTGAGGAGGACTGCATTTGAGCTCAATAGTTAGCTTAGCTAGCTAGTTCTTTGCTAACAACTAAGCCAAGCTAATGTGAATTGGCTTCTGTTGTTGTGAGTTGAGATAAGCTAGGTCTGATCTTCCCGAAGGCTACCTAGCAAGCTAAGCTAGCTAGCTTAGGTCAAGTAGCTATGCTCAACCAAGTTGAGCTGAGTTGAGTCTTCGGGAGGTAGACTTGAGTTGGCCTAAGCTGGTTGAGGACTTCTTCATCTGACCAGGCTTAGCTAGTTGGTGGTAGTAGCTAAACCTAGTCAAGTAGAGCTTCCATGAACTGTCTTGAGATGGGAGGAGGTGGAATGGTGATAGGATCAACTTACTTGAGCTAGTCCGAGTCGGCATCCAGCTAAGGTGAGTTGAATGGTGTTGAGGTGAACTAGCTTGAGCTACCATTCAGTTGAGGTGAGCTAAATGGAGCTAAGAATGAGTTGATCTATCTTCAATGAGCTGGGATCCAGCTGGAATGAGCAAGATCCAGCTGAGATCCCGCTGATTTGAGCTTCTCCTTCATCTTCTGCCTTCGTAAGTGCCAAGGTTTGTGGGATTTGACTCACTGCTTATCCCTGACACTCAAATATACATATCAAAAATACAAAATAATGCAATGCATGACTATCCTAATTGAATGCCTAAATGCAACCTAGAAACCTATTTGTGGAGTTAAAACCCTAAGAGCTATGTTTGTTCTAATGCATAAGAATTGTGATAAACTGGCATTTATTAGGTGGTTAAGCATAGGTTGGCGCCAACTATGGTGTAGTGTGGGTAGAGTAGGAGAGCTTAGGTAGCTAGCTAGCTGAGAGTTAGGAGCTAAGGGGAGCTAGACTGAGCTGCCTTGAGCTAGTACAAAGCTGAGAGGAGTTAAGGTGGAGCTAAAATGGACTCAATAGCTAGCTTTAGCTAGCTAGTTAAGAGTAAGTAGCTAAGTTAAGTTGAGTTGAGCTAGCAAGAGTTGAATAAAGCTAACTAAGCCAGCAATTAAGCTGAGGTGAGCTGCATTGGAGTTGAATGAGCTAAATTGTAGCTAAGGGTCCTTTTGTTTTCTTCTTCTTATTAGTGTTTCTGCCTTTCTCCTTAGTTTGCCAGGGTTTAAATAGTCTACAATTCTCTCGCATTTCCTGACAAACATGTAACGCACCAAATCAAACAACAATAACATCAAATGCCTAACTAATCATTCATGACTCTTAATAATGAATAAACACCTAATGCATGACTAATATTGTAGTGCTGGTGCAAAATACTTAGAAACTAGGTGTGAAATGTGATTAAGAATGATGATAAATAGGAGTTTCTCACCTCTCCTCCTTGAATGACTCATATACTCATTGTAAAGTTGTAGATACAGTTTATAAATTTAAAAGTTGGCATCGATTTCATGCTAGAACAACTTGCTTATTCCAATGAGATTTTTACTATTCATTCTTCCATCCAATGGATCCCACCTAAATACAACCCAAACCACTTAATTATTCCTTCATAGTTGTCCCTTACTCCTCCTCCATGTTGGATGGCCACTACATGTACCAAATCCCTACCATCCACTCTAGATCTAATGGCCTTTTAAATATCCACCAAAAATAATTCTTCTAATTCCCTCCTAGGAACCGCCAAAAATTCAAATTCAAACTCAACCCTAATAAATCCTGAGTGGCACCATCTTATCCTCTCCAAGTCAAATCACCCAGCTAGCCATGTGAAGTTTTAATCACCACCATCCACTACACATCCAAGGGCCGCCATAATTCTAACCTAGAAACATCTTAATGACTAACAACCCAAACTAAAAGCTTATGGCCAGCCATGTTGCCTTATTCTCAACCCTCCATCTATTCTATCATCCATCTCCACCGTTCAATAAATCCTCAACTAATCCTAAGCCCATCAAAATCCCAATGCACCATCTCCTAGATCATGGCTCTCCACTTCTTCTAGCCTCATATCGGCCATACAACACCATGATCCAAGTCACCCTTGATCCCACCAATCATAAGCCACCAAGATGTCTATAAAAGAAGGTATAGCCAAGCCCCTTGGACTTCATCTTCTTCCATCTCTTCTCTACTTTTCCTTTTCAGAAACCCTCTCTACCTCCTCCCTTGGATGTCCCCCCTTGGGGCCTTCCTCTCCACCTTTGGTTTCTTCTTCTTCTAGTTGTAAGCTCCATCTTCAACTCCACTGGATCTTCGCTTCTACTTCTAGGGCAAGAAGACTAGGGGGAATCCTCCACCCCCACTTAGAGCTTTTGCACCTATTGATTTTGTACTCTTCTACTACTTAGTTTCTTCCTAGTGCATTTTATTACTAATTTAATTCTAGTTGTTATTTCTACCTTTCATTTCTAGTTCTAGTCATTTGTTTTAATTGTTTAGTCAAGTTGCAATTTTTCTTCTAGCTATATTAAATTTCTAATATTAATAAAATTTTTATTTCTTGTTCACCACCCTTGTCTCTATTCTTCTACTTGCTTTTAGTTATTGCTTTCATTCTTGTCACTTTCATACTTCGCCTTCGTAGTTAATTTTCATAGTTTGTAGTCATTCACTTCAACTCTCGTATTATGTTTCGTATTTTGATTTCATATTCTAAAAACCCTAAAGAAAAATTACAAAATCCAAAAATGCCAAAATATTTCTTTCAAGCACTTTGAAATCAATTTAAAACTTTGATCACCTCCCTGCAAATGACCCAGACTCTTGATTCAATTTCTGTTATTTTACGAGTTCAACATTTATATAAGTATTAAAACATTCATAGATTTCCAACTATGACGATGCTTTTTTATTAACTTAGGATTTTCGTGAGCAATTTTTCCATTATTGCTAGGGAGGTATGGTTCAGTTTTCTTTCACTTTCATTTCACTCATCTGATTGAATGCTAACTTTGGTGTCTTTGCTTGTCTTTGATGTTGAGGAACTCAGAAATAAGTATTTGCAAAGAAAGAGCATCAAAAGCAGGTAAGACCCAAGGTAGTTTTCAAAACCCTATCTTTTATTTTTTAAGTTAGTATTCAAAAATAAATAAAATAAAATAAAAGTTGGATTGTGGTGTCTTGCATTGCAAAAGATCACATCTGCATCATTCTGTCCTCGGATCAAATCTCTGACTCCAATTTCAAAAATTTATTATAAGTCTTGGGGCATCAGAAAATTCTAAAATTTGAACTTATTATGTCTCTTTAATTTAGAAATAGGCCCACCAAATCTTGCAATGAAATTCACTGATTGTCGGTGGGTCAGATTGAAAATAGAATAGAACATGTTCAGGTTCCTTGATTTTTTATGATTTATTTCGTGTTCCAAATATATTAAAATTTATGGCATAATTTCTTCCAATAAATCAAGAATCTTTGAAAAAAATTTGAAAATTTTTTAAAATCTTGAGATCGCCTATCTAAATATTTTTCTGACTCGGGGTTGGTTATGATTGTTTGACTTGATTGTGATATAAAATATATTTAAATAATAAAAACCTCCTTAAAAATTTGGTAGAAAATAACTTTTCTGATCCTGCCTTAATGATGTAATAGAACCCAGAATTGTTTGATTATTTGAGCTTGTCTTCACCACTTTGGAATTAAAATTAGTTCAACCCTTGATCTAAAATTGATTAGAAGTTGCGTACTAGGGTAACCATTTTAGGGTTCTTGCTTGTAGTGGACAAAAATATTGGGACTTGTACATTAAAGTAAAATATTCATACTAGTGTTTGCAAAATATGTTGTGCTCACAAAACTTGGTTTGAAATATTAAGAAGTGAAACCCAAAACTACGTTCATATCTAAAATTTAAAAGCCTTGTGTTCCTTGGTTTGCCACTACATTGACACATTCAAATGATTATTAAGGGGAACCACCCCCTTCACGCCCATGACATTACAAAGCACAATTTTACCCAAGCCTAAAATTAAGTAAATGCACCAATTAAGTTTGATTAATATTCTAACGCATTAAAGTTAGTTTGGGTTAAGTCGAGACCTTGTCTACTTGGCGTAACCACTAACAAGGCATAACGCTGTAGAAACTGCATTAACCTCTAGGGGACACTACTGTGCAGAGTTTCCTAGGGATCCCTTCCATCTGGGTGGCTAGGTAATTCAAGGGCCAATTTGATTCAATTTTCCCTTAGTGTGCTAGGATTAGGTCCCTTAGGTGCAAACTTCTAAGATAGAATTGTTTGCCTGATTTATTTTAGGGGATAATTCTTTCATCTGTTTCCTTTTGTTTCTCCTCAATTTCTTCCATTTGTGTGTGCATGGGAGGAGATCACAAAATCTTGATCTAGAGGGACATTTGGATTTTAAATCCAAAAGAAAGATGACTTTTGATTCTATATCTAATCTGATGGCTAAACCTTCTGGTTCAAACCCACCACCACAACCACCACCTAAGACCTTGCTCAAATTGCTGCAAATGCAAATAGATAAGTAAAATTAACACACAGAATGACAAATTCAAGTTCTAGTGGACATGATTCTTGAATAGCAAAATCCCTCTCAACCCAAGCTCGTTAGGGATTTCTATAATCCCTCAAGCCATACACCAGAACCTTATATCCAAATCCTTGATGAAGGGATAAATTCTGAATTAAATCCCAACCTCCTTAACTCCATTCAACAATTCAATGGGAATAATTCTAAGGACCCTTTTCAGCACCTAGAGCAATTGACTAACATTGTCAAAACTTTGGGTCCTCGAAATATTACACCAGAGGTTCTTCTAATGAAAATGTTCCACTTTTTCCTTAAGGAAAAAGCTACCTATTAGCTTTGTACCATAGGCAAATGATCAGATAGGAAATTTGCAGAAGAAAAGAGTGATTAGGGTTTTCAAGAAACCTACGCCATAGTATGTGTGAAAAATCCTGCCATCAAATAATTTTAGCTGAGACTGGATGAGTCCCAGTTTGAACACGGGGAAGCAAATTTGAGTTTTGAAATCCACACTTGGTTTTTTTTGTTTTTGGAGACTTTTTCGTTTGTATTTTTTTTTTGTGATTTTATATACGTAGGAAAGCAGGTGACAATTATCTAAACTAAACTAATTGCAAATAAACTGAGAGAGGAGATGGAGAGAGAGAGAGAAAGGAAAATGATATATTGTAACACAGAGTTTTATTACAACTAATAAGATACAAAATAAAAGAGAGAGAGGGATGAGAGAAATATCCCGAAATAGCTATTTGGCAACATGACGACATTTGCCAGCTGATACAGTGAATCTCCTTGTGTAAAGGGTTCGAGTTTGGAAAACCCCTCATCGTAGTTCGATTCATGAGAAAATTTGTCGATCAGATAATAATTATAACTGAAACTTGATAAGTGAGTCCCAGGTCAAACACGAGGTGGCGAACATTTCGTTTGAAAAATATGCGTTTTGCTTTTTATTTGTTTTTATCATTTTTGTCTTTTCTAATTTTTGCGGTATTTGATGGGAACACCATCATAAGCCCTAACTAGCTCATTTTGACCTAGAAAAGAGAACAAAAGCTCCTACAAAACCAAATGAAGAGCCTAACTCAAGGAATAATCAGTCTAAGAGAAAAATAAGAAACAAAGGGTAAAATTATAATTTTATCATTACAGTGCAACAACAGGATTTCTCATTGGCTAAACATAGGTCAAATAGTCTTAACAAGATGAAAAGTGGGTTGGTTCAATCAGAAAAGGGTTATGTGAAATCTGGGAATTGAATGACTTCTTGTAATCCTAAAACAGACCCACTTAATCTAACGAGGTTTTGGTCAGGATAAAATTCAACCAAACCCTATAAAAATCATGGAAAAATATCCTCTAGGGTTTAGAACCTTCAATTTGACCTTGAGAACCTATTTTGACCTAAATAGGGGTCCTAGTCAATTGTTTGCCCTAAATTGGATTTTTGGGTAAAATGCTCAGTCAAACATGGTCAAACCTAAAGTTCAACTTCACCATTAGATTCCTTAGGTTCAAATTAGGTTTATACCAAAATTTGGACCTAAGGGGAGTTCACTTTGACCTACTTTGCAAAATAGTCCAACCCATTTACTTTTAGTCCCCTAGCATTTGAAAACCTTTTAAACACACCCCTATCCTCCTCGTCATTCTTTGCAAAAAGGTCCCTCTACCATTACAGTGGAGGAATCCTACTCCGACGAGGATTCAAGGGGGATATCTCCTTGATTCCTCAAAGACTCCCTCTCAAATTTGAAAGGGAGATTCTTTGAGGAATTCTCAATCATATGAACACAATCTCAAGCCCTGATTGCCACCTAATCTCTCATGCGAATGCATGAGAGATTTGGATATCTCTCACCTTCCATGTCCGATGAGGATGCCCATGCTTGGAAGCTCGCCTCCCAAGCATAAGGCCCTCTGCATGAGACTATAAAAGGTTTCCCTGACCCTGCCGTTCATCCCCAGCTTGGTTTGGTTGGAGACAACCCCTCAAATTCGTCTCTTCTCCTCCGGCCAGACACCCAACGAGCTCCGACGACCTATCTCTCCTCTCATTGCTCTGCCACAATACCAGTGGCAAAGTTTTCTCTACCTCAGTCGTCCACGTCGTGCCATACCTGCATACGCACCTGCATCCTCTTCGTCGTCACCGCCCCGTTCTAACTAGATCTTCATCTTCGGTGGTGGCAAGTACGAGCCGTGCACCATCTCCTCCCCTTTCATCCTTAAACTAGGCTAGATACTTCCCCTCTCTCTTCTCTTTATTTTCCCTCCCTCTTTCTATTTTCACCCTTCGATGTGCACAGACAACCACCACCGTCTGCACCTACAGCAGACCACCGGTGAGGTGCTTCCGTCACTCCACGCACCCATCCACCTCGCCAAACACCTCAGAAGCTCTGCCACCTTCCACTGATCATTTTCCCGCTCTCCCCATCACGCCTTGTCCGTGCCCACACTACGTGGACCTGGTAGCTTGACTCGATTAATCGTGCATTCCTCGTGCACCACCCACACTGGTGTGCCTGGTCCTGGGTGTGCTAACTTGACCCGTTTACCCAAGATGGCTCTGGGAGAGCAAGCCTAAGAGAAGAAAAGGGAAAGAGTTTGCGGGGGAGGGTAGGGGTAGGTTTTGCACTTTGCAGGAAAAGGAAGAAGAAAGAGGAAGTTGATGGAGAAGCTAAGGAAAGCCATAGGTGCAGCCGTAAGAGTAGAAGAAAGTTGAAGGAGAAAGAGCAGCAGAGGAGGCTAAGGCAAAGAAGAGCCAAGGGAGGAGAAGGCACGACTGAGGAAAAAGTAAAGCTGAAGCCAAAGAAAGAAGGAAGACAAAGGCCAAGGCAGGAAGGAATAGAAGCCAAAGAAGGAACAGAAGAAAGAAGGAAGGAGAAGTCAGAGAAGGAAAGAAGACAAAGAAGAAAGAAGCCAACGACAAAGGAAGGACCAAAGCCAAGGCATAAAGAAGAAGAAGCTGAAGAGAAATAGAAGCCAGAGAAAGTCAAGGCAGAAAGAAAGGGGAAGAAAACAAAGAAGGACAGAAGAAGAAGAATAGAGAAGAAAGAGCCAAGAGAAGAAGCAAAAGAAGAAACAAGAATCAAACATTTTTAAGACATCTAATTCCATACTCAGACATCCAATTCTTCCCATTTTCTCTTTCATGATACATTTTATTATTCATAATCATGCTTGACATTCTAAATTATAGTTTGAGTAGTTTTATGTGTTCAAATTGCTTCTATTATTGCGATTAGTGCATGAACTTCATTTGCTCCCTGTGGTCGACCTCAAACTTAAACTTCGAGTAATAAAATTTATTTGTTTTCAAAGCGATCTCAACTATACTACAACGCATTCATTCTAAAACATTGGTTTCGCCTTGTAAATAGTATTTTTAGCAAGAGATTAGGTCGATGAATTCTTATCTAACTAATCTACTTGCAAAATATAAGGGAGAGAGAGAGAAATAATCACACATATCCCAACAACTGTTTCTACAACTGTGAAAGTAGGAAAGGTTACACTACAAAAGCAAAAGGAAAGATATAGGTGAGAGAATTTCCCTCGATGGTTGCTCGGAGGATGACTTGCACTGACGTCGCTTGGAGGATGGTGGTGAAGAGCGGGACGAACAAGGACGAAGGGTGGGGCAGGACGGTGTTGCGGTGAGGGTCTTCTTCTCGAAGGGAGGTAAGAGGATGGCCGTGGGATGCTCCATGAAGGGGGATGAGAGGCGGGAACAAATGTTTGGTTTCTACTCTAGAGGAGCATCCTGGGCTTGGGACAAGCTCTCTCTAGAGCCTTGGAGGTGGTGAGGAGAAGAAAGGAAGAGATGGTGAAGAATGGAGGTGTAATCCTTTTATATAGGAGGGAAGAGGAAGAAATTTGTGTAGAGGGTGGTAGTGACAGCTACAAGAGTCACTAAAGACCCCTGTAGCTATTGTTAAAGATCGTGCCCCCACCACTCACGCCCGCAGCTGTCCTCACGCATGTAGGTTGGATCAAGCGAGGATGAATCCTGATCGTTGGATCACCGATGGATGCTCCAGATTACATATGCATCGCATGCTTAAGATCACGCTCTCCCGCATGTGATAGCGCATTCGTCTATGCGTCAGATCTTGCATGCGTGAATCACGAGCATTGAGCAACGCCATGTAGTGAAGCCTCCACCGCTTAATGGCATCCAACGGGTGCAATCGAATCGTGCTTGCACTCGCGAAATTGGGCATAGCAGCCAGGCTTTGAATGCACGCTCATTGGATGAGAAAGAAAGCTCCACCCACCGTGCTGAGGGCAGCGATGTGTCGCTCTTGGGATTTAAGGCCACACTCCCACGACCATTGGATTTTGCTCCAATCATCGAGATCACACGAGGTCATCTCTTCACCTGGCTTGAGGTTGGTGGAGCAGCGCTTGGACGGCCATTGGATTCAAATCCAATGGTCGAGATTTGCGACATCAGCTTGGGTGGACTACTAGTCAGTGTTGGGTGGCCTTGGTGCTCTGATTGGGAAGATTTCTACGTTGCCAGACTACAATCGTTGCTCCGGATCCATTAGTATGATCCGATTTTTCATCTGAAGCCCGTAAAGATGTCGTATTGTCCCTTGGCCATTGGTCTTCCTTGGATCGCATAAGGTGATACGGGATTCCGATTTGGATGATCTCAGAGATGTTGGACTCTGATCATCATCCTGATTAGATCTATACATTTGGATCATCAATCTGAGGCCCTGAAATAAGTCTCCTTCCCTACTGAGCATAAAAAAGACGTAATTAACCTAAAATGTATACAACTACTCTAAATGTAGGATGATGCATGCTATGCACTATTTATAATGTGAAATGCAAATGTAAGCCTAGGAACATGCATGAATAGGCATTTTATCCTCAATAGTTGTGTCTACATTAGTAGCTGTTGGATGAAGGGGTTGAGGCGTAGGACTACGGGGATGAGGTGCAGGAAGAACCCAGGTGGAGGAAAGCTTAGGCCAAACTATGGGAATATGGGATAAGGAAATGGAGCTAATATACTATGGGAACAAGGGTAAGAAGGTGGAGATGATCTACTTCCTGAATGAGGATGAGGGGACAGCCTTTAGGACACCTATGAATGGGTTGAGGAGAGGGACAAATATTTGGTGGAGGATAGGATTACCTAAGCTAACAGGTGGCCTAATGGCTTGGGAGCGAGTTCTTGGGAGCTTGGTAGGCTTTTGGAGGTCTAAAGGAGGTGGGATTAGCATTGGAAGTGATGGTTATCATCATTCTTATGCCCTAAAACATTTCTAGCTCTTGGGTTTTAACTACAAAAATGATTTTTCGGGCTGCATTTGGGCATTTACTTAGGATAGGTATGCATTACATTTTATTTGAGTGTCAGGGATAAGTAGAGAGTCAGATCCCACATACCTTGGCACTCAAGAAGGCAGAGATGAAGAAGAAGCTCCTTTAAGTTGGATTCCAGCTAGATCCATCTCGTCCCAGCTGGATCCTAGCTCATTCTAGCTGGATCAACTCATCCCTAGCTCCATTCAGCTCATCTCAGCTGAACGGTAGCTCTAGCTAGTTCACCTTATCTCCATTAAGCTCACCTTAGCTGGATGGTAACACAGACAAGCTCAAATCAGTTGATCCCAGCTCAATTCCAGCTCCTCTAACTCAGAAGAGTTCACTGGAAGTTCATCTTGATTAGGACTAGCTAGTATTTAGACTTGGTCAGCTGAAGAAAACCTTAACTAGTTCAGGCCAGCTCAAGTCCAGCTCCTGGAGGCTCAACTCAGCTCAACTTAGTTGAGTTGAGCTACTTGACCTAAGCTAGCTACTCCAACTAGCTCAGTAATCTCCGGGAAGACTAGACCCAGCACACCTCAACTCACATCAGTAGAAGGCAGCTCATATTAGCTTGGCTTAGTAGCTAGCAAAGCACTAGCAAGCTAAACCAACTATGGTAGCTCCCTGTAATTCTCTTCAGTAGCTACTAGCTCCAGTGCAACTCAAGATAGCTCTTCTCCCTGAAATCCTAGCCCCCTTTGCCTCCTACATTACTCCCCACTAGCTAAGCTAGCTTAGCTTAGCTAGTTCATCTCCTTGGCACCAATACCTAACCCTAAACCTGACCAAACTAGCTCCACCAACTAAGACTATCTATACTCCACCTAAGCTACCTCCACCTCCCTTCTCTTTTGGCACCAACATTGGCATCTCTTGTCCACTCAACCACCACCAAAAGGCACCACAAAAGTGGCACCAAAATTCCTATAAGTAGCCCCCTCTTTGGTGCCACTTTTCCCTCCAAAATTTCCCCCCATCTTAACCCTACACATACCCCTTCAAGCCATCACCACCCTACACATAACCCTACTTATAGAACCCACCTAGGTTGGAGCCAAAATGGAGGCAACCTTCCATAGTTGGCTCCACTTTTAAGCAACCCTTGGCCACCATAATGACCCCTTAGCGACTCTTTGGTTGGTGCCAAATACCCTCCACCATAGGATCATCTAACGACCTCCTAAAGCCCATCCTAGCCCTACACCTAATCGCCACGCAAACCACCACTCTCCACTTCTATAAATACCCTCCTAACTACCACAAAAAAATAATCCCCTCTCAATTATTTAGGATCCATCTTCTTCATTTAGTTTATGTTCCATCTTCACACCAACGAGGAAGAAGAAGAGAAGATCAAGGGGGCACACACCCGCCCCCTTGGTGCCTCTTCCTCTGTTTATTCTCCCTTAGCCATGCTAAAGGAGGATCTCTTCAACACTAAGGGGATGACCAGGCAAGAGGAGCAAGGTGGTTGATACTCACCTTGGAGGAAACCTTGGAGGAGTCATCATATCAGAAGCAAGGAAGAATTCTTTTCAAGCACAGGAGCTGTTGTGCTTAGAGCAAGGACCATTCCTTCTTCACCATCTCCGGAGGATTTTTCTTCATGTCTATTTCCTTTGTACTAACTAGTGTAGTTTTTCTTTTTGTTGTAAGAAGATTTTAGCTACTTGTCCCTTACTTTGCTAGTAATACAAAGTTGTTTATTGACTTAAATTTCATGCTTTCTAGCTTAGTGTGTCTTTCATGTTGCTATTAGTTTATTAATGCACCACATCTTCTTCTTCTAATTACCCTAGGTGCACTTGCCTAGGGTGAGCTTAGAAGAGAAGGCTTTCTTCTCTTCACATAGGGTTAGCTGTAGCATAATTAATCAATCCTGATTATTTCCAAAACTATAAAATATATGTGTTGATTTGAGAAGAGAGAGAGAACCCATTCTTTGTGACTAACAAATTGGTCTCCTTGGAAGACCCTAAATACTCCACTAGCTAGGTATTATAAATGTAAAAGTTTGATTGTGAATTTATGCATTGCAATGACAATAATTGCATCATTCAACAAACCGCGTATTTTCCGTATTAGGGGTATTAATAGGTGGAGATATATGGTTTTTCTCAGCCTAAAAGGGAACATAACACTCAATGCATGCAAAGAAGGCACGTCTTGCACGTAGCATGCGCACGTAGCCCCGTGCATTGTGCACATAGCCCCGTGCATTGCGCACAACACCCACTCGCAGCTGTGGCTTGCACTATGCATCCATTGGTGTGAGCTATGGTATCACGAGGGGCTCAGCAGCTATCCATGCACGATCAAAGGGTCTAAATTTGCATGCCATGGAACACCTTGGATCATGCTTTACCACACATGCGATTACGCATCACGTGATTTACACATCTAGTGTGCCATGCATTTCAATCTCTACCACTTATCGTGCATAAGATTTGCCCTCATCCGTACTTCGTCGACACGACCATCTCTCATCTGCATGATCTACATTGCACGGCCCAATTTAGAATTGGAACAATGCAAGAATGCTATGAATAGAGATTCGATCAAGCATCTCGTGATATCGAAGGCCACTTGGAACAGTTAAGCTACAACAAGGCTGAGTGCGTGTGGACCGTTGATCACAAGATCGACCGTTGAAATCATGCAAGGAGCATGCCTTATGCTTGTCCCTCACCCACTATGCGTTCATCCAAAGAGCCACGTGTTACCATCGTGTCCGTTTGATCTTGATCGTGTGGCTACGATCATGCAATGCCTAAGCTCAAGAGCTACGCCTTCTGGGTGAGTTGGCAATATCTTAATCGTTGATCTCGTGATCAATGATCTAGGTTGCATGAGAGTGGTTCCCTTTAGCGTGTGCAGGGTGGCGAGATGGACTTTGGTTGTGCCATGTGGTGCCACCAGGGTGGTTGATCTTCCCTTCTTCATAGCAGATGCTACAGGGCTCCGATCAAGGCAATTCTCATGTTGATGGACTGTGATCATTGCTCTGAGTCCATCCGTATGGTTGTATTTCTCATCTGAAGCTTCGATTTGTTATCACCCTATCCCCTAGTCATAGGAAATAGGCAAATTAATCTACAATTTACATAATTTATTCTAAATGCACTATGATGCATGTTGTGCAATATTTTAAATTCGATGATTCATCCCATATTTCACCAGAAAATTCCTAAATTGGGCATTAGTGAAGTGGGTGCCACAATCGTTGGTGATGGCTTGAGGGATACCGAACCGACTGAAGATATTCTTCTTAACAAAGTCAATGACCACCTTGTGGTCATTGGTTCAGGTGGGAATAGCCTCGATCCATTTGGACAAGTAGTTAGCAACAACCAGAATATACTGGTGTCCAAATGAAGGGAGGAAGGATCTGATGAAGTTGATACCCCAAATGTCAAAGATTTCGGCAGGAAGGATTGGGTTTAGGGGCATCATATCTCCTTTGGCTATGTTCCCGAGTGCCTGGCATTGAGAACATGACCTTGAGAAATCCTGAGCATCTTTGAGCAAAGACGACCAATAAAACCTAAACTGTAGTATTTTCATAGCTTTCTTTCTGGAAAATGTCCACCACGTGTAGATGTGTGGCAGAAGTCAGGTATATTTTGAAGTCATTCTCCTTAACACATCAGTGAATAATATGGTTTGCACCGATGCAATATAGCTCGAGATCATCCCAATAGTAAAATTTAACCTCAGATATGAGTCTATCTCATTGTTGCTTGGTCGAGTCTTGGGGGACTTGACCTACGACCAAATAATTGAAGATGTCTGCAAACTAGGGGGTTCGAACACCTGAGACTATAAGGATAGTCTCATCTGGAAAGGTGCCAGAAATTGGAATATCCAGATGAGAAGAATCAGTCAGGATTCTCGACAGATGATCCGCCACTACATTTTGTGCCTAGACTATCTTTAATCTTAACATCGAATTCCTGAAGTAAAAGAATCCATCTAATGAGCCAGGGCTTGGCATCCCTTTTGGCCAAGGGATGTTTCAAGGCTGAGTGGCCGATAAAGATTATGACATGAGAATGTAATAGATAAGCCCTAAACATTTCAAGAGCGAATACTACAACCAGTAATTCCTTTTCAATAATGGTATAGTTCCTCTGGGCCTCGTTCAAATTTTTGCTAACGTAGTAGATAATGGAGGGCTTTCTATCAATTTTCTGACCCAAGACAACCCCGACTACCTAATCAAAAGTGTCGGTCATAATCTCAAATGAGGTTGTCCAGACCGATGGTTGCAATGTCGAGGCACATGTGACTGTAGTTTTTAATAAATAGAATGCCTTGCATCACGATTCACCAAAAATGGCTAATCCTTGTCTAAAAGATTACTCAAGGGCTGAGCAACCTTCGAGAAGTCCTTGATGATCCTCCAATAGAAACCCACATGACTAAGAAATGAATGGATTTGTTTAACAAATGTGGGTGGAGGAAGTTTAGAAATAGCATCAACCTTAGCTTTGTCAATTTCAATGACCTGGTTAGAGACCACGTGACCCAAGACGATGCCTTCTTGTGTCATAAAGTGGCTTTTCTCCCAGCTAAGGATCAACTGAGTTTTAATGCATCTCTTAAGGAAGAATTCTAGGTTAGCTAGGCAAGACTCGAAAGAATCTCTGAAAATGGATGGCCGGGCATGTTTCACGTGTTAGAAATCGAGGTTACAAGTAACCTGTCATAGTAGTTGCAAAACAAGTCAATCAAATAAAATTTATACTGAAACTCCAAGGGAGTCCCGGGTCAAAATAGGGAGGCGATGTTTACTTTATTGAAAATCATGCTTCGATTTGTTTCTTTTTGGTATTTTAGGGTTCTGTTATTTTTTTGTGTTTTTGAAATAAAAGACAAGCAAATGATTACAACATAGAGATGAGGAACGAAAATGGTATATATATCAATTCAATGACTATTACAATCTACTATGAAAGCATAAAAAGAGAGGGAGGTGAGAGGAAATCTCCCGAATCGGCTGTGCGGTGAGACGACGGCGCTTGCCGGAAGCTCGGACAAAGGAGGTGAGGAGCGAGACGACGGAGGTGAGATGCTAGAGGATGTTGGGTTGAGGAAAGCTTAGGAATAGCTCCGGAATGTAGGTAAGAAGATGGAGTTGATCTGCTACTGGAATGGAGGTGGGAGGATGGCTCCAAGGTGACCTATGAAGGGAGATGGGAAGTTGGAGGAGTATTTGGTGGTGCAGAGGTTCGCTATACTAATAGGCACCTTGGGAGCTTGTGAACAAGCTCTAATGGAGCATTAGTAGGCTTGCTAGATCTTGGGAGTAGGTGGGAGTAGAGTAGGTAGAGATGGCTTGGAAGGGAGGGGGTGTAGGTCCTTTTATAATGGAGAGGCAAAAATCATATCTAGGTCTTTACTGACATCCACAAACGTCGTTACAGCTGTCGCTGAAGATCAGTCTTTCAATTGCTCTCGCTAGCACGCACGGGCCTTTAGTGACGTCCATAAACGTCGCTGAAGATCCACCTTTCCAATCCTCTTGCTCGCGTACGTAGACCATTAGTGACAGCTGCAAGTGTCACTAAAGGTGCGTCGTTGAAGATCCGCGCCTGCCCCGCTTGCACCCGCCCCGCTGGCACTGCGCGCTTCACGCGCCCTTGCTCCCAAAGCCTTGTGTGTGCGCGCGGCATGCACTACGCTGCTGCCGTGTGAGGTGCGCTATGTGCGGCTGCGGTTGTACACGTGCACTACACGTGCCTGCGGCTGTGCACGTGTGCTGCTGCTGCTGGCTAGCATTGGGCGGCCTGGATGGCGCCACATGGCGACACTTGGGCCGTCCATTCTTCTTTCTTTTGTAGAGGGTGCCACGGTGCTCAGATCAGGATGATTCCCGCGATGCTGGACTGCGATCGTCGCTCCAGATCCATCCATATGATCATATTTTCCATCTGAAACTCGTATGGGTGTCGCATTTCCCCCTGGCCGTTGATCTTCCTCAGGCTTCATGTGATGTTATGGGACTCTGATCTGGACGATTACAGAGGCGTTAGACTCCGATCATCATATTAATCAGATCCGTACGGTCCGATCATCCATCCAAGCCCTAAAATAAATCCTCTCCTCTCTTGACCATAAAAAGAACCTAATTAACCAAAAATATATACAACTACTCTAAATGCATAATGATTTATGTGATTTATATCATGATATGCAGTGCTAAGCCTAGGAACTATCAAAAATAAGCAATTTATCATGAATTTCTGTGTGTTCATCAATGGAGAAATTATCCATGAACACCTCATGACAATCTCCCACCATGTTAGAGAAAAATGGCTAGATGCACCTTTAAAAAGTCATAGCTGCATTGCACAACCCAAAAGGCATCCTATGGAATGCAAAGGTTCTATAGGGACAGGTGAAAGTTGCCTTTCCTGGCCTTCAGGATGGGTAGCAACTTGGTTGTATCCTGAATAGTCATCCAGGAAACAAAAATACTTCTGCCCAGCTAATTTCTCAAGGATTTGGTTAATAAAGGGCAGAGGGAAATGATCCTTTTTGGTGGCTATGTTCAGCTTCCTATAATCAATACTGACTCTCCAGGAGGAAGTTGAATGGGTCGTAATGGATTCCTCTTTCTCATTAGTCACCACAGTTATCCCTACCTTTTCGGGAATAATCTGCACAGGACTAACCTAGGAACTATACAAGATTAGGTAAATGATTCTCGCATCAAACCACTTTATGCTTTCCATTTTGACCACTTCTTACAAATTAGGGTTTAATCTCCTTTGCATCTCATGAGAAGGGTGGGATCCATCTTCCATATAAATACAACGATTGCAATAAGATGGCTTGATCCCTCTAAGGTCATGGATGGTCCAACCAATTGCCTCTTTATTTGCCTTAAGGACCTTAATCAATTTCAAGTGGTCGAGTACCTTATCGAGAGTGCACAGCGCGCATTCGAACTGCGAAGAGGCTCGAGCACTGAAATTCAACAGTTGGATGGTGATCAAGTGATTGCGAACGAGGCTATGTGGCGGTGCTAGGTGCATTGGTTGAGAGTGCTACGCATACGTGCGTAATCATGCATGATTACACATGCGGTCGTATGCGAGCACAGTGTGAGTTGTGTAGGCGAAGCGAACGCAATTCAAAGTCGTCTGATTGTGTGATTAGATGGCTGACATTGATTGTGTGTGATTGTATGTGCAGATGCTTGAAGATCAGGCGTCGGGTGACGTGGCTTCACAAGAGCGATCGGATTGGCATCACACGACCCTTGTTCAACGCATTCCTTCACCAGTGCTCAACTACAGTGACACTCATAAACGTCACTAAAGGCCTTGAATTAATTTTAACCCTTGGAAAAGACCTTTCTACCCTTTCTCCTCAGTTATAAAAGGGCCACCCCTACCACATACTTCATCCCTTCTCTTCTTCTCTCACCCTCTCCAATGCTCTAAGGAGCTAGTACCAAACTTGGGATGCACCTCTAGAATAAAAATCAAAATTCTATCCATCTTCTCACCCCCCTCGTGGAGCATCCCGTGGTTGTTTTCTCACCACCATTCGAGAAGAGAATCCTACTGCGATGCCACCCCTCTTTGTCCTCCCTCATCCATCCTCTCACCATCATCTTTCAAGCACTTCGTAAGCATGGCTCGTCCTCCATGCAATTGTCGAGGAGGATTTTCTCATCCCTATCTTTTTACTGCTTTCTAGTGTAGTTTTAATTTTGCAAGTAGATGTAATGGACATGATTCTATAGCTATGAAATATTGGTTACTCTTTCTCTATCTCTTTTCTCTATATTATTCTATCCTTTCTATTATTTATTCTTTAAGTAGAATAGCTAGCATAGATTAATTTCAACCTGCTAATCTGCTTTTCAAAAACTAATTCTAAACACAGTTTTTAATCAAGCATTCACCTCCTCGTGTTTGACCTAGGATTCACCAGAGTTTCAATAAAATTTATTTGGTAGTAGATTTTCTTGCAAATTTTACAAGGACTCGAGTTTTCCAAACTCAAACTTTTCGTAAGGATTTTCTTGCTCATCAATCCTCAACAATGCCTTTCAGGGTGGTGACCAAACGGTCCGCTAACTGGAGCATTACTGAGGTCATCCTGAGTTCACATAACCTGAACTTTTCATACAGGGAAGATGGGATTAGGTTAATGGATGCACCTAGATCCAATAGTGTGGGATCAAAAGTGTAAGCCCCGATAGCACATGAAATCAAGGGGGCACGTGGATCTCTCTTTTTCTAAGGAAGGTGATGTAGGATAATAGAACTAGCCAGCTCAGAGAGTATCACCTTCCTCGGGGTAGGTTCCTTTGGCTTACGCTTTTGGCTACACAAATCTTTCAAGAACTTAATGTAAGCTAGGATATGCTTAATAGCCTTGGGGAGTGGGCTATTGATCTCCACACATTTGAATATATTCAAAAGCTCTTAGTTGTTGTCTATAGGTTTCTTCTTCCTGGATTTTAGTAAGGCATCTGGAAATAGGTTATGAGTAGTGTTATCAATTTCAGGTTCCTGAGCCTTAGTCTCTTCCATGCTCCATTCATTCCTTAGGCTCACCAGGGTTTTGTTTACTGGAAGATGGTAGTTCAGGGTCCTTTGTTTGGTTTTCGCTACTAAAGGTGACAAATTTTGCGTATGCATGGGTTTAAGTCTTGGGGAGGGTTAGGAAGGATAGAAGGGGCTTGACTAGCTAGATATCTAGGAGCAGAAGAAGAAGGATCCTCCTCAACCACCTGAGTATGTGCATGTGGGTCCCTCTAATTCTTATACCCTTGGGCTCTATTCCATTGATTTTGTACATTTCAAGGGTTGGGTACGGGTTAAGATGGTAAAGATTTGAGCTATCAGGTATTATCAATGAGCTCGAATTACAAGTTGTCTAGAGCATAGATCCTTAAATCTCTACCATCTGTTGGTTCAAATTAGCCTGCCCTACGGGTTGTTGGGAATTCCAAGATGGCTGATGAACCTATCTCGGGGGCAACTAGGTATATACTTGACCCGAACCCATAGATCTATGAGGCGCATAGTTGCAAGGTCTCATTTGGGTCAGCTAACCCTAATTTTTCTAAGAGAAGTTAGGGTAGTTCCTCCAGCTCGAGTTGTAAGTGTTAGAATATGGGTTGGACCTAGCATTCTTCTGTACAACATGTACATCCTCACAGGGCGAGGATGGTGAGAAGGAAGGATAAAAAAAATTAGGATCAAAGGCCCCAGTTTGGCATTCATAGGGTTTCCAGAAGTACTGGCTCATAGGTTGAGTTGACACAAGCTAATTCACATACTCTCGTCCCATAGGAGCTTGTAACGAATGGAATCCTGAGCTCTAGGATAGAGTGGGTCTAGAACTGTTGGAGTTTCCAGCCATCCACTCTTCCATTCTTATAGTAACCAGATCCACCTTATCTAACTTGTTACAAATCAATTTCATGTCAAATGAATGAGAATCCTAAATCTCATTAGCATTTGACCTAGGCTACTAGGATCGGTTGAAAGTCTCCGTGGAGGTGTGGTTTATTGAGTTTTTGCTCATTTCCTCAAACAAGTCTTATGCGCTATCTGCATCTTTGTTGAGAAAATTGCCTCTACAAGAAGTGTCCACGTAATTATGGAGTTGATCCGTCAAACCATGAGAGAATATCAACATAAGTTGCCATTTCGACACCTCGTGGTGTGGACACTTGCGCAATCGGTCCTGGAATCACTCCCAAGCACCACAAAGCAGTTCCCCTGGCCGTTGGGTGAAAGTGGTAATCGCCCGTTGCAAAGCATTAGTACACCTAACTAGGAAGATTTTCTTCAAGAAAGTCGATTTAAGATCATTCCAAGTAGCTATCAGCCTTCCAATAGTCCAATACCAATATGCAGCCTTATCCCTAAGAGAGTGGGGGAAAAACCTCATGATTATTTTCTCCCTGTTCACATTTTGAGCCTTGGTGGTATGAACGAAAGTAGTTAAGTCCTCCAGGTGTTGGAATGGTTCCTCAGAGCCAAGCCCATGAAAATGTTTAATCAGAGTTAAACACCTAGGGCTTGATCTCTATGTCTCTTGCGGAGATCATATTACTGGGACGATCCCCATAATTTGAAGGATCATAGAAATCCTTCAAGGGCTGAGTTCCCTAACCATTCATACGCTGAACAATTCTTGCTTCTGCTATTATTGGTCCAGCAACCTTTGAATTAGCTCCTCCTGATTCAAAGATGGGGGAGGTGATTAGTTGGCCATGGGATCTGCTTGACTATAGCTCAACCTACACCTTTGCGAATGGTCTAAAGGTCCTTCCAAACAAGGATTCAATGACCTTCCAAGCATGCACTGGAAGGAAGTTGGAAGAATAGGAAAATGGAGCCCTATAACACAAAAAATACATGTCTGTCCTTAAGTTGGGTAGCCTAAGGACCTATGCTCCAAGATAAACTCTAACCACAAAATGAATTTTGTGTTTTCCTTAATCCAAAAGCTGGTTAAGTTGGGCTAGCAAAGAAGGGGGAGTGTGTGCCAAGGGCCGCTAATTATGGCAAACCCTGCTTGCCTAAGTCATTTGACAATTAGGCCCCCCAACATAACACCATCAAGAAAAGCAGACATCACTAATTCGAGTTATGGTCTGGAGACAACCCTAAAATGAACTCGATGAATCCTAGGTCCAACGTCTACTCAATTTTAAGTTAGTCTTAGGCTAGTTGTGCTCTTGCAATGTGACGAACCCTTAAATGGGTTGTGCCCTTAATGATCAATTCAACAATGTTTGCGTGCCTAGCCAAGGGTTTTCAAGTATGATTATTAATGATGAGGTGGATTTTAGGGTTCAAATCTTGCTTAGTATTTTTTAGGGTTGAAATTTAGGTTGACTCAATCAAGATCAATGATGCAAACCAAGTTTTGAAACCATTGGCTAAAATATATTCCTTTAAAACTCAGAAATAAAATGGATTGCTTTGTTTTGACCTAGAATTTGAATCTTAAGGGGAAAGCTACTGAATGAGTCTATTTTAAATGAAGTGGTGTGGCCTTAACAACTTGGACAATTGGTCTATTGCACCACTAATTAAGGCACACAAGGTGGTTAGCCTATTCTAATTTCTACTCGATTATGTGTGTAATTTCGTGTGTACCAGTTCCATAAGTCAGAATACCGGTTGAGTAATGAAATCAGAGAGGCAATGCGGCTTATGTTTGTGGGTGTATATTGTGTGTATATTTAATTATGTCCTACAATTAGAGCAAAGAATTTTTTTTTTTTAAATCTTTTATTAATGTGGGTAGGTGAGGTGAGTGGACTGACAAACAAACAACTAAGATCTAATCTAGGATTTATGCAAGAACCTAAGTCTATTTGGGCTTGATTTATTACTATGGTGAAATGAAACTGGTGGGTAGGGGTGGGGGATAAAACTTATAGAACCTTTGGCTTCACTTTTCTCCAATTTGTACTGCTTTGGCTTGCCTTGGGAGGATAACTACAATCGCAGAAAGAATAGAGAAAAGTGATCTAAAAGTTAAGTAATCCAGAAAATGCAAGAAAAATCAAAGATCATTTCATCCCTAGCAATGGCACCAAAATGATGTGTCGAAAAATTCATGAAAAAAAGAGTGATTAGGGTTTCAGAGAAACCTGCATCATAGTACTTGCAAAAAATTTGATAATCAAATAATTTTAATCAAGACTAGATGAGTCCCGAGTCAAACACGGGGAGGTGAGGTTTGATTTTTGAAATCTGCGCTTGGTTTTACTTATTTTAGGAGATTTTTTTGCTTTTGTGTTTTTTTTTGTGATTTTATATAAGTAGGATAGCAGGTGACAATTATCTAAGCTAAACTAATTGCAAATAAATAGAGAGAGAAAATGGAGAGAAAGAGAGAGATGAAATGATATATTTCAACATAGAGTTCCATTACAAGTAATAAAATACAGAAAAGAGAGAGAAAGCGATGAGAGAAATCTCCTGAAGCAGTTGTTCGGCGAGACGACGGTGTTTGGTGGCAGCTAGACAAAGGGGGTAAGGCATAGGATGAT
Organism: Thalassia testudinum; assembly: GCA_037157565.1. Taxonomy (NCBI): domain Eukaryota; kingdom Viridiplantae; phylum Streptophyta; class Magnoliopsida; order Alismatales; family Hydrocharitaceae; genus Thalassia; species Thalassia testudinum. The sequence goes on along the minus strand of JAZHRO010000035.1, from coordinate 48,889,776 downwards.
GGGGATGAGGTGCAAGAAGAAACCAGGTAGAGGAAAGCTTAGGCCAAACTAAGGGAATATGGGATTAGGAAATGGAGCTAATCTACTATGGGAATGGGGGTAAGAAGGACGAGATGATCTACTTCCTGAATGGGGATGAGGGGATAGCCTTTAGGGCACTTATCAATGGATTGAGGAGCAGGATGAATATTTGGTGAAGGATAGGATTTCTTAAACCAATACATGACCTAATGGCTTGGGAGTAAGCTCTTGCAAGCTTGTTAAAGTTTTAGAGGAGGTGGGATTAGCATAGGAAGTGATGGTTAACAAAGGGGAGGGTTGGGGGCTATTTATAGGTGGAGAGACAGAATTGTTCTCAGCCAAAAAGGGGACATAACACTCAATGCATGTGCACAAGGCACAATGCACATTCACCCACACGCATCGTGCATGCCCATGCGCATCTAGTGCAGCTGTGCTTTTCGCCGTGCGTGCACTGGTACAAGTTGTGGTATCTCAAAAGGCTACCCAGTGTCCATCCACGATTGGAGGGTCCTTATTTCTGCACCATGAAACATCTCAGATTGTGCTTTATCACACATGCAATCTATAGGCACGATTTAGGCATCCTGTGCACCATGCATTTCAATCTCTGCCACTTATCGTGCATAAGGTTCGTTCCCATTTGTACCTCGATGACACGACCCTCTCTCAGCCACACGATCTCCATCGCACGACCCATTTTAGCATAGGCACAATGCGAGAATGCTGTCAATCCAGATTCGATTGCGCTTCTAACACAATCGAAGGCCACTTGGAATCGTTGAGCTACCACATGGCTGGGTACATGTGGACCGTTGATCATGAGATCGATGGTCAAAATAGTGTAAGGAGCATACCTTATACTTACACTTCACTTGCTGCACTTCCATCCGAAGAGCCACACGTTAGCATTTCATATCTTTGATCTCGATCATGTGGCTATGATCTCGCAAGGCCTACGCTCAAGAGTTATGACTTCTGGGTGAAGTGGCACGATCTTAATCATTGATCATGATATCAAGGGTCTAGGTTGACGTTAATTGTAGTATAAGGTCAAGCTAACCTATATTTTAGATTTAATTCTTTTAACTGGTTGAGTCCAAGTCGTTCATTGGGAGGTATTAACTTAATCAAATCATCATTTTTATTTGAAGTTAATAATCAACTAATAAATTTATTAATTAGATCAATAATTATGACATATGTTGAGCTCATGAATAATTGCATACAAAATTAGAACTCTAAAACATGTCAATTATTCCACTATAAAAGAAGTATACATGAAAGGTTTACAAAGAATAACAAAAAGAAATAAATATTTACAATTACATTAAATGTTTACAAAATATCAAGGCATAAAAGAAATTATTACAATACAACATATGCCGTTATTTCATCTTTCTGAAGTCTCTTCACTTTATCAAATGTCTTAAACATTTCTCTTTAAATCCCTTAGTCTTAAGCACATTGTGCATCTCTTGTTCCACACTTAACCATTTTCTTTAATTCAGCCCTCTATCGCTTTGATCTTAAACACTTAACCATTTTCTCTTCACCTTCCTTTAAATCTTCTTCTCTCTCTTAAACTCTCATTGTGCATCTCTTGTTCCACACTTAGCCATTTCAACCATTAAATCTCTCTCACTTAAGTAAAAAGGTTGGTTTAATGGGCCAACCAGGTTCATTCGCTAGATACACAACACTGAGAGGGTGGGACCAGAACACTACTTGGACCTAGCTATAGTTCATTTCTTATGGATTTTTGTGTATTTATTTGCACAATACCAGACCATAGTAGGCCCATAAACAAGCTCACACCCACCTAGGCCCATGCACACACACACATGCACGTGCACAGCATGTGCCAAGAACCAGACCAAATGCTCATTACATCCACCCTGTGCTGATGATCGAAGCATCTTAGCACGCCTTTGCTTTTATACCAAGGCGAGCATTTGTGACTTTCCAAGGTGGGACTTAATTCTCCTAATCTATTCATTGCGTAGCGTCGTCGGCTAGTGACTTCGGGAGACGATTGCTGCTGGTATAGAGCTCTGTTTAAGGTGATTCAAAGCTCAATAGAGAGCTTTAGATCTCAACTTTCCAATTTTAGCACCAATTTGGTGATTGGATCGAAAGTGTTCCAAAGATTAGGTTGATGAACATGACATTATTCATGTGTCATTACATGCTTCAGAAAGAGAATTATGGTCAAAGGTCCTGAGAATGAAGATGAATCCCTTATCTGAGTCCATATGAACTCTTATTACAGCATTCCCCATTCAACACAGTAATTTTGAGCTAAGAAAGAGCTTTAGAAGCTCTTCAAGGTTCTGAGCTTGAAGCTTGTTGTACAGATCAAGGAATTCAAGATGAAATCGATCAAAAGAGAGATTGAAGTGTTCAAAAGGGATATGGGTTGATTTGAGAGAAGATTTGTGGTCATTCTGGGAAGGATTTGTCTTTAAATATCATCAAGAACTCTAAGAACAATGTTGGGTTCCTCTAATAACCCAAAATACACAGATATGGAACTCTCTAGAAAATCTTTGCAAAATTTCACCAAATCAATTCCAAATGATTCATATGAACCATAGGAACTCAATTGACCCAACAAATATGAGATTCAAACATTTAAACCTTGGATTGTATTCAGGTTTGACCTAAGAAGCTCAAAGTTTGACCTTCGATTAAAAACCTTATTAGATCAAATTAAAGACTCAGACCAACTGTTTTCTATCTCCAAAATCAATTGCAAACCTCGAAATCTTATTCTAAGTATTCCAAAGTAGCATTCAAGCTCATTGCTAGAAGTTAAAGTGGGTTTGTTCAACCAAACAAATAAGAGTTTATTAAGCTCAATAAAAACTTAAATCAAGTTCTTTATGATCTCCTCTTGATTCAGAACCTATTCCCAAGTTCTAAACCTCAAGTATAATGCCTCTCCAACTCCGCCATAGTTGGGGAAGACAAAGATCGACCAAGGCATATTCCTATTAAAACACAAATCTAAAGAATAAATTTTGATCCGAATAACATAAGAAGATGATCTGGAGCTTCATACATCAATTCGAAGGCTGAGGATCTTGATTTGCTTCTCTAAAGCTCACCGAGCTCTAGTGAACACCGATATTGATCGCGGGAGATAAAATCTCCATGAAACATTAAAACAAAGATATCGTTGTGTTCTCGAGGTGATGAGGAATCTCAAGAAAATGAAAATTAAAATAATTGATGATAACTTTTGTGAATGATTTATGAAATGCAATGAAATCATATCCTGAGTTTGAACAAACTCAAGATAAGCCCTCTCACTCAATTGAGTGAGGGGAAATGCTTATCTTGACAAGACGAAGGTGATTAGGTGACTAATTAAGTGAATAGAACTCTTCTGAGTCGCCATTGGCACAATGCTTAGAAGTTTATGTGGAAATTAGGCATTTAGGATATGAAGTGTAATCAATCAAATTAAAGTGATAAATGAGGACCTTGTGGGATGATATAGTGATGTAGGACCTTGATTGAGTGCAATTATAGCTGGAATTCCTTCGCCAATGACAGCGGAGGAGATCTAGTGGAGGTGAAATGGATCTAGGCGAAATAGTGATTAAAACATGCAATTGATGTACTAGAAGTGATCGTGAACAAGTAAAGAATGTGATTCATGTGTTTAAAAGACCAAATAAGGCTCCAGTCAAGCTCAAAGGAGCTTGCTGTAGTCGAAGAAGATAGAGTGAGGAAAGCATGATATCTACACACTAAGCTATCTAAACTACTCTAAACTAAGCTACACTAAGAACTAAGGCTAAATGCAATTACCTAGATGAAGAGGATGAGAGGAGATTCGTCAATGGCTTGTGACTGAGGAAGAAATCAGAGAGGGAGAAATAGATCTTCGATGAGAGAGGAATGCGTAACGTAGCATATGAGGATGAGGTAGTGGAGTGGCCCGTAGATGCGACGAAGGACGGCGAAGAAGTGTAGAAGGTCAATCTCCTTAGAGAAGATCGGAGGGAGGAGGTGGAAGTCACCAGAGATAGGGACAAATAGCCTATCGAGCAACCTCAGTGGAAGAAGGGGGAAGGGGGTCGCTCACGTAGATCGGAGGTTCTATGGGGTACTTATAGATGGTGACAAGGGTAGAGGAGGATGTATCATGATGGGAAAGTGTCTATGTACGTCCTAACTACCGGTGTTGTCTCAGATGCCAGTGAGCTTAGTGACATAAGTCAATTAGGATTTTAAGGTCATCCGGTTTGTCAGATGGATTGAGGGAGGTGAGATAAGCCTGGATGACAATGGAGATGGCTGAACAACATTGGATAGGCGATGATCAGAGGGTAAGGACACCGGATGTCGTGGACCATCCACAGAGAAAAAGAAAGGTTGAAGAAGACCATGTTAAGAGGGGCATAAGTGCAATAAAAAGGATCTGATTGAAATAGAAGTTAAGGAATGAAACGTAAATAGTGACTTTTATGGCTTATTTTAATTTATTTCTTTTTCAACTTTTTATATATTATCGTAAAATAGGTAAATATTTTATTTATGCCTTGAAATTACATTTCTACCCTTATTAGCTATATTTATTTGAATGATATGATTAATTAAGTTAGTTAAGTACTTAGGTCTTTAAATTAATTAAGTTAATTTAAATACTTAATATATAGCTAAATGACTATGAATTGAATCCTAATTGTTAATTAAACTATTATTATAATTAATCGAACCTTAATTATGTACTTTTAACTTATTTTGCAGGTCCTTACTATTTAACCCCTATATTATAATTAACCCTGTATTTAATATATTCTTAGGTAATTAGCTAAATAGATAATTAATGTTAATTAGGAGTCATGAAGAGTCTCTCATCATACCCCTAAGCCAAGGTTTTTCTAGTCCCTAATATGATGATTTAAGCACCAGGATGATTAAATAATTATAAATAACTCAATAGTAGAGGAATGCTGATGTCAGAATTTTTTTAATATTTGTACTTTTATATTTTTGTGTTTTAATTAAATAACCATAAATAAATAGAGCATCAGCGAGAGTCCTCTTATGATGTACTCAAAACCCTAAATACCTTTCAGAAATACGTATTCATAAAAATAGAATTTTGACGGAAATTTCTTTTGAATCAAAACATTGAAAACCCATTTATTCCCTATATCCACTCTAAACTCTAAAGATCAAAGAAGTCAAGATGAATAAAGTAACAATACTCAAAGATTGGAAGTTAAATTCTAACTCAAAAATTCAATAGTGATATGTTAGTCCTTAAGCTCGTGAAATCTGATTTTTACCAACCTAAGCATTTGTAAATTAACTAAACACCCTTTATTAATCAACTTTAGAGAAGAGTAAAATCCCTAAACCAACCAGTCCACAGCATCAAGGATGGACATCAAGACCTAAGGTCTTATCAATCTGTCCCCTTTAGGTCTCAACCGCTAGTCTCTAAAACGCATTTTCTTAGGCTTCATTTCCCACTAGAAGTTTTAATGGCTATGAGTTTAAAGCATCCATGCTCCTGGAGTAGACTTGTCCTACAAGCATTCGAAGTTGCAAAAATCCATATTATTAGACATCAATTTCCAATCTAGGTTATTCCAATTCAAGCCTTTGTCTTGGCCTTTCTCAAATTTGGTTGTTTTCATGACACCCATTTTTGTCCCGAGGACAACGCTCTAGGCATATATTTCCCCGATGGACCACTGGGTCGCCTATTCCTATATTTCATCTCCATATTTTTCCAATCCATTTTCTATAGGTTAAAACACCCATTTGTTGCAAGGCATTTTTATTGATGGAGGGAGCAGCATCCATATGTAGCAAGTAAATAACATTTTTTTTTCAATAAAATTATTTTTTTCCCTCCTCATTTTTCTTACTAAATACTCCAAGTCTTTTTTCTGGGTGAGTGGAACATCCTTCACCCTTTCAAGAGCTGCCCCATGGAAATCCTTGGGCTAAAGAGGATTTAGAATTGATCTCTTAACCTTTGTATTTTCACGGTCTCAGATGCCAGCAAAATGATTCTAATGTGTGTGAATTTTGGACGCTTAGGTTACTTGGCTCGCAAACCAGAGCATGGACAACAAAGCCTTTAACTATATTTGGGCCCATTAGTGTGTGTGAATTTTGGATGCTTAGGTTACTTAGCTTGCAAACCAGAGCATGGGCAACAAAACCTTTCACTGTATCTAGGCCATTAGTATCAACCCACTCTTAGGTCGTTTAAACCATTAATGTCAACCTACAGGATTTGTCAAGATGCAACTCTCTAAGTCTAGTTCAATGTCCTTAATTGATTAAGCTAAAGATAGCCCCTTAGGCCTTATGGCTACGAATTCTACTAAACTCTTCATTTAATGAACTCTAGGTATCTAGTCCCTTTACTCAACTTGGTGGTAAAAATAAATATTCAAAAATCAAAAGGATCTAACCTAGTCTTATTGACCAAGAAAGTTACAATTTAGTTCAAAAATTTAAGCTTTGTATAAAGTTCAATAACAACTTAGTTACTTTGTTTTAGAATGAAGAGCAGAGGAAACAGATCATATTAGGGTTTCAGACTCTTAACTCAAGAAAAATCACCTTCAAAATTCACAAACAAATACGTGTTTTGATAAGATATTCAAGAGAAAGTCCAAAGTAGGGATTCAATGCTTTTGTTAGTATACACTATTTACAATATAAATATGTATATATGTCACTTTTATTTATGATGTTATAAAATTTAAGCTCCTAATTTATTAATTTTTTAAATAAGGTATTTATAATTCTTCTTCAAACCTTCTTAAGAAATTCATGTAATCCCCTTATTTTTTTTATTTTATTGCTATACATATATTTTATTTTATTTTTTTATTCTTTATCAATTTTTTAAAATTTTATGCATTTTTCAAAATTTTGAAATTTTTAGGCATTTTTACATTTTTCTTATCTTTTGTCTACCATTACACTTAGAGAAAAAGATTCACTTCACATCCCCTTAAGCCAAAATTTTGCAATGTCCTCATTATAAGGAAAGGGTGAAAAAGACTCCACACTTCACTTAGTATAGGGTAACAGAAGAAGTCCTATAGAGGAGATAAAAGATCTCTGTGCAAATAATTTCAAGTCTAACCTAAGTCTGAGTGGTTAGTCAAACTAAGTGAAGAGTAGGGAATAAGGAAGTGATAAATATAGTACAAAATCAACTGTAAAGGTAGTTAAAAGTGTGGAAAGTAGGAAACATCTTTGTACAAGTGCTAAGTTTTACACCTTTAGCTAGGCGTAAACCTTAAGAACATTAGTGGAGCATATAATAGTCTCCAACAAGACCCAAAACATGTGTTTCAAGATAAGGTTTGAGACTTTGACCTTTAACTTTGAAGGGTTGATTCTTGTTGGGTTCAGTGATTTTGACAGCTTTGTTGTTGAAGACTCTAGTGACTTCAAATGGACCTGTTCATTTGGATCTAAGTTTTCTAGGAAAGAGTTTAGAATGAGCATCAAAGAGCAATACCTTCTAACCAGGTGCGAAAGACTTGCGGGAAATGTGTTTACCATGGAAGGCTTTCAACTTTTCTTTATACAACTTAAAACTCTCATAGGAATCATTTTGGAGTTCCTTAAGTTTACTAAGTTGCAACCTACGATGACACTAGCCTTCGTTAGGTCAAGATTGCAGGCTTTAATTGCCCAATAAGCCTTGCGTTCAACTTCTACGAGAAGATGGTAGGGTTTCCCATAAACAAGTCTGTATGGTGACGTGATGATGGGTGCCTTGTGAGTAGTCTGTTCATCATGAAATACTTGAAAATATTTCTATATCGTGGTAGATGCAAATCATGTCGAAACAAATAAATTTATATATATTTCGGTAAGCATTGATTTAAATGCCGACAGCATGCTGCTGGCATGCCATTGGGAAGGCCATTTCTGGAAGGTCATGCCGACATGAAAATATTATCGATTTACAGGTGTGCCGTCGGCATGCCGATGAATTTCACCAACATGCCGACGATTTCGCCGGCATGCAGATTAGCGCTACGAGTGGTTTGAAATGCAGGTGCTGGAGACTCGGAGGGGCTGAAATCTGAAATAGGGGGCTTAGTCAAGGGCTGAAATTTGAAAATTGGGGGACTATCACACACACAAACAGAGCGGTTTGAATGCAGGAGTAGGAGATTCGAAACTGGGAATGTGGGGAGTTGAAATGACACACACACACGATGATTAACTCAACTTGAGACACTCAAGCTTTCCAAGTAGACACACACACACTTCATTTTGAGTATTTATGTGGTTATTCAAGTCACTAAAATGTCAGCATGAATCTCGTGAGGTAATACCCTTGCTAGAAACATGGAACTTTTATGCTCCAAGAGAAAAAGAGGGTTTGATCTATATTTTTAGGTTCTACGGCAAACAATGGCATGAAAGATGCAAGTAGGCTGAGTGGATCAAGAAGGAAAACAAGATGCAGCTAGGGCAAAGGTAATCGTGGGCAAAAAAATGTGGAGATGCCCTAAGAGTTGAGAGAGTATACCCACAAGAGGGGGGGCCTCCAGATGCGCGGTCAAGAAGCAAGGAGTATGCACGCAGGGGAGCAGTAGCTCTACTAGTCATCGAGGAGGCATGACGGTCGTCTGGCGGCGAGAGGAAGGTTGCCAACTGCAGCTGTGGGTCGTTGGGTGGCAGGGAGAGCTTTAGGGATTTGAGAGGGGAGTGGGACCTTGCGATGGGGATGTTATATCCCAAGGTCTTGGAGCAAGTCTCCCCCTAAAGTTGGGAAGATTTGCATTCCAAACCATCCAAAGAACAGATGCAAACTACAGATTTTTCCCAGATAAGATGTCTTGAGACATTGTCAGATGTCGGGATTGGACTTTTGGGATTTTAACCCTTTTGATGGCATCGTCTATTTTAACCATCAGACGATATATCAGATGACTAATTTACAAATTAGACGTCTGATTTCTGCAAGCATCCCTTCCTGGAAAATGATTTATTCTCCAGGTTGTCATCTGATCTCTATATCAAATGACACACCAGACATCTTAATCTAAAATTAGACGTCAGAATTCTACAGATAGACCTTCCTGGATTTTACTCTAAAGTTACAAGGTCGTCTGATTTCATGGTCAGACGACCTGTACAACGTCTAACCACATCATCAGTCGTTTGACTCATAGTACATATTCTGACTCATAGATAGACGTTTCTCAACACATCTGGATGACGGCCCAGACGTTTGTGAGTGATGACGGACGTCTGAAATAGCTCTTTTATCAGCTCTACTGAAATATAAGATCATTGTCTGTCCTAGATCTTCAGATGATGAATTTTTAAGTATAAGACGTCTGATAGTTTAATCAGACGTCTGATATTGCACAGAATGTGCATTTTGATGTTTGAACCAAGTATGAAGGCTCTTAACTTGGTAATGTCATGGCTCCATCTATGTTCATGACAAAAGAAGTTTTATTAAGTCACTAAATTCTTCAAATATTACTTAGCTTACATATGCCTAGTTTCCTACTTATATAATTAAAACGATCATAATTCAAAGGTTTAGTGAAAATATCAGCCAATTGCAATTCAGTACAAATAAATTCAACCTCAATTTCCCCCTTAAGTATATTATCTCTCAGAAAGTGATGTCGAACATCAATATGTTTTGTACGGGAGTGATGTACGAGATTTTTCGAGAGGTTGATAGCACTAGTATTATCACAAAATATTTTTATCTTATTAAATATCAAGTTAAAATCCTTCAAAGTATTTTTCATCCAAAGCACTTAGGAACATGCTAGAGCGGCGACTATGTATTTAGCTTCTGTAGTCGATAGGGCTACACTAGATTGTTTCTTTGAGAACCAAGAGACTAGTGATTCACCCAAGAATTGGCATGTCCCACTAGTACTCTTCCTATCAGTGCAGCTACCTGTGTAGTCCACATCGCTATATGTAACTAAGTTGAATTGTGGACTCCTAGGGTAGAATAAGCCATAATCAGATGTGTCAACTAGATATCTAAATATTTATTTTACAGCATTTAAGTGTGATTGTTTAGGGTTTGATTGAAACCTAACGCATAAGTAAGTACTAAACAAAATGTCAGGTCCACTGGAAGTTAAATACAGTAAATATCCAATCATGCTACGATAGAGCTTTTGATCTATGGGTGTACCTGATTCGTCCAAGTCTAGGGAAGTTGTGACACTCATAGGAGTGTTCTTCCCTTTACTTTTCGTCATTTTAAATTTTTTTAGCTTCTTTGTGTATTTTGATTGACACACAAAGGTTCCAAATTTGAGTAGAGTGATTTGTAAACCCAAGAAAAAGTTGAGTTCACCCATCAAACTCATTTCAAATTCTTCCTGCATAATTTCTGAAAACTTTCTACACATAGATTCATTAGTAGCACCAAATATAATATCATCTACATATATTTGAACTAATAAAATGTCTTTTCCTTTTCTTTTAATGAATAATGTGGAATCAGCTTCCCCTATAGAGAATTTTGCATTTAACAAATAGTCTTTGAGCCTTTCATACCAAGCTCTAGGAGCTTGCTTTAGACCATATAGTGCCTTGTTTAATTTATAGACAAAATGAGGCTTACCATGAGACTCAAAACCAGGAAGTTATTTTACGAAAACTTCCTCCTTAATGAATCCGTTAAGAAATGCGCTCTTAACATCCATTTGAAAGAGTTTAAAGCCAAGAAAGGCGGCATAAGCAAGAAGCATGTGAATTGATTCAAGTCGAGCTATGGGAGCGTAGGTCTCATCAAAATCAATTCCTTCTTCTTGGTTGTACCCTTATGCTACCAGCCAAGCCTTGTTTCGAATGACTATACCAGATTCATTCAACTTATTCCGGAATACCCATTTGGTACCTATTACCGTTTTCCCTTCAGGCTTAGGTACTAGATCCCAGAATTCATTCCTTTGGAATTGGTTGAGTTCCTCCTGCATGGCCATCATCCAAGGTTCTTCGGAGCACGCTTCCTCAACACTCTTGGGTACAACTTGAGATATAAAGGCGGAGAGACCAAAAGAGCAACTAAAATGAGATCGGGTCTTAACGCCATCGGAAACACTTCCAATGACTTGGCTTTTGGGATGATCCCTTTGATATATCCAATCTTTTGGAAGATTATGGATATTGGAGTTTGGAATGTTAGACACATCAATAGTAGAATCATCTTCATCTCCCATATTGACTCGGTCAATGGAGGAAGAGTGAGGAGATTCATCAAAGGAAACATGGAGGGTTTCCTCCACTATTAATGTGGTCTTGTTAAAGACCCGATATGCCTTACGACGTGAGGAATAACCAATAAAGATGGCTTCCTCACCTTTGGCATCAAATTTATCTAAATTAGAGCGGGTATTCAAAACAAAACATCGACATCCAAAAACTTTAAAATAACTAATTTTGGGTATTTTCCTATAGTATAGTTCAAAACAAGTTTTTCACAACCCGGATCGAATTAAGGTGCGATTTAACATGTAACAAGCTGTGTTAACCACCTTGGCCCAAAAGTACTTTGGTAACCTCGAGTCTATAAGCAATGTTCGAGGAAACTCTTGAAGAGTATGGTTCTTTCTCTCAACCGCCCCATTTTGTTGAGGTGTTCAGGGAAAAGAAAACTCATAACAATACCATGCTCTTGAAAAAAATCATCAAACAAGGAATTTTCAAATTCGCCCCCATGATCACTACTGATACGAGTGATTTGGTAGCCTTTTTCAGTTTGAACTTTCCTACGAAAAATAGAAAATATGGAAAATACTCCTTGGATCTCAAGAAGGAGACCCATGAAAACCTTGAAAAATCATCTACAATTACAAGGTAATATTTGCATCAACTAAGGCTCTCATATTTTGTAGGTCCAAACTGATCTAAGTGAAGTAGTTTTAAAGGTCTTAATGTGGATATAACTTCTTTGCTTTTAAAACTAGATTTCATAATTTTACGTAATTTACATGAATCACAGATAGGCTCATTTAAAAATTTTCCTTTAGGAAGACCTCGGACTAGTTCATGTTTAGCTAGTTTTTTTACTAGCTTCATATGAATATATCCTAGTCTTCTATGCCATATACTTAACTCATCATTTGCTATATGACAATCATAAGTCCTATTTTTATCAAATTCTGTGATATAAATGTCTTTAAATCTAGTTCCCTTAAGAAGGGTTTCATTGGTTAATGCATGCATAATTTCAAACATTTTTGAAGTAAATACTACTTTAAAGCCCTTATCACAAATTTGACTGACACTTAAAATATTATGTTTTAGTCCTTTAACTAGAGAAACATTTAAGATGGGAGAGAGAGGGTTACCTATTTTACCAAGGCCAATAATATGACCCTTGTGGTTGTTGCCAAATGTAACCGTTCCTCCATATGTAGTCTGGAGGTCCAAAAATAGGTGCTTGTCTCCCATCATATGTTTGGAGCATCCAGAGTCCATCACCCATCGGTCTCCTTGATGGCGGTGGTCTCCTTGTCTTCTTTCTTGTAGACATCCTTCCTCCTACAAAAGATCTTCGTTGGTGACTTGGTGTTTCTATAGGTCTTTCTAATTTGAGTCATCCATCCTTCATTTTGTATATCCAATTTTTGACATTATGATGTCCTTTCATCCCTACAAAATAAAGTGAGAGTTGTCTTTTCAGTATCCATTGTAATGTGGATCTGTATTTGTCAATGGTCTCCTTTAGAGGAGGGTCCTTTTTCGGCTCACTTTGACTAGGTTCATAAAAGCCTAGTCCAAATTTACTTGAGGAAGGTTTTTGATGGGCAATGAGTTTGTCCAAGTTATCTTTCCCCTTTGTAAATTTGGCTAGGTCTTCAAGATGTTGATTTGATTTTTCTTTAAGGTGATTTATCTCTAATTTCATTATGTCTAGTTTATCTTCTAATCCCCTAATCTCTACTCAAAGTAAGCTATTTTCATTCTTTTCAAAGGAGTTATATTTTTCAAGCACATGGATTTTTTCGAGTAATTCTTCTCTATCTAGAAATTTTTGTTCACTCATTTCCGTATACAAATCATTTGTTAATGACTCCTCAATCATTAGATTTCTTATTTGCATATTTAAGGCATTGGTTTCTTTTGTAAGAATTAGATTCTTGTCTTCAAGATCATTGATTAATTTTTTATTTTCTAAGTTTTCTTCTTTTAAAACCTTGCTTTGGGTTTTTGTTTTCTTAAGATTTACATATAGTGAATCAAAGGCATCTTGTAATTCATCTAAAGAATAGGAGTTTACCTCAGGTTCCTTAGATTCAGACTCAGAAGCATCTTTTGTTGCCATTAATCCTAAGCATGCCGTTTCTTTATTTGTTTCCTCCTCCTCTTCTTCTTCGGAGGTGGAGTCATCATAAGTTGCTTGAAATGCCTTCTTCTTGAGTCCCTTCGGGTTGGAGATCTTCTTGTGGTCGGAAGGCTTCTTGGGTTTCTTTTCATCATCCCTTTTGAGTAACGGATAATCTTTCCTTATGTGACCTCTCTTTTTGTAATTATAGAAAATTAGAGGTTCATCATCTTTTTTCCTTCCCTTGATCTCTTTCTATGTTTGAGAAACTTTTCAAACCTTTTTGCTAATAAAATGAATTCCTCGTCATCGGTACTTACCTCATCATCTGAAGTACCTTTGAAGGCTAAAGTCTTCTTCTTTGGCGCCGATGAGATTGATTTCTTCTTTTGTTCCATTTTTGATTCATAAGCCATGAGATTCCCAAGTAGATTTTCTATGTCTAGATCCTCTACTTGGTTGGCTTCTTCTATTGCCGTTACCTTTTTCTCCCACTCAGGTCTAAGGGAGCGAAAGAGCTTCCCTTGAAGCTCCCCCTTTATAAATGTCCTTCCTAGTGACTTGAGGTTATTCATAGTTAACGTGAATCGGGTGTACATGTCCATAAGTCTTTCATTTTCCTTCATAGAAAAGGCTTTGAATTCCAGTGACCACAAGTTAATCTTTGAGGATTTAACTCTAGATGTACCTTTGTGAGGTTCCTCCAATGTTTTCCAAATCTCGTGGGCGATTTTGCATTGGCTGATGTGGTGGAATTCCTCTGAGCTGACTGCACAGTAGAGTGAGTTCATTGCCTTAGCATTCAGTCCAAGGTGATGAATTTGCACCACTGTGTATCTTGTTTTTGGTTTCTCGGGAATGATGTATGCGGATTCGCATTTCTCCCAAATGGAGAAATCATTGGCTTGAAGCCACATCTTCATTCTCAGCTTCCAGTAAGTGTAGTTTGTCCCTTCGAAGAGTGGTGGTTTAGTGGTGGATTGCCCCTCCAATCTGCCCGTGGAAATGACTTTCCCCTCCATGTGATCTTTCCGTGGATGTTACTCCTAAAGGTGGAAAACTTACTCTGATACCAAATGAAATTGCACTAGAGGGGGGTGAAAAGTGAAATTATAGTATATTGTAATAAAAAATTCAATCACAAAAGGTGGCATCAGATTTTTAGGTGGAAACCCAAGATGGGTGAAAACCGGCACCTAAGCCAATCCCTTGACTTAGGATTTTCGATCACAAGGTGATCAACCCACTAACCACACTACTTAAACAAGGGTAGTGTACCTCAATTAAAAATCCCACCTCCGATCCCTAAACAGAGGTTTCTCCCTTCAAAATGAAGAGACGGGGACCCGACAGGCCGGATATCCACAGTACAAAAATAGAAAGAACTCCCTAAGGATTTGCAGAATGGAGTGAGCCAAGAGTATGGATTTGCCCTTTAATTAGAGTGTTGGCACAGCACAAGGGCAAGATGAAGCTTAAAGTAGTGAGCAAGTGATTTTTCTAAGGGAATTGAATCTCAAGAGGTGTGTTTTGCCTAAGAGGGGTTGTAGTCTATTTATAGGCAAGTTTGGAACTTTCAAAAACACTTGGAAGAGATCTCTGAGCCGTTGGAGACAAATCCCAAGAGATTGGGAAGAAATCCTCCATAAATCATGGTAATGATGAGTCTGACAGCAATATCTGACGTCTAAATTTAGGGTCAGACGTCCGATTATAATTTTTGTCATCTAATACAATAGGCCATCCGGAACTGACTTCATTGGATCGAAACAAGGATGTCTAATATTTTCACATAAGACGTCTGACAAAGTTATTGGACGTCTAATAATGTGTGGATTCATTCCTATTTTGATCAGATCCAAACTGGGTTCTAGATTTAAAGAATCAGACGTCCGTATGGACGTCTGAGGGATTCACCAGACATCTAGAAACCTAAAAAGACTTGGCTACGATATCTAACAAAAGATCTTATGTTTGTAGTGAGATACACACAGAAATACATGGGCAACGATCCAAAGGTAGACGTCAGGAAGCATGTCTAGACATTTGAGAATACATTTTTTCCCATTATCTGTAGAACAATGATAGGTGCTTAGTCTAATGGTTATTTTGAGGGCGTCCAGGTAAAGCATCAGACGTCTGGATGAGGTTATGGACATCTGATAGAGGAGTGCTTCGACTGATGTTTATGAAGACAGAAACTAAAGGCAGAACTATAGGTAGTTAGATGTCTGAGACACTTGTCAGATGTCTTAAAGTTGAAAATCAGATGTTTGACAACTGTTATGGACGTCTGATAAGAGTCTTAGTGTTAGGTTTTTGTTTCTAATGTATCCTAAGTGTAGAAAGCCTAAGTAAGTTATTTGTAGATTATGTTTGGGGGCTCTTTACAACATTTTTAGACTCAAATAAAATGAAAATTACAACCTTTGAAAGTTTACATGAAAATCCTATGACCTAATACTTATGCTACTTAGTCTTCACGCTTTTAATCTCCCATCTTGGAAAACTTTATGAAACCTGCAATTATGTTATTACAGTGAGAAATAATATGCAATGCTTATTTTTATTTCATTTTCTTCATTTTGTAAAATCATCAAAATATTATATATGAGTAGTTAAACTAACAGGGATCACATTAATGAATGCACCCAAGTCGAGGAGCTCCAGGTCAGATGTAGTGTTTCATATTGTGCAGGAAATTAGCAGGGCTCCTAGGTCTTGCTTCTTAGTGGGTAGCTTGTTTAAGATCAGTGTGCTTGTGTTATCAGACAAGACTACTCTTCTTTTATTTTCAGATTCCTCTCTACACTTCTCTTTATATGAATTCAGTAAACCTATGGAGTAGGTAGGGATTGATCCGATAGCCGTGAGGAGTAAAATGATTGTTAATTTGAAAGCCTGAAGTAAGGACATCCTTTCCTCCAATTTCTTTTCCAACTTTTTCTATTTGCCCATACAACAACAACATACTCCCAAATCAGAGTTTAATGTTTTGTTGATCATATTCTTAGTTGGGAGTCTAGAATTCTTACTACGGGGCCTAATGGTGTTGCCATGGGGTTGGGTGGGTCCCTTGTGTCTACTACCACTCCTCAAGGTGGGTATTTGCAGTGGCAAAATGCTGTTGGTTAGTGCCTTAAGGAGGGTTGGGCAAAACAGGAGGCTCCTGGTTGATTATGGTGGGAACTTGGATTGCTCTGGGAGGGGCTAGGGTAGCCTAATAGACAGCATGAGCTTGAGCATGCGGCTCCCCACCACTACCAAACCCTTGAGGCCCAGCACATTGGTTCTGCACATTCCTTGGGTTTGGTACAGGTTGTGATGGTAGAGATCCAAGCTGTTGGTTGTTTACACTAAGTCTAGATTGCAAGGTGTCCTGCGAAGATTTCATTTGTTGCATCGGTTGGAGCATTGACCCTTGCATTTTAACCATCTTCAGGTTTAAATCAGCCTGCCCAGCGGTTTGTTGAGCATTCCACATGGACTGATTAACCGGATTCGGGTCCAACTGAGTATTTACATGACCCTGACCTATTGGTTTCTGCAGTACATAATTGTTGGGTTAATATTGGGTATGCTACCCCTGATCCTTCCAAGAGAAGTTAGGGTGATTTTTCCAACTATGATTGTAGGAATTCTAGTAAGGGTTGGACCTAACATTCTCTTGTATAGCATGAACATCCTCATAAGAAGGATCAAAAAAACTAGGATCAAAGGCTCCAGTTTGGAACCCATAAGGTTCCGAGAAGAGCCAACCCGAAGGTCGAGCCGACTCCAGCTAGTTCACAAACTCTCATCCCGTAGGAGCTTGCAAAGAATGGAATCCCGAGCCCTGGGATTGAGTGGATTTAGAAAAATTAGAGTTTCTAGACATCCACTCTTTCATTCATTTAGCAACCAGATCCACCTTATCTAATTTATTGTAGATTAATTCCATATCAAATGTATGAGAATCTTAGGCCTCATTGGCATTTGTTCTAGTTTGTTGGGATCGATTGAAGGTTTCCATGGATGTGTGGTTTAAAGAGCTTTGACTCATTTCTTCAAACAAATCATGCTCACGATCTGCATCTTTATTGAGGAAATTTCCTCCTCAAGAAGCATCCACATGATTTCAACCTGTGATAAAAATCTACATAAGTTGCCATTTAGGCACCTTGTGGTGTGGACACTTCCGCAACAGATCCTAGAATCACTCCCAGGCCTCATGAAACAGTTCCCCTTGCCACTGTGCAAAAGTTGTAATTGCCCATCGCAACTCATTAGTTTGCCTAATTGGGAAGAATTTATTTAGGAAGGCTAATTTCAAAGCTGTCCAGGTAGCAATCGGTCTTCTAATGGTATGATACTAATGTGCAGCCTTATCCCTAAGTGAATGAGAGAAAAGCCACATGAGCATCTGTTCTTCATCCACATTCCGTGATTTGGTGGTCTGAACCAGAGTGATCAGGTCCTCCAAATGTTGGAATGGGTCCTTTGAGCCAAGCCCGTGAAAGTGTTTAATTAAACTCAAAACCTGGGGCTTGATCTCAACATCACCGACGAGGATCACAATGCTGAGACAATCCTCATAATTTGAAGGATCATAAAAATCCTTCAAGGGTCAAGTGCCCTGACCATTCATTCGTTGGAACCATTGTTGTATCTGCTGCAATTCTTCTAATTGCCTCTGAATCAGCTCTTGCTAGTTTGAGGGTGGGGGAGGTGGTTGTTGTTTAGCCATGGGATTTGCTTGGCTATAACTTAGCCTCCACCTCCGAGAATGGTCTATAGGTCCTTCCAAGTGAGGGTTCAATGACCTCCTTCCAAGCATACATTGGAAGGAAGTCGGAAGGACATGATAAAAGACCCCTACAGCACAAAAATGCAAGCCTGTCCTTAGGTTGGGTAGCCTAAAGATCTACAGACTCTTAGAATCTATCTTAAGATTATAATTGATTTACTCTACTTTTATCTAATCAATCCAACCAGTTAAAAAGAGGGGTTGGGGAGAAGGTTCTTCCTTTAGCTTGCGCCTTTGGTTCCTTTGATACCCCTCAACCGCAGTCGTTTGACGCTACTCCCTTAGCTAGACATCAGATTGACTAGTGTAAGTAGGCTAATCGAGAATAATCTCAATCTGGTCCCCAAAAAGTGAATCAATGCTTAAGGCCAATGTCTAATCAATTTTAGTTGGGCTTGGGATATTTATGCTTTTGGAATGTGATGGCCCTTAATGGGTTGTGCCCTTAAAGATTTGTTTGGGAATGTGTGTATGTGCACAACCAAAAAGTTTTCAAGAAAGATTATTGAGGACGAAGTGAGTTTTAGGATTCAAATCTTCCTTAGTAGCTTTTAGGATTCAAATATTAGATATATTCAACTAAATTTCCAAGAGGCAAAGCAAGTTTGAAATCACAAGTTCAAGTATTTTCTTTTACAAATCAAGAAAATAAGGAGTGCTTGGTTTGACGTAATTATTGAATCCTATGTGGCAGCTACAAATTGAATTCCTTTTAGATTAGGTGGTGCAGCCCAAATAATTCAATCAACTGACCCAGATGCACCACCAATTAGGGTACACAAAAGGTGATTAACCTTGTCTGATTTCTACTCCTTTATGTGTTGAGTTGGTGTACCGGTTCCATAGGTCAGAATACCGGTTGAGTAGATAAAATCAACATAGGTTATGTGCCTCAAATGTGGGTGTTCGTAGTGTGTATGTTGATTTGTCACACAAGAAGTATCTTTTTGTTTTTTTTTATGATATGTGAGGGTGAGATGAGTGGAGGTGACAAACAAGACAAACAAATTCTATCCTAGGGTTTATGCAAACACCTAAGTAGATTAGGTCTGGATTATGGATGTGGTGAAAGTGAAACTAATGGGGGGGAATATAGGGGCACTTACAAATTACTCTACCGACACTTTGCTTCTATCTACCGCACTTGGATCTCCTTGCTAGGGTACCTGCAAGGTAGTAAATCAGAGGCAAACGAGGATAATAATAAGTAAATGCAAAGAAACATGAATGACAAGAAAGCAAATTCCGTTGCCTCCCTGGCAACAGCGACAAGATTATGTAGGGGTTTTAGAAAGGTAAAATCAGGGTGTCGAGAATCCATCGTTGTAGTTTGCAAAACATGTTATCAAATTCAATTTTTAGCCGAAACTCTGATTCCTGGGTTGAACACAGGGAGGTGATGTTTACTTTCACTGAAATCTGCACTTCGTGTTATTTCTTTTTCGTGTTTTAAGGTTTTGTGATTTTTTTGGTATTTTTGCAATAAAAAGCCAAGTAGAATAATTTCATAAAGTGGAGAAACAAATATCATATACCACAATGTCATTCAAATGTCTATTACAATTTGCTAAAATATAAAAGAGATAGGGTTGAGAAGAAATCTCCCAAATCGACTATTTGGTGGTAGCTTGGACAAAGAAGGTGAGGTGCTATATGACGGAGGTGAGATGCAGGAGGACATCGTGTAGAGTAATGCTTCACCAAGGCTCTAGAATGGGGATGAGGAGATGGTGGTGATCTTCTACCGGAATGGAGGTTGGAGGACAGCTCTGAGGCTTCCTATGAAGGTGGTGAGATGGAGGATGAATATTTGGTGAGGTATAGGAGCATTACACTAATTGGAGGCCTTTGAAGCTTGGGAATAAGCTCTAAGAGAGCTTTGGTAGGCTACTAGAGCTTAGGACTAGGTAGGAGTAGAGTAGGTAGAGATGGTTCAGAAGGGAAGGGGTCATGGGGTTTATACAGTGAAGGAATGGAGGTGTTTTGCATGCACGGGTCTTCAACGACATTTAAAGCATCACTAAAGACCTGCCGGGGGTGTCGCTATAGCATTCATGTGCCTTGGCCGACGTGAGGAGTAGTTGTAGCTGGCACAGTGCAAGGAGATCATCAGCCATTGGATTGGGCACGAATGGTTGAGATTGTGAGGAGATCGTACACACTTGCTTGCATTCAAATCATGTGCTTGCTGGCAGTCGTTGGATCCACCATCGCACGGCTGGGTGGCGCCCACAGATCGCACCTTCATCAATTTTAATTGCGCTCACCATGCTATCGTGATGATCGGATGATAGCTGCTACACCTGGTCGACTTAAGTGAGTACTTCAAATGGAGCACGTCTACCTTGGCATGTGGTTGCACGTCATCGTCCAGCACGCGAGCATCATCTCGACCGCTCGATCAAGATCTAGTGGTCCAATTTAGCTGATGCTAGAGTGGGTGCAGAGGATCGAGGCTCAAACCCATGCCTCCCATTTGCGAAGCGGGCGCTTCATCGTTTGGCCAAAGAGTTGCTCTGTCGCATGGAGGTGAGGTGCGGCTGTGCACCTCAATCATTTGATGAAGATCCAATGATCAAGATGAAGCCTTGTTGCATTTTAGAGGAGAGATCGGCTAATGTAGAGCATTTCTCAACCGTTGGATTGAGACCCAACGGCTAGGATCGCTCCTTGCGTGATGCTTGGGAGGCTGCAGCTCATGTAGGGCGGCCTGGATGGTGCCATGTGGAACCATCTGGGCCATCCATCTCCTTATTCTTGTAGAAGGTGCTATAGAGCTCTGATTGGGGTGACTTTTGCACTGACAAACTGCGATTGTCTCTCCAGATCCATCCATATGTTCAGATTCTTCATTCGAAGCCTATAAAGATGTTGCATTGCCTCCTAGCCATATAAAATGTTGGAATTAATGTACATAATATACAACTATTCTAAATGAAATGCAATGAATGTTATGCAATATTTTTACTATGATATGCAATGCTAGACCTTGGAACTATCATAAATAAGCATTTTATCATGAATTCATGCATGTTTATCACTTCTCCCTAAACTTTAATTCCATCTTTCCCATTTC
This sequence comes from Thalassia testudinum, assembly GCA_037157565.1. Lineage (NCBI taxonomy): Eukaryota > Viridiplantae > Streptophyta > Magnoliopsida > Alismatales > Hydrocharitaceae > Thalassia > Thalassia testudinum. Next base: position 48,868,569 of record JAZHRO010000035.1, on the reverse strand, counting down.
ACAATCTATATTGGCCTTTGCAATGGCCAAAAAGGGTCTCCCAAAGATAATTGGGGCATCTCTAATGCGTTCAGGTACTTCCATATCAAGTACAATAAAATCCACTGGAAGGTAGAAGTGCCGAACTCTAATTGTGATATCCTCCAAAATTCCCTTTGGTGACTTAATACATCTATCCGCTAATTATAAAGACACATTGCTAGGTTTAAGTTTTTCTATTTCAAAATTTTCTACCAAAGAGGATGGAATAAGGTTAATAGATGCTCCTAAGTCAAGGAGGGCTCTATCAAAGCACCGATTCCTAATTATATAGGAAATAAGTGGAGATCTTGAATCTTTCTTTTTCAAAGGAAGAGTACTCGAGATAATTGAGCTCACATGCTTAGAGAGTACCACAATGCTTCCTTTCTTTGGCTTATGCTTAGGAGCACATAATTCCGTGAGAAATCACGCATAAGTCAAAATGTACTTGATAGCATCTAGGAGTGAGATATTAATGTGAACCTACTCAAAAACCTTAATTAAATCCTCATCAATTGTAATAGGCTTCTTTTGTTTCCTTGATTTCCTCAATGCTTCTGGGAATGGGACTTGGATATCCTCTTTTACTAAGGGGTTACCTTGATCATAGGAATCAGTGGGAATAGCGAGATCAGGTGAATCACCTCACACAGGTGTAGAAATAGGAGTTGTTCTAGATGTACTAGGTTCTTAAGATTGGAAACATGGATCTAAGGGGTCCCTAGTGGTAGTATCACGGTGGGTAGCAATAGAGTTAATACCCACATGGGAAGAGGAAGCAGGAGAAGATGTTGAAGCAGCATTCTAGAAAGATGGATTTGGTAACAAAGATTGATTTATTTGATTTGGAAATGATTGTTGTTGATTCAGGCACTTGTAATCGGGAGGTACTGAGGACGGGTTTTGATTCTAATTCAAGGGAATTTGATTCACATAATGTGCTTGTCCCTGAGTCGAATGTTGAGCTCTTGGGTTTTGGATGTTCCTAGGGTTTGAAACTGGCTGGGATGGAAGGGCCCCTACCTGACGTGATTTAGCTGACTGCGTGATTTGGCACTTAAGATCAGCCAATTCTGCCAAACATTGTCCTTGCACCTCAGCGAGAGCCTCAGCATTATGTCGTTGACTCTCTGTTATGACTCGCAAAATCTGATCGAGTTGTGTGTCTCTATTTGGCCCTGAGTAGTTTTGCATAATCGAGTGAATGGGACTCGTATGTTGTTGAAACGGCAACGTAGGTGGGTTTTGATAGGTCTGATTTGGATATTGTGGTCTTTGAGAATGATTAGACCAAGAGAAATTAGGATGGTTTCTCCATCCAGGATTGTAGGTGTTAGAATATGGGTTTGATCTTGTGTTGTATCCCTAAATGGCATGTAAATCATATGGATAAGGAGAGTTTTCCGCAAAAGAAGGAAGTAGGGAAAGAGGTGCGAATGATAGGACAAAGGTCCCTCCTTGGGTTGGTGAATGAGTAGGGAGAAAACCCAAGGGAGAAGGATCTCTCGAATCCATATTATTCACAAATTCCCTCCCCACAGGAGTTTGCAAAACATGGAAATGTGCAAGATTTTGCATAGCAAGTAGAGGTGTAAGATTCTTCATCATGTTGTGCACCTCGTCGAGATGCTTCTGTACGATGCTGACTTTGTCCAATTTCTCAGATATAATCTCTAAACCCCTTGAACTGGGCAGATTTTCGATCTCGTGAATACCCTTATGATGCGAGTTTTGATGTGGATTTTTATGAAGGTTTCCTTGCATGAATTGCAACATGGATGTGTTATTGATCGAGTTTTCTATCATCCCTTCAAACAATTCAAAGGCGGATTCTTTGTCACAATTTAGAAAATTCCCTCCACAAGAGGCATCGATCTGGTTGTGAATGCTCTCTTTCAATCCATAATAAAAGATGTACATTAGTTGCCAACGAGGGATGTTGTGATGTAGGCATTTCCTTTGCAATTCATCGAAGCACTCCCACTCTTCATGAATTGGTTCTCCTTGGTTTTGAGTAAAGGTAGTGATAGCTCACCGGAGGGCGTTGGTGCAACCTATAGGAAAGAACTTCTTAAGGAATGCAGATTCAAGTTTGGTCCAAGAGTTGATAGGTCATGCGATACCAATAACTAGCTTTGTCTTTTAAGCTAAAGGAGAACATTTTCATTGATAGGGTTTCCCGATTTTGATTTTGAGGTCCAAGAGTTTGGGATAGATTCTTAAGATCTTCGATGTGTTGGAATGGATCCTCAAATGTTTATCCACGGAAATGTGGGATTAGATTAATGATGTTTGGCTTTAACTCTAGATCATTTTCCTTAGCAAGAATCCTACACTAGGATCTACTTGGGCATTAGATGGGTTATTGTAATCACGAAGTAGAGGCCTTGGTAAAGGACGAGGAGGAGGAGGATCAGGACCCGCCCCAGGTCGATGAGTTTGAAGGTTTTGAAGAGCAATCGTCAATAGATTCACTTGATGGTTCTACTCGAACATTTGCAGATTTTGGCTCAGGAGCGCGTCATGCATATCAAAAGGCAACATCTCCCCTTAGCTACAAGAAGTGGGGATGTCGAGATTCTGGTTTTGCGATTGATCCATAGAATAAAACGTAGAAAGTAATAGAGAAAGGAGATAGGAAAATTGGTTGCTTAAGTGTAGCCGATCTAAGTAAACCTATCAAGGTAGAGACGAGAGGCAGCTTCAATGATCACCTACCATTCATAAACAGAGAAAATGTGCAAAGGCACACTCACACCACAGTGAAATAGGGGCAAGCAAAACCTAAAAACAACGTGAAAAGTTGGTTTTCTTTTTTCAAAGGAAAAGAAGACCTAGAATATGCGTAAAATATGTGATGATGCAAACAAGTAATTTGTCAATACAAATATGTGTCCCACACGTGTCACGAATGTATGTATCCTACAAGCTCAAATGTCTAAGGTCTAGGAATGAGACTGCTCACTATAGGATCCCTGAGGCTTTAGTAGTGAGACAGACTTATTGATCTTCGACCAAAGCCCTAAGAGGTGCAAAGAGGAGAGGTAGAAGAAAAAGACTCGTGTACCTCTAGTGATCATGCCGTGTGCGCGATAGCATGCATCAGATGATAGCGATAAAAACCTGCATACAATTCTGTAAACAAAGTATGTCACAAGTTTTACAAAGTCCTCTTTTTAGTTAATCTTTTTTCAAATGATAAAAGTAGGTAACAAATGATCGCTTTTTATGTCTTCTCAAAAAACAATATGGTCTTGCTTTTAGTCCAAAGACAAGGATCTGCACCGTTTTTTGCATGTTTTCCCGCTAATGTGAGAGCTCAAATCCCTAGTACGTGAAACTAGCAGGTAGATGTACTCCTAGGAGTGTATGCCTAGTGGTATGCTACTGCTAATCAGAAAGTATGCATTTTTGTATTTTTTTATATCTCTAACCTAAATGCAACAAAGCAAACCTAACTAAAGACTAAGGAAAAAGTATCTCACAGGGAGTATGTATATTGAATACGTAGGAAAAAATAGGAAACAAAAACCCGCCTTCCTCCTGAGAATACCTGTGAAGATGTCCCTGAAGGAAGACAAAAACCAAACAAAAACATCTAGTTAGAAATGAACTATGTTCAAAGCAAATATTAAAAAATATAATGGCGAATATAATTTCAGGTTTCCACCCCAGCAATGGCACCATTAAAATGATCGTTCAATTCACAACATAGTTAATTAAGGTTATCAGTCTCAATTAATCGCATAAAGAATAGGCTTAAGTTAACTTGAATTCTTAAATTATTGTCATTAATTGTAGTATAGGATCAACCTAACCTACATTTTAGATTTAATTCTTTTAACTGGTTAAGTCTAGGTCGTTCACTGGGAGATATTAAACTTAATCAAATTACCATTTTTATTCTAAATTAATAATCAACTAATAACTTTATTAATTAGATCAATAATTATGACATATGTTGAGCTCATAAATAATTACATACAAAATTAAAACTCAAACATGGCAATTATTCCATTACAAATGAAGTGTACATGAAAGGTTTACAATCAATAACAAAAAGAAAGAAATATTTACAATTACATCAAATGTTTACAAAAGATCAATGCATAAAAGAAATTATTACAACATATGCCTTTGTTGCATCTTTCAGACGTCTCTTCACATCATTAGACATCTTAAACATTTCTCTTTAAATCCCTCAGCCTTAATCTCAACTCTCTCCTATTTAATTTAGCCCTCTATTAATTTGATCATAAATACTTAACCATTTTCTTTTCACCTTCCTTTAATTCTTCTTCTCTCTCTTAAACTCTCACTGTGCATCTCTTGTTCCACATTTAGCCATTTCAACCATTAAAACTGTCTCACTTAAGTAGAAAGTTTGGTTTAATGGGTGAACCGGGTTCATCCGTGGGATACACAGCACCCATAGTGTGGGACCAGACCGCTACTTGAACCCAACTCTAGTTCATTTATTATGGATTTTTGTGTATTTATTTGCACAGTACCGGGACATACTAGCCCCATAAACAAGCTCACGCCCACCTGGGCCTAAGTGCACGCCCATGTGCATCGCACGCACACACACTTGCACATGCACAACACATGCCAAGAATCGGATGAAATGCTCATTACCTGTACCATGCGCTGATGACCAAAGTGTCTTAGCACGCTTTTGCTTTTATACCAAGGTAGGCATCCGTGACTTTTCGAGGTAGGACTTAATTCCCTTACTCTCTTCACTATGCAGAATCGTCAGCCGATGACTTCGGGCTATGATTGCTGCCTACGCAGAGCTCCGTTTAGGGTGATTGAAAGCTCAAATGAGAGCCTTAGATCTCAGCTTTCCAATTGTAGCACCAAGTTAGTGATTGGATCAAAGTGTTCCAAAGATTAGGTTGATGAACATGACACTGTTCATGTGTCATTATGTGCTTCCAAAAGAGAATTTAGGCCAAAGGACCTAAAAATGAAGATGAATCTCTTATCTGAGAGTACATGAATGCTTATTATTGCATTATGCTTTGAACGCAGTAATTTTGAGTTGAGAAAGAGCTTCAGAAGCTCTTCAAGCTTCTGAACTTGAAGCTTGCTGTACAGACCTTGGAAGTCAAGATGAAATCGATCAAAAGAGAGATTAAAGTGTTCAAAAGAGATTTAGGTTGATTTGAGAGAAGATTTTTGATCATTTTCAGAAGGATTTGTGTTTAAATCTCATCAAGAACTCTAAGAACAATGTTGGGTTCCTCTTATAACCCAAAATACACATATATGGAAATCTCTACCAAATCTCAGCAAAACTTCACCAAATCAATTCCAAATGATTCATATGCACCATAGGAACTCAATTGACCCAACAAATCTGAGATTCAAACATTTAAACCTCAAATTAGATTCAGGTTTGATCTATGAAACTAAAAGTTTGACTTTCAATTAAAAACATTATCAGATCAAATTAAAGACTCAGACCACCTATTTTCTATCTCCAAAATCAATTGCAAACCTTGAAATCTTGTTCTGAGTATTCCAGAGAAGCATTCAAGATAATTGTTGGAAGTCTTATGCGGCTTTGTTTGACTAAACAAATCAGAGTTTGTTAATCTTAGTAAAAACTTAATTCAAGTTCTTTATGATCTCTTACTTTAGAACCTATTCCCAAATTCTAAACCATAAGTATAACGCCTCTCCAACTCGACTAGATTTAGGGAAGATGAAGATCAACCAAGGCTTACTCCTATCAAAACATGAATCTAAACAACAGATCCTGATCCTAATAACTTAAGAAGATGATCTGGAGCTTCATACATCAATTCGAAGGATAAGGATCTTGAATTGGTTCACCGGAGCTCCGATGAACACCGGTTATGATCGTTCGAGATAAAATCTCCACAAAACATTAAAACAAAGATATCATTGTGTTCATGAGGTCATGAGGAATCTCAAGAACATGACAATTAAAGCTATTGATGATAATTTCTATGAATGATTTAGGAAACTCAATGAAATCATATCTTAAGTTCGAACGAACTCAGGAAAAGCCCTCTCACTCAATTGAGTGAGGGGAAATTCTTATCATGACGAGGTGAAGGTGATTGATTAGGTGAATACAACTCTTCTGAGCTGCCATTTACAGCACACTCAAAAGTTGATGTGGAAATTAGGCGTTTAGGATATGAATTGTAATCATTCAAATTAAAGTAATAAATGAGGTCCTTGTGGGATGATATAGTGATGTAGGACCTTGATTGAGTGTGATTCTAGCTCAGATACCTCCGCCATAGATAGCGGTGGAGATCTGGTGAAGGTGAAATGGGTCTAGGTGAAATTGATTAAAACATGCAATTGATGGACTAGAAGTGATCATGAACAAGTAAAGAAGGTGATTCATGTGCTTAAAAGACCAAATAAGGCTTCGGTCAAGCTCAAAGGAGCTTGCCAGAGTCGGAGAAGAGGGAGTGAGGAAAGCATGAAATCTACACACTAAGCTATCTAAACTACTCTAAACTAAGCAACACTAAGAACTCAGGCTAACTATGATTACCTAGAAGAAGAGGATGAGAGGAGCTCCGTGAATGTCTTGCAACAAAGGAAGAGATCAGAGAGGGAGAAATAGATCTCTAGAAAGAGAGGAATGCATGACGTTGCATGCAAGGAAGAGGTTGTGGCCTTGTCCGTAGATGTAGTGGAGGACGACGGAGAAGAGCGGAAGGTCAATCTGCTCAGAGAAGACCTAAGGGAGGAGGTGGAAGTTGCTGTATGTAGGGATGAATAGTCTATTGAGCAACCTTAGTGGAAGAAGGGGGAAGGGGGTCGCTCAAGTAGATCAAAGGTCCTATGGGGTATTTATAGGTGGGGCGAGGGTAGAGGGGTATGTATCAGGACAGGAAAGGGTCTAGCTGCGTCCTAGATACCAACATCATCTCCAACACTAGTGAGCTTAGTCTTGTTAGTCAGTTAGGATTCCAAGGTCATCTGGTCCTTTGGATGGATTGAGGGAGGTGAGATAAGGCTGGATGGCAATGTCGATGGCTGAATGACACTGGATAGGTGATGATCAGAGGGTATGGACACCAGACGTCGTGGATCTTCCACAGTGAAGAAGAAAGGTTGAAGAAGACCGTGTTCACAAGGGCATAAGTGCAATAAAAAATACCTGATTGAAATAGAAGGGCTTTAACTGAAATAGAAGTTAAGGAATGAAACATAAATAATGACTTTTAAGGCCTATTTTAATTGATTTATTTTTCAACTTTTTATATATTATCATAAATTAGATAAATATTATATTTATTCCTTGAAATTACACTTTTTCCCTTATTAGCAATATTTATTTAAATGATATGATTAATTAAGTTAATTAAGTACTTAGTTCTTTAAATTAGTTAAGTTAATTTAAATACTTAACATATAGTGAAATGATTATGAATTTAGTCCTAGTTATTAATTAAATTATTATTAATAAAAATTGAACCTTAATTATATATTTTTAACTTATTTTGCAGCTCCTTACTATTTAACCCCTATATTATAATTAACCTTGTATTTAATGCATTCTTAAGTAATTAGCTAATTAGTGTTAATTAAGAGCCATGATGATGTTGGTGCTAGAGCACCACGATTGTTTATTTTGATGATAATAAAACATGTGTTATTTAACATTTGCACTTGAAGTCTTAGATTTCAGGCTAATTGCAAATGGAGACGTGTTCAGACAAAGTTCGAGCTCGCATCCATGGCAGATTGGAGGAGCTTGACGAAGAATAGAGGAGCTTTGGAGGAGCGATAGCTTGAAGAAGTGTGAAGACAAGAATAAGATAGATTTCCTTTTATCTTGTTCTATGTAATTTTGTTTCTTTGTTTTGCTCTTTATTTCTTTCTTAGATCTTATGTTAAAGAGCCTCAAAGAACCCTTAAAGTAGTCCTAGGAACACCTGCACAACCCTAGGATACTTAGGTTTTTTGTAAAGAACTTAGAAAACCAAAATAGGGTTTTGATAGCCTAATCAGACATCTAATTTGGAAATCAGACGTTTGATAGTGAGTTTTAAGATGCCTGACTGTTGACTTAGACGTCCAATAACTTAGGTTGGTGTAACGAACGCGTGCCCCAAACGTCTTTTAAGACATCTGGGAGGTGGCCCAGACGTCGGACCAGATGTCTGGGATCGTTTCCAGACGTCTGGAAATCCGTTATCTTCCACACGTGCGGGTCGTCTGCGCGCCTGACCCGCATATTCGTTTATTCCCTGTAGCTGCAGACGCCCTCCCGCGTCCTCTCTCCTCCTCGCACAGCTTTAAAAGGCCACGCCTTCCCTCACCTCCGTCACCACCGTCTCCTCCCTCTTCTCCTTCAGCCAGTGAGCATGAGCGCGAGCACGAGGGCGGCAGTGGCGGCCGCAGTGAGTGCGGAGGAGGTGCTGCGTGCGAGAGCGGAGCTCTGCCGTGAGGGCGAGCTCACTGGGGCTGCTAGGGCCGGTCGGCGGAGGGTGCAGGGGGCGTGGAGCGACGCGGAGGGGGGACTGCTGCGGTCTGAGCAGCAGGCGTGCGAGGTGCGACGCAGGCGGAGTGGCGCCCTAATTCTGGAAAAATTTCCAGAAGCAGACGTCTAGGTTGATAGACAGACGGCGAGGGCGACGTATGGAAGACCATCCAGATGTCTGAAAGGTGTGTTTTACGTCTCCTTCTTCCTTCCTGTCGACTGACCGTACTGAGGGAGGGAGATGGGTGTGCGCAGGCTCAGTGATTCGCCATCCATCGCGAATCAGACGTCTAGCAGTAGTACCAGACGGCGGAAGCGACCTCCAGACGTCCGAGGTGACCATCGGACGTCTGGGAGCTAGGCCAGACGTCCCCGCAGACTTCTGGACGTCTGGGAAAACACGCTGAACAAGGTAATTCTCTGATCCACTTTTTAAGACGTCTAGAAGAAGTTCCATACGTCTGATTTTGCACAGTGTCGTCGTTTTCGACCCGTTTAGGGCCCGTTTGGGTTCCGTTTTCCGCGATTCGAGTTGCGTTCTTTTCAGAATTAATTCCTCTACCCGTCTACAGTAGCTATACACTATTTTTAGACACTCCTTGTGTTTGATCCTTGTGATAGGACCCCGTTCTATTGCAGTCTCGGGGGTCGCGGAGGCACGCGGGATTCCCGACCACGCCCCCATTTCTCCCGTTGTACCTGGTAGAGTGGCTTTAAGTTATCAATAAAATCAGTTAAATTATGGAACCATAAATAGAACCTAGGACATTGCATGAATCCTAGGAATGAGAAATAGATGGAATGATAGCTCCTAGGTGTTGCATGAATCCTAGGGCTGGAAAACTAGATTGTATGATAGATCCTAGGATATGGCATGAATCCTAGGATGGGAAAACTAGTGGAATGTATAATACTGCAGTCTTGGAAAATGGAAAGAGATATAAAGCTGCCTGTAATTTGAATTAACAGCTGCCTGTTGTGAATAAATAACGTGGTTGAGAACATGGATTGTAAGAATGTGAAACTGGAAAGTGAAACCTGGATGTTTGAGTAAAAAGGATGGAACCCTACGGGGAAGTAGGAGTAGAACTCCTGGAAAGTGAATGGAATAGTATTAGGGAAGTGAGCTGGCCCTTGAGTACGGAGTACCAAGGAGAGCGACTGTCCCCCTGTTTAGTGCAGAGCGGAGCCAGCCGCCCCAGGGACCCGTGGTTAGGACTGGCCACTCTGTACCGACTTGCTGGCCCTCGCGTACGTAGTACCGAGGAGAGCTACTAGTGTAGGGAGGTAATAGCTACCCCACGGGCCCCGGGGTTCTGCTAGCCTCCCACACCGACTTGTTAGGCCCGCTGGGGCAAACTAGGGTAGTCAGGCGAGGGTGCGCGGACTGTGGAGGGGCAAGGCCCCGGTTTGGTTATTGTGGAGGGGTTGGACCCCTGTTACTGAGAGGGCTCTGCCCTGGACTGGTTCCGTGCTGTGCTTTAGGCGCACCCGTTAACGGAAATGACTGATCGCGTGCCAGTACGGGTTAGCTACCTGTGCGTTTATCGCGCGTGCCGTAGTCACCGTTACGTCTGTCAGTGACCTTGGGGTGGTTGACTGAGGGTAGGATCACCACGGGGGACTCTCCCAGCCAAGAGAGCACCACGTGCTACTTCTCCTTTTTGGAAAAGACTGCAATCAAGATCGTTCCCACGAGGAACATTCGAGATCAAGAAAAAGATCTGGGGAATAAATGAAATAGTGAGACAATTGAAAGATGTGAATAAAGAAAGTAATCGAACATAACAGCTACTGTACACTCTACTGTTGTCTTTAGTTTAGTTGCCACTCTACTCAGCATTTTGCTGACGTGTTACACTCGTTACCTTTTTCAGGACTAGGTGTTGAGTAGCCAGGGTCAGCGGCTGCAGAGGACGCTGGGCTGAGTAGGGTCCAGTAGAGTTACCACTATCTCTTGTACCTCTTTTTGTTACGTTGTAGTGAGTAGTTCTTGTTTCCGCTGTACTTTCTTTACCTGCAGTTCAAATTATATTATGAATGTTGTTCTACTGTTGTGGTGGTACATACTGTCGTAGTTTCTTTCCTTACTGCTGTACTTTCTTACTGTTAGTTATATTCATGCTGAATGTGGTTTATTTTACTGCACTTTTGGTTACTTCCTCGTTGGACGACTTGGTCTTGGAATTAGTTGAGTCGGTCTGGTTCTCGTGTCTCGTAGGGACTCGGGAACTGGGTCATTACAGTTGGACTTTGTTGCTTCTGTCTGATGAAATTAGACATCTAGACCTTAGTCCAGATGTCTTAGAAGATGTCTGATGTTTGTACCAGACGTCCAATTATTGGAACGTTGGCTACCAAGTAAACTTTGACGAATACGACCGTTAGGCTTATATCAGGCATCCGTAGAGGACCCCAGATGTCTGATATGTGACCATATAGCCTCGACTGACCCAAAATCTCCTTTGTTAGATTTCCTTGCCTTTAACCTATCTTGGGAATCCATTTCTACAGTATAATAGGTTTTCAGACGTCCAGACCTAAGGCCAGACGTCCTGTATGTCGTCTAATGGCCATGCACTAAAGCTCTGTTTAGGTCTAAACCAAGTCAGGAAGGAAACCCACCTAGAATAAGACGTCTCAAACAGGTTTTCCAAATGTCTGATACCTCGACCAGATGTCTGATGACCCTGTCAGAATTATGATTGATTCTGATTACGGCCTGTTTTGCCTTGGGTTCAACCCCAATGGCTATGGAAGCTTTTTAAGGACTTCCAAAGCCTTCCTAGGCCCTCTATAAATAGAGGAGGACCTTGCCTTGTAGAAACACACCTTGCAAGACTACTTTCCACTCTTATTGTGCCACAATGATATTAAGAAGAAGTTCTAAGCTCTCTAAAGCTCGTGTCTACACCTGAGAGCTTCATCTTCGTTTGCGCACCTGCTCTCCCTCCAATATTATGAGAGCGACCAAGAGCTGCCGCGTGGTTCACGCACCCGCGTCAAGATGATGCACTTCCAAGCAAACGGAAGTATCTTTACCTATAGTAGTTAGGTTAATCTTTGTTGGCTCTATAGGTTGTTTTGTAATCTTTCTTTGTTATTAGTTGGGTATTCGCGTTGCGAATTCTCATCTCCTTCGCAAGACAAAATCCTCCCTGTGAAGAGGAGGGGTTGAGGAATGCTACCCTCATACTTGTAGCATGGTTGTAATTGAGGTTGGACTACCCTCATTTAAGTAGTTCGTATAGTGGATTTGATTGACTAGATCGATCGGGAAATCCTAACTCGAGAGGGTTAGGTGGTGGTTTTCACCCGATTTGGGTTTCCACCTAAAAATGCTTGCGTACTTGTGAGATTGCTCATTTTATGAGATTGTTATCTTTTTATTCTACATTTTATACGTCATGCATATCTCACCCCCTATCGTAGGAATCTACAGATGAGTCTTTCATCAGCAGACACTGGTGGGCGAGAAATTTCATGGGAAAAATTAGGGTTTTGGAGAACCCGTTGGTGGTCAGACCCAGTTAGGTTGGTAATATGGTGATTTTATCGTTGAAGTGTGTATAGTGGTTAACCTAAATCGGACCTAACCATCTCTTTACAAAATTTTTTTACCTGGCCTACTTGATTTTATCTTGGTCACTTTTAGGCCTAGGGTCGAACTCAGGGAAGTGGGGTTACAAGTCAAGTTTCTACGCCCTTCCTAAAACGAGTCTCTTCTGTTCGTTTATTGTGTTTTTGGTGTTTTTCTATTTATATTTTTTTCTGATAATATTGGTCCTTGAGGCACACCCTCAAAATTAAGTTCTTGTCTTTGACCCAAATCAGGGTTCCAAAACGGGTCTTGCTATTCGCAAGACGGAGTACTTGCAAGTCAAAGATTATCTTTTCTCTTTTATATATATATATTTTTTATCTTTTTATGGGCATGCAAGAGAAATAGAAATAAAGTAAATATGGTATAGATATATATGTATATACTATATATGTATAAAGGGGTGGGGGTGGAGGCAGAGATGGAGTGTAGCTCGGTGTCGAGTTGGTCGTCGTCTAGAAAGACGCAACCAACAGGACGAGGTGCCGCGTGGAGTGTAGGATGGATGGTGGAAGATGTGTGTGACCACGCTTTTTGTACTCATGTATCGGGGAATATCAGCAGCTGATGCAGATATTCCCGCGATACTACGTATGGTAAGTAATGTGAAAATATATATATATATATATGTATATATGTAAATATATCTATATGTATATATATATATATATGGTTATAAATATATAGGTATATATATGTAGTTATATATGTATATATATATGTGTATATATATATGTATATATATATATATAAGTATATGTATAGATAGACATATGTATGGATATATATATATATATGTATATATATGTATAATTATGTATGTGTAACTATATAGATGTAAATACATATATATATATAGTAATATATGTATAAAGATATATGTAGATAGATATGTATATATATATATATATATACTTATATAGATAGATATGTCTATCTGTATGTATATTTATATATATATATATATATATATATGTATATAAGTATATGTATATATGTATTCTAATACTTAAGTATATAGGTACTACTATATGTATAGATATAAGTATATATATATATGTATATAAATATATGTATATATATCAATATATATATGTAAATGTATATATATATAAGTATATAATAATATATAAGTGAGAGTGTGAGTGTGCGAGAGTGTGAGTGTGTGAGTATGAGTGTTTGCAGAGAGAGAGGGAGAGTGTGCTGTGAGAGAGGAAAAGAGAGAGAGAGATCGGTCATGCTGGAGTGAAGAAAAGGCGGGTTAAGGCGTCTGCAGCTGTGGAGCATCGTCTGGTGTCCTCACGTGCACGTGCAGGTGCGTATGCGTGCAAAGAAGCTCGCGCTGGATGGAAGTGGGCATGGAGAGGACCACAGTGCACAGCACTGCGCGGAAGGGCTGGAGTAGGCGCTCGCAGGTGCACGCGGTCGAAGGGAGTGGGCGACGTAGGCGGGTGCAGGCTACGCGGGCGCACGCAGATGTACGGGCAGGCGCTGGAGCGAGCACGAGGCTGAACGCGCGTGCAAATAGTGGCCGGAAGCGGCGTGCCGGGTGACCAGATAAGTGAGAAACTCACTGGTCACCCCACTGTAGCCACAGTGTTCCGCAGAAACGCGTGAATAGTGGCTACAGTGGCTGGGAGAGCCGCGCAACCGCCTGTTGTAGGTGCTATGAGTGGGGACGGCTCGACGATCGCGGAAGAGTGGCGCCACTACTGGCTTGTGGCAAGGTGGTTCGCGATAGAGCACGCAGAGAGGGCTGCTGGCGTGCGCGATGGAGGGCGATGGCGACCTGTTGCTTGTGCGGTGGCTTGCGGGTGTTGGCTGGGGTGTGTGGTGAGGCTTGGCTAGCCGTTGCAGGGGCTCACGGTGGTCGGCTATGGGCAGATAGGCGAGTGCAGTGTGAAGAAGCGGGAGGCGAGGGCGCCTGCAGGTGCACGCTGGAGGCGAGGGCAGCCTGCAGGTGTGCACGGAAAGTGCTGAGGCGGCTGCTGCTGCATGAGGAGTTTTAAGCTTCAAAGCTTGAAGCTCCTTCTCCAGTGGCTGAAGTGGCGTGGATGTTCAAACAGGGAAAAGAAGGCCACCATGACAGAAAGCCATTTTCGCGCATTTGGAAGTCGTTGGAAATCATAGTATAGTCGCGCAAAAACGTTCGTCAAAAATTGATTTCTAAAGATAATGAGACTTGAGTCTCGGTCGTTCGTCTCTAGGAGGCACTGCTTTTACTTTTGAAATCGATCTTTTTGCCGCTCTACTTTGTTTAGAATCGCATGCCGGTTCGTGATTATTACGTATTTACGTACAACATGCTTAGTTGGAAGAATATTAAGAGTTAGAAACAGGCAACATTAATCACGCAAAAGATAATAGCAATTATTAAGCTCATCGTGATTTCAAACAAATAGGGATATATATATATATATATATATAAATGTGTTTTCATTCATTCATTCATTTGGGAGTTCTTGCACAAGGAATCTGGAGGAAAGCTTGTATATAAATGCTTGAAAATTAAATCTAGCTACCAGAAAATGATTGCATGCAAGAATTGATGGGGGGATTTCGCATGCATCATTGGGGTAGAAGTAAGACTACACTACTAAGCAGTAAATAAACGCAGTAAATATACGAAGAGCATAATCTAATTCTAGTAGAATGGAAGGGCATTCAGGGGTGGTCCCCGATGGCCTTTGAATGGTTGAGAGAAGAAGGAGGGGCGGCCAACGGAACTTAGGCTGGCCCTTCGAGAGAGGTTGGGGAGCTGATCCAGCTTCCTGGGATAGAGATGGTGGCCTCTATGGTGGTGCTCAACTCGTGGAGGTGGAGTGGAGATGGAAGTGGCTATTCTAAGTGGAATGGATGCCAAGGAAGTGAATGGGTGGAAATGGAAACCCAAGGGGTCTTTTTATAGGCCTAAGGGAATCTCTCTAGAGAATTATGGAATTCTCTAGAGAGCCCTACGGTGGGAGCTCGTGGGAGAGTGAGAGAGAAAGGGTGGATGGTTGTTTTTATGGCCCTTGGTTGCTATTTTTGGCAACCAAGGCAACCACACATGGTAGAGAGTTCTAGAGAACTCTAGGCTAGATATTTTCGTGTGGATGGTGTGTGTGGGTGTGTGTGGGTGTGTATGGGTCGATACTTAGGTGGCTAGGTTGATTTGGTTAGGTTCTAGTGGGTATAGGTCAAGGTAGGTCTCAAATTAAGGCTATAAACCCTAATTCACTAAGGTAAAGTACAATTAAACTTAATACAAGTTTAATTGGGTGTGTGGAAACTTAATTGAGAGTAAAACAACTCAATTAAGCTAGGTCTAGTTCAATTGGAGTGAGTCCAATTGGACAGTGTGTGCTGAGATCAGGGCTCAATTGGACTCAATGAGTCCAATTGAATAGGCCGATGGAATTGACTAAGATCCAAGTCAATTAGGTTTAGTGAGGACCTAATTAGGTCCTTAGGGAGGTCTAGAGGTGATGTACTAGGGTTATGGCACCTTAATTTATGTTCCTATGGGGTTGGAATTGGGTTTAGGGACCTAGAGATCCAAGATCAAGGCTTAAATCTCAAAACAGGAATTGGAGAGCAGTATCAGACGTCTAAAATAGAATCAGACCTCTTATTCTCAAAAATCAGAAGTCCAGACTTGTTGTCTAGATGTCCAATCAGAGTCAGGAAGGATTTCGGGTTCTATTTTGGGTATTCTGGAGAAATTAGACGTCTGACAAAGTGTCTGGACATCTAATAACACTGCAGAAGTGGGTTTGAAGTGTGAGGGATTTGGCTAAGGGTCTTGGACGTCTTAAAACTTATCTGGATGTCCAAAGAAGGGTTGGAACTAGGGTTTTAGGGCTTCCTAGGGTGTTGTGACCTAATCTAAGGGTGGCTAAGGCTTGGGGAAGGCTCTAGGCTATCCTAGGGCTAAGATGGACCTAAGCTCTTCACATTTTACTATTTTATTCCTACTTAATAGAATAGCAAACTTTTAACCCCCTTACATTATTATTCCTACATCTAAACTAGGCCTTCTACTCCAGCTCTGCTACAACTCCTGTTATTCCTAATCCAGCTTCAGATCCAGCTCCTGATCAGCTTATTCCCTGTAATCGACATAATTCACTTAATCAGCACATTATAACATTATTTTATGCATAGCTAATGGGAAGCAGTAAAGATGCAGATAATGCATATGCATGCATGAATAACCTTAACTTATGCTAAGTCCTAGCCTAATTTAGGTCAATTAAGACCTATGATTGTTGCGCAATCATACCCCCATGCCTAAATCCTGCTAGTCCCTAGCAAATGAAAGACTAAATTATTTACAGCAAGGGTCCCTAAGGGACTGGTTATTTTATCAACTGTTTGCATAGAGATTTTTCTCCCTTTTGTTTTCATCCTATGCTCTAGAAATCCTGACAATCGTGAAGGTGCAGCTATGTAGCTTTTGCAACGGATTTGAGTGAAAACTAATACACCTCTAAAGCCTGTACTTGACCCCTAATAAAAATTCTAGCAGGATAGGCGAATTTCTTCCCTCGGGATGAATTTCACCCTGGCTTTGGGCTTAGGTAGAGAATCTTTGAGGGAAAGGATTATATATTTGGTGGCTCATTCTCACTTGGTGCTACATAGAGACTAGTACTACAGAATCCAAATTCCCGAATTACTAAGTAACTTAACTTAGAGAAAGACGAGAAAAACTATGCTCTCTTTGATTCCTTTGTATTCATTCTCTCTTGCTCTTTTTCTTTCTTTTTCTTAGAGCTCACAACCTCACCAGATTCACACATAGGATCTGTATGTGGTGGTCTCACTAGGCATTAACACTTTAATTGAGTTCTCATAACCCTAACACTAAGTCGGGATTCCTCAACCAGTATTCGGGAAGTCAGAAACACAAGAAAAATAGGTTAAGGTCATATTTGGTGGAGCTCAATTTTATTTGGTGGTATTTCTTCTTATTTCTTCTTTTTCTAATTTTTTTTTTAGTTTTTCTTTCTTTTCATCATTCTTTTTCTTTTTCTTTTTCTCATTTTTTTTAACTTTTTTTTTTTTGCATAACACAACTGGCATACATCCATGAACTTTATTAAGGAGGCATTATTGGGGATTGGTGGTACTCAAGAGACATTGGGTGACTTATTTGGTGGAAGTGCCTACTCACGGCACCGGGAGAGACAGATAAGATGGTGTATTTCTGACCTTGACATCAATACCCTCCTTCAGCCGAGGATTCCATAAAGAATGGTCGTAACCATCCACCTTAGCCCTAGTTTTATGAAAACTCGCTCTCCGCGTATTTGCCTTATTTGGTGGCTCTCACAATTTCGCAGAAAATGCATATGCAGGAACCGAGAACGAAAACTATGTCTCATCTCAGAGCATCATCACCTAATTATCTAGGATTCCAAATTCCTCGCACTAATCTTAGAGCACCAGTACACTACTCTCATCTCACACTATTTAGTGGATTTTTGGAGGAAAATCTGCTTGACTCCCAAAACATTGTCCAAGGGTTCAGGAAAAGAAGCACTGCTTTTTCTCGACAAACTGAAGACGTTTATCAGCCTTCACTGTGAATCCATTGCAAATTCTACGTGTGTGTGAAAAGTTGTACTAGATTCCATATTACAGGAATCAACTAAAGGATAAAATCCCTAATGCATTCTCTTAATAAAATAATCTTATTCATGAATGTAATATCTATATATGCTATAAACATGTAACCTCATATAATTTGTACTTCGTGAATTTCCCGTATCGGGTTACAATCAGCTTGACCCTAAATTTAGAACAAAAGGTGAGCGGGTGAGTCGGAATTGGTTGTTGCGAATGATTTCTAACTCCAATGAGAGCACTAGAGGTGGAGTCGGTTGTTCTTTTATTTAAGGTCCTAAAGTACGTTTTACATGTAGCTCTGAGGTTTTCCTAAGTGTTGGCATAAAATTTTTTTAGTTTTTCTGTATCTACCCCCCCATGCCTAAGTTCTTGCATGTCCTCATGCATGAATGTAAAAGAAAATAAATGCTGCAAGGAGAGAATGGGTAGAAATCACCTGGAATTACTTCTGAAATTATACATTCAACACCTGCCAACCTGTTAGCATGCACTATGCAAAGGAAATATGCTATGTATAAAAATGGTTATATATAAATGATGGTGGAATGTAGGGTAGATGGTATCTATATGTGCTGAGTTTAACGCCTCCAGCTGGGCGAAAGCTCAATGAGATGTGTCATTTCTAGCATACGAGCTGGCTAAGATTAAGAGAAAGATATGCTCATATGCTCCCAGAATCAGTGGTCCGGAGATACGAACCAGCTGATTGTGCACCCCTACTCCAAAAAGTCTAGCTATAAGAAAGTGTGGAGTGGTAGTGGAAAATAGAGGATAATCAGAGGTGGGATCATGATGTTGACTCAGCTGATTTATCATGTCCCACAATTCAGCAGGAAGTTGCTGAGGGAGTAGATCAAAATGTACCTCAGAACCAGAATCTAAGTCATAGGGATCCTCATAATGATAATTGACATCAAAGATCATTCCCTCTCCAGGCTCTGGGTCATACGGGGGTATTTGTGAAAGTAAAAAATCTGTGGGGAGGTCACTAAAATCCTCATCAGAAATTACTTCGTACTCATCAGTACCCATCTCTGATTCATCAGAGGCTGCCTCCTTAGGCTTAAAGTCGAGCCATCTACTAGGATGATAGGTGCATCCCCAGCTCCTTCTGCTCAGAGCTTCACCCTCATATCATTGGGTTCCTCAGTAATTCCTGCCTCAGGTAGCATATTTATTTCTTCAATTAAGTTGTCCATAGCTACTTCTGGTTTTCGGATGTTAGGATTAGGGATAGAAAGTGTCATCTCAGAATCTCTAATATACGAATTAGGTATGTAGGTGAAAGAAGAAGAGTGCAGATCAGAAGATGTTGGCTCTAGCACAGGTTCACCTACAATGGGAAGTGGTCTAGATTGATTAGTAGTGTCACATGTAATGTCTGCCTTAGGATCCATATCCTCAATTGGATCTACTTCCCTTGTCTCGATTGGGTCATCTAACCCGATAGGTGTCTCCCAGGATTCAGGATAATCTAATTGCAGCTCAGTCCTGGAGATATCAGTCCTTTCCTCCTCAATTTCAAATGAACCCATTCGGCATACTTCCTACTCCTGTCTCATATCCATGCTAGATTCTTTTTCCCCTGAGTGATCTTCGGGCATCTGCTCCCGAGAATCTTCTATGTGTTCTTCTGGTGTAGTTGTTTCAGATTCTTCGAGGTCTTCAATGCTATTTTCCACTTGATATCTCAAAAGAAATAGTTCTTGAGTTTCCCAATTTTGTCCCATTCGCCTTGTTATCTCTGCTGTTTCCTGAAGGAGCTCCATCACAGCTTGTTATGCGGAATCCGGCTTTGTCTTTGGTTCGGCTCAATGATAGCCTGGATTTTGCGTAGATAGGATGAGGCCTTTTCCTTAGCGCTCGCTATAGCTCTCTGTATTCTATAGTGTGGCCGCATATGCATCAGTAGCTCTTCAGGTGTTCCAGGGGGTGAATAAGGTCTACCCATGTTCCATGGGTGAGAAGTAGGAGTATGAAATCCATATCCTAGGTTATAAGATGTGATCCTTTGAGGGACCGACTGGTATGGGTCATAATATCCAGGGTTAGGATATGGGTTAACCATTTCGGTAACTCGAGGAGAAGGATTAGGCGAAGCGAAAAGTCGTCTTCGCCACCATGGGTTCTGATCCCAAGGTTGAGCAGATTCAGTGACTCGAGCTCTTAGATAAGCTCGTGGGTCCAGCTCTTCTGGATCTTGATTAGGTCCAGATCCAATGTTAGCTATCGCATTCAGCAGATAGAAGAAGTGACTCACCTCCTTGGGAGCGGCTCCCAAGGTCCAACCAAGTGAGGTTGAAGTGACCTCCTTCCGTGCATACACCGCCCAACCCCTAGGTTGGTGTAGCCACGCAGGACAAGGCTAAGGCCGTGTCAATCAAATGGTCCTTATAGATCAGGTGACCAGATTTTTCATTATGGATTTAAATTCCTGATGATAACTTCGTCATACAACCGACTCCCACCTCTCAAGCTAACCCAGCCAGTCTGGTTACGAGGGGACTAAGGGGAAGGTTCTTCCTTTGGCTAACGCCTCCAGTTCCATTGACCCCTGAGCCGCGGTCATTTGGCACTACCTCACAGACTTAGTCACCAGGTTTGGCAAGAGAGATTAAACTCACCCAGTAGTACGACAACGAACTCGGGTTGATTTTGTATTTTAAAGTTAATTTTAACCCGTTTTCTTCAGTGGGGTTTGTGGTGAGTGACCCATAAGGTGACCAAGCTCACTGGCTAACTAGACTTGACAAAGTCTAAGTTAGCCCAATGTGTGGTCTCTAGTTGTAACCCTAAGGGTTTGACCTAGGTTGCATGCACTTCTAGGGTTTTTCTCTATTTCAGCAAACCACAAAATTAATGTTGATTTTCTACTAATAATTGGAATCAAATTAATTTGAAATTTTGCAAGTAGATTCCTTTTTCAATCAGTTTTTCATAGAATATTTTCTTAGAATTTTTACTATTTCAATCAAATTTTTAGGGAATTTTGAATATCAGGGGGTCAGATTTGGAATTTTGACCCGAGGTCGATTTTTTACTTTGAAACAGTATCAAATGATCTTCAAAAATTTTGGAAAAATATGGAAAATAAATCCAATGAGATCAACTCTCAAACCCCATCAGTTTTAGCCAAAACAGATTTGTGAATTGCTCGAAATTATTTTTGAAATTTGAAAAATTTTGAATCTGGGTCAATCTGACCCCATTCACTTCGTGAATTTTCAAAAATTTTATACTTAGAATTTTTTCAAAATAATGGTTACGTTTTAAAGATGGTTTGAAAATGAAGGTTTACCCTGAGTTTCAGAATTTTTTACTTATTATTTTTTCGGCAATCGAATTTTTAATTCAAGCTTGAAATCTGACCGAAAATTAGGATATGGTGGAAACGCTTTTTTTAAAGAGGTTTGAATTGAAATCTAGGCTTTCCACTAAAAGGGATGGTTTTTTTTTTCAAAACTTTTGCACGTTTTTTTTTTCAAAAAGAATTTTTCAAAAGATTCACAGAAAATATATCTTTTTTCTTTTTTTCTTTTTAAAGTAACCTAGATTCGAAAGGAAACCTAATCCAGATTTTTTTTTTCAAAATTTTTCTTTTTGATTTTTTTTTATTTTTCACGAAAATGAGAAAAATATTTTTTTTTCACAAAGAATTTTTGAAAAGAAATTGCAGCAAGTAAATCTACTCCTAGGGTTCAGAAAGAGAAACCTAATCTAAGATAAATGATGTGCACCTGATTTTTCTTCACCGCGCTCGGTGTGTGCGTAGATCCCATTTTCATTCCGTTTTGTCCTACACATCAAAAACAAAGTAGTGGCATATTTGTCAGTGATAGATTAAAAGATCAAAATCAAGAAAAATGACGTTGCCTCCCCGGCGACGGTGCCATTTCGTAGAAAGCCATTTTCGTGCATTTGGAAGTCTCGGAAATCGTAGTATAGTCGCGCAAAAACATTTGTCAAAAATTGATTTCTAAAGATAACGAGACTTGAGTCCCGGTCGTTCGTCTCTGGGAGGCATTGCTTTTACTTTTGAAATCGATCTTTTTGCCGCTCTACCTTGTTTAGAATCGCATGCCGGTTCGTGATTATTAGGTATTTACGTACGACATGCTTAGTTGCAAGAATATTAAGAGTTAGAAACAGGCAACATTAATCACGCAAAATATAATAGCAATTATTAAGCTCATGGTGATTTCAAATAAATAGAGATATATATATATATATAAATGTGTTTTCATTCATTCATTTGGGAGTTGTTGCACAAGGAATCTGAAGCAAAGCTTGTACATAAATGCTTGAAAATTAAATCTAGCTACCAGAATATGATCGCATGCAAGAATCAATGGGGGGATTTCGCATGCATCATTGGGGGAGAAGTAAGATTACACTACTAAGCAGTAAATAAACGCAGTAAATATACGAAGAGCATAATCTAAATCTAGCAGAATGGAAGGGCATTCAGGGGTGGTCCCCGATGGCCTTTGAATGGTTGAGAGAAGAAGGAGGGGCGGCCAATGGAACTTAGGCCGGCCCTTCGAGAGAGGTTGGGGAGCTGATCCAGCTTCCTGGCGTAGAGATGGTGGCCTCCATGGTGGTGCTCAACTCGTGGAGGTGGAGTGGAGATGGAAGTGGCTATTCTAAGTGGAATGGATGCCAAGGAAGTGAATGGGTGCAAATGGCCACCCAAGGGGTCTTTTTATAGACCTAAGGGAAGCTCTCTAGAGAATTATGGAATTCTCTAGAGAGGCCTATGGTGGGATCTCGTGAAAGAGTGAGAGAGAGAGGGTGGATGGTGGTTTTTAGATCCACCAAATGTGGATCTAAAAATTGAATGGCTCTTGGTTTCTATTTTTGGCAACCAAGGCAACCACACATGGTAGAGAGTTCTAGAGAACTCTAGGCTAGATATTTTCGTTTGGATGGTGTGTGTGGGTGTGTGTGGGTCGAAACTTAGATGGCTAGGTTGATTAGGTTAGGTTCTAGTGGGTATAGGTTAAGGTAGGTCTCAAATTAGGTTTATAAACCCTAATTCACTAAGGTAAAGTGCAATTAAACTTAATACAAGTTTAATTGGGTGTGTGGAAACTTAATTGAGAGTAAAACAACTCAATTAAGTCAGGTCTAGGTCAATTGGACAGTGTGTGTGCTGAAATCAGGGCTCAATTGGACTCAATGAGTCTAATTGAATAGGCTGATGGAATTGACTAAGATCCAAGTCAATTAGGTTTAGTGAGGACCTAATTAGGTCCTTAGGGAGGTCTAGAGCTGATGTACTAGGTTTAGGGTACCTTAATTTATGTTCCTATGGGGTTGGAATTGGGTTTAGGGACCTAGAGATCCAAGATCAAGGCTTAAATCTCAAAATAGGAATTGGAGAGCAGTATCAAACGTCTAATAATATAATCAGACGTCTTATACTCAAAAATCAGAAGTCCAGACTTGTTGTCTGGACGTCCAATCAGAGTCAAGAAGGATTTTGGTTTCTGTTTTGGGTATTCTGCAGAAATTAGACGTCTGACAAAGTGTCTGGACGTCCAATAACACTGCAGAAGTAGGTTTGAAGTGTGCGGGATTTGACTAAGGGTCCTGGATGTCTTAAAACTTATCTGGACATCCAAAGAAGGGTTGGAACTAGGGTTTTAGGGCTTCCTAGAGTGTTGTGACCTAATCTAAGGGTGGCTAAAGGGAAGTCTCTAGGCTATCCTAGGGCTAGGATGGACCTAAGCTCTTCACATTTTATTACTTTATTCCTACTTAATAGAATAGCAAACTTTTAACCCCCTTACATTATTATTCCTACATCTAAACTAGGCCTTCTGCTCCAGCTCTGCGACAACTCCTGTTGTTCCTGATCCAGCTTTAGATTCAGCTCCTGATCAGCTTATTCCCTTCAATCGACATAATGCACTTAATCAGCACATTATAACATTATTTTATGCATGGCTAAAGGAAAGCAATAAAGATGCAGATAATGCATATGCATGCATGAATAACCCTAACTTATGCTAAGTCCTAGCCTAATTTAGGTCAATTAAGACCTATGATTGCTGCGCAATCACACCATGCCACCAGCTCTTTGAAGAGCTGGGCGGTGGTGGTCTCACTGTGGTGGGTGTGCACCACAGTGATGGACTCCTACATGCAGAGTGTCTCCTCTGAGGAGGAGGTCCTACGTATGGAGGGAGAGGGGAGGGGACGGTGGCCTGGAGAAGAGCTACTGTGTGTTGGTTTTTTGGTGTGGGGACCAGGTTGCTGTAAAGGAAGAAGCCACCCTCTTTTTAAAGAAGAGGAGAGCATGCACAGCCATGCCCTGGCTATGCATGGCTCATGCATGGCTCATGGTAGGGAGAAGCTGGGCATGCGGCTGCAGGGCAAGTTGCGAAGAAGAATTCAAGCTTTGTAGCCGCGGGGAAGATTTCAAAAATCAAATAGAAATAAAAAATAAAGATGAAAATTTTGCGAAGCAACACTTGGAGAAAATGTAAATTGCGAGTCCATTTTATTCACTCTCCTCCCCTCTCAATTAAATGCATGCATGCATGTATTTTTACAAATGCGACTATGGAACCCTAATAAGCACTGGTAATGCTAGGAAATAGCACAAGATGGCACAATTGCAGGTGTATTTTTGCGGTGCAATCACTCGTCGTTGTAGTCACAAGATCAACAATCAGATAAAATTTATAACCGAAGCTTGAGATGAACCCCAGGTCGAACATAGGGAGGCGAACGTTTGGTTTTGAAATCCACACTTTTGATTGTATTTTGTTTTGGTGTTTTTATCTTTTGTGATTTTTTTGGTATTTTATAAGGCAAGAGATCAGGTCGATAATATCAAGCTAATCTACTTGCAAAAGAGGAGAGAGAGAGAGAGAAAATGTTAATATTTAACTAACCAAGGTTTACTACAGATAATCAAGGAAAAAATTACAACTACACAAGAACGTGCTAAAAGATAGAATGGGTTGAGAAGAATCCCCCTTGACGGCTGCTTGGAGGATGACTCGCTTTGACGATGCCTGGAAGAAAGTGGTGGGAAGCTGGACGAAGAAAAACTTAGCCGAAGGATAGAGGGTGGGACAGGATGGTGTCCCAGTGAGGATCTTCTTCAGAAAGGTGGTGAAAGGTTGACCACGGGATGCTCCACGAAGGGGGTGAGAAGCGGGAAAAATATTTCTTTTCTACACTAGAGGAGCATCCCGGGCTTGGGACAAGCACTCTCTAGAACCTTAGAGGTGGTGAGGGAGAGAAAGGAAGAGATGAGAAATGGGGGATTATGGGCCTTTATATAGTGGAGGAAAAGTGTACATTTCATTCATGGGTCAATTAGCAACATTAAAAACATTGCTAAAGCTCAGCATAAGATGTCCCTGTCTGTCCAGCTAGCACCACCGCTGTGCTCACATGCTCCTAGCTACCTCACACACCCATTGTCTGATTGTTGATGAATGGTCGAGAATGTGCAAAGATCACACACTCAAATCACGTGCTGCTATGCATCTGATGGTGCGTGCGTGCTTTTCATCATCTGTGCTTCCATGCGGTGGCATCCGAGCTACTAATCGGCCATTGGACAGCTGAATTTCGAGCAACCTTCATGCGTTGTGGATTAGAGGTGCTGTGGGGATTTGATTCAATGTCCTCTTGATACAAACGTCTTCCTCCAACACTGCACTAAAGTTGAGCTTGTGTCTCGGTTTGGTTTTAAAGTCGAAGCACTCACGACCGTTGGATCTTCATTAATGGTCGATCTTCATCTCATCTTAGGTGAGGGACCGATGACGTGGCATTCTCATGGCCGCTGGATGATGTTCCAACAGCCCATAACATGTGCTAGGGGCACTTTAGAGGTTGAGTAGAGGTCCTTGGGATAGTTTGGGTGGCTAGGATTATGCCACAAGGCACCATCCGAGCCGTCCATCTTCTTCTGCTAATAGATGATGCAAGAAATGTTGGATTAGGTCGATTTTCACGTCTTTGGGCTACGATTGTCAATCTGGATCCATCCATGATGTTGGATTTGTTGTTTGAAGCTCCGAATTTGTCACCTAACCCCTTGGATGTTGATCTTTCTCGAACTGCATAATATGCTATGAGACTTCGATCAAGGTGATTTCAGAGGCATTGGACTCCAATCGTCATCCAGATTAGATCTGCATGGTTGGATCATCAATCCAAGGTCCCAAAGTAAATCTCCTTCTCTCCTGGCCACAAAAGGATGCAAATTAACCTATAATTTATGCAAACTATTCTAAATGTAGAATGTTGCATGCTATGCAATATTTATAATATGGAATGCATCTATAAGGTTAGGAACATGCATAAATTGGCATTTAACCTAAATGGATGTGTGCAGATCATACCCTCATGCCTATCTTTTGCTAGTCCCTAGCAAAACTAAACTATATGCTATGTATAAAAACAAAATAAGAACTTGATCACTTAAGCATAAGTTCTTTATTAACAAGAAGAAATTTCAATTAAGGTCCTAAACTACGAAGACTCAACAGTGCTTGGATGCCTGCCAAAATGTAGACTACCCAAGTCCTCGCCTTATTTTGGAAAGGGAAGGTAAATTTTTTTCTATTTTTTCTTCTTTTCTAATTTTTTTTGGATTTTCTTTTTGAGCAAAGAGTTTCAAGGTAGCTTTCGATGGCTACCCAACTCACCCAAGACTTGAAAAGAACTTTAAGTTATAAGCACCTTGTGACAAGTGATAAACTCCCTGGGCAACCGTTAAAATGGACTTCAAGGTTCTATAACCCTAGGTGACCTTAAGAAGAATTTGTGCCTAAAGGTGTATCTGTTCAATCGGTAGCTTTCTCCTTACCATTTTTAATTTAAATAGGATCAACACAATGGTGAACCCAATGTATATCTCCCCGATTAATTCTACTTCCTTGGTTCTTCCCTAAGTGTTTGGGAATTATTTGTGCATTTTTTTACGAGCTGGGCTCTGGACAAATAGCCAATGGGTTGTTACCCATGACAACTTGAAAGCCATACTCATGTGGTGAAGTGTGGCTTTTTTTCTCCTTTCTTTATTTTTCCTTTTCTTTTTTTTTTCATCTTCATTTTTTTATTTTTAAGTAGGTGGTTTCCCTTATCTAAGATTTACCTAAAGGCAATAATAAAGGAGAATGGCCCGTAGCTAGGCTCTGGACAACCGACTAATGGGTTACCCAAGACAACTTTCTGGCCATATCACCCTAGAAGGTTCATTAGCTACCCAATTTCCATAAATATTGTCGAAAAGTGAGTTAGTGCAAATAGTGTGTAGATGCTTTAGACTTAAGTCTCCTCAAATTAGAGGGTGGGTTGATAAGTCGCACACTTATCACCCTAATTTATTAGCCAAATTATAGTAAAATTAACATATCAAGGACTAGAGAAACAAGTCCACATTTTAGTGGACACCCAAGCAGATTAAGCTCGAAGACCTTGAGAGTCTAAGTGTTCAGGTCCAATCGTATCATTTTCTAAGGTTAATAATTAATAATGCCTAAGTTCTCTTCACCTAATTCTAATTTTTTTGTCTTTTTAAATTTTTAATTTTTTGGAAATTTTTAAAAAGAAAATAAATTAAATTCTATAGAGCTACAAAATAAATTCAGGATTAAGTACCCACCCCCCATGCTTAGATGATACAATGTCCTCGTAAAGATAAAGACATGAAAAGGATGGAGTAAACAAATATCACCTAAATTTCATGAAAATCTGATCGGCTCTGCAAAGAAAGTGGAGTATACACACATGCTAACTTTATTGCCTTTTGCAAGGCATAATATACAATCAAGGAAGAAATTAGGAATTGAGAAGTGTGAGTCAGGATCAGACTTAAAAGATTGATCCTTAAACTCGCTAGCAAAAGATGTCCACTGATGTGTACCAGATTGTGATGCAAAACCATGCCCTAAGGTTGGGTAGTTCTAAAGCTCTGGTTGAAAATTACCCAGAATTGGAGATTGTTGTGCTTATGGGATTGGGCCTGTGGTTTTGTGGTGTGCAACCCAAGTCGAAAATGTCGGACAATGGGTAGATTTGATTTAATAGGTTTGGTTGTCCACTTAAGGGTTCAACTCAAAAAGATAATCAAATAATTTTTGCTTAGGTTGCACATCCTCAAGACTGCAAATATCACAAGGGTCCTGGTAGTAGGTAGGTGGTTTCAGGTCAATAGGAACCCTTAAATCAAGAATTCTATTTTCCCCATAATTGGCCGCCCACATTTTCATTTCCTCACTCCTATTCTCTACAATCAAAGTTTCAGATTCTGGGACCTCCAGCATGTTATTCACCCAATCTAAAATATCCAAGTTAAATAATTGTGGCTGAATCAGGATTGACTTGGGTACAATGATCTCAAAAGTATCATCATTCAGCTCTTTGGTGTATGGTTGAAGATTGGGGCTACCAATTGGATCATCTATTATAGTAGCATCTGAATCCTCCATGTCATCCCCAATCGGATCATAATCCTCAATTATTGGGCTATCAAATGGTTCATTATTCTCCTCGAGCTCGTTTGTCTCACTAAAATCATTTCCCTTAACTTCAAGTTAGACTTCACTAAGAGATTCCACACCCTCAGAATTAAAAAATTCTTGATCCTCACTTATATATGTGTCAAAATCATCTATCATTCTCTTGTCCATGCAGACATATTTTTCCTTGCTACCTATCTCGAGGATCTCAGGTAAGAAAATTAGTTCATCCTTAATGGGTTGCTCTTGACAAACCTGGTCATCCTCGATTTTATAAAATGTGTCCCCCCTACAGGTGCCTTTGTAGTTTCTGACATTGGGTCTCCTGAAGGGGGTTCATCTTGAGATTTATCCCAAGATTGTACTGGGGCAACCGCAAATTTCATCGTCAATCTTGGCAATTTCCCAAGTAAAAACTCACCTGGGCCCTTATCCTCAACTTCTCAGGCCCAATCCAACAAAGAATTATTAATCTCATCAATAATTTTTATCATAGGCTCCAATGCTTCCATATAGGGTGTTGGCTGAGTTTCCAAAGGTCGTATGTCGTTCCTTAAGTTAGTCAACACCCTATCTTGGACCTAGTTCACCTAGACTACATGGTTCGGTTCAGGGTTGGGTGGGTTTGGGTTAAATCTAGGGGAGTCAAGAAATTGAGGTTCTTGGGGCCGTCCCTGATAATAGGTCATTTTGGGTTGTTTAAAGAGGGGTGGTGACCTATATTTGGTATAATCCTGGGAAGGGTGGGAGTTATAATCGTCATATCCTTATTGATTATAGATTGGGCTAGGTTGATCATCAATGGGTGGAGGTCTATAATCAGTGTAGGCATGAGACGGATAATCATAGTCATGTTGTCCTGGGTTAGGCCTTGGACACTGAGGCTTAGAATCATATCCCCAATCAAAGTTATCCTGACTAGGGTATAGGTAGTCATAAGTTGGGTCGGAATAATAATCATGTTGGGGATAAGTGGTGGTAGGAGGGTAGGATTGGAAGGATACATGGTGAAGTAGGAGAGGAAACAAAGGAGTGAAAGATGCCCTGCAGTACAATCAATGAAACCTGTCCTTAAATTGGGTAGCTTAAGGACCTATGCTTCAGAAATGGTCTCTGACCACACAACGAATTTGATGTTGTCCTTACTCCTAAAGGTGGTAAAGTTGGGCTGGCGAAGCAGAGGGAGCATGTCTTGAGGGCTACTAATTATTCCAAATCCCTACTTACTTAAGTTGTTTGACAGTTAGGCCCCCCAACTTAGCACCTTTTGAAGCAAGCAAACATCAGTAATTCAAGATGCGTTCAAGAGAATACCATGAAATAGACTCTATGAATCCAAGGGCCAACATCTACTCAATTTTGATTAAGGCCTAGGATGATTGTGCTCTTGGAATGTAATGGGCTCTTTAGATGGGTTGTTGATGAGTCCAATTTATTGGAATGTTAATTACGCTTAAGAACACTCAAGTTGGGAATTGAACTACATTTCAAGCACGCATTATACTAAGTTATTAATTAAACTAGAATTTTGACATTCCTGTATTTTTAACCCAATGCATATGCTCCATTGATCATTTATTGACATATTTCTTATATATATTTTTTATGTGTTGGTATCTTCAAATGTGACAAAGGAAAAATCAAAGCTGAAATGCCCAGTTGAAACAACCTCCTCCCCTTTTCTATCAATTGTAGGATTTTTTTAAAAAAAGAATGGCCACCCCTAGGCCTTGGTGGGATCATCTCTTTCTTTTCCCCTTTCAGGGGCCATCTCCCCCACCGTGAAATAGAGCCAACACCGTGGCCAAAGCTTGCACCATGATCTTTTAGCACACTGCCTCCCTCCTCCGCACCACCGCAAGCTCTCATGGTGATAGCATGAGCGCTACCATTCTTATCATGATCGTCACCATGCTCATCTTCCCAAACCATGCACTCTCCCTCTCTGCCTTCAATCACCTCCACCACTACCCCCTACGCACACCCAGTTTCCTCTCCTTCATTTTCTCTCTTCTTTCTCGCCTATTCACCCCTCAATGTGAACCCATCAGCACCACCTGTCGCCACCACCACTTCCATCACCTCTGGCCGCCCGCTCTCGATGTGGCTACCATCAATGTCTGCCCCGCAGTGCCACTGACGCCTACATTATTACCATCACCGCTGGCCACACTCCACAGCCACCTGCCACTCTCACCATCGGTGGGCAGTTGGCTTCTTGTCGGTTCACCACCAGCCACCTCTGACCATCTTGACGAATGCTGCAACCACCGACTCGACGCTCACAACCTAACGCTCCTTCGCCGCACATCAGCTAGCCATCAGTGCCCTTCCTCATGCATGCACACTTTCCCCTCTCCCATCCCCTGCTTTTGCACAGTACGTGCCTTATTAATTGAAATGAAAAGGGGGAGGTGGAGATTGAAGAAGTGGATTTTTATTTACGCATTTAGATATCGTGGAGAATTTACTTTCTCCCTCTCGCTCTTTCTCTAATTCTCTCACATGTCCTATTTCTCTTTCTATTATTTGTTGAATGATATAGTTTTCTAGCTATGAAACATGAAAGGTTATGGACTATTATTAGGTGAAGGTTTTGAGATATTTGCTTGGTTACTTTGTTAGGAGTCAATTGCATGCAATATCCTTCACTTTTCTCTTCCATTATATAACAAAGGAATAATTGAATTGAACAAGAGACTGATTTTCCATTATTCTTCTTGACATAATATTTAGCATGGAAACATTTGTAAGTATACTGGCTTAAACCTCCCTGCGGATACGACACTCAAAATCAACGTGGTTTATTACATTAATTATTATTTTTGATTGAGAGATTTCCAACACATAGAATACTATGACAAATCATTTTATTGCTATTATCTTCCTAAATAAGCGAATATCTCTCTATCAGTTGTGCCCTTAATGATCAATTAAAAAAGTGTGTGTGTGCACAACCAGGGTTTTAAAATAAGATTATTAAAGATGAGGTTGATTTTAAAGTTTAAATCTTGCTTAGTAGCTTTTAGGGTTTAATATTTAGGTATATTCAATCAATGTTCAGTGGAACACTCCAAGTTTTGAAAACACGAGTGGAGATATATTCCTTTAAAAATTAGAAATAATGTAGAGTGCTTGGTTCAGCCATAAAAATCTAACCCTAATTGGCAAGCTACTTGACGAATTAGTTTTATCTTAAGTGGTGAGGCCCAAACAGCTCAATCAATTGGCCTGTTATACCACTTAGTTAAGGTGCACAATAATGTTTAACCTATTCAAATTTTCTACTCACTTATTTGTGTGTTGAGTTAAAGTGTACCGGATCAACGGTTCAAATTCTGATTAAGTGGTAGAATCAATGTAGTGTGGTGCGCCTTAGGTCGAGAGTTGTGGGTGTTAATGTGTAACTTTCAGTAAATCCCACAATCAAATAGCCTCCTTTTTTATATATATGGGGGTGAGATGAGGTGAAGTAACAACTAAACAACCAATTTCTAACCTAGGGTTTACGCAAGCACCTAAGTCGATTTGGGTTTGATTTATTAGTGTGGCGAAATGAAATCTAATGGGTGGATGGTAGGGGTAGACTTATAGAACCTTCATCAGCACTTTTCTCCAATCTAATCGCTTTGTCTTACCTTGAAACTGTACCTGCAATCATAGTAAGATCAGAGAAAGAGTGAGAAAAAAGTTAGGTAAGTCAAAAAGCACGAGAAAAATCAAAGAGCATTGCCTCCCCGGCAACGGCGCCAAAATGGTAGGCGAGAAATTTTGTGAGAAAAATTAGGGTTTTGGAGAACCTGTCATTGTAATCACAAAATCTGCTACCAAATAAAATTTATAACTGAACCTCGAGGTGAGCCCTGGGTTGAACATGGGAAGCCAAATGTTTGGTTTTGAAAACCACACTTTCAATTTTATTTATTTTTGGTGTTTTTATCTTTTGTGTTTTTTTTGGAATTTTATAAGGCAAGAGATCAAATCAATAATATCTAGCTAATCTACTTGCAAAATAAGAGAGAGAGAGAATATCAATATTTAGCTAACCAAAGTTTACTATAAATAATCAAGGAGGAAGTTACAACTACACTAGAAAGCGGTAAAAGATAAAATGGGTTGAGAAGAATCCCTCTCAATGGCTGCTTGGAGGACGACTTGCTTTGACAGTGTCTGGATGAATGTGGTAGGAAGTTGGATGAAGACAAATGGAGCAGGAGGATGGAGGGTGAAATAGGATGGCGTCATCGCAAGGATCTTCTTTCGAAAGGTGGTGAGAGGATGGCCATGGGATGGTCCACAAAGGGGTGTGAGAAGTGGGAAAACATATTTCTTTTCTACTCTAGAGGAGCATCCCTGGCTTGGGAGAAGCTCTCTCTAAAGCCATAGAGGTGGTGAGGGAGAGAAAGGAAGAGATGAAGAGAAATGGGGGATCATGGGCCTTTAGATAGTGGAGGAGAAGGGTACATTTTGTGCATAGGTCAATTAGCAACATTAAAAATGTCTCTAAAGCTTCACCTCAAATGTCATTGCAGGTCTAGCTCACACCACTGCTATGCTCGTGTCTCCAAGCTGCCTCGCATTCTAGTCGTCCAATCATTGATGAACGGTTGAGATTACAGGATGATCACAAGCTACATGTCCGATAGCGCGTGCGTGGTTCTCTTCATCCATGCTTCCACGTGACAGCATCCAAGCCACTAATTGGCCATCGCACAGCTGAATTTCGCACAACCCTCATGCGCTGTGGATTAGAGGCACTGTGGGGATTCAATTCGACACCCTCTCAATGCAAATGTCTTCTTCCACTGCTGCTCTAAGGCCGAGCTTGTGTCTCAGTTTGGTTTTAAGGTCGAAGCGCTCACGATCTTTGGATCTTCATGCAACGGTTGATCTTCATCTCATCACAAGCGAGGGGTCGGTGACATGGCATTCTCATGGCCGATGGATAAGGATCCAATGGCCCATAACACATGTCAGGGGCACTTTAGAGGTTGAGTAGAGGTCCTTGGGCAAGTTTGGGTGGATGGGATGGCACAATCCTAGCCGTCCATCTTCTTCTACTTATAGATGACTCCAGAAATGTTTGGTTAGGTCAATTTTCACGCTGTTAGGTTGTGGTCGTTGATCTGGATCCATCCGTATAGTTGGATTTATCGTTTGAAGCTCTGAATTGCGTCACCTATCCCATATTGATCTTCCTCAGACTACATAATGTGCTACAGGACTTCAATCAAGGTGATTTCTGAGGTGTTGGACTCTAATCATCATCCTGATTAGATCTGTATGATTGGATTGTCAATCTGATGCCTTAGAATAAATCTCCTCTCATGGCCACAAAAGGATGTGAATTAACCTGTAATTTATACAAGCTATTCTAAATGCAGAATGATGCATGCTATGTAATATTTATAATATGGAATGCATCTATATGGCTAGGAACAAGCATAAATAGGCATTTTGAACTAAATGGATTTATGTACATCAGGTGCTGGCTAGGTACCTATAGGAGTGGAGGGTGGATGTTGGCTTATTCTAGGAGATGCACATAGACAGTGATGAGTTATCCGCGTGGCATCCTCTCATGATGAATGGGGTGGCCAACCTTAGATACGTGAAGCCAACTAGGAAGGAAAGTGGGTTTGGCATTTAGTGGAAGATGGATGTTTGTCAGATCACGGATTGGTGGGCAAACTCCTTCATTCTTATGGAAAAACTAGTCAGATGTAGTGATAGTTTTGTTTGCTCTCCTGTGTGTGTGGACCCTACAGTCAGAGTGAAGCGCTCAGTGGTGGGTGTCTTTTTCACGATGGAAAATCAGGGTTTAGGAGAACCCACCATCATAGTCACAAAATTTGCTAACCAAGCAAAATTTATACCGAAACTCAAGATGAGCCCCAGGTCAAACACTGGGAGGCGGCATTTGGTTCTTTGAAACCTTCATTTTACTTCGTTTCTTTTTGGAACTTTGTATTTGCTATTTTTTTTGTGTTTTATGATAGTGTGGAAATAAGTAGGAATATTATCTACACTATGCTATTCTAGAAAGTAGGAAAGAACTATTCTACTTGCTAAGTATGAAGGAAGAGAGAGAATAAAAAACTAATTTTAGATAAATGCTTGACAAATGGTTATTACAAATGCTTCTACACTATGAAAGCAGTAAAAGGGAAAGGGGGTGAGACATCCTCTTTTTCGATTGCTCAAAGGACGAAGCTGCTTTGACGTGGCCCTGATGAAGATGTTGTGGAGTTGGATGAAGGAGAACAATGTCAGAAGATGAGGGGAGGACGAGCGGTGTCGCGGTGTGATCCTCTTCCCAGAACGGGGTTGAGAAGATGGCCAATGAGCGCTCCACTAATGGTGATGAGAGGGTGGACAGTAATTTATATTTTCTCTAGTGGAGCATCCCAAAGGCTTAGGACACAAGCTCAAGGTGTGTTTTGAGCTCTAGAGTAGGTGAGGAGAGCATAAGAAGGGATGAAGAAGAATGGGAGGGGTAGGGGTCCTTTTATAGCAGAGGGGAAGAGGCTTTTCACGGGTAGACAATTACGAACATCCATAAACGTCACTGAAGACCTGCCACAACCATCATTGAAGACCAATCTGCCCATGTGTGGTGCTCGCACGCTCACTAGCGCTGCTAGTGTGCGCTTCATGTTCCCGTGTGCCACACACCGCACATGCTATGTGCTTGTTGCTGGTGCGCGCTCATGGTACTGCACGCATGCACGCTGCTGTGCCCCCGCACAGTTGCTGGTGCTCACCCTTGGGCAGCCTGGATAGTGCTACGTGGCACAATCTAAGCTGTCTATCTTCTTTCCTTTGTAGGGGTAGCTACAGATGTCGAATTGAGTTGATTTTCATGCTGTTGGGCTGTGATCGTGGACCCGAATCCATCCATGCCATCAAATTTGCTGTTTGAAGCTCCTAATTGTGTCACCTTGCCTCTTGGCCACTGATCCTCATCGAACTATACATGGTGCTATGAGACTCTAATTATGGCAATTTCAGAGGTGTTGGACTCTGATCGTCGTTCTGGTCAAATCCATATGGTCGGATCGTCAATATGAGGCCCCAAAATAGTTTTCCTTCTCTCTTGACCATAAAAGGACACAAATTATCCTAAACATTATACAAACTATTCTAAATGTAGAATTATGCATGCTATGCGATATTTATGCTATGGAATGCATATCTAAACCTAGGAACATGCATAAATAGGCATTTTGTCCTAAATGGATGTTTCTACATTATACCCCCAAGCACATCTTTTGCTAGTCCTTAACAAAATCAAACTAAATGCTATATATAAAAATAGAGTTAGGACTTGATCTTGTATGGCATTAGTTGCTTATTAACAAAAGGAAATTTTGACTAAGGTCCTAAACTATGTAGACCCAACAATGCCCGAGTGCCTACCAAAATGCAAATCGCCCAAGTCCTCTCCTTATTTTGGAAAGGGTAGATACATTTTTTTTATGTTTTTTTTCTTATTTTCTAATTTTTTGGATTTTGAGTTGACTTTTGGGGTAGCATTCTACAGCTACCCAACCCACCCAAGACTCGAAAAGAACTTCAAGTTCTAATCATCTTAACGTGAAAAAGTGATAGACTCACTAGGCTGTCGTTAAAATTGACATCAGGTTTCTACGACCTTAGGTGACCTTAAGAGTTTCTGCCTAAAGGTTTATCTTTCCGATCAGTAGCTTTCTCCCTACTTGTTTTTAGCTTTTTTATGGGGTGAACATAATGGCAAACCTAATGTTTATCTCCCCGATTTATTCTACTTCCCCACTTTTTCCCTAAGTGTTTTGGGAATTATTTATGCATTTCATGAGCTTGGTTCTGGACAACCGACCAATGAGCTGTAAGCACTGACCACTTGCTAGCCATACTCATGTGGTGAAGTGTGGGTTATTTATTTTTTCTTTTTTTTTGGTATTTCTTTATTTTTTTTCTAACTAGGTGGCTTCCTTGATCTAAGATTTACCTAAAGGCAGCAGGAAGAGAATGGTCGTGTGGCTGGGCTCTAGACAACTGGCCAATGAGCTATTACCACTGACAACTTGCTAGCCATACTACCCTAGAAGGTTCATTAGCTATCTAATTTCCATTAGAACCATCCAGGAATGAGTCAGTGCAACATGTGTGAAGATGCTTAGACTTAAAGTCGCCTCAAATTAGAGGGTGGGTTGATAAGTCGTATACTTATCACCCAAATTTATTGACCAAGTTAGAATAAAATTACTTGGCAAGGACTCGTGACCAAGTCCATATTGTAGTGGACACCAGGGCTAATTAAGCCCGAAGACTTGAAGAGTCAATGTGTTCAGGTCCTAAAGTATCATTTCCTAAAGTTGACAACACCTAATGCCAATATTCTCTTCTCTTAATTCTATTTTTTTTCCTTTTTTTTGAATTTTTCTTTTAAAAAAATAAAATAAATTCTATGAAGCTAACAAAATAATCTTAGGATTAAGTATCCACCCCCCCATGCTTAAATCATGAGATGTCCTTATTGTAAAAATAAAGACATGAAAAGGATGGAATAAACATAATATCACCTAAATTTCGTGATAGATCCGGTCAACTTCAAAAAGAAAATGGGATATACACACATGCTAAGTTTAATGCCTTTAGCTAGCCAAAATATATAAACAAGGAAGAAATTAGGAATTCACAAGTGTGGGTCAAAATCAAAATAAAAATATTGATCACAGGACTCACCAACAGAGGATTCCACAGATGTGGACCAGATTATGGTGCAAACCCATGCCCTTGGGTCGAGTGTTTCTAAGGCTCTAGGTGAAAATCACCCAGAACCAGAGATGGATGTGTTTGCAAGGTTGGGGTTGTGGTTTTGTGGTGTAAAACCCAAGTCTAAAATGTTGGACAATGGGTAGATCTAATTCACTAAATTTGGTTGTCCACTTAGAGTTTAGCTCAGAAAGAATAGTCAACTATTCCGAGCTTGGGTTACACGTAAAAATATCTTAAGGGTCCTGATAAGAGGTAGGTTGTTTTAGGTCAACAGGAACCCTTAAAACTAAAATTCCATTTCCCTCATAATTCACTTCTCATAATTTAACTTCCAAACTCCTCTCCTCTAAAATCAAGTGTTTGGTTTCCATGACCTCTAGCATATTATTCACCCCATGTGATTTACCCAAGTGCAAAAATCGTGGTTGAATCATAATTGAATTGGGTACATTGATTTCAAAAATATCATCATTCAATTTTTTGGGATGTGGTTGAGGAATGGGGCTAGTGATTGAATTATCCAATAAATTTGGATTTGAATCCTCCATGTCAACCCCAACAAAATCAAATTCCTCAATTACAGGGCCATCAAATGTTTGATCAGATTCCTTTGGCTAGTTTGTCCAACTAAAATTATCTTCCTTAAGCTCAAGTGAGACTTCAATAATAGATTCCTCACCCTCAGAATCAAAGTATTCATGATCCTCATTTATATATGTCTCAGAATTGTCTCTCATTTCATGGTTCATGGAGACATATTTTCCTCATTCCCTGGCTCAAGGTTCTTAGGTGAGAAATTGGCTCATCCTCAATAAGTTTCTCTAGACCAACCTGGTCATCTCCGGTCTTAGAAAATGTATCCCCCCTAACGGTCACCTAAGCGACTTCAGACATTGTCTCTCCTGAAGGGGGTTCATCTTGAGAATCATCCCATGATTAGACTAGGGAAACCACAAATTTCATCCTCAATCTTGATAATTTCCCAAGTAAAAACTCACACAGGCCCTTATCCTCAATAAGTTGGAGTTAATCCAATAATGAATTGTTCAGATCATCAATCATTTGAATCAGGGGCTTCAATTCTTCATTGTGGGATGTTGGTTGGGTTTCTAGAGATCGAATGGTGTTCCTCAAATTGGCCAACACCTTATCTTGGACCTGGTTTACCTGAACCAAATGGTTCGGTTTAAGGTTGGGTGGGTTTGGGTTAAAACTAGGGTAATCAAGAAATTGAGGTTCTTGAGGTCCTCCCTAATAGTAGGTCATTCCGGGATGTTCAACGAATGGTGGTGACCTATATTAAGTGTAATCCTAAGGAGGGTAGGTGTTATAATCATCATATCCTTCCTGATTGCAGATCGGGTTGGTTTGTTCATAAGAGGCGATGATCTATAATCATTGTAGCTCTGGGAAGGATAATAATCATGATCATGATGTCCATGGTTAGGTCCAAGACATTGAGGTCCAGAATCATATCCCCAATCAAAGTTATCTCGATTAAGGGATGGGTAGTCATAAGTCATGTTGGGATAGTAATCATTTTGAGGATAAGTGGTGGTAGGATGATAGGATTGGAATTGTGTGTATGGTGTGGAAGAATAAATGATGAAGTAGGAGGGAAAATAGAATAGAGAAAGGTTCCCTGCAATACAATCAACCAAACCTATCCTTAAGTGGGTAGCCTAATGACCAATAGGCTCCCAGGACTCGTCTTGAGATGAAATAAACAATTTGGTCTACTTCTATCCGATCAATCCAACAAGTTAGAGGGAGGGGTTGGGGAGAAGGTTCATCCTTTGGCTTACGGCTTCAGTTCATTTGATACCCCCCAACCACGATCGTTTGACGCTACTCCCATAGCTAGACATCAGATGGGCCCATATAAGTATATTAATCGAAAAAAATCTCAATCTGGGCCTTGAAGAGCAAATCAATCCATAAGGCCAATGTCACTCAGTTTTAACTAGGCTTGGAATGATTGTGCTCTTGGGATGTGATGGGCCCTTTAGATGGGTCGTGCCCTTAATGTTCAATTAATATGTGTGTGCGTGCACAAATAAGGTTTGCAAACAAGGTTATTTGATGATATGTCTTTCACGGTTTGACCTTGTTTTGTAGCTTTTAGGGTTTAAACTTTAGGCTTGTTCAATTAGGTTTTAGTAGAACACTTCAAATTTTTGCAAACACTAGTGTAGATATATTCCTTTAAAACTAAAAAATAATGTGGAGTGCCTGGTTCACCCTAAAAATTGAACCCTAAGTGGCAAGCTACTTAATGAATCAGGTTTATCTTAAGTGGTGCACCCCAAACAGCTCACCCAATTGGCCTTGATGCACCACTTAGTTAAGGCACACAATAATATTTAACCTCTTCAAATTTTCTACTCACTTATTTTTGTGTTGAGTTAAGGTGCACCAGATCCACAGATCAGATCCTGATTAAGTGGTGGAATCAAAGTGATTGTGCACCTTAGGATGAGAATTTATGGTGTTAAGTGTGTCTATTTTAATTAAGTCCCACAAGAGAAGAGTATTTTTTTTCTTGAATTTATGTGGGTGGGTAAGGTGAGGTGAAGTGACAATCAGATCTATCGTAGGGTTTATAAAAGCACCTAGCTTGATTTGAGTTTGAGTTATTAGGTGATGGAATTGAAATCTAGTGGGTGGGGGGGATACACTTTCAGAGCCTTCTAACTGCACGTTACTTTGATCTAAATGCTTTGGCTCGCCATGGAAGGGTACCTGTAATCACAGAAAGAAAAGAGCAAAGTGAGCTAAAAAGTTAAGGTGGGAAACTCGGAAAAACCAAAGAGCATTGAGTCCCAGCAAGGGCGCTAAAGTGGTGAGCATCCTTTTCGCGATGGGAAATTAATGTTTTTGAGAACCCGTCATCGTAGTCGCAAAATCCGCTAACCAAATAAAATTTACACCAAAACTCAAGATGAGTCCTGGGTTGAACGCAAGGAGGCGATGTTTGATTCTTTGAAAATAGCATTTTACTTTTCTTCTTTTCAGTATTTTGTATTTGCTATTTCTTTTACATTTTATGGTAGTGTAGAAACAAGCAGGAATGTTATCTATACTAAGCTATTCTAAAAAGTAAGAAAAACTATTCTACTTGCTAAGTATGAAGGAAGCGAGAGAGAATCAAAAACTACTTCTAGATAAGTGCTTGACAAATGTTTATTACAAATGCTTCTACACTATGAAAGCAGTAAAAAGCAAATGGGGTGAGAGAAATCCTATTTGTCGATTGGTCAGAGGACGAAGCGACGTTGATGTGGCCCAGAGGAAGATGTTGAGGAGTTGGACGAAGAAGAATGGCGTTGGAAGATGAGGGGAGGACGAGTGGTGTCGTAGCGTGATCCGCTTCCAGGAATGGGGTTGAGAAGACGACCAATGAGAGCTCCACTAATGTGATGAGAGGGTAGATAATAATTTTTTTTTCTCTAGTGGAGCATCCCAAAGTCTTGGGAGACATGCTCAAGGTGTGTTTTGAGCTCTAGAGTAGGTGAGGAGAGCATAGAAAGGGATGAACAATGGGAGGGGTAGGGGTCCTTTCATAGTGGAGGAGAAGAGGCTTTTCACACATGGACAATTAGTGAGTTCATAAACATCACTGAAGACCTGCCACAAATGTCCTTGAAGACCAATGCACTTGTGCGGGGCACTCGCTCGCTCGCTGGTGTGAGCTAGCACTGCTGGCTCATGCTCCGCAAGCTTGTGTCCCACGCGATCCACACGCTCCACACACTGTGCACTTGCTGCTAGTGCACACCCACGATGCTGTGCATGCTCCACGCTGCTGCTGGTGCACGCAATTTGGGTCATCTATCTTCTTTCCTTTGTAGGGGCTGCTACAGATGTCGGATTGAGTCGATTTTTGCACTGTTAGGTTGCGATCGTCAACCTGAATACATCCATGCAGTTGGATTTGTCATTTGAAGCTCCTAATTGTGTTACCTTGCCTCTTGGTCATTGATCTTCCTTGGACTATATATGGTGCTACGAGACTGTGACCAAGGCAATTTCGGAGGAGTTGTACTCCGATCATCGTTTTGATTAGATTCATACAGTCGGGTCGTCAATCGAAGGCCTCGAAATAGTTATCCTTCTCTCCTACCCATAAAAGGACACGAATTGACTTAAATAATATACAAACTATTCCAATTGTTGAATGATTCATGCTATATGTTATTTAAACTTTGCAATTGATATCTAAACCTAGAAACATGCATAAATAGGCATTTTATCCTAAATGGATGTGTCCTCATCACTTGGTCTATGGGAACAACTGGCAGTGGCTATGGAATAGGTATAGGGGGAAGCCTGGCTGATTGGAACTGATTTCAATGCAACACTATCCTCTACCGACTGAGCAGACAAGCACATGGACTCTTCCACCTTTGGGTTCCAATCCGTTGTGTGGAAATTGGACTTGTTAGATTTGCTAGTGCCTAGAGCTACGTACACTTGGAGGAACGGTAGTGGGTTGATGTCCAGGCTTGAGAGGTTCATCTGCAACGTGAACCTACTGGATTCCTTTCATACAGCCTTAGTGGTGGCATTGGAGCATCCCTTCTCGGATCATACACCCATTCTTTGGGAATGTGGAGAGGTGGTAAACTTGCATACGTATTTTAAATTCTAGCAGTCGTAGCTAAATGAAGATGGCTTTAGGGAGATGGTTGCTTCTTAGTGGGAGACCTAGGAGCTACAAGGGATGGCCACCTAATTGCATGGGTTTCGCATGTTTGAAATTGGGGTTACGAGTAACCCATCGTCATAGTTGTAAAACACGTGATCAGATATAATTTATACCGAAACTTCGATGGAGTCCTAGGTCGAACACAGGGAGGCGACGTTTACTTTGTATACAAACCGCACTTCTATTTGTTTCTTTTTGGTGTTTTAGGGTTTTGTTATTTTTTTTGTTTTTGAAATAAAAAGACAAGCAATCACAAGAGAGAGATGGAATCAAATGTGATATATTGCATGAATGCCTATTACAATAATCTACGAAAGCATAAAAAGAGAGGGAGGTGAGAAGAAATCTCTCGAATCGGCTGTTCGGCGAGACGACGGTGCCTGGCGGAAGCTCGGACGAAGGAGGTGAGGAGCGGGACGACAGAGGTAAGATGCAGGAGGGTGTTGGGTAGAGGAAAGCTTCAACGTGGCTCCGGAATGGAGGTGAGGAGGAGATGATCTGCTACCGGAATGGAGGTGGGAGGATGGCTTCAAGGTGGCCTATGAATGGGGATGAGAAGATGGAGGAATATTTGGTGAGGCAGAGGTTCGCTACACTAATAGGAGCCTTGGGAACTTGAGAGTAAGTTCTAACGGAGCATTGGTAGGCTTGCTAGAGCTTAGAAGTAGGTGGGAGTAGAGTAGGTAGAGATGGTTTGGAATGGGGGGTGTAGGGGTGTTTATATAGTGGTGGAATGGAGGAGGTTTGCGTGCACAGGGCTTTAGTGACATTTAAGACATCGCTAAAGACCCGCCAGAGACTTCGCTAAAGCATTCACCCACCTTCGCTGGCACTTGAATGCTCGACTGCAGCTGTCATTGGTGCAGCGATCATCAGCCATTGGATCAGGCGTGGACGGGTTTGATTGTGAGAGGAGAGCACGTGCCTAGCAGCATTTGAAATTTGCACCACTAGCACGTGCACTGGCAGCAGTCGAATGAGGCATCTCACGGTCGAGGCGCACCCATAGATCGCATGTGCTATGACTAGAATCACATGCCTCATGCGATTGTGAAGATCGAATGGCAGGCGCTGCTCACGGTCTACTTAAATGCACTCCCCAGATGGCGTGTGTGTGATCTGGTGTGCACCTTCGCATCGGTGGCGGCATTCGATCGCGCATGGGGAATCTTGACTGCTCAATCGAGATTGAGCAACCCTATTGCAGCTGGCACTGTAGTGGGCGCGGCGAATCGCAGCTCGGACTCGCGCTCACTCTTTGAGAGCGCTCGTCCTCACCGTTGCGCCACGTCTGCAGGTGTGTTGCGAAGAGGAGTTGCGGTCGCATGGTGAGGGCGGGCTCTCAGCCATTGCATTTTCATCCAATGCTGAGATCACTTGATGGGTGGCCTTTGGAGATGTGGCGGGTGCCTTTGGGCGCTCCAGATGGTGCCACATGGCACCATCTTAACCGTCCACCCTTCATTGCTTGCAGAGGATGCCACAGTGCTCGTATCGAGGTGATTTCTACGTTGTCGGACTGCGATCGTCGCTCCGAATCCATCCATATGGTCGGATTTTTCATCCGAA
Source organism: Thalassia testudinum (assembly GCA_037157565.1). Taxonomy (NCBI): domain Eukaryota; kingdom Viridiplantae; phylum Streptophyta; class Magnoliopsida; order Alismatales; family Hydrocharitaceae; genus Thalassia; species Thalassia testudinum. Next base: position 48,825,325 of record JAZHRO010000035.1, on the reverse strand, counting down.
GTACGTAAGGATGTCGCATTGCTTCCTGGCCATATAAAATGAAGGAATTAATATACAAAACATAAAACTATCCTAAATTCCATGCAATGAATGTTATGTAGTATTTATAACATGTATGCAATACTAAGCCTAGGAACTATCTTAAATAAGCTTTTTATCATGAATTCATGTGTGTTTATCATACCCCCATGCTTACTTTTTACTAGTCCCTAGCAAAATTAGCCTAAATGCTATTTATAAAGGTAGAATTAGGATTCAATCTCTTAGGGTTAATTTGTTGGCTGTTTTAGGAACTTTCAACCCATGACCTGGTTATGAAGACTCGACAGTGCCTGTGTGTTTGCCAGAATGCAGGTCGTCTAAGCCCTTGCCTTATTTGAGAGGAGAAGATACAAAAAAAATTTTTCTTGTTTTTCTTCTTTTCTATTTTTTTTTTGGTACTTTTCGAGTTTGAGAGTTTTGGGATAACTTTTTACGGCTACCCGACTTGCCCAAGACTCAAAAAGGACTCTAAGTAAACATTTAGTGAAAAGAGTGAAAGACTCACTAGGTGGCCGATAAAACAGACTTCGGGTTTCTATGACACTAGGTGACCTTGCCTGGTGGTTTATCTTTTCGAATGGTAGCTTTCTTCCTACTTCTTTCATTTATGGGGTCAACATAAGGGCGAACCCAGCGTATATTTTCCCAGTTTATTTTACTTCCTAGCATCTTCCCTCCGTGTTTTGGGAATTATTGTGCCTTTTTTTTGTGTGCTGGGTTTTGGACAACCAGCCAATGGGCTGTTACTCACGAAAACTTGCCAGCCATACTCGTGCAGTGAGGTGTGGTTTTACTATTTATTTTTTTCTCCTTTTTCTTTATTTTTTTCTCTTCTTTTTTTTTCCTTTTTTTTTAAGTAGGTGGCTTTTCTGATCTAAGATTTACCTAAAAGCAGTACAATGAAAATGGTCTTGTGACTGGCTCTATATAACCAACTGATGAGCTGTTACCACCAACAACTTGCCAGCCATACCACCCTAGATAATTCGTTAGCTACCCAATTTTCGAAGAAACTGTTGAAAAGTGAGTCAGTGCAAAAAAACGTGCGTAGATCCTTAGGCATAAAGTCCCCCTAAATCAAAGGGTGAGTTGATAAGTTGCATACTTATCATCCTAATTTATTTACCAAATTAAAATGAAATTTAATTGGGGAGGACTCGAGACTAAGTCCACATTCGATTGGACACCTAGGCTAATTAAGCCTGAAGACCTGAAGAGTCTAAGTATTTAGGTCTCAAACTATCAATTCCTAAAGTTTGCAACTCCTAATGCCTAAGTTCTCATCTACTAATTCTATTTTTTTTTAATAGAATCAAATAATCAAAAATTACTATTACAGCTACAAAAAGATTATAAGAGATATCCATCCCCCATGCTTATCTATTGCAATGTCCACATTATTAAAAATGAAAGCATGCAGGAGAGTAGAAGTGGAAGAATAACACCTGGTTTCCGTGAGACTCTGGTCAGCTTGGAACAGTCTTTACATGTGCTGAGTTTAGTGCCTTCAGCTAGGCAATGATCGACCTGTGGTGGTTAAGGCATGGTAAGAGCAACCTTGTCCGAGACGGGTTTAGGGAGCACATGGCCAACAAAGGGTTTGAGACGCTGTTTGTTGAACTTGAAGATATTACCCATCTTTGGGTCAGAGACTTCGACGGCCCCATTAGTGAAAATCTACTCAATAACGAACAGGCCATCCCACTTAGAATTGAGTTTTCCGGGGAAAAACTTCAATCGAGAATTGAAAATCCAGACCTTCTAGTTCAGCTCAAAGCTCTTATGTGAAATCATCTGGTCATGGAGAGCTTTGGTCCTTGCCTTATAGATTCTGGCATTTTCATAAGGATCATTTCGAAGCTCCTCCAACTCAGATAGTTGGAGTTTCCTGGTTTTCCCGGTCAACTCAAGGTCAAAATTACATTTCCTAATGGCCCAAAATGCCCGATGTTCAAGTTCTATGGGTAAGTGACACGCCTTACCAAACACCAAATGGAATGGAGACATCTGATAGGCATTTTGTATGCCGTACAGTAGGCCCAAAGAGCATCATCTAGCTTTTGGGTCCAATCCTTCCAATTAGGCCTAACGGTTTTCTACAAAATGTTTTTGATCTCCCAATTGGAGACCTCGGCCTATCCACTCATCTGAGGTTGGTAAGGTGTGGAAATTTGATGATTGACCCCGTATTTCCCCATTAATTCTGAAACTGGGCATGAGTGAAATGTGTTCCACGATCACTGATAATTGCCTAAGGAACCCCGAACCGATTGAAGATATTTTTCTTCACAAAATCTATGACCACCTTGTGGTCATTGGTCCGGGTGGGAATTGCCTCAATCCATTTGGACATGTAATCAATAGCAACCAGAATATACTGGTGTCCAAATGAAGGAGGGAAGGGTCCCATAAAGTCGATGCCCCAAATGTCAAAGTTTCGATGGAAAGAATTGGGTTCAGGGGCATCATATCTCTCTTAGCCATGTTCCCGAGTGTCTAGCATCAAGTGCATGACTTTGAGAATTCCTGGGCATCCATAAATATGACGGCCAATAGAATCTGGATTGCAGGATTTTTGATGCTGTCTTTTTCCCGGAAAAGTGTCCACCACACGTAGATGTGTGGTAAAACTCAAGTTTGCTATGGAACTTGATTTTCCAGATGCATCGACGAATAATCTGGTCTGCGCCGATATGGTATAGCTTGGGATTGTCCCAAAACTAATATTTGGCCTCAAACACAAGTCTATCCCATTGTTGTTTGGTCCAATCCAAGGGATTTGACCAATGGCCAAATAATTGACAATATCCGCAAACCAGGGGGTTCAGATACTTGAGACTGTAAGGATAGTTTCATATAGAAAAGTATCAGAGATTGGGATATCCAGAAGAGGAGAATCAATTAGGATTCTCAAGGGGTGATCCGCCACTACATTTTGTCCCCCGACTTTATCCCTGATTTCAGGATTGAATTCTTGAAGCAGTAGAATCAAGCGAATAAGCCAGGGTTTGGCATCCTTTTTGGCCAGGAGATGTTTCAAGGGTAAGTAGTCGGTATAGATGATGACACGAAAACCTAAAAGATAAGCCTTAAATTTTTCTAAAGCAAAAACTACAGCTAGCAATTCTTTTTCAGTAATGGTGTAGTTCCTCTGGGCTTCATCCAGAGTCTTGCTAGCGTAGTAAATCACAGAGAGCTTTTTCTTAATCTTCTGACCCAAGACAGCCTTGACAGCATAATCAGATGTGTCAGCCATAATCTCAAATGGGGTTGTCCAAACTGGTGGTTGCAACACCGAGGCACAGGTGACTGCCGTTTTTAATAAATCAAATGCCTTACGACATGATTCATCAAACTCAAACAGCGTGTCTTTGTCCAGAAGCTTACTCAAGGGTCGAGCAACCTTTGAGAAGTCCTTAATGAATCTTCTGTAAAAACCCACATGCCCAAGGAAAGAGCGGATCTATTTTACATATGTGGGTGGAGGAAGTCTAGAGATAGCATCCACCACAGCTTTATCAACTTCAATACCTGATGGGAACACCATCATGAGCCATAACTAGCTCATTTTGATCCAGTTATGTCAATAAATGCTCCTACATAACTGCTAAAGAGCCACAAATCACTGCATAATCATTACAAGGGAAAAATAAGAAACTAGGGTTAAAACTACAACTTTACCAACATATCATGAATGTAGTATAATGACGGGTTTTCCTAGGAGTTAATTAAGGGTCAAATGGTCTTAAAAGGCTAACAAGTGGGTTAGAACAATCAGAAAAGGTTTTGCACGTGTTCTAAGAATTAAATGACTTTTAAACCCCTAAAAACAGACCCACTTAATTAACTAAGGTTCTGGTCAAGATAAAATTCACCTAAACCTTCTAAAATTCATATAAAAATATTCTCTAAGGTTCGAAACCTTCAATTTGACCATCAGAACCCATTTTGACCAAGAATAGAGTCTCAGATAGACATTTACCCTAATTTCAATTTTTGCATAAATTACCCAGTCATACATGGTGAAAACCAAAATCCAACTTCACCATTAGATTCCTTACGTCCAAATTAGGTTTGTACCAAAATTTGGACCCAAGATGAGTTTGTCTTGACCTAGTTTTCAACTTGGTCTTGTCTGCTTACATTTATGCCCTTAACTTTCAAAATCATTTCAAATAGACCCCTAACTTTGTCGTTGTTCTCACAAAAAGATCCCTACAGCCATTAAACCTATTCCTACTTTCTCCGGCAACCTTGATTTTGAAAGAACCCCTCGATTTCTTAATGAATCCCTTTGAAATTTGAAAGGGAAGTTCATCAAGAAATTCCCTTCATTTTGAGCCAAATCCCATGCCCCAAAACCTTCCCAATCTCTCATGCGAATGCATAGGAAATTTGGGTATCAAGGAATTTCCCAACTCCAGCAAGCTTTATAATCTTCCCAAGCTCAAAACTTCTTACTGAGGTCTATAAAAGAACCTCCTGATCTGACCATTCTCTCGACACTCGAAATCGGCCAAGATCTCCCCCCCAATTCCTCTCTCTGTCTCTCTCGGTCGAAAGCTCCTCGATGTCCAGCAAGCTCCTCCATCCTTCTTCATCCTCCATTCGCAATACCAGTATTGGAGTTATATTCCACATTTCTTCCCGTGTCGAGTCGTACCGACCGGCACCCTAATTGCCTTCTTCCTCGTTGTTTCCCTCTCTTTGGAGATGTTCACTTCTCCAGCATAAACAACACCACAACCGGTTCCTTCACCTTCCCACTTCATCCATTACTACATTCAACTGCTCCCTAAACTCTTCCTCATCACGCCAACACTTTTGACATGTCATTTCGACCTCGACCACACCTCCGTGACTCAATCGTCTTCCACCATTCTAGCCACACCTCTGGCGATGTACTTATCTCTCCACACACCACCAAACCCCTCGCTGACTACCTCAAAACCTCTGCAACACCTCTCTGCTCATTTCCCCTCTCTCATTTCGATCCATCATTCGCCCGAACACCACCCCGAATAGACCCATCATCTCCGACCTAACTTGTGACTGTCCGACCACCATCCACACCCATCTGCCATGCGAACCTCCTCAATGAACTCACCGTGCTATGGCGATACTCTTTGAATCTTTTGACATGGCTGAAAGGACTTTTTGATGTTTTCAGGTGTCATGCTCCATGACATTAATGCAAAGCTTCAAAGGAAGCTTGAGCCTGTTCTATCAGCGCAAGCTGCAGGCTGCAGCTCCAGGTTGACACGGAATACTTCCAAGATTACACCTAGGTCTCCAATTGGGTGAGGCACCATCGATAGCTACTGCAGTCAGACGAAGAACCACCTATAGACGCTCATGCTAAACTCTTGGTGGGATACTCCCACATCAGAAAACGTCGATCCTCTTGTGCCGCATATATTGTTTTTGTCATACAAGCTTTTCTCCTTAAAACACAGGGTGAGGTCCCTCTCACCCGCGCACCTGTGCCACGTCAGTGACCTTTGCCAACAGACCTGTCCTGACCTATTAACCAGCCTAAGCCTCACTCCTCGCTCACCACCCACTACAGGTGAGCTTGGAGCCGGGTACGCTAGGTCCGATAATCTGATTACCCCTGTGGCTTTGGGAGAGAGGATCCTAAAGAGAGAAGAAGAGCCTATGTGGGTAGGGGGAGGGTTTTGCTCTTGGTGAGAATCGGCTAACACTTAGCCCAATTCAGAAGCTTTTCCTTTGTTGTGTGAAGAAAGCCAGAGAAAGAAGAAGGGATGAAGGAAGAAGAGTTGCAGAGATAGTGAAGGAAAGTAAGAGAAGCACACAAAGAAGGAAGGGTCGTAGATGAAAGAAGAGGAAAGGCAGAGAAGAGAAAGAGAAAAGAAGAATAAAGAAAGGCTTGAGCAGTTTAAGCCATCTGATTACTTAATCAGACAATTCGTTTGATTACATTTCATACATATATACACTAAGTTCATTAGCTATCATTGTAAGGAGAACTTGGTGATCTAAATCACCATTTTACTCCATTATTTTTGCAGTCTAACACTTGATCCTAGTGCTACTTTATTCTAAAACAATTTTTTGTTTACAATTTCATAGCTTTCTTATCTTAAATTGCAATTTTAAGAACTAAATTCCCTATTGCTCCCTGTGTTCGACCTCAGACTTAAAATTTGAGTAACAAATTTATTTGTTTAAGCGTTATTTTGGCTATACTGCAATGCGATAATTTTAAAACACCAATTCAACATGCAAACATTTTGGCGCCATTGCTGGGGAGCAATGGGCAATTCTCCACTATTCTCTACATTATTTGATTATATTTGAGCACTGACTTGCCCTTTTTGCTTTCTTGTGATTTTGCGAGGTACTTCACAAGAGATCTTCCATGCAAAACAACCACACCAAGGCAGGTAACTTCTCCATTCTTCCCTTATGAACCTCCTAATCTTGGGAAGACGAAAGAAAATAGGAACAATTAATTAGGAATCTCCTGCGTTATTTCATAGTGATTATCATTTAAAAGGGCAAATTTCCTGATTTGCAAACTTTTTCAAATCTCAATGAGTTGAAGTGGTTCTATTTAGAGATCCTACCCCAAATTGCCTATGCCTATTAGGGACTATGCTTAATTTTTAAAACCTCTTGGACTACGCACTTCTTGTTTGAAGTCCAAGGAGAACATTTTAAAGATCAATTGGACTTGGAAATAGAGCCAATTAGGGTTTCAATTTTTATGGTTTTGGAGTGCTAGCTCACATTTTCCTACATAAAAGAAAACAAACCCACCTGCATTTGTGTGCTACCTAAACCCTTGGTTGAAAAGATCTAATCAGAAAAAAAAAACTAAAATCAGGCTTTAATCTTACTTGAACCCTAAAATACTTGGACCTAATAAACTGGGAATCAAATTAGGGTGACTTCTAGGTCTTGACCTTGATCTCATTCTGCCATCTTTAGGGCAGGTCAGGTGAAGTTGGTCTACATTGTAGGACAACCAACCTCCAAATTAGGTCACAAGTTGAATTAATTTCTAATCAAGTGAAACTCAAGGCACAAATTAGGACATAAAAGTGATAGACTTAAGGACTTAAGTTCATACATTCTGGTCTACCTAGACCCTCAATGACAAGGAAGGTCGGGTGGGGGAAACCCTGTAACCCTTGGGGACGCTCTATTGTGTAGGGGTCTTTGCAAGGCTCTCCCTTCCTAGCTGCCCAGGTACTTCTCGGGTGTGTGAATTTTTGATTCAGAGGTATCATCAGCCACGAAATTGTCTTAGTCATCCAAAAATCTTTGGGTGCCTTGATTCGGACAATCTCACATCTAGTCCCTCATCCCTTCTGTTTAGAGCACACACACAGATTTTCTTGCGAAGCTCTTTTCAGATCTGATCAATTTCAATCAAATCTTGAATTTTGATTCTACATCTTGATTCCACCATCTGATTCAAAAATGTAGCCTGACTATTTAGGAAAACCATTGAAGAAACCTGAATCTCAAATATCCATGAAAGATAGAATGGTTATGGATGCCCTTAGATTTTATGCGATTGATGACGAAACCTCAAAGCCTATTGAAGACATTCAGGTTAATGTATCGATAACAACAACCTTCATCATAAATTGTGCCCAAGTAATTATAACACAAGTAACAAATGGATCTACCCGGGATGTTGTCATGATAGGATACATTGAGTTAGAGAAATTACATAACTATGAATATCTCCAATGCATGACAAATCCTGTACTTTGGGAAAGACACCAAGATGATTTTGAAAAATGGGAAGAGATGATAAAATTATTAAAGCATCTTATCGATAAAAAATACTCGTACATTCCCCAAACATTTAGCGAAACATCTTAGAATAATACTAAGGATCTATCTGACTTTCCAAATCCTGAGTTTGAGAATCAAGGTTGTTGTGGACCTCCAACCCAAATGGAATATGATCAAAGTAATATGCAGATTGACACGCCTGACCATGAGATGGGTTGGGAGGATCCAATTGCAGGAGAACATGATTTTGAGCCAGCCCTAGAGATGCAAAACCATGGTTCACCAAGAGTAGATTTCCTAGACTCCTATGATAAAGAGATTGAATTAGAACCTCTTGAAGGTATAAATTTTGCTCCTTACTCTGATAAGGTGACCCTCGAGGGCAATTCTTACATCCCTGTAGAGGTCAGCCTAGATTCTAGTGATTCAACCCACACTCTTAGCCTAGAATCTGGATCTAAGCCTTCTTGGGATAATTGCAAGGCCCCATGTAATGAAGATCAGAGTTTGAATTTGGATTATGATTCTAGTCCTTTACTTGATGAATGCTCCTTTCCAACCTCCTTAGAATAATAGATTGATTTTTTTGGAAGTCATGCCTATCTATGATACAGAAACCAAGGAGTTGGAGGAGTTGGATTTTGATTGAGTCTTCCCTACAAGCCAAAAACCCAAGCCTAGACCCAATAAGGACACCTTTTTGAGCTCAGAATCTGAGAATAGGCTAGACCCAAGTTAGGTTGCTAAGTCTACATCTTGTGATTTATGCTGTGGTGGAACCTCTGATCCAGAATCAAATTCAAAACTTGATTCTTGCAAGTTCTCCGACGATTTCGAATCTGATTTCGAAGAATCATTATTTCCTGACGACTATGAGCCAATCGACGACCTCAGCATACATGATCCATTCTTCGACTCTGACTCTAAGGTCCTTAATCCTGAAATCATTGATTCAAAATTATGTTCCATTGAAATGGAATCATTTCTTTTTGATCCTCAGGAATCAGAAATAGAAAATGTCGAGAGTCTACAATCCAGAGTTTGAATCTTTTCTTGACTCAGATTTCCTTGATCCTTTAAACACTCTTCAGGAATTTACCTTTGATTTTGATGGCTACTATGAGAACTCTCCAGATGAACCCACCTTTGAATCCTTCCTAGAGGAGCCCTCACATACAATTATTCTTGATGCCACCTCTTCTACACATGCAGAGCCTTCCCAAACCCATTTTCAACCCGACCTGCAACCGGACTCAATTTCTACTCTGATTCTCCTCTCAATGAGCCGGTCGCACATGATTCTCCTCGACATTCCAATCGGGTTTCGGATTTTGATCAGACGACAAATCACACCCCATCCTTCTCTGATCACTCCCGTAGGGATCTCACATACACCACTGATTCATTCTTTTTTGAGGATCCCTACTTTGACCAGGCTGATCCGACTTAGCCAAACCCTAATTTTGCACTTACACATCATTCCAAGATTTACAGTATTTGGTGGGCACCGCATCTCTTGATCCACATTCATCAACCTGCCAGATTGATTGGGTTTGGGTTGCATCATCAGCCTGATGATCAGAACAATCACTTGGTTGGACCAACCAGGCTTTTCATCAAGGTACTTATTCTGCAAAAATCATCTGATTTCACCACTCCTCCATACCAGTTCTGCTTGGCTGAAGGCATTAATTTAGCGCTTAATGGAAGATAACCCGTCATTCCAAAAATCCGAGATCCTTCTGATTATCTTTCTATACTTCACGTCTATTGCACTCTGAGTACAGTTTTAGAATAGTTGAACCCACCTCTGGTACTCGTATCAGAGCTTGAAATCATCCGCAACAATCATTCCTGACCTGTTCACCCACCTGATAATCTTGTTCTAATTCCTGAATCCCAAACTATTTCATACCCTCCATTTACAATGACATTGCAAAACTTAGGCATGGGGGGTGGCAAAGTGCAAGTATACAAAATTCACAGTTTGGATGGACTCTCACAAAAAAATATATATTCCAAAAAAACCAATAAAATAAAAAATAAAAAAATGGAAAAAGAACAAAAAAAAATGGAGAAGGGAGGAAATTTTGAATGAATAATTGCATATCATTCTTGAGAAGGAGAGAAAAAGGGGAGGTGTTGTAAATGTCAAAAAGGAGCACAATTTGAAAAGAGGAGATAGTCATTAGTAAAAGATTAAGGAATTGACTTAGTTATAGAGCAAATCAAAAGGAAAAAATGAGGAAAGACAAAAACTACTAAAGAAACAAAAAGAGATTAGTAGGAACGTTGATCTTAGGCCTCTTGGGTTGTGATCCTAGGCTTAAAAATTCAAGTATCCACTAAGCTCTGGATAGTCCTCAAGAGTTTGGGGAAAATGAGAAGCTTAGGTATTAGGTCTAAAGCTTAGGGATTATTCAACCATGTTAATTGACTTTCGGTTTGCAGGACTCGATAACCTAAGCACCCCAATCCACACAAAGTCTAATTCAGTGCACCTAAGTATCAAAATCACGCAAATGAGTTAATTCTGCTCTGAAAAGCTACCTAGACTAGGAGTGGCTGATCAACACAAGTTGATTTGGATGAGTTCCCGATGCAAAGAGGCGGGAAATTCCCCTCGAAGATGTGTAATAACATATCGTCTCCTCAATGCCTGTCTCCTAGGATATCTAAATATCCTACAAGGGGCATGTAATCACCTTGTGCTAGTTCAGATACCATGGGCTGCATTATCACAAAATGTTGATTACCAGGATTTGAATTTAGCTATAGAACGCTATGGGCAGGATTATCTCAAAATCTCAAAATCCAAGGTTCTGGGGGTTGCCATGGGCGGTGCTATCTCAAATCATCGATTTCCAAGGACCCTGCAAGGATTGATGGTGGGAATTAGGAATCTGATACAGACCATGTTGTAAGGCTAATCCAAAGCTAGAAATAAAAAGAAAAGAGAGAGAAAACACTGCAAAAACAAAGAAAAGTTCTTCCGTCTGTCTCTTACAATAATGCATTGCAAACTGAACCTGGGCTAAAACAAGTTACAAGCACGGGTGGTTTAATCGCGGAGTTCAACGAACCTTAGGTTAGTTCCTGTAGGCTTTAGAAGCCTTCGCGGTGGACTGAGGGTAGATGTAGTCAGGTTTGGATCTTGGTTAGTACTTGAGTACTTCTAGGCCTACTATCGACATTCTAACCTAATCTACAAAGGAAAGCACACATCAAAGTTTTAAGCATAGAAGGTTATATGGTCTAGAATCAAAGTTAACAACTTGAAATTTTGCTAAAGGACTAGCAAGAGCTAGGCATGGGGGTATGATGGGAATACCATCATGGGCCATAACTAGCTCATTTTGATCCAATTAAGTCAATAAATGCTCCTGTATAACTGCCAGAGATCTATATGTCACTGCAAAATCATTCTGAGGGAAAAATAAGAAACTAGGGTTAAAACTGCAACTTTACCATCATATCATGAATGCAGTACAACCATGGGTTTTCCTAAGGGTTAATTAAGGGTCAAATGGTCCTAAAAGGCTAACAAGTGGGGAAGTGTTTGCACATGTTCTGAGAATTAAATGACTTTTAAAACCCTAAAAATAGACCCACTTATTTAACTAAGGTTCTGGTCAAGATAAAATTCACATAAACCTTCTAAAATTTATATAAAAATATTCTCTAGGATTTGGAACCATCAATTTGACCATCAGAATCCATTTTGACCTAGAACGAAGTCTTAGACAGACATTTGCACTAATTTGGGTTTTCGCATAAATTACCCAGTCAAACGTGGTCAAAACAAAACTCCAACTTCACCATTGGATTCCTTAGGTGCAAATTATGCTTGTACGAAAATTTGGACCCAACATGATTTTGTCTTGACCTAGTTTGCAACTTGGCCCTGTCTGATTACATTTATGCCCTTAACTTTCAAAATCTTTTCAAGTAGACCCCTAACTTTGTCATTGTTCTCACAAAAATGTCCGTGTAGCCATTAAACCTATTTCTACTTGCTTTGGCGACCTTGATTTGGAAAGAACCCCTTGATTTCTTGATGAATCCCTTTCAAATTTGAAAAGGGAGTTCATCAAGAAATTCCCTTCCTTTTGAGCCAAATCCCACGCCCCAAAACCTTCCCAATCTCTCAAGCGAACGCATGAGAAATTTGGGTATCAAGGAATTTCCCAACTCCAACAAGCTTTCCATGCTTGGGAAGCTTGCTTCCCAAGCTCAAAACTTCTTCCTGAGGTCTATAAAAGAACCTCCTGATCAGACCGTTCTCCCAACGCTCGAAATTGGCAAAGATCCCCCCAATTCCTCTCTCTCTCTCAGCCGAATGCTCCTCGACGTCCGGCGAGCTCCTCCATCATTCTTCATCCTCCGTCGCAATACCAACAGCAGAGTTATATTCCTCATTTCTTCCCACATCTAGCCGTACCAACCGGCATCCTAATATCTTTCTTTGTCACCGTTTCCCTCTCTCCAGAGCTATTCTCTTCTCCGGCACCGACAACACCACAAACGGTGCCTTCTCCTTCCCACTTCATCCGTTACTACATTCAACTGCTCCTTAAACTCTTCCTCATCACACCAACACTTTTGACATGCCATTTCGACCTCGACCACGCCTCCGCAACTCCATCATCTTCCACCATTCCAGCCACACCTCTAACGAGGTACATATCGCTCCACACACCACCAAGCCTGTGACTATCCACACCGAACAGACCCATCATCTCGGACCTAACCTGTGACTGTCCGGCCACCATCCACACCCATCCACCACGCCGACCTCCTCAACGAACTCGCCGTGCTACAGTTATACTCTCTAAACCTTTTGACATGGCCAAAAGGCCTTGTTGATGTTTTCAGGTGTCAAGCTCCCATGCCACTAACGCAAAGCTTCAAAGGAAGCTTGACCCCATTCTATCCGTGCATGCTCCAGGCTGCAGCTCCAAGTTGACGCGAAATACCTCCAGGATTACGCCTAGGTCTCCAATTGGGTGAGGCACCATCAACAGCTACTGCAATCTGATGAAGAACCACCTACAGAGGCTTAGGCTAAACTTTCGGTGGGATAGTTCCACATCGTTAAACGTCGGTCCTCTTGTGCTGCATATAATGTTTTTGTCATACAGGCTTTCCGCCTCAGAACACAGGGTGAGGTCTCTCTCACCCCCACCCCTATGCCTCGTCCATGACCTCTGCCCATAGACCTGGCCTGACTTGTTAACCAGCCTAAGCCTCACTCCTCGCTCCCCACTTACTGTTGGTGAACCTGGGCCAAGGTACGCTAGGTCCGATAATCCGATTACCCATGTGGCTTTGGGAGAGCGGGTCATAAAGAGAGAAGAAGAGCCTACATTGGTAGGGGGAGGGTTTTGCTCTTGGTGAGAACCAGCTAACACTTAGCCGAATTCAGAAGCTTTTCTCCAGCTATGTGAAGAAAGCCAGAGAAAGAAAAAGGGCTAAAGGAAGAGGAAGAGCTGCAGAGACAGAGAAGGAAAGTAAGAGAAGAACGCAAAGAAGAGGAAGGGTTGTAACTGAAAGAAGAAGAAAGGCAGAGAAGAGAAAGACAAAAGAAAAAGAAGAATAACAGAGAAAGACTTGAGCAGTTTAAGTCGTTTGATTAGTAAATCAGACGATTAGTTTGATTGCATTTCATACATATATACATTGAGTTCATTAGCTATCATTGTAAGGAGTACTTGGTGATCTAAGTGCTCCATTATTTTTTTGCAGTGTGACACTTGATCCTAGTGCTGAAGGTTCCCTACTAGGAGGGGTGACGTAAAAATATGCGGAAATAAAAATATAAAGCAATCTCACAAAAATCAATCGCACAATGTACACAGGTATTTTTAGGTGGAAACCCAAACCGGGTGAAAACCACCACCTAACCCTCTCGAGTTAGGATTTTCCGATCAACCAAGTTGATCAAAATCCACTAAACGAATCACTTTAAATGAGGGTGATTCAACCTCAGTACAACCACGCTACAAGTACGAGGGTAGCGTTCCTCAACCCCTTCTCTCCACGAGAAGGATTTTGTCCCACGAAGGAGACGGGAATTCGCAAAGCGAATACCCAACCAAAATACAAAGATAAAGTAAAACAACAGTCCTATAGAGCCAACAAAATTAAACCTAGCTTCTATAGGAAATAGGAAACTCCCCTTTGCAAGGAGTGCATCGACGATGACGCGGTGCGTGTGCCACGTGATGGCGCTACGTCGCTCTCGTTATCAACGCCGGGAGAGCGGGTGCGCAACGGTTGAATGCTCTCAAGAAAATGGAGCTTGAGCTTGGAGAGCAAGAGAGTCTTTTCTTTGGACACAAAAGGTTTGAAAGTGTATTGCAAGGTGTGTGTCTTAGTGTGTATATGTCTCTCTAGGTGTATATCTTGTGTATCTAAGTGTATCCAAGTGTGTTTTTGTGTTGCAAGGGTTCCCCTCTATTTATAGAGGCCTTAGGAAGGCTTTGGAAGGCTTAGAAAGGGTTCTATAGCCGTTGGGAACAAAGCCCAAGAGAATCAGGCCGAAATCAGGACAATGATTGCATTTGACAGGGTTATCAGACGTCTAACTCTGGCATCAGACGTCTGGAAGGCCACTTTAAGACGTCTGATTCCAAGGTCAGACGTCTGATTCTATGCGGGTTTCTCCCTGACTTGAATCAGATCTAAACAGGGTTTTTGTGCAAGTCCATCAGACAACATACAGGACGTCTGTAACTATGTATGGACGTCTGGAAACCTACTTTTACTGTGGGAATTGATTTCCAAACGTTGCAACGGCTAGAAAATCTCTGAGAAGAGATTTTGGGTCAGCCGAGGCAAAATGGTCATTTATCAGACGTCTGTAAAGTCCTATGGACGTCTGATAAGGCTCTAACGGTCATATTCTTGAGTGTCTTCTAAGCCAGCCAACGGTCCACTAACTGGACGTCTGGCAAAGTCATCAGACGTCTCCTAAGACGTCTGGTCTAAGGTATGGACGTCTGATTTCATCAGACAGAACTAACTATGTCCAGCCTAACAGTTATCAGACGTCTGAAACAACAGTCAGACGTCTTAAAATTCTTTATCAGACGTCTGATTTTGTAATTAGATGTCTGGAAGTGTTGTTTGAGCCCTATATTGGTTTTCTAAGTATTCTACAGAAAACCTAAGTATCCTAGGGTTGTGCAGGTGTTCCTAGGACTACTTTTAGGGTACTTTGAGGCTCTTTAACATAATGTTCTAAGGAATCAAAAAGAGCAAGAAAATAAATACAAGAGATACATGAAAGGATAAAAAAGAATCTATCCTATTCTTCTTGTCTTCCATCTCCAATCTTTCGCTCCACGCGAACCTCCTGTGTTTTCCGTCAAGCTCCTCCAATCCGTCCTGGATGCGAGCTTGAACTCCGTCTAAACATGTCCACATTTGCAATTGACCTGAAATCTAGGACTCAAATTGCAAATGTTAAATAACACGTGTTTTGTTATCATCAAAACAAATGATCGTGGTGCTCTAGCACCAACAATCTCCCCCTTTTTGATGATGACAAAACCGTAAATAATAATGCATAAAATTCTCCCCCTTTTTGACATTATCAAAAAGGTTTAATTGATTTCACATTTCTTATAACTCCCCCTTAAAACATGCTCTTCTATGAATTTATTTTAACAAAGGTGATATTCTCCCCCTTTTTGTAACAATGCGATAGCTATTATTTTTCTCCCCCTTTCTAAAGGAAATTTAGCTACCTTATATCTCCCCCTTAAAAATTGACAATTAGCTCATCCTTTTTTAACTCCCCCTATCTAAATGCTTATGATAAAAAGATAGGGTAAAGGGTTTTACCTCACCTACCATGGCCAATAAAATGGCCCGAATGGTGGTGGTGGATGCCACATCGGATGGGGCTCCCATCCGTAGCTTGGAGGCCCGGGCATTGGCGCCGGTCTCCAATCTGGTGGTCGACGTGCGGCGGGTCCGTCGTTTGTTCGCCGTCTTGTCGGTCTTCTTGTTCTCCTCCTTGGTCTACTCCTTGGTTCTCCCAACTTGAGTTGACCAGCTTTGAGCTTGTAGGTCCAGTCCTTTATGTTGTAGTCATCCCTGAACCCTACAAAACAAGATTCTAATTTTTTCTTCGGTATCTAAGTGAGCTTGGATCCGGATTTGTTAGAAGGTCTCCTTGATGGAGATCCTTTCTCAACCTTAGGGCTATAAAAATTATCAACTTTGTTGATTAATTTGTTAGAATTTTCCCTAAGACATGCGATTTCTTTTTCTATAATATCCATCTTAGTCTTTAAATCAGAAATTTCTAACTTTAGACTATTATTTTCCTCAATCAATTTATTATTTTCATTGATGAGGTCTTGATTTTCTAATAACAGGTTATTATCCTTAGGACTAGTCTCTATATCCTTGAGTTGTTTGTCTAACCTATCATTTTCATTTCTAAGAAAACTAAGGTTCTTTTTAATGCTTTTATTTTCTACCCTAAGTGATTTACTAATCTCAAAAAGTTCATTAAAAGCTTCTTGTAAATCCAGGTTTACCTCATTGTCGGAGTCGCTTTCGCTGTCGATGTCGCTTTCTCCGATTGCCATGAAACCAAGGCACGTGGTTTCCTTCTCTCCGAGATCTTCTTCCGAACTCGTCTCCTCATGAGTGCCTTCCAACCTCCTCCATATCTCGTGAGCGGTGGTGCACTCTTGGATTCGTTCGAATTCTTTCGGACTCAACGCGCAGTACAAGGCATTCATTACCTTTGCGTTGAGTGAGAGCTCTAGAATCTGCACCTGCGAGTAGCCTCCTTGGGGTCGCCTCGGGATCTCGTATGGGGTTTCGCAACATCCCAATACCTCGAATTCAGTGGCTTGGAGCCACGTCTTCATCCTCAGCTTCCAGTAGCTGTAGTTGTTCCCGTCAAAGTAGGGCGGACGGGTTGTGGACTGCCCCTCCGAAATCCTACACGCGGAACTGCTTCCCTCCATCGATCTTCTTGCTTGGTTGTTACGCCGAAACAGCAAGACCTGCTCTGATACCAATTGAAGGTTCCCTACTAGGAGGGGTGACGTAAAAATATGCGGAAATAAAAATATAAAGCAATCTCACAAAAATCAATCGCACAATGTACACAGGTATTTTTAGGTGGAAACCCAAACCGGGTGAAAACCACCACTTAACCCTCTCGAGTTAGGATTTTCCGATCAACCAAGTTGATCAAAATCCACTAAACGAATCACTTTAAACGAGGGTGATTCAACCTCAGTACAACCACGCTACAAGTACGAGGGTAGCGTTCCTCAACCCCTTCTCTCCACGAGAAGGATTTTGTCCCACGAAGGAGACGGGAATTCGCAAAGCGAATACCCAACCAAAATACAAAGATAAAGTAAAACAACAGTCCTATAGAGCCAACAAAATTAAACCTAGCTTCTATAGGAAATAGGAAACTCCCCTTTGCAAGGAGTGCGTCGACGATGACGCGGTGCGTGTGCCACGCGATGGCGCTACGTCGCTCTCGTTATCAACGCCGGGAGAGCGGGTGCGCAACGGTTGAATGCTCTCAAGAAAATGGGGCTTGAGCTTGGAGAGCAAGAGAGTCTTTTCTTTGGACACAAAAGGTTTGAAAGTGTATTGCAAGGTGTGTGTCTTAGTGTGTATATGTCTCTCTAGGTGTATATCTTGTGTATCTAAGTGTATCCAAGTGTGTTTTTGTGTTGCAAGGGTTCCCCTCTATTTATAGAGGCCTTAGGAAGGCTTTGGAAGGCTTAGAAAGGGTTCTATAGCCGTTGGGAACAAAGCCCAAGAGAATCAGGCCGAAATCAGGACAATGATTGCATTTGACAGGGTTATCAGACGTCTAACTCTGGCATCAGACGTCTGGAAGGCCACTTTAAGACATCTGATTCCAAGGTCAGACGTCTGATTCTATGCGGGTTTCTCCCTGACTTGAATCAGATCTAAACAGGGTTTTTGTGCAAGTCAATCAGACGACATACAGGACGTCTGTAACTATGTATGGACGTCTGGAAACCTACTTTTACTGTGGGAATTGATTTCCAAACGTTGCAACGGCTAGAAAATCTCTGAGAAGAGATTTTGGGTCAGCCGAGGCAAAATGGTCATTTATCAGACGTCTGTAAAGTCCTATAGACGTCTGATAAGGCTCTAACGGTCATATTCTTGAGTGTCTTCTAAGCCAGCCAACGGTCCACTAACTGGACGTCTGGCAAAGTCATCAGACGTCTCCTAAGACGTCTGGTCTAAGGTATGGACGTCTGATTTCATCAGACAGAACTAACTATGTCCAGCGTAACAGTTATCAGACGTCTGAAACAACAGTCAGACGTCTTAAAATTCTTTATCAGACGTCTGATTTTGTAATTAGACGTCTGGAAGTGCTGTTTGAGCCCTATATTGGTTTTCTAAGTATTCTACAGAAAACCTAAGTATCCTAGGGTTGTGCAGGTGTTCCTAGGACTACTTTTAGGGTACTTTAAGGCTCTTTAACATAATGTTCTAAGGAATCAAAAAGAGCAAGAAAATAAATACAAGAGATACATGAAAGGATAAAAAAGAATCTATCCTATTCTTCTTGTCTTCCATCTCCAATCTTTCGCTCCACGCGAACCTCCTGTGTTT
The DNA here is from genome assembly GCA_037157565.1 of Thalassia testudinum. Classification (NCBI taxonomy): domain Eukaryota; kingdom Viridiplantae; phylum Streptophyta; class Magnoliopsida; order Alismatales; family Hydrocharitaceae; genus Thalassia; species Thalassia testudinum. The sequence goes on along the minus strand of JAZHRO010000035.1, from coordinate 48,806,866 downwards.
TCCGTCAAGCTCCTCCAATCCATCCTGGATGCGAGCTTGAACTCCGTCTAAACACGTCCACATTTGCAATTGACCTGAAATCTAGGACTCAAATTGCAAATGTTAAATAACACGTGTTTTGTTATCATCAAAACAAATGATGAGTGCACTACGAGGGGCGAATACCGTAAAGATAAGCAATGCTCCACCATAACAGCCCTATAACCATGTAGCGTAGAAATCAATTGATGCTCCTGTTCTTGGGTTAAGTGGGCACTAATAATGATCGGGTATGTCTCACTTTCGCCCAAGGACACATACTTAAGTGAGTCAGGTAAGGGCTTCAATTCAAACACGGGTGGGTTAGAGTCAGAAATGGGAATAGGAGGAGCAAACATGAAGGTGGGAATCTGCTGATCCATATTCATGTGAATTCTCACTGATTCACTTCCTATGAGATAATTGGTTGTGACTACATTAACGGGAAACCCGTTAACTATGGTCACGTCTTCTTGTAACAATAAGGCCGATCCAGTAGTGTACGATCAGGATAGCTAGATTCTGGGGTGCTGGGGTAAGAAACACACCTAAATAGTTGGATCCTTGGGGAGATATGTGCAGTGCAGTGGTCTCAGTCCCTTGTGGATCGAGGTCCAAGAACCCTGATAGTGTGGACAAATGAGACATTGGGTCGTCACAAAGGAGCCCATTGTTAGCACAGAATGCTAAATCTTTGTCTTCACCATCCTCCTCTATGTGATCACAGTCAAAATTCCTTGATGCCCTAAATATCTCAAGTCGAAGTTGCTCATTACCTAAGGCTATCTCCATACACCTAGATGCACAATCAATGCTTGCTCAGGCTATCGCTAGAAATGGGCAATCCAAAGTGATTGGTGCATCTCGGAGATTAGGAGGAACCTCCATATCGAGAATGAAAAAGTCTACGGGAAAGTAGAATCCGTGGACTTTTACAATCACGTTCTCAACCACCCCCTCCATGCTTTTACTGATCTATCAGCCAACAAAATCATGACTGAGGTAGGCTTTAACTCCCCAAATCGAAATCGATTAAATACGGAAGTGGGAGTTAGGTTGATGGGCGAACCCAAATCTATAAGGGCCCGATCAAATGGAGAATCCTGCAAGAAGCAGGATATGAGTGGGGTACCAGGGTCTTTCTTTTTCGGTGACAAGTTAGCTAGAGCCACGGCGCTAGCTCCTTTTGATAGTACCGCCTGTCGTCCAATTCTAGGCTGCCGCATCGGGGTACAATAGTCCTTGAAGAACCTAGCGATAGCAGGGATGTGATCAATTTCCTCGAGGAGGGGGACCTGAATATGTACTTCCTTGAACATTGAGTTCAAGTCCTCAAAATTCCACATGTCCTTCTGCAGTACATTTTGCATTAGAGCCTCTGGAAAAGGGACGAGAATCATAGGGTTAAGTGGCCTCTTACCCTTTTCTATTGTAGGTGGCTCCTAAGATGGAGTTGAACCTACCTACAGTGAAGGGTGAGAAAAATCAAGACCCGCTTGCCTATGTGGTGAGTCAAATGTCTTCCTTCCACTCCTCAATGAGACAACAAGTGCATCGGCTTACTATCCATGAGGTGGTGGGGGAGCGGAAGGGGCAGAGTATGCGGGGTTCTGCATCAAAGGCGGTTGGCCTTGAGCATAACTAGGTGGTGCAGGAGGTGCTTGTAATATGGCATGTGCCTGTCCCTATGGTGCCTGAAACCTAGGCGGGGCGCCTTGGTTTTGCACGTACCGAGGGTTCGAGACGGTTTGGGAGGGCAAGGCTCCTTGAGTCCTATGCTCCTGCAACAGTTGGTTTTGTGTGTTCTGTATAGTCTATATCTGGTCAGCATTCGCCTTCATTATCTGCAAGCTATCCTATGTAGATTTCCTCATCGATTCTTGCAGCTCCTCTTTCAATGCCTCCAAGGGGTTAGCCCGCTTTGGAGGGTGGCTGGCAGCTTGGTGCAGCGACTAGTTTATAGAACGGGGTTGCTGCTGATATGAGAATGGCTGCTGCCTAGGGTATGTGTTTTGCGCATTCCCATATTGCCTGGTCTGGTAGTATGGATTTTGATGTGATCTCTATGAGTTACCAGACTAGGAGAAGTTTGGATGCTGGTGGCAACCAGGGTTACACATCTCTGAATATGAGTTATTACGCCCGTATCCTCGAATAGCACTGACGTCCTCGTAGGCCGATGATGTCTGAGATGTATATCCATCAAGGGGATACGCATTATAGTCTGTGGGTGGTGCGTAACCCTGGTCATATGGTGCCAGATAGGGATTGTTTACGGGATCCTGATATGCAGGATCTCATAAATAAGGAGAAGATGCATCCCAAGTGAGTAGATTAACTCGAGCACGGGGTGCTCGAGTTGCATAGGAGTGTCTTGGAACAGCGGAGTTCAAGTCAGATTGACCCTGACTAATTTGGTCAATCTTTTTCTTGATCAGGTTTATTCTATCCAGCTGCTTGACGATGACATCCATGTCGACTTGAATAGACTCGGTGTGAGCCTCATGGACACCAACCCACTACTGACTAGGCCACTGGCACTGGTTCATGGGCGCGGCATTCATCGAGTTCTCCGACAAAGATTTGAACAAGTCAAATGCGTTATTCTCATCTTTTGCGAGGAAATTCCCACCACTAGATGCATCGGCCAGATACTAATGTGTGTCATCCACCCATGGTAAAAGATATGAGCTAGGTGCCAAATAGGTATACCATGGTGCGGTCATTTTTGGAGAAGGTCGTGAAATCGGTCCCAGGCGTCATGCAACTTCTCCCCAGCTCCTTGGGAGAAAGCAGTGATCGCACGCCTTATCGTGTTTGTTCGACCGATCGGGAAGAACTTTTGCAAGAATTCATGTCGTAATTCTGGCCAGGTTCCAATTGGCGTCCCAATGGTCTTGAACTAGTATGAAGCTTTGTCCCTCAGAGAAAATGGGAAAAGCTTCATCAGAACAATCCCATGATCAATATTCCTGGGTCGAATCATTTCTGTGAGTCGACTCAGGTCCTCTAAGTGCTGTAACGGATCTTCGCTTGAGTTTCCATAAAAATGACTACTGATCAAATCAATCACATTGGGCTTAAGCTCAAATGCGTCTTCGCCTACGGGAATCCTGACTAAGGGTGAGCCGATCGGTGTAGCTGGATCATAGAAGTCCCAAAGTTGTTCTCCTCGCGGTGGATGCTGCATTCTGTCAAGCATCGTCAAGATATGGTCCATGCTCTGCTGGTGCCACTCCTCAGATTCAACAACTCGGGCCTCCACATGAGCCATCAGGTCTAGATTACCAGCGTTTTGACTCAGAATTGTCCAGGTCCTGGATTAGCCATTGCGGCTAAGGAAGTAGAAGAAGTGGGGGGAGAAGATGGTCTTGGCTAGGTGACTCGCTTCCTTGGGAGTGGCTCTCAAGGTCCAACCAGTTGAGGTCTAAGTGACCTCCTTCCTTGCATACACCACCCAACCCCTGGGTTGGTGTAGCCAAGCCAGAGAAGGCTAAGGCCCTACCAATCAGATGGTCCTTATGATCGGGTGACTAGATTTTTCGTTCTAAGTTCGAATTTCTGAGGAAAAATTCATCGTACAACCGACTGAAAGTGATTCCCACCTCTCAAGCTAATGTATGACAACGAATTCAGGTTGATTTCGTGATTTAAAATTGATTCTAGCCCATTTTTCTTCAGTTGGGGTTTGTGGTGAGTGGCCCACAAGGTGACCAACCTTACTGGCTGAGCACTAGACTTGACTAAGTCTAGGTTAGCCCAATGCGGTCTCTAGATTGTAACCCTAAAGATGTAACCTAGGGTTCATGCAATTCTAGGGTTTTTTTGTTCTTTTGTTTTGTTCTTCTTCAGCAGACCATAAGAATAAAAATAATTTTCTGAACAAAATTGGTATCCAATTAAATTGAAATTTGGCAAGTAGATTTATTTTTCAATTATATTTTTAGAGAATATTTTTTTGTAGTTTTTACTACTTCAACCGAATTTGTAGAGATTTTTAAATGTCAAGTGCTCAAATTTGGAATTTTGACCTCTTGTTAGTTTTTCAAATTGAAACAGTAACAAATGATTTTCAAAAATTTGAAAAAAATATGGAAATTAAGGCCAATGAAACAAGCTTTCAAACCCCACCATTTTCAGTCAAAACAAATTCGTGGATTGCTTGGAATTGGTTTTGGAATTTTGAAAAATCTCAAATATGGGTCAATCTGACCCCCTTGCACTTTGCGTATTTTTAAAAATTTTGTACTTAGAATTTTTTTAAATGAATGATGTTGTTTGAAAGACGGTTTGAAAATGAAGGCCTAACTTGAATTTTAGAATTTTTCACTCATTAATTTTTCAGCAATTGAATTTTGAAATCAGAATTTGAAATCTGGTTGAAAATTAGAGGGTGGTGGAGAAGCTTTTAAAAGGTGTTTGAGTTTAAAATTCAAACTTTCAACGAATTTTTTTTTCAAAAAATTTTGAAATTTTCTTTTTCAAGAAGGATGTTTTTCTCAAATGATTTTCAACTTCTTTTTTTTTTTGCTTTTTCAAAACTAATCTAGGATTCAAAAAGAAACCTAATCTAACTACCTAGATTTTTTTCTTTTTCACGAAAATAAATAGGATTTTTTTCTTTTTTTTTCAAATAATTCTAAGCTAGGGTTCAGAAAGGGAAATCCTAATCTAAGATCAGATGTGCACCTGATTTTTGTTTTAATCTGCATACGTTGCATGTGTAGATTCCTGTTTTTCCTATTTTCCTATTTTTTGTTTTAATCTGCGCTCATTGCGTACACAGATTCCCATTTTTCTTGCTTTCCTGCACATCAAAAGACAAGCAAAGGAAGATTTGTCAGTGATAGCTCAAAAGATCGAATTCAAAAATGACGTTGCCTCCCTAGCAACGGCATCATTTGTTGTGACTCGTAAAGCGCATTTTTGATAAGAAAAAAGCATCGTAGTATAGTGTGCAATACGATCAAACAAAAATATGTATAAATGTAACGAGACTTGGAGTCCTGGTAGTTCATTTCTAGGAGGCGTTTATGGAAATGCAGATTCGAAATCGATCTCTTTCACTCTACTTGCTTGAAATCTTATGTTGATTTATGGCGATTTACGTATTGATGTACGACATGCTAGTTGCAACAGATAATAATTAAAAGCAGGCAACTTTAATCACACAAAATATATTGCAATAAGCTCATGCCAATTCTCAACACATAGATATATATAGAAAAAGATTTTCATTCATTCAATTTATGATGGTGGCTACAGCATTAAGCTCGTGGAAGGCTTATAGAGGAATGCTTGGAAATACAAATCTAGCTAGCAGAAAATGATCGAATACATGAATCTAAGGCAGGATTATGCATAAATCATTAGGGGAGAATATAGAGCTACACTACTAAGTAGTAAATAAAGCATGTAAATCTAAGAAGAACTATAATCTAGTCTAGTAGAAGTAAGGGCATTCGGAGGTGGCTCTGATGGCCTTTGAGTTGGTTGAGAGGAGGAGGGGCGGCCAAAGGTGCTTAGGCTGGCCCTTGGAGAGAGGTTGGAGAGGTGATCCAACATCTTGGCATGGAGGTGGCGGTGGCCATGGTGAATCTACTTGTGGACATGGAGGTGGAGTGGATGTGGAACGAAACTAAGCTAAATGGAACCAAGAGTGGATGAAGCCAAGAATTCGATGGGTGCAAATGGCCACCCCATAGGTCTTTTTATAGACCTAAGGGAGACTCTCTAGAGAAGTGTGGAATTCTCTAGAGAGAGCTCCAAGAGTGGCCAGCCAAAGAGAGAGAGAGGTGGTTTTTAGATCCACCATTTGTGGATCTCTAATTTGAATTTGACAAACCCATTTTCGTGCATTTTGAAATCGTCGAAAATCATAGTATAGTCGCACTAAAATGCTCGTAAAAAAAAATGATTTTGTAAAGATAACGAGACTTGAGTCCTGGTAGTTTGTCTCTAGGAGGCATTTATGCAAATCTGAAATCGATCTTTTTCACTCTACTTGTTTCAAATCACACGCCGGTTTCTAATCGTTGGATCAATGTTTGGCCACTTTCATTATGAACTTTAATTACGTGCGCATGTGTTAGATAGATGACAAATGTGAAAGTGTGAGTTTCAGTATGCACAATTCTAGTTATGTGGTGGCTATTTACGGAAAATGCACTAATAGTGAGATCCTCAATATTTTCAGCTACCGACATGCTGGCTTTAATAGATAATTATTAAAAGCATGCAACTTTAATCACACAAAAAATATTGCAATAAGCTCATGGTGATTCTCAACACATAGACATATATATATAGAAAAAGATCTTTCATCAATTCGTCATGGTGTTTGCAACATGAAACTCATGGAAAGCTTATAGAGGAAAGCTTGAAAACATCAATCTAGCTAACAGAAAACGATCGCATATAGGAATCTATGGGGTGATTTTGCATGCATCATTGGGGGAGAATAAAGAGATATATTATTAAGCAGTAATAAAACTATGTAAACTATGAAGAACTAAGCTACTAATCTAGTAGAGATAAGGGATTCGAAGGTGGGCTCCAATGGCCTTTGAGTTGGTTGGGAGGAGGAGTGGCGGCCAATGGCGCTTAGGCCGGCCTTTGTAGAGATGTTGGAGTGGTGATCCAGCATCTTGGAGTGGTGTTGGTAGTGGCCATGGTGGAGCAACTCATGGAGGTGAATGCAGCTAACCTCGAATAGACTCGGTGTGAGCCTCATGGACACCAACCCGCTGCTGACCAAGTCGCTGCAACTAGTTCATGGATGTGACATTCATCGAGTTCTCCGCCAAAGATTCGAACAACTCAAATGCGTTGTTCTCGTCTTTAGTAAGGAAATTCCCACCACTAGATGCATCGGCCAGATACTGATGTGTATCATCCAGCCCATGGTAAAAGATCTGAGCTAGGTGCCATCTCGGTATACCATGGTGCGGCCATTTCTGGAGAAGGTCGTGAAATCGGTCCCAGGCGTCATGCAACTTCTCCCCATCTCCTTGTGAGAAAGTCATGATCGCATGCCTCATTGCAGTCATTCGACTGATCAAGAAGAACTTTTGCAGGAATTCACATCATAATTCCAGCCAGGTTCCAATTGGCTTCCCAAAGGTCTTGAACCAGTATGAAGCTTTTTCCCTCAGAGAAAATGGGAAAGAAGAAGAAGAGAGGAAGAGAAGGACAGAGCTGAAGCAAAGACAAAGAAGAAGAAAAGAAGAAGTAGCACAAATCAGGCGAAAGAACCTAGCTCTTAGCATACATTTACATTGAGTTCCTTAGTAATATCGTATAAGTATTTCATGATCTAACTCACCACTTTACTCCCATATTTTTGCACATTGCTACTGAAATTATTGCAATCTCTTTTAATTTTGAATTGTGATCTTGATTTCTAAATCTCATATAGCTCCCTGTGTTCGACCTCGAAACTTATTTGAGTAATAAAAATTGTATTTGTTTAAATGCTATTTCGGCTATACTACAACTCGACACTTTTTAAACATTGACTTAATGCGACTTAAACATTTTGGCATCGTTGCTGGGGAGCAACGGGAAATTTAGAATTCTCGAATGCAATTCCTGATTTGGTACTAACTTTCTATATCTCTTTTTGCATTGGTTGTTTCAGGGAGAAGATACATTGAAGAAAGTTCAGCCGCACAACAAAATACACCAGGGGCAGGTAAATTCTGATTTCTCTCTCTCTTAAGCCCCTCATTCTGAAAAGGTTAAAAAGGATAAAATCTATTAAGGCTACTTGCTTTCCATTCTTAGATAATCCATCAAGTTGCTTGATTTGATTTGAACAACAAAACCTGATTTGTGCACCCACTTAAGGTAACTAGGGCTATCACATTCTTGTTTGAGCCCTAGATACCACATTTAGCAAACTAAATTGGACCAAAACAAGTGCCAATTAAGGATTCCAAGCTAGGATTTTTAGAGACACACTTACATAATCAAGAACTGATCTTTCCCAAACAATGTGTGCCTAAGCCTTGGTTGAATTGATCTATTCAAGCAAACCCTAAAAATCAAGCTCTTAATCTCACTTGAATCCTAAAAGAGGGACCTAAAACTTCTCAAAGGATAAATAGGTGAAGTTGACCCACCTTGTTGGGTCAACCAATCTTCAAATTAGGTTACTTTTTGCACTCAATACATCTTAAAAGCTCAAGTGAAATCCTAAGCACCCTTTCTCTTTAATAAAACTGGTAGACTTAAGAGGTCAAGTCCCCATTGTGGTCTACCAAGAACATCAGTGACAAGAGAGGTCGGGTGGGGGAAACCTGGTAACCCGTGGGGGGGCTCTACCATGTAGAGGTCTTCACGAGAATCTACCTCTCTAGCTGCCCAAGTAATTCTCAGGTGGATGGCTTTTTGACTTAGGGGTATCATCTGCCCCGAACCTCTATAGTCATCCAAAATTTTTGGGTGTCTTGATTGGGTCAATCACATTCTATTCTCATCCTGTTCATCAGTGCATGTTTCGTAGGAGGTCCTTAAGACCATCCTTGAGGCCTCCTTTAGCCATTCACTCCCATCGAGGCCAGGCCTCGACTTCCGTGTTTGTGCAGCAACCCCATCACATAGACATCTCTTCTGATTCATCCAAACCTAATTCTCCTTCATCCATCATCATGGCACAACCCACAGAAGAGAATAACCTCGAAAATCAACTTCAGTGGCTTAATGATTTATTCCAAGCCTTTGTGAATCCACTGCAGCGTCCTATGATGCGAGACCATTACAATCCCACTGCGGTGGCGATCGAACCTTAAGTCCAAATCCCGGCTGGAGGTCCAGGTACTGAACTCAAGCCCAACATGATTCATGCTATTTCGAAATTTCATGGGCTCAATTCCGAGGATCCTTTCCAACACACTAAACAGCTCAAGCATCTAGCCTAGACCTTCAGGTTAGATGTTCAAAATCGAGATATTTTTCTCATGAAAATGTTCTCCTTCTCTCTCATGGACAAAGCAACTCACTGGTATCAAGCTTAAACACGTCCAATCAACACATGGGTTGAACTATAATCCAAGTTTCTGAAAAGGTGCTTCCCAGTTGGTCTGATGAATGCTTTATGACATCGGATCACGCACTTCACACAACCTAGAGAACCACTTCATGAAGCATGGGATCGTTTCTTGGATCTCATGCGAAAGTGCCCCCATCACGGAGTTCCTAAATGGGAACAAGTTTAGTCTTTTTACCTGGGACTCCGTGAAGACATCCGATTATTCGTCAATGCAACTTGCGGAGGAAATATCATGGGTCAACACGAGGACACTGTGTGGGAGATTCTCGAGAATATATGTGAGAACTCCATCAATAATGACTCCATGGGCTTATTCGACCTAACGAATGCCTGCGCATCGACGAATCCAAGGGGGAAACATGAGATGCACGGCCTATCCTCTTTTGTTGACTTGGAATTGATGGCCAGTCTGTTGGACAATGTCTCTATTATTAAAAGGAAGGTGGATGAGCTAACTCGACATCTGTAGCAAGCCACCTCTATGCAAAACCCGTTTGCACAACCGCCCTCTAGGAGGGAAGCTATGCATAACATCTACCACCGATCTTCTCAGGGGTTGGACCTGTATCCACCCCTGTCTGACTTTAGGGTCAGAGGAAACTCTGAGCCTGCTTATTCTAGTTGGGGGAACTCTGAACCCTCATACTCTGACTTTTTTGAGGTTCCTCAAACCTGCGAGGACCTCAATAACATCCAGAATAACCCATTCTCTAATACCTATAACCCTGGATGGCGAAATCATCCTAATTTCATGTGGGTGGGAAATAATCAGAATCAGAGACCACCATATCGGCCTTGTCCACAAGCTTCTCGTTCATATCAGTTGCCTCAGCCTCAGCCCAACCCACCTATCAATATGAGCCAACTTAGACAGATCAAATGACTCTTATCCTTTAGAGTTTGGCTGACATTCAAAAGACAAATGCCGCTATGCAGAAACAGCACAAAGATGAGATCACAGAGGTTCAAAATCAACTCACCTTGATGGTGAATTCTCGCCAACCTAGTACACTCCCGTCACAACTTTTGTCGAATCCAAATAACGTGCCGAACCAGAGGCCCATTATGAACCCAAATCCTGGCCAAGCACACATGGTTTATCAGGCCCCTTTTTCTCCATCACCCGACGGGATGCAAGCTTCGACATCATACTCGGGATTTCAACAGCAGCCACCTATTTTTCCTACACCAAATCGAAACTAGGTAGGATTGAATTTAGTAACAACCCGTAGTGGCAAACCAACATTGGGCCCACCTTACCCAAGCCACTTTCAGCCTACGAGTACTAACCCAAACCCGAGGATAGTCATCCAGGATACCCCTATCCCAGATCAAGAATCAGGACCTATTCCAGAGGAACCATCTAAGATTCCATTTCCCAAGGCCTTGACCAAGGGAAAGAGGACAACCAAACCTATGGCACGTGAAGAGGACCTGGTCAAGCTTTTTGAACAGGTCCATATAAACATCCCCTTGATGGATGCAATTCGCCACGTATCAGCTTACGCATGATTTTTGAAAGACATGTGTACACCTAAGCATAAGCCGCAAACCAAAAGTGGGAGCCCAATCGCATTATCGGAGCAAGCCAGCTCTGTCGTTTTGAGCAAACTCCCATTTGACCATCTTAAGGAATCTGAGCTAAAACAAACAGAGGTGACATTACAATTGGCAGATCGATCTATTAAGTCACCTAAAGGACTTCTTGAGGATGTCATTGTTAGGGTTCGGGATTTCTATTTCCCGGTGGATTTCATAATCTTGGATATGGATGCTCTAGAAAATCTAAAAATCATACCGATCATACTAGGGAGACCCTTTCTGGCCACTGCTAAGGCCAACATTAATTGTAAGGAGGGCCAAATTGAACTAAAATTTTGGAACCAAACACTAAAGAATGACATCTTTAGTGCCAAACAAGGGATTAATTGCAGAGTTATAGAACAAACTTGTGATATCAAGGTAGTGGTTGACGATCAATATATCGAGGAAAACCTGACTACTTTTGATCAACCACGAAAGGATCAAAACCCGTAATCAGAGGAGTTCAAACTCAACCTAGACACACCCACAACTCCTTCCTTACTCCTGACACCCACCCTGAACCACTTGCTGCTGTTGATAACCCTATCTTGGAACTAATTCCCCTTCCCAATCATTTAAAGTACGTCTTTTTGGGTTCCAATCAGACGTTTCCTGTGATTATCAATTTCAGACTCACACCTAATCAGGAATCCCATCAGATTTCTATTCTCCAGCAACATCGAAGAGCCATTGGATGGACTCTCAATGATTTGGCTGGTATCAGCCCCTCTTACTACACACACCACATCTATACTGAAGAGGGCACATGACCATCCTGTGAAATGCAGAGACGTCTGAATCCTAATCTACAAGAGGTCATGAAAAAGGAGATTATTAAGTGGTTAGATGTTGGGATCATCTACTCGATCTCTGACAGTCGATGGGTGAGTCTAATCCAAGTAGTGCCTAAGAAGGGAGGACTCACCGTGATCATGACTAAGACCAGAGAAATCATGCCGACCCGTGTATCAAATTCATGGAGTCTGCATTGATTACAGAAGACTCAATATCTCCATAAAGAAGGACCATTTCCACTACCGTTTATTGATCAGATCTTTGAAAAACTAGCGGGAAATAGATTCTTTTGCTTTTTGGATGCGTACTATGGTTATAACCAGGTGACAATTCATCCTGAGGACCAAGAGAAGACCACTTTCACCTACCCCTTTGGGACGTATGGATTTCGAAGGATGCCTTTCGGTCTCTGCAATGCACCTGCTACTTTTTAGCGGTGCATGCTTGCCATATTCTCAGATATGGTAGGTGATTATCTGGAAGTCTTCATGGATGACTTCTCAATGTTTGGCGAATCATTTGACGATTACCTCTTGCACTTGGTCCAGATCCTCAGGCGGTGCAGTGACGTGAATCGGGTTCTTTCTTGGGAAAAGAGCCATTTCATGGTGCCTGAAGGAATTGTCCAGGGACATCTCATCTCTGAAAAAGGAATCTAGGTTGATAGAGCCAAGGTGAATCTAATCTCCAAACTCCCTATGCCTAGCTCAGTCAAAGACATCTGATCTTTCCTAGGGCACGTCAGTTTTTACCGTCGATTCATTCCAGACTTCTTCAAGATTGTGCACCCCCTGACTAATCTACAATCTAAGGATGTCCCTTTTGAAATCTCCAAGGAGTACACTCAAGGATTTGAGATCCTGCGTGATCGGGTTACCAAAGCACTAATCCTACAGTCCCCTGATTTGTCTCAACACTTTGAAATCATGTGCAATGCATCTGATTTCGCTGTAGGAGTGGTACTTGGGTAGAAAATTGATGGAAAACCTATGGTCATCTACTATGCTAGCAAGACAGTTGACGAGGCTCAGCGTAACTGCACAGTTACTAAGAAAGAGCTGCTAGCCATAGTATTTGCCCTAGAAAAGTTCAGATCGTATTTGTTGGGTTCCCGTGTTATCATTTACTATGATCACACAGCTGTGAGGCATCTCCTTGCAAGGAAGGACACAAAACCTCGATTAATTCTCTAGATCTTGCTGTTGCAAGAATTTGACCTTGAGATTCATGACAAGGTAGGAAAATAGAATGTGGTAGCTAATCACTTGTCCCGCCTTTCTTCTAACATTATCGACCCTTCCGAACCCATTACGGAACATTTTCCTGATGAGTAACTCCTGACTATCAGTATATGCCTTCTATGGTTTGCTAATCTAGTAAACTACCTGGCATCACATCAGATTCCACCCGATTGGTCGAAGGTCAAGAAGGACAAATTTCTTTCTGATGCCAAGTACTACTTTTGGGAAGACCCATATCTCTTCTACATTGGTGCTGATCAAATCATCCAATGATGTGTCCCAGAAGCGAAAATTCAGGACATTTTATCCTTCTGCCATGACTAGGCATGCAGTGGACACTTCTTTGGTCATAAAATCATAGCAAAAGTCCTCCAGTGCGGCTTCTATTAGCCCACAATTTTCATAGATGCATACAATCACTGTAAGGCATGCGCTCATTGCCAGACTTTAGGCAACATGAGCCACCATGATATGATGCCCTTACAGCCAATTCTCATATGCGAAATCTTCAATGTCTGGGGGATTGATTTTATGGGACTCTTTCCTGTTTCAGACGGCTTCAACTACATTCTACTCGGTGTTGACTACGTGTCCAAATGGATCGAAGCCATTTTGACCCGAACCAACGATCATAAGGCAGTTACCAAATTCATTCATCAGAACATCTTTTCTCGATTCGGGATTCCATGTGCTATAATCTCTGATGGAGGGACCCATTTCACTAATGCTCAGTTCAGGTCACTGATGACTAAATATGGGGTGTCACATCGAATCTCTACACCTTATCACCCCTAAACCAACAGTCTAACTGAGCTATCGAATCGGTAGATCAAGAAAATCCTCCAGGCCACTATTCGACCTTATAGAAAAGACTGGTCATCCTGAATTCCAGAAGCTTTATGGGCTTATAGGACCACCCACAAAACCTAATTAGGCATGTCTCCCTTCAGATTAGTGTACAAGAAGGCATGTCACCTCCCCTTCGAATTGGAGTACAAAGCCTATTGGGCAATACGGAACTGCAATCTCAATCTTTCTAAGGTAGGAACCCACAGAAAGCTTCAAATGAGCGAGATCAATGAATTACGCCATGATGTGTATGAGAACTCGTGAATTTACAAAGAGTGGGTTAAGGCCTTTCACGACAAGCACATATCTAGAGAGATATTTTGCTCTGGTTAGAAATCCTACTCATTGATGCCAACCTCAAAGTGTTCCGAGGAAAACTCAAATCAAAATGGATCGGACCTTACCTTATCCAACGAATCTTTGGAAATGGAGCAGTCGAAATCAGTCAACTCAGCCACGATTTAGAACCTCTTGTCGTGAACGGCTAGAGACTCAAACCGTTCATTGAACTTTCCGATACAATTTTGGCTGAGACATCTTTTACCCTCCATTCTCCCTGAGCTCATTGTGCTCGGCCGATGGCATAAAACTCAACGCTTAATGGAAGGCAATCCATCATTTTGAAAAACTCGAAACCTTTCTTGACACATCCTATGCTGAACTCATATTACACTTTAGGGTTCATCCATTAGAACAACTGACTCCACCTCTGGTACACGTACCCAAGCTTGAAATCATCCGCAACAGTCATACTGACCCATTCACCCACCCAGCACCGGTTCTAATGAATGATCTAAGCTGAACTTGAACCCACCTAATTTACAATGACATTGCAAATCGTAGGCATGGGGGGTATTAAAGTGCAAAATGCCATGAAAATCATCTCACAAGGAATGGTTTCATCAAGAAAATCACATATCCCAAAAATACCAAAAAAAAAAATTCTTGAAAAAGAACAAAAAACGAGAGGAGAGGAAATTTTGATGGCATATCAATTTCTGAGGAGAAAAATGGGAGGAGTTGAAAATGTCAAAAAGGAGCACAAGTTGAAAAGAAAAGAAAAGAGATAGTCATTAGTAAGAAATTAAAGAATTGACTTAGTTTTAGACCATATCAAAAGAAAGAAAATGAAAGGTAAACAGTACTAATGAAACAAAGAAGAGATTAGTCGGAACGTTGATTTTAGGCCTTTTGGGCTATGAACATAGGCTTAAAAATTCAAGTACCCACTAAGATCTGCATAATTCTCAAGAGGTTGCGGAAAATGCGAAGCTTAAGTATTAGGTCTAAGTCTTAGGGAGTATTCAACCTCTTTAACTGACCTCTGGTTTGCGGGACTTGGTAACCTAAGCACCGCAATCCATACACAGTCTAGTTCAATTCTCCTAAGTATCAAAATCACGCAAATGCATTTAAATTATTCGAAAAAAGTCACCTAGATTAGGAGCGATCGATCAACACAAGTTGATTTGGACGAGTTCCTAATTGCGCAGCAATCATAAGTCATAAGTGACCTAAATTTGGCTAGGACTTAGCATAAGTTAGGGTAATTAATGCATGCATAAGCATTATTTGCATCTTTACTGCTTTCTTTTAGATATGCATAAAATAATGCTATAATGTCCTGATTAGGTGCATTATGATAATTACAGGTAATAAGCTGACCAGAAGGTAGATCTAAAGCTGGATCTGAAGCTGGAATAACTTGTGTTGCAGCAGAGCTAGAGCGAAATACCTAGATTAGATGTAATAGATAATAATGTAAGGGAGTTAAGGTATGCTATTCTATTAAGCAGGAATAAAGTAGTAAAATATGAAGAACTTAGGACCATCCTAGCGTTAGGACAGCCTAGAAGCTTCCCCAAGCCTTACCGACCCTTAGATTAGGTCACTGCACCCTAGAAAACCTTAAAACCCAAATTCCGGACTCTATCTTGATGTCCAGATAAGTTATAGGACGTCCAGAACCCTTAGCCAACTACCGCACACCTTAAACCCACTTCAATTGTATTATTGGACGTCCGGACACTTGAAACCCAAATTCCGGACTCTATCTTGATGTCCAGATAAGTTATAGGACGTCCAGAACCCTTAGCCAACTACCGCACACCTTAAACCCACTTCAATTGTATTATTGGACGTCCGGACACTTGATCAGACGTCTAATTTCTGTAGAATACCCAAGATAGAACCTAGAATCATTCTGACTCTGATTAGACATCCAGAATTGAAGTCTAGGCTTCTGATTTTTGAGTATAAGTCGTCTGATACTTTTATTGGACGTCTAGAACTACTCTCTAGTTCCTGTTTTGAGATTCAAGCCTTGATCTTGGATCTCTAGCTCTCTAAACCCAATTCTAACCCCCTAGGAACCTAAATTAAGGTGCCCCAACCCTAGTACATCACCTCTAGACCTTTTTAAGGACCTAATTAGGTCCTCACTAAACCTAATTGACTTAGATCATAGTCAATTACTATTGCCTAGTCAATTGGACTCATAGGGTCCAATTGAGCTCAGATCTTAACCCATAGAAGTCCAATTGGACTTTGTGAGTGTCCAATTGACCTAAGCCCAACCTAATTGAGTTATTTCACTCTCAATTAGGTTCACAATCATTCAATTAAACTTGTGTTAGGTTTAATTGCATTTACTCCTTAGCAATTAGGGTTTGTAACCCTAATTTCATACCTACACCAACCCAAACCCCTTAGGATCTAACCTAGACCATTTAGCCACATAGGCCACGGCCACACACACACACACACACATCCATTCACCCGCACACACCCGTCTGGAGTTCTCTAGAGCCCTCTTCAAGGTGGCGCCACTCTTGGTTGCCAAAATTAGCAGCCAAGAGCCATTCAAATTGGAGATCCATAAATGGTGGATCTAAAAACCACCTCTCTCTCTCTTTGGCCGACCACTCTTGGAGCTCTCTCTAGAGAGTTCCACACTTCTTCTAGAGGGTCTCCCTTAGGTCTATGAAAAGCCCTAAGGGGTGGCCATTTGCACCCATCCAATTCTTGGCTTCATTCACTCTTGATTCCATCTAGGTTAGCTACATTCACCTCCACTCCACCTCCATGAGTTGCTCCACCATGGCCACTACTATCTCCAAGCCAAGATGTTGGTTCACCTATCCAACCTCTCTCCAAGGGCTGGCCTAAGCACCATTGGCCGCCCCTCCTCTCAACCAACTCAAAGGCCATCGGAGCCCACCTTCGAATGCCCTTATTTCTGCTAGATGAGTAGCTTAGTTCTTCATAGTTTATATGCTTTTATTACTGCTTAATAGTATAGCTCTTTATTCTCCCCCAATGATGCATGCAAAATCCCCCCATAGATTCCTATATGTGATCATTTTCTTTTAGCTAGATTGATGTTTTCAAGCTTTCCTCTATAAGCTTTTCACGAGTTTCATGTTGCAAACACCATGATGAATTAATGAAAGATCTTTTTCTATATATATATGTGTATGTGTTGAGAATCACCATAAGCTTATTGCAATATATTTTGTGTAATTAAAGTTGCATGCTTTTAATAATTATTTATTGCAACCAGCATGTCAATAGCTGAAAATATTGAGGATCTCACTATTAGTGTATTTTCCATAAACAACCACCACATAACTAAAATCATGCGTACTGAAACTCACACATTCACATTTGTAATCTATCTAACACATGCGCATGTAATTAAGGTTCATAATGAAAGTGGCCAAACATTGATCCGACGATTAGAAACCAGCATGCGATTTTAAACAAGTAGAGCAAAAAGGATAGATTTCAGATTTGCATAAACGCCTCCCAAAGACAAATGACCGGGACTCACTTCTCGTTATCTTTACAAAGTCATTTTTTGATGAGCATTTTAGCACGGCTATACTACGATTTCTGATGACTTCAAAATGCCCAAAAATGGGTTTGTTAGTTCCCGACACGGAGAGATGGGAAATTTCCCTCGAAGATGCACGATAACATATCGTCTCCTCGGTGCTTGTCTTTTAGGATATGTACATATCCTATCGGAGGCATGTAAGCACCCTATGCTGGTTAAGATGCCATGGGCAAGAATATCCTGAAATGTTGATTGCCAGGGTCTAGATTTAGCTACAGAACACCATTGGCGGGATTATCTTAAAATCTCGAAAGCTAGGGTTCTGGGGGTTGCCATGGGTGGTGCTATCCTGAAGCATCGATTGCCCGAGACACTACGAGGATTGATGATGGGGATTAGGAATCCAATACAGACAGTGTTGTAAAACTAATCCAAAGCTAGAAATAAAAAGAAAAGAGAGAGAAAACTCTCCAAAAATAAAGAAAATTCCTCTATCTCTCTCTGACAAAAAAAAATGCACTACAAATTTAACCAAGGCTAAAGCATGTTACAATCACGGGTGCTTTAACCAAGGTTTCGGTCAAGATAAAATTCACATAAATGCTCTAAAAATCATAGGAAAATATTCTCTAGGATTTAGTACCTTCAAATTGGCCATCAGAACCCATCTTGACCAAAAATGGAGTCTTAGACAAATATTTACCCAAATTTAGGTTTTTGCATAAATTACCCAGTCAAACATGGTCAAAACCAAAATCCAACTTCACCATTCTATTTCTCTAGTCTAAATTAGGTTTGTACCAAAATTTGGACCCAAGATGAGCTTTCCTTGACTTAGTTTGCAAAAAGGTTCTGTCTGATTACATTTATACCCCCAACTTTCGAAAACCCTTACGAATAGCCCTAACTTCTTCATCATATTCACAAATAGGTCCCTCCTCTATTATCGTAGAGAAAACCTACTTCGACGACCTTTGACAGGAGATTTCTCCATGATTGCTTGGAGAATCTCTTCCAAAATTGGAAGGAAGATTCTCTGAGCAATCCTCTCCAGTTTAAACCCGTCAAGATGCTCTGATTCTTTCCCAATCTCTCTTGCAAACGAATGATAGAATTGGGTCTCTTAAAAATCCCAAATCCAGCAACCTTCCAAGCTTGGGAAGCTTCCTGTCTAAGCCTTAACTGCCCCTCAGATCCATATTTAAGGAAGCCTAGATCCTCCCGAACTCCTTACGCTCAAATTCAGCCATGAATCCCTGAAATTCTTCTCTCTCTTTCATCGTCGAAGGCTCCTCGACATCTGACGATCCTCTCTACACTTTCTCATCATCCATCTGCCATACTTGCTGTGGATTCATCCTCCCTGCTCTTGCCTGCATCTCACCGTACCAGCAGATGCAACTTTCCCCTTCGTGCTTGCTGTTCCTACCTCACTGGAGCCACCTTCATCTCCGGCGTCAGCCACACCAGACTCGACACCATCGCTGCCCCCCTTTTTCCATCAACCTCTTAGCTAAGTCCCCTATCCCCTCTACTTTCTTCTCGGCTATTTATCTTCCAAATCCGACCACTAACGCCCCTTCGCAACTCCATCATCTCCATCTCCAACCACCCCCTCCGACAAGCCCATCCCACCTCCACAAACCACCAAAACCCTCATCGACCATCGTAAAACCTTCGCCACACCTCACTAAGCATTTCCCCTCTCTTCATTCACCCATCCACTCACTCACATGCACCCCCGAAAACACCCACTCACACACATACAGTTTGACCTAGCCATGCACTCAAGGCAACTGTCAGCCACGCCACCACTCCCATCACATTCGTCGTTGTCCGGTGATACTCCCTGAATGCTCTGACGTGGCCAAAAGGCCATTTTGTTATTTTAAGTTACTAGACCTTGTCCGCCATTGGCGAGCAAGCTTTGAGCCTGCTTGAGGTTGCTCCAGGCTTTGCTACGCCCAGGTCTTTGTCCTAGGTTGTGGAAAAGTGCCTCGTGCACGGTCCCAGGTTCTCAATTGAAGACATGAGCTTCAGTCTCTAAGTAAATTGCGAAGGACACTCCCTACTGCAGACGTGCGAAGGAGGGGTGGGCGGATAGTCCCACATCGGAAGTTGTTGAAGCTGCGCACCTGCATAAATTGAAAAACTGAAAGAGGCTTTTTGCCTCAGATCCATGGGTGAGGTCCCTCCCATCTTCACCCCGCCTCGTTAGTGACACGCCCCTGCAGACCTAGCTTGACTCGACTCGACCTGCACTCCTCGCTCACCATCGCACACCGATGAGCCTGGACCTGGGTAAGCGCCTGACCCGATAACCCAGACACCCGTGGCTCTGGGAGAGTGGGTCCTAAGAGAGAAACAGAGAGGAGAGTCATGGGGGTAGGGGGAGGGTTTTGCTGCAAGAACCTTCGGCCAACTCTTAGCCAAATTCTGAAGAGGAGGCCAGAGTAGAAGCTGAAGAAGAAGAGTAGGATCGTAGAGAAAGAAGAAGAAGAAAGGAGGAGTCAGAGAAGGAAAGAGGAAAGAAGACGAAGAGCTAAGGGTAGAAGAAGAACAGAAGAAGAAGAGGTGAAGGCCTGAAGAGAAGAAGAGAGGAAGAGAAGGACATAGCTGATGCAAAGACAATGAGGAAAAGAAGAAGCAGCATAAATCTGACGACAAAACCTAGCTCTTAGCATTGTTTGGTTTTCGTAAAGTGCATTTTTGATTGGAAAACGTCGTAGTATAATGCACAATACGATCAAACAAAGATATTCAATAAAAGATAACGAGACTTAAGTCCCGGTCGTTTGTCTCTGGGAGGTGTTTGTTTTACTTTTGAAGTCGATCTTTTACCGCTCTACACTGTTTAAAATCACACGTCGATTTATGATTATTACGTATTTAAGTATGACATGCTTAGTTGCAAGAATACCAGGAATTAAGAACAGGCAACACTAATCACGCAAAAGATATTGCAATGAGCTCATGGTGATTCTCAACACATAGACATATACATATATAGAAAATATATTTTTCATTCATTCATTTGGAGAGTGCTTGCAACATGAAACGTAGAGGAAAGCTTGTACAGAAATGCTTAAAAATGTAAATCTAGCTATCAGAAAATGATCTCATACAAGAATCTATGGGGGGATTTTGCATGCATCATTGGGGGAGAAAAAGGACTACACTACTAAGCAGTAAATAAAAGCAGTAAATGTAAAGAGCTAGCTACTAATCTATCAGAAGTGAGGGCATTCAGAGGTGGGCTTCGATGGCCTTGGAGTGGTAGAGAGGAGAATGAGGGGCAAACAATGAAGCTTAGGCCAGCCCATGGAGAGAGGTTGGATGAGTGATCCAGCATTCTGGAATGGTGTCCTTCTTGGTAGTGCTCAGCTCATGGAGATGGAGTGGAGATGGCGGTGGCCAGCCTAAGAGGAGGTAGATGGAGCCAAGCAAGTATGGCCAAAAAGTCGATGGGTGCAAATGGCCACCCCTTAGGTCTATAAATAGACCTAAGGGAAGATCTTTAGAGAATTATGGAATTCTCTAGAGAGGCCTATAGTGGGAGCTCACAGGAGAGTGAGAGAGATAGGATGGATGGTGGTTTTTAGATCCACCAAATGTGGATCTAAAAATTGAATGGCTCTTGGTTGCTAATTTTAGCAACCAAGGCAACCACACATGGTAGAGAGTTCTAGAGAACTCTAAGCTAGGAATTTTCATGTGGATGGTGTGTGTGGGTGTGTGTGGGTCAAAACTTAGGTGGCTAGGTTGATTAGCTTAGATTCTAGTGGGTTTAGTTCAAGATATGTCTCAAATTAGGGTTATAAAACCTAATTCACTAAGGTAAAGTGCAATTAAACTTAATACAAGTTTAATTGGGTATGTGGAAACTTAATTGAGAGTAAAACAACTCAATTAATTTAGGTATAGTTCAATTGGACTCTCACTGAGCCCAATTGGATAGTGTGTGCTGAGATCAGGGCTCAATAGGACTCAATGAGTCCAATCGAATAGGATGATGGAATTGACTAAGATCCAAGTCAATTAGGTTTAGTGAGGACCTAATTAGGTCCTTAGGGAGGTCTAGAGGTGATGTACTAGGGTTAGGGCACCTTAATTAGGTTCCTATTGGGATGGAATTGGGTTTAGGGACCTAAAGATCCCAGATCATGACTTGAATCTCAAAACAGGAACTGGAGAGCAGTATCAGGCATCTAATAATAGTGTCAGATGTCTTATACTAAAAAATTAGAAGTCCAGACTTCTTGTCTGGATGTCCAATCAGAGTTAGGAAGGATTCAAGGTTCTGTCTTGGGCATTCTACAGAAAATGGACATCTGACCAAGTGTCTGGACATCCAATAACACTGCAGAAGTGGGTTTAAGGTGTGTGGGAGTTGGCTAAGGGTTCTGGACGTCCTATAATTCTTCTGGACTTCCAGATAAGGGTTGGAACTAGGGTTTTGGGCCTTTCTAGGGTGCTGTGACCTAATCTAAGGGTGGCTAAGGCCTGGGGAAGTCTCTCGGCTATCCTAGGTTTAGGATGGACCTAAGCTCTTCACATTTTACTGCTTTATTCCTACTTAATAGAATAGCAAACCTTAACTCCCTTACATCATTATTCCTACATTTAATCTAAGTCTTCTGCTTCTGCTCTACTACAACACCCGTTATTCCTGATCCAGCTTCAGATCCTGCTCCAGATCCAGCTCCAGATCTAGCTCTTGATCCGCTTATTACCGACAATCGACATAATGCACTTAATCAGCACATTATAACTTTATTTTTTGCATAGCTATAGTAAATCAGTAAAGATGCAGATAATCCTTATGCATGCATGAATTACCCTAACTTATGCTACGTCCTAGCCTAATTTAGGTCAATTATGACCTATGATTGCTGCGCAATCATACCCTTATGCCTAAATCTTGCTAGTCCCTAGCAAATGCAAGACTAAATTATTTACATCAAGGGTCCCTAAGGGACTTATTATTTTATCAAGTGTATGCCTAGAGATTTTTCTCCTTTTTGTTTTCATCCTATGCTCTAGAAATCCAAACAATCGTGAAAGTGCAGCTATGTAGCTTTTGCAACGGATTCGAGTGAAAAACTAATACACCTCTAAAGCCTATACTTGACCCCTATTAAAAATCTAGCGGGATAGGCGGACTTCTTCCCTCGGGGTATTCAAAATATTCTATGAATTCCACCCAATCTTTAGGCTTAGGTAAAGAATCTCGGAAGGAAAAGATTATATATTTGGTGGCTCACTCTCACTTGGTGCTACATAGAGACTAGTACTGTAGAATCTAGATTCCCAAACTACTAAGTGACTCAACTCAGAGAGAGACGAGAAAAACTATGCTCTCTTCTGATTCCTTTGTATTCATTCTCTCTTTCTCTTTTTCCTTTTCTTTCTTTTTCTTAGAGCTCACAACCTCACCAGATTCACATATACGATCAGTATTTGGTGGTCTCACTTGGCATTAACACTTTAATTGAGCTCTCATAACCCTAACACTAAGTCAGAATTCCTCAGCTAGTATTCGGGTGGTCAGAAACATAGAAAAATAGGTTAAGGCCATATTTGGTGGATCTCAAATTTATTTGGTAGTATTGCCTCAATGCAACTTAACTAAATATTCACTCTTTTTTTTCTTTGCTTCTTTTTGTTTTTCTAATTGTTTCAATTTTTCTTTCTTTTCTCTTTTTTTTTCATCATTTTTTTTTTCAACATAACACATCCATGAATTTTATTGAGGCATTATTAGGGATTGGTGGTACTCAAGAGACATTGGGTGGCTTATTTAGTGGAAGTGCCTACTCACGGCACTAGGAGAGACGGATAGGACGATGTATTTCTGACCTTGGCGTCAATACCCTCCTTCAGCTGAGGATTCCATAAAGAATGGTCGTAACCATCCACCTTAGCCCTAGTTTTATGAAAACTCACTCTCCATGTATTTGCCTTATTTGGTGGCTCTCAGTATTTTGCATAAAAAATTATACGCAGGAACCAAGAGTGAAAACTATGCCTTATCTCAGAGTATCGTCAGTTAATTATCTAGGATTCTAGATTCTTTGTACTAATCGTAGAGCACCATACACCCTACTGTCATCTCACACTATTTGGTGGATTTTTTGAAGAAAATCTACCTGACTCCCAAAACACTGTCCAATGGTTCAGGAAAAGAAGCACTGCTTCTTCTCGACAAACTAAAGACATTTATCAGCCTTCACCGTGAATCCATTGCAAATTCTCCATGTGTGTGAAAAGTTGTATTAGATTCCAGATTATCGGAATCAACTAGAAGATAAAATCCCTAATGCATTCCCTTAATAAAATAATCTTATTCATGAATGCAATATGTATATATGCTATGAACAAGTAACCTCATATAATTTGTACTTCATAAAATTTTCCTTTCAGGTTACATTCAGCTTGACCCTAAATTTAGAACACGAGGTGAGCGAGTGAGTCAGAAGTGGCTGTTGCGGATGATTTCTAGCTCCAATGAGAGCATTGGAGGTGGAGTCGGTTGTTCTTTTATTTAGGATCCTAAAGTACGTTTTACATGTAGCTCTGAGGTTCTCCTAAATGTTGGCATAAAATTTTTCAGTTTTGTTGTATCTACCTTCCCATGCCTAAGTTCTTGCATGTCCTCATGCATGAAAATAAATACAGCAAGGAGAGAATGGGTAGAAATCACCTGTAATTGCTCTTGAAAATATACATTCAGCACCGGCCAACCTGTCAGCATGCAATATACAAAAAGAATATATGCTAAAAGAAAAATATGCTATATATAAAAACGGTTATGTATAGGGTGATGGATGCGGAGTAGATGCTGAGTTTAACACCTCCAACTGGGCGAAAACTCAATCAGATGTATCAGTTCTTGCATAGGACCCGATCAAGATTAGGAGAAAGATATGCTCGTTTGCTCCCAGAATCAGTGGTTCGGAGATGCGAACCAGCTGATTGTGCACCCCTACTCCAAAAAGTCTAGCTATAAGAAACTGTGGAGTAGTGGTGGAGAATAGAGGATAATCAGATGGGGGATCATGATGTTGATTTAGTTGATTTATCATGTCCCACAATTTAGCAGAAAGTTGCTGAGGGAGTAGATCAACATATATCTTAGAACCAGAATCTGAGTCATAGGGATTCTCATAGCGGTAATTGACATCAAAGATCATGCCCTCTCCAGGCTCTGGGTAATATAGGGGTATCCATGAAAGTAGAAGATCTGTGGGGAGGTCACTGAAATCCTCGTCAAAAATTACTTCGTCCTCATCAGGACTCATCTCTAATTCATCGGAGGTTGTCTCCTCAGGCTCAGAGTCGAGCCATTGACTTGGATGATAGGTGCATCCCCAGCTCATTCTACTCAAAGCTTCACCCTCATATGCATTGGGTTCCTCAGTAATTCTTGCCTCAAGTAGCATATTTATTTCTTCGTTCAAGTTATCCATAGCTACTTCTGGTTTTCAGTTGTCAGGATCATGGATAGAAAGTGTCGTCTCAAAATCTCTAGCATCCAAATTAGGGATGTAGGTGAAAGAAGAGTGCAGATTAGAAGATGTTGGCTCTAGCATAGGTTCACCTACAATTAGAAGTGGCCTAGATTGATCAGTAGTGTCGCATGTAATGATTGCCTCAAGATCCATATCCTCAATTGGATCTACTTCCCTTATCTCAATTGGGTTATCTAACCCAAAAGGTGTCTCCTAGGGTTTAGGATAATTTGATTGTGGCTCAGCCCTGGAGATATCAGTCCTTTCCTTAGTTTCCTGAATGGAGTTCTCAGACGAACCCATTCGGCATACTTCCTACTCCTGTCACATATCCAAGCTAGATTTTTCTTCCCCTGAGTGATCTTTCAGCATCTGCTCCTGAGAATCTGCTGCATGTTCTTCTGGCGTAATCATTTCAGATTCTTCGAGGTCTCCAAGGCTATTTTCCACTTGATATCTCAAGAGTAGTAGTTCTTAAGTTTCCCAATTTTGTCCAATTAGCCTTGATATCTCTGTTGTTTCCTGAAGGAGCTCCCTCAAAGCCTGTTGATGCGGAATCCAACTTTGTCTTTGGTTTGGCTCAATGATAGCTTGGATTTCGAGTAGATAGAATGCGGCCTTCTCCTTAGCGCTAGCTATAGCTCTCTGTATTCTGTAATGCGATCGCATATGCACCGGTAACTCTTCAGGGGTTCTAGGGGGTGAATCAGGTCTACCCATATTCCATGGGTGAGACGCAAGAGTATGAAATCCATATCCAGGTGTATAAGATGCGGTCCTTTGAGGGACCGACTGGTATGGGTCATAATATCTAGGGTTAGGATATGGGTTAACCATTTCAGTAACTCGAGGAGAAGGATTAGGCAAAGCGAAAAGTCATCTTTGCCACCTTGGGTTCTAATCCCAAGGTTGAGCTGATTTAGTGACTTGGGCTCTCAGATAAGCTTGTGGGTCCAGCTCTTCTGGATCCTGATTAGGTCCAGATCTAGGGTTAGCCATGGTGACTCTAGGAGTAGAAGTGGGGGGAGAAAATGGTCCTGGCGAGGTGACTCGCCTCCTTGGGAGTGGCTCCCAAGGTCCAACCAAGTGAGGTCTAAGTGACCTCCTTCCTCGCATACACTACCCAAACCCTAGGTTGGTGTAGCCAAGCAAGACAAGGCTAAGGCCCTGTCAATCAAGTGGTCCTTGTGGATCAGATGATCGGATTTTTCATTTTAGGTTTTAATTTCTAAAGAAAATTCGTCGTACAACCGAATGAAAGCAATTCCCGCCTCTTCGCTAACCCAGCCAAGAGGTTGAAACCACCCAGTAGTACGATAACGAATTTGGGTTTTATTTTCTGTTTTAAAATTTATTTTAGCCCATTTTCTTCAGTGGGGTTTTCTCTTGGTGAGTGACCCACAAGCTAACTAAGATCATCGGCTAAGTGCTTGACTTGATTAAGTGTAGGTTAGCCCAAGTGTGTTCTCTAAGTTGTAAACCTAAAGATTTAACCTAAGGTTCATGCAATTCTAGGGTTTTGTTCCGTTATAGCAGACCACAAAATAAAATTCGTTCTTTGACAATAGTTGGAATCCAATTAACTTGAAATTTGGTGAGTAGATTCCTTTTTCAATTATTTTTTCAGAGAATTTTTTTTTGGAATTTTTACTATTTCAACTGAATTGTTATGGCTTTTTAAATGTTTGGGGGTCAGATTTGGAATTTTGACCCCTGGTTGGTTTTTTGCTTTGAAATAGTACCAAATGACCTTCAAAAATTTGGGAAAAATATGGAACATAAAGCCAATGAGATCAACTTTCAATCCCTACCATTTTTAGTCAAAACAAATTTGCGGATTGCTTGAAATTACTTTTTGAAATTTGAAAACTCTTGAATCTAGGTCAGTCTGAGTACCATGCAAATTTCAAATTTTTAAAAACTTTTATACTTGAAATTTTTTCAAATAAATGGTGGCGTTTGAAAGATGGTTTAAAAATGAAGGTTTGGCCCAAATTTCAGAATTTTTCAGTTACTAATTTTTTGGCAATCGAATTTTTAAATCAGACTTGCAATCTGGCCAAAAATCAGAAGATGGTAGAAAGACATTTTAAAGAGAGTTTGGGTTTGAAATCCAAGCCTTCCACCAAAAAAAATGTTTTTTTTTTTCGAAAACTTTTGCAAAGTTTTTTTTCTCTTCAAAAGGTTTTTTTTTTAAAAGGATAAATATTTTTTTTTCAATGGATTTTCACAAATATATATATATATTTTTTTGCTTTTTCAACTACACTAGGATTCAAAAAGAAGCCTAATCTAGATTTAATTTTTTTTATATATTTTTTCTTTTCACGAAATTGAATAATGATTTCTTTTTTCCTATTTTTTTTCCAATGAACTTGTAGAAAGTAAATCTACTCTTAGGGTTCAAAGGGAAACCTAATTTAAAGAAAAGATGATGTGCACCTGATTTTCTCTTTGCTGCGCTCGTCGTGTGCGTAGATCCCATTCTTTTTCCATTTTTCCTACACATCCAAATATAGAGTAGAGGCAAATTTGTCAGTGATAGTTTCAAAGATCGAAATCAAGAAAAATGATGTTGCCTCCCCGGCAGCGGTGCCATTTGTTTGGTAGTCGTAGAGTGCATTTTTGATAGGAAAGTGTCGTAGTATAATGCGCAATATGATCAAACAAAGATATTCAATAAAAGATAACGAGACTTAAGTCCCAGTCGTTCACCTCTGGGAGGCGTTTGTTTTACTTTTGAATTCGATCTTTTACTACTCTACCCTATTTAAAGTCACATGCCGGTTTATGATTATTACGTATTTAAGTATGACATGCTTAGTTTCAAGAATATCAAGAATTAAAAACTGGCAACATTAATCACAAAAAAGATATTGCAATGAGCTCATGGTGATTCTCAACACATAGACATATATATATATATAGAAAATATATTTTTCATTCATTCATTTGGAGAGTGTTTGCAACATGAAACGTAGAGGAAAGCTTGTATAGAAATGCTTAAAAATGTAAATCAAGCTATCAAAAAATGATCGCAAACAAGAATCTACGGGGGGATTTTGCATGTATCATTGGGGGAGAATAAGGACTACACTACTAAGCAGTATATAAAAGCAGTAAATGTAAAGAGCTAGCTACTAATCTATCAGAAGTGAGGACATTCGAAGGTGGGCTCTGATGGCCTTGGAGTAGTAGAGAGGAGAATGAGGGATGGCCAATGTAGCTTAAGCCAGCCCTTGGAGAGAGATTGGATGAGTGATCCAGCATCCTGGCATGGTGTCCTTCATGGTGGTACTCAGCTCGTGGACATGAAGTGGAGATGATGGTGGCTAACCTAAGTGGAGGTGGATGGAGCCAAGCAAGTATGGCCAAAAAGTGGATGAGTGTAAATGGCCACCCCTTAGGTCTTTTCATAGACCTAAGGGAAGCTCTTTAGAGAATTATGGAATTTTCTAGAGAGCCCTACAGTGGGAGCTCATGGGAGAGTGAGAGAGAGAGGATGGATGGTGGTTTTTAGATCCACCAAATGTTGATCTAAGAATTGAATGGCTCTTGGTTGCTAATTTTAGCAACCAAGGCAACCACACATGGTAGAGAGTTCTAGAGAACTCTAGGCCAGGTATTTTCGTGTGGATGGTGTGTGTGGGTGCGTGTAGGTCGAAACTTAGGTGGCTAGGTTGATTAGGTTAGGTTCTAGTGGGTTTAGGTCAAGGTATGTCTCAAATTAGGGTTATAAACCCTAATTCACTAAGGTAAAGTGCAATTAAACTTAATACAAGTTTAATTGGGTGTGTGGAAACTTAATTGAGAGTAAAACAACTCAATTAATTTAGGTCTAGGTCAATTGGACTCTCACTGAGTCCAATTGGACAGTGTGTGCTGAGACCAGGGCTCAATAGGACTCTATGAGTCCAATCGAATATACTGATGGAATTGACTAAGATCCAAGTCAATTAGGTTTAGTGAGGACCTAATTAGGTCCTTAGGGAGGTCTAGAGGTGATGTACTAGTGTTAGGGCACCTTAATTTAGGTTCCTATTGGGATGGAATTGGTTTAGGGACCTAGAGATCCAAGATCATGACTTGAATCTCAAAACAGGAACTGGAGAGCAGTATTAGTCATCTAATAATAGTGTCAGACATCTTTTACTCAAAAATCAGAAATCCAGACTTGCTGTCTGGATGTCCAATCAGAGTCAGGAAGGATTCAAGGTTTTGTCTTGGGTATTCTACAGAAATTGGACGTCTGACCAAGTGTCTAGACGTCTAATAACACTGCAGAAGTGGGTTTAAGGTGTGTGGGAATTGGCTAAGGGTTCTGGACATCCTATAATTCATCTGGACATCTAGGTAATGGTTGGAACTAGGGTTTTGGGCCTTCCTAGGGTGCTGTGACCTAATCTAAGGGTGGCTAAGGCTTGGGGAAGTCTCTAGGCTATCCTAGGGCTACGATGGACCTAAGCTCTTCACATTTTATTACTTTATTCCTACTTAATGGAATAGCAAACATTAACTCCCTTACATCATTATTCCTACATCTAATCTAAGTCTTCTGCTCTAGCTCTACTATAACACCTGTTATTCCTGATCCAGCTTCAGATCCTGCTACAGATCTAGCTCCAGATTTAGCTCCTGATCAGCTTTTTACCTGCAATCGACATAATGCACTTAATCAGCACATTATAACATTATTTTATGCATAACTAAAGTAAAGCAGTAAAGATGTAGATAATGCTTATGCAAGCATGAATTACCCTAACTTATGCTACGTCCTAGCCTAATTTAGGTCAATTAAGGCCTATCATTGCTGCGCAATCAAGCATACATTTACATTGAGTTCCTTAGTAATATTGTAGGAGTATTTGGTGATCTAAATTGCCATTTTACTCCCATAATTTTGCACATTGCTACTGATATTATTGCAATCTCTTTTAATTTTGAATTGTGATCTTGCTTTCTAGATCCCATATAGCTCCCTATGGTCGACCTTAGAACTTATTTAAGAAATAAAAATTGTATTTGTTTAAATGCTATTATTGCTATACTGCAACGCGACACCTTTTAAACACCGACTTAGCGTGACTTAAACAGACATCTCTTGGCCGAAAAGGATGCCAAACCTCGACTTATTCGATGGATTCTTCTGCTTCAAGAATTCGATCTTGAAATCAAAGATAAATCTGGGGCACAAAATGTGGTGGCAGATCACATTTCGAGACTTCTGAGTGATTATTCTAGTCTAGATATTCCGATTGTTGATACTTTTTCAGACGAGACTATCATTGCAGTATCAGGTGTCCAAACTCTGTGGTTTGCAGACATTGTAAATTATTTGGCCTTTGGTCAAATCCCTCAGGATTGGACCAAGCAACAATGAGATAGACTCAAATCTAAGGCCAAATATTACCTCTGGGAGGACCCTGAACTGTATCGCATCAGCTCTGATTAGATTATTTGCCGATGTGTTCCAAAAATTGAATTCAAAAGTATGCTCGAGTTCTGTCATGCATCTACATGTAGTGGACATTTCCTCAGGAAAAAGATGGCTGCAAAGATTTTGCAATCTGGATTCTATTGGCCCTCTTTATTCAAGGATGGTTAGAAATTCTCGAGGTCGTGTTCTTGATGCCAGGCACTTAGGAGCATAACCAAGAGAGACATGATGCCTCTAAACCCGAATCTTCCCATTGAAATCTTCAACATTTGGGACATCAATTTCATGGGACCCTTCCACACTTCATTTGGACACCAGCACATTCTCATCGTTGTTGGTTACATGTCCAAGTGGATCAAGGCTATTCCCACCCGAACCAATGGCCACAAGGTAGTCATCGATTTCATCAAGATGAACATCTTCAGTCGGTTCAGGATTCCAAGGGCCATCATCAGCAATGGTGGTACTCACTTCACTAATGCCCAGTTATGTAATTTTCTAGCAAAATACAGGGTAAATCACAAGATCTCCACATCTTACCACCCCCAGACGAATGGACAGGCCAAGATCTCCAATCGGGAGATCAAGAATAATCTCCAGAAAATGGTTAGGCCTGATCGTAAAGACTGGACACAAAAGCTTGAGGATGCTCTTTGAGCTTACTGTATGGCATACAAAATGCCTATCAACATGTCACCATTTCATCTGGTGTATGGAAAGGCATGCCATTTACCTGTAGAAATTGATCATAGGGAATTTTAGGCAATCAAGTAGTGTAATATGGATTTGAGTTTAGCCGGAAAGATCAAGAAACTCCAACTATCTAAGTTGGAGGAGCATAGAAATGACGCATAGGAGATTGCCAAGATCTACAAGGCTCGGACCAAAGCTCTTCATGACCAATTGATATCCTGCAAGAGCTTTGAGCGAAACCAAAAGGTCTCGCTCTTTGATTCTCGACTTAAGCTCTTCCCCGGCAAGCTTAGGTCAAAATGGAATGGCTCGTTCATTATCAATCAAATATTTCCAAATGGGGCCATTTAGATCTCTGATCGAAAGACAAGTAATTCATTTAAAGTCAACGGTCAACATCTAAAGGCTTTTATTGACCATATTATTCCAGAACCCATCTCAGATATGGTTGCTCTAATCACATTGAGATTTCTTTGGCTGGCTTCGCCTAGTTGATGGCATTAAACTCAGAAATTGTACTGTCTAACTCAGAGCTGATCCAAGCCTCATATTCAGGTGAAATCTTCTACATTCTACCCTTCCTTTCATGTCTTTCATTTTCAATGCGAACATTGCATCAGCTAGGCATGGGGGGGTGCATTCATTTCTGAATCATTTTGTTAGCTCTATGGAATTCTTGTAAATACTACTTGTTTTTCTTAAAAAAAATGAATTAGGAGAGAATACTTGGGCATTAGGATTTTTCAATCTTAGGAAATAATACAGTAGGATCTGAACACTATGACCCTTCAGGCCTTTGGGCTTAATCAGCCCAGGTATCCACTAAAATGTGAATTTGGTTATCGAGTCCTAGCCATCCTGAATTCTATTTCAATTTTATTAAAGAAGTTTGGGTGATAAGTACACGACTTATCAACCCGCCCTCTTATTTGAGGCAACTTTAAGTCTAAGCATCTACACACTATTAACACTGACTCGTTTGGCGATTTTAATGGAAATTGGGTAGCTAATGAACCTTCTAGGGTGGTATGGTTGGCAAGTTATCGTGGGTAATAACCCATAGGTAGGTTGTCCAGAGCCCAGCTACTGGACCACTCTTTTCCTGTTGCTTTTAGGTAAATCTTAGATCAGGGAAGCCACCTACTTAAAAAAAAAAGTCCAAAAAGAAAGGAAAAAGAAAAAAGAAAAGAAGAAAAGAAAAAAAAAGAAAAAGAGAAGAAATAAACCACACTTCACCACACTAGTATGGCTGGTAAGTTATCGTGGGTAACAACCCATTGGTAGGTTATCCTGACCGCAGCTCAAGAAATGCATGTTTAATTCCTAAAACAATTAGGAAGAAGCAGAGAAGTAGAATAAGTAAGGGAGATATACACTGGATTCACCCTTGTGTTGACCTCATAAAAATAAAAGTAGGGAGAACGCTACCGGTCGTATAGATACACGTATAGGCAGAATTCTTTTTAAGGTCACCTAGGGGCGTAGAAACCCGAAGTCTATTCTCATTGTCGATCAAAGAGTCTATCACATTCACAAAAAGATGCTTAGAACTTAGGGTTCCCATCAAGTCTTGGGTGGGTTGAGTGGCCATAGAAAGTCGCTCTGTAACCCTAAACTCCAAAATCCATAAAAATTAGAAAAGAAAAAAAAGGAGAAAAAGAGATGCTTCTTTGAATAAGGCGAGGGCTTGAGGCAGTCTGCATTTTGGCAGATACTCGGGCGCTGTTATGTCTTTGAAAGTTCAAGTCCAAAGTAAAAATTTCTTAATGTTGAAATGACTTTTACCCGAGTAATCCAATCCTAATTCTTTTATAAAAAGCATGTAGTTTTTGCTAGGGACTAGCAAAAGATAAGCATGGGGGTGTGATGTGCAAATATCTAAACATCCAAAAATGTCTATTAATGCATGCTCTTAGTGTCATATTAGCATCATGCATTGTAAATATTGCATAACATGCAAAATCATGCATTTAGGTCAAATTGTACAGATTGTATAGTAATTGTCTCCTTTTATGGCTAGGGACGGGGTAACTTTTAATCAGGGCTTCGGGCTGAGGATCCAACCGTACGGATCTGATTAGCATGACAACGAGAGTTCAACGACTCCAAGATCACCCTGATCGAACATTCGTAGCACTACATATAGTCCGAGGAAGCTAAGAGATCAAGAGCTAAGATGGTGTCAATCTGCACTTTAGACGACAAATCCGACTGCACGATGGGTTCGAAGCATCGATCGTAGCCTAACAGCGTGACAATCGGTCCAATCAAACATCTGTGGCACCATCTACAACACACAGAAGATGGACGGCCAAGATCACACCATGTGGTGCCATGTCAGTCGCCCAATTAGCCCCAAGACCCGCCGCTACATTTCAAAGGACTCCCTATTGCGTGATCCTAGACATTGGATCTTGATCCAACGGCTAGTATTGGATCAGACGTGCCCACTCTCATCTTCATAAGGAAAAATGCGCGAATGATCTAGGCCATTGGATCTCGATCCAACGGCCATGGTTGCTTGTGCAAAAAATCATCTGCGCACCTCAATCGGGCGCACAACGCAGCGGGCATGCGTCTCTCCATGAGGCGTAGGGTGCATGTCCAAAATGTGGTAAGCCCCAAATTAGCTGTGGCTGTTAGATGGCGAGCGGGCAATGCAGATGTGGGAGACGTGGCAGCAGCAGAACGCGCAGATCACCTACTCGGGATCTAACGCCCGTCCGAACGCTCCATCGCATGCACGGGCATGCGGTTACACGAAGCTGAAGCGAGAGAGGAGAGATCTGAGCCGTCCGATCTCGCGATTGGACGACTGAGATTGTGTTAAGCACACGGGAGAGGAGGAGGCGCACGCACACATCACCCACGGCAAGTCTTTAGTGACGAATAAATCCTTCACTAATGACTTGATTTTAATGTTTTTGAATATTGAATGACCAAATTACCCCCAATCCTTGAAACTATAAAAGGAGACCCCTACCCTATTTAATTCTCATCCCTTCCTTCATCTCTCTCCCTCTCCAAAGCTCTAGAGAAGCTTGTCCCATACCTGGGATGCTCCTTTAGAGCCAAATCCAAAGTTTTCTCACCCGCGTTCCGAAAGTGGATCCTGCGACGACGAATATGTGCTGACTCATTCCCGCTTCTTCCTGCTTCATCCACCTTCTTCCCGCTCCATCCTCCGTCTTCCAGGCATCGCTCTGTCCGGTTCATCCTCCAAGTAGTCATCGAGGAGGATAACATCTCTCTCCCTTCTTTTTATTGCTTTCTAGAATAGAATTTTCCACTTTCTAGCTGTAATCATTTCCCACTTTCTAGTTTTAAAAGTAGTATTCTTATATCAAGTGATTATTTTCGCTCTCTCTCTCTTTCTCTTTTTGTTAATATCAAGTCCATTGTAATTATCTTACTTTCAAACAAAAATACCAAATAAATAATCGTGGATTTTAGATCGACGTAGCCTCCCTGTGTTCGACCTGAAATTTCTTATGAATTTCGGTTAAATTTTATCTATTGATGAATTGCTTCGCTAAGCGAACTATAATGACGGGTTTTCAAAATCCAATTCCGATCGTATAGTTTTTTGCTATCAACAAAAATCAATTTTCACCAACCGTGTGCCCATACATTTGTGCCATGTTTCATGGTGTAAACAAGTGAAAACTTCAAAAGCCATTAAAGGAAGATTTAAATCCTAAAAATCACACATCTCAATCTTGCTTGCTAAGGAACACTTCTTTTGGCATTGGATCCTTCCACCCAATTATGTACACTATTTCAACTGGAATTTTAAGGGCATTAAACCCCCTAACGCCATTCACTTAATTCTTGAGCACAAGCACTGAGTTAGCCCTAAAAATTAAGCCGACATTGGTCCTAGGACTCATTGAGTTCGTTTAAGGGTATTTTCCTGAACGCATAGTGAATTAGTGATGTCTACTTGCTCCAAAAGGGGTTGAGTTGGGAGGGCCGATTGTCAAATGACTTAAGCAAGCAGGGGTTTGGCATAACTAGCAGCCTTTGGGACATGCTCCCCCTGCTCCACCTTCCCAACTCTACCACCTTCGGCAGTAAGGACAACACCAAATTCACCATGTGGTCAAAATCTACTTTTGAGGCGTAAGTCTCCTAGGTCTACACTGTAAGGCCTACATTTGTTTGCTTGATTGTGCACATAATTCTCTCATCTGTTCTTTCTCGATCCATCCATGGATTACAATGCCTATCCTTCCTTCCCAAATGATGTAAACACATTTACACTACTTAAAATGTCTATTTATGCATGTTCTTAAGCATAGGATTACATTTCATGATATAAATATTTCATAACATGCATCATCTTGCATTTAGAGTAGTTTGAATAAAATGGAGGTTAATTGTCTCCTTTTATGTGCTTGGACAGGGCAAACATTTTATCAGGGCCTCGGATCAAAGATCCAACTGTATGGATGTGATCAGGGCGACGATTGGAGTTCAACGACTCTAAGATCGCCCTAATTAGGCATTTGTAGCATCAGATAGTGATCGGGGAAACCTAGAAGATCAAGGGCCAGGATGGTGTAAATCCTCACTTCAGATGACAAATCCGACTGCACGGATGAATTCAGATGGACGATCGCAGCCCAACGACACAAAAATCAAGTTAATCCGACATCCGTGGCACCATCTACAACTTCCAGAAGATGGACGGCCAAGATGGTGCCACGTGGTGCCATCTCGGCCGCCCAAATGGCCGCTTACATTCTATGAAGCCCCGCACCTGCTCGCTCTCCGCCGTTGTATCTTGATCCAACAGCTGTGGTCAGCCGCGCCTAAAAGCGTCCGCTCGACCATCCGCACCCCGTAGCGCAGCCGTCGAGCGCGCTTACGCAAGCGGCGGGCGCGGGTTCGAGCCGTAGCGAAGGGATGGAAGGCGCGGGCGATTGAGAGTGGGCGGGCATTGGATCACGATCGGACGGCCGCGAGCGCCCGATAGCGTTTACGCGTGATTGAACGCGCAGCATGGACAAGCGATCGCACGCGCCAGGCGGGCACACAATGAGCGGGCAGAGATGTGTCTTAAGCCATCCGATCTCGCGATCGGACGGCTGAGAACTGATGGACGTGCGTATGCGTTGTAGAAGCGGGCAGTCATGGAGGCGCACGTGGGCGCGAGAGCTGTGCCCACGTTGGGGGCTTTACTGACGGATTTATCCGTCACTAAAGACCCCTCATTTATTATTTTAAAGTTGTAATGTCCATTTTGCCCTCACTCCTTGCAACTAGAAAAGGAGACCCCCTCCATATGAAATTCTCTTCCCTTCCTTCTCTCTACCCCTCCAAAGCTCAAGAGAAGCTTGTCCCACACTCGGGATGCTTCTCACAAGATAAAGTCTAAATTTTTGTCCCCCTTCAAAAGTGGATCCCGCGACGATGATGGCGTGCTGCTCCGTTCCCATTCTTCTGCTTCGTCCTCCTTCGTCCTGCTTCGTCCTCCTTCGTCCAGGCGTCGTCCCGTCCGGCTCGTCCTCCAAGCAACCGTCGAGGAGGATTTCTCTCTCCCTATTCTTTTTACCGCTTTCTAGTATAGATTTATTGCTTTTTAGAGTAGTTCTGCTCATCCTCCAAGCAATCGTCGAGGAGGACATTTCTCCCTCCATTCTTTTAATGCTTTCTAGTGTAATTATTTTATGCTTTCTAGTTGTAATGAACAATCTCCTCAATGATAAATTCTTTGTTTATTCTCCATCTCATTTTGATTTTCATGTGTAATACTCTCTCTCTCTTACCCTCTCTCTCTCTTTTATTTATTGTAAATAATTAGATAGTTTTAAATTGAATTACTTCGTGACAAATAAAAAGAAACGCGTAGTTTTTAAATCAAATGTTCGCCTCCCTGTGTTCGACCCAGAATTTCAATTTCGGTATAAATTTTATTTGTTGAACACGAATTCTTCGCTTTCAAGCTACAACGACAAGTTTCCAAAACCGAACACATTAGTGATTCGATTCGTGTACGTTCAACATTTTAGCGCCATTGCCGAGGAGCAATTCGTATAAGTTGAACATTTTGGCACCGTTGCCGGGGAGGCAACGATCTTTGATTTCTCTTCGCATTTTGTAACTTACAAATCATTTACCTTACTTTTCTCCTTTCTTATTGTAATTACAGGTACTCTTTTGAGATGATCAAAAGCGGTAGATTGGAGTAAAGTGCTGTGGAAGGTTTTGTAAGTTATCCCCCATTCTTTTCCCCTCCATAGATTTCATTCGCCACATTAAATCCAAATTTCAATTAACCTAGGTGTTTGCATAAATCCTAGGAATAGTTTGGTTGTTTGGATTCTCACTCACATTCATTCCACCTTCATTTATATATAAAAAAAAATAAAAAGATAATTTTGTGGGGCAATTTTCAACAAACACACAACGTACACCCACATTCAAAGGCACTTAACTGAATTAATTTGTTTCTACTCAACCGGGTTCTGATCTGTGGAACCGGTACACATAAAGCAACACAGAAAAGAGTAGAAATCATTCTAGGTTAACCATCTTTGTGTGCCTAATTAAGTGGTGCATCTGGCCAATTGCTTGAGTTGATTGGGCCGCACCACTTCAAATAAAATAAACTCATCAAGTAGCTGCCAATTAGGTTCAACTCTTAGGGATTTACCAGGCACTCCACATTCTTTTTAAGCTTCAAAGGAAAACACTTTCACCCGTGCTTGTAAAACTTGGTGTGCCAACGAAACTTGATTGAAAACACCTAAAGTTGAATTCTAAAAGCTACTAAGCAAGATTTGAATCTTAAAATTCACCACATCAAAAATAATCTTGCTTGAAAACCACTGGTTGTGCATGCACACACAAATCAATCAATCATTAAGGGCACAACCCATTTAAAGGGCCCATCACATTCCAAAGCACATTCAAACCTAGCCCTCAATAAAACAGAGTAGACATTGGCCTTAAGGATTGAACTCGCTCTTCAGAACACAGAACGAGATTATTTTCGATTAGTCTGTTTCTACTGTCCAATCTGATGTCTAGCTAGGGGAGCAAAGTCAAATGATCGCAGCTGGGGGGTACACTAGGAACCGGAGGCGTAAGCTGAAGGAAGAACCTTCTCCCCAGTCCCTCCTTCTAACTGGTTGGATTGAACAGAAAAAAGTAGATCAAATCGTTCCTTTATCTCAAGACAGGTTTTGGGAGTCTGTAGGTCTGTAGGCTAACCCATTTAAGAACAGGTTTGATCGTTTATATTGCAGGGCACCTTTCTTCCTCCCATGTCTCATGAATCCTTCTACAAATTTCACGCATTCCCGCTCTTTCCCTCCTGTTGTGAATTATCCTCAACATGACGATTATTCCAACTCGTACTATAATCAACCATCAGTTAGTTGGGATAATTCGAATTGGGGATACAATTCCGGACCTCCGTGTTTAGGGTCTAACCCTGAACACTTTCATTCTGATTTGTATCCTTCTCAGAGCTACATCGGTTATAGATCATCATCCTTTCATGAACAACCTAATACGATCTACAATCAAGAAGGATACACCAATCCTTACCCATCCTCTGATTTCACTGCCTTTAGGTCATCACCATCTTTTGAACAATCTGAAATGACCTATTATCAGGAAGGGTATAATAAATCTCAATTCGTTAATTCCTCTACATTGATGTTAAACCCATCCAATCCTGAACCAACTCATTTGGTTTAGGTTAATCAGGTTCAAGACAAGGTTCTGGCTAACTTGAGGAATATCATTCAATTTTTAGAAGTTCAGCCAATACCTTGCATTGAGAGATTGGAGCCCCTGATTGAAATGATTGACGATTTAAACAAGTCAGTATTGGATTGGCTCCAGGACGTTAAGGATAAGAACCCGGGTGAGTTTCTACTTGGGAAATTAGCAAAATTGAGGATGAGATTTGTGGTTGCTTTGATTCAATCTTGGGATGATTCCCAGGATGAACCCTCTTCAGGAAAGCCAATGACAGAACCTGCTCAGGCTGTTGAGGGGGACATGTGTTATGACCAGATTGAATTAAAGCGACCAATTAGTGATTTCTTCACCTGAGATCCCTGAGCTGAGTTACGAGGAAACGTATGTCTCCTGGGAATAGAAAGTGACAACTGATTTTTGGGACATACATTGATACGGATCCTGATTTCTTTGATGGTGAAGATTCAAGTTGCAAAGTCTCACACGACTTTTCTGAACATGATTTTTGTGAGACGATTGAGCCTGAGGAATCTGATAGATCATTTGATAGCCCAATAATTGAGGAAACTGATCTTAGGGCACACATTATGTATCCAGAATTACATTTTCTGGAGGATTCAATTCAATGCCCTGATTGTCAGTTACACCCCGTTGAGCTTATTGATGATTCTAATTTGAGATAATTAGACCCAAGTCAATTTTGATTCTGCCACATCATTTAGACTTGGAGATTTCAGATGGGTTGATTAATATACAAGAGGTCCTGGAATTTGATATGCTGAATGAGGAGGATAGGAGTTGGGAAGTTCTGATTTGGGAAGTTAATTTTGGAGGAAATGGAAGATTGAGTCGAAGGGTTCCGTTTAAGCTGAAACCATCAAATCAGAACCCTTAGGACATTTGTTTTGAGGATGTCAAACTCAAGCACACATTCAATGATTATCCTTTTG
Organism: Thalassia testudinum; assembly: GCA_037157565.1. Classification (NCBI taxonomy): domain Eukaryota; kingdom Viridiplantae; phylum Streptophyta; class Magnoliopsida; order Alismatales; family Hydrocharitaceae; genus Thalassia; species Thalassia testudinum. The sequence continues at coordinate 48,767,182 of JAZHRO010000035.1, read as the reverse complement.
AACTTCAATTCTCTGTAACCCGACTTTTTGGTCTTGGGTTGCATCCTCATAAATCGCAGGGCCGACCCCCCTTGCATTCTGATTTTAGGTTTTGGGTAATTTTTATCCAAAACCTAAGATATTCTCGATTATGGGGGATGGGTCTGCACCACAATCTGGTCCACATCTGTTGACCTCTGTTGACAGGTGAAGGATTCTTCTGTTTATTCTAATTCTGACCTACACTTGTGAATTCTTCATTTCTTTTCATTGTATAGTGTGCCTAGCTGAAGGCACTAAACTCAGCACATATACAGTTTTTCTTAGTTTCCATCTCGGAGCGGACCTGACATTCACGCAATTCAGGTGCTTTCTACACTTATCCACTCTGTTTTATGTCTTTTTAATACAATGAGGACATTGCATTAGATAGGCATGGGGGGGTGGATATTTATCTCTGAATTCATTCGTCAGCTCTATAGATTTGTTTTATTTTCTTTTATAAAAAAAAAATTGGAATTATGAAAGTCAATTTGGGTTTAAGAAAATTTTCAATCTTAGGAAATACTACATTATGATTTGAACACAAAGACCGTTCAGGTATTTGGACTTAATTAGCCCGTGTATCCACTAAAATGTGGATTTGTATTTGAGTCCTTGCCATCTTAATTCTATCGTAATTGGAATAAATAAGTTTGGGTGATAAGTACACGACTTATCAACCCGCCCTCTGATTTGAGCGAATTTTGAGTCTTAAGCATCTACACACTATCTTTGCACTGACTCATTGTTCGGCGATTTTAACGGAAATTGGGTAGCTAATGAACCTTCTAGGGTGATATGGCAGGCAAGTTATCGTGGGTAACAGCCCATAGGTAGGTTGTCCAGAGCCCAATCACTGGACCTTTCTCTTTTTGCTGCCTTTAGGTAAATCTTAGATCAAGGAAGCCACCTACTTAAAAAAGAAAAATAAAAAAAAAAGGGAGAAAAGAACAAAAAGAAATAAGCCACACTTCGCCGCACAAGTATGGCTAGTAAGTTGTCGGTGGTAACAGCTCATCGACCGGTTGTCTAGAACCCAGCTCAGTAAATGTACTAAAAATTCCCAAAACACTTAGGAAGAAGCGGAGAAGTAGAATAAACTGGGGAGATATACACTGGATTCACCCTTGTGTTGACCCCGTAAAAAAATAAAAGTAGGGAAAAAGCTACCGGTTGTAAAGATACACCTTTAGGAAAAATTCTTTTTGAGGTCACCTAGAGGCGTAGAAATCCGAAGTCTGTTTTAATTACTGATCAATGAGTCTATCACAATCACAATAAGATGCTTAAAGCTTAGGGTTCTCATCAAATCTTGGGTGAGTTGAATGGCCATAGAAAGCCACTCTTAAACCCTAAAATTTGAAAATTCAAACAAATTAGAAAAGAGTAAAAAGGGAAAAAGAATTTTTCTTTGAATAAGGCAAGGCTTGAGGTGGTCTGCATTTTGGCTGATACTTGGGCACTATTGTGTCTTTGAAAGTTTAGTTCCTAAGTAGACAATTTCTTAATTATTGAAAATAACTCAGGTCCAAATAATCCAACCTAATTCTTTTATAAATAGCATATAGTTTTTGCTAGGGACTAGAAAAAGATAGGCATGGGGGTATGATGTAAACACATTTACACTACTTAAAATGTCTATTTATGCATGTTCTTAAGCATAGGATTGCATTTCATGATATAAATATTGCATAACATGCATCATCTTGCATTTAGAATAGTTTGAATAAAATAGAGGTTAATTGTCTCCTTTTATGTGCTTGGACAGGGCAAACATTTTATCGGGGTCTCGGATCAAAGATCCAACCGTATGGATGCGATCAAGGTGACGATTGGAGTTCACTGACTCCAAGATCACCCTAATCAGGCATCTATAGCATCAGATAGTGATCGGGGAACCATAGAAGATCAAGGGCCAGGATGGTGTAAATCCGCACTTCAGATGACAAATTCGACCACACGAATGAATTTGGATCGACGATCGCAGCCCAATGACACAAAAATCGAGTCAATCCGACATCCGTGGCACCATCTACAACTTCCAGAAGATGGACGACCAAGATGGTGCCACATGGTGCCATCTCGGCCGCCCAAATGGTCGCTTACATTCTATGAAGCCCTGCACCCGCTCACTCTCCGCCTTTGGATCTTGATCCAACGGCTGTGGTTAGCCGCGCATAAAAGCGTCCGCTCGACCATTTGCGCTCCGTAGTGCAGCGGTCGAGTGCGCTTACGCAAGCGGCAAGAACGGGTTCGAGCCGCACCGAAGGGCTGGAACGCGCGGGCGATTGAGCGTGGGCGGGCGTTGGATCGCGATCGGACGGCCGTGCGCGCCCAGTAGTGTTTACGCATGATTGAACGTGCGGCATGGATGCACGATCGTATGCGCCAGGCGGGCGCACAACGAGCAGGCAGAGATGCGTCTTAAGCCGTCCAATCTCGCGATCGGACAGCTGAGAACTGATGGACGTGCGTATGCATTGTAGAAGCAGGTAGTCATGGAGGCGCGCGTGGGCGCGAGAGCTACGCCCACGTTGGGGGCTTTAGTGACGGATTTATCCGTCACTAAATCCGTCACTAAAGCCCCCTCATTTATTATTTGAAAGTTGTAATGTCCATTTTGCCCCCACTCCTTGCAACTATAAAAGGAGACCCCCTCCATACGAAATTCTCATCCCTTCCTTCTCCTCTCTACCCCTCCAAAGCTCAAGAGAAGCTTGTCCCACACCCGGGATGCTTCTTGCGAGATAAAGTCTAAATTTTTGTCCCCCTTCGGAAGTGGATCTTGCGACGACGACGGCGTGCTACTCTGTTCCCGTTCTTCTTCTTCGTCCTCCTTCGTCCAGGCATCATCCCGTCCGGCTCGTCCTTCAAGCGACCGTCGAGGAGGATTTCTCTCTCCCTATTCTTTTTACCGCTTTCTAGTATAGATTTACTGCTTTCTAGAGTAGTTCTGCTCATCCTCCAAGCGATCGTCGAGGAGGACATTTCTCCCTCCATTCTTTTAATGCTTTCTAGAGTAAATTTATCGCTTTCTAGTGTAATTATTTTATACTTTCTAGTTGTAATGAACAATCTCCTCAATGATAAATTATTTGTTTATTCTACATCTGATTTTGATTTTCATGTGTAATACTCTCTCTCTCTTACACACTCTCTCTTTTATTTATTGTAAATAATTAGATAGTTTTAAATTGAATTACTTTGTGACAAATAAAAAGAAACACGTAGTTTTTAAATCAAACGTCCACCTCCCTATGTTCGACCCGAAATTTCAATTTCGGTATAAATTTTATTTATTGAACACGAATTGTTCGCTTTCAAGCTACAACGACAGGTTTTCCAAAATCGAACACATTAGCGATTCGATTCGTGTACGTTCAACACCAAACTATCCCCAACATGATTTGTATTGCAACCCAAGTAGACTGTATCCACAGTTTACTTGTGACAATCATTTGCCTAATTGGGGATATAATCCAGGACCTAAGTATCTAGAAGACCCTTCTTATCCGAACTATCCCAATTTCACTCAACCTGCACCAACTTCCTATTGGGATACATCCAACCCAACCACCCAAGGTTGTGATCCAAACCTGGGGATCCTTATCTTGATTCTCCTTAAGATGGCTCTTCTTTCAGGTCACACCTACCCACTAAACAATTTGATAGGACCCACTGATTAGCCCATATTTGTGAGCTATTTAAGTATTTAAGTGCCTAGACATTAGGTTAATTCTAACATTTATTTAGCATAAACTAGGATGTAAATAGATTAATTCATATTTCTAATTTAATTACATAATTCATGCATCTTATTCATATTTAAATGCATTTAGAATTAACTTAGAATTGCATTAGTTAACTAATTAGGTACATTGCATGCATTAATTTATGTTAACATAAAAGTTGAGGGTTTGTATATAAATAATCATAATATTTTATCATTATTTTTTATTCTTCTTCTACGTGCAATAGCTGCATTTCTTCCTCCAGCTGCGGCAGTGAAGAACCCAATCAAGGAGGAGTGGATGTGTTGGATCTGGTCGAGCAGCTGATTTCAAAAGAGAGGAGGAGGCAGCTGAGCTCAACAGGCCTCCACCCCCAACCCACACTGTGCAGAGAGTCCATCTCTTCCATTCTACACCGTCGACCTCAACCACGGTGACGACCGTCCATCACCGTGGGCGTGTGGTGTGACAGGCCACACAGCCATCCGAAGATCGTCCGCATTATCGTGGGCACCTCGCCGTGCACCTCCCTCACCGTCGTCACCAACAACCACCGTCGTAGCTACTGCAATCAACCCTCAGCCAGTTAAGACGTCCGGGAAGTTTCCCGGACGTCTGAAGCTTCGACTCCCCCACTCCAGCAACAACCACACTCACCCACTTCACCTCCAGTGCCAACCCCCTACGCTCGCTCGCTCACCTGAATCGCCAGCCCTCACCCGCTCACTCCACGCCCGCATGACACCTCCAGCACTAACCGCCAGCACCATGCAGTGCATGTGCCTTCCGCCTGCAGCGCCTCCACCAGTGCACGTGCCTACAACCTCCCCGCTGCTACCTGCAGTGCCACACCAGTGCGTGCGCGCACTCACCTGCAGCACCAAGTCCACGCTCGCCAGCAGCTTGCTGCAGTGCCCCCTGCCATCTACAGCGCGCCCGCGCCTTCCAATAGCAGCTGCAGCCTTCCCGCGCCACGCCTACCGCCTGCAGCAACATAACCTCCACCAGAGCGCGCCCGCCAACAACCCTCCTTGCGCTCAACTCCAGCGTGCCTGCAACACTAGTGCTTGCGCACGCACCACCTGCAGTAGCTCTCAACGCACGCGCACAGCCGCCCCTCTTCTAGCAGCTGCAGCCACTGTTGATAGCCACCTTCGCCGGAGCTCCATCCAGCCAACTCCGGCCACCGCTCAACGTGCGGCTACCACCACCGCGACGGCCTCACTTCAGCCAACCACTTGTGTGAACCTCTCCACGATTGAACCTCTCTCCCGATCGCGAGGAGGAGAGAGGTAAAATGCTCTGTTATGGCCTTAATTAGTTATTACATTTCATGCCATTTCCAGGAAAAATAGTTTTGGTTTATGAATATTTTATTGTGGTAAAATTTACAACTTCATACTCAAGTTCTCATACAATTGCGTGGCTTTTGTAATTAACATTGTTTGACATTGGTTTTGGAATTTAAATGTGCATAAATTTTCTTTAATACATGTCAATGGAAAATTGCATAAAATCATCACATGTTTATTGAATATTTCAGTGAGGAAAAATTACACATCTACCCTTATGTTTTCAAGATATTGTGCATCTTCTTTCCGTCGCATTTCATGTTAGATTTGACTACGGATTTCTAATGAGATTGAACGAATACAAAATAATTGAGATATTATTAGATCATTGCCTCCCTATCGACATGACCCGCTCCTAATTGAGTGGTTATATTAATTATTGATTAGTCGATTTTTCCACCACATAAAACTACAAACGACTTGAAAAGCGAACAATCGACTCGTCAAATGGCACCATTGCCAAGGAGGCAACAGACACAATAATTTCACCTGATTTTATTTTGATTATTTCTCAATTGCATAGTGATTTGACCATTTATTATTTTTCTGTGCGAGAAATTTGTGCAAGAATCAGCCATTGTGAGAGGCGACCCTTGACGTCGCCAGAGATGAATTGGTCGAGCTACTTTAAAAAGGAGGAGAAGGACGAGGATGCGACAGTCATCATTGTACATTTAGTCGCTAATCTGATTAGAATAGAATTAAGACTTTAGATTTAATTTTTCATTACATTTGGTTTGAAACCCTTGTTCTGGGGTATATTTTGAGGGGTTTGTTCCCCGATTTTGTTTTAGGCCCATGTTGAGTAATTTTTGGGAGCCTGTTCCCTTTTCTTTAGATTTAGGTTTTTAGTTTATTGATTACTTTTATTTGCTTGTGCATAAGTAGTTAAAAAAATAAATAAATAAAAAAGATGAGCTGCCTGCTAGAAGCTGCCTGCCCCTAAGATGAACCATTTAGGTCTGTATGAGCAGCCTCTAGATTTATTTCTCTGCATTGTGTGCATTCTCGCATCGTTGATTGCTAGAAGCAAGGTATCAATTTTCTTACTTTGCATCATATTCTTGATCACGCATTGCATTTGGACTTAATGCGAAGACCACCTAATCTGTATTGAATAAATTAAACAAGTGGTCACATATTTTCTAGAAAAAGGACTAATTAAAGGAGGGACACTTTGAAAACAAAGGATTTGATTTTCAAACTTGGCGTGCGATTCAAAATTCAAAATCTTTTGCGGTGTATGCACACTTATTTCACTTGCACCATGGCACGGTTTTAGACACTCCTTAGGTTTGGAAATACTAGGACAAGAGCCCTCCTATCGTTGGATTCTGAAGTGTTCGGAACTTGAGATCAAAGGTTTTGTAAATCCAAAGAGGGGGATACCCTGTCACAGATTTTTGGGGGTAGTTGAGAAGCACCGCGAAAGCACAGCTTCAAAGGAAGACTTAGGCCTACTTGCATCCCTCAATCTTCCATCTTTGGAGTTGCTCTACCATTTGAGATTTAGGGAAGAGCACCTAAGCTCCAACTAGGCCTTCTTAGGCAACCCATAGGTCAACAATAGGCGCGTAAATTGATTGAACAAATTGTATTATCACCTGCAATCTGACTTAAAATCAAAAGACTAAATTGGGAAAGACCTAAAAGGTCCTTTTTGAATTGTGTTTTGCTTGAGGAATTCTGATTGAGGTGTGAGTTAGAATGGACCACATTGATTTTCATCCTTTCACATCTTGCCCACACCTTCACCCCCACTCTGCATCCTTCGATCCGAGACACCGAGATGGCCCATCCCTTGATGGATATAATGACAATCATTGGGATCCGTTTTACTCCTATTATAGGAGTATTGGCCTGGTTAAGCCCCAAATCAGTGAGCAGAACCTAGGAGCGGGATTTGCTTTGCCCAATATCACACACACTATAGAAATACCCAACCCACCCTCCCTGAAAAATTATAATGGTCGGACAGACACTCCTGGGTACTATAAGCTTGCGCCTGACTTCTCTCATGATAGAAATGACCTCTCCTCTTTGAAGATGGAAATATAGAAAATGCAAAACGAAATGATTGAATTGTTAGGAGAATCTTCGAGAGCAGGCCAACAAGAAAGAGATGAAATTAGCCACCCAATCTACCCCATTGAGGATGACGTACACCTCTCTACAATAGATGCATCTCCCGTGGGAGAGCTACACTTTAAGTTGGTGGGAAATTCTGGGGAGAATAGCTACTTTTCAAGGATAGATTCTGAAACCTCCCCATTAGATGACACTTCCTTGAGAGATCCACACCTTAAGTGGGAGGAAGATACACATGAAAGTAGCTATGCATTGGATGAAGAAAGGTGTCAACCCGAGGAAGATGATGATAAGGTTGAGTATCCACCTGAATTATATTGGAGTCAAAAGAAGGGAATGATGGTACCATTGGAAGACCTCTACCCAAATGATAGCATTTTCGTGACATTTGATGAAGTTGGTCAAAGTTAAGTTGTTAATCCTACCCTCCCTTCTGATCACAAGATGGAACTCAAGCCCACCCTTAGGGAACCTAACCCTAAAGAAATTGACCTATCTGAGGAGTCTGATGTTACCAATGTAAACCATTTACCTCAGATAAAGCACCCTAGGGGATCTACTGAGATATTAGATGATTCTAGGCCTCGGGTATATGATGAATTGTGTGATGAGGAGAAAGACGAATTATATGAGGAACTTACATTCAAGATTTGGAGTGACACTAAGGGTGATTATGTCTTATTTGAAGAGTTAGCCCCAGAGAATGTCACAAATTTGACCAAATTAGGTTTCCTTAGCACACACATTGATGATATTTCTCCTCATGATTAAATGATAGAAAATTTCGAAGCAACTTCTAAGATTTATGTGGATTCACATATAGACTTCAGGGAAGATTTGAGTAAGGAACAAAAACCCGGGGATAACATTGACAGGATAATCCCTAGATCTGTTGCTTCCAACCTGCCTTCATTCATTTCGAAGTCACCCTCTGATTTGCTTATATCTGAAAGTGAAATTGTGACTCCTGATGAAGAGCAGGAAGATACATGTGATGGTGCAAGGAATGCTAGAGATTCAATTGAGGATTTAGAAAGAGTGTTAGGGATGGACACCGAGTTGATTAAACCCAACCTAGATCTTATGGCCATCCCGCAACCTCGTAACTTGGACACCCTAGACGATCCTTGCCTTAGAGAATTGCTCACTTTTGTTATGACCAGGGGGCTTAACAAACCAATTTCCCGTAATGGAGTATTGGGTATGGATTGATGATTTCTTTAGTCAGTCCATTACCTTAGGGGTTTATCTTTGCACCATTCCTTCCCCATACCTTTTGGAGGATCCTTGTCATCCTCCCCCTACCCCTTTGGAGGTTGTTATACCTGTTTATCCTTTAGAACCTCCTCTGGTAACCTGGGAAGATTTCATTCCCATTTTAGTTGGGCGAGCATTTGCTATCGGGATTCATCATCAGCTCGCCAACATCCTAGGTTACCTATTTTCTAGGCCAACATTGCTTTGCTCATTTTTAGGGCCTATTTCTGCAATTCTTGAACCTGATTTGCAGGTTCTTTGGCTATTCAACCCAGCTCTGACCCAGGTAATATCCTTCTATGCAATGAGGACATTGCAGATTTTAGGCATCGGGGGGTGTACCTGGGGATATACATAGCATAGTGCATTGATTACATACATTTGCATAAAAAAAAAAAGAGTTTTGAGCTTAACTGGATAGATCTTGCAGTCTTAAGCAAATCAGAACTCTAGGGAAGACTAAGTTAATTCTAAGGTCAAACTTTAGAAGCCAAATGATCTACTAGCTTTAGACCTTTGGGTCCTTTGTGGACTTAAAAAACTTAAGTAGGAGTTAAGTTGCGAACCATTCCTCAAGAGGTTGAGGAAGGGAAGCTAGGGTTTGAGTTAAAAGGTGGGGTAGTACATGGAGTATTATTCTACATTTTGGTTTACGGGTCCTTGTAACCCAAGCATCCAAATTTCACACACTTGGTCTGGTAATTAACTTAATTTCTTTCTTTCTGAAAAGGGATTTGGTTCTCTTAGTTTTGACTTAGGAGAGGCTTGAAAATACATTTTGATTGGAAGAGTTCCCGCTACAGGAGAGGTGGAGTATATACTCACCTTGTGGATGCGATGATAACATATTACCTCCTCGGCGCTTGTCTCTTAGGATATCCATCCTACTGGGGGCATGTAAGCGCATTGTGTGGTTCAGGTACCATGGGTGGCCCTATCTCGAAGTGCCGATTGCCATAGGCTTGAATTCGCTTAAGAAATCCATGGGCGATACTATCTCGAAGTGTCGATTGCCAGGAGTTCTTGGGGTCGTTATGGGTGGTGCTATCTCGAAGCATCGAAAGCCAGGCACCCTTCGAGGTATGGTAATGGGGACAATGAATCCAACACGGACTGTGTTGATAGCTGATCTAAGGTTAGACTTAGAAGAATCAAACAAAAAAAAATATATATATATTATTTTGAAAAAAAAAATTTCCTTTAACTCAAATAACTCCGACCAATGCACAGGCACGGATGCTTTAATCTCAGGGATCAATAAACTTTAGGGTAGAGTCAGAAATCAGGGAAACTTGTGCCTGCAACTCGTCTTTAGCTGACCTAGTCTGTAACTTAGCAACTACTTGGAAACTTTGGGTCTAGAGTATGAACTTAATATGTTTCTGAAGGAAGACCAATTGGGTTGACTAGTTTACTTGGAGTGCTAGGTTTCGCTTAATTTTGCTAGGAACTAGAAAAAACTAGGCATGGGGGTATTTGATTAGCCCATATTTGTGAGCTATTTAAGTATTTAAGTGCCTAGACATTAGGTTAATTCTAACATTTATTTAGCATAAACTAGGATGTAAATAGATTAATTTATATTTCTAATTTAATTACATAATTCATGCATCTTATTCATATTTAAATGCATTTTGAATTAACTTAGAATTGCATTACTTAACTAATTAGGTACATTGCATGCAATAATTTAGGTTAACATAAAAGTTCAGGGTTTGTACATAAATAACCATAATATTTTATCATTATTTTTTATTCTTCTCCTACGTGCAACGACTGCATTTCTTCCTCCAGTTGCCGCAGTGAAGAACCTAATCAAGGAGGAGCGGATGTGTTGGATCTGGTCGGGCAGCTGATTTCAAAAGAGAGGAGGAGGCAGCAGAGCTCAACAGGCCTCCACCCCCAACCCACACTGTGCAGAGAGTCCATCTCTTCCATTCCACACCACCAGCCTCAACTGCGGCGATGACCCTCCACCACCGTGGGCATGTGGTTTGACAGGCCACACCGCCATCCAGAGATTGTCCGCATTACCATGGGCACCTCGTCGTGCACCTCCCTCGCCGTCATCACCAACAACCATCGTCGCAGCTACTGCAATCACCCCTCAGCCAATTAAGACATCCGGGAAGTTTCCCGGACGTCTGAAGCTTCGACCCCCCCACTCCAACAGTAACCACACTCGCCCACTTCACCTCCAGCGCCAACCGCCTGCCCTCGCTCGCTCACCTGAACTGCCAACCCTCACCTGCTCACTCCACGCTCGCATCACACCTCCAGCACTAACCACCAACACCCTGCAATCCGTGCGCCTTCCGCCTACAGTGCCTCCACCAGTGCATGCACCTACAACCTCCCCGTCGCTACCTGCAGTGCCGCACCAGTGCGTGCGCGCACTCACTTGCAGCACCAAGTCCACAACCTCCATCTGCAGCACGCCCACGCCATCTGCAGCACTCCTAGCCATTTGCAGTGCGCCCACACCTTCCAGTAGTAGCTGCAGCCTTCCCGCGGCATGCCTACTGCCTGCAGCAGCATCGCCTCCACCAGAGCACGCCTGCCATCAACCCTCCGTGCACTCAACTCCAGCGCACCCGCAACACCAATGCGTGTGCGCGCACCACCTACAGCAGCGCTCAATGCGCGCACACAGCCATCCCTCTTCTAGCAGCTGCAGCCACCGTTGACAGCCACCTTCGCCGAAGCTCCGTTCGACCGACTCCGGCCACCGCTCGACGTACGGCTGCCACCACCGCGACAGCCTCACTTCAGCTAACCGCCTGTGCGAACCTCTCCTCGATTGAACCTCTCTCCCGATCGCGAGGAGGAGAGAGGTAAAATGCTCTGTTATGGACTTAATTAGTTATTACATTTCATGCCATTGCCAGGAAAAAGAATTTTGGTTTATGAATATTTTGTTGTGGTAAAATTTACAACTTCATACTCAAGTTCTCTTACAATTTCATGGCTTTTGTAATTAACATTGTGTGACATTGGTTTTGGAATATAAATGTGCATAAATTTTCTTTAATACATGTCAATGGAAAATTGCATAAAATCATCACATGTTTATTGAATATTTCAGTGAGGAAAAATTACACATCTACCCTTATGTTTTCAAGATATTGTGCATTTTCTTTCTATCGCATTTCATGTCAGATTTTACTACGGATTTCTGACGAGATTGAACAAATACGAAATAATTGAGATATTATTGCATCATTGTCTCCTTGTGGACATGACCCGCTACTAATTGAGTTGTTATATTAATTGTTGATTAGTCGATTTTTCTACCACATAAAACTACAAACGATTTGAAAAGCGAACAATCGACTCGTCGCCCACACTCTAGAAGAACACTAAGACCCTTACCCTTCCCAGGACCATAACCAAGATAGGTCATTTGAATTCAAGGATCTCTCCTACTTGACCTATGGATTGGAAGGGATTTTAGAAAAATGGACATTAAAGGATGATCATAAACCTAGGCAAATAAAGAATGATCAAACCTTGCTTTGGACCCCTAATGAAGAATATGATTAGGAGGACTTAGAACCTCAATTATTCTGGAGCAGGAAAAAATAGAAAATGGTGTGTCTTGAAGAATTGGACCAAGAAAATGATAGAATAGAGGACCCACTTAAGAATCTAAATCCCAGTACAGATTCTAGTACACCTCTTCAACCATAATTGTTGGTGAAATCGTAGCTCACATTTCTGATAAAAGCGTCGTAGTATAGTTGAGAAATACGATCCAACAAAGATATTGTTTTGTAGAAATAATGAGACTTTGAGTCCCGGTCGTTCATCTCTAGGAGGCATTGCTTTTACTTTTGAAATCGATCTTATCCAGCTCTACTTTATTTAGAATCACATATCGGTTCATGATTATTACGTATTTAAGTACGACATGATTAGTTGCAAAATGGATAGACAACTAAGATAGGCAACTTGAATCACGCAAATATGATAGCAATCAATAAGCTCATTGTGATTTCATAACATGGAGATAGATATATATATAAAACATTTTTTTTATTCATCCTGTGAGAGAGTTGTTTGCAACAGAACCATAGATGAAAGCTTATACATAAATGCTTGAAACGGAAATCTAGCTACCAAACAATGACTGCATACAAGAATCAATGGGGGGATTTTGCATGCATCATTGAGGGAGAAGTTAAGACTACACTACTAAGCAGTAATAAAAGCAGTAAATATATGAAAATCTAAGCTACTAATCTAGCAGAAGGAAGGGCAATTGGAGGTGGTCTCCGATGGCCTTTGAGTGGCTAATAGAAGAAGGAGGGGCGGCCAATGGAGCTTAGGTCGGCCCTTGGGGAGAGGTTGGGGTGCTGATCCAGCTTCCTGGAATGGAGATGGTGGCATCCATGGTGGTGCTCTACTCGTGGAGGTGGAGTGGAGATGGAAGTGGCTAGCCTAAGTGGAATGGACGCCAAGGAAGTGAATGGGTGCAAATGGCCACCCATTGGGTCTTTTTATAGACCTAAGGGAAGCTCTCTAGAGAGGCTTATGGTGGGAGCTCATGGGAGAGTGAGAGAGAGAGGGTGGATGGTGGTTTTTAGATCCACCAAATGTGGATCTAAAAATTGAATGGCTCTTGGTTGCTATTTTTGGCAACCAAGGCAACCACACATGGTAGAGAGTTCTAGAGAACTCTAGGCTATGTATTTTCGTGTGGATGGTGTGTGTGGGTGTGTGTGGGTCGAAACCTAGGTGGGTAGGTTGATTAGGTTAGGTTCTAGTGGGTTTAGGTCAAGGTATGTCTCAAATTAGCGTTATAAACCCTAATTCACTAAGGTAAAGTGCAATTAAACTTAATACAAGTTTAATTGGGTGTGTGGAAACTTAATTGAGAGTAAAAAAATTCAATTAATTTAGGACTAGGTCAATTGGACTCTCACTGAGTCCAATTAGACAGTATGTGTTGAGATCAGGGCTTAATTGGACTCAATGAGTCCAATTGAATAGCCTGATGGAATTGACTAAAATCCAAGTCAATTAGGTTTACTGAGGGCATAATTAGGTCTTTAGGGAGGTCTAGAGGTGATGTACTAGGTTTATGGCACCTTAATTTAGGTTCCTATGGAGTTGGAATTGGGTTTAGGGACCTAGAGATCCAAGATCAAGGCTTAAATCTCAAAACAGGAATTGGAGAGCAGTATCAGATGTCTAATAATAGAATCAGACGTCTTATACTCAAAAATCAGAAGTCCAGACTTGTTGTCTGGACGTCCAATCAGAGTTAGGAAGGATTTCGGGTTTTGTTTTGGGTATTCTGTAGAAATTGGACGTCTGACAAAGTGTCTGGACGTCCAATAACACTGTAGAAGTGGGTTTGAAGTGTGCGGGAGTTGGCTAAGGGTCCTGGACGTCCTAAAACTTATCTGGACGCCCAGAGGAGGGTTGGAACTAGGGTTTTAGGGCTTCCTAGGGTGTGGTGACCTAATCTAACGGTTGCTAAGGCTTGGGGAAGCTTCTAGGCTATCCTAGGGATAGGATGGACTTAAGCTCTTCACATTTTACTACTTTATTCCTACTTAATAGAATAGAAAACCTTTAACCCCCTTACATTATTATTTCTACATCTAAACTAGGCCTTCTGCTCCAGCTCTGCTACAACTCCCGTTATTTCAGATCCAACTTCAAATCCTGCTCCAGATCTGCTTATTGCCTGCAATCGACATAATATACTTAATGAGCACATTATAACATTATTTTATGCATAGCTAAAGTAAAGCAGTGAAGATGCAGATAATACTTATGTGTGCATGAATTTCCCTAACTTATGCTAAGTTCTAGCCTAATTTAGGCCAATTAAGACCTATGATTGCTGCGCAATCATAACCCCATGCCTAAATCTTGCTAGTCCCTAGCAAATGCGAGACTAAATTATTTACAGCAAGGGTTCCTAAGGGACTGATTATTTTATCAAGTGTATGCGTAGAGATTTTTCTCCTTTTTGTTTTCATCCCATGCTCTTGAAATCCAGACAATCGTGAAAGTGCGGCTGTGTAGCTTTTGCAATGGATTCGAGTGAAAACTAACACACCTTTAAAGCATGTACTTGACCCCTAGTAAAAATTCTAGTGGGATAGGTGGACTTCTTGCCTCGTGGTATCCAAAATATTCTATGAATTTCACCCCGGCTTTAGGCTTAGGTAGAGAATCTCTGAGGGAAAGGATTACATATTTGGTGGCTCATTCTCACTTGGTGCTACATAGAGACTAGTACTATAGAGTCCAGATTCTCGGATTACTAAGTAACTCAACTTAGAGAAAGATGAGAAAAACTATGCTCTCTTTGATTCCTTTATATTCATTTTCTCTTACTCTTTATCTTAGAGCTCACTATCTGACTAGATTCATACATATGATCAGTATTTGGTAGTCTCACTAGGCATTAACACTTTAATTGAGTTCTCATAACCCAAACATTAAGTAGGAATTCCTTAGCCAGTATTTGGGCGGTCAGAAACACAAGAAAAATAGGTTAAGGCCATATTTGGTGGAGCCCAATTTGGTGGTATTGCCTTGATGAATTAAACACTAAATATTCATTCTTTTTTTCGCTATGCTTTTTCTTCTTTTTCTAAGTTTTTTTTTCAATTTTTCTTTCTTTTCATCATTTTTTTTTATTTCAATTTTTTTTCTTTTTTCTTTTCAGCATAACACAACTGGCATACATCCATGAACTTTATTGAGGAGGCATTATTAGGGATTGGTGGAACTCAAGAGACATTGGGTTGCTTATTTGGTGGAAGTGCCCACTCACGGCACCAGGAGAGATGGATAGGATGGTGTATTTCTGACCTTGACATCGATACCCTCCTTCAGCCGAGGATTCTGTAAAGAATGGTCGTAACCATCCACCTTAGCCCTAGTTTTATGAAAACTCGCTATCTGCACATTTGCCTTGTTTGGTGGCTCTCAGTATTTCACACATAAATGCATACGCAGGAATCGAGAGCGGAAACTATGCCTAATCTTTGAGTATCATCACCTAATTATCTAGGATTTCAGATTCCTTGCACTAATCTTAGAGCACCAGTACACTCTACTCTCATCTCACACTATTTGGTGGATTTTTGGAAGAAAATCAGCCTAACTTCCAAAACACTGTCCAGGGGTTCAGGAAAAGAAGCACTGCTTCTTCTCGACAGACTGATGACGTTTATCAGCCTTCACCGTGAATCCATTGCAAATTCTACGTGTGTGTGAAAAGTTGTACTGGATTCCAGATTACAGGAATCAACTAAAGGATAAAATCCCTAATGCATTCTCTTAATAAAATAATCTTATTCATGAATGCAATATGTATATATGCTATAGACATGTAACCTCGCATAATTTGTACTTCATGAATTTCTTGTATTGGGTTACAATCAGCTTGACCCTAAATTTAGAACAAAAGGTGAGTGGGTGAGTCAGAAGTGGCTGTTGCAAATGATTTCTAGCTCCAATGTGAGCATTGGAGGTGGAGTCGGTTGTTCTTTTATTTAAGGTCCTAAAGTACATTTTACATCCAGCTCCGAGGTTTTCCTAAGTGTTGGCATAAATTTTTTTTCAATTTTTCTGTATCTACCCATCATGCCTAAGTTCTTGCATGTCCTCATTCATGAATGTAAAAGAAAATAAATACTGTAGGGAGAGAATGGGTAGAAATCACCTGTAATTGCTCCTGAAATTATATTCAGCTCTGGCCAACCTGTTAGCATGCACTATGCAAAGGAAATATGCTAAAGGAAAAATATGCTATGTATAAAAATGGTTATATATAAATGATGGTGGAATGTGGGGCGAATGGTATCTATACGTGCTGAGTTTAACGCCTCCAGCTGGGCAAGCACTCAATCAGATGTGTCATTTCTAGCATAGGAGCCGGCTAAGGTAAAGAGAAAGATGTGCTCATATGCTCCTAAGATCAGTGGTCCGGAGATGCGAACCAGCTGATTGTGCACCCCTACTCCAAAAAGTCTAGCTATAAAAAAGTGTGAAGTGGGTACGGGCTTCAATTTGATCACGGGTGGGTCTGAGTCAAAAATGGAAGTGGGAGGAGCAAACTCGAAGGTGGGAATTTGCGGATCCATGTGCATGTGAATTCCCACTTATTCGCTACCCATGAAATAATCGGTTGTGACTACGTTAACAGGAAACCCGTTGGCTGTAGTCACGTCTTCCTGTAATAACAGGGGCGATTCAGTAATATATGGATCAAGATAGCTGGATTCAGGGGTGCTGTGGTCAGAAGCACACCCCAAATAGTCAGATCCTCATGGAGACATGTGTAATACAGTGGTTTTGGTCCCATGTGGATTAAGGTCCGAGAACCCTGATAGTGTAGACGAATGAGACATTGGATCATCACAAAGGAGCCCAATGTTACCATAGTAAGCCGAATCTTCGTCTTCATCATCCTCCTCTATTCGTCTAGTCAAAGTCGCTCATTGCCTAGGGCAATCTCCATACACCTGGATGCACAATCGATGTTCGCTCGGGCTGTCGCCAGAAATGGGAGACCCAAAATAATTGGTGCATCTCGGAGATTAGGAGGAACTTCCATATCGAGAACGAAAAAATCTGCGGGAAAATAGAACCCGTGGACTTTCACGATCACGCTCTCAACCACCCCCTTGGTGTTTTGATTGATCTGTCAGCCAGCTGAATCATAACCGAGGTGGGTTTCAACTCCCCAAATCGAAATCGATCAAATATGGTCGTGGGAGTTAAGTTGATGAACGAACCCAAATCTAGAAGGGCCCGATCAAAAGGAGAATCCTGCAAAAAGCAAGATATGAGTGGGGTGACAGGGTGTTTCTTCTTCGGCAGTAGCTCAGCTAGAATCATAGCACTAGCTTCTTTCGACAGTACCACCTATCATCCAATTCTCGGCTATCGCTTCAGGGTACAATAGTCCTTGAAGAACCTAGAGACAGTGGGAATGTGATCGATTGCCTCAAGGAGGGGGACCTGAATATGTACTTCCTTAAACATAGATTTCAAGTCCTCGAAATTCCGTGTGTCCCTTTGTCGTACTACATTACGTGTCAGAGCCTCAGGAAAAGGGACGGGAATCTAAGGGTTAAGTTGCCTCTTACCCTTATCTACCGCAAGTGGCTCCTGAGATGATGAAGATGGAGTCGAACTCGACTGCGGCGAATGGTGGGAAAAATCAGGACCCGCCTGCCTAGGTGGTGGGTCTAATGTCTTCCTTCTACTTCTCAAAGAAACAACGTGTGCATCGGCTTGCTGTCCATGAGGTGGTGGGGAGCGGAAGGGGCATAATACGCGGGATTCTGCAAAGGCGACTGGCCTTGCACGTAACCGGGTGGTGCAGGAGGCACCTGTAGTATGGCGTGTGCCTGTCCTTGCAGTGCTGGAAACCTAGGTGGGGCGCCCTGGTTCTGCACATATCGAGGATTTGGGACAAGTTGGGAGGGCAAGGCTCCCAGAGTCCTATGCTCCTGCAACAGCTGGTTCTGCGTATTCTGTATGGTCTGGATTTGATCAGCCATCACCTTCATTATCTGCAAGCTATCCTGTGTAGACTTCCTCATCAATTCTTGCAACTCCTCTTTCAGCGCCTCCAAAGGGTCGGCCAGCTTTGGAGCGTGGTTGGCAGCTTGGTGCAGTGGTTGGTATAATGAGCGAGGTTGCTGCTACTGAGGCAGGAATGGCTACTGCCTAGGATATGTGTTTTGTGCATCCCCGTATTGCATGGTCTGATAGTGTGGATCTTGATGTGGTCTCTGTGAATTACCAGACCAAAAGAAGTTCCGATGCTGGAGCCAACCAGGGCTATACGTCTCCGAGTATGGGTTATTACACCCATATCCTTGGATAGCGCTGACATCCTCATAGGCCGAAGATATTTGAGACATATATTCGTCAAGGGGATACGCATTATAATCTGCAGGTGGTGCATAACCCTGGTCATAAGGTGCCAGATCTGGATTATTCACAGGATCCTGATATGCGGGTTCTTGTAAATACGAAGAAGATGCATCCCAAGTGAGTAGATTAACTCGAGCAGGTGGGGCTCAGGGTGCATAGGAGGATCTTGCGGCGGCAGAGCTCGAGTCAGATTGACCTTGACTGATCTGGTCAATCTTCTTCTCAATTAGGTTTATTCTATCCAGCTGCTTGATGATGATATTAATGTCAGCTCGAATAGAATCAGTGTGAGCCTCATGGACACCAACCCGCTGCTGACCAGGCCACTGGAACTGGTTCATAGATGTGGCATTCATCGAGTTCTCCGCTAATGATTCGAATAGCTCAAATGCACTATTCTCATCTTTTGCGAGAAAATTCCCGCTACTAGATGCATTGGCCAAATATCGATGTGTGTCATCCAGCCCATGGTAAAAAATCTGGGCAAAGTGCCTTCTGGGTATACCATGATGCGAGCATTTCCGGAGAAGGTCGTGAAATCTATCCCATGATTCATGTAATTTCTCCCCAGCTCCTTGGGAGAAAGTCGTGATTATGCGCCGCATTGCATTTGTTCGACCGAATGGGAAGAACTTTTGCAGGAATTCACGTCGTAATTCAGGCCAGGTTCCAATTGGCTTCCCAATAGTCTTGAACCAGTATGAAGCTTTGTCCCTCAGCGAGAATGGGAAAAGCTTCATCAGAACGATCCTGAGATCAATATTCTTGGGTCGGATCATTTCAGTGAGTCGACTCAGGTCCTCAAGGTGCTGGAACGAATCTTCGCTTGAGTTCCTGTAGAAATGAGTGCTGATCAACCCAATTATATTGGGCTTGAGCTCAAACGCGTCTCCGCCTGAGGGAATTCTGACTAATGGTGCGACGATAGGTGCGACTGGGTCATAGAAATTTTGTAGTTGTTCTCCTCATGGCGAGTGCTGCATCCTATCAAGCGCCGTCAGAATACAATCCATGCTCTGCTGATGCTGCTCCTCAGATTCGGCGACCCGGGCTTCCAGACGAGCCATCGAGTCCAGATTCTCAATGTCCTGACCCGGTCTAGGTCCAGGTCCAAGATTTGCCTTGGTGGCTCTTAGAGTAGAAGAAATGGGGGGAGACGATGGTCTGAGCGAGGCGACTCGCCCCTTTGGGAGTGGCTCCCAAGGTCCAACCAAGTGAGGTCAAAGTGACCTCCTTCTGTGCATACACTGCCCAACCCTTAGGTTGGTGTAGCCATGTAGGACAAGGCTAAGGCCCTGTCAATCAAATGGTCCTTATAGATCGGGTGACCAGATTTTTCGTTATGGATTTGAATTCCTGAAGATAAGTTCGTCGTACAACCGACTGAAAGTGAATCCTGCCTCTTAAGCTAACCCAGTCAGTCTGGTTACGAGGGGACTAAGGGGAAGGTTCTTCCTTTGTTTTACGCCTCCGGTTCCGTTGACCCCCGAGCCGCGGTCCCTTGACACTACCCCGCAGACTTAGTCACCAGGTTTGGCAAGAGAGATTAAACTCACCCAGTAGTACGACAACAAACTCGGGTTAATTTCGTATTTTAAGGTTAATTTTAACCCATTTTCTTCAGTGGGGTTTGTGGTGAGTGGCCCACAAGGTGACCAAGATCACTGGCTAACAAGAATTGATCAAGTCTAAGTTAACCCAATGTGTGGTCTCTAGTTGTAACCCTAAGAATTTAACCAAAGTTGCATGCACTTCTAGGGTTTTTCTCTGTTTCAGCTGATAACAAAAATAACATTGATTTTCTAATAATAATTGGAATCAAATTAATTTAAAATTTTGCTAGTAGATTCCTTTTTCAATAAGTTTTTCAGGGATTATTTTTTGGAATTTTTACTATTTCAACCGAATTTTTAGGGAATTTTGAATGTCAGGGGGTCAGATCTGGAACTTTGACCCTAGATGATTTTTTGCTTTGAAACAATATCAAATGACCTTCAAAAATTCAGTAAAAATATGGAAAATAAATCCAATGAGATCAAATTTCAAACCCCACCATTTTTAGTCCAAACTGATTCACATATTGCTTGGAATCACTTTTTGAAATTTGAAAAATTTTGAATCTGGGTTAGTTTGACCACCGTGCACTTCCTGAATTTTTAAAAATTTTATACTTGGAATTTTATTAAAGTAATGGTGGTATTTGAAAGAAGGTTTGAAAATGAAGGTTCAGCCCAAATTTTAGAATTTTTCGCTGACGAATTTTTCGGTAGTAGAATTTTTAATTGAGATTTGAAATCTGGTCGAAAATCTGAACATGGTGGAAAAGCTTTTAAAGAGGTTTGAATTTGAAATTCAAGCCTTTCACCAGAAAGATTTTTTTTTTTTACTTTTTCAAAACTTTTGCACTTTTGTTTTCAAAAAGAATTTTTCAAAAGATTCATAGAAAATATCCCCTTCTTTTTCTCTGTTTTTTTTTCAAACTAACCTAAGCTCGAAAGGAAATCTAATGTAGATTTTTTTTCAAAATTTTTCTTTTTGAGTTTTTTTTACGAAAATAACTAAAATTTTTTTTTCCTTTTTCTTCCTTTTTCACAAAAGAAATTGCAGGAAGTAGATCTAATCCTAGGGTTCAAAAAAAATAATAAACCTAATCTAAGATAGATGATATGCACCTGATTTTTCTTCACCGCGCTAGATGTGTGCGCAGATTCCATTTTGCTTCCGTGTTGTCCTGCACATCAAAAATGAAGTAAAGGCAAATTCGTCAGTGATAGATTAAAAGATCGAACTCAAGAAAAATGACGTTGCCTCCCCGGCAACGGTGCCATTTTGTTGGTGAAATCGTAGCTCGCGTTTTTGATAAAAGCGTCATACTATAGTTGTGAAATACTATCCAACAAAGATATTATTTTGTAAAAATAGCAAGACTTCGAGTCCCGGTCATTCGTCTCTGGGACGCATTGCTTTTACTTTTGAAATCGATCATATTCAGCTCTACTTTATTTAAAATCGTATATCAGCTCGTGATTATTACGTATTTAAGTATGACATGATTAGTTGCAGAATGGATAGACAATTAAGACAGGCAACTTGAATCACACAAATATGATAGCAATCAATAAACTCATTGTGATTTCATAACATGGAGATAGATATATATATAAAACATTTTTTTATTCATTCAGTGAGAGAGTTGTTTGCAACAGAACTATAGATGAAAGATTATACATAAATGCTTGAAACGGAAATCTAGCTACCAAACAATGACTGCATACAAGAATCAATGGGGGGATTTTGCATGCATCATTGAGGGAGAAGTTAAGACTACACTACTAAGCAGTAATAAAAGCAGTAAATATATGAAAATCTAAGCTACTAATCTAGCAGAAGGAAGGGCATTCGGAGGTGGTCTCCGATGGCCTTTGAGTGGCTGATAGAAGGAGGGGTAGCCAATGCAGCTTAGGTCGGCCCTTGGAGAGAGGTTGGGGTGCTGATCCAGCTTCCTGGAATGGAGATGGTGGCATCCATGGTGGTGCTCTACTCGTGGAGGTGGAGTGGAGATGGAGGTGGCTAGCCTAAGTGGAATGGATGCCAAGGAAGTGAATGGGTGCAAATGGCCACCCATTTGGTCTTTTTATAGACCTAAGGGAAGCACTCTAGAGAGGCTTATGGTGGGAGCTCGTGGGAGAGTGAGAGAGAGAGGGTGGATGGTGGTTTTTAGATCCACCAAATGTGGATCTAAAAATTGAATGGCTCTTGGTTGCTATTTTTGGCAACCAAGGCAACCACACATGGTAGAGAGTTCTAGAGAACTCTAGGCTATGTATTTTCGTGTGGATGGTGTGTGTGGGTGTGTGTGGGTCGAAACTTAGGTGGGTAGGTTTATTATGTTAGGTTCTAGTGGTTTTAGGTCAAGGTATGTCTCAAATTAGCGTTATAAACCCTAATTCACTAAGGTAAAGTGCAATTAAACTTAATACAAGTTTAATTGGGTGTGTGGAAACTTAATTGAGAGTAAAACAACTCAATTAATTTAGGTCTAGGTCAATTGGACTCTCACTGAGTCCAATTGGACTGTGTGTGTTGAGATCAGGGCTCAGTTGGACTCAATGAGTCCAATTGAATAGGTTGATGGAATTGACTAAGATCCAAGTCAATTAGGTTTAGTGAGGACCTAATTAGGTCCTTAAGGAGGTCTAGAGGCGACGTACTAGGGTTAGGGCACCTTAGTTTAGGTTTATATTGGGATGGAATTGGGTTTAGGGACCTAGAGATCCAAGATCATGACTTGAATCTCAAAACAGGAACTGGAGAGCAGTATTAGGCATCTAATAATAGTGTCAGATGCCTTATACTCAAAAATTAGAAGTCCAGACTTGCTATCTGGAAGTCCAATCAGAGTCAAGAAGGATTTCAGGTTCTGTTTTGGGTATTCTACAGAAATTGGACGTTTGACAAAGTGTCTGGGCATCCAATAACACGGTAGAAGTGGGTTTGAAGTGTGCTGGAGTTGGCTAAGGGTCCTGGACATCCTAAAACTTATCTGGACATCCAGAGAGGGGTTGGTACTAGGATTTTAGGGCTTCCTAGGGTGCGGTGACCTAATCTAAGGGTTGCTAAGGCTTGGGGAAGTTTCTAGGCTATCCTAGGGCTAGGATGGACCTAAGCTCTTCACATTTTACTGCTTTATTCCTACTTAATAGAATAGAAAACCTTTAACCCCCTTACATTATTATTCCTACATCTAAACTAGGCCTTCTGCTCCAGCTCTGCTACAACTCCCGTTATTTCAGATCCAGCTTCAGATCCTGCTCCAGATCTGCTTATTGCCTGCAATCGACATAATATACTTAATGAGCAGATTATAACATTATTTTATGCATAGCTAAAGTAAAGCAGTAAAGATGCAGATAATGCTTATGCGTGCATGAATTTCCCTAACTTATGCTAAGTTCTAGCGTAATCTTGGTCAATTAAGACCTATGATTGCTGCGTAATCAATAACCTCCTAACCCTGATTTGAATGCTGAGGAAATCCAAGGGAAACCTAATGACACTCTATCAATTCTTGATAAGCTTCAGTTGGAGTTATATAGACAGAATCAATAATTGATTAAGGCGAAACAAGCCATGATAGATATGTTCCAACAATTGGATGAAGAGGGTCAATAGAAAGTGATGAAAGAAACTTCCTTCTTAGAAACAATGGAGCAAGGCCCCATGATAACTGATCGGACCACACCTAGTTTCCCTAAAGTGGTGAAGTCCACTATCAACACTTCCCTAACGTTGGACAACATTGAGGACCCTTTGGAACACAAACAGGTAGAAAATAAGGATGAATCTAAAAATTTG
This sequence comes from Thalassia testudinum, assembly GCA_037157565.1. NCBI lineage: Eukaryota > Viridiplantae > Streptophyta > Magnoliopsida > Alismatales > Hydrocharitaceae > Thalassia > Thalassia testudinum. The sequence goes on along the minus strand of JAZHRO010000035.1, from coordinate 48,743,463 downwards.
AATGATAAGATCGGGGTTGTCCCATAATTTAATGATAATAATTTAGTAATAGGGACATCAAGATTTGGGGATCGAGAATCTGACTCTGAACACCGTAATTATGAAATACTTAATGACCCCATCATGGATTTAAAGGAAAGGCGATGGGAAGAATTGTGGTATGAAATGAATGATGAAATTAGCTCCATCACAAGTCCTTCCCTGATGATGGAATATGATTTGGAAGAGATGAACAGGATCTTAGGCTCCAATGTCGATGAGGAATTAGACAAAGAAATCATGATTGAGGATGGGGAGGATTTTCACTTTGATCAACCTGAATCAATCATGATTGATCAAAAACAATCTTTTCTAGCTAACTCAAGTCTCAAAAGTATTAATGTAACCAATGTGGAGTTGGCTAAACATTTAGAGTCCAAACTTCAAAAGAAGAAGAGAACATTTCGTTGAAATCAAGTTTGTGGATGGACACCGAAATGACCCCCCCTAAGGACAACAAAATCGAAGAAGGAAATATTAACTGCAGGGGTCCTGAGCTAATCAAACCACCAACCTCTAATTGGGACTCCTTTGACCTCCATGACTTAGATCCAAGGAGGAATAAAAACCCTATGATTCATCATCAAATTGAACCTAATTTTCTAAGGACAAGAACTACTTCTTCCAACAATCTAAATGTCCGACATTATGCATTAGGGTTACATCTGTTCACACAAACTTCTGCTCTGCATGCCCATAGACTAAGAGAGGAGCAGACACGGGCATGCATGTTACACCAGTTGCAGAGTTCCTATTCCTTAGGGATGGGACTCCACCACAACCTAGTCTGCATCTGCGGACTTCAGATTCTGGGTCTAGCTGATTTGGTTTTCACCTTCTTAACCGAGACCATTCAAGTAATTGATCCTTTGTTGTCTGTGCATTATGTCCAGCTAAAGCCACTAAACTTAGAGCTTCTTGGGAGGCAACCCAGAGGTTTCAAGCTGATCGGATTCACGATTACAACTCAGGTGATTTCTTTCCCTACTCCCATGCATACATTTATTTTTCCATTGAGGGCATTGTCCAACTTAGGCATTGGGGGGTGGTAATTCATAGGATCTGAGTATAAAATTGTTAGCTTGAACTAATTTTTTTTCTTTTTATAAAAAAAATTAAAATTGGGAAAAGAAAACTGATATTAGAAGCTTGTCTACTTTAGGAAATGATACATTAGGGACCTAATCACTTAGACTTTTCAGGTCTTTGGACTTAATTAGTCTGGGTGTCCACTAAAATGTGGACTTGGTCTTGAGTCCTCACCACTATAATTTATTTTAATCTGATCGATAAAGTAGTGTGATAAGTATATGACTTATCAGCCTGCCCACTGATTTGGGGGGATTTTTAGTCTAAGCATCTACACACATTTTGCACTGACTCACTCCATTGGCCAGTTGTCCAGATCCTAGCTCACAAAATGCATAAGAATTCCAAAACACTTAAGGAAGAAGCGAGGAAGTAGCATAATCCGGGGAGATATACATTGGATTTGCCCTTGTGTTGACCTTACCAAAAAAAAAAAGTAAGGAGAAAGCTACCGGTTAGATAGATGCACCTTTAGGCAACTTTTTTTTCTTTTGGGTCACCTACGGGTGTAGAAACCTGAAGTCCATTTTAATTGCCATTGAGTGAGTCTATCACTTCCACAATAAGATGCTTAGCACTAAGAATCATTTTTGAGTCTTGGGTGGATTGGGTAGCTGTAAAAGGTTGCCCTAAAATTCTCAACACCAAAAGTCCAAAAAAATTAGAAAAGATGAAAAAGAGAAAAAATGTATTTTCTTTTATATAGAATAAGGTGAGGACTCGGGCAGTCAGCATTTTGGCAGGCAACCCAGGCACTGTTGAGTCTCTATGAGTTAGGTTCTTAATAGAAATTTCCACCACTTGACAAGCAACCTCTATTTAAGCGATAAATTCCTAATTTTAGTTGTAAATAGCATTTTGGTCAAACCTTGCTAGCAAGGGGTTGGCATGGGGGTATGATGACTGTATATTTACAAGTGTTAATAACATCAATTAGAGTCAATTTCAAGGGTACATGTGCGATAATGTCAGATTATAATGCACTTGGGAGCATTGCATGCATATTGAATGATCTTTACATTTTAATCGCTTAGAATCAATGTTTAATGACCATGTGCACAAGACCATTTCGAAACAGGTCTCAGATTAGCTATCTAACTGTATGGATGGATCTGGATCGACAAACAGGGTCTAACGAACTCTAAATCACTTCTTTCCAACTTTCGTAGCTCCCACAAAAGGCCCGAGAAAGATCAATGGCCAGGGGGCAATGCAAAATCCTTATGGGCATCGGATGAAAAATCTGACCATATGGATGGATCTAGAGCAACGATCACAGTCTGGTAACGCAAAATCGTCTCAATTTGAGCATCATGGCACCGTCTACAATAGAAAGAAGATGGACGGCCCAGATGGCGACATGTGGCACCATCCCGGCCACTCCTCATGCCCCCAGAAGCCATGGACTCTTCCCTCCATCACACCTCACTCTCCATCCCATCCATTCATCTTTCATCCAACAACAGCAGAGGCAAGTGCGAGGAATGCCCTCCACGACAATCCAACAACTTGGCGCAATGCCGAACACTTTGGCCTACAAGGGTGGGGCACAGGTTCAAATCCTCGTGACCCCCCTCAATTCACAATGGAAGCGACAGTGCAGCAAGAACAACAGCGGCATGCACGTGCACGCGCATGCGTAGAGAGTAGTAGCATAGTGCCAACATGTGCGCGTAGCATGGTGAAAAGATGTTTGGTCGGACCCGGTTAGGTTGTGTTAATATGGTGATTTCATTGTTGAACTGTGTATAGTGGTTAACCTAAATCGGACCTAACCATCTCTTTACAAAATTTTTAACCTGGCCTACTTGATTTTATCTTGGTCACTTTTAGGCCCAGGGTCGAACTCAGGGAAGTGGGGTTAGAAGTCAAGTTTCTATGCCTTTCCTACAATGAATCTCTTCCGTTCATTTATTATGGTTTTGGTGTTTTTCTATTTAGATTTTTTTTCTGATAATTCTTGTCCTTGAGGCACACCCTCAAAATTAGGTTCTTGGATTTGAGCCAAATCAGGGTTCCAAAACTGGTCTTGCTTTTCGCAAGACGGAGTACCTGCAAGTCAAGACTTTTCTTTTCCCTTTATATATTTTTTTTATCCTTTTACTAGCATGAAAGAGAAGCAGAAATAAAGTAAATATAGTATATATATAACTATATATTATATATGTATATGGGGGTGGGGGTGGAGGCGGAGATGGAGTGTAGCACGGTGTCGAGTCTGTCGTCGTCTAGAAAGACACAACCAACAGGACGAAGTGCCGCGTGTAAGGTGGATTGGTGGAAGATGAGTGTGAGCACACTTTCTGTGTGCATGTATCGGGAAATATCAGCAACTGGTGCAGATATTCCCGCGATACCACGTGTGGTGTGATATGAAAATATATTTGTATATATGTAAATATATATATATCTATATGTATATATATATATGGTTATAACTATATAGGTATATGAGTACTTATATTTGTATATGTGTATATATATATATGCATATATATATAGGTATGTAAATATATGTATAGATAGATATATGTATAGATATATATATATATATAAGTATATGTATGTATATATAGTTATAGATATATATGTATATATGTATGTATATTTGTATATATATATATATATATATATATATAAGTATATGTGTATATATATGTATATATATATGTATACGTATATAAGTATATGTATATATGTAAATATATATGTGAATATATATATATAAGTGTATAGATGTATATATATGTATATATGTATAATAATACTTAGTTATATAGGTACTACTATATACATAGATATAAGTATATATATATATGTATATAAATATATATAGATATAAATATATATATGTATAAGTATATATTAGTGTATAGGTGTGTGTACGAGAGTGTGAGTGTGTGTGTGTGTGTATGAGAGTGTGAGTGTGTGTGTGTAAGTGTCGGCAGAGAGAGAGGGAGAGAGTGCTGTGAGAGAGAGAGAGAGAGAGCACGCTTCCTATTGGAGTGAAGAAAGCGTTTAAGTCGTCTGCAGCGGTGGGGCAACGTCTGATGGTGCATGCACCCGCGCAGGCGCATAGGTGTGCAAGGGAGTGTGCGCTGGGAGGGAGTGAGAGTGAGGGAATGAACCGCAGTGCACCACGCTGCGTGAAGGGGCTGGAGCGGGCAGATGCAGCTGCATGTGGGCGAAGACGCGGGAGGGTGTGGGCGCTGGCAGACTCGTAGGAGAGCGATGGAGCGGGACACAGGGCGGGATGCGCGCGCAGGCTGCGGCCAGTTGCAGCGCGCTAGGTGATCGGATAAGTGAGAAACTTACCGGTCACCCCACTGTAGCCACAGTGTTCCGCTGAAACGCATGAACAGTGGCTACAGTGCCCAGGTGAGCCGCGCAACCGGATGCGGATGGTGTTGTGAGTGTGGGTGGCGTGACGGCTCAGCATTGATTGCAACACAAAAATACACCTACAATTGTGCCATCTTATGCTATTTCCTAGCATTGCCAGTGCAAATTAGGTTTCCATAGTTGCATTTGTGAAAATACATGCATGCATGAATTTAATTGAGAGGGGAGGAGAAGGAATAAAATGGCCTCGCAATTTACATTTTTCTTCAAGTGCTGCTTTGCAGAATTTCCATCTTTATTTTTATTTCTATTTGATTTTTGAAATCTTCCCCACGGCTGCAAAGCTTGACTTCTTCTTCGCCCCATTCCCTGCTCAGCCATGACTTACACAGCCACTCCCTGCCGAGCCCCATGCAACCGCATGCACAGCCAGGGCATGGCTGTGCATGCCTTCCTCCTTCTATAAAAGGAGCTCGGCTCCTTCTTGCAAAAGCGAGCCTGGTCCACAGCCAAAAACACAGCAGCTCCACTTCTCCTTCCAGGCCACCGTCCTCTCCTCCCTCTCCCTCCATACGCAGGCCCTCCTCCTCAGAGGAGACACTCGGCGGACAGGAGCACCTCACGGTGGTGCACAACCACCATCGTGAGTCCACCACTACCCAGCTCACCATAGAGCCAGTGGGCGTGGTTGCTCTTTCCTCGTTTTTCCGTTTGAAGCACTTCAGCCATTACCACCAAGCTTCAACTGTGAAGCTCAACCGGCCACCGCATGCCCTGCAGCAGTCGACCGAGCCCCACAGCAGCAGCAGCAAGGCGGAAGTAATGCATGCAGGACTTCCATGCATGCCTGTAGGTTCCCTCGCCTCCAGCTTCTTCGCACAAGCACCCTGTCGCGCTCTCCCTTCCGCAACCGACCACCGTGCGCTACTGCAGTGGCCGACCAAGCTTCACCGCATGCCAGCAGCACCCGCAAGCCTCCGCGCAAGTAGTAGGTCACCCTCGCCCTCCACCGTGCACGCCAGCAGCCCTCTTCGCATGCTCTGTCACGACAGCCAGCCCGCAAGCCACCAGCCATAGCCACTCTTTCGTGCATGCCGTGCCGTCTGCACTCACAGCACCGGGCGTACCTGGTCGCACGGTGCGACCATACACTGTAGCAACTATTCACGCCAGTCTGCGGAACACTATGGATACAATGGTGTGACCGGTAAGCTTCTCACTTCTCCGGTCAACCGGCGCGCCGCAACCAGCCAGCACCCGTGCACATGTTCTGCCCCACGTCCCGCTCCAGCGCCGGCCCGTGTGTTTGCGTGCGGTCCTCTGCCAACGCCTGCTCCCGCTCGTGTACGCCCACTCGCTTCTTCAGCGCCTGCTTTTCACGTAGCGCGGTGCACTGCAGCCTCCTCCCTCCGCACCTGCGCCCTGCAGCACACGCCTCTCTGCGCGCATACACGCCTACATGTGCACGTGTGGAACCTTCAGATGACGCCGGGCTACCTCAGACGACTTAACTGCAGCTTCCTTCACTCCAGCAGGAAGCACGCGGCTTCCTGCTCCCTCTCTCTCTGTCTCTCTCTCTCTCACAGCACTCTCTCCCAATCTCTTTACTGACTCTTACACACATACACTCACACTATCATACACACACACACACCTATACACTATTATATACATATATATATATACGTATACATATATATATTGATATATATACATACATTTATATACATATATATATATACAGATATATATACTTATATTTATACATATAGTAGTACCTATATACTTAAGTATTAGTATACATACATACATACATATTTATATATATACATATATATGTACATATATATATATTTACATATATACATATACTTATATACATATACATATATATATACATATATCTATACATATATTAGTACTTATATAACTATGTAATAGTCTATATACATACATAGATATATATATATATATATATATATATATATATAAATAGATACATCTATATACTTATATATATATATACATACATATATATATATAAATATACATACATATATATATATAAATATACATACATATATACATATCTATCTATGTAACTATATATAAATATATATATATATATATACATATCTATCTACATACATCTATATACATATATTACTATATATATATATTTACATCTATATAGTTATGTGCACATACTTATGCATATATATATATATATCTATACATATACTTATATATATATATATACATACATATACACATATATATATATATACATATATAACTACATATATATATACCTATATATTTATAACCGTATATATATATACATATAGATATATATACATATATATGTATATTTTCACATTACTTACCATACGTTGTATCACGGGAATATCTGCACCAATTGCTGATATTCCTCGATACATGCTTACAAAAAGCTTGTTCGCATTCATCTTCCACCAATCCACCTTACACGCGGCACTTTCGTCCTATTGGTTACGTCTTTCTCGACAACATATTTAGTATATACATATATATCTATTTCTCTTGCATGCCCATGAAAAGATAAAAATATATATATAAAAGAGAAAAGATAATCCTTGACTTGCAGGTACTCCATCTTGCGAATAGCAAGACCCGTTTTGGAACCCTGATTTGGCTAAAAGCCAAGGACTTAATTTTGTGGGTGCGCCTCAAGGACCAAGATTATCAGAAAAAAATCTAAATAGAAAAACACCAAAAACACAATAAACGAACGGAAGAGACTCGTTGTAGGAAGGGTGTAGAAACTTGACTTGTAACCCCACTTCCTTGAGTTCGACCCCAGGCCTAAAAGTGACCAAGATAAAATCAAGTAGGCCTGGTTAAAAATTTTGTAAAGAGATGGTTAGGTCCGATTTAGGTTAACCACTATACACACTTCAACGATAAAATCACCATATTAACAACCTAACTGGGTCCGACACCATACCTTTTCTGGCATCGTTGCCGGGGAAGTGCGCCGGCAAGTAAGTTTCTATTCCATTCCTTTCATTTTTCTCTTCTCTCTTCACGGGTTTTTTCTTATTGCTGTGCAGGTAAACCTGTTGCAAGGAGAAGGTAGGCAGACGAAGTCGAAGACATGAGTAGATCCAAGGCGAGGACGAGAGCGTGAAGATGCCGACACCACATTGGAGCATTTGCACACGTTGCCGAACAAGTAGGTCTTCTTTTCTTAAGCAACTTAGGTTAACTTGTCACCTTAATAGAAAAAAAAGAAACTAACAAAAATTAGAAAAACTTCTTGGGATCTCTTGGGGCAAGTGGATTAAAATTCACTTGTTTGATTGATTGCCTTCACTCCCACCGCCTTGGGATTTCCCACCTTACTTCGCATAGCGAAAATCCAAGAATCTTAATTCTTGAATTTTTCGCCGTGGGATGTATTCTTTGAGGCAAACATAAAAAGATTGATTGCACCCCTCTTTTACCTCACTTATCTGCAAATTCGGGATCACATTTTTGGTGGGGAGACTTGGAATTGAGTTGATTCCAACCCCACCATGACTTTTCATCTTGCCTAAGATTCGATCTCGAATACTTCAACCCCGACAATTTGATTTTCTTTATCTTTTGGTTGAACCTTGTGTGTGGACATCTTTCTGGTGATTGGGAGCACTTGAATTGAAGTGCTTTGGCTCCCTTTCACACTAATTTAAAACTGATTCGTGCATCCACACATAGAAATCTCCATTTAAGGAAGCCCATTGCATTGTAGCATGCATTAACCAATTGACATTGAAGAAGGGTTCGTTGGGCTTAGAAGCAAACTTGTATTTTTGCAAAACCCAGAGATTGGTTGAATTGGTATTTCAGCAAAATCCTAAAATCCATACTACTTAAGGCTGAACTCTAAAAACCATTCACCAATTAAAACTTCAATTCAGGGAGATTTCCCCGTTGCATGCTTGTTTTACACACTCTGAAAATCAATCACTTGGGCATTACCCGTAAACAATGCCCTTCACATTCCAAAAGCACTTGATCCTAAGCCTCTAAATAAACTGGTAGTAACTTGATCCTTCTTAAAGATTGGAGGTCTAACTACCTGCATGTAGCGTCTACGTGCCGGTGAGGGTTCCCGCGTGCTATCAGGTGACTAAGACTGAGGCAAACAGCCTTTCAATCTGGCCTGGTGGTTCTGCAGTGCTCGCATTCGATTCCGTAGTTCATGATAGTAGGTAACTTAGATCTTTAGGTCTAAGGGTACACTGTAGAGGTTAGGAATTTGATTGAATTGATTTGTCATCAAGTGTACCTTTGTGGCATCATTTCTCTCATCTCTTTTCCCTTCTTATCTCCCCAATTCTTCCTGCGGTAGTGCATGTTTGGGAGGAGGTCACAAAACCCTGAACTGTGTGAATTGCTTGATAAATCTAGAAAAGAAGCCGAATCATCCTCCTTCACAAACATGGCTGCACGCCCACCCCCAAATCCCGAGGGAGGAAACCGCCCTCAGAACCCACCAGGTGGTGGAGCCTTAGATCATCCCATAACCTGCCTCCAAGCCCAAATGGAAATGTATAATGAGCAAATTGAAGCCATTAGGGATACATTGGAGGAAATGCAGAACCCTCCCGAACGGGAGGAGGCTAGGTCTCTTAGCTCCTATCAGAATCTCGCTGCTACAGAGACCATAGGACAAATTTGGGTCCCCATGGGCGGGGACGACTTTGAACTGAAACCTAACATTATTGGCCTAATAAATTTTCACTTCCATGGTCTTGCAAGTGAAGATCCTTCTCTCCACTTGGAAGACCTAACCCGACTGGCTGAAATGGTTAAACCAAGAAATGTCGGGTTACCTATAGTCCTCATGAAAATGTTCCCATTTTCATTGCGGGATAAAGCATCGCAGTGGTTACGCACCCTTGGGAGAACCATCCACTCTTGGGAAGAGATGCGAACAACGTTTCTCAAGAAGTTCTTCCAAATTGGGCAAACCAATGCACTTCGCTGTGCTATCACTTCATTTACGCAACAAAACGGCGAACAATTTCATGAGGCATGGGAGAGATGTAACGACCTCCTAAGGAAGTGTTCGCACCACGGTCTGCCTAAGTGGCATATAGCCCAGATTTTCTACTATGGGCTAAATGGGACTTTGAAGCAGATTGAAGACGCTTCCTGCGGAGCGAACTTTATGAATAAAGACGAAAATGGAGCATTTGAATTGTTCGAAAATATGAGTGAAAACTCAATGAACAATGCTTCCATTGTCGCCTTTAATCGTACCAGCCTACCCCGAAATGTCCACGAAGTTGATATGGGACCCTCCCATTCATCCACTGATCTCAGCCTTATCGCACAAAAATTGGATGAAGTCTCCATCGTGCACAAGAAACTGGACGAGCTTCTGGCCAACGCTGCCCATTCTATGGCAAACACCCCCACTTCCCCACTTCGTTAAAACCCTAATTCTTCCAACACCAGGCTTATCTCAAGAAACCCCCTAAGACCTTCCTTACCAAATGTTGTGTCGAGCAACTTGGTAAGTCATGTGGATCTGGCTTCTACAAGCTAGTATTTCGACACGGAGGACCAAGCCTCTGTGTGCTCAGATGCATACTTACATGCGGACACGTCTTCTGGCATAGAAGATGCTTGTGCCTTGGGGAATAACCTGTTCTCTGCTACTTATAACCTAGGGTGGCAAAATCATCCAAACTTTGCATGGTCCAACAACCTGCAGTGCCAAAACCCCGCGGGTGGACCAATGCGACCGTCCGCACCTGTCATCCCAAGGGTCTAGTCTAATCCTATGGCGAATCCGCCATCAGGCCCTTGCATACCGCAAGCAGAACACGCATTAAGTTCTCTTGATAAATTGATGCGAATGATGACGGATATGTCAAAGTGCCATGAAGAGAACATGACCTCTCTTCAACACCAATTGGCGTAGTAGAATGCTGAGATCAGTCAACTACGCTTGGCGACTCGATCTCAGGGCACTCTTCCAGCCCAACCTATTCCCAATCCACGAAATTCCGTACCCCATGGTCCGCAACCACAAGTACAGCCTTCTCAGGGATAGGTTCACCAGATTCTGCAAGCTCCGAGCATTCCACCGGGATTTCAGGCTAATCTCGCTGCAGCACCGCACTCTTATGTCCCTATTACAAACTTTCCTCCGCCTTATGATCCCACTGGACCTGCATCGTCCAATGCTATAACTACGAGGAGAGGTAAGCAGACTGTCGATCCGCCTCGACCTGATCCTGGCCTGTTTTCTTCATCGCCCTCTCATTCGGGATCGCACCGCATTTACGAGAGGACGATACACCCAAATTGGTGCCAGAATCAGTCCCATTCCCTGAGGCTCTACTGAGGGAGCCAAATGGCAAGAAGAAAGACACGTAGTCCTTTGATAACCTGCGTAATTTGTTCAAGAATGTAGAAATCAAGGTACCCCTGCTCGAGGCTATCGACCACATACCTAGTGTCGCCCGATTTTTCAAAGATTACACAACACCTAGGAGACAGTCAAAGAAAACTAAGAATCCGGTGGTTCCTTGCCTCATGCGAGTTGTGCTATACTGTCAAACCTACCACCGAAGTAGAAAGATCCGGGCACACCGCTCATTTCTTGTAGCATCCAAGGTTGCTATTTTAACCGTGCCCTACTTGATCTAGGATCTTCCATAAATCTTATACCAACCATCATGCTCGAAAAATTTTCCTTGGGAAATCTAAAACCCACCCCTATCACGTTACAATTGGCAGATCATTCTGTCAAAATCCCAAAGGGTGTGGTGGAAGACGTGGTGGTTAGGGTCAACAGTCTCCATTTTCCTATTGACTTTCTTCTTTTAGATATGGAAGTTCCTAGTTCACTTTCTGATTGTCCGATCATCCTCGGTCGACCTTTCTTGGCCATAGCCCGTGCCCTTATCAACTACGAATCGGGCTGTATTGAGATTGCTGTTGGATTTGAAAAGCTCAAACTTAACATCTTCAAGGCAGCCAAGAACTTTGATTGTGATTGTATCTAGGATGACACGTTTGACGAGGACATGGCCGTCAGTGCATCTATCGAACTAATTGGGTCCTACTCTGACTGTTGCGGATTACCTGTAAACACTGATTGCCTGACCAGCACATATTGTGATGTTCCCCCATCCCTTTCTTGTCCCGTACCTTCTCTTGACCAGACTTCTGACGAGGTTTTCTCCGCTTCCCATACCTCATGGTCTGAGTCATATTTGGGCTACTCATCGTCAGTCCACACTCTTGAAGACCAGATTGCCCTTTCTTTCCCGCCAAATCAGGCGGACTTGCAAATCCACACTGGGACCTTGAGCCCACATCCTACTGACTGGGGCTATTCCCTTTTGGATCCATATATCCAAGAAGCCCCTCTTATTGGCCTATCTGAGGGCCAACTTCTTCTTCCTGACTTGTTCTCCCATCCACCTGGGACACTCTCGTCCCAGGAAGTGCCAGACCTTTCACCATCCACCATCACTTTTCACGCCACTATCACGATCACTTCACTTTTCACTTCACCACCCACCATCCACCCACCCTACCACCCTGCTGTATAAAATATATATATATATAGTGTTTAGTAATGATCTGAAGGCTGAAACAAAAATACAATAAGTGTATATGGATATTCAACCTCTGTTTTGAAGACTTTTGAGGCCACAGAAGCTTGATTCGCTCAGGCTCGGCTTAACTCACTTGAGCATTGACAAGATAGATCGGAATCTCTCCTAACTAAGGATGTATTCTTGTACCTAGGACACCAGTACAGGATCCGTTGGCTTGCTTCTACTTGAGAGCCTAAGTAATCTTGGTTCACACTACACATATCAAGAAAGACTAGGTGAACATAAGATCCAACCCTAGTGTTCATTAGGGAAGGTGGAGTCCTTACCTGTGCACGTAGGTAGACTTTTTATCCCAGGCTTTAGTCTTGTGTTTAGGAGTGACACTTTCCACAAAAAAGAAACTCTCCCACCAAAAAGAAAACTATGCTCCTCCAAATAATGTTGTAAGAGATATACTGACACGAGTTTAAAAAAAAAAAAAAAGCAAATAAGTCAGTATATCTCGCAAATGTCTGTAAAGTCTCTACCCTAAAATAGTTCTTCACGACAAGTCACAAATACCCTATTTTCCTGAGAGCCACAAATGTCAGAAATGGGAGTTGAGTTTTCTGTCATCTTCTTAAGGGTCAATCTGAAAACACGAGCTGAAACTAGTACCAACCTGTACTTAATGATTCGTGAAACCCTGGGCTTGAGTCTTAATGTTCATCTGGTCAGTCTTGATCCTTCGCTAAGCACAAGCCATAATCTCTTGAGCTCTCGAGTACGGCAAAAACCTCCTGGACCCTGGAAATTGTACTTAAGGTTTAAAGATCAAGAATCCTGCTTAGTCGAGAGATAATCTATGTCACATAAGACTTAAAGTACTGGTAGTCTTCTCTGCAATTGGTTCTCACAATATACTACAATAAACACACCTATGTCACCTCCGAAGAAAATCTTCAGCTTAAAGATCATTTCTAAATACTATTTGGCTAGGGACCAGCAAAAGATAGGCATGGGGGTATGATTGCACCACAAAAATACACCTGCAATTGTGTCATCTTATGCTATTTCCTAGCATTACCAATGCATATTAGGTTTCCATAGTCGCATTTGTGAAAATACATGCATGCATGCATTTAACTAAGAGGGGAGGAGAGTGAATAAAATGGCCTCGCAATTTACATTTTTCTTCAAGTGCTGCTTCGCAAAATTTCCATCTTTATTTTTATTTCTATTTGATTTTTGAAATCTTCCACGCATTTGCAAAGCTTGACTTCTTCTTCTTCACCCCATTCCCTACTCAGCCATGACCTGCACAGCCACTCCCTGCCAAGCCCCATGCAGCCGCATGCACAGCCAGGGCATGGCTGTGCATGCCTTCCTCCTTCCATAAAAGGAGCTCGGCTCCTTCTTGCAAAAGCGAGCCTGGTCCCCAGCCAAAAACACAGTAGCTCCACTTCTCCTTCCAGGCCACCGTCCTCTCCTCCCTCACCCTCCATATGTAGGCCCTCCTCCTCAGAGGAGACACCCAGTGGATAGGAGTACCTTACGGTGGTGCACAACCACCACCGTGAGTCCACCACCGCCAGCTCACCATAGAGCCGGTGGGAATGGAGGCTCTTTCCTTATTTTTCCATTTGAAGCACTTCAGCCATTACCACCAGGCTTCAGCTGTGAAGCTCAACCGGCCACCGCACGCCTTGCAGCAGCTAGCCGAGCCCCATAGCAGCAGTAGCAAGGCGACAGCAGGGCATGCAGGCCTTTCGCGTGTGCCTACAGGTGCCCTCTCCTCCAGCTTCTTCGTGCAAGTGCCCTGCCGTGCTCTCTCTTCCGCAACCGGCCACCGCGCGCCACTGCAGTGGCCGGCCAAGCTTCACTGCATGCCAGCAGCACCCGCAAGCCTCCACGCAAGCAGCAGGTCGCCCTTTCCCTCCACCACACACGCCAGTATCCCTCTCCGTGGCTCTGTCGCGACAGCTCTCCCGCAAGCCACCAGCAGGAGCCACTATTCCGCGCGCACCGAGCTGTCCGCACTCATAGCACCGAGCGTACCCGGTCGCGCGGTGCAGCCATACACTGTAGCCACTGTCCACGCCACTCTGTGGAACACTGTGGCTACAGAGGGGTGACCGGTAAGCTTCTCACTTATCCGGTCACCCAGCACACCGCAACAGGCCAGCGCCCGCGCACACGTTCTGCCCCGCGTTCCGCTCCAACGCCTGCCCGTGCATTTGCGTGTGGTCCTCTGCCAGTGCCCACTCCCACCAGCGTAAGCCCGGCCGCTTCTTCAGTGCCTACTCTTCACGCAGCGTGATGCGCTGCGGCCTCCTCTCTCCACGCCTATGCCCTCCAGCGTGCGCCTCTCTACGTGCATACGCACCTGCGTGTGCGCGCGTGGAACCTTCAGACGACGTCGGGCTGCATCAGATGACTTAACTACAGCTTCCTTCACTCCAGCAGGAAGCGCGTGGCTTCCCTCTCCTTCTCTCTCTCTATCTCTCTCTCACAGCACTCTCTCCCTATCTCTTTACCGATGCTTACACACATACGCACACACACACCTATACACTATTATATACATATATATATACATATACATATATATATTGATATATATACATATATTTATATACACAAATATATATACTTATATTTATACATATAGTAGTATCTATATACTTAGGTATTAGTATACATACATACATATATATATATTTACATATATACAAATACTTATGTACATATACATATATATATATATATATATATACATATATCTATACATATATTAGTACTTATATAACTATGTATTAGTCTATATACATACATACATATATATATATATGTACATCTATATACTTATATATATATATACATATATATATACATATACTTATACATACATATATATATATATACATACATATATACATATCAATCTATGCAACTATATATACATATATATATATAAATATATATAAATATATATACATATCTATCTACATATATCTATATACATATATTACTATATTTATAAATATTTACATCAATATAGCTATATATACATACTTATACATATATATATATGTATATCAATACATATATCTATCTATGCATATACTTATATATATATATATATATATATATATATACATATACATTCATATGCACATATATATATACATATATAACTACATATATATATATATACCTATATATTTGTAACCATATATATATATACATATAGAAATATATACATATATGTATATTTCACATTAGTTACCATACGTTGTATCACGGGAATATCTGCACCAGTTGCTGATATTCCTCGATACTTGCGTACAAAAAGCGTGTTCGCATTCATCTTCCACCAATCCACCTTACACGCGGCACTTTCGTCCTGTTGGTTGCATCTTTCTAGACGACGACCGACTCGACACAGTGCTACACCCCATCTCCACCTCCACCCCCACCCCTTTATACATATTTAGTATATGCATATATATCTATACTATATTTACTTTATTTCTATTTCTCTTGCATGCCCATAAAAAGATAAAATATATACATATATAAAAGAGAAAAGATAATCCTTGACTTGCAGGTACTCCGTCTTGCGAATAGCAAGACCCGATTTGGAACCCTGATTTGGCTAAAAGCCAAGGACTTAATTTTGAGGGTGTGCCTCAAGGACCAAGACTATCATAAAAAAATCTAAATAGAAAAACACCAAAAACACAATAAACGAATGGAAGAGACTCGTTGTAGGAAGAGCGTAGAAACTTGACTTGTAACCCCACTTCCCTGAGTTCGACCCTGGGCCTAAAAGTGACCAAGATAAAACCAAGTAGGCTAGGTTAAAAATTTTGTAAAGAGATGGTTAGGACTGATTTAGGTTAACCACTATACACACTTCAACGATAAAATCACCATATTAACAACCTAACCGGGTCCGACACTAGGCGTGTTTGCGGAACAGGAATGCGCCGGCTAGGCTTGCGGGCGAAACTCGCGACAGGGCATGTGGAGAGGCAGGTGTACGCGAAGAAGAGGGAGGCGAGGGTAGCCTGCAGGTGTGCGCGGTGGCCTGCGTGCACTGCTGCCGCCTTGCTGGTGCTGCTGTGGGGCTTGGTCAGCTGTTGTAGGGGTGTGCGGTGGCCGGTTGAGCTTCAAAGCTTGAAGCTTTGTGGTAATGGCGGAAGCGGCTTAACAGAGAATACCACCACACTCATCGGCTCTGAGATGAGCTGGGTGGTGGTGGACTCACAGTTGTGGTTGTGCACCACTGTGAGGTGCTCCTGCCCGCAGAGTGTCTCCTCAGAGGAGGAGGGCCTGCGTATGGAGGGAGAGGGGAGGGGACAGCTTGGAGAAGAAGGTGGTGCTGTGTTGGGTTTTCTCTCATGGGGACCAAGCTCTCCTTGCAAAGAAGGAGCCATGCACTTTTTAAAGAAGAAGAAGGCATGCATAGCCATGCCCTGGCTGTGCATGGCTCATGGCTGATAGGGAGAGGCTTGCATGCGGCTGGCAGGGAGAGGTGTTATAGAGCATGGCGCAAGGAGCAAGGTACAGCCATGCCATGCAGTCGCGGGAAGAATTCAAAGTAAAGTAAAATAAAAAATAAAAAGATGGTGAATTTTGCAAAGCAGCACTTGAGAAAAAATGTTAATTGCAAGGCCATTTATTTCACTCTCCTCCCCTCTCAATTACATGCATGCATGCGTTTATTTTTACAAATGCAACTATGGATACCTAATATGCACTGGTAATGCTAGGAAATAGCACAAGACGACACAATTGCAGGTGTATTTTTGCAGTGCAATCATACCCCCATGCCTATCTTTAGCTATTCCCTAGTAAAACAGTATTTAGAAATGATGTTAAGCTGAAGATTTTCTTCTGAGGCGATATAGGTGTGTTTATTGTTGGATATTGTGAGAACTAATTGCAGAGAAGACTACCAGTACTTTAAGTCTCACATGACATAGATCATCTCTCGACTAACCAGGACTCTTGATATTTAAACCTTAAGTACGATTTCCAGGACCTAGGAGGTTTTTGCCGTACTCGAGAGCTCAAGAGATTATGGCTTGTGCATAGTGAAGGGTCAAGACTGACTAGATGAACATTAAGACTCAAGCCCAGGGTTTCATGAATTTTTAAGTAAAGGTTGGTCCCAGTTTCAACTCGTGTCTTCGGATTAACCCTTAAAAAGATGACGGAAAACTCAACTCCCATTTTCTGACATTTATGGCTCAAAGAAAATAGAACTTTTTGTAGGAAGATTTTACAGACATTTGAGATATACTGACTTATTTGCATCTTTTTTTTTTTTTGAAACATGTGTCAGTATATCTCTTACAACTTTATTTGGAGGAGCACACTTTTCTTTTTGGTGGGAGAGTTTCTTTTTGGTGGAAAGAGTCTCTCCTAAACACAAGACTAAAACTTGGGATAAAAAGTCTACCTGCACGCATAGGTAAGGACTCCACCTTCCCTAATGAACACTAGGGTTGGATCTTATGCTCACCTGGTCTTTCTTGATATGTGTAGTGTGAACCAAGATTACTTAGGCTCTCAAGTAGAAGTAAACCAATGGATCCTGTATTGCTGTCTCAGGTACAAGAATACGTCCTTAGTTAGGAGAGATTCCGATCTATCTTGTTAATGCTCAAGTGAATTAAGTCGAGCCTGAGCGAATCAAGCTTTTGTGGCCTGGAAAGTCTTCAAAACAGTGGTTGAATATCCATAAACACTTATTATATTTTTGTTTCGGCCTTTAGATCATTACTAAGCACCATTTTCATTTTTCATTTTGTTTTCTTTATATATATATATATATAGATAGATAGAAACTGCATGATGCCATAAAATACCTAGATCCTAAGGATGCCTATCCACCTCCCCATGCAAAACGATGCTATGTCCTCATATGCTTGCAGGGTAGGGTAGAGGAAGGACGAAAGATCGGGTAACGAGAGGTGAGGTGCAAGGTATACAGCAGGGTGGCAAGGTGGGTGGTGAAGTGAAAAGTGAAGTGATCGTGACAGTGGCATGAAAAGTGATGGTGGATGGTGAAAGATCTGGCATTTCCTGGGAAGAGGGTGTCCTAGGCGGATCGGAGAACAAATCAAGAGGAAGAAGTTGGCCCTCAGATTGGCTAAGAAGAGGGGCTTCTTGGATATATGGATCCAAAAGGGAATAGCCCCAGTGAGTAGGATGTGGGCTCAAGGTCCCAGTGTGGAGTTGCAAATCCACCTGATTTAGCAGGGAAGAAAGGGCAATCCGATCCTCAAGAGTGTGGACCGACGGTGAGTAGGTCGAATATGACTCTGACCACAAAGTATGGGAAGCGGAGAAAACCTCGTCAGAAGTCTGGTCAGGAGATGGTATGGGACAAGGGAGGGATGGGGGAACGTCACAGTGTGTGTTGATCAGGCAGTCGTCAGTGCTTTCAGGTAATCTGCAGCAGTCTGAATAGGTCCCAATTAGTTCGATACATGCACTGATGGCCATGTCCTCGTCAGACGTGTCATCCTCGATGCAATCACAATCAAAGTACTTGGCTACCTTGAAGATGTTAAGCGTGATCTTTTCGGATCCAACAACAATCTCAATACAGCCCGACTCGCAGTCGATATGGGCGTGGGATGTGGCCAAGAAAGGTCGACCAAGGATGATCAGACAATCAGAAAGTGAGCTAGGAACTTCCATATCTAAAATAAGAAAGTCAACAGGAAAACTGAGACTGTTGACCTTAACCACCACGTCTTCCACCACACCCTTCGAAATTTTGACAAAACGATCTGCCAACTGTAACGTGACAGGGGTGGGTTTCAAATTTCCCAAAGAAAATTTTTTGGGCATGATGGTTGGTATAAGATTTATGGAAGATCTTAGATCAAGCAGGGCACGGTTAAAATTGCAGCCTTGGATGCTACATGAAATGAGCGGTGTGCCTGGATCTTTCTGCTTCGATGGTAGATTTGACAGTATAGCACAACTCGCATGAGGTGAGAGAACCACCGGATTCTTAGTTTTCTTTGACTGTCGCCTAGGTGTTATGTAGTCTTTGAAAAATCGAGCGACAGTAGATATATGGTCGATAGCCTCGAGCAGGGGTACCTTGATTTCTACATCCCTAAACAAATTACGCAGGTTATCAAAGGCCTGCGTATCTTTCTTCTTGCCTTTTGGCTCCCTCAGTGGAGCCTTAGGGAATGGGACTGATTCTGGCACTAATTTGGGTGTATCATCCTCTCACGAATGCGGTGCGCATCTTGAATGAGAGGGCGATGAAGAAGAAGAAGGGTCCAGGATCAGGTCGAGGTGGATCGACTGTCTGCTTGCCGCTCCTCGTAGTGATCGCATTGGACGATGCGGGTCCAGTGGGATCATACGGCGGAGGAGGGTTCGCAATAGGGACATAAGAGTGAGGTGTTGCAGCGAGATTAGCCTGAAATCCCGGTGGAATGCTCGGAGCTTGCAAAATCTGGTGGACCTATCCCTGAGAAGGTTGTACCTATGGTTGCGGACCACAGGGTACGAAATTTTGCGGGTTGGGAACAGGTTGGGTGGGAAGAGTACCCTAAGATCGAGTCACTATGCGTTGTTGATTGATCTCATCATTCTGCTATGCCAATTGGTGTTGAAGAGAGGTCATGTTCTCTTCATGGCGCTTCGACATTTCCATCATCGTTTGCATCAATTTGTCAAGAGGACTTGATGCGTGTTCTATTTGCGGTACATAAGGACCCGATGGCGGATTCGCCATAGGACTAGACTGGGCCCTTGGGATGACGGGTGCGGACGGTCGCATTGGTCCACTCGCGGGGTTTTGGCGCTGTGGGTTGTTGGTCCATGCGAAATTTGGATGATTTCTCCACCCTGGGTTATAAGTGGCAGAGAACGGGTTGTTCCCCAGGGTGCAAGCATCTTCTATGCCAGAAGACGCGTCCGCATGTAAATATGCGTCCGAGCACACAGAGGCTTGGTCCTCCATGTCAAAATACTGGCTCGCAGAAGCCAGTTCCACATGACTTATCGAGTCGCTCAGCGCGACGCTCGGTAAGGAAGGTCATACGGGGTTTCTCGGGATAAGCCTAGTGTTGGAAGAATTGGGATTGTGACGAAGTGGTGAGGTGGGGGTGTTTGCATTAGATCGGGCGGGGTTGGCCAGATACTCGTCTAGCTTCTTGTGCATGATGGAGACTTCATCCAATTTCTATGCAATAAGGTTGAGATCAGTGGATGAATGAGAGGGTCTCGTGTCAACTTCGTGGACATTACGGGGTAGGCTGGAACGATTAAAGGCGACAATGGAAGCATTGTTCATTGAGTTTTCACTCATATTTTTAAATAATTCGAATGCTCCATTCTCATCTTTATTCATAAAATTCCCTCTGCAAGAAGCATCTGCAATCTGCTTCAAAGTCTCATTTAGCCCATAGTAGAAAATCTGGGCTATATGCCACTTAGGCAGACCATGGTGCGGACACTTCCTGAGGAGGTCATTATATCTCTCCCATGCCTCATGAAATTGTTCGCTTTTTTGTTGCGTAAATGAAGTGATAGCACGGCGAAGGTCATTGGTTCGCTCGATTGGGAAGAACTTCTTGAGAAACACTGTTCGCTTCTCTTCCCAAGAGTGGATGGTTCTCCCAAGGGTGCGTAACCACTGCGATGCTTTATCCTGCAATGAAAATGGGAACATTTTCATGAGGACTATAGGTAACCCGATATTTCTTGGTTTAACTATTTCAGCCAATCGGGTCAGGCCTTCCAAGTGGAGAAAAGGATCTTCACTTGCAAGACCATGGAAGTGAAAATTTATTAGGCCAATTATGTTAGGTTTCAGTTCAAAGTTGTCCCCGCCCATGGGGACTCGAATTTGTCCTATGGTCTCTGTAGTAGTGGGATTCTAATAGGAGCTAAGAGACCTAGGCTCCTCCCATTCCGGAGGGTTCTGCATTTCCTCCAATGTTTCCCTAATGGCCTCAATTTGTTCATTATACATTTCCATTTGGGCTTGGAGGAGGGTTATGGGATCTAAGGCTCCACCACCTGGTGGGTTCTGAGGGTGGTTTCCTCCCTCAGGATTTAGGGGTGGGCATGCAGCCATGTTTGTGGAGGAGGAGGACGATTCGGCTCCTTTTCTAAAATTATCAGATAATTCACATAGTTCAGGGTTTTGTGACCTCCTCCCAAACATGCACTATTGCAGGAAGAATTGGGGAGATTAGAAGGGAAGAGAGATGATGCCGCAAAGGTACACTTGATGACAAATCAATACAATCAAATTCCTAACCTCTACAGTGTGCCCTTAGACCTAAAGATCTAAGTTACCTACTATCACGAACTATGGAACCGAATGCGAGCACCGCGGAACCACCGGGCTAGATTGAAAGGCCGTTTGCCCTAGTCTTAGACACCCGATAGCATGCAGGAACCCTCACCAGCACGTAGGCACTACACGCAGGTAGTTAGACCTCCAATCCTTAATAATGGTCAAGTTGCTACCAGTTTTAGTTAGAGGCTTAGGATCAAGTGCTTCTTGGAAAGTGAAGGGCATTATTTACGGGTAATGCCCAAGTGATTGATTTTACAGAGTGTGTAAATCAAGCATGCAATGGGAAAATCTCCCCGAATTGAAGTTTTAATTGCTGAATGGTTTTTAGAATTCAGCCTTAAGTAGTATGGATTTTAGGATTTTGCTGAATTACCAATTCAACCAATCTCCAGGTTTTGAGAGAATGCAAGTTTTCTTCTAAGCCCAACAAACCCTTCTTCAATATCGGTTGGTTAATGCAAGCTAAAATGCAATGGGCTTCCCTAGATGGAGATTTCTATGTCTGGATGCAAGAGTCAATTTTAGATTTAATGTGAAAGGGAGCCAAAGCACTTCAATTCAAGTGCTCCCAATCACCAAAATGATTTCCACACACAAGGCTCAACCAAAAGATAAAGAGAATCAAATTGTTGGGGTTGAAGTGTTCGGGATCGAAACTTAGGCAAGTGAAAAGTCGTAGTGGGGTTGGAATCCACCTAATTCCAAGTCTCCCCACCAAAAAGGTGATCCCGAATTGCAGGTAAATGAGGCAAAGAGGGGTGGCAATCAATCTTTTTATTTGCCTCAAAGAATACTTCACACGGCAAAAAATTCAAGTATCAAGATTCTTGGATTTTTACTATGCGAAGTTTTGTGGGAAATTTCGGGGCGGTTGGAGTAAAGGCAATCAATCAAACAAGTGAATTTTAATCCACTTGCCCCAAGAGATCCCAAGAAGTTTTTCTAGTTTTTGTTTTAATGAATTTTTTTTTTATTAAGGTGACAAGTTAACCTAGGTTGCTAAGAAAGAATGACCTACTTGTTCAACAATGTGTGTGGAGCTCCAGTGCAATGTCAGTGTCTTCACGCTCTCGTTCCCGCCTTGGATCTGCCCACGTCTCCGACTTCGTCTGCCTATCTTCTCCTTGCAACAAGTTTACCTGCACACCAAAAATAGAGACACTCGTGAAGAGAAGGGTGTAAGAAAAAAATTAAAGGAATGGAGTAAAAACTTACTTGAAGGCGCACTTCCTCGGCAACGGCGCCAAGAAAGGGATGGTGGTAGGACCCGGTTAGGTTGAGTTAATATGGTGATTTTATCGTTGAACTGTGTATAGTGGTTAACCTAAATCGGACGTAACCATCTCTTTACAAAATTTTTAACCTGGCCTATTTGATTTTATCTTGGTCACTTTTAGGCCCAGGGTCGAACTCAGGGAAGTGGGGTAAGAAGTCAAGTTTATGCGCCTTTCCTACAACGAATATCTTCCGTTCATTTATTGTGTTTTTGGTGTTTTTCTATTTAGATTTTTTTTCTGATAATTCTTGTCCTTGAGGCACGCCCTCAAAATTAGGTTCTTGGCTTTAAGCCAAATCAGGGTTCCAAAACGGGTCTTCCTATTCGTAAGACGGAGTACCTGCAAGTCAAGACTTATCTATTCTCTTTTGTATATTTTTCTAATCTTTTTACTGGCATGAAAGAGAAGTAGAAATAAAGTAAATATAGTATATATATAGGTATATATTATATATGTATAAAGGGGGTGGGGGTGGAGGTGGAGATGGAGTGTTGCACGGCATCGAGTCGGTCATCGTCTAGAAAGATGCAACCAACAGGACGAAGTGCCGCGTGTAAGGTGGATTGGTGGAAGATGAGTGTGAGCACTCTTTCTGTGCGCGTGTATCGGGGAATATCAGCAACTGGTGTAGATATTCCCGCGATACCACATATGGTGTGATAGGAAAATATATATGTATATATGTAAATATATATATCTATATGTATATATATATATGGTTATAACAATATAGGTATATGTGTACTTATATATGTATATGTGTATATATATAGATATATGTATATATATATAGGTATGTAAATATATGTATAGATATATATATGTATAGATATATATATATAAGTATATGTGTATATATATGTATATATACATCTATACGTATATAAGTATATGTATATATGTAAATATATATGTGTATATATATATATATAAGTGTATAGATGTATATATATATATGTATGTTTCTATGTATAATAATACTTAGTTATATAGGTACTACTATATATATAGATATAAGTATATAAATATATATATGTATATAAATATATATATATTTGTATATAAATATATATATGTATATATATATATGTATAAGTATATACTAGTGTATAGGTGTGTGTATGAGAGTGTGAGTGTGTGTGTGTATGAGAGTGAGTGTGTGTGTGTAAGTGTCGGCAGAGAGAGAGGGAGAGAGTGTTGTGAGAGAGAGACAGGGAGAGCACGCTTCCTGCTAGAGTGAAGAAAGTGTTTAAGCTGTCTGCAGCAGTGGGGCAACGTCTGATGGTGCACGCACCCGTGCAGGCGCATAGGCGCACGAGGACGTGCGCGTTGGGAGGGAGTGAGCGTGGGGGAGTGAATCACAGCGCACCGCACTGCGCGAAGGGGCTGGAGCAGGCAAACGTAGGCGTATGCGGGTGAAGGGAGCGGGCAAAGACGCGGGCGGGTGCGGGCATTGGTAGACGCGCGGGCGGGTGCTGGAGTGGGACGTACGGCGGGATGCGCGCGCAAGCTGCGGCTGGTTGTGGTGTGTCGGGTGACCGGATAAGTTAGAAACTTACCAGTCACCCCACTATAGCCACAGTGTTCCGCTGAAATGCATGAACAGTGGCTACAGTGCCCGGGTGAGCCACATAACCAGGTGCGGAAGGTGTTGTGAGTGCGGGTGGCGTGACGGCTCGGCACGCGCGTGGAAGAGGAATGAGCCGACTGGGCTTGCAGACGAAACTCGCAACAGGGCACGTGGCGAGGCGGGTGTACACGAAGAAGCAGGAGGCGAGGGTAGCTTGCAGGCGCGCACGGTGGCCTTCGTGCGCTGCTGTTGCCTTGCTGCTGCTACTATAGGGCTTGGCCAGCTGCTACAGGGGTGTGCAGTGGCCGGTTGAGCTTCAAAGCTTGAAGCTTTGTGGTAATGGCAGAAGTGGCTTAACAGAGAATACCACCACGCCCATCGGCTCTCAGATGAGCTGGGCAGTGGTGGACTCACAGTGGTGGTTGTGCACCACTATGAGGTGCTCCTGCCCGTAGAGTGTCTCCTCAGAGGAGGAGGGCCTGCGTATGGAGGGAGAGGGGAGGGGACGGCCTGGAGAAGAAGGTGGTGCTGTGTTGGGTTTTCTCTCGTGGGGACCAGGCTCTCCTTGCAAAGAAGGAGTCGTGCACTTTTTAAAGAAGAAGAAAGCATGCACAGCCATGCCCTGGCTGTGCATGGCTCATGGCTAAAAGGGAGAGGCTTGCATGCGGCTGGCAGGGAGAGGTGTTGCAGAGCATGGCGCAAGGAGGAAGGTCCAGCCATGCCATGCAGCCGCGGGAAGAATTCAAAGTCAAGTAAAATAAAAAATAAAAAGATGGTGAATTTTGCAAAGCAGCACTTGAGGAAAAATGTTAATTGCAAGGCCATTTATTTCACTCTCCTCCCCTCTCTATTAAATGCATGCATGCGTGTATTTTTACAAATGCAACTATGGATACCTAATATGCACTGGTAATGCTAGGAAATGGCACAAGACGGCACAATTGCAGGTGTATTTTTGCGGTGCAATCACACGGCGTGCATGGTGTGGCGCGGGGCATGCAAGCCAGTATATGCGTTGAAGGCGAGATGGAGGGGCTATGGCGATGCATGAGGCTAGTCTTCACCGATGATTTGATTGTCGCTATTAACCCGAAGACAATTTTTGGCCTTTTCCCTCCATTATAAAAGGGCCTACCCCCCTCCACTTTTACCAAGCTTTTCCCCATGACATTCCACCACCTTCTAGAGCTCCAAGCAAGGTCTCGAAGTCACCAAGCCATCGACGGAAGCTCCTTCACCACCGTGGCTGCCTCGAAGCATTCTTCACCCATGTTCTTATTTTAATTTAAGTTTAAAGTGTAGTTCATCTATTTTGTTAAACATTCATCTATAGTATGTTGGTTACACATTTAATAAGAGGTTGTTGATACATTGATCTTATGATATCTTGAGCATGGTTCTCTAGCCCTTCTCTCTCTCTGTTTATCTCTGCCTTTCTCTTTCTTTCTCTCAAATCGATTTTCAAGCGAACAAA
Source organism: Thalassia testudinum (assembly GCA_037157565.1). Classification (NCBI taxonomy): domain Eukaryota; kingdom Viridiplantae; phylum Streptophyta; class Magnoliopsida; order Alismatales; family Hydrocharitaceae; genus Thalassia; species Thalassia testudinum. The sequence continues at coordinate 48,717,734 of JAZHRO010000035.1, read as the reverse complement.
CGACATATTTATGTGACGCAAAAGTGAGTATTTGATCTAATTATTGCCTCCATTTGTTTGACACTCGGACTCACCTCCGATTCTTTATTTAAGATTGACGTCGTAAGCACACTACAGCAAACGATTTTATGCAAACACGTCCAGCGAATAATCAAGTGTTTCTATTTTCTATATTCAGGTTGCCTAGAACAATGATCAAGATGATGGAACTAATGCTGAAGCAATTTCTTTGGAAAGGCACTAGGTACAATGGAAGATTCATGCAGCCCGTGAAGTGGAACAGTCTCTGTAGATCGATAAAGAAGGGTGGTCTAAGAGTGTGAGCACTTATGGAATTTGACAATTTCCTACTGCTGAACTGCGGGATGAAGATCCTCAATGGAGAAGGTGGGATGTGGCATGAACTAATCATGAAGTTGTGTGGAGGAGAAACTCTGGAGAACATGCTAAGACCTTCCAAACCTTCCCCGTTCTGGTCCTCGGTTGCAACAGTGGTTAGTAACCAACAACATTTGTTTGCACCAAGGCTGGGGGATGGTGCATGTTTTTGCTTTTGGGAGGATGATTAGAGTGTGAGGTATGCCTCAAGGATCTTTTTCCCTAATCTTTTGACAGAGCAGTTCGTGAGGAGGCCAAGGTGGCAAAGATGCTGCCACATGGTGAGAACTATATGCCTAGATCTGGGGAGGAGGTGAGTTGGTTGAGAGAAATGCTGAAGGCATTCAAACCATGTGAACAAGTGGATAGCTTCACATGGAAGAATGGTCTTCACTCCCCTGCCAAGGCGTATGATCACAAGATCGAGGACAATGATCAAAATGCACACCAGTGTTAGTGTGTGATGATCTGGAAGATGAAAGTTCCTCTAAAGGTGTAAGTGTTTCTTTGGATGGCTAGAAGAGATGGTCTGGTGATTGGGGCACTGAGAGATCGCCTTATGGGAACACCCCATACCACATGTCCTCTTTGTGGTTTTGGTAGGGATGACATAAAACACTTGTTCATCACGTGATTGGTGTCCAACGAAATGTGGAGACAATCCCTTTCTACGGTGATGCCTTCTTAGGACAATCTCTAGATTCAGTTAGTCGATCCATCCAGACAGAGGAGGAATGTGGCTGCCAAGTAGGTGATCTGGAGGGCAAGGAATGGTATGGTCTTTGATAATGGGAGGTCGTGGTTTGAAAACGCTTGTGTGGAAGTAAAATCTTGGGCTGATGCTTGGCCTTCGCTTTTGTAATGGTTCCTTGCTTTTTTGATTAATAAATTACGGACAACTACTAATGCTAGTAGCTTTCCTTTCTTTTTTCAAAAAAAAGAATATGATGCTTTAGCTAGTCAACTGAACTCTCACTACATCGTGTGAAATTTTAAAAGATGTGATTGTCAAAGTCAAGAACCTCTATATTCCAGTTGATTTCTTAGTCCATAACATGGAATTGCCTGAGAAGCTGACACCCTAATCTTCTTAGGTAGACCTTTCCTAACTACAACTAAACCACATAGTGACTGTTAATATGGGAAAATGTAAATTTCCTTTAGGGATAAGAAGATGCAATTGAATGTGCTGAAGGTAATTAAAAACTTTGATGATTACAAGGCAATTGAGAACTTAGAAGAACAAAGTAATATTGAGAAAAGTATGGGCATAAAACTAATAGAAGATCCTTTATTAGCATGCTTGACTCAACCAAGAAAAGAGTTAGACAGAAAACCCTGACTCAAGGAGCTAGGTTTGTAAACTCCTGAACTCAACCCTTAATTCTAAACCACCTTTGATGCACCAAGTAGAGAGGTTACCTGAACTATCCCCACCACCCTTGCCACTATCAATCCATGTCCCACCCCAACTAGAACAAAAGCCTCTATCCAATAACTTAAAATATGTTTCCCTAGGATCAAATTAGACCCTCCCTGTGATTATCAACTCCAATCTAACCAAGGATCAAGAACTCAAATTAATTAAAGTCTTAAGTGAACACAAACAAGCTAAAGGATGGACCATCTCCGACCTTAGAGGAATTAGTCTTGCTTACTGGACCCAGAAGAATTATTCAGAGGAGGGTGCATAGCTATTTTGTGAACTACAGAGGTGACTTAAGTCAAATATACGAGAAGTTGTGAAGAAAAAGATTATCAAATGGCTTGATGTAGGCATTATTTACAGCCTTTCTGATAGTCCCTAGGTAAGCCCAATTGAGGTCATACTTAAAAAAGTACTCGGAGTAGTAAAGAATGATCAAGGTCAATCCATCCTGACTCGCACCACAACTACATGGCGAGTCTACATTGATTATAGAAGAGTCAACTCTACCACCAAAAAGGATCACTTCCCCTTACCCTTCATTGATCAAATCTTAGAAAGACTATCTAGATGACGGTTCTTCTGCTTTTTGGATGGATACTTGGGCTACAATCAAGTTGTAATCAGCCCTGAGGACCAAGAGAAAATGACCTTTACCTATCCTTATGGAACCTTTGCATTTCGTAGGATGCCTTTTGGACTATTCAATGCACCTATGACTTTTCAAAGGTGTATGATGGCAATTTTCTCAAATATGCTTAGAGATCTTTATGGATGATTTTTCTTTCTTTGGACATTCATTTGATCAATGTCTAAGAAACTTGAAAAAGATCTTAAAAAGGTGCATTAAAGTAAACTTGGTCTTGAGTTGGGAAAAGAGCCATTTCATGGGTCAATAGGGCATAGTTCTGGGACACATAGTGTCTTAAAGAGGTTTAGAGGTCAATGGAGCCAAGATCAATTTGATATCCAATCTACCTCCACCTAACTTGGTTAGACAAGTTTGCTCATTTCTAGGGCAAGTTGGATTTTATAGAAGATTTATAAAGGATTTCTCTAAGATTTCTAGGCCCCTGACTACCTTATCATCCAAAGACTTCCCCTTTAATTTGACTGATGATTGCATCCAATCTTATAAGACACTTAAGGAATAGTGACCCAAACTATGATCTTGAAACCTCCTGACTGGTCCCACCTTTTTTGAGATTATATGTGATGCATTTGATTTTTCCATAAGGGTTGTCTTAGGATGAAAGATTGATAAAAATACTGTGGTGATCTATTATGCTAGCAAAACACTTAATGAACCCCAAAGGAATTCTACAACAATTGAAAAAGAATTTCCAATAGTGGTCTTTGGATTGGAAAAATTCAAATCTTTTATTATTGGATCCGACATGATTATATATACTGATTTGCAATCTTTCAGCATTTCTTGATGAAAAGAGATGCTAAATCTAGGTTAATAAGATGGATTTTGCTACTCCAAGAATTTAACCTAAAAATCAAGGACAAGGTTGGAGTCCAAAACATTGTGGCTGGCCATTTATCTCGACTATCCCTAGATAACATTGACCTTGTGCTCCTAAGTAAAGATAACATTCCAGATGAGCGGATTTTGGCAATTCGACAAAAGGGGATTCCTTGGTATGCATACCTAGCCAAATACTTAGATGTAGGAAGAACACTAGATAATTGGACTGGACAAGAAAAAGCTAAGTTTTTCTCAGAAGCTAAGTATTACTTTTGGGATGATCCTTTATTATCCAAGCTTTGTGTAGACCAGATTATTAGAAGATGTACGTCTGAATCTTATGGATCCAAGCTCTATCCTAACCTTTGCCATGCTATGCCTTGTGGAGGCCATTTTTCTGAGAAGAAGACAACTTCAAAAGTGTTGCAGTGTGAATTTTATTGACCTTCATTATTTAGGGATGCACATGACTTCTACAAAGCTTGCACTAGATGCTAATCTCTAGCGAGCATGACAAAAAGGGATATGAAGCCCCTCTAACCAATATTAGTGATTGAGGCCTTTGAACTTCATGGGTCCCTTTACACCATCTTTTGACTTTCAATACTTCTCACTTGTTGTAGACTATGTATCGAAGCGGATTGAGGCATCTCGACCTGGACTAATTATCATAAGACTGTAATTAATTTTGTGAAAAACAATTATCTTCTTTAGATTCAAGATGCCTCGAACCATAATTAGTAATGGTGGGACTCACTTCACAAATGCCCAATTTTGAGCCTTATTGAATAAGTATGGGGTACAACATCGAATTGCTACACAGTAATTATCACCCCCAAACAAATGAGCAAATAGAAGTCTCTAATCAGGAAATCAACATTCTACAAAAAATAGTAAGAGCAGAGATAGAAAGGATCGATCCTCTAGCTTAGATGATGCAGTTTGGTCTTATAAGATCTCCTACATAAAACCTATTGGCATGTTACCCTATAGATTAGTATTTGGAGAATCATCACATCTCCTTGTTGAGAGGGAGCACAAAACCAATTAGACTGTAAGGAAATGCAATTTGGATTCACATAAGGTAGGACAACAACAAAAGCTAGAACTCAATGAGCTCGATGAAATCAAGAATGAGGCCTATGACAATGCAAGGATTTATAAGGAAAAGGCTAAGGCATTTCATGACAAACACCTCATTAGGAAACACTTCAGGGAAAATTAGAATGTCAGCCTAATTGATGCTAGACTTAGACTTTTTCCTAGCAAGCATAGATCTGTGTGTTGGCCCTTATACAGTGACAACAATTAGAGAATGGAGCTGTAGAGATATGTAATCCAAAAATTGGATAAAAATTTTTGGTAAATGGAAAAAGATTAAAACATTATATTACAAACCTAGCCTAGGAACCTCTAATTGAAAAGACTGCCCAACTTGAGTTTTGAGTTGCATTGAGTTTAGCTGTCAACGTAAAATTCAACACTTGTTGAGAGGCAACCCAACACATTATGTTGTACATATTAAATTAGCTTATACATAATTTAAGTTTAATCGATTCAAATCTATAGCTGATTAAGCTTTCATGAGCAAGCTTAAAGTTTATTAGTTGATATTTACTTTTCCTATGTTTATTGCCTACATTGAGGACATTGGATGAAATAGGCATTAGGAAGGGGGAGGGTAGATAATTATGTTGACCTCATTACCCTCAAGTCTCCAAAATTCTATTTTATTTTCAAAAGGAAAAGAAGAAAGGAATATCGATGTTTTTAAAGCTTGAGATAGGAAAAGATAAAAAATTCTTGACATTGAGGATTTACTCGTCTTAGGAAACGTATAATCTAGGCCTTTTCACATACACTTCAAGTTATTTGTCGACTTAATTAGCTTAGGTATTTACTAAAATACGAATTTGTTTTCTTATTCCTTGAATGACATTTGAAAAAGCCATAGTATTAAATTGACGAGGTGATAAGTATGTGACTTATGTTCCCACCCTCTGGCTTGAAATGCTTTTGAAAATTAAGCAATCTATCTACACATGTATGCATTAACTCATCTTTTGGGAGACTACCTGTTGAAAACTAAGTGGTCAATAGGGCCTAGATTAAGGGTCATACAACCCTTGCAGGTATGGCTACCATATTACACTAGGTTTGCCAATAAACTGTAGGATATCCTGATCCTACTTTGCATCTTTAGCTTTTCCAGCCCTTTTCTAGGAGATGTTCTTGAAGAAGGTTCGAAAGAGCCACCTTCCTAGAAAAATGAGTGAAAAGAAATGAGGAAATGAAGAAAATAAAGTATAGTAGGGGGAAGAATATACATCTGTGTGTGCATGCGTGTGTGTCAAAAATATCAGAAAAATACAAAGATAGTGAGGATAATAAAAGAGTCCAAATGACTTAGCCGGGGAGATATACACTAGGTTTGCCCTTATGTTGACCTCAAGATAGAAATGGGCAGAGGGAAAGCTACCATTCCTTAGTAAGGCAAATCCAAAAATGGGGTCCATTAGAGCAAAAGGATATTCTGTTATTTTAGTGAAAACTTAGAGTTCAACTTGGCTGCTCATTTAATGAGCCACAACTGCTCATTTGATGAGTCGCATATACACGCACTAGATTCTTGAATTTCAATTTCAAACCTTGTGTGGGTTGAAAGAGTAATAAAAAATTTCTCCTGAAATCCAAACCTAAGACTAATACTCTATGATTGAATTTAAGCGATTTGTATTTTGGTTGATACCTTAGAACTATTGAGTTTATGTCATTAAGATTTCTGTGGAGCTTTTTTTAATTTGGTGAAAAATCACTATCCCTTTTCCATATTTTTCTTAGCTCAGACTCACTTTTCAATTTTTGGTTTTTTGATTTATTTTCATTTTTATTTTGCTCAAGGATTAGCAAAAGATAGGCATGAGGGTGTGATGAATTCCTATTTAATTATATAATTCATGCCTAACTATTGTTGGTTTAAGGGTATTTTAGGGCTAACTACATTTAATTAGGGCATTTTGGTCATTCTTGCATTATTTTGTAAACACCACATTACTTAGTGTTTTACTGTAATATTTTTACTTGGCTTCATCTAGTGCCTTGATGTATATGTTTATGTATTTGCAAGTATCAAATACAGCCTCAATTCAAGCCTTACATCATGGCTAATTCAATTTGGCTCACACATCTCCAATTAGGTTCACCTAACCCTATTCAACCCTAGTGTAATTGACCCTTCACCTAGCCCAAACCTATACCCAATTCCCACCTCACCTTTCACCAACTGACGAGCCTTAAAGATGACCGTCGAGATCGCCAATGGCCATCGAAAAGGTTTGTAATTCGTAAGAAATAAAACATAGCCATGAAAAAATAAAAATAAGCACAACCACATGAAAATAGCAAATTGTTGACCCAGTTCCACCTAGTATGGGTGTACGCTTGGAGAGGAGATCTAACCCTCAATACTCACTATATGTGGTATAGTACATGAGCTATAGCTCTTTTGGGTTACACCCATTTGGTTTCCCCTCCATGTGGATTGGGGAGCCCTTTATAGAGTACATGTTACGACCCGATTCCCGAATCACTACAAGACACGAGAATCGGACTGACTCGACCGATCCCAAGACCCAGTCATCCAACGAGAAAGTAACCAAAAAGTAGTAAAATAAACCACATTCAACATGCAAGTAACTAACAGTAACAAAGGTATAGCAGTAAAGAAAAGAACCACTATAGTACGCATCACCACAACAGTAGAGAATTAAAAACAGGTACAAAAATATGAAGTTTACAATAAAAAAGATAAAGGTGTAACAGAATACTCACTACAACAGAATAACGGGTACAACAAAAGTCAACTACTGGGCTCTACTAAGCCCAGCACCCTCTGCAGCCGTAGGCTCTGGCTGCTCAACACCTGGTCCTGAAAAAGGTGACAAGTATGACATGTCAGCGAAAAGCTGAGTAGAGTGGCAACCAGGTAGCTAAGAAAAGCAATAAAGGTGGACAGGTAGCTATTGTTTTCAATTTCTTTCTTTATATAACTAATTATTCTTTCTTTCATCACTTGGTTTATTTATTAGGTCCTTTTTCTTGATCTTGAATGTTCCCCGTGGGAACGATCTTGATTGCAGTCTTTTCTGAAAAGTAGAAGTAGCACGTGGTGCTCTCCTGGCCGAGAGAGTCCCTTGTGGTGGTCCTACCCTCAGTCAACCACCCCAAGGTCGCTGACAGGCGTAACGATGATTATGGCATGAACGATAAACGCACGGGTAGCTACCCCGCACTGGCACGCGGTTAGTCATTTCCGTTAATGGGTGCGCCCCAAAGCACAGCACGAAACCAGTATAGGGCAGAGCCCTCTCAGTAATAGGGGTCCCCTCCACAGTCCGCGCACCCTCGCCTGACTACCCTAGTTTGCCCAGTGGGCCTAACAAGTCGGCGTAGGATGGCTGGCTGAACCCCGGGCCTCGTGGGGTGGCTAGCTCTCTCCCTACACTAGTATCTCTCCTTGGTACTGTGTACACGAGGGCCACAGAGTTGGTACAAAGTGGCCAATCCTAACCACGGGTCTCAACCCTAGGATGGCTAGCTCCGCTCTGCACTAAACAGGGGGACAGTCGCTCTCCTTGGTACTCCATACTCAAGGGCCAGCTCACTTCCCCATCCACTTTCCCAGTTCCATTCTATTTATTTTCCAGGAGGTCTACTCCTAATTTCCCGTAGGGTTCATACTCATATTTCTTAGTGCAAGCCATACTAGGTTTCATCATTTCAGTTTTATTCGCAAATAGCACATGTTTCCAACATTTAATCTTTCTTTTCCAATTTATATACAAGCAGCTCGAATTTAGTTTCAAAACAACAAGAATTCTATGTTATTAGCAACAGTACTCTACATTTCACAGGTAGCTGTTATCCAATTACAGACAATTATCATTATTCTATCTACTTATGCAAGACTGCAATTCAGGCATTCAATACATTCGTTTCAGTGTTTCTGTTCCTAGGATTCATGCCACACCCTAGGATCTATTATTCAATCTAGTTTTCAGGTAGATTCATGCCATACCCTAGGATCTATCATTCAATCTAGTTTTCAGGTCCTAGGATTCATGTCATACCTTAGGATCTATTATTCAATCTAGTTTTCAGGTCCTAGGATTCATGCCATACCCTAGGATCTATCATTTTTTTCAGATATGCATTTATGTTTATAATTAACTAAGGGAAGCCACTCTGCCCATAAAATCGGGAGTAATGGGGGCATGATCGGCAGGTCCACATGCCTCTGCAACACCCAAAGCCACAACAGAACGAGGTCCTAACACAAGAAACCACTCTGAATAGGATAAAAGTATTTCAAACAAGTAGAGGAACTAATTCCGAGAAGAATGAAATCTTAAACGCGAAAATCAGACCTTGAACATACCCTAAACGGGTCAAAAATGACAACTCTGACTCAAATCAGACATCTGGAACATCTTCCAGACATCTTAAGAAGGGGTCTAGGTCATACCTCACTCTGTACTGCTCCTCAGACATCCAGAGGTCTTGATGAACCATCTGGAACCAGTTCCAGATGTCTGACCACCTCTCTGGACGTCTGAAGACACTCTCCGCCGTTTGGTGACTTGCCCAGATGTCTGAATCGCATGGGAGGGCATGTCCCGCGCCTTCCCGAAGTGAAACCTGCACGTGTACGCAAAAATCCCTCAGCAAGGCACGTGACAGAGCTTCGACGAAATGGCCTGCAAGGCTGTATCCGTAGAAGCAAGCAAAGGAGGGAAAAATACGTACCTCTCAATTGTATGGAGCTTCCTCCAGACGTCTCCCGCATCGTCTGGATGTAGGTCCAGACGTCTGATTCTGGAAAAAATTCCCAGAATCAGAACCTCCTCCATCTTCTTCCCACTGTGCACGACCGCGCCGCGCTCGTCCGTTCGCTGCTCGAGCTGCAGCAGCACCGGGGAACCTCCCCAGCACAACGCTCCTCCACGCACACATCGGCTGGCCTCAAGTTGCTCCAGCAAGCTCTCTCTCGCTCTCACATGCTCTCTCTCTTCATACCTCTCGTTGCTCCTCTCCTCTCCGCCACTGCACCCGGCAGCAGTTGCTGCCCTCGCTCTCGCTCTCGCGCTCACGCTGGAGGAAGGAGAAGACAGGTGGGGTGGTGAACGAGGGAGAGGGGAGAGGAGTATTTGTAGGCGTTGGGGGAAGTTTTCTGTAGGTCGGCAAGGGGAAAGAAAAAGAAGAGGGCGGCGGGTTTCAGTCTGCGCGCGTGCCAATCGTACGCACACAAAAATTAATTTCCAGACGTTTGGGAAGGCATCCAGATGTCTGACTAGACGTCTGGACCAACTCCCTGACGTCTTAAAGTGTTTTGATGCCTCTGTTCATAACAGTACACAATAAGGGTCGTTACATATTTAGAAAAGTGTAACGGCGAAATCAATGAGTAATGGTGAATAATGAAGAATAATGGTGAGTTATGGAGAGTTACTGCATTGACCACATAATTGCTTTGTGGGCCCATGTCTTCTTGAATTTTCTTACAAACTTAGTCTAAGCTGGTTTCATTAGTCTAATCACAACTTGATTTGGGCTTATTTCATGAGAGTAATTTCTTCCCTCATCAATTTCCCCCACTCTCATAGTCTAATTGTGTCAACTACAAGACTATAATCATCTTCTTTCTTTTTTCCCTCATGTGAAGGTTACCCTTGTCCCCAGCAGCTATCTCCCGGTAGTGCCAAGGGGTAGGTGCTCTGTAACCTCTGCCCTCATCTTGAAAGGGGATTTGTTTTTGGACTATCTCCTGAATAAATAAATGATTAGTAAAATATAAGTCGCAATGGAAGTGTGAGAGTTTGTTTCCTGACTTCAAACTCGATCTCAACCCACTATCCTCGTTGGAAAGACTATTGTACCCAACAACTCCCTAGGTCCTTAAGAAGAAGCCCATAATAAGATGCCAAGGTTCCTCACATGGAGCAGATGCTCGCAGGGGGTCTGCTCTAGTTAAGTTGCTTGCTGGCAACCTTTCTTGTGCAGATGGTGTGAGCTTGTTAGGAACACGAGGGGATTTTTTAGTCCTGGCATGTACCAATTCACAGTGGGGTGGGGAGGTGTCTGGCATAGAAATAATATAAGATTTGTAAATATGAGCATCAATTTTATGAAATAGCAAATTTTAACTTCTTTTTGTTGGGGAGGGAAGATGCGTGGAGCATTATTTTCTTTTGGGCAAGCTTGCTAGCCTTCGAATATTCTGCCATTATTATGCATATCATTACTGTGGATAAATGCCACAAGAAAATGGCATAAATGTGGGACATGGATTGTGGTTCATTTTTCCCCCATGGACATGAAAGTAATTTTCTGGTATCAATAGTTATCCTTTCAAAGATTCTTTGAAAGGGAGTTTTTCTTTTTCTTCCATTCTGTGGAGAAAAATGAGATGGGTGAACACGGGGGCAAACGACACCTACTCCACTCATGGGAAGGTCATGTGGTAGAATCCCTTGGTGGAAGGAGTGATCATAACACCATCATTAGCCATAACTAACTTGAATTAATAAAAATCCAAAAATAAATGCTCCTACATGATCTCCTGAGAGCCGTAATTCAACTCAGATACATTTTGAGAAGAAAACAGTAAAATAGGGTTAAGTCTACAATTTTAACATCATATCACAAATGCAGAATAACCATAGGGTTTCCCAAGAGAAATTGAAGGTCAATTGAGCAATAATGTCCTAAGAGTGGGTCCACACAGACAGAAGTAAAGTTTCACACATTGCGAGAACCAAAGTAACACTCGAAACCCTAATTTCAGACCTACTTGAAATAAAGAGGTTCTAGTCAGGATTAAATTCATCTAAACCTCCTAAAATTCATTGAAAAATATTCTAAGGGGTTTGGTACCCTTGGTTTGACCATTTGAACCCATTTTGATCTTGAATAGAGTTGCAGACGGAATTTTGCCCTAATTTAAGCTTCTGTGTAAATTGCCCAGTCAAACATGGTCAAAACTCAAATCCAAGTTCACCATAAGATTCCTTGAGTCCAAATTAGGTTAAGGCCAAAATTTGGGACAAATCAGAGTTAATCTTGGCCTAGTTTGCAATTAAATCCCTTAAAACTCTATTCTTCACACCTAAGCTCCTAGCTTTCGAAATTCCTTGCATTTAGGCCCCCAACATCTTCTTCACAGAATGACCCTTGCCGCCATTTTAAGTCAACCGACCTACAGGCATGCTTTGACCATCTCAAAACTGCACCAAATCAACTCCAAATCCCACTAGATTTGGTGGGATTGGTGTTCACATTACAAGGATTTAATTGATCAAGATCTTGGATCCTAGCTCGCATCCTATAGCTCATGAGAAGCTCTCAAAATCCTCATGGAACCTAAATCACATCATGATGAAATTGTGATTAATTCCCTTGTTAGAGCTCTTCCTTGAGCTCTATAAAAGCTTCCCCATGTTCCATCGTCTTCTTCAGCTAGGTTTCAAGAACAAAAACCCACTTCTACCCTACCTTCGGCCATCTCCAACCTATGCTCCAGCAACTCCCTCGCTCTCCTTCGTCCATGCCTCCAACCATCAAATTGGAGGCATAGCCACCTTCCTTACCTTCTTCCGATAGTGGTCGGCCAAAGCCCCATCGCATTTGACCCCTTCTTTGCCACTGCTCCCTTGTTGGAGAATTCATCATCCATGGCGTCGGCAAGTCACGCCACTATGGATTCCTCCCCTTTTAGTCTACTAAAGTTGTCCTATCTCTCCCTCTATATCTATAGGTTAGATTTCACCCGTTAGCCCCTCAATTCATCCACAGAATCACCTCCTCCCCTATCATCTTCTCTAATACCGATTGCCTCCGGTGAGGCCGCGCCTACACTACACTCCACGAAACGTCCCGCCAACACTCCCAGAAGCTTCACCATGACTTCACCTACAAAAGTGCTAACTATATTTAGTCGGACAACAACCCAACCTCTCTGTCGAGCAACCCACACTCGGGCCACATTCCCTGTCATCGTCGGAGAACCACATAGACGCTCACACCAAATTCCCACTAGCAGCACAATCATCGTGGTTTGGCGAAGCATTTGAGATCTTTTAATTGGGCCACGAGTCTGCATTTATGTATCTTAGGTACCACCGTCAACGTCGCTCATCTCCGCTTTCACCCACTGTACGTCGACCAGCATCGACCTCATTGCTACCTTCAGCAAGGGTGCAATCCCTCCACAAAGCAACCTGCAGTTAAAATCAATGAAGGACGCATGCAGTAGCATCAATTGAAGACAAACTCCTGCCTGCAGCATACATGAAAGAAGAGGGGGACATTTAGTCCCACTTTGTGCATCATAAGTCCAGGAGAGCCACATAAAGCATTCTATTGCCTTACGCTTGCTACCTCTGAGAGCACGGTGGTGAGGTCCCCATACATGCCCTTATGCACGTGCAGTCACATGCGCTCACTCACGTGCCATCGCCCGCAATCACTCCTGTGGGTCTGGGCTGAGATCCGATTACCTAGTTGCCCAGGTTCAACTTTGTTCTTACAGGGGAAACTTTTAGGAGGGTAGTGTAGGTTTTGCTACCTCGGGATTTGCACACTCATTTTTCAACACTTAGCCTGTGTGACCCTTGTGTCTCTTCTGTGGTGCTTTTCCTTGGTTCTTTAAGGTGCTGACTTAATGCATCTGAGCCTCATGTGGGACATCTGATTGAGGCCTTTGGTCCTAACTACTGTGGGCTTATTTGGAGTTCTCAACTGATATTTGGTTAAATTGAATGATGCATGCTTAATTAGAGGATTAAGTGGTGATTTAAATCACCATTGTTTTTTAGCTTCTATTCTTTTTATCCCATGACTTCTTGAGATACAATTGGAGCTGATATTGCATATATTTTTTAATATTGATTCTTATTGCATATCTTTATTATTGTGCTCATTATTTCTGAATGGGATTAGGACGTGAATTCCATATTTGATCCCTGCGAATGACTCAGACACAGATTATTTTGGAGTTTTATAAATTTAAGTGTTTGTGCGATTTCATCCTATACTACGACGTATTTCTCTAAAAGATGACTTTCACCCTTAAACAAGGAGGCATTCTTCGGCCTACTAGCATAGGTCGGCTAATAGCAACTTTGTTGATGGTCGATGAGGCTGATGGAGGTAGGGACCAGCTAATGGTAGCCTGATGGGGGGTGGCTGATAGTGGCCTGAGGGGCCTATTGTTCATGAGGGATAAGGTGACAAGGAATCCATTTGAGTGGTCAAGTGCTCGCGAGCCTCAAGTGAGATTGGTGGTCAAGGGCAAAGAGTGTGTGGGGCATGCATCAAGTCCATTTGTAAGGGACTAAAGGAGGAACTGCTGGCGTGCACGTGGGTAGAACACCAAGCATAGTGGGTCCAATGGTCGTCTTTGTGACTTGAGGACTTGGGCTAGGAAGGCACCCAAGAAACAGAGCATTGAAGCACTTCTATTGAAGCTTCTTCAAGGCAAGGGTCAAGCCTGTGATGGTGGGAGCTCCTAGCAAGAGGAGAAACAGAAGAAAGCAACTAGCTATTCGTTGTCTCCAAAACATCACCATACAGGGTGTATAAACCTTAGAAGACCTCCTTGGAGATGTATAGAGGTTGAGAGAGGCAGTCACATTCGAGGAGCTTGGAGAGGAAATCATCTTACTTAGTCAGGTGGAGAAGTTTAGTGGCTTTGAAACTCATGGCATGCTACCAGAGGATTCCATAGGAGGGAGGAGCTTTGGTAGGAAGAATGTTGGTTGGGAGGAGCCTTAGCCAGAGGGAGCAAAGTCACACACTGGTGGGCAAGGTGTTAAGTTGGCAGGACTGGTCTAAGTCCTCTTCAACATCCCTCACCTCCATTTCCTTCCTTGTTTTTTCTTTTGTAACCATAGGAAGATAGGGAGAGAGCTTTCAATTGATGAAGCTTCAGTGGAGGGGTTGAAATGACCTAACAGTAGTTGTTAAATTCAAGTAAAATGGAAAATGTCTTAAAGTAATGGACCTCATGATGTTTGGAGTCTACCCATTGGAGTAGCATTTGGTTGATGCCATTTTTTAGGAGAGATATATGCTCCATGTGAGGAGAGCACGGCATTTTGTTGGTGTTTCCCACATACGACGCTATTTGATGAGCCTCAGAGGCTGCCAATGTCCATTAAAAAAATTTTTCATTCTCGGAAAATGAAAACATAGCCACCAAAAATGAAAATGAGCACACAACAGCATGAAAATAGTGGATTGTTGACCTAGTTCCACGTAGTATGGGTGTACATCTAGAGAGGGAACCTAACCCTCTATTCATTACATGAGGTGTATTACATGAGCTATAGCTCTTTAGGGTTGCCCCCATTTGGTGTCCCCTCCATATGGGTTGTGGACCCCTTTATAGAGTACACAATATGGGAGGTTACATATTTAGAGAAGTGAAACCACCTAATCAACGAGAAGTAATGGTGAATAATGGAGAATAATGGTGAGTTATGGAGTTATTACGTTGACCACGTAATCGCTCAGTGGGCCCTCACCTCTTCGAATTTCCATGCAAACCAAGTCCAAGTGGGTTCCATTGGTCTAATCATGAGCCAATTTGTGCTTATTCCTCGAAGGAAATTTCTTCCCTCATCATCAACAATCTAACCCAATCCAACCTAAATTTAGCCGACCATTATTCCTTAAAGTCCAACTTATATGACCAGCCAACCCTTAACTTAATCCCTTCCATTGATCTTCATACAATGGCCCCCACCTATACCCAACCCAAACCACCTAATTATCCCTTCATGGTCATCTCTTACTCCAACTCCTCTATGCTGGACAACCACTACTTCCACAGAATCCCCACCATCCACTCTACATATAATGGCTTTAAATCATTCACCAAAAATAATTCTTCCAATTCCCCCCTATGAACAGCCAAAAATTCAAATTCAAACTCAACCGTAACAAACCTTGAGTGGCGCCATCTTATTCTCTCCAAATGAAATCACTAGGCCAGCCATGTGAAGCTTTAATCACCGCCATCCATTACACATCCAAGGGCCACCATAATTATAACCTAGCAACATCTTAAAGGATGGCCAAATAAACCCCAACCAAAAGCTGATGATCAACCATGTTGCCTTAATCTCAACCCTCCATTTATTTTATCATTCATCTCCACCCTTCATTAAATCCACAGCTAATCCTAAGCCCATCATAATCCCAAAGCACCCCCTCTTTAGATAAAGGTGCTCTACTTCATCTTGCCTCATCTTGGCCATCAACACCTTGATCCAAGTCACCCTTGATCCCACCAATCACATGCTACCAAGATGTCTATAAGAGAACATATGGCTGGCCCCCTTGGACTTCATCTTCTTCCATCCCTTCTCTACTTTTCCTCCTTTCCAAAACCCTCTCTACTTTCTAATGGTAACACCATCATCCATCATAACTAACATAAATTAGCCAAAATCTAGTGATAAATTCTCTTTAATAGTAATGATAAGGTCATAATTCCATTGTACGTTGAATGCAAGAAGATGGGAAATCTCATTAATTCTATTGTTTCAAAAAATAATCATAAATATTGATTAACTGAGGGGTTAACCAGTACTTAATCAAAGGTTAAATGAACTTAAATTTCTAAGAAGTGGGCTCAAACTAATTGAATAAGGGTTTGCTGACTTTTAAGGATTATTTTAGTAATAAAAACACTAATTACAGCCTTACTTTAGTTAAATGGGTTCTGGTGGAAATAATATAACCAAAACCTCCTAAAAAATCGTTGAAAATTATTCTATGGGGTTTAGAACTTTCACTTTGACCAAAGGAACCCATTTCAACCAAAAATGGACTTAGTAGGAATTTGCTTTATTTCGGGGTTACAGTGTAAATTACCCAATCAAACTATGTCGAATCCAAATTCATGGTCACCGTTAGATTCTTTAGGTCTAAATTAGGTTAACCCAAAATTTTGAGCCCAATCGGAGTTCATCTTGACCTACTTTGCATTCTAGCCTAGTTTGCTACAATTATTACACAAAGCCCCTTAGTTTTTGTACTTTTCTTACAACCCAGCCCCCATCCTCTTCTTCGTTATTCAAACAAGGCAACAACAGGCAGACGCACCCAAAGGGAATGAATCTTTGATTGGAGTTTTCTTCATCAAATCATCACTAAATCACTTTAAGTGATGGTTGTAGGGTGGTTGGCAAGGGATTTGGTGGTCTGTGGAGGTGAGATGGTCTCGCCGGAGGGGATGGCCGGAGATGGAAGGGATGAAGTTGCGGAGGGTCGTCGGTGGTCGATTTGAAGTGGCGCGGACGTGAAAATAATTTGCAGGAGATGAGGAATGTATCTGGGAGGTTAGCGGATGAACCAGGGCAAAGGAGATGTCGGATGAGGTATGGCCGACATTGGAGACAAAGGTCGCTCCGATGAGAGAGAAACGACGAGGACGAAGGGAATCAGGGAGTCAGTTGGTATGGCTCTACGTCGAAAGAAGCGAGGAAGAGGAATCCACCACTAGTTTTGTGGAAGGACGATGAGGAAGAATAGAAGAGATCACCGGACGTCGAGGGACCTTCGGCAGAGTGAGAGAGAGAGGAATTGAGTGATATCTTGGCCGATTTTGAGCGTGAAGAGTTTAGAAAGATCTGGCGACCCTTTTATAAGGACCTAGAGGCAAGGAAAGCTTGGAAGCCAAGCTTCCAAGCTCAGAAACATTCATCTGATTTGGGTGTTTCTTGATACCCAAATCACTCATGCGTTCGCATGAGAGATTGGGAAAGATTCGGAGCATATGGATTAGTTCATATTGAAGATAATTTCTCAATAAATCTTCCAATTTTTGAAGGGATTCACTAAGCAATCATGGAGAACTCCCCATTCAAAGATCATCGGAGTATGTTTCCACCGTGATAATGGTGGAGGGACCTAATTGCGATGACGTCAAAGAAATTAGGGGCTATTTGAAAGGATTTTGAAAGTTAAGTTCATAAATGTAATCAGACAGTACTAATTTGCAAACTAGGTCAATACAAGCTCATCTTAGGTCCAAATTTTGGTACAAACCTAATTTGGGCCTAAGGAATTCAATGGTGTGGTTGGATTTTGATTTTTACCATGTTTGACTAGGTAATTTAGGAAAAAACCCAAATTAGTGCAAATATCTGTCTAAGACTTTATTTTGTGTCAAGATGGGTTCTAATGGTTAAATTGAAGGTGTCAAACCCTAGATAATATTTTTATATGAATTTTAGAGGGTTTAGGTGAATTTTATCCTTACCAGAACCTTGGTTAATTAAGTGGGTCAGTTTTTAGGATTTCAAAAGTCATTCAATTCTCAAAACATGTGCAAACCCTTTTCTGACTAATCTAACCCACTTGTTACCTTTTTATGACCTTTTGACCCTTAATGAACCCCTAGAAAAACCTGTGGTCGCACTGCATTCATGATGTGCTGGTAAAATTGCAGTTTTAACCCTAGTTTCCTATTTTTCCCTTAAAATGATTACGCAGTGAAATATGACCCTCTGGAAGTTATATAGGAGCATTTATTGACTTAATTGGGTCAAAATGAGCTAGTTTATGGCTCATGATAGTGTTCCCATCACTCCACCATTCGTCTAATTTAGGTAGTTCTTCTTCTTCTCCTTCTCGTATAGTCTAGTCTAGGCCCTTTAAATTTAGGATTCGACCTTATACTCTTGTCGTTCCTCTTCATCTTCTTTATGTCCGGTGAGAACTTTGGTGGGTTTGAACAACGACACCACACCTCCTCCCACCAAGCCACCTACACCAAAAGCTCCACAAGAACTTGTAGATCAAAAGCCCTCAAGAAATTGAGGGTTTTGATCTACAAATCCCTCGACCGGACAACCCATCTCGCCATTTCCTTCCACACGACCATCCGACCACTCCACTCCACCAAACACCAAATCACCACCACCATCACCTTCGTCATGATAGGGCAGAACCTTTTGCATATCTAATTGGGGTCATGAAGCCATATTTTTATTTCAGGTGCTCATCATCATCTTTATCTTCTCTGGCGACATCCACATCCATCCAGCAAAGCAACCACCAAGGAGCTACCGTCATTCAACATGGAATCACTTAAGGGAGATTCCTTTGTCATTGGATTAAAGATCCAACAGCCATCAACGACCAATCGAGATGCTCCTCTCCATTGTTGCAGCATTCGAAGGCAAAGGAGGAAGGAACTCCTTTAGTCCCACATCATGGAACAAAAGATCTGATTTGGGAATAAAAGGAATCTCGCCCCCTTATTGCTCGCCCAAGCATCAGGGGGTTGGGCCCCCATATACACCTACGCACACACACATGCCTACACACAAGTGGGCATGAGCCGATCTTGGGTAAAGTTTTTGTCTGGTTCGAGTGTGCATTAGGCCTATTTTGACTTGGTTTGCGAGGCTTCCTTTGGCTTAAAAATTCTCTAAGTGTTGGGCTTTAAGCTTAGTTGGAAATGGATTTTTTGCTCAAACACTTACAAATATTTTTGGAGTTTGATAGTGCAATTCATTAATTGAATAATTCTTTTCGCATCAATCTCTTGATCTTCAATTTTTGTTTACTTGATTAATGGATAATTGTAGATTATTTTACTCCCTAAGACGACCCTGGACTCACAATTTGAGCTTAGATATTTAAGTGTTGATTTGCTTTAGTTGCTATACTATGACGCATATTTTAAAACTCGATGAAAGTACCTTAACACTTTCTCCCTTGGACATCCCCCTTAGGGCTTTCTTCTCCACCTTCTTCTTTTAGTTGTAATCTCTATCTTCAACTCTGTCGGATCTCCACTTCTACATCTAGGGAAAGAAGACTGAGTGGAATCCTCCACCCCCACTCATGACTTCTTGACCCGCTGATTCAGCACTCTTCTACTACTTACTTTTTAGTGTATTTTATTTCTAGTTAATTCTAGTTCTTTTTCTAGTTCTACTCGTTTGTTTTAGTTGTTTAGTCTAGTTGCAAACTTTCTTCTAATCGAATGGCCTCGGATCGCGATCCAACGCCCGCCCACGCTCAATCGCCTGCACCTTCCAGCCCTTCGCTGTAGCTCGAACCCACGCCCGCCGCTCGTGTAAGCGCGCTCGACCGCTGCACTACGAGGCACGGATGGTCGAGCGGGCGCTTTTAAGCGCGGCTGATCACAGCCGTTGGATCAAGATCCAATAGCGGAGAGCGAGCGGGTGTGGGATCTTCAGAGGTTGCATGAGACCGTTTTGGTAGCCGAGATGGCACCACGTGGCGCCATCTTGGCCGTCCATCTTCTGGAAGTTGTAGATGGTGCCACGGATGTCGGATTAACTCAATTTTTTGTGTCGTTGGGCTGCGATCGTCTATCCGAATTCATCCGTGTGGTTGGATTTGTCATCTGAAGTGTGGATTTACACCATCCTAGCCCTTGATCTTCTAGGTTCCCTGATCACTATCTGATGCTACGGATGCCTAATTAGGGCGATCTTGGAGTCTTTGAACTCCAATCGTCGCCCCGATAACATCCATATGGTTGGATCTTTGATCTGAGGCCCCGATAAAATGTTTGTCCTGTCCAAGCACATAAAAGGAGATAATTAATCTCCATTTTATTCAAACTACTCTAAATGCAAGATGATGCATGTTATGCAATATTTATATCATGAAATGCAATCCTATGCTTAAGAACATGCATAAATAAGCATCTTAAGTAGTGTAAATGTGTTTACATCATACCTGCATGCCTATCTTTTGCTAGTCCCTAGCAAAAACTATATGCTAATTATGAAAGAATTAGGTTGGATTATTTGGACTTGATTTATTTTTAATCATTAAGAAATTGTCTACTTAGGAACTGAACTTTCAAAGACACAACAGTGCCCGAGTATCAGCCAAAATGCAGACCGCCTCAAGCCTCACCTTATTCAAAGAAAAATTCTTTTTCTCTTTTTACTCTTTTCTAATTTTTTTGAATTTTCAAATTTTAGGGTTTAAGAGTAGCTTTCTACGACCATTCAACTCACCCAAGATTTAATGAGAACCCTAAGCTTTAAGCATCTTATTGTGATTGTGATAGACTCGTTGACCTGTAATTAAAACGGACTTCGGATTTCTACGCCTCTAGGTGACCTCAAAAAGAATTATGCCTAATGGTGTATCTTTACAACCTGTAGCTTTCTCCCTACTTTTATTTTCTTACGAGGTCAAAACAAGGGTGAATCCAGTGTATATCTCCCCGGTTTATTGTACTTCTCCGCTTCTTCCTAAGTGTTTTGGGAATTTTTAGTGCATTTACTGAGCTGGGTTCTAGACAACCGGTCGATGAGCTATTGCCATTGACAACTTGCCAGCCATACTCGTGCGGCGAAGTGTGGCTTATTTCTTTTTGTTCTTTTCTCCCTTTTTTTTTTGATTTTTTTTTTTAAGTAGGTGGCTTCCCTGATCTAAGATTTACCTAAAAGCAGCAAAAAGAGAAAGGTCCAGTGACTGGGCTCTGGACAACCTACCTATGGGCTGTTACCCACGATAACTTGCTAGCCATATCACCCTAGAAGGTTCATTAGCTACCCAATTTCCATTAAAATCGCCGAATAACGAGTTAGTGCAAAGATAGTGTGTAGATGCTTAAGACTCAAAATTCCATCAAATCAGAGAGCGGGTTGATAAGTCATGTACTTATCACCCAAACTTATTTATTCCAATTAAAAAAGAATTAAGATGGCGAGGACTCAAAGATAAATCCACATTTTAGTGGATACACAGGCTAATTAAGTCTAAAGACTAGAAGGGTCTTTATGTTCAAATCGTAATGTAGTATTTCCTAAGATTGAAAATTTTCTTAAACCCAAATTGTCTTTCCTAACTCCATCTTTTTTTTTTATAAAAGAAAATAAAATAAATCTACGAAGCTGACGAATGAATTCAGAGATAAATATCCACCCCCCCATGCCTATCTAATGCAATGTCCTCATTGTATTAAAAAGACATAAAATAGAGTGGACAAGCGTAGAAAGCACCTGAATTGAGTGAATGTCAGGTCCGCTCTGAGATGAAAACTAAGAAAAACTGTATATGTGCTGAGTTTAGTGCGTTCATCTAGGCACACTATACAAAGAAAAGAAATGAAGAATTCACAAGTGCAGGTCAGAATTAGAATAAACAGAAGAATCTTCTGACCAAACAACAGCGGTCCACAGATGTGGACCAGATTGTGGTGCAGACCTATTCCCCATAGTCGAGAATATCTTAGGTTCTGGATAAAAATTACCCAAAACCTAAAATTAGAATGCAAGCGGTGTCGAGCCTGCGATTTATGAGGATGCAACCCAAGACCAAAAAGTCGGGTTACAGAGAATTAAAGCTCAAAAGGATAATCGTTGAATGTGTACTTGAGTTTGACATCCTCGAAACAAATGTCATACGGGTTTTGATTTGATGGTTTCAGCTTAAAAGGAACCCTTCGACTCAATATTCCATTTCCTCCAAAATTAACTTCCCAAATTAGAACTTCCCAGCTCCTAGCCTCATTCCGAATGTTAAATTCCGAGACCACTTGCATGTTAATCACCCCGTCTGAAATCTCCAAGTCTAAATGATGTGGCAGAATCAGAATTGACTTGGGTCTAATTATCTCAGAAACAGAATTATCGATAAGCTTAACGGGGTGTAATTGATAATCAGGGCATTGAATTGATTCATTCAGAAAATGTAATACTGGATCTGTAATGTGTGCCCTAAGATCAGTTTCCTCACTTATTGGGCTATCAAATGATCTATCAGATTCCTCAGGCCCAATCGTCTCACAGAAATCGTGTTTAGAAAACTCACGTGAGACTTCGCAACTTGAATCTTCACCATCAAAGAAATTAGGATCCGTATCAATGTATGTCCCAAAATCATTTATTAGTTTCTGTTCCAAGGAGACATACGTTTCCTCGTAACCCGGCTTAGGGATCTTAGGTGAAGAAATCAGATCATCCTTAATTGGTTGCTTTAATTCAAGCTAGTCAGCCTTGTAACACGTGTCCCCCCCAACAGGTGCCTTAGCGGGTTCTGTCATTGGCTTTCCTGAAGAGGGTTCATCCTGGGAATCATCCCAAGATTGAATCAAAGCAACCACGAATCTCATCCTCAATTTCACTAATTTCCCAAGTAGAAACTCACCCGGGTTCTTATCCTTAACGTTCTGGAGCCAATCCAACAAAGACTTATTCAAATCATTAATCATTTCAATCAGGGGCTCCAATCTCTCAATGCAAGGTATTGGCTGAACTTCTAAAGATTGAATGATATTCCTCAAGTTAGCTAGAACCTTATCTTGAACCTGGTTAACCTGAACCAAATGAGTTGGTTCAGGGTTGGGCGGGTTTGGGCTCAATGTAGGGGAATTAACTAATTGAGATTTGTTATACCCTTCCTGATAATAGGTCATTTCAGATTGTTGAAAAGATGGTGATGACCTAAAGGCAGTGAAATCAGAGGATGGGTAAGGATCGGTGTATCCTTCTTGATTGTAGATCATATTAGGCTATTCATGAAAGGAAGACGATCTATAATCGATGTAGCACTGAGAAGGATAGAAATAAGAATCAAAGTGTTCAGGGTTAGACCCTAAACACGGAGGTCCGGAACTGTATCCCCAATCCGAATTATCCCAACTAACTGATGGTTGATTATAGTATGAGTTGGGATAATCGTCATGTTGAGGATAATTCACAATAGGAGGGAAAGTGAGGGAAAGCGTGAAATATGTGGAAGGATTCATGAGACATGGGAGGAAGAAAGGTGCCCTGCAATACAAATAATCAAACCTGTCCTTAAATGGGTTAGCCTACAGACCTACAGACTCCCAAAACCTGTCTTGAGATAAAGGAACGATTTGATCTACTTTTGTCTATTCAATCCAACCAGTTAGAAGGAGGGACTGGGGAGAAGGTTCTTCCTTCGGCTTGCACCTTCGGTTCCTAGTGTACCCCAGCTGCGATCGTTTGACTCTGCTCCCCTAGCTAGACATCAGATTGAATAGTAGAAACAGACTAATCGAAAATAATCTCGTTCTGGGTTCTGAAGAGTGAGTTCAATCCTTAAGGCCAACGTCTACTCTGTTTTATTTAGGGCTAGGTTTGAATGTGCTTTAGAATGTGATGGGCCCTTTAAATGGGTTGTGCCCTTAATGATTGATTGATTTGTGTGTGCATGCACAACCAGTGGTTTTTAAGTAAGATTATTTTTGATGTGGTGAATTTTAAGGTTCAAATCTTGCTTAGTAGCTTTTAGAACTCAACTTTAGGTGTTTTCAATCAAGTTTCGTTGGCACACCAAGTTTTACAAGCACGGGTGAAAATGTTTTCCTTTGAAGCTTAAAAAGATTGTGGAGTGCCTGGTAAATCCCTAAGAGTTGAACCTAATTGGCAGCTACTTGATGAATTTATTTTATTTGAAGTGGTGCGGCCCAAACAACTTAAACAACTGGCCACAAATGCACCACTAAGTTAAGCACACAAAGATGGTTAACCTAGAATGATTTCTACTCTTTTATGTGTTGCTTTATGTGTACCGGTTCCACAGATCAGAACCCGGTTGAGTAGAAACAAATCAATTCGGTTAAGTGCCTTTGAATGTGGGTGTACGTTGTGTGTTTGTTGAAAATTACCCCACAAAATTATCTTTTTTTTATATATATAAATGAAGGTGGAATGAATATGAGTGAGAATCCAAACAACCAAACTATTCCTAAGATTTATGCAAACACCTAGGTTAATTGGAATTTGGATTCAATGTGGCGAATGAAATCTATGGAGGGGGAAAGAATGGGGGATAACTTACAAAACCTTCCACAACACTTTATTCCAATCTACCGCTTTTGCTCGTCTCAAAAGAATACCTATAATTACAATAAGAAAGGAGAAAAGTGAGGTAAATGATTTGTAAGTTACAAAACGCGAAGAGAAATCAAAGATCGTTGCCTCCCCGACAACGGTGCCAAAATGTTGAACGCACGAATCGCTACGCTAACGTGTTCGGTTTTGGAAAAGTTGTCATTGTAGTTTGAAAGCGAAGAACTCGTGTTCAACAAATAAAATTTATACCGAAATTGAAATTCTGGGTCGAACACAGGGAGGCAGATGTTTGATTTAAAAACTACGCGTTTCTTTCTGTTTGTCACGGAATAATTGAATTTAAAACTATCTAATTATTTACAATAAATAGAAGAGAGAGAGTAAGAGAGAAAGAGAATATTACATAGAGAAATCAAAATGAGATGTAGAATAAACAAGGAATTTATCATTAAGGAGATTGTTCATTTCACTCTTACAACTACAAAGCATAAAACAATTACTCAAGAAAGTGATAAATTTACTCTAGAGAGCATTAAAAGAATGGAGGGAGAAATGTCCTCCTCGACGGTCGCTTGGAGGACGAGCAGAACTACACTAGAAAGCAGCAGTAAATCTATACTAGAAAGCAGTAAAAAGAATAGGGAGAGAGAAATCCTCCTCGACGGTCGCTTGGAGGACGAGCCGGACGGGACGACGCTTGGATGAAGGAGAACGAAGCAGGACAAAGGAGGACGAAGCAGAAGAACGGGAACGGAGTAGCACGCCGTCATCGTCGCAGGATCCACTTCCGAAGGGGAATGAAAATTTGGACTTTATCTCGCGAGAAGCATCCCAGGTGTGGGACAAGCTTCTCTTGAGCTTTGGAGAGGTAGAGAAGAGAAGGAAGGGATGAGAATTTCGTATGGAGGGGGTCTCCTTTTATAGTTGCAAGGAGTGGGGGCAAAATAGTCATTACAACTTCAAAATAATAAATGAGGGGTCTTTAGTGATGGATAAATCCGTCACTAAAGCCCCCAACGTGGGCGTAGCTCCCGCGCCCACGCGCGCCTCCTCAGCTGCCCGCTTCCTCAACGCATATGCATGTTCTACGATTCTCAGCGATCGGACGGCTTAAGACGCGTCTCCGCCCGCTCGCTGTGCTCCCGCCTGGCACATGCGATCGCGCGTCCGTGCCGCGCATTCAATCGCGCGTGATCTCGATTGAGCACAGATGGCCGTCCGATCGCGATCCAACGCCGCCCGCGCTCAATCACCCGTGCCTTCCAGCCCTTCGTTGCGGCTCGAACCTGCGCCCGCCGCTCGCGTAAGCGCGCTCAACCGTTGCACTACGAGGCGCGGATGGTCGAGCAGGCGCTTTTAGGCGCAACTGATCACAGCCGTTGGATCAAGATCGAACGGCGGAGAGCGAGTGGGTGAGGGATCTTCAGATGTTGCATGCGGCCGTTTTGGCGGCCGAGATGGCACCACGTGGTGCCATCTTGCTCATCCATCTTCTGGAAGTTGTAGATGGTGCCACGGATGTCGGATTGACTCGATTTTTGTGTCGTTGGGCTGCGATCGTCGATCCGAATTCATCCGTGCAATCGGATTTGTCATCTGAAGTACAGATTTACACCATCCTGGCCCTTGATCTTTTAGGGTTCCCCGGTCACTATCTGATGCTACAGATGCTTGATTAGGGCGATGTTGGAGTCGTTGAACTCCAATCGTCGCCCTGATCACATCCATACGGTTGGATCTTTGATCCGAGGTCCCGATAAAATGTTTGCCCTGTCCAAGCACATAAAAGGAGACAATTAACCTCCATTTTATTCAAACTACTCTAAATGCAAGATGATGCATGTTATGCAATATTTATATCATGAAATGCAATCCTATGCTTAAGAACATGCATAAATAGACATCTTAAGTAGTGTAAATGTGTTTACATCAATGGGACATCAGAGATGGTTAGATCATAGTCACAACTTATGGTTGGATAGTGAATCATTTGATGGGAGTGCAGAGCATCGATTGATGCCTCTATGAATGTTAGGCAGAAGTATACTTGAGGTTGTAAAGTTGCTTGCCCCACTGAAGGATGAATCAGTCAATCCTTTAAAGCGATTAACCATCTTGTTTGAGTTGCCATATTGGGAGCATAATTTGCTACGCCACAACAATGATGTTATGCACACCGAGAAAAATGTATTTGACAATATTTTTTGGACAGTCACATGTTAGGCCAAAGAGACAAAGGATACTTACAAGTCTCATGAAGATTTGGTAGATATGGGGATCAAAAGAGATCTCCATTTGAAAGGAGTTGGAAATGTGATTCCAAGAGCTTGTTATCAGATGATGATGCAAGAAGTACAATCTTTTTTACCATCTTGAAGGAGATGAAGCTTCCAAATGAGCTATCATGCAACATCTCTCGTGCAAAACAAGTTAAAAGGAAGAGGGTAACATCGATGAGACTGTATGATTGCCACATTCTAATGCAGGAGCTTTTACTGATGGCTGCTCGGGGTTAATTACCTAATAGAGTGGCAATTGTCATAATTGGCTTGTGCCACCTCTTTAAATGCTTGTGTACTAGGGTTCCTAGACCGTCAAACCTCAATATACTACAATCCTAAGCCATTCTAACATTATGTGAAATAGAAAAGCTATTTCCCCCTTCATTTTTTACTATCACGATACATGTTGTCATCCATTTAGTAGAGGAAGCAAAGCTTGGAGGTCCCATTTTCTATCGATGGATGTACCCCATTGAGAGGTAGGTATTTGTGAATTATACAATTTTCTCCTAGATGCATTTTCAAAAATTGTGTTTCATTAATATGTGAGCTTTTCGATGTTTTAGGTTCTTTCTAACTTTGAAAGGCTTTATCAAGAACAAAGATCATCCTAAACGATCAATTGCAGAAGGATTCTTAGCAAATGAGTGCTTAACCTTTTATTCAAGGTATCTTGGTGCAAGTCATACCAAATTTGATAGGACACTGCAAAATGACAAGGACGTTATCCCTCAGATGGATGAAGATCTACCATCTCCACTCGGACGACCTTTAAGGAAGAAGAAAATAACAAACAAGCAATTTGATCTCAGCAAACGAAGAAGAGTTTCAAGGAAGAAGCTCGATTCAAAGTTGCTATTTCAAGTGCATCACTATGTTCCCTTTAACTATGAAGACGTAGGCCACTTTAGAATATATGTATTGGAAATTCTTCATTTCTTTAATTGGATTATCCTAATAAGTTGAACTATCATGTAACTAGAGATTCATTGCCTTTTTGAAATAAGGAGCATAAGTCTATGCTAAGAAGACATGATCGCTCGCCTCACTTATCTTAATTTGAACTTGATTGGCTTCATAGTCTTCTGTTAAATGATTGGTTCGTGATAGAGTGAGATTGCTTTGATTTTTTAATTATATATTCAACTAAATTTGAGTTAGTTTTTATGAATAATTGAAATCATATTACTTAATTTGTTGTAGATTGAATATTTAGAGAAAGAAGGAAGTGATAAAGTTTCTCAGAAGTTGAAGTGGTTAGCTAAAAGCCCTTCTGACATGGTTAATACCTATAGAGGGTACATTAATAATGGGTTTAGGTTTCATAACATAGAACATGAGAAGGATTTGACAACACAAAATAGTGTAGTCATCATTTCTAGTTCAAGCAACTATTCTAGTCAAAAAGATGATCAAGCAATTGACAGGGAACACAATTATTATGGTGTGCTAAAAGACATTCTCAAGCTATGCTATTTAGGGATGTCTAGGGTGGTTCTATTCAAATGTGATTGGGTTCGTCCAACTAGAGGGTGGTGGACTAATTGCTATTAATTCACCATTGTTAATTTCTCAAATTTATCACATATTGGGAAGGATATCGGGGATGGCCCCTACATCATATCATCTCAAGCATCTAAAGCATTCAGCATTAAGGATAATCAGAATGAAGGATGGCATGTGATTATGCAAGTCAAGGTTAGAGATGCTTTCGAAATTGTAGATGTCCAAAGTCTCATGCATGGATTAGATACAAGGAATGCAAGGATGGCAGCAAATGAATCATCCACTTGGTTGAGAGATGTGGATGATTTGGATATTCAGGTGAGTGACGAGGAAGTTGATTCAGATGATGATGATATTTGATAGGAGATGTTGCTTCACACATGAAGTTTTCCTTGTGAACATTAGAGCAAGTCTTTGTCTAAAACACCTAATTTCTAAATTGGGAACATAGCACCCAATACATTCTAACACCTTTAATTTCATGGGAACATAGATTATTTTGTGTTCTACAGAGGCATAATGATGCAAATGAAACCTCTAGTTGGGGTACATGAAAATCCTAAATTGCACCTCTAGTTGGGGTACAATTAAAGACTAAGTTGGGGTGGATTGGGGTGAAATCAAGGCCCACCTAAAGCCAAGAATGTACACACTCAAAGCTTCCCATACCAAATCAACTAGCTCAATCTGAAGTTGGAATATCCTCTTGCCTTCCTGATAGCTACTCCCAAAGGTAGTTCTAAATATGGCATCCCCAGTCATGCTCTGGAGTTTTGGCCAGAAGTCCAACTCGCAAAACTCGTTCGCATTAACCAACTTCTCCCACCAGTTTAGTAATTTGATGCAACTACTTGTATGCAGGTAGCATTCCCCATGATTGTTAACAAATCCATAATTGAGAAATGTAATTGGTAAAGGAGAAAGCATATGTTCTCATGGAAGTTTAATCTCTCCATATCAACTCATATTAAGGGCAGACCTTCAGTTTCTTTATATTGAAAGCTAGAGTAATCAACTTCTACTGCCTCACCCATTCCTCACCTATAAGGACTGTGACCCCATTTGCTATGACCTTTGAAAGAGGGTTACCTATAGGTAGCTTCCGAATGCACCTTGATTTTTCTGATAGAATTTCCTTTATCATCTCAG
Organism: Thalassia testudinum; assembly: GCA_037157565.1. NCBI lineage: Eukaryota > Viridiplantae > Streptophyta > Magnoliopsida > Alismatales > Hydrocharitaceae > Thalassia > Thalassia testudinum. The sequence goes on along the minus strand of JAZHRO010000035.1, from coordinate 48,688,631 downwards.
GGTCTTTTATGATGATCCTTGGGGTTGTTCCACACCATATTAGAGATGTTTTTGCTTGCACTCCCATTTGTCAATCATATCGAAATTAAAATAAATAATTTTTTAAATAATTTTCTCTAGCTTTCAGCAGGTGATTAGAGAACTCTTTTAGTTCTACAAATATTAAACCTTGCTCTATTATGAAGAGATGCTAGTTAGGTAGAAAATAAAAAATTATTATCTACTCAAGTTTCAATTGAAAAACTCAAACTTGTGAAATTCGAGATCATGTTATTAAAGTGTGGGTGAAAATTATATAAATTGTCTAAAAATAATAAGCTCAGTAAAAAAATCAGATTCGTTAGGCATCACTTGTAAATATTTTGAGATTTAGGATTTGGCAACACTAATGTTGATTTTACAATAATGTTAAGATATTTTATAGAATCTATGATGAAAAGTTCTTGAGATAGATCACTTATGTGGACAATCAAGTTCACAGTCACTTCCAAGTACTCCACTGTACCTATACCGATTCATTGTGATGTTGATCTCAAAACCACAAAGACAAATTCATTTAGATAGATGAAGTTGGCCCATACAAGATGGAAATATATTGACAACAAGTATAGAACAAATCATCCCACAAGTTTATGTTATAGGCTACTCTACAAAGCTGCATTTGGCACTTAGAAACAAGAGGGAAAAAACCAAGGAAATTGATTGAAGATGAAAAGCAAGTAGCTCAGTTAGCAAGAATATGTGTTGGTTTCCAGTTGATGTAAACATGTTTACACTACATAAGATGTCTATTTATGCATGTTCCTAAGCATAGAATTGCATTGCATACTATAAATATTGCATAGCATGAATCAACTTGCATTTAGATTAGTTTGAATAAAATGGAGGTTAATTGTCTCCTTTTATATTCAGGGATAGGGAAAATTTTTATCGGGGCCTCGGATCAAAGATCCAACCGTACAAATTTGATCAGGGCGACGATTGGAGTTCAACGACTCAAGATCACCTTAATCAGACATTTGTAGCAACAGATAGAGACTGGGGAACCCTAGAAGATCAATGGCCAAGATGGTGTGATCTGCACTTCAAACGACAAATCCGACTACACGGATGGATTCAGATCGACGATCGTAGCCTAACAGTGTGAAAATTGACTCAATCCGACAACCGTGGCACCATCTACATCAACCAGAAGATGGACGGCCAAGAAGGTGCCACGTGGTGCCATCTCGACTGCCCAACCTGCTGCTACACCCACCGCGCCCTCTCATCTTTTTCGATTCTCCGCCGTTGGATACACATCCAATGACTGTGGATGCATGCACATGAAATCTTCTCGCGGCACAAAAGCCTCCATAACGCAGTAGGTGAAAGTGCTCGCGAATTCAAGGGGCATCCGTTCGAATCTTCAGAGGCGGCTGCTGGGGTGCGGGCGAGCTGCCTTTGTGACCCCTAGATTGCGATCGAATGGTCATGAGCGTTCAATAGCGCCCACGCGCTATCGCGCGCCCACATGTGACGCGCCATCAGACACAAGCGTTGCAGCTTGAAGAGGCACGGCAAGGGCGCATATCAGTCGTTCGATCTCACGATCGAATGGTCGAGAATCGAAGGATGTGAGCATGCATTTCATGTGCGGGAGGCGAGCGGGCAGTGCACGTCGCCCATGATGGGGCTTTAGCGACAGTTTTATCCGTCACTAAAGACCCCTTATTTAATGTTTTGTAATTGTAAGGACCAAATTTCCCTCACTCCTTACAACTATAAATGGAGACCCCCTCCATAGGGAATTGGTAGCCCTTCCTTCTCTCCTCTACCTCTCCAAATCTCAAGAGAAGCTTGTCCCACACCCGAGATGCTCCTCGAGAGATAAAGTCAAATTTTCGCTCTCATTTCGGAAGCGGATCCCACGACGACGACAACATGCTGCCCAGTTCTCGTTCCTCCTGCCTCGATCTCCTTCCCGCTCCGTCCTCCTTTGTCCAAGCTGTGTCTCGTCCGGCTCATCCTCCAAGCGATCGTTGAAGAGGATAACTTCTCTCTCCCATTCTTTTTTACAGCTTTCTAGAATAGAATTTTCCTGCTTTCTAGTGTAGCTGATTTCTCACTTTCTAGTGTAATTCTTCTCTGGTTTTATTGTATAAATATTTCGAAATATTGAGTGGATGTTTTCTCTCTCTCTCTCATTTATTCCGATTGTTAATATTACTTCATTGTAATTACATCGCTTCGCTTTTCAACAAAAACTCAAAAAAATATAATTGCGAATATAGATCGATGTAGCCTCCTTGAGTTCAACCTGGGATTTCTATTCTGGTACAATTTTTTTTTATTGAACATGAGTTCTCCACTTTCAGACTACGATGACAGGTTTTTCAAAACCAAATACGTTAGCGTAGTAACTCGTAGCTTCAACACCAGCGATGACAATGGTGGAAGGAGGGGTGAACGAGACAAGGGGGATTTTCTTAGGTCCTTTGTTTTTTGTTTTTATTCAAATTCATCCAAAAGGATAACACTGTCACATGAACTTCGCTATATGTAGATATCTCACATGTATTAATCATTGGAAGGAATAAAGAAAGTCAACACACACATAGGATATCTAAATACATCAAATCTCTACCAATGTTAAATTGCGGTTGTTTCTCCATAATAACAATTCTCAAATCACATTAACAGGACTAATATTTATGAGCGTTGGATCGGTATTTTAAGAAATTCACGTTGTAGTACAGCCGAAAAAGCGTTCAAAACAAATAATTTTATTACTCAAATTTAAAGTCTGAGGTCCAACACAAAAAGAAAATGGAATTCACGCACTAATTTCAATAATAAATGCAAATTGAACACATAATGCTACTCAAAATCTAATTAAGAATGTAAAACATGAGTATATGGAGCATAAAAGGAATTATAGATAAAAATAATGGAGAGCTGATGAAAAATTGGACGTCTGATTATGAAATTAGATGTCTTAAAAGTGATGTGCTATAGTGCTTTCATCTGATTTTTCCTCCTTCTGCTTCTTCTTCTTCCTTCTCTGGCTTTGATTCCTTCCTTTGCCTTTTCTTCTGACTTTCTTCCTTCTTCTCTTTGCCTTGTGAACCTTAGCTTCTACCTTCTTATTCTTTCTCTTCCTTGGCTTCTTTCATCTTCTCTGGCCCTTCTCCTTCCTTCTTCTTCCTTCTTTCTCTGACCTCCTCTGCCTTAGCTTCTGTAGCTCTTTTTCTTTCCTTCAGTTCCTTCCTCTTCTTCAGCTTCGCTTCTCCTCTTCTTAGCTTGCAAAGAAAAACCTACCCCCTACTCGCGTGAACTCTCCTTTCCTTTCTCTCTTAGGTTCTACCCTCCCAAAGCCACGCTTCTCGGGTAATCGGGTTGGGTACGCGCCTAGGACCAGGCCCACCAGCTTGCGGTGGTGGGTGAGGTCTGCTAGTCAGGTTGGGTCAAGACCAGGTCTGTGGGGCATGGTCGCAAACGAGGCCAGTTGGTTGGGTGAGTGGGACCTCACCCCATGAGTTGGAGGTGATAAGCTTATGGCAGGAAAACAATTTATGCAGGCACAGTGCTCCTTCCAATTCTGAGGTGGGACTATCTTCCCACCTACCTCGCGCACGCCTGCGACAGAGAAACTCTCTTCGTTGCAGCAGCTGCCACTACCCTCGACACTAATTAAATGCCTGGCATTGTGCGTGAAGATGTTCCACGCAACCTGGGACACAGACTTAGGGCTATCACAGCTTGAAGCTTACTTCAAGCTTGTTCCAACCTTTGCATCAATGGCGGAGGGCTCCTAGACCTGAAATCACCACAACGGCCTCGTGTCCACATTAAAACGCTCAGGGAGCTTCACCAAATGCATGGCGAGTGTACAGCGGTGGTCAGCGTGGCGTGGGAACTCCTGAGTGATCGTACCTAGGGCACACTGTGGCCGTGTGCAAGTGGGTGTGTTCGGGGGTGCTTTTGGGTGGTTGACAGAGAGATTGTTGTAAGGGGAAATGTTCAGTGAGTCATTGTGGAAGTTGTAGGGTGGTTGGCGAGGTGGATGGAGGTGTGGAGCGATGGGGACACCTTGCTGGAGGTATGGCCAGAGGTGAAGGTGATGCTGATTAGTGGCATCGAGGGGTGTTTTTCAGAAATAAAGAAGGGGAATAGGAGTAAAAGTGAGAGAGAAGCTAACAAACCTAATCTAAAGATGAAGGGGATAGGGGAGTCATTTGGGCTGGTAAGACCGATGCCGAAGACGAAAATCTCTGTAGATGAGGCGGCAATGAAGACGGGGGCAGAGGTGGCGTCAGCCGGTGTTGTGCAATGCAGATGATTGAGAGGAAGAAAACCCAACCACTGGTATTGTGGTTGGGTGACGAATGAGTGAGGGAAGAACCATTGGAGCTTGCGGAGGTGTTGTGGCAGCAAGGAGAGAAGAATGTAGGGGGAACCGACCCAATTCCAAGCTGAGGAGATGTGGTTAAACCTGGGGCATCTTAAATAGGCCTCTGGGGATGGATTTAGGCTTGTACTTGGAAGCCATGCTTCCAAGCAAGGTATGATGGCTGGAGATGGAAGCTTCAAAAAGACCCAATTCTCTCATGCGTTCGCATGAGAGATTGGGTACAAATTAGGACTCAGTGATGGGTTCAGACTAGAGGAGATTACTCAGAGAATCTCCCTTCCAATTTTGGGAGGGATTCTCTGAGAAATCAGGGAGAATCCTCCTTCTAAAGTTCACCAGAGTAGGATTCCTCCACTATAGTGGTGGATGGACCTATCTGCAAAGAATGATGAAGAAGCTAGGGGGTTTTCTGCAGAGGTTTTTGAAAGATAGGGTTACAAATGTAATCAAATTGGATTTTTTTGCAAACTAGATCAACATGAGTTCCCCTTAGGTCCGAATTTTGGTAAAAACCTAATTTGGACCTAAGGAATCCAATGGTAAAGTTAGATTTTGGGTTTGACCACGTTTGACTAGGCAATTTATGTAAAAACCCAATTTAGGGTAAATATCTAGCTGAGACCCCATTCTTGGTCAAAATAGGTTCCAATGGAAAAATTGAAAGTTCTAAACCCTAGAGAATATTTTTTTATGATTTTTAGAGGGTTTAGGTGAATTTTATCCTGACCAGAACCTTGTTTAATCAAGTGGGTTTGCATTAGGGTTACAAGAAGTCATTTAATTCCTAGAATTCATACGAACCCTTTTCTGTTTGATTCAACCCACTTTTTATCTTTTTAAGACCTTTTGACTTGTGTTTAGCCTTTGAGAAAATTTGTTGTTGTAATATAATGGTAAAATTACAATTTTACCCCTTGTTTCTTGCTTTTCTCTCATAAAGGTTAATCAGTGAATTAGGACCTCCAGTTAGTTATGTAGGAGCCTTTATTCTCTTCATTGGGTCAAAATGAGCTAGTTAGGGCTCATGATAGTGTTCCCATCAACTAATTTCCAGTTCTTTCCCAGACATCATGGCCACCTTCCAAAAATTTTGAATGAAATGATTGAAGAAATTACTCGTGGATAGCAAGGGAGGAAGGCCACCAACTCATATCCACCTATTTGTAGTTAGGCAAAATCTGAAATAGAAAGGTATATCATAAGCATGAAGAATAAGTTGCTGAACCAGATTACTATAAACACATGCATTCATAGGGGAAATCAAAGGAGCTATTTATTTTTAAGAGCTGAAATTGAAGTTGAACACAAGATTATAAGGTCAAATATAATCCGAAAAGAGATTATAAGATCTTGGAATGGGGTAAAGAGAGATGAAAACAAATTTTTCACACAAGCACATATCAGGTTGAGGCTACCATCACTTTACAAGGCCATATCAATAGATCAACAAGAGTAGTGGAGACATTTCTCTGAAGTTATGTTCATAGCATCCCATGGTAGTAAACATTGTAACTATACTATGAGATAATATATATGTAACAAAAGCTTTAATAATAGTTGAAAGTTTGCCTTTAGGTTCTTTAGCTTAAAAAGATCGAATCGGCATTTCATGCAGCAAGTCATAACAAGAAATTGTCTTCTTGAAAAGCAAGAGGCTTGTTTAATTGTAACAATCATCCATAATATTTAAGTCATTTCTGCCACATGCCAACAAGGCCATCATAGGAAGATAGAACACCATCAAAACAGTATCCACATGAATATGAGGTTGGATGTTTAAAAATTATTCCATTCTTCTCCAGCCACACAAAGGCATTAACTTGCTTTGACCACCTATTCACAAGATAAACCTATTAAAGTAAAAGCTCCTCAGTTCTAAATCTATCATCCTAGCAAATCCCAGGAATTTCATTCAATTAGACACTGAAAAAAGAGATAGGCAGTATCCTCAAGGTCTAAAAGTACAGTTTCAAATTTTCAATCAATTAGATGGAGGGTGCATGTGAAATATATAATGTGGTGGCCCAGGAAATAGAAGTAAGCTTGCTGGCTGGTTGGCTCACCTCCTTGACCACCATTAGGGTTTCCCTTTTCCAAGAATTCAAGTGGTTGTATTTAGTTAGGGTTTGCCTGGAAGATGGGAAATCCCACAAAAAATCCAAGACAACCAGCAGTTGGCATCAAACTTAGGTAGCTAGTTCTTCTCATCCATGGCCAAATTCTTTTCATGTCGTTTCAGCTTCGTCTTCTTATTTTTTAAAATTATATATATGGTGTAGAGGTAGAGTTTAGAAACCTCATCCATCTTCTTATTTTTCTTGTCATTTCTCTTTTAGATAAATGGGGAGGAAAAGGAACTATAAAGTGGTTGATACAAGAAAAAGAAAACAACCTACAATTACAAGTGAGCAATCAACTTTAGTTTCATCACCAAATGCTCCAATATAGGATGTCTCAGAGCTAGGTCATTTTTTTTTAAACATTTGGATAGTATTTAGAATCTTTTTCTCAGATTTTTTTGGGGAAAATATATAAGATGCTAATCTACTCTTTTATCTATTTCTTTATTTTCATAGGAGTAGCTTCATCTCAATTAAATAAGATGAGAGGTCCCACCTTAATGAATGAAATATGAGAGTTGGAAGATGGCATGAAGATGGAGGTTCAAGTTGGTATTGTTGGCATTCCCATTGGAGAAGCTGCTAAGTTAACAGACTTTATTGGATCTACGGTACGAAGATCAAATTTGGCCCACATAGGATATTCCAGTTGGAAAGACGTGGGACCTAAATATAAGATGACAATATGTGAGGCCATTCATGTATAAGAGCTAGTTATAATTCATTTTTTTTTGTTAACTTCTTGTTTATTGAAAATATTTACAACAATATCATATGTTTTATAAGAGAAGATTGAATATCAGCCATGTTGTAATGAAAAGACAAGGAAATATGTCATGCTTAGTGCTGCTACAAAATGGAGGGTGTGGAAGAATGAAATTAAGAGCAAAGTATTTGATAAAAGATAATCCCTAGAAGAGATGTGGGATACAATTGAAGATGCTTGGATTGACAAATGATAATTTCTTACACTTGCTCATATTTGCCTTAGTGATGAGCATCAGGTATTATCTTAATGCAAATGAATTGCACTTTTCTCAATGTTTTTATGAAAAATTCATCACTTACTTTTTATTTGAATGCCTTTTCCTTTAGAAAATGTGTGAGCAAAATAGGATAAATCAGCTAAAACTTAAGGACCCCTAGTGCATTGGAACAAAGATGTTTGCTAGGATTATCAATGAAAAGGTAATATGTTTTTATTTAGTATCAATATATTGACATTGGAGTAATTCGTTAATGCTTAACTATTGATACAAACATTAGACATAAGTAGATGGACTAATTCCTACAAGAGCTAACATTTACATGACTAGTCGAAAACACAAGGATGGAACTGCAGTGAATGAGAAAGTGAAGGATCTAATGGTATATTTTAGATGCTTTCATTGATTTACTAAGTATTGTATATTTTTGTTGTTGTAGATTTTCCTTTGAACATACAACATCATGAATAATAATTTGTTACTTCTCATAATCATCAAGTATAATCACCTTAAAAGAAGGTTACACTATCTGAATCAACAAGGTCAGGAATTCCATAATTGCAACACTATCTAAATTAGAATTAGAATAAAAGGGGTAAAGTGTTGATGAGGTGTGGCTCATCATAGTTAAAATGCTCAAGTTAAGCTAGAAACTAGGCTAAATACTACATAGCTAACACAAGAAATGGGTTAAGTGTGAGAATTAACAGAAATGACCTAAAACAGCAAATCAGTGTTAAAAACACATAATTAGGTCATAAATTGAGATATTCTATTCAAAGTGTAACGTGGTGATCCAATTGCAAATTGAACACGTGATTGAGTCCAAAAGTATGGATCAAGAGTGAATTCAGCTTCCTAAATGTTCAATCAAGTGTCAAAAAAAACTTGGCAGCAATTGGACATCACTAGGACCTTACATTGATGACATTACATTCAGGTCCTCTCATCGTTCACATTTCTATAGGTTAAAAGTTTCAGGGACTCCATTGAAAGTCATCGGGGGCCTATTTGTAAATTGTTAGGCACTTCTTTGAATGACTAAGGGATCGCGCTGCATTATTTCTAGCTACTTATGGATCTTCATGCAAATTCCTCATCGTTTCAATCCAAGGGCTTACTTGCAAATAACCCAACACACCTAATCGCATGGGTGCACTATTCACCTGCAAGAACTTGCTTCATCTGAGACGTCCATCGCTTGCACCTTTGATCTAATAGCCAATCTCCCTCAAATCTTCACGTGACTTCAAACATAAAATCACCCCTCGCCTCAGATTCCATCCTATGGTGGAATCTTGATTTGGAACTTCTCATGCATCATCCTTCCCATCACCACCGCCCATGCCCTAGGAACCTAATCGCACACGTATGTGGCCAGATCACTCGTGCACTTATATAGTCACCTTCACTGAGCTCGTGCACACCATCGACTCCCTCCTCCACTGAGTCGATCATCTTCATCCACATTTCTAGCTCCTCTGCCTCGTTCGTCGACCACTGGTGACAAGGGTGATTCTCCCTCCTCAACTTCATCATTGTAGTGACCAGCTGCAGCCCAAGGACCTCATTCCTCACTAGAGATCCTCTCATCCGCATTCATTGCCACAACAACCCACTATGGACCCAAGCATCTCATTCATCCACTTAGCTAGGATTTTCAATGCTTTCGTAGGGTAGATTTATTGTTTTGTAGGATTAGAATTAGATAGTAGTCTCACAGATTTGGTAGTGTAGAGTAGATTCGTGTAACAATCCCTCACCTCTTCTAGTCAAGTCCGATCAGTGAAGATGAAATCAATGTCATGCACCTGTTCATACAGCTCCCTCACCACTTCACTATCATTTTCACTCACTCTTCTCATTATTTTGATCATCACACCACTTTATCCATCAGAACCACTGTGGATCTAAAGCTCCAAAGCCTCTAGATCCATAATGCGTTCAATCCCATCTTTGGGTGATTTCATTCACTTCATTTTATCACAATCACCCTCTTTGTGCTTTGAACTGAATGTATTTAATCAATTGAGCTTGGCTAGAGTGTTGAAGCTAATCGGGAAAATTCTTGAACAATTAAGTTTTAATCAAGTTTAATTGGTCGAATTGATTTTGTATTTGTTTGATTTGATTAATTATAATGGGCGTGAGCTATTTTAATGGAATTTTTAGTCAAAATAGTGTTTATGCCCAATTTGAATTGGTTTTATTCATCACCAGGTAGTGAGAAACCAAGGAGAATCTTATATAAGGATTTGAGGTTCTCACGATGACCTAATGTTTTCCAAATGATCATTTAAGATGCATGAACACTAATAAATAGTGTACAAGTGTTTTTAGTTGATCAAATCATCTCATTAACCATAGTTTAAAAGCCTATTTGGGTGACATTGTTTTCTTAACTCGAAATGATTTCAATATGATAATTGGGGGCTTAACAAAGATTTAGAAGACCTTAATGGAAGCTCTGAATTGAATTGAAAAATAAATTTAATTGATTGCATTCAAATATGAAAACAATAGCAACAACTGGCTTTTTCACAAATCTTAATTACTTTTCAGTACAGTTTCATCTCTTAATTCAAATTATTTTCTTTTTGGGGATATGAATTTCTAGACTTTGACCTGATTTGTTTTGATTCAAATACAGCCTAAGAAGGTCTGATTGAATTCATCTATGCAGTTGATTAAGCCTTCATAATTGCAATTATAGTAGTTTTGTTGAGGATTTTCAAGTGGATTTTGGATGCACTGATTTTCTAGGATTGAATGTTCCACAGATCTGGATGATTCTTTTTAGAGGTTTAAATAAACTATGATGGCCTGATCTTTCAGGAAAGAGTAGCTGCACATTATAGTAACAGTGGTATGTTTGTGAATTGGGTGGAGTTTTGAGGAATTTGAAGTGGATTTTGGAATTGAAACAAAGCTGCCATGGTGTATAGTGTTAGAATTTAATATATAAGCATTCACGTATTCAAAATTGATTTAAATTCAATTAGAATTGTCTATATATTTGATTCAAAGTCTTTGTCAGCTATGACTAACTGTCCACACTGTGATTTAATGGAAATCTTGGAGAGAATTATGATTATCTATTTAATTATCTTACATGTATTGTGCTGAACATGTTTGATCAGTTTATGTGCATTTCCAACCCATAGAACTGCATTTAGTGTCTTAGGTTCACTTTCCAAAACTCTTTAAAGGCCAAAAATGGAGTTGGTTTGTAAATAAATAAAAATCATAAAAAAAATAAAATAAACCTTTCTTGAGTAAGATGAGGTATTTCTTTAGATTTGTGCGAAATTTCAAAGTATTCTGAACCCCCAAATTGGTAGAACATACTAACCGACGGTTTAGTATACCTTAGAACTTAGTAACGGATCTAGCTCAAAAATCACAAAAGGAAACCTCTCTTCAATCTCACTATTTCTCTCTCATCCCCTATCTCTCTTAAATATACAAAAACTATAAAAATCATAAATACCCCAAAAATTCCAAAAAATACCTTGTGTATTATGTATATACTTGTAAATATAACTTAAACTTAAACTAAATGCATATATTGCATAATATGTATATAATGTATATAATTAACTTATATATGCATTTTATATACTAAATTAAATATTTAGGATGATTTATTATATATATAACCTTATTATATTATTATCTATTAATTTACATTAACTTAAATGTATACTAACCTAAGTAATTATATAAACCCAACATATGTACATAACTATATCTAAAATTGTACTTATGTATTTAACTATATAATATAAATTATATAATACCTTTAATTTAATTTAATTAAGTATTTACAATAAATAATTAAGTTATTAAGTTAATTAAGTAATTTATTAGCTTAAAATAAAATAAATTAGTAATTTAAGTTAATAATGAAGTAATTTATAACGTACACTTGTATAATATTATAGTAAGTATTTTCAACTTATTTATATTATATTTATAATGTATTAGAGTATTTATAAATTATTTATATGTAAAACTATCTAGGCCATATATTTAAATGTAAATAAATTAAAATAAGGTGGCTAAATATATTTAAAAAGTGTAATAAATAATTATTATATAAATTAACTTTGTATAAACTCAATTTGATAATTAAGTCACTAATTTATACATTAATTAACAAATTGAACTCTAATTAAATATGTACAAGAAGCTACTTTTAGCTAATTTTATTATAAACCTAATTAACCTAATTCTCTAAATTAATTGTATAATTAAGTAGCCCTATATAATGGCTTTGTAACCATTTAATTAATTATAATTTAGATTAAATTATGGCCCTGAAATCGAGGGCCAAAAACCTTGAATCCAAATGCAACATCGTACACAGCAATGCATTGTTTGCTTGTGGGATAGCCGCACATCGGTGGTTGGCAACTACACGAGGTGGTAAAAAGGAAAAATGCACAGAGGCTGCTCAGTTGTCAGTGCTCGACGCTCATATATCCTATATACTCTCCTCTCCTCTAATCTAAACATGGCATGGTATTGAGCATATTTATGAATAGTGCATGGGCTGGGGGCCTACACTGTGGCTAGGCCTGTATGGGCCTAATATTAGGCCTGGAATCGGATAAAATTGAACCTAAAATTAACTAGGGCTGACTTCTAGTAGAGGTCTAGTCCCACCAATATGAGTACTATGTATCCCTCGGATGTGGTTAGCCTGCCCACTAAAAGCCTAATTTTTGGGTTGAAAAATAGTTGTCTATGTGAGAGAGAGGACGTCCTAAAACATCTAAGTGCCTAAAGAAGAAGACTGATGAGAAGAGAGGGGAGGAACGTAGGAAATGTGGCTAAGTGTTTGAGCTTGTATGTGTTGTGTGAGTGTTTGTATATATTTATATGCGTAATAATATGTATACTATAAGTATAATAGTAAATATAAATATATAATCTATATATATATATATAAACAATGTATACAAAGATAAGTAGTATGTGTATAGTAAAGTAGTATAGATATGTTTAAGCTCTTATATTAACATAAATAACATAAGAGCTTTAGTGACAGATTTATCCGTGACTGTATATCTATTTATATGTTAGTATAGATAACTATTTTTGCCTTATATAAATATGCTATTAAGGCTACACTGACGTATATATATGTTACTGTAAATATAATATATGTCACTAAAGATGTTAGTATGTTAGCATAACTTAGTATAGTACATATAGGTAACTATTTTTGTACCTATAGTTAGGTATTACCTATATTAGTTATATATAATTAACATAGTGTAATATTAGCTAGTCTTTTATGCATGTTTGTTGTACATTTGTTTCAGGCATTGTAATGCATATTAGTTGATTCTTTGGTAAATAATTCATTTATTCATTTCGTAAATAAAATTAACATTTTTCAAATTAAAGGAACCTTTTTGGACTTAGAGAGTGATGTATATCAAAAACTACCTCTCAATGAATGACCTAGAAACAAACCAGTAAAAATTGTAATTAAATAAAAATGACATGATATTGGTTTGCATTTATGACACCTATACTACAATGATAACTTAATTAAGCATTTTATTGCAAATCGGTAGTTGATGATCATATTTTTGGCAACATTGCTAGGGTTAAAAACTTGACAACATTATTTGACGAATGCGCAAGTCATTCGATTATGTGTCCATTGGGTGTGATCCGAGTCCGTAACCAACATTATAAAATAAAATGACACATTCATAAAAATGAAAAATTTCACGAAAAATTCCAAACCCAAATCCACGTCCCCTACAAAAAGAAAAAAATAGGGGACCTACCCCCTTAGTAGCCCCCGTAGGGCTTTTTTGTCATCTTCCATAAAATGAGCGATGGAGATCTACTGCATGGATTTGGGTTTTGGATTTTGCGTGGATCTCCCATTTGTCATTTATAAATCTAGATATGTATAAAGATAAGAGTGCTCTAATCTCCATCGTTTTTCCATTGTAGAACAAATAGAGGAGAGAGTGCACTGGGAACAAGCTATAGGGGATGGGGAAAGAGTGTAATACATATACCCCTTGTAGGTTTCTCTATCATCAGAATCCACCTCAATGATAAAAGTGTAAGAGGAAGATAGTGCCATTGGCTAGTTGGGATAGCTCGGATTGGGGATATAGTTCCAGACCTCCATGTTTAGGGTCTCACCTTGAACACCATAATTGTGATTTCTATCCTTCTTAAAGCCACATCGATTATAGATCACCACCCTTTCATGGACAGTCTAATACGATCTACAATCAAGGAGGATACACTGATCCTTACCCATCCTCTGAATACACTGCCTTTAGGCCGTCACCACCTTTTCGAACAATCCGAAATGACCTATAATTAGGAAGGGTATAATGAATCTCAATTCATTAACTCATCTGCATTGATTCCAAACCCGCCCAACCCTAAACAAAGGCATTTGGTTTAGGTTAACCAGGCTTAAGATAAGGTTTTGGCTAACTTGAGGAATACCATACAATCTTTAGAAGTTCAGCCAATACCTTGCATTGAAAAATTGGAGCCCCTGATTGAAATGATTGATGATTTGAACAAGTATTTGTTGGATTGGCTCCAAGATGTTAAGGATAAGAACCCGAGTGAGTTTCTACTTGGGAAGTTAGCAAAATTGGGAATGAGATTTGTGGTTGCTTTAGTTCAATCGTGGGATGATTCCCAGGATGAACCCCTTTTAGGAGAGCCAATGTAAAAACTTGCTTAGGCACCTGTTGTGGGGACACGTGTTACGAGGCTGACCATATTGAATTAGAGCAACCAATTAAGGATGATCTGATTTCTTCACCTAAAATCCCTGAGCTAGGGTACGAGGAAATGTATGTCTCCATGGACCAGAAAGTGATGGATGATTTTGGGACATACATTAATATAGATTTTGATTTCTTTGATTCTAATGGTGAAGATTCAGTTTGTGAAGTCTCACGTGAGTTTACAGAACACAATTTCTGTAAGACGATTGGGCTTGAGGAATCTGATAGATCATTTGATAGCCCAATAACTGAGGAAACTGATTTTATTGGGGCTCACAAGACGGATTCAGAATCACATTTTCTGAAGGATACAATTCAATGCTCCGATTGTCAGTTACACCCCATTGAGGTTTCCAACGATTCTATTTCTAAGATAATTAAACCTAAGTCAATTCTGATTCAGCCACATCTTTTAGACTTGGAAATTTCAGATGGGGTGATTAATATGCAGGAGGTCCTGGAATTTGACATTCTGAATGAGGAGGATAGGAGCTGGGAAATTTTGATTTGGGAAGCAAACTCCAGAGGAAGTAGAAGACCAAGTCTAAGGGTTCCAATTAAGGTGACATCATCAAACCAAGACCCTTACGACATTTGTTCTGAGGATGTCTAACCCAAGCACACATTCGTTGATTATCCTTTGGAGCTTGATTTCTCTGTAACCCGTCTTTTTGTTCATGGGTTGCATCCTCATAAATCGTAGGCCTGACCCATCTTGCATATTGATTTTAGGTTTTGGGTAATTTTTATCTAGAACCTTAGATATTCTCGATTATGGGGTATGGGTCTGCACCACAATCTGGTCCACATTTTTGTACATTTGCTGGCAAGTTGGAGGTTTCATCTTTTTATTCTGATTCTGACCTGCACCTGTGAATTCTTTATTTCTCTTCTTTGTATAGTGTGCCTAGTTGAAGGCACTAAATTCAGCACATATATAGTTTTTCTTTATCTCGAAGCGGACCCGTCATTCACATAATTCAGGTGCTTTCTACTCTATTCCACTATGTTTTATGTCTTTTTAATACAATGAGGACATTGCTTTAGATAGGCATGGGGGGTGGATATTCATCTCTGAATTAATTTGTCAGCTCCATAGCTTTGTTTTATTTTCCTTTATTTATATATTAAAAAAATTATGGAATTAGGAAAGAGAACTTGGGCTTAAGAAAATTTTCAATCTTAAGAAATATTACATTAGGATCTGAACACAAAGACCCTTCAGGTCTTTGGGCTTAATCAGCCCGTATATCCACTAAAATGTGGATTTGTTTTTCGAGTCCTCACCAACCTGAATTCTATTTTAATTTGAGTAAATAAGTTTGGATGATAAGTACACGACTTATCAACCTACCCTCTGATTTGAGGGAACTTTAAGTGTAAAGCATCTACACACTATATTGTCACTGACTCGTTATTCGGTAGTTTTAACGGAAATTGGGTAGCTAATGAACCTTCTAGGGTGATATGGCTGGCAAGTTATCGTGGGTAACAACCCATAGGTAGGTTGTCCTGAGCCTAGTCACTAGACCATTCTCTTCTTGCTACCTTTAGGTAAATCTTAGACCAGGGAAGCCACCTACTTAAAAAAAAAAGAGAAAAAGAAAGTCAAAAAGAGAAGAAAAAGAAAAGGAGAAAAGAAAAAGAAAACAAAAGAAATAAGCCACACTTCACCGCACGAGTATGGCTGGCAAGTTGTTGGTGGTAACAGCTCATCAACCGGTTGTCCAGAACCCAGTTCAAGAAATGCACTTAAAATTCCCAAAACACTTAGGAAGAAGCGAAGAAGTACAATAAATCGGGGAGATATACATTAGATTCACTCTTGTGCTGACTCCATAAAAGTAAAAGTATCGAGAAAGCTACTGGTTGAAAAGATACACCTTTAGGCAGAACTCTCTTTCTAAGGTCACCTAGAGGCGTAGAAACCTGAAGTCTGTTCTAATTACTGATCAACGAGTCTATCACATTCACAATAAGCTGCTTAGAACTTAGGGTTCTCATCGAATCTTGGGTGAGTTGAATGGCCGTAGAAAGCCACTCTTAAACCCTAAACTCAAAAATCCAAAAAAATTAGAAAAGAAGAAAAAGAGAAAAAGAAAATTTTCTTTGAATAAGGTGAGGGCTTAAGGCAGTCTGCATTTTGGTAGATACCAAAGCACTGTTGTGTCTTTGAAAGTTTAGATCCTAAGTAAACATTTTTTTAATGATTGAAAATAACTTATGCCCAAATAATCCAACCTAATTCTTTTATAAATAGCATATAGTTTTTGCTAGGGACTAACAAAAGATGGGCATGAGGGTGTGATGTAAACATGTTTATATTACATAAAATGTCTATTTATGCATCTTCTTAAGCAAAGAATTGCATTACATACTATAAATATTACATAGCATGCATCATCTTACATTTAGATTAGTTTGAATAAAATGGAAGTTAATTGTCTCCTTTTATGTTCAGGGACAGAGCAACTATTTATCGAGGCCTCGGATCGAAGATCCAACCATACGGATCTGATCAAGGCGACGATTGGAGTTCAACAACTCCAAGATTACCCTAATCGGATATCTGTAGCATCAGATAGAGACTGAGGAACCTTAGAAGATCAAGAGCCAAGATGGTGTTAGTCTTCACTTAAGATGACAAATTCGACCACACGAATGGATTCGAATGGACGATCGCAGCCTAACAGCGTGAAAATTGACTCAATCTGATACCCGTGGCACTATCTGCATCATCCAGAAGATGGACGGCCAAGATGGAGCACGTGGAGCCATCTCAGCCGCCCAACCGGCCGCATGCACTTGCCGCATCTTCTCTTCTTCATCTGAGCGTTGCTTCTCCGTCGTTGGATGCTCATCCAATGGCTGTGGGGTGCGCATGCACGAATCAAGCGCGCGACCCAAATGCACTTGTAGCGCATTAGTCAAATGCGCTTGCGAGGAGAGATGCTTGTTTGAAGCCGCGGGTGTGAGGAGTGCACGATTGCGATCGAGCGGCTACGTGCGCCCAATAGCACCTATGCGCCATTGAACAGGCGGCGAAGACATGGGATTGCATGTGGATGCGCGCACAGATGAGGCACGGCGGGGATGCATCTTAGCTGTTCGATCTCACGATCGAACGGTCGAGATTTGAAGATTGTGGGCATGCATTTAAAGAGAGGAGGCGAGCGGGCACGCACGCGCCGCCCCACTATGCCCACGTTTAGACCTTTAATGATGGATTTATCCGTCACTAATGGTCTTGAATTAATGATTTTCAACTTAAAAAGACCAAATTGCCTTCACTCCTTGCAACTATAAACGGAGACCCCCTCCATACGAAATTCTCATCCCTTCTTTCTCTTCTCTCCCCCTCCAAAGCTCAAGAGAAGCTTGTCCCACACCTGGGATGCTTCTCAAGAGATAAAGTCAAATTTTCACCTCCATTTCGGAAGCGGATCCCGTGACAACGATGACGTGTTGCCCCATTCCCGTTCTTCCCTATTCATCCTCCTTCTTCCTACTCCATTCCCGTCTTCCAAGCGTCATCCTGTCCAGCTCATCCTCCAAACGATCATCGAGGGGGATATCTCTCTCCCATTCTTTTTAATGCTTTCTAGAGTAGATTTATTGCTTTCTAGTGTAATCATTTTCCGCTTTCTAGTCATAACGAGTAGTGTAAAGAACAACCTCTTTGATAATGAAATCCATGTTCATTCTACATCCCTTTTTGCTTTTGTTTGTAATATTTTCTCTCTCTCTTCTATTTATTGTAAATAGATAGTTTCCAATCATCTATTCTGCTTTGTGATAAATAAAATAAACGTGCATTTCTAATCAAATGTCCGCCTCCCTAAGTTCAACCCGGGATTTCTATTTCGGTATAAATTTTATTTGTTGAACATGAGTTCTTCTCTTTCAAACTAATACGATAAGTTTTTCAAAACCAAATACGATAGCGTAGTAACCCGTAGCTTCAACATTTTGGCGTTGTTGCCGGGGATTCAACATTTTGGCACCGTTGCTGGGGATTCAACACTTATTTTTAGCTTAGTCTTACGACAGATGTGTCAAGATCATCATTTCCATTATCAAACCTCAAGGGGGCTCTGGCATGAGTACTTTGAGATAGCACTATCCATGACACCACCCAAGAGCTCACAATCCCAAAACACAATGCAGTGTAGAGGGACACTCCAAGCAAACTCAAGCTCTTTCTTTGACACTATATGTAGAAAACTATCTAAGACACTTGAGTCACAAAAATGTGCTTTAATGCTCTACCTAAAGATATGCAATATAGATATAGAGTAGCGTCGAGGCAGAAACATGCTAACATCGCATCCTCAAAGGAGGCACTTTCCTCCTCGGCGGTGGAAACTCAAACCAATGATTTACTTCAAACTTTTACTAAGGCCAAACATGGGGGTTTTTCCAATTTTTAGTTATTTTTAGGTGTTGGCTTGTATGTGAAATTTGACACAAAAAATTTTGCATGAGATGCTAGTTTTTCAATCAGAAACTAAGCCAAATATTTTCAATATTATAAAAGACGATCAAGTCACCTAAAATATCTTGAGTTCAGGTGAAATTTTGGAGAAGAATATTTGATCTACTCTAAAGATAGACCCTGAAATTCTAATGGTCAAATCTATGTCCTTATCCCTAGTTTGTTAGAGATAAAATCCCATTGTATCATAAAGTGAGTTTTCAACCTTAGTCCCAATTTCAAAATTTTCCTCAAAAATTTTTCAGCATTTTTATTTTTTTAGGATGCATGCAGGTAAATAAAACAAAATGACTAAAGAAAAATGCATGTTTTTAGGTTTTGAAAATCCTAAATCGATCGTCAAAATTTTAAAAAGACCCCCCATGCTTATGATATGCAATGTCCTCATGCATTAGGAGGGAGAAGGGATCACCTTAGTGAAAGGTTGTTGGGTTGAGAATGGTTAAAACCTGGAAAAAGAAAGGGAAAAAAAAAAAGGAAAAATGATGGGTTAGCTCTCATCTAGTGCTATCTTTTACTCCATTCACCCGGGTGTGAAGGTATGCACAGATGACAAGCAATCATGTAAATAATTGGACACTTGAATATCCTCAATAAATGTGTCTTCCTCAAGATCCCTAAAAAGATGATTGATAAAGAAATAGGGATCAAAATAAAATGAAAAAGAGGAAGAATGAGTTGAATCTGGCCATGGTTTAAGTTCATGTAAAATGCTAGACTCGGGTGGGTCAAGTGGTAAGTCCAATGGAAAGGGAGGGAGAAAGTAGTCAGTGAGATGTAGGGTGGACGAAGTTAGTGTTGATGTTTTTGGTGAAAAATCAAGAAGATTGAAAGAGTAAAAGTCAAACCCTAGTAAAAGGAGAGGCTTTCCTCCTTTATGGATCCAATGGATGAAATGTTGTATCGCAACTGCTTCCTTTTCCCCACTAATCAATGGAAAGCCTTGCGGTGATTGGATTCAGCCTCAGCGTGGGGTTAGACAAGGATGTCCTTTAGCCCCTTTGGTTTTTAACCTTGCGGTGGATGGGCTTGCAAGGTATGCTTGCATATTGGCAAAGGTGGGTCTAATCAAAGGGTATTCATTATCCAACAGGAGAAATCTAGCCCCCATTTTGCAATATGCAGATGACACAGTATTCTTTATGGAAGGGTCCAAGCCTACGACACATGCTCTGGGGTTATTGGTAAAGATCTTTGGGGATATTTTAGGCCTATGTTTGAACAAGGAAAAGTCTATCTTGATATGTTTTGCATGAATGAACAGGAGCATATGGAGGTGGAGAATACATTGGGATCACCTCAAGCTAAACTTCCACTAAGGTACCTAGGACTGCCATTGAGGGCTGCAAAACTAAAGAAATCTTATTGGAATGTCTTGTTTGATAAGGTTTCTGGAAAACTGAAAGGATGGAGTAGTAAGTTCTTATCTAAGGGTGGGAGACTAATCCTTCTTAACTCAGTCATTACATCCATCCCGATCTTTTATTTTAGCATATTCAAGGCCCCAAAGTCTATTTGGAAGCAATTGGATGTTATGAGGAAAAGAATTTTTTGGAAAGGAGCTGGTCATGAGGGTGGCTTTATGCAGCCCATCAGATGGAACAAAATCTGCAGGCCAAAGGAGATTGGTGGTATGGGGATTAAGGCACTCAAGGAGTTCAATGAGGCTTTACTGATTAAATGGGCCATCAAGATTCTGGACTGCAAGGAGGGTTTGATGGCAGATCTGATCAGGGACAACTATGGTGGATCAAATAGTAGTCTGCAGAGGCTACAACTATTGAAACCTTCCCCCTTTTGGTGATCAGTTATCCGTGTAATCAATAGGTATTGGCACATGTTGCAGCCTAGACTCGGAGATGGTAGAGATTTTAGTTTGTGGAACGAGCAGTGGTCTGGTCTGGGGGTGCTAAAAGAGGTGTATCCGAGAGCTTATGCTACTGCTGCAGACAAGGAGGCCAAAGTCAGCAGCTTGTGGGCTACTGCAGAGGGCTGCTGGCGACTGGAAGGGCTGGAACACTACAGATCAAGCACTCGATTATGGGAGGATAGGCAGAACCTGATGGCTGCTCTACAGCAGGTGCACCCTAGGGAGAATGTGACTGATACATATGTCTGGCAGGGTGTATTTTTAGTGCATCAGGCGTATGAGAAGGTCATTAGGTCTAACTTTGAGGTGGAGTGTGACCCTATTGATAGGAAGATTTGGTTATTGAAAGTCCCCTTGAAGGTTCAAATATTCTTGTGGCTTTGCGGACGGGAAGGCCTGATCACTAGTGATCTTAGACATAGAAGAATGGGGACTACTTTGAATGCTTCCCATCTTTGTGGATTACACTCTGACAGTATGTCACATATTTTCTCCTCTTGCCTGGTCACTGACAAGATTTGGAGGATGATTTGCTTGGAACCTCTTCCCACTTGGGATTCCCTGTGGCAGAGGTTCATTGCTTTTGGCCGGCCATATGGGGGTATGGCTACCATTTTGTGGTGTGTGTGGAGGGCACGTAATGATAAATTTTTTCAGGAGAGATCAGTTAGATGTGAGAACATTGTATATGAATGCTGGTCCCTTATACATAGCTTGGGATGTCTTTCGTAATGTTTTGTTTGATATGAAATATAATGCCCTCCGGATTGCTATCGGATCACGATAGCAATCCTCACTATTTCAAAAAAAAAAAAAGTCAAACCCTAGTTGATCTGAAAAGTTTTGAACCACCAAATCATTCTGAGAATAGGAATCAATAAAATATAGATCGATGGTGGTCAGAGCTGAGTAGGATTTGATCAGAAAAGATTTCTCGCATACTGCTTCCATTATATCATCAGTGTCCTCAAAAATTTTGTGATCAATGGACTTCTTGGAAGCTTGAAATAAATCTGAGAAAGTCTGATTACTGTAACTTATATTCATTTTCCCATAATGAGAATTGATATTAACTATTGCAGTAATCAGAAAGGGTCTTCCAAGGATGGCATTAATGAGAGCTTCAGGTACCTCTATGTCAAGGACCAGAAAATTCACCGGAAATAGATAATTCCATACCTTGACAATACTATCCTAAAAAATTCTCCACGGTTGAATGGTTGATCGGTCTTCCAATTGAAATGGAACCCTAGTAGGTTTTAAATAACTGAATCAAAATTGCTCAAATAAGATCTGGTGAATGATATTAATGGAGGTACTTAAGTCAAGAGGGGCGCGAAAAAAGGTGGTGTCGTTTATGACAACCAAGATGGGTGATGTGCCCAAGTCCTTTTTTGTGAAAGACAACTTGCTTTGAAAATTGAGCTTAAAGTCTTAGAAAGGACCACCCTTCCTAGATCCTGGGCCTGCCGTTTTGGAGTATATCTTTCTTTCAACAATTTATCATAGGTAGGGGTAGCATATAGGAGGGGGATATTAGTCTCAACTTGCCCAAATAAATCCAAAATATCTTGGTGAGAGGGCTCTGATTTCTGATTAGAAGGATTAGATTGTAGTACTTGAGAGTAAGAGATAGGATTTGAATCTGGTGTTTTTGGTGTTTCTTTTTCTTCTTCCTGAGTACGGTTAGGAGAGTTGATTTGCATTAGTTGAGAGTGGGTTTCATCAATTTGATTTGAAGGCCCTAAATCAGTGGTGGTTTTCCCACCCTTCAATGTATCTGCATATGCAGTTTGGTTGTCACTGGGAGGAGGTGGGGGGGCCTGATGTTGATGGAAATCGAGTTGGTACTGAGGTATTAGGTTAATAGGAGGATGATTAGTGTGGTTCTGATGTTGGTATCCATTCGAGTGTTGGTTCCTTTGAGTGACAAAGTTTGGTGTGGGCTGGGATGGTGAATGTTCTACAAGTCCTTGAGTCAGAATAACCCCAATTTGATCATTGAGATTGTTAATAACACGGGTGATTTTCGTAGTTTTTCTTTGCATCTCTTGTAGGGTTTTCATCATCTAGGCATTGATGTCTTCTTGAGATGGCCTAGATTGATAAGTTTGATTTAAACGATACCCTCTAAATGAGTTTTGTTGTTGGTGAGGAACTGGATTAGTCCAGGAGTGAGTCGGATAATTCCTCCAATTATAGAAATTTTGCAATTGCTCCTGGAATGTGGAGACATTTTGAGTGGGGTAATGATTTGGATAAGTATAATTCCCTGTTGAACCATAGAAAACCTCAGAATAATGATTATACTCAGCAGGGGTCATATGCAAATTTCATCTCTTTGGGATGTGAGAAGGGGTGAGATGTGGAATGTGTGGAGCTTCGGTAGGTGTGGTAGGACTCCCTAGGTTGGCTAAGTTTGCTAAATCGCTATTCAACTACTGCTAACTAGTTTGTAGTTGAGCCATTATGGAGTAGAAATTAGGTGGGGGGGCATAATTAAGAAGCTCCTGGGTGGATAGATTAGGGAAAGAAAAGTTAGCATGTAGGTTAGAGGGCCAATTTTGATTTTCCATTTTTAAAGAAGAGGAAGAATGCAGAAAAAGTATTTTTGGGAAGGCAAAATCAATCGGTCCCTCCAAGTGCGGAGTTTTAGACCGCCGCCCGTGCAAATGGAAGAAATGGTGATGGGGGGAGTAGAGATGGAGATGAGAGAAAGTGTGCAATTCAAACAACAAAATTCTATGCCTAAATTAAATGTGACTCCATAAAAATTAACCTAAGACGTGATCTACCTAGGAAATAAGAAATAGATAGTGAATACCCGTTCTATCAACAAATCTGGCCAAGTTGCATAAGGGGAGGGTTGGGCCCAAGAATTTCCCAAGAAAATCTCCAGGGGCTTGTGTAAACCCACGCCTGGTTGGTTGACATGACCCCTCAGCCTGACACTAGATATAGATGACAAAATTAGTATTAACTAGAGAAAATTTAAGACCTAGATAGTAAGCCTAAGTTGATGAAACCTTAGGAGTCAAATTGCTATAATTTTTAGTTAGGTCTAGGAGACTAGAGTGCACACAAAATGTGGAGGGCCTGTTATTTCAATTTTTAAGTGTGCGCAAGATTGGAAAGTGATTCCAATAACAAACAAGTTTTCACACAAATTTTATTTATTTTTCTGGTTTTAGAATTTGATTTAGCTTAGTGTTTTTTAAGATTTTCTTTTTAAGGTTTCAAACAAGTTTGAGATTCCACAAACAAAAGAAAATCAAGTTGTATTAGTGACGATAAGTTTCCTTTAATTTGTTGGTCTCTAGAAAATGAAAAGAAACCCTAACCAATTAAATCCTAAGCAGAAATTTAACTACCAATGAGTTTGTTTTAGTCTTTCAATTTAAGTAGTGTTCCAAAAAATGCATGCAACACCACTACTGTGAGGCAAATCAAACAAGGATTCCAAAAAATATTTTTTTATGATTTTAGGAAATTGATTGATATTTTTTTAGAATTTTTCTTTGTGCTGGTGTCAAAGTCCAAAAAGATACCCAAGGGTATTTTGGAATTTTCAATACCACCATCGATCTTAGAAAATTTTTCTGATTTCATATGATGTGTATAATTCTACAATGATTCCAGAAAGATAACTATCAAAAAATTTGGATGACTCTAAAAATTCCTAAAATTCATGGATAGTAGCAAAAAAGGAAGATTAGAGGAGATGATCTATCTGCAGTCCACGAATTTTTAAAAATTTAATACAAATCCAATTATTATAAAATTTGGAAGAAACGTTCTTCACTTGATTTGGAATCACTGGGAGAAATTTTAAGATTTTTAGAGGGCTGTGGTGTTGGGAATTTACTCGAAAATCAGAACACGTGCACTTAAGGTAAAGTGGTGTTGAAGGGAGCAATCAAGTAAACAGTGAATTTTAAATGACACCACTCTACCTAAATTTAGTGTTTAAGATCCTGAAAGCCAAGTTTAATGTATTTTTGATAGTTTTTTAAAGGTTTATGTGACAAGGAAAGAGAAACCAACCTGAAATCGTTGAAAGAAAAGGAACTTTGAACTCTTGATTCCACATTCCTGCCTTCCTCTTGTAGTTCCTGCACACACAAGAGAGAAGAGAGAAAAGGGGATGAGATCCACTTCAAGCAAGAGAAAGATGATAAAGCAAAGTTGTGCCTCCCTGGCACCGGCACCAAAAAGTAATGCGGATTTTACGTGGTTTGTAAAATATGTCGTAACACGTAAAATCGATCAACTCTTAAATTTATAAAACCTAGATAGGGAAGTATCTAGGGTCATCCAAGGAGGCAATATGTTGCAAAATCGAATCGCTTGCTCAGAAATGGAAATCAACTTTCTTTTTAGTCTTTTCAAATTTATATTTTTTATGTTTTGAAATAACGAATGCAAAATGCAAATTGTTGATGGAAAAACAACTAACACCTACAATCACTAAGCTAAAACCTAAGTGACAAATAATTCCTCTCCCTAAGCTCACCTGAGGCACATGGAGGCCTAGAGTAATTAGGGAGAGGGAGTGAAGAGTGCTTGAGACAAAGAAAATAATTGCAATAAAAATTCAAAAGAAGGCAACTTGATTAATGCAAAAGTGTTTTACACACAGCCCTAGTAGAGGAATGCTTCTACTACTGCAAACAAAAATACAGATAAATAAAACACTAATCTTGATGATGTTGGTGAAGAAGAAGGGCTTCTTGCTCCAAGCCTAGTAGCCCCTTGACTTGAAAAGAAACTCCTTCTCGTTCCTTGAAAGGCTCCTCCAAGATGATGTCCTCCAAGGCAAGCCCACATGGGGGGTGTGCACTTGCTCTCCAAGGGTGGGCATGCACCACCCTTAAAACTACTCCTTTGCCTGATCATCCTCCAAGTGATGGAATGCTCCTCCTTGGCGTGGCACAAGGAAGAAGAAAGAAGGGGAAGAAGGCACCAAGGGGGTGGGTAGGATGCCCCCTTAATCTTCTCTTCTCCTTCATTGGTTGTAGGTTAGGGTGGATGTGGGGTGGAATTAAACTAAATGGAGGATGGGGAAAATGGTGGTGGTTAAAGGTCCTTTTATAGAGTAGGATGGGGGGTATTGGTGGCTCTTGGAATGGATGTCTAAGATGGAGTTTGGAGTGGTGATTATGGGATCCATGGTCATGGATTTTTGGTGCCATTCAAAGAGATGTGGAGGGGGGTAGTTAAGGGCATGGAGGCACCCCATGGTGGTCATCCATGGTGGAGGGGTGCCTCCATTTTGGCACCAAAATGATGCTCTAGAAGGGGGGAATTTTGGAGGGAAAATGGAAGGTGGAGATGGATTTTAGGCTTAGGTGTAGGGTGGAGATTGAGGGATTTTGAAGGGAAAAAGGTGGCGCCAATATGGAGGTGGTTATGGTGATTTTTGTGCCACTTTGTTCGTGCCTTTTGGTGGTGGTCATGGGGTAAAGTGGTGAGGTTGAGGTGGCACCAACATGGATAGCTTAGGTGGACTGTAGGTAGGTTTAGCTGGTGGAGCTGGTTAGGTAGGGTTTTAGGGTGGTGGATGGCCAAGTGAGCTGTAGCTTATCTAAGCTAAGCTAGTTTAGCTAGTAGTAGAGTAGAGGAGGAGGATATTGGAGCTAGAGTTTGAGGGGAGGATCTAGATAGAAGAAATCTGGAGCTGAACTGGAGCCGGCAGCTACTGAAGAGGGTGCCATGGAGCTACTTTAGCTGGCTTAGATTGCTAGTTCTTTGCTAGCTGCAAAGCCAAGCTAAAGTAAGTTGGCTTCTGCTGAAAGGAGTTGAGGTGAGTGGGATCTGATGCTCCCGGGGAAGACCTAGCTAGTTGAGGTAGCTAAGGAAGCTTAGCTTAATTAAGTTGAGCTAAGCTGAGTCTCCGAGGGTTGGACTTGAGCTTCCTGAGCTAAGATGAAGTCATCTTCAGCTGGCTGGAGTTGGATGTAGGTGGTCCGGAGCTAAGGTGAACTCCAGTCAACTCAGCTGAGCTAGCTAGAGCTCCTAGTGAACTGATGGGAGCTGAGATGAGCTAGACTCAGCTAAGTTGAGCTGGATCTGCGTAGACCAGAGCTACGGTGAGCTAGAATGAGCTCTCTTGAGCTGTCATTCAGCTAAGATTAGCTGAATGGAGCTAAGATGAGCTAACCATAGTTCAAGTGAGCTAGATTCCAACTATGGTGAGTTGGATAAAGTTAAGTTCCAGCTGGTTTGGGCTTCTAATTCACCAGGTGCCTTCTTGAGTGCTAGGGTTTTAGGGATCCATCAATCTATATATCCTTAACACTCACAAAAACACATCAAAAAGTCAATAAAAAATGCAATGCATGCCTAACCTAATTGATGTCTAAATGCAACCCAAAAACCCATTTGCGGAGAAAAATCCTAAGAGCTATGCTTGTTTTAATGCATAAGAATGATGATAAACTGGCATTTGTCATGTAGGCATACACATTCCAATCAATCATTAAGGGCACAACCCAGATAAAGGGCCCATCACATTCCAAAGTGATGAGTCCATTTTAATAGACTATTCTTACGTCTAAGTAATTCAATTATAACATTGTATGTTTGTTAATAATCACATTAGGTCATTAAATGATTGCATATGTCATTATTTAAGTTTACATTTATTCTATTGCTTATTATGTAATTATTTTATATTTCATGCAAGTCCCACAACAGTGCACTCGTTACAGGCTAATAATCAGGAAGAAGAGGGAGTAGTCAATTGTGGAAAAGAACAGGGGGGTGAAAAGATACTTTCCCCCCACAAATATCTCAACCTATGGCCGTCCTTCAACAGAACCCAACAGCGCCGGCCATGTTTAGTAGGGGATTTTGAAAATCCCTTCACTCGTGGGGGAAGAGGAGATAAAGAGAGAGAGGCAGAGGGGCTTGAGGGGGAGAGACTATCAGGAAGTTACTGCGTGCACTGTGGGGAGAGCGTGCACTGTGCGCACACCTTCCACCACCTATCAACTGTGCACCCTGCCACCAGTGCTTTCACCAAGTCATTGCCAGCCACCCACTGTGCGCAAGAGGTAGCCAAGCACCCTTGCAAGCCTACAGCCATGCGACATCGCCCCTGCACCCACACGTCTTGCAGGCACTACACCAGCCTCCACCGCCCTTGCACACCCTGCAACCACGCCAGCCTGCACCCACGCCCTCACCGCACCAAGATCCACTAGCCCCCACTGCAAGCGCGCACTACTCCAACCTCTCCACTATGCTGCCTTATCGTAGTGCTCCTAGCCGCAGCAGCCTCCCGGGGGAACCCACCCACAGCCATGCCCTTACACTGCTCACACATGCCCTTGCAAGCGCTCACCCTCACCGCTCATCACACTACCACCACGTATAAAGGCACGCACTGCAGACCGCATGACCCCTCCTCTTCATCATCTTCTTCCTCTCTAGCTCCCTACAAGTACCAAAAGCCATGCCCGCAGCAGCGTGCCCATAGCAGCCACGCGTCTGCAGGCAGTGCAGAGCAGCCATGTGCGCCCGCGCGTAAGTGCAACACAACCACGCGCACCCGCGCCACACCCACAGCAGCTGTGCAACCACCTGCCAATGACAGGGTAGCACTCCTCTCTGCCAGCCGGCTGCCTCTGGCCACCTTCCGCTGCCGCGTCTCCACCATCGCGTAGCCCTCGTCAAGACGTGCCTTCCCGCCGCGTAGCTCCTCCCACGAAGCCTCCTCATGCGGGCAAGGAAGAGAGAGGAAGTTTCCTCTGTTCTCCCCAATTAGAATTTACATTGCATGCCATTGCCATTTGGATATTATTATTTTATTTAGGCCACATTGCATTGATGCACTTATAGTTTCCTAAATGTACTTCACTTGTGTTATGTGCATCATTCACTTTGAAATTCAAATCAGATTTGCATGCAAGTTAAATTTACATGATATGCCATTACACATGCATCATATACAAATTTTTGAGAGCTTAATTCCTGACATGAAAATTGCATAAATAACCTTGAACTTTTAAGGAAATTGCAAGCTCCATTTAGAATAGTATATTCCTCGCATTGAAGTTGCAAAGTTGTCTGCAAACAACATCATCCTCTACTCGTGAATTTATTGGTTCTATTCCTCCCTGTGGATGCGACATTTTTATTGTGGTTAAATTTGATATTTAGTTTTTTTTGAGAGATTTTCCACCACATAAAACACAACGACATATCATTCTATTGCTATTTTAATTAAGTGAAAATCTCTACATCAAATGGTGCTGTTGTCGGGGAGGCAACAAATGCAATAGATTCACGTTATTAGTTTTGAACATTCTGAGTTGCGCGATTATTTGATCTTTTTTTTTTATTGCGTGAGGAATCTGACGAGGCGACGAGATGCAGCAGAGCGGCGACATCAACTACAAGCTTAGCCACATGAGGAAAAGACATAGGAGACCTGGATCCCACTTTCACTGGGGATTCTCCGTAGTCACAAAATTTATTTCTGTCTTCTCGCCCTTATAGTAATTGGGGTTGAATTTTTGGGGGCCTGTCCTTACATTCTTTAGCTACTAGGGTTTACATTTTTTTCGCATGCGTGATTCCATTCTCTACTTGCTTGCCTTTAAAACCAACAAAAGAAAATATCGAGCTACTTGTTTAGAAGTTGCATGCCCTTAGGTGCGTGCATTTAGGGGTGATTGAGCAGCACATTAGATCTTATTATTGCATTGCAAGCATATTAGCACGAAGATTGCTGGAGACAGGTACACATTTCTAACTTTTGCATCCAGCTCCTATTCACGCATTTGCATTCAAATTAAAATTCAAGACCACCAAGTTGTTTGAATTTACTAATTCAGTTGTCGCATAACTAAAAGTGGGACTGCTAATCAGATTCAACCCTAAAATTAATTCACATTTGATCTGATTCTAAGGGACTTGTCTGCGTTTTCAAAAAATTAAAAAGATTTGCGGTGTGATGCACACTTCTGACACTGAGCACGCACATTAGGTACCGCACTAAGGCTTGATCCCTTAAGGCTATAGGCACTGATCTGTTTATTGGTGCGAACCCTCCTATTGTGCTTTATGGTGGTGGTGGTACTATCTTTTGACCAAGTGTTTTGATACTTCACAGAGGGGGACACCCTTTAAAGGAACAAAAGGGTAGTTAAGGGGCACTGCATACGCATCGCCTCAAAGGAAGAGTTCACCCTACTTGTATCCCTTTGTTCGTCCTTAGAGTAACTTCTCACTTGATCACCTGGGAGTATCATCCAAGAAAAGTATAGGTCCTAGGGCACTCGAAGGTTGAATTAAGGCACGTAATTGTAGTGAAAAACTTGTTTGGCCATTTATATCAACCAATTCGACCTCCGCAACAAAGAAGGTTAAGATTTCAAGTCATCTTATACCACTTACATGGGAACGGAGGGATAAGCCTTGACCTTTTGACTTATCTTCATAGTGGAGGTTTCACTTACTCAATAAGAACCTAAATTGTGATTGATATTGTATACTTGGTTGATGCTCTCTTGAGGGTAGTCTAGTGTTTGATCCTGAGCCCGAGAGAATTCTTAGGAGAGCTCACCTAGGAGAGAAAAGAGAAGGAATGGCTAATCAAAGAGCAAATCAACAAAGGACCCTAAGGGACTATTTTATTCCAACTAACCAACCCACACAAGCACTAAGACGACTGGCAAGGGATAATCCATATGAGATCAAGAGTAGTACCATATCTTTGTTTCCCTCCTTTTATGGTACTACTAGGGAGGACCCCTACCGGCATTTGGTGGAATTCACCGAGGTCTGTTCCACGGTAAAGCTGCAGGGCTTTACTGATGAAGCCCTGATGAGGACTCTGTTTTCTTTCTCCCTAAAGGATAAGGCCAAGCACTGGTATCATACCCTCGATGCAAGGGTAAATGATTGGGCCATCCTTAAGGGAGAATTTTTGAAAAAGTATTTTCCTATGAGTAAGACCAACCATTACAGAAGAGAGATTATGGGCTTTAGTCAACAAGAAGGGGATCAATTTCATGAGACTTGGGAGCACTTTAATGACCTTCTTAGGTTATGCCCCCACCATCAGGTGCCAAGATGGCAGTTGGTTGAAAGGTTTTATAACGGATTATCTGAAAGGCATAGGCAAACCATTGATGCAGCCTGTGCAGGAACCTTCATGACCAAAACTGAGGATGAAGCCTGGGCATTATTTGAAACATTAAGCGACAACTCCATACATTTGTCCTTTTCCTATCAAGAAAGAAAACCATCAATCTTGCAGAGGAAGATAAAGACCCATGAAGCCAGGGCTTCTCAGGATTTGGCTTATCAGATTCAACTATTGAATAGAAACTTTGATAGGCTTTTAGCAAACCCCAGCTTGAACCCGCAAGCAGCCTCTATCTTTCAGGCTTCAAGGGAATGGTCCATTTGCCAAAGCACAACGCATGCCACTGCGGAGTGCCATCAAGCAAATCAATTCCCTGAGTTGATTCAGGTCGACTTGAACACGGCCCAAGGTTTCCGCCCTCCTCGCAATAACCCTTATTCCAATACCTATAATCCAGGGTGGAGGAACCATCCAAACTTCTCTTGGAAGCAAGGTGATGCTTCTAACTCAAGGAATACAAGACCCTTACCTCCCCAACCCATATACCAACCATCTTATGAAAACCCACCTCAAAATAAGCCCTCTGGGATGGATGAACTTAAATCCATGATGAAAGTGATGCAAGAGCATCAGAATATGGTCATCCAATCTTAGAATAAGATGATTACTGATATACAGTCCTAAAATGGTCATCTTACTGTGGCAGTTAGGCAACGTGATCCGGGGAAGCTGCCTAGCTCTTCTGAGGAGAACCCTAAGGGCAAGGGGGTTGTATTTAGGGAGCACACCCAAGCGGTGACCGTGCTGAGGAGTGGAAAGAAGATTAACAAGCCTAATAACACTCCTACAGCTATGTCTCAGAATCCCCCTTCTACACCTGACCCGACTTCCATCTCCACCGAGGAAAAGCCACATTACTCTCCCTAGCACAAAATCACCCACAATGAGGATGTCGTCTTTCCACCACCCCTTTCCTGCCATGACGACCCCTCTACCAAGAAGCCGAGGGTACCCTATCTAGAGCGCCTATCTACTATAGGGGAATCTTCTACTGGCTCATCTGGAGCCAAGGATAAGATGGAAGAGATTATGGACACTTTTAGGCAAGTCCAGATTAACTTGCCTTTGTTGGAAGCTATTAAACAGATCCCATCCTATGCCAAGTTTCTGAAGGACCTGTGCACCCAGAAGCGTCGATTTAGGAAACAGGTCCAAACCAAGGTCATCCTACCTGACCATGTTAGCTTGATTCTCCAGCATGGAACACCCCCCAAAATGAAAGACCTAAGGGCCCCGTATATTTCAATGGTTATAGGTAACCAACACATTAACGAGGCTCTACTCGATCTGGGTGCAGGGGTGAACATTTTACTGAGCTCTGTCTATGACCTTTTGGGAGGAGGCAAGCTAAAGCCTAGTCCAGTAATCCTGCAGGCTGCAGACAGATCACTTAAGACACCACGGGGATTGTTGGAAGATGTCCTTGTGAGAGTGGAGGATTTCTTCTTCCCTGTTGACTTTCTAGTGCTTGATACTGACCCATCAAATAATCCCACAAAGTCGTCCATTATTCTGGGATGCCCCTTCTTGGCCACAGCCAATGCCTCTATAAATTGTAGATCTAGGGCACTTAAAATGCACTTCGGGAATAAGAAGATCTGGTTGAATGTTTTTGATACTTACAAGCAATCTAGATTTGAAGATTGTTCTCAGATTGAGGTTGTTGATGAAATAATTGAAGAGACTACTCCAGCACTCTTATGTAGAGATCCCCTTCAGAAGGTCATATCTGAGGACCATCCCTCGATTATTAAAGAAACTGAAAGGGAAATGCCCAAATTAGAAGAGTTTCTAGGGATACACATTGAGTCTCTGTCCCTACCGTGGATCGTGAAGGTAGATCCGCTACCTGAGGTGGGGACATTGTTGCAACACTTTGCCGAGCCTTTTAGATGAGTATAAGTCAGTCGCGTTGTAGTATAAGTGGCCAAGTGTTGATAACAAATAAGAATTTATTACTCGAAAACCTAAGTATCCGAGGTCGAACACAGGGAGCAAATGGAATTTATTCACTAATCTCAATAATGTAATTGAACACTTAGAGTTACTCAAAACCTAATTCAGAATATAAATGCAAGAGTGTAGAATCAAAATTGTAGCAGAATAGAATTGGACGTCTGATTCTATAATTAGACATCTTAAAAAGATATTTCTCTTTAAGCTTTTATTTCCTTCTCCTTCTTTAAGTCTTCTCTTTTCTGCTGTCTTTCTTCCTCTTTCTTTCTCCTCTGTCTTCTACTTTTGCCTTTCTCCTTCTCTTTCTGTCTCTGCTTGTCTTCTTCTTCAGTCGCTCTTCTTCCTTCTTAGCTTTGGCTTTCTTCCTTCTCTTTAGCACAGTGCCTCTCTCCTTCTTCTTCCTTTGCAGTCTTCTTCTTCTTTCTTTCTTCTTCCTTCTTCAGTCGCACCACTGCTATAGTGCTGCTCCTTCCCTTCTCTTTGGCCTTCCTTCCTCTTCCTTTCTGCAGCTAAGTCTTAGCTTCACCTTAGCTCTCCTCTGACTCTCCCTTAGCTCACTTCTTCCTTGCACATGCACACACAGAAGCAAAACCTACCCCTTACCCTCCACCGCATCTCTCTCTCTCTTTTTCTCTACTCGGTACTCTCTCCTAGAGCTAGGCAATCGGGTCGGGTGCGCGCCTGAGTCCAGGCGCACCGGCATGGGTGTGATGCATGCCCACATTGAGCATTACCTGGGTTTGTTTGCCTGGACCGCAGCAACCTGGGATGAAGCTCGTGACCTTCTTGCTGTGTGCTTCAATGGCGGCAGGTGCTCAGATCTAACACACACAAACACAGCCTTGCTGCCCCATTAAAATACATGGGAAGCTTTGCCGTGTCGAGGTGAAGGTGGGATGGTAGGTGGTAGGCCACGAGGCAGCCTAAGCGTGCATGCCTATGTCACCCTGTGGCCGTGCTTATGGGTTAGGTCAGGGGACGTTTAGGGAGGTGATGGTGGTCGAAGGATGGGCAGAAGGTGATCATGGACTGTAGCGGAGGTAGTGAGGTATCTGCCGAGGCATGTGGAGGTGTGGAGCAGTAGAGGCGCCTCACTGGTGGGTGGCTGAAGATGGAGAAGATGGCAGTGGACAGTGGATGCGAGGGGTCGAAAGGGAAAATAGAGAGAGGGGAATTTAAGAGAGGATAGAGAGGAGTAAGTCTAACCTAACTAAGTGGATGAAGGGGGAGAGTTGGCGACTGGCTGTACCTGCTGTCGTCAGAGAAGACGGTGTCTAGTGGAGGGAGAGCGACGACGACGAAGGGTCTAGAGGTGTGCACGTGGGTGTTGCGCGACGCGGAGGAAGGTGGTGAAGGTGGATCTGCTACTGGTATGGTGGCAGAGCGACAAGAAAGAGGAGGGAGGCTCGCCGAAGCTCGCTGGACTCCTGACCGGAGGAGAAAGAGACAAAATTAGGGTGATTCTCCGGCCAAGTCAAGCTAAAGAGATGTGGCTGGGGTTGAGGATCCTTTTATAGATGATGGAAGGGGCTCTTGTGCTTGGAAGACAAGCTTCCAAGCGCACGAGTCCTTGCCAGGGAAGGAATTAGTTGGAGACCCAAATCTCTCGTGCGTTCGCACAAGAGATTGGGTGCAAATCAGAGATTGCAATTGATTTCAGATGGAAGGGAATTCCTCAGAGAATCTTCCTTCCAAATCTGGGAGGAGATCTTTGAGGAATCAGGGAGTACTCCCCCTCCATTTCTTGTTGGAGTAGGATTTCTCCCCATTAATGGTAGAGGGACCTATTTGTAACAGTGGCACGAAAGTTAGGGGCCAAAATATAATTGGGTGTACTATTTTGCAAAGTAGGTCCATATGACCTCCCCTTAAGTCTAAATTTTGGTACAAACCTAATTTGGACCTAAGAAATCCAATGATGAAGTTGGATTTTAGGCTTGACCACGTTTGATTGGACATTTTATAGAAAAACCCAAATTAGGTCAAATAATGAGCTAAGACCCCAATCTAGGTCAAAAGAGGTTCCAAAGGTCGAATTGAAGGTTCTAAACCCTAGGAGATATTTTTCCATGAATTTTAGAGGGTTTGGTTGATTTTTATCCTGACGAAAACCTTGTTGAATTAAGCTAGTCTGTTTTAGGGTTATAGAATGTCATTTAACTCTTGGATTGCATAATAACCCATTTCTAACTGAACCAACCTACTCTTTATCATATTCAGACCATTTGAACTATGTTTTGCCTCTGGGAAATCCCGTTTATGTACTACAATGGTAAAATTACAGTTTTAACCTTTGTTACATGTTTTCTTCTCATAACATTAATTCCTTGAATTAAGTCCTCTAGGTTATGTAGGAGCCCTTATTCTCTTTCATAGGTCAAACTGAGCTAGTTAGGGCTCATGATGAGGTTCTCATCAGACATGTCAACTAAAACCCTCAATCCAAAAGGCTCCTGAGTTGGAGTTGAAACCCCTCCCGAGCACATTGAAATATGCTTTCCTTGGCCCTAATAACACGCTCCCCGTTATTATCTCTCTGCATTATCTGAATTGTAGGAGGGAGCTTTGCTTGAGTGTTTACAAAGGCACAAGGAAGCAATTGCCTGGTCAATTGTTGATATTAAGGGTGTTGATCCCTCTCTTTGCATGCATCATATATACACGGACGAGTCCGTGAAACCTTTCCGAGACATGCAAAGAAGGCTCAATCCAAATATATGGGAGGTTGTTAAAAAGGAGATTCTGAAATGGCTGGATGAAGGGGTTATCTATCCCATTTCAGATAGTAAATGGGTCAGTCCTATTCATGTAGTACCCAAAAAGGCAGGAATCACTATGGAGGAGAATGACCAAGGAGAGCTGGTGACCACTAGACCCTCAACTCGTTGGAGGGTCTGCATTGATTATAGCCGTTTGAACACAGCTACCAAGAAAGACCATTTCCATTTACCATTTATCAATCAAATTTTGGAATGATTGGTGGGGAACAAGTACTTTTGTTTTCTTGATGGGTACTCTGGGTATAATCAGATAGCCATTTTTCCTGACGATCAGGTGTTGGTGCTAGAGCACCACGATCATTTCTTTTGATGATAACAAAACACGTGTTATTTAACATTTGCAATTTGAGTCCTAGATTTCAGGTCAATTGCAAATGTCGACGTGTTTAGACGGAGTTCAAGCTCGCATCCAGGACGGATTGGAGGAGCTTGACGGAAAACACAGGAGGTTCGCGTGGAGCGAAAGATTGGAGATGGAAGACAAGAAGAATAGGATAGATTCTTTTTTATCCTTTCATGTATCTCTTGTATTTATTTTCTTACTCTTTTTGATTCCTTAGAACATTATGTTAAAGAGCCTCAAAGTACCCTAAAAGTAGTCCTAGGAACACCTGCACAACCCTAGGATACTTAGGTTTTCTGTAGAATACTTAGAAAACCAATATAGGGCTCAAACAGCATTTCCAGACGTCTAATCCCAAAATCAGACGTCTGATAAAGTATTTTAATACGTCTGACTGTTTTTTCAGACATCTGATAACTGTTAGGCTGGACATAGTTAGTTCTGTCTGATGAAATCAGACGTCCAGACCTTAGACCAGACGTCTTAGGAGACGTCTGATGACTTTGCCAGACGTCCAGTTAGTGGACCGTTGGCTGGCTTAGAAAACACTCAAGATTATAACCGTTAGAGCCTTATCAGACGTCCATAGGACTTACCAGACGTCTGATAAATGACCGTTTTGCCTCGGCTGACCCAAAATCTCTTCTCAGAGATTGTCTAGCCGTTGCAACGTTTGGAAATCAATTCCCACAGTAAAAGTAGGTTTCCAGATGTCCAGACATAGGGCCAGACGTCCTGTATGTCGTCTGATGGACTTGCACAAAAACCCTGTTTAGATCTGATTCAAGTCAGGGAGAAACCCGCATAGAATCAGACGTCTGACCTTGGAATCAGACGTCTTAAAGTGGCCTTCCAGACGTCTGATGCCAGAGTTAGACGTCTGATAACCCTGTCAAATGCAATCATTGTCCTGATTTCGGCCTGATTCTCTTGGGCTTTGCACCCAACGGCTATGGAAGCTTTTCCAAGCCTTCCAAAGCCTTCCTAAGGCCTCTATAAATAGAGGGGAACCTTTGTAACACAAAAACACAAGAAGAGAAACATAAGAGACACTTAGAAATACACTTGGATACACTTAGCTACACATTTTCACACTCTTGTGTCCAAGAAGTTCTTGCTCTCCAAGCTCAAGCTCCATTTTCTTGAGAGCATTCAACCGTTGCGCACCCGCTCTCCCGCCGTAGATAACGAGAGCGACATAGCGCCATCGCGTGGCACACGCACCGTGTCATCGTCGACGCACTCCTTGCAAAGGGGAGTTTCCTATTTCCTATAGAAGCTAGGTTTAATTTTGTTGGCTCTATAGGACTGTTGTTTTATTTTATCTTTGTATTTTGGTTGGGTATTCGCTTTGCGAATTCCCGTCTCCTTCGTGGGACAAAATCCTTCTCGTGGAGAGAAGGGGTTGAGGAACGCTACCCTCGTACTTGTAGCGTGGTTGTACTGAGGTTGAATCACCCTCGTTCAAAGTGATTCGTTTAGTGGATTTTGATCAACTTGGTTGATCGGAAAATCCTAACTCGAGAGGGTTAGGTGGTGGTTTTCACCCGGTTTGGGTTTCCACCTAAAAATACCTGTGTACATTTTGTGATTGATTTTTGTGAGATTGCTTTATATTTTTATTTCCGCAATTTTATTACGTCACCCCTCCTGGTAGGGAACCTTCATCAGGAGCATACCACCTTTACAAGTCCGTATGGCACATTTGCATTCCACCGAATGCCATTTGGGTTATGTAATGCTCCTGCCACTTTCCAACGTTGTATGATGGCTGTCTTTTCTGATATGATCGACAAGTTCGTTGAAATTTTCATGGATGACTTCTCCATTTATGGCTCGTCGTTTGACCTATGCCTTTTGCACCTTGATAAAGTCTTAACTCGTTGCGAAGAGGCAAAGCTGGTGCTTAGCTGGGAGAAAAGCCACTTAATGGTCCAACAGGGCATTGTGTTAGAGCATGTAGTTTCCGAGAGAGGATTAGAGGTGGACACCGCAAAAATCGATTCCATCTCTAAGCTTCCATTGCCTGCCAATGCTCGTCAAGTTAGATCTTTCCTTGGCCATGTTGGATTTTATAGGCGCTTCATTAGAGATTTCAGTGAAATCTTTAAGCCACTCTGCGTCCTGTTAGCGAAGGATGTCTCCTTTGATTTTGATGATAGATGTGGCGAGGCTTTCCAAGTCTTGAAGAAAGCCCTTATTACCACGCCGATTCTCCAAGCACCAGATTGGACCCTCCCATTTGAGCTAATGTGCAATGCTTCAGATTTTGCAGTGGGAGCAGTCTTAGGTCAAAGGGTTGATGGCAAACCTCATGTGCTGCATTATGCCAGCAAGACACTTATGGATCCTCAGCAAAACTACACGGTCACTAAAAAAGAACTTCTTACTGTAGTATTTTCTTTGAAAAAAGTTTCGATCTTATCTTTTGGGATCCAAGGTTGTGGTGTTCACTGATCATTATATCCTAAAGCATCTTCTTGCTAAAAAGGACACCAAACCTCGCCTAATTTGTTGGATTCTGCTACTCCAGGAATTTGACCTGGAAATTAAAGACAAGAAAGGAGTTGAGAATGTGGTAGTAGATCATCTGTCTAGGATCCCTATTAAGGCATCAAACCCTACTGGCAGTATTCAAGAGACTTTCCCTGATGAGTCTCTGATGGTCGTGGAAGCTAAAGCTCATTTGTTTGCTAACATAATGAACTATCTGGTCACGAGCATTACCCCTAGTACTTGGGACAAGCAGAACTGAGATAGGTTTCTTGCTAACATTAAATTTTATCACTAGGAGGAACCCGAGCTTTTTAGAGTAGGCCCTGACTAGCTTTTTCGCCGTTGCGTCCCTGACGAAGAACAAAGAAGTGTTCTGAGTTTCTACCATGACCTCCATTATGGGGGCCATTTTAGTGGGAAGAAGACTACCCATAAGGTTCTTCAATCTGGCTTTTGGTGGCCCACATTATTTCGAGATGCACATACATATGTGGGCGTATGTCTATGTTGCCAGCAGATGGGAACCATTGGAAAAAGGGATGAGATGCCCCAACAACCAATCCTCCCTATTAAGATCTTTGATATTTGGGGCATTGACTTCATGGGTCCCTTTCCTGTGTCCTTCAGATATGAATACATCCTTGTGGCTGTAGACTATGTATCGAAATGGATAGAAGCCATACCCACACAAACCAATGACCATTTTGTGGTCTTGGGCTTTGTTGAGGCTAATATCATTTCTCGGTGCGGGTGCCCAAGGACAATCATAAGTGATGGAGGACCTCACTTCAAGAACATACACTTCACAAGACTACTCCAAAATTTGGGAGTCAACCATATGATAGCCATACCCTACCATCCCCAAACGACTGGACAAGTTGAAATGTCTAATAAGGAGATTAAGAGAATTTTAGAAAAAACTGTCAATCTCGATCGAAAGGATTGGTCTAGAAAACTAAATGATGTTCTTTGGGCCTACAGAACCGCATATAAGACTCCCTTGGGCATGTCTCCTTTCCATCTTGTCTACGGAAAAGTGTGCCACCTTCCCATTGAAATCCAACATAAAGCCTATTGGGCTATTAAAAATGTTTACTTGAATCTGGATAAAGCGGGAAAGGCACGTATGTTAGAATTAAGTGAGCTTGAGGAGCTTCGTAATGAAGCCTATGAAACTTCTCAAGCTTACAAGCAACGTACAAAAGTCTTCCATGATAAGCACATCATTAGAAAGACTTTTCAGCCCAACCAGTGGGCCTGGCTTTTCAATTCTAGACTTAAATTATTTCCTGGAAAGCTCAAGTCCTGCTGGGATGGGCCATACATTATTATCAATACTTTCCCTTATGGAGCCTTTCAGAACCCTACTTTAGGTGCAAGCTTTAAGGTAAATGGCTAGTGACTTAAACCTTATATTACTCTTTCAGATGGCCAGGTTTTGGACGCACTTCGGCTTGAGGAGCCTTAGCTCCTCCCACTCTCCTCCTCAGGTGATATTCTTCTATGTCTCATTTTTCTAATGAGGACATTGTCAGTCTTAGGAATGGGGGTATAACCTGAGAATGTTTATAGCATTTATAAATATTTGC
Source organism: Thalassia testudinum (assembly GCA_037157565.1). NCBI lineage: Eukaryota > Viridiplantae > Streptophyta > Magnoliopsida > Alismatales > Hydrocharitaceae > Thalassia > Thalassia testudinum. Next base: position 48,648,662 of record JAZHRO010000035.1, on the reverse strand, counting down.
ATACATAAGAAAAAAAAAATCTCTTTTCTTGAGCTGAATGGGTTAATCCCTAGCAAAATATCTGTCATTGGAGGTTTTTCTTCTTGAATTATTTCTTAAGTTTAGAATCCAGTACATTTACTTCACGTGCACGTAGACTGGGTAATGATCCTTGAAGAAAACCAAAAAGCATTTGCAGTCTACTGAGCCCTTGGACAGTTAATAGGGAGTCAGCCATACTATCTTCTAGTAGATCCACCCTATATTTGTAAGAAGAAAGTAGAGAGATTACTAGTGTGCTAATTCTAGTGCAAGGACTCTTAAGTTTTGGATAATTAGATGATGATACTTCAGAGTTAGGTGTAGGTTTTGCTCTCTGTTCCTATGTGTGTACTTTGTGTGAATTCCTGAGAGTCATCAAATAAGGTAGATACACAGAGATTGAGTCATAATAAAGCTATGACTATGGTGGATGGTTACGACCGTCCTTCATAGAGTCCTCAGCTGAAGGAGGATAATAGTGTCAAAGGTCAGAAATACGCCTGTCCTATCCATTCCTTCCCGGTGCCGAGAATAGGCACTTCCACCAAATAAGCCACATAATATCCTCTTGACCATCATCATCCTTAATAATGCCTCATAAATAAAAGTTTGTGTCGTGTTATGTTGATTTACTAAAAAGGAAAAAAGTAGAAAAGAGAAGAAGAAGAAGAAACAATTATATTACAAAAAGAAGAAAGGAGAAAGAGAAAAGAAAAAGAAAAGAGTCCAAGTTTATAATGTTATCTTTGTAACATTATTTCTGAGGCAACAAAACACCTATTGCGATCCACCAAATATGACCCATAACTACCTTTCAGTATGTCTGATCGTCCGAATACTGGCTAAGGACTCCAACTTAGTTGTAGAGTTATTAAGACTTTAATTGAAGTGTGGATGCCATGTGAGGCCACCAAACAGTGAGTACACTTACTAAATCTGGCAAGATTTGGGTTCTAAAAAAGAAAAGAAAGAGTGAGTGCCAAGGAACATCAAGAGAGCACAGTTGTTTAACCTCTCTCCGAGCTGACTTGTCTAATAGTCTAGAGATCTAGAGTCTATAGTACTAGATTACATGTAGCACCAGATGAGTGTGTGCCACCAAATACAAATCCATTCAACTCGATATCTCCTACCTAAGTCAAAAGCTAGGGTCAAATTACATATTATCTTCTGCTTTATCCCCGAGGGAAGTAGTTGCCTATCCCGACAGAAATATTTACCAAGGTGAAATACAAACTCCCAATGCGAATTGGCTTTTCACATGGATTTGTTACCTAGGATATTATCACGTCACATTTGTCTGGATCTCTAAAGTTTTGAAATAAGAAAAGAAGAAATCTTCTCATTACTTCTATTATTTTTTCATTTTTGCTAGAGACTAGCAAATCTTAGGCAAGGGGGTATTTGATGAGTCCATTTTAATGGACTATTGTTACATCTAAGTAATTCAATTCTAACATTGTATGTTTGCTAATAATCACATTAGGTCATTAAATGATTGTGTATGTCATTATTTAAGTTTACATTTATTCTATTGCTTATTATGTAATTATTTTATCTTTCATGCAGGTCCCGCAACAACGCACTCATTACAGGCTAATAATCAGGAGGAAAAGGGAGGAGGATCAATTGTGGAAAAGAATAGGGGGGTGAAAGGATATTTTCCCCCACAAATATCTCAACCTACAGCCATCCTCCTTCAACAGAACCCAACAACGCCGGCCATGTTTAGTAAGGGATTTTGAAAATCCCTTGACTCGCAGGGGGAGTGGAGATAAAGAGAGAGAGGCAGAGGGGCTTGAGGAGGGGAGACCATTGGGAAGTTATTGCGTGCACTGTGTGGAGAGCGTGCACTGTGCACATACCTTCCACCGCCTATCCACCACACACCCTGCCACCAGCGCCTTCACCAAGTCCTCGCCAGCCACCCACAGTGCGCAAGAGGCAGCCAAGCACCCTTGCAAGCCTACAGCCGTGCGACATCGCCTGCCCGCACTCGTGTGCCCTGCAGGCACTACACCAGCCTCCACCGCCCTTGTGTGACCTCCAACCATGCCAGGCTACACCCACGCCCTCACCACGCCAAGACCCACCAGCCCCCACTGCAAGGGTGCACTGCTCCAGCCTCTTCCACCATGCTGCCTTACCGCAATGCTCCTCGCCGCACCAGCGCCTGCATGCAGTAGCCACCAGTAGGCACCCACATCACAACTGCGCCCTTGCACCGCCCGCGTGCGCCCTTGCAAGCGCTTGCCCTCACCGCTCACCGCACTACCACGTGCGCAAAGGCATGCACTGCAGACCGCATGGCCCCTCCTCTTCGTCATCTTCTTCCTCTCCAGTGCCCTACAAGTACCCAAAGCCCCGCCTGCAGCAACGTGCCCACAGCAGCCACTTGTTTGCAGGCAATGCAGAGTAGCCACGTGCTCCCGCATGTAAGTGCAGCGCTGCCACGCGCACCGGCGTGCCACGCCCACAGCAGCCGTGCAGCCACCTGCTGGCGACAAGCCGGTGCTCCTCTCCGCCAGCTAGCTACCTCCGGCCGCCACGTCACCACCATCGCGTAGCCCTCGTCGAGACGTGCCTTCCCGCCGCGTAGCTCCTCCCACGAAGCCTTCTCGTTCGCGTAAGGAAGAGAGAGGAAGTTTCCTCTGATTTCTCCCCAATTAGAATTTACATTGTATGCCATTGCCATTTGGATATTATTATTTTATTCAGGCCACATTGCATTGATGCACTTATAGTTTCCTGAATTTACTTCACTTGTGTTATGTGCATCATTCAACTTTGAAATTCAAATCATATTTGCATGCAAGTTAAATTTACATGATATGCCATTACACATTCATCATATACATATTTTTCGGAGCTTAATTCCTGACATGAAAATTGCATAAATAATCTTGAACTTTTAAGGAAATTACAAGCTCCATTTAGAATAGTATATTCCTCACATTGAAGTTGCAATGTTGTCAGCAAATAGCATCATCCTCTACTCGTGAATTTATTGGTTCTACTCCTTGTGGATGGGACATTTTTATTGTGGTTAAATTTGATATTTAGTTTTGACTGAGAGATTTTCCACCACATAAAACACAATGACATATCATTCTATTGCTATTTTAATTAAGTGAAAATCTATACATCAAAAAGCACATTCAAACCTAAGCCTAATTAAAATAGAGTAGGTGTTGGCCTTAAGGATTTGACTCACTCTTCAGAGCCTAGATCGAGATTATTTTTGATTAATCGGCATCTATCGTTCAATCTGATGTTTAGCTAGGGGAGCAGAGTCAAACAACTATGGTTGGGGGGTATCAATGGAACCTGAGGCAAAAACCAAGGCAAGATCCTTCTTCCCAATCCCTCCCTTTAACTAGTTGGATTGATCAGAAAGAAGTAGATGAAATCATTCTTTTCATCTCTAGACCAATTCTAGGAGTCTGTAGATCTTTAGGCTATCCCACTTAAGGATAGGTTTGATTGTTGTACTGCAGGGCACCTTTCTTCCTTCCGCTTTGCCATGGATGCTTCCACAGCCTACTCACATTTCTACTCTTACCCTCCTACCACTACTTATTCCCAAGATGATTACTATCCTAACCAGACTTATTCTCATCCATCTACTTGCTGTGATAATCCTGATTGGGGATACAATTCTGGACCTCCGTGTTCAGGGTCTAACCTTAGACATCATGATTGAGATTTCTACCCATCTCAAAGCTATAATGATTATAGATCTCCACTCTTTGATGATCAATTTAACTCGATCTACAATCAAGAAGGATATCCTAATTACAACTCTTACCTTTCCCCATATTACATTGCATATGGGTCACCACCCCTTTATGAACAATAAAAAATGGCCTATTAATAGGGAGGGTATCAAGAATAGCAATTTGTTGACTCCCGTGGACTGAATCCAAACCCACCCAACCCTGAACCAAACCATTTGGTTCAGGTGAACCAGGTCCAAGATAGGGTGTTGGCTAACTTAAGGAATACCATTCAATCTTTAGAAGCTCAGCCAACACCCTACACTGAAGAATTAGGGACTCTGATTCAAATGATTGATGATGTTAACAAATATTTGTTGGATTGGCTCCAAGATGTTAAGGATAAGGACCCGGGTGAGTTTTTACTTAGGAAATTGTCAAAATTAAGGATGAGATTTGTAATTACTCTAGTCCAATCTTGGGATGATTCCCAGGATGAACCCCTTTTTGAGAGCCAATGTCAGAATCCGCTCAGGCACATGTGGGGGAGGACACTTTTTATGAAATAGGGGATGACTAAGTTATTCTAGAGCAATCAATTAAGGATGAATTGATTTCTTCTGTCGAGATCCCTGAACTAGGGTACTAGGAAAATTATGTCTCCATGGATCATGTAATAATAGATGATTTTGAGACATACATAAATGCAAATCTAGAACTCTTTGATTCTGAGGGTGAAGAATCAATATGTGAAGTCTCACCTGAGTCTGAGGGAAATGATTTCAGTGAGATGACTAGGCCTAAGGAATTCGATAAATCCTTTGATGGCCCAATAACTGAGGAAATTGATCTTGTTGGGGCTAGCATGGTGGATTCAGATCCTGATTTCATGAAGGATTCAATTCATAGCCCCATTCCTCACATACACCCCATTGACCATATTGACAATTTGGCATTTGAGATCACTAAACCCATGTCAATTCAGATTTAGCCATAAATTTTTGACTTGGATACTTTAGATGGAGTGCATAATATGCAGGAGGTCCCGGAATTCAAAATTATGATTATGAAGGATAGGACCTGGGAAATGAAGATTTGAGAAGCCAATTCTAAGGGAAGTAGAAGTCTGAGTCTAAGGGTTCCTATTTGATTGATGTCACCAACCTTCTACCAGGACTCTTATGACATTTTTTATTTCAAGGATGTGCAACCCAGGCACAAATTCATTGAATATCTTTTTGATATTGATTTTCCTATTATCGTAGGCCTGGCCCCATTTACATACTGATCTCAGGTTCTAGGTAATTTTTATCCAGAATCTTAGATGCACTTGACCTTGGGACATGGGTCTGCACCACAACCACATCCACATCTGTGGACATCTTCTCTTTGCAGGTCCAAAAATTGATCTTTTTATTCTAATTCTGACTTGCACCTGTGAATTCTTGATTTCCTCTTTTGTATAGTGTGCGTAGCTGAAGGCACTAAATTCAGTACATATACAATCAGTTTTCATCTCAGAGCTGATCAGGTAATCACGAAATTCAGGTGATTTCTTCTTTACTCCGTTGTTTTCCATGTCTTTTTAAAACAATGAGGACATTGCATTAGATAGGCATGGGGGGTGGATATTCATCTCTGAATCATCTTGTTAGCTTCGTAGATCCTTTTTATTTTCTTTTTATTTTTTATTTTTGAAAAACAAAATTGAATTAGGAAAAGAAAACTTGGGCTTTAGAAAATTTTCAACTTTAGGGAATGATACGATAGGACCTGAACACTTAGACTCTTTAGGTCATCGAGCTTAATCAGCCAGGGTATCCACTAAAATGTGGATTTATTTCTCGAGTCCCCGCCATTTGAAAATTCACTTTTAATTGGTTAAATAAGTTAGGTTTATAAGTATACGACTTATCAACCCGCCCTCTAATTTGAGGGAACTTTAAGCCTAAGCATCTACACACTATTTGCACTGACTAGTCTTTTAGCAGTTTTAATGGAAATTAGGAAGCTAATGAACCCTCTAGGGTGGCATGGCTGGCAAGTTGTCGGTGGTGACAACTCATCGGTCGGTTGTCCAGAGCCCAGCCACACAACCATTCTCTTTCTGTTGCTTTTAGGTAAATCTTAGATCAAGGAAGCCACCTACTTGAAAAAAAAATGATCTAAAAAGAAAAGAAAAAGAAAAAGAAATAGAGAAAAAAAATAAATAAGCCACACTTCATTGCATGAGTATGGTTGGCAAGTTGTTAGTGGTAACAGCCCATTGGCTGCTTATCCAGATCCTAGCTCATGAAATGCACATATAATTCTTAAACACTTAGGAAGTAGTGGTAAAGGAGAATAATCCAAGGAGATATACACTGGGTTTGTCCTTGTGTTGATCCCATGAAAATAAAAAGTAGGGAGAAAGCTACCGGTCGGACAGATACACCTTTAGGTAGAATTTTAAGGTCACCTAAGGGTGTAGAAATCTGAAGTCCGTTCTGATTGCCGATCAGTGAGTCTATCACATTCACTGAAAAGGATGCTTAGTACTTAGAGTTCATTTAGAGTCTTGGGTGTGTTGGGTAGCCGTAGAAAGTTGCCTTGAAGCCTTAAACTAAAAAAAAAAAATAGAAAAAGAAAGAAAAAGAAAAAGATGCCTTTCCTTTCGGATAAGGTGAGGGCTTGGGTGGTCTGCTTTTCAGCAGACACCAGGTGCTATTGTGTCTTTGTAGTTCAGGTCCTTAGTAGAAATTTCCTAGTGTTGAAAAATAACTTTTGCCCAAGAAATCTGATCCCCATTCTTTTATAAATAGCATATAGTTTTGCTAGGGACTAGCAAAAGACAAGCATGTGGGAGTGATGTGCATACATATAATTAACCTAAAATGCCTATTTATGTATGTTTCTAGTGTCATAGAAGCATTCATCATTATGAATATTACATAACATGCATCATCACACATTTAAGTTAAATTATACAAATTTTAGGTTAATTCTCCCTTTTTGTGGTCAAGGAATAGGGCAACATTTATCAGGGCCTCAGATTAAAGATCTAACTATACGGATCTGATCATAGCAGCTATCGGAGTTCAACGACTCTGAGATCACCCTAATCGGACCTCCGTAGTATCAAATGTAGTCTGAGAAAGATCAGAAGTCAAGGGCCAAGGTGGTGTAAATTCGTACCTCAGATGACAAATCCAACCATACAGATGCATTCAGATCGACGATCATAGCCCAACAGCATGAGAATCGATCCAATTTGGCATCCATGGCACCATCTACAAGTTAGAGAAGATGGACAGCTAGCCTCTTGCTCCACCTCTGCAAGTTAGAGAAGATGGACAGCTAGCCTCCTGCTCCACCTCTGAAGGCGTGATTAAGATGCCATCTTAGCCGTTGGATCGAGATCCAACGGTTGAGAGTGCGTGAACTTTAAATCCAAAATGTGCCTCAAACTGCTGTGTAGCACGTTGGTTGCACACCTTCATGCGGGGAAGAGGGTGCTGGTCGAAGCACGACGTGCCTCAAATTGAAGTGGCGAGCAGGCGCAGGTGAAATTTGCCCGTTGGATCGTGATCACATGGCATCGGCAGTGACTACATGGCAGTTGGATGGAAGTGCAATGCCACACAGGTGCAATGACGTGCCAACACACGCCCAATTTGATGTGGGCATGCGTTGTGCTGAAGATGAAGAGGCTTGCTCGCAACTAAGCCATCCAATCTTTTGATCGGATGGCTGAAATCTCTTGAATGTGATGAGGCACGATTGAGCGCTTAATGCATGAAGGAGAAAAGCCGATTGCTATGGCGCGTTGTGGACGCTTAGATCAGAAGCAAGCAGTGGAGATGAGGTGTGTGGTTACAGTGATGTGTCTACAATGACATGCATATCCGTTTCTAAAGGCAACAGAGTTTAATGTTGAAAGTTAAAATGCCTCTTTTGCTCCTATGTATGCAACTATATAAAGGCCCTACACCCTCCACATTTTCTTCATCCCTTCCTTCTCTCACCTCCTCCAAAGCTCTACGAGCTCGTCTCAAACTCGGGATGCTCTATTAGAGTTATAAAGATAATTTTTCCATCTTCTCACCCCCATTCGTGGAGCACCTACAGTTGTCCTCTCACCACCATTTGGGAAGTGGATCCCCTTGAGACATTGCCCTGTTCTGTCCTTCGTCGTCTTTCATCCAGCATCTCACCACCCTAGTCCGAGTGCCCCGTCAATGCATCTCATCCTCCAAGCAGCTGTCGAAGAGGATAATTTCTCATCCCCTCTTTTTTTACTACTTTCTAGTGTAGATTTCTCGCTTTCTAGTGTAGCACATAGATGTAATGAACATGTTGCTATCATTATGAAATTCTTGTTCATTCTGTCCCTATTTCCTCTTTATTTATATTATTCTGTCTCTTCTATTAATTATTCTTTAAGTAGAATAGCTAGTAGATTTATTTCAACCAACTACTCTACTTCTTGACAATAATTCCTACATGGTTTTTGATCAAATGTTCGCCTCCCTGTGTTTGACCCAGGACTCACCAGAGTTTTGATTAAAATTATCTGTTTGACAAATTTTTACGTAAAAGAGTTTTCTAACTCAAACTTTTAGGTAGAAATCTCATTCAAAAGGGGGCCTGATTGTCAAACAAATTAGGTAATCAAGGGTTTTGCATTATTAGTGGCCCTCAAGATGTGCTCCCACTGCTTCGCCAGCCCAAACTAAACCAACTTCTGGATTAAAGACAACACAAAAATTCATGCTATGGTTAGAGTGTATCTTGGAGAATGGATCCTTAAGCTACCCAAATTAAGGACAAGCTTGTATTCAATGTGCCACAAGGTTCCTTTTCTTCATCTTTCTGATTTCCTTTTGGTGTAAGCTTGGAAGGAGGTCATTGAACCTGTGATTGGAAGGACCATTAGACCATTTAAGGAGGCGTAGGTTGAGTTATAGTCAAGGAGATCCCATGGCTGACCAACAAATCTCCCCTGCCTCCAAACTAGCAAGAGCTAATTTAGAGGCAGTTGGAACAATTGTAGTTGATGTAAGAATGGTTCCAACACATGAACGGTCAGGTTGCTCAACCCTTGAAGGATTTCTATGATCCTTCAAACTACAGGGATTATCCCAATGTCATGATCCTCATAGGAGATGTTGAAATCAAGCCCTAGGTATTAAGCCTAATCAAACACTTTCATGGGCTTGGCTTCGAGGACCCATTCCAGCATTTGGAGAACTTAACCACATTGGCTTAGACCACAAATGCTCGAAATGTGAACAAGGAGCAAATGATCATGAGGCTTTTCCCCTACTCTTTCAGGGATAAGGTTGCACATTGGTACTGGACTATTGGAAGGTCGATAGCTACATGGAGTGATCTCAAATTGACGTTCCTAAAGAAATTCGTCCCAATGGGACGAACCAATGCCTTGCGACGGGTGATTACCACCTTTGTCCAGTGACTGGGGAACCATTTCATGGTGCATAGGAGCGATTCCAAGGCCTATTACGAAAGTGTCCACACTACGAGGTTTCGAAATGGCAACTCGTGTAGATATTCAATCATGGGTTGATGGATCGACTTTGTAATCACATGGATGCTCCTGTAGAGGCAATTTCCTCAACAAGGATGTAGATAAAGCACACGACTTATTGGTGGAAATAAGAGAGAACTCTATAAACCATGCCTCCATGGAGACTTTCAATCGATCCCAACAACTGATTGTGCAACAATCATAGGTTCTAATTTATCTGAATTAAGTTAGATCCTAGCTTAACCTAGGAATAATGCATGCATAAACATCTTATTTCACATCATAGTTGTTTTGTTAGTTTTGTAAATAATAATGCTATACTATGTTCTAATTGAGAGGAAATAATAATTGCAGGTAATTCAGGGCCGCGGAAGATAAATCCAACCGTACGAATCTGTTCAGAATGATGACGGGAGTCCAATGCTTTTGAAATCATCTTGATTGGACTCCCATAGCATCTTATGGAGTTCACGGAAGAGCAAAAGCCAAGAGACAAGGTGACAAAAATCTAAACCTCATATGACAAATCCGATTGCATGAATGGATCTGGATCAACAATCGCAATCCAATAATGCAAAAATCAACTGATCGAAGCCCTACAACACCATCTACAAAGCAAAGAAGATGGACAACCATGATGGTGCCATGTGGCGCCATCATAGCGGCCCAAGATCACCTTCCCCATCACTGAAGGAGTTATATGTGCTTTGTGGGTTGTTAGATCGTCATCCAATGGCCACAAGAGTGCCACGTCGCCACTACACCCGCACCCTATCAAGGAACAGTCATGCTTAGCCGTTGGATCTTCCTCCAACGACTAATGGCAATTGCTCACGAAAAAGGAAACGAGGCATAAATGCATGCGTAGCACATTGGTCACCGACTTCAACCAATAGCACGAGGCATGCATTCAACTTGCAATTAGCTGCAATTCGAAGAGGCAGTGTGCACGATCAAAATCGCACCGTGCGATCAGGATCTAATGGCCACGTGGCACAACATTGATCAGTTGATGTGGCTGTGCAGATGAACATGCTTGATCACGAGTAGGTGGACGTGCCAATAGACGCTCGAGGAAAGGCAGTGGGCGTACCTATTTTAAGTCGCTCGATCTTTTGATCAGACGGTTGAAATTCAAACACGTGCGCAAGTGGGAATTTGGCAAAGGTGGTGCTATAGCATGCATGCATGACTGCACAATCATGATCTGAAGGTCCAGCGCATGCCACGTGTTAACATCTCATGCGATGCACTCGTTGAAGGTGCTGTAGAGGCTCTTTTGAGGCAAAATCATAGTTGTTGATCTCCCGATCGATGGATCTAATTAATCCAAGGTTGATACACGAGTTTGGGAACCAAATACATGCTTTGCCCCTCATTTTTGCTATAAAAAGGACCCTAGAGCCCCCATTTGAATGCATCTTCTCCTCCATCTCTCTCTCCAAACCTCCAAGCTTCTCTAGACTCCCTCTTACTCTGAGGCATACATCAAGACCACCTTGGTGCACTACTGTTGCTCTCCCTAACCTCTCCAAAGGCCACCAAGGACCACCCATGGTGCCCTTATTCTAGTAGCTTAGATAGTTGTTTTCAATTCTTGTTTTAGTAGTACATGATCTAGTTTTTTAATCTAATTGCAACTCATGATTAATAAATTACCTGGTTTGCTTATATTCATTGTAATTAGTATTTATTTATAGTTTGTTCTAAATTAGTTTTAAAATCAAGTCATTTTCTCTCTCCGTGAGTTCGACCAGGATGCACATCTCGTAACATTTTATTTGACGACATGTTTTCGCCCTATACTATGACAGATTATTTAAAATTGTGATTTCACATCGAACAAATTGATGCCATTGCTAGGGAGGCACATCAACTCTTGATTTAATACCTAATTTAGTGTATTTCTCAACTGTGCAAGTATGAAACTCGGATCTGCGCAAGCATCGAGTGCAGGTGAAAACAATCAGGTGCACATGAATATCTCAGTACGATTTTAGATTATGATTTGTTTAGAATAGGACTTATTTGGGAAAAACAAGAAAAAAACTTTTAGGAGTTATTTGTTGGGCAGTTAAGAGTTACTTTGCTCTACAAAAAAAATGAAAAAAAAATAATAATAATTGCTACTACCATTTTTAGAAACTTAGCTAGAAACTAAATATGAATTTGAAAATTCACTTGTTGTGTTTCTAGTGGTCTAAAAATTTTGAAATTCGGGCAAAAACTAAATTTTCAAACTATCTTTCCAATGCCACCATTCCCAAGAAAAAAATTCAAATTTTGAATTTTTGAAAAATTCACGGAGTACATAGGGTCAGATATACTGAAAATTGAATTTTTTTTATCTTCAAAAATCGATTTTGATCAACACACAAATTTAATTTACTCAAAATGGTGAGGTTTGAAAGATAATCAAGTTAGCTTTCATTCCCATATTTTTTTAGAATTTTTGGATCACATTTGATACTGTTTCGAAAAGAAAAAACAACTTAGAGTCAAAATCTCGAATCTGATCCCTATTAGTTAAAAGTTCATTAATATTTATTTGAGATAGTAACAATTCTAAAAAAATACTTTATGAAAATCTTATTGAAAAGGGAACCTTCTTACCAATTTTCAAATCATTTGGATTCCAACTTTATCTGAGAGAGGATTTTCTTTGATTTATGATCTATTGCTTAAAAAAACTTGGAAGTGCATGAGCCCTAGGACCACATTGGACTAACCCAAACTTAATCGAGCCAAGTGGTTAGTCAGTGAGTCAAGTCACCTTGTGGACCACTCGCCACATACCAAATTGAAGAAAGGGTTAAAAAACATAAAGAATATCTTAATAACCCACAATTGTCCTTTGACTACTGGGTGGTCTCAACCTCTTTAGCCAAACCTGGTGACTAAGCCTACGGGATAGTGTCAAACGACCGCATCTAAGGGGTACAAAGGAACAGAAGGAGAAAGCTAAAGGAAGAACCTTCCTCTTAGTCCCCTAGTAAACAAATTGGCCAAGTTAGCTTATTAAGTGGGGAACATTTTCAGTTGGTTTCTCGACAAATTTTCTTCAATAATTTAAACTTGAACGAAAAATCTAGTAATCTGATTCTAAATGACCAATCTGATTAATAAGGCCTTAGCCTTGTTTGGCCTAGCTACACCAACCCTTGTTGTTGGTGTATGTAAGGAAGGTCTTTAAGACCTAAACTTGTTGGACCTTGGGGACCAAACCCGAGGCAGCGAAGGCGACTTTCGCCCAACCCTTCTTCCTAACCCTAATTCTCCTCTCGATTAGCTAAGATGGTTAATCCTGGTCCTAGACCTGGTCAAGGCCCCAAAAATCTTGACTCAATGGCTCCTCTAGAAGCCAAGGTCAAGGATTCTGAACAGAGATATGAGCAGAGCATTAATAGGATTCTCACCACACTAAATAGGATGTAGCATCCACCACACAGAGAACAACTGTAGGACTTCTATGATCTGACGGCTATGACTTTGACACCTCAAGTCCAGATTCCCACAGATGGAGACACATTCGAGTTGAAGCTGAGCATAATAAGTTTGATTCAAACTCATTTTCATGGAAACACGAATGAAGATCCCTTCCAGCACATTAAGGATCTAAGTCAAATTGCAGAATCAGTTCGACCCAGAAATGTTGATATAGGGATTGTTCTCATGAAGCTTTTTCCTTCTCTCTCTCAAGGATAAAGCTTCTTATTTGTTCAAGGCCATCGAGAGGCCGATTGGAACTTAGGCAGAATTATGACGTGAATTCCTCCAGAAATTCTTCCCGATTGGTCGAACAAATGTGATGAGGTGTGAAATTATGACTTTCTCCCAAGGACTAGGGGAGAAATTGCATGACACCTGGGATAGATTTCACGATCTTCTTAGGAAATGCCTGTGGTGTACTGAGATGTCACCTTACGCAAGTCTTTTACCATGGGGTAGATGACACAATCGGTACTTGGTCGATGCATCTAGTGGTGGAAATTTCCTCGGGAAGGATGAGAATAGTGCATTCGAATTATTTGAGTCCCTAGTAGAGAACTCGATGAATGCCACATCTATGAACCAATTCTAGTGACTTGGACAGCAATGAGTTAGTGTCCATGAAGCCTACGCTGAGTCTGCTCGAGCTGATATGGACATTATCACCAAGAAGCTGGAGAAGGTGGATCTACTTGACAAGAAACTCGATGAAGTGATTCGAGCTCAACATGGATTTCTTGGCAATTCAGCTACATCCCACACTTCTTTTGCATCCCGAGCCCCTCCTGCTTGAGTACATCTGCTCACTCGGGATGCATCTTCTCCACCTTCTCATGATCTTTCATATCAGGAACCTATGAATAATCTGGATCTGGTACCATACAATCAGGGTTATGCAACCCATGATGATTCTAGTGAGTATACCTTTGATGAATATGCATCTCAGACATCTTCGGGCTAGGAAGATGTTAATGCTATCAAAGATTTTGGGCGTAATAACCCGTATTCGGAGACATATAATCCCGATTGGCGCCAACATCCTAACTTTTCCTGGTTTGGTAACTCACAGAGACCAAATCATGATCCACAATAGAATGCGCAAAACACATATCTGAGGCAGTAGCCATTCCCATCTCAGCAGCAATCTTATCCTACTTATTAGCCGCTGCATCAAGTTGCCAATCACCCTCCATGGCAGGCTGACCCTTTTGAGGCATTGAGAGAAGAATTGAAGGAATCTATGCGTCAATCAAATTATGATAGTTTGAAATTCATGAAAGCAACGAAGGATCAAATTCAAAACATTCAAAATATGCAGAATTAGCTGTTGCAGGAGCATAGATCACAAGGAACCTTACCCTCCCAACCTATCCCTAACCCAAGATATGTGTAGAACCAAGGTGCCCTAACTAGGTTCCAAGCACCACAGGGATAGGCACATGCTATTTTTCAAGTGCCTCCTGCACCACCTTGTTATGGATAGAGTCAGCCATCGTTACTGCAAAATCTTGCCCAATCTGCCCCTTCTACTCCTCCCCTACCTTATAGATTGTATGACAATGCAAATGCTGTCACCTTGGGGAGTGGAAAAGCTACAGAGGACCCAGCATGTAGGCAGGTGGGTCATGATACTTCTAAAGCTAGCTCCTTTTCCCATTCTATCCCTTCGAAGGGGCAGCCTAAGGAAAAGAAACCAATCACTGAGATCACCAACATCCCTTTACCCTTCCCTAGAGCCTTCACTCGTGAACCTAAAGGAAAAATAAAGGGAATCAAAAGCAATGTGGACTTAAAAGAAATCTTCAAAGATGTTCACATTAAGGTTTCCCTCCTTAATGCCATTAATCACATTCCTACTGTCCTTAAATTCTTTAAAGAATATTGTACACCCAAGCAATAACTGTGGAAGACCAATAAGGTGGTATTGTCCAAGGAAGCTAGTGCAGTCATTTTGTCTAACTTGCCACCTAACAAGAAAGACTTGGGAGCCCCACTCATTTCCTGTCAGCTACATGATGCTCCTTTTGATCGGGCCTTGCTTGGTTTGGGTTCAGCCATTAATTTAGCCCCCATTGCTATTTTTGACCACTTCCAATTTGGGGAACTAAACCCACTTCGTCCACTATCCAGTTGGCTGACAGATCAGTCAAAGTGCGCTGAGGTGTGGTAGAGAATGAGATTGTAAAAATCCATGGGCTCTGCTTCCCAGCGGATTTTTTCATCTTGGATATGGACATTCCTCCTAGTCTCCGTGATGCACCTATCATTTTAGGCTGCCCATTTCTAGTGACCACCCAGGCTAACATTAACTATGCATCTGCATGTATGGAGATCGCCCTGGGGGATAAAAAACTCAAATTGGATATTTTCAAGGCAAACAAGGACCTACATTGTAATTTTATCAAGGAGGACTTAGATGATGATGAACCTTAGCATTGTGGCAACATAGAACTTATTGATAAATTAACTCCGCACACAACTTTTGTCGAGCTCATTGATTTGAGTTATAATGATTCTGACACTGTGGTGAAGATGAATCAGCAAAGGCAATTGATGAGGCACTTGATTTGGATTATGAAAGATTCGGAGTGGAATTGCATAAAAACCTCATGACATGTTCAGATGATAAATACATCAATTTACATGAGATTCCATACATCCATGGGGTTGATTTCTAATTGTCAAAGAATCCAATCGAAGTTAAGGAAGAATCTGATAAAAACTCCATTTCTGATTGTGACGAAAATCTGAAAAATCTTGAGGCATTCTTGGATTTGGAATCGGATGAATTTATTGCATCTCCTTTCACATCTTCGCTCTTGGATTATGTATGATATTGAGGATTTCACAGAAGCCACAAAATAGAAAGTGAAAGAATTTGAGGCTTTATTACATCTAGATTCTGATTTTCCACACCTTGAGGATAATGAACTACCACCCATTATGTTTGAGAATTCACACCATGAATAGAATTTGGGGAATTCATACAAGATTTCTAATCAACCTAGGGATGAGAATGATTTGGGTGAATCTAGAGTTGTTGGAATAGAACACCAAATGTTATTCAACACACCTACTCTACAACCACCCACATCCAGTTCCACTCACGAAATGGTTCCTTATACCATTTTAGATTACACCATTAGGTCCCACCTTTCATTTTCCACCACTTTCAGGACCCGTTTGACTTGTTTATCACTCTCGACTCTTTATCCACCTCATCTGCATTACTCATACACCACTCCTCTAGGCTGCCACTTGCTACCTATCACCCTAGCACCCAGATTTATTCCTCTTGTAGCACCTGCCTACAATCAATTCCAAGCACTGATATTGTATTTTGCCGACCTTGTGGGCTTGGTATTCATGGGTAGCTGCTCCACATTTTTAGCCTGTTGATGGCAATAGAACCCTAAGTGCTTACCATCTTGACTCGGTCTCCTATAATCATTGATCCATCTGATGGAGTTTCGCCAAGTTGGAAGCGTTAAACTCGACATTTATGCATAGCATTTAGACATAGCACTTGCTTTATGCATAGCATATTTCATTTTCGCATATTGTTTTGCATATTGTGATTATCATTATAGTGTTGGCATATGCTGAATGATGAATCAGAAGTAATTCCAAGTGATTTCATCCACTTACGCCCTGTCTTACTTTATTTTTCTCTTATTGATGCATGAGGACACGCAAGAACCTAGGCATGCAGGGGGTAGTACATATAAACTAAAAAATTTCTACCAACACCTTAGGAAATAGATCTTTTTATCAAGAGGTTTTATCAAGGATTTATTCTTTAATTGATTCCTGAACTTAGAATCCAGTACAATTTCACACTTACACGTAGAATTTGCAATGGATCCACAATGAAGACTAATAAACATCTTTAGTTTGTTGAGAACAATCATTGCTTCTTTTCCTGAACCCTTGGACAGTAATTAGGGAGTCTGGCAAACCATCTTCTAATAGATCCACCAAACAATTGTGAGGTGAGAGTAGAGAGTCTACGGTGCTCTAAGTCTAGTATGAGGAATCTAAATTTCTGGGTAATTGGATAATGATACCTACAGTTAGGCTTAGTTTTTGCTCTCAGTTCCTGTGAACAAATTCTTTATGTGAATCTTTGTGAGAGCCACAAAATAAGCCAAATACATAGAGAGCGAGTTCTAATAAAACTAGGACTAAGGTGGATGGTCACGACTATCCTTTACAGAATCGTTAGCTAAAGGAGGATGTAAATGTCAAGGTCAGAAATACGCTGCCCTATCCATTCCTTTCCCAGTGTCGAGAATAAGCACTTCCACCAAATAAGCCACCTAATATCCTCTTGAACATAACCAATCCCGAATAATGCCTCGTGAATAAAAGTGCACATGTTATGTTGCATTGCGTTGTGTTGGTAGATTTGTATGTGAAAAGAGAAAGAAAGAGAAAAAAAGAAATGAAGAAAAAGAAGAAAAAGTACAAAAGGAAAATAAAAGAAAAGAAAAGCATTGAGTTGCATTTATTTGATGATAACCACATTGAGGCAACAATACCTGCTACCCTTACGATCCACTAAATACAGCCTTGACCTACTATTTTTTGTATTTCTGACCATCCAAATACTGGTTGAGGATTTCTAACTTAGTTATAAGGTTATCAGAACTTAATTGAAGTGTAATGCCATGGGAGACCACCAAACATATTTACAAATCTGGTGAGATGTGACCTCAAAAAGAAAACAGAAAGAGAATAAAAAGGAAGAAAAGAGAAGAAAAGAGAGAGAGAATGAGTACAAGGAACTTAAGAGAGCACAGTTTTGCCATCTCACTCTAAGTTGATTTATTTGATAGTCTAGAAATCTAGATTATGAAAAACTAGTCTCTATGTAGCACTAGAGGAGTATGAGTGACTAAATACAAACTTACTTGACTCAAACATCTTCTACCAAAGCCAAAACCCAGGGATAAATTGGAGATTATTTTATATCCCTGAGGGAAGTAGTTTTCCTATCCCAATAAAGTTTTACTAAGGGACAAGTACGAGCTTTAGATAGGGATCGACTTTTCGCTTGAATCCGCTGCATAGGCTACAACACTACACTTTCACGATTATCTGGATTTCTAACTTTCTCAATGAAAACAAAAGAAATAGATCTCTAGTCAAACTCATGAAAAAATGCATTTAGTCTTGCATTTGCTAGGGACTAGCAAGATTTAGGCATGGGGGTATGATTGCACAACAATCATAGGTCCTAATCTACCTGAATTAAGTTAGATCCTAGCTTAACCTAGGAATAATGCATGCATAAACATCTTATTTCGCATCATAGTTGATTTGTTATCTTTGTAAATAATAATGCTATATTGTATTCTAATTGAGAGGAAATAATAATTGCAGGTAATTCAGGGTTGCGAATGATAAATCCAACCATATAGATCCGTTTATAACAACGACAGGAGTCCAACACTTCCAGAATCGTCTTGATTAGACTTCCATAGCATTTTATGGAGTCCACGGAAGAGCAAAGGCCAAGAGACAAGGTCATGAAAATCCAAACCTCACCACATGAATAGATTCGGATCAACATTCGCAGTCCGATGGCGCAAAATTCAACTTGATCGGAGCCTTACAGCACCATCTACAAAGCAAAGAAGGTGGATGGCCACGATGGTGCCATGTAGCACCATCATAGCCACCCAAGACCGTCACCTCCATCACTAATGGAGTTATATGCGCTTTATGGGTCGTTGGATCATCATCCAACGGCCACAAAAGTGCCACATTGCCACTGCACCCTCACCTTATCAAGGAAGAGTCACACTCAGCCATTGGATCTTCATCTAATGACTAATGGCCACTGCTCGCGAAAAAGGAAACGAGACACAAACGTGCATGTAGCTCATTGGTCAATGACTTCAACCAACAGTGCTAGGAACACATGCAACTTGCGATCAGTGGGAATACGAAGAGGTGGTGTTCACAAACAAAATCACACTGGGTGATCGCGATCTAACAGTGCTGCTAAAGCCGTGTCGCACAACAATGATTGGTTGATGTGGCAGTGCAGATGAACTCGGGTGATCACATGTGGGTGGATGCGCCGATAGACGCGCGAGGAAAGGCAGTGGGCACGGCTATTTTAAGCCATCTGATCTTTCAATCAGACAGTTGAAATTCAAACGTGCGGGCGAGTGGTAATTTGACGAAGGCAGTGCGAGAGCGCGTGTGCACGACCACGCAATCACAATCTAAAGGCCCAACACATGCCATGTGTCAACATCTGTCGTGGTGCGCACGTTGAAGGCATTATGGAGGCTATTTTGAGGTGAAATCAGAGTCGTTGATCTCCCAATCGATGGATCTGATTAATCCAAGGTTGATACACGAGTTTGGGAGCAAAATACCTGCTTTGCTTCTCATTTTTGTTATAAAAGGGACCCCAAAGCCCCCACATGAATACATCTTCTCCTCCATCCCTCCATACAAACCTCCAAGCTTCTCCAGACTCCTTCTGAGGCATACAACACGACCACCTTGGTGCACTGCTGCTGCTCTCCCCAACCTCTCTAAAGGCCACCATGGACCAGCCTTGGTGCCCTTATTTTAGTAGCTTAGATAGTTTTTTTCAATTCTAGTTTTAATAGTACATGTTCTAGTTTTAGTGTAATTACAACTCATGATCAACCAATTGCCTAGTTTGCTTATATCCATTGTGATTAGCATTTAGTTATAGTTAGTTCTAATTCAGTTTTAAAATCAAGTCATTTTCTACCTCCTTAGGTTCGACTGGGACTCACATCTCGTTACATTTTATTTGACATGTTTTCACCCTATACTACGACAGACTATTTAAAATCGAAATTTCACTTCAAGCAACAACCCAGGTCAAATTTTAATGAGGTTCAAGATTCTCATTCATTTGACATTGAATTGATTAACAAATTAGATGAGGTGGATCTAGTTGCGAAAAGAATGGAAGAGTGGTTAGTCGAAAATTCTAGAAATTGTTCTAGGTCCACTCAATCCCAGAGTTCAGCATTTCATTCATCACAAGCTCCTACAGGACGTGAGTTTGTGAATCAGCTTGAGTCAGCTCAACCTATGAGCCAGCATTTTTTGGAACCTTATGGGTTCAAACTAGGGTGTTTGATCCCAGTTTCTTTGACCATTCTTATTCTTCCTTCTCACCATCCTCACCTTATGAGGATGTGTGTGCTATATAGAAGAATGCTAGATCCAACCCTTATTCTTATACCTATAACTTAGGTTGGAGGAACCACCCTAACTTCTCCTGAAGAAATCAAGGGCAATAGACCCAGATGCGATCCAACAACTATGTATCTCAGAGATCTATGGATCAGGGTCAGGTATACACCTAGTTGCCCCTGAGATAGGTTAATCAACCATTTTGGAATGCCCAACAACCTGTAGGACAGGCTGATTTGAACTGACAAATGGTGGAGATGCAAGAATCCATTCTTCAACTTATGCAACAAATGAAAACATCACTGGATAACTTGCAATCTGGGCTCATTGCTAATACTCAATAGCCCAAATCTTTACCATCTCAAGTTGTACCCAACCCACGAAATGTACAAAATTAGGGCAATAGAGCCCAAGGGTTTGAGAATCAAAAGGACCCACACACACATGCTCAGGTAGTTGAGCAGGGTCCTTCTTTCTTCTTCTTCCTCTAATCCTAATTCTCTAGCTAGTCAAGACCCTCTTGTTGGTGAGCAAAAATCATCGTTTTAGGAAATGATTGCATCTTCGTATAGTGATAAAAATTGCAACAACATTTAAATTTATAAACTCAAAAACACAAGTCCGAAGTCATTCAGAGGGAGAAAATTGAGTAATTCAATCACTAATCGCAATAAATAATAATGAGCATAATAAAATATTCAATGAATAATGGAAATTTACTCAAATACTAGGACAAAATGAATAAGAGAACTCTAAAAATCATTATTTAAATCACCAATTAAATCCCTCATTTGAGAACTAATGGTAAGACCATCATAAGCCATAACTAGCTTTAATTAGTCATAATAAAGTGACAAAATCTCCTACATAATCGCCTGAGAGCCATAATTCCATACAAAGCCATTCTGAGAAGAAAACATTAAATCAGGGTTAATTCCGCAGTTTTAACATCACATCTTGAAAGAAGAGTAACCACAGGGTTTGCCATGGGTTAATATTAGGTTAAATGAACATTAAGGTCTAATAAGTGGGTCCACACAAATAGAAACAGGGTTTCATGCATTTCGAGTACCAATATAGCACCTAAAACCCCAATTTCATACTCGCTTAAATTACAGAGGTTCTAGTCAAGATAAAATTCATATAAACCTCCTAAAATTCATATAAAAATATTTCTTGAGATTTGGTATCCTTGGTTTGATTGTTTGAGCCTATTTTGACCTTAAACAGAGTCACAGACAGGTTTCTACCCTAATTTGGGCTTCTATGCAAATTTCCCAGTCAAACTTGGTCAAAACTGAAATCTGACTTCACCATCAGATTCCTTGCATCCAAATTAGGTTTTTACCAAAATTTGGGCCCAATCAAAGTCCATCTTAACCTAGTTTACATTCTAGTCCCTTAAAACTCTTTTTTTCACATTTAAGCCTCTAGCTTTTGAAATTCCTTATGTGTAGCCCCCCAATTTGTTGTCTTCTTCACGGAAAGACCCCTGCCACCATTGGAGGTCAACCGACCACTAGGCTGACTTTGACCGCACCTAAACCTATTCAAATCATCATCAAATCCCATCAAATTTGGTGGGATTGGTGTTCACATTACGAGGAATCCTCTGAAGGTGGTTAGGGATCCCAAATCACACCAGTTAGCCCTAGCGGACCCATGAAATTTGTGGGTGTTTTGTGCTTCAAGAACAAGCCAATTTAGTCATGTTTCCTTGCCCAGATCTTTCCTTGAGCTCTATAAAAGCGTCCCCTTTGCAAAGCCTTGATCCTTAACTCGGTTTGGCTGCAACTCTTCACCAAATTTCTCTCTCCGACCACCTCCACCGCAACTCTGGTGACTCTTCTTCCTCTGACTTCCTTGTACACTGCCACATACTATAGGCAGTGGAACCATCTTCCTCGCCTTCCTCTGCTGCTTGCCAGCCACAACAGGAGTCCCCTGACCCCTCTCATTGTTGTCGTTCCACCACCGGAGGTTTTGCTTCCCTGACAATGGCTAATCACAGCCGATGCCTCTCCTTATCTCCTTCATCCATTAGTTAGGTCAACTCCTTTCTCTCCTTCTCTAGATTAGGTACAACTCATCCCTCTTTTGTTTTGACCACCGACACACCCTCAACACCCTTCATCTTCCTCTACTTTGGTGATGCTTCGGCGAAGACTCCCACACTCCACGGACCACCAATCCCCACTGTCACCTCCACAACCTCCACCACACCACCACTACCGAAACCCCTCAAGAAATTGAGGGGATTGGCCACTAGACACCTCCACCTAACTCAACCACCTCCATACCACCTCCTCGACTCTGCCAGGCCACAACACGACCACTCATCACACGCAACTACCACCAGCGCACTCACCATCCTCTGACGATCCTCCTGAGCATACTAATTAGAGCATTTAGCCTGTATTCTTGATTTCAAGTTGCCACTGGAGCTCCATCGCCACCACCACCTTCTCTAGCTCCATCCGACGTCTTCAAGCCAAGTTCTTCCTCGTGGATGCTCCCAGGTCTTGTGGCCTAGCTCTAGGAAGCTTCCTAGGTCGTCAATTGAAGCGACCAGGCACTCCTTCAACCACAATTAGGACCTTCATCTCCTGCTGCTCACACGAAGGAAGCTTTGTGGGATTAGTCCCACATCATAGAAGACCGAAGCCTTGAAGGCGCTTAAAGGGAAAAGGTGACTACGACTAGTTGCCTCAACACCCACAGGGGGTGAGGTCCCCACTGACTCATGCACATATGATCACCCTCACCCGCGGTTCACACCACGCGGATCTAGGCTGATCCGACTACCCGGATCCAGTCTATTTTGAGCTAAAAAAGAAAGAGAATTTGAGAGAGAGGGTGGTGGGTTTTGCTCTACCTTAGGATCTGTGTCCTCTCTCCTCTTTAGATACTTAACGAAAAATCTGAGAAGCCCTTGAGCCTTTATTCGTGTTGTTGATATGTTCTTCTAAGGCTCTTGAGAGAGAGAGCCTTGAGCTCTTGCAAGGCCCTTGCTCATCTTCTATTAAGATGTCTAAAGCCTTTGGTTAACGTCTGACCCCCACTGGTGCTTGATTCTGTTCATTACTATTGAACTATTTAAGTACCTAAGTTATTTGATTGAGGTACTATTGGATTATTTAAGTAATTTGAATGTGAGATGTGCTTAATTAGAGGGGTCTAAATGGTGATCTACGTCACCACTTTTTAGGTTTCTTCCATTCCTTTTGTTTCTATATTCTTTGGGATACATTGATTTACATTGAACATCAATCTGACAAGCTTTATTCATTGAATATATTCTATCAATGATCAATTTACCTTGCTGATTTATTCTGAATGAAGATTAATACGTGAATTCCATATTTGCTCCTTGCGAATGACCTTGGACTTCAATTAGATTATGAGTTTATAAATTTTAGTGTTTGTTGGGCGATTTAGGAGTGTACTATGACAACCATATCCTTAAATCTCCTCATTTTTCCTACAACAAGCACATCCCAAAATATCTAATTACTCAATTTTCCAATAGTGGTCTCAACCACTTATTCCTCAAATTCCACGTCAGCATAGGAGCCAATATCTCCACAGTAATTAAAGATCAAACGTTAGCATAAGGACATTAGATGCCTTAAATGACCATATTACCCATAAAGCACAATGGCACCAAGTACACCATAAGAACCTTAGAATGGCTAAAAGTATAGCACATAGGCACTCATCCTGAGGTATACGCACATGCATCCCAATGCAAAACCACCCCCCACCCTCCTCAGATTTCCTTTCTTTCTTAACCGAGTATTTAATCGGGTAACCGAGACGAATACAGGGTCCAAACCTACAGACAGTGGGTCACGAGTGAGGGTGCGTGGATCACGTGCATGTGGGACCTCACCCCTTGTGTGAAGAGGTGACAAGGTAGAGCCATAAAATCAATTATACATTGTTTTCACTTCGTGCACATATGAGGTGGGACTAAATGTCCCCCTCTTTTCCTTGTTTTCTTTGGTATGCAGCAGGGAAGGTCGTCGAGGAATTGGTGCTGCTGTTGAGGCTTTACTGCTCAATTGAATATGCAAGAGGCTTCTTGGTGGTTTTCTGCAGTGCATGCAACTGGAAGCAAGGTCAGATGTTAACGGAGCATGAAAAACATAGTTGACGGATTGACAGCGATGAAGAAGCTCCGGTGGCGACCTTAAAGCCAAATTATGGCCCTTGAGCACCAGTTAGAATGCTCAAAAGGATTGCTGGATTGAGTGGAGTGCATTGGTGATGTTGATTTGCTATGTGAGGGTGAGAGGTGGCCGAGCGGTGACAACAGAGGTGGCTGTGAGTGGGTGAGTCTGGCCAGATGGAAAGTAGCTCAAAGCTCTAAATTAGTTGAGGGCTTTTGATCTACATGATGAGGGGAATCTTATGGTGGTGGTCACGTGGTGTTTCGTGGTAAGGTGTGGGTGCACGGCTTCACCAAAGATGTATCTAGTGCTGGGGAAGGCAGAGGGGAAGGAGGCGAGCATTAGTCAAATTTGGAAGATAAGAGATTAGGGAGACGATAGAGAGAGGGAGGGAGAGAATAGACCTAACTAGTAGACAAAGGAAGGGAATTGGCACCTGCTGTGATTGGCTGACGTCGAAGAAGGAGAATGCTTCGGTGAGTGAGAAGATAATGAGGAGAGGGGCAACAACCATCCACATTGATCAACAAGAGGTGGAAGAATGAGAGGAAGGTCGTAGCATGGCCAATTTGGTCGTTGGCTAGTTGTAGGATGATAGGGGAAGGAGGTCACTCGAGCCATGACGGTGGTGGCTAGAGGAGGGAAGAAATTAGGGTAATTGGCCTAGGACCAGGCTTAAAAGGATGCTGGGATCATCTAGAGCTTTCATAAAGCTCAATCATGAGCTCCAATTGGAAGAATTCATGTGATTTGCTTAGGATTTAGTTGGACCAAAATCTTGGAAATTCCAAGCTTCACTAGTGGTGATTGGTGTTGATTTTGTGCTTAAAACCTGATGTAATAGGTTTGTTGCAATGTGACACCAATCCCACCAAATTTGGTTAGATTTGCTGGATCTTTGATGATGATTCTAAGGAGTCAACATTGGAGGTAATGGGTTATTTTACACTATTTAGGAAATCTCAAATATTCAAGCAGTAGGGACCAAATTATAATAAAGATGAGAAAGTTAGGGCCCTATTTGTAAGGAATTTCGAAAGCTAGGAGTTTGAGTGTAGGAAATAGAGGTTTCAGGGGCTGAAGTGCAAACGATGCCATGATGGACTCTAATTGGGCACAAATGTTGGTGTTAATCTAATTTAGACCCAAGGAATCTAATGGTGAACTTGGATTTGATTTTTGACCACGTTTGACTAAGTAATTTGTACAGAAGCCCAAATAAGGGCAAAATCCCATCTGAAACTCTATTCTAGGTCAAAATGGGTTCAAATGGTTAAACCAATGGTACCAAACCTCTTAGGATATTTCTCTATGAATTTTAGGAGGTTTAGATTGATTTTTTCTTGACCAAAATCTCTTCAATTCAAGTGGGGTTGCGAATTAGGGTTTTGTGTACTATTTTGGTTCCCAAAATGCATAAAACCCCATTTTTATCAATGTTGACCCACTTCTTGGTCTTTAATGCTCAATTGACCTTAATTAACCCTTGACTGACCTCATGGTTACTCTGCATTCATTATGTGATGTTAAAATAGCAGAATTACCCCTGTTTTATTATTTTCTTCCCAAAATAGATTTCTGCAGAATTACGGTCCTTAGGCGATCATTTAGAAGCATTTATCTCTTGATTCCAAGTAATTTAAGCTAGTTATGGTGAATGATGGTGTTACCATCACCTCTTATCTTTCCTAACCCTTCTTAAGATCCGAATCCATATGATTCTGCAAATTCTATCACCTTGAGGAGCAGGAAGTAGACCCAGGACCCTAAACTACCCTCTTCTAGTGAACAAATCCCTAGTAAGTTTGAGGAAGAAAAGGAGAAAGCTGAAAAAAGACTAACACTCAAGAACCTGAAGCTGATGACACCACCTGCATCCCATTCCTTGATGCCTTATTGAAATCTAGGAAGAAGAAACCAATAAAGCAATGAGGAGCTACTAAATATATTCAAGAATTTAGAGATCAATATCTCGCTCCTCGATGCTATTAAGCATATCCCAACTTATGCTAAGTTCTTGAAGGATTATGTACTCAAAAACATAATCTAAAAGACAATGCCCCAAGGAAGGTGATACTCTCTGAGCAGGCTAGTTCTATTATCCTGCATCACCTTCTTGGGAAAAAGCGGCATCTAGGTACCCCTTAATTTCATGTGTCATCGGGGATTACACTTTTGATCAAGAACTATTGGATTTAGGTGCATCCATTAACTTAATCCCGACTTCTCTTTATGAAAAGTTTGGGTTAGGTGAACTCAGGCTGACCTCAATGACATTGCAGTTAGCAGACCGTTCAGTCACCACCCTGAAGGGTGTTATTGAGGATGTTATTGTCAAGGTCAAGGATTTCTATTTTCCTATAGGCTTCCTCGTCCTTGATAGGGATGTACCTAAAGACCTAAGGAATACACCCATCATTCTAGGACGTCCGTTCCTAGCTACTGCTAACACCAATATAAACTATGAGAGCAGTAGTATGGAGATAGCCTATGGAGATAGAAAGCTAACACTTGATATTTTTAAGGCGATTAATAAGTTTGAGGATTTTGGATATATTGTGGAACTTG
Organism: Thalassia testudinum; assembly: GCA_037157565.1. NCBI lineage: Eukaryota > Viridiplantae > Streptophyta > Magnoliopsida > Alismatales > Hydrocharitaceae > Thalassia > Thalassia testudinum. The sequence goes on along the minus strand of JAZHRO010000035.1, from coordinate 48,621,975 downwards.
AGGATACTAATCATAATGTTGAGACATGTATGGCTATCAATGTTCTCGAAGATTCTACCTATACTAATGAGCTTGACCCACAACCCTCTGTAGCAGGCCCACCACAGCCCAAAGAGGTTGTTGATTTTATCCATTCCCAACCTCATCCTCTGGACCATCCTGATGAGTCTTCATCAGAATCCTCCTTACCCTCTATTCTGAGCTGGCCTCAACTTGAGCTAAAACCATTGCTCGAGAGTTTGAAATATGAAATCTTGGGACCTCATGGTTACACCATCATGGGTCCTAAATAGCCAAAATTAGTCAAATTCAAATGACAAATGCTCGTAATTGATTATCTGAGGGTCACAATTATGCATTGATCTGATTTGAGAAGAAAAAAAATTAGGGTTAATTATATTATTTTAATAGCACATCATAAATGCAGATTAACTATGGGGTTACTCAAAATTTAATTGAAGGTCAAATGAGAATAGAGACTAAAAAGTGGGTTCACATTGACTAAATCAAGATTTCATGCATTTCGAGGGCAAAAACAGTATTGAAACCCCTGATTATCAACCCTACTTAAATTGAAAAGGTTTTGGCTAAGATAAAAATCAATATAAACCTCCTAAAATTCATGGAAAAATATTCTAAGAGGCATGGTACCATTGGTTTGACCATCTATTCCCATGTTGACCTAGAATAGAGCTTTAGATGGGAATTTACCTTGATTTTGGACTTCTGTGCAATTTACCTAGTTAGACATGGTCAAAACTTGAATCCAAGTTCACCATTAGATTCCTTCAGTCAAAATAAGGTTAACACCAAAATTTGGGCCAAATCAGAGTTCATCTTGACCTAGTTTCTATTTTAGCACCTAGAAACTCTATTTCTCGCATTCAGACCCCTAGTTTTCAAGTTTATTACAAATAGACCCCTAACATTCTCGTCGTCTTCACAAACAATCCCTGTCGCCAATAACGTGTGAACGCACTAGTGGGACGAGATCCAAGAGAGGAAATATCTCTCGATTCAGCACCAAATCCCTCCAAAATTGAAGGGATTGTTGTTCATACGATGAGGAATCAAACAACTTTTTTGAGAGATTGAGATTGATCCTAAAGCTCAGGAGAGCTCGAGAAAATTGGGGGATTTTGTCTCCCAAATCTATGACCAAATGGAGCAAGTTTCCCCAATTAGAGCTCAAATCTAAGCTCTATATAAACCCTCGACATTCCACGGTTAAAACTAGCCAAGAAATAGTCATGAAACACCTTCCTCCTTCTCTAGCCGCACTCTGGCTTGGCTCCGGTGACCCCCTCCGCCTCCCTCCTCCAGCTGTCCAACCATCAAATTGGATGGCCCTTTGTCCTCTCTCTCTCTTCCCTCTCCACCTTCGTCGTCGTCGATTTCCCCCATTGGACTTCACTTTCATCTCTGCATCCTACCGGCCAACGCTGGATGCCTCCTTCCCTCTCTCACCTCCTAAGCCACTCCAAACTCTCCCTCTCCCTATTTAGATCATTCTTAGGTCCTTAGAACTTAGGATTAGCCACGACACTCACCTCTCCCCATCCGTCTTCCCTACATCAAGCAGAAACTCTAGTGAGCTCACGTCGACACTACACGCACACACTCGACACGCCACCGCCACCACTACCTTCCTCTATGCCCCTAGAGTAAAAACCCTAACTTTATTAGGCATTTCGGCCACCCAACACCTCAGGCGAGGGAAACCACCATTACTGCCATCCACTACCTTCGCTCGAGCTCCACAGACCACGAAACAACACACGAGCACCACCGTTGCACTCCATGCACTCCAGCAATCATTTTGAACTATTTAACTAGGGCTTTTAGCCTATATTCCTTTTGCAGGTACTTCGTCAGATCTCTGCTGCCGCCATCATCTTCCTCGTCGCTATCTTCGGCCATCTTGTTGCCAATGGTCTCTCCACCTCCAGTTGTCACGACCTGACACCACAACAATGCCTGTCATCAATTGGACAGAAGTTGCACAACAGTAGCCACAATCAAGCCTAGCAACCCATCACTGCTACAACAAAGGAAGATTGTGGGAGATAATCCCACATCGCTAAAAAAAGATTTGGAAATCTCATCATAAGGAATTTCGTGCATAGCTTAGTCGCCTCAGCACATTGGGTGAGGTCCCTTTCACCACATGTGCGCACCCTCGCATGCGATCACGTGCATGCGGGCCTAGACCAAGACCTGATTACCTGATTACCCATATACCCTGAAGAGAGAGAAAGAGAGAAGGGTATTCTAAGAGGATTGGATGGAGGTTTTGCACTGTAGCACCTCGGGTTTCATGCCAACACTTGGCACAATTTGAGAGGAGATCTGGGATTCCACTTAAGTTGTCTCACCCTTGTGTCCGACGTCTAATATGAGGAAATTTGGTTCTGACTTTGGCTAAGATATTAGCTTGAGTACTATTGAAACATTGAGAATTGACTAGGAAATTGAGCTTAATTGTGAGGCTTAATTGGTGGTTTCAACCACGATTTTTAGGCTTTCGTTTATATTTTTGTCACTGATTCTTGAGATACAATTTTTGAAGCATTAATTGGTTATTCTATTTGTGATTGATTCTCGTGCTTATTGATGCATTATTTCTGATTGGTGAATTGATTTGCTACACTTGCTCCCTGTGAAGGACCTCGAAACTCACAATTTTTCAAGCTTTATAAATTTAAATGTCGTATCAATTTTCCTCGCTATACTACAACACAATATTTTCCTAATTATGATGATTTTCGACTGTAACATTTTGGCACCGTTGTTGGGGAGCAACACACATTTCATTGCATTAATCACACTTTCTCATTCAATTCTGACTTGCCATATGTGATTTATTGTGTTGTTACATGTGAATCTAAAGACCGACCAAGCAACCACACCAGGGGTAGGTAATCTCATTTCTTCTTCTTTAAGCCCCTCATCTCTTGGAAAGATTGAAAAAAAAATCAATTAAGATCAACTTGCTTTATTTACATAGTAATCGTCACTCAAGTTTCCTAGTTTGATTCATTTTGATTGGAGATCCCCATCCTGATACTTGCACCTACTAGGGGCATAAGGTGTCTTGGGCTATACACCTTGATTGAGCCCAAGGTACCATCTTTTTGAAGAATTGGACTTAGAAATAGAGCCAATCTAGGGTTTCCACATTAGGGTTAATAGGAGTACAAACTTGCATGCTTTAAAAAAGAATATATTTCCTGCATTATGTTTTACCCAAGCCTTGGTTGAATTGATCTAATTAAGTGGACCCTAAAATCAAGGTTCTAACAATCACTTGAATCATTAAAATTTGGGACCTAATAACATGGTTGCAAACCAATTCAAGGTGTTTTGGGTTCTTAACCTAAACTCTTCCTCAACTTTAGGACACTTCAGGTGAAGTTGGTTAACTTTGTGGATCAACCAACCTCCAAATTAGGTCACTGATAAATATGCATGTCTTCATGATAAAATGCCAACTTATGTTAGTTCCCAAGCTTAACATTGCATACAGCATTGTGAATAATGCATAACATTCATTACATTGCATTTAGGATGACTTGTGTAACGACGACTGTAGTCCATCAGCATAAAAACCACTCTGATCAAAGCTCCATAGCATCCTCTACAAGGAAATGAAGTTGAATAGCTATGATGGCACCACATGGCACCATCGCTGCCCTCCAACCCAACCACGGCTGCCCTTGCCAAGCCACGCTCGTGAAGATCTCAGCTATTGGATTCAAATGCAACTGTCACCGAGTGGCCACGTCGCTCTCCATAAGCCAAGTAGAGAGAGGCTCCATGCAATCTTGACAATTGGATCAAGATCTAACGGTCATGGGTGCATGGGCCTTAATTCCTAAGCAAGACTCAAACTTGCCCTTAACACAGCGATTAGCACCTCTACTCATGTCACACGAATGCGCATTCGAAGCCTGGCTGCAGCACCTGATTTCATGAGCGCGGGCGTGATTCGATTGCATCCATTGGATGGCCATCAAGCGGCGGAGAGTTCACCACGTGGCGCTATCTGATGCGTGTGATTCGCATACACAAAATCTGAGGCGCAGTGGGCGCAATCTGAAATGCACGATGCGTGCGAAATTTGGAGCATCCATCAACAAGCTAACAGCCGTGATTAATCCACGCCTGATCTAGCTTGCACGCGTGTCTAGATGTCAGTGGTGGAGAGTAATGGCCTTCAACGACGTCCAAGGGGGGTGTTTAGCTACGTTTTAAATGTCGTTGCTGACTTATACGTAAAATAGACCCTCCTCCCACCACTATATAATTCCCTACACCTCTACCATTTCTCATCATCTCTTCCTTTCTCTCCCTCACGATCTCCAAGGCTCTAGAGAGAGCTTTTCCTAAGCCCAAGATGCTCGTTTAGAGTATAAAACAAATATTTTTTTCCTTCTTCTCCCCCCTTTATGTAGCAACCTGTGGTCGTCCTCTCACCACCTTCCAAAAGAAGATCCTCACCGCAACGCTGTCCTAACCCATTCTCCTTCCTCTGACACTGTTCTTCTTCGTTCAGCTCCTTCCCACCTTCATTTGGGGAGTCATTAGAGCGAGTCATCCTGTAAGCGACCATTGAGGGAGATTCTTCTCATCTCTATCTTTTATCACTTTCTAGTATAGTTGTTATTTCTTGATTATCTGTAGAAAACTCTGTATGGATATATATATTGTTGCTCTCTCTCTCTTATTTTGTTAGAGTAGATTAGATAACAACTATCCCACTTGATATTCTATCTTATAAAAATACCAAAAAAATCTTAAAAGATATAAACAATAAAATGAAATAAAAGTCAAAGCGTGGTTTCCAAACCAAACGTTTGCCTCTCCGTGTTCAACCCAAGACTCTGATGCGAGACTCATCATGATCTCTAATTACCCCTAATTAACTAGTCTTCCGAGTTAATTGGCTAAGGATATGAGAATGTATGGGTTAATTATAAAAAAAGGGATATATAGAAAAGGACTTTAAAATAAGTTAAAAAGGCTATTTTATCATTCAAATAATATTATTAATAATTTGATTAATAATTGGACTCGAGATCTTATCAATCATTCCTCTAATTAATAAGTTAGTTAACTTAAGCATAATGTATGCAAAGTATGTAATAACTTAAGTAATGTTACCTAATTAAATAAATTAACCTAAAAAGGTCAAAATGTAAATTCAAGGTCTAAACATAATAATTTCCTTCTTTATAATCATATATAAAAAGTTGAAAAAGATCTAAGTTAAAATAAACCTTGAAAACTTGAGTTTACATTTAGATCCTTTTAATTCATTTCAATCGGGTCCTTAATTATCATATAGGTCCTTATGTTTCATTGCATAAAGGTCCCTATCTTCTTCTTCTTCTTCCTTCAGCTGGTTGAACGGCTGACGACTAAGGGTGCTTTCACTGTTTGATCACCACACATCTGACGTCGCTTCACCTTCTCCAAGCTCCTGGAACTTGCGCTCACCATCCCATCTTCATCCATCGGTCTGGATGATACTTTTATCCTAATTTTAGGTGGGAGTTAACCTCACCATTGTCGGAGACAACTCCAATGGGTAACCTCCTCTAGCTCTTCACACGTCTAGACTCCGTTGCCCTCTTCATCACCGTCAACTATAAATAGCCCCTAACCCCCTCGATTTTTCACAAGTTGGCTCCCTTCCCTCTTCTTCATTGTGGCCGACCCAATAGGCTATTCTTCCACAACTCCGGGGACCTTCCACATTATCTTTCGACTTCCTCCGTCCATCTCTTTTGGCTTAGGAATTTCATCGAGGTCTGCCGTGCCATTGGACAAAGGCATCAATCGAGGAGTGCCTTTGCTTCATCCATATTCGCCCGCAGAAGATCTTCCTCAATACCCTCTGATTTCATCCTCTGTCATGAGCCTTCGACAAAGTCCCTCTACCTCCTTCATCCAAGTAACAATAGGTAGGAGTAGGTGTAAGAGTAGGAGTAGTCTAGATAGTTAGTTAGTTAGATTAGCATAATTTCATATTTCAAAGATCATCTTCGACTCCGGCGAACTCCTTGAGTTCACTGGAGCTCTAATTTTGTCTTTTGAACTCACTATCCACCTTCCTTTATCTTTCATGATCATTTCTACCACAATTCATAATTTGATCACTTAATCGCCTAAATCACTTTCACCTCCACCGACTACTATTGCTGTCCATGGCGGTAGTAGCTAATTTAGCTTCACTTTCATAGGGTCCTTCATCATCTATTCATCACCTAAGGATCTTATTCCGCACTTTAACATGAGTACTTATCTTCTATAAGCTCATTGTCAATGGCGGCTCAGGAGTAGTTTAAATTATAAATTGTTTATATAATTATGATCGCAGATATCTGTTGACTTGATTTCTCCACTCAACTGAGTGGGAGATCAAGTCCTGAGCCTCAACCAACTTAAATACTTGAAAATTTGAATTTTCTGTTTAATCATTCATTTAACAAATTAAAGAAGAATTAATTGTGATCCTGAGGTTCCTTGTGACCTTAGGAATTTTTTGCAAATAAAAAATGGCATGATTCACCATTCTGTACACACATTTCACTTTTTTCTGGACTCACTAGAGCTCTGGCGAGCTCCGACGAGTCAAATCTGTTCTTCAGCTTACAAAAGTTGTTGAAAAGCTCCAAAATGACTAATTGAGGTTTATTGATTATTCTGAGATCATTTCTTGGAGATTTATATTACTAGAGCTGTGTAGTTGGACCTTCATCTTCTCCAGCTCCGATGGAGTTAGAGAAGCCTATACAGAAGATCAAAAGCTGCATTTTAGGTGTCTAGAAGCTTTAGTGCAGTGCACTGAAGCAGTTCATGATCTCAACTCTTCGTAGAAACCTTTTGATCTCTCTGACGAACAAAGCATTTTTCTAGCTCAGGCGACGAGCCTGAAACCCTAGTTTCTTAGGTTCAAACAACTGTTTAAGATGTTGGATGAGTTTCTGAGGTTGAAAGATTCATATTAAAGGCTTTCATTTCTTGAAAAGAAGCTTAAATCAGAAAATCAATTTTTTAAGCTTCACAATCAAACCTAAGGAGGATATCTTGATTCTGAGCATGATCTGGGGAATTAAAGAGCTTAACTAGATTCTAACATTCTGTTGAATAGTATTAGAGTGATTAAATTGAGCTCAGATTTGTATTTTGATTAGAATTTCAACTCTGTCAGTTTGGGTTGTTTTCGAACCCAAACTGATGCCAGTGGTATTTTGTTGAAATTTGATCTCCAATCCTGCCCAGATGAGTTTGTTGAATCCCTTAGAAGTTGTTCCAATCAATCAGAATTGATTCTAAGTGTCTATTACACATATTTTAAGTTTGAAATCTGTTCTCTGAAGCTTTCAGAGAAGCTTGAAGCTTCTCTACTATTCCTAAAGCTTTAAGAGCTTCAAAAACCACTCCAGTAGCTGCGAAAAGACTTGCAGAACCTGTTAGAACCCTTAGCTAAGTAAGAAGTCCAACTTATGGATGCTGTAAGTAGAAAACCACTTCCAGGCTGTAAATACCCCATAGGAACCCCTTAGATTTGCTCTTCAAATCGAAGAGGAAAACATTCCCTTAACCTAAAATTGATTACACAAACTTGTAGAGCTACCTTAGAGCTTTCCATCAAGCTTTGTTTTGCTTGATTTGGAGATCTGAGTTAGGAGCAATCCTCAGATGAAGTCGGGTCTAGAAGGGAGAAACATAGTCCCACATCGAAAACTGTCGAGCGTGCGACTTGGTATAAAATGTATTTGTGCAGTAGGCTATGCAGTCGTCAAGTGCTCAACGCGAAAAGAAACCTTAGCATAGCATCTATGTGTGTGTGTGTGGGCATGTGTGTGCCTATAAGTGTGCGCTTGAGTGGGTGTGTGCAATGTTGGCCCTGGGAGGGCGAGGCCTGCGAGGTGGTTGAGCCAGTTTGGCTCGAAAGAAAATGAACCGAAAATGAACCTAATAACTCAAATCAGGCAAGGACCAAGTAGGGTCTAGTCCCACCCTAAAAAGGGTGCTATGTATCCTTGCCGCAAACCATAAACCAATTTTTGGGTTAAAAGAAAAAGCTGGTTCAACTGAAGGGATTAAGGAAAGGAAGAGCTGAAGGCTAAGTGTTGAAATCACTATGGTAAAGAAAGAAAGCAGAAGAGGCTAAGGGAACTAAGGAGAAAAACTAAAGAGATTAAGAAAAGGCTAAGGGAAGAGAAAGAAAGGAAGAGGGGAAATAGAAGGACTTGCAAAGAAGGAAAAAGAAGGAACAGGCATGAAGACTTAAGAAAATATGAAGGAAGAATACTAAGGGAGAAGAAGGTAGGAGCAGAAGAAGAGAGAAAAGAAAGAAGAGAGCTCGAGAGAGTAATAAAAAAATGATAAAAGAATAAAGAAAAGGAAATAAAGAAGAGAAGAGAAAGAGTAGAGAAGAAAAGAAAAGAAAGAGAGGTCGAAGAAAAGGAGTTTAATTTCTTTTTTTTTGAATTTGTTGTAATAAGACATGTTTTGAATAGATAAACTCTTATTTGCCTTTAATCTTTTGAAATAAATGTTGAAAATAAGATTTCATATGGCATTTTGCATATTTCTTCAAATTAAATCAATTTTTGCAAGATTCATGCTTTTACAATTAACTTAACTATACCTCCTATACTTACAAGATAAATAGAGTTAATTAGTGAATTTAAAATGACAAATACCTCCCAGCGAACAACCTGGACTCAACCAGTTAAAAATTCTAAAATGTTAAGTTAATTCGGCCTTATACTACTAATCGACACAATCTTGAGTTAACCTAAGTTACTCTCTTCTACTCTTAATTAAGTAAAATTAACTTAATTAACTGAGTTGAGAAAGAAACGATCAGACTCCCTTTGAGTTTCGGTTATAAATTTTATCTGGTAGAGATATTTTGCAACTACGATGATGGGTTCTCCAAAACCATGATTTTCCTCACGAAAAATATGCCCACCATGTTGGCACCATTGCCGAGGGGGCAACGCTCTTTGGTTTTTCCACATTTTCCACCTTAACTTTTTAGCTCACTTTGCTCCTTTCTTTCTGTGATTACAGGTACCCTTCCAACGTGAGCCAAAGCGGAATAGATCAGAGTAAAGTGTGGTTAGAAGGTTCTATAAGTGTATCCCCCCTACCCCCACCCTAGATTGCATTTCACCACACTAATAAATCAAACCCAAACTAACTTAGGTGCTTGCATAAACCCTAAGTTAGGCTTGGTTGTTTGATTGTCACTTCACCTCACCTCACCCACCCGCATAAATAAAAAAAAAAAAATTTCTTCTCTTCTTGTGGGATTAAATTAAAAGAGACACACTTAACACCCACAATTTCTCATCTTAAGGTGCACAATCACTTTGATTCTACCACTTAACCCAGGATCTGACTTGTGGACCCAATACACTTCAACTTAATACACATAAGTGAGTAGAAATCTAATTAGGTTAAGACATTTTTCATGCCTTAATTAAGTGATGCAACTGGCCAATTGATTAAACTGTTTGGGTCGCACCACTCAATGTAAAACTGATTCATCAAGTAGCTTACTAGTTAGGGTTCAATTTTAGGAAGTAACTATGCAGTCCACATTCTTTTTAAGTTTTAAAGGAATATCATCACCGGTGCTTTCAAAACTTGGAGTGTTCTCCTGAACTTGGTTGAATACACCTAAAGTTGAACCCTAAAAGCTACTAAATAAGGGTGAACCCTAAAAGACACATCATTAAAACCTTGTTTGAAAATCATTGGTTGTGCATGCACACACATATTAACTGACATTTAAAGGCACAACCAATTTAAAGGGCCCATCATATTCCACAAGCACAATCATCCTAAGCCTAATTAAAACTAAGTAGACATTGACCTTAAGGATTGATTCACTCTTCGGGGCCTAGATTGAGATTGTTTTTGATTAATTTGTTTATACTAGTCCATCTAATGTATAGCTAGGGAAGTAGTGTCAAACGACTGTGGTTGAGGGGTATTAAAGGAACCTGAGGCGAAAGCAAAGGGAAGTACCTTCTCCCCAATCCCTCCCTCTGACTGGTTGGATTGACCAGATAAAAGTAGACTAAATTATTTATAATCTTAAAATAGGTTCTAAGTGTCTATAGATCTTTAGGCTAATCCACCTAAGGACAGGTTTGATTGTTTGTATTGTAGGGCTCCTGTTCTTTCTCTTTTCCCTCCCTCTTTGCTATGTATCCTTCCACATCCTACATACATTTCCAATTCTACCCTCCTACCACCACTTATCCCCAAGATGATTACTGTCCCGACTCAACTTATGGCTACCCATACCCTAGTCAGGATAACTTTGATTGGGGATATGATTCCAAACCTCAACGTCTAGGACCTAACCCTGGACATCATGATTATGATTATTATCCTTCCCAGAGCTACACTGATTATAGATCACCACCCTCTTATGATCAACCTAACATGATCTACAATCAAGAAGGATATGATGATTATAACTCCTACCCTCCCCGGGATTATACTGAATATAGGTCACCACCTCTCTTTGAACAACAAGAAATGACCTACTATCAGGGGGGACCCCGAGAACATTCATTCCTTGATTCCCCTAAATTTAACCCAAACCCAACCAACCCTGAACCGAATGGTTTAGTTTAGGTGAACTAGGTCCAAGATAGGGTGTTGTCCAATTTGAGGAACATCATACGATCTCTAGAAACCTAGCCAACACCCTGCAATAAAGAATTGGACCTCTGATTCAAATGATTGATGATCTAAATTGTTTGTTATTTGATTGGCTCCAAGATATTGAGGATAAGGACCTGGGTGAGTTTCTACTTGGGAAATTGTCAAAATTGAGAATGAAAGTTGTGGTTTCCCTAGTCCAATTTTGGGATGATTCTCAAGATGAATCCCCTTTAGGAGAGTGACAAGCGTGGAAATCGCGTATTTTGAAATCGTTGGAAATCGTAGTATAGTCGCAAAAACCACTCGTCAAAGATATTTGTGATAACGAAATTCTCATAGATCTTTATTCTTTTTAGAACTTGAGTCCCGGTCATTTGTCTCTGGGAGGCGTGAAAACGAATCGAGATTTGGATCGACTTTTATAACATAAATCTAACCTAAGCTACTATTTTTGTCTTTTTGTGTTTTTGATTTTTTATTTCGAAAAGCGAATTGAAACCTAGATCTAGATAAACTAGCAAAAACCTAAGTGACTATGTGCATCTAAATGAGGCCATGGTGGCCATGCATGGTGTGAACGAACCAAAGTGTCATATAGGCAAGCAAACATGAGGACAATCAATCACAGAAACATCATGAAATTATTTATGCATAAAAAAAATTATCACACATCATCTACACTAGAAAGCATATAAATAGAAGAAAATCCCTCACACCGGAAAGTTACGACTAGGGCCATCGGCCTTATGTGAGGGTGTAGGCTAGACCTTGGGTGTGCAAACCCGTCTACACGCCTACCAAAAGAGATGGCCGGCCACAAGAGGCTATGGGTGAGCCTTCAAGGCCATCCAAGAAGAAGAAGATGGGGGCTAGTGCACCCAAGTGGAGAGAGGAGGGTGTTGCTCCCTTTCTCTACCAATGGCCGTCCTTGAAGCTTTGGAGAGAAGCTTCATTAGCTAGCCGTCCATGGAGCCTTGGAGGAGGATGAGGAGGACGGCCTTAAGGTTTTGGTGGGTGGAAGCAAGTTTAGAGTGGAGAGTATGGATGGGAGAGTGTATGGAGAGATGGTCCAATTTCGTAGCTCTCTCTTTGCCCTTATGGAAGGCTCCATTTGGTTGCCACTTTTGGTGGCTCCAAAAATAGCAAATGCCACAATTTTTGGATCTAGGTTTGACACAAGTTTTTAGGGTTTCCAAGAGAGTGTGCATGGGTTTGGTGGGAGTAAAATGGGAAGGTGTGCGTGTGTGTGTGGGTGTGTGTTTTTCGTAGGGCTAGGTTGTAGGTTTTGGTAGGATTAGGTGTTAAATAGGTTGGGTCAACTAGATTAAGTGGGTGTGGACCTAATTAAGATTAGGAAAGTCTAATTGGGTAGGAGTGAACCTAATTAGGTCTAGGTCAAGTCTAATTAGATGTGTGCATGTGATTAGGCTAGGGTAACCCTAATAGGTATGAGTTAATTAGATCCTAGGTGGATCTAATTGGGCTCGGGTGCACCCAATCAATTGTAGATGCACCCAATTAGGTATGGGATGGTTCAATTGGGTTAAGGATAGGACAAGTAGGGCTATGGATAGTGGACTAGGCTCTCTACTTAGGTTTCCTAGGGTGTCCGGTGGGGTTCCTAGGTCAAAATAGGCAAGCTAGGGCTTCCAACACCAAAATCGGGAACTAGACAACAGTATTAGATGTCCAGGATAGTGGTTAGACGTCTTATACTAAAAATTGGACGTCTGGACACTAAATTAGACGTCCAATTTTATGTCAGTATGAGTTTTGGCTTCCTGGATTGTTATTCTGCAGAAATCAGACGTCTAGCCAGATGTCTGGACGTCCTAAAAGGTGCTGGAGAGTGGGTTTTATGTTTTCTAAGGTTGGTTTTGATTCCTAAGTGTTTGGGAGAGGGATAGGAACATGGATAGTGCTATCCATGTTTGGGTTTTGAGGCTAAGGTGCCCTAATGGAGGTTGTTTTGGATTTGGGAAGGCTATCCTAGGGTTCCTAAGGATAGGGATAAGGCTATCCTCCTCACTCCTCTTATCTAGATCAGTCTTCTTCTTCCTTTATTGCTTTATTCCACTATCTCCATCCTGGATCACTTTATTATCTGTAAATAGCAATAAAACCATTAACTAGCAGGATATCTCATCTTTTTCTAAATAGACTGATGCAATGCATGATATGCAAGATATGAGTGCAATATCCACAATTTAAGATAGGTTCAGACATTATTTAGGTTGATTAGGACCCATGATTGCTGTGCAATCATGCCCCCATGCCTAAACTTTGCTAGTCCCTAGCAAATGCAAGAGTAAATTATTCACATCAAGGGTCCCTATGGGACTGGTTATTTTATCAAGTGTTTGCATAGAGATTTTTCTCCTTTTTGTTTTCATCCTATGCTCTAGAAATCCATACAATCGTGAAGGTGTAGCTATGTAGCTTTTGCAATGGATTCGAGTAAAAACTAATACACCTCTAAAGCCTGTACTTGACCCCTAATAAAAATTCTAGCGAGATAGGTGGATTTCTTCCCTCGAGGTATTTAAGATATTCTATGAATTTCACCCTGGCTTTGGGCTTAGGTAGAGAATCTTTGAGGGAAAGGATTATATATTTGATGGCTCATTCTCACTTGGTGCTACATAGAGACTAGTACTACAGAATCTAGATTCCCGGATTACTAAGTAACTCAACTCAGAGAAAGACGAGAAAAACTATGCTCCCTTTCGATTCCTTTGTATTCATTCTCTCTTACACTTTTTCTTTCTTTTTCTTAGAGCTCACAACCTCACCAGATTCACACATAGGATCTGTATTTGGTGGTCTCACTAAGCATTAACACTTTAATTGAGTTCTCATAACCCTAACACTAAGTCGGGATTCCTCAGCTAGTATTCGGGCGGTCAGAAACACAAGAAAAATAGGTTAAGGCCATATTTGGTGGAGCTCAATTTTATTTGGTGGTATTGACTTGATAAACACTAAGTATTCATTCTTTTCTACTTTTTTCTTCTTTTTCTAATTTTTTTTTTCAATTTTTCTTTCTTTTCATCATTCTTTTTCCTTTTCTTTTTCTCTTTTTTTTTTATTTTTTTTTTAGCATAACACAACTGCCATACATCCATGAACTTTATTAAGGAGGCATTATTGGGGATTGGTGGTACTCAAGAGACATTGGGTGGCTTATTTGGTGGAAGTACCTACTCACAGCACCAGGAGAGATGGATAGGACGGTGTATTTCTGACCTTGACATCAATACCTGCCTTCCGCTGAGGATTCCGAAAAGAATGGTCGTAACCATCCACCTTAGCCCTAGTTTTATGAAAACTCGCTTTCCGCATATTTGCCTTATTCGGTGGCTCTCACAATTTCGCACAAAAATGTATATGCAGGAACCGAGCGCGAAAACTATGTCTAATCTCAGAGTATCATCACCTAATTATCTAGGATTCCAGATTCCTTGCACTAATCTTAGGGCACCAGTACACTCTACTCTCATCTCACACTATTTGGTGGATTTTTGGAGGAAAATCTGTCTGACTCCCAAAACATTGTCCATGGGTTCAGGAAAAGAAGCACTGCTTCTTCTCGACAAAATGAAGACGTTTATTAGCCTTCACCGTGAATCCATTGCAAATTCTATGTGTGTGTGAAAAGTTGTACTGGATTCCAGATTACAGGAATCAACTAAAGGATAAAATCCCTAATGCATTCTTTTAATAAAATAATCTTATTCATGAATGCAATATCTATATATGCTATAAACATGTAACCTCATATAATTTGTACTTCGTGAATTTCCCGTATCGGGTTATAATTAGCTTGACCCTAAATTTAGAACAAATGGTGGGTGGGTGAGTCGGAAGTGGCTGTTGCGAATGATTTCTAGCTCCAATGAGAGCATTGGAGGTGGAGTCGGTTGTTCTTTTATTTAAGGTCCTAAAGTACGTTTTGTATGCAGCTCCGAGGTTTTCCTAAGTGTTGGCAAAAATTTTTCTTTTCAGTTTTTCTGTATCTACCCCCCCATGCCTAAGTTCTTGCATGTCCTCATGCATGAATGTAAAAGAAAATAAATGCTGCAGGGAGAGAAGGGATAGAAATCACCTGTAATTGCTCCTGAAATTATATTCAGCACCGGCCAACCTGTTAACATGCAATATAGAAAAGGGAAATATGCTAAAATAAAAATATGCTATGTATAAAAATGGTTATGTATAGATGATGGTGAAATGGTATTTATACGTGCTGAGTTTAACACCTCCAGCTGGGCGTACACTTCAAAAAGGATATACTAATACAGTATTGAGAATGGCGAGTAAAATGATAAGAATTTTAGTCTCATTCGCCAACAGCGGATCGCAAATGCGAACTAGTTGTCCATGAATTCCAAGTCCAAATAATTGGGAAAATATGCAGATGGGGCTTGGGATTATCTGCAGCCAGATGCTACAGAAGAAAGACAGATAAATACGGGTGCCTGGAAGGAATGAAGGTGAAGGCATCCCAAAGAGGTGATGGAGAATGTGGGTGGTAGGGGTATGGGTGGAGTCGTGTGGGGTGAAATCATATGGGTCCTGATAATGGTGATGAATGGAAGGCATGACCCAAGTAATGTGGTCAGATCTGGAAATCAAGGTCTAGTGATCAGTCTCTGTCTCTACCAAAGATGTTTGGGTCTCGTCTTCTTCTTTTATCTCTTCCAAATTGTCCAATGCCAATTCCCAATTATCACATGATTCCCCAAAATTCCTAGCTTCTTCTGATAACTCATCATATGTTATCCCCAATAATCTTTAAATTTCTTGAATATCTATTTCATAAGGGGATATTTCCTTCTCACTTAGATGAAGTTGGGCATTAGATTTAGTAGTGAGTCCCTCCATGAAAGTGGAATGGGCTGAATCATTGATTGAGGAGTTGTTACAGTCTTTTTGATTTTGTTGCTCCATGTATGAGATCATTTGAATTAATTCATCAATGTCTCCATGGGTATTCTCAAATACAACAAAATTATATTCAGGTCCCTTAATGCTTGGTTCCTCAAAATGAAATGATTGGTACTCAGGCCCTATATCAAGATCAAGATTCTCAAATAAATCTCCATTCTCAGCTTCCATAGGGTTATCAATATCATCCACCTCGAGTGTTTGATCAACAAAATCCTGCATGACCACCGCCGAATCGCAAATCGGTTGTGACACACCTGACCCAGATTCAAACATTTCTAGTTTTTGTTGCTCATCCCGGATTCTATGAAGCTCTTTCCTTATATCATCATATTCTCTTGCACTAGCTTCTTTTATTTCATGAATCATTTTGATCAATTGAGTAATCTGGGATTCATTGCAAGGGGCAGGGGTTTGAATTGGGCTAGGTCGATCAAGATAGTCAACCATATTATCAGTGATTTGATCTGGTAGGGAGGGTGACTTATGTGATCTAGTGGATTGTTGATTCGGGTCATGTGGTTCTACCCAGGTGTCAATTGCCATAGTTTCTTCCGAATTACCCTCCGACTAACTTTCCATATCATCCAGAAAGTACCCTGACTTTGTTTTCTTAGTGGCTGCATACATATCAAAGTGAATCTTCTCATTGCTGCTACTCACCTCCATACATCTTGAGTAACAGTCAATCCGTGCATTGGCCGTAGCCAAGAAAGGTCGACCCAGAATAATGGGTGAATTACTTAGCTTCTCCGATATATTCATGTCCAAGATAATAAAATCGATTGGAAAGCTAAGACCTTGCACTTTAATAATCACATCCTGATCTACCCCCTTCGGTAGTTTGATGGAGCCATCTGCCATTCTAATGGTGACAGGTGTGTGGTGCAGATCTCCAAGTTTGGTGTGGTCAAAAAGGGCGGTAGGAATCAAGCTAATGGAAGACCCTAGATCCACAAGGGCTTTGTTGAAGGTGAATCCCTTTATGGCACAAGATATGAAGGGTTTTCCAGGGTCAGTCATTTTGGGTGGTATAGTGCCAGAAACAAATGCACTTATGTTAGCTGATAAAACCACCTCTTTAGGTGTGCAAGTCATTTTTTCTTTTGTGACTCTTTCTTTAAGGCCTCAGGAAAGGGTAAATAGGTCAAATCAACTTGGGAAGCCTTTTTCTTCTTTTTGTCCCTTAAGTCTGAGTCAGAGCTGGATGTGGGTTTGGTCTTATGATTTTTGGTTGAGCCCAAATCAGGTCATTTGGGTGGGCTCTTAGCTTTTCTCTTCCTTTTAGAGGACACAGATTTGACCCCCGCACAAGGGCATGTTTGATAGATTGGAGGAGGGGTTGGAAGAATAGGTGGAGAATAGGAGTGAAAAGGCATTTGCATTCGGGGATAAAGTGATTCTTGAAGTCTCTTGATTTGATCCCCTTGAGATTTCACATGATTTTCCAACTTAGTTAGCCTTTCTTCATTTTTCTTATCAAAGTCCAACAAAATGTTCATGATATCTTCAAGGGTGGTTGCAGGTTGGGCTGGACTAGATTGTTGCCCTAAAGTGGATTGAGTGGAGTATTGGGCAGGCCTAAATTGATGTTCAATCTGAGTCGGTCTATGTGGTGGCCATGAAAGATCAGGATTGTTTCTCCACTCAGGGTTATACGAATTTGGATATGAATCAATAGGTGTATCGCCCTGAGTGGGGCTGACTACAGAGGGAGTTGATTGAGAACCTGTTATGTGGTCCTGTACTTGTAATCCATTATTGCAATTCATTAGAGATATCTCATCAGGTATAGGTGTATCAGAAATAGTGCATTCCTTAATTGATCTACCCAAATCATGGATTAGGTCCAAAGGTGCCTTTTGGGTTGGCTGAGTCCAGGATGCCTCCCCATGGTATCAAGAATCAGTAGAATAGCTAGTGGTTCCAAAATATGGGTCACTAGGCCCACTAGGCTGGTTGTTCCAAGTCTCTTATCCCTGGGAGGAGTGATAAGATTGAGATTGTGCCTGAGATCATCTAATTTGCTCCAGAAGCTTGGCACATTGATCTGTATAGTCCTTGTTATATTCCCGGAATTCAGCAACTATGGATTTCAATTGGTTCTGATCTAGATAAGGGTCAGATCCATGACATTCAGGTTCTAAATAAGCTGGGGGATAAGGATAATCATATCTCAGCTGGTTAGGATGAGTCTCCCAACCAGGAGGAGTCGAAATCATGGTTGGGTTGGGAGATGGAGGACCCTGAGGGTCAAAAGAATGATATGGGATCATGGATATTTAAGAGATGCGAATAAAGATAAGAGATAGTCTTCACATCAAATCCCTTCTCATGCAATCACACCCAAATCAAGCTCAAAGAGGTTTGTTTTGAGTCTCTAAATTTAAACCCTAATGTAAATTACCTAGGGTTTGTGCTTCTTCTAAAATCTGCAGTCAGACCTTAGTCTGACTTGAAATCACTCCCCAGATCAATAACTGAATAAAAATAATATGAAATTTAGTAGAGATCTTAATTTTTCAATAAATTTTTAAGGGAATATTTTTTTAATATTTTTACTATTTCGTGCAATTTTTCACGAATTTTTATGTTTCAGGGGGTCAAACAGACCAGATGGACCCCCTGCGAGAAGTGCAGTTTGAAACAGTATAAAAAAATCCAAAAATTCTTGAAAATTCATACAAAAAGATAGGTTTCAATGGCTTTCCAACCCCACAAATTTCAAAGATATCTGATTTATTTAAAGGACAAATTAATGTTTAAATTTATAAAAAATCAGAGTGCAGACTATTCTGACCCCCTTCCACTGTACGAATTTTTAAAATTTTTATGGTGATAATTCTTCCAAATAAAAGGTGGAGTTAGAAAGCTAGTTTGAAAACCTAATACCAGACCGAATCCCAATATTTTTGGACTCCTAATTTCACAGCAATAAATTTTTGAAAATTATCAATATTTGCTGGTTGAATTTTCAAATCTGATTTTGGTGTGTTTAAATAGTTTCCAAGTTAAAACACACACCAAAGAAAATGATTTTTTTTTTTAATTCAGATCTGAAATTTTGAATTTGAATTTATATCTATATATACTTTTTTTCTTTTTTTTTCTTTTTTTCTAACCTAAGGAAGCAATAAACTAGAAGACGAAGAAGATACCTGCGGTCTTCACCACGGGTCGATGTGTGCGCAGATCCTCATCTTGACACCCTACAATCAAAACAAATAGAAGTTAAGCAAATCCAAATCTAACTCACTTGTTACCTCCCCAGCAAAAGCGCCATTTAACGAGCGTGGAAATCGCGTATTTTGAAATCATTGGAAATCGTAGTATAGTCGCAAAAACCACTCGTCAAAGATATTTGTGATAACGAAATTCTTATAGATCTTTATTCCTTTTAGAACTTGAGTCCCGGTCATTTGTCTCTGGGAGGCGTGAAAACGACTCGAGATTTGGATCAGCTTTTATAAACTAAATCTAACCTAAGCTATTATTTTTGTCTTTTTGTGTTTTTGATTTTTTATTTCGAAAAGCGAATTGAAACCTAGATCTAGATAAACTAGCAAAAACCTAAGTGACTATGTGCATCTAAATGAGGCCATGGTGGTCGTGCATGGTGTGAACGAACCAAAGTGTCATATAGGCAAGCAAACATGAGGACAATCAATCACAGAAACATCATGAAATTATTTATGCATAAAAAAATTATCACACATCATCTACACTAGAAAGCATATAAATAGAAGAAAATCCCTCACGCCAGAAAGTTACCACTAGGGCCATCGGCCTTGTGTGAGGGTGTAGGCTAGACTTTGGGTGTCCAAACCCATCTACACGCTTACCAAAAGAGATGGCCGGCCACAGGAGGCTATGGGTGAGCCTTCATGGCCGTCCAAGAAGAAGAAGATGGGGACTAGTGCACCCAAGTGGAGAGAGGAGGGTGTTGCCCCCTTTCTCTACCAATGGCCATCCTTGAAGCTTTGGAGAGAAGCTTCTCTAGCTTGCTGTCCATGGAGCCTTGGAGGAGGATGAGGAGGACGACCTTAAGGTTTTGGAGGGTGGAAGCAAGTTTAGAGTGGAGAGTATGGATGGGAGAGTGTATGGAGAGATGGTCCAATTTTGTAGCTCTCTCTTTGCCCTTATGGAAGCCTCCATTTGTTTGCCACTTTTGGTGGCTCCAAAAATAGCAAATGCCACAATTTTTGGATCTAGGTTTGACACAAGTTTTTAAGGTTTCCAAGAGAGTGTGCATGGGTTAGGTGGGAGTAAAATGGGAAGGTGTGCGTGTGTGTGTGGGTGTGTGTTTTTCCTAGGGCTAGGTTGTGGGTTTTGGTAGGATTAGGAGATAAATAGGTTGGGTCAATCTAGATTAAGTGGGTGTGGACCTAATTAGGCTTAGGAAAGTCTAATTGGGTAGGAGTGAACCTAATTAGGTCTAGGTCAAGTCTAATTAGATGTGTGCAGGTGATTAGGCTAGGGTAACCCTAATAGGTATGAGTTAATTAGATCCTAGGTTGATCTAGTTGGGCTCGGGTGCACCCAATCAACTGTAGATGCACCCAATTAGGTATGGGATGGTTCAATTGGGTTAGGGATACGACAAGTCGGGCTATGGATAGTGGACTAGGCTCTCTACTTAGGTTTCCTAGGGTGTCTGGTGGGGTTCCTAGGTCAAAATAGGCAAGCTAGAACTTCCAACACCAAAATCAGGAACCAAACAGCAGTATCAGACGTCCAGGATAGTGGTCAGACGTCTTATACTACAAAATTGGACATCTGGACACTAAATTAGACGTCCAATTCTATGTCAGTATGAGTTTTGGCTTCCTGGATTGTTATTCTGCAGAAATCATTTGTCCAGCCAGATGTTTGGACATCCTAAAAGGTGCTGGAGAGTGGGTTTTATGTTTTCTAAGGTTGGTTTTGGTTCCTAAGTGTTTGGGAGAGGGATAGGAACATGGATAGTGCTATCCATGTTTGGGTTTTGAGGCTAAGGTGCCCTAATGGAGGTTGTTTTGGCTTTGGGAATGCTGTCCTAGGGTTCCTAAGGGTAGGGATAAGGCTATCCTCCTCACTCCTCTTATCTGGATCAGTCTTCTTCCTTTATTGCTTTATTCCACTATCTCCATCCTGGATCACTTTATTATCTTTAAATAGCAATAAAAATCATTAACTAGCAGGATATCTCATCTTATTCTAAATAGACTGATGCAATGAATGATATGCAAGATATGAGTGCAATATCCACAATTTAAGATAGGTTCAGACATTATTTAGGTTGATTAGGACCCATGATTGCTGTGTAATCAGAGAGCCAATGTCAGAACCTGCTCAGGCACTTGTCAGGGGGGGGGACAATTTTTATGAGGCTGGTGTTGACCAGGTTGGTCTTGAGCAACCCAATGAGGAAGAACCAATTTTCTCACCTGAGAACCTCGAGCTAGGGAGTAAGGAAAAATGTCTCTATGGACCAAGAAATGACATATGATTTTGAACATATAAATGAGGATCATGAATTCTTTGATTCTGAGGGTGAAGAACCTTTAGGTGAAGTCTCACTTGAGCTCAAAGAAAATGATTTTAGTGAGACAAAGAGGCCTAAGAAATCTGATGAACCATTTAATAGCCTGATAATTGAGGATTATGATCCAATTAGGGCTGACATGGAGGTTTCCGATCCTGAGTTATTGGATGATTCAATCAGTAGCCCCATTCCTCAACCACACCCCGAAGAACTGAATGATGATATTCTTGAGATCACCAGACCCAAGTCAATTTTGATTTAGCCAAAATTGTTTGACTTGGATGTTTTAGATGGGGTGTACAACAATCTGGAGGTCTCGGAAATCCTAATTTTGGAGGGTAGAAATTTGGAAATGAAAATATGGGAGGCTACTTCTGAGAGAAATATAATTTTGGATTTAAGGGTTCTCGTTGACCTGAAACCACCAACCTTCTATCAGGACCCTTATGATATCTTTGATGTCTAACCCAAGTACAGAATAATTGACTTAGTGAGTTGAACTCTAAGTGGACACCTGAATCTAGTGAAGCAAATCTACCTATTGTCTACCACTTTAGACTTGGGTTGCACACCACAAAACTATAGGCTCGGCCTCGCAAACACATCAATCTTCAATTTTAGGTAATTTTCATCCAGAACCTTAGAATCACTTGACCTTGGGGCATGGGTCTGTAGGGGCATGGGTCTGCACCACAACTTAGTCCACATCTGTGGACATCTTCTGTTGATGGGTTTAAGGATCAGTCTTTTAATTCTGATCCTGACCTGCACTTGTGAATTCTTAATTTCTTCTTTATTTGTATATTATGCATAGCTAAAGGAAATAAACTTAGCATGTGTGTATACTCCACTTTCTCTGTGGAGCTGACAGGATTTACATGAAATTTAGGTGATATTCTATTTATTCTGCCCTTTTCATGTTTTTTTTTTTACAATGAGAATATTACATCATTTAGGCACAGGGGGGTGGATACTTAGTCGTACAAAATATTTTGTTACCTCCATGGAATTTTTTCTATTTTCTTAACAAAAAAGAAATTAATTCAAAAAGATAAAAAAATTTAGAATTAGGAAAAGAGAACTTAGGCATTAGGTGTTCTTAACTTTAGGAAACGATACTTTAGGACCTGAACGCTTAGACTCTTCAAGTTTATGGGCTTAATCAGCTCGAGTGTCCACTTAAATGTGGGCCTTTATCTTGAGCCCTCACCACATTAATTTTGCTTTAATTTGGTAATAAATTGGGTGATAAGTACACGACTTATCAACCCACCCTATGATTTGAGGAGACTCTAAGTCTAAAGCATCTACACACTATTTGCACTGACTCACTTTTTTGTGATTTTTACTGAAATTAGGTAGCTAATGAACTTTCTGGGGTAATATGGCTAGCAAGTTGTCATGGGTAATAGCCCATTGGTCGGTTGTCTAGAGCCCAGCTACATGGCAATACTCTTTCTATTATCTTTAGGTAAATCTTAGATCAGGGAAGCCACGTACTCAGAAAAAGAAAAAATACCCAAAAAGAAAAAGAAAGAAAAAGTATAGAAAAAATAGAAAAAAGAGAAAAATAAATGAAACCACACTTCACTGCATGAGTATGGCTGGCAAGTTATCGTGGGTAACAGCCCATTGGCCGTTTGTCCAGAGCCCAGCTCACAAAAAAATGTACAAATAATTCCCAAAACACCTAGGGAAGAAGCGGGGAAGTAGAATAAATCGGGGAGATATACACTGGGTTAACCTTTATGTTAACCCCATAAAAAAATGAAAACAAGTAGGGAGAAAGCTACCGATCAGAAAGACAAACCTTGGGTAGAATTTTTTAAGTCACCTAGGGTCGTAGAAACCTAAAGTCCAATTTAACAACCACCTAGTTAGTCTATCAATTTTTCATGTTAAGATGCTTAGAACTTGAAGTTCTTTTTGGGTCTTGGGTGTGTTGGGTAGCCGTAGAAAGCTGCCTCGAAACATTAAACTCAAAAATCCAAAAAAATTAGAAAAGAAGAAAAAATAGAAAAAAATGTATATTCCCTTTTCAAAATAAGGCGAGGACATTAAGTGAACAAGTTCATTTTTGTTTGTCTTGCAAGGATGGAATAGGACACAGCTCATCTTCGAGAAGTAAGAGAGCTTGTCGACTACAAAAACATATGACTCGTAGACTCACACTTCACTTGCCTTTGAACGAACTAAGTAGTTTCTCGCACCCCCCTGCACCCTCACTGGCGCCTTCTGGTTCTTTTCCCTGTCCCTACTACAAAAACCACCATAAATGATGGAACTAGAACACGAGACTGGAGGAGGAAAGTAGCAGCCCCCTCGCCTGTTCGTCCCGGTACGATGTCGAGATGGAGCATATGAGCATTTGGTAGACACCCGGGCACTGTTGAGCTCTTGTAATTAGGTCCTTAGTTGAAATTTTCTAATATTAATCAACAAATTTTTCCTAAAATCAGATCTTGATTCTATTTTATACATAGCATTTAGGTTAATTTTGCTAGGGACTAGCAAAAGATAGGCATGGGGGTATGATAAATACACATGTGTTCATGATAAAATGTCGATTTATGCTAGTTCCTAAGCTTAACATTGCATACAACATTGTGAATAATGCATAACATTCATTACATTGCATTTAGGATGACTTGTGTAGTTTGTATATTAATCTCAACGTTTTATATGGCCAAGGGGCAATGAGACATCTTTACAGGCTTCAAATGAAAAATCTGATCGTACGAATGGATCCGGAATAATGATTACAGTCCATCAGCGCAAAAACCACTTCGACCAGAGCTCTGTAGCATCCTTTACATGGAAATGAAGTTGGATGGCTACGATGGCACCACGTGGCACCATCGTAGCCATCCAACCCAACTATGCTCGCCCCTACCAAGCCAAGCTCGTGAAGATCTCGACCACTGGATTGAAATCCAACGGTCGTCGAGAGGCCACATCACTCTCTGCAGGGCAAGCAGAGAGAGGCTCCACGCAATCTCGACCATTGGATCAAGATCCAATGGTCATGGGTGCATGGGCCTTAATTCCTAAGAAAGACTCAAAATTGCCCTCAACACAGTGGTTAGCACATCTACTTACGTCACATAAATGCACATTTGAAATTGGGCCACAGCACCTGATTTCGCGAGCGTGGGCACGATTCGATTGCAATCATTGAATGGCCATCAAGTGGCAGAGACTTCACCATGTGGCATTGTTCAAAGAGCATGGTTCGCACACATGAAATTTGATGCGTAGGCAGACGTGCAATCGTACACACAAGCTGGTGCAACCTCAAGTGCGAGATGCATGCGAAATCTGGTGTGTCCATTAGTAATCCGACAACCATGATTCATCCACACCCAATCCAAGTTGCACACGTGCGCGGACACCAATGGTGGAGAGTAATGATCTTCTATGACATCCAAGGTGGGTCTTCAGCAATGTTTTAAATGTCATTGCTGACCCATATGCAAAATAGACCCTCCTCCCACCACTATATAAAGCCCTACACCTCTCCCATTTCTCATCATCTCTTCCTTTCTCTCCCTCACCACCTCTAAGGCTCTAGAGAGAGCTTATCCCAAGCCTGGGATGCTCCTCTAGAGTAGAAAATAAATAGTTTTTTCCTACTTCTCACCCCCTTTGTGGAGCATCCCGTGGCCGTCCTCTCACCACCTTCCAGAAGAAGATCCTCACTACAATGTTGTCCTCCTTCCTCCCACACCGTTCTTCTTCGTCTAACTCCTTCCCACCTTCATCCGGGGTGCCATCAGAGTGAATCATCCTCCAAGCGATTGTCAAGGGGGATTCTTCTCATCTCTATCTTTTATCGCTTTTTAGTATAGTAGTAATTTCTTGATTATGTGTAGAAAACTCTGTTTAGATATATATATTGATGTTCTCTCTCTCTCTTTTTCTTTCTCTCTCTCTCTTATTTTGTTAGAGTAGATTAGCTAACAACTATTCCACTTGATATTCTATCTTATAAAAATACCAAACAAATCTCAAAAAATAAAAACAGCAAAAACAACTAAAAGTCGAATCACGATTTTCAAACTAAATGTTCACCTCCCCGTGTTTGACCTAGGACTCCCTTTGAGTTTTGATTATAAATTATATCTAGTAGCGATATTTTGCGACACGATGATGGGCTCTCCAAAACCCTGATTTTCTTGCAAAAAATATGCTCACCAGTCACAAATCAAATAAACTTCAAGTTCAAGTGAAATTCAAGGCACAAGGCAGGATTAAAATTAATTGACTTAGGAGCCAAGCTTACACATTCTGATCTACTTGGAATCTTAGTGACAAGGAAGGTCGAGTAGGGGAAACCCTGTAACCTATGGGGATGCTCTATAGTGTAGGGGTCCTTGCGACACTCTTCCTTCCTGGCTACCCAGGTAATTCTTGGGTGGGTAAGTTTCTAATCCAGAGGTAACATCCACCTCGAGCCTCCATAGTCATCTACCTTTGTTGGGTCCTCAATTGGGTCCAATACATATTCTGCTCCTAATCTGATTCCATAGTGCATGTATGGGAGGAGGTCCTTAAGACCAATCTTGAGGCCTCCATTAGCAGTTCACTCTTGTCAGGGTCAAGCCTCGACCCAATTGTTCGTGTTCCCATCTAATCAGATTGAGATCTCTTCAGATACTTCCACATCCTAGCCTGCTTCTCCATCATCTACATCCATGGAGAATCAAGAAGAAGAGGTGCCCATTGTTTAGAATCAATTACAGTGCCTCACCGATCTATTCCATGCATTCATGAATCCCCCATTACATCCACAGATGTGAGATCACTACAATCCCGTAGTAGTGGCATTCAAACCCAAGGTGCAAATCCTGGCTGGAGGACCTGACTGGCTGTGCAGCAATCATAGGTCTTAATTGACCTAAATTAGGCTAAGACATAGTATAAGTTAGGGTAATTTATGCATGCATAAGCATTAGTAGCACCTTTACTGCTTTCTTTTAGCTATGAATAAAATAATGCTATAATGTACTGATTATGTGCATTATGTCAATTGCAAGTAATAAGATGATCAGAAGCTAGATCTGAAGCTGGTTCTAAAGATGGATTTGAAGAATAAAGAATAACTAGTGTTGCAACAGAGATGGAGCGGAAGACCTAGATTGGATGTAGTAGATAATAATGTAAGGGAGTTAAGGTATGCTATTCTATTAAGTAGGAATAAAGCAATAAATTGTGAAGAACTTAGGTCCATCCTAACCCTAGGATAGCCTAGAAGCCTCCCTAAGCCTTAGCCACCCTTAGAATAGGTCATCGCACCCTAGGAAACCTTAAAACCCTAATTCTAGCCTCTATCTGGATGTCCAGATGAGTTATTGAACGTCCAGAACCCTCAGCCAATTCCCGCACACCTTAAACGCACTTCTGCAGTGTTATTGGACGTCCAAACACTTGGTCAGACATTGAATTTCTGCAGATACCCAAAACAAAACCCAAAATCCCTCCTGACTCTGATTTGTCATCTAGACAACAAGTTTGGACTTCTGATTTTTCACTATAAGGCATCAGACACAATTATTAGATGTCCAGAACTGCCCTCTAGACCCTATTTTGAGATTCAAGCCTTGATCTTGGATCTCTAGCTCCCTAAACCCAATTCTAACCCCCTAGGAACCAAAATTAAGGTGTCCTGACCCTAGTATATCACCTCTAGACCTCCCTAAGGACCTAATTAGGTCCTCACTAAACCTCAATGACTTGGATCTTAGTCAATTCCATCAGCCTATTCAATTGGACTCATTGAGTCCAATTGAGCGCTGATCTCAGCACACACTATCAAATTGGACTCAGTGAGAGTCCAATTGACCTAGACCTGACTTAATTGAGTTATTTTACTCTCAATTAGGTTTTCACAAACCCAATTAAACTTGTATTAAGTTTAATTGCACTTTACCTTAGTGAATTAGGGTTTACAGCCCTAATTTGAGACCTACCTTGACCTAAACCCACTAGAACCTAACATAATCAACCTAGCCACCTAAGTTTCGCTTCACACACACCCACACACACCATCCACATGAAAATACCTAGCCTAGAGTTCTCTAGAACTCTCTACCATGTGTTGTTGCCTTAGTTGCTAAAATTAGCAACCAAGAGACATTCAATTTTTAGATCCACATTTGGTGGATCTAAAAACCACCATCCATCCTCTCTCTCACTCTCCCAAAAGCTCCCACCATAGGCCTCTCTAGAGAATTACGTAATTCTCTAAAGAGCTTCCCTTAGGTCTATAAAAAGACCTAAGAGGTGGCCATTTGCACCCATTCACTCTTGGCTTCCATTTAGCTTAGCCACATTCCACCTCCACTCCACCTTCACGAGTTGCTTCACCATGGCCACCACCATCTCCACGCCAAAATGTTGGATCACCTCCTCAACCTCTCTCCAAGGACTGGCCTAAGCACCATTGGCCACCCCTCCTTCTCCTCTCAACCAAATCAAATGCCATCGGAGTCAACCTCTGAATGCCCTTATTTTTGCTAAATTAGTAGCTTAGTTCTTCATAGTTTGCAAGCTTTATTTACTGCTTAGTAGTGTGGCTCTATATTCCCCCCCAATGATGCATGCATAATCCCCCTTTAGATTCATGCATGCGATCATTTTCTGCTAGCTAGATTTGTGTTTCCAAGCATTCCTCTATGAGCTTTCCATGAGTTCCATGTTGCAAACACCATGACGAATCAATGAAAGATCTTCTTCTATATATATATATATATATCTATGTGTTGAGAATCACCTTGAGTTTATTGTAATATATTTTGTTTAATTAAAGTTGCCTGCTTTTAATTATTATCTGTTGCAACTAGCATGTCGGTACCTAAAAATATTGAGGATCAAACTATTAACGCATTTTCAGTAAACAACCACCACATAACTAGAATTGTGCGTACTGAAACTCACACTTTCACATTTGTCATCTATCTAAGACATGCGCACGTAATTAGGGTTCGTAATGAAAGTGGCCAAACATTGATCCAATGATTAGAAACCGACGTGCAATTTTAAGCAAGTAGAGCGAGTGAGATCGATTTCAAATCTGCATTTCCATAAATGCCTCCTAGAGACGAACAACCGTGACTTAAGTCTCGCTATCTTATAAATTTTTTTTGTTGATCGTATTTTGCAACTATACTACGATGCATTCAGATCAAATACAGTGCCATCTGTTGGGAATCGTAGTTTGCGTATTTCATCAGAATGCGTCGTAGTATAGTTGCGAAATACGATCAACAAAAATAATTCATAAGATAACGAGACTTGGAGTCCTGGTCGTTCATCCCTGGGAGGCATTTATGAAAATGAAAATTTGAAATCGATCTCACTCGCTCTACTTGATTAAAATCGCATGTCTATTTATGGTTATTACGTATTGATGTACGACATGCCAGTTGCCAAAATATAATAATTAAAAGCAGGCAACTTTAACCACACAAGATATATTACAATAAGCTGATGGTGATTTTCACACATAGATATATATATAGAAAAAGATTTTCATTCATTCAATTCATGATGGTGGTTACAGCATTAAGCTCGTGGAAAGCTTATAGAGGAATGCTTGGAAATACAAATCTAGCCAGCAGAAAACGATCGCATACATGAATCTAAGGGGAGATTATGCATGCATCATTGGGGGAGAATATAGGGCTACACAACTCTGCAGTAAATAAAGCATGTAAATCTAAGAGGAACTATAATCTAGTCTAGTAGAAATAAGGGCATTCAGAGGAGGCTCCGACGACCTTTGAGTGGTTGAGAGGAGGAGGGGCGGCCAATGGTGCTTAGGCTGGCCCTTGGAGAGAGGTTGGAGAGGTGATCCAGCATCTTGGCGTGGAGGTGGTGGTGGCCATGGTGAAGCTACTCATGGGCATGGAGGTGGAGTGGATGTGGGAGGAAACTAAGCTAAATTGAACCAAGAGTGGATTGGTGCAAATGGCCACCCCTTAGGTATTTTTAGAGACCTAAGGGAAGCTCTCTAGTGAATTATGGAATTCTCTAGAGAGGTCTATGGTGGGAGCTCGTGGGAGAGTGAGAGAGAGAGGATGGATGGTAGTTTTTAGATCCACCAAATGTGGATCTAAAAATTGAATGGCTCTTGGTTGCTAATTTTTGCAACCAAGGCAACAACACATGGTAGAGAGTTCTAGTGAACTCTTGGCTAGGTATTTTCATGTGGATGGTGTGTGTGGGTGTGTGGGTCGGAACTTAGGTGGCTAGGTTGATTAGGTTAGGTTCTAGTGGGTTAGGTCAAGGTAGGTCTCAAATTAGGGTTGTAAACCCTAATTCACTAAGGTAAAGTGAAATTAAACTAAATACAAGTTTAATTGGGTGTGTGAAAACTTAATTAAGAGTAAACTAACTCAATTAAGTCATGTCTAGGTCAATTGGAATCTCATTGAGCCCAATTGAATAGTGTGTGCTGAGATCAAGGCTTAATTGGACTCAATGAGTCCAATTGAATAGGCTGATGAAATTGACTAAGATCCAAGTGAATTTGGTTCAGTGAGGACCTAATTAGGTCCTTAGGGAGGTCTAGAGGTGATGTACTAGGGTTAGGGCACCTTAATTTAGGTTCCTATTGGATTGGAGTTGGGATTAGGGACCTAGAGATCCAAGATCAAGGCTTGATCTCAAAATAGGGCCAAGAGGGCAGTTCTGGACGTCCAATAGTAGTGTCAAATGTATTATAGTGAAAAATCAGAAGTCCACAGTTATTGTCTGGATGTCTAATAAGAGTCAAGAGGGATTCTAGGTTCTGTCTTGGCTATTCTGCGGAAATTGGACATCTGACCAGGTGTCTGGATTTCCAAAAGCACTGCAGAAGTAGGTTTAAGGTGTGTGGGAGTTGGCTGAGGGTTCTGGACATCCTATAACTTATCTATACATCCAGATAGAGGCTAGAATTAGGGTTTTAAGGTTTCCTAGGGTGTGGTGACCTAATCTAAGGGTGGCTTAGGCTTTGGGAATCTTCTAGGCTATCCTAATGCTAGGATGGTAATAAGTTATTAATTTACTACTTTATTCCTACTTTATACCTCAACCCCTTACATTATTGTCTACTACATCTTATTCTAGGTCTTCTACTCCAACTCTACTGCAACCCCAGTTATTCTTTACTCTTCATATCTCGCTTTAGATCTACCTTCTGGTCTGCTTATTACTTGTAATTGACATAATGCACCTAATCAGCACATTATAGCATTTTCTTATGCATAGTTAAAAGAAAGCAGTAAGGATGCAAGTAATGCTTATGCATGCGTGAACTATCCTAACTTATGCTAAGGCCTAGCTTTATTTAGGACAATTAAGACCTATGATTGCCTCGCAATAATACATTTGTTGGGAATCGTAGATCGTGTATTTCATCAGAATGCGTCGTAGTATAGTTGCAAAATACGATCAACAAAAATATTTTATAAGATAACGAGATTTGTAGTCCCGGTCCTTCGTCTCTGGAAGGCGTTTATGGAAATGAAAATTTGAAATTGATCTCACTCGCTCTACTTGCTTAAAATCACATGTCAGTTTCTGGTTATTATGTATTGATGTATGACATGCTATTTGCCAAAAGATAATAATTAAAGGCAAGCAACTTTAATCAGACAACATATATTGCAGTAAGCTTATGGTGATTTTTCCACATAGATATATATATAGAAAAAGATTTTCATTCATTCAATTCATGATGGTGGTTACAACATTAAGCTCGTGGAAAGCTTATAGAGGAATGCTAGGAAAAACAAATCTAGCTAGCAGAGAACGATCGCATAAATGATTCTAAGAGGGGATTATGCATGCATCATTGGGGGAGAAAATGGAGCTACACTACTAAGCAGTAAATAGAGCATGTAAATCTAAGAAGAACTATAATCTATTCTAGTATAAATAAGGGCATTCGGAGGTGGCTCCGATGGTCTTTGAGTGGTTGACGGAGATGGAGGGGCGACCATTGTTGTTTAGGTCGGCCCTTGTAGAGAGGTTGGTGAGGTGATCTAGCATCTTGGTGTGGAGGTGGTGGTGGTGATGGTGAAGCTACTTGTGGAAATGGAGGTGGAGTGGATGTGGAATGAAACTAAGCTAAGTGGAACCAAGAGTTGATGGGTGCAAATGGCCACCCCTTAGGTTTTTTTATAGACCTAAGGGAAGCTCTCTAGAGAATTATGGAATTATTGAGAGAGGCCTGTGGTGGGATCTCATGGGAGACTGAGAGAGAGAGGATGGATGTTGGTTTTTAGATCCACCAAATGTGGATCTAAAAATTGAATGGCTCTTGGTTGCTAATTTTAGCTACCAAGGCAACAACACATTGTAGAGAGTTGCAAAGAACTATAGGCTAGGTACTTTCGTGTGGTTGGTGTGTGTGGGTGTGTGTGGGTCAAAACTTGGGTGGCTAGGTTGATTAGGTTATGTTGAAGTGGGTTTAGGTCAAGGTAGGTCTCAAATTTGGGTTATAAACCCTAATTTGCTAAGGTAAAGTGCAATTAAACTAAATACAAGTTTAAATGGGTGTGTGAAAACTTAATTGAGAGTAAAATAACTCAATTAAGTCAGGTCTAGGTCAATTGGATTCTCATTGAGTCCAATTGGATAGTGTGTGCTGAGATCAGGGCTCAATTGGACTCAATGAGTCCAATTGAATACGCTGATGAAATTGACTAAGATCCAAGTCAATTAGGTTTAGTGAGGACCTAATTAGGTCTCTATGGAGGTCTAGAGGTGATGTACTAGGGTTAGGGCACCTTAATTTCTGTTCCTATGGGGTTGGAATTGGGATTAGGGACCTAGAGATCCAAGATCAAGCTTGAATCTCAGAACAGGGTCTAGAGGATAGTTTTGGACATCTAATAATTGTGTCAAACATCTTATAGTGAAAAATCAGAGGTCCAGACATGTTGTCTGAATGTCCAATCAGAGTCAAGAGGGATTCTAGGTTCTGCCTTCGCTATTCTGCAGAAATTGGACATCTGATTAGGTGTCTGGACATCAATAACACTGCAGAAGTGGGTTTAAGGTGTGTGAGAGTTGTCTAAGGGTTCTGGACGTCCTATAACTTACCTAGACATCCAGATAGAGGCTACAATTAGGGTTTTAAGGTTTTCTAGTGTGTGGTGACCTAATCTATGGGTGGCTAAGGCTTGGGGAAGCTTCCAGGCTATCTTAGGGTAGGATGGTCCTAAGTTCTTAATTTACTACTTTATTCCTACTTAAATAGAATATCATACCTCAACACCTTACATTATTATCTACTACATCTTATTCTAGGTCTTCTACTCCAGCTTTGCTGCTACTCCAGTTATTCTTTATTCTTCGGATCCAGCTTTAGATCTACCTTCTGGTCAGCTTATTACCAATATTCGACATAATGCACCTAATCAGCTTATTATAGCATTATTTTATGCATAAAAAGAAAGCAATAAGGATGCAAGCAATGCTTATGCATGCGTGAACTGTTTTAACTTATGCTAAGGCCTAGCATAATTTAGGTCAATCAAGACCTATGATTGCTACGCAATCATACATTTGTTCGGAATCGTAGATCGTGTATTTCATCAGAATGCAACATAGTATAGTTGCAAAATATGATCAACAAAAATATCTTATAAGATAACAAGACTTGGAGTCCTAATCGTTCATCTCTGAGAGGCATTTGTGGAAATGCAAATTTGAAATCGATCTCGCTCGCTCCGCTTGCCCAAAATCACATGTCGATTTATGGTTATTATGTATTGATGTACGACATGCTAGTTGCCAAAAGATAATAATTAAAGGCCAAAAACTTTAATCACACAAAATATATTTCAATAAACTCATGGTGATTTTCACACAGATATATATATATAGAAAAAGATTTTCACTCATTCAATTCATGATGGTGGTTACAGCATTAAGCTCGTGGAAAGCTTATAGAGGATTGCTTGGAAATACAAATCTAGCTAGCAGAAAATGATCGCATACATAAATCTAAGGGAGGATTATGCATGCTTCATTGGGGGAGAATATAGAGCTACACAACTAAGAAGTAAATAAAGCATGTAAATCTAAGAAGAACTGTAATCTAGTCTACCAGAAATAAGGGCATGCAGAGGTGGCTCCGATGGCCATTGGGTGGTTGGGAGGAGGAGGGGCGACCAATGGTGCTTAGGCCAGCCCCTAAAGAGAGGTTGGAGAGGTGATCCAGCATCTTGGCGTGGAGGTGGTGGTGGCGATGGTGAAGCTACTCGTGGGCATGGAGGTGGAGTGGATGTGGAATGAAACTAGGCTAAATGGACCAAGAGTGGATGGGTGCAAACGACCACCCCTTAGGTCATTTTATAAACCTAAGGGAAGCTCTCTAGAGAATTATGGAATTCTCTAGAAAGGCCGATGGTGAGAGCTCGTGGGAGAGTGAAAGAGAGAGAATGGATGGTGGTTTTTAGATCCACAAAATGTGGATGTAAAAATTGAATGGCTCCTGATTGCTAATTTTAGCAACCAAGGCAACAACACATGGTAGAGAGTTCTAGAGAAATCTAGGCTAGGTATTTTTGCGTGGATGGTGTGTGTGGGTCGAAACATAGGAGGTTAGGTTGATTAGGTTAGGTTCTAGTGGGTTTAGGTCAAGGTAGGTCTCAAATTGGGATTGTAAACCCTAATTCACTAAGGTAAAGTGCAATTAAACTGAATACAAGTTTAATTGGGTGTGTGAAACTTAATTGAGAGTAAAATAACTTAGTTAAGTCAGGTCTAGGTCAATTGGATTCTCATTGAGTCCAATTGGATTATGTGTGCTGAGATCAGGGCTCAATTGGACTCAATGAGTCCAATTGAATAGGCTGATGAAATTGACTAACATCCAAGTCAATTAGGTTTAGTGAGGACCTAATTAGGTAATTAGGGAGGTCTAGAGGTGATGTACTAGGGTTAGCTCACCTAAATTTAGGTTCCTATGGGGTTGGAATTGGGATTGGGGACCTAAGGATCCAAGATTAAGGCTTGAATCTCAAAACAGGATCTAAAAGGCAGTTCTGGACATCCAATAATAGTGTCAGATGTCTTATAGTGAAAAATCAGAAGTCCAGACTTGTTGTTCAGACATCCAATCAGAGTCAAGTGGGATTCTAAGTTCTGTCTTGGCTATTCTGCAGAAATTGGACGTTTGACCAGGTGTCTAGATGTCCAATAACACTGCAGAAGTGGGTTTAAGGTGTGTGGGAATAAGCTAAGGGTTTTGGACGTCCTATAACTTATCTGGACGTCCAGATAGAGACTAGAATTAGGGTTTTAAGGTTTCCTAGGGTGTGGTGACCTAATCTAATGGTGGCTAAGGGTTGGGGAAGCTTCTAGGCTATCATAGGACTAGGATGCTCCAAGGTTCTTAATTTGCTGCTGTATTCCTACTTAAATAGAATAGCATACCTCATAACCTTACATTATTGTCCAC
Source organism: Thalassia testudinum (assembly GCA_037157565.1). Lineage (NCBI taxonomy): Eukaryota > Viridiplantae > Streptophyta > Magnoliopsida > Alismatales > Hydrocharitaceae > Thalassia > Thalassia testudinum. The sequence goes on along the minus strand of JAZHRO010000035.1, from coordinate 48,587,347 downwards.
TACATCTTATTCTAGGTCCTTACTCTTGCTTTGCTACAACTCCAGTTATTCTTTATTCTTCAGATCCAGCTTTAGATCCACCTTCTAGTTAGGTTATTTCCTGTAATTGACATAATGCACCTAATCAGCACATTATAGCATTATTTTATGCATAGCTAAGAGAAAGCAATAAGGATACAAGTAATGTTATGCATACGTGAACTGTCCTAACTTATGCTAAGGCCTGCCTAATTTTGGTCAATTAAGACCTATGATTGATGCGCAGTCATACATTTGTTGGGAATCGTAGATCGCGTATTTCATCACAATGCGTCGTAGTATTGTTGTGAAAGTACGATCAACAAAAATATTTTATAAGATAACGAGACTTAGAGTCCCGATCGTTCATCTCTAGGAGGCCTTTATGGAATTGCAAATTTGAAATCAATCTCGCTCGCTCTACTTGCTTAAAATCACATGTCGGTTTATGGTTATTACGTATTGATGTACGACATGGTAGTTGCCAAAAGATAATAATTAAAGGTAGGAAACTTTAATCACACAAAATATATTGCAACAAGCTCGTGGTGATTTTCACACATAGATATATATACTGAAAAAGATTTTCATTCATTCAATTCATGATGGTGGTTACAGCATTAAGCTTGTGGAAAGCTTATAGAGGAATTCTTGGAAATACAAATCTAGCTAGCAGAAAACGATCGCATACATGAATCTATGGGAGATTATGCATGCATCATTGGGGGAGAATATAGAGCTACACTACTAAGCAGTAAATAAAGCATGTAAATCTAAGAAGAACTATAATCTAGTCTAGCAGAAATAAGGGCATTCAGAGGTGGCTCCGATGGCCTTTGAGTGGTTGGGAGGAGAAGGAGGGGCGGCCAATGGTGATTAGGCCAGCACCTGTAGAGAGGTTGGAGAGGTGATCCAGCATCTTGATGCGGAGATGGTGGTGGCCATGGTGAAGCTACATGTGGGCATGGAGGTGGAGTGGATGTGGAATGAAACTAGGCTAAATGAAACCAAGAGTGGAAGGGTGCAAATGGCCACCCCTTAGTACTTTTTGTAGACCTAAGGGAAGCTCTCTAGAGAATTATGAAATTCCCTAGAAAGGCCTATGGTTGGAGCTCGTGGGAGAGTGAGAGAGAGAGGATGGGCAGTGGTTTTTAGATCCACCAAATGTGGATCTAAAAAATGATTGGCTCTTGGTTGCTAATTTTAGCAACCAAGGCAACAACACATGGTAAAGAGTTCTAGAGAACTCTAGGATAGGTATTTTCATGTGGATGGTGTGTGTGGGTGTGTGTGGGTCGAAACATAGGTGGCTAGGTTGATTAGGTTAGGTTCTAGTGGGTTTAGGTCAAGGTAGGTCTCAAATTTGGGTTGTAAACCCCAATTCACTAAGGTAATGTGAAACTAAACTAAATACAAGTTTAATAGGGTCTATGAAAACTTAATTGAGAGTAAAATAACTCAATTAAGTCAGGTCTAGTTCAATTGGATTCTCATTGAGTCCAATTGGATAGTGTGTGCTGAGATCAGGGCTCAATTGGACTCGATGAGTCCAATTGAATAGGCTAATGAAATTGACTAAGATCCAAGTTAATTAGGTTTAGTGAAGACCTAATTGGGTCCTTAGGGAGGTCTAGAGGTGATGTACTAGGGTTAGGGCACCTTAATTTAGGTTCCTATGGGGTTGGAATTGGGATTTGGGACCTAGAGATCCAACAGCATGGCTTGATTCTCAAAACAACGTCTAGAGGGCAGTTAAGGACATCCAATAATAGTGTCAGATGTCTTATAGTGAAAATTAAGAAGTCCAGACTTGTTGCCTATACATCTAATCAGAGTAAAGAGGGATTTTAAGTTCCGTCTTGGCCATTGTGCAGAAATTGGACGTCTGACCAGGTGACTGGATGTCCAATAATGTTGCAGAAGTGGTTTTAAGGTGTGCGGGAGTTGGCTTAGGGTTTCGGATGTCCTATAACTTATCTGAACGTCCAGATAGAGGCCAGAATTAGGGTTTTAAGGTTTCCTTCAGTGTGGTGACCTAATCTAATGGTGGGTAAGTCTTGGGGAAGGTTCTAGGATATCCAAAGGCTATGATGGTACTATGTTCATAATTTACAGCTTTATTCTTACTTAAATAGAATAGCATACCTCAACCCCTTACATTATTGTCTACTACAACTTATTCTAGGTCATCTAGTCCATCTCTGCTGCAACTCCAGTTATTCTTTATTTTTCTGATCCAGCTTTAGAACTACCTGTTGGTCAGCTTATTGCCTGTAATTGAGATAATGCACCTAATCAGCACATTACAGCATTATTTTATGCATAGCTAAAAGAAAGCAGTAAGGATGCAAGTAACGCTTATGCATGCGTGAACTGTCCTAACTTATGCTAAGTCCTAGCTTTATTTAGGTCAATTAAGACCTATGATTGCTACTCAATCATACATTTGTTGGGAATCGTAGATCATGTATTTCATCAGACTGCGTCGTAGTATAGTTGCGAAATACGATCAACAAAAATATTTTATAAGATAACGAGACTTGGAGTCCCGATTGTTCCTCTCTAGGAGGCGTTTATGGAAATCCAAATTTGAAATCGATCTCGCTCGCTCCGCTTGCCTAAAATCACATGTTGATTTATGGTTATTATGTATTAATGTACGACATGCTCATTGCCAAAAGATAATAATTAAAGGCAGGAAACTTTAATCACACAGAATACATTGCAATAAGCTTATGGTGATTTTCACACATAGATATATATAAAGAAAATGATTTTCACTCATTCAATTCATGATGGTGGTTACAGCATTAAGCTTGTGGAAAGCTTATAAAGGAATGCTTGGAAATACAAATCTAGCTAGCAGAAAACGATCACATACATGAATTTAAGGGTTGATTATGCATGCTTCATTGGGGGATATTGTAGAGCTACACAACTAAGCAGTAAATAAAGCATCTAAATCTAAGAAGAACTATAATCTAGTTTACCAGAAATAAGGGCATTCAGAGGTGGCTCCGATGGCCTTTGAGTTATTGAGAGGAGGGACTGCCAATGGTGCTTAGGTTAGCCCCTGTAGAGAGGTTGGAGAGGTGATCCAGCATCTTGGCGTGGAGGTGGTGGTGGCCATGGTGAAGCTACTCGTGGGCATGGAGGTGGAGTGGATGTGGAATGAAACTCGGCTAAATGGAACCAAGAGTGGATGGGTGCAAATGGCCACCCCATAGGTCTTTTTATAAACCTAAGGGAAGCTCTCTAGAGAATTATGGAATTCTCTAGAAAGGACTATGGTGGGAGCTCATGGGAGAGTGAGAGAGAGAGAATGGATGGTGGTTTTTAGATCCACGAAATGCGGATCTAAAAATTGAATGGCTCTTGGTTGCTAATTTTAGCAACCAAGGCAACAACACCTGGTAGAGAGTTCTAGAGGACACTAGGCTAGGTATTTTCGTGTGGATGGTGTGGGTGGGTGTGTGTGAGTGTGTGTGGCTCGAAACATAGCTGGCCAGGTTGATTAGGTTAGGTTCTACTGGGCTTAGGTCAAGGTAGGACTCAAATTAGGGTTGTAAACCCTAATTCACTTAAGTAAAGTGCAATTGAACTAAATACAAGTTTAATTGGTTATGTGAAAACTTAATTGAGAGTAAAATGACTCAATTAAATCAGGTCTTGGTCAATTGGATTCTCATTGGGTCCAATTGGATAGTATGTGTTGAGATCAGGACTCAATTGGACTCAATGAGTCCAATTGGATAGGCTGATGAAATTGACTAAGATCCAAGTCAATTAGGTTTAGTGAGGACCTAATTAGGTCCTTAGGGAGATCTATAGGTGATGTACTAGGGTTAGGGAACCTTAATTTAGGTTCCTATGGGGTTGGAATTGGGATTAGGGACCTAGAGATCCAAGATCAAGGCTTGATTCTTAAAATAGGGTCTAGAGGAGAGTTCTGGATGTCCAATAACAGTGTTAGATGTCTTATAGTGAAAAATCAGAAGTCCAGACTTGTTGTCTAGACATCCAATTAGAGTCAAGAGGGATTCTAGGTTCTGTCTTAGATATTCTGTAGAAATTGGATGTCTAATCAGGTGTCTAGACATCCAATAACACTGCTGAAGTGGGTTTAAGGTGTGCGGGAGTTGGCTAAGGACTCTGGACATCCTATAACTTATTTGAACATCCAAATAGAGGACAGAATTAGTGTTTTAAGGTTTCCAAGGGTGTGGTGACCTAATGAAAGGGTGGCTAAGGCTTGGGGAAGGTTCTAGGCTATTATAGGGCTAGGACGGTCCTAAGTTCAAAATTTACTACTTTATTCCTACTTAAATTGAATAGCATGCCTCAACCCCTTGCATTATTGTCTACTACAACTTATTTTAGGTCCTCTACTCCAGCTCTGCTGCAACTCCAGTTACTCTTTATTCTTCTGATCCAGCTTTAGATCTACCTGCTCGTCAGCTTATTACGTGTAATTGACATAATGCATCTAATCAGCACATTATAGCATTATTTTATGCATAGCTAAAAGAAAGCAGTAAGGATGCAAGTAATGCTTACGCATGCGTGAACTTTCCTAACTTATGCTTAGGCCTAGCCAAATTTAGGTCAATTAAGACCTATGATTACTGCCCAATCATACATTTGTTGGGAATTGTTGATCGCGTATTTCATCGGAATACGTCGTAGCATGGTTGCGAAAGTACGATCAACAAAAATATTTTATAAGATAACAAGACTTGGAGTCTCGATAGTTCATCCCTGGGAGATGTCTATGGAAATGCAAATTTGAAATCCATCTCGCTCGCTCTACTTGCTTAAAATCACATGTCGATTTTTGGTTATTATGTATTGATGTATGACATGCTAGTTGCCAAAAGATAATAATTAAAGATAGGTAACATTAATCACACAAAATATATTGCAATAAACTCATGGTGATTTTCACACATAGATATATATATTGAAAAATATTTTCATTCATTCAATTCTTGATGGTGGTTACAGCATTAAACTCATGGAAACCTTACAGAGGAATGCTTGGAAATAAAAATCTAGCTACCAGAAAACAATCACATACATGAATGTAAGGGGGGATTATGCATGCATCATTGCGGGAGGATATAGAGCTACACTACAAAGTAGTAAATAAAGCATGTAAATCTAAGAAGAACTATAATCTAGTCTAGCAGAAATAAGGGCATTCGGAGGTGGCTCCGATGGCCTTTGAGTTGTTGAGAGGAGGAGGGGCGGCCAATGGTGCTTAGGCCAGCCCTTGGAGAGTGGTTGGAAAGGTGATCCAGCATCTTGGCATGGAGGTGGTGGTGGTAAAGGTGAAGCTACTCATGGGCATGGAGGTGGAGTGGATGTGGAATGAAACTAAGCTAAATGGAACCAAGAGTGGATGGGTGCAAATGGCCATCCCTTAGGTCTTTTTATAGACTTAAGGGAAGCCGTCTAGAGAATTATGGAATTCCCTAGAGAGGCCTTTGGTGGGAGCTCGTGGGAGAGTAAGAGAGAGAGGATGGATGGTGGTTTTTAGATCCACCAAATGTGGATCTAAAAATTAAATGGCTCTTGGTTGCTAATTTTAGCAACCAAAGAAACAACACATGGTAGAGTGTTCTAGAGAACTCTAGTGTAGGTATTTTCATGTGGATGGTGTGTGTGGGTATGTGTGGGTTGAAACTTCGGTGGGTAGGTTGATTAGGTTAGGTTCTAGGGGGTTTAGGTCATGGTAGGTCTAAAATTAGGGTTGTAAACCCTAATTCACTATGGTAAAGTGAAATTAAACTAAATACAAGTTTAATTTGGTGTGTGAAAACTTAATTGAGAGTAAAGTAACTCAATTATGTTAGGTCTAGGTCAATTGGATTCTCACTGAGTCTAATTGGATAGTATGTGCTAAGATCAAGGCACAATTGGACTCAATGGGTCCAATTGAGTAGGCTGATGAAAGTGGCTAAGATCCAAGTCAATTAGGTTTTGTGAGGACCTAATTAGGCTCTTAGGAATGTATAGAGTAGATATACTAGGGTTAGTACATCTTAATTTAGGTTCCTATGGGGTTTGAATTGCGATTAGGGACCTAGAGATCCAAGATCAAGGCCTGAATCTTGAAACAGGCAAAGAGGGCAGTTCTGGAAGGCCAATAATAGTGTCAGACGTCATATAGTGAAAAATAAGAAGTCCAGACTTGTCTGGATTTCCAATCAGAGTCAAGGGGGATTCTAGGTTCTATCTTGGCTATTCTATAGAAATTGGACATCTGGCCAGGTGTCAGGACGTCCAATTACACTGCAGAAGTGGGTTTAAGGTGTGCGAGAGTTGGCTAAGGGTTATGGATGTCCTATAACTTATCTTGACATCCAGATAGAGGCAAGAATTAGGGTTTTAAGGTTTCCTAGGGTGTGGTGACCTAATCTAAGGGTGGATAAGGCTTGGGGAAGGTTCTAGTCTATCCTAGGGCTAGGATGGTCCTAAGTTCTTAATTTACCACTTTATTCCTACTTAAATAGAATAGCATACCTCAACCCCTTACATTATTGTCTACTACATCTTATTCTAGGTCTTCTACACCAGCTCTGCTGCAACCCCAGTTATTCTTTATTCTTCAGATCCAGCTTTAGATTTACCTTCTGGTCAGCTTATTACCTGTAATTGACATATTGCACCTAATCAGCACATTATGGCATTATTTTATGCATAGCTAAAAGAAAGCAACAAGGATGCAAGTAGTTCTTATGCATGCATGAACTGTCCTAACTTATGTTAAGGCCTAGCCTAATTTAGGTCAATCAAGACCTATGATTGCCGCATAATCATACATTTGTTGTGAATCATAGATCGCATATTTCATCAGAATGCTTCGTAGTATCATTGCAAAATATGATCAACAAAAATAACTTACAAGATAACAAGACTTGGAGTCTCGGTCGGTCGTCTCTATGAGGCGTTTATGGAGATGCAAATTTGAAATCGATCTCGCCGGCTCTACTTGCTTAAAATCACATGTCGGTTTATGGTTATTATGTATTGATGTACGACATGCTAGTTGCCAAAAGATAATAGTTAAAGGCAGGCAACTTTAATCACACAAAACATATTGCAATAAGCTCATGGTGATTTTCGCACATAGATATATATATAAAGAAAGATTTTCATTCATTTAATTCGTGATGGTGGTTACAACATTCTGCTCATGGAAAGCTTATAGATGAATGCTTGGAAATACAAATCTAGCTAGCAGAAAACGATCGCATACATGAATCTAAGGGGTGATTATGCATGCATCATTGGGGGAGAATATAGAGCTACACATCTAAGCAGTAAATAAAGCATGTAAATCTAAGAACTCTAATCTAGTCTAGCAGAAATAAGGGCATTCGGAGGTGGCTCCGATGGTCTTTAAGTGGTTGAGAGGAGGAGGGGAGGCCAAAGGTGCTTAGGCCAGCCCTGGTAGAGAGGTTGGAGAGGTGATCCAGCGTCTTGGCGTGGAGGTGGTGGTGGCCATGGTGAATCTACTCGTGGGCATGGAGGTTGAGTGGATGCGGAATGAAACTAAGCTAAATGGAACCAAGAGTGGATGGGTGAAAATGGCCATCCCTAGGGCCTTTTTATAGACCTAAGGGAAGCTCTCTAGGGAATTGTGGAATTCTCTAGAAAGGCCTATGGTGGGAGCTCGTGGGAAAGTGAGAGAGAGAGGATGGATGGTGGTTTTTAGATTCACCAAATGTGGATCTAAAAATTGAATGGCTATTCATTGCTAATTTTAGCAACCATGTCAATAACACATGGTAGAGAGTTCTAGAGAACTCTAGACTAGGTATTTTCGTGTGGATGATGTGTGTGGGTGTGTGTGAGTCGAAACATAGGTGGCTAGGTTGTTTAGGTAAGGTTCGAGTGGGCTTAGGTCAAGGTAGGTCTCAAAGTAGGGTTGTAAACCCTAATTCACTAAGGTAAAGTGCAATTTAACAAAGTACAAGTTTAATTGGGTCTGTGAAAATGTAATTGAGAGTAAAATAACTCAATTAAGTCATGTCTAGGTCAATTGGATTCTCATTCAGTCCAATTGCATAGTGTGTACTGAGATTAGGGCTCAAATGGACTCAATGAGTCCAATTGAATAGGCTGGTGAAATTGACTAATATCCAAGTCAATAAGGTTTAGTGAACAACTAATTAGGTCCTTAAGGAGGTCTATAGGTGATGTACTAGGGTTAGGGCACCTTAATTTAGGTTCCTATGGGGTTGAAATTAGGATTAGGGACCTAGAGATCCAAGATCAAGGCTTGATTCTCAAAACAGGGTCTAGAGGGTAGTTCTGGATGTCCAATAATAGCGTCAAATGTCTTATAGTGAAAAATCAGAAGTGTAGACTTGTTCTCTGGACGTCCAATCAGTGTCAAGAGGGATTCTAGGTTCTGTCTTGGCTATTCTGCAGAAATTGGACGTCTGACCCAGTGTCTGGACGTCCAATAACACTGCGGAAGTGGGTTTTAGGTGTGCAGGAGTTTGCTAAGGGTTCTGGACACCCTATAACTTATCTGATCATCCAGATAGAGGCCAAAATTAGGGTTTTAAGGTTTCCTAGGGTGTGGTGACCGAATCTAAGGGTGGCTCAGGCTTGGGATTGGTTGTAGGCTATCCTAAGGCTAGGACAGTCCTAAGTTCATAATTTACTACTTTATTCCTACTTAAATAGAATAGCATACCTCAACCACTAACATTATTTTCTACTACATCTTATTCTAGGTCTTCTACTCCAGCCTGCTGTAACTCCAGTTATTCTTTATTCTTTAGATCCAGCTTTGGATCTAGCTGTTGGTCAGCTTATTACCTGTAATTGACATAATGCACCTAATCAGCACATTATAGCATTATTTTATGCATAGCTAAAAGAAAGCAGTAAGGATGCAAGTAATGCTTATGCATGCGTGAACTATCCTAACTTATGCTAAGGCCTAGCTTTATTTAGGACAATTAAGACCTATGATTGCCTCGCAATAATACATTTGTTGGGAATCGTAGATCGTGTATTTCATCAGAATGCGTCGTAGTATAGTTGCAAAATACGATCAACAAAAATATTTTATAAGATAACGAGAGTTGGAGTCTCGGTCATTCGTCTCTAGGAGGCGTTTATGGAAATGCAAATTTGAAATCGATCTCGCTCGCTCTTCTTGCTCAAAATTACATGTCGGTTTATGGTTATTATGTATTGATATACGACATGCTAGTTGCCAAAAGATAATAATTAAAGGCAAGCAACTTTAATCACACAAAATATATTGCAATAAGCTCATGGTGATTTTCACACATAGATATATATATAGAGAAAGATTTTCATTCATTCAATACATGACGGTGGTTACAACATTAAGCTCGTGGAAAGCTTATGGGGGAATGCTTAGAAATACAAATCTAGCAAGCAGAAAACAATCGCATACATGAATCTAAGGGGGGATTTTGCATGCATCATTGAGGGATAATATAGAGCTACACTACTAAGCAGCAAATTAGGCATGTAAATCTAAGAAGAACTATATTCTAGTCTAGCAGAAATAAGGGCATTTCGAGGTGCTTTCGATGGCCTTTGAGTGGTTGAGAGGAGGGGCAGCCAATGGTTCTTAAGCCAGACCCTGTAGAGAGGTTGGAGAGGTGATCCAACATCTTGGCGGGGAGGTGTTGGTGGCCATGGTGAAGCAATCAGTGGGCATGGAGGTGGAGTGGATGTGGAATGAAACTAAGCTAAATGGAACCAAGAGTGGATGGGTACAAATGGGCACCCCTTAAGTCTTTTTATAGACCTAAGGGAAGCCCTCTATAGAATTGTAGAATTCTCTAGAAAGGCCTATTTGGGGAGCTCATGGGAGAGTGGCAGAGAGGATGGATGGTGGTTTTTAGGTCCACCAAATGTGCATCTAAAAATTGAATGTCTCTTGGTTGCTAATTTTAGCAACCAAGGCAACAACACATGGTAGCGAGTTCTAATGAACTCTTGGCTAGGTATTTTCATGTGGATGGTGTGTGTGGGTGTGTGTTGGTTGAAACATAGGTGGCTAGGTTGATTAGGTTAGGTTCTGGTGGGTTTAGGTCAATGTAGGTCTCAAATTAGGGTTGTAAACCCTAATTCACTAAGGTAAGGTGCAATTAAACTAAATACAAGTTTAGCTGAGTGTGTCAAAACTTAATTGAGAGTAAAATAACTCAATTAAGTCAGGTCTAGGTCAATTGGATTCTCATTGAGTCTAATTGGTTAGTGTGTGCTGAGGTCAGGGCTCAATTGCACTCAATGAGTCCAATTGAATAGGCTGGTGAAATTGACTAAGATCCAAGTCAGTTAGGTTTAGTGAGGACCTAATTAGGTCCTTAAGTAACTCTAGGGGTGATGTACTAGGGTTCGGGTACCTTAATTTAGGTTCCTATGGGGTTGGAATTGGGATTAAGGACCTAGAGATCCAAGTTCAAGGCTTGATTCTCAAAACTGGGTCTAAAGGGCTGTTCTGGATGTCCAATAGTAGTGTCAGATGTCTTATAGTGAAAAATCAGAAGTCCAGACTTGTTTTCTGGGCGTCCAATCAGAGTCAAGAGGGATTATAGGTTTTGTCTTGGCTATACTACAGAAATTGGATGTCTAACCAGATGTCTGGACATCTGATAACAATGCAGAAGTGGGTTTAAGGTATGCAAGAGTTGGGTAAGGGTTCTGGACGTCCTATAGCTTATCTGAACGTCCAGATAGAGGCTAGAATTAGGGTTTTAAGGTTTCCTTGGGTGTGGTGACCTAATCTAATGGTGGCTAAGGCTTAGGGAAGGTTCTAGGATATCCAAAGGCTAGGATGGTACTAAGTTCATAATTTATAGCTTTATTGCTACTTAAATAGAATAGCTGATGAGAGCCTCATCATGAGCCATAACTAGCTCATTTTGACCCAATAAAGAGAATAAAAGCTCCTACATAACCTAGAAGATGGCATAAATGAATGAATAAGTGTTCTGGGAAGAAAACATGAAATAAAGGTTAAAACTGTAATTTTACCATTGCAGTACATAAATGGGATTTCTTAGAGGCAAAACATAGGTCAAATGGTCTAAATAAGATGAAAAGTGGGTTGAGTCAATCAGAAATAGGTTTATGTGCAATCCAGGAATTAAATGACATTTGATAACCCTAAAACAGACCTGCTTAAATCAACAAGGCTTCGATCAGGATAAAAATCAAGTAAACCACCTAAAAATCGTGAAAAAATATCCCCTAGGGTTTAGAACACTTAATTTGGCCTTTGGAACCCAGTTTGACCTAGATTAGGGTCCTAGCTCATCAATTAACCTAATTTGGGTTTTTACGCAAAATGACCAATCAAACGTAGTCAAAACTAAAATCCAACTTCACCATTGGATTCCTTAGGTCTAAATTAGGTTTATACCAAAATTTGGACCTAAGGGGAGGTCATCTTGACCTACTTTGCAATTTAGTACACCCAAATCATAATTTGGTCCCTATCTTTTGAAAATCATCACAAAGAGCCCCCTAACTTCCTCGCCAAATTTGTAATCAGGTCCTTCCACCATTATTGGGGCAGAATCCTTCTCCGGCGATGATTAGAGAGGGAATACTCTCTGATTCCTCAGAGATCCCCTCCCAGAAATGGAAGGGAGATTCTCTGAGGAATTCCCTCCCATCTGATTTGATCCCAATCTCTCGTGCGAACGCACGAGAGATTTGGGTATCCACCCACTTTCCTTCTCCGGCGAGCCGTCAGAGATGATTGCGCACCCTCCAAGCACTAGAAAGTTCGGCTAGCACCTATAAAAGAATCCCCAAGTCCGGCCACTCAAATTCAGACTTGTCTTGGCGGAGATTCCCCCAAATTTTCTTCTCTTCCATCTCCGGCCAAGGAACCCGCAAGCTCCAGCGACCTCCTCGACTCCTTCTCGTCGCTCTCATGCCATACCAGAAGCAGAGTCCACTTCGCCTCTTCCTCCCGCGTCGCGCCGTACCAAGCGCGCGTTCCCCCGACCTCTTCCTTGTCGCCGCTCTCTCCCTCAGGGTGCTTCTTCTCCGACGACGGCAGCTACGAGTCGTCCACTCTGCTGCCTCCTTCTCTCCCACAACAGTCCAGATACGTTCCCCATCTTCCTCTCTCTCTTTTCCCCATTGTATTTCATTTAATTACCCCTCGACCACGCCTGACCACCGCCATCTTCCATCCCTCCGGCCAACCTTCGACAAATCGCTCTCGTCGCTCCACACTTCCGCACGACTAGCCGACCAACTCAGAGGCTCCGCCTCACCACAAGGAACATCCTCCACCCACCCACTGCCGCTCTACACCCCCTCAACGCTCCCCCGAACACACCCACATCTCCGGTCACAGGACGACCTAGGCACACATGCCCAGGCCGTCCCACGACCTGTTGCACCTTGCACCACCTTCGCCGTGCCGAGGCAAAGGTCCCCCACTGATCTGATTAAGCCGAGAGGCTTGTTTTGTGTCTGACAGTTTTCAAGCCCTACCCGCCATTGACGACGGTGGAAGCAGCTTCCAAGCACGCTCCAGGCTCCGTGGCTTTAGGATTTCCGCTGCAGCAGATTGGAGAAAGTTGCGTGCAAGTAGCCAGTTAGCCAGTGAAGAGAGTTGAGGATGCGGCTGAGCAGAGCTCAAAGAATCGTCCTGCGGGTGCGCGCGAGAGCATAGTGGGACTAATAGTCCCACATCGGTAATCTACGAGGCATAGGTACGATTTAAATTGAATTTGTGTTATTCTCTTATCGCCTCAGAATGCACAGGGGTGAGGTCCCTCACCTAACGCTTTCCTCGTCCGCGGTTTCACCTCGCGGATCTGGCGGGATCCAATCCGAGCCGACCCTATCTGAGCACACCTCACGCATCACCCTCACGCCGGTGCGCCTGGTCCTGGATACAAAACCCGACCCGATTACCCGCGGCTCTGGGAGAGCGTCTTGTGAGTGATTTACAGAGGGAGAGAGAGATGTGCGGGTAGAGGGAAGGGGGTAGGTTTTGCTGTGTTGTGTGCAGGCAGGCCGAGCACTGAAGAGAAGAAGCTCAGTCGCAGGAAGGAGAAGAGAAGAAGAAGAAGCTCTGAAGAAAAGGCTGAGCAAGGTAGAAAGAAGAAAGAAGAAAGAAAGGCAAGGCAGAAAGACCAAGGAAGAAAAAGCCTTCGTAGAAGAGAAGAGAAGAGAATCCAAAGAAGAAGAAGAAGAAGACAGAAGAGAAAAGAAGCAGAGGCAGGAAGAAGAAGACCTATAGATCAAAAGAAAAGAAAAGAAGAGCCTATGTAGAAGAAGAAGGCAGAAGAGAGAAGTAAGGAGGAAGATTGCAGAGAATGCCAAAATAGAATCAAAACAGGAAGAACAATAGCTACATTTAAGATGTCTGATATAGAAATCAGACGTCCAATCCTGTTATTTTTTAGCAACTTTTTATAAATCTCTCTTTGAATCAATTGTCTTTCATTTAAAAGTTGTATTCTTTAGTTTTTAAAAGTACTTAGATTGCTCCCTGTGTTTGACCTCGGATACTCTGATTTTCGAGTAAAAAATTATTTATTTGTTTTGAACGCCTTTTCGGCTATATTACAACATGTTATTCTTTAAAACCCGATCAAGCGCAATAAACATTTTAGCGCCGTTGCCGGGGAGCAACGGGCACTTTTAAAGCTTTTGATTACAACTTTTTGATCCAATATTTGACCTAACTCCTCTCTTTTGTTGTGCTTATTACAGGGAAAGCAAAAAGGAAAGAAGAGCAGCTACACAATAGACACTACAAGGAACAGGTAATTTCCATAAGCCCTCTCTCTTAACTCCCTTAAAACCTGAAAAGAAAAAAAAGAGAGAACAATCAACTTAGGGCTACCTGTTTCATATTTAGTAACTCATCAAGTTGCCTGATTTTCATTTCAACACATTTTTATCTGCTCATCTAACTAAGGTAACTAGGGCTAAAACTTGCTTGATTGAGCCCTAGGTACTAAATTCTGAGGCAACTAAATTTGACCCACTAGAGCCAAGTTAAGAATTAAAAAGCTAGGGTTTTTAGAGACAGATCTTATCTTAAACAAAGAAACAAATTTTTCCAAAAAGAGGTGTGCTTAAACCTTGTTTGAAAAGATCTATACAAGAGGAACCCTAAGCAAATCAGGCTTTTAATCCATTTGAACCCTAAAAGAAAGGACCTAAAAGCACTCAAAGGAACAAGAGGTGAAGTTGATCCCTTGGGACAACCAACCTTAAAATTAGGTCACTTTTTCACTCAAAATACCTAAAAGTTCAAGTGGAACATTAAGTACCTTGATCTTAAAGTAGAAAAGGTAGACTTAAGAGGTCAAGGTCCCCATTCTGGTCTACCTGGAACCGCAGTGACAAGAGAGGTCAGGTGGGGGAAACCCTGTAACTCGTGGGGACGCTCTACCGTGTAGGGGTCTTTGCGGGACTCTCCCTCTCTGGCTGCCTAGGTATTTCTCAAGTGGACGACCTTTCTGACTAAGGGGTCCATCCGCCCCGAACCTCTATAGTCACCCAACAATTTTTGGGTGTCTTGATTGGGTCCAGCACCTTCTAATCTCATCACATCCTTCGGTGCATATTCGGTAGGAGGTCCTTAAGACCACCCTTAAGACCTCCTTTAGAAATTCACTCTCGTCGAGGCCAAGCCTCGACGCCCTTGTTTGTGCCGCAACCCCACCACATAAATCTTTCATCTGATTCAGACCCTGGTTCTCCTTCTTCTTCCATCATGGCACAACCCATTGAAGAGGAGAATAACCTTGAACACCAACTTCAATGCCTTAATGATCTCTTTCAGAACTTTGTAAACCCACCGCAGCGACCTATGATGCAAGATCACTATAATCCCACTACGGTGGCGATCGAACCTCGAGTACGAATCCCGATTGGAGGACCTGATTCTGAACTGAAGCCCAATATGATTCTTGCCATACCGAAGTTTCATGGGCTTAACTCTGAGGATCCATTCCAACACATTAAACAACTCAAGCATTTGGCCCAGACCTTCGGGTCAGATCTACAAAATCAGGATATCCTACTCATGAAAATGTTTTCGTTCTCCCTTTGGACAAGGCCGCACATTGGTATCAAACTCAAACCCGTCCGATCAACACATGGGAGGAACTTCAGTCCGAATTTTTGAAAGAATTCTTCCCCGTTGGCCGGACGAATGCCTTGCGCCACCAGATCACTCATTTCACTCAACAACCGGGAGAACCTCTTCACGAAGCATGGGATCGATTCTTAGATCTCATGCGAAAGTGTCCCCATCACGAAGTTCCTAAGTGGGAACAAGTCCAGTCTTTTTACCAGGGACTCCGTGAAGACATTCGTTTATTCGTCAATGCAGCATGCGGAGGAAACATCATGGGTCAACATAAGGACACGGTGTGGGAGATTCTCAAAAACATGTGCGAGAACTCCATAAATAATGACTCCATGGGCTTATTCGATAGGACGAATGCCCGCGCATCGACGAATCTGAGAGGGTCACATGAGATGCAGGACCTGCCCAATTCTGTCGACTTGGAACTGATGGCCAGTCGATTGGACAAGGTTTCTATCATAGAAAAGAAGGTGGATGAGCTAACTCGGCATTTGCAGCAAGCCACCTCTGTGCAAAACTCTTTTGCACGACCACCTCTGGCAAGGGAAACTGTGCAAAATATCTATCACCAATCTGCCAAGGGGATGGACCCATATCCACCCCTGTCTGCCTCTCGGACTGGAGTGACCTCCGATCCATTCTACTCGAGTTGGGGGAACTCTGAACCCTCGTATTCTGACTTTCCTGAGGTTCCTCAGAACTGCGAGGACCTCAACGCCATCTAGAATGACCCATTCTCCAATACCTACAACCCTGGATGGTGAAATCATCCTAACTTTCAGTGGGTGGGAAATTCTCAAAGGCCACCATATCAACCCCGTCCACAAGCCCCTCGTCCATATCAGCTGCCTTAGCCTCGGCCCAATCCCACCTACCAATCCGGGCAAAACCAGGATCAAATGACTCTTATCCTTAAAGAACTGGCTGACATTCAAAAGATGAATACGGCAATGCAAAAACAGCACAAGGACGAGATCACAGAGGTTCTCAACCAACTAGCCCAGATGGCAAATTCCCGCCAACCTGGCACCCTTCCTTCTCAACCTCTGCCCAACCCAAATAACGTGCCGACCCAGAGGTGCGTTATGAATCCAAATTCAGGCCAAGCACATTTGATTTATCAGGCCCAGGCTGCTCCATCGCCAGATGGGATGGAGGCTTCAACATCTTATGTGGGATTCCAGCAGCAGCCACCCCTCCTACCAAACCTAAACCAAAATCAGGCCGGATTAAACTCTGTAACAACATGTAGTGGTAAAACAACCCAAGACCCACATTATCCGAACCACTCCAAGCCTAATAATAGCCAAGACCCTAGGATAGTTATCCAAGATACCACTGTCCCAAATCAAGAACCTGGACCTATCCTAGAGGAACCAACTAGGATCCCATTTCCTAAGGCCTTGACCAAAGGAAAAAGGATAACCAAACCCATGGCCCCCGAGGAGGATCTGGTCAAGCTCTTTGAACAGGTCCAGATAAACATCTCATTGATGGATGCAATTCACCACATACCAGCTTACGCAAGATTCTTGAAAGACATATGTACCCCTAAACGTAAGCTGCGAAAGTCAATAAATTTTCAAATGACATTATTTGTTTTAAGTGCGAGAAGAAGGGGCACGTACGAAAAGATTGTCCAATGATCAAGAAGAAGAAGAAAGAAAAGAAGGACAAAGAACTCAATCGAAAGAAAAAGAAGATTTCAAGAAAGGCATACAAGGCAACTTGGGATGATAGTGATTCCATCACGGAATTGTCTTCCGAGGAATCTGAAGAAATAGAAGTTGCACATCTTTGCTTAATGGCAAACAACGACAACTCGAAAAATGAGGTAGATTCTAAAGTCACCTTTAATGAATTAGTACAGGCATATGAAGATTTATATAATAAGGCTAGGATGATTAAAAAGGAAAATAAGGTTTTGCATGATAGTTATAGAACTCTAGAAATAGAGAAATCTTATTTAGAAATAGAATTAGATATGTCCAAAGAAACTAACAATCAATTACATGCAAAAATAGTAGAATTAGAAGATATTTATGAACACTTTGAGGACACTTTGAATAATTTAGAAACAACAACTAGGCTGAATATGGAATTTTGTAATAATTTAAAAGCCAAGTTCAATAATAAGAAGAACACACAAAATAAATCACATGCACCTAGACATGCATGGATTTATCAAAAGGTCAAGAATCCTAAGAATTATAGATCTATCACTAAAGTGATCTATAAACCTAAGGATTTGAAGGATACTAACCATCAAGGACCCAAAAGAAAATGGGTACCTAAAATAGATTTAATAAATAGTCTTGCAGGTCAAAAAGGACAAATGGATCCTAGATAGTGGGTGTTCCAAGCACATGACGAGACACTCTGACCTCTTTATCAAATGGACCAAAATCGAAGATGGAGGACACGTCAAGTTGGGCGACAACAAACGTTGTCGCATTATTGGTGAAGGTACAATAGGAAACTCTTCTAAACAGGTACGTAATGTTCTTTTAGTAGAAAACTTAAAACATAACCTACTTAGTGTTATTCAAATATGTGATAATGGATGTGATATTTTGTCCACTAAAGTTGGATTTAAAATATTAAAAGAAGGAACAAATACGATTTTAATTGAAGGCTTTAGATATGAAAATATCTATGCTCTTCATTTCTCAAAAGAGAAATATGTAAAATGTCTGCTTGCCTCCCATATTGAAGTAGATCTTTGGCATCATAGGCTAGGTCACATTAATCACAAACATCTTAATAGGCTAGCCAAAAATGAGTTAGTAAGGGACCTACCTAAACTAACTTATAAGAAGGATGTTTTGTGCAAGTCATGTGAACTCGGAAAAATGCACAAAGCCTCTTTTAAGCCTAAAGACTTAGTTTCAACAACACAACCTCTAGAGTTGTTACACCTTGATCTATTTGGACCAACATGATTTGAGAGTCTAAATGGATTAAAATTTTGCCTAGTTATTGTTGATGACTTCTCTAGGTTCACTTGGGTCATCTTCTTGAAACATAAGGATGACTCATTTGATTCCTTCCTAAGTCTAACTCGAAGACTTCAAAAGAAAAAATCATCCTCTATTCTTAGACTTAGGACTAATCATGAGGGTGAATTTGAAAATGAAAAATTTTCAAGTTTTTGTATCAATTCTGATATAACCCATGAATTTTCATTTCCTCGGGCTCCATCTCAAAATAGTGTTTTAGAGCGCAAGAATCGCACTCTACAAGAATGCACCCGAACTTTGCTCTTGGAGTCTGGGCTTCAAAAATATTTCTGAGCAGAAGCCATTAATATGGCATGTTATGTTCTAAATAGGACACTTTTAAGACCTATTATTAAGAAAACTCCATATAAGCTTTATTATGAGAAGTCTCCTAGGATATCATATTTTAGGGTGTTTGGAAGTAGATGTTATTTATTAAACACTCGTGACTGGCTTGATAAGTTTGATGCTAAAGGTGATGAAGGTATTTTTATTGGCTATTCAACATGAAGCAAAGCTTATCGAGTCTTTAATAAAAGGACTTTTGTCATTGAAGAATCCCTGCATGTTTCATTTGATGAAACAAACTTAGGTGAACTAGAACCAAATCATTTAGATCTTGATGATGAAGATACCCCCTTCATTGATATATCCAAAATAGAAGATTCACAAAATGTACATGATCTTCCAAAAGAATGGGTACACCATAAGGATCGCCCTCAAGAACAGATTATTGGTGATATTGAACAAGGTGTAAAAACCCGATCTCACTTTAGAGTTGATTTTGTCCTTAATGCTTTTTGTTTCACAACTTGAACCCAAGAAAGTTGATGAGGCATTAAAGGATGAATCATGGGTTGTAGCTATGCAGGAGGAGCTACTCCAATTTACTAGGAACAATGTATGGAACTTGGTACCTGCTTCTAAGTGTAATTCCATCATTGGAACCAAGTTGGTGTTCCGAAATAAATTGGATGAATCTGGTTTAGTGATCAGGAATAATGCCAGACTTGTAGCTCAAGGCTATAACCAACAGGAGTGTATTGACTTTGATGAGACATATGCTCCTGCTGCTCGCTTGGAGTCCATACAGATGCTACTTGCCTTTGCAAGTGCAAAGGACTTCAAACTATATCAAATGGATGTCAAGAGCACTTTACTTAATGGTTATATTAAGGAAAAAGTTTATGTTCTTCAGCCTCCTGGGTTCGAGGACCCAGCACACCTAGAAAATGTATACAAGCTCAATAAGGCGTTATATGGACTTAAACAAGCTCCCAGGGCCTGGTATGATAGGCTTAGGACCTTTCTTCTTCAGCACGATTTTAGAATTGGAGTTGTTGATTGAACTCTTTTTGTAAAAGAAGAAGGTAATGACATCTTATTGGTTCAAATATATGTTGATATTATATTTGGATCAAATAAGGAGTTCCTGTGTCAACATTTCTACGAGACTATAAAGACTGAGTTTGAAATGAGTATGATGGGTGAACTCAGATTCTTTTTAGGACTCCAAATTCAACAATTAGACACAGGAATTTACATTAGTCAAACAAAATACGTTCTTGAAATTCTCAAGAAATTTGACTTTGAAAATGTAAATGGAAAAGAGACTCCGATTGCTCTATCTACTTCTCTTGGTGAAGATTTATCCGGCAAGAGGGTAGATGAAAAGAAATATCGGGGAATAATAGGTTCACTACTATATCTCACAACTTCTAGACCTGATATTATTTTTGCTACATGTTTATGTGCGAGATTCCAGTCCGAACCCAAGGAATCTCATTTTAATGCAGTAAAAAGAATATTTAGATACCTAAACAGCACAAAAGACCTTGGTCTTTTCTATCCTAAAGCACAATCCTTAGATCTATTATCCTATAGTGATGTAGACTATGCAGGGAGTCGGACAGACCGAAAGAGCACAAGTGGCACATGTCATTTTATTGGAGAATCTCTAGTTTCATGGTTCTCTAAGAAGCAGACTTGTGTTTCACTTTCTACGACTGAAGCAGAGTATATTGCAGCTTCACTTGCTTGCTCTCAGGTCATTTGGATGAGATAGACTTTGTCCGACTTTGGATTGATTTTTGCGCAATCTAAGATATTATGTGATAATACAAGTGCAATAAATCTATCCAAAAATCTGGTACATCATTCGCGTACCGAACATATAGACATTAGACATCATTTCCTCAGAGATAATGTACTTCAAGGCTTTATTCAATTAGAATTCATTGACACTCAAAACCAATTGGCAGACATCTTTACAAAACCTCTTGCAGTAGAGAGATTCTGCTTTATAAGGAGAAAATTAGGACTTTGTACAATAAAAAAGATTCTAATCTAACAATTTGTTTGATATGAACCTTGTTTGTACTTATGAAAATTCCTGAGGGCTTTCTTGCAAATTACCCATGCTTACTAAAAGAGGGGTAAATTGTAATATTTCCATATGTCTGGAAATACCAGGGTATTATTTGCAATTTTGTTGCTTAACTTAGGTTGTTGACTACATTATTTTTTTCAACACCTAAGTTGTCAATTTTTCATCTCTAAACCACTTAAGTGATCATGTGACAAGCACATGACCCATCCCATATAAAAGAGGTCAAGTGCAAACACTTGCCTCATTTCATCACAACCAAACCTTAGTTCCACCACAAGTCTCTCCAAGCCCTTGCCAAGAAGAAGAAGAATCATCTCCAATCTTCATACCCTAGGTACATTCTTCTCTTCTCATCAAATCATGTTTCTTCTTTTCTCGACATCATTTCTGCTGCTACATATGTTCACATCAGGTACCAGATGGTACCGGTACCCATCATCGGTACCGGTACTCGCTGGGCTCAGCAATGCCTGCTTTAGAGAGCAGGTACCGATACTGAAGATGAGTACCGGTACTAGATCGAATTTCTGGTTGAGATAGAAACCAACCTGTACCGTACATGCAGGCTTAAATGTGTTGTTACCTAAACACATGATAAGAAACTATCTTTATCTCTAGTTGTATTTCTTATTTCTTGTTGTATGTTTTTAGATGGCACATAAATCTAAAAGTAAGGGAAAAGAACCTCAAGATGCATTCCACAAGTTTTGCATCAATGAAGATGCTAAATCAGAATTTGATTGGTATAAAGGCCTAAAACTCCATCACTGTAGGCTTATTGAGTGGAAAGATTTTTCTCTTCAAATCTATGAGTTTACTACCTGTCTTTCCAAATAGCATCTTATGCATTTCTTTGATGAGTCATTGTTTGTTGATGTTCTTGGAGTTTACCCTGACATTAATTGTCTATTTTTTGCTCATCTCCAAGAATAAGAAAATTGAGGCCATCTAGTCTTAACATCCAAAGTTTTTGGTCAAAAAATCACCATTACTCCTAAATTTTTATCAACCATCACCCACCCAATGCCTAAATGAAGGTCATCCTTTTAACACACTTAAGGAGAAATTTCCTACTCACAAAATTCATGAAACTCTATTGCTTCCTAATTGCCAGGGCAACGCATTGGTTGCCCCCAACATGACTCATTTTGCTCGTGTTCTTTTCAGTATCTTAGCATGGAATTTAAGGGCTAAAAATTCAAGTTTTCACAAAATTCCCGTTGACATTTTACCCTTAATTTATGATATCATTACAAGATTTTCAGTCAGCTGGAACACGATTTTCATTCACTTTCTTAAACCTCATTATCGTGCATCGACTTTACCCTTAGATATCTTGGTGTCTCACATATTTCATAAAAATAAAATTAACCTTTCTAATTTCACTCCTTTTAGAAAAGCGGTCTATTTCAAATGGTCCACTCTCCGGAAAATGGGCGTGAAACCTGCTAGAGAGGAATCTACTAGTGATGATGAAGAAGATGAAGTTGATCCAAATGCTCAATCTTCTTCTCATCCACCTCCTGAATCATCTTCGGCTTTTGTCCCCATTACCTATCCCTTTTCGGAAGCCAAAACTCCTTGGAGGAACCTATCTCATGAGTCTGGCACCGATCCCTATATGATCAACACTTTCAATTATATTGGTCAAAATTTAACCAATCTGAATTTTGCCTTCCGTCACATGGAACGCAAATTTCATGATCTTTCTATGTCTCTTGAGTCCTCATATGTTGCATCTTCTACTCAACAAACTAAACAAAGGAAGCGGACTCAACCAAAAGCACCTCCGGAATATAGTGAAAGAAGATAGAAACTTCAAGATCCATCTTTCGTTTCTTCTCCAGTAGCAGAAAAAGAACCTATTATCCATGAAGATGAGGAAGAAGAAGACATGGAAGATGAAGAAAATGTTTCATATGAAGAAGACGATGATGATGATGACAACATCAACGACGATGATGATAATGATGACAATGATAATGACAATGATGATGATGAGGATGAACAACCACTTTTTAGAAAACGTCATAAAAATTAGTTTAGTTTTTAAGTATGTAAGCTTGTTGTTGCTTGTATGACTCTTAAGATTATTAAACTTCTATGGCTCTTAATATTTCTTTTGTGTCATGAACTTTATCATGTTATGAAAGTTGATGCTTTGTTTGATAATGTGAGCTTGTTTGATAATGTCAAGCCTAATGGCATTTGGTCATTTTTTTGCTTGCTTGACAAAAAGGGGGAGAAATGAAATGAATGAATGGACACTTCATATCTAAAATAAGGAGAGCTTAGTTTGAGGGGGAGGTTTTTCACTCTCTTGTGGAGTTTTTTTTATTCTTCTCTTATTAAGTCTCTATTTATCTTTAATATGAGTATCTTGTTTGTTTTGTCAACATCAAAAAGGGGGAGATTGTTGGACCCTAGTTCCATCTCTCTTCCGTGTTTTGGTGTTAACAAAACCGTTTTAAAATCTAATATATTTATGAAGTAATTACAGGTCAAAAGAATCTGTGGATGCAAGCAAAAAGATTGCACATGAAGGAAGAAGTATTGAAAACTTTAGTTTTTATTGTATCTTAGAATTTTTGTATGTCTCCAAACAAGTAAAACATAAACTAGGTGTTAAAATCAAAGTAGAGATAACTAAGATTCAGAATATCGTTCATTTACGTGGTTCTTAACTCAAAATCGACTCTTTCAAAATAAAGTCTCCTAGAGTAGATTGGATTTCTCTAATTAATTTACACTAATGATCTTTGGTACTTGCTACAGGTTTGGACCTAAGTTCCAAACTATGAATATCAAGTACCGGTACTCATCATGAGTACCAGTATCAAGTGGTCATAGTTTGTGCACTGGGTTTTTGCCTGGATCTTGCAAGTACCGATACTCATCACGAGTGCCAGTACATGTAGGCCATAGGACCCAAGTCTGAGCGTCACAGGTATCGGTACTCACAATGTGTATCGGTATCCAGTGATTTGGTTGTACTGAGTGTATGCAGTCAGTATTAGTACCAACTAACCATTGTGACCAGTCTGAATGGCTAGTTTACAATTAATCATATTTCTAATGTTCCTAAAATACCCCTAACGGCTAGAATTCATGGGAGAGGTGATTAGTGGCTTATATAAGCACTCTTTGAGTGTTGGTTTTTCAACATCTCTAAAAAAAAAGAATCATACTCTTGCCTACACCTTCAATTCTCAATTTTCAAGCTGAAAAGGAGTTTGGTTTGTTGCATATCTTTCAAGGCCTCTCACCATTTGCAACAAATCATCAATGGTGATCATGTTTTTTCTGTATTCAATCGTTTGTTTTACACCTCAGTTTTCTTATTAGATTTAGTTATACTTGTTATAAGATATATTCTTGTTGGAGACTTAGGACTTAGTTGTAAGCTACTATTTACATTTTGCTTACACCTGTAACTTTATTTCTTTTCATATCTTGTAATTGGGTTGAGGTAACCTGTTAATTACCTTTGATATTAGTAAATTGATTCCCTCTGAGTTGAGGGAATTGGGTTAAAAATCCTAAGTCCGGAGACTTAGGTAGTGGAGTACCCAAGTGAGGGGAACCACTATATATCTTGTACTTTTGTTTTTGTGGTTTTTTTTGTCTTGCAATTTTTATTTCCCACACTATTCATCCCCCCTTCTAGTGTGCTTGTGATTTACAAATCCTACACAAACATCCTTCAAAAACTTTGCGTAAGTCGAGATATGTTTGATTAATTTGAGGAGGGGTATGGCCACCTGAATCCCGTCAACCGATGGAACCCGAGTTGCCGTGTTCTAACACTAGCACAAACACCCACAAGATTGCAGTCACCCAACACATAATCATAAAATATAAACATAGTCAACAAACAATTCATATTGCAAAATTTAAAGCAACATAAATTGAATACAAATCAGATGATTTCCATAGTATATAAGTCTAAGGAGATGTACAATAGAAATCTCCTGGCAAACTGCAAAGTACACCTGAGTACGAAACCCCAAACACGTTAGTAAAAACTAAGTAGAGTAGAAACAACAACAATAGAGTGCAACATTAACCAAGCATAAGAGAGAATGGGTACTATTAATCCATTTACTAAGCATCTCATTATCCGATTCTGTTTCTTCTATAGGAAGCCCAATTTATTATAATTCACAAATTATCAATCGACGTCTCAGGGCAAGAGATGATTTCGTGTAACTTCCTACAATGCAAGACTGGTATAAGCCACCCTCCTAGCCGAGAGGTCTGCTTATACCCATCGAGTCGCTACTTTCCATCACCCTGGGGTCATTACGGAAAGGGGTGGCAACTACATCGTATGGTGTGAACACGTACACGTGCTACGTACACTAAGCTACAGATAGCCAATGACTCACCCACCAGCTAAAAGAGCTACTCCAAATCTATAGCCCTACAAATCCGCTATCCTAGTTGGCCGCTAAGCCTAACCAAAGAGTCGTAGAGAAGCCAGTAACTCCCTAAACCAGACCCTGAACCTGGTCTGAAAAGACCTAAAGCTACTGCCGAAAACCCGGCAAGTAGTGGGGCTGAAAATCAGTTATCTATTCCTTTTATTTTTCCCGACATATTTGTCGTAGTGATTGTTTAATCATTTTCAGATAACTATATCTTTCATTTTCAACCATTCAACCATCCTTAATAATTTCGCATTATTAATTCTAGAATTAACAATTTTTCACAGTATCTACCAACTTATCCGCTTCCTGAAATTTCTCAATTTCTATCGAGGTTCCAATCAATTTAGTATTTAACCATCCTGATGATGCCAGTTTTACACAAAATAGAAATTCATTTCTCACATGCGATGTTAAGACCATATTCAAAAAGCTTAATTATTTTATATTTCATTTCATGAAAATTATCAAATAATTTATCATTGACTCCTTTTAATCCGGCAGTTAACAATATTACTCTATTTATTCACATTCCAACTAAACTTGGTTTTCATCAATATATCTAATATTCCAGTACCCAGAGCAACAAGAAGTACACAAATGGGTCCGATCACAACAAGAGGTAAGAACGAACACTAAATGGTGCCATATGCGAAAAGAATCACTATGTAGATAAACTATATGGAAAAAGAGAGAGACTACTCTACATAATGTCACTGGAGGGTCACGGTGACTCCAAACCATGTGCATAGGGCCTGGATGCAGTATCCACACCCGCCTCGAAATCCTTGCATGCACTGGGGCCAGACTTGATTCAAATTGACCAAAAATAGGGTCGAAAACACCTAATTACATTTATCAATTTTTAATAAGGATGAAGAACTCAAAAATGGAAATAAATCATACCGACGTGTAGTACATGTCGATACGATTCCAACGATACCTTATTGGCAGATGGGTGGCAGCAACTATCTTTTCTTAAGTCGTTGTAGTACAGATAGTTATTGCCATCATTTGCTAATATTTGTTACTCGGAAAATATAGTTCTCCCGAGGTCGAACTCAGGGACAAGTCGTATTCTAGAGATATACATGTTCTATTACAAAAATAAAGAGAGAGAGAGAGATGAAAGTTTGGCTCTTCTTCTTCTCTTCTTTCTTCCTCTTTGTCTTCTCTCCTCTTTGGCTTTTGTTCTTCGTGTTCTATTTCTTGGTTGGACGATCCTGTCTTTTTCTTCTTTTTATTTTCTTTGTTTCTTCTTTTCTTGCCTCAGATCTTCCTCCCGTGCTCTTCTTCTTATTTTCTTCTTGCTTCTCCTCTTCTTCTGCTTTCTGTTTCTTCACTTGGCTGCTCTGTGTTCCTCTCTTTCCTCTGCTTCGCCTTCCTTCTTTTTCTTTGCCTTCACCTGTCTTCAGGACGTCGTCTGATCTCTCAATCAGACGACTTAAACCGCTTGTTGCTACAGTGTCTCCCTTAGCTTCCTTCTTCTTCACCTGTGCCTACACGCTCAAGAGTTCAGAGTCAGAGGGCAAAACCTACTCTACCCCCCTCCCCCGCGCGTCTCTTTCTCTCTAAGTTCACTCTTAGGACAGCTCTCCCAGAGCAACCGGGTAATTGGGTACGAGTCGCGCCCAGGTCCAGGCCCACCGGTGTGCGGTGTTGGGCGAGGAGTGCAGGTCGGGTTAATCGGGTCGGGCCAAGTCCGCGGAGCGTGATCACGGACGAGGCCGGGTCGGGTGAGAGGGACCTCACCCCATGGTCAGGAGGCAGACAGCATAAGGCACTTTTTGCCTTTATGCGCCCGCGCGCCTCTGAAAAGTTCCGAGGTGGGACTAAATGTCCCACCCCAATTGAGCGCCCGCCGCGGAGGGAGCAGCGGGCGATCGTGGCTTCACGCGCGGCCTTCGCCCCAACTGCGAGCCTGGGACGCTTCGCGGAGACGCCCCGCGCAACCTGGGAGTCGAACCTGGGCAAAGGTGTGCCTGCACCTACAGGCGAAGGAGCTCTGCCTGCTAAGTAATGGCGACGGCGGGCGAGTCACCTGGTCACAGAAGAACGGCCTCTCGGCCAAATCAGACAGGCGGGGGACCTTCGCCGTTGCACGGCGAAGGTGGTCAGAGGGTCTGCAGGGGGCGCGGTGGAGCAAACAGATCGCCCTAGGTCAAACTGCGGGCAAAGAAGTGAGTGTGTTCGGTGGGTCTGTAAAGGGCGTTTGGTGGGCAGTGGAAGGGCGGAGGAGGATCAGGGTGAGGAGGCGGAGGTTATGCACCGGTTGGCGAGCCGTGTGGGGTGCTGGAGCGATGGGAGTGGTTCGCCGGAGTTTGGCCGGAGGTGGAGAAGGTGAGGGTGATCGGTGGGAAATAGGTGGCGACAGTAAGGGTTTTCAGTATAGAAAAGAAAGAGGGGAGGAAGAGGAGAAGTTCTACCTGGACGAGGAGGGGTTGGCGCAGGCGACAGTTGTATCGACTGTCGCCGGAGAAGAAATTGCCCAGAGGAAGAGGCGGCGGCGAGGAGAGGGCCGGAGAGGCGCCAGCTGGGTGCGGCGTGACGTGGAAAGATCGAGGGAAGGTAACCCTGCTGCTGGTAGTGCGGCAGGGCGACGAGGAGGAGGAGAGGCCGCCGGAGCAAGGGGGCGTCTGTCGGAGTGGGAAGGGAGGAATTTAGGGGGGTGTCTTCGTCAGATCCGAGCTACCGAAAGCGGCAGACGGTGGTGGCTTTTATAGAGGCGAAATCAGAGAGGAGGGCGGAGGGAGACGACATGCCTCCCTCGCCGGAGTATGGCCGGATCGCGACCCATACCTTTCGCGCGTTCGCACGGAAGGTGTGGGCGATGGCAGAGATCGTGGAGGTGTCCCTGCGACAGCAGACGTCGCAGGGAACACCCCGTTGTCTTGGCAGGGGGTCGCCCTCACCCTGCGCGGCGCCATGCCTCGCCGGAGTATGGCACTGCGCAGGGTTTTGCAGGGAGGACCCAAATGAAAAAATGATGAAGAACTAGGGGCCAAAATGCGAGGATTTCAAAAGTTGAGGGTCAAAAAGTAATAGATGAGGACCAAAATGAAAAGTTGGTCAAGAAGGTTTCTTCTTAGGCCCAAGTTTTTATACATGACTAATTAGGACCTAAGGATTCTGATGGTGAATTTTATTTCTAGATTAAACCTTGTTTGTCCGATCAATTTATGCAAAAACCCAAATTGAGTTGTTAATTGGGCATGGTTCTCAATGTAGGTCAAAATGGATTCCTAAGGCCAAATTGAAAGTTCTAAACCCTAGAGATTATTTTTCTATGAATTTTAGAGGGTTTATTTGATTTTTACCTTACCTCGAACCACGTGAATTGAAGTAGGTTTGTTTTTAGGGTTACAGGCTGTCATTTAATTCCTTGGAGTTGCTATAGCCCTTATTGAGTCATTTCATCCCACTTTTCTTCTTATTAGGTTGTTTTGACCTATGTTTGGACCCTGAGTTACCCTATTTTCAGATCGGATTGGTGAAATTGCATTTTTACCCCTCAATTTATGTTTTCTTTGCAAACTCAGAATCTCTCTGAGCCAAGCCTTTCAAAGGTTATGTAGGAGCTTTTATTCTCTGTATTAGGTCAAAATGAGCTAGTTATGACTCATGATGAAGTTCTCATCATACCCCCATGCCTAGCTTTTGCTAGTCCCTTAACAAAAACTTAAGGTTTCAACCCTTGTTCTAGACCATAAAGTTCTTTAATAGCTTCAGATAAGTGCTTTGTCATTTAAACCTAGATTGGGTTAGAATGCTGACCATAGGCTTAAAAGGTACTCTAGTACCAATCAAGATCCAAATCTGTCTAGCCTCAGCCTCAGTCCTTAGCAAAGGTTTTTAAGACCCACAAGAACTAACCTAAGGTTTATTGGACTTTGCAGTTAAAGCACCCGTGCTTGAAATGATTTTAGCCCTGGTTCAGTTCGCAGTGCGTTTTGTAAGAGAGAGGTAGAAAATTTTTCTGTTTTGGAGAGTTTTCTCTCTCTTTTTCTTTTTAATTCTAGCTTAGGATTCGCTTTTTAACACTATCTGTATCAGATTCCTTGCCCCCATCATCAATCCTCAAGGGTTCCTGGCGATCGATGCTTCGAGATAGCACCGCCCATGGCAACCCCCAGAACCCTGGCTATTGAGATTTTGAGATAATCCCATCCATGGTGTTCCGTGGCCGCGTTCAGACCCTGGCAGTTGACACTTCGTGATAATGCCATCCATGGAATCTGAACCAGCAGGGTGCTTACATGCCCCCAGTAGGATATGTGAATATCTAAGAGAAGCACCGAGGAGATGATATTTTGTTACGCATCTTTGAGGGGATTTTCCGCCTCTCTGCGCTGGGAACTCGTCCAAATCAACTTGTGTTAATCGGCCGCTCCTATTCTAGGTGTACTTTTCAGAATTTTTTCGACACTTCTGCGTGATTTTGATTTTTACGCTTGCTGAATCAGGCTGTGTGTGAGGTTAGGGTGCTTAGGTTACTGAGTCCCGTAAACCAGAAGTTAGTTAGCGAGGTCAAATACTCCCTAAGC
The DNA here is from genome assembly GCA_037157565.1 of Thalassia testudinum. Taxonomy (NCBI): domain Eukaryota; kingdom Viridiplantae; phylum Streptophyta; class Magnoliopsida; order Alismatales; family Hydrocharitaceae; genus Thalassia; species Thalassia testudinum. The sequence continues at coordinate 48,557,834 of JAZHRO010000035.1, read as the reverse complement.
CTTGGACCTAGTACTCAAGCTTTTCATTTTCCTCAACCTCTTGAGGATTGTCTAGATCTTAATGGGTACTAAGAGTCTATCAAGAATGCCTACGGTTTGCGTTCTTACTAATCTTACCAAGCACTTTTCATTTCTTTTCTTGAAAAATGGTCTAGACTAAGGTTAATTCCTTAGCTTCTTACTAATGACTATTACTCTTTTCTTTCATCTTTTTGTGCTCCTTTTCATTTTGTTTCTTTTCCTTCTCCTCAAAATTTCCTTTCTCCTCTTATTCTTTTTATTTTGAAAATTTTTAATTTTTATGGTGTTTTTGGCATATGTGAATTTTTGTTTAAAACCCTTTTTTTTTTCTACAAGTTTGCACTTATACCCCCCCATGCCTAAAACTTGCAATGTCCTCATTGTGATTTAGGGGATTTTATTTACTTAATTTATTCCTTAAGATAGATATTTTTGTGAGTGAATGGGTCGGGATGAATTCTACGGATGATTTCTAATCTCAGATGCTAGCATCTGAGGTGGAGTCGGCTGTCTTAAAGGGTGAACCTTAAGTGCACAATGGTGTCAGAAAAAAGGTTTTAGATTTTCAAGAAATGACGGGCTGCCTCCCGTTAAGCGCTGAGTATTATGCCATCGGCCGGGCGCAGTAAGTTCAAGGGAAATGGAGGATGAGGGATGATTCAGCTGAATCAGTAGAAGTTACATCAATGAACGGCTTGAGTCTCTGACTGTTCACGATGAAAGGTTCGGAATCATGGCTGAGTGGACTGATTTCAATGGCTCCATTTCCAAAAACCTGTCGGACTAAATACGGTCCGACCCACTTGGACCTCAGTTTCCCCGGGAAAAGTTTGAGTCGGGCATCAAAGAGTAGGACCTTTTGACCAGGATGAAAGATCTTTCTCGAGATGTGCTTGTCGTGGAAGGCTTTAACCCACTCCTTATAGATTCGCGAGTTCTCGTACGTGTCTAGGCGTAATTCATCGATCTCGCTGATTTGGAGTTTTCTGTGGGTTCCAACCTTGGAAAGATCTAGATTACAGTTTCGTACTGCCCAATAGGCTTTATGCTCCAGTTCTACGGGAACGTGACATGCCTTTTCGTACACTAGTCTAAAGGGAGACATGCCCAATTGGGTCTTGTGGGTGGTCCTATAGGCCCACAATGCTTCCGGAAGTCGGGACGACCAGTCCTTCCTGTCAGGCCGAACAGTGACTTGTAGGATTTTCTTGATCTCCTGATTTGATAGCTCAGCTAGACCATTTGTTTGGGGGTGGTAAGGAGTAGAGATTCGATGAGACACCCCAAATTTGGCCATCAGTGACCTAAACTGAGCATTTGTAAAATGGGTCCCCCCATCAGAGATAATAGCACGGGGAATCCCGAACCTTGAGAAAATGTTTTGATGTATGAACTTAAGAACAATCTTGTGATTGCAGGTTCGGGTCGGTATGGTTTTGATCCATTTGGACACGTAGTCCACCGCAAGCAGAATGTACTCGAAACCATCCGAAACAGGAAAGGGGCCCATAAAATCAATCCCCCATACATCGAAGATTTCGCATACGAGAATCGGCTGCAAAGGCATCATGTACGATGGTTCATGTTGCCCAAAGTCTGGCAACGACTGCATGCCTTGCAGTGACTGTATGCGTCTTTGAAAAGTGTAGGCCAGTAGAAGCCACACTGGAGGACTTTGGATGCGGTTTTATGCCCTGAGAAATGGCCACCGCATGCCTGGTCATGGCAGAAAGATATGATATTGCTGATTTCCTCTTCCGGGATGCATCTCCGAATAATTTGATCAGCACCTATGCGGAAAAGGTACGGGTCTTCCCAAATGTAATACTTGGAATTAGAACACAATTTGTCTTTCTTGGCCTTTGGCCAATCAGACGGTGTCTGATGAGATGCCAAGTAGTTTACTATATCAGCAAACCATGGAAGTCTAGTACCAATAGAAAGCAGGTGCTCATCAGGAAAATGTTCCGTGATTGGTCCGGAAGGGTTGATGATCTCAGAAGGAAGACGGGACAGATGGTCGGCTACCACATTTTGCCTTCCCGCCTTGTCGCGAATCTCAAGATCGAATTCTTGCAACAGCAAGATCCAACGGATTAGTCGGGGCTTCGCGTCCTTCTTGGCAAGGAGATGGCTTACAGTCGTGTGATCCGAGTAAATGATGACATGGGAACCCAGAAGATACGATCGGAATTTTTCAAGGGCAAATACTACGGCTAGCAGCTCTTTCTCCGTAACCGTGTAGTTACGCTGAGCCTCGTCAAGTGTCTTGCTAGTGTAGTAGATGACCACGGGTTTCCCGTCAGCTTTTTGTCCCAGGACTGCTCCTACAGCGAAGTCAGACGCATCGCACATGATCTCAAAGGGTTGAGACCAGTCAGGGGATTGTAGGATAGGTGCCTGGGTGACTCGGTCACGCAGGTTTTCAAAGGCTAGCGTGCATTCCTTGGAGATTTCAAAAGGTACATCCTTAGAGAGAAGAGAAGTCAAGGGGCGTGCGATTTTCGAGAAATCTGGAATGAAACGGTGGTAAAAACCGACGTGCCCTAAAAAGGAACAGATGTCCCTGATCGAGATAGGTACAGGAAGGCGAGAAATCAGATTAACCTTAGCTCGATCCACCTGGATGCCTTTTTCCGAAATTGAGTGTCCCAGGACAATTCCCTCAGGCACCATGAAATGGCTCTTTTCCCAGGAAAGAAGCAAGTTCACCTCAATGCATCGCCTGAGTATCTGGACCAAGTGTTGGAGGCAATCATCAAAAGATTCTCCAAAGACTGAAAAGTCATCCATGAAGACTTCCAGGAAATCACCTACCATATCGGAGAATATGGCAAGCATGCACCGCTGAAAAGTAGCGGGTGCATTGCAAAGACCGAAAGGCATCCTTCGGAACGCATACGTTCCGAAGGGGCAGGTAAATGTGGTCTTTTCTTGGTCCTCAGGATGTATTGCCACTTTGTTGTAACCGGAGTACCCGTCAAGGAAGCAGAAGAACCTATTTCCCGCTAGTTTCTAGAGAATTTGATCAATGAAGGGTAGTGGGGAATGGTCCTTCTTTGTGGAGGAATTGAGTCGGCGGTAATCTATACAGACTCTCCATGCATTGGCTAATCAGGCAGGAATGATTTCTCCGATTTCAGTCGTTATGGTGGTGAGTCCTGCCTTCTTAGGCACAACCTGAATTGGGCTCACCCAACGACTATCGGAGATCGGGTAGATGATCCCGGCATCTAACCACTTAATGATCTCCTTTTTCACGACCTCCTGCAGATTAGGGTTTAAACATCTCTGCATTTCACGAGAAGGTCGCACGCCCTCTTCTGAATAGATATGATGAGTACAATAAGAGGGGCTTATTCCAGTCAAATCATCGAGAGTCCACCCGATGGCTCTGCGATGTTGCTGGAGGACAGCAATCAGACGGGATTCCTGTTCGAGATTGAGGTTGGAATTTATAATCACAGGAAGGGTCTGATTGGAACCCAAAAAGATGTATTTCAAGTGAGCAGGAAGAGGCTTTAACTCGAGGATAGGGTTATCAGTAGCAGCGGGTGGTTCAGTGTAGATGTGAGGTTCAAGGGTAGGAGTTACTGGGTTGTGTATGTCTGGATTCGACTCCTCTGTTTGCGGGTCAAGATCTTTCTGTGATTGATGAGGCATAATCGAGTCATTCTGGAAGTGTGATTCATCAACCAAAGTCCTGACGTCACAAATCTGTTCGATGACACCGCAATTAATTCCTTGTTGGGTCTTAAATATATCAATTTTTAAGGTTTGATCTCCAAATTTAAGCTCTATTTGGCCCTCCTCACAGCTGATGTTGGCTCTAGCAGTAGCCAAGAAAGGTCTCCCTAGAATGATTGGTGTATCCCTAGGGTTTTTAGGCCCGTCCATATCTAAGACTATAAAGTCCACTGGGAAATAGAAATCCCGTACTCTTACGATAACATCCTCGAGAATCCCTTTTGGTGACTTTATAGATCGATCTGCTAATTGTAATGTCACCTTGGTTGGTTTTAGCTCAGATTCTTCTAGATGGTCAAGTAAGGATGTGGGTACCAGGTTTATGGATGCACCTAAGTCTAGCAAAGCTCTATCAAATTGGGTAGCACCTATCTTGCAGGAAATTAGGGGAGTACCAGGATCTTTTGCCTTGGGTGGGAGTTTACTGAGGATTACAGACCTGGCTTGCTCTGACAGAACAATTGGGCTCCCACCCTTGGTTCGCGGCTTACACTGGGGTGTACACACATTCTTTAAAAATCGTGCGTAAGCTGGTACGTGGCGGATTGCATCCATCAAGGGGATGTTTATGTGGACCTGCTCAAAGAGCTTGACCAGGTCCTCCTCAGGTGCCACAGGCTTTTCCCTTGGTCAAGGCCTCGGGAAACGGGATCTTGGTTGGTTCTTCTAGGATAGGTCCTGGTTGTGGATCTGGGATAGGGGTGGGGACGTCCTGGATTACTGTCCTAGGCTTGGGATCACTACCAGGCTTGGAGTGGTTCGGATGAGGTGGGTCGTGGGTTTCCTTACCACTACGGGTCATTACGGAATTAAGTCCTGCCTGGTTTTGGTTGGGATTGGGTAAGATAGGTTGCTGCTGGTAACCTACAAAAGAAGTGGAGGCCTCTATCCCGTCAGGTGAAGGAACAGAGGGGGCCTGATAGACCATATGGGCATGGCCCGGGTTTGGGTTCATAACATGCCTCTAGGTTGGCACGTTATTAGGATTAGGCAGAGGTTGGGAAGGAAGAGTACCTGGCTGGCGAGAGTTTGCCAACTGGGTCAATTGGTTTCGGACCTCTGTAAGTTCGTCCTTGTGTTGTTTCTGAATAGCCGCATTCGTTCTTTGAATGTCAGCCAGGGTCTAAAGGATAAGGGACATTTGATCTTGATTTGGCCCAGATGGATAAGTAGGGTTGGGCCGAGGCTTAGGCGGATGGTAAGGACGAGGAGGTTGTGGGCGGGGTTGGAAGGATGGTCTTTGGGTTTGGGAATTTCCCACCCACTGAAAGTTAGGATGGTTACGCCATCCAGGATTATAGGTGTTGGAGAACGGGTCGTTCTGGATGGCGTTGAGGTCCTCGTAGGTCTGAGAAACCTCCAGAGAGTTAGAGAAAGAGGGAATGGAATTTCCCTGGCAGGTGTAGAAGGAATCGGAAGGACCTCCGGGCAAAGATTCGGATGATGGGTCCATCCTAGGAGAAGATCGATGGAGAATGTTTTGCACAGTTTCCCTTGTGGAAGGAGGCTGTGCGAAAGGGTTATGCGCAGAGGTGGCTCGCTGCAGATGCTGAGTCAGCCCATCCACCTTCTTTTCGATAATCGAGACCTTGTCCAATCGACTGGCCATTATCTCCAAGTCGACTGATGCAGACAGGCCCTGCGTCTCGTGTGCTCCCCTGAGATTCGTCGCTGCGCGGGTATTCGTCCTGTCGAATAATCCCATGGAGTCATTGTTGATGGAGTTCTCGCACATGTTTTCAAGAATCTCCCACACGGTGTTTTCATGTTGACCCATGATATTTCCTCCGCAGGTTGCATTGACGAAAAGACGGATGTCCTCACGGAGTCCCTGGTAAAAAGATTGGACTTGTTCCCATTTAGGAACTCCGTGATGGGGGCACTTTCTCATGAGATTCTGAAAACGATCCCATGCCTCATGGAGAGGTTCCCCTGTTTGTTGGGTGAAGTGTGTAATCTGATGGCGCAAGGCGTTGGTCCATCCAACAGGGAAGAACTTTTTTAGGAACTCGGACTGAACTTCTTCCCAATTGTTGATCGGTCGGGTCTGAGTTTGGTACCAATGGGCGGCCTTGTCCGTAAGAGAAAAGGAGAACATCTTCATGAGAAGAATATCCCGATTTTGTGCATCTGACCCAAAAGTTTGGGCCAGATGCTTTAGTTGCTTGATGTGCTGGAAGGGATCTTCAGAATTAAGCCCATGGAATTTAGGTATAGCATGAATCATATTGGGCTTCAATTCAGAATCAGGTCCTCCAATCGGGATTCTGACTCGAGGCTCAACGGCCACCGCAGCAGGATTGTAGTGGTCCCGCATCATGGGGCGCTGCTGTGGGTGCACAAAGTTTTGGAAGAGGTCGTTGAGTCGCTGGAGCTGGTGCTCCAGATTATTTTCTTCCTCAACTGGCTGAGCCATGATGGGGGAAGAAGAAGAACTTGGTTCTGAATCAGAAGAGAGAATAATGTGAGGGGCTTGCTGCACAAACACGGGCGTCGAGGCTTGGCCTTGACGAGAGTGAATTTGTAAAGGAGGTCTTAAGGGTGGTCTTAAGGACCTCCTACCGTACATGCACTGTTGGAAGAGATGAGTTTAGAAGGTGCTGGACCCAATCAAGACACCCAAAAATGTTGGGTGACTATAGAGGTTCGGGGCAGATGGACCCCTTGATCAGAAAGATCGTCCACCTGAGAATTACCTGGGCAGCCAGAGAGGGTGAGTCCCGCGAAGACCCCTACACGGTAGAGCGTCCCCACGGGTTACAGGGTTTCCCCCACCCGACCTCTCTTGTCACTGAGATTCCAGGTAGACCTGGATGGGGATCTTGACCTCTTAAGTCTACCAATTTTAGTTCAAGAGTAAGGTGCTTAGGGTTCCACTTGAACTTTAGTCTTTTAAGTGCAAAGAGTGACCTAATTTGAAGGTTAGTTGACCCAAATGGTCAACTTTACCTGCTAGTTTTGCTTATTAGGTCATTGTCTTTTAGGGTTCAAGTGTTTAAAGAGACAATCTTATTTTAGGGTTTCTTTGGATAGGTATTTTCAATCAATGGTTTAGGCACACTTCTTTTGGATTTTCTCCATTCTTGATTTAAGTAGTGTGTCTCTAAAACCCTAATGTTGAATCTTATGTTGGCTCTATTTGGTCCAGTTAGTTCTTTGTTGGGTAATTAAGGCTCAAGCAAGAATGTGTTAGCCCTTAAATACCCTTAATAGTGTGCAGGAATAATGGGTTGAAAACATGCAACTTTTTATGGTTTACTAAGTATAGAAGACAGGTTAGCCCTATATTGCTTGTTCTTTTCTTTTCTTCCTCTTTAGAATTTAGGGGTTGAGAGGATAGAAAATTACCTGTCCTCGGAGTGGTTGTCGTGCGGTTGCTTGTCTTCTTGATTTCCTGTAGCTGCACAAAAGAGAGGAGATTATTAGAACTAAAAAAAAAAGAATGTTTACCTCTAGAATAGCCGTTGCTCCCTGGCAACGGCGCCAACTGGCAGAAACGGGTGGCAGCAACTATCTTTTCTTAAGTCGTTGTAGTACAGATAGTTATTGCCATCATTTGCTAATATTTGTTACTCGGAAAATATAGTTCTCCCGAGGTCGAACTCAGGGAGCAAGTCGTATTCTAGAGATATACATGTTTTATTACAAAAATAAAGAGAGAGAGAGAGAGATGAAAGTTTGGCTCTTCTTCTTCTCTTCTTTCTTCCTCTTTGTCTTCTCTCCTCTTTGGCTTTTGTTCTTCGTGTTCTATTTCTTGGTTGGACGATCCTGTCTTTTTCTTCTTTCTATTTTCTTTGTTTCTTCTTTTCTTGCCTCAGATCTTCCTCCCGTGCTCTTCCTCTTCTTCTTTTCTTCTTGCTTCTCTTCTTCTTCTACTTTCTGTTTCTTCACTTGGCTGCTCTGTGTTCCTCTCTTTCCTCTGCTTCTCCTTCCTTCTTTTTCTTTGCCTTCACCTGTCTTCAGGACGTCATCTGATCTCTCAATCAGACGACTTAAACTGCTTGTTGCTACAGTGTCTCCCTTAGCTTCCTTCTTCTTCACTTGTGCCTGCATGCTCAAGAGTTTAGATTCAGAGGGCAAAACCTGCTCTACCCCCCTCCCCCGCGCGTCTCTTTCTCTCTAAGTTCACTCTTAGGATAGCTCTCCCAGAGCAACCGGGTAATCGGGTACGAGTCGCTCCCGGGTCCAGGCTCACCGGCGTGCGGTGGTGGGCGAGGAGTGCAGGTCGGGTTACTCGGGTCGGACCAGGTCCGCGGAGCGTGATCACGGACGAGGCCAGGTCGGGTGAGAGGGACCTCACCCCGTGGTCAGGAGGCAGATAGCATAAGGCACTTTTTGCCTTTATGCGCCCGCGCACCTCTGAAAAGTTTCGAGGTGGGACTAAATGTCCCACCCCAATTGAGCGCCCGCCGTGGAGGGAGTAGCGGGCGATCGTGGCTTCACGCGCGGCCTTCGCCCCAACTGCGAGCCTGGGACGCTTCGCGGAGACGCCCCGCGCAACCTGGGAGTCGAACCTGGGCGAAGGTGTGCCTGCACCTGCAGGCGAAGGAGCTCTGCCTGCTCAGTAATGGCAACGGCGGGCGAGTCACCTGGTCACAGAAGAACGGCCTCTCGACCAAATCAGACAGTCGGGGGACCTTCGCCGTGGCACGGCGACGGTGGTCAGAGGGTCTACAGGGGGCACGGTGGGGCAAACAGATCGCCCTAGGTCAAACTGCGGGCGAAGAAGTGGGTGTGTTCGGTGGGTCTGCAAAGGGCGTTTGGTGGGCAGTGGAAGGGCGGAGGAGGATCAGGGTGAGGAGGCAGAGGTTATGCACCGGTCGGCGAGCCGTGTGGGGTGCTGGAGCGATGGGAGTGGTTCGCCGAAGTTTGGCCGGAGGTGGAGAAGGTGAGGGTGATCGGTGGGAAATAGGTGGCGACAGTAAGGGTTTTCAGTATAGAAAAGAAAGAGGGGAGGAAGAGGAGAAGTTCTACCTGCTAAGCTGGACGAGGAGGGGTTGGCGCAGGCGACAGTCGTATCGACTGTCGCCGGAGAAGAAATTGCCCAGAGGAAGAGGCGGCGGCGAGGAGAGGGCCGGAGAGGCGCCAGCTGGGTGCGGCGTGACGCGGAAAGATCGAGGGAAGGTAACCCTGCTGCTGGTAGTGCGGCAGGGCGACGAGGAGGAGGAGGAGAGGCTGCCGGAGCAAGGGGGCGTCTGTCGGAGTGGGAAGGGAGGAATTTAGGGGGGTGTCTCCGTCAGATCCGAGCTACCGAAAGCGGCAGACGGTGGTGGCTCCCTCGCCGGAGCATGGCCGGATCGCGACCCATACCTTCCGCGCGTTCGCACGGAAGGTGTGGGCGATGGCAGAGATCGTGGAGGTGTCCCTACGACAGCAGACGTCGCAGCGAACACCCCGTTGTCTTGGCAGGGGGTCGCCCTCACCCTGCGCGGCGCCATGCCTCGCCAGAGTATGGCGCTGCGCAGGGTATTGCAGGGAGGACCCAAATACAAAAAATGATAAAGAATTAGGGGCCAAAATGCGAGGGTTTCAAAAGTTGAGGGTCAAAAAGTAATGGATGAGGACCAAAATGAAAAGTTGGTCAAGAAGGTTTCTTCTTAGGCCCAAGTTTTTATACATGATGAATTAGGACCTAAGGATTCTGATGGTGAATTTTATTTCTAGATTAAACCTTGTTTGACCGATCAATTTACGTAAAAACCCAAATTGAGTTGTTAATTGGGCATGGTTCTCAATGTAGGTCAAAATGGGTTCCTAAGGCTAAATTGAAAGTCCTAAACCCTAGAGATTATTTTTCTATAAATTTTAGAGGGTTTATTTGATTTTTACCTTACCTCGAACCACGTGAATTGAATTGGGTTTGTTTTTAGGGTTACAGGCTGTCATTTAATTCCTTGGAGTTGCTGTAGCCCTTATTGAGTCATTTCATCCCACTTTTCTTCTTATTAGGTTGTTTTGACCTATGTTTGGACCCTGAATTACCCTATTTTCAGATCGGATTGGTGAAATTACATTTTTACCCCTCAGTTTATGTTTTCTTTACAAACTCAGAATCTCTCTGAGCCAAGCCTTTCTAAGGTTATGTAGGAGCTTTTATTCTCTGTATTAGGTCAAAATGAGCTAGTTATGGCTCATGATGAGGTTCTCATCACTTATTTGTCGAAATCCAAGGTCAGGAAGGCCTCGAACGAGTCAAAATAGCGCAAAGGGGTCCAAAGCCAAACCAGACTACCCTTGCACACAGTACTCGACGCGCCCGCACACATGCCTGCATACGTACCATGCGTCATGCCTAGATTCGCTGATCACACAGCATAGCTCGTCTGCACGCGCTCCCACGTAAGTTCACATGCGCCGACTGCGCGACACGTGTGGTGCATCAGCACCTTGTCGCCAGATCCAACAGCACCTGACCGCCGCCACTGCTGCCTCAATGGAAATTTTGGTGGGAAGCCCAAACTTTTTTCTATTGCAAAATGGTCCCTGAACGAAAAAATAATAATAATTTTGGAAGGAAAATCCAAGATTTTCCTCATCTTTTCCTCTCTTAATTAAGATGCTTAAAGGCTAATGACAACCCATGGACCCAAGGGGGTCCTTTTATAGGTCTTAGGGGCAGTTGGGATTAGGATTAGTAGGGTGAAATACCTAAAATAGCCCTAGGGTTGGGTCCACCTTACGTTTAGGTCCTTTTCAACTTGTTTTGGCCATAACTTGTGCTTTACACCTCGGAATTGCACAAAACAAGTGTCACCGAAAAGCTTGTGATATGAGGAATCCAATGGTACCACATATAGCACCATTTTGATAACGTTTGATGAAGGATTGACTCGAAATATGCATTTTTTGGTAATTTAAGGAGGTGCTGATACCAGCATCGAACCACAATTGTGTTTGTAGGTCCAAATTGACCCGAACCACTTTGAAATGACTCAGAGTCTGGATTTTGGGATCTTACAGATATAACAACCTTAAAGGGAGTTTCATCCCTGAAACTTGAGCGAACATGTATGTACGAAGGAAGACGTGCAAGCAAGCAGTCCATAACCTTAAAAAGGTAATAACAACCTTAAAGAGAACAAACCAGGGTGTTATGGACTCACCAGTAAACCCTCGAAATACTTCTCCCACACCTCACCAAACAAGAACTCTATTTTCTTGATAATACATTAAAAGAAAAGTTATAAGCATGTCGTTGTAAAGTGACTATAGGATCCAAGGACTAACATGAAGGGGTTAAATAGTGGTTAAGGTATGAGGTATGCAAAGCATAAGAAAGCACAACAAAATCAACCACATTCAAAACAACAAGAACTTTCGTTTTCCAACTTTAACAAACAAAATTTGCTAGTTTCATGCAATTCACCTAGATATAGTCAGGTACGAAAAATATTAAAGTAAACTCAATCATCAAATACAAGTGATTAAATTATATTATTAACCCCTTCATTGTAGTACATCTATTTCCTATCCCACCAAATCACTGCTTATATCATCACCAAAACAAGAACAATTTTCAACTATCCAGGACAGAAAATAAAGAATTTATTGTAGACTTAGGGACTTCGAACATAAAAGTTGACAATTATCGGGAAACAAGAGTTATAACCATATCATATGTTATGCTAATATAAAGGTTAAGAAACCATTTCTTTCATCAGAGGAGGAAAATGTAAATAATAGCAGGATACAATCATAAATTAGACCCCCCATCATTTTTTTTGAACACATTTTTTGAACACATTTACATTATGATTTATCACATGTTGCCTTGGAATAAAAAAATCACTAATTAGCTTATCACAGCTTAACCGTATGTATGGTTTCTTTAAAGGTGAACTAAGCTGTGGATCTATAAGGGAAGGTATATCAATTTAAGTTCCACTTCGTTAAAGATCAAAATTTCCTACCAAAATTTAACAATACACCCTTTACGATGCCCCAGACGATAGGTTATGACAACCATTTGATGCTGATGATTGTACCAAAATTTTAGTTGAGTATAGATAATTTGATTCGTTTATCCTCCATAGAAGACTACAATGACTAGTGTATTTAGCAATGATACAGTGAATCAAAAGAAGTCATTTTTTATTAATATACCTACATTATTCAGATGTCAAAAGATGATATAAGAGTTGGCATAAGTTATCAACCTTGCCATTCAGGATCTCAATATCTTTATCCGCATTCATCAATCGAAAAGATTTTTACCAATATTTTGTTTACAAATTTTCAATCAATTTAGCATCGCTATCATTTGTAATGCTGGTCTCAGAACCAAAAATGTTTTCATTAATATTTATCTAGAATTCTCTTTAAATCTATACCAAACATGCAACAGCTAATGAACAACCTTACAAGAAATCAGTAAGCTGTTAAAATAATTTCTGTACAAAAGAATTGAGTGTTTATGCAAACAAGTGAGAATTAAATAGAAAAATTTGTTATTGTGATCCCTTACAGTCTATGATGTTAGCTATTGGAAAAATTATGAATCGGTATGCCCTTAAATCAATGACGAAGTTAATGATGATAATGGTAACTTATAACCGATGTTAAGGCAAAATTAGTTAGCTATGATATACAATTCATGAATAATTCAAAATTAATAGGCATTACTTCATAACACAGGAAGATGTCTTCAATTTGATGTAAAGTTGCAAGGTGCAAAATACAATCTCCTAAAATTTTGGATCCATGCAGATGAAATGATCTTAATTTGTGGACTTGAAAACATAGAGCATGAAAGAATGTAAAAATTTCATGTTTAAATCACTTTCAAAGGTAAAACCTAGGTTTCCAAGTAAAAACATTTATAGTTGGCGAGTAAAATGTAAGCTCTAGACTCTAAGCAATGATATGTTCCAATTCTTAGGAAGAATAATGGAAATATCATTTTCTAAGTTGATTGGAGTCTCATTCAGTTTTTCAATTCAATTTTCAACTCTATCATATCCACATATTCGCTTATCACCAGGATAACTGTCAATTGATAATTTCAGGTATAATCACATTTCATGGTTTAGCCTTTGATACAATTGATAAAGGGAGTTATCATATTATTTCTTTAATCCAATAAAAAGAAGTAATGTATATATATCTTTTCACTCATCCCATTTTACATGTTTATTTCTTTTATAACACTCCAAATTGAATTGTCCGACTTTATAATTTATGACCAACTCCATAAATGAGATACAAATTATTAGATTATTAATATCGTGAATGTATAAGTCACTTTTATTTAAATACCTTTGTCAATGCAATTAGCAACAATACATAATAATTTTTCCTTATTTATCCTACCCAAGTCAATCATAAATAACACGGTAGGAGCACATCAAGGCTCGTAATTAGCACAATATTCACAATGAAATTACATTTATCCTAAACTTATGAAATCAAATAATGTGATAATATAACCAATCTTCTTTTCCTTATAAGAGAAAAAAGGAACACTTATATTATTTACCCCTTTTTATACGAGTACAATCGATCATGCCAGAAATTCAAAAATCGTCATATTTGCTCAATTGTCATTTTCTTACTAATAAAATTTCAAAGACAAAAATAGATTAATTCCATGCTATTCTAACTACTAATTGATTAATTACATTCCAGTCCAGATAATAACTTAATTTCAATTCCATCCAAATAAGATGTTTTACAAAAATTAGTTTCTACAAAATTTTAGCACACATCACTACAATAGTAAGTTTCGCAAATAACGTCAATTACCAACTACGTTAGAAATCAAGACGACTATCTTCTTTCGATAGTTATTAAATAATTGGCCCTTTTCAAGAAAATACACTAACCATGCGGTGAATTGATGTGCTAAAGTTTTTACAATTCAAATCCGACAAGAAAATATTTTTGCACTCACAAGGTCATAAAACACGTCATGCCATTATTACTAAGTACTAAGACAAATAATAGTGTAAGTCATCGATAACATTGACCCAGCACTAAACGACAGAATATTGGAACTTAATCCCAATGAAATCACAATTAAAATTTATTGGCTACAAGGTACGCTAAAATTTTTAACAATTTTATTCCAAACAATTAGTTGTGGCTAGTGTTGTTCATAATGACTAATTACTTTCTGATTTGCAAATGTATCGCTTGGTTACCATCAAATACTCATAAGGGTCGAAAAGGGGTGCAGAGTGCGAACTACATTGTATTCAGTAAACTATCCTTTTCAAATGGTCGATGTTAATTATATAATTAACAGAAGTATACTACTATAAATCATCCCATAAACATTTATACTTGTATATGGTCCATACGTATATTTATAAAATAGGGGTTGTGTGATCCTACCAAGGGATACATAATTTAAGCATCACAATTATGCACAACCAAGTAGTGCTACAAATGAATGTGTTCGTCAGCCTATTAATCAAATTTATTAAAAGCCACAGGCAAAACCCTGGAAAACTATACAATCACAGAAATGAAGGATGAACCAAGAAGTTACTCATTTACTTCTTGAGATCACACTCAGATCAAGCATTGCCCTAAGGGGCCTCTAATCTACTTAGCCAAATAGCTGAAGAGGTGACCTTAACGATAGGAAAAAAAATAAGAAGACTAAATGGGATGGGTACAAGATCAAAAATCAAGAAGAGAATCAAGTTAGAACAAAGTGAAAGAATAGGACTAGGGGTACTACGTCATTATGCGACTAAGTACCCCATCTGCGACATAATATGAATGTCTATATGGCCTTTCCAAGTAATTTTATGATTAGTTGGGTGACCTTACTCTGATACCATCTGTGACGACCTAAGTCCCGTCAACCGATAGAACCTGAGTCGCCATGTGCTAACACTAACACAAACACCTACAAGATTGCAATCACCCAACACATAATCATAAAATATAAGCATAGCCAACAAACAATTCATATTACAAAATATAAAGGAACATAAATTGAATACTAATCGGAAGATTTACCGTAGTATACAAGTCTAAGGAGATGTACAATGGAAATCTCCTAGCAAACTACCAAGTACACTTGAATACGGAAACCCAAACACGTCAATAGAAACTGAGCAGAGTAAAACAATAACAGTAGAGTGCAACAGTAACCAAGCATAAGAGAGAATGGTACTATTAATCCATTTATTAAGCATCTCATTATCCAGTTCTGTTTCATCTATTAAAACCCCAATCTATTAAAGTTCACAAATTATCAATTGACATCTCAAGGCACAAGACAATTTCATGTAACTTCCTGCAATGCAAGATCGGTATAAGCCACCCTCCTGGTCGAGAGGATCGCTTATACCCATTGAATCGCTACTTTCCATCACCCTAAGGTCATTGTGGGAAGGGGTGGCAGCTACATCGTATGGTGTGAACACGTACACACGCTATGTATGGTGAGCCATAAACAGCTAATGACCCACCCACCAACTAAAAGAACCACTCTAAACCTCGAGCCTTACGAATCCATTATCCTAGTTGGCCGCTAAGCCTAACCGAAGAGTCGTAGGGAGGCCAGAAACTCCTTAAACTAGCCCCTTAACCTAGTCTAAAAAGACCTAAAGCTATCTATGGCCAAAAACCTAGCAAGTAGTAGGGTGGAAAACTAGTTATCTATTCCTTTGATTTTTCTTGACATATCAGTTGTACTGATTGTTTAATCATTTTCAAATAATTGTATCTTTCATTTTCATCTATTCAACCATCCTTAATAATTTTGCATTATTAATTCTAGAATTAACAATTTTTCACAGTATCTTACAACTTATTCGTTTCCCAGAATTTCTCAATTTCTCATCTGGGTTCCAATCAATTTATTATTTAACCATCTTAATGATGCCAATTTTATCAAAACAAAAATTCATTTCTCACATGCAATGTTAAGACCATATTCAACATGCTTAATTATTTTATAATTCATTTCATGAAAATTATCAAATAATTTGTCATTGACTCCTTTTAATTCGGCAGTTAACAATATTACTCTATTTATTCACATTCCAAATAAACTTGATTTTCATCAATATATTTAATATTCCAGTACCCAGAGCAACAAGAAATACACAAACGGGTTCGATCACAGCAAGAGGTAAGAATGCACACTAAACGGTGCAATACGCGAAAAGAATCACTATGTAGATAAACTATATGGAAAAGGAGAGAGACTACTCTACTTAATGTCACCGAAGGGTCACAGTGACTCCAAACCATGCGCACAGGGCCTAGGGTAGTATCCACACCTGCCTCGAAATCCACACACGCACCAGGGCCAAACTTGATTTGAACTGACCAGAAATAGGGTTGAAAACACCTAATTACATTTATAATTTTTTAATAATGATAAAGAACTCAAAAATGGAAATAAATCATACCATTGCATAGTACGCATCGATACGATTCCAACGATACATTATTTGTTAAAATCTGATGTCGGGAAGGCCTTGAACCAGTTGAAACAGTGCGAAGTTATCCAGAGACAAACGAGGCTGCCCTTGCACGCATCGCTTGATGCACCCGCATACGTGCCATGCATCACACCCAGATTTGCTGATCGTACCATGCGTCGCAATTCGCGTGCGCTACACCACTTGCCCATACACGCTCTCATGAAAGTTCATGCGTGGCCACTGAACAACACGTGGCGCTCATCCGTGCCCTACCACCAAATCTAATGGCTCCCGACCGTTGCAACCGCCGCCTCTGAGAAAATTTCGGTGGGAAGCCCAAACTTTTTGCTATTGCAAAAAGGTCCCTGAATGAAAAAAATTAATTTTCAAAGGAAAATCCAAGATTTTCCTTTTAAAATTAATTTTTTTTCATTCAGGGATTTTCCTCCTCTTTTCCTCTCTTAATTAAGAGGCTTAGAGGCTAATAACGACCCAAGGACCTAAGGGGGCCCATTTATAGGTCTTTGGGGTAGTTAGGATTAGGATTAGTAAGGCAAAATGCCCCTAGGGTTGGGTTCACCTTACATTTATGTCCTTTTCAACTTGTTTTGGCCATAACTTGAGTTATACATCCCAAAATTACGTGAAACAAGCATTGCCAAAAAGCTTGTGATGAAAGGAATCCAATGGTACCACATATGGAACCCTTTTGACATTGTTTGACCAAGGGTTGACTCAAAATACACATTTTTTGATAATTTAAGGAGGTGCTGACACCAACATCCAACCATAACCGGGTTTCCGGGTCCAAATTGCTACATCAATATAAGGGGTATATTGATTTATACCTGTTTGAAAATTTCTAGCAACTCCTCATTCTCAGCCACATTTCTCTTCTTCTTTACCTTATCCAAGGTTTTAGGGTATGGCATTTGGGTTTGAACCGGGTCAAGTTCCTGATCCTTGGGTTCCTCTCGCTTATCATCATAATCATTTATCTTAGGTAGTGAGGTCACAGGAGGGGTCGAACATTTGGGGTCTTGGGTTTAAGTGCCGCTTCTCAAGGTAACTGCATTGGCTAAGGCATTGGAACAAGGGTTAGGTGCTTGAGAAGAATAAACGGCAAACCTAGGGGGTGTCTGTGGTACTTGTAAAATCATATGGGCTTGCCCTTGATTTTATTGGAACCCTTGAGGATTGTGGCCTCTGTTCATTACATTCCTCAGGTTCGGTTGTGGTTAAGATTGAATGAACCCCTGTTGTTTGTTATCCAACAGTTGTCTCAATTGTCCCTTCACTAAAGCCATCTCCTCCTGATGTTTCTAATTCATATCATCCATCATCTTGATCAAAGTGTCCATTTGGTTTTGTTGTGTAGGAGCCACCCTATTCTGGTTGTAGGGTGGTCTAGCAGGTGGACCTTGCTAATAGGAGGGAGGGTTTGGCCTGGTTTGGTTTTGGAATTGATTTGGTTTTTGGTTTGATCAGGAAAAATTAAGGTGGTTGCACCATCCAAGGTTGTAAGTATTGGAGAAAGGATCAGGCTTAGAGTATCCCTGGATGGCATGGGCATTATTAAAGGTAGAAGGTGCTGAAGGGGAGGGGAAAGAACAATCAGGATTTGAGGGAGCAAAGGTCCCTTCCTGAAATATGGTCAAGGGTTGTTCCAGGTGCACTTGGTTCATAGACTAAACCAGGTCAACATTGTGTGCTCCCTTCACTAGGGAGAAGGTCTGCAAAGGGGTCCAAGTTTTGTTCAAGATCTCATCAATTTTCTTGTCCACCAACTCAACCCTATCCAGTTTCTTTGCAATAATGTCTATGTCAACCATCCCTGAATTAGTTTGCACTATTAAATTGGGTCATGGAGGCATTATTAAGCGAGTTCACACTCATTGACTCAAAGATCTCAAACATGCTTTCCTCGTCTTTGTTCAGAAAAGCACCTCCACATGAGGCATCAATGAAATTCGTAAGGTTGCTGTCCAAATCATGGAAGAAAATCTAGGCCAATTGCCACCTTGGAACCTTGTGGTGTGGGCATTTGCTCAATAATTCGTTAAATCATTCCCACACCTCATGGAATTGCTCTCCACTTTGTAAGGTGAATGTAGTGATGGCTCTTCTAATGGCATTAGTCTTTCCTATGGGGAAAAACTTCTTAAGAAATGCATGCCTCAATTCTTCCCAACTGGAGATGGGTCTCCTTAAGGTTCTAAGCCAATGAGAAGCTTTGTCTCTCAGGGAGAATGGGAACATCTTGATTAAAACAATGTCCAAAAGGATGTTCCTTGGTTTTACAGTTCACACAATCCGATCTAAGTCCTCCAAGTGTTGGAAAGGGTCTTCATTTGAGCTCCCATGGAAATGTCTTTGAATCAAGCTAAGGACATTAGGTTTTAGCTCAAAATCATCTCCCCCTTCGGGGACTCTAAGATACTCTCAACACGAATGGCACACGGATCATAGAAATCGCAGAGAGGCCTTGGTTGGCCCTTAAGGGGTTGTGGTGGATTAGGTGGGGTTGCCCTTGAGGGTTCTACAATCAGTGTATGGCCTGCATGATGGTTTGGGTCAGTTGTTGTTGGAGTTGGTGGTTAATAGCGATTTGAGCTTGGATAATGGCCATAGCATTGGGTTGAGGTTGGTCCTCAATCTCATCAATTCTTGGGTTGGCCATTTCCTCAATCCTAACCCTTGAATAATCAAGTCTCCTCCTAGTCTCTATCTAAAGCAACCAATTCAAGATGAAATGATCGCCTTCCATGCATACACTAGAGAAGAAGAGGGAGGGATGTTAAGGGAAACATATGCGAGAATAGTGTGTGCACAACCAAGGAAACAGATCTATGTCCTATAATGTAGACCTAGGTGACCTATGCTTCAGGAATACAATCCAACCACACAACGAATTTGGTGTTGTCCTTACTCCCGAAGGTGGCAAAGTTGGGCAAGCAAAGCAATGGGAGCTTGTCCCGAGGACCACTAATTATGCCAAACCCCTACTTACTTAAGTTGTTTGACAATCGAGCCTCCCAACTTAGCACCTTTTGAAGTAAGCAGACGTCACTAATCCGAAATGCATTTAGGATAATATCCTGAAACAGACTCAATGAATCCTAAGGCCAACGTCTACTCAATTTTAATTTGGGCTAGGTTAGTGCTTGTGTTCAGGGATTATGTGAAAGGCATTAGGGGGGTCGATGCCCTTAAAAATTCCAATTAATGTGTGCACAATCGGGTGCAAGGACCCAATGCCAAAATAAGTGTTTGTTTATCAAGCAAGATTGAGATGAATGACTTTTAGAGTTTGAACCTTGCTTTATTGGATTTTTGGATTGCACTTATTTACAAATTCAATCAAGGCACAAAGATGTAGTCACACGGTTGTTGAAGATTAATTTTCTTTAGGGCCTCTTGTGTGACTATGAAGTTAAAAACACCTTAGTGTGGAAGATCCTAGGGCATATAACTACTACTAAATGAATCTTTTAATTCATACTTTATCAAGAAGGGTTTAAATAAATCAACCAATGACCCTATCCTGAACAAAATCAAACAAGCCTTCCAACAAAATCAATTTCAGAATTTTTTAAGGATGATAAAACACCCAAATTCACATTTTCCAAGAAAGGGTCAATATGTCCATAACCTCCAGATCAGTGTGCAAGTTTAGGAATTTAGTCAGAACATGCACTAATCTTTTTCAAACACAGAAATAGTCTTCAAAAGAAGTGTAGAGCACTTCAAGAGCTTTCCATCAACATAAATCTCACACAAATCCAAGCTACATGGAGTTTGCACCAATAGGAACAACATTTAGGTCTCCAGAACTCAGGACAACCTTGCACAATTCTAATAGGGAATTTCTCACGGCCAACCCACAAAGAGTTTGACAATGAAATTTTAGGTAGAGTTTTCCATTAGAAGAAACACCTCTGAGATTTTTTTCAGAGTTTTTAGAGGTGTTAAGGGTACTATAATCATGTGCTCAACCGGAGTGCAGAAAATAGTGTTGCGAAATTGATGGGTTAAGAACCTAATGGTGGTGTTTTCTTCGACAAACAAAAGAGAGGTTTTTTTTTTTAAGTACCACCACTCATAAGTTTTTTTTTAGTATTTTCCTTGGTCCATGGATGAGGGGTTACCTTTGGATCGTGGGAAGACAAGATATCAAATCTTCAAGTTCCTGGCGATCTTCTCTTACGCTTCCTTTGATCCAATCTGCTATCTTCCGCCACACTCCTCCCATCATTGATGCACGAGATTCCTGCAACCAATAAGTAGGAAGAGAGAAAGGCAAGTTAGAAAATGCAAGCACAAGTAATGCCCATGGAAATGAGAGAGAATAAAAGATCCATTGCCTCCCAGGAAACGATGCCAAAAACTGATGTCGTGAAACACGTTAGGTTAAGTAGTTTCTTGTAGCATGCACTTATAACCTCAATTTTAATAAGAATAATCGTACGTGAGTATGAGTGTCAAACACAGGGAAGCAAGAAATTGGATCAATTAATCACTTTAATGTCACAATTTTTTTTTTGAACAGAAAGGAAAGCTATCGAATTCCTTGGGTTGGGGATGGGTTGGGATGGTAGCAACCCGTGTTGTCTAGAATCAACTAATTGGTCTAATCATCCCATCAAATCTGTCCTCAATTGATCCATTTCTTCTTTATGTCTCAAATTCATTTCTTGCATTTCTTTGAGGACCAGACTCAGATTAGAAGGTTGGGTTTCCTGAGTAGGTTGTGGCTAATATGTGCACAGTTGTGTGTACCTACTGGGTTGCCCATATGTGTTAGGCTTAGTCAAGTTAGGACCCTGGGCGGGTTTCTAACTTGATCAGGAAAAGTTAGGATGGTTGTGCCATCCAGGGTTGTAAGTGTTCAAATAGGGACCATTTTTAGTGTATCACTGGAGTGCATTCACATCCTCACGATAATTAGGCATTGAGATGCCTAATTCAGAATTTGAGGGCATCAAGGTCCCTCCTTGGTACCCAGAAAGAGATGGGTCCAAGTAAAGTTGGCTCATGGTTTGAGCCATGTTTAGGTCATTAATATTATGCACTATTTCCTGACCTAGAGGGTTGGGGAGTTGGGTGCGGGTTAACATAGAAACTCCTTGGGTAGGCATAGGGTTTACTCTGGAATGTGCACCTAAGGAACTCCCACCTTTTAGAAGGTTGTCCAATTTCTTATCCAAATTATCTATATTTTTCCTAACGAGTTCCACCTTGTCCAATCGTTGTGCAATTAGTTCTAAATCAACCAAATTTGAATTATCTTTAACTTCATAGTCTTCGCTCTTTGGTTGATTTGTTCTGTTGAAGGCAGACATTGAGGCATCATTGAGAGAATTTTCACTCATACTCTCGAATAATTGAAAGGCTCTATCAATATCTATGCTTAGGAAATTGCCCCCACATGTTGCATCAACAAAATTCTTCAAATTGTCACTTAACCCATAATAGAAATTATGGGCCAAGTGCCACTTTGGAATCCCATAATGAAGGCATTTCCTAACTAAGTCATTAAATCTCTCCCAAGCCTCATGCAGTTGTTCCCCAAGGATCTGCTTGAAGGTTGTAATGGCACATCTAAGGGCATTGGTTTTTCCTATGGGAAAGAAATTTTTCAAAAATGTGCTTCTCAAATCTTCCCAAGTTAGGATTGGTCTACCAATGGTCCTCAACCACTGAGCAGCTTTATCTTTTAAGGAAAATGGGAACATTTTCATCATTAAGATACCTTCATTCATGTTCCTAAGACCAAAGGTCCTTCCTATGTGTAGAAGTTCTTCAAGGTGGTGGAAGGGGTCATCAAAATCGTGACCATGGAAGTGGGGAATTGATAAACGCCAGTTTATCATTATTCTTATGCATTAAAACAAACTTAGCTCTTAGGATTACGCTCCGCAAATGGGTTTTTGGGTTGCATTTAGGCATAAATTAGGTTAGGCATGCATTGCATTTTTTATTGTGTTTTTAATGTGTTTTTGTGAGTGTTAGGGATAAACAGATTGCCAGATCCCTAGTACCCTAGCACTCAGGAAGGCAACTGGTGAAGGAGAAGCTCTCACCAGCTGGAACTCAGCATGATCCAGCTCACCATAGCTGGAATTCAGCTCACCTGAATTAGGGTTAGCTCATCCTAGCTCCATTCAGCTCATCTCAGCTAAACGGCAGCTCAAGAGAGCTCATCTTAGATCACCCTAGCTCAGGTCAGCTCAGATCTAGCTCAACTTAGCTGAGTCTTGCTCATCTCAGCTCCCATTAATCCATAGGGAGCTCTAGCTAGTTCAGCTAAGTTGACTGGAGTTCACCCCAGCTCAGGTTCAGCTACATCCAGCTCCACTCAACTCTAGCCAACTGAAGATGACTTCATTCCAGCTCAGGAAGCTCAAGTCCAGCTTCTAGGGACTCAGTTTAGCTCAACTCAGTTGAGCTAAGCTACCTTAGCTGCCTCAACCAGCTTGATCCTCCCCGGGAGCACCAGACCTAGCTCACCTCAGCTCATTATGGTAGAAGCCAGCTCACTTTAGCTTGGCTTAGTAGCTAGCAAAGAACTAGCAAGCTAAGCCAGCTAGAGTAGCTCCATGCCAGCATCTTCAACAGCTGCCAGCTCCATTTCAAGCTCCAGACTTCTCCTCAGCTCCTCTCTTCAAACACAAGCTCACAATACCTCCTCCTCTACTCCATAGCTAGCTTAGCTTAGCTTAGCCTATCTAACATCCACCTCCCTGGCACCAAAAAAACCAAACCCTAACTCCACCTACATAACCTTCCATTCCAAGTCCACCTAAGCCTACTTAAGCTAGCTCCACCCTACTCATTTTGGTGCCACCACTTCACCACCTTTCACCCCTCAACTAACCACCAAAAGACACCAAAAGTTGACACCAAAACTAACCCTAACCACCTCCCTTTTGGCACCAACTTTCAGCCCCTTTATCCACCCTACACCTACCCACATAACCCATCCTAGCCATCCACATACCCCCTTCTAGAACCCTAAGGTGGCACCACCAAATAGCCTTCTAGAAGACCCATTTTGGTGCCAATTCTAAAGGGCACCAAAGCCATAACTACCCCTCTTAGCACCCCTTAGGTGGCGCCACTTATCCTTAGCCCTAGGATCCCCAACTACCCCCCATATCATATCCTAGCCATCCATTCCAAGAGCCACCTATGCCCCCCCTTCCTACACTATATATACCCACCTAACTTTCCACATTTTCTTCATCCTCCATTAGTGTATTATTCTACCTATACGCACCTACACCTACGGCCAAGAAGAAGGGGTAGAGAAGAAGATTAAGGGGGCACATCACCCGCCCCTTTGGTGCCTTCTCCCCACTCTCTTCAACTTGTGCCATGCCAAGGAGGAGAGCTATTCTACTTCAAGGAGGATGGCCAAGAAAAGGAGAAGGACCTAGGGTGGACGTCCACCCTTGGAGGAGGAGAATTGAAGGTGGTAGTTACCACCTTGGAGGACACCATCTTGGAGGAGCATAGCAAGGAAAGAGGAGGAGCCCTTTTCAAGCCTAGGAGCCACTAAGCTTGGAGCAAGGAGCTTCCCCTCTTCACCAACAATTCAGGAGGATTTGTGTTTTATTTTATTTGTTGCAATTATCTAGTAGTAGAAGCATTCCTCTACTAGGGTTTGTAAAACATTTTTTCTCCTTGAGTAAAGTTGCCTTTTCTTAATTGTTTCCTTTTACTTTTACCTTAGTGTAATCACACCCTCTCTCTAATTACTCTAGGTTCCCACCTACCTAGGTGAGCTTAGAGAGAGGAATTACTTATCACTTAGGTTCTAGTTTAGTAAATTTAGGTGTTAGCCATCTTCCCACCATCAATTTTATGTTGCTTTAGTTATTTCAAAACAAAAATTAAATATTTTAAAACACCAAAAAGAAAGTTGATTTCCATTTCTAAGCAAGGGATTTTGATTTTCAAACTCGCCTCCTTGGACGACCCTAGATACCCCACTATCTAGGTCTTATAAAATTTAAAAGCGAATCCATTTTTGTGCGTTGCAACGACTTAAAACCCCAATTTAACAAACTGCGCAAAAATGCGATCAGGAATCAGATTGATGATTTATGGTTTGAGTTTAAAATCATCCCCATCTTAAGATACCCTAACAAAAGGTTCTAGTTGGGCTTCATAGGATTATAAAAGTCTCTGAGAGGTTGGTCAACTCTCCCATTTTGGAGTCGAGCAATGGCCTGCACTATGACCTACATCTGTCTGTCATGATGCCGACCCTACTTAGTAATCTGCCTCTATAAGAGAGCCATTGGATCCAGATTTTGTTGCTCCTCTTCAATCTCATCTTCCTCGTGGTGACTAGCCATTGAAGATAGTTTAGATTCAAATCTTGGACAATCAGGTCTTCTCCTAGGATTTCTTTCTAAAGGTGGTAGCAAATCAGGATTTAGAGATCTTTTACCTTACATGCACCAGAAGAATGTCTATAGATGAGAGAGAGGAGATAGATGTGAGAATACCCCACCCTCTAAGTACAAGCAATCAAGCTAATCCTTAGATGTAATCCCTACTTAGATCTATTCCTGGCTCCCCAAAACACGACAAGGTTAGATCAACCCTTGAATTACTTAGTTGGCGAGAAGGGTGGGACCCCCTAGGACACCTTGCACGGCAGGACACCACTAAGGCTTAGCGCGGTTACCGCATCGACCTTTCTTATCACAAGTGCATCCAAATAGACAAGGCCTTAACCTTAGCCCAATCTAATTTCAAGTTACCAAGAAGATTTGTCTTGCCTAGGACACATCTACTCAGTTTCAGGTTTAGGCTTGAGGTGCTTTTGGAATATGATGGGCATTAGGGGGTGTTGCCCTTAAAATTGATTTTCAAAGTGTGAAGTGCACAGGCAAGGGGTTCACAAGAAATTTCTATGGTGAAGTGAATTTTAAGGTCCAATTGTTTATATAATTGTGTTTTAGGGTTTCGTAATCAGATAAATTCAAGTAAGGTTTTGATGAGCACACAAGAGGTTTTGCAAGTCCCTTAGATTTCCTTTAAGTATGGAAATGCAACTGTGCTCTACCTTAATGTGAAACCCTAAGAGTAGATAGTGCTAGTTGATCCTTTTAAGTCCAAAATCAAGGAAGTGGTGTGACCCAAATAATGCAATCAATTGGTCTTATTGCACGACTAACTAGGCACTCAAAAAATATTTTTTTCAAAAATTTTAATGCACGTTTTCTATTTTTTTCATATTTAAAGTGTACTAGGGTTCTGTAGTCTGTTTTGACCCCCTATTGATGATTGAATAGTATGTGCAACCAAATGTGCAGAAATTTTATTTTCATAATTTTAAGAGATTCTATATTATCATAGAAATACAACGCAATAAATTTTAGATAAGTCGAAGTTGTATAAAAATTCCTATGATTTTTTGTAGTCTGAAAAATAAGGAGTAATAACAAATTTGATAATAGTTCAGTTGGAAAATTTTTAAAATTTTTATATAACTCATAATAGCCTAACATTTGAATATGTTGTTCCTGACTTCAAAACTCACATCTAATAAAAATTTTACAATTTTTGGACATGTAAATTTTTGGGAATTGAATTTCTAATATGAGAGTTTGTTTTAGCCCGAAAATATAGGAGGTGGTTTTGTTGATTCCAACCAACAATAGAGATTTTTTTTTTCGAAAAGCAAGCAAATGCTAACCTAAGGATCAAGCAAGCACTAAATTTCTTTTTTTCGCAAGGAAATCTAACCTAATCTAATATACAAGTACTTACTTGAGATTCAAAACTTGTAAATTTTCCGTTGTTGCGTTTCTTCTCAGATTTTTGTACTTCCTGCACACACGAAATCAATGAAAATAAAGTAGGTCGAAAACCTCAAATAAGCACTAGGAAGAAAAGCTTCAAAAATTTTCGTTGCTTGCCCGGCAACGGTGCCAACTTATTCTTCACGAAATGCGTAAAAGATTATTTCTATCGTTGTACTATGAATCACGTTGAAACAAATAAATTTATAAATATTTCGGTAAGTACCAAGTCATTCGCAAGGAGGAAAAACATGATTTTCAAAGCTTTTCATACTAACTAATATAGCCTAATGAAAGCATGAAAATAGAGATAGGATATTCATATAATCATATTTTTATTGCTACTTGCAAACAATTCTCAAACTAGGAATTAAACAACATGCTAAAGAATAGAGAGAGAAAAATAGATGAAAGATGAAGCTGCTTGTGAGATGCTTGTGCGAAGTGCGATAGCACTTCAGATATAGAGCGTCGAGAGGAAGACCGAAGAGAAGTTGCAGAGAGAGACAGGCTAGATATGTGTCTGGTGGGAGTTGCCTCTCAACTGGGGGCCCTGGGACTCTTTTTTATAGCTAAAATGAGGGGCAAAGTGGGTATTTAGGCCCCCCAACTAGTGCAACAACCTTGGAGCCAACAGATATGTCGATCAACAGATCAACGAGCCCAATTGCACCTCAAAATAACCTTCCACGTGCCCTAAACACGTAGAACGCACCAGATGGTGCCAAGTGTCATGCTCTTCGCCACTAGATCTAATCTACACTCTCTTCACGTGCACTCTCTTGCGCTCGCGCGTGCTTCCAATCTCAGTCATTCGTTCTCACGATCGGACGACTTAAGATAAGCATGCAACCGCCTCTTCTCGCCTGCCCTCTCTGTGTATGTTGGGGCATCTGGCCACGTGTCTAACCGTGCGTGCATCTCACTGCCTTATTTGATGAGCCTCATCATGTCACACACCTGCATCCTCATCATCCAATCCCATCTGACAATCCAATTACACCTGCGCTCCACCACCTCACCAATTTCGTGCTCAGTGTGAATCAAACTCGTGCCGCTCTCTCTCATGTGTAACTACTAACCAACACGCTATGAGCGTGTTTGAGTCATGATGTTGATTTTGTCACTCAGCCACTCTCAACCATTAGATAAAGATCTAATGGCTGAAATGCTATCTCTCTCAGTTGATGAAGGCATGGTAGTGGGTTGTTAGGATGGTGCCACGTGGCACCATCCTGACCATTCATCTTCCCACTTTTGTGTTTGGTGCTACAAGGCTCCAATCGGATTGATCTTTGTGCCATTGAACTACAACCATTGATCTGGATCCATCCGTGTGATCGGATTTGACATCTAAGGTTTGAATTTATGCTATCTTGCTCCTTTTCCTCTGATATTCTACAAACTGTATGTGATGCTACAGAAGTCTGATCAAGACGATTCCAAAAGCGTTGGACTCCCATTGTCATCCTGATCAAATCCGTATGATCTAATCTATCATCTGCAGCACCAGATCATCTGCAATTAATATAGCCTCTCTCTTAGAGCATAAAATAGCATTATTATCTATAAAGCTAACAAATTGACTATGACGTAAATTATGATGCTGATGCATGCATTGTCTTAAGTTAAGTTAAAATCTAGCTTAATTCAGGTAGATTAGGTCCTATGATTGTTGCACAATCACTAAGAGATGAAGTTGAGAGTCTTAAGTACAGATTGATATTATGTATGGCCTTTTTAAGATGACGTTATGTTAATTCTACATGCCTAAAGCATTCATGTACTTGGATTTGCTTTAATGCAAGCTATTAATGATGTTCACTAAAATCTACGTGATTAAGGATACACAATCATTGTAGCGTGTAAATAAAGCAATCAATTAATATAATACTGAACTACAAAGAGTCCAGGTCGAACACAGAGAGGCAATCACTATTTAATACCTTTCATAGCTATTATATAGTAGAGTAGAATGTATATATAGATATCAAATAGATGCATAGATAATAGTGCTAGAGACAAATAAATGAATACCATAATTTATTTGGGAATGTCTCACAAATATGAATCTAATCAATGATTACAATTGGAATAGAACTATAAAAGAATAGAGAGAGGAAGAAAAGATCGAAACCACTTGAGAGATGCTTAAGGAAGCTTCCGACAGAGCTTTAGATCCAGGGTGCCAATAAGAAGGAGATAGAGTCCAGAGAGGAATACTATTAGTGGACGTGCACTAAGGGCTAAGTAGGATAATTATCTAAGGGACTAAGTGTCACCCTAAGGGTTGGTGGCTAGGTCTTTTTATAGGAATCTAGGTGGCTTCCTATTGGTTGGTCTAGAGTGCCTAGGATTACTAATTTGGATGGCTTAGATTCATTCAAAAGTGATTCCTAAGATTGGTTAACTAGGGACCTTAAGATCTAGCTTGTAAGGCTAGGATAGGATGATGGTTTTCTAAAAATAAGAGGCTAGCTAGGTGGTGGCTAGGGTTATCTAGGAGGGGTGGGTGGTTACCAAGGGATAAGATCTTATCTCTTGGTTGGCCACTAAGAGATAAGATACTCTTAAGTTGGCTCCAACTTAAGAGGATTAGGTTAGGATTTTTGTGGGTTTCATGTGGGTAGGTTTAGGGCTAGGTTTTGTAGACATGGGTTATGAGGATAGGTTCCTAATTAGGCTAGGTTGACCCTAAGTCTAGTCGGTTAGGTTCAACTAGATAGGTCCTAGTATAATTGTGTGTGTGAGTGTGTAATTGGGTTAAGGAAAATCTAAATTGGTTAAGGCTTAGTCTAATTAGGTTCTAATGAACCTAATTAAACTTGTGGGGGTTGGTATTTGCTCAATTAGGTTCTGAGTGAACCTAATCGAATTCAGGTGCACCCAATCAAGTGAGTGTGTACCCAATTGGGTAAGGGCTTGGTCTGATAGGTTTAGGGTAGGTTTAATTAGACTCAAATGAGTCTAATAAACTAAGGGTTAATCTAATCAGGTCCCATGGACCTAATTGACTAGTGGCTAGTCCAATTGACTCAAACTGAGTCAATTAAGTTTGGTATGGACCTACATAGGTTTCTAGGCTAGGGATATGGTATTGGATAAGTGGATTTGGGTCAGGGATAGTAGGATAGGACTATGGATACGGTGGATAGGTTCATGGATACTGCTATCCATGTTTTTGGCTTTTGAGCTCAAATATCTAAGGTTGAGTTGGTTTAGGGATAGGTAATAGGTTAAGGTTATCCTAAGGTTTTTGGGATAGGGTAGGGTTATCCTAATTCCTCTCTTTCCTCCTCTGTTCTTGTGTCTTCAATCTTTCTTTATTTCATCTTTACTCCTCAATCAACTCCTAGCTCAACTATAGCTTCTACTCTTTTCCAGCTTTATTTCTCAGTTCTTCAATTCACTTTGAGACCTATCACCTACATTATTCACAAGAGACTAGAATTAGGAGATAATTATTTATAAGATAAATGAAAAGCTAAATTATGCATGCATGCTCTAAATGAAATATTTATAAACCTAATGCATTATTCTACTAAGGAATTAGCCGAAGATTAAGACAATTAGGGTAATAGTTTAGACTCTTATCATACCCCCATGCCTATCTTTTTATTAGTCCCTAGCAAAATCAATTTGCAAAAAACCTGCAAGAATCATAATCCCTTTTCTTTTCAAAGATGCTGTCAAGGAATCGAACGAGTTTTAATCAAAAATCCCAATAAGATTTTTCACTAATGAAAGGAAAGTGCGGAAAATCCTTAATGGCAAAGACTCAATAGTTCTAAAGTATTGACTCAAATCTGAACCTCCCAAATCAAATTAGAAATCTTATTAGCCGTTAGACTTGGGTCACCAAAGTGACTTTCTCTGACTAAGTCGACCTACCCAAGATTCGAATCCAATGTGAGAAACAAGCAACTTCTGTGTGAATTTTTATGTGACTTGTCAAACAAACAACCAAGTTGATTCATGATATTCAATAAGACTTAGAATGTTTCTATGCTCTTTCTGGGATAACCTATCTTCGGTTAGGTCATACTAAGGCTTGGCAGCTTTCTCTCACCACTTTTCTACCCAAGGTCAACACACTAAGTGTATATCTCCCCGGCTAGACCTCTAGGTCTCTTATTCCTAATTCTTTTCCCCATATTTTTTTCTTTTTTTCTATAGGATTAACACCCATATGTAGCGAGGTGTTTTTATTTTGGAAATGGAAAGGGTAGCATCCATATGTAGTGAGATGCTTTTATTTGGTTGAATTGCACCCATTTGCAGCGAGGTGCTTTATTTGGTACGATATTTTTTTTCCATATTTTTCTCCCTCTCAGTTTTTCAAGACTGAATATCTTTTTTTTCTCTAAATCATTTTTCTAGGTGAGTGGCTCTCCTTCATCCATTCTAAATGCATTCCTACAAATAGGAATAGTCCTAAGAGCTAGAAACATGGCAAGGTCCTTTGGATCTACTTGCCCTAAGACTAAATTTTATTAACCACAAAGGACTCAACAAAATTGTCCATAAGAGAAGTCAGTGCATAGTGCAAGTGAAGATGATTGAAACTCAAAGACTATCCAAACCAAAGGGTGAAATGATAAGTCATTCACTCATCACTCCTTTGACTTAATACTTTTAGCTTTTTCAGAGTCCTTTCATAGTCTCGGGAAAATCAATCGAGATTTAGGTAAATACTCGAGAAAATTAAGCCTTAAAAGACCTAAGGAGTGTAGTTAGAAAGACTTTGTTTTGCATTTTCTAAGGTCAGTAAATTCTCAAAATTGAGAATTCTTGATTTCACCTAGCTTGAATCTTAAGAACAACACTAAAACACTCCTTTTTTTTAAATGAATACTATATAAAGGAATACTAATAGGATTAGTTTACATATCAAAATAAGAGATGCAATGTCCACCCCCCCATGCTTATTTATTACAATGTCCTCATTGGAATGTATGTAGAAAAGAATAATCAAAATGCAATAGGCAAGAAGAGGGGATATCACCTGGCTGATCTTGTTGTTCCAGGTCAACATAGAAAAATGAAGATCTCAATACCTATACAAAATACTGGGTTGCCTCCCAGCCAGCACAGTTCAGCTCAAATAAGATCCAACAGGTTGACATGATCATCAAGGATAGGATTAGGATATTGATTAATAAAAGGTTTCAGTCTCTAACCATTAACTTTTGTTTCTTGTCTAGTCTTAGGGTCTAAAATCAGTACAACTCCATAAGGATAAGTTTTCTTCATAATGAATGGAGACATCCATTTTCATCTCAATTTTCCTGGAAAAAGCATCAATCACGAATCAAAAAACCACACCTTCTGATCGGGGATAAAGATTTTTCAAGAAATATATTTGTCATGTAAAGATTTTGTCCTATCCCTATATATCCTTGCATCATTTCGAATTTCATCAAATTCGTTCAATTGGAGTTTTCTTTGTCTCCTAGATCATCCAGATTTAGGTTAAAATCCCTCTCAATGAGCTTTATGTTCTAATTCCACAAGGAGGTGACAAAATTTTGCATAGACTAAAAAAAATGGAGACTGATAGTAACACCATCATCCGTCATAGCTGGCTAAAATTAGCCAAATTCCAGTAATAAATTCTCCTTAATACTCGTCAGAAGGTCACAATGCTATTTTAAGCTGGATTTAAGGATAAAAAGAGAAAATAAGTTAATTCTACTATTTTAACATCTAATCACAGTTGCAAATTAACTACGAGGTTAATTAGGGCTTAATCTAAGGTCAAATGACCTTAAGTTCCCAAAAATGGGTTTGCACTAATCAAATCAAGGTTTTTTATGATTTGAGGATCAATTTAATAATAAAAACCCTAATATAGCCTCACTTCAATTAAACGAGTTCTAGGAAAAATAAATGCAATCTAAACCTCCTAAAAATCATTGAAAAATATTCTAGGAGGTTTGGAATATTCACTTTGACCAACTGAACCAATTTTGACCTAAACAGCGACTTTAGGCGAGAATTTACGTTATTCTTGGGCCTCAGTGTAAATTACCCAATCAAACTTTGTCAAAACCAAAATCTAAGGTCACAATTCGATTCCTTGGGTCCAAATTAAGTTAAGCCCAAAATTTGACCCCAATCAAAGGTCATCCTGACTTAGTTTGCAATTTAGCCCATATGACCCTATTCATTGCAAAAATACTCCTAAGTTTAGGCTTCTCTTGCAAGAAGGTCCCTCCACCACCCTCTTCGTTGAGCCAACTTCCAAATGCAGCACACATGTGTTTAGGAAACCCAAAATCGTGAGATTCGATCCTCAAATTAAGGGATCAAATCAAGATCAAATCTCACCAAAATTGGTGAGATTTATCTTAAGATCCTTCCAGATCTTCTGAGCAACTTTGCGAGCCCAATCACCACCAGATTCATTGCTGGCAACCTTGAGTAGTTCAAGCTCAAAAATCAGCAAGAACACATGACAAATAGGCATGCCTTGGCTTGTTTGAGATGGTATTCACCCTATTTAAAGTCTCCTACATCTACAAGTCAAAATTCAAGCCAAATTGACCCGGATTCCCTCCGTTCTTCCTTCTCGCCAGCATTCTTTTGCTACACCACCAGAGCTCATCACCCTCCTTCCTCACCCTATGCCACGCATAATAGGGAGAGGGCTTCGCCTACCCTCGGTTCTGCGAAGCTTCCTACGAAGTTTCAACCATAGCCTCAGCTTCTTTTCTCTAGTCAGCCTTACCTTCTTCCCCATAGTAGGTGAACTCTAGTAAGCTTCTCTACTACTCCTCTCCCCAAATTTCTTTAGGGATTATTCTCTCCTGACCTCTGATGAGTCATTTTTTTGCTTTCGAAAATGATGATTAATAAGATTTATCATTGTATTTCTATGTGGTGGAAAATCGACTAATCAAAATAATTAGAATTAAAATTAAACCACTCACAGGAGAGCGAATCATGTCCAAAGGGAGGCAATGACCTATTTAAAACTTGCGATAATTAAAAATTATTTTTCATAAATGATTTCCTCAAGAAATTGTGTCGAAAAATAGTGTAGATATGAGTTTAAATAAAAGTGTAAGTTGAAATTGCATTTAAGTCAAATAGGAGAGGGTTCAATGTAATGTGTACCACAATAAAATAAGAATAAAATCCTCACAATGTCACTTAAATGTAATTACGAATTAAGCTTCTCCTATAGCAAAATTCATCCAAGAATTGAATGAAAACCCACTTAGATTAAGATTAAGAAATTGATTTGCTTAATAAGCTAAACAATGAAGGGGCTTCTCACAAAATCGCCATAATAATGAAATCAGAAAAAGGAAGTGGCAATGGCATATGATGGTAATAACTAATGCAAATTTCACTGTGCAAAAATAAGGGATTTCTTCCCCATGTCCATGTGCGAGGAGGAGGGAATGGCCGGAGGTGCAAAGAACGGAGGAAGATCTCTAGACCAAGGGCTTTGCGATGGCGGTCATGGCGAAACGCGAGGCGGCCGGAGCTGACCGGATGGAGCTATGGTGAAGGTGGGTTTCGGCGGCTGCTAGAGGTGCTGGAGGATGCACGCTCTACACTTGGGTGGAGATGCTGAAGGGTGTTGGAGGATACGCGCTGTGTGCGAGCAGAGCGGTAGAGCACGTGTGGCTAGAGGCGAGGTCGATGGGTTGTAGGTGCTCTGTTGCTGTTGGAGTAGTGCTTGGAGGGCATGTGCTGCGGGTGGAGGTGCAGCATGCTCTGCGCATGGGTGGAGCTGCTGAAGGGCATGCTCTACGCACGCAGGAGAGGACCGATGGGCTAGAGGACGTGCATCCGCTGTTGCTACGAGCATCGACGGTGTGCTGTAGGGAGTGCAGGCACGCGTAGGAGGCGAGTGGGTGCATTGACAGGCACTGGTGGGCATACGCTAAGGACTGGAGCGTGGAGGTCGGTGCACGTAGAAAGGGCATGCATGTACCTGCTGTAATGGAGCTGGATGGCATGTGATCTGGAATGGTGAGGGAGCGCGCATAGGAGGTTGCACGTTGCTGCGTCTGTGGGGTGGAGGTGCAACAAGGAGGATGCGAGGATGGTTTTATTCTAAAAATAGAGGAAGAGGAAGAAGAAGAAGAAGAAGAAGAACATGGTGTTGGTGGTGCGTGGACAAGGAAGGAGATCTGGTAGTTGCATGGTGACGGCCAAGCTCACCGAATTGGCGTGGCAAGCTATCACCTTGTTGGCCCACGATGTGGTGGAGCTCGACCTTGGAGACCGCGATGGTGGAGTGGAGTACACGGTGGTGGAGTGGGGCGGTGTCTCCCCATGCATGGTCGTCTCCACCTCCCTTTGTAGCTGCAGGTGATGAATTTGGAAACAAAGAGGCAAGATCAGATGCTCTTCATGGCCAATGAATGCCTACAGCTGTGTGTGAATGGGTGTGTGAGGAGAAGAAGCAGTCGTTACCTGTGGAAGAAGAGAATAAGAAAATAATAAATTATTATGGTTATTTATGCACAAACCCTTAACTTCCATGTTAAATTAAAACAATGGAAGTAATTCACCTAATTGATTAACTAATCAAATGCATGCAATGAATGAATTATGCAATTAAGCTAAAAGTATGAAGAAATTTATTTACATCCTAATATATGATAGCTAAATGTTAAGAATATCTTAATATCTAGGCATTTACACATTTAAATAGCCCACAAATATGGGCTAATCAACCTCTAATTAGGTCTAGGGAGCTCTGTAGCTCCATTCTTTCACCCTAGCATCTTCCCTGACGCCGACCACCGCTACCACGGCCACCTTCACTGCCTCACCCTCTCCATGTTCCCCCAACCCAATTAAGTTAGCCAAAAGGTTCCCCACCTTCCCACGCACCTTTTTCCCAACTTAATTGGACTCCACATGAACTCCACCATCACCTCTGACCCCAACCGCCTGAGCTCCAGTAGAGCTCCTCCGGTGGACAACCACATGCATCCAACCATTCAATCACCACCACCATTAGCTTTGCCACACTTCGACGAACCCTCTTGCATATTCGACTGAGGCCCTAGTCCTGTATTTTCTTTTGTAGGTGATCATCGTCGCCATCGTCTTCTCCGATGCCGAGCGGCATTGTCCAGCACTCAAGCATAAAGCTACCACCTTCATTGCGTGCAAACCAGCATAAGGAACTCATCTAGGCCATGGATCTCTAATCCCACGACTAATCCAGTAGTAATTGGCAGCAGCTCCACACAATGAAGGCGAAGGAGAGTGGGGCTTTTTAGTTCCACACCAGAAAGAGACAGTTTAGATTTGGGAATAAATTGATTCTGCTCCCTTTTCCATTGTTCAGAAACAAGGGGTCAGGTCCCCAGCCATATCACACCTTGCGCACATGCCCTCGCCCACCCACACACGCTTGGCTGGGTATGGGCTGGATCCGGATCCAATTAGAGAGAAGCTATAATGTTGCGCCTAAAGGTAGTAGGTCGAGTTTTGGGCCAGCTTATGCAGAGGACTTGGCCAATTTTGTGGCTTACTTTAAGACGTCTCTTGGGCTCAAAAATTATAAGTGTTGAGGTTTTATTTGAGTAGAAAACATATTCTTTTGCCTCATATTCGCATTTATTTTGGAGTTTGATAGTGCAATCAATTGAGTAATATATTGCTTTTTATATCAAGCTCTTGTGCCTTATTATATTCATTCGATTAGTGGTTAAATTGTGAATTATTTGCTCCTTGAGACGATCTCGGACTCACATTCGAGATTACAAATTTAAGTGTTTTCGTCGCTTTAGTCACCATACTATAACACGTATTTTAAACCCGACTTTAGCATGTTAACATTTTGGTGCCATTTACAAGGAGCAACATATTTCACCACTATTCATATCATTCTTGTTATCTGATTCTAATTTCTAACTTGCTCTGTTTGCTTGTGTAGAGGTGAATTCGTAATCAAGATCATCTGCTCGAGCAATCACACCAGGGTCAAGTTAGTCATTCTGACTTCTTCCCTAATCCCCTCTCTATCATAGGAAGATAAAAAATGAAACAAAAGAACTTAGGATTCAATCCCGCCTTACTTTTTCTAGTAACATCATTTTATACAAGAAATTCCTAATTTATCTTGATTAATTCTGATCAGATTTGATTCCATTTCGAAGACCAAATTCCTAGCTACTTGCATCTATTACGGGCATAAAAGCACCTTGGATTATTCACCTTCTTGTTTGAGTCCAAGGGCCATATCTGGAAATAATTAGGGCATAGAAATAGAGCCAATTAGGGTTCTACATTAGGGTTTCGAGTGCTAGTACACATTTTCCTGTTGAAAAAGGAAACAAATATTCCTACGTTTGTGTGCCACCCAAGTCCTTTGTTGAACTGATCTAATCAAAAAAAACCCTAAAATAAAGGCTCTATATTCACTTGAATCATAAAAGTTGAGACCTAATAATCTGTTGAGAACCAAATCAGGGTGGTTCGAGTGACTTGACTCGAATCCCATCCTCAACTTTAGGGCAGGTCAGGTGAAGTTGGTTTACTTGGTGAATCAACCAACCTCAAATTAGGTCACAATTTGAATCAACTTCTAAAATCAACTGAAAATCTAAGGCACAATCAACTTTAAAATTTGTAGACTAAGGTCTCAATTCACACATTTCGATCTCCTTAGAATCACAATTGATGGGAACACCATCATGAGTCATAACTAGATCAATTTAGTCATTATCAAAGAAAAAATGCTCCTACATAACTGCCAGAGAGCCATATTTCATTGCATAATCATTCTAAAAGAAAGATAAGAAAATAGTGTTAAAACTGTAATTTTACCATCACACCTTGAATGTAGAGCAACCATGGGTTTTCTCAGGGGTTAATTAAAGGTTAAATGGTCTTAAAAGTCAAACAAGTGGGTTAGAATAGACAGAAAAGTGTTTTCGCGTGTTTTGAGAATTAAATAACTTTTGAAACCCTAAAAAAAACCTGCTTAATTAACTAAGGTTCTAGTTAGGATAAAACTCACTTAAATCCTTTGAAATTCATATGAAAATATTCTCTAGGTTTGTGGTCGATCATGTTTCGCGTGTTTAGAAATTGGGGTTACAAGTAACCCATCGTCGTAGTTGCAAAACACGTCAATCAGATAAAATTTATACCAAAACTCCAAGGGAGTCTCAGGTCGAACACAGGGAGGCAACGTTTACTTTACTTGAAAATCATGCTTCATTTCGTTTCTTTTTGGCATTTTGGGGTTTTGTTATTTTTTTGTATTTTTGAAATAAAAGAAGTCAAACAAACGTATCACAAGATAGAGATCTGGAACAAATCTGATATATATTACTTCTAATGTCAATTACAAGAAACTATGAAAGCATATAAAGAGAGGGAGGTGAGAGGAAATCTCCCGAATCGGCTGTTCGGCGAGACGACGGCACCTGGTAGAAGCTCGGACGAAGGAGGTGAGGAGCAGGATGACGGAGGTGAGATGCTGGAGGACGTTGGGTTGAGGAAAGCTTCGGCGTGTCTCTGGAATGGAGGTGAGAAGACAGAGTTGATCTGCTACCATAATGGAGGCGAGAGGACTGCTCAAAGGTGACCTACGAAGGGAGATGGGAAGTTGGAGGAGTATTTGGTGGGGCAAAGGTTCATTACACTAATAGGCACCTTGAGATCTTGAGAACAAGCTTTAATGGAGCATTGGTAGGCTTGCTAGAGCTTAGGAGTAGGTAGGAGTAGAGTAGGTAGAGATGGCTTGGAAGGGAGGGGGTGTAGGTCCTTTTATAGTTGTGGAGAAGAGGCAAAAATCGTATCTAGGTCTTTACTGATGTCCACAAACGTCGCTGCAACTGTTGCTGAAGATCCGACCTTCAGTTGCTCTTGCTGGCATGCACGGGCCTTTAATGACGTCCATAAATGTCGTTGTAGCAGTCGCTGAAGATCCGGCCTTTAAACTCTCTCTGGCGTGCGTTGACCATTAATGACAGCTACAAGCGTCACTAATGGTGTGTCACTGGAGATTCGTTCCGTTCCTTGCTGGCGCTGCGCGCATTGCCCGCCCGTGTCGCACGCGAGCTGGCGTGCGCTGGAATGCATGGGCGCGTCACACTGCACAGCGCGCTGTGCGGTGCGGCGCATGAGCGGAGAAATTGGAAATTTGGGGGGCTGTGGGGATTCAAACCCGCGCCCCTTCGATGCGAACCGCTTCGTCAACCAGTGCGCTGCATCGCCCTTTGTGTCTCAAGGAAGAAATCAGTGCAAACGCTTCCCAACCGTTGGATCTTGATCCAATGGCTAGGATTAACAGCGTAGATGATGAGGGAGAGTGGGCGGTGGCTGCTAGCCGGGTTTGGGCAGCCTGGATGGCGCCACGTGGCACCATCTGGGCCGTCCGTCTTCTTCTTCTTGTAGAGGGTGCCACGATGCTCAGATCGGGATGATCCTTGTGATGCCGAACTACCATCGTCGCTCCAGATCTATTCGTACGGTCAGATTTTCCATCCGAAACTCGTATGGATGTCGCATTGCCCCTGGCCGTTGATCTTCCTCGAGCTTAATGTGATGCTACGGGACTCCGATCTGGACGATTTCAGAGGCGTTAATCTCCGATCGCCGTCCTGATCAGATCCGTATGGTCTGATCTCCATCCGAGGCCCTGGAATAAATCGTCTTTTCTCCTAACCATAAAAAGGACCTAATTAACCTAAATTATAAAGAACTACTCTAAATGCAAAATGATGCATGCTATGCGATATCTATATCATGATATGCAGTGCTAAGCCTAGGAACTATCACAAATAAGCATTTTACGATGAATTTATACATGTTTATCATACCCCCATGCTTACTTTTTACTAGTCCATAGCAAAATTAAACTAGATGCTATGTATATCAGTAGAATCAGGGTTCGAGTATTTAGGAAAAATTCATTGATTGCTTTAGAAAGTCTCATCCCCAAGACCTAATTACAAAAACTCAACAATGCCCGGGTGCTTGCCAGAATGCAGACCGTCCGAGCCCTCACCATATTTGAGAAGATAATTTTTTTTTTGTACTTTTGGAGTTTGAGAGTTACGGGATAACTTTTTACGGCTACCCGACCCGCCCAAGAATCGAAAAGGACTCTAAGTGCTAAGCATCTTTGTGAAAAAGTTATAGACTCACAAAACGGCCGTTAAGATGGACTTCAGGTTTCTACAACCCTAGGTGACCTTGCCTAAAGGTTTATCTTTACGATCGGTAGCTTTCTCCCTACTTCTTTTATTTATGGGGTCAACACAAGGGTGAATCCAGTGTTTATCTCCCCGGTTTATTCTACTTCCCCGCTTCTTCCCTAAGTGTTTTGGGAATTATTGTGCATTTTTTTGTGAGCTAGGTTCTGGACAACTGGCCGATGAGCTGTTACCACCAACAACTTGCCAACCATACTAGTGCAGTGAAGTGTGGTTTTATTTTTTTTTCTCCTTTTTTTTGCTTTTCTTTTTCTTTTTTTAAGTAGGTGGCTTCCCTGATCTAAGATTTACCTAAAGGTAGTACAACAAAAATGGTCTTGTGGCTGGGCTCTGGACAACCGACTGATGAGCTGTTACCACCGACAACTTGCCAGCCATACCCCCAAGTCGGTCCATTAGCTACCCAATTTCCGTAAAAATCGTCGGAAAGTGAGTCAATGCAAAATAATGTGTGTAAATGCTTAGGCTTAAAGTCCCTCCAAATCAGAGGGCTGGTTGATAAGTCGCATACTTATCATCCCAAATTATTTACCAAATTAAAATAAAATTTAATTTGCGAGGACTCGAGACAAAATCCACATTTGAGTGGACACCTGGGCTAATTAAGCCCGAAGACCTGAAGAGTTTAAGTATTCAGGTCTCAAAGAATCAATTCCTAAAGTTTACAACTCCTAATGACTAAATTCTCGTCTCCTAATTCTAATTTTTTTTTAACAAGAATCAAATAACAGGAAATTACTATTACAGCTGACAAAAAGGTTATAAAATATGTCCACCCCCCCATGCTTAGCTTTTGCAATGTCCTCATTGTAAAAAAAATGAAAGCATGCAAGAGAGTAGAAGTGGAAGAATAGCACCTAGTTTCCGTGAGACTCAGGTCAGCTTGGAACAGTCTTTACATGTGCTAAGTTTAGTGCCTTAAGCTAGGCAAGGTTCTCAATCATCAATAACTAAACATTGAGGCCACAACAACACAGTTTCTGGGCCCCCAGGTATGGGTCCCGGAGAGTGAAAATGGGCTTACCAAAGAGATGAACAACGAAAGTGGTAAGCTGGTGGTGCAAGGAGAGCCTAAATGGTCTCCACTAGGATTTTTGTAGATTTATTACAGAGGAAGTGTACTTGGGTATAGAATTTATGCAGTGGTTGGGTGAAAAAGGACGATAAGGGTTTTGTGATGTGCTGGGGATTTGTGGGTACCCTAGAATACCTAATGTTTGAAGAGTTCTTCCCCAATGTTCAATTTCATCCTCACACTCTAGGTTCTTAAACCAACCATCCTGATCCTCAGAATTCCCACCCACAAGTTGGACCTCAAACTCTAAGCATTCAGGATAAGGATATTGTTGGATTTTATCTTGATCACGTGAATCATTCAATAACTTTTTGATTTCATGTATATCTTCCTCATCCCGTGTTGCTACAATTGGTCGCATTTTTTCTTTGTCCTCAATTATTTCAGCAACTGTGTGATCCTCTTCCCGAGTTTTGGTTGAGTTGGCCATTAAAAG
Organism: Thalassia testudinum; assembly: GCA_037157565.1. Taxonomy (NCBI): domain Eukaryota; kingdom Viridiplantae; phylum Streptophyta; class Magnoliopsida; order Alismatales; family Hydrocharitaceae; genus Thalassia; species Thalassia testudinum. The sequence goes on along the minus strand of JAZHRO010000035.1, from coordinate 48,517,149 downwards.
GTTGTCTAAGGTATGTATAGCCATTACTTCCTCTATTCTACCAAGATCCTCCATCGAACCACACTTAGTTTTATTCTTCTTTGAGTCCTCAAAAATATTGAATCGATTTGTCTTATCCCCTGAGGCCATTTCTATATTTCCCGATTCACAATCAATCCTCGCCTTAGCAGTAGCCAGGAAAGGTCTTCCCAAAATAATCAGGGTGTGGTTGAGCTGTTTTGGGGCTTCCATGTCCCGGACCATGAAATCAGAAGGTAATGTAAATCATTAACCTTGACTAAAACATCCTCCAAAATACCCCTTGGTTTTGTAATGGATCTATTGGCTAACTACAAGGTTATGTTAGTGTGTTTTAGGTAGCCCAGACCCAATTCCATGTGCAGTGAGGTGGGGATCACATTAATGGAAGTGCCTAAGTCGAGGAGGGCCCAGTCAGAAGTAACCTTTCCTATGGTGCAGGAAATAACTGGGGCTCCCGGGTTGTGCTTCTTAGGAGGTAGCTTGTTTATGATCAATGTGCTTGTGTTATCGGACAAAACTACTCTCCTATTGATTTTAGATTTTGCTCTACACCTTTCTTTATATGCATTCAGTAAACCTATGGCATAGGCAGGGATTGATCCGATAGCCACGAGGAGTAAAATGATTGTTAATTTGAAAGCATGAAGTAAGGACATCCTTTCCTCCAATTTCTCCTCCGACTTTTTCTGTTTGCCCATACAACAACAACATACTCCCGAATCAGACCCTGATGTTTTATTGATCACATTCTTAGTTGGGAGTTTGGAATTCTTGCTACGGGGCCTAATGGGGTTGACACGGGGTTGGGTAGGTCCCTTGCGTTTACTACCACTCCTCAAGGTGATGGTGTTTGTCGTGGCAAAATGCTGTTGGTTAGTGCCTTGGGGAGGGTTGGGCAAAACAGGAGGCTCCCGGTTGATTACAGTAGGAATTTGGTTAGCTCCAGGAGGGACTGGGGTAGCCTGATAGATAGCATGAGCTTGAGCATGCGACTCTCCATCATTAATAAACCCTTAAGGCCCAGCGCCTCGGTTCTGAACATTCCTTGGGTTTGGTATAGAATGGATGGCAGAGATCCGGGCTGCCGGTTGTTTGTACTAAGTCTAGATTGCAAGGTGTCCAGTGAAGTTTTCATTTGTTGCATCAGCTGGAGCATTGACCCTTGCATTTCTACCATTTTCAGGTTCAAGTTAGCCTGCTCGGCAGGTTGTTGAGCATTCCACATGGGCTAATAAACCTGATTCAGGGGCAACTGAGTATATACATGACCCTGACCCATTGGTTTTTGCGGTACATAGTTGTTGGGTCGATAGTGGATCTACTACCCTTGATCTTTCCAAGAGAAGTTAGGATGATTTTTCCAACCAGAATTGTAGGAATTCGAATAAGGGTTGGACCTAACATTCTCTTGCACAGTATGAACATCCTCATAAGATGAGGATGAAGAAGGATCAGAAAGACTGGGATCAAATGCCCTAGTTTGGAACCCATAAGGTTCCGAGAAAAGTTGGCTCAAAGGTCGAGCCATCTTTAGTTGGTTCACAAACTCCCGTCCCGTAGGACTTTGCGAAGAATGGAATCCGATCCCTGGGATTGAGCAGATCTAGAAAAATTAGAGTTTCCGGACATCCACTCTTCCATTCGTTTAGTAACCAGATCCATCTTATCTAATCTATTGCAGATCAATTCCATATCAAATGTACAAGAATCTTGGACCTCATTGGCATTTGATCTAATTTGTTGGGATCAGTTGAAGGTTTCCATGGAGGCATGGTTTAAAGAATTTTCGCTCATTTCCTCAAACAAATCATACGCGCTATCTATGTCCTTGTTGAGGAAATTGCCTCCGCAAGAAGCATCCACATGATTACGGAGTTGATCATTCAACCCATGATAAAAAATCTGCACAAGCTGCCATTTAGGCACCTCATGGTGTGGACACTTCCGCAATAGATCCTGGAATCTCTCCCAAGCCTCATGAAATGGTTCCCCCTGCCGCTGGGCAAAAGTGTAATTGCCCATCGCAATGCATTGGTTCGCCCAATTGGGAAGAATTTCTTCAGGAAGGCTGATTTCAAAGCTATCCAAGTAGTAATCGATCTTCCAATGGTACGATACCAATGTGTGGCCTTATCCCTGAGTGAATGGGGGAAAAGCCTCACGAGCATATGTTCTTCATTCACATTCCGCAATTTGGTAGTCTAAACCAGAGTGATCAGGTCTTCCAAATGTTGGAATGGGTCATCTGAGATAAGCCCGTGAAAGTGTTTAATTAGACTCAAAACCTGGGGCTTGATCTCAACATCTCCAGCAGGGATCACAACGTCGGGACAATCCTCATAATTTGAAGGATCATAAAAATCCTTCAAGGGCCGAGTGCCCTGACCATTCATTTGTTGGAACCATTGCTGCAATTCTTCCAACTGCCTCTGAATCAGCTCCTGCTGGTTCGAAGGTGGGGGAGGTGGTTGTTGATCAACCATGGGATCTACTTGGCTAATGCTCAACCTCCGCCTCCGAGAATGGTCTAAAGGTCCTTCCAAACGAGGGTTCAATGACCGCCTTCCAAGCATACACTGGAAGGAAGTCGGAAGGACGAGGAAGAGAAGGGACCCTGCAGCACAAAAAATACAAGCCTGTTTTTAGATGGGGTAGCCTAAGGTCACTGACTCTCAAAATCCATCATAAGATTATGGACGATTTACTCTACTTATGTCCAGGCAATCCAACCAGTTAGAAGGAGGGACTGAGGAGAAGGTTCTTCCTTTGCTTGCGCCTCCGGTTCCTAGTGAACCCCCCAACCGTGGTCGTTTGACACTACTCCCCTAGCTAGACATCAAATTGACTAGTATAAGTAGGTTAATCATGAATAATCTCAATCTGGATCCCGTAGAGAGAACAAGTCCTTATAGCCAATGTCTACTCAATTTTAGTTAGGCTTGGGATATTGGTGCTTTTGGAATGTGATGGGCCCTTAATGGGTTGTGCCCTTAATGATTCGTTTGATAATGTGTGAATGTGCACAACCAAGAGGTTTTTAAGCAAGATTATTAATGATGAGGTTAGTTTTAGGAATCAAATCTTGCTTAATAGCTTTTAGGATTCAAATATTAGGTGTTTTCAAACAAAGTTTGTGAGGCAATCCAAGTTTTGACAGCACGAGTTCAAGTATTTTTCCTTTGTAAATCATGAAAATATGGAGTGCCTGGCTTCACCTAAGTATTGAATCCTATGGGGCAGCTACACAATGAACCTCTTTTAGATTAGGTGGTGCGGCCCAAACAATTCAATCAATCGGCTCAAATGCACCATCGATTAAGGCACACAAAAGGGTGATTAACCTAATATGATTTCAACTCTTTTATGTGTTGAATTCGTGTATTGGGTCCACAGGTCGGAATCCTAGTTGAGTAGATAAAAATCAAGTCCGATTATGTGCCTCAAATGTGGGTGTATAGAGTGTGTATATTGATTTATCCCACAGCAAGTATCTCTCTCTTTTTTTTTAAAATGTGGGGGTGAGGTGGATAAAGGTGGCAAACAAGACAAACAATTCTATCCTAGGATTTATGCAAACACCTAAGTAGATTAGGTCTTGGTTATAATTGTGGCGAAATGAACTAGTGGGGGGAAAGTGTGGGACACTTACAGAGTACTCTACCTGCACTTTACTCCGAACTACCGCACTTGGATCTCCATGCTAGGGTACCTACAAGACAGTAGATCAAAGACAAGTAGGGTTAGTGCTATGTAAATGCAAAGAAGTGCAATAAACAATAAAGTAAATTCCGTTGCCTCCCTGGCAACAGCGCCAAAATGGTCATGTCGTGTTTCGCGTGTTTAGAAATCGGGGTTACAAGTAACCCATCGGCGTAGTTGCAAAACACGTCGATCAGATAAAATTTATATCGAAACTCCAAGGGAGTCTCGAGTCGAACACAGGGAGGCGACGTTTACTTTACTTGAAAATCACGCTTCGTTTCGTTTCTTTTTGGCATTTTGGGGTTTTGTTATTTTTTTGTATTTTTGAAATAAAAGAAGTCAAACAAACGTATCACAAGATAGAGATCTGGAACAAATCTGATATATATTACTTCTAATGTCAATTACAAGAAACTATGAAAGCATATAAAGAGAGGGAGGTGAGAGGAAATCTCCCAAATCGACTGTTCAGCGAGACAACGGTGCCTGGCAGAAGCTCGAACGAAGGAGGTGAGGAGCATAACGACGGAGGTGAGATGCTGGAGGACGTCAGGTTGAGGAAAGCTTCGGCGTGGCTCCGGAATGGAGGTGAGAAGACGGAGTTGATCTGCTACTGGAATGGAGGTGAGAGGATGGCTCCAAGATGACCTATGAAGGGAGATGGGAAGTTGGAGGAGTATTTGGTGGGGCAGAGGTTCGTTACACTAATAGTCACCTTGGGAGATTGAGAAAAGCTCTAATGGAGAGTTGTTAGGCTTGCTAGAGCTTGAGAGTAGGTGGGAGTAGAGTAGGTAGAGATGGCTTGGAAGAGAGGGGGTGTAGGTCCTTTTACAGTGGTGGAGAAGAGGCAAAAATCGTATCTAGGTTTTTACTGACGTCCACAAATGTTGTTGCAGCTGTCGCTGAAGATCCGGCCTTTAAACTCTCTCACTGGCGTGCGCCGAACATTTGTGACAGCTGCAAGCATCACTAATGGTGCATCGCTGGAGATTCGTTCCTTTCCTTGCTGGTGCTGCGCATCGCACGCCCGTGTCGCACGCATGCTGGTGTGCACTGGAATGCACGGGCACGTCATGCTACGTTTCACGCTGCGCGGTGCGACGCATGAGTGGCAAAATTGGAAATTGGGGGCGGCTGCGGGGATTCGAACCCACGCCCCTTCGATGTGAACCGCTTCGTCAACCAGTGCATCGCGTCGCCCTTGGTGTCGCGAGGAAATCGGTGCAGACGCTTCCTAGCCGTTGGATCTTGATCCAATGGCTAGGATTAATGGTGTAGATGATGAAGGAGAGTGGGCGGTGGCTACTGGTCGAGTTTGGGTGGCCTGGATGGCGCCACGTGGCACCATCTGGGCTGTCCGTCTTCTTCTTATAGATGGTGCCACGGTGCTCAGATCAGGATGATTCTTGCAGTGCCGGACTACGATCGTTGCTCCAGATCCATCCGTATGGTCGGATTTTCCATCCGAAACTCGTATGGATGTCGCATTGCCCCCTGGCCATTGATCTTCCTCAGGCTTAATGTGATGCTAGGGACTCCGATCTGGACGATTTCAGAGGCGTTAATCTCCGATCGTCATCCCGATCAGATCTGTATGGTCTGATCGTCCATCTGAGGCCCTGAAATAAATCCTGTTTTCTCCTGACCATAAAAAGGACCTAATTAACCTAAAATATAAACAACTGCTCTAAATGCAGAATGATGCATGCTATGCGATATTTATATCATGATATGCAGTGCTAAGCCTAGGAACTATCACAAATAAGCATTTTACGATGAATTTATACGTGTTTATCAGTTTGGTACCTTCAATTTGACCATCAGAACCCGACTTAACCGAAAACAGACTCTTAGACTGACATTTGCCGTAATTTGGGTTTTTCAATAAATTAGCTAGTCAAAAGAGATCAAAACCTAAATCTAACTTCACCATTGGATTTCTTGGGTCTAAATTTGGTTTGTACCAAAATTTAGGCCCAATCTGATATCATCTTGAATAAGTTTGCATTTGGGCCCAATCAAACTCTTTCAGACCCTTAACTTTTGAATTCCTTACAAATAGCCCCCCAACTTCTTTGTCTTCTTCAAAGAAAGGTCCCTGTCGCCATGAATCCTATTCCTACAACTCTAACGACCTTTAATTGAAGAGAACTCCTCTAATCAATCAATCCCTTCCAAAATTGGAAGGGAGATTCCTTGAGGAGTCCTCTTTCCATTGAATTTTTCCATGAACCCTAAAACTTTCACAATCTCTCATGCGAACGCATGAGAGATTTGGGTATCTTAGAATCTCCCACTCCTATGAACATTTCCTAGGTTGGAAGGTTGGCTTCCAAGCTCAAAACTCCCTCCAAAGGCCTATAAAAGGACCTCCAGATCAGGTTGAACTTCCGAGACTTGATTTCGGCCTGGAACACCCTAAATTCCTCCCTCCATGTCCAGCCGGAAAGCTCCTCAAGCTATGACAACCTCCAACACCTCTCGTCATCTGACCACAAAACTAGTGGCAGATTTGCCTTCCTCTATCTCGTCTGCTCTTGGTCGTACCTACAGGAGCCCCTCTATCTCTATCATTGTCGCTGTCCCCTCTACCGGAGTGTCTTCCTTCCCCAGCACCGGCCTACCAACGCCGGTGCCGTTCTCCCCCTTTCATCTATTTAGATTATGTTAGATTAGTTAGTTTAGCTCTTAAGTTTAGTTTCGTACCCAAAAACCCCAAAAATAGCCCTCGACACCACCGCTCACCTCCATCTTCCCCGTCTCTAACCACTCCTTCAAAGAGTCCATCTCACCTCCACAAACCACCAATCAACTCACCAACCACCTCATGACCTTCGCCACATCACACCCGACCAAACCCCTCTCCCTATTTGCCTTCCCATCCACCTAAACCCTCTACCAAACACCATGCCCTCCGCACCAACAGTTTGAGGTCGTCAGACCTCCTCACTCTGCCAATCACCTCCACACCACCACGGTTACGTTTATCGTCGTCCGATGATGCTTCCTAAGTGCTTTAATACGGCCGAGAGGCCTTATTCTTGGTTTTCAGGTGGCAGGTCATCACCACCATTGATGAAGCTTCAAGCGAAGTTTGAAGTCTTGCTCCAGGCATCGCAAGCCCCAGGTGAAGTCCCAGGCGTTGTGGCTTTGCTCAAGGAACACACTCAGGACTCCAATTGGGGGGGATTCCCCAAGAAGCAGGTGCAATCATACGGAGAGGCATCAGCACAACGCACGTGAAGGAAGGGTGGGACTATAGTCCCACCTTGGAAACTGACAACTGTACCACTCCACATAAATTGAATTTGTCTCTTAGACTTATTGCCTTAGCAAGCACAGGGAGTGAAGTCCCTGCATGTGCCCCTCACGCGCCTCACCCGCGATACCTTACACGCGGATCTGGCCAATCCGATAACTCGCCTAACCTAAGCACTCCTCACTCACCACCCACGCTAGTGAGCCTGGTCCCAGGTACGCTCTACCTGTATACCCGACTACCCTGATTGTGGCCCTGGGAGGGCGGAGCCTAAGAGGAAGGGAGAAAGGAAGAGAGCACGAGGCAGGGGAGGGTTTTTCCATGTGCAATACTTAGCCAAATCTGAAGGGACGACCGCCCTTTGTGCATGAAGAATGATGGAAGAAGAAAAGAAAGCCTTCGTAGAAGAGTTGGAAAGGAAGAAGGCCTGGAAAGAAGAAGAGAAGAGGACATAAAGATGGAAAGGTGAAGAAGAAAGAAGAAGAGGAGAAGGTAGAAGGCTCGTGCGTAAGGAAGAGAATAGCTAAAGATAGGCAAGAAGTGAAGAGAGAAGGCATAGCTAAAGAAGAAGAAGAGGAAGCACTTAAGCTGTCTGATTATCGAATCAGACGTCTGGTGGTTAACTTTGTCAACACAATTAATTAAGTTAATTATGCTTAATTATGTGCAAAAGAAAGTAACTTAGGTCAACTTGAATTCATGTCAATTGAGTAGTATAGGGTCAAGTTAACCTAACATTTTATATTTTAGTTCTTTTTAACTGATTGAGTCTAGGTCGTTCGCTGGGAGGCATAACTTAGTTTGAATTCACCACTAAATCCTAAGCTACTTATGAGAATTATAATTAAATTTAGTTTAAGAATATGAATCTTGCTTAAGGATTTCCAATTGAAAAACATGCAAAATTCCATAAGGAAAACATATTTACACATGATTTGCTACTACAAACAAGTAAACATGTTTATTTCTTTAATTTCTTCTTATTTACAAGAGATTAAGGCAAGAAAAGAGGAATTCAAATGAATATATGGCTTATTACATCATTTATGTTCAAAACAAATTAGTAGAGTACAAAAAATAAGACGTCTTAAAAAAATATCAGACGTCTTCAGCACTATTCATTCTTCTCTATCTTTAGCCTTCATCTTATTCTACCTTCTCTCTATCTCTCTCTTCCTTTCTCTTTACCTTTCCGTCTCGAGCATATTTCTTCTTTAACATCTCTTCTTCTCTATCATTTCTTTCTTCATATCATTTTCATTTCTTTTGCCTGTTTACCTTTCCTTTGCTTTTCTATTTTTTTTAATTCTATTCAACCCAATGAGCTCTCCTCTTCATCTCCTTTTCCTTTGCAACAGAGCATAACCGAACCGATTTGAACCAAAGATCTGAACCAAAAATTTAGTTTTATGGTTGGCGGCTCGGACCGGTCGGGGATACATAGCACCCCTCTCAAGGTGGGACCAAACCCTACTAGGTCTGAGCCTAGTTTTTATTAGGTTTGGTTTATTTCTGGTTTAGCATAATCTCCAGCCTCTCCGACCCACAGCCTCCCAGGCCCACATGCACACGCCCTCACGGGCCCACGCTCGCACACCCACAGGTGCACACACACCCTGGCACGAGCACCGCACACACCCACACACACACACACATATGCTCATTGTGCACCCAACACTGACAACCGATAAAGCCCATACACATTTTACTTTTATTCACAGGCACGCGCTCCTCCTTTGCCGATGTGGGACTATCTCTTTCTCTTCTAGGCCAAGACTCAATCAAAGACTCTGACTGCATCAAAGCTCCAAATCGAGCAAATAAAGGCTCACTGGAAAGCTCTAAGGACACTCAACATGATTACAGTATCAATTTGATACTCAGAGAAGGTTTTGCTCTTCGATTTGAAGGGCAAAAAGTCAGGATCACCATGGCCATTCTGGCCTACAAAGCAATGCTTCAGCTCTAAGGACCTGCAGGGTGGCTCTTTGACCTTAGATGAGGTGCTGAACAGTTCAGTAGGTGTTTCCGCACCTACTGAAGAAGAGAAAAGACTCTTAAGAGCTTCAGGAAGGCAAAGCAGCTCATCTTCGCTAAAGAGCTTCAGAGCTCCATTTTTCACTCTGTTTAGTCCAATAGACAACTACAGATAATTTCATCAACTCAAACAACCTCTAAAGGTTGTTAAGGATCTATCTATCCAGATTTTTCATTTGAAATTCATCAAAAATAAACTGACGTCAGTTTGGGTTCAAAAACAACCCAAACTGTACAGCAATCTAATTCTTCTATAAAACTGATCAGAATTCATCCAAATTGAATTTGATCTATTTAAATTCATCCCAGGAACAAATTGAACTCATCAATTCTTCTCACTGAATCCTAAATCCACATATCAGACCTATGGTTGACCATTAAACCTTGAGATTTGACTTTCTAAATTGAACATTATCAGATGAATTAAACACTTCAAATCATTCCTTTTTAACTTTAGAAGTTTGTTCAGGATATCAGAGAGGAATTTCACCTATGAAACCTAGGGTTTCAGGTTTGATCCCTGAGATCTAAGACGGGTTTGTTCGACAGAACAAACTAAAGATCTTCTAATAAATCAGAGGGTTGGGATGAATTATATGATCCTCACTCTTGCTTCTAAACCTCTCAAAACTTCTTAAACCCTAACGGAGACACCTCTCCAACTCTACCGGAGTTGGAGAAGACAACAGCCTAAATCTAGCTCCAGACTTCCAATCATCAAAATAACCATCAAGATAGAATCCCTAGTCCTTAAATAAGCAATCTAGAGCTTCTCAAGAAGTTCCTTAGGTTGAAGAGTGTTTTTGACTCGTCGGAGCTCGCCAAAGCTCCGGTGAGTCCAGAAAAAGACTAAATAAATGCAAAAGTTGTCAAAACAGGCCAAGGGAGATCTGAATGGTCTCCTAAGGTCTCAAGGAACCTCAAGAAATCAGTAATTCATTCAATTAACAATTAAACTGGAAGATATGCAATGAATTGGCATTGATCAGAATCTAAGTTCAATTGAGCTCAGGACATGTTTACTCACTCAATTGAGTGGAGAAAACAAGTCAGTAGGAGGTGGCAATGAAATACAAGTGGTTAATTAGCTATAGGAACTCCTGAGCTGCCATTGACAGCGAGCTCAAGAGAGTGTATGGAATTTAGGCATTTATTAAATAAATGATTATTATTCAAATTAAAGTGAAGATAGGGGCCCTTAAGTGATGGTTAAGTGGTGGAGGGCCCCAGTGGAGGTGAATTATCCTCAGATACTTCTGCCATGGATAGCGGAAGCAGCTGGTGAAGGTAGAGGTGGATTAGGCAAATAGGTGTTCAAATCAAGGAATTAAGGTGTTAGAAATGATCATGGGAGATTAAGGAAGGTGATCGATGTTTTAAAAACACAAAAGAATGCTCCAGTCAAGCTCAACGAGCTCGCCGGAACTGAGGAAGATGACTGAAAATCTAACATTAAGTATGTCTAATCTACCTAACTAACTACTCTAATTAAACTACTTACCTATCCTACTGTTACCTGGATGAAGGGGGTAGAAGATCTCCATCGAAGGTCCTTAACGGAGGAGGAAATCATAGGGGCAAGGAAAGAAGTCCGGCGAGTGTAGGCGGAGTGAAGCAGAGGAAATCCAACATCAGCACTACGTCAAAAAACTCAGCGGACGTCGGCGAAGATCCAGAGCGAGCAAAGGTGAACGGAGGAAGATGGAGGAAGCAGAGGAAGGTCGCCGGATTTTGGAGGGAATAGTCGATCTGTTAGCTCAGTGGAAGAAGAGGGAAGGGAGCTAACTGCTAAAATCGAGGGTATGGAGGGGTATTTATAGGTTGCGGCAGCTAAGGATGAGGATGTATCTGGTCAAAGAAAGGTACAGGAGTGAAGTAACCACCGATGTCTTCTCTGACGCTGGTGAGGTTAAATTCAACCCTAAAATAGGATTGCAGCTTCATCCAGACCGATGGATGAAAAGAAGATGGTGCGCACAAGCTCTAGGAGCTTGAAAGGAAGGAAAGACATCGGATTCGCGGTGATCGGTGGGTATATGCACCTCCTGCCGTCAATCGTCGATGAGGCTGAAGAAGGAAAGAAGAAGAAGAAGTTTTCAGGGACTTACCTGTGATGAAAACTGAAGACCTCAGTGAAGAATAAGGACTCGATTGAAACAAAACATAAGGACTAAAATGTAAACTAAGATTTTTGAGGTTTATTTTAATTTAAATCTTTTTCAACGTTTTATATATGATTATAAATAAGACAATTATTATATTTAAACCTTGAATTTACACTTTTGACCTTTTTAGCTTAATTTATTTAATTAAGGTTACTTAAGTTATTACATACTTAGGTATAAATTATACTTAAGTTAGTTAACACATGAATTAGGTAAATTACTGATGATATTTCAAGTCTAATTATTAATTAAAATATTAATAATATTAATTGGATAATGATATAGCATTTTAAACTTATTTTAAGGTCCTTTACTATTTTATCCCTTATTTAATAATTAACCCATATATTTACATATTCCTAGTTAATTAACTAGGAAGACTAGTTAATTAGGGGTAATTAGAGACCATGATGAGCTTCTCATCATACCGAGGCACTGTTCATTTATTTAATTACTTAAGTGGTCCTGGATATTGTTGGTTCATTTGACATTCCTACTTAACTATTATATGATTATCTAGATTAAATAATTAGTGATCTAAATCACCACTGTTTTTATTCTAGATTTCTTTTTGATATGCCAAACTCTTGTTAGACTTATATTCTACATTGATGATCAATTTTGAGTAATTAATATTCATTGCTTAGCATTATTTGGCTCATTTTCTTGTCCTCATTTACATTATCGAGATTAGTGTGTGAATTCCTATTTGCTTCCTGTGTTCAACCTCGAACTTTCATTTGAGTAATAAATATTATATGTTTTCACACTAATTCGATCTATTCTGCAATGCGACGATTTTAAAACCCGATTCAAAGCGAGGAACAGCGGTGACAAGGAAGGTTAGGGGGAAAAACCCTGTAACCCATGAGGACGCTCTACCACGTAGGGGTCTTTGCGGGACTTTCCGTTCCTGGCTGCCCAAGTAATTCTTGGTTGTGTGGGTTTTTGATACAAAGTTCCATCTACCTCAAACCAGCCTTACTCATCCAATCTTCTTGGGTGCCTTGATTGGGTCCAAGACATTTCTAGCCCCTCATCTATTTCTTTAATGCATGTACGAGAGGAGGTCTTTGATACCCATCTTGCGACCTCCACTAGTGGTTCATTCTCACCAGGGTCAAACCCCACTCAACTTGTTTGGGTTCTCTTCTGATCCTCTCAATATCTCTTCTGATCCATCTACACCTAAACACAATTCTCCATCCTCTGACTCTATGGAGAACCAAGATCAAGAAGGGGGTAAGATTCAAAACCTACAAGACCAGTTGAAGACTTTACCAATCTGATTCATGCACTGGCCAACCCTCAACCGTGTCCACCAATGCGGGATCACTATAATCTCGTAGCTGTGGTAATCGAACCCAGGGTGTAGATTCCATCTAGGGGACCTGATATTGAGTTGAAATTGAATATTATCAACTTGATCCCCCACTTTCATGGATTGGGCTCTGAAGACTCTCTCCAACACATCCAGGAGTTGAAACATCTGGCCCAGATTCTCGGGCTAAATGTTCAGACTGGAACACCCTACTCATGAAGATGTTCCCCTTCTCCTTGAAGGATAAGGCTACCCATTGGTATCGGTCTCTAACTCAACTGATCAACACCTGGGAAGGTTTACAAGCTAAATTCCTCAAGAAATTCTTCTAAGTTGGACGCACTAATGCCCTGAGGTACCAAATCATGCATTTCACACAGAATGCAGGGGAGCCAATTCATGAGGCATGGGATCATTTTTTGGATCTCATGACGAAATGCCCTCATCACAGAGTTTCTAAATGGGAATAGGTCTAGTCTTTTTACCAAGGACTCTGTGAGGATATCTGTTTATTTGTTGATGTAGCCTATGGAGGCAACTTCATGGGTAAAGATGAAGGCACAGTTTGGGAGATTCTCGAGAACATGTGTGAGAACTCCGTAAACAACGACCCTATGGGTAGTTCAACCAGATGACCACCCGTGCATTGACAAACACCAGTGGGACACATGAGACACAAGACCTTTCCCCATCCATCCATCTAGAGTTAGTGACCAGTGATGACTCTACATATAATGATGATAATTTCATCAATTAGAGTCAATTTTGTGGGTGCATGCGCATTTATATCATGTTACAGTGGGTTTCAGAGCAATGCATGCATATCGTGCAATATCTACATTTAGATTGCTTGTAATTAATGTTTAATGGCCAAGTTGTACAAGTGCATGTTTAAACAGGCCTTAGATGAGCAATCTGATCATACAAATGGATCTATATCACCGAATAGAGTCTAATGGACTCAACACCACCTCAATCAAACCTTCGTAGCTCCTACAATAAGCCTAGGAAGTTCTAGTCATCGATCTGCTAATCAACAGCCCTCATTGAGCCACGTGGAACCCGCTCCACCATCAACTGCGTGCCCCGCCTCCTCTCTTCATCACATTCACAAATGATCTCAGCCACAGGATCCTGATCCAATAGTTGTGAGCATGTGCGCATCAGCCCACCCTCGTGACCATCCGTGGGAGTGGTGCAGCGGTCAAAAAGGTCGCTTTTAAGCAACAAGCACAGGATCGAAACCCCGAGCACCTCAAATCATCTGAGCTAAGGATTAGGCATTAAATTGGATCGTCCAATTATCAACGTGCGACTGAGATTGTGTCGATGTGGATGCACGAATGAAGCACGCACTTCAACCATGAGATAACGAGCGGATGAACGTGCTTAATTCAATGTTAACGCAATTGTGGATCGTGTGATCAAATCTCGATGATAAGATGTTCGCGTGCGGTCTGCGTCATTTGATGGTGATTCGAACCATTGATCCAATAGCCTATAGTCCTCGCATGTGCTAGCTATTGTGCGCACGATGCCAGTGTGAGCGTGCAACTAAGAGTGTGCTGGCACACGGATGTGTGTGTGCTGGTGCACGGCTATGCGCAAGTTGGTCGGCTGCGAGCGTGGTTTTGGGCGTGAATTTCATGCCAAATGATTTGGCCTGAAGGCTATAAAAGCCCCTACACCTCCCATTTGCAAGGCATCTCTTTCTATCATCTACCAAGTATTTCTCAACCTCTCTAGAGCTCAAAGCAAGGTCACGGATCGTCGAGTTGTCGAAGGAGCTTCCTCCACCGCCGTGGGTACCTCGATGCCATCCACCTTCTCGCATTTAGTTTATAGTTTTCTATAGCTTGTAGTTTATTTTTCTTTAAGCATTCATATAGTTTTGTTGATTACAATTGGTAGGCCATGTTTGATATTCAATAAAGTAGATTTTGATATCATAATTGTTGTCTTGTGCTCATTCTTAGCTATATTCTATTATGCTTCATCATGTCTACTTTTCATGTGTAGTTAGTGACCTGTGTCTACCTCAAATTTCTAACCCTCTACTCTCTCTTTCTTTCTTTACGCAAGCAAACTGAATGAGTATCATGTAGCAACTAAGTGATTAATTGATCCAATTTCACGCCTCCTTCTGTTCGACACTTGGACTCACCGTTCGATTTTCTTATTAAAATTGATGTCGTATTTGCATGCTACAGTGAATGATTTTATCACATCGCATTGTTAAACATCAATTTTTGGCACTGTTGCCGAGGAGGCAAAAGATCTTTTAGTCACTTTTATCCTTGCATTGATGCTCACATTTTTTATTCTCTTTTCTCTCTTTCTACTGATTGATTGCAAGAATCTAGTGCGAAAGTGACAAGAAGATCGCACTCGAAGATGGTAGATTGGGAGCAAGGTGCAGTGAAGACTTTAGTGAGTATCACTCTACCTAGCGTAGTCTCTCATCTTTCTTTTATTTTTGAAAAAAAAAATTGCATTTAGGCTCGTGCATAAACCTTAGGCTAGTGTGCTTGTTTGCTTGCTTAAAAAAATAAAAAATAAAAAAAATTTGGCGTGGTAAATTGCTACTTGATCCACATCTCAAACCCACCACCCAAAAAAAAAAATCTCTTTACACTCTAATATCTTTTGAAAATCCTTTTGAGTGGTGTTTGTGAAGCCACTCGTGTTCTATACAGAACCACACCACTAACCATATTAAAATCAATTCACCTGATAGAATCGCATGAACTTTAGGGTGAATACATTAGGGTTGTTTTTCTAGGGCCACATTATTTTCTCAAAAGAAATTTGCAATCACCTGTTGTATGCAAAACTTTGTGTGCCAACTACAAACATTGCTTGAAAATATTAAGAAATTCCTACCCTAAAAGGCATTAAAGAAAGGATGAATTATTAAAAGACACATCCTAAAAACCTTGCTTGAAAACCTTGTTTTGTTGAGTGCACACACACGCTCAATTGGATTAATTAAGAGACACAACCCCCAACAACACCTCATCACATACCTTGAGCACAATCACTATCCTAGCCTTAATTAAAACTGATTAGACGTGCCTTAGGAAGGACCAATCTAAGTTTTGGAAGCGTGATTGGGTTTGTTAAGTGCTTGGCCTTAATTGCCATTGTGGAATCTAGTGTCTAGGTTGTAAGGAAGTGTCAAACAACTGCAGTTGGGGGGTATCATGTAACCGATGACGCAACCCAAAGGTTGAACCTTCCCCTCAATCCCCTTGTAATCAACCTAGCTGGATTAACATTGGGAAAAGGGATTTAAGTGCTTGCAAATTTGGCTATTCTTTCAGGGCTTCCAGGTCACCTGGGTCTACACTATACGGCCTAGATTTGCTTGGCTGATTGTGCAGACACTATTCTCTCCCCTGTCTCCCATCACATCCCTCTCTGTTCTTCTCTAGTGTATGCACAGAAGTTGATCACTTCATCCTAAATTGGTTGCATTAGAGAGAAACCCCACAAGGAGACTAAGTTTTTCAAGGGCTAGAACTACAGAAATGGCCAACCTGAGAGTTGACGATATTGAGGACCAACCTCAACCTGATGCCATGCCACTATCTAGGCTCAAATAACAACCAACCACCAACTCCAACAACAACATATTCAAACCATCATGTAGGACAGACAACAACTACAGAACCTTCAAGGGCAACCCCCACCAAACCCACCTAACCCACCACAAGCCCCTGAGGGCCAACCAAGGCCTCTCCATGATTTTTATGATCCATCTGCTATTCAGATCGAGCCACATCTTATGGTCCCCGAAGGGGGAGATGATTTTGAGTTGAAACCTAATGTCCTTAGCTTGATCCAAAGTCATTTCCATGGGAGCTCAAATGAAGACCCTTTCCAACACCTAGAGGACCTAGACCGGATTGCTCTGACCGTGAAACCAAGGAATATCAGTCTGGACATTATTTTCATAAAAATGTTCCTATTCTCCTTGAAAGACAATACTTCTCATTGGTTTAGAAAATTAGGGAGACCCATCTCCACTTGGGAGGAATTGAGGCATGGAAGTTTTTCCCTATAGGAAAGACTAATGCCCTTAGAAGAGCCATTACCACATTCACCTTACAAAATGGAGAGCAATTCCATGAGGCATGGGAACGATTTAACGAGTTATTGAGGAAATGCTCACACCACGAGGTTTCGAGGTGGAAATTGGCCCAAATCTTCTACCATGGTCAGGATAGCAACCTTAGGAGTTCGTTGATACCTCATGTGGAGGCAATTTTCTGAACAAGGATGAGGAAAGCACATTCAAACTCTTTAAGTCCATGAGTGAGAACTCACTTAATAATGCCTTCATGACCCAATTCAATAGGTCTAGTCAACCTCGTGGTGGGATTTATGAAGTACAAACTAATTCAGGGACGGTTGACATGGACATCATAGCAAAGAAGCTGAATTGAGTTGAGTTGGTGGACAAAAAAATTGATGAGCTTTTGAATCAATCCCAAGCCCCACTGCAAACCTTCTCCCTAACAAAGGGAGCTCACAATGTGAACCAAGTACACCTGGAACAACCCCTGACTATGTTCCAAGGAGGAACCTTTGTTCCCACAAACCCTGATTATTCTTTCCCCTCCTATTCAACACCTACCTTTGAAGATGACAATGCCATCCAGGGTTACTCTAAGCCTGATCCTTTCTCCAACACTTACAACCCCAAATGGCGCAACCAGCCAAATTTTGCCTGGTCAAACCAAAAATCGTACAAATTCCAGAACCAACCCAGGCTGAACCCTTCCTCCTATCAGCAAGGTCCACCTACTAGACTACCCTATAGGCAAAATAGGGTAGCTCCTACACAACAAAGCCAAATGGACACTCTGATTAAGATGATGGCTGATATGAATCAAAAACATCAGGAGGAAAGGGCTTTAGTGAAGGGATGAGCCAGCTATTGGATAACAAACAATAGGGATCCCTTCCATCTCATCCACAACCAAACCTGAGGAATGTAATGAACAAAGGCCACAATCCTCAAGGGTTCCAAAAAAATCAGGGGCAAGCCCATATGATTTTACAAGCCCCGCAAACACCCCCTGGGTTTACTACTTCTTCTTCTTCTCAAGGACCCAACCCTAGTTCTAATGCCTTAGCCAATGTGGTTACCTTGAGAAGTGGCACCCAAACCCAAGACCCCAAATGGTTGGCCCCTCCCGTGATTACACTACCCAAGATAATTGATGATTCTGAGGATGAGCGAAAGGAATCCAATGATCAGGAACCCAACCCTATTTAAACTCAAGTCCCATACCTTGAAGCCTTGGACAAGGTCAAAAAGAAGAGATATGTGGCTGAGAATGAGGAGTTGTTAGAGATATTCAAAAAAGTACATATCAATATACCCCTCCTTGAAGCAATCAAACATATCCCGTCTTATGCGAAGTTTTTAAAGGATGTTTGCACACCCAAGCGTAAGCCAAGAACCCAAGCACCTAGGAAGGTAGTGTTATCTAAGCAAACTAGTTTGGTGATTTTGAGTAGCCTACCTCCTAAAAGAACAGACCCTGGAGCACCTTTGATCTCTTGTAATAATGGTAATTTGACTTTTGACAGAGCGCTCCTGGATTTAGGTGCTTCAATAAGCTTGATCCCAACTACCCTCTACCACCAATTCGATTTTGGAGAACTAAAGCCTACACCTGTGAGTATCCAACTGGCCAACCAATCTATGAAAATCCCAAAAGGGGTAGTCGAGGATGTACTTGTTCGAGTTAAGGACTTCTACTTCCTAGTTGACTTCTTAGTCCTTGACATGGAAGTCCCCGAACAATTACAAAACACGTCCATCATCCTAGGCAAACCCTTTTTGTCTATGGCTAAGGCTAAACATTGACTATGACATAGGATGTATGGAAACTACCTTTGGAAATAAGAAGATGCAATTGGATATCTTCAAGGCGACTAAGTTTTTTTGTTGCGGTTGGGTGGAGGAATGCAATCCCGTGGAAACCCTAGTTGAAGAATGCTTAACAGCAAGCACCTTAGAGGACAATCTGACTCAACCAAATTTAGATTACCCTGACCCATCCTAATTTCTGGAGGTTGTAAAACTTTGCAGAGCTAATTATCACTGGCAACCTCCACTTGAGGAGATTGATGTCACTCAACTCCCTCCCTTCCCTTACCCATCAAACATTGTACCACCTGCACCTTGACAGGTCGATTTTCACTTACAAAGATGACAATTAAAATGATTTGTCATTTGTAGTTCTAAGTGGTGGAAAATCGACTAATCAAATATTGAATTAAAATTAAACTACTCGAGAAGAGCAGGTCATGTCCACAGGGAGGCAATGGCTATTACAAACTCGCAAGAGTCAAAAACCAATGTTCACTATTAATTTCGTCAAGAAATCAAGCCAAATCTTCCTTCAAATTAAGAAAACAGCAAGAGATCATGCTGAAATGACATTTATGAGAGATGGAGGGCCTTTGCATAACTCACCACAATATTCAATTAATAAAAACAAAAATCGAAACTGGAAATGGCATGTAAATGTAATTATTAATAGGGACAAAACAAGGGATTTGCTTTGTTCGTTCTCACGCACGAAGGAGAGAGAGGACGGAGGTGAGCTTCTCGTCGGAGGTAGCTGCTGTCGGGCCGCTTCTTTTGGTGGTGGCGGCGAGGCACGGCGTGGCCAGAGGTGGCCGGTCGGAGAGGATGCCGGAGTGGGTGCCCGGCGACCTGCTGGAGGTGTTGGAGCTGCTCAACGCACGGCTACTGGAGAGGTGTGACGAGGTGACTACTGGCTACATGAGGGGACGCACACGGGCATGCGGGAGGTGCAGCGAGGTGTTGGTGGTGCGCTTGTCTGCTACGCACGTGGGTACCCTGCTGGCTGCGTGTGGGCTGGAGGCGAGGGGGCGCAGTGAGGAGGCGCACACGCTGGAGGCGAGGGGGAGCAGCGAGGAGGCGTGCATGGTGCGCACGAAGGCTATGCGTGCAGTCTGGTCAGGCAGGCAGTAAAGGAGGTAGCGGCTGGTGGGTCTGTTGGTGGTTGAAGATGTTGGGTTTGTTGGTGGAAGAGAAATAGAGGAAAACGAAGAAGAAGAAGAAGAAGATGGGGATGTGGTGGTAGTGGTGAACGTGGACAGGGGTAGGGGCACAGTGCGAAGATGCGAAGATGGTGTGCACGGTGGTGGGGTTGCAAGGCTCACGATTGGCAGTGTGGACTATCACTCCACACGCCCACAGTGGTGAGGCTTTGGTGGGGAAGAGGCTCGCGGTGGTGAGATGGAGGAGCTTGAAGCTCTGCATAGTGATGGAGTGAGGGTGGTAGCCTCCCGCTCATGGCAGACTCTCCTCCTTTTTTGTAGCTGTGGCTGCAAGGATTTGAAATGGAGCATGAGCATTGAAGGCTCCAGGTCTCCTCCTCCTTTGTAGCTGTGGCTGCAAGGATTTGAAATGGAGCATGAGCATTGAAGGCTCCAGATCCACTTTTCACAGAGGAGGAATGATCGCAGCTGTGGCTGAAGTGAATGGCCACAGGAGGAGGAAGCAGAGCAGTTCCTGCGAAAGAAGAATAACAAAATAATAAAATATTAGGATTATTTATGCACAAATCCTTAACTTCTATGTTAATTAAAATAATGCATGTAATGCACCTAATTGGTTACTAATTAAATGCATGCAATTCTAAGTTAATTCTAAATGCATTTAGATATGAATGCCACACATGAATTATGCCTAATGTATGCTATCTAAATGTTAAAATTAACTTAATGTCTAAGCACTTAAATACCTAAATAGCCCACAAATATGGACTAATAACACCTGAACTGAACCCTCTATCCAACAACCTCAAGTATGTCTTCCTAGGACCTGATCATACTTTCCCTGTAATTATCAATGCACGCCTGACCAGGGACCAAGAGCTTAGGTTGACTACAACTCTTTCTGAACATTGGGCAACAATTGGGTGGACAATTTCTTACCTAAGAGGAATTAGCCCTAGTTATTGTACACAAGATCTATTTAGAAGATGGAGCTCAACCTTCTCACCAGATGCAAAGGCGACTAAACCTAAATATTCAAGAGGTCATTAAAAAAGAGACTATTAAATGGCTTGATGAGGGAATCATCTATCCGATTTCTGATAGCCTCTAGGTAAGCCCTACTCAAGTGGTACTGAAGAAGGCTGGGCTCACCGTTGTTACAAATGATCAAGGCGATTCCATCCCCACCCTCACCACCACCGTGTGGCGAGTGTGTATTGACTATAAGAAGCTCAATGAAGCTACTAAGAAAGATCATTTCTCCCTGCCATTCATTGACTAGATTTTGGAACATTTGGCAAGGCAGAAATATTTTTACTTCCTGGATGAATATTCAAGATATAACCAGGTTGCTATTGCACCCGAAGATCAAGAGAAGACCATGTTCACCTGCCCGTATCGCACGTTTGCATTCCACCGCATGCCATTCTGGCAACGCATTCGCTACCTTTCAACGTTGCATGTAAGTTGAAAAGATGATTTTCACTTTCAAAGTAGTTTTACACATAAAATGTCATGTCGAAGTAGTATGTAAGTGGTGGAAAATCGCTAATCAAAATAATTGAAATAACCACTCGAGAGAAGAGCGGGTTGTATCCACATGGAGGCAATGGCCTATTAAAATTTGCTATAATTGAAATCCAATGTTCACTATTGATTTCCCCCAAAAATCAAGCCAAAATGCCCTTTAGATTATGTTATCAATTGCTAGATATGTTGAATGAGCTTTTATGTAAAACATGAGGGTTTTCATCATAAAACTACCACAATTAAATATTTGTAAATCAAAAATTCATTTGTGGCAATGGCACTTGAATGTAAACAGAAATAGAGAAGGAAATAGGAGATTCCTTCTAGTGGCTTGTGCACAGAGGGGAGGTGATGGCTGGAGGCGATACTTGCAGTGGAGGACAAGTCTGCTGAGCCGCTTCCAATGGCGGTGGTGTCGCGGCAAATGGTAGCCGGAGTGGGGCACGACGAGGAGCAGAGGAAGTGGGTTCGGAGGGTTACTGTTGCTATTGGAGCAGAGGGTGCATCGGAGGGGCATGTAAGCGACAAGGGGCTGCACGCTAGATCAGTTTACAATGAGGGGCTTGCACGCGGAGGTCGCGTGCAACAGAGAGGAGGCGCAGCAATGGTTGTGCACGGGCAAGATTGGCTTACACGGGGGCGGTGTATGGGAGGCAAGGCATGAGCACGCGAGGAGCGATGAGGAGTTGGCCACTTGTGGCCTCGCGTAGGCACGTGTGTGAGGGAGTTGGGGTGTGCATCTACGACTATTGGTCGCTTGGCGTTGGCTACTTCAACGTAGAGGTGGTCAATGTTGGTGATGGTGTTGGGTTGTTCCTGGGAAGAAGACGATGAATAGTAGGTTATAAAAAGAAATAATAAAAGAGAAAATAAAGAAGAAGATAGAAAAAGGCAAGCTCGGATGAGCTCGCTGATGGGAACACCATCATGAGCCATAACTAGCTCATTTTAACCTCATTAATTCAATAAATGCTCCTACATAACCGCCAGAGAGTGACAAGTCATTGCATAATCAATCTGAAAGAAAAAAATAAGAAACTAGAGTTAAAACTGTAATTTTACTAGCTCATCATGAATGCAGTATAACCACGGGTTTTCTCAGGGATTGAATGAAGGTCAGTTGGTCTTAAAAAGATAATAAGTGGGATAAGACAGATAGAAAAGGGTTTGCACATGTTCTGAGAATTAAATGACTTTTGAAACCCTAAAAATAGACCTGCTTAATTAACTGAGGTTTTGATCAGGATAAAAGTCACCTAAACCCTCTAAAATTCATAGAAAAATATTCTCTAGGGCTTAGAACTTTCAATTTGACCATCAAAACCCGTTTTGACCCAAAATAGAACCATAGATAGACATTTGCCCTAATTTAGGTTTTTGCATAAATTACCTAGTCAAACATGGTCAAAACCAAAATCCAACTTCACCATTGCATTCCTTAGGTTAGAATTAGGTTTGTATCAAATTTTCGACTCAAGATGAATTTGTCTTGACCTAGTTTGTAAATTAGTCCTATCTAATTATATTTCTACCCTTAACTTTCAAAATCCTTTCAAATAGGCCCCTAACTTTGCCGTCGTTCACACAAACAGGTTCTTACCGCCATTAAACCTATTCCTACTTGCTCTGGCGACCTTAAAATGGAAAGAACTCCCTGATTTCTTGACAAATCCCTTTCAAACTTAAAAGGGAAGTTCATCAAGAAATTCCCTTCCTTTTGGACCTAATCCTAAGCCCTGAAACCTACCCAATCTCTCATGCAAACGCATAAAAGATTTGGGTATCAAGAAACTTCCAACTCTGGTGAGCTTCCCAAGCTCTAACCAACCTATGATGACCTATAAAAGACTCCCCAGATCACAACGAACTTCCTAAGCTTGAATTCAGCCAGAGATTCCCTCTAATTCCTCTCCCCTCCTTCGACCGATTTGCTCTTCAAGCTCTGGCGAGTTACCCTACTTTCCCTCGTTGTCTGACCACAATACTAGTGGTAGACTCTTTCTCCCTGTCTTCTTCCGCATCACGCAGCACCTGCCGGCGTGCTTGCCCCCCTTCATCCTCACTGATCACCTCGCTCTGAGTAGCTTCGTCTCCAGCGTCGGCCACACCTCAACTGGTGCCAACTCTACTCCTCTTCATCCGCCTCCCCTCCTAGACAACTCCTCAACTTCCCCTCTTCATTTTCAAACCCTCGCCACCTCGTTTCAACTGCTAACTCACCCCGTCACCCTATGTCTTCCACCTCACCGGCGTACCTTCGGTGAGCTTGCACGAACACTACACTCCACCAATCCGATCGCCGTTCATCTCCACACCTCCAACGTGTTCCAGAGAGCAAAAGCTCTCTGGTCTTCGAGGCTATTGGCTTCCCCACTGCTCCACCAAACACCACACTGTCGTACCTCACATTCCATCACCGTCTGGCCACCTCACGCACCCTCACACCTCACGAACACCACCATTCAATTTCCCACCTTGCGGTGAAGCTTATGAACTATTTTAAGCGGGGCTTTTAGTCTATTTTCGTGTTTGCAGGTCCTAGGTCTCCGCCGCCATTATCGAAGCTTCGAGCTGCTTGCTTCAAGCACCTGCAAACCCCAGGCAAGGTTCCAGGAATTGTGGAACACTTCCAGGAACACTCTCACCTGGTCAATTGAAGCTGTTGACCATTCCTTGCACAAGAATTAGACGTAGGCATCAGCTGTAGGTGCACGCGAAGAAGCGAGAGCAGATAGTCCCACATCGGTTGCTGAGGAGCACCCACCATTGTATAAATTGTATTTGTGCTTTAGGCTTATCGCCTTAGCACGCACATAGGGTGAGGTCCCTGCATGCCCCCCTCATGCACCTCATCTGCGACATCTCCCCCACGGACCTAGTGCGCTCGATAACCTGCCTGAGCCCTACACTCCTCGGCTGCGACCCACGCTTTAGGTCTGATTACCCGTATACCCAGTACTGTTGAAGGCTCTAGGAGAGCGTGACCCAGAGAGAGAAAGAGAGATTGCGTGGGGTAGGGGGAGGGTTTTGCTGCTGAAGACATTGGCTGACACTTAGCCAATTTGAGAAGTTCCCCTCCCCTGTGAGATGAAGAAGAGAAGAGGGAGCAGCAGCAGAGAAAGAAGAAGAGGCTGAGAGAAGAGAAAGAAGGTTGTGCATTGTAGCATCAGACATTTAAGCCATCTGATTAACCATTCAGCCGTCTGATAACTGATTTCTAAGATTTATTTGATTGATACTATTGAGAAATTTACTGTTATTGTGAGGGGTATTTGGTGATTCAAATCACCATTTTACCTCATTCTTTTCGCACTATTGACATCTATTTTCACTTCTACATCATTATTGTTTGGAGTTTTATTACAAATTGCTTATATTGCGTTTTAATTGCAATTCTTGAGATTTAAATTCCATATTGCTCCCTGTGTTCGACCTCGAAACTTTTTCAAGTAACAAAATTTATTTGTTTAAACACTATTTTGGCTATACTGCAACGCGACATTCTTAAAACACCGTTCTAGCGTTCGAACACTCGCCCACAGTAATGCCAGGGGTAGTGCCATGCTCGATTGGAGCGTGGGGGCGGTGCGGGTCCATGAAGTCGACGTGGGTGCACTGCATGCTGTCACCATGTAAGCAGGTAGTAGCGCTGACAACGTGAGGGAGGCAAGCAGTGTGGGGTGGGCATGATAAAGGTGGAGTGAAATGGAAACTCCCCGAGCACGACAGCAACTCCTCTTCTCTTATAGCTGTCGCAGCAGAATTCAAATGGAGTGATGGCAAGATCCTCTTCTTCCATGGGCCTTCAATGGCCTTCAATTGTCTTCAATGGCGGCCAACCGATCCTACGCTGAATACAATAAAATATATGAAAATGAATTGATGTGTAATTTATGCATGAACCCTTAATAAGAACTAATTCCTATTTCTAACTAAATAATGTACTTATTGTGTGATGCGTGTAAACTAATTTATATACTAAGCTAATGTATGCTATTCTAAATAAGTTCTACATGTATTTAGATATGAATGCAATGCATGAAAGCAAATACATATGAACTACATTATTTACATCTTAATGCATCCTATTTATATGTTATTATTAATATATTGTCTAAGCATTTAAGTAACTAATTAACCCACAAATATGGACTCATCATAAGCCATGTTTTCAGAGATGGTGGGAGAATACTTAGAGGTCTTTATAGATTTCTCCATTTTTGGAGACTCATTCAACCATTGCCTTAGTAAGCTGGAGAAAATCCTGAAATGATGTATTGAGGTCAACCGAGTTTTAAGCTGGGAAAAGAGCCATTTTATGGTTCAAAAAGGGATTGTCCTCGGTCACATCATCTCACATAGAGGTAGAGAAGTCAACCAAGCTAAAGTTGAATTAATTTCCAAACTCCCACCTCCTAGCTCGGTCAAAGAAATTAGGTCTTTCCTAGGACACAGCTTCTACAAAAGGTTCATAAAAGACTTCTCCAAGATATCCAAGCCCTTGACTGACCTTCTAGCCAACGATGTGCACTTTGACATGACACCTGATTACATCAAAGCCTACACCACTCTAAGGGATACAATCTCGACTACAGCTATTTTATAACTCCCAGACTGGTCCCGAAACTTTGAAATAATGTGTGATGCATCAGACTTTGCTATTGGAGTAGTCCTAGGACAAAGACAAGAGAAGAAACCCGTGGTGATCTACTACGTGAGAAAAACTTTAGATGAGGCTCAACGAAATTACACCATCACAAAAAAGGAGCTGCTCACCGTAGTTTTCAGATTGGAAAAGTTCATATCATACCTGCTAGGATCCCACGTCATCATCTATACTGACCACTCAGCTATCTAGCACTTGTTATCCAAAAAGAATGCTAAACCCAGGCTAATCAGATGGATCCTACTCCTGCAGGAATTTGACCTGGAAATACGCGACAAGGCCGGATCCAAGAATGTTGTAGTCGACCACCTATCCAGACTTCACCCAGAGCATATTGGACCTTCACTACCCTTAACTAATACATTTCCTAATGAGCAAATTCTGGTTGTGCATGGAAAGAGTCTCCCCTGGTATGCAGACTTGGTTAATTACTTAGTGGTAGGGTAGATTCCGCACAGCTAGTCTAGACAACAATAGGACAAATTCTTGGTTGAGGCCAAACATTATTTCTGGGATGATCCCATGTTGTTTAAACTTTGTGTTGATCAAATCATCAGGAGATGTATCCCCAAAGAGGAGGTTCAAAGTGTGTTGTCCTTCTGTCATGACCAAGCCTATGGTGGCCACTTCTCTAGAAAGCAAACGACTGCAAAAGTTTTGCAGTCCAATTTTTACTGGCCATCACTATTCAAGGATGCACTTAATTTTGCTAAAACCTACACTAGATGCCAAGCCCTAGGGACCATGACCAAGAAATATATGATGCCTCTACAACCCATTCTTATCATCGAAATATTCGATGTTTGGGGCATTGATTTCATGGGTCCCTTCCCACCATCCAGCAACTTCGAATATATACTAGTCTCAGTGGACTATGTCTCGAAATGGATCGAAGTCATAACTACCTGAAAATGTGATCATAAGGCTATCATGGACTTTGTTAAGAAGAATATCTTTTCCCTGTTTGGGATACCTAAGGCCATGATCAGCAATGGTGGGAGTCACTTCATCAATGCCCAGTTTCATGCTTTACTTAAGAAATACAAGGTCACTCACTTCATTGCCACCCCACATCACCCACAAACGAACGGGCAAACTGAGGTCTCAAATAGACTGTGAGACCTGACCGAAAGGATTGGTCCACACAATTAGATGATGCCCTTTAGGCGTACATGACCACTTATAAGGCCCCAATAGGCATGTCACCATATCGATTGGTCTTTAGCAAAGCTTGCTGATTAGCCCATATTTGTGGGCTATTTAAGTATTTAAGTGCCTAGACATTAAGTTAATTCTAACATTTATTTAGCATAAATTAGGATGTAAATAGATTAATTCATAATTCTAATTTAATTACATAATTCATGCATCGCATTCATATTTAAATGCATTTAGAATTAACTTAGAATTGCATTCATTTAATTAGTTAACCAATTAGGCACATTGCATGCATTAATTTAGGTTAACATAAAAGTTGAGGGTTTGTATATAAATAACCATAATATTTTATCATTATTTTTTTATTCTTCTACGTGCAATGGCTGCATTTCTTCCTCCAACTGCCACAGTGAAGAATCCAATCAAGGAGGAGCGGATGTGTTGGATCTGGTCGGGGCAACTGATTTCAAAAGAGAGGAGGAGGCAGCTAAGCTCGAAAGGCCTCCACCCCCGACCCACCACTGTGCAGAGAGTTTGTCTCTCTTCCATTCCACACCACAGGCCTCAACCGTGGAGACGAGCCTCCACCACTGTGTGCGTGTGGTGTGATAGGCCATACCGCCATCCGGAGCTCGTTCGCATTACCGTGAGCACCTCAGCGTGCACCACCCTCGCCGTCGTCACCAACAACCACCGCCGCAGCCACTACATTTTCATATTCTCAATCAGTTAAGACGTCCGGGAAATTTCTCGAATGTCTGAAGCTTTGACCCCCCACTCCAACAGCAACCGGCCACTCACTTCACTCCCGCGCCTCCGGTTGCACACTTGCGCCGCACCTCCTGCAGCATCCACGGCGCAAGCCCTTGCTGCACAAGACCGCCTTCACGCCCGCTACACCACACTCCCCTTCCATCTCCAGCCTGCAGCACGCCCATTTCAGCACGCGCCCCTCAGCACGCCTGCAGCAGCAACTACCCTTGCTGCGCCTCACATCCACTTCACGCTCACATCAACTCTAGCTTCCGGCGCGCGCCTGCCAGCACCCTGCAGCACCTCTTCATGCACGCAGCAGGCGCATGTTCTTCTCTGCGCACGCATCCGGCTGCACATGCTTGGCAGCATTCGCGCCAGCCTGCAGCACTTCTCCGACGCGCTTCCGCTTACCCGTCGTGTGCCCACCATGCAGTAGTGCAGCCAGCAGTACGCTTCAACAGTGCATGCGAGCTCAATGCGCACAACAGCAGCCTCCACACGCACCACCTGCAGTAGCCTCCGCGCACACCCATCTACGCTTCCTCCAGCAGGTGCAGCCATCGGCGCAACCCACCTTCACTGGAGCTCCGGCAAGCTGGCTTCGGCCACCACTCGACGTGCGGCTACCACCACTGCGACGGCCTCACTTCAACCAACCGCCTATGCGAACCTCTCCTCGATTGAACCTCTCTCCCGATTGCGAGGAGGAGAGAGGTAAAATCCTCTGTTTTGGTCTTAATTAGTTATTACATTTCATGCCATTGCCATGAAAAAGAATTTTGGTTAATGAATATTTTATTGTGGTAAAATTTACAACTTCATACTCAAGCTCTCTTACAATTTTGTGGCCTTTGTAATTAACATTGTTTGACATTGCTTTTGGGATTTAAATGTGCACAAATTTTCTTTAATACATGTCAAGGGAAAATTGCATAAAGTCATCACATATTTATTGAATATTTCAGTGAGGAAAAATTGCACATCTACCCTTACATTTTCAAGATATTGTGCATCTTCTTTCCATTGCATTTCATGTCAGATTTAACTACGGATTTCTCACGAGATTGAACGAATACGAAATAATTGAGATATTATTGCATCATTGCCTCCCTGTGGACATGACCCACTCTTCTGCGAGTGGTTATTTTTAATTATTGATTAGTCGATTTTTCCACCACATAAAACTACAAACGACTTTTAAAGCGAACAATCGACTCGTCACTTGCCACCTTCTAGTTGAGTTGGAGCATCGGGCATACTGGGCCGTCAAGCAATGTAATATGGATTCCCATATGGCCGGAACTCAAAGGAAGCTCCAACTCTCTGAGCTCGAGGAGATTCGTTGAGATGCTTATGAGAATAGTAGACTTTATAAGGAAAAGATGAAAGCTATCCACGATAGGCACATTAATAGGAAAACCTTCGAGCAGAACCAACAAGTCTGGCTTTTTGATGTGAGACTCAAACTCTTTCCCGGGAAATTATAGTATAAGTGGATGGGACCATACCGAGTGGTCAAACCTTTTTCAAATGGGGTAGTTGAAATTGTTGATCCCAAAATCAAGCAAACCTTTATAGTTAATGGCCAAAGATTGAAACATGTTCTTGCCTAGGTCCCCCCAAAGGAAGTCGTAACCCTCATTGAGGGTTAAATTGGAGCTTCGCCCTGCTAGAGGCGATAAACTCAATGCTTCCTCAGAGGCAACTCAGAGGATTCAAGCTAACCAGATACATAGCTGAAACTCAAGTGATTAGGCGCGCTTCGCGAATTAGATATTAGGGTTTGGAGGACCCATCATCATAGCTCGCAAAACGTGTCTATCAGATAAAATTTATACCGAAACTCCAAGGGAGTCCTGGGTCAAACACAGGGAGGTGACGTTTACTTTAATTGAAAACCTCGCTTCGTTTTGTTTGTTTTTGGTATTTTAAAGTTTTGTTATTTTTTTGTGTTTTTGAAAGAAGAAGACAAGAAGAATAAATCACAAGAGATATGGAACAAATATGATATATATCATGAATGTCTATTACAATAATCTACGAAAGCATAAAAAGAGATGGAGGTGAGAAGAAATCTCTCGAAGCGACTGTTCGGTGAGATGACAATGCCTGGCAGAAGCTCGGACGAAGGAGGTGAAGAGCGGGACGACGAAAGTGAGATGCAGGAGGACGTTAGGTAGAGGAAAGCTTCAGCATAGCTTCGGAATGGAGGTGTGCTAGAGCTTGAGAGTAGGTGGGAGTAGAGTTGGGAGAGATGGCTTGGAAGGGAGGGGGTGTAGGTCCTTTTATAGTGGAGGAGAAGAGGCTAAAATAGGTATGGGATCATTAGCAATCTCCAGTCCATCGCTGGAAGTGTCGTTGTAGGCAACTCATGGCTGCTGGTGCACGTAGAAGGCCTTGCTGGTGTGTGAATAATTAGCGAAAACTGTAAGCATTGTTGTAGGTCTAGCTCAGGCATCACTGTAGGCTGGTGCCAACCGAGCATGCGCCCGCCGAATGCTCCGCTAGCGCTGTGCTATGCATACACTGCCGTGCGCGCACATGCTCACGCACTGGCGCTGCGCTGTGCGCATGCGTGCCTCCGCACACGCACGCACAACTGCGCAACTGTGCATGTGCGGTGGCACTTGCATGTGCATGGACAGCCTGGGCTACGCCACGTGGTGCAATCTGGGCCATCCATCTTCTTTTCATTGTAATGGCTGCTACAGAGATTGGATTGAGTCAATTTTCGCGTCGTTGGGTTGCGATCGTCGATCTGAATTCATTCGTGCAGTTGGATTTGTCATTTGAAGCTCCAAATTATGTCACCTAGTCCCTTGGCTATTGATCATCCTCGGACTGCATATGGTGCTACAGGACTCCGATCGAGGTGATTTCGGAGGCGTTGGACTTCGATGATTGTCTTGATCAGATCCGTATGGTCGGATCATCAATCCGAGGCTCCGAAATAAATATCCTTCTCTCCTGACCACAAAAGGATGCAATTAACCTAAATTATATACAACTGCTCTAAATGCATAATGATCATACTATGCAATATTATAACATGAAATGCAAATCTAAGCCTAGGAACATGCATGAATAAGCATTTTACTTTCAATAATTGTGTCTACATCATACCCCCATACCTATCTTTTGCTAGCCCCTAGCAAAATTAAACTACATGCTATGTATAAAAATAAAATTAGGATTAGATCGCTTAGGCCTAAGTCATTTATTAATAATAGAAAATTTCAACTAAGGTCCTAAACAATGAAAACTCAATAGTACCCGAGTGTCTGCCAGAATGCAGACCACCGAAGTCCTTGCCTTATTTGAAAAAGGAAGACACATTTTTTTTATTTTTCTTCTTTTCTAATTTTTTTGGACTTTTGGAGTTTGAGAGTTCCGAGATAACTTTTTATGGCTACCCGACCCACCCAAGACTCGGAAAGGACTCTAAGTGCTAAGCATCTTGTGAAAATAGTGAAAGACTCAATAGGCGACTGTTAAAATAAACTTCAGGTTTCTACGACCTTAGGTGACCCTGCCTAGAGGTTTATTTTTTCGAACGGTAGCTTTCTCCCTACTTTTATTTAAGGAGTCAGCACAAGAGTGAACCCAGTGTATATCTCCCTAGTTTATTCTACTTCCCCGCTTCTTCCCTAAGTGTTTTGGGAATTATTGTGTATTTTTGTGAGGTAGGTTCTGGACAACTGACCAAGGGGCAGTTACCCACAATAACTTGCCAGCCATACTCGTGCAATGAAGTGTGGTTTTTTTATTTTTTTATTTTTTTCTCCTTCTTCTATATATATTTTTTTCTTTTTCTTTTTCTTTTTTGTTTTTTTTATTTTTTTTAAGTAGGTGGCTTCCCTAATCTAAGATTTACCTAAAGGCAGTACAATGAAAATGGTCTTGTAACTGGGCTCTAGACAATCTGCTGATGAGCTGTTACCACTGACAACTTGCTAAGCATACCACCCTAGATAGTTCATTAGCTACCCAATTTTCAAAGAAACCGTCGAAACGTGAGTCAGTGCAAAAAGAAATGTGTAGATGCT
Source organism: Thalassia testudinum (assembly GCA_037157565.1). NCBI lineage: Eukaryota > Viridiplantae > Streptophyta > Magnoliopsida > Alismatales > Hydrocharitaceae > Thalassia > Thalassia testudinum. Next base: position 48,485,441 of record JAZHRO010000035.1, on the reverse strand, counting down.
TAGGCTTAAAGTCCCCCCAAATCAGAGGGTGGGTTGTAGGTCGCATACTTATTATCCCAATTTATTTACCAACTTAAAATGAATTTTAATTAGCAAGGACTCAAGACTAAGTCAACATTTGAGTGGACACCCGAGCTAATTAAGCCCAAAGACTTGAAGAGTCTAAGTATTCAGGTCTTATCGTATCATTTCCTAAAGTTAATAACTTTCAAATGCCTAAGTTCTCTTTTCCTAATTTTTCCTTTTTTTATCTTTTTGAATTTTCAAATTTTTTTTAAGAATCAAATAGCAGGAAATTACTATTACAGCTGACAAAATGGTTATAAGATATGTCCACCCCCCCATGCTTAGCTAATACAATGTCCTCATTGTGAAAAATGAAAGCATACAAGAGAGTAGAAGTGGAAGAATAGCACCTACTTTCCGTGAGACTCTGGTTAGCTTGGAACAGTCTTTACATGTGCTGAGTTTAGTGCCTTCATCTAGGCGAGGTCCTCAATCAAAAATAGCTAAACATTGAGGCCACAACAACACAGTTTCTGGGCCCCCAGGTATGGGTCCCGGAGAGTGAAAATGGACTTTCCAAAGAGATGATCAATGAAAGTGGCAAGCTAGTGGTGCAGGGAGAGCCCAAATAGTCTCCAATAGGAGTTTTGTTGATTTATTACAGAGGAAGTGTGGTTAGGTATAGAATTTGTGCAATGATTGGGTGAAAAAGGACGATGAGGGTTTTGTGATGTGCTGGGGGTTTGTGGGTACTCTAGAATACCTAATGTTTGAAGAGTTCTTCCCCAATGTTCAATTTCATTGTCGCACTCTGGGTTCTTAAACCAACCATCCTGATCTTTAGGATTCCCACCCACAAGTTGGACCTCAAACTCTAAGCATTCAGGATAAGGATGTTGGATTTTAACTTGATCACGTGAATCATCCAACAATTTTCTAATTTCATATATATCTTCCTCATCCCGTGTTGCTACAAGTGGTCACATTTTTGCTTTGTCCTCAATTATTTCCGCAACCGTGTGATCTTCTTCCCGAGTTTGAGTTGAGTTGGCCATTAAAAGGTTATCTAAGGTATGTATGGCCATTACTTCCTCTATTCTACCAAGCTCCTCCATCGAACCACACTTAATTTTATTCTTCTTTAAGACCTCAAAAATATTGAATCGATTTGTCTTATCCCCTGAGGCCATTTCTATATTTCCCGATTCACAATCAATCCTCGCCTTGGCAGTAGCCAAGAAAGGTCTTCCCAAAATTATCAGGGTGTGGTTGAGTTGTTTTGGGGCATCCATGTCCAGGACCATGAAATCAGCAACGTAATGGAAATCATTAACCTTGACTAAAACATCCTCCAAAATACCCCTTGGTTTTGTAATGGATCTATCGGCTAACTGCATGGTTATGTCAGCGTGTTTTAGGTAGCCTAGACCCAATTCCATGTGCAATGAGGTGGGGATCACATTAATGGAAGCACCCAAGTCGAGGAGGGCCCGGTCAGAAGTAATGTTTCCTATTGTGCAGGAAATCAGCGGGGCTCCCGGGTCCTGCTTCTTAGGAGGTAGCTTGTTTAGGATCAATGTGCTTGTGTTATCAGAAAAAACTACTCTCCTATTGATTTCAGATTTCGCTCTACGCCTTTCTTTTATGCATTCAATAAACCTATGGCGTAGGTGGGGATTGATCTGATAGCCACGAGGAGTAAAATTATTGTCAATTTGAAAGCCTAAAGTAAGGACATCCTTTCCTCCAATTTCTCCTCTGACTTTTTCTATTTGCCCATACAACAACAACATACTCCCCAATCGAACTCTGATGTTTTGTTGATCACATTCTTAGTTGGGAGTTTGGAATTCTTATGGGGTTGACATGGGGTTAGGTAAGTCCCTTGTGTCTACTACCACTCCTCAAGGTGATGGTGTTTGCCATGGCAAAATGCTATTGGTCAGTGCCTTGAGGAGGGTTGGGCAAAACAGGAGGCTCCTGGTTGATTATGGTAGGAACTTGGTTCACTCCGGGAGAGGCTGGGGTAGCCTGATAGATAGCATGAGCTTGAGCATGTGACTCCCCATCACTACCAAACCCTTGAGGCCCAGTGCCTTGGTTCTGTACATTCCTTGGGTTTGGTACAGATTGTGATGGTAGAGATCTGAGCTGTCGGTTGTTTGTACTAAGTTAGGATTGCAAGGTGTCCAACAAAGTTTTCATCTGTTGCATGAGCTAGAGCATTCACCCTTGCATTTCTACCATTTTCAGGTTCAAGTCAGCCTACTCGACGAGTTGTTGAGCATTCCACATGGGTTGATTAACCTGATTCAGGGGCAACTAAGTATATACATGACCCTAACCCATTGGTTTTTGCAGTACATAGTTGTTGGGTCGATATTGGGTTCGTTGCCCCTGATCTTTCCAAGAGAAGTTAGGATGATTTTTCCAACCAGAATTTTTGGAATTTGAATAAGGGTTGGACCATACATTCTCTGGCACAGCATGAACATCCTCATAAGATGAGGATGAAGAAGGATCAAAAAGACTGGGATCAAAGGCCCCAGTTTGGAACCCATAAGGTTCTGAGAAGAGTTGGCTTGAAGGTCGAGCCAGCTCTAGTTGGTTCACAAACTCCCATCCTATAGGAGCTTGTGAAGAATGGAATCCCAATCCTTGGGATTGAGTGGATCTAGAAAAATTAGAGTTTCCGGACATCCACTCTTCCATTCGTTTAGCAACCAAATCCAGCTTATATAATCTATTGCAGATCAATTCCATACCAGATGTATGAGAATCTTGGACCTCATTGGCATTTGACCTAGTTTATTGGGATCGATTGAAGGTTTCCATGGAGGCGTGGTTTAAAGAATTTTTGCTCATTTCCTCAAACAAATCATACGTGCTATCTGCATCTTTGTTGAGGAAATTGCCTCCGCAAGAAGCATCCACATGATTACGAAGTTGATCATTCAACTCATGATAAAAAATCTGCACAAGTTGCCATTTAGGCACCTCATGGTGTGGACACTTCCACAACAGATCGTGGAATCTCTCCCAGGCCTCATGAAACGGTTCCTACTGCCGCTGGGCAAAGTGGTAATTGCCCTTCACAACGCATTGGTTCACCCAATTGGGAAGAATTTTGTCAGGAAGGCTGATTTCAAAGCTGTCTAGGTAGCAATCAATCTTCCAATGGTACGATACCAATGTGTGGCCTTATCCCTGAGTGAATGGGGGAAAAGCCTCATGAGCATCTGTTCTTCATCCACATTCCACGATTTGGTGGTCTGAGCCAAAGTGATCAAGTCCTCCAAATGTTAGAATGGGTCCTCTGAGCCAAGCCCATGAAAGTGTTTAATTAGACTCAAAACCTAGGGCTTGATCTCAGCATCTCTGGTGGGAATCACAACACCGGGACGATCCTCATAATTTGAAGGACCACAGAAACCCTTCAAGGGCCGAGCACCCTGACCATTCATTCGTTGGAACCATTGCTGCATCTGCTGTAATTCTTCCAACTGCCTCTGAATCAACTCCTACTGGTTCGAGGGCGGGGGAGGTGGTTGTTGATCAGCCACGGGATCTGCTTGGCTAAAGCTCAACCTCCATCTCCGGGAATGCTCTAAAGGTCCTTCCAATCTAGGGTTCAATGACCTCCTTCCAAGCATACACTGGAAGGAAGTCGAAAGGACGGGGAGGAGAAGGGACCTTGCAGCACAAAAATACAAGCCTATCCTTAGATTGGTTAGGCTAAAGGTCTACAGACTCTCAGAATCTATCCTAAGACTATGGACGATTTACTCTACTTATGTCCAAGCAATCCAACCAGTTAGAAGGAGGGACTAGGGAGAAGGTTCTTCCTTTGGCTTGCACCTCCAGTTCTTAGTGTACCTCCCAGCAGCGGTCGTTTGATGCTACTCTCCTAGCTAGACATCAGATTGACTAGTATAAGTAGGTTAATCGTGAATAATCTCAATCTGGACCCTGAAGAGCGAATCAGTCCTTATGGCCAATGTCTAATCAATTTTAGTTAGGCTTGGGATATTGGTGCTTCTAGAATGTGATGGGCCCTTAATGGGTTGTGCCCTTAATGATTTGTTTGAAAATGTGTGTATGTGCACAACCAAAATGTTTTCAAGCAAGATTATTGAGGATGAGGTGAATTTTAGGGTTCGAATCTTGCTTGGTACTTTTAGAATTCAAATACTAGGTATATTCAATCAAGTTTTCTGAGGCAATCCAAGTTTTGAAAGCACGAGTTCAAGTATTTTTCCTTTGTAAATCAAGAAAATATGGAGTGCCTAGTTTGACCTAAGTATTGATTCCTATGAGGTAGCTACAAAATGAATCTCTTTTAAATTAGGTGGTATAGCCCAAACAATTCAATCAATTGGCCCAAATGCACCATCGATTAAGGCACACAAAAAGGTGATTAACCTAATATGGTTTCTGCTCTTTTATGTGTTGATTTAGTGTACCGAGTCCACAAGTCAGAATCCCAATTGAGTAGATGTGTACCGGGTCCACAGGTCAGAATCCCAATTGAGTAGATGAAAATCAAGTCCGATTATGTGCCTCAAATGTGGGTGTATGAAGTGTGTATATTGATTCGTCCCACAGAAAGTATCTTTTTTGTTTTTTTTTTTCTAAAATGCGAGGGTGAGGTGGATGAAGGTGGCAATCAAGACAAACAATTCTATCCTAGGGTTTATGCAAACACCTAAGTAGATTAAGTCTTGGTTATGGGTGTGGCGAAATGAACTAGTGAGGGGGAAATGTGGGGGACACTTACAGAGTACTCTACCCGCACTTTACTCCAATCTACCGCACTTGGATCTTCATGCGAGGGTACCTGCAAGACAATAGATCAAAGACAAGTGGGGTTAGTGCTATGTAAATGCAAAGAAGAGCAGAAAACAGTAAAGTAAATTCCATTGCCTCCCTAGTAATTGTGCTAAGATGATCACACAGGTGTTGGACGTACGAGTTCTACGCTAACGTGTTTGGTTTTTAAAACCTTATCGTTGTAGCTTGAACGTGAAGAACTCATGTTCAATAAATAAATTTTGTACCGAAATGAAAATTCTAGGTTGAACATAGGGAGGCTACGTCGATCTATATTTGCAATTATATTTTTTTTTAGAATTTTTCTTGAAAAGCGAGGCGATGTAATTACGATGAAGCTATAACTACAATCAGACTAAAAAGGGGGAGAGAGAGAGAGAGAGAAAATATGCATTCAATAATTCAAAATGTTTATACAATAAAACCAAATGAGAATTACACTAGAAAGTGAGAAATCAGCTACACTAGAAAGTAGGAAAATTCTACACTAGAAAGCTGTAAAGAAGAATGGGAGAGAGAAGTTATCCTCCTTGACGATCGCTTGGAGGACTAGCCGGACGGGACGACGCCTGGACGAAGGAGGACAAAGCAGGATGAAGGAGGACGAAGCAGAAGAACGAGAATGGGGCAGCACGTCGTCGTCGTCGCAGGATCAACTTCCGAACGGGGATGAAAATTTTGACTTTATCTCGCGAGGAGCATCCCTGGTGTGGGACAAGCTTCTCTTGAGCTTAGAAGAGGTATAGAAGAGAAGGAAGGGATGAGAATTTCGTGTGGAGGGGGTCTCCTTTTATAGTTGCAAGGAGTGGGTGCAAATTGGTCATTACATCTTTAAAAACATTAATTTAGGACCTTTAGTGACGAATAAAACCGTCGCTAAAGGTCTGAACATGGGCGTAGTGGGCAACGCGCATGCGCAACGCTTGCGCACGTTCAGCCGTCCTTAGCCATCCGATCGCGAGATCAGATGGCTTAAATCACGCCTTCGCCCGCCTCGCTGCTCGCCCGCCAGCGTGCGATGCCGCATCCTCACAGTGCGTGCAATAGCGCATGGCCGCTATCGAGCACGCACAGCCGTTCGATTGCGATCTGACGCTCGCCCGCACCCGCTTGCAAAGACTCGATCGCGCGTCTGAAGGCAGTCGAGCGCCTTATCCACTACGCTGCACGCGTGGGTGGGGCGGGCAGCTGAAGTTTTGAATGCGCGTTCAAGACCGTTGGATCGAGATCCAACGATCCAGATCGCACGTTGGATTCTCTTTGGAAAGACAGCGGTGGACCTAAGGGCCAGTTGGACGGCTGAGATGGGCCATCCATCTTCTGGATGATGTAGATGGTGCCACAGGTTTCGGATTGACTCGATTTTTGCGTCGTTAGGTTGCAATCATCGATCTGAATCCATCTGTGCAGTTGGATTTGTCGTTTGAAGTGCAAATTTACACCATCTTAGCCCTTGATCTTCTAGGGTTCCCCAGTCACTATCTGATGCTACAGATGCCTGATTAGGGCGATCTTGGAGTTGTTGAACTCCAATCGTTGCCCTTATCACATTTGTACGGTTCGATCTTCGATCCGAGGCCCCGATAAAAAGTTTGCCCTGTCCAAGCACATAAAAGGAGACAATTAACCTCCATTTTATTCAAACTACTCTAAATGCAAGATGATGCATGTTATGCACTATTTATAGCATGCAATGCAATCCTATGCTTAAGAACATGCATAAATAGACATCTTAACTAGTGTAAACATTTTACATCAACAGGTTTCACATGTTTGAAATCAGGGTTACGAGTAACCCGTCATCGTAGTTGCAAAACTCGTGATCAAATCAAATTTATACCGAAACTCCAAGGGAGTCCTGGGTCGAACACAGGGAGGCGACGTTTACTTTAATTGAAAACCACACTTCGTTTTGTTTGTTTTTGGTATTTTAAAGTTTTGTTAATTTTTTGTGTTTTTGAAAGAAGAAGACAAGCAGAATAAATCACAAGAGATATAGAACAAATATGATATATATCATGAATGTCTATTACAATAATCTACAAAAGCATAAAAAGAGATTGAGGTGAGAAGAAATCTCCCAAAGCGGTTGTTCGATGAGATGACGGTGCCTGGAGGAAGCTCGAACAAAGGAGGTGAGGAGCGGGACGATGGAGGTGAGATGCAGGAGGACGTCCGGTAGAGGAAAACTTCAACATAGCTTCGAAATGGAGGTAAGGAGGCGGAGATGATCTGCTACCGGAATGGAGGTGGGAGGATGGCTCCAAGGTGACCTACGAATGGGGATGGGAAGATGGAGGAATATTTGGTGAGGTAGAGGTTTGCTACACTAATAGGAGCCTTGGGAGCTTGAGAGTAAGCTCTAACAGAGCGTTGGTAGGCTTGCTAGAGCTTGGGAGTAGGTGGGAGTAGAGTAGGTAGAGATGGCTTGGAAGGGAGGGGGGGTGTAGGTCCTTTTATAGTGGAGGAGAAGAGGCTAAAATAGGTATGGGACCATTAGTGACCTCCAGTCCATCACTGGAAGCGTCGTTGTAGCCAGCTTAGACCTGCTGGTGTGCCATGTTGGCCTTACTGGCGTGCAAATAATTAGCGACTGCTATAAGCATCGCTGTTGGTTCAGCTCAAGCATCGCTATAGGTTGGCGCCAACCGAGCACGCACTCACCCCATGCTCCGTTGGCGCTGCACTGTGCACACTCTTTGCCATGCGCGCGCACGCTCACACGTTGGCACTACACTATGCGCATGCGTGCCTCTGAGCGTGTGCACGCAACTACGCAACTGTGCACATGTGGTGGCGCATGCATGCGCATGGGTGACCTGGGCTACGCCACGTGACGCAATCTAGGCCATCCATCATCTTTTCATTCTAAGGGTTGCTACAGAGGTTGGATTGAGTCGATTTTCTCGTTGTTGAGCTGCGATTATTGACCCAAATCCATCTGCACAATAGGATTTGTGATTTGAAGCTCCAAATTATGTCACCTAGTCCCTTGGCCGTTGATCTTCCTCGGACTGCATATGGTGCTACAGGACTCCGATCGAGGCGATTTCAGAGGCGTTGGACTCCGATGAATGTCTTGATCAAATCTGTACGATCGGATCATCAATCTGAGGCTCTGAAATAAATATCCTTCTCTCCTGACCACAAAAAGGATGCAATTAACCTAAATTATATACAACTGCTCTAAATGCAGAATGATGCATGCTATATAATATTTATAACATGAAATGCAAATCTAAGCCTAGGAACATGTATGAATAAGCATTTTACCCTCAATAATTGTGTCTACATCATCAGGTGATTTCTTTCCTTACTCCCTTGCATATATTTATTTTTCAATGAGGACATTGTTCAACATAAGCATGGGGGGTGGGGGGGTAATTCTTATTTTCTAAGTACAAAAATTGTCAGCTTGAACTAGTTTTTGTTTTTATAAAAAAAGAAGAGAGAGAGAATTAAGAAAAGAAAACTTAGGTGTTAGGATCTTGTCAACTTTAAGAAATGATACGTTAAGAACCTGAACACTTAGACTCTTCAAGTCTTCGGGCTTAATTAGCTCGAGTGTCCACTAAAATGTGGACTTATTCTCAAGTCCTACTAATTTGGTTAATAAAGTAGGGTGATAAGTAAACGACTTATCAACCCACCCTCTGATTTGGGGGGACTTATAGTCTAAGCATCTGCACACGTTTTATACTAACTCACTCCTCGACGGTTCTAACGGAAATTGGGTAGCTAATGAACCTTCTAGGGTGCTATGGCTGGCAAGTTGTCATGGGTAACAGCCCATTGGCCCATTGTCCAGAGCCCAACCACAAGACCATTCTCTTTTACTAGTTACTATCTTTAGGTAAATCCTAGATCAGGGAAGCCACCTACTTAAAAAAAATGATGAAAATAGAAAAATAGAAAAAGGATAAAAAGAAAAAAGAGAAATAAGTCACACTTTACCGCACGAGTATGGCTGACAGGTTGTCGTGGGTTAGATGCCCCATTGGCCGTTTGTCCAAATCCCAGCTCACTTAAGGAAGAAGCGGGGAACTAGAATAAGCCGGGGAGATATACACTGGATTTGCCCTTGTGTTGACCCCACAAAAATAAAAGTAGGGAGAAAGATACCGGTTAGATAGATGCACCTTTAAGCAGCATTTTCTATTCAGGCCACCTAGGGGCATAGAAACCTAAAGTCCATTTTAATTGTTGTTGAGTGAGTCTATCACAATTTTCATGACAAGATACTTAGCACTTAGAGTCCTTTTCTAGTTTTGGGTGGGTTGGGTAGCCATAAAAAGTTACTCCGAAACTCTCAAGTTCAAAATCCAAAAAAAAATTAGAAAAGAAGAAAGAGAAAAAAAATGAATTTGCTGTTATACAGAATAAGGTGAGGACTTGGGTGATTTGCATTTTGGCAAGGGCCTAGGCACTGTTGAGTCTCTATGGTTTAGGTTCTTAGTAGAAATTTCCTCATGTTGACAAGTAACTGGTGCCTGAGTGATCGACTCTTGATTCTATAGTTGAAAATAGCATTTAGGTTAACCTTGCTAGGGACTAGGAAGGGGTGGGCATGGGGGTATGATGACTCTACATATAACGACAATAATTTCATCAATTAGTGCCAATTTTGAGGGTGCATGGCCATTAATATTATGTAATAGTGGGTTTGGGAGCAATGCATGCATATTGTACAATATCTACATTTAGATTGCTTGTAATTAATGTTTAATGGCCAAGTTGTATAAGTGCATGTTGAAATAGGTCTCAGATGAGCAATTCGACCATACGGATGGATCTGGATCAATGAATGGATTCCAACGGACTCAAAATCATCTTAATCCGACCGTCGTAGCTCCCACAACAAGCCCAAGAAGTTCTACCCGTTGATTTGATGATCAACGACCCTCATTGAGCCACATGGCACCCTCTCCACCGTCAACCACGTGCCTTGCCTCCTTTCATCATCGATCGTGCACATTATCTAGTCCACAGGATCCTGATCCAATAGCTGCGAGCATGTGCGCATTAGCCCACCCTCACGACCATCCGCGGGTGTGGCGCAGTGGTTGCAAAGGACACTCTCAAGCCACAGGCATGGGATCAAAATCTCGGGTGCCTCAAATCATCTGAAAGGAGGATTGGCCATGAAATTGGACCATCCGATCATCGATGTGCAGCCGAGATTACGTTGACGTGGGCACATGGATGAAGCACACACTACACGCACGAGATGACACGCAGATGAACGCGCTTAATTTAGCACTAGTGAGATTATGGACCGTGCGATCAAATCTCAATGATAAGACATTCGCGTTCGGTCTCCATTGTCCGATGGTGATATGGAGCATTAATCCAACGACTTGCAATCCTCCTTGCGTGTGCTAGCTATTACGCACACGATACCAGCATGAATGCACGGTTGTGCGTGACAAACTGGATCATGACATTCGTCAATCAATCACAATAAAGTTTTGTTGTCGAGTTTTTATCCCTAGCAACAGAGCTAAAAATATGATCGGTCAACCACCAGGTTGTAATAAAAAGGTTGTTTTATGTGTTGATGTTGTAGTATTGGTGTCACAAATGAAAACTGACGCCACGTCAATTTTATTTAATTACAATTTTTACCAATTTATTCCAGGTCATTCACTAAGAGGTAGTTATTGATATACACCACTCTCTAAGTCCATAAATGTTCTTTTATTCCAAAAATGTTAATTTTACTTACAAATCAAATCAATGAATCAATAAATGAAAGAATTGGTTAATTATTTACAAAAGAATCAACTAATATGCATTACAATACCTGAAACAAACGTACAACGAATAGGCATAAAAAACTATATGTAATTACTCTATGTTAGTTATACACAATAGTATAAGTAATACCTAATTATAAGTACAAAAATAGCTAATAATATCTACTACACTAACTTATATTAACATACTAATATCTATAGTTACATATATTACATATACAGTAACATAAACATGCATCGCTGTAGCCTTAGTAAAATATTTACATAACATAGAGCAAATAGAACTACTTTTACTAACGTATATACCTATGTACAGTGACAAATTTATTGGTCATCGAAGCCTTAAACAACAAAACTATATATACAACATAAGGCTCAAATAATATCAATACTCTATTTATACTTTTATATATATATATATACTGTACATCTGTATACATATATATTTATATACATTCTATTTATTATATACATATATATAATATTATATACTAATATACTATATATACACATATACGTATACACACAGGCACACAACACACAACACAGCCTCTCAAGGCTCAACACTTAATCATTTTTCAAATCTCTCTCACTTAGTCTCATTTTTCAAATCTCTCTCACATAGTCTCACACTTAGCCGATTTTATTGTCGTCTAACCTCTCATCAGACATCTATGTTTTACTTAGATCAAAATTTTATTTTAATGGGTGGGCTAGCCCATTTCAAGGGATACACAACACCCCTTTAGGGTGGGACCAGACCTCTACTTTCGAACAGCCCTAGTTCTTAATTAAGGTGTATTTAAATCCGATTACAGGCCCAATATTAGGCCTATACAGGCCTAGCTACAGTGCATGGCCCTTAACCCACCACTGTTCAATATTCTCAGAATATTCTCATTCAAATCAGAGGAGAGGGGAGAGGATGAGATTTATGTGTGCACCCTGTGCATGTCGACTGATCGGCATGCGACAAGGATTCAAAATATACCGCAGTGGCACTCCATTTGTTCACGATGTGGCGCTATTCTAGAACTTAATTGAGTGCTCACTTGCATTCGGTTATGCATGGAAATTGAGGTTTTGGCCCTCGATCTGAGGGCCCAAATTTCATCCAAATTTAAATTAAATTATATCATTGTAAAGCTCTTATACAGGACTACATAATTATGTAGTTAATTTTGTAAAATAACTTAATTAGTTATATTTTAAAATTGGTTAAAATTTAGTGATTTATACATGTTAAATTAAAGGTTAATCTGTTAATTAAAATATAAATTAGTTAATTAATCATACAATTGACCTTATACAATGTTAATATACATAATAAATTATTTATTACACATTTTTAATATATTTTATAAACTTTATTTTAATTTATTTACAATTAAATACACGTCTAAGTTAGTTTTACATATAAATAATCTATAAATACTATAATACACTATAAATATAATATAAATAGGTTGAAAATACTTAATATACTCTTATACAAGTGTACATTATAACTTACTTCAGTATTAGTTTAAATTACTAATTTATTTTATTTTAAGTTAATAAATTACTTAATTAATCTAATAACTTAATTAAATTGAATTACGGGCATTGTACAGTATATATTATATAGTTAAATACGTATGTATAGTATGAGATAAAAATATATACATATAGGTAGGTTTATATAATTACTTAAGTTATTATACATTTAAGTTAATATAAATTAATAGATAATTATATATACAATAAATCATTTTAAATATTTAATTTAATATATAGAATACATCTATAAGTTATTTAAACATATTATATACATATTATACAAGGTTTACATATAGTTTCAATTGCTTAATATTTTCAAGTATATACATAGTATATAGGGTATTTTTGAGTATTTTTAAGGTTGTTCTGATTTTTATAATTTTTTTAGGTTTAAGGGAGATAGGGGATGAGAGAGAGAGTACTTTTTGATGTTTTTCCTTAGGTTCTTTATTAAAATTCCAAGTAGAATGAACTACCGGCTAGTATGTTCTACCAAACCAAGGGTTTATAATACTTTGAAACTTGACACACACTTAGAAAAATACCTGATCTTACTCAAGACAGGTTTATTTTAGTTTTTTATGAATTTATTTATTACAAGCCAACCCCTTAAAGATCTTGAAAGATTTTAATCCTAAGAACCTAAGGCCTTGATTCAACGTTTAATGGTTGGTTAACACTCAGAACTGTCCATACATCATCACACAACAGATATAAACATTAAAACATGCATTTCTACTTCAATTTCACGAAAATCATCATTGATAGTTATTTCATTAGACATGTAGTTGGCAGTAAATTTTCATAACAGATGGAAGCATTTCCAATCAAATTTAAAGCAATAAAGTGTACATGAATGCTTAGAAATAAAGCTCTAACATTACAACATAGGTCAACTTTTAGAATCCAAAATCCCAATTCAAATCCTCATTCAACATAGCTACTGCAACACGTTAGCATCCAAGGACTTTCAACAACTACTACTGCTATGCTACTATAAAAACAATAGCTGTTACAACTGCTACTGCTTTCAATTAAAATCAGATGATGAAACCACTAGTTAGACATCTTAAAACCATGCTGCAGCTACTGCTGCAGTCATTTCAACAGCTAATGGCTACTTCTATCTGCTGAAAACAAGCAGTTGTTCAGCTACTGCTTTGATCATTGAAATCAGCCTAGATCAAACCTAAGAAGGTCTGATCTAAGGCACATGAATGCCCAAAACACATTTTTAACAAATCACATTTGTCCAAACTTCTTTGAAATCAATTTTAAAATCTAACATCCAAAGGACTAATTCTCGTTCTTTACAATTCTCAAAAGACCCTAATATGACCTTCTCTTTCCATTTTAGACAATGTAGAGAAGATCACATTAAGTGTTGAAATCATCTCAAAATAACTCTAAATCTCCATTAAAACCATGAAATCGGCATTTGTTCCTTTAAAAACCAAGGTGAAATCAGATTGGTGTAGGACTCCATGTAGCCCTATTTAGGCTTTTAATTTAGGATTCACTCAGATTGTCTAATCACCCTGAGCTTCTAAACACTAAATAGCAATGTTAGACCCTCAGATGATCCTATACAAAACATTGGGTCTTAGCTTAAGGCCTCAAATCAGTATTTGATTCTCCGTGGCCTAAACTACCCAAACATGGTTTAAATGGGACATAAGCTCATTGAAGAATAGAACTTCAATCAAAACTCACCAAACTCATTGCAATACACCCAATTAAGCAAATCCAAACTCAAATCACTCAATTAAATTCTATTAAAATCGAATTAACTCCAAATCACGAGATAGGGTGTCAAACACAAATATGAAAGAATCGAGCAAATCAAGTCAATTAAAACAAGATTGGGGGTCCTTGTGAACTGATGGACTGAGTGAGAAGACCCCCAAGTTATTGTGAGTGCTATCTAGATCATGAATTCCAAGAATTCTAGATCTAGACATGCTCAGGCTAATAAGGTGGATTATGGATTAAAACACAAGGAAATGAGTGCAAATGGTTTGTGAGGCATAGAGGACTATTAGTGAATCAAGATGATTGTGTGAAAAACTCCTCTTTGATCTAAATTGATCTGAGAGGGTGGATAGGATCTAACTATTCTACTCCTAAGCTAATCCACAAAATCCATGAATTCAACTTTCTGATCTACTCCTAACTAATCTATTGTACTTTGATTACTAATCTAAGCTACTTTAGAATGTTGGAAATCCTATCTAAAAGGAAGAATGGGATTGCCTGGATCCAAAGTCGGCAGCTAAGGAGGAAGGAGGGAGGTCTCCAGTGAGTGAAGAGCCCTTTAGTGGAGCTCCAGGGTCATCCTCAAGCATGCGTCATCCCTAGTGGCGAGGAGGAATTAAGGAGGAAGAGCTATGCCTCTGTCATAGGCACAGTGAGTGAAATGGTTAGGAGGTACTAGAGAGGGAGGAATGATTGGCTTAAAAAAGTAGGAGGGGAGTCGATGGCGTGCGCACAAGCTCTGGTAGTGCTTAAGTAGCTGTACAGTTGGATCAAGGCACCGCAAGGTGGATTTAGGCGAGATTAGGGAAACAGTGGTGATTAGAAGGATGATGCGTGGGAAGCTCTAATCCAAATCATGGTCGTTGGATTGGATCTTGGGATGATGGTGATTCCACACGCGAGTTCGTGCGAAGCTTTGATTAGGATCGACCCTTGATCGAGGGATGCAAAGAAGTGATGGCCACGATAGGCCATGTTCTTCATGAATAGTACACCCATGCTGCACCAAGTCTAAAGGAAGAATTGCATTGAGACCCTTAAAGGCGAAGGGGTAGAACATTTGTACAAAGGCCCATATGTGGCTAAGAAGAATGCAGCACAATCTCTGGACGTCTGCAAAGAAGTCCCCAACAGCTATCAAAGAGGTCCCTAAGAAGTTTTTATGTGAAGGAATGTATATGCTTAAAGTACCTAAATGAAGAACTCTAAATACAAGGTCTTATTGATGTCCAAATTCCATGAGATTTTTATTGGAGCTTAATTGAACATTTAAGAGTATGATTTCACTTTTAATTTGAACTTTTGAACCCAAATATGTGTTCAATTTGCAATTTGGATCACCATATTACATTTTGAATAGAATATCTCAATTTGTGACCTAATTTTGCATTTTTAGCACAAATTTGCTGTTTTAGGTTATTTCTGTTATTTTTCACACTTTCTTATGTTAATTATGTAGTGTTTAACCTAGTTTCCAGCTTAACTTGGACATTTTAACTATGATGAGCCACACATTATAAGTGCGCGAGTTGGCTAGGCGTGAGCATGGTTTCGGGCACGAATTTCATGCCAAATGATTTGGCCTGAAGCCTATAAGTGCCCCTACACCTCCCATTTGCAAGGCATCTCTTCCTATCATCTACCAAGTATTCCTCCAACTCTCTAGAACTCAAAGCAAGGATCATGGATCATTGAGTTTTCGACAGAGCTTCCTCCACCATCGTGGCTGCCTCGACACCATCCACCTTCTCTCATTTAGTTTATAGTTTTCTATAGCTTGTATTTTATTTTTTTTAAGCATTTATCTAGTTTTGTTTATTACAATTAACAGACCATGTTTGGTATTCAAAAAAGTAGATTTTGATATCATAATTGTTGTCTTGTGCTCATTCTTAGCTATATTTTATTATGCTTCATCATGTCTACTTTTCATGCATAGTCAGCGACCTGTGTCTACCTCAGATTTCTAACCCTTTACTCTCACTCTTTCTTTCTTTATGCAAGCAAACTAAACAAATATCATGTGGTAACTAAGCGATTAATTGATCCGATTTCACACCTCCTTGTGTTCGACACTTGGACTCACCATTAGATTTTCTTATTGAAATTGACATCATATTTACATGCTACAATGAACGATTTATCACATCACATTTTTCGATGTCAGCTAATCTATTGGATAAGGTCTCCATTATCGAGAAGAAGTTAAATGATTTGACTCGCCAACTATAGAGGGCCACTTCTCAGTAGAGCACGTATGCGTGGCCCTCCATAGGGATGGAGGCAATGCATGACATTCACCATAACTCATATCAGGGGATGGATGCATATCCACCCTCATTTGATCCTGGTTTCAGAGGAAACTCTAAGCCATCTTGCTCTAGTTGGGGGATTTCGAAACCCCCATACCTTGATTACACCGGAGCTACTCAACCTTGCAAGGAGCTCTACACCATCCAGAATGATCCATTCTCCAACTCATATAATCCTGGATGGTGTAATCATCCGAATTTTGCTTGGTTAGAAAATAATCAGAACTCTAGACCTCAATTCCAATCCTGACCACAAAATCCGCAACCATATCAGCCTGCTCATCCTAAGCCCAACCTAAACTTTCAAACTGGGCCTAGCAAGGAAGAGTAGATGAACTTGATTCTACAAACTTTGGCTGATATGCAGAAGACCAATGCTGCCATGCAGAGGTAGCATAATGCATAAATTACAGAGGTTTAGAACCAACTTGCACAGATGGCTAGGACTTACTAGCCGGATGCACTCCCATCTCAACCTCTACCAAATCCAAATAGCATGCTACACCAGAGGCACGTTGCAAACCCAAATCACAGCCAAGCACATTATATTTATCAGGCCCCTTCTTCACCTCCACCTAACAGGTCGAAGGCTTCTACTCCATATGCAGGATATCAGCAGCAATCTCCTCTCCTGCCAACTCCAAATCCAAACCAGGCAAGCCTAAACTCTATCACTACGCATGGTGGCAAAACTACCTAGGACCCACCTTAGCCTAATCAATCTAGTCCATGTAGTTCAAGACCAAAACCTAGGATGAATATCAAGGACAAACCCACCCCAGATCCAGAGCCTGAGCTAATCCTGGAAAAACCCTAAGAGGTTCCATTTCCTGAGGCCTTAACTAAAGGAAATAGGAAATCTAAACCCGTGGCACCTACGGAGGACTTGATCAAGTTCTTTGAGCAAGTCCAAATAAGCATTCCCTTGATGGATGCAATCTGCCACATACAAGCTTACACATGATTTCTGAAGGATTTATGTACACCAAAACGTAAGCCACGAAACAAAGATGGGAGTCTGATTGTTCTATCAGAGCAAGTAAGCTCTATAATTTTGAATAAACTCCTACAAAATGCAAAGGATCCTGGCACCCCTCTAATCTCCTGTAAGATAGGAAACCTAGAATTTGATCGAGCTTTATTGGATTTAGAAGCCTACATAAACCTGATTCTCACCTCCTGACAATCGTGGAGTTCGCGCATTTTGAAATCATCAGAAATCATAGTATAGGAATGAAATCTCCTTGACAAAAATATTTATAATAACGAAACTTGCATAGATTTCTTTTCTTTTTAGAACTTGAGTCTCGATCATTCATCTCTGGGAGGCATGAAAATGAGTCAAAAATTGGATCGGCTTTTCTAACCTAAATCTAATCTAACCTAATATTTTTTGTCTTTTTGTATTTTGCACTTTTTTGTGTTTTTTAATTTTATTTTGAAAGCGAAATCAAACCTAGATCTAGATGTGCTAGCAAAAACCTAAGTGACTGTGTGGATCTAAGTGGGGCCATGGTGGCTATGCATAGTGTGACAAACCTAAATGGGACACTCCTAAGTACACTAATAGGCATGCGTCAAAGTTGTAAGCCGTGAAGATAATAGCACACACATAAAACCATTAGATAAGAGTATCATGCATCAAAAATTAAGTCACTATAAAATCCGGATACATGGAAATAAAGCTAAACTAAAGAAAGGGATCAACCAAGAGAGGCTAAGGAGAAGCCTTCTTGGCCGTCCACTAAAGAGAGGAGGATGGGTGTGTGCACCCAAGTGGAGAGAGGAGGGTGTTGCACCCTTTCTCTACCAATGGCCGTCCTTGAGAACAAATTAAGGAGGGTCTTATCTATGTCCATCTAAGAGGAAAAGAAAATGGGGGCATGGACTCACTATGGAGGAAGAAGAGGGGACGCCCACAAGAAGAAAGGAGAAGGTGTTGCATCCTTATGCTCTTCTTCTTCTTGCTACCCTTGAAGAAGCTTGAAGGAGAGCTTCTTCCTAGCCATCCATGGAGGGAGTCTTGGAGGAGGAGGATGGCCTTGAGAGGGAGGAGGAGGTGTTGTCACAAGTTGAGGGAGGAAGAGGGTGGAAAAATGGGAATTGAATTGCATTCTCTCTCTTTCTTTTGGCTTTTATGGGAAGGCCTCTCCAGTTCAAATGGGTTGCCACTTTTGGTGGCTCCTAAAATAGAAAGTGCCATGTAGGATCTAGGTTGGTGACCAACTAATGAGGGCTAGAATGGGAAAGTGGGATTTAGGAAAGTGTGTTTATGTGTGGGTATAATTTTCGTAGAGTAAGGTTGTGGGTTTGGTGAATCTAGGTTGGGTTAACCTACATTAAGTAGGTGTGGACCTAATTAGGTTTAGGTGAGTCTAATTGGAAAGGAGTGAACCTAATTGGATCTAGGTCAAGTCTAACTGGATGTGTGTGTGTGTTTAGGCATAGGTAAACCTAATAGGTATGAGTTAATTAGATCCTGGATGGATCTAATTGGGTTCAGGTGCACCCAATCAACTGTAGATGCACCCAATTAGGTCTGAGATGGTTCAATTAGGTTAAGGATAGGATAAGTGGGGCTATGGATAGTGGAGTAGGCTTAGGAGGTCTCTAATTTGGTTTCCTAGGGTGTCTGGTGGGGTTTCTAGGTCAAAATAGGCAAGATTAGGCTTCTAGCACCAAAATTAGGAACCAGAGAACAGTAGCAGACGTCCAGAAGAGTGGTCAGACATCTTATACTCCAAAATTAGATGTCTGGACAATAGATTGGACATCCAATTCTATGTCAATATGAGTTTTGGCTTCCTGGATTGATATTTTGCAAAAATCAGACTTCCAGCCAGAAGTCTAGATGTCCTAAAAGGTGCTAAGAGTGGGTTTTGGTTCCTAAGTGTTTGGGAGAGGGATAGGGTGGATAAGAACATGGATAGTGATATCCATGTTTGGGTTTTGAGGCTAAGGTGTCCTAATGGAGGTGGTTTTGGGTTTGGGAAGACTGTCCTAGGGTTTCTAAGGGTAGGGATAAGGCTATCCTCCTCCCTCCTCTTGTCTAAATCAATCTTCTTCCTTTATTGCTTTATTCCACTATCTCCCACATTTTGGATCACTTTATTACCTGCAAATAGCAATAAAAATCATTAAATAGCAATAAAAATCATTAAATAGCAAGATATCTCATCTTATACTAGATAAACTGATGTAATGCATGATATGCAAGATATGAGTGCAATATCTACAAATTAACCTAGGTTCAGACATTATTTAGATTGATTAGGACCCATGATTACTGTGCAGTCACCTCCCTACTACATCACTTTGATGAGACTGAACTCAAACTGATTGAGGTGACTTTACAATTGGCTGACAAATTGATTAAGTCACCACAAGGAGTTTTCGAGGATATTCTAGTTAGGGTACAAGATTTCTATTTTCTGGTGGATTTCATAGTTTTGGATATGGATACTCCTGAAAATCTAAGAGATACACTGATTATCTTGGGGAGGCCATTCCTAACGACTATTAAGGCAAATATCAATTGCGAAGAGGGCCAGATTGAGTTAAAATTCAGGCATTAAACATTGAGGATCAATATCTTTAAGGCCCAAAAAGGAACAAACTATGGAGCAATCGAGGAAGTGTGTGACATAGGTTCTCTGGTTGAGATCCAATTCCCGAGGTGAACCCAATTCTCCAAGAACCTCAACCACAAGAAGATCTTGACCCACAAATTAGGGAGACCGAATCTAATTTAGACCTATCCTTAGCTTTGACCTTATCTTTTGAGGCAAACCCCGAAACCCCACCTGTTGTTGATAACCCAACTCTGAAGCTAAAACCTGTCCCGGATCATCTAAAATATGTGCTTTTGGGTTCGAATTAGACATTTCCAGTGATTATCAACTCTCGACTCACTCTTAATCAAGAAACGAAGCTGATTTCTATCCTCCAATAGAATCATAGAGCCATTGGTTGGACTTTAGATGACCTGACTAGCATAAGTCTCTCATATTGCACTCATCATATCTATACTAAAGAGGGCTCACAACCTTCTCACAAGATGCAAAGAAGACTTAACCCAAAACTCCAGGAGGTCATGAAAAAGAAGATCATCAAGTGGCTTGATGCGAGAATCATCTGCCCCATCTCTGATAGTCGCTGGGTGAGTCCCATCCAAGTTGTGCCAAAAAAGTCAAGACTCATAGTGATTACCACTGAATCTGGAGAAACCATCCCGACACTAATTTTAAACTTCTAGAGAGTATGTATCAACTATCAAAAATTAAATACCTCCACAAAGAAAGACCATTTCCTTCTCCTGTTTATTGACCAGATCCTTGAAAAGCTGGCGGGAAATCAGTTTTTCTATTTTCTGGATGGAGTACTCTGGATATAACCAAGTGGAAATTTATCCTGAAGATCAGGAGAAGACCACCCTTACTTGCCCCTACGGTACATACAAATTTCGTAGGATGCCATTTGGGCCATGCAATGAGCCTGCCACCTTTCAACAGTGCATGCTAGCCATATTCTTCAACATGGTAGGTAAATACCTTGAAGTCTTCACACACGACTTCTCGGTATTTGATCAAACATTCGATGATTGCCTTCTACACTTGGTTCAGATCCTCTAACAATGCATTGACATGAATCTAGTTCTCTCCTAAGAAAGGATCCATTTCATGGTTCCTGAGGGCATCATGCTTGGACACCTCATATTTAAGAAAGGTTCCAAGTTGACCGAGCTAAGGTGAATTTTATTTCCAAATTACTTGTGCCTTCCTCAGTCAAAGATATTCGATCACTTCTGGGTCACATCAATTTTTATCGATGGTCCATATCTGATTTCTCAGAAATTGCACTCCCCCTGATGAATCTTCTCTCCAAGGACACACCCTTTGAGATGACGAGTGAGTGTGTTCACGCTTTCAAGATTCTATGCAATTGATTAACCTAGGCTCCAATCCTACAATCTCCTAACTGGTCTCAATTGTTTGAGATCATGTGCAATGCATCTTACTATGCAATAGGAGTGACCATTGGACAAAAGATCAATGGGAAATTGATAGCAATATATTATGCCAACAAGATTTTGACAAGGCTCAGCGTAATTATACGATTATGAAGAAAGAGATGCTGGTTGTAGTATTTGGTCTAGAGAAATTCAGATCATACCTCCTGGGATCCCATGTCATTATTTACTCAAATCACACTACTGTAAGGCACTTACAAAGAAAGATGTGAAATTGAGGCTAATTCGATGGATCTTGCTCTTGCAAGAGTTCGACCTCAAGATACATGATAAGGCGAGAAAATAGAACATGGTTGCTGACCATTTGTCTCATCTGCCTTCTTCGATCATTGACCCCTACGGACCTATTACTGAGCATTTTCAAACAAGCATCTTCTAAGCATTAATGCTGGACTTCCCTGGTACGCCAATATTGTCAATTATTTGGCATCGAACCAGATCTTGTCTGATTGTCCAAAAGCCAAGAGAGACAAATTGACTTCAGATACCAAATATTATGTCTGGGAAGATCGATATCTCTTTCATATCAGCACTGATCAAATCATCTGGAGATTCATTCCTAACTCCAATGTCAATGATATTTTATCATTCAGCCATGACCAGGCCTGTGGTGGCCATTTCTCTGGCCACAAAACTGCAATGAAAATCTTTCAGTGAGGCTTCCATTGGCCAATGCTCTTTAAGGGCGCACAGAATTATCATAGGGCATGCTCTCGTTGCCATACCTTAGGCAACATGAGCCACCGCAACATGATGCCCTGGAACCTAATTATCGTGTGTGAGATTTTTGACATTTGGGGGATTGATTTCATGGGTCCTTTCTTGAATTCAAATGACTTTGAGTACATTCTTCTCACTGTGGACTACGTGTCCAAATGGGTCAAAGCCATTCTGACTCGAACCAATGATCATAAAGCTATAATCAAATTTATCTATAAGCATATCTTCTCTTGATTCGATGTCCTAATCCGATCATCTTTGGAGAAGGGACCCACTTCGTGAATGTGCACTTCCAATCCCTGATGAAAAGGTATGGGCTTTCACATTGTATTTCGACCCCATATCATCCCCAGACTAATGGACTGGCTGAGCTCTCAAATTGAGAGATCAAGAAAATTCTTTAGGTCACTGTTTGACCTGACAAAAAAGACTGGTCGATCTGACTTTTGGAAGAATTATGTGCTTATAGGACTTCCCATAAAACCCAGCTAGGAATGTCTCCATGCAAACTTGTTTATAGGAAGGCATGTCACCTTCCTGTAGAGATGGAGCATAAGGCCTACTAGGCAGTACAGAAGTACAATTGGGATCTCAGGGAGGCCAAAATCCACCACCGTTTGCAAATGGGAAAGATCAATGAGTTACACAATGATGCATACGAGAACTCGTGCATCTACAAAGAGCGAATAAAGGCCTTTCATGACAAGCACATCTCACAAAAATCTTTCTATCCTGGTCAAAAAGTGCTTCT
The DNA here is from genome assembly GCA_037157565.1 of Thalassia testudinum. Taxonomy (NCBI): domain Eukaryota; kingdom Viridiplantae; phylum Streptophyta; class Magnoliopsida; order Alismatales; family Hydrocharitaceae; genus Thalassia; species Thalassia testudinum. The sequence goes on along the minus strand of JAZHRO010000035.1, from coordinate 48,462,743 downwards.
CTTTGATGCCCAACTTAAGCTCTTCTAAGGGAAACTAAGATTGAAATGGACCGGACCTTTTCTAGTCCTGAGGATCTTTAGAAATGGAGCAACTGAAATCAGTGAACTCAGCCATGACTCATACTCTTTTGTAGTGAATGGTCAAAGACTGAAATCATTCATCAAGTTTACTGATTAGAATATGGCTGCTGAATCTTTTGATGTCCATTCACCATGAGTCGCATTACACCCAGCTGATAGCGTTAAACTTAGCGCTTAATGGGAGGCAACCCGTCATTTGAAAACTCGATACCCTTCTCACCCATCATTGAGCTAAATTCCAATTGCACTTTAGGGTTTATACCTTAGAACAACTGACTCCACCTCTGATACTCGTATTTGCATAAGGGCGCAAGAAGGCGTGTGCATGGGGGACCCAACCACCCATGTTACTGGACAATTGGGTCAGTTCACGAATTCAACTTATGCACTTGTAACTGCTTATCCATTCACGATGTGGGACTAAATGACCCCATTGTTGAACGCACGGGTTGCTGCGCTATCGTGTTTGGTTTTGAAAACCTATCGTTGTAGTTTGAAAGCGAAGAACTCATGTTCAACAAATAAAATTTATACCGGAATGGAAATCCTGGGTCGAACACAGGGAGGCGGACGTTTGATTTAAAAACACGCGTTCGTTTTATTTGTCATGAAGTAAATTAATTGATTAGAACTATCTAAATATTTACACTAAATAGAAGAGAGAGAGAGAATATTCAAACAAAAACCAAAAAGAGATGTAGAATGAACATGGAATTTCATCATCAGAAAGATTGTTCATTACACTAGAAAGCGGGAAAATGATTACACTAGAAAATAGTAAATCTACTCTAGAAAGTAGTAAATCTATTCTAGAAAGCAGTAAAAAGAATGGGGAGAGAGATATCCTCCTCGACGGTCGCTTGGAGGATGAGCTGGATGGGACAACACCTGGACGAAGGAGGATGAAGTGGAAGAATGGGAACAGGGAAGCACGTTGTCGTCGTCCAGGATCCGCTTCCGAAAGGGGACGAAAAATTGACTTTATCTCGCGAGAAGCATCCCAAGTGTGGGGCAAGCTTCTCCTGAGTTTTGGAGAGGGAGAGAAGAGAAGGAAGGGATGAGAATTTCGTATGGAGGGGGTCTCCTTTTATAGTTGCAAGGAGTAGGGGCATTTTGGTCATTCCAATTTTAAAAACATTAATTCAGGACCTTTAGTGATGGATAAAACCGTCACTAAAGGTCCCAACGTGGGCATAGTAGGTGGCCCACACGTGCTCTCTCACTTGCTCGCGCGTACACGTCCAGCCACTCTCAACCATCCGATCGCGAGATTGGACGGCTTAGATCGCGCTACCACCTGCCTCCTTTGCACGCCCGCCCGCGTGCGGTTCTGCATGAGGCACGGCCTGCAATAGCGCATGGGTGCTATCGAGCGATCTGGGCCGTCCACAGCTGATCAAGCGGTCCAATTTAATCGCTCGCACGCCGCAGATCACGAGTCGAACTCTCATCCTGTGATCGCGCAATGACTCGCGACCGCTACGCTGCGCGGTGGATTGTGTCGCGCGGATGAAATCAGGCGCGCGCATCCACAACCGTTGGATCAAGATCCAACAGCCCAGATCGCTCATTGGATTTCCTTTGGAGAGGCAGCGGTGGTCTTGAGGTCCAGTTGGATGGCTGAGATGGTGCCACATGGCGCCATCTTGGGCGTCCATCTTCTGGATGATGTAGATGGTGCCACGGGTGTCAAATTTAGTCTATTTTCACGCCGTTAGGCTACGATCATCGATCCAAATCCATCCACGTGGTTAGATTTGTTGTTTAAAGTGTGGATTCACATCATCTTGGCCCTTGATCTTTTAGGGTTCCCCGGTCACTATCTGATGCTACAGATGTCTGATTAGGGCAATCTTGGAGTCGTTGAACTCCAATCGTCGCCCTGATCACATCTATACGGTTGGATCTTCGATCCGAGATCCTGATAATAAGTTTGCCTTGTCCATGAACAGAAAAGGAGATAATTAACCTCTGTTTTATTCAAACTACTCTAAATGCAAGATGATGTATGTTATGCAATATTTATAGTATGCAATGCAATCCTATACTTGAGAACATGCATAAATAGACATCTTAAGTAGTGTAAACATATTTACATCATACCTCCATGCCTATCTTTTGCTAGTCCCTAGCAAAAAGTATATGCTATTTATAGAATAATCAGGTTGGATTATTTAGGCATGAGTTATTTTCAATTATTAAGAAAATGTCTACTTAGGATCTGAACTTTCAAAGACACAACGGTGCCCGAGTATCTACCAAAATGCAGACCGCCTCAAGCCCTCACCTTATTCAAAGAAAATTTTATTTTTCTCTTTTTCTTCTTTTCTAACTTTTTTGGATTTTCAAGTTTTAGGGTTTAAGAGTGGCTTTTTACGGCCATTCAACTCACCCAAGATTTGATGAGAACCCTAAGTTCTAAGCATCTTATTGTGAATGTGATAGATTCATTGACCGGCAGTTAAAATGGACTTCGAATTTCTACGCCTCTAGGTAACCTAAAAAAAAACTTTTGCTTAAAGGTGTATCTTTACAACCGGTAGCTTTCTCCCTACTTGTAATTTTTTACGGGTTCAACACAAGGGTGAATCCAGTGCATATCTCCTCGATTTATTCTACTTCACTTCTTCCTAAGTGTTTTGGGATTTTTCAATGCATTTATTGAGCTAGGTTCTGGACAACCAGTCGATGAGTTGTTACCACCGACAACTTGCCAGCCATACTCGTGCGGTGAAGTGTGGTTTATTTCTTTTTTTCTTTTCTCCTTTTCTTTTTGATTTTTTTTTTTAAGTAGGTGGCTTCCCTAGTCTAAGATTTACCTAAAGGCAGTAAAAAGAGAAAGATCCTGTGACTGGGCTCTGGACAACCTACCTATGGGCTGTTACCCACAATAACTTGCCAGCCATATCACCCTAGAAGATTCATTAGCTACCCAATTTCCGTTAGAATTGCCGAACAACAAGTCAGTGACAAGATAGTGTGTAGATGCTTAAAACTCAAAATTCCCTCAAATCAGAGGGTGGGTTGATAAGTCGTGTACTTATCACCCAAACTTATTTACTCCAATTAAAATAGAATTTAGGTTGGCGAGGACTTGAAAAATAAATCCACATTTTAGTGGATACATGGGCTGATTAAGTCAAAAGACCTGAAGGGTCTTTGTGTTCAAATCATAATGTATTATTTCCTAAGATTGAAAATTTTCTTAAATCTAAGTTCTCTTTCCTAATTCCAAATTTTTTTTATATAATAAAAGAAAATAAAACAAATCTACGGAGCTGACTAATAAATTCAAAGATGAATATCCACCATGAGTTGGTTCAAGGTTTAGGCGCCAAAATGTTGAATGCACGTGTTGCTGCGCTATCATGTTTGGTTTTGAAAACCTGTCATTGTAGTTTGAAAGCGAAGAACTCATGTTCAACAAATAAAATTTATACCGGAATGGAAATCTCGGGTCGAACATAGGGAGGCGGACGTTTGATTTAAAAACACATGTTTGTTTTATTTGTCATGAAGTAAATTAATTGATTAGAACTATCTAACTATTTACACTAAAAAGAAGAAAGAGAGAATAAGAGAATATTACAAACAAAAACCAAAAAGAGATGTAGAATGAACATGGAATTTCATCATCAGAAAGATTGTTCATTACACTAGAAAGCAGGAAAATGATTACACTAGAAAACAGTAAATCTACTCTAGAAAGCAGTAATCTATTCTAGAAAGCAGTAAAAAGAATGGGGAGAGAAATATCCTCCTCGACGGTCACTTGGACAAGCCGAATAGGATGACGCCTGGACGAAGGAGGATGGAGCAGGACAAAGGAGGATGAAGTGGAAGAATGGGAATGGGGCAGTACGTCGTCGTTGTCGTGGGATCCACTTCTGAAAGGGGACGAAAAATTGACTTTATCTCACGAGAAGCATCCCAGGTGTGGGACAAGCTTCTCTTGAGCTTTGGAGAGGGAGAGAAGAGAAGGAAGGGATGAGAATTTCATATGGAGGGGGTCTCCTTTCATAGTTGCAAGGAGTGGGGGCATTTTGGTCATTCCAATTTTAAAAACATTAATTCAGGACCTCTAGTGATGGATAAAACTGTCGCTAAAGGTCCGAACATGGGCGTAGTGGGCGGCGCGTGTGTGCCCGCTCGCTTACTCGCTCGTGTAACGCGCGTACACGTCCAGCCGCTCTCAGCTATCCGATCGCGAGATCAGAATGGCTTAGATCATGCTAGCGCCCACCTCCTTTGCATGCCCACCCGTGTGAGGCACAGCGTGCAATAGCATGTGGGCGCCATCGAGCGATCTGGCCTGTCTACAGCCAACCAAGTGATCGAATTTAATCGCATGCGCACCGCAGATCGAGAGTCGAACTCGCGTCCTGTGATCGCGTAATGACTCGCGACCGCTGCGCTGTGTGGTGGATTGTGTCGCGTGGATGAAATCAGGCGTGTGCATCCACAGCCGTTGGATCAAGATCCAATGGCCCAGATCGCGCATTGTATTTCCTTTGGAGAGGTAGCGGCGGTCTTGAGGGCCGGTTGGATGGCTGAGATGGCACCACGTGGCGCCATCTTGGCCATCCATCTTCTGGATGATGTAGATGGTGCCACAGGTGTCGAATTGAGTCGATTTTTACGCCGTTAGGCTGCGATCGTCGATCCGAATCCATCCATGTGGTTGGATTTGTCATTTGAAGTGTGGATTCACACCATCTTGGCCCTTGATCTTCTAGGGTTCCCCGGTTACTATCTGATGCTACAGATGTCTGATTAGGACGATCTTAGAGTCATTGAACTCCAATCGTCGCTCTGATCACATCTGTACGGTTGGATCTTTGATCCGAGGCCCCGATAAAAAGTTTTCCCTGTCCATGAACATAAAAGGAGACAATTCACCTCCATTTTATTCAAACTACTCTAAATGCAAGATGATGCATGTTATGTAATATTTATAGTATGCAATACAATCCTATGCTTAAGAACATGCATAAATAGACATTTTAAGTAGTGTAAACATGTTTACATCACCCATCTTCTTTGTGTGAGTGCAACTAAAGATCGCTTCTCCAATTAGAGCAATTGTTGGCGCTAGTTCTTTCAATTGCTAATGCAAATCTGCTCCTGAGATGAATCCGCAGCACTGGGCATGGAATGACAACAGATGGTGGATGGAGCAAGGCGGACAGCACCAGAGATGATGGTGGCGACGGCGAGCAAATAGCGAATGCCTGAAACATAGAATAAGGCCTCACAGCCTCGTTAAAATAGTTCAGGAGGGTCACCGAAGGACAGCGAAGATGACGGCGGTGTCCATGTGGCGCTTGGGTGCATGTCATGTGTTGGTGAGGTTGAGAATGTGGTGCGGTGAGGGTGGTGCCCAGTGGAGGTATTGAGTGGCCAATCCCCTCAATTTCTTGAGGAGTTTTGGTGGGCAAGGAACAGAGAACGTGTAGGGATCAGTGGCAGGTGGTTGGTGCAGTGGAGTGAGCGGAGGGCTTCGCTGGAGCATCACCAGAGCAGAGGAAGACGAATATCATGCGGGCGTGTCGACTGTTGAAAAAGGAAAGGGAGTTAGGAAGATTTAGGAAGGACAGAGGAAGTGGTTAAACCTATCTAAAGGACGAAGTGAGGAAGATTTGGTGCAGCTATGATTGGCCGGTGCCGGAGACAATGAGAACTCCGTTGAGAGGAAGTGATGCCGACGAAGGGGTAGATGACCTCTACTTTGGTCTGTGAGAGGCGGAGGAAGGAAAGGAAGGTTGGGGCAGAGCCAATTTGGCTGTTGGTTGGCCTGCAGAAGCTGTCGAGGAAGGTTACCGGAGTTGATTTGGAGGGTGGTCGGAGAAGGGAAGAACTTAAGTATTTTGGGCCTAAACTCGACTGAGTGCGGCATGAAGAGAGGAGCTTATATAGAGCTCGGCCATGCCTCAATCAGGAGGATTAATCGCGATTTCTCCACGATTTGGCTTGGGTTTCAAGTGAATTTTTGGAGCTTCTCCTGAGCTCTACTCTTTGAATCTTGGCTCAAGATTGCATTCAAGCATTCTCTCCAGGTCTGAACATCAATCCCACCGATTTTGGTGGGATTTAGTGAGGATCTGATAGAGGTTTAGCTGATGCATCATCGGTAGAGTTGGGTTTTAGGACTTTGTGTGGGAATCAAGCGGCAGGGGGCTGTTGGTGAAGAAGATGAAAAAAGGTAGGGGATATTTGTAATTAATTCAAAAATTAAGGGTCTAGATGTGAGTAGAGATCTTAGGGACTAATTTGCAAACTAGGTCAAGATGGACTTTGATTGGGCCCAAATTTTGGTACAAACCTAATTTGGTCCCAAGCAATCTGATGGTGAAGTTAGATTTGATTTTTGACTAAGTTTGATTGGACAATTTTCGTAGAAACCCAAATTAGGGTAGAAATCTATTTGTGACATTGTTTAAGGTCACAATAGGTTCAAATTGCCAAATCAAGGATACCAAACATCAAGGAATATTTTTATATGAATTTTATCCTGACCATAACCTCTGTAATTTAAGCAGGTTTGAAATTAGGGTTTTGGGTGCTATATTGATTCTCGAAATGCGTGAAACCTGGTTTCTATCTGTGTGGAACCATTTATTAGTCTTTAATGCTCATTTAACCTTAGATTAACCCCTGGCAAACCCCGTGGTTACTCTTCTTTCATGATATAATGTTAAAACTACATAATTAACCCTGATTTAGTGTTCTTCTCTCAGAATGGATATTCAAGGAATTATGACTAAGGCGGCTATGTAGGAGCATTTGTCACTTGATTATAACTAATTAAAGCTAGTTATGGTTCATGATGACGTTTTCATCAGGTAATCTAAAATAAAATAGAAAAATTCTCAAAAATATCTCTCTCTTCTAAAAATACATTAGTAAGTTGAACCTAGACCTTACTGCATGCATGTATGGGTGCTTTAACTACTAGGCTCAATGAACCTCTAGGCAGATTCTGAGGCCTTAAAAACCTTCGTTGTGAACCCAAGGCTAAGGCTGGTCAGGTCTACATCTTGGCTGGTACTTGAGTACCTCTGGGCTTAGAGTTGGTATTTCGATCTAATTTCTAGAAAGGTGGCACGAGTAAGCACACTGACAGTTAAAATCCAGCCTAGAGTCTAGTTCGCTCCATATGATTTTGCTAGGGACTAGCAAAAGCTAGGCATGGGGGTATGATCGTAACACCATTATCCGTCATAACTAGCTTAAATTAGCTAAATTCTAATAATAAATGCTCCTTAATACTCATCAGGTCATAATGTTATTCTGAGCTGGATTTGAGGATAAGAAGAGAAAATAAGTTAATTTTGTTGTTTTGACATCTATCACAATTTCATATTAACTACGAGGTTAATCAAAGCTTAATCTAAGGTCAAATGAACTTAATTTCCCAAGAGGTGGGCTCCACTGAACAAATTAGGGATTTCTACGATTTGAGGATCAATTTTTTAATAAAAACCCTAATTACAACCTCACTTCAATTAAATGGGTTTTCGTAAAAATAAATGCAATCTAAACCTCCTAAAAGTCACTGAAAAATATTCTATGAGGCTTAGAATATTCACTTTGACCAACTAAACCCATTTTGACCTAAAGCAAAGACTTAGGTGGGAATTTGCTTCATTCTTGGGCTTCAGTGTAAATTTCCTAGTCAAACTGCATTAAAACCCAAATCTAACATCACCATTAGATTCTATGAGTCTAAATTAGGTTAACCCCAAAATTTGAACCCAATCAGATGTCATCCTGACTCAATTTGCAATTTAGCCCATATGACCATATTCATTACAAAAATACCCCTAAGTCTAGGCTTCTCTTGCAAGAAGGCTCCTCCACCACCTTCTTCCTCGAGTCAACTTCCAAATGTAGCATATGTGGGTTTAGGACACCCAAAATCGTGAGATTCTATCCTCGAATTAAGGGATCAAATCAAGATTAAATCTCACCAAAATTGGTGAGATTAATCTTGAGATCCTTCTAGATCTTCTGAGCATCTTTGTGAGCCCAATCACCACTAGATTCATCGGCAGCGACCTTGAAGAGTTCGAGCTCAAAAGTCGACAAGAACACATGCCAAATAGGTGATGAGAGACTCATCATGGCTCCTAATTATCCTTAATTAACTAGTTTCCCTAGTAAATTAACTAAGAATGCACTAAATATAGGGTTAATTATAATATAGGGGTTAAAATTACCAAGGACGTATAAAATAAGTTAAAAACACTAAATTAAATATCAATTAATATTAATAATAATTTAATTAATAATTTAGACTCAATTAATAATCATTTAGATAGATATTTAGTATTTAAACTAAATTAATATTATGATCTAAGTTTGTAATTAACTTAATTAAATTAATCATTTAAATAAATAAAGCTAAAAAGGGAAAAAATGTAATTTCAAGGCATAAATACAAAATTTACCTAATTTATAATTATATATAAAAAGTTTAAAAAATAAATTAAAACGAGCCTTAAAACTCAATGTTTACGTTTAAGTCCTTAATTTCTATTTCAATTGAGTCCTTTCTATTAAGTTAGGTCCTGCATTTATTGCAAAAATGCCCCTGTGTACACAGTCATCGTCTTCTTCATCTCTTCTTCATTGTGGATGGTCCACAACCTCCGATGACCGTACCCTTTGACTACTGACCATCCAATGTCTGATAGTCTACACCGTTACCGCAAGCACTCCACTCACCTCCTCATCCATCACACTGGATCTGTTGTAAATCCTAATTAGACTAGGTGTCCAAGCTCACCGGCATCGGAGACGACATTGGTGAGTACAATGAACCTAGACACTTTACCGTCTAGGTACATCCCCTAGGACCTTCGCCACCACCTATATAAATAACCATGCATACCTTAGATTTAGGTTAGCGTCCCCCTTCCCTCCTTTCCCACTGTGGTCGTCATTAGTTTTTCCTCCATTCTCCAGCATCTACCTCCCTTTCTGGAGAGCTACTACCAAGGAGCGCTGCCTCTCTCACCTCCTCTTCCTCTCCTCCACTCTGCCAACGGTGTTGGAGCGCCCCATAGCTCTGATCCCCTCCACTTCGCTCGACCGGAGATTCTACTCTCACCTCGTCTGATTTCGATCCTATTCTCACCCTGCCAATGGTGAGATCCCTCACCTTCTTCGTCAGGTAAGTAGAATAGCTTCTTAGGCATAGATTTAGCTTTTAATTAGGCGAGTAATGAGTAGGAGTAAGCGTAATTAGCTTCAATCTTTTATTTTCTTCTCTGTCTCCGGCGAACCAATTCCAACTCATCGGACATTCAGTCACCTTATCAACCACTTGTTCACACTCTTGACCTCTCCACGAATACATTCCACCTTCTCCCTCCTCAATTTTATCACCTAAATGCCTAAGTCAATACACACTCACCAGAGTACCTCCGCTGTCTATGGCAGAGATCTCTGACCTAACTCACACTCAATTAGGGCCCTCCATCATTTAGTCATCACTACAGGGCCCCGATCTTACTTTTAATTTGTTCTATAGTCACCTACATACAAAATGCCCAATTTACATCAACCTCTACACTTGCTATCTATGGCGAACTCAGAGGAGTTTCTCCACCTAATTCAACTTACACAGAGCATCGCCTTACCTTATTAAGTAGTTTCCCTCACTCAATTAGGAGGGAGATAAGTTCTTGAGTTCATGCGAACTCAAAATTTGTTTTTATTGGATTTTTTGATAAATCCCTATGTTTGATCATTAGCTAGATCAATTGATGTGATCTTGAGGTTCGTTGCGACCTCAAGAGTCATTCAAGATCTTTCTTGAAGCATTTCTTGGAGATTTACTCTCCAATGACCCATTTTACAGTTCACCGGAGCTTCGAACAGCTCCGTTGAACTTATATTGAGCTATAGCCTTCAAAACTTTACATAAAGCTCTAGATTGATTTCTGATAATCAGAGGATTGAAATCAACTCATTGGAGTTGAGAATTGATGTTGATATCCTACTGTTGATATTCATCTTCTCCAACTCGACGGAGTTGGAGTGACAAATTTATTGATGATGAAACTCTAATTTCAAGTCGATAAACCAGAAGAGAGTATTTAGAACCTATTCTAATCTTTAGATGAGACTAACAACCTCTATATTGGTCTGCCGAATAACCCATCATCTGAGTTTAGGTGGTGGAGATTGAGAGCACTGTAGAAGCTCTCAAAACACGAATTTGAGATGCTAAATAAATTTCTAAGGATGAATTAAATCCATTCACACCATTAATTCGATCAGAGAAGCTTTAAATTAGAAAGTCAACTCTTTAAGCTATTTAGTCAACTCTGAGCTCAATTCAAGGTTCAATAGTTTGAATCTAAGATTTGTTAGGTTAATTAAGTTCCTATGGTGCCAGTGAATCATTTGAAATTAATTTGAATGATTTTTATTAAGATTTGCTATAAATTTCAGTTCCTTTCCAATTTGGGTTCCAACTGGAACCCAAAGTTGTTGTAGGAATTTCTATTGAGATTCAACGTTAAAACTTGCCCAAATCAGTCACTTTTAATCCTTAGAATCGATTTGAATCACTTCTTGAGGCTTTTAGTTAGTTGCTGGTCTGATTCAAGTTTGAATCAGTGTTCTGTATACTGATTGAGAAGCTCCGAAGCCTTTAAGCTCTTCCAGGCATTCCCTAATCTCTCTCCCTCTCCTAATCGATGTAGAATACTTCTCTGAAGCATTATTAAACCCTCAATTGAGGGTATTATCACTTCTATAGGTCAATTGACTTGAGATCACTCTTCTGAGATCATTCCAAGCTATGGCGAAAATGCCATGAACCTCCTTCAAATAAATGGATTGGTTGTTAACTTTCTCAACACAATTAATTAAGTTAATTATGCTTAATTATGTGCAAAAGAAAGTAACTTAGGTCAACTTGAATTTATGTCGATTAAGTAGTATAGGATCAAGTTAACCTAACATTTTAGATTTTATTTCTTTTAACTGGTTGAGTCCAGGTCGTTCGCTAGGAGGCATAACTTAATTAAAATTCACCACTAATCCTAAGCTACTTATGGGAATTATAATTAAATTTACTTTAAGAATATGAATTTTGCTTAAGGATTTCTAATTAGAAGAATATGCAAAATTCCATAAGGAAACACATTTACACATATGATTTATGTTTACAAACAAGTAAACATGTTTATTTCTTTTAATTTCTTTTATTTTCAAGAGATTAAGGCAAGAAAGAGTAATTCTAATGTATATATGCCTTATTACAATATTAAGCTCAAAAAGAAATTAGTAAAATGCAAGTAATTAAACCACAATTTTTCTTCTTTGTCTTCAGCCTTATCTTTCTTCTCTTCTTCTTTACCTTTCTCTCTCTCTCTCTCTTTTAGCTTTTTACTTTTCTCTTATTTCTTCTCCTTAATCTTTCTCGAGCTCTTCTCTTATACATGTCTTCTTCTCTTTCTTTTCTTTCTTATTATTTGCTCTACTTGTTACCTTTCTTTAGCTCTTTTGTCAGTCTACCTTTCTTCAATCCTTACGAGCTCTCCCCATCTTCTCCTTCTCTTCCTTTGCAGCCCTTCATTTCCTTTGCAACTCTTCCGAACCTTTATAGCTCTTCTGAACCGGACCGGTTTGAATCCTTTGAACCAAAAATTAGGTTCTAAGGTTGGCGGCTTGGACCAGCGGGGATACACAGCACCCCTCTCAGGGTGGGACCAGACCCTACCAGGTCCAAGCCTAGTTTTTATTTGGTTTGGTTTATTTCTGGTTCAGCATAGTCTCGAGCCCATCCGGCCCACGACCTTCCAGGCCCACATGCACATGCCCTCACGGGCCCACACTCACACGCCAACAGGCACACACACACCCGGGCACGCGCACCACACGCACCCACACACACACCCATATGCTCATTCATGCGCCCTGTGCTGACGACTGAATGGCATTAATCACTTTTAACTTTTATACTAAGACAGCTGCTTCAGTTCCACCGATGTGGGACTATATATTCCCTTCCCAGACCAAGCTTCAATTGATGAATCCAGCCAGCACATAGCTCCAATCCGAGCAAACGAAGGCTTGCTGGAAAGCTCTAAGGTTGCTCTACATGATTGTAGTATCAATTTGATACTCAGGGAAGGTTTAGCTCTTTGATTTGAAGGGCGAAAGGACTTGGGTCGCTATAGCCATATTGACCTGCAGAAGGATGTCTCAGCTCTTAGGTCCTGTAGAGTGGCTTTCCGACCTTAGACAAGATGCTGAAGAGATTTAGAAGGTGTTTCCGCAACTATTGGTGAAGGAAATGAACTCTAAGAAGCTTCAGGAAGGTGAAGAAGCTAAAAAGCTTTGCCAAAGAGCTTCAGAACTTTAATTCAAGTTCTGTTTGGTCCAATAGATGGCTAGGTACCTATTTAATCAAATCAAACAAGCTCTAAAGGTTGTTAAGGATCTGTCTAGGCATATTATTCACTTGAATTTCACCAAAAACTCACTATCGTTAGTTTGGGTTCAAAAATAACCCAAACTGAACAGAAATCAAATTCTTCTATAGAATTGATCAGAGCTCATCCAAATTGATTTTAAATCATTTAAAATATCTCAAGAATAGACTGAACTCCTCAATTCTTCTAATTGAATCCCAAATCCATGAATCAGACTTAAGGTTGACCATGAAGCCTTGAAATTTGACTTTCTAAATTTAATCATTTCAAATGAAATTAAGGTCTTAGTTAACTTCTCTTTCACTTCAGGAATAGATTCAGGACCTCAGAAGGATGTTTTAGTTAGGATTCCTAGGGTTCCAGGCCTGTCACCTGAGATTCTAGGTAAGTTTGTTCGACAGAACAAACCAAAGTCAATCTCAGAGATTGTCAGGGTATGTTACTAATGCTTCTAGATCTTTCAAATAAGGATAAACCCTAACTATCAATCATCTCCAACCCTGTCGGAGTTGGAGAAGACAAAGATCTAATAGAAGCTCCAGGTCTTAAAACCTTAAATAAATTGCTTCATAATGATCAGTGACCTTCAAATCAGTGATTTGGAGCTTCATGCGAAGTTCTATGGGCTGAAGAGCTCATTTGACTCGCCAGAGCTGTAGTGAGTCCAAAAAAAGGCTAAAATGTACAAATGTCATTAAAACGTGCCATTGATGATATGAAAAGCTTCCTGAGGTTACAAGGAACCTTAGAAACACATTAATTTCGTCAGTTATCCATTAAATTGAAAGTTATGCTTTGAATTCTCAATGAACAAATTTTGAGTTTGATTGGTCTCAAGACCTATTTTTCCACTCAATTGAGTGGAGAAAACATGACAAAAGGAAGTTGCGATGGATTAAAAGTGATTAATTAGTGATCTGAAATCCTCCTAAGCCACCATTGAAAGCAAGCTCAGGAGATTAAATGAAATTAGGTGTTTAAATTATAGATGATTATTATTTAAATTAAAGTGAGGATAGGGGCCCTTAGGTGATGGTTAAGTGGTGGAGGGCCCAGTGGAGGTGGAGTAAGCTCAACCACTTCCTCCATGGATAGTGGAAGCAGTGGTGAAGTTGGAGGTGGTTTAGACGAATAGATGATCAATTTAGTGAATTAAAGTGATAGAAATGTTCATGAAAGGTTAAAGAAGGTGATCAATGATTTAAAAAGACAAAAGATTTGCTCCAAACAAGCTCAATGAGCTCACCAGAGCTGAAGAAGATGAATGAGAAACTAGCATTACATCTATCTAATCTACCTAACTAACTACTCTAACTGATCTACTTACCTATCCGACCATTACCTGGACGAAGGAGGTAGAAGATCTCTGTCGGTGGTCCTTAATGGAGGAGGAAATCAGAGGGTCAGAGAAGAAGTCCGGTGGGTGTAGCGGAGTGAAGCAGAGGAACTCCTAGTGTCAGCACTGCGTCAGGAGACTTGGCTGACGTCGGTGGAGATCCAGAGTAAACAAAGATGGACGGAAGAAGGTGGAGGAAGCAGAGGAAGGTCGCTGGAGTTTAGAAAGAATAGCCTATCAATTAGCTCAGTAAAGAAGAGGGAAGGGAGCTAACTTACTGAAATCGAGGGTGTGGAGGGGTATTTATAGGTTGCGGCAGCTGAGAAGGAGGGTGTATCTGGACAGAGAAGAGGATAGGAGTGGAGTAACCACCGACGTCTTCTCCGACACCGGTGAGGTTATCTTCAACCTTAAAATAGGATTGCAGCTTCATCCAGACCGGTGGATGAAAAGGAGACGGTGAGCACAAGCTCTAGGAGCTTGGAGAGGAAGGAATGACATCGGATATGCGGTGATCGGAAGGTGAAAGCACCTCCTATCGTCAGTCGTTGAGGAAGCTGAAGAAGGAAAGAAGAAGTTTTTAGGGACTTATTTGTAAGGAAAATTGAGGACCTAAGTGAAGAATAAGGACTCGATTGAAATAAAACATAAGGACTAAAATGTAAATTAAGGTTTTCAATGTTTATTTTAATTTAAATCCTTTTCAACTTTTTATATATGATTATAAATAAGACAATTATAATATTTAGACCTTGAATTTACATTTTTTACCTTTTTAGCTTAATTTATTTAATTAAGTAATGTTACTTAAGTTATTACATACTTAGGTATAAATTATACTTAAGTTAGTTAACACATTAATTAGATAAATTATTGATAATACTTCGAGTCCAATTATTAATTAAATTATTAATAATATTAATTGGATAATAATATAGCATTTTAAACTTATTTTAAGGTCCGTTACTATTTAGTCCCTTATTTAATAATTAACCCATATAATTACCTATTCCTATCTAATTAACTAGGAAGACTAGTTAATTAGAGGTAATTAGAGACCATGATGAGCTTCTCATCATGGATCAAGAGTGATCCAATCACCAAATTGGCGATAAAATTATTTAGCTAAGTCTTACAGCTTTCGATCGAGCCTTTGTTCACTAGATTTGGTAATCAGAGTCGGCCGAAATCAATGTCTGAAGATGACGCCAGTAGGTGCTGCACAAAGGAGGGAGTCGCTGCTGATAATCCCACCTCGGAAAGGGAAGGTGCGTCGCACGAGTATAAAAGGAATCTGTGCACCCGGTGCTTCAATCATCAAGCGCTGGGCGCACAAATCTCCTCTAACCATTCTGATTCATCTGAGTGCGTGCCTTGCACGTGCATGCCAGCATGTGCACACGCCTGTGCGTGCATGGGCTCAGGTGGGCATGAGCATGTGATGTAGGCCTAATGGGCCTGGTACTATGCAAATGCAAAAATATCTAAAATGCACAATAATAAAATTAGGCTTGGGCTTGAGTAGGGTCTGGTCCTGCCCCCTTGTGGGTGTTGTGTATCACCAAAAGGCTTGGGCTGCCCATGAAGTTAATTTTTGATTAAGTGATAAAAATGGGTTAAGGAAAAATGCCTAAAGTGTGGAAGAAGAGTGCACATTAAAGAGAAAAGCTGAGAGTAAAGAAAAAAAATGAAGAGAAAGAAAGAAGCTCAAGATTAAAGAGAGAGGAGCTGAGAATTAAAGAAGAGAGAGAGTGAGTTAAATGAAGAAATAAAGAAGAGAGAAGGAGACTTTTGATGCTATAAATGGAAGTCTAATTTCTATTTTTAAGTCATCTAAAAATTGCAAAGAGACGTCTAATGACCAAAGGCTGAAGGCTTATTAAAGAGATATCAAGTGTTTGAGTTCTAATGTACCGAAAGGCATTGTTCATATTGATAATTCTTTTTATGCCTTTTAATTTTGTAACACTTGTAATAAACACTTTTTTTCTCTTGTTATTCATTGTATATCTCTCATGTACATTTCTTTTCTATTAATGGAATAATTGCCATGTTTTAGAGTTTTAATTCTATGTGCAATTATTCATGTGCTTAACATATTACTAATTATAGATTTAATTAATCAATTTATTATTTAATTATGCATTAGAATAAAAATGGTGAATTCAATTACATTTGTGCCTCCCAATGAACGACCTGAACTCATCCAGTTAAATGAATTAAAAATCTAAAATGTTAGGTTAACTTAACCCTATACTACAATCAACAACAATGATTTAACAAATCAAGTTAACCTAAGTCCATTCTTTATGCAACTAATTAAGAATAATAACCTTAATTAACTCTGTTGAGAAAAGACTTTTCTATATGCATATCTTGGCTTGTTTGAGATGGCATTCACCTCTATTTAAAGCCTCCTACATCTACAAGTCAAAATTTGTGCCCAAATGACCAGGATTCCCACCTTTCTACCTTCTCGTCGATGTCTTTCGACTGCACCATCAGAGCTCCTTGATTAGCCCATATTTGTGGGCTATTTAAGTATTTAAGTGCCTGGACATTAAGTTAATTTTAACATTTATTTAGCATAAATTAGGATGTAAATAGATTAATTCATATTTCTGATTTAATTACATAATTCATGCATTGCATTCATATTTAAATGCATTTAGAATTAACTTAGAATTGCATTCATTTAATTAGTTAACCAATTAGGTGCATTGCATGCAATATTTTAAGTTAACATAAAAGTTAAGGGTTTGTATATAAATAAACATAATATTTTATTATTATTTTATTCTTCTTCTATGAACAACGACTGCATTTCTTCCTCCAACTGCTGCATTGAAGAGCCCAATCAAGGAGTAGCGCCAAAAGTGGATCTGGTCTCCTCGACTAGGATAAGGAAGAGAGGGAGGCTGCCATGCTCTGGAGGCCACCATCCCCGACCCACCACTGTGCAGAGAGTTGACCTCGTGTCCGCTCCACCACCACCAGCCTCAACCATGGCGACGAGCCTCCACCACCATGGGTGTATGGCGTGACAAGCCACACCGCCATCTGGAGCTCGTTTGCATTACTATGAGCACCTCAGTGTGCACCACCATCACCGCCATCACCAGCATCCACCACCACAGCCTCCGCAACTTCACGCCCCCATCTGTTAAGACGTATGGGAATGTTCCCAGACGTCTGAAACTCCTACAGCACCACCTTCCCTTCTTCCCCCGTCCTCTGTTTTAACTCTACTCCACTAAAAAAGAACCCAAAAACCACGCAGCTGCAGCACCGCCCAACCGTGCGCTGCACCTCCTGCAGCACACACAGCGCGTAGCATCGCACGCCCCTCTCCACCACGCGCAGTCGCCACCAGCACCAGTGCCATTCCCACACCAAGTGCCCCTCTACGTGTGTCTGCACCTCTGCCACACTCGCAGCCAGCAGTCCACACGTGCAACGGCCTCTTCCAACAGAAACCGTGAGAGCAGCGGCTTCCTCTCCCATGTGTTGCGCACGTCCACGCGGTGCCCAGCTGCCCATGCAAACACATAAGCCACCGCCGCCGCGCCTGCAACGTGCAACAGCAGCTACGCTCCACCAGCTCCTCACCCCGCGCGGCCTGCATGTTAAGACCCATGACATCAAACGCTTTTAAGGTGTGTGGGAGTTGGTCCAAACGTCTGGTCAGATCTCTAGACGCCTTCCCAGACGTCTGGAATTTAATTTTTGCAGCGTACGATTGCGAGTCCGCACACATGCGTGCGCAGAC
Source organism: Thalassia testudinum (assembly GCA_037157565.1). Taxonomy (NCBI): domain Eukaryota; kingdom Viridiplantae; phylum Streptophyta; class Magnoliopsida; order Alismatales; family Hydrocharitaceae; genus Thalassia; species Thalassia testudinum. The sequence goes on along the minus strand of JAZHRO010000035.1, from coordinate 48,445,105 downwards.
TGAACCTGCCACCCTCTTTTCTTCTATCTCTTCCCTCCCCATCCTGCAAACACCTTTCCCCACCCCGCCCCACCTTTAAATACCCTTCCCTCTCCCTCACCCATTCCCTTCACCGTCTCCTCCTTCTTCTCCAGTGTTGGCGTGAGAGCGAGAGAGCGAGCGCAGCAACTGCTGCCAGGTGCGCGCGGGGAGGAGGAAGTGTAGCGAGAGGGAGAAGAGGCAGAGCGCGTAAGGAAGAGAGAGCGAACTCGCCGGACCTGCGCAAGGCTGGCCGACGGGTGCACGCAGTAGGAGCGTAGCGCTGGGGAGGTGCTGCTGCATCTCAGGTAGTAGGCGAGTGCGGCGCGACGTGGCCGTGCACAGTAGGCAGAAGGTGAGGAGGTCCTAATTCTGGGAGAATTCCCAGAATCAGATGTCTGGACCTACGTCCAGACGGCGCGGGGGACATCTGGAGTGAGATCCAGACGTCTGAAAGGTACAATATTTCTTTTCTTCTTCCTTTCGCAGGTACAGCCATGCAGGCTGTTCCGCCGAGGGTTCTGCCTCATTGCCGTGTTGAGATCATTTACATACGCATGCAGGTTTCATTTGGGAAGGCGTAAGGGCACACCCTCCTACACAGATCAGACGTCTGGGCACAGCACCAGACGGCAAAGAGGCTCTCTAGACATCCGGAGTGATAGTCGGATGTCTGGAACTAGGTCCAGACGGTTCAATGGGATCCTGGAAGTCTAAAGAACAGTGCAGAAGTGAGTATGATCTGAACCATCATTTAAGACATCTAGAAGGTGTTCTAGACGTCTGATTTGGGGTAGAGTTGTCATTTTTGACCCGTTTAGGGTCCGTTCCAAGTCCATTTTCCGCATTTAAAATTTCTTTCTTCTCAGAATTAGTTCCTCTACTTGTTTAAAGTACTTGTATATTATTCTAAGTAGTTCCTTGTGTTTGAACTTTGTGATTGGACCTCGTTCTGTTGTGGATCTGGGGGTTGCGAAGGCACGTGGACCTGCCGATCACGCCCCCATCACTCCCGATTTTGCGGGTAGAGTGGCTCCCCTTGATTAGTTATCAACATTAATGCACTTGTAAGATAAATAATAGATCCTAGGGTATGCCATGAATCCTATGACTGGAAAACTAGATTGAATGATAGATCCTAGGGTATGGCATGAATCCTAGGAACAGAAACACTGAAACGAATGTCGTGAATACCAGAATTTGCAGTCTTGGAAAAGTAGAAAGAATAATGTTAATTGCCTGTAATTGGATAACAGCTGCTTGTATATGAATGTATATTAAATGTTGGAAACACGGGCTATATGAGAATAAAATTAGATTGATGAAACTTAAAATGGCTTGGCTAGAGAAATATGAGCATGAACCCTACGAGGAATTAGGAGTAGAGCTCCTAAAAAGGTAAATGGAATGGAATTGGGGAAGTGAGCTGGCCCTTGAGTACGGAGTACCAAGGAGAGCGAATGTCCCCCTGTTTAGAGCAGAGCGGAGCTAGCCGCCCCAGGGACCCAGGGTTAGGTTTGGCCACTTTGTACCGACTTTTGGGCCTCGCATACATAGTACTGGGGAGAGCTACTAGTGTAGGGAGAGCGCTAGCCACCCCACGGGCCCCGGGGTTCTGCTAGCCGTCCTACACCGACTTGTTAGGCCCACTGGGCAAACCAAGGTAGTCAGGCGAGGGTGCACAGACTGTGGAGGGTCAAGACCCCTGTTTGGTTACTGTGGAGGGGCTAGACCCCTGTTACTGAGAGGGCACTGTCCTATACTAGTTCCGTGCTGTACTTTGGGTGCACCTGTTAACAGAAATGACTGACCGCGTACCTGTGCGAGGCAGCTACCCGTGCGTTTATCGCACGTGCCGTAGTCATCGTTACGTCTGTCAGTGACCTTGGGGTGGTTGACTGAGGGTAGGACCACCACGGGGGACTCTCCCAGCCAGGAGAGCACCATGTGCTACTTCTACTTTTCGAAAAAGACTGCAATCAAGATCGTTCCCACGAGGAACATTCGAGATCAAGAGAAAGATCTGAGGAATAATTCAAGAATGAGTAAATAGAAAATAAAGAAAGAAATTAAAAGTAACAGCTACTTGTCCACCTTACTGTTTTTCTTAGCTAGTTGGTTGCCACTACTCAGCGTTTCGCTAATGTGTCACCTTTGTCACCTTTTCAGGACCAGGTGTTGAGCAGCTAGGTCCTGCGGCTGCAAAGGGTGCTGGTCCTAGTAGAGCCCAGTAGTTCTACTCGTGTTGTACCTACTGTACTGTTCTTCTATTGTAGTGAGTATATCCATGTTACACTTGTACTCTTTTATTGTAAACATCATGTTTATGTACCTGTTTAATTCTCTACTGTTGTGGTGGTGTGTACTGTAGTAGCTCTTTTCTTTACTGCTGTACTTTCGTTACTGTTAGTTACATGCATGATGAATGTGGTTTATTTTACTACACTTTTGGTTACTTTCTCGTTGGAGGACTGGGTCTTAGGATCAGTCGAGTCTGTCCGATTCTCGTGTCTCGTAGGGATTCGGGAATCGGGTCGTAACAAGATGGTATCAGAGCAAGGTCGTCTCGAGAAGTGAACCAACTAGCTGGAAAATAACCAATTCACGTGCTTGTAACTAGAGTAGCCACCACAACGTATCTTTTGACATCTGTTCTTGGACTTCTCTGTTAGATATCGATTCGTATTGACATTTTTTCTGCTCTGTGTTCGCATCTCCTTGCAGGAGATGCCTCGACGAGGAGGTAGCGAGGCGGGCCGCGGGTGCGGTCGAGGATGAGGTCGGAAGGGTGGGTACGTTGAGCCCGACACCTCAGTGGACCAACCACTGCTTCCGAGCATCCAGGCCCAGGACCTCGCCAAGCTAATACGGGACATCCTACGAGAGGAGCTCCACCCGCCGTCACGAGCACCTCTCCCTGGGGCTGTGGAGGGGGAGTCCTCTGTCGGACCATGCGATGGACATGGAGCTGGATGCGGGGGAGGGGATGGGCCTCCACCGCCCCCACCTTCCTCCAGCACTTCCGAGCTCAAGGCTTCATTACTTGGAGGCACACCAGCATCTCCACTTCAGCACCACTTTAAGCTTTTCGGACAGTTCGAGAAGCTGAAGCCCCCCTCCTTCAAGGGGGATGAGGACCCAACCGAGGCAGAGGACTGGCTCGAGTAGATCGAGAAGTTTTTTGACACCCTTCGCCCCCCTGTGGAGTGCCGCGTGGCCTTTTCCACGTACCAACTGGAGAGCACAACACAGGTGGTGGAGGGCAGTCAGGGGTCAGGAGAGGGATGAGCCAACTTGGGACCGGTTCGTCACCCTCTTCTGCGAGCAGTACTTTCCCCAAATGTGGCAAGACCAGAGGAAATGGGAGTTCCACACTCTCCGCCAGGGGACGATGACCGTGAGCGCGTACCGTACGCATTTCCTGGAGTTGTCTCATTTCACAACGACAGCCATGGCTACTGAGGAGGAGCGCTTTTGGAGATTCACCGAGGGGCTCCGGCATGCGATTCGGGGGTATGTCAAACCCCTAAAGCTGCCTACGTTCTTGAGGGTGGTGGAGGAAGCTATGACGTACGAAGAAACCAACCCGTCCGTGCGAGAGACTGACAGCGGGCGAAAGAGGCCCTATCAGCCAGATTCTCACAGGGCCGATGAGAGAGGAGACACTTGGTGCCCGCAGGAGAGCCATCACATTTTGCGGGGCCATCAGTGGCTTTTGGGGGCCCCCGATAGGGGCCAGCTACTAGCACTGGACCCCTGCCCAGCCGACAGTAGGGACCCATTAAGGGCGGGAGTCGAGTCCCCCTTTGCTACCAGTGTGGCCAGCTGAGCCACATCAGGAGGGACTACCCGTCTAGGGAAGGAGGTCAATAGATGCTTCCCACGTCGAGCACTGGAGGGTGAGCAAGAGGTCGCAGTTTCCAGGCGTGAGGAGGAGGACAGCAGTCACGGGGAGGGTACCGGTCGGCGGCTACCCGTCTGACACAGAGTATGGCTGCTTCGTCTGCACCTAGGACTGAGGGGCATACCAACACCCTGACACACAGGGATGCCAGAGCTTCGGGATCAGTGGTGGCAGGTATGGTTTCAGTTTTCGGCATACTTGTTTACAAGCTTTTCGATTCCGGCGCTACGTACTCGTTCATCGCAGCCAGTTTTGTGGTTAGTTTGGGGCAGGACTGTATGTTGTTAGATGATCCATTCGTAATCAAAGGTCCGAGTGGTCAGCTGTTTGTAGCTGAGGAGGTGGACACAAGTTGTGAGGTCAGTGTTGGGGGACACAGCCTTCCCGCTGACCTGATTATGATACAGATGGAGGACTTTGGCGTAATTCTGGGGATGGACTGGTTGTCCGCTTACCACGCCTTGGTGGACTGCTTTGAGAGGAGGATCATCTTCTCCATGCCGGAGTTTCCTTCTTTTGAGTTCCATGGGCAGCCAGTGGACGGAGGCTTCAAGTGCATTTCTGCACTTCGGGCAGTGAGACTTTTGAGCCAGGGGTGTAAAGGCTTCCTAGCTTGTGTGGTGGCGGAGCCCAGCCCTGTGGCAGACTTCCAAAGTATCCCGGTGGTCAGAGAGTACCCCAACATGTTTCCAGATGAGCTGCCAGGACTACCGCCCGAGCGTGAGATCGAGTTTGAGATCTCACTTGTACCGGGGACCAGCCCCATCTCCACAGCATCGTACAGGATGGAACCACTTGAGCTGCGAGAGCTCAAGTCTCAGTTGCAGGATCTTTTGGAGAGGGCTTTGTGAGGCCTAGTGTGTCTCCCTGGGGAGCCCCAGTATTGTTTGTAAAGAAAAAGGATGGTACCCTACGCCTTTGTGTGGACCACAGACAGCTGAATAGGGTCACCATCAAGAACCGGTATCCGCTGCCGAGCATTGATGACTTGTTTGACCAGCTGCGAGGTGCCACGGTATTCTCTAAGATCAACTTGAGGTCTGGATACCACCAGTTGAGGATCAAGGAGGCAGATGTCTCCAAGACAGCTTTCCGCACCCGGTACGGACATTACGAGTTTTTGGTCATGCCGTTTGGGCTGACCAATGCCCCCGCTGCATTCATGGATTTGATGAATCGGGTGTTTAGACCATACTTGGACCAATTCGTGGTGGTATTCTTGATGATGTGCTCATCTATTCTCGAGATCAGACACAGCATGGATAGCACTTGCGGATGGTTTTGGACACACTGAGATGACGTAGGCCGTACGCCAAATACAGCAAGTGCAAGTTCTAGTTGAGGGAGGTGACCTTCTTAGGTCATGTGATCTCCGGGGATGGCTTGGCTGTGGACCCAGGCAAGGTCGAGGCAGTGCTCAGGTGGGAGAGACCGCATACGGTTACAGAGATCTACAATTTCTTGAGACTGGCAGGCTACTACAGGCGATTTTTCTAGGGCTTCTCATAGATTGCACGTCCTATGACATAGCTGACCCGGAAGGACGTGCCCTTTACTTGGGCAGATGCCTGTGAGGTGTGTTTTCAGGAGCTGAAGGAGAGGCTGACTTCGGCTCCCGTGCTGACCATCCCCGACACTAGTGGCAGGTTCGTTGTGTACACGGACACCTCTTTGCAGGGGTTAAGGGGTGTGCTCGTGCAGAGGGGTCACGTTGTCGCTTATGCTTCGCAGCAACTGAAGCCCCATGAGCATAGCTACCCTACCCACGACCTGGACCTGGCAACTATCGTCTTCGCGCTAAAGACTTGAAGGCACTACTTGTATGGTGAGACCTTTGAGATTTTCATAGATCATAAGAGCCTCAGATACCTGTTTGATCAAAAGGAGCTCAACATGAGACAGAGACATTGGTTGGAGCTCCTGAAGGACTATGACTGCAGCATTTCCTACCACCCGGGAAAGGCCAACGTGGTGGCTGACGCCTTGAGCCAGAAGGTGCTCGCCCACTTGGCCAGCTTACAGGCATAGAGTTGGAGCCTTTTGGAGGAGATGAACAGTTGGCGACCCCTAGAGTTACTGGGACACTATGGGGCAGTGACTGTAACACGATAGACAAAGCTAGAGTTGATAGACTGCATCATCACAGGGCAGATGGCCGACCCATACTTACAGTCATTGCGTGATAGAGTGCTGTCAGGAGACCCTGGAGACTTCTCTTTTACAGACCAGGTGCTGCGCATGAGGGGACGGTTGTGCGTTCCTAGAGATGAGGAGCTATTGAGGGAGCTCTTGACTGAGGCACATGGTTCCAGATTCACCATATATCCCAGAAACACAAAGATGTACCATGATTTGAGATGCGACTTTTGGTGGAGGGGGATGAAGCGGGATGTGGGTGAATTCGTACAGTAGTGTTTGGTGTGCCAGCAGGTGAAGGCCGAGCATCAGAGGCCTGCAGGGCCGTTGCAACCACTTCTAGTGCCCGAGTGGAAGTGGGAGAGCATCACCATGGACTTGGTGGTGGGCTTACCTATTACCCAACGAGGACACGACGCAGTCTGGGTAATCGTTGACAGATTGACGAAGACGACACGTTTCTTGCCGATCCGAGTCACCTTGTGACCAGCACAGTTGGCAGAGAGGTATATCCGCGACGTGGTACGTCTACACGGAGTTCTGCGGGAGATCGTATCCGACTGGGATGCCCGTTTTACGTCCCAATTTTGGGCTGAGTTTCAGTAAACCCTGGGGACGTGGTTGAGGTTCAGTACATCATACCACCCCCAGACAGACGGACAGTCTGAGGGCACGATACAGACACTTGAGGACCTTTTGCATGCTTGTGTACTGGACTGGAGGGGCTCTTGGGAGGAGCACTTGCCCCTGGCGGAGTTCACATATAATAACAGTTATCACTCGAGCATCGGCATGGCACCCTACGAGGCTCTGTACGGACGGAGGTGTACGGCACCCTTGAGTTGGGTTGAGGTGGGGACCAAGTGGGAGGTTGGCCCCAGGCTGATCCGACAGAGTCAGGAGGTAATCGAGCAGATTCACAGGTGACTCCGCACTGTCAGGAGCAGACAGAAGAGCTATGCAGATCGGAAACGCTGAGAGGTACAATTTGAGGTTGGGGACCATGTCTTCCTTCGTGTTTCACCCATGAAGTGCAGCGGTTTGGGGTGAGAGGGAAGCTCGCGCCGAGGTTCGTGGGACCCTTTGAGGTCTTGGAGCGGGTTGGACCCATTGCTTACAGGCTTACCCTCCCTCCCCAGCTTTCTGGTGTGCACGACGTGTTCCACGTGTCCAACCTCAGGAAGTACGTCGCCGATCCCAGTCATGTCCTGAACCACGAGAGCGTCGAGGTAGGTGACGACCTGACCTACCCCGAGCGGCCAGTGTAGATTCTTGACAGAGTCGTCCGGAGTCTGAGACGAAAGCAAGTACCCCTGGTGAAGGTTTTGTGGAGGAGCCAGCAGTACGAGGAGGCCACCTGGGAGCCTGAGACGGCGATGTGGGAGCGGTACCCGGAGCTCTTTCAGGGTACGACTTTTCGGACCGGCTTCAGTCCTCTTTGAGTTTGTTATGCTTATATCGATCTTTTCCGCACTCTAGTTAGTGCAAGTTTCGTGGGCGAAACCTCCTTTGAGTTTGTTATGTTGTTAAGACCCACAACATCAAATGCTTTTAAGATGTCTGGGAGTTGGTCCAGACGTCTAGTCAGACGTCTGGACGCCTTCCCAGATGCCTGGAATTTAATTTTTAGGCGTACGATTGCGAGTCTGCGTGCATGCGTGCGTAGATAGAACCCGCTGATGAGAACCTCATCATGAGCCATAACTAGCTCATTTTGACCTAATACAAAGGATAAAAGCTCCTACATAACTCAAGGAAAGGCTTAACTCAGAGAATTCTGAGTTTAAGGAGAAAACAAGTCATAAGGGGTAAAAATGCAATTTTACCAGTATAATCTGCATACAGGGTAATTCAGGGTCCAAACATAGGTCAAAGCAACTTAATAAGAATAAAAGTGGGATGAGATGATCTAGCAAGGCTACAGCAATTCCAAGGAACTAAATGATAATCTGTAACCCTAAAACAACCCACTTCAATTCACGAGGTTCGAGGCAAAGTAAAAATAGAATAAACCCTCTAAAATTCATATAAAAATAATCTCTAGGGTTTAGAACCTTCAATTTGGCCTTCAGAACCCATTTTGACCCACATTGAGAACCATACCCAATTAATAACTTAATTTGGGTTTTCGCATAAATTGACTGGTCAAACAAGGTTTAATATAGAAATGAAATTCACCATCAGATTCCTTAGGTCCTAATTAATCAGGTATAAAAACTTGAGCCTAAGAAGAAACCTCCTTGACCGACTTTACACTTTGGTCCTCATATATTTACTTTTTGGCCCTCAACTTTTGAACCCTCGCATTTTGGCCCCTAACTCTCCTTCGTTCTTTGCGTTCAGGTCCCCCCTGCAAAACCTGCCAGCACCATGCTCCGGCGACCTTGCGCGGAGCATGGCGCCGCGCAGGGTGAGGGGGAGAGCCTGGCAAGTAAACCGGGCCCCTGGTCGCTATAACCCACCATACCGGCCGTGCGAACGCACGGACGGTATGGGTTTCCATCTCCGGCGTCCTCCGGCGAGGGAGACACGTCGTCTCCCTCCGCCTTCCTCCCTGATTCGGTCCCTATAAATACCCCCGTCGCTCCACCGTTCTTCCCAGCTGGGATCTGACGGAGAAAACCCCCAACTTTCCTCTCCTCTCACTTCGGCAGACGCCCACCAGCTCCGGCGGTTCCTCCTCCTCCTCCTCTTCGCTCTGCCGCAATACCAGCAGCAGAGACTTCTTCCCCTGCTCTTCCCGCGCCACGCCGTACCCAGCTGGCGCATCTCCGGCCCTCTGCTCGCCGCCGCCCCTTCCCCTAGGCATCTTCTTCTCCGGCGACAGTCGATACGACTGTCGCCCTGCCCCGGCCCCTTTCGTCTCCGTAGCTAGGTCAGAACTCCTCCCCATCTCCCCCTCTTTCTTTTCCTCACTGTCTTTTATTTGATTAAACCCTCGACCGCTCCTGTCCACCGTCACCCCCTTCGTCTCCGGCCACCCTCCGGCGAGATGCCCCCATCGCTCCACAGCCTCACACGCCTCGCCGACCCTCACCGAACCTCCGCCTCATCAAACTGAGCACCCCCCACCCCTCCACTGCCACTCCACACCTCCGTAACGCTCCCCCAAACAAACCCATTTCTCCGGTTGCAGTCCAACCTAGGGCCACCGCCAGACACCACCTTGCGGCTTGCCGCACAGCTCCACACCTTCGCCGTGCCACGGCGAAGGTTCCCCAGTAGTTTGATCAGGCCGAGAGGCCATATTCGTGGCCGACAGGTTCTGAGGCTCGACCGCCATTAACGCCACATTGAAGCAGCTTCTCCCGCGCTCCAGGCTTGAGGACTCCAGGTCTCCAGCTGCTGTGGATTACGGAGACTCCTGCGAAGGCAGCCAGCCAGCAACCGACGCAAATCGAAGCTGCAGCTGCAGAAGCAAAGCCACGGTCTTCCAGCAGGCGCACGCGAGGAGAGGCCTCCGTTTAGTCCCACATCGGTAAGCCTCACAACTCTTTCACCGTTTAAATTGATTTTGTGAATAAGCCTTACTGCCTCAGCACACGGGGTGAGGTCCCCTTCACCCGCCCGGTTACCCGGTCTCGTCCGCGCTCACGCCCCGCGGACCTGACCCGACCCGACTTAGACTGACCTGCACTCCTCGCCCACCACGCACGCCGGTGGGCCTGGACCCGGGCGAGACCCGTACCCGACTACCCGGCAGCTCTGGGAGAGCTATCCCATGAGCGGTTTCTGAGAGAGAGAGACGCGGGGGGGGAGGGTAGAGTAGGTTTTGTCCTCTGATGTAAACTCTGAAGTGTGCAGGCACAGGTAAAGAAGAAGGACCGTGGAAGAAGAAGGAAGCTGAGGGAGACACTGTAGCAACAAGCAGTTTAAGTCGTCTGATTGGAGAATCAGACGACGTCCTGAAGGGAAAAGAAGAAAGGAGGGACGACGTCCTGACTGGAAAAAGAAAAGAAGAAAGAAGGAGATCTGAAGAACAACAGAAGAAGGCGAGGCAGAGGAGAACACAAAAGAACAAGGGAAGAACTGAAAGAAGAAGAAAAAGAGAAGAAGATCTGAAGAAAGGAAAAGAAGAAGAGCAGGACCGCTCTGCAGAAGAAAAAGGTAGAGCAGGAACAGCTGAAAGAAGAAGAAGAACATCACCACTGCAAATAAAGAAGAAGAAAACAACAGAAGATCTGAGACGAGGAGAAGCAAAGAGAAAAGAAGAAAAGACAACAAATTCTTTCTCTCTTTCTTTATTTTTGTAAAAGAAACTTGTACCCCTAGAATACAACTTGCTCCCTGAGTTCGACCTCGGGAACTCTTTTATTTTCCGAGTAAAAAATTTATATATTTGAAATGATGGCAATAACTGGCTATACTACAACGCTATAACAATAAAACCCGGTTCTCTCTCTGCAGAACCAACGCTTCATTTTTGGCGCCGTTGCCAGGGAGCAACGGCTATTCTAGAGGTAAACATTCCTGTTTCTTTTTAATTTCTGATAATCTCCTCTCTTTTGTGCAGCTACAGGAAATCAAGAAGACAAGCAACCGCACGACAACCACTCCGAGGACAGGTAAAATTTTTTCCTCTCGCTATTAACCCCTAAACTCTAAAGAGGAAGAAAAGAAAAGAACAAGCAATGTAGGGCTAACCTGTCTTCCATACTTAGTAACCATAAAGAGGTGCATGTTTTCAACTCATTAGTCCTGCACACTATTAAGGGTATTTAAGGGCTAACACATTCTTGCTTGAGCCCTAATTACCCAACAAAGAACTAACTGGACCAAGTAGAGCCAACCTAAGATTCAACATTAGGGTTTTAGAGACACACTACTTAAATCAAGAATGGAGAAAATCCAAAAGAAGTGTGCCTAAACCATTGATTGAACATACTTATTCAGAGAAACCCTAAACAATTGGCTCTCTAAACACTTGAACCTAAAAAGAAAGGACCCAAAAGCTCTCAAAGGAACAAGAGGTAAAGTTGACTCCTTGGGTCAACCAACCTTAAAATTAGGTCACTTTCTCACTCAAAATACCTAAGAATTCAAGTGAAACCTTAAAGCACCCTGATCTTAAAGTAAAAATTGGTAGACTTAAGAGGTCAAGATCCCCATTCTGGTCTACCTGGAATCTCAGTGACAAGAGAGGTCGGGTGGGGGAAACCCTGTTACCCGTGGGGACGCTCTACCGTGTAGGGGTCTTCGCGGGACTCTCCCTCTCTGGCTGCCCAGGTAATTCTCAGGTGGACGATCTTTCTGATCAAGGGGTCCATCTGCCCCGAACCTCTATAGTCACCCAACAATTTTTGGGTGTCTTGATTGGGTCCAGCACCTGCTTATCTCATCCAGCCCTTCAGTATTTTTCAGGAGGTCCTTGAAACCTCCTATAGAAATTCACTCTCCCCGAGGCTTTGTTTTTGCAGAAATCATTCACATAGCCCCTCTTTCCTCTGATTCTGAACAAAATCCCCTTCTTCCATCTTGATTCAAACTTTGATTCTATATCTTGATTCCACCACCTGATCCAATTATGCAGCCTAATTACCTAGCAAGACTACCATTCAAAAAACCTGAATATCTGAGATCCATGAAAGATAAGATGATTGAGGATGCCCTTGAAATCTATGAAATCAAACCCTCAACACCAGTAGAAAACATTCAGGTTGATGTCCCAACAACCACAGCTTTCATCATAAACTGTGCCCAAATTCTATTGACTGAAATTTCAAAAGGATCAACCCGAGATATGCTCATGACAGGATACATTGAGATGGAAAAATTACACCAATCTGAATACCTTCAATGCTTGACAAATCCTGTACTTTGGGAACAACACCAAGATGCCCTTATGAAACGGGTAGAAATGATGAAATCAGTAGAACAAATTATCAACCAGAAATACCCGTATATACCAGAAACAGAGGATGAACCATCTTGGAACAGTATTAAGGAACAATCCAGTTTCCCAGATCTCGGGATTGAGGCACAAAGTGGTTGTAAAATCCCAACCCAGATAGAAGACAATGTTGAATTAGGTTGGGATATTGCAGGAGAACACAATGATGAGCCAAACTTAGACCATGAATTGCCAAGCCTAGAATTTCAAAACTCCTGCAATAATGAGATCAGAACTGAACCTTCTGAGGGTATAAATTCCGCCCCTTATTTTGATAAGGTGACCCTCGAAGGTTATTCGGACTTAGGTTCTAATAATTCTACCCACATCCTAAGCCTAGAACCTAGATCTGAAACTTATTGGGAAGATTATGAGGCCCCTTATGAGAAAGATCAAATTTTTACAGAATATGATTCCGGGCCTCTATTTGATGAATATCCCTCTCCAACATCCTCAGGAAATCTGATCGATTTTTCAGAAAACATGCCAATTTATGATACAGAAACTGAGGAGTTGGATGAGCAAGGTTTTAATGGGGTCTATCCTACCAGCTTAGAGCTTGAACAGAACATCTTTTTGAGCCCAGAATTGACATATAGGCTAGAACCCAGTCAGGCTGCTGATTCCACATCTGATGATTTTTGCTGTGGTGGAATTCATGATCATGAATCTCATTTTCGCCAACTCTCCGACAATTTCAGATCTGACTATAATTGCGGAGAGATTCCCCTTCCTGAACACGCCAGGCCTATCTACGACCTCAGTTCACATGACTCTGACTCCGACTCTGAGGTCCTGATTCCCGAGATCACTGATAACACAGAATCATTCCTTTTCGATCCTCAGGAACCAAAAATAGAAAATTCCAAGAGTGATTACAACCAAGAATCCAAATTTTTTCTCGAATCCGATTCCTTTCATCCTACAGACACTCTTCCGGCATTTGATAGTTACCCAGAGGACTCTCTACAGAAAACCACCTATCATCTGTTTCTAGAAGAGCCCTCGTACACAATGGCCACCTCGTCCGCACACACAGAACGGATCAAAACCTCTCCCAAACCCCGACCCGCAACCGGACTCAATTTCTATTCAGATTCACCTCTCACCGAGCCGATTGCATTTCCACATCGGGTTTCGAACATTGATCAGACTACATACCATACTCTATCATTCTCTGATCACCCCTGTAGGGTTCCTGCATCAACCACTGATTATTCTACGAGTCCCTACTTTGACCAGGCTGATTCGACTCAGCCAAACCCTGCGTTTACACTTCCACATCTATCTAAGCTTCATAGTATATGGTGGGTTCCACACCTTTTTATCCACATCTATCAACCCACCGGATTGATTGGGTTTGGGCTGCATCATCAGCCTGTTGATCTGAACAAGCACCTGGTTGGACCAACCAGGCTCTTAATCAAGGTGCTTGTCTTACAAAACTCCGCTGATTTGACCATCCCCTCTCCATCGCATTTCCCGCTTGGCTGAAGGCATCAAATTTAGCGCTCAACGGGAGGCAGCCCATCATTCTCTTTGAAAACCTGAAACTTGTTCTGACAGCTTTTTGCACTTGAAGTTCACACTTTAGGACAGCCAATTCCACCTCAGGTGCTTGCATCTGAGATTAGAAATCGTCCACAACAGTCACCCCGACCCATTCACTCATCAAAACAACTATCCTAATGTATGAACTTAGTTGAATAAAAACCCCTAGGTTACAATGAGGACATTGCAAATCTTAGGCATGGGGGGGTATGAAAGTGCAAAAACTTGTAAGAAAAGGTTTCAAACAAAAAATTCACATATGCCAAAAATACCATAAAAATTAAAAAAATTTTCGAAAAAGAATAAGAGGAAAAGAGGAGAAGGAAATTTTGTGAAGGAGAAGGAGAAAAGAAACAAAATGAAAAAGGAGCACAAAATTATGAGAAAAGGTGATAGTCATTAGTAAGGAACTAAGGAATTAACCTAAGTTCTAGACCTCATTCAAGAAAACAACTGAAAAGTGCACAATGAGATTAGTAAGAATGCAAACCTTAGGCATTCTTCAATAAACTCTTAATACCCATTAAGATCTGGACACTCCTCAAGAGGTTGAGGAAAGTGAAAAGCTGAAGTATTAGGTCTAAGGCTTAGGGAATATTTGGCCTCGTTAACAAATTTTTGGTTTACGGGACTCAGTAACCTAAGCACCCTAACCTCACACACAGCCTGGTTCAGTAAGCGTAAAAATCAGAATCACGCAGAAGCGTCGCAAAATTCTGAAAAGAACACCTAGAATAGGAGCGGCCGATCAACACAAGTTGATTTGGACGAGTTCCCAGCGCGGAGAGGCGGGAAATCCCCTCGAAGATGCGTAACAAAATATCATCTCCTCGGTGCTTGTCTCTTAGGATATTTACATATCCTACTGGGGGCATGTAAGCACTCTGCTGGTTCAGATTCCATGGATGGCATTATCTCGAAGTATCAATTGCCAGGGTCTGGATTCGGCCACGGAACACCATGGATGGGATTATCTCGAAATCTCAATAGCCAGGGTTCCGGGGGTTGCCATGGGCGGTGCTATCTCGAAGCATCGATCGCCAGGAACCCTTGAGGATTGATGATGGGAGCAAGGAATCTGATACAGACCGTGTTGAAAAGCCAATCCTAGGCTAGAACTAAAAAGAAAAAGAGAGAGAAAACTCTCCAAACTGAAAAACTTTCTATCTCTCTCTTACAAAACGCACTGCGAACTAAGCCAGGGCTAAAATCATTTCAAGCACGGGTGCTTTAACCACAAAGTCCAATAAACCTTAGGTTAGTTCTTGTGGACCTTAAAAACCTTTGCTAAAGACTGAGGCTAAGGCTAGACAGATTTGGATCTTGATTGGTACTAGAGTACCTTTTAGGCCTATGGTCAGCATTCTAACCTAATCTATGCTCAAATAAAAAAGGCACTTATCTAAAACTATTAAAAACTTCATGGTCTATAACAAGGGTTGAAACCTTAAGTTTTTGCTAAGGGACTAGCAAAAGCTAGGCATGGGGGTATGATGAGAACCTCATCATGAGCCATAACTAGCTCATTTTGACCTAATACAAAGGATAAAAGCTCCTACATAACTCAAGGAAAGGCTTAACTCAGAGAATTCTGAGTTTAAGGAGAAAACAAGTCATAAGGGGTAAAAATGCAATTTTACCAGTATAATCTGCATACAGGGTAATTCAGGGTCCAAACATAGGTCAAAGCAACTTAATAAGAATAAAAGTGGGATGAGATGATCTAGCAAGGCTACAGCAATTCCAAGGAACTAAATGATAATCTGTAACCCTAAAATAAACCACTTCAATTCACGAGGTTCGAGGCAAAGTAAAAATAGAATAAACCCTCTCAAATTCATAGAAAAATAATCTTTAGGGTTTAGAACCTTCAATTTGGCCTTCAGAACCCATTTTGACCTACATTGAGAACCATGCCCAATTAATAACTTAATTTGGGTTTTCGCATAAATTGACCAGTCAAACAAGGTTTAATATAGAAATGAAATTCACCATCAGATTCTTTAGGTCCTAATTAATCATGTATAAAAACTTGAGCCTAAGAAGAAACCTCCTTGACCGACTTTACACTTTGGTCCTCATATATTTACTTTTTGGCCCTCAACTTTTGAACCCTCGCATTTTGGCCCCTAACTCTCCTTCGTTCTTTGCGTTCAGGTCCCCCCTGCAAAACCTGCCAGCACCATGCTCCGGCGACCTTGCGCGGAGCATGGCGCCACGCAGGGTGAGGGGGAGAGCCTGGCAAGTAAACCAGGGGTGCCCTGCGTCGTCAGCCGTCGCAGGGACACCCCCCTGGTCGCTGTAACCCACCATACCGGCCGTGCGAATGCACGGACGGTATGGGTTTCCATCTCCGGCGTCCTCCGGAGAGGGAGACACGTCGTCTCCCTCCGCCTTCCTCCCTGATTCGGTCCCTATAAATACCCCCCGTCGCTCCACCGTTCTTCCCAGCTGGGATCTGAGGGAGAAAACCCCCAACTTTCCTCTCCTCTCACTCCGGCAGATGCCCACCAGCTCCGGCGGTTCCTCCTCCTCCTCCTCTTCGCTCTGCCGCAATACCAGCAGCAGAGACTTCTTCCCCTGCTCTTCCCGCGCCACGCCGTACCCAGCTGGCGCATCTCCGGCCCTCTGCTCGCCGCCGCCCCTTCCCCTGGGCATCTTCTTCTCCGGCGACAGTCGATACGACTGTCGCCCTGCCCCGGCCCCTTTCGTTTCCGTAGCTAGGTCAGAACTCCTCCCCATCTCCCCCTCTTTCTTTTCCTCACTGTCTTTTATTTGATTAAACCCTCGACCGCTCCTGTCCACCGTCACCCCCTTCGTCTCCGGCCACCCTCCGACGAGATGCCCCCATCGCTCCACAGCCTCACACGCCTCGCCGACCCTCACCGAACCTCCGCCTCATCACACTGAGCACCCCCCACCCCTCCACTGCCACTCCACACCTCCGTAACGCTCCCCCAAACAAACCCATTTCTCCGGTTGCAGTCCAACCTAGGGCCACCGCCAGACACCACCTTGCGGCTTGCCGCACAGCTCCACACCTTCGCCGTGCCACGGCGAAGGTTCCCCAGTAGTTTGATCAGGCCGAGAGGCCATATTCGTGGCCGACAGGTTCTGAGGCTCGACCGCCATTAACGCCACATTGAAGCAGCTTCTCCCGCGCTCCAGGCTTGAGGACTCCAGGTCTCCAGCTGCTGTGGATTACGGAGACTCCTGCGAAGGCAGCCAGCCAGCAACCGACGCAAATCGAAGCTGCAGCTGCAGAAGCAAAGCCACGGTCTTCCAGCAGGCGCACGCGAGGAGAGGCCTCCGTTTAGTCCCACATCGGTAAGCCTCACAACTCTTTCACCGTTTAAATTGATTTTGTGAATAAGCCTTACTGCCTCAGCACACGGGGTGAGGTCCCCTTCACCCGCCCGGTTACCCGGTCTCGTCCGCGCTCACGCCCCGCGGACCTGACCCGACCCGACTTAGACTGACCTGCACTCCTCGCCCACCACGCACGCCGGTGGGCCTGGACCCGGGCGAGACCCGTACCCGACTACCCGGCAGCTCTGGGAGAGCTATCCCATGAGCGGTTTCTGAGAGAGAGAGACGCGGGGGGGGAGGGTAGAGTAGGTTTTGTCCTCTGATGTAAACTCTGAAGTGTGCAGGCACAGGTAAAGAAGAAGGACCGTGGAAGAAGAAGGAAGCTGAGGGAGACACTGTAGCAACAAGCAGTTTAAGTCGTCTGATTGGAGAATCAGACGACGTCCTGAAGGGAAAAGAAGAAAGAAGGAGGGACGACGTCCTGACTGGAAAAAGAAAAGAAGAAAGAAGGAGATCTGAAGAACAACAGAAGAAGGCGAGGCAGAGGAGAACACAAAAGAACAAGGGAAGAACTGAAAGAAGAAGAAAAAGAGAAGAAGATCTGAAGAAAGGAAAAGAAGAAGAGCAGGACCGCTCTGCAGAAGAAAAAGGTAGAGCAGGAACAGCTGAAAGAAGAAGAAGAACATCACCACTGCAAATAAAGAAGAAGAAAATAACAGAAGATCTGAGACGAGGAGAAGCAAAGAGAAAAGAAGAAAAGACAACAAATTCTTTCTCTCTTTCTTTATTTTTGTAAAAGAAACTTGTACCCCTAGAATACAACTTGCTCCCTGAGTTCGACCTCGGGAACTCTTTTATTTTCCGAGTAAAAAATTTATATATTTGAAATGATGGCAATAACTGGCTATACTACAACGCTATAACAATAAAACCCAGTTCTCTCTCTGCAGAACCAACGCTTCACCCGCCGCCCTCTTTTCTTCCCTTTCTTCCCTCCGCATCCTACAAACACCTTTCCCCACCCCGCCACGCCTTCAAATACCCTTCCCTCTCCCCCACCCATTCCCTTCACCGTCTCCTCCTTCTCCATTGTTGGTGTGAGAGAGAGAGAGCGAGGGCAGCAGCTACTGCCGGGTGCGCGCGGGGAGGAGGAGGTGTAGCGAGAGGGAGAAGAGGCGGAGCGCATGAGGAAGAGAGAGCGAAGTCGCCGGAGCTGCCCAAGGTCGACCGACGGGTGCGTGCAGTGGGATCGTAGCGCTGGGGAGGTGCTACTGCAGCTCAAGCAGTAGGCGAGCGCAGCATGGTGCGACCGTGCGCAACAGGCGGAAGGCGAGGAGGTCCTGATTCTGGGAAAATTTCCCAAAGTCAGACGTCTGGACCTACATCCAGATGGCGCGAGGGACGTCTAGAGTGAGATCTAGACGTCTGAAAGGTACAATATTTCTTTCCTTCTTCCTTTCGTAGGTATGGCCATGCAGGCCGTTCCGCCGAGGGTTCTGCCTCATTGCCGTGTTGAGATTGTTTATGTACGTGTGCAGGTTTCGTTCGGGAAGGCGCAAGGGCAAGCCCTCCCACACAGATCAGACGTCTGGGCACAGCACCAGACGACAGAGAGGGTCTCCAAACGTCCGGAGTGATAGTCGGACATCTGGAACTAGGTCCAGATGGTTCAGCGGGATCCTAGATGTCTGAAGAACAGCGTAAAAGTGAGTATGATCTGAACCACCATTTAAGACGTCTGGAGGGTGTTCCAAACGTCTGATTTGGGGCAGAGTTGTCGTTTTTGACCCGTTTAGGGTCCATTCGAAGTTTGTTTTCCACGTTCAAAATTTTGTTCTTCTTAGAATTAGTTCCTCTACTTGTTTAAAGTACTTGTATCCTGTTCTGAGTAGTTCCTTGTGTTTGATCCTTGTGATAGGACCTCGTTCTGTTGTAGATCTGGGGGTTGTGGGGCACGTGGACCTGCCAATCACACCCCCATCACTCCCTATTTTGTGGGTAGAGTGGCTCACCTTGATTAGTTATCAACATTAATGCACTTGTAAGATAAATAATAGATCCTAAGGTATGGCATGAATCCTAGGACTGGAAAACTAGATTGAATGATAGATCCTAGGGTATGGCATGAATCTTATGAATGGAAAACTAGATTGAATGATAGATCCTAGGGTATGGCATGAATCCTAGGAACAAAAACACTGAAACGAATGTCGTGAATACCTGAATTTGTAATCTTGGAAAAGTAGAAAGAATAATGTTAATTGCCTATAATTGGATAACAGCTGCTTATATATGAATGTATATTAAATGTTGGAAACACGGGCTACATGAGAATAAAACTGGATTGATGAAACTTAAAATGGCTTAGCTAGAGAAATATGAGCATGAACCCTACGGGGAATTAGGAGTAGAGCTCCTAAAAAGGTAAATGGAATGGAATTGGGGAAGTGAGATGGCCCTTGAGTACGGAGTACCAAGGAGAGCGACTGTCCCCCTGTTTAGTGCAGAGTGGAGCTAGCCGCCCCAGGGACCCAGGGTTAGGTCTGGCCACTTTGTACCGACTTTTGGCCCTCACGTACATAGTACCGGGGACAGCTACTAGTGTAGGGAGAGCGCTAGCCAACCCACGGGCCTCGGGGTTCTGCTAGCCGTCCTACACTGACTTGTTAGGCCCACTAGGCAAACCAGGGTAGTCAGGCGAGGTTGCGCGGATTATGGAGGGGCAAGACCTCTGTTTCGTTACTGTGGAGGGGCTAGAACCCTGTTACTGAGAGGGCTCTGCCCTATACTGGTTCCGTGCTGTACTTTGGGTGCACCTGTTAACGGAAATGACTGACCGCGTGCTAGTGCGGGGCAGCTACCCGTGCGTTTTCGCACGTGCCGTAGTCACTGTTACGTCTGTCAGCGACCTTGGGATGGTTGACTGAGGGTAGGACCACCACAGGGGACTCTCCCGACCAGGAGAGCACCACGTGCTACTTCTACTTTTCTAAAAAGACTACAATCAAGATCATTCCCACGAGGAACATTCGAGATCAAGAGAAAGATCTAAGGAATAATTCAAGAATGAGTAAATAGAAAATAAAGAAAGAAATTAAAAATAACAGCTACTTGTCCACCTTACTATTTTTCTTAGCTAGTTGGTTGCCACTACTGAGCGTTTCGCGGACGTGTCACCTTTTCAGGACCAGGTGTTGAGCAGCCAGAGCCTGCGGCTGCAAAGGGTGCTGGCCCTAGTAGAGCCCAGTAATTCTACTCGTGTTGTACCTACTGTACCGTTCTTCTGTTGTAGTGAGTATATCCATGTTACACTTGTACTCTTTTATCGTAAACATCATGTTTATGTACCTGTTTAATTCTCTACTGTTGTGGTGGTGTGTACTGTAGCAGTTCTTTTCTTTACTACTGTACTTTCGTTACTGTTAGTTACATGCATGATGAATGTGATTTATTTTACTGCTCTTTTGGTTACTTACTCGTTGGACGACTGGGTCTTGGGATCAGTCGAGTCGGTCCGATTCTCGTGTCTCGTAGGGATTCGTGAATCGGGTCGCAACACTGCAGCTGCAGCAGCTACGTTTGCCGTGCCTCCCCGCGAACGTGCATGTGCCTCCACAGCAACACCTCCAATAGCCTGCCGCAGGCCTCTTCAGCCATGCCGCCGACCACCACCGACCGTCTTCCACCTCACCGCCACTGTCATTGAACTCTCAATGCATCGACCGACCTTCCCTCAGAGCCTCGCCGGCCCCATGCGCGACAAAGTGAGAGAAACTTTCCTCTATTTTGCCATGAATTAAAATTTACATTGCTTTGCCATTGCAAGAGAGGGAATTTTATTTAATTAATAGTATATTATGGCTATTTTTCTTGAATACCCCTCCACTTTCATACAAATGCAATTTCAACATAACTTCTCATTGTTATCTTGATTTAAAGGTGGATTTGGCTTGATTTCTTGACAAAATCAATAGTGAACATTCATTTTTGATATTAACGAGTTTAATTAGGCAATTGCCTCCCTGTGCACACGATCTGCTCCTAATTGAGTAGTTATATTAATTGTTGATTAGTCGATTTTTCCATCACATAGAACTACAAACGACACGTCATTTTATGTGACAAACGACTTTAAAAGCAAAGAATCAACTCGTCAATTGGCACCGTTGCCGGGGAGGCAACAGGCTTAATTAATTCGCAATTATTCATTTATTCAAATTGATTTTAATTGAGGCATATTTAACCGGTTTATCTGATTTGGTGCGTGATACACACATTATGCACAAATTGTCACATTGACCTCAGAAACACCGTGGTGGACCTTGTTTCGACCACTTTGGAGGAGGAATCGAGTTTCACATGTACGAGGAAGAGCTTGACCATTGGTGAACTTTGTTGTCACCAACTAGGAGGACATCTGAAGTGATCATCTTCACCTCCGTCGATTTGTCAAGTAGATAGAATTTAGGTTTTAGAACTTTACTTTTCTTTATTTTCTTGCACTTACATTTGGTTTGAGACCCTTGTTCTGGGGTATATTTTTAGGGGTTTGTTCCCCGATTTTGTTTTAGGCCCGTGTTGGGTAATTTTTGGGAGCCTGTTCCCTTTCTTTAGATTTAGGTTTTTAATTTATTTGGTGGATTATTTACCCTTTAATTTGCTTGTGCATAAGTAGATAAAAAAGAAAAAAACTAAAAAAAATGAGCTATCTGCTAGAAGCTGCTTGCCCTTAGGTCGAATCATTTAGGATTGAATGAGTAGCATCTAGATCTAATTCTTGTCTTGCATATTGCATGAAGAATGCTGGAATCAGGTATGCATTCTAACTTTGCATTTCTACCTGTCATGCAAATGCATTTGGACTAATTTCAAGACCACTTAATCTGTATTGAATAGATCTAACAAGTGGTCACATATTTTCTGGAAAAAGGACTAATTAAAGGAGGGACATTTTAAAAACCAAGGATTTAATTTTCAAATATGGCGTGCGATTCAAAATTCAAAATCTTTTGCGGTGTATGCACACTTATATCTCTTGCACCACGACATGCTTTTAGACACTCCTTAGGTTTGGAAATACTAGGACAAGAGCCCTCCTTTCATTGGATTCTGAAGTGTTTAGAACTTGAGATCAAATGTTTTGTAACTCCAAAGAGGGGGATACCCTGTCACGGATTTTTGGGGGTAGTTGAGAAGCACCATGAAAGCACAGCTTCAAAGGAAGGCTTAGGCCTACTTGCATCCCTCGATCTTCCATCTTTGGAGTTGCTCTACCATCTAAGATTTAGGGAAGAACACCTAAGCTCCAACTAGGCCTTCTTAGGTGAGTCGTAGGTCGACAATAAGTGCATAAATTGATTGAACAAATTGTATTGTCACCTGCAATTAGACTTAAAATCAAAAGCCTAAATTGGGAAAGACCTAAAAATTCCTTTTTGAATTGTGTTTTGCTTGGGGAATGCTGATTGAAGTGTGAGTTAGAATGGACCACATGGATTTTCATCCTTTCACATCTTTCCCACACCCTCACCCCCACTCTGCACTCTTCGATGCCACACGTCGAGATGGTCCATCCTTTGATGGACATAATGACAATCATTAGGATCCGTTTTACTCCTATTATAGGAGTATTGGCTTGGTTAAGCCCCAAATCAGTGAACAGAACCTAGGAGCAGGATTTGCTTTACCTATTATCCTACACACCATAGAAATACCCAACCCACCCTCCCTGAATAATTATAATGGTTGGACGGACATTCCTAGGTACTATAAGCCTGAGCCTGACTTCTCTCATGATAGAAATGACCTCTCCTCCTTGAAGATGGAAATACAGAAAATGCAAGATGAAATGATTGAATTGTTAGGAGAATCTTCGAGAGTAGGCCAACAAGAAAGAGGTGAAATTAGCCACCAAATCTACCCCATTGAGGATGACGTACACCCATCAACAATTGATGCATCTCCCGTAGGAGAGCTACACTTTAAGTTGGAGGAAAATTTTGGGGATTATGTAAGGGAGAATAGTTACTTTTCAAGGATCGATTTTGAAACCTCCCCATTAGATGACACTTCCTTGAGAGATCCACACCTTAAGTGGGAGGAAGATACATATGAAAGTAGCTATGCATTTGATGAAGAAAGGTGGCAACCCGAGGAAGATGATGATAAGGTTGAGTACCCACCTAAATTATATTGGAGTCAAAAGAAGGGAATGATGGTACCATTGGATGACCTTGACCCAAATGATAGTATTTTCGTGACATTTGATGAAGTGGGACGAAGTCAAGTTGTTAATCCTACCCTCCCTTCTGATCACGAGATGGAACTTGATGAGAACCTCATCATGAGCCATAACTAGCTCATTTTGACCCAATACAAAGGATAAAAGCTCCTACATAACTCAAGGAAAGGCTTAACTTAGAGAATTCTGAGTTTAAGGAGAAAATAAGTCATAAGGGGTAAAAATGTAATTTTACCAGTATAATCTGCATACAGGGTAATTCAGGGTCCAAACATAGGTCAAAGCAACCTAATAAGAATAAAAGTGGGATGAGATGATCTGGCAAGGGCTACAGCAATTCCAAGGAACTAAATGATAATCTGTAACCCTAAAACAAACCCAGTTCAATTCACGAGGTTCAAGGCAAAGAAAAAAATGGAATAAACCCTCTAAAATTCATAGAAAAATAATCTCTAGGGTTTAGAACCTTCAATTTGACCTTAGGAACCCATCTTGACCTACATTGAGAACCATACCCAATTAATAACTTAATTTGGGTTTTTGCGTAAATTGACCAGTCAAACAAGGTTTAATCTAGAAATAAAATTCACCATCAGATTCCTTAGGTCCTAATTAGTCATGTATAAAAACTTGAGCCTAAGAAGAAACCTTCTTGACCAACTTTACACTTTGGTCCTCATATATTTACTTTTTGGCCCTCAACTTTTGAACCCTCGCATTTTGGCCCCTAACTCTCCTTCGTTCTTTGCGTTCAGGTCCTCCCTGCAAAACCTGCCAACACCATGCTCCGGCGACCTTGCGCGGAGCATGGCGCCGCGCAGGGTGAGGGGGAGAGTCTGGCAAGTAAACCGGGGGTGCCCTGCGTCGTCAGCCGTCGCAGGGACACCCCCCTGGTCGCTGTAACCCACCATACCGGCTGTGCGAACGCACGGACGGTATGGGTTTCCATCTCCGGCGTCCTCCGGCGAGGGAGACACGTCGTCTCCCTCCGCCTTCCTCCCTGATTCGGTCCCTATAAATACCCCCGTCGCTGTACCGTTCTTCCCAGCTCGGATCTGACGGAGAAAACCCCCAACTTTCCTCTCTTCTCACTCCGGCAGACACCCACCAACTCCGGCGGTTCTTCCTCCTCCTCCTCTTCGCTCTGCCGCAATACCAGCAGCAGAGACTTCTTCCCCTGCTCTTCCCGCGCCACGCCGCACCCAGCTGGCGCCTCTCCGGCCTCTGCTCGCCACCGCCCCTTCCCCCGGGCATCTTCTTCTCCGGCGACAGTCGATACGACTGTCGCCCGCTCCGGGCCCTCCTCGTCCTGCTAAGTAGGTAGAACTCCTCCTCTTCCTCCCCTCTTCCTTTTCCTCACTTTAAACATCTACTGTCGCCCTCGATTCCGACCAATCACCCTCACCTTCTCCGCCTCCGGCCATCCTCCGGCGAGCCGCTCCCATCACTCCAGCATCCCACACGGCTCGCCGACCTGCACATAATCTCCGCCTCCTCACCCTGATCCATTTCCGCCCCTCCACTTCCCCCAAATCACCCTCTGCAACTCCACCGAACAAACCCATCTCCCGACCCACAGTCCGACCTAGGGCAGCCCTTAGGCTCCGCCCCGCCGCCTGCACACCCCCCGACCACCTTCGCCGTGCCACGGCGAAGGTCCTACGCGTTTCTGATTGGGCCGAGAGGCCATTTTTCTGTGGGCAGGTACCTGCGCTCGTCGCCTCCATTGTTGAAGCAAAGCAGCTTCTTCACCTGCTGCCCCAGGTGAGTCACGCCCAGGTTACGCTCCCAGATAGCGCAAGGCGCCTTCGCGAAGTACCAGGCTGCAGTCGAGTCGAAGCCCTCGCGCGAAGGTCTCGCGTAACGCTGCGATTACCGGCTGCTTCCTCCGCGCAGGCGCGAAATTGGGGTGGGACATTTAGTCCCACCTCGGAAGGCTCTGAAGGAACGCAGCGGTATAAAGCGAAAAAGTGCTGGAGGCTTATTGCCTCAGCACACGGGGTGAGGTCCCCTTCACCCGCCCGGTTACCCGATCTCGTCCGTGCTCATGCCCCGCGGACCTAGCCCGACCCGACTTAGACTGACCTGCACTCCTCGCCCACCATGCACGCCGGTGGGCCTGGACCCGGGCGCGACCCGTACCCGACAACCCGGCAGCTCTGGGAGAGCTTTCGTAAGAGAGGTTTCTGTGAGAGAGAGACGCGGGGGGAGGGTAGAGGTAGGGTTTTGCCCCTCTCTGATCAAGCTATGTAAGTGTGCAGGCACAGGTGAAGAAGAACCGTGGAAGAAGACGAAGGCTGAAGGAAGGAGGATCACCGAGCGGTACTGTAGCAGCGGCGGTTTAAGTCGTCTGATTGGAAAATCAGACGACGTCCTGAAGGCAAAGAAGGCAGAAGGAAGGCGAGGCAGAGGAGAACCCAGAGAGGTCAAGGGAAGAACTGAAAGAAGAAGAGCACGAGAAGAAGATCTGAAGAAAGGAAAAGAAAAGAAGAAAGAAAGAAAAAGAAGAAGAACAGGACCGCTCTGCAGAAGAAAAAGGAAGAGCAGAAACAGCTGAAAGAAGAAGAAGAACATCACCACTGCAGATAAAGAAGAAGAACAAAGGAAGAGAGCAGAAGATCTGAGAAGGAAGAAGAGGAGAAGCAAAGAGAAAAGAAGAAAAGCCAACAAATTCTCTCACTCTCTTTCTTTATTTTTGTAAAAGAAACTTGTACCCCTAGAATACAACTTGCTCCCTGAGTTCGACCTCGGGAACTCTTTTATTTTCCGAGTAACAAATTGTATTAAACTGGTGATCACCTCTCTCTATACTATACTACAACGAAATAATAAAACTATAGAGGAAGGTCGCCACCAGTTTTTGGCGCCGTTGCCGGGGAGCAACGTCTATTCTAGAGGTAAACATTCCTGTTTCTTTTTAGTTTCTGATAATCTCCTCTCTTTTGTGCAGCTACAGGAAATCAAGAAAACAAGCAACCGCACGACAACCACTCCGAGGACAGGTAAAATTTTTTTCCTCTTGCTATTAACCCCTAAACTCTAAAGAGGAAGAAAAGAAAAGAGCAAGCAATATAGGGCTAACCTGTCTTCCATACTTAGTAACCATAAAGAGTTGCATGTTTTCAACTCATTACTCCTGCACACTATTAAGGGTATTTAAGGGCTAACACATTCTTGCTTGAGCCCTAATTACCCAACAAAGAATTAACTGGACCAAGTAGAGCCAACCTAGAATCCAACACTAGGGATTTAGAGACACATTCCTTAAGCAAGAATTGAGAAAACCAAATGAAGTGTGCCCAAGCCCTTGTCTGAAAATACCTATTCAAAGAAAACCTAAAACAATTGGCTCTCTAAACACTTGAACCCTAAAAAACAGGACCTAAAAGCTCTCAAAGAAAACAAGAGGTAAAGTTGACCCCTTGGGTCAACCAACCTTAAATTAGGTCACTCCTGGCACTTAAAAGACTAAAGTTCAAGTGAAACCTTAAGCACCCTGATCTTAAAATAAAAATTGGTAGACTTAAGAGGTCAAGATCCCCATTCTGGTCTACCTGGAACCGCAGTGACAAGAGAGGTCGGGTGGGGGAAACCCTGTAACCCGTGGGGACGCTCTACCGTGTAGGGGTCTTCGCGGGACTCTCCCTCTCTGGCTGCCCAGGTAATTCTCAGGTGGACGATCTTTTTGATCAAGGGGTCCATCTGCCCCGCACCTCTATAGTCACCCAACACATTTGTGGGTGTCTTGATTGGGTCCAGCACCTTCTAAACTTACCTCTTCCAACAGTGCATGTACGGAAGGAGGTCCTTAAGACCACCCTTAAGACCTCCTTTAGAAATTCGCTCTCGTCAAGGCCAAGCCTCGACGCCCGTGTTTGTGCAGCAACACCCTCACATTATTCTCTCTTCTGATTCAAAACCAAGTTCTTCTTCTTCCCCCATCATGGCTCAGCCAGTTGAGGAAGAAAATAATCTGGAACACCAGCTCCAGCGACTCAATGACCTCTTCCAAAACTTCGTGCACCCACCACAGTGTCCTATGATACGGGACCACTACAATCCTGCTGCGGTGGCCATTGAGCCTCGAGTCAGAATCCCGACTGGAGGACCTGATTCCGAATTAAAGCCCAACATGATCCATGCTATACCTAAATTCCATGGGCTTAATTCTGAAGATCCCTTCCAGCACATCAAACAGCTAAAGCATCTGGCCCACACTTTTGGATCAGATGCGCAAAATCGGGATATTCTTCTCATGAAGATGTTCTCCTTTTCTCTTATGGACAAGGCCGCCCATTGGTATCAAACTCAGACCCGGCCGATCAACACTTGGGAAGAACTTCAATCTGAGTTTTTGAAAAAGTTTTTTCCCGTTGGTCGGACCAACGCCTTGCGCCATCAGATTACACACTTCACTCAACAATCAGGAGAACCTCTCCATGAGGCATGGGATCGTTTTCAGGATCTCATGAGAAAGTGCCCCCATCACGGAGTTCCTAAATGGGAACAAGTCCAATCTTTTTACCAGGGACTCCGTGAGGACATCCGCCTTTTCGTCAATGCAACTTGCGGAGGAAACATCATGGGTCAACATGAAGACACCGTATGGGAGATTCTCGAAAACATGTGCGAGAACTCCATCAACAATGACTCCATGGGATTATTTGACAGGACGAATACCCGTGCAGCGACGAATCTTAAGGGAGCACATGAGACGCAGAGCCTGTCCGCATCAGTCGACCTGGAATTAATGGCCAGTCGATTGGACAAGGTCTCAATCATTGAGAAGAAGGTGGATGAGCTGACTCAGCACTTGCAGCGAGCCACCTCCGCGCGTAACTCCTTTACACAACCTCCTCCCACACAGGAGACTTGCAAAACATCCTTCACCGATCTTCCCCTAGGATGGATCCATATCCATCCCCATCTGATTCTCGGATCGGAGGATCATCTGATCCTTTCTACACCAGCCCGGGGAACTCCATTCCCCCTTTCCCTGATTCTCAAGAGGTTCCTCAGACCTGCGAGGACCTCAACGCCATCCAGAACGACCCATTCTCCAACACTTACAACCCTAGATGGCGAAACCATCCCAATTTTCAGTGGGCGGGAAATTCCCAAACCCAAAGACCACCTTTTCAGTCCCGCCCACAGCCCTCTCGTCATTACCAGCCGCCTCAGCCTCGGCCCAACCCTACTTATCCATCAGGGCCAAATCAAGATCAAATGTCCCTAATCCTTCAGACTCTGGCTGACATTCAAAGAACGAATGCGGCTATTCAAAAACAGCACAAGGACGAACTTACAGAGGTTAAAACTCAACTGGCCCAGTTGGCAAATTCTCGCCAGCAAGGCACACTCCCTTCCCAACCTCTTCCTAACCCGAATAACGTGCCAACCCAGAAGCGCGTTATGAATCCAAATTTAGGCCACGCACAATGGATTTATCAGGCCCCTACTGCTCCATCTCCAGATGAGATGGAAGCTTCAACTTCTTATGCGGGATTTCAGCAACAGCCACCCCTCTTACAAAACCCAAACCAAAATCAGGCCGGATTAAATTCTGTAACAACACGTAGTGGTAAAACAACTCAAGACCCACATTATCCAAACCACTCCAAGCCTGATAACCATGACCCTAGGATAGTTATCCAAGATACCACTGTCCCAGATCCACAACCTGGACCTATCCTAGAAGAACCAACCAAGATCCCGTTTCTCGAGGCCTTGACCAAGGGAAAGAAGACCACCAAACCCGTGGCCCCTGAGGAGGACCTGGTCAAGCTCTTTGAGCAGGTCCACATAAACATCCCCTTGATGGATGCAATCCGCCACGTACCAGCCTACGCACGATTTCTAAAGAATATATGTACACCCCAGCGTAAGCCGCGAACCAAGGGAGGGAGCCCAATTGTTCTGTCAGAGCAAGCCAGCTCTGTAATCCTCAGTAGACTCCCACCCAAGGCAAAAGATCCTGGTACTCCCCTGATTTCCTGCAAGATAGGTGGTACCCAATTTGATAGAGCATTGTTAGACTTGGGTGCATCCATAAACCTGATACCCACATCCTTACTTGACCATCTAGAAGAATCTGAGCTAAAACCAACCGAGGTGACATTACAATTAGCAGATAGATCTATAAAGTCACCAAAAGGGATTCTCGAGGATGTTATCGTAAGAGTGCGGGATTTCTATTTCCCAGTGGACTTTATAGTCCTAGATATGGATGCACCTGAGAACCCTAGGGATACACCAATCATTCTAGGGAGACCTTTCTTGGCTACTGCTAGAGCCAACATCAGCTGTGAGGAGGGTCAAATAGAGCTTAAGTTTGGAGATCAAACACTGAAAATTGATATATTTAAGGCCCAACAAGGAATTAATTGCGGCGTCATCGAACAAATTTGTGACATCAGGACCTTGGTTGATGAATCACACTTCCAGAATGACTCGATTATGCCTCATCAACCACAGAAGGATCTTGACCCGCAAACAGAGGAGTCGAATCCAGATATGAATAACCCAGTAACTCCCACCCTTGAACCTCATATCTATACTGAACCACCCGCTGCTGCTGATAACCCCATCCTCGAACTGAAACCCCTTCCTGCTCACTTGAAATACATCTTTTTGGGTTCTAATCAGACCCTTCCTGTGATTATAAATTCCAACCTCAGTCCTGAACGGGAATCCCGTCTGATTGTTGTCCTCCAGCAACATCGCAGAGCCATCGGGTGGACTCTCGATGATTTGACTGGA
Organism: Thalassia testudinum; assembly: GCA_037157565.1. Taxonomy (NCBI): domain Eukaryota; kingdom Viridiplantae; phylum Streptophyta; class Magnoliopsida; order Alismatales; family Hydrocharitaceae; genus Thalassia; species Thalassia testudinum. The sequence continues at coordinate 48,415,297 of JAZHRO010000035.1, read as the reverse complement.
ATAAGTCCCTCTTATTGTACTCATCATATCTATTCAGAAGAGGGCACACGACCTTCTCGTGAAATGCAGAGACGCTTAAACCCCAATCTGCAGGAGGTCGTGAAAAAGGAGATCATCAAGTGGTTAGATGCCGGAATCATCTACCCGATCTCCGATAGTTGGGTGAGCCCAATTCAGGTCGTGCCCAAGAAGGCAGGACTCACCACTATAACGACTGAGACCGGAGAAATCATTCCTACCCGATTAGCCAACTCGTGGAGAGTCTGTATAGATTACCGCCGACTCAATTCCTCCACGAAGAAGGATCATTTCCCACTACCCTTCATTGATCAAATTCTCGAAAAACTTGCGGGAAATAGGTTCTTCTGCTTTCTTGACGGGTACTTCGGTTATAACCAGGTGGCAATCCATCCTGAGGACCAAGAAAAGACCACGTTCACCTGCCCCTTCGGAACATACGCTTTCCGAAGGATGCCTTTCGGTCTTTGCAATGCACCCGCTACTTTTCAGCGATGCATGCTTGCCATATTCTCAAATATGGTAGGTGATTATCTGGAAGTCTTCATGGATGACTTTTCAGTTTTCGGAGCATCATTCGACGATTGCCTCCAGCACTTGGTCCACATACTCAGGCGGTGCATCGATGTGAATTTGGTTCTTTCCTGGGACACTCAATTTCGGAAAAAGGCATCCAAGTGGACCGAGCTAAGGTTGATCTAATTTCTCACCTTTCTATGCCTAGCTCGATCAAGGACATCCGATCTTTTTTGGGGCATGTCAGTTTTTATCGACGATTTATCCCTGATTTTTCAAAAATCGCGCGCCCCCTGACCACTCTTCTCTCCAAGGATGTTCCTTTCGAAATTTCCAAGGAATGCACTCAAGCATTTGAAATCCTGCGTGACCGAGTCACCCAAGCCCCGATCCTACAGTCCCCTGATTGGTCTCAACCCTTTGAGATCATGTGCGATGCATCCGACTTCGCTGTAGGAGCGATTTTGGGGTAGAAAATTGACGGGAAGCCTGTGGTCATTTACTACGCCAGCAAAACACTCGATGAGGCTCAGCGTAACTATACGGTTACTGAGAAAGAGCTGCTAGCTGTAGTATTTGCCCTAGAAAAATTCAGATCGTACCTTCTGGGTTCCCGTGTCATCATATACTCGGATCACACAGCTGTGAGGCATCTCCTTGCAAAGAAGGACGCGAAACCTCGATTAATCCGATGGATCTTGCTGTTGCAAGAATTTGACCTTGAGATTCGCGACAAAGCGGGAAAGCAAAATGTGGTAGCTGATCACTTGTCCCGTCTTCCTTCTGAAATAATTGACCCTTCCGGACCCATCACTGAACATTTTCCCGATGAGCACCTGCTGACTATTGGCACTAGCCTTCCATGGTTTGCTAATGTAGTAAATTACTTGGCATCTCATCAGATCCCGTCCGATTGGCCGAAGGCCAAGAAGGACAAATTACGCTCCGATGCCAAGTATTACATTTGGGAAGACCCGTACCTCTTCCGCATAGGTGCCAATCAGATCATCCGGAGATGTGTCCCGGAAGAGGAATTCAACAATATCCTCTCTTTCTGCCATGACCAGGCATGCGGTGGCCATTTCGCCGGGCATAAAACCGCATCAAAAGTCCTCCAGTGCGGCTTTTACTAGCCCACACTGTTCAAAGACGCGTACAATCACTGCAAGGCATGCAGTCGTTGCCAGACTTTGGGCAACATGAGCCATCGCGACATGATGCCTATGCAACCGATTCTAGTATGCGAAATCTTTGATGTTTGGGGGATTGATTTTATGGGCCCCTTTCCTGTTTCGGATGGTTTCGAATACATTCTGTTGGCTGTGGACTACGTGTCCAAATGGATCGAAGCCATACCGACCCGAACCTGTGATCACAAAATCGTTCTCAAATTCATTCATCAAAACATTTTCTCAAGGTTCGGGATTCCTCGTGCAATAATCTCTGATGGGGGGACCCATTTCACAAATGCTCAGTTTAGGTCACTGATGACCAAATACGGGGTGTCTCACCGAATCTCTACTCCTTACCACCCCCAAACTAATGGTCTAGCTGAGCTATCTAATCGGGAGATCAAGAAAATCCTGCAAGTCACTGTTCGACCTGACAGGAAGGACTGGTCGTCCCGACTTCCGGAAGCATTGTGGGCCTATAGGACCGCCCACAAGACCCAATTGGGCATGTCTCCCTTTAGACTGGTGTACGGAAAGGCATGCCACCTTCCCGTAGAACTGGAGCATAAAGCCTATTGGGCAGTACGGAACTGTAATCTAGATCTTTCCAAGGCTGGAACCCACAGAAAACTCCAAATCAGCGAGATCGATGAATTACGCCTAGACGCGTACGAGAACTCGCAAATCTACAAGGAGCGGGTTAAAGCCTTCCACGACAAACACATCTCGAGAAAGATCTTTCATCCTGGTCAGAAGGTCCTACTCTTTGATGCCCGACTAAAACTCTTCCCAGGAAAACTGAGATCCAAGTGGGTCGGACCATATTTGGTCCGACAGGTTTTTGGAAATGGAGCAATCGAAATCAGTCCACTCAGCCACGATTCTGAACCTTTCATCGTGAACGGTCAGAGACTCAAGCCGTTCATTGATGTAACTTCTACTGATTTGGCTGAAGCATCTTATATCCTCCATTCCCCTTGAGCTTATTGCGCCCAGCCGATGGCGTAAAACTCAGCGCTTAACGGGAGGCAACCCGTCATTTTCCTAAAAATCCAAAACTTTTTCTGACACCTTTTTGCACTTAAGGTTCACCCTTGTAGACAGCCGACCCCACCTCAGATGCTTGCATCTGGGATTAGAAATCGTCCGCAAAAATTCAACCCGACCCATTCACGCATCCAAATTTCTGTCTTAAGGAATGAACTAAGCTAAATAAAAACCCCCTAGGTTACAATGAGGACATTGCAAATCTTAGGCATGGGGGGTATGAAAGTGCAAAACTGGTAAGAAAAGGTTTCAAAAAAAAAAAATTCACATATGCCAAAAACACCATAAAAATTAAAAATTTTCGAAAAAGAATAAGAGAGGAGAAGGAAATTTTGTGAAGGAGAAGGAGAAAAGAAACAAAATGAAAAAGGAGCGCAAAATTATGAGAAAAAAGTGATAGTCATTAGTAAGGAACTAAGGAATTAACCTAAGTTCTAGACCTCATTCAAGAAAATAACTGAAAAGTGCACAATGAGATTAGTAAGAATGCAAACCTTAGGCATTCTTGAATAGACTCTTAATACCCATTAAGATCTGGACACTCCTCAAGAGGTTGAGGAAAATGAAAAGCTGAAGTATTAGGTCTAAGGCTAAGGAAGTATTTGGCCTCGTTAACTAATTTATGGTTTACGGGACTCAGTAACCTAAGCACCCTAACCTCACACACAGCCTGGTTCAGTAAGCGTAAAAATCAGAATCACGCAGAAGCGTCACAAAATTCTGAAAAGAACACCTAGAATAGGAGCGGCCGATCAACACAAGTTGATTTGGACGAGTTCCCAGCGCGGAGAGATGGGAAATCCCCTCGAAGATGCGTAACAAAATATCATCTCCTCGGTGCTTGTCTCTTAGGATATTTACATATCCTACTGGGGGCATGTAAGCACTCTGCTGGTTCAGATTCCATGGATGGCATTATCTCGAAGTGTCAATTGCCAGGGTCTGAATTCAGCCACGGAACACCATGGATGGGATTATCTCGAAATCTCAATAGCCAGGGTTCCGGGGGTTGCCATGGGCGGTGCTATCTAAAAGCATCGATCGCCAGGAACCCTTAAGGATTGATGATGGGAGCAAGGAATCTGATACAGACCGTGTTGAAAAGCCAATCCTAGGCTAAAAAAACAAAAAAAAAATAGAAAAAAAAAAGAGAGAGAAAACTCTCCAAACAAAATAACTTTCTATCTCTCTTACAAAATGCACTGCGAACTGAGCCAGGGCTAAAATCAATTCAAGCACGGGTGCTTTAACCATAAAGTCCAATAAACCTTAGGTTAGTTCTTGTGGGCCTTAAAAACCTTTGCTAAGGACTGAGGCTAAGGCTAGACAGATTTGGATCTTGATTGGTACTAGAGTACCTTTTAGGCCTATGGTCAGCATTCTAAACTAATCTGAGCTCAAATGAAAAAGCACTTATCTAAAGCTATTAAGAACTTCATGGTCTAGAACAAGGGTTGAAACCTTAAGTTTTTGCTAAGGGACTAGCAAAAGCTAGGCATGGGGGTATGATGAGAACCTCATCATGAGCCATAACTAGCTCATTTTGACCCAATACAAAGGATAAAAGCTCCTACATAACTCAAGGAAAGGCTTAACTTAGAGAATTCTGAGTTTAAGGAGAAAATAAGTCATAAGGGGTAAAAATGTAATTTTACCAGTATAATCTGCATACAGGGTAATTCAGGGTCCAAACATAGGTCAAAGCAACCTAATAAGAATAAAAGTGGGATGAGATGATCTGGCAAGGGCTACAGCAATTCCAAGGAACTAAATGATAATCTGTAACCCTAAAACAAACCCAGTTCAATTCACGAGGTTCAAGGCAAAGAAAAAAATGGAATAAACCCTCTAAAATTCATAGAAAAATAATCTCTAGGGTTTAGAACCTTCAATTTGACCTTAGGAACCCATCTTGACCTACATTGAGAACCATACCCAATTAATAACTTAATTTGGGTTTTTACGTAAATTGACCAGTCAAACAAGGTTTAATCTAGAAATAAAATTCACCATCAGATTCCTTAGGTCCTAATTAGCCATGTATAAAAACTTGAGCCTAAGAAGAAACCTTCTTGACCAACTTTACACTTTGGTCCTCATATATTTACTTTTTGGCCCTCAACTTTTGAACCCTCGCATTTTGGCCCCTAACTCTCCTTCTTTCTTTGCGTTCAGGTCCACCCTGCAAAACCTGCCAGCACCATGCTCCGGCGACCTTGCGCGGAGCATGGCGCCGCGCAGGGTGAGGGGGAGAGTCTGGCAAGTAAACCGGGGGTGCCCTGCATCGTCAGCCGTCGCAGGGACACCCCCTGGTCGCTGTAACCCACCATACCGGCCGTGCGAACGCACGGACGGTATGGGTTTCCATCTCCGGCGTCCTCCGGCGAGGGAGACACGTCGTCTCCCTCCGCCTTCCTCCCTGATTCGGTCCCTATAAATACCCCTGTCGCTCCACCGTTCTTCCCAGCTCGGATCTGACGGAGAAAACCCCCAACTTTCCTCTCTTCTCACTCCGGCAGACGCCCACCAGCTCCGGCGGTTCTTCCTCCTCCTCCTCTTCGCTCTGCCGCAATACCAGCAGCAGAGACTTCTTCCCCTGCTCTTCCCGCGCCACGCCGCACCCAGCTGGCGCCTCTCCGGCCCTCTGCTCGCCGCCGCCCCTTCCCCCGGGCATCTTCTTCTCCGGCGACAGTCGATACGACTGTCGCCCGCTCCGGCCCCTCCTCGTCCTGCTAAGTAGGTAGAACTCCTCCTCTTCCTCCCCTCTTCCTTTTCCTTACTTTAAACATCTACTGTCGCCCTCGATTCCGACCAATCACCCTCACCTTCTCCGCCTCCGGCCATCCTCCGGCGAGCCGCTCCCATCACTCCAGCATCCCACACGGCTCGCCGACCTGCACATAATCTCCGCCTCCTCACCCTGATCCATTTCCGCCCCTCCACTTCCCCCAAATCACCCTCTGCAACTCCACCGAACAAACCCATCTCCCGACCCACAGTCCGACCTAGGGCAGCCCTTAGGCTCCGCCCCGCCGCCTGCACACCCCCTGATTGGGCCGAGAGGTCATTTTTCTGTGGGCAGGTACCTGCGCTCGTCGCCGCCATTGTTGAAGCAAAGCAGCTTCTTCACCTGCTGCCCCAGGTGAGTCACGCCCAGGTTACGCTCCCAGACAGCGCAAGGCGCCTTCGCGAAGTACCAGGCTGCAGTCGAGTCGAAGCCCTCGCGCAAAGGTCTCGCGTAACGCTGCGATTACCGGCTGCTTCCTCCGCGCAAGCGCGAAATTGGGGTGGGACATTTAGTCCCACCTCGGAAGGCTCTGAAGGAACGCAGCGGTATAAAGCGAAAAAGTGCTGGAGGCTTATTGCCTCAGCACACGAGGTGAGGTCCCCTTCACCCGCCCGGTTACCCGGTCTCGTCCGTGCTCACGCCCCGCGGACCTGGCCCGACCCGACTTAGACTGACCTGCACTCCTCGCCCACCACGCACGCCGGTGGGCCTGGACCCGGGCGCGACCCGTACCCGGCAACCCGGCAGCTCTGGGAGAGCTTTCGTAAGAGCGGTTTCTGTGAGAGAGAGACGCGGGGGGAGGGTAGAGGTAGGGTTTTGCCCCTCTCTGATCAAGCTGTGTAAGTGTGCAGGCACAGGTGAAGAAGAACCGTGGAAGAAGACGAAGGCTGAAGGAAGGAGGATCACCGAGCGGTACTATAGCAGCGGCGGTTTAAGTCGTCTGATTGGAAAATCAGACGACGTCCTGAAGGCAAAGAAGGCAGAAGGAAGGCGAGGCAGAGGAGAACACAGAGAGGCCAAGGGAAGAACTGAAAGAAGAAGAGCACGAGAAGAAGATCTGAAGAAAGGAAAAGAAAAGAAGAAAGAAAGAAAAAGAAGAAGAACAGGACCGCTCTGCAGAAGAAAAAGGAAGAGCAGAAACAGCTGAAAGAAGAAGAAGAACATCACCACTGCAGATAAAGAAGAAGAACAAAGGAAGAGAGCAGAAGATCTGAGAAGGAAGAAGAGGAGAAGCAAAGAGAAAAGAAGAAAAGCCAACAAATTCTCTCTCTCTCTTTCTTTATTTTTGTAAAAGAAACTTGTACCCCTAGAATACAACTTGCTCCCTGAGTTCGACCTCGGGAACTCTTTTATTTTTCGAGTAACAAATTGTATTAAACTGGTGATCACCTCTCTCTATACTATACTACGACGAAATAATAAAACTATAGAGGAAGGCCGCCACCAGAACTCAAGCCCACCCTTAGGGAACTTAACCCTGAAGAAATTGACTTATCTGAGGAGTCCAATGTTATAAGTGTAAACCAGTTGCCTCAGATAGAGTACCATAGGGGATCTACTGAGATATTAAATGATTCTAGACCTCAGGTATATGATGAATCATATGATGAGGAGAAAGACGAATTATATGAGGAACCTACATTCAATATTTGGAGTGACACTAAGGGTGATTATGTCTTATTTGAAGAGTTAGCCCCTAAGGATGTCACAAATTTGACCAAATTAGGTTTCCTTAGCACACCCATTGATGATATTTCTCCTCATGATGAAATGATGGAAAATTTGGAAGTAACTTCTAAGATTTATGTGGATTCACATCTAGACTCCGAGGAAGATTTGAGTAAAGAACAAGAACCCGAGGATGACATTGATAGGATAATCCCCAGATCTGTTGCTTCCAACCTGCCTTCATTTGATTCGAAGTCACCCTCTTATTCGCTTATGTCTGAAGGCGAAATTGTGACTCCTGATGAAGTGCAGGAAGATACATGTGATAGTGCAAGGAATGCTAGGGATGCAATTGAGGATTTGGAAAGAGTGTTACAGATGGACACCGAGCTGATTAAACCCAACCTAGATCTTATGGCCATCCCGCAACCTCGAAACTTGGACACCCTAGATGATCCTTGCCTTAGAGATTTGCTCACTTTTGATCTGACCGGGGGGCTTAACAAACCAATATTTCTTGTAATGGAGTATCGGGTATGGATTGGTGATTTCTTTAGTCAGTCCATTGCCCTAGGGGTTTATCTCTGCACCATTCCTTTCTCATTCCTTTTGGAGGATCCTTGTCATCCTCCCCCTACCCCTTTGGAGGTTGTTATGCCAGTTTATCCTTTAGAACCTCTTCTGGTGACCAGGGAAGATTTTATTCCCATCCTGGTTGGGCAAGCATTTGCTATCAGGATTCATCATCAGCTCGCCAACATCCTAGGTTACCTATTTTCTAGGCTGGCATTACTTTGCTCATTTTTAGGGCCTATTTCTGTGATCCTTCAACCTGATTTGCAAGTTCTTTGGCTACTCGGCTACTAACAAAAGAACAGCGGCCCATCTCTGACCCAGGTAATATCCTTCTATGTAATGAGGACATTGCAGATTTTAGGCATGGGGGGATGTACTTGGGGATATACATAGCATAGTGCATTCTTGCATTTAATTAAATCATTCTGCATTGCATACATTTGCATTAAAAAATAAATAAATAAATAAATAAAAATAAACAAAATAATTAAAAAAAAATTTGAGCTTAACTGGCTAGGTCCTACATTCTTAACAAATCAGAACTCTAAGAGAGACTAAGTTGGTTCCTGGGTCGAACTTTAGAAGCTAAATGAGCTACTAGCTTTAGACCTTTAGGGTCCTTTATGGACTTAAAAACTTAAGTAGGAGTTAAGTTGCAGACCATTCCTCAAGAGGTTGAGGAAGGAAAGCTAGGGATTGAGTTAAAAGGTGGGGTAGTACCTGGAGTCTTATTCTACCTTTTGGTTTATGGGTCCTTGTAACCCAAGTATCCAAATTTCACACACTTGATCTTGTGTAAGTAATCACCTTAATTCATTTCGTAAAAGAAATTTGGTTCTCTTAGTTTTGACTTAGGAGAGGCTTGAAAACACAATTTGATTGGAAGAGTTCCTACTGCAGGAGAGGTGGAGTATATACTCACCTTAAGGATGCAATGATAACATATTACCTCCTCGGCGTTTGTCTCTTAGGATATCCATCCTACTGGGGGCATGTAAGTGCATTGTGCGGTTCAGGTACCATGGGCGACCCTATCTCGAAGTACCAATTGCCACAAGCCTGAATTCGCTTAAGAAATCCATGGGCAATACTATCTCAAAGTGTCGATTGCTAGGAGTTCTTGGGGTTGCTATGGGCGGTGCTATCTCGAAGTATCAAAAGCTAGGTACCCTTTGAGGTACGGTGATGGGGACAATGAATTTGACACAGATCATGTTGATAGCTGATCCGAGGTTAGACTTAGAGGAATCAAACAAAAATATATATTATTCAAAACAAAACAAAAAATCCTTTTTCCTTTAACTCAAATAACTCAGATCAACGCACATGCACGGATGCTTTAATCTCAAGGATCAATAAACCTTAAGGTAGAGTCAGAAATCAGAGAAACTTGTGCCTGCAACTCACTTTAGCAGATCTAGTCTGTAACTTAACAACTATTTGGGAATCGTAGGTCTAAGGTCTGAACTTAATATGTTTCTAAAGGAAGACCGATTGGGTTGGCTAGTTTATTTGGAGTGCTAGGTTTTGCTTGGATTTGCCAGGGACTAGCAAAAATAAGGCATGGGGGTATTTGATTAGCCCATATTTGTGGGCTATTTAAGTATTTAAGTGCCTAGACATTAAGTTAATTCTAACATTTATTTAGCATAAATTAGGATGTAAATAGATTAATTCATATTTCTGATTTAATTACATAATTCATGCATTGCATTCATATTTAAATGCATTTAGAATTAACTTATAATTGAATTCATTTAATTAGTTAACCAATTAAGTGCATTGCATGCATTATTTCAAGTTAACATAAAAGTTAAGGGTTTGTATATAAATAACCATAATATTTTATTATTATTTTATTCTTCTTCTATGAGCAACGACTGCATTTCTTCCTCCAGCTGCCGCATTGAAGAGCCCAATCAAGGAGTAGCGCCAAAAGTGGATCTGGTCTCCTCGACTGCGATAAAGAAGAGAGGGAGGCTGCCATGCTCCGGTGGCCACCATCCCTGACCCACCACTGTGCAGAGAGTTGACCTCTCGTCCACTCCACCACCACCAGCCTCAACCATGGCGACGAGTGTAACGACCCGGTTCCCGAGTCCCTACGAGACACGAGAACCGGACCGACTCGACTAATCCCAAGACCTAGTCGTCCAACGAGGAAGTAACAAAAAGAGCAGTAAAATAAACCACATTCAGCATGAATATAACTAACAGTAAGGAAGTACAGCAGTAAGGAAAGAAACTACTACAGTAGATACCACCACAACAGTAGAACAACATTTATCATATAACAAGAACTGCAGGTAAAGAAAGTACAGCGGAAACAAAAACTACTCACTAGAACAGAAACAAAAGAGGTACAAAAGACTGTGGTAAACTCTACTGGACCCTACTCGGCCCAGCGTCCTCTGCAGCCGCTGACCCTGGCTGCTCAACACCTGGTCCTGAAAAAGGTAACGAGTGTAACACGTCAGCAAAACACTGAGTAGAGTGGCAAACTAACTAAAGGCAATAGTAGAGTGTACAGTAGCTGTTATGTTCTATTACTTCCTTTATTCACATCTTTCAATTTTCTCACTATTTCATTTATTTCTCAGATCCTTTACTTGATCTCGAATGTCCTCGTGGGAACGATCTTGATTGTAGTCTTTTCCAAAAGTAGAAGTAGCACGTGGTGCTCTCCTGGCCGGGAGAGTCCCCCGTGGTGATCCTACCCTCAGTCAACCACCCCAAGGTCACTGACAGACGTAACGGTGACTACGGCACGCGCGATAAACGCATAGGTAGCTAGCCCGCACTGGCACGCGGTTAGTCGTTTCCGTTAACGGGTGCGCCCAAAGCACAGCACGGAACCAGGGCAGAGCCCTCTCAGTAACATGGGTCCAACCCCTCCACAGTAACCAAATCGGGGCCTTGCCCCTCCACAGTCCGCGCACCCTCGCCTGACTACCCTGGTTTGCCCTAGTGGGCCTAGCAAGTCGGTGAAGGAGGCTAGCAGAACCCCGGGGCCCGTGGGGTAGCTAGTACTCTCCTAACACTAGTAGCTATCCTCGGTACTACGTACACGAGGGCCAACAAGTCGGTACAGAGCGGCCAATCCTAACCCCGGGTCCCTGGGGTGGCTGGCCCCACTCTGCACTAAATAGGTACAGGTACTTCCCTTGGTACTGCATACCCAAGAGACAGTACAAACTACATCTCAGTTCCATTCCTTTTTCTTTCCAGGAGTTCCACTCCTAATTCCCCGTAGGGTTCCAGCTCTTTATCTCCGAACATCATATGTTTCACTTTCCAGTTTCACGTTCTCACAATCCAGGATCTCAATCATGTTTCTTTATTCATAATAGGCAGCTGTTAATTCAATTTACAGGCAGCTTTATATTCCTTTCCATTTTTCTAAGACTGCAGTATTATACATTCCACTAGTTTTTCCATCCTAGGGTTCATGTCACATCCTAGGATCTAGCATACAACTAGTTTTCCAGCCCTAGGATTCATGCATCACCTAGGAGCTATCATTCCATACATTTCTCATTCCTAGGATTCATGCAATGTCCTAGATTCTAGTTATGGTTCCATACTTTAACATATTTTAATAATAAACTTAAGCCACTCTACCAGGTACAACGGGAGTAATGGGGGCGTGATCGGGAATCCCGCGTGCCTCCGCGACTCTCAAGACTGCAACTGAACGAGGTCCTATCACAAGGATCAAACACAAGGAGTGTCTCAAAACAGTGTATAGCTACTGTAGACGGGTAGAGGAATTAATTCTGAAAAGAACGCAACTCGAATCGCGGAAATCGGAGCCCGAACGGGCCCTAAACGGGTTGAAAAAGACGATACTGTGCAAAATCAGACGTCTGTAACTTCTTCCAGACGTCATAAACAGTGGATCAGAGAATTACCTGTTCAGTGTGGTTTCCCAGACGTCCAGAAGTCTGCGGGGACGTCTGTCCTAGCTCCCAGACGTCCGATGGTCACCCCGGACGTCTGGAGGTCACTCCCGCCGTCTGGTACAACTTCCAGACGTCTGATTCGCCAAGGATGGCGAATCAGCGAACCTACGCACAGCCAACTGCCTCCCTCAGTACGGTCGGTTGACAGGAAGAAAGAAGAAAGCGGAATACACACCTTTCAGACGTCTGTATGAGCTACCAGACGTCGTCCTCGCCGTCTGCCTATCAACCCAGACGTCTGATTCTGGAAATTTTTCCAGAATCAGGGCGCTACTCGGCCTCCGCTCGCGACGTCGCCCGCGTCGCACCTCGCGCGCCTGCTGCTCAGACTGCAGCAGGTCCCTCTCCGTGTCGTTCCGCGCCCCCTGCGCCCTCCGCCGGCCGGCCAAGCTGCTCCGGCGAGCTTGCCCTCACGGCAGAGCTCCGCTCTCGCATGCCGCACCTCCTCCGCGCTCACTGCGGCCGCCGCTGCCGCCCTCGCGCTCGCGCTCATGCTCTGGCTGAAGGAGAAGGGAAAGGAGACGGTGGTGACGGAGTGAGGGGAGGCGTGCCCTTTTAAGGCCACGCGAGGAGGAGGGAGAGACGCGGCAGAGCGTCTGCAGCCGCAGAGAATATCGGATATTCGCGGGCCTGCGCGCTGAGGCGCGCAGAAGAAGACTCGTGCCAGAATAACTGATTTCCAGACGTCTGGAAACGATCCCAGACGTCTGGTCAGACGTCTGGCCCACCTCCCAGACGTCTTTTAAGACGTCTGGGGCACGCGCTCATTACAACGAGCCTCCACCACCATGGGCGTATGGCGTGACAGGCCACACTACCATCTGGAGCTCATTTGCATTACTGTGAACACCTCAGCGTGCAACACCCTCACCGCCATCACCAGCATCCACCACCGCAGCCTCCGCAACTTCATGCCCCCATCCGCTAAGACGTCTGGGAATGTTCCCAGACATCTTAAACTCCTGCAGCACCACCATCATCTTCTTCCCCCGTCCTCTGTTTTTCCTCTACTCCACTAAAAAAGAACCCAAAAACCATGCCATCCCCACACACAGCAGCAGCCACCTCCAACTCCACACCGTGCACGATCATCAAGGTCACTGCTCCATGCACACCACGTGCGGCTATCTGCGCACACATGCACCAACTGCAACGTCACCCAACCGTGCGCTGCACCTCCTGCAACACGCACATGCAGCATCGCACGCCCCTCTCCACCGCGTGCAGTCGCCACCAACACCAGTGCCATTCCCGCACCAAGTGCCCCTCTGCGTGTGTCTGCACCTCCGCCACACTCGCAGCCAGCAGTCCTCGCGTGCAACGGCCTCTTCCAGCAGAAACCGTGAGTGCAGCGCCTTCCTCTCCCACGCGCTGCGCACGTCCACGCTGTGCCCAGCTGCCCACGCAAACACATAAACCACCGTCGCCGCACCTGCAGCGTGCAGCAGCAACTACGCTCCGCCAGCTCCTCACCCCACGTGACCTGCAGCAGCAGTAGCTACGTTTGCCGTGCCTCCCCGCTTATGTCCGCGCGCCTCCACAGCAACACCTCCAGCAACCCGCCGCCGACCACTTCAACCATGCCGCCGGCCACCACCAGTCGTCTTCCACCTCACCGCCACCGTCATTGAACTCCCAATGTGCCGGCCGACCTTCCCTCAGAGCCTCGCCGGCCGCCATTCCCCTTCCCATGCATGACAAGGTGAGAGAAACCTTCCTCTGTTTTTCCATGAATTAAAATTTACATTGCTTTGCCATTGCAAAAGAGGGAATTTTATTTAATTAATATTATAATGTGGCTATTTTTCTTGAATACCCCTCCACTTTCATACAAATGCAATTTCAGCATAACTTCTCATTGTTATCTTGATTTAAAGGCAGATTTGGCTTGATTTCTTGGTAAAATCAATAGTGAACATTCATTTTTGATATTAACAAGTTTAATTAGGCAATTGCCTCCCTGTGGACACGACGCACTCCTAATTGAGTGGTTATATTAATTGTTGATTAGTCGATTTTTCCACCACATAGAACTACAAACGACGCGTCATTTTATGTGACAAACGACTTTAAAAGCGAAGAATCGACTTGTCACTCCTCGCCCTCTGCCACGCACAATAGGCAGAGGGCTTTTCCTTTTCTCGCTTCTGCAGAGCTTCCTATGAAGTTTCAACCCCTGCCTTAGTTTCTTCTGCTCCATCCGACCTCACCTTCTTCCCCATCGCACATAAACTCCAGCAAGCTTCTCCACTCTCCTCTCCCCAAATTTCTTTAGGGCTTCTTCTCTCCTCACCTCTAATTAGGTCTAGGGAGCTCTGTAGCTCTGTTCTTTCACCCTAGCTTCTTCCCCGACGTCGACCACCGCCGCCACAGCCACCTTCACTCCTAGCCCTCTCCATGTTCCCCTGACCTAATTAAGTTAGTTAAAAGGTTCCCCACCTTCCCACACACCTTTTGCCCAACTTAATTGGACTCCACATTGCGTCCACCATCACCTTCGACCCCGGCCACCTGAGCTCCAATAGACCTCCTCCTACTGACAACCACATGTGTTTAACCATTCAATCACCATCACCATTAGCTTCGCCACACTTCGGTGAAGCCTCCTGCATATTTGACTGGGGCCCTAGGCCCATATTTTCTTCTGTAGGTGATAGTCATCGCTGACATCTTCTCTGGCACTGAGCGACCTCGTCCGATGCTCAAGCATAGAGGTACCACCTTCATCATGTGTGGACCAACACAGGGAACTCATCTAGGCTATGGATCTCTGATCCCATGGCCAATCGAGCAGTAATTGGCAGCAGCTTCTCCACACAGCGAAGATGAAAGAAAGGGGGCTCTTTAGTCCCACCTCGAAAAGAGACAGCTTAGATTTGGGAATAAATTGATTCCCGCCCCCTTTTCCATCGCTTGAAAATAAGGGGTAGGTCCCCAGCCATATCATGCTTATGCACGTGCCCTCGCCCACCCATGCATGCTTGGACAAGTCTGAGCCAGATCTAGATCCAATTAGAGAGAATTTATAGTGTTGGGCCCAGAGGTAGTAGGTCGAGTTTTGGGTTGGCTTATGCAGAGACTTGAGCCGATTTTGTGGCTTACTTTAAGATGTCTCTTAGGCTCAAAAATTCTAGGTGTTGAGGCTTGATTTGAATAGAAAATACATTTTTTTGCCTCATATTCTCATTTATTTTTGGAGTTTGATAGTACAATCAATTGAGTAATATATTACTTTTTATACAAAGCTCTTGTGCCTTATTATATTCATTCGATTAGTGGTTAAATTGTGAATTATTTGCTCCCTGAGATAACCTCAGACTCACATTCGAGATTACAAATTTAATTATTTTCATCGCTTTAGTCACTATACTATAATGCATATTTTAAACCCAACTTTAGCACATTAACAGAGACATTAAAAATCAGGGTTTTGTATGCAGTTCAGTAAGCCTAGAGAGGGTCATCCAATTTCATGGACCAATCCTTTCAACCTAGTCAAACCATTTTCTAAAGGATTTTCTTAATTTCCTAATTGGGGATTTTAGCTTGTCCGTTGGTCTACGAGTGATATGGAGTGGAGATCTTGTGTGTCTCTCCATACTTGGTCAAAAGGGTCCTAAATTGATTATGAGTAAAATGAGACCCACCATCACTGATTAGTGCCTTTGGAATTCTGAACCAGCCACAGATGTTTCGTTAACAAAATCCATTACCACCTTATGGTCATTGTTTCAGGTTGGGATGGCTTCAATCCATTTGTATACGTAGTCGACTGTAACAAGTATATATAGGTACCCAAATGAATTAGTGAAAAGTTCCACAAAATCAATGCCCAAAATATGAAAAATTTTGACCTCAACTATTGAGCTTAGGGGCATCAAGTCTTTACAGGTCATGTTGCCTAAAGTTTGGCATCCAGTATATGACCGATAAAATTTGAAAGAGTCATGGAATAAAGACGGCCAGAATAACCCACATTGAAGTACTTTAGCTATCGTCTTCTTCCCAGAGAAGTGACCCCCACAAGAGGTACTGTCGCAGAATTTGAGTACGCTTGCGATCTCATTATCCGGAACACAATGACGGATAACCTAATCTGCACAAACTTGGAATAAGTCCGACTCTTCCCAAAAATAATACTTAGCATCAGAAATCAATTTATCCCACTTCTACTTAGGCCAATTAGAGGGTATTTGACCAATCGCCAAGTAATTAACAATGTCTACAAACTAGGGTAGTTTATAGATGGTCAAGATGGTCTCATCAGAGAAGGAATCGGAGAATTCAAAAGTTGGATTTTCTATAAGGATTTGGCAAAGGTGGCCTGCTACTACATTTTGGGCACTTGATTTGCCTTAAATCTCGAGATCAAATTCCTGAAGTAGAAGGATCCATCTAATTAAGTGGGGTTTTGCATCTTTCTGAGCCATTAGATTGCCTTAATGTAGTATGTTCGGTGAAAATAATCACATGAGATCCAAGTAGATAAAGTTTAAGTTTTTCTAAAGCAAACACTACAGCTAGTAGTTCTTTTTCTGTAGTGGTATAATTTTCTTGAGCCTCATCAAGAGTCTTACAAGCATAGTAAATCACAGAGGGTTTTCTATCAATCTTTTTCCCTAAGACTACATCGATAGCAAAATCAGAGGCATCGGTCAGGATTTCAAAATCCTGATCCCAATTAGGAGGTTTTAATATAGGTGATTGAGTAATGGCCTCCTTTAAAAGATTAAAGGCCCTAAGACATTCAAAATCAAAATCAAAAGTATAATCTTTAGTCAAGAGATTACTTAAGGGCCTAGCCACCTTAGAAAAATTTTGATATATTAACGATAAAATCCAACATGTCCAAGAAATGAATGCACTTGTTTAATCGTCGAAGGTGGCAGGAGCAGAGTAATAGTGTCCACTTTCGCTTTATCTACTTCAATTCCTCTTTTAGATACTACATGGCCAAGGACAATACCTTCTCTAACCATGAAGTGACTCTTCTCCCAAGATAGGACAAGATTAACCTCCATACATCTTTCCAGAGTCTTCTCAAGATGAATTAGACAATTTTCAAAGAATCCCCAAACACAAAGAAATCGTCCATGAACATTTCCATGAACTCACCCACCATATCTGAAAAGATAGCAAGCATACACTATTGAAAGGTCGCAGGTGCATTGTGGAGTCCAAAAGGTATCCTACGGAATGCAAAGGTTTCATGGGGACAGGTGAAAGTGGTTTTCTCTTAATCATCGGGATGAATAGCTACTTGGTTGTTGAGGGTTTGCCTGTGGATCGAACATATACTAGAGGGGAGGGGTGAATAGTATCACCTTTATCACACAGTAAAGATAAGAATGAATTCACAAGTCAAGCATAATTTACACCTGGATTTAGAGTGGAAACCCAAACCAGGTGAAAACCACTACCTAAACCTCTCAACTTAGGATTTTCCCAACTAGTCAAGGCTAGTCAATCCACTATTGTACCACTTGAATGAGGGTGGCACAACCTCTTTACAAATCACTTCTCTTTTTACCCTGAAGAAAAGAACAACAACATGGATCTTCCCAACACCTTGGGATCCGTTAATCAAAACAACAATATAAAGGAACAATAACTATATCTATGGAACCTCAATAAAAAATCAAACTAGAATTTCAGCAGAGATTCGAAACGATGTGCTTTTAGATGACATGAATAGCGAAGCGTAGAAATACTTGAAAGAAGCATGAGATGCTCTAATCTTTTTTAGGGTATTTCTATTGAGAGTATATTATTCAAGAGAGCTGCATATGACCTCTATTTATACTAAAAAGTTGGCTTGAAAATAAAGTCAAATTGGTCGATCAAAAGGTTTTTAATCAACTTCCTAAAAAGGATTGGTTTGATCAATTAACTAATTTGGTTGGTCGATTAATCAATTTTGGTCAATTAAGAGGAAAAATTGGTTGATCAATAACCCTAAAAATTGGTTTTCAAAGATGCATGAAAAACCATTTGAGTTTTATTTTTGAGGTTCCTTAAAATAATATCCTAGACTCAAACAAAAAATCAACCATCTAAACTTGATCCAAAAGAGAAGCTTTGATCTGAGATGGTCCTAAAATATTAGTGTAGCTGTAAACATAATTTTGGTGCATCAAAATAGAGGTGCTTACAATTGTAACCAGAAAAGCCAAGGAAACAGAAGAACTTTTGGCTAGCTAATCTTTCAAGAATTTGATCAATAAAGGGAAGTAGGAAGTGGTCTTTCTTAGTTGCAGAATTCAACTTCCTATAATCAATACAAACCCTCTAAGAGGAAGCTGTGCAGGTTAGAATCAATTATCCTTTATCATTTGTAATTGCAGTTAACCTAGCTTTCTTAGGAACCACCTGTACAGGGCTAATCCAAGGACTATTAGAGATCAGATAGATTATTCCTGCATCTCTTTCTTTACAACCTCTTGCATTTTTGGATTCAACCATCTCTACATTTCCCAGGAGGGTTTAGATCCTTCCCCAACATATATTCTGTGAGTATAGTAGGTAGGACCGATTCCCTTTAGATCATCCAATGTCCAGCCAATTGCTTTTCTATTCCTACCCAATACTTGAATCAGTTGATATTCTTGAGTTTAGGTCAAATAAGAGCTGATAAGCACTGGATAGGTCTAATTATATCCTAGGAAGACATACTTCAAATAATCAGGCAGAGGTTTCAACTCAGGTCTATGTCTTTGAGAAGGTAGGTCCAAAGGTGGATCAAGATCATCCTCAAGAGGTCATGTAATCAAGTCAATGATAGGGTGACTGACCTCTTGGTTGGTTTGGGGGTTAAGACCTAGAGAATTGGATTGGGAAGTTCCTAGGTTCAAACAATATTCAACATTATGATCCAAATCATCATAATCCTCAATCATTCCACAATCCTCAAATTGTTTAGTGGCCTTAAAAATATTGATCTTCATTTTTCTATCCCTAAATTTAATTTCCATACTACCAGATTCACAATCAATATTAGCTTTGGCAGTAACTAAAAATGGTATTCCTAAGATTATAGGTGTATTCTTCAATTGTTCTGGTACTTTCATGTCAAGGACCAAGAAATCTACAGGAAAATAAAAATCGTGGACATTGATAGTAACATCCTGAATTATACCCTGTGATGTGGTCACAGATCGATCAACCAGTTGTAAAGTGACCTTAGTTGATTTTAATTCACTGAATTCGAATTTTTCGTATAACATTGTGGGCATCAAATTAATGGAAGCACCTAAATCTAAGAGATCCCTATCAAAAGTAGTATCTCTAATTACACAAGAAATTAAAGGGGATCCTAGATCCTATTGTTTTTGAGGTAGTCTACTAAGGATTATTGCACTAGCTTGTTCAGACAAAACTGCCCTTTTAGATGATTTGGCTTGCCATTTTGGTGTACACATTTCCTTAAGAAATTTTGCACAAGTCAGAATATTCTCAATAGCCTCTAGGAGTGGTATGTTCACCTGGACTTGCATAAATATATCAAGCCACTCCTCAGATTGGATGCTTTTCTTTTTCGTAGATTTGTTCAAGGCTTCAGGAAAAGGCGCTTGAGTTAAATCACGAGCACTTAGGTCCTGAGCCTTATTTTCTAGCTCAACTTGGTCTCCCTGGTCAAATTTAGGTTCCACAAGATCTTGGTAAGCTTTAGAAGTAAAAGGATGAGGATCTTGGATTTGCTTCCCACATCTCAAAGTAACAGCACTAACATAGGCATTAGGGTTAGAAGGATAAGGTGGGTTTTGTAAAATAGGTTGAACTTGGTTTGGATTTGGGTTAGCAAAGTTAGGTGGGAATTGGGGAGTGTATTGAACTATAAGTGCCTGCTACTCCCGTGTGTGATTCTGGTTAACCCTTTGAAGTTTCTAGGATTAGGGACGGGTTGAGAGGGAAACATCCCATGCTGTCTAGAATCTACAAGTTGGTCTAGGCATCCCATTAACTCAATCCTCAATTAATTCATCTCTTCTTTGTGCCTCAAATTCATTTCTCTCATTTCCTTAAGGACTAAACTCAAATCATTAGACTGGGCATCCTGGGTAGGCTGTGGCTGGTATTAGCGAGGTTGCTATTATGTATACCTACTAGGTTGACCATAGTTATTTTTCCTAACTAAGTTAGAACCCTGGGTGGGTTTCTGACTTAACCAAGCAAAGTTAGGATGGTTAGCCAACCAGGGTTGTAGGTATTCGAGTACGGGTCATTTCTACTATAACCCTAGATCACATTAGCCTCCTCAGAATAATTAGGCATCTAATTCATGATTTAAGGGCATCAAGGTCCCTCGGTACCCAGAAATGGAAGGGTCCAAGTACAATTGGCTCATGGGTTGAGCCATGGGCAGGTCATTTATATTGTGCACTAATTCCTGACCTAAAGGAGGTGGGAGTTGGGTGCGAGGTAAAGCAAAGCTCCCTTGGGTAACTATGGGATTTGCATAAGTTGTCCCTAAGGGTCTCCACTCTTTAATAGATTATCCAATCTATCCAACTTTTTGTCCAAATTCTCCACATTATTTTCCACCAATTCCACCTTATCCAATCATTTGGCAAAAATCTCTAAATCAGTCAAACTTGAATTTTCTCGTATTTCATGTATCCCACTTTCAGCTGATTAACTCTATTAAAGGTAGACATAGAAGCATTGTTGAGGGAATTTTCACTCATATTTTCAAATAATTCAAAGGCTCCCTCAACATCCTTACTTAGGAAATTACCCTTGCATGCTGCATCTACAAAATTCTTAAGTGTTGTCACTCAACCCATAATAGAAGATATGAGCCAAGTGCCACCTAGGAATGCCATGGTGGCGGCATTTCCTAGTAAGATCACTAAATCTCTCCCATGCCTCAAGAAGTTGTTCCCTAGGATTCTGCTTAAAAGTGATTATGGCACATCTAAGAGCATTGGTTTTTCCTATGGGAAAGAATTCTTTTAGGAAAGTGCATCTCAAATCTTCCCAAGTTAGGATAGGTCCACCTATAGTCCTTAACCATTGAGCAGCTTTATCTTTTAAAGAGAATGGGAACATTTTCGTCATCAGAGTATCTTCTTCCATATTCCTAGGGCCAAAGGTTCTTCCTATATGTAAAAGTTCTTTAAGGTGGTGGAAGGGATCATCAAAGTTGTGGCTGTGGAAGTGGGGAATCAGATTGATGATTTGAGGTTTGAGTTCAAATCGTCCCCATTAAGGGGTATCCTAACAAAAGGTTCAGGTTGGTCATTAGAAGGATTATAGAAATCTCTGAGAGGCTAGTCTGCTCTCCCATTTTGGATTCAATTCATAGCCTATACAATGGTTTGCATCTGATGATCATAATGCTGTCCCTGCCTAATGATTTTTCTTTAGAGGTTAGCAATTGGATCCAAGTTTTGCTCCTCCTCAATTATTTCTTCCTCATGGTGACTAGCCATGGGAATAGATTCAAATTCAGAAAAATCAAGTCTTCTCTTAGGATTTCTCTCTAGAGGTGGTACCAAAATAGGATTCTGAGATCTTCTACCATTCATTCACCAGAAGAAAGTTGATAGATGAGAGAGAGAATACAGCTGAGAGAATCCACAAGCAATCAAACAAACTATGCCTTAAGGTGTTGCCCTAGATGACCTAAGCCTCTAAAGTATAACCCCACCCTAAGACAAATTCAGTGTTGTCTATAAACCAGAAGCAAAATAAGCATGTCGGTGGAACAGGGGGAGCGTATCCCGAGGGTCACTAATTATGCCAAACCCTTGCTCGGCTTAAGTCGTTTGACAATCAAGCCTCCTACTTAAGTGTGTCCAAAAAATAGACTTCACCAATTAGCCCTACAGTGCGAGTTTATACCTTGAGACTAACTCAGTTAATCCTTAGGGGCCAACGTCTAATCAATTTTTTGTTAGGCTTAGGATTTGAATGTGCTTAGGGAATGTGATGGGGCGTTGTTTAGTGGGTAATGCTCCTTAGAGATAGATTTGAAATGTGTAGTGCTCAAACAAGGCCTTCACAATACAAGCTTAATTGATGTACTTGCTTTTAAGGTTCAAGTGCTTGTATTAGTGAATTTTAGGGTTCACTTGGTTAAATATATTCAAACAATGGTTCTAGTGAGGCACACATGAGGTTTTACAAGTCTCAATTGTTTGATAAATTTCCTTTAAGTATGGAGATGCAAGTGTGCTCTACCTTAATGTGAAACCCAAAAAATAGATAGTGCTAAATGATGGAATTTAAGTCCAATAGGCCAAATGTTGTGCATTCAGTGAAAGATTTTTCTGTGAAATCAAACATGCTTAAAATATTTTTTTAGATTTTTTCGAGATTTTCAATGATCACAGGAATCTAACCCCATAAATTTCTGGTCGATCAGACTAGCATTAAAATTCCTATGATTTTTTTAATACCAAAAATAAGGAAGAAAAAGTAGATCTGATAGCAGTGCAATCCGCGAATTTTTAAAAATTCAATATAAGTATATGGGTATGAAAATTGTACACAATCTTTCTAACTTCAATATTTACAACCAGGAGAATTTTAAAATTTTTGGAATTATATAAATTCAAAAAATAATTTTTGAAAATTAAAATTTATTATGATCTAAATTTTAAGGAGGTGGTTTTGTTGATTTCCAAGAGATAATGCCCACCAACGATTGCATATTCTTTTCTTTTTAATATAAAGCAAGCAAGCACAAATAAATATTTATAACCTATGGATCAAGCAAAGCACCTAAATTTTTTTTGAATTTTTTTATATCAAAAGAAACCTAGGGTAGATACACTTACCTTAAGATGACTATATCTGCTTCTCTTCTGTTTGTTGCGCTTCTCTTTGGATTTTTGATCCTTTTACACAAGTCGACAAACA
The DNA here is from genome assembly GCA_037157565.1 of Thalassia testudinum. Lineage (NCBI taxonomy): Eukaryota > Viridiplantae > Streptophyta > Magnoliopsida > Alismatales > Hydrocharitaceae > Thalassia > Thalassia testudinum. The sequence goes on along the minus strand of JAZHRO010000035.1, from coordinate 48,392,687 downwards.
CAAAGCAAAGTAGATTAGTAATTAGAAAATAAGTGAAAAATTGAAAGGCTACAAAGAAATCCATGCCTCCCTAGCAACAACACCAAATTGATGTTTGCTAAAATCTACGCAATTAAGAATATGCAATCATTGTAGTGCGTAAATAAAGTAATCAATTAATATAATACTAGACTACAAGGAGTCCAGGTCGAACACAAGGAGGCAGTCACTATTTAATACCTTTCATAGTTATTATATAGTAGAATATATATATAGATAAAAGTACTAGAGACAGAGATAAATGAATACTGTAATTTATTTCTAATATCAGGAATGACACAGAAATATGAATCTAATCAATGATTACAATCAGAATAGAACTATAAAAGAATAGAGAGAGGAAAAAAAGACTGGAGCCACTTGAGGAATGCTTAAGGAAGCTTCTGATGGAGCTTCAGATCCAGGGCATTGGTAAGAAGAAGATGGAGTCCAAAGAGGAATACTATTAGAGGATGTGCACCAAGGTGGAAGAGTGCTAGGTAGGCTAATTATCTATGAGACTAAGTGCCTCCTTAAGGGTTGGAGGCGAGGTCTTTTCATAGGAATCTAGGTGTCTTCCTATTGGTTGATCTAAAGTGCCTAGGAGCACTAATTTGGATGGCTTAGATTCAATCAAAAGTGATTCCTATGATTGGTTAAATAGGGACCTTAGGATCTAGGTTATAAGGCTAGGATAGGATGATGGTTTTCTAAAATAAGATGCTAGCTAGGTGGTGGGTAGGGTTTCCTAGGAGGGGGAACGGCTACCAAGGGATAATATCTTATCTCTTGGCTGACCATAAAGAGATAAGATCCTCTTAAGTTGGTGCCAACTTAAGAGGATTAGGTTACGATTTTCATGGGCTTCATGTGGGTAGGTTTAAGGCTAGGTTTTGTCGACATGGGTAGTGAGAATAGGTTCCTAACTAGGCTAGGTTGACCCTAAGTCTAGTAGGTTAGGTCCAAATAGGTAGGTCCTAGTCTAATTGTGTGTATGAGTGTGTAATTGGGTTAAGGAAATTCTAAATTCATTAAGGCTTGTCTAATTAGGTAATAGGTGAGTCTAATTAGGTTCTAATGAACCTAATTAAACTTGTGTGGGTTGGTATTTACTCAATTATGTTCTGGGTGAACCTAATTGAATTCAGGTGCACCCAATCAAGTGAGTGTGCACCTAATTGGGTAAGGGCTTAGTCTGATAGATCATTGTAGTATAGTGGTAAGTATTCCTACCTGTCACACGGGCGACCCGAGTTCGATCCCTGGCAATAGCACCAAATTGATGTATGTTAAAATCTATGCGATTGAGAATATGCAATCGTTGTAGCACATAAATAAAGCGATCAATTAATATAATACCAAACTACAAGGAGTCCAGGTTAAACACAGGGAGGCAGTCACTATTTAATACTTTTTGTAGTTATTATATAGTAGACTAGAACATATATTTATCAAATAAATGCACAAATAGTACTGGAGACACAAATAAATGAATACTACAATTTATTTCCAATATCAGGAATGTCTCACAAATATGAATCTAATCAATGATTACAATCAGAATAGAACTACAAAAGAATAGAGAGAGGAAGAAAAGATTGGAGTCGCTCGAGGGATGCTTGAGGAAGCTTCTGATGGAGCTTTAGATCAAAGATGGAGTCAAGAGAGGAATACTATTGTTAGACGTGCACTAAGGTAGAGGAGGTCTAGGTAGGATAATTATCTAAGAGACAAGTGCCTCCCTAAGGGTTGGGGGCTGTCTTTTTATAGGAATCTAGGTGGCTTCCTATTGGTCGATCTATAGTGACTAGGATCACTAATTTGGATGGCTTAGGTTCAATCAAAAGTGATGCCTATGATTGGTTAAATAGGGACCTTAGGATCTAAGTTGTAAGGCTAAGATAGGATGATGGTTTTCTAAAAAATAGGAGGCTAGCTAGGTGGTGGCTAGGGTTTCCTAGGAGGGGGGGCAGCTACCAAGGGATAAGATCTTATCACTTGTCCATCCACTAAGTGATAAGATCCTCTTAAGTTGGCACCAAATTAAGAGGATTAGGTTAGGATTTTCATGGGTTTCATGTGGGTAGGTTTAGGGCTAGGTTTTGTAGACATGGGTTGTCAGAATAGGTTCCTAATTGGCTAGGTTGACCCTAACTCTAGTGGGTTAGGTCCAAATAGGTAGGTCCTAGTCTAATTGTGTGTGTAAGTGTGTAATTATGTTAAGAAAAATCTAAATAGGTTCAGGATTAGTCTAATTAGGTAATAAGTGAGTCTAATTAGGTTCTAATGAACCTAATTAAACTTTTGTGGGTTGGTATTTGCTTAATTACGTTCTAGGTGAACCTAATTGAATTCAAGTGCACCCAATCAAGTAAGTGTGCACCCAATTGGGTAAGGGCTTATTCTGATAGGTTTAGGTTGGGTTGATTAGACTCAAATGAGTCTAATCAACTGAGGGTTAATCTAATCAGGTCCCATGGACCTAATTTACTAATGGCTACCCCAATTGACTCAGACTGAGTCAATTAAGTGTGGTATGGTCGTAAATAGGTTTCTAGAATAGGGATAGGGTACTAGATAAGTGGATTTGGATTAAGGATAGTAGGGATAGGACTATGGATAGGGTGGATAGGTTCATGGATAATGCTATCCATGTTTTTGGCTTTTGAGCTTAAATATCTAACATTAATCTAGTTCAGGGATAGGAACTGGGATAAAGTCATCCTAAGGTTTCTAGGATAGGGTAGGGTTATCCTAATTCCTCTTTTTCCTCCTTTGTTCTTGTGTATTCAATCTTTCTTTATTGCATCTTTATTCCTCAATCAGCTCCTAGCTCAACTATAGCTTTTGCTCCAATCCAACTTTATTTCTCAGTTCTTTAAATCACTTTGAGACCTATCACCTACATTATTCACAAGAGACTAGAATTAGGAGATAATTATTAATAAGATAAATGCAAAGCTCAAATATCCATGCATGCTCTAAATGAAATATTTATAAACCTAATGCATGATTCTTGTAAGGAATTAGCCCTAGATTAACACAATTAGGGGTAATAGATTAGACTATTATCAATGAACATTTGTAATCTCAATTAGAAATCCTTTGTCAGCAAATATGAGTACTAATATCTAATCTAAATTGTAACGACCCGGTTCCCGAGTCCCTACGAGACACGAGAACCGGACCGACTCAACTAATCCCAAGACCTAGTCGTCCAACGAGGAAGTAACCAAAAGAGCAATAAAATAAACCACATTCAGCATGAATATAACTAACAGTAAGAAAGTACAGCAGTAAGGAAAGAAACTACCACAGTATGTACCACCACAACAGTAGAACAACATTCATAATATAATTTGAACTGCAGGTAAAAAGAAAGTACAGCGGAAACAAGAACTACTCACTATAACGGAAACAAAAGAGGTACAAAAGACAGTGGTAACTCTACTGGACCCTACTCGGCCCAGCGTCCTCTGCAGCCGCTGACCCTGGCTGCTCAACACCTGGTCCTGAAAAAGGTAACGAGCGTAACACGTCAGCAAAACGCTGAGTAGAGTGGCAACTAAAACTAAAGACAACAGTAGAGTGTACAGTAGCTGTTATGTTCTATTACTTTCTTTATTCACATCTTTCAATTGTCTCACTATTTCATTTATTCCTCAGATCTTTTTCTTGATCTCGAATGTTCCTCGTGGGAACGATCTTGATTGCAGTCTTTTCCAAAAAGTAGAAGTAGCACGTGGTGCTCTCCTGGCTGGGAGAGTCCCCCGTGGTGATCCTACCCTCAGTCAACCACCCCAAGGTCACTGACAGACGTAACGGTGACTACGGCACGCGCGATAAACTCACAGGTAGCTAACTCGTACTGGCACGCGGTCAGTTGTTTCCGTTAACGGGTGCGCCCAAAGCACAGCACGGAACTAGTCCAGGGCAGAGCCCTCTCAGTAACAGGGGTCCAACCCCTCCACAGTAACCAACCCGGGTCCTTGCCCCTCCACAGTCCGCACACCCTCGCCTGACTACCCTGGTTTGCCCCAGCAGGCCTAACAAGTCGGTGTGGGAGGCTAGCAGAACCCCGGGGCCCGTGGGGTAGCTAGTACCTCCCTACACTAGTAGCTCTCCTTGGTACTACGTACGCGAGGGCCAGCAAGTCGGTACAGAGTGGCCAGTCCTAACCCTGGGTCCCTGGGGCGGCTGGCTCCACTCTGCACTAAACAGGGGGACAATCGCTCTCCTTGGTACTCCGTACTCAAGGGCCAGCTCACTTCCCCAATACTATTCCATTCACTTTCCAGGAGTTCTACTCCTACTTCCCCGTAGGGTTCCATCCTTTTTACTCAAACATCCAGGTTTCACTTTCTAGTTTCACATTCCACCACGTTATTTATTCACAACAGGCAGCTGTTAATTCAAATTACAAGCAGCTTTATATCTCTTTCCATTTTCCAAGACTGCAGTATTATACATTCCACTAGTTTTCCCATCCTAGGATTCATGCCATATCCTAGGATCTATCATACAATCTAGTTTTCCAGTCCTAGGATTCATGCCACACCTAGGAGCTATCATTCCATTTATTTCTCATTCCTAGGATTCATGCAATGTCCTAGGTTCTATTTATGGTTCCATAATTTAACAGATTTTATTAATAACTTAAAGCCACTCTACCAGGTTCAACGGGAGTAATGGGGGCATGATCGGGAATCCCGCGTGCCTCCGCGACTCCCATGACTGCAACTGAAGGAGGTCCTATCACAAGGATCAAACACAAGGAGTGTCTCAAAACAGTGTATAGCTATTGTAGACGGGTAGAGGAATTAATTCTGAAAAGAACACAACTCGAATCACGGAAAACGGAACCCGAACGGGCCCTAAACGGGTCGAAAACGACGACACTGTGCAAAATCAGACGTCTGGAACTTCTTCCAGACGTCTTAAAAAGTGGATCAGAGAATTACCTGTTCAGCATGGTTTCCCAGACGTCCAGAAGTTTGCGGGGACGTCTGGCCTAGCTCCAAGACGTCCGATGGTCACCCCGGACGTCTGGAGGTCGCTCCCGCTGTCTGGTACAACAGCCAGATGTCTGATTCGCGTTGGATGGCGAATCACCGAGCCTGCGCACACCCATCTCCCCCCCTCAGTACGGTCAGTCGACAGGAAGGAAGAAGAAGATGGAAAACTCAACTTTCAGATGCCTGGAAGGTCTTCCAGACGTCTCCCTCGCCGTCTGGCTATCAACCCAGACGTCTGATTCTGGAAATTTTTCCAGAATCAGGGCGCCACCCGGCCTCCGCTCGCGACGCGGCCCGCGTCGCACCTCGCGCGCCTGCTGCTCAGACCGCAGCAGTCCCTCCTGCGCCGTTCCGCGCCCCCTGCACCCTCCGCCGACCGGCCCTAGCAGCCCCGGCGAGCTCGCCCTCACGGCAGAGCTCCGCTCTCGCACGCAGCACCCCCTCCGTGCTCACTGCAGCCGTCGCCACCGCAGCAACCTCGCGCTCGCTCGCTCTCGCGCACAGGAAGGAGAAGAGGAAGGGGTGGAGACGACGGGAGGGAGCGCGTGGCCTTTTAAGGTCGCGCGAGGAGGAGAGAGAGGACACAGCAGGCGTCTGCAGCCGCAGGGAATAACGAATAAGCGAATATCCGGTCTGCGAGCTCAGGCGCGCAGACGACCCGCACGTGTTGAAAATAACGGATTTACAGACGTCTGGAAATGATCCAGACGTCTGGTTAGACGTCTGGATGTGATCCCAGACGTCTGGTCCGACGTCTGGGCCACCTCCCAGACGTCTTAAAAGACGTCTGGGGCACGCGTTCGTTACATAAACTATACCTTAATGTGAATTCAATGCTTAAATAATGTTTCTATGTTACTTCTTGGTGTTTATTAATTGTTGGAAGTTTCTAATGTTTAGATACTTATTTCCAACACTTTTATATGATTGTTAAGGCTTGAAATCAATTTTTGATCATTTGATGGCCATTTTCCATCTCTTTATTGTATATACTGTGGAAAATACAAAAATAAATATAAATAAATAATTGAAATGTGTCCTAACTGAGTTTTTAGTTTGTTTTAAGTGTTAGAGACCTTAGGTTTAGGCCTAAAAATTACCTTTGTACATAGTGTATATAGTGTAATATAGTATTTTATAGTATCTTATATGTATATATGGACATAAATTATCCATATTTTATATATATATATATATATGTATATATATGTATGTATGTATGTATAGCTAAGTTATAATGTATATTTATACTAAGTTATATTGTATAATAATGTATATGTGTTTAATGTATATATGAATTATATAAGTATATAATTATTGTATATGGCTTTTATATATATATAATCTGTACATGTACACTAGTATATATGTATGTATATAAATTAATGAACTAATTATAGCATTTATTGTTGGAACCTTATTTCACATCTTGTTTTGGTATTAACAAAATTATTGTATATTAATGTTTGCAATTGAGTGATATTTTAGATTTAGGTGAAGATCAAGGTAAACAGAGAATTATGTCAATAAGGCATGATGGCGAGGAGGCATGATGATAAGGAGGAAAGATGTCAAGGAGGAGAAGATCATCTTCGATCTTTAGTTTTCTAGATTAGGTTTTTATTTCTTAGAATATATGCCTCTTAAAAAAGAAATATAACTTAGATCATAAAATTATTTAGAGATAAATTAGGATTAATATTGCGATCATTTTTCAAAGAACGTACTAAATAGTTAATCTTTGTAAAATCTTTAAATAAAGGTACTTGACAGCAAGTACTAGTACTATTCATCAGTACCGGTATATGCAAGGCACAAATTTGAGCCTATGTCTCAAGCTGTGAACAATAAGTACCGATACTAATTAAGAGTACTGGTATCTGATGGTCACAATTTGAAGACTCAGTTCTGGCCTGGACCTTACAAGTACCAATGCCCATGATGAGTACCGGCACAGGTAGGTCACAGTGCCTAGTAAGTCTCAAACCTGGAAGTCACAAGTACTGGTACCCATGATGAGTACCGATACCAGGACTCTTTTGTACTAGCTACAGAAAAACTATACCGATACCAGTTAGCTATTGGTTCAAATCTAAACGACTAGAAAATTTATTTTGAGAAGATGAACATTGGGATTCAAACACCAACATCTAGTAGACGTATTACTAAGGTCCTAACTCTATAAAGAGACCCTAGGACTCTTAGTTTTCACACATGAAAGTGAAGGAAAAATTATTAAGCTAACTTCTCATATTTCCACCATATATTGAAGAAAAGAAATAGTAGTTTGTTGCTTACAACCTCTCTACGCATTTGCAAACTCAATGACATATTTTTCTCACACATCTACAAAGTGAATTACGTCCATCCTAGGCTCTGAATTGTTATTATTTTTAATCATTATTGGGAGGCATAAGAATTCTTATTGTAAGATTTCTCTTTCTTACACCAGTGCTTATTTTGTACTTGAGCTTTTACTCGTTGGGTTGTAACAAACCCATTATTGTACTTAGGTTGAGGTAACTCGTTAATTACCTTTGTTAGTAAAGTGATTCCCTTAGAGTTGAGGGAATCAAGTTAAAAATCCTAAGCAGGGAGGCTTAGGTAGTAGAGTACCCAAGTGAGTGGGGAACCACTATATATCTTGTATCAATTTCTGTGGATTGTTATTTGTGCAAATCCTTTTGTTATTACTAATATTTGCATTTAGTGTGTTTGTACACATTGGCATCAGATCTCATAGTCCCTAGTAGATCCTACATTTATTATGTAAAATATCATATTTATGTTATTTATACTTAATTAAGTATTATATATGTACATTACCATAAGTTAATAATATATATTATTAGGTTAAGTTAAATTAAATTAGTAATTTAAGTAACTAATAAAATAATTTATATTGTATTCTAATAAGTTATAGTTTAATTTATTTTAAATATATTTATTATCTTATTTATAACATATAATACTATGTACATTATATAATTTATATGTAAACTATATAACTGTGTAAATAAAATAGGTAAATACCTAAATAAACCTAATTAAATTATCTAAAAATCTTAATTAATCATGTAATTATATAAGTTAACTAAATTAAGTCTCAATGGAGTAATTAATTCACTATTTTATACTGTATATAAGTAATTGTAGCTAATTATAATGTGTAAATACCCTTAACTTTAACTAATTTTAAAACATAGTTATATATTTAATTAACTTAAAATAATTATATCAATAGGTAGCCCTATATATTAGCTACATAACTATGCAATTTAATTTTAAATTAAATCACTAATTAATTATTTTTGCAAGAAGTATTCCTCTACATGTACTCCAATTTCTAGCAATACAAGATTTCCATTGCCTTCCAATTTCATGTTTTCAAGTTAATGTGTTTTTCTTATTCCAGTAGTTTTAGTGCACATACTCTCTTTTAATTATCCTAGGCACACTTGCCTAGGGTGAGTTTAGAAGAGAGGGTTTCATTTCTGTCACTTAGTCTTAGTTGATAGGCGTAGTTTGTAGTGTAGTTATCTTCGCTTCAAAATACTCAATTATTTTTGAAAACCCTAAAAACAAAAAAATTGAAAATACAAAAATACATGTGTTGATTTGAGAAGCGAGAGAGAGAACCATTTTTGTGACTAATAATTTGGCCTCCTTGGACGACCTTAGATACTCTACTATCTAGGAATATAAATTTTAAAAGCAATCGATTTTACACATTGCAACGACATCTAAAACCCGCATTTTACAAACTGTGTATTTCTCATATCAAATGACTAGAAGGTGTGGCGGCTGGCCCCTTGGAGGTGGTGGTGATGGTGCTCAAGTGGGAGGAGGATGACTATGGAGGGTGGAGCATGATGCATGTGGGTGGCCTCTTGAAGAGGCTTTTTATAAGAAGAAGGGGGCTCATGGTGTAGGTGTTGGAAGGCTCTAGAAGAGTGGCCTTAGGCACCACTATCAGGTCTTGAAGTGGTCTTCAAGATCCACTTTTTGGGGGAGGAGGTTGAGGAGGGTGTGGACTATGTTGGAGGCACTCCAGAGTATTCTAGAGTGGTCGTTCAAGTCGTGGAAGAGGTGGGTTGTGTTGGGTTTAGTCCTAGGTGGGTTGGAGTTAGCCTAAGGCCTAATAGGTTGAGTCTATTTGGTGGTGTCCCAGTCTAATTAGGTGTGTGTGTGTGTGTCATTAGGTTAGGAATTATCTAATTAGGTTCTTCATCAACCTAATTGGATTGTGGGTGAGTCAATTTGCTGCGAGGGCGAGAGTCATCTTTTAAGGAATGTATATCGTCGTAGTATAGTCGTCAAAAATTGCTTTATAGCATTTAAAATTTATAGAGTTCTCGAAAACAAGAAATGAGTTCAAGGTCGTTCGTAGGAAGCAAATATAGAATTCACACACTAATCACAATTTAAATCAATGAGCACAATAAATTAAACACAAGAGAAATAGTCAATGAATAATAATCTACTCAAAATGATATCCAATTGTATTACAAGTTATTAGGATAAAAAGAAATCAGGAATCTAAAAAGAATGGTGATTTGAATTACCACTTACTCCCTCAAATTAAGCATATATCCCAAGTATCAACCAATCAAATATCTCAACAGTGGTCTTTGAACCACTTATTTGCAAATAGCCACGTCAAATAATAACTCAAATGTTTCAATAGTGCCACAATCAGACATTGGGAGTAATCCCCAGATGCCTTAAGCGATCACACACAAGGCACCAGCATAGCATAGAGCCTCTCAAATTTTCGCTAAGTGTTAAGCATGAAGGCACGAATCTCGAGGCATGAATAGTGCAAAACCTACCCATACCCTTAGAAATTCATCATTATTCTCTCAGAATCAGGTAATCGAGCTTATAAGCGGGTAATTGGATTCGGGTAGGGTCCAGACCTGCGGGTGAAGAGTGAGAGCACATGGGTGAGTGCATGCATGGGGACCTCACCCCCGTGTGACTGAGGCAAACAACCTACAACAGTTAATCAATTTATTCGTTGCTTCCTTCATTGTCGTCTACAATGTGGCACTATTAGTGCTTGCTTTCTTCACGCTGTAGCAAGTGGAGAAGCTCCCTCAATTGATGCTTTTGCTGTTGTTGAGGTGCCCATTCGAGGGCTTGGAGTTCCTCCTGAAGTCGTTCCACACCTATTGAAAGTGGTAGCAGGGCTGTTGGTAGTTGGAGCACAGCGGAAGAGGATACCGTTGGTCGGCGATGAGGTTGACAATGATGAAGACCTAAAACTTGAAATACAGGCTAATAGCCTAAGTTAGAAAGCTCCAGAGCTTCGCCGTGAGGCAAGGAATGCAACGGTGTTGGTGTCGAGGTGTTTGAAGCACCAGAGCGGCCGAACGGTGTCGAGGATGGATGGTGACGATGGGTTCATCCAGTCGAATGAATGAGCGATCAAAAGCCCTAATTATGTTAAGGCTTTTGGTGAGTGAGGAGCAAGGGGCGTTTTGGGAGTGGCGATGTGGTGATTGGTGGTCGGAGGTGGTGTAACGGCTTTGTTGGAGGCATCGCTGAAGGTGGAGAAGAAAGAGAGGAAGAGGGTGATTCGTTGATCGAAATAGGATGAGAAGGAGCTGAATGGAGTCTAGAGAAAGAGAGAGAGATTAACTTAACTTACGGGCGAAAGGGAGGGAGCTCCGCGTCGGTTTTGATTGGTCAACGCTGAAGGAGATGAAGGCTCCGGTGGGAGAGAGACGTCTAGGAAAGGGTCGAGGGCATCCGAACTTTGATGGGTTCTAGTCGCGAAGAAGAGAGGAAAGCCTTAGTGGCTCCAATTTGGCCATTGGAGGCACGAAGGAGGAGGGACTGGGAGGTCGCTGGAGTCATGGTTGGAGCTAGCTAGAGGAAGAAGAGAAGAAGCTTTATGAGCCTTAACCGAATTAAGGAGGACGGTGGAATCATTGTGAGCTTTTATAGAGCTCATACCCGAGCTCTAATTGAGGAAAGAAGCTCAATTGGACCTTGGTTTGGAAGCAAAGAATCCCATGAATTTCATGAGTTCGCATGAGCTTTTGGCTTGTGATTTGACTCTGGAATTGGGTTCAATTGATAGAGGATCTCCTAGGGATTATTTCTTCCAAATTTGGGAGCATTTGATTGATAAATCAAGGAGTTCTCCAAGTTTGAAGGTCGGCGGGTCGTGGAGAGATTCTGTTCAGACCTTCAATGGTGGCAAGGGGCATTTTGTAAAGGGGATGAAAAAGTTAGGGGGCTATTTGCAATAATTTTGAAAGTTAAGGGTTTGATTGAGAGAATTAGAGATTTAAGGGACTGAGATGAAAACTAGGTCAAGATGGACTTTAATTGAGGCTAAATTTTGGTATTAACCTAATTTGAATCCAAAGAATTTGATGGTTAGTTTGGATTTTAGTTTTGACTATGTTTGACAAGATAATTTGCACAGAATCCTGTTTGAAACTTCGTTCCAGGTCAAAATAGGTTCAGATGGTCAAATAAAGGGTACTAAACCTTTTAGAATATTTTTCTATAAATTTTAGGAGGTTTATATGAATTTTATCCTGACTAAAACCTCTTTAATTTAAGCAGGTCTAAAATTAGGATTTTGCTGTGCTGTTTTGGTTCTTGAAATGAGTGAAACCCCGTTTCTGTCTATGTTGACCCACTTCTTGGACTTTAATGCTCATTTGACCTTCAATTAATCCTTGGGTGACCCCGTGGTTACTCTGCATTTATGATATGATGTTAAAACTGCAGATTTAACCATATTTTGTTGTTTTCTCCTCAAAACAGATCTACATGGAATTACTATCCTCAGGAGATCATTCAAGAGCATTTCTTACTTGATTTCAACTAATTTAAACTAGCTATGACAGATGATGGTGTTACCATCACAATTGTATTCTAATTGGATCCAATTAAACTTGCATGGGTAAAAATGTGATAAATCAAGTCTTGTGTGACTTGATTGTATTTGGGTGCAGCCAATCAACTAGGTATGCTAGGTTTACTTAACTCTAATCAAACTCATTATAGTCTAATTGACAAATGAAGACTTCCAATTGGGTTCCAGGAGCCCAATTAATCCAAGGGATAGCCTAATCAACTCCCATTAAGTCAATTAGGTTTAGTGTGAACCCCATTAGGTTTTTGGATTAGGATTAGGTTATAACCTACTTAGGTTAGGGTTAAGGGTAGTGGGATAGGATTAGGATGTCTCTAAATAGGTTTCCTAAGTTGTATTGTAGGATTCTTAGGTCGAAAGAGGCAAAACATGGCTTTTGATTCCAAAACAGGAACCAGAGAGGACTTCCAGATGTCCAGAAGTATGGTCAGATGACTTATACTTCAAAGTTGGACGTCTGAGGGATGGGTTGGACATCCAATTTTGTAGCATTATTGGCGTTAGGTTCTAGTTGGGGTTTCTACAGAGATTGGATGGCTAGACACACTGTCTAGACGTCCAAAAGTGTGCTAGAAAGTGCATTGAGGGTTTTCTAAGCTAAATTAACCTAATAGGAGGATGGATTAGGGATAGGAACATGGATAAGGTTATTTAAGGCCTATGGGTAGGGTTATCCTAAGTTCTTCTTTACTTTAATTTCTACAATTATTCTTAACCAAATATTCCTCCTTCTTACTCTCTATCTTCCTTTCTTCTTTATTCTTAGCTTTATTCCAAGCTCCCGCTCTAGCTCTATTGTAGTTCCATCTTCTATCAAGCTTTTATTCAGCTTCAAACCATCTCCTGAGCTTCTTATTATCTGCAAATACAATTATTCAATGATTAGTAGGGTAAAATAGCGTTATTCTATGAATAGCTAAGTAGAGCAGTTAAGATGCAAGATATGCAGCTTATGCATGTATTATTCCTAAGTTAAGATAGGATCTAACTCAATTCAGGTTGATTAAGTCCTATGATTGCTACGCAATCATACCCCCATACTTAAATTTTGCTAGTCCCTAACAAAACCAACATACGAAAATCTCATGTGGGAGATGCGAAAATAGAGTACGTGGAAAACATTTTTATTTATTTACAAAAGCAAAGTGAAAACAACTCGCTTGTTTATTTACAAAATACTTTTATTGAAAAACAAGTTGTCGTTTCAGAATCAAATGAGTTAGAATCACAAAATCTCAACACGATTTTTCACCAACAGAAAGAAATCATGGGCAAATTCTTAACAATAGAGACTTCAACAACTCTCGAGTATCGACTCAAATTCAGATCGCCCAAGTCAAATCAAGAATCCTATTAGCCCGCAGACTTGGGTTGCGCAGGTAACTTTCTCTGACTCAATCAACCCACCTAAGACCTAAAGTGAATGTGAGAGACCAGCATCTTGTGTGTTAAAATAGTTTGACTCACCATAGGGGATAACTAGATTGACTCCTAGCATTCAATAAACTTAGAATATTTTGAAGCTCTTATTTGGATAATTTTGTCTTCGGTTAAGCCATATTGGGATTTGGCAGCTTTCTCCCCATCATTTTTCTACCCTGAGGTCAACACACTAGGTGTATATTTTCCCGGCTAAGCCTATTGGTCTCTTATTCCTAATTTTTATCTCTATATTTTTTTCTCTTTTTTCTATAGGATAAACACCCATTTGTAGCGAGGTGTTTTATTGGGTGGAAAGGAATAGCATCCATATGTAGTGAGATGCTTTTATTGGGATGGGATGTGTAAAATATTTTTTTTCTTTTTTTCTTTTTTGCATATATATATATATATATATATATATATATATATATATATATTCTCCTTATGATTTTTCAGCTAAGAAATATATTTTTTCTCTAAATCATTTTTCTTAGTGAGTGGCTCTCCTTCATCAATTGTAAATGCATCCCCTACAAACACGAATCGTCCTAAGAGCTAGAAACCTGGCAAGGTCACTAGATCTGCAAGCCTAGACTAAATCTTATTGACCACTGAGGACTCAATAAAGTCATCCTGAAGACAAGTTAGTGTATAGTGTAATTAAAGATGCTTGGGACACAAAGACCATCCAAATCAAAGGGTGGGAAGACAATCATTCACTTATTGCCCTTTTGACTTAATACTGTAAGCTTTTTTAGGTCCCCTCAAAAACTTGGGCAAATTAATCCAAATTTAGGTAACACTCGAAAAATTAATTCCATTAAGATGTGAAGAGTCTAGGCGAAAAGAATTTGTTCTGCATTTCTTAAAGTCAGTAAATTCTCATAATCGAGAATTCTCGACTCTTCCTAACTTAATTTCCAAAACACTGAAAACACACTTCTTTTTTTCTTAAAAACCTTTTTATATTGGATTTTTTCATAGTTGCACTTTAACATTTTCCCTCACTTGGGTTCACATTCAGCTTGGTTCATAATTTTAGAACAAAAAGGTGAGTGGTCGAGTCGGAAATGACTATTGCGGATGATTTCTAGCTCCAATGCAAACAATAGATGTTGAGTCGATTGTTCTTAATTAAGAACCCTAAAGTGCAATTAGCGTGATGTTCAAGAAAAAATATGAAAGGTTTTTTTTTTAGGTGTTGACAGGGATTCTTCAGTGTAAGTGGACTAACCCCCATGACTACCTTTTTGCATCTCCTCATGCATGAATACAACAAAAATAAATGAAAGGCAAGAGATATAAAAGGATAGAAATCACCTAGAATGACTCTGACAAGGATTCTTCAATGTAAGTGGACTAACCCCCATGACTACCTTTTTGCATGTCCTCATGCATGAATACAACAAAAATAAATGAAAGGCAAGAGATATAAAAGGATAGAAATCACCTAGAATGACTCCTAAAGTTGTCATTCAGCTTAATTCAACACCTATGACCTGAGTCACAACAACTATGGTCTATATATAAGGATATTTACATATGTATAACTACTGAGTTTAATGCCTCCAGCTAAGTGAAAACTCAATCACACGTCCTTAAGAAGGCTGATGACTTCATCAGTGGGAGGAGGTTCCTGGGCCATAAAAGGCTTGAGGCATTGGCCATTTACAGTAGAAACATGCCTAGTTTTTGAGTCCATGATCTGAACCGTCCCATTAGGATATGGGTGAATCACAATGAAAGGGCCAGTCCACTTGGACTTTAGCTTGCCCGCAAAGAATTTCAACTTTGAGTTGAATAACTAGACTTGCTGGTTAGGCATGAAAGATTTTCTCTAGATGTGGTGATTAGCCCATATTTGTGGGCTATTTAAATGTGTAAATTCCTAAATATTAAGATATACTTAACATTTAGCTAGCATATATTAGGATGTACATAAATTACTTCATATTGTTTGGCTTAATTGCATAATTCATTCATTGCATGCATTTAAAATTAACTTAGAATTGCATGCATTTGATTAGTTAATCAATTAGGTGAATTACTTGCATTGTTTTAATTTAACATAGAAGTTAAGGGTTTGTGCATGAATAACAATAATATTTTATTATTTTCTTATTCTCTTCCTCCACAGGTAACGACTACTTCTCCTCCTCGCATGCCCATTCACGCACAACTATAGGCATTCATTTGCCATGAAGAGGATATAATCCTGCCTCTTTGTTTTCAACTTCATTACCTGCAGCTACAAAAAGAGGAGACGACCATGCACGGGAGACTCTGCCTCAACTCCACCACTGTGAAGAGCTTCGAGCTCACCTCCATCACCACCACCGTGCATCTCCAAGGCCGAGCTCCACCACATCGTAGGCTGACGAGGTGATAGCTTGCTGTGCTAAGCCGGTGGACTCATGCCAACACCATGTGCTTGCGTCTCCGACGGCCACGCAACCATCACCGTGCAACCACCAACATCACCACCATAGAAGCTACGCAACCATCACCGTGCAACCACCAACATCACCACCATAGAAGCTACGCACCAGCAATCATCTTCCCCTCTAGTTAAGACGTCCGGGAAGTTTCCCGGACGTCTGAAGCTTGGCCCTATCTCATCCTCTTCTTCTTCATTCTTCTGCAACCTCACCAGAAACAAACCCAACGCTACGCCATCCCCACACGTAGCAGCAGCCACATTCAACTCCACGCCGCGTGCGACCATCCACGCTGCCGCACCACGCTTAGCCATCTGTGCACACAAGCACCAGCAACATGGCCATCCACCTTCTCCTCGCCACGCCTCTGCCCCATGCAACAGAGGCCCACGCAACCCAGCACGCAGCCTCGCATCCTCCTTGCAACCTCATTGCCTCCAACAGCACAGCGCTACCCCTCATCTCTGCTCCACACCTGCAGCAGATGCCTCCAGCGTGTGGCCCTTCAACAGCGCCGCACCCCCAGTGCGCAGCACACTCTCAGTGTCGCACCCCCCATCTCCGCACTCACATAGCAGTTGTAGCTGCACCAACACGCGTGTGGCCGCACATCCTTGTTTGCACAACAAAAATACACCAGTAATTATGCCATCTTGTGATATTTCATAGCACTGTCATTGCATCTGATGTAGTTATAATTGCATTTGTAAATAGACGACTGCAAGCATTTATAGAGAGGGGAGGAGTGTGTGAATAATTGGCCATCCATTCCACTACCATTAATTAACATCTTCATTAAGTGTGGCATTGCAATTTCACCATTTTCTCATTTTTTATTTACTTTGAATTTCTCGCACAGCGGCAGGACAGGGAGCATGCACACCTCTTCGCGCCTCACCTCCTGCCAACAACATGGCAGGAGGTGCGTTGCCAGCAGCATGGTGGTGGCATACTTCTTCCTCTATAAAACCCCTGGCCCTCTCCCTCGTGCGTACAGGCCCTTACACACACCTACAGGCACTTTCATCCACCATCAGGCCAACCTCCTCCCCTTTCCTTCTCCATACATAGTAGCTCTTCTCATTGAGAAGAGACACACTATGGGCAGGAGAAAACCCACAGTGCTAGCAGACCACCACTGTGAGTTCCACCATCGCCCAGCTCCTTCATGAGCAGGTGGGCGTGGTGGATTCGCCTTTGGTTTTCATCGCTATTCGCCTTTTCCGCCATTGATAGAGCTTCAAGCTCAGAAGCTCCAGCAGCACGCAAGTCAGCCTGCAGCAGCTGCCGGCCACCGCGCATGCGCCTGCAGGCCCTGCGCACTCTCTTTCCGAGCGCGCAGGCGCTTCTTAGCGGGCCCGCGCACGCGAAACCGACCGCTACCGATCGGCAGACCACGCACGCACTGTAGCGCGCGGTCTACGCGACACTGTAGCCACCGGCTCGCTTCTCACTTAGCCGGTGGCTTTGGCACTCTCTCTCCTCCGTGTCACCCACTCTAGCCGGTCTCCAGCGTCCGCACCCGCGCCTGCACCTACCCGCAGCACTGCGTGCTGCGCTCACCCGCGCTCGCCCATGCACGAAGACAACGCAGGCACTCCCTCCAGCGCCCCACGCGGGCTCTTCCTCCTGCGCCCGCGCCTCCACACGCATCAGACGATGGGGCTGCGCAGCAGACAGCTTATCTGCTGCGCTCGCCCTCCTCAGCCTGTGCACGCACGCACACCACTTGTACACACACACTTGTACTCTCTCACACACCCATATATACTCACACCTACACACACACATATATATATAAATCCACTCACATATATACATAAATATATATATATACACATATATATATACATATATATACATATATACATATACATATCTATATACATATACAACTATATATATATAAATATATATAGTTATAGATATATACATATACATACATACATATATATATATATATGACACATAAATTAGATATATATCTATATATTTACATATACATCCACCTACCCATATCCATATATACACTTCACCACCCATACGACCGTGCACTAGTCCCTCCATCGCACATCATATCGTGGGAATATCTGCACCAGTTGCTGATATTCCCCGATATCTGCGCAAAGCAAGTGCCTCCACACACACTCCCACACATCCGCCCCACACTCCACGTGGCACTTCGTCTTGTTGGTTGCGTCTTACTAGACGTGGACCAACTTGATACTGTGCTACACTCCATTTCCACTTCCACCTCCACCCCTATATATAATACATACATATATATATATACTATATCTACTATATATCTATACATATATTAAGCTAAGTTTTCCTTTCTTTGCCAGCAACCTACCTTGTTTTTATTTATCTTTTGTTTCTTGCTATTAAAAAGATAAAAAGAGAGTAAAAGAGAAAAGATAATTCTTGTCTTGCAGGTACTCGTTCTTACAAATAACAAGACTAATTTTTGGAAACCCCAAGTTGGCTACAAGCCAAGAACCATTTGGCTCAAAGCCAAGGACTTGATTTTGAGGGTGTGCCTCAAGGACAATATTATCAACAAAAAAATCTTAAATAGAAAAATCAAAAATATAATAAATGCAAGAAGAGATACGTTTTAGGAAAGGCGTAGAAACTCCTTGACCTTTAATTCCCGCCTCCCTGAGATCGACCCTAGGCCTAAAAGTGACCAAGATAAAATCAAGTAGGCCAGGTTAAAAAATTTTGTGAAAGATGGTTAGACTCGATTTAGGTTAACCCACTATAATAACTTCAACAATAATTTCACCATATTAACACAACCTATTCGAGTCCAACCACGCTTTTTCTGGCACCGTTGCCGGGGAGGCGCAAATTAAGGTAAGTTTCTACTCCATTCCTTTGATTTTCTCTTCTCACACCCTTCTCTTCATGGGTGTTTTGTTTGCTTGTGTGTAGGTAAACCGGTTGCAAGGAGGAGACAAGCAGAGGAAGTCGGAGACGTGGGTAGATCCAAGGTGGGGGCGAGAGCGTGAAGTCACTGGTGCCGCACTGGAGCTTCTCCCACGTTGCTGAAAAGGTAGGTCTCTCTCTCTTAGCAACTTAGGTTAACTTGTCACCTAAATAAAAAAAAAACTTAAAAACACTTCTTGGGAATTTCTTGGGGCAAGTGGATTAAAAACCACTTGATTGAATGTTTGCTATCACCCCCACCACCCCTTGATTTCCCGCCAAAATTCGCATAGCGAAAATCCAAGAATCTTGATTCTTGAATCTTTCGTCGTGTGAAGTGTACTTTGAGGCAAGTTTAAATTGATTGATTGCCTTCCCTCCTTGCCTCATTTGTTCACATTTTTGGGATCACATTCTTGGTGGGGAGACTTGGAATTGAGTTGATTCCAACCCCACCACGACCCCTCATGTGCCTTAGATTTGATCTCGAATATTTCAACCCCAACATTTTAATTTTCTTTACCTTATCTTGTGGTTGAGCCTGGTGTGTGGAAAATCATTTTGGTGATTGGGAGCACTTGAATTGAAGTGCTTTAGCTCCCTTTCACATTGGCTTAAAATAGACTCGTGCATCCACACATAGAAATTTCCATCTAGGGAAGCCCATTGCATTTTTAGCATGCATTAATTAATTCACATTGAAAAAGGGTTTGTTGGGCATAAAAGAACTTGTGTTTTCTCAAAACCCGGAGATTGGTTGAATTGGTAACTCAGAAAAATCTTAAAATCCATACTACTTAAGGCTGACATTCTAAAACCATTCACCATCTAAAACTCCAATTTGGGGAGATTTCCCCATTGTATGCTTGGTTTACACACTCATAAAATCAACGCACTTGGGCATTACCCGTATACAATGCCCTTCACATTCCTAGAGTACTTGATCCTAAGCCTCTAAATTAAAAATGGTAGCAACTTGACCCTTATTAAGGATTGGAGGTCT
Source organism: Thalassia testudinum (assembly GCA_037157565.1). Lineage (NCBI taxonomy): Eukaryota > Viridiplantae > Streptophyta > Magnoliopsida > Alismatales > Hydrocharitaceae > Thalassia > Thalassia testudinum. The sequence goes on along the minus strand of JAZHRO010000035.1, from coordinate 48,372,959 downwards.
AACTACCAACGTATAGCGCCAACGTGCTGGTGTGGGTTCCCGCGTGCTATCAGGTGTCTAAAATTGGGGCAAACGGCCTTTCAATCTGGCCCGGTGGTTCCAAGGTGATCTCATTTGGTTCTGCAGGTTGTGATAGTAGGTAACTTAGATCTTTAGATCTAAGGGCACATTGTAGAGGTTAGGACATTGATTGCTTTGATTTGTTATCAAGTGTACCCTTGCGGCGTCATTTCTCTCATCACCTTTTCCCTTCTTATCTTCACAATTCTTCCTGCGGTAGTGCATATGGGAGGAGGTCACAAAACCCTGAATTACTTTAATTGTCTAATAATTCTAGAAGGATTGAAACTGATTCATCATCCTCCTCCACAAACATGGCTGTGAGACCACCCCCAAATCCCGAGGGAGGAAACCACCCCCCTCAAATCCCACCGGGTGGTGGTGGAGCTGTAGACCCCATAACCCGCCTCCAAGCCCAAATGGAAATGTATAATGAGCAAATTGAAGCCATTAGGGAAACATTGGAGGAAATGCAGAACCCTCCCGAACGGGAGGAGCCTAGGTCTCTTAGCTCTTATCAAAATCCCGCTACTACAAAGACCATAGGACAAATTCGGGTCCCCATGGGCGGGAACAATTTTGAATTGAAATCCAATATATTTGGCCTAATTAACTTTCGCTTCCATGGTCTTGCAAGTGAAGATCCTTTTCTCCATTTGGAAGACTTAACTCGATTGGCTGAAATGGTTAAACCAAGAAACATCGAGTTATCAATTATCCTCATGAAAATGTTCTCATTTTCGTTGCGGGATAAAGCGTCGCAATGGTTATGCACCCTTGGGAGAACCATCCATTCTTGGGAAGAGATGCGAACAGCATTTCTCAAAAAATTCTTCCCAATTGGGCGAACCAATGTGCTTCACCGAGCTATAACTTCTTTCACACAACAAAACGACGAGCAATTTCATGAGACCTGGGAAAGGTAAAATGACCTCCTTAGGAAATGTCTGCACCATGGTCTGCCTAAGTGGCATATAGCCCAAATCTTCTATTATGGGCTAAATGAAACTTTGAAGCAGATTGCAGACGCTTCCTGTGGAGGGAATTTCATGAATAAAGTGAGAATGGAACATTTGAATTATTTGAAAGCATGAGCGAAAATTCAATGAACAATGCCTCCATGGTCGCCTTTAATCATACCAGCCTGCTCCGTAATGTTCACGAAGTTGACATGGGATCCTCCCATTCATCCACAGATATTAATCTTATCGCACAAAAATTGGATGAAGTCTCCGTCGTGTACAAGAAGCTGGACGAGCTTCTGGCCAATCCCGCCCGTTCTATGGCAAACACTTCCACCTCACCACTTCGTCACAATCCTAATCCTTCCAATGCCAGGCTTATTCCCAAAAACCCCGTGAGACCATCCTTACCGAGTATCACGCCGAGCAATTCGGTAAGTAATGTGGACCTGGCTTCTGCAAGCCAGTATTTCGACTCGGAGGACCAAGCCTCCATGTGCTCAGATGCATATTTACATGCGGACTAGTCTTTTAGCTTAGAAGACACTTGCGCCCTAGGGAACAACCCGTTCTCTGCCACTTACAACCCAGGGTGGCGAAATCATCCTAACTTCGCATGGTCTAGTAACCCGTAGCACCAAAACCCCGTGGGTGGACCAATGCGACCGTCCGCACCCGTCATCCCAAGGGCCCAGTCTAATCCTGTGGCAAATCCGCCATCGGGTCCTTGCATTCCTTAAACAGAACACGCATCAAGTCCTCTTGATAAATTGATGCGAATGGTGACGGAAATGTCTAGGCGCCATGAAGAGAACATGACCTCTCGTTAGCATCAATTGGCGCAGCAAAATGCTAAGATCAGTCAACTACACCTGGCGACTCGATCTCAGGGTACTCTTCCAGCCCAACCTGTGTCCAACCAGCGAAATTTTGTACCCCGTGGTCCTCAACCACAGGTACACCCTTTCAGGGGCAGGTTCATCAAATTCTGCAAGCTCTGAGCATTCCACCGGGATTTCAGGCTAATCCTACGCAACAAATCACCCTTATGTCCCTATTGCAAACCCTCCTCCGCCTTATGATCCCACTGGACCCGTGACGTCCAATGCGATTACTACGAGGAGCAGTAAGAAAATCGTTGATCCACCTCGACCTGATCCTGGTCCATCTTTTCATCGCCCTCTCATTTGGGATGTGCACCGCATTCTCGTGAGGACAATACACCCAAGCTAGTGCCAGAATTAGTCCCATTCCCTGAGGCTCTACTGAAGGAGCCAAAAGGCAAGAAAAAGGATACGCAGGCCTTTGATAACCTACGTAATTTATTCAGGGATGTTGAAATCAAGGTACCCCTGTTGGAGGCTATCGACCATACACCAACTGTCACCCGATTTTTCAAAGACTACACTACACCTAGGCGACAGGAAAAGAAAACAAAGAATCCGGTGGTCCTCTCACCTCATGCGAGTTGTGCTATACTGTCAAACCTACCACCGAAGCAGAAAGATTTGAGTACACCGCTTATTTCTTGTAGCATCCAAGGCTACAATTTTAACTATGCTCTGCTTGATCTAGGATCTTTCATAAATCTTATACCAACCATCATGCTTGAGAAATTTGCATTAGGAAATTTGAAACCCACCCCTGTCACGTTAGAGTTAGCAGATCGTTCTGTCAAAATACCGAAGGGTGTGGTGGAAGACGTGGTGGTTAGGGTCAACAATCTCTATTTTCTTGTTGACTTTCTTGTTTTGGATATGGAAGTTCCTAGTTCACTTTCTGATTGTCCAATCATCCTTGGTCGACCTTTCTTGGCCACAGCCCGTGCCCATATCGACTGCGAGTCGAGCTGCATTGAGATTGCCGTTGGCTCTGAGAAGCTCAAGCTAAACATCTTCAAGGCAGCCAAGAATTTTGATTGCGATTGCATCGAGATGACACGTCTGACGAGGACATGGCCGTCAACACGTGTATCGGACTTATAGGGACCTATTCTGACTGCTGTGGATTGCCCCTGAACACAGACCATTGCCTGACTAATGCATATTGTGATGCTCCCTCATCCCTCCCCTTACCCGTACCTTCTCCTGACTAGACTTCTGACGAGGTTTTCTCCGCTTCCCATACCTCGTGGTCTGAGTCATATTTGGGCTACTCACTGCCGGTCCACCCTCTTGAAGATCGGATTGCCCTTTCTTTCCTGCTAAATCAGGTGGAATTGCAACTCCACACTGGGACCTTAAGCTCACATATTGATCACTAGGCCTATCCCCTTTTGGATCCATCAATCCAAGATGTCCCTCTTCTTGGCCAATCTGAGGGCCAACTTCTTCCTCCTACCTTTCTTTCTTCTGATCTACTTGGGACACTGTCGTCCCAAGAAATGCCAGATCTTTCACCATCCACTCCCGAGCTGAAAGAGCTGCCTGACACGCTTGAATATGTTTTCTTGGGACCAAATGAAACACTTCCCGTAATCATTAGTTCAAAATTGACCAGGGAGCAGGAGTGCAAACTAATAAAGGTCTTTATGGAACACAAGGCAGCCATTGGATGGTCCTTATCTGACCTAACTGGCATTAGCCCCTCCTACTGCACTCACCATATATATACGGAGGAGGAGGCTCGACCTTCTCGCTAGATGCAGCGACGTCTCAACCCTAATATGCGGGAGGTCATTAAAAAGGAAATCATTAAGTGGCTTGATGCAGGTATAATCTACCCGATCAGCGACAGCCCCTGGGTGAGCCCGGTTCATGCCGTGCCCAAAAAGGCAAGACTCACCATCTGTGTCAATGCTAGGGGCGGATCCATCCCTACACGCACTCCTACATCCTGGAGAGTGTGTGTAGACTATAGGAAACTGAATGCTGCAACTAAGAAAGATCACTTTCCACTACCTTTTATTGACCAAATCCTGGAACGATTAGCGGGAAATAAATTTTTCTGTTTCCTAGATGGATTCTCTAGATATAACCAGGTGGCAATTGACCCCTGGGACCAAGAGAAAACCACCTTTACTTGCCCCTTCGGCACCTTCGCATTTAGAAGAATGCCTTTCGGACTTTGTAATGTGCCAGCAACTTTCCAGAGATGTATGCTGGCGATATTCCATGATATGGTGGGTGACTTTCTTGAGGTCTTCATGGATGACATTTCGGTCTTTGGACCCTCTTTTGATGACTGTCTTGCCAACCTCACCCATATCCTTCGGACATGTATTGATGTGAACATCGTGCTTTCTTAGGAGAAAAGTCATTTTATGATACACGAGGGAATTGTTCTTGGGCATATCATCTCCGATAGGGGTATCGAGGTTGACAGAGCTAAGCTTGATGTAATTGCTGATTTACCTGTGCCTGGCTCTGTCAAACAAATCCGCTCCTTCTTGGGACACGTCAGTTTCTATAAGAGATTCATCAAAGACTTCTCCAAGATTTCTAGATCTTTAACTCATCTCCTATCGACCGACGTACCCTTTGATATGGGCCCCGACTACATACGAGCATTCATGTAGCTGCGTGAGGCTATCACCAAGGCCGCTGTTCTCCAGCCACCTAACTGGTCCCTTTACTTTGAACTCATGTGTGATGCTTCCAACCTTGCAGTCGGAGCCATCCTGGGACAAAGATGCGATAGACACCCCTTCGTGGTGTACTACGCCAGTAAGACATTGGACGAGGCCCAGCGTAATTATACAACCACTGAGAAAGAACTACTGGTGGTCGTCTTTGGGCTGGAGAAATCCCGCTCTTACCTTCTGGGCTCGCATGTTATTGTATTCATTGACCACGCGACCATTCGCCATCTCATGCACAAGAAGGATGCCAAGACTAGACTGATTCGTTGGATCCTTATGCTCCAAGAATTTGACATTGAGATCCACGATAAGGCCGGAGCCCAGAATGTTGTTGCTGATCATCTCTCGAGACTGGACCCTGACCACATTGGACTTACCCTGCCAATTAATGAGGTTTTTCCTGATGAGCACCTATTGGCAATTAATGTGGTAAGTGGACCTTGGTATGCCGACATTGCCAATTACCTTGCTTCTGGTTCCTTTCCACGCGTCTGGCCTAAAAACCAGCGTGAGTGTCTCATCGCAGAAGCAAAGTACTATTTTTGGGATAATCCACTACTTTTTCGAATAGGTGCTAACCAGATCATCCGTCGCTATATTCCTGACAACGAATTCCCCAGTGTGCTATCCTTCTGCCACGATCAGGCCTGCGGAGGCCATTTCTCTGGGAGGAAAACTGCAACCAAGGTGTTGCAGTGCGGTTTCTTTTGGCCCTCCCTTCACCAGGATGCACACAATTATGCCAAACATTGCACTAGGTGCCAGTCGTTAGGGTCAATGTCACGTCGTGACATGATGCCCTTGCAACCCATCCTAGCTGTCGAAATCTTCGACATTTAGGGAATCGATTTCATGGGTCCCTTTCCTCCTTCCAACGGCTTCGAGTACATCCTTGTGGCTGTTGATTATGTTTCGAAATGGATCGAGGCTATTCCCACGCGCCATGCTGACCATGTCATATCTACTTGATTTGTCAAAGACCACATTTTTGCATGCTTTGGGATCCCTCGAGCCATTATCTTTGATGGAGGAAGTCATTTTACCCATCCTTCTTTTCGGGCACTTCTAAGGAAATATGGAGCCCACCATCGTATCGCATCTCCATATCATCCTTAGATGAATGACCAGGCTGAGGTGTCAAACCAGCAAATCAAGCAAATTCTCCAGAAAATGGTTTGGCTTGACCAAAAGGATTGGTCCGATAAGCTGATTGATGCACTTTGGGCATATCGGACCGCCTTCAAGGCTCCCCTTGGTATGTCTCCATATAGAATCGTTTACGGGAAGCCTTGTCATTTGCCTGTGGAGCTGGAGCACCGTGCTTATTGGGCGGTTCGCCAATGTAACCTCGACCCAGACCTGTGTGGTCAAGAAAGGAAACTCCAACTCCAAGAGCTGGAAGAGCTCCGTCATGATGCCTATGATTCTACTTTAACTTTCAAACAACATACTAAGGCCTTTCACGACAGCCGAATTTGGCGGAAGGAATTTAAGTCATCTCAGCAAGTTTGGCTTTACAATGCCAGGCTCAAATTCTTTCCAGGGAAATTGAAGTCCATATGGACTAGTCCCTTCTTGGCCTCGAGTCCATTTCCCAACGGGGCCGTTGAAATTGAAGATCCCAAATTTGGGCATAAATTTAAGGTCAATGGGCAACGTTTAAAACCTTATCTTACTCATGAACCTGCCCCCATTGGTGAAACTGTTGCCCTGCTGGAGGGTAACTAATTTCGTGCCTCACTCTGAGTCCAGTTAGGGACGTTAAATTCAGCGCTCGTTGGGAGGCACCCCAGCAACACTCCCCCACTATCACTTACATAATTCCATGTTACTTCACTTCGCACTTCTTCACTTTTCATTTCACCACCCACCATCCACCCACCCTACCGCCCTGTTATATACCATGCACGTCAGCTCTCGTTCCCTGATCTTTGGACCTTGCTCTACCCTGCATGCATATGAGGACATAGCATCATTTGGCATGGGGGGTGGATAGGCATCCAAAGGATCTGGGTATTATATGGTATCATGCAGCTTCCATTATATATATCCATCTATAAATATGTACATAGCAAAAAAAAAAAAAGGTGTTTAGTAATGATCTGAAGGCTGAAACAAAAATACAATAAGTGTTTATGGATATTCAACCGCTGTTTTGAAGACTTTCCAGGCCAAAGAAGCTTGATTCGCTCAGGCTTGGCTTAATTCACTTGAGCATTGATAAGATAGATCGGAATCTCTCCTAACTAAGGATGTATTCTTGTACTTGAGTCACCAGTACAGGATTCGTTGGTTTGCTTCTACTTGAGAGGCCAAGTAATCTTGATTCACACTACACATATCAAGAAAGACCAGGTGAATATAAGATCAAACCCTAGTGTTCATTAGGGAAGGTGGAGTCCTTACCTGTGCACGCAGGTAGACTTTTTATCCCAGGCTTTAGTCTTGTGTCTAGGAGAAACTCTTTCCACCAAAAAGGTACTCTCCAACTAAAAATGTGTGCTCTTCCAAATAAAGTTGTAAGAGATATACTGACACCTATTTCAAAAAAAAAAAAAAAAAAAGAAGAGGAAGAAAAAAATCTTACAAATAAGTCAGTATATTTTTCAAATGTCTAAAAATTCTTCTCCCTAAAAGGTTTTTCAGGGCACGTCATAAATACCCTATTTCTATCATATATTCCTTGAGCCACAAAAGCAATAAAATGAGGGTTGAGTTTTCTATCATCTTTTTAAGGGTCAATCCGAAGACATAAGCTGAAACTGGGACCAACCTGCACTAAAAAATTCGTAAAATCCTAGGCTTGAGCCTTAATGTTCATCTGGTCAGTCTTGATCTTTCACTATGCACAAACCATAATATCTTGAGCTCTCAAGTATGGTAAAACCTTCTGAGTCCTGGAAATCGTACTTAAGGTTTAAATATCAAGAGTCCAGGCCAGTCAAGAGATGGTCTAAGTCATGTAAGACTTAAAGTACTGGTAATCTTCTCTACAATTGGTTCTCATGATATCCAACAGATAAACACACCCATGTCGCTTCAAAAAAAAAAAATCTTCAGCTCAAGATCATTTCTAAATACAATACAAAATGTTTTGCTAAGGACTAGCAAAAGATAGGCATGGGGGTATGTTTGCACAGCAAAAATACACCAGTAATTATGCCATCTTGTGATATTTCCTAGCACTGCCATTGCATCTGATGTAGTTATAATTGCATTTGTAAATAGACGACTGCATGCATTTATAGAGGGGAGGAGAGTGTGAATAATTGGCCATCCATTCCACTACCATTAATTAACATCTTCATTAGGTGTGGCATTGCAATTTCACCATTTTCTCATTTTTTATTTACTTGGAATTTCTCGCGCAGCGGTAGGACAGGGAGCATGCATGCCTCTTCGCGCCTCACCTCCTGCCAACAGCATGGTAGGAGGTGCGTTGCCAGCAGCATGGTGGTGGCATACCTCTTCCTCTTTAAAACCCCTGGCCCTCTCCCTCGTGCGGGCAGGCCCTTACACACACCTACTGGCACGTTCATCCACCGTCAGGCCACCCTCCTCCCCTTTCCCTCTCCATACATAGCAGCTCTTCTCACTGAGAAGAGACACACTGTGGGCAGGAGAAAACCCACAGTGGTAGCAAACCACCACTGTGAGTTCCACCACCGCCTAGCTCCTTCGTAAGTAGGTGGGTGTGGTGGATTCACCTTTGGTTTTCATTGCAATTCGCCTTTTCCGCCATTGACAGAGCTTCAAGCTCAGAAGCTCCCGCAGCACGCAAGTCAGCCTGTAGCAGCTGTCGGCCACCGCGCGTGCGCCTACAGGCCCTGCGCACTCTCTTTCTGCTCGCGCAAGCGCTTCCCAGCGTGCCTGCGCACGCGAAATAGGCCGCTACCGATCGGCAGACCGCACGTGCACTATAGCACACTGTAGCGCGCGGTCTATGCGACACTGTAGCCACCATCATGCTTCTCACTTAGCTGGTGGCTTTAGTGCTCTCTCTCCTCCGTGTCACCCACTCCAGTAGATCTCCAACGTTCGCGCCCGCACCCGCGCCCGCACCCGCCCGCAGTGCTGCACGCTACGCTACGTAGTGCACTGTGCTCACCCGCACCCGCCTGCGCACGAAGACAGTGCAGGTGCTCCCTCCAGCACCCCGTGTGTGCTCTTCCTCTTGCGCCTGCGCCTCCTTATGCATTAGACGACGAGGCTGCGTAGCAGACGGCTTATCTGCTGCGCTCCCCCTCCTCAGCCTGTGCACGCACACACACACTTGTACACACACACTTGTACTCTCTCACACACACTTGTGCATGCTCACACACACCCTTATATACTCACACCTACACACACACATATATATATAAATCCACTCACATATATACATAAATATATATATATACATATATATACATATATATACAAATACATATATATATATACACATATACATATCTATATACATATACAACTATATATATATAAATATATATAGTTATAGATATATACATATACATATACATATATATATATATAATATATACACATAGATTAGATATATATCTATATATTTACATATACATCCACCTACCCATATCCATATATACACTTCACCACCCATATTGCCGTGCACTAGTCCCTCCACCGGGCATCATATCGCGGGAATATCAACACCAGTTGCTGATATTCCCCGATATCCGTGCAAAGCAAGTGCCTCCACACACACTCCCACACATCCGCCCCACACTCCATGCGGCACTTCATCTTGTTGGTTGCGTCTTACTAGACGTGGACCAACTTGACACTGTGCTACACTCCATTTCCACTTCCACCTCCACCCCTATATATAATATATACATATATATATATACTGTATCTACTATATATCTATACATATATTAAGCTAAGTATTCCTTTCTTTGCCAGCAACCTACCTTGTTTTTATTTATCTTTTGTTTCTTGCTATTAAAAAGATAAAAAGAGAGTAAAAGAGAAAAGATAATTCTTGTCTTGTAGATACTCGTTCTTGCAAATAACAGGACCAATTTTCGGAAACCCCAAGTTGGCTACAAGCCAAGAACCATTTGGCTCAAAGCCAAGGACTTGATTTTGAGGATGTGCCTCAAAGACAATATTATCAACAAAAAATCTTAAATAGAAAAATCAAAAACATAATAAACGCAAGGAAGAGATACGTTTTAGGAAAGGCGTAGAAACTCCTTGACCATTAATTCCTGCCTCCTTGAGATCGACCCTGGGCCTAAAAGTGACCAAGATAAAATCAAGTAGGCCAGGTTAAAAAATTTTGTGAAAGATGGTTAGACTCGATTTAGGTTAACCCACTATAATAACTTCAACGATAATTTCACCATATTAACACAACCTATTCGAGTCCAATCAGTCCTCCAGTAGCTCCCCCGCGCTCCTGCAACCCTTCAGCTGCACCTCCGCCATGCCCGTAGCAACAAGCGTGCGGCTGCATGCTCTCATGTAGTGCTCTCCTTCAGCAACGTGACCCCGCATACCCGTGCGCATCCCCTCGCACAGCTAGTAGCCATTTCGTGCACCTCTCGGCCTGCGCGACTGATGCACGCCACCTCTCCCCTCGCACAACTAGCAGTGCCTCTAGCACGCACAGCAACAGCCGCACCTTCTCCTCGGTCGCGGGCACGGCCGCACGTACCATTAGCAGCCAACACCACCTCCATCTCCTCGTGCGGCTGCGACAGAAACGCTCGCGCATGGAACAACCACCTCAAGAGCTGAACAAGTCGTCGGAACCCATCATCTTCCACAAATCCGTCCGGCCACCTTGGGTCTCCTCGCACTTCGCTGCGACCACCACCACAGAGCCCTCGCTTCACTTGTCCTCCACCACGAGCCTCGTCTCCAGCCTCCTTCGTGCACAAGCACAAGGGAAGGAATTCCCTTGTTTCCCTCTCAATTAAATTTTACATTCAATGCCATTTCCACTTTATATTAATATTTTACTATTGTGAACATTGCATTGAACTCCCTCTTGATTGTCATAAATACGATTTCAACTTATGCTTTCATTTAAACACATGTCTAATGCGGTATTTGACACAATTTTCTTGAGAAATCAATAGTGAACATCGATTTTTGACTGATGTGAGTTTTAATAGACCATTGCCTCCCTGTCGACATGACTTGCTCTTCTTGAGTGGTTTAATTTTAATTCAATGTTTTGAACAGTCAATTTTCCACCACTTAGAAATACGACAAATCATTTTAATTATCATCTTGTTAAACGAAAATTAACTCATCATGTGGCGATCATGAAAGGCCTTAGTCTTGTCCTTATATATCTTCACATTCTCGTAGGCCTCCCACAGGATTTCTTCTAACTCCCTGAGCTGGAGCTTCCTTTCATAACCTCCTGCATTGAGATTAAAATTACATTTCTGCACCACCCAAAAGGCACGATGATCCAACTCGACTGGAAGGTGACAAGTTTTTCCATACACCATGCGATATGGTGACATTCCGAGTGGGGCCTTGTACACGATCCGATATGCCCATAATGCATCAATCAATCGATTAGACCATTCCTTCCAATCAGGTCTAACCATCTTTTAAAGGATGAGTTTGATTTAATGGTTAGATACTTCAGCCTGGCCATTAATTTGTGGATGATATGGGGTTGCAATGCGATGCATCTTTTAAAGGATAAGTTTGATTTAATGGTTAGATACTTCAACCTGGCCATTAATTTGTGAATGATATGGGGTTGCAATGCGATGATGTACCCCATATTTATTTAATAATGGTCGAAAATGGTCATGGATGAAGTGACTTCCCCCATCATTAATCAAAGCATGGGGGACACCAAATTTCGCAAAGATGAATTCCCAAACGAAAGATATGACAGTTTTATGATTAGCTCGCCTCGTTGGGACAACCTCAACCCACTTTGAGACATAATCAATTACGAGAAGAATGTACTCGAAGCCATGCAAGTTTGGGAATGGGTCTATAAAATCAATGCCCCAAATGTCGAACACCCCTACAACCAAGATAGGTTGGAGAGGCATCATGTCTCTCATAGTCATAGAACCAACCGACTGGCATCATTTATAGCATTTGGCGAATTCCTATGTATCTTTAAAAATGGTTGGCCAGAAAAAACTTTTTTGCAAAATCTTTGCAATGGTTTTTCTACCAAAAAAATGACCACCACAGACATCATTATGGCAAAAGATAACACACTCGAGATTTCTGAGTCGGGATGCAGCTTTTGATTATTTGATCGGATTCAATGCAGAAAAGTAAGGGGTCATCCCAAAAATAGAATTTGGCTTCTGATAAGAATCTGAGTTTCTGGTCTTTGGATAATCCCACAGGTATCTTTCCTGACACAGGATAATTCACGATATCCGCATACCAGGGAAACTCCAATGAATCTACAGCAAATAGAGATTCATCCAGAAAATTATCTAAAATGGGCAAAGAATATGGGATGTGGGCTGGGTCAAGTCGAGATAAGTGATCCGCCACTACATTATGTGCTCTGGCTTTGTCACGGATTTCGATATCAAATTCCTGCAACAAAAGGATCCATCTAATCAAATGAGGTTTGGCATCCTTCTTTAAAAATAAATGCTAGAGGGTGGAGTGATCAGTAAATATGATTACTGTTTACCCAAGAAGATAGGAGCGAAATTTCTCCAGCCCGAATACTATAGCTAGCATCTCTTTTTTAGTAATTGAGTAGTTACGATGAGCCTCATTCAGCGTTTTACGAGCAAAGTATATGACAAAGGGGTTGCATTCCCGACGCTGACCTAAAACAACTCCGATGGTGAAATGGGAGGTGTCACACATCATCTCAAAATCAAAAGACTAGTCGAGTGGCTGGAGAATTGGGGAATTAGAAACAACGCTTAGTAAGGTTTCGAAAGCACTGAGACACGAGGAATCAAAATTGAATGGGACATCGACTACAAGAAGATTCCTCAGTGGACGAGCAATTTTCAAGAAATCTCGAATGGATCTCCTGTAAAATCCAATGTGACCCAAGAAGGATCTAATTTGTTTGACCAAGCTAGGTAGAGGTAATAGGGAAATAACATCTGATTTAGCTCGGTCGACCTCGAGTCCATTTGTAGAGATCCTGTGACCAAGTACTATGCCATCCTCACCATGAAATGGCTTTTCTCCCATGAAAGTACTAGGTTAACCTCAATACACCTCCTCAGGATCTTAGTAAGGTTATCAAGACAAGACTGCAAATCATCTTTGAAAATGGAGAAGTCATCCATAAATACTTCCACGAAATCCCCAAGCATGTCCGAGAATATGGTCATCATACAACGCTGAAAAGTCACGGATGCGTTGTAGAGGACAAAGGGCATTTGCTTGAAGGCAAATGTACCAAAGGGACACGTGAAAGTTGTCTTATCTTGATCTTCCAGGTTAATCATGACCTGATTATACCTGGAGTATCCATCCAAGAAGCAGAAGAAGCTTCGCCCGGCTAACCTTTACAAGATCTGGTTAATGAAAGGTAAAGGAAAATGATCCTTTTGGTAGCCGTATTCAACTTTCGATAATCAATGCAAACCCACCATGAGGTCGCGGTGTGGGTCGGGATGGGTTCGCCTTTTTTGTTTTTGATTGCGGTGAGTCCCACCTTTTTAGGCATGATCTGGATGGGACTCACCCATTGGCTGTCAAATATAGGATATACAATATCGACATCCAGCCATTTGATGATCTCCTTTACAACCTCTAGCATATTCAGATTTAGCTGTCTTTAAGGTTGTCGAGAAGGTTTCACCCCCTCATCCGTGTATATATGATGACGAATAATGTGGAGATCAGCAATACTCCATCCAATAGTAGCTTATGTGCTTGAAGTACAGAAATCAATTGATGCTCCTATTCTTGGGTTAAGTGAGCATTAATAATAACCAAATATGTCTCACTATCACCCAAGAACACATTTTAATGCATTAGGTAAGGGCTTGAGTTCAATCACAGGTGGGGCAGGTATAGAATCGTCAGTGGGAGGAGAAAAATCAGTAGCATAAATCTGATAAACCCGATAAGTGTTACCATCTGTTGATTCTGCACCTAAAAGGAGGTCGATAGTGACTGCATCAGTAAGGAAATAGAGTTTAGATCCGGCACCATTATGACCATGGTGTCTTAGCAAGGGTGAGCATGACCATAGGTCCATGCCCAAGTGTCTCACCGGGTGTCCAAAATCTTCCCCCTGCGTGGAGGCAGCGAAAACTGATCTCGTCCTCCCTACGCTATGATTTGGATGTGCCATCAAGGGCAGACATGGATCAGGGATCCCATCTGCTTGTCTCTCAGGCGCCCAAATCCGTCTGGAGCAATCATGCCATCCTACACCAATAGGGGTGAATCAGGAAGTGCTATATCGAAACAATTAGAATCTAGGGTGTTAAGGTCAAAGAGGCACCCCAAATAATCAGATCCTAGGGAGGAAATGTGCATTGCGTTAGTCTTAGTCTCATGTGGATCGATGTCCAAAAACCCTGATAGTGAAGATGAATGAGACACTAGGTTACTGCAAAGAAGCCCAATGTTTCCAAAATATGTCTGGTTCTCATCTTGACCATACTCCTTAATCAGATCACAATCCAAATTTTTTGATGCCCTGAAGATATCCAATCTAAGTTTTTCATCATCTAAGGCAATCTCCATACACTCGGATGCACAATCGATGTTCGCTCGAGCTGTCGCCAAAAATGGGCGACCCAAAATGATCGATGCATCATAGAGATTAGGAGGAACCTCCATGTCTAAAATAAAAAATCCACTGGAAACAATAATCCATGGACTTTTATAATGATGTTTTCAACCACTCCCCTCGGCATTGTCACCGATCAATCAGCCAACTAAATGGTTACTGAGGTGGGTTTTAACTCCCCAAGTCGATCAAATACGACAGTGGCAATCAGATTGATGGACGAACCCAAATCTAGAAGGACCCAATCAAATTGAGAGTCTTACAAAAAGCAGGAGATTAGTGGTGTACCAGGGTCTTTCTTCTTTGGCAGTAAATCAACCAGAATAACAACGCTGGCCTCTTTTGATAGTACCATCTGTCGTCCTATGTCTACTGTCACCTCAGGGTATAATAGTCCTTAAAGAACCTTGCGACAGTAGGAATGTAATCAATTGCTTTGAGGAGGGGGACCTAAATGTGGACTTCCTTAAACATGGCTTTTAGGTCCCCAAAATTCCGTGATATCTTTTTCTTCGCTATATCCCACATGAGAGCCCCAAGAAAAGGGACGAGAATCTCAGGGTTTTACAGAGGTCATTTGCCCTTATCCACCTTAGGATTCTTGTGATCAGAGTGAGAGTGGGAGGGTGAGCCATCCTGAGGTGGACAAGAAGAATCATGACCCTCCTGCCTATGTGGTGGGTCCTGTATAATCTTTTCGCTCCTTAAAGAAATAGCCTTCACATCGGCATATTGTCCTTGAGGTGGAGGAGGTGTGGAAGGTGCAGAATAGGCTGGGTTCGAAAATAAAGCCAGTTGACCTTACGCATAACCAGTTGATGCAAGAGGTGCCTGGAGTGCTGCATGCACCTGTCCTTGTGGTGCTTGGAACCTAGGCGGTGTGCCTGGGTTCTGCACATATCTTGGGTTTAGGATGGGCTAGGAGGGCAAGGCTCCCTGTAAGCTATGTTCCTGGAGTAGCTGGTTCTACGTGTTTTGGATATTCTATATCTATCAGCCATTGCTTTCATGATCTTCAGATTGTCATGATTTGATTGCTGCACTGATTCTTTTAACTCCTCTTTTAATTCCTCCAAAGGGTTGGCTCGCCTTGGAGGATGACTAACAACATTATGCAGTAGCTAGTAAATTGACTGCAACTGCTATTAAGACGGGAATGGCTGCTGCCTAGGGTATGTGTTCTGTGCATTCCCGTATTGCCTTGTCTAGTGTTGTGGATCTTGATTTGGCCTCTATGCATTACCAGACCGGAGAAGTTCAGATGTTGGCACCAACCAGGGTTATACATCTCAGAGTATGGGTTATTACGCTCGTATCCTTGAATAGCATTAACATCTTCGTAGGCAAAAGATGTTTGAGACGTATATTCATCAAGGGAATATGCACCATAATCCTCATGAGGCGCGTAACCCTGATCATAGGGCACCAAATCCAGATTATTCATGGGTTCCTGATACGCAGGATCCCATAAAGGAATAGATGGAGAAGATGCATCCCAAGTGAGTAAATGTACTCGAGTAGGAGGGGCTTGGGATACAAAGGAAGAGTGGGATGCAGCCACATTTCCTAAATATCCTGGATGAGAACTAATTAATGTCTATCTTCTTATCCAACAGGTCCACCTTATCCAACTTCTTGGTGACAATATCCATGTCGGCTCGAGAAGACTCAACATGAGCCTTGTGGACATTAACTCATTGCTATCCAGGTCACTGGAATTAGTTCATGGAGGCGACATTCATGGAGTTCTCTGCTAAAGACTCGAACAACTCAAACGCATTGTTCTCATCTTTAGTGAGGAAATTCCCGCCACTAGATGCATCAACTAGATACCGATGTGTGTCATCTAGACTATGGTGAAAGATCTAGGCTAAGTGCTATTTGGGCACACCATGGTGGGGACATTTCTTAAGAAGATCATGAAATTGGTCCCATGCGTCATGTAACTGTTCCCCTGGTCCTTGGGAAAAAGTTGTGATCGCCTTTATTCATGATAAAATGTCAATTTATGTGACTTCCTAAGCTTAACATTGCATTCCATATTGTAAATATTTCATAGCATGCATCATTCTACTTTTAGACTAGTCTGTATAAATTATAGGTTAATTCGAGTCCTTTTATGGTCAAGAGAGGAGATTTATTTCGGAGCCTCGAATTGACAATCCGACCATAAAGATCTGATCAAGACAACAATCAAAGTCTAACGCCCCTGAAATCGTCTTTATCAGAGTCCCATAGCACATTATGCAGTCTGAGGAAGATCAGAGGCTAAGGGGATAGGTGACACAATTCAGAGCTTTAAATGACAAATCCAACAACACGGATGGATCCAGATTGACGATCGCAACCCAACGACGTGAAAATTGACCCAATCCAACATCCGTGGTGCCACCAACAAAGCAAACAAAATGGACGGCTATGATGGTGCCACATGGCACCATCATAGCTGCCTAAGACTGGTTGCAGCCTCCACTCACCCCTATAGAGCATCCTCGCAAAGAGATCTCAACCGTTGGACCAAGATCCAACGACCGAGAAGCCACCTCCACACGTGCGTCCATGCAACAAACTACACCCACAGCACAGTGGTCACGAGTAGCGTCCTCAAACTACGAGCGCGAGTTCGACCCGCAGTGAGGGGAGAAATCCAGCAGCTACAATGCACGATTGAAATTAGATCGTGCGATGGAGATTCGGCAGTCAAGAGAGTAGTGACGTGGCACGACAAGTGCCACACGATGTAGACGTGAGATCCGATGTGGGGGTCGACGGGCGATCATACGAGGGGCTGGTGTGCGAACTCAAGCGTGATCAACACATGACCATGGTCGTTCGATGGAAAATTGACAATGGAGATTCATCCTCACGATGACAGCTACGAGCGCACTGTATGCGCGTGCACGAGCGTGAGCTGGGGTCTATAGCGATGTTTAGGGTGAACCTTTAGTGACATTTTGAATGTCGCTATTAACCCATGCACGGAATGTACTCTTCTCCTCCACTATAAAAGGACCCCTACCCCTCCCATTTCACTTCATCACTTCCTTTCCCTCACCATCTCAAGGCTCTAGAGAGATCTTGTCCCAAGCCCGAGATGCTCCTGTAGAGTAGAAAAGACATTTTTTCCCGCTTCTCACCCCCTTCATGGAGCATCCCATGGTCGTCCTCTCACCAAATTCGATAAGTAGATCCTCGCTGCGACGTCATCCAGTCCCGTCCTCCTTCCTCCGCCACCATTCACCTTCCTCTAACTCCTCACCACCTTCATCCAGGCACCATCGGAGCGATTCGTCCTCCAAGCAGCTATCGAGGGGGACTCTTCTCACCTATCTCTATCTTTTACCACTTTCTAGTGTAGTTGTTTATCTGTAGTAAAATTTGATTAGTTATATATTGATATTTCTCTCTCTCTCTCTCATTCTGCTAGAGTAGCTTAGAATATATAACAAATATTATGCTTGATATTCTATCTTATAAAAATACTAAAAAAATCTCAACAGATAAAAACAACAAAAACAAATAAAAATTGAAATGCGAATTTCAAAACCAAACGTTCGCCTGCACATGTTCAACCTGGAGCTCACCTCGAGCTTCGATTATGAATTTTATCTGGTAGCGGATTTCTACGTACTGTGACGATTGGTTTTTTTAACTCAATTCTTTTCACATACAAAATCTCACCTACCACCACTTCATTGCATTCATTGAACCGATGGGAAGAACTTTTGGAGGAATTCTCAACGTAATTCCCCCCAAGTACCAACTGGTCTCCTAATGGTCTTACACCAAAAAGAAGCTTTACCCCTTAGCGAGAATAGGAAAAGCTTCATGAGAACAATTCCTAGGTCAACATTTCTGGGTCGAATCATTTCAGCAATTGGACTCAGATCCTCTATATGCTGGAAAGGATCCTCATTCGAGTGACCATGGAAATAAGTCTGAATTAGACTTATTACATTCAACTTGAGCTCAAATGAGTCTCCGCCTGTGGGAATCTGAACCTAACGTGCCATGACTAGTGCAATCGGATCGTAGAAGTCTCGTTGTTGTTCTCCTCATGGTGGATGCTGCATTCTGTTCAAAGTGCTTAATATCCGATCAATGCTTTGTTGATTCGCTCCTCAAATGCATGATGCAGGCCTATAGGCGGGTCATCGGAGCCTGGTTCTCGGAACCAGGGTTTTGGAGAGGGTTAGCCATTTCGGTTAATGAAACAGATGGGTAGGAAGAGGAAGAAGAAGGCGATGCGAAGAGTCGCCTATGCCGTCTTGGGTTAGGTTCCCAAGGTCCAACCAAGTTAGGTCTTAATGACCTCCCTTGCATACACCAACACAAAGGGTTGGTGCAGTCAAGCCAACAAGGCTAAGGCCTTGCAATCAAATGTGGTCCTTAGAGTCAAATGACCAGATTTTTCGTTCACTTTCAAATTCTTGAAGTATATTTGTTATAAAATAGACTGAAATGATCCCAGTTTCTTAAGCTAACCAGCCAGTAAGAGTACGAGGGGACTAAGAGGAAGGTTCCTCCTTTAGCTTATGCCTCTATGGTGAGCGAGTATTTCGTGAGTAAAATCAGGGTTTCAGGAGAACCCATCGTTGTATTCGCAAAATATCACTACCAAATAAAATTTATATTGAAACTCGAGGTGAGTCCCAGGTCTAACACAGGGATGCAAACGTTTGGTTTTGAAATCCGTGCTTCGATTTTATTTATTTTTGTTGTTTTTAACTTTTGCAATTTTTTTTATTATTTTAATAAGCAAGAGATCATATTGACAAAACTTTATCTAACTAATCTACTTGCAAAATAAGAGGGAGAGAGAGAACATCAATGTATATCGAAAAGAGTTGAATACAGATAAACAAATTAATTACAACTAGACTAGAAATCGATAAAATATAAAGGTGAGAAGAGTCCCCCTCGACAATTGCTTGGAGGACGACTCACTTTGATGTCGCCTGGAAGACGGTGGTGAGGAGTTGGACGAAGGAGAATGGCATCGGCGAAAGGAGAACGAGGCAGGATGGTGTTGTGGCGTGGATCTACTTCCCAAAGGTGGTGAGAGGACGGCCACGGGATGCTCCATAAAGGGGGATGAGAAACGGGAAAAATATTTGATTTTCTACTCTAGTGGAGCGTCCTGGCCTTAAGAGAAGCTCTCTCTAGAGCCTTCGAGACGGTGAGGTAGAGAAAGGAAGAGATGAAGAAGAATGTGAGGGGCAGGGGTCCTTTTATAGGGGAGGAGAAGAGGCTTTTCATACATGGACAATTAGTGACGTCCATAAACGTCGTTGAAGACCTGTCGCGGACGTCACTGATGACCAATGCACCCATGCGCGATGCTCGCACGCTCACTGGCGTGCACTGGCACTACTAGCGTGCACTCTACGCGCTCGTGTCCTATGCCCCACATGCGCTATGCATGCTACACGCTTACTGCTGGTGTGCGCCCTTGGGCAACTTGGATAGTGCCATGTGGCACGATCTGGGCCGTCTATCTTCTTTCCTTTGTAAGGGTTGCTACAGATGTCGAATTGAGTCAATTTTTGTGCCGTTCGGCTACGATCGTCGACTCGAATCCATCCGTGCAATCAAATTTGTAGTTTGAAGCTCCTAATTGTGTCACCTTGCCTCTTGGCCGTTGATCTTTCTCGGATTATATATGATGCTAGGGGACTTTGATTAAGGCGATTTTGGAGGCATTTGACTCCGATCATCGTTCTGATCAGATCCATACAGTCGAATCGTCATTCCGAGGCCCCGAAATAAATCTCCACCCTGACCACAAAAGGACATGAATTAACTAATAATTTATACAGACTACTCTAAATGCATAATGATGCATGCTATGCAATATTTATTATATGGAATGCATATCTAAGCTAAGGACATGCATAAATAGGGATTTTAACCTAAATGGATGTGTCCACATGACTCCGAGTCCTTGATACCCTTTAGATGCGACTGTTTAGTACTACCCCGTAGACTTGGTCACTGTGTTTAGCAAAGGAAATTGTGATTATCCAGTAGTTAAACAACAAATGTAGGTTAAAATTAAGATTTTTCTTTGTGCATATTAACCTTACTTCAAGTAATTGAGTTGGGTGAAGTGGTCAACCAAGTGACCAAACTCACTTACTAGGAAATGGACACAATTAAGTTCAATTCTAGTCAATTGGTCTCTACAATTGAAAACCCTAAAAGTGATACCCAGCGTTCATGCAACTTCTACCAAAATTATGCAGTAGACCACTTAATCAACTTAAAAACATTCTCCACAACAAATACGAAATCCAAATTTAATGAAATTTGACAGGAGGATTCCTTTTCAAATTAGCCTTCCTAAGAATATTTTTATGTGATTTTTACTACTTGAAATGATTTATATTAATTTATAACTGATAGGGGGTCGGATAAGGCAGATTGAACTCTCGTTAGTTTTTCTTCTTGAAATAGTATCAACTCAGATCCAAAAATTTGAGAAAAATATTCAATTTAAAGTCTATTTGATCAACGTTCAAACCCCACCAATTTCAGGTCAATCAGATTTATATATTGTTCATAATCAATCTTTGAAGATCAAAAGAAATCGATTTTTAGTCTGTTTGACCCTGCACTTGTGAATTCTTCATTTATTTTCTTTGTATAGTGTGCCTAGCTGAAGGCACTAAACTCAGCACATATACAGTTTTTCTTAGTTTTCATCTCGGAGCGAACCTGACATTCATGCAATTTAGGTGCTTTCTACGCTTGTCCACTCTATTTTATGTCTTTTTAATACAATGAGGACATTGCATTAGATAGGCATGGGGGGTGGATATTTATCTCCGAATTCGCTCATCAGCTCCGTAGATTTGTTTTATTTTCTTTTATAAAAAAAAATTTGGAATTAGGAAAGACAATTTGGGTTTAAGAAAATTTTTAATCTTAGGAAATACTACATTATGATTTGAACACAAAGACCCTTCAGGTCTTTGGACTTAATTAGCCTGTGTATCCACTAAAATATGGATTTGTCTTTGAGTCCTCGCCATCTTAATTCTATTGTAATTGGAATAAATAAGTTTAGCTGATAAGTACACGACTTATCAACCCGCCCTCTGGTTTGAGGGAATTTTGAGGTTTAAGCATCTACACACTTTCTTTGCACTGACTCGTTGTTCGGCGATTTTAACGAAAATTGGGTAGCTAATGAACCTTCTAGGGTGATATGGCTGGCAAGTTTTTTTTTTGAGGAAGAAAGGAATGCTATCAAATCACCAATAACAAACCAGGAGAGCTATTATTGATAATAAAAAAATAATTTACAAGTTCGACTCCCAGTACTGTATGAGCCTCCAGCAAAAATTTACAATATTTTCCACATGAGCTGGGGTCTCCTGAAAAACACACTCATTTCTAGCCCTCCATACCGCCCACAGAACAGCCACCATATGTATATAAGGCTTATTCCCATCTACCAGACAGCTCCACAAATTTCCCCAGGTGGGTAAGGACTCATTGCATACTCTCCTCCAAACATAATCAGTGATAGCACATGAAGAGAAGATATGATCTGTAGAATCATTATGCAACCCACACAAATAACAAAACTGGATTGGGGTCCCCATCCTTCTGTGCCTCAGATCTCCAGTAATCAAACCATCCCTCCTGCACAGCCATAAGAAAATTTGTAACTTTAGTGGTATTTTCAACTTCCATAGCTTTTTCCCCATTTCTTCATCTTCTGCCATCCTGGAGGACATTATCAATTTGTCATAGGCAGCCGTAGTAGAAAAAATACCTTCCCATTTGTAAGTGTCATATTCATGAGGCATGGGTTTGAAAGCAGCAAGCTCTTGCATGAGACGTTCATTCTCTGCGCGGGTTCTTGTTTCATGATTATTCCTCCCACCAATATTTAACAGCCACTGCTCCGAATCCGCATCCCAATAATCAGCTACCACTGCATTTTTATTTGCTACCGCAGCATAAGCAAGGGGGAACCTATCTTTAAGCGTCCCTCCGTGTACCCAATTCTCCAGCCAAAACTTAGAGCTTTTTCCATCACCTAAAACAGATTTGAAAAAATTCCAATTTTCCTTCAAGGCTCGCACCACAGAAAGCCAAAAAGGGGATCATGGGTAACAGCCCATAGGTAGGTTGTCCAGAGCCCAGTCACTAGACCTTTTTCTTTTTCCTGCCCTTAGGTAAATCTTAGACCAGGGAAGCCACCTACTTAAAAAAAAAAAATCAAAAAGAAAAGGAGAAAAGAACAAAAAGAAATAAGCCACACTTCCTCGCACAAGTATGGCTGGCAAGTTGTCAGTGGTAACAGCTCATCGATCGGTTGTCCAGAACCCAGCTCAGTAAACGCACTAAAAATTCCCAAAACACTTAGGAAGAAGTGGAGAAATAGAATAAACCGGGGAGATATACACTGGATTCACCCTTGTGTTGAGCCCGTAAAAAAATAAAAGTAGGGAGAAAGCTACCGGTTGTAAAGATACGCCTTTAGGAAGAATTATCTTTGAGGTCACCTAGAGGCGTAGAAATCCGAAGTCC
Organism: Thalassia testudinum; assembly: GCA_037157565.1. Classification (NCBI taxonomy): domain Eukaryota; kingdom Viridiplantae; phylum Streptophyta; class Magnoliopsida; order Alismatales; family Hydrocharitaceae; genus Thalassia; species Thalassia testudinum. Next base: position 48,350,071 of record JAZHRO010000035.1, on the reverse strand, counting down.
GTTTTAATTACCGGTCAACGAGTCTATCACAATCACAATAAGATGCTTAAAACTTAGGGTTCTCATCAAATCTTGGGTGAGTTGAATGGTTGTGGAAAGCCACTCTTAAACCCGAAAATTTGAAAATCCAAAAAAATTAGAAAAGAGTAAAAAGAGAAAAAGAAAATTTTCTTTGAATAAGGCGAGGCTTGAGGCGGTCTGCATTTTGGCTGATACTCGGGCACTGTTGTGTCTTTGAAAGTTCAGTTCCTAAGTAGACAATTTCTTAATGATTGGAAATAACTCAGGTCCAAATAATCCAACCTAATTCTTTTATAAATAGCATATGGTTTTTGCTAGGGACTAGCAAAAGGTAGGCATGGGGGTATGATGTAAACACATTTACACTACTTAAGATGTCTATTTATGCATGTTCTTAAGCATAGGATTGCATTTCATGATATAAATATTGCATAACATGCATCATCTTGCATTTAGAGTAGTTTGAATAAAATGGAAGTTAATTGTCTCCTCTTATGTGCTTTGACAGGGAAAACATTTTATCGGGGCCTCGGATCAAAGATCCAACCGTATGGATGTGATCAGAGCGACAATTGGAGTTCAACGACTTCAAGATCGCCCTAATCAGGCATCCGTAGCATCAAATAGTGATCGGGGAATCCTAGAAGATCAAGGTCCAGGATGGTGTAAATCCACACTTCAGATGACAAATTTGACCGCACGAATGAATTCGGATTGACGATCGCAGCCCAACGACACAAAAATCGAGTCAATCAGACATTCGTGGCACCATCTACAACTTCCAGAAGATGGACGGCCAAGATGGTGCCACGTGGCGCCATCTTGGCCGCCCAAACGGCAGCATGCAACCTCTGAAGATCCCGCACCCGCTCGCTCTCCGTATCAGCCGCGCCTAAAAGCACACGCTTGACCATCCGCGCCTCGTAGCGCAGCGATCAAGCGCGCTTAAGCGAGCCACGGGCGCGGGTTCGAACCGTAGCGAAGGGGAGGAAGGCGCGGGCGTGCAGGTGATGGTGGGCGTTGGATCGCGATCGGATGGCCGTCAGCGCTCAATCGAGATTACGTGCTATTGAATGCACAGCGTCACGTGCGATCGCACGCGCCAGACGGACGCAACAGCGAGCGGAGATGCGTCTTAAGCCGTCCGATCTCGCGATAGGACGGCTGAGAATCAAGGAACGTGCATAGGCATTGAGGAAGCGGGCAGCTAAGGAGCTGCGCATGGGCGCGGAAGCTACGCCTATGTTGGGGGCTTTAGTGATGAATTTATCCGTCACTAAAGACCCCTCATTTTTTATTTTGAAGTTGTAATGACTATTTTGCCCCCACTCCTTGCAACTATAAAAGGAGACCCCCTCCATACGAAATTCTCATCCCTTCCTTCTCTTCTCTACCTCTCCAAAGCTCAAGAGAAGCTTGTCCTACACCCGGGATGCTTCTCGCGAGATAGAGTCCAAATTTTCGTCCCCCTTCGGAAGTGGATCCCGCGACGATGATGGCGTGCTGCTCCTTTCCCATTCTTCTGCTTCGTCCTCCTTCGTCCTACTTCGTCCTCCTTCGTCCAAGCGTCGTCCCGTCCGGCTCATCCTCCAAGCGACCGTCGAGGAGGATTTCTCTCTCCCTATTCTTTTTACTGCTTTTTAGTATAGATTTACTGCTTTGTAGAGTAGTTTTGCTCGTCCTCCAAGTGACCGTCGAGGAGGACATTTCTCCCTCCATTCTTTTAATGCTTTCTAGAGTAAATTTATCACTTTCTAGTGCAATTGTTTTATGCTTTCTAGTTGTAATGAACAATCTCCTTAATGATAAATTCTTTATTTATTCTACATCTCATTTTGATTTCTATGTATAATATTCTCTTTCTCTCTTACTCTCTCTCTCTTCTATTTATTGTAAATAATTAAATAGTTTTAAATTGAATTATTCCGTGACAAATAAAAAGAAACGTGTAGTTTTTAAATAAAACTTCCGCCTCCCTGTGTTCGACCCGAAATTTTCATTTTGGTATAAATTTTATTTGTTGAACATGAATTCTTCACTTTCAAGCTGCAACAACAGGTTTTCCAAAACCAAACACGTTAGCGTAGCGATTAGTGCTCTCAACACCTGCCAATTGAAAAGCCTATTTTTTGTTAAAGATGAATGGTAATCATGCCTAATTAACAAATGGAAGAGAGGAAGAAAGGAGCCTCTGCGAATGCTAAGTGAAGCCCTCTAAAAATTTGACTAAGTGTAGAACCCTCTGAGAAAGCCTAAAAGAAGAAAGAACCTTAAAAATGACTAAATAAAGAAAAAAGGCTAAGTCTTGAACAAGAGATGCCCTGTGCTTCTGTGTGCGTGTTGTATCAGTACATGTGTAACATATATATAGTATATGTGTATATGTATATAAGTATAGAATACTGTAAATAATATGTTAATATAGAATATGTAGTGTATAGAGTGTTTAATCTCATACATGCATATAAATATCATATGAGCTTTACTGACAGATAAATACGTCAATGTAGATATAATAAATGTCACTATAGACCCTTACTTTGACCTTAGTTCATGTTTATAATTTTTTCTATGGTTTAGCGATGCTTATATAAGTCGTACATATTATATATGTTACTATATGTGTTAGTATATTAAGTTAGTATGATATATTTTATAACATATTATTGTATAGATATGTAATAATTATTATTATAAGTTATAAATAGATAGAATATAGTATTTAGTTATAGTGTTTGATTCTTGATTGTAAATAGTTGTTTCAAGCATTTATAATTCATTCTTATGTATAAAATTAATTCATTCTTTCATTCATTCATAATTGTACATAGAATCAATCTTTTTGGAATTAAAGAACAATATTGGAGTTAGAGAGTGATGTATATCAATAATTACTTCCCAGTGAACGACCTGGAATAAACCAGCAAATATTATGTAATTAAATTAAATTGATGCAACAACGGTTTGAATTTGTGACATATACTATAATAACGACATATTTTTATATGAATCGTAAGCGGCTGCATCAATCATCAATGAGATACCACTTGTCACATCCTGAATACTCACAAAGTCTTAGCCTGAGAGAGGTCTGTCCAAGAGGCTCTAGTCCTAGTCGTAGAAGGATGAGACTATTACACTGAAGGAGGACATGTCGCTGTAAAGTGCTCATAAGGCGGGAAAGGAGGAGGAACTGCTGATGGTTCCTGCTACTGCTACTGCTCCTAGGCTGCTTCCTCACCATAAGCTCCCTGTGCTTGCTCCATCTTCGTATAAGTGAGCATATCAAACATGGAGACTCTAGTAATAAATTGTTTATGCTTTATATCCATGGGAACACTGAAGTGTAGGAAGATATGGGAGAGAAGTGTCCTAAATTGGAAGGAGTTGATGGGAGGCTTGCTCAAGAGATACAGAATCAAGTGGTACAAATTGAACCGCTTGTTCTTAAGAAATGCATAAAGGGTGATGAGCATAATACCAAGGCAGTTTTCAAATGATGTAGATTTAGACATAAAATTCCATAGAAAAAACTAGATTAAGAAATCATGGAAGAGACAAAAATAAGGTGACTTGGCTAGACGACTGATGGGAACACCATCATGAGCCATAACTAGCTCAATTTGATCTGATAAAATTAATAAAAGCTCCTACATATCAGTCACAAGGTCTCTTGGGTAGGTTGAGTTATTTTCAGATGAAAAGAAAAATAAAGGTTATTTCTGCAATTTTACCAATAATCCACAAATACAGAATAACCATGGGATTTTTCAGGGGTTAACAAAGGTCAAATATGCATTTAAGTCTAATAAGGGGGTCCATGTTGACAGAAATGGATTTTCACGTATTTCAAGAATTAAGTAACATCTAAAATCCTATATATAGATCCACTTAATCTACTAAGGTTCTGGCCAAGATAAAATTCATATAAATCCTCTAAAATTCATAGAAAAATATTCTCTACGATTTAGCATCTTTGAGTTTACCATCAGAGCTCGTTTTGACCCAAAATAGTCATAGATAGACTATTACCCTAATTTAGGATTTTGCATAAATTACCCAGTCAAACTAGGTCAAAACCAAAATCCAACTTCACCATTGGATTCCTTAGGTCCAAATGATGTTTGTATCAAAATTTGGGCCAAATCAGAGATCATCTTGACCAAGTTTGCAATTTGGTCCAGTCTGACTCTTTCTCTATCACTCAACCCCTTAGCTTTTGAAATTCCTTGCAAATATCCCCTTATCTTTGTCATCACTCTTTACAAAAAGGTCCTTCTACCATTTTTGTGGAGAAGTTCTACTCTGGCAAGCTTCATTTTGTAGGAACTCTGTGATTACTTGACGAATCCCTCTCAAAATTGAAAGGGAGATTCGTCAAGTAATCTCCTTCCTATTGAGCCATGTCCAAGTTTCCAAATCTCTCTAAAAAGATAGTGTGAATCCTTCAAAGATTCAGATCTCCTATTTTGCAAAGCTTGAGAGCTTCCAAGCTTGGTTTCCAAGCTTGAAAGCTCGCCTCCAGGCCTATAAAAGACCCCCCATGGCATTCCTTACCTCAACGAGAAATTGAGCCAAATCAAGCCCTATTTCCTCTCCTCAGCTTGGTTCGCCTCGCTTCGACAACCCCTTTCTCCGAACTTCTTCATCGGCTGTCACGGACTATATCCGACTAGTCTCGACTCCCCAGCTTCTTCCGCACCTCGACAGACCCTCGAGGCACTTCCTCCCCATTCATCATCACCGTTCTCTCCCACCGGAGCTCCCTTCATCTCCGGCATTGACCACACCAGACTCGGCATTGCTTGTCCCCCTTGTCGACCAGTACTTAATCTCCTCGACTCCTTATCTTCTGCACATCAACACCATGCTACTACGTTGCCATTTTAACCGCTCCTACACCATCCACATCTCCATCTTCCACCTCGCCAGCGTACCTCCAGCGAAACATTCTAGCTGCTACAGACCATCTCTTCGATAGCCACCAAGTCAGCAAGCATCGCCTCGCTCCACTGATTAAGAGCCCCAAATAAATTTGGGGTTTTGTTCTCTTACTCACCCCGCCGAACAACCCAAATTTTATCATCGTTCTCCACCTTTGACAACCACTTCCAACCACTTGCACTGCACGCCACTGCCACCACCACCTTCGCAGCACCTATGCACATCTACTGAGCTATTCTGGCGAGGCCATTAGGCTGTTTCCTTCATTTTAAGTATTCGGCCGCCATCGCCATTGACAAAGCTCCTTCGAAGAGCTCAAAGCAAGTATTCTCGCAGTAGCTACTCTAGGCTCCATCTCCAGGCAAAGCAGATGACTCCCAGGTGTCTTCCCAAGCACCCAATTGCAGCTGCAGCATCTCCTTCACCATCAATTGGGAGCCCTTTTAGCCTCAGCTCGCACGCAATGAAACTCAGTGGGATTAGTCCAACGTCAGATAGCGCGGATGCCGTGACCGCACATAAGTTATTTTTGTGCCTCTGTCCAGTTGCCTCCAAGATCACCAGGGTGAGGTCCTGCACGCACGCTCCACGCATGAGCCCTCACCCGTGCATATTCCTCGTGGGTCTAGGCCTTGGTCCATTTACCTGGTTACCTGTGTCTGGTCTGGTTCTCCCGATCCTGAGAGAGAAAGAAGAGAAAGAGAAAGGGAGGAGGTGGGGAGGGGGTTTTGCCCTTTGCTGCTCTCTACACTTTGCAAAATTTGAGAAGCCTTTGCCTCTGCTGGTGCTGCATTGTTCTTATGCCTCTCCCTGAGGCTTGAAGGAAAAAGAGAGGCCTTTGCCTCTGTTGCTAGTTCTGAGTTACTATTGCAGTATTGAGACACTTAAGTTGACATGGAAATTGTGTGGCTGATACTGTAACATTATTTGAATATATTGTTAATAGGGTAAATTGGTGATTTAAATCACCAATTTACCCTATTAACAATATATTCAAATAATGCTACAGTATCAACCACACAATTTTCACGTCAACTTAAGTGTCTCATTCACCAATTTGCCCTAATCTTTTTGCTACATTGACTCTAACTCTTCCATTTATATCATTTGTGCTTGAAATTGCTATTACATTGTTATATTCTTGCTTAAAATTGTGATCTTGAGATAAATTGGCATATTGCTCCTTGTGTTCGACCTCGGATTTCTTTCGAGCTATAAATTTTAAGTGTTCTTCACGATTTATCAGCTATACTACAACACATTACTTTTAAAACATTGTTTCAATGCGTGAATAATGACCCAAGTCAAAATGAGAGGGAGTGAGCAGGGTCTCCCTAATGGTATCCATCTGTGTCTGCTAGTGGAGCTCAAGATACATGGGACCAACAGACGGACAACCAAGAATCTTAGAAATAACATCTGCATTGACCAAAACCTCTATTACATAGACGTTCGAAGTCAACTCAATGTTGAAACCCTCACCTATGTTTTTCAGATTGGCATAGAATAGGTGACAGGCCATAGGGTCAACATCGGGTATGCAGCTGTTTGTGGAACCCACGTAAAAGTTTCACTTAAAAAGACATAATATCTAGTGGTAAGCAAATTTTTCGTGGATGCCACGGAATATAGACTCAAAGTAAAGTCGACGTGTTTACCAACATCGGATGAAAATTTTGCAAATAAAGAAAAATAGTCACGTGCGATAAGAAACGATCAAAAGTGTCATCACGATGAGATGAGGAGGAGGTACATGCACGTTTCGGAGCCTTTCAAAAATTGCAAAATTATGTTGGTCGATCAAAAATTACCTAACTAAATTTCTAGAAAAATTGACTTTTGGTCGATCAACCAAGTAATTTGGTCGACCAGAAGTAGTCAGACTTGAAAACACCAAGAGGATAATGGATGTAATGCTCACTTATACTACTCGATTTTGCAAGTAATCAAAACATGAAACCAAGAAATCATTAAATAACAACATAACACATCTAACACTTAAGTAAAAATCCAACAAGGGACATATTTTACTATGTTTTAGAATGTACTGAGACCGATCAAGGGTTGATCGATCAAGAGAGGAGAGCGGCCAATGGTTTGTGAGTGGATGGAGGATGCGAGATGAAGGCGTAGCATTGTTGCGGTGTTCGTCAGAGACAGTGAGTTGGTCAGTCAAAGTCTCTGAAGGAGGAGAGGTGGGGTCGGATGGGTGTGTTGTTCTTGGGTTGGATAGAAAGTAGGGTCAAGTATGTGGGGTAGGGTAGTAAGAAGAATAGGTTTGAAGGTAAAAAAATAAGTGTTTTTATAGAATACATGATTAGTAACATAGGTAAGAGCATTTTAGGAGGGTAATCTCGGTTAACGAAGTCATTAGAATTGATTTTGAGGGAGATTCGAGGTGAAAAGATCGCAATCTCGAAAGTGGATATGTCCAGTTTTGGTCGATCAAAACTTGCTTTTGGTCGGTCAAAACTCAAAATTATTGATCAAATATGTCAATTGGTCGATCAGGGTTTGAATTATTGGAGGGAAAATTCCTACCCAACCGGATTACTCGATCAAATAACTAGATTGATCGATCAAAACTCAAATTTTTGGAGGGAAATTTCCCACCCAAGAATTTGGTCGATCAGTCAATGATTTTGATCGATCAACTAACAAAGTAGACCAAACAAGCATGTTAATTAAGTTCTTTTAACCTTGACAAACCTTGTGAATGATAAATTTGGTTGAATCTTTCTTTTGGCAAAGGTTTTACGAATATATTAGCTAATTGAATTTCTATTTTAACAAATTCTAGGTTAACTTCTCCTTTTAAAACATAGTCTCTAAGTGATGTCTTAAATCAATATGTTTAGTCCTAGAATGTTGTACTGGATTCTTAGATAAGTTGATTGCATAGTATTTTATTGTTTTTGTAGGATAGGCCAAAATCTTGTAAGGTTTGTTTCATCCACAATAGTTGTGAACAAGCTAGAGATGCAACTACATATTCTGCTTCTATTGTCGAAAGTGAACAGTATTTTGTTTCTAGAAAACTAAGAGACTAGGGAATTTTCAAGAAATTGACAAGTTCCACTAGTACTCTTTCTATCTGTAAACCTTCCCACATAGTCAGCATCATAGAAGGAATATAATTCCAATGTGTCTAATTTCGGATAGAAAAGTCCTAGGTCTTGTGTGTTGTTCAAGTATTTAAGTATTCTTTCAACAGCATGTAAGTGTATTTCTTTAGGGTTTACTTGAAAGTGAGCACACAAACAAGTACAAAATAGAATATCAAGTCTATAGCAGTCAAGTATAGCAATGATCCTACCATACTTCTGTATAATTTCTGATCTACAAACCTACTTGTTTCATCGATTTTTAATTGAGTAGAGGCTGCCATTAGAGTGTCTTTACCCTTTCTTTGTCCATTGAGAATTTCTTCAAGATCTCCATTGTGTATTTGGTTTGAGATATGAAGATTCCAGAGGATAGCTAATCAATTTGAAGTCCGAGAAAGAACCGAAGTTCTCCCATCATGCTCATCTCAAACTGATCCTGCATTACCTTTGCAAATTCTAGGCATAACAGATCATTAGTAGCACCAAAGACAATATCATCAACATATATTTGTATTATTAGAATATCATCAATATATATTTGTATTATTAGGAGATTATCTTCTTTTCTTTTAGTAAATAATGTTGGATCTATATTACAAATTTTAAATTCATTTTCAATTAGGTAGGATTTTAATCTGTCGTACTAAGCTCGTGGAGCTTGTTTAAGACCATATAAAGCTTTATTCAGTTTATAGACATAGTTTGGATATTTAACATCTTCAAAACCTGAAGATTGTTTAACATAGACTTCCTCCTTGATGAATTCATTTAGGAAGGCACTGTTAATGTCCATTTGAAAAGTTTGAATTTCATATGGGCGGTGAAGGCTAGCAGCATCCTAATGGATTCTAGGCTAGCTGCGGGAGCATATGTTTCATCAAAATCAATTTCTTATTCTTGATTATACCCTTGGGCCACAAGTCTAGCTTTATTTCTAACTACTTCTCCTGATTCATTAAGTTTGTTCCTAAAGACCCACTTGGTTCCTATAATGGTTTGAGAGTTAGGCTTTGGGACAAGTTCCCATACATAATTTCTCTTAAATTGATTCAATTCATCTTCCATTGCAATGATCCAGTGACTATCAAAAAAGGCTTCCTTGACCTAATTGTGAAACAAATGTAGTGAAAGTTAAACTATTGAAAGAAGATCTAGTTTTAACTCTTTTAGACAATTCACCTACCACCAATTCTTTTTGGATGTTCTTTTACATAGGAAATATCTCTAGCAAGTTCATCAGAAACATTTTCTTCTGGAATGTTTGATGGGTCATCTATTAGTTCATCCTCATCATTGTTTACTAAAGATTTAGGTTGAGATAATGTTTCATCAAATTATACATGCATAGTTTCCTCAACAACAAAATTCTTCTTGTTAAAAACTCTATAGGGTTTACTTCTGCTTGAGTAACCTAAGAATATTCCTTCTGAACTTTTGGCATTAAACTTATCAAGATTGTCCTTAGTATTGTGTATAAAGCATCGACAACCAAATATCTTCAAGTAGGAAATTTCTAGGTGTCCTTCCATGATAGAGTTCAAAAGGTGTTTTGTTTAGGATAGGTCTAATCAGTTATCTATTTTTGATATAGCAAGCAGTGTTTATAGCCTCTGCCCAAAAATATCGAGGTAGCTTTGACTCGCACAGCATTGTGCGGGCACATTCTTGCAAGGTTCTATTTTTCCTTTCTACTACACCATTCTGAGGTGCAGCTCTAGGGAAAGTAAATTCATGTTTTATCCCATATTGATCACAGAAATTGGTAAAGGATTCATTCTCAAATTCTCTGCCATGATCACTCCTAATCCTAATTACTTCAGATCCTTTTTCATTTTGTAGTCTTCTAACTAATTTGCTAAAAGCATCAAAGGTTGTCTTTACTTTTTAGGAAAGATACCCAAGTAAATCTAGAAAAGTCATCAATTGTGACTAGACAATATCTGCATCCATTTAGGCTTTTGGATTTGGTTGGTCTGAACAAGTCTAACTGAAGTAGCTCCAAAGGTTGTGAAGTGCTAACCATCCTTTTTGGTTTGAAGGGATTTTTAGTTTGTTTACCAACTTGACAAGAATCGCAAACTTTGCTTCTCTTGAAGTTGATATTTGGTAGACCTTTGACAAGTTCGTGCTTCATGAGTTTGTTAATGTTTCTCATGTGAACATGACCTAGTCGTTTGTGCCAAAGTGCTGCTTCTTCATCAGGTACGAAAAGACATTTAAGATTGTTGCATTTGTTGAAGTTAATAGTGTAGATATCTTTATGTCAATTTCCTTTGAGAAGTCTTTGTTTTGTTTCTTTATCTCATATTTTAAAAACATTTGGAGTAAAAGTGATTTTGTATCCTTTATTACATATTTGACTAATACTTAAAAGATTATGTTTTAATCTACTAAGTTTACAATATCGAACAAGGTAGAAGAGTTACCAATTTGGTCAGTACTAATAATATGGCCCTTGTGGTTGTTCCCGAACATGACGGTACCACCATCCTAGTGGTGGAGTTGTAGGAATAGGTCTTCTCCCCAGTCATGTGCTTTGAACATCCACTGCCCATGATCCATCTCTTTTCTTCTCATTCCTATCATTGGTTTACATTTGTGAGGTCCTGGTTTGGTTGTTCTATAGAGTGGCTTCAATTTTCCATTAATTTGTTAATATGTCCACTTCTTATAGTCTACTTGACCTATAAAATACGATTACAATAAATTTTTTGGTACCCATTTTTGTCTGGGTCCACGGTGGTTAGATGCTGCCTGTATAGGCAAGCACCCTTCTTTTTATTTTGTCTAGAACTAGATGCCTCATGACCATTTTTAGGTGTGTAGCCTAACCCAAATTTTGTAGTGCTTTGGGTTTGTGTTCCTAATAGTTTATGCAAGTTTCTACTTCCCTTAGTAAACTTAGCCAGATTATTCAAGAGAATTGTAGAATTTTCTTTTAATTTGTCTATATCCATCTTTAAATTATCTACGTGTGATTTTAAGGAGATGATCTCTTCAAATAACTCTTTATTTTGTTGAGAAAACATATCTTCCTATGCCTTTTCTTCCCCTAATGTTTTTACTAGATTTTTATTTTCTAGTTTTAGTGATTTAGCTATGTTATGCATCTTAAAAAATGCTTCTAATAGTTCATCTTGTAAAGAAGTGGTTACCTTGTCTTCTAGCGCCATTAATCCTAGCAGAGCTTCTTCTCTGGAGGTTTCTTCTTCTTCTGAACTTGAGTCTGATTCATCCCAGGTTGCTGTGAATGCCTTTATTCTTTCCTTCTCTTCTAGGAAACTTCCTTTCTGAATCCTTTTTGAGAATTGGACAATCCTTCTTGATGTGTCCCTTTCTCTTACAGTTGTAGCAGATAATTGTGTTAGCTTTGGCTTCTTCTTTCTTACTTCTCTAGCTTCTTTTGTTCCTAAGAAACTTTCTAAATTTTCTTGACAAGAGGGATATATCTTCCTCTTCATCTTCACTTGAGGAATCTTTTGTTTGCTGAGTGGCTTGAAGAGCCACAGTTTCCTTCTTGATTCCTTCACCTTCATTCTCCTTCATGTGTTGGAGTTGAACTTCATAGGCCATAAGACTTCTGATAAGATCATCTAGTTTTAGGGTAGACAGATCTTTCGACTCTTGGATGGTAGTGGTCTTGGTCTCCCAATCACTGGTGAGTGATCGAAGAATCTTTCTCACCAAAGCTTCATTCTTGATCTCTGGATCTAGATTTATTAAGGAGTTTATGATGTCCATGAATCTTGTGAACATCTCCTTAATTGATTCTCCTTTCTTCATCCTGAAAAGCTCATAATTTTGTGTTAGTAAATTTACCTTAGTTTCTTTTACCTTGGATGTCCCCTCGTAGGTGACTTCGAGGATTCTCCAGATCTCGTAGGCTGTCTTGCAAGCAGAAACATGGTTGAATTCCACTGTTGAAAGCCTGCAGAAGATTGCATTCATGGCTTTAGCATTATGTGTTCCATCTTCTTTTGATCTGGTGTCACCGCCACTCCTTCCTTTATTTCGAGACATGTATATTTGGAGGCGATGACATCCCACACCTCAAAATCCATAGATTCTAGGAAGATCTGCATCCTAGTCTTCCAATATCCGTAGTTCATTCCGTAAAAAAGAGGCAATCGAACAGTAGATTGCCCCTCAGCATATGTGTCAACAAATGACTTTGACATCTTCTGGACGAGGCTCTGATACCAAATGAAATTATGCCTGTGGATCGAACTAATACTAGAGGCGAGGGGTGAATAGTATCGCTTCTTGAAATAGTAAATGAGAAAACTAAATTCACAACAACAATCAAGCAAAAATAACACCTGGATATTTAGAGTGGAAACCCAAACCGGGTGAAAATCACTACCTAAGCCTCTCAACTTAGGATTTTTCCGACTAGTCAAGACTAGTCAATCCACTATAGTACCACTTGAACAAGGGTGGCACAACCTCTTTACAACCACTTTTCTTTTTGACCTGAAGAGAAGAATAACAACAACAACATGGATCTTTCCAACACCTTGGAATCCGTTAATCAAAGACAACAAAGTTGGATAACAAATAAAAATATCTAGGGAACCTCAATAAAAGATCAAACCAGGATTTCAGCAAAGGTTTGAAATGATGTGCTTTTGAAAGACGTGAATAGCGAAGCGTAGAACACTTTTGAAAGAAGCACGAGAAGCTCTGATTTTAGAGTGTATTTATATTGAAAGTTGTAAAATGAAAGGACTACATACGGCCTCTATTTATACTAAAAAGTCAACTTGAAAAGGAAGTGATATTGGTCAATCAATTAAGGTGTTTTGGTCAATCAAAAAGATATTTGGTCGGTTAATTAAGTTGTTTGATTGATCATAGGTTGGTTGATTAATTAGCTTGGTTGGTCGATCAATAGGATTTTAATTAACTTCCTAAAAAGGATTGGTCTAATCAATTAGTAAACTTGGTTGGTCGATCAAAAAGAAATTTTGGTCAATCAATAACCCTAAAAGTTGGTTTTCAAAGAAGCACGAAAAACTATTTGATTGCTTTATTTTTAAGGTTCCTTACAATGATATCCTAGACTCAAATAAAAAGGAAAATGACATACATCAGCAACCATCTGGACTTGATTCTGAAGAGAAGCTTTAATCCAGGATGGTCCTGAAATATTAGTGTAGCAATAAACATAGTTTTGGTGCATCAAACTAGTGGTGCTTACCCGTGAAAATAAGGTACTCCTATGCAATTATTGGAGGTTTCACAAAATACACACAAGTAGTGACCTCCAGGAGTGTGCAACGAGGAGGCATAGGATCCTCCAACAGATATGTGTGGAAAAAAGAGGGTATGACGAAGGACACCCTAAAGATGTTGATGGGTTGACATGGACAAGTGTCAATCCATACCCACCACTCTACCACAGGACGTATTGGTCTGGTTATCCCCCTGTAAAGTAGGAATGTGAACAGAGACTTTAAGAAGTTGTTTCCGAAGGTGTAAGTCTCTTCATTGCAGGGTAGGGACAAGGGTTAAAAAGGTCTTGAGAGGTTCAGCATTCATCCTCGACAACCATTCCCATTCCTGAATGTCATCAGAAATAGCCTTAGTTACTGATTGACTTTCATGTTGCCTATGATTGGTGTGTGCATCCTAGAATGGGCCCAAATGTTCATCTTCCAAATTGAGCCGATCAAGGGCGTCGCCCATTTCATTATCATGTAGAAGTGGGTTAGAAGTAATAGGAGTGTGAGTGTCCTTAACAACGACATCCCTAGGTTCTTGTTTGATGCTAAGATCTTTCCCCTAGGGTGTATAGATTCCTTCACCAAGAGTATTAATTGCTTCCATTTCTTCCCAATGTTTGAGAGGATGATCTTTATAGTCAAAAGTAGGTAGAAATACCAATTTGGATAAATTAGTAAGATCCTCAGGGGGTAAGTCCTCGAACAAAACAAATCCCCCTGGAGTCACTCCATATTCTAAGTCCGGACCCCTCAAAGTCATCATCATCCTCCTCTACATTTCTTCCGTGGGATTCAGGAAAATTTTCAAAGCTAGAATTAATTATTTCAAATTCCTCCTTGTCATCCTCAAAAATCAAATCTTCATATCCCTGAGACCAATATTGTTCCAAGTTTTCCAATTCAGTACCAATTACCTCAGGGTCACTTGTGTTGGGTACCTATAAATCCTCAAAATGTTCAATGACAGGTGTTGGTCCCCTAAGGAGACGATCACGTTCTTCTAATATGATTTCGTCTAATATCCAAAACTCCTAGAATTCGTTACAATCCTCAGGGAGATTTAACTGAGGTGCAAGGTCCTCAGAGGTGTAAGGTATGGGTTCAGCATCCCTAGGATGGGGTGCAGATTCCACCTCAAAATCTAGAATGGGAGTTGGGTTGACTGTTTGACTGCAACCCGTTTCATCAAATGTAACAAAGATACTATCATTCAGGTCGAGTTCATCTAATGGGACCATCTTTCCTTTCTTCTAACTCCAATTAAGATCAGGTGGATAACTACCAGGATTGCCTTCTGGTGGGCATATCTCATGGGGGATGTCTAAGTGATAGCTCTATTCCTCAAAACAATATCACTGTTGTCATTGTTTTCCTTGAAATTGTCTTGATAATTGGGGGGTATAGAGGTAGGGATTAGAATTGACTATAGGAGGATCGCTAAGCTAATCTCTTTAGTTAATCTTTGACTATTCCTTAGAATATCTCCCATATATTCCATCATTTCTTTTTGTTGTTTTTGCATCTTTATCATAAAAGAGGAGAGGCTACTATCAGATTAGGGAGGATAGTCCATCTCAGGTTCAAGTTGTCTAGGAGTATTGGTCCAACTACGATAAGTAAAATCGCTACAGGTGGATGGGTTGGGCATAGTCATGGGAGAGCTAGGGTTGGGATACCCTTCTTTTAGGTTCTACTCATCATCACTGGGCTAGCGGTTAATTAGGCCAATGCACGTATAGTAGAATTGGAAAGGATCCCAATGCTCATCAGATGATGGATAACTACAGGTCATGTGATTGGGATTCAGTGTTCTGGGGTGAAAGTAAGAGGTGCAGTAGCTATTGTAATCCATGACTTGAAAAACGCACCCCAATCAAATGCAAGGCAATGAAACTCTTTTTTTCTTAGAGCAGATTTGAGCCAATCTCCAACATACCCCTTAAAGTTGTCAAATGGGGTCAGGTTTGCACCCGTCAGTTCCCATTTTAGTGGTATAAGAGGGGGCTATGACTTGAGATCCCTGACAAGCTCTTTGGAAAATAATAAAGGTCATTTACGTTCTTTCTTGGTGGCCAAAGAAGTTGTTCAATCAATTAAGAGCCCTAAGTCGACCTTCGTGTACCCTAGGACCTATACCTTGCTTCAATGATACTCTCAAGTTCCTATTGAGAAGTTACTCCAAGGCCGAAACTAAGGGATGCAAGTAGGGCAAAACCCTTCCTTTGAGGTGATGTGAATGCAGTGCCTCTTAACTACCCTTTTACTCCTTTAAGGTGTGCCCCCCTCCTTGAAGTATCAAAACACTTGGTAACAGCATAATATCACCACCACAAAGTGAAATAGGATGGTCTGCACTAATGAAGAGATCTGTGCCTATACCCTTAAGGGATCGAGACCTAGTGCTATGCCTAGTGTGTGTGTTCAATGCCAGATTTGATTTTGAGAAGAATCTCACACAAGTCCTTTTTAATCAAATCAAATGTGATTTTAATTTTAAGGTTGAATCTAATTAGCAGTCACGATTTCAATTAGGCGACCACTGAATTAGGTCAATTCAATTAGAGGGCCAGCTGCACTAGCCACGTGCGGTGGTTGCGCGCGATTAGAGGGCAGGTGGTCGATGCTAATGGGTTGGTTGGAAGGAGAATAAGAGGGAATTGAAGGGGAAGGTCTTCCTTTCTAAATGTCTGGAAGCCCTCCCAGATGGCTTAATGTGCCCCCTCCTGTGTACTCTACGAGGGAGAGGGAGATGACGGCGGTGGGTTTAGGCATGGAGGAGTTGCGGTAGCGGTAGCGGATGCGGTGGCAATGTCGCGGTGGTGGTTGTCATCATGGTCATGGGCGAGACATGATGATGAGCGTCGAGGCGGAGTCGTCACGGTTACGGGCATTGATGTTGTAACCATCGACTGCAATGATGGAATTCGCTATGATGTGGGTGAGACGTGGTGGTGGTTGGGCATCACTGGTGGCTCGTGGTGGTCAATGGTCTGTTCGCACATGGAGAAGATGAAGGTGCCCAGCAAGTTCTCCCTCCGTGGGGAGGAAGATGATGTCCTGGGGGTCGTCCCTGCATGTTATATAAAGAATGAGAGAGTGGGAATATTGGGGAGAGAGATAGGAAGAATAAGGAAGCACATATTAAGAGAGAATAATCAAAGAAATTAATGGGAAAAGGGAATCCCATAAAATCAGAGACAACAAGTAATTTTGAGAGAAACATGTCTTCCTCTCAATTTGATTTCTTTCCAAAATAATTAATTCCCAACATCAAATATTTCCTAACTTTTTGTTGCTCACGTGAATATGGTATTTTAAGTTTGTGCCCTCAAATATTCCTAAAAAATAGGTATCTACAGTCTATCAACAAATATACGTATGTAGAGTATTTCCACAAAATTGCAAGAATGTTTAAATCTGAGCTTAATTAATTTCTCAATGTAATGCATGCTCTACATTAAATTCCCATCCAAATAATAATGCACTTAGGCATTAAATTAGTCCACTAAAGTGGCCCTATCATCTCCCCAATGCCCCTTGGCATACTCCAAGGAAGAAGGAAGAAAAAGAAGGCACTAAGGACACAAGGTTTTGCCTCCTTAATATTCTTCTCTCTTCTTCTTTGGATGGCTAGGCAGATTCTGTTGGTATGAATTATGTGCAGCCAAGGGTAGGCTTATTTGGTGGTAGGATGGGAGTATATATAGGATGGGAAGGGAGGTGTTGGCATGGAGTAGATGAAGAGTTAGGATGGTCTCTTAGAATGGTGCTTAAGGGATTAAGGGCTAGGATAGGTTGCCATGCCTTAAAGGGTGTGGTGGTGGTGGTCATGGGTGATTACCCACCCTTTGTGGCTACCCATGGGTGTAGAGACACCATGGTTTTGGTACCAACCTAGGGTATTTCTAGAAGGGTTTTTTGGAGGGAAGAGATGAAGGGTGTAGATGGCTTAGGAGGGTAGGTGTATGGTAGTGATTGAGGGGTATCTTGGTGCCAAAAGATGAGTTTCTAGAAGGGTGAAATTGGTACCAACTTTAGGTGGCTTTTGGTGGTGGTTATAGGGAGAAAGGGTGCCATGAGTTGGCATCAAAGTGGAAGGGTTGTGGTGGTAAGGAAGGTGGTGGTAGTGGTGGAGCTAAGTAGGGGGTGGTCGACCATGGTAGAGAAGCTTAGGTTAATCTTAGCTAAGCAAGCTTAGCTAGTATAGTATGGGAGGTGATGAGAGCCTCATCATGAGCCCTAACTTGCTCATTTTGACCTAAGAAAGAGAATAAGAGCTCCTACATAACCTAGAGAAGGGCTTAATTCAAGGAATAAGTGTTCTAAGAAGAAAACATGAAATAAAGGTTAAAACTATAATTTTACCATTGCAGTACATAAACGAGATTTCTCAGAGGCAAAACATAGGTTAAATGATCTGAATAAGATAAAAAGTGGGTTGGTTCAATCAGAAATGGGTTATTATGCAATCCAGGAATTAAATAACATTTAGTAACCCTAAAACAGACCCGCTTAATTCAACAAGGTTCTGGTCAGGATAAAAATCAAGTAAATCCTGTAAAATTCATGGGAAAATATCCCCAAGGGTTTAGAACCTTCAAATTGGCCTTTGGAAACTATTTTGACCTAGATTGGGGTCCTAGCTCATCAATTGACCTAATTTGGGTTTTTATGCAAAATATCAGTCAAACGTGGTCAAACCTAAAATCCAACTTCACCATTGGATTCCTTATGTCAAAATTAGGTTTGTACCTAAATTTGGACCTAAGGGGAGGTCATCTTGACCTACTTTGCAAAATAGTACACCCAATTACATTTTAATCCCTATCTTTTGAAAATCATTGCACAGACCCCCCTAACTTCCTCCCCACTCTTACAAACAGGTCCCTCCACCATTAATGGGGAGAAATCCTACTCCGACGAGGAATGGAGGGGGAGTATTCCCTGATTCCTCAGAGATCTCCTCCCAGATTTGGAAGGGAGATTCTCTGAGGAATTCCCTTTCATCTGAGCTCAATCCTAATCCCTAATTCACACCAAATCTCTCGTGCGAATGCAAGAGAGATTTGGGTATCCCACAGAATTCCATCTCCGGCGATGTCTCTTATTCTCGGAGGCTTGTCTTCCAAGCATAGGAGTCCCTGCCAGCGACTATAAAATGACCACCATCTTCAGCCGCACCTCTTCAGCTCGACTTGGCCAGAGATTCACCTCAATTTCTTCTTCTCCTCCGATCAAGTGGTCCGACGAGCTCCGACGAGCCTCCCTCCTCTTTCTCATTGCTCTGCCACAATACCAGTGGCAGAGCTGTCCTCACCATCCTCCACGTCGCGCAACACCCACGTGAGCATCTCTAGCCCTGTCATCATCACTGTCTCCCTCCACTAGACGCCATCTTCTTCGGCGACAATAGGTACTGCCAGTCGCCATCTCTCCCCCTTCATCCACTTAATTAGGTTAGACTTACTCCTCTCTATCCTCTCTTCAATTCCCCTCAATTTATTTCATGAATTACCCCTCGACAGCCACTGTCCACCACCATCTTCCCCATCTCCAGTCAACCTTCGGCGAGACGTATCCGTCACTCCACACCTTCACACGTCTTGCCACCAACCTCTTCACCTCCGCCACAGTCCACTGAACATCATCCACCCACTCATAGACCACCTACACCTCCCTAAAAGCCCCCAGACCTAACCCATAAACCCGGCCACAGAGCGACCTAGGCACGCACGCCTAGGCCAACCCACGGCCTGCCACCTACCATCCCACCTTCGCCTTGCATGGCGAAGCTTCCCATGTATTTTAATGGGGCCACTAGGCCATATTCATGTATGGCAGATCTGAGCACCAGCCGCCATTAGCGACGGCTCGAGAAGGTCGCGAGCTTCATCCCAGGCTGCGCGCTCCAGGTGTTAAGGTCCCAAAGGACGCAGACGAGTGCGTGAACTCAGACAGTAGAGCAATTGGTTTGGCGAGGCCTCCAGCTGCAGCAATTGGAAGAAGGAGCTCCTGCGGGCAAATGCGCAGAAGCGGGTGGGACATTAGTCCCACCTCGTGAACGTCTGAGCGCGACGTGTGTAATAAATTGATTTTGTGTTTTATGTTATTCGCCTCGAGATACACATGGGGTGAGGTCCCTCACCTATCACGCCTCGTCTGCGACATTCTCCCCCGCGAACCTAGCACCCGACCCGACTAGCCTACCAAGCACTCCTCGCGCACCACACCCACGCCGGTGCGCCTGGACCCGGGCACGCGACTCGACCCAATTACCTAGCTCTGGGAGAGCGTACCAAAGAGTGATATACAGAGAGAAAGAGATGCGGGGGTGGGTAGAAGGGTAGGTTTTGCTCTTCGGTGTTTTGTGTGTAGGGAAGAAGGAAAGAATACAAAAAGAAGAGAACGTCAGACGAAGCTAAGGGAGGAAGAGACGCAGCAAGAGAAGGAAATGAAGGACTTAGCCGCAGCAAGAGAAGAAGGAAGGAAGAGAAAATGCCAGAGGAGAGCTAAGGTTGAAGAAGGAAGAAGCTAGGAAAGAAAGAAAGAAAGAAGAAGAGGCCCGCAGAGGAAGAAGAGAAGGAAGAAAGCAAATAAGAGAAGGTAGAAGAGAAGCAACTGAAGCAGAGACAGAAAGAGAAGAAAGAAGAAAAAAGGAAAAAAGAAGAGCAAGGCAAAGAGGCACTATGAAGAAGAGGAAGAGAAGGAAGAAGAAGAGAAAGCTGCAAGGAAGAGGCCAATCATTTAAGACGTCTGATCCTATGATCAAACATCCAACTCTTTTATTTTTGCCACAATTGACTTTTAAACTCTTCCATTTAAATTCTGAATGAAGTTTTGAGTAATTCTAAGTGTTCAATTACATTATTGAGATTAGTGAATAAATTCCATTTGCTCTCTGTGTTCGACCTCGGATACTTAGGTTTTCGAGTAATAAAATTTTTATTTGTTGACAACGCTTGGTCACCTATACTACAACGCAACTGACTGTTAAAACACGATCAAGCGGCTGCCAAAATTTTGGCACCATTGCCGGGGAGTAACGCGCAATTTATCACTAATCTCTGCATTCTTTTTGATCATTTTGAACACTAACTTGCCCTATTTGCTTTGTTGTGATCTTGCAAGGTATTTCATGAGAAGATCCCTCCCGCAAGTCAACTACTCTAGGGTAGGTAATCTCTTTTCTTCCTTAAACCATCCCCTAATCCTTGAAAGACAAAAGGAAGCAACCAACTTAGGATTCAATTGCCTTCTTTCTATAGTAATCACCATCTTTAAGGCAAACGTTTCCTGCTTTTGCGAAAATTTTTCAAATCTTCTTGAAGTTGGAGTGATTTTTTTTAGATCCTATCCCACAAATTCCTGTGCCTAATAGAAATCACACTTAATCTCCGCAGACAACACAATTCTTGCTTTTAAGTCCAAAGAGAACCTTTTTCAAGAAGAAAAGAGGTTTGGAAATAGAACCAAATTAGGCTTTCTATAGTAGGGTCTTGGAGTGCTAGTCACACATGCTTGTATAAAAGGAAATGAACTCTCCCACATCAGTGTGCGACCCAAGCCCTTGATTGAAGAGATCTAAACAAGACAAACCCTAAAAATTGAGCTCAAACAGCACTTGAATCTTAAAATATTGGACCTAATAAACTGGGAGTCAAATCAAGGTGATCTCTAGGTCCCAAGCCTAGAATCATTCTGCCATCTCTAGGACAGGTCAAGTAAAGTTGACCCCGTGGGTCAACCAACCTCCAAATTAGGTCACAACATCAAAACATCTAAATTTCAAGTGAAAACCCTAAAGCACCTTTGAAATAAAAGTGGTAGACTTAAGAGGTCAAGGTCCCCATTCTGGTCTACCTGGAATCTCAGTGACAAGAGTGGTCGGGTGGGGGAAACCCTGTAACCCATGGGGACGCTCTACCATGTAGGGGTCTTTGCAGGACTCTCCCTCTCTGGCTGCCCAGGTAATTCTCAGGTGGACGATCTTCTAATCCAGGGATATCATCCACCCCGAACCTCCATAGTCATCCAACATTTTTGGGTGTCTTGATTGGGTCAAAAACATCTCCAGTCCCTCATCTTTTCTCTTTAGAGCACACACATACATTTTCAGTGGGACTAGTTATTCAGATCTAATTGCTTCATAACTTGATTCAAACTCCGATTCTACACCTTGACTCCACCACCTGATCCAAATATGCAACCAAACCACCTAGGACTACCATTCAAGAAACCTGAATATCAGAGATCCATGAGAGATACGATGATTGAGGATGCCCTGAAATTCTATGAAAAAGAAGACAAAACCTCAACACCAGTAGAAAACATTCAAGTTGATGTCCCAATAGCCACAACCTTCATCATAACTTGTGCCCAAGTACTATTGGCAGAAGCTACAAAAGGATCAACCTGAGACTTGATCATCATAGGATACATTGAGATAGAAAAATTGCACAATCTTGAATACCTTCAATGCATGAAAAATCCTCGACTTTGGAAGCAACACCAAGATGATCTTGAAAAATGGGAAGAGATAATGAGATTATTAAAACAAATTATCGACTAGAAATACCCGTATATACCACAAATAGAGGATGAACCATCTTGGGACAACATCGAGGATCAATCTGATCTTGGGTTTGAGGCACAAAATGGTTGTGGATTCCCAACCCAGAGGGAATACAATGTGCCTGATATTGAAAGAAGGTTGGGAAGCTCCAACTGCAGTAGAACACAATGTTGAGCCCACTCTAGACCATGAATCATCAGGCTTAGAATCCCAAAACTCCTGCAATAATGAGAATAGAACTGAACCTCTCGAGGGAGTAAATTCCGTCCCTTATTCTAATAAGGTGACCCTCGAAGGTTTTTCAGACCTAGATTCTAGTGATTCAACCCACATCCTAAGCTCAGAATCTAGATCTGAAACCTACTGGGAAGATTTCGAGGCCCCATATGAGGAAGATCAATTTTTCAATGAAGAATATGATTTTGGGCCTCTATTTGATGAATATCCCTCGCCAACATCCTCAAAGGAACCAATCGATTTTTTAGAAGTTATGCCAATTTACGATACAAAAACTAAGTTGGACGAGTGGGGTTTCAATTGGGTCTACCCTACTAACTTAGAACCTGAGCCTCTACCAGATAAGGACACCTTTCTAAGCTCAGAATTAACATCTAGGCAAGACCCCAGTCAGGTTGCTGAATCTACAGCATATGATTTATTCCATGGTGGAACTCATGATCTTGAATCTCATTCAGATTTTTGCAAACTCTCCGACGATTTCGAATCTGACCATAACATTGGAGAAAATATGCTTCCTGATTATAACAAGCCAATCTACGACCTCAACTCACATGACTCATTCGCTAACTCCGATTTTGAAAAAAACACCTCTTCCACACATACAGAACTGATCAAAACTCGTTCTCTACCCCGACCTGCAACTGGACTCAATTTCTATTCTAATTCACCTCTCACTAAGCCATTTGCAGATGATTCAACTCCACATCTATACCAGGTATCGGGTATCGATCAAACTGAAAAGCATGAGCCATCATTCTTTGATCACCCTTGTAGGGTTTCCACACCATGCACTGATTATTTTTCGGAACCCTACTCTGACCAGGCTGATTGGACTCAACCTAAACCTGAGTTTTCACTTCCATATCCATCTCAGCCATATTGCATATGGTGGGTTCCGCATCTGTTGATCTACATCTATCAACCCACCAGACTGATTGGGTTTGGGTTGCATCATCAGCCTGTTGATCTTAATAAGCACCTGGTTGGACCAACCAGGCTCTTAATCAAGGTGCTTGTTTTACAAAATTCCATTGATTTAACCACTACCTCTCCACCCCATTTTCCGCTCGATTGAAGGCGTTGAATTTAGCGCTTAACGGGAGGAAACCTATCATTCCAAAAATAGAGACCTGTCTGATTGTACATCTATACTCCACATCCATTGCACCTTGAGTTCAGCCTTAGACAGTTGATCCCACCTCTGGTACACGTACCAGAGCTTGAAATCGTCCGCATCAATCATTTTCGACCCATTCACCCACCCGATGTATCCTGTTCTAAGTCCCTGACCTCAACACTATTTCACACCCTCCGTTTACAATGAGGACATTGCAAAACTTAGGCATGGGGGGGTGACAAAGTGCATACATACAGAGCCAAGAAAAAGTCAGAAGGATTCTCACAAAAAAATTCACATATGTCAAAAGCACAAAAAAATTGACAAATAATGAAAAAGAACAAAAAACGGAGGAGGGAGGAAATTTTGTGAGCCACATAATTATAAGGAGGAGAAAAATAGTAAAAATGACAAAAAGGAGCATAGAATGAAAAAGAAAAAGAGATAGCCATTAGTAAGAGATTAAGGAATTAACTGAAGTTCTAGACCACATCAAGAAAAGAAAAAAAGGAAAGAAAAGTGCTAAGGAGACATAAAATGAGATTAGCAGGAACACTGATCTTAGGACTTTTGGGCTTGACTCTTAGGCTTAAAAATTCACGTATCTGCTAAGATCTGGATAATCCTCAAGAGGTTGGGGAAAATGCGAAGCTTAAGTATTAAGTCTAAGGCTTAGGAAGTATTCGGCCTCATTAACTGACCTTGGATTTGTAGGATTCGGTAACCTAAGCACCCCAATCCACACACAGTCGGTTCAGTGCGCATAATTATCAAAATCATGCAAAAGTGTTTTAATGCTCTGAAAAAGTTGCCTAGATTAGGAGTGGCCGATCAACACAAGTTGATTTGGACGAGTTCCCAATGCGGAGAGGTGGGAAAATCCCCTCGAAGACGTGTAACAACATATCGTCTCCTCGGTGCTTGTCTCTTAAGATATTTAAATATCCTACCGGGGGCTTGTAAGCACTTTGCTGGTTCAGATACCATGGGCGGCATTATCAAGAAATGTCAATTGCCAGGGTGTGAATTCGGCCACGGAACGCCATGGGCGGGATTATCTCGAAATCTCGAAAGCCATGGTTTTGGGGGTTGCCATGGCTGTGCTATCTTGAAGCATCGATTGCCAAGGACCCTTGAGGATTGATGATGGGGACGATGAATCTGATACAGACCGTGTTGAGAAGCCAATCTGAAGCTAGAAATAAAAAGAAAAGAGAGATAAAGCTCTCTAAACAAATAAATCCTCTGTCTCTCTCTTACAAAAATGCATTGTAAACTGAACCTAGGCTAAAAATGTCTCAAGCACGGGTGCTTTAACTGCGGAGTCCAATAAACCCTAGGATAGTTTCTGCTGGAATTAAAAACCTTTGCGGAAGATTGTGGTTGATACTTGAGTACCTCTAGGCCTATTGTCGGCATTCTGACCTAATCACAAAAGAAAAAAGAAAAGAACTTATCAAAACTGGTGACAAACACTCAGGGTCTAGAACAGAAGTTAAAACCTTAAAATTTTGCTAAGGGACTAGAGAAAGCTAGGCATGGGGGTATGATGAGAGCCTCATCATGAGCCCTAACTAGCTCATTTTGACCTAAGAAAGAGAATAAGAGCTCCTACATAACCTAGAGAAGGACTTAATTCAAGGAATAAGTGTTCTGAGAAGAAAACATGAAATAAAGGTTAAAACTGCAATTTTACCATTACAGTACATAAATGGGATTTCTCAAAGGCAAAACATAGGTCAAATGGTCTGAATAAGATAAAAAGTGGGTTGGTTCAATTAGAAATGGGTTATTATGCAATCCAGGAATAAAATGACATTCAGTAACCCTAAAACAGATTCACTTAATTCAGCAAGGTTCTGGTCAGGATAAAAATCAAGTAAACCCTCTAAAATTCATGGAAAAATATTCCCAAGGGTTTAGAACCTTCATATTGGCCTTTGTAACCTATTTTGACCTATATTGGGGTCATAGCTCATCAATTGACCTGATTTGGGTTTTTAGGTAAAATATCCAATCAAACGTGGTCAAACCTAAAATCCAACTTCACCATTGGATTCCTTAGGTGCAAGATAGGGGAGGTCATCTTGACCTACTTTGCAAAATAGTACACCCAATTATATTTTGATCCCTATCTTTTGAAAACCATTGCATAGACCACCCTAACTTCCTCCCCACTCTTACAACTAGGTCCCTCCACCATTAATGGGGAGAAATCCTACTCTGACGAGGAATGGAAGGGAGATTCTCTGAGATCTCCTCCCAAATTTGGAAGGGAGATTCTCTGAGGAATTCCCTTCCATCTGAGCTCGATCCTAATCCCTGATTCACACCAAATCTCTCGTACGAATGCACGAGAGATTTGGGAATCCCACATAATTCCATCTCCAGTGATGTCTCTTATGCTTAGAGGCTTGTCTTACAAGCATAGGAGTCCCTGCCAGCGACTATAAAATGACCACCATCTCCGGCCGCACCTCTTCAGCTCGACTTGGCCAGAGATTCACCTCAATTTCTTCTTCTTCTCCTCCGGTCAAGTGGTCCAGCGAGCTCTTACGAGACTCCTTCCTCTTTCTTGTTGCTTTGTTACAATACCAGTGGCAAAGCTGTCTGCACCATCCTCCTCTGCGTCGCGCAACACCCGCAGGAGCATCTCTAGCCCCATCGTCGCCGTCGTCTCCCTCCACTGGACGCCATCTTCTCCGACGACAGCAGGTACTGCTAGTTGCCATCTCTCCCCCATCGTCCACTTAATTAGGTTATACTTACTCCTCTCTATCCCCTCTTCAGTTCCCTGCAATTTATTTCACGAATTAACCCTCGACAACCACTGTCCACCGCCATCTTCCCCATCTCCGGCCAACCTCCGGCGAGACTCATCCGTCACTCCATACCTCCACCCATCTCGCCACCAACCTCTTCACCTTCCCCACAGTCCACTAAACATCATCCACCCACTCACAGACCACCTACACCTCCCTAAACACCCCTCGACCTAACCCATAAACCCGGCCATAAAGCGACCTAGGCACGCACGCCTATGCCGCGTTGCGGCCTGCCACCTACTGTCCCACCTTCGCCTTCGCACGGCGAAGCCTCCCATGTATTTTAATGGGGACACCAGGCCGTATTCATGTATGGAAGATCTGAGCACCAGCCGCCATTAGCGATGGCTCGAGAAGGTCGCGAGATTCATCCCAGGCTGCGCGCTCCAAGTGTTAGGTCCGAAAGGAAGCAGATGTGTGCGTGAACTCAGACAGCAGAGCAATTGGTTTTGTGAGGCCTCCAGCTGCAGCAATTGGAAGAAGGAGCTCCTGCAGGCGAATGCGCAGAAGTGGGTGGAACATTCGTCCCACCTTGTGAATGTCTGAGCGCATTGCGTGCAATAAATTGATTTTGTGTTTTATGTTCTTTGCCTTGAGATAGACATGGGGTGAGGTCCCTCACCTATCACACCTCGTCCTTGTCCCCCGCAGACCTGGCACCCGACCCGACTAGCCTACCAAGCACTCCTCGCACACCACACCCACGCCGGTGCACCTGGACCGGGCACGCGACCTGACCCGACTACCCGACTCTGGGAGAGCATACCAAAGAGTGATATATAGAGAGAGAGACGCTGGGGTGGGTAGAGGGGTAGGTTTTGCTCTTTGGTGTTGTGTGTGCAGGGAAGAAGGAAAGATGCCAAAGAGGAGAACGTCAGAGGAAGCTAAGGGATGAAGAGGCACAGCAAGAGAAGGAAAGGAAGAAGGACTTAGCCGCAGCAAGAGAAGAAGGAAGGAAGAGAAAACACCATAGGAGA
The DNA here is from genome assembly GCA_037157565.1 of Thalassia testudinum. NCBI lineage: Eukaryota > Viridiplantae > Streptophyta > Magnoliopsida > Alismatales > Hydrocharitaceae > Thalassia > Thalassia testudinum. The sequence goes on along the minus strand of JAZHRO010000035.1, from coordinate 48,323,043 downwards.
GCTAAGGCTGAAGAAGGAAGAAGCTAAGAAAGAAAGAAGAAGAGCCCCGCAGAGGAAGAAGAGAAGGAAGAAAGCAAATAAGAGAAGGCAGAAGGGAAGCAACTGAAGCAAAGACAGAAAGAGAAGAAAGAAGAAGAAAGGAAAAAACAAGAGCAAGGAAGAGAGGCACTGTGAAGAAGAGGAAGAGAAGGAAGAAGAGAAATCTGCAAGGAAGAGGCCAATCATTTAAGACGTTTGATCCTATGATCAGACGTCCAACTCTTTTATTTTTGCCGCAACTGACTTTTAAACTCTTGCATTTAAATTCTGAATTAAGTTTTGAGTAATTCTAAGTGTTCAATTACATTATTGAGATTAGTGAATAAATTCCATTTGCTCCCTATGTTCGACCTCGAATACTTAGGTTTTTGAGTAATAAAATTTTTATTTGTTGACAATGCTTGGTCACCTATACTACGACGCAACTAACTGTTAAAACATGATCAAGCGGCTGCCAACAGGAGGAGCTAGGGTTTTGCTCCAAGGAGGAAGACTTAAGCTGCATGGTGTTTTTGGGCCTGATAGTAGTTGAAGTACACATGCCAGTGAACTCAATAGCTACCTTAGCTAGGTAGTTCTTTGCTAACATCTAATCTAAGCTAAATTGAGCTTTCTTCTTCGGTTCTAGAGCTAAGGTAAGCTGAAGCTAGTTTTCCTGAAGACTTCCTAGCTACCTAAGATAGCTAGCTTAGGTTTGGTAGCTAAGCTCAATTGAGTTGAGCTAGGTTAAGTCATCGGGAGTTGGAATTGAGCTTACCTAAGCTGGTTGAGGACTCTTCAGGTGACCAAGCTTAGCTAGTTGATGAGTAGTAGCTAAGCTTGATCAAGCAAAGCTGCCATGAGCTATGTGGAGCTAGAATGAGTTGGATCTAGCTACATTGAGCTAGGTTGAGGTGGAATCCAACCGAGGTGAGATGGATTGAGCTGAGATCTACCTGGAATGAGCTCAATCTTCATCTTCTACCTTTCACATTACCATGGTTTAAAGAGTATTCAATGTTTAAAAAGAAGTTGTAAAACTACAAAAATATTGCAATGCATGCCTATTCTACAAAATGCCTAAATGTAGTCCCAAACCAGATTGCAATGTAAAAAACCTAAGAGCGAAATGCATTTTTAGGCGTAAGAGTGATGATAAACTGGTGTTTAGCACAAGCCCATGCTTATCTTTTTGCTAGTCTCTTAGCAAAATTATAGTTTGCAAAATGATTTTGGGGTAAAGTAATTTTTTATTTTTGAGAAAAACACTTTTATGGGACTTTGGTTGACTGAGAAGGAAGGTACGAGATTTGTTTAAGATAAACATCAGGATTTATCCTTGGATCCAAAAGTTAGCATGAAATAAGATCTATGTATCTTCCCTAGAATTTGACAAATTTACCCTGTTAGACTCCAATTATTCCATCAACTGTTTTCGTAGTAAAAACATCCTTGACCTAAGAAATCGATCCAGAATTTGTGCAACGATGAAAATTCAAGTGTCAGTGCTTTGTGAATGGCCAACTTATATATATATTGATGTTTTTGTCATTGTCTCCCCATGGTTATCCTCAGATTAACTTTAGCAAGATTATGTTAAAATCCTTATCCTCATTACCGATCCTCGTGGAGGCTCTTACTCTGATGCTATAAAGGAACCATGCAAGACACCTTCGGGAACCCTACAACCCAACACCTTGTGGCACTGTGAGAGGAACTCCCAGCGAATCTAGGCTCTCGCTTCGATACCTTGGAATAGTACCGTCTGAGACACCAGAATCGTAAGATGTGCTTATGTGTCCATATACAGAGATGGAGTATAGATATGGAGAAAGCACCGAAGGGGTAACATGTTGGCATCACTTCCTCAAAGGAGAGTTTCTCCTTCTCCATGGTAGGGACTCATCCAATCAAAACTGCTTAAAGTTTCACCTTAAGTTAAACATAGGGAATTATTGATTTATGTATTTTTGGACTTTTTCTTTTATTGGTTTGTGTGTGTGGAATTTTTTACACTTAAATTTCAAAAGAAATTTAAATTTCTAGATCAAAGACTAAGTCATGTACTATTTAAACTACTAGACAGAATCAGGGCCAATTGGTTTCTTCAGGGGGCAAGGAGGAATTCTTTAAGAGATACATTGATTGAATCTAAGATTTTTGGACCTAAAAGGTCTAACCAAAGATCCTTGGATTCATCCTTAAGTTTTGTTAAAGATTAAATCTCACGTGTACATTGATTGAAATAGTCACAATCTTAGTCTCGTGTTTTCAAAAATTTTTCAAAAAGCGTTTTGTGATTTTCTAATTTATATGAAAAATGCATGTAAAAGAAAATAAATTTTTGTATTTTTGGGTTTTGAAAATCCTGGAACAACTGTCAAAATTTAGAACATCCCCCCATTCTAAAGGTATGCAATGTCCGCATGCATAAGGAAGGGAAAGATATCACTTGAGTGAAGATAGGTCAAAATCAGATAGTCAAAACCTACGAAAAGAAAGGAAAAAGGAAAGCAAGAAAATGGTGGGTTACCTCCCACCCAGGGCTATCTTTAGTGCCATTCAGCTAGGTGTGAAGTTAAGTAGGGTGGGGAAAAATCATGGAGAAAATTTGATACCGGCAAGCCTCGATAAAGTAGCTCTTCTTTAGGATCCCCTGAAAGATAAGAATTTATGGACAGGGGATAATCGAGGTCAAAATAAACAAAATTATTTGGAGGATAGTCTGGCCAATGTAGGCCAGGCTCGCCAAGATTATTAATCAAGTCCAGAAGAGGGGTAGGGGAAAAATAGTTGGTGGTGTCAAGGGAGGGTGAAAATTAGGGTGGGAGGGTGTGGTGATAACTCAGGAAGGCCAGACAATTAAAGCCAATCCCTAATTGATCCGAAGTGTCTTTGACCATGTCATCAAATTTTCAATCTGAATCAATAAAATCTTTTTCAATGGTGGTCAAACCAAAGCAGGACTAGATCTGCATAGATTCCTCCACTAGTGCTTCCATTTCATCATCTGAGTCCTCAAAAAATTCATGATTATTGAACCTCCTAGATGCTTTGAAAATGTCTAAAGTAATAGTTTTGCTATTGCAAGTAATGTTCATTTTGCTAGAATGACAATCTATATTTGCTTTTGTGGTGTCCATGAAAGGTCTTCCAATGATGATTGGGGCATTTTTGAGAGTTTCAGGTACCTCAATGTCAAGGACCAGAAAATCAATCAGAAATAGATAGTTCAGGACCTTGACGATAACATCCTTGTCAATCCCCTTTATTTTATTGGTAGATTAGTCGACTAACCATAATGTAACCTCAATAGGTTTTAAATGGCGAAACTTGAATTCTTCAAATAAAATAGTGGGGATGAGATTGATAGAGGCACCTAAATCAAGAAAAGCGCGATCAAAAGTGGTGTCATTTATGACAACTAAAATGAGAGGTGAGCCCAGGTCCTTTTTCTTCAGAGGAAGTATGCTCTTCACAATAGAGCTAATTGTCTTTAAGAGGACCACCCATCCTAGATTCTTAGCCTGCCTTTATGGAGTACACATGTCTTTCAAAATTTTGGCATAGGCAGGGATGTACTTAATGGCATCTAGGAGGGGAATATTGATCTCAACTTGATCGAATAAGTCCATGAGTTCTTGGTGAGAGGGCTTAGATTTCTTTGTCTTAGGAGTAGCGGAGTGAAGTGCCTAGGGAAAAGGAATAGGGTTTGTGCTTTGGGATTATTGTTTTTCTTTTTCTTGAGTTCAAGTGCAAGTAGAGCCAACCTGCATAGGAGTGGGGTGGGTTTGATGAGAAGGCCCAGGATTTTGGGTAGTCTTCCTATTCCTCAGAGTGTCTACATTTGCAGTGTGGTTGTTCCTAGGAGAAGATCAGGGAGGGTTGGTGTTGGTGGAAACCCAGGGAATGCTGTGATGCTGGGTTTATGGGAGGCTACCCAAAATGGTTTTGATTTTGATTCCTGCCCTGGTAATTGTTCCTCTGGTTGTTGGGATTGGTCATGGGCTGGGAAGGAAAATTGCCTGCAAGTCTTTGAATCGGAATAACCCCAATTTGATTTTGAAGATTTATAACAACATGGGTTACCTCCAACATCTGAGTCTGCATGCCCTGTAGGGTTTTCATAACCTAGGAGTTAATGTCTTCTTGGGATGGCATAGGTTGGTAAAAGGTTTGACTTTGGCCATAGCTCCCAAACTTGTTTTGTCTTGGGTGCGAGCAACTTCTTAGTAGTTCTTGGAATCTTTCCCAAGAATCATGTCAAGTCTCACTAGATTTTGTTGGAAGGTCATAATAGATCTTCTTAAAGCATTTGTACGACCAATCAAGAAAAATTTCTTTAGGAAAGCACTTTTCAATTAAGGCCAGGTGGTGATAAGTCTATCAACTATCTTAAACCAATAAGCTGCCTTTTCCTTGAGGGAGAAAGGAAAAACTTGCATGAACCACAAATCTTCCTGTGCATTACAAAAGCAGATAGTTTGGGTGAGGACGGTTAATTCCTTGAGATGGCCAAAAGGATCCTCTCTCGGAAGGCCATGAAAATGCTTAATAAGGTTCAGAATAGCTAGTTTGATTTTGAAATCCCCTTCTAGTATGACCACTCCAGGTCTCTCCTCATAAATGGAAGGATGATAAAAATCCTTAAGAGGAATGACAAGCTCCTGTGGTGGTAAGTTCCCCCTTTCGTTGGCTGGGTTCGTGACAGTCCTAACCAACTATTGCTGATTAGTGTGTAGTTGAGCCAGTTACTCAACCATCATAAGTAAAGGATTAGGTGGGGGATCAAGATTTTGATTATGTGGCAATTTAGGGTTTTTGGGTAGCTCCAGGCTGGGGAAATTAGGAATGAGGATGTCAGAATGTGGGTTAGCTAGTGGATTTTAAACGAGAGGGTTAGGGGCAGGTTGTAAGTGAGAGGTGGAAGTGGAATTGGACCTATTTTGTGGATTTTTCATTTTTTTAGAATTATGCAAATAAGAAGAAGATGATCTTTTTGTGTGAGCGGCAAAATCAAATGGTCCCTCCAAGTGTGGATTTTGGGACTGGTGCCTATGCATATAAGAAGAGAACGAGGATGAGAGAAGGGAAGGGAAGAGAGAAAAAGTGTGCAATTCAAGCAATCCAAAATTCTAAGCCTAACTTATGGTTGACTCCTTAGAAAAACCTAAAACTTGGGAACTCGAAAATCAAGAAATCAATAGCTAATCCTACTTCCCAAAATTAACCTCGCTAGAATAGAAGAGGTGACTTGTACTCTTGGGCCCAAGCAGTACCTGTCGTTTGACATCCCTCTTAGTCTTAACTAGGTTTGATTAAGGGAATTATGATCAATTAGAGAAATCTTAAAATCTGGATATCAAGCCTAGAATTGAATGAAATCCTCAAGGGTCAAGTGACTACAAATTTTAATTATGCTTAAGAAACTCAAAAGTGCATGGAAAATGAAGGACGTTGACTGAGGTAATGCCTGATATGTGTTTGTGCGAATTGGGTGAGAATGTGACGCCCAAGCCAAAACAGGGGGTATTGATGTAAACATGTTTATACTACTTAAGATGTCTATTTATGCATGTTCTTAAGCATAGGATTGCATTGGAAACTATAAATATTGCATAACATGCATCATCTTGCATTTAGATAAGTTTGAATAAAATGGCGGTTAATTGTCTCCTTTTATGTTCATGGATAGGGCAAACTTTTTATCGGAGCCTCGAATCGAAGATCCAACCATACAGATGTGATCCGGGAGACGATTGGAGTTCAATGACTCGAAGATCGCCCTAATCAGACATCTGTAGCATCAAATAGAGACCGAGGAACCTTAGAAGAGCAAGGGCAAAGATGGAGTGAATTCGCACTTCAAATGACAAATTCGACTGCACGGATGAATTTGAATCGATGATTGCAGCCTAACGGCATGAAAATTGCCTCAATCCAACAACTGTGGCACCTTCTACATCATCCAGAAGATGGATGGCCAAGACGGCACCACGTGGCTCCATCTCGACCGCCCAATCATTCGCACACACCCGCTGAAGGCGTCCGCATCAATGTTTCCCCACTGTTGGATCAAGATCCAATGGCTGCGACGCATCTGTGCTTAAGTTAAGCACCCACCCATCCGCGCGCGTAGCGTAGTGGGCGAGAGCGCTTAACTGAGGCGCTGATGCGGGTTTGAGTCGCAGAGGCGCGGTGAGTGGGTGCGATTAACCGCTCGATCACGATCAAGCGGTCGTGCGCATGCAATTGCGCTCACACCGTATTGCATGCTGCGCCTCACGCGAGATCAGACGTGGGCGAGTACGCAGAGAAGGCGGGCGTAGAGGCAACTTAAGCCGTCCGATCTCACGATCGGACGACTGGGATCGGCAGTACGTGAACGCACGTTACACGCGCAAGCAAGCGAGCAGCCGCGTAGGCGGCGCCCCACTATGCCCGTGATGGGGCTTTAGCGATGGTTTTATCAGTCACTAAAGACCCCTAATTTAATGTTTTCAAATTAAAATGACAAAATTGCCCTCACTCCTTGCAACTATAAAAGGAGACCCCCTCCACACGAAATTCTCATCCCTTCCTTCTCTTCTCTCCCTCTCCAAAGCTCAAGAGAAGCTTGTCCCACACCTGGGATGCTCCTCATGAGATAAAGTCATCCAACGGCGAGGAAACGTTGATGCGGACGCCTTCAGTGGGTGCGTGCGGATGATTGAGTGACCGAGATGGTGTCACATGGCTCCATCTTGGCCGTCCATCTTCTGGATGATGTAGATGGTGCCACAGTTGTCAGATTGAGTCGATTTTCACGCTGTTAGGCTGCGATCGTCGAACCGAATCCATCCGTGCGGTCGAATTTCTCATTTGAAGTGTTCATTCACACCATCTTGGCCCTTACTCTTCTAGGGTTCCCCAGTCTCTATCTGATGCTACAGATGTCTACCTAGGGCGATCTTGGAGTTGTTGAACTCCAATCGTTGCCCTGATCACATCTGTATGGTTGGATCTTCAATCCGAGGCCCCGATAAAAAGTTTGCCCTATCCATGAACATAAAAGGAGATAATTAACCTCCATTTTATTCAAACTAATCTAAATGCAATATGATGCATGATATGCAATATTTATAGTATGCAATGTAATCATATGCTTAAGAACATGCATAAATAGACATCTTATGTAGCGGTCAATCGCACCTGCTCACCGCACCTCACGCGAGATCAGACGCGGTTGGAGAGGCGACTTAAGCCGTCCGATCTCACGATAGGACGGCTGAGATTGGCAGTACGTGAACACGCGCTAAAAGCGCAAGCAGGCGAGCGGCCGTGTAGGCGGTGCCCCACTACACCCATGATGGGGCTTTAGCGACGATTTTATCCGTCACTAAAGACCCTTAATTTAATGTTTTCAAATTAAAATGACAAATTGCCCTCACTCCTTACAAATATAAAAGGAGACCCCCTCCACACGAAATTATCATCCCTTCCTTCTCTTCTCTCCCTCTCCAAAGCTCAAGAGAAGCTTGTCCCACACCCGGGATGCTCCTTGCAAGATAAAGTCAAATTTTCACTCTCATTTCGGAAGCGGATCCCACGACGACGACGACGTGCTACTCCATTCTCATTCCTCCTGCCTCGACCTCCTTATTTCCATTCCATCCTCCTTCGTCCAGGCGGCGTCTCATCCGGCTCATCCTCCAAGCGATCGTCGAGGAGGATAACTTCTCTCTCCATTCTTCTTTACAGCTTTCTAGTGTAGAATTTTCCTTCTTTCTAGTGTAGCTGATTTCCCACTTTCTAGTGTAATTCTTCTTTGGTTTTATTGTATAAACACTTTGAATTATTGAATGCATGTTTTCTCTCTCTCTCTAGTTTAGTCTGATTGTTATTATGGCTTTATTGTAATTACATCGCTTCACTTTTCAAATTTCTAAAAAAAATATAATTGCGAATATAGATCGACGTAGCCTCCCTAAGTTCGACCTGGGATTTCTATTCCAGTATAAATTTTATTTGTTGAACACGACTTCTTCGCTTTCATACTACGACGACAGGTTTTTCAAAACCAGCCACGTTAGCGTAGCAACTCACAGGTTCAACATTTTGGCGCCGTTAACGTGGAGGCAAAAATTTCTAATCTTCTTTTTGCATTTCACACACTTTATTGTTTTCTAACTTGCTTTCACTTGTGTCTATTATTTTACAGAGACCTCCATCAGGGAATAATTAAGCGGTAGACCGAAGTAAAGTGCAGTTGAAGACAACTGTAAGTGCTCCCCATTCTTCCCCCCCTCCATAGATTTCATTTGCCACATTAAATCCAAATTCCAATTAACCTAGGAGTTTGCATAAATCCTAGGAATTGTTTGGTTGTTTGGATTCTCACTCACATTCATTCCACCCTCATTTATAAAAAAACAACAAAAAGATAATCTTGTGGGGCAATTTTCAATAAACACACAACGTACACCCATATTCAAGGAACTTAACCTAATTGATTTGTTTCTACTCAACCGGGTTCTGATCTGTGGAACTAGTACACACAAAGCAACACATAAAAGAGTATAAATCATTCTAGGTTAACCATCTTTGTGTGCTTAACTTAGTGGTGCATTTGTGGCCAGTTGTTTGAGTTGTTTGGGCCGCACCACTCTACTTCAAATCAACTCATCAAGTAGCTCCTCCTTAGGGTTTTCAATCTAGGTCTATTCCAGGCACTCCACTTTCTTTCTGGTTTTAAAGGAAAGTAATCTTCACCCGTGTTTAACAACCTAGTTTGCCTCGAAACTTGATTTCAATCAACCTAATTTGAAACCCTAAAAGCTACTTAAGCAAGATTTGAACATTAAAATCCACGCATCACAAATAATCTTGCTTGAAAACCCTGGTTGTGCATGCACTTACACAATTCTCAATCAATCATTAAGGGCACAACCCATTTTAAGGGCCCATCACATTCCATAAGCACCACAATCCCAGGCCTTAATAAAATTGAGTAGGCGTTGGCCTTAAGGTCTGATTCACTCTTCAGGGCCTAGTCTGAGATTGTCTTTGATTAACCTACTTGTACTGATTAATCTAATGTCTAGCTAGATGAGTAGCATCAAACGACCGCGGCTGGGGGGTACACTAGGAACCGGAGGCAAAAGTAGAAGGAAGAACCTTCTCCCCAGTCCCTCCTTCTAACTGGTTGGATTGAGCAGACACAAGTAGAGTAAATCATTTACAATCTTAAGGCAGGTTTTGGGAGTCAGTAGATCTTTAGGCTACCCTACTTAAGGACAGCCTTGTTTTGTTGTGCTGCAGGGTCCCTATCCCTAGTCCTTCCGACCAACTCCTAGTTTATGCTGGGAAGACGGTCATTGAATCCTCGATTGGAAGGACCATTAGAGTATTATAGGAGGCGCAAATTGGATTTTGGTCAAATTGATCCCATGGCTGACCAACAGCCTCCTCTGCCTGGAAATCCACAAGAAGAATTTTGAAGGCAGCTGGAATAAATGTAGAGAATGTAGGAATGGTTTCAGAGAATGTAGGGCACTCGGCCCTTGAAGGATTTTTATGATCTTTCAAATTATGGGGAACGTCCTAGCGTCCAGATTCTAGCCGGTGACGTAGAATCAAGACCCAAGTGTTAAGCCTGATCAAACATTATCATGGGCTTGGCTCCGAAGATCCGTTTCAGTACTTGGAGGACTTGACCACTTTGGTCCAGACCACCAAGGCACGAAACGTAAACGAGGAGCAAATGATCATGAGGCTCTTCCCCCACTCTCTTAGGGATAAGGCCGCACATTGGTATAGGACAATAGGAAGACCAATTGCAACTTGGAATGAGTTGAAATCGACCTTTATGAAGAAATTCTTCCCAGTCGAACGTACCAATGCCTTGAGACGGGCAATCACTACCTTTACCCAGCAGCCGGGGGAGCAATTTCATGTGGCCTGGGAGCGATTCCAGGACCTATTGCGGAGGTGTCCATACCACGAGGTGCCTAAATGGCAACTCGTGTAGATCTTCTGTCATGGGTTGACTGAGCAACTCAGAAATCATATGAATGCTTCTTGCGGAGGCAATTTCCTCAATAAAGATGCAGATAGTGCACACGATTTATTTGAGGAAATAAGCGAGAATTCAATCAATCATGCCTCCATGGATACATTTAACCGGTCCAAGCAGCCCAGACCAAATGTCAATGAAGTCCATGACTCTCATTCATTTGATATGGAATTGATTTGTAACAAACTTGATAAGGTGGACTTAGTTGCTAAGAGAATGGAAGAGTGGATGGCTGGCAATTCTATGAACAACTCTCGATCCACTCATTCCCAAAATTCGGGATTCCATTCCTCATGAGCTCCTTCTGGATGGGAGTTCGTGAATCAACTCGATGCGGCTCAACCTGTGAGTCAGCATTTTTCGGAATCCCACGGGTTCCAAACTGGGGCCTTTGATCCCATTTTTTCTGATCCTTCCCTTTCTTTCTCTTCATCCTCACCCTATGAGGATGTCTGTGTTGTATAAGAGAATGTTAGATCCAACCCCTACTCTAATGCTTATTATCCGGGTTGTAGAAACCACCTTAACTTCTCTTTGAAAAACCCAGGGCAACAGACCCAATTCCGTCCCGGCAAGTATGCTCCGCAATGACCGAGTCAGGGTCATGTATATACTCAATTGCCTCCAAATCAGGTCAATCAGCCAGCTTGGAATGCTCGTCAACCCGCAGGGCAGGCTGATTTGAACCGACAAATGATAGAGATGCAAGGATCCATGCTCCAGCTCATGCAGCAAATGAAAACCTCGCTGGACAACTTGCAGTCCAAACTCATTGCTAACTCTCGTCAACCCGGATCTCTACCATCCCAACCCATACCCAACCCGTGAAATATTCTAAATTCGGGCAACCAAGCCCATGGGTACGGAAATCAGAGGGACCCACACGCACATGCTCAGGTGGTTGAGCAGGGTTCCTCCTCTTCTTCTTCTTCTTCAAATCAACAATTCCTGGCTAATCAACCCCCTCCAATCTTTCCTAACCCTCCCCAAGACCCAAATTCTTATGCATCTGTAAATTCTGTCACCTTGAGGAGTGGTAAACAGACTTAGGAACCATAACCACACTGTCTTGATCTACTGAATCCTAAAGAACCTGAGGAGAGAGAGGAGAATTCAGGAGGAGAAATCAAGGCTCAAGAACCTGATTCCAAAGATCTAACTCATGTTCCTTTTTTGAAGCCTTAATCAAACCAAAGAAGAAGAAGTCTGTTCATAGCAATGAGGAGCTTCTAAATATATTTAAGAGTGTTGAGATCAATATCTCGCTCCTCGATGCTATCAAGCACATACTGACTTACGCAAGATTTTTAAAGGATTTATGTACACAAAAGCGTAAGTCGAGAGAGTCTGTTCCGAGGAAGGTGGTACTCTCTGAGCAAGCTGTTTTGTTATCCTGCACCACCTCCCTCAGAAAAAGAGAGATCCAGGTGCTCCGTTGATTTCTTGCGTCATCGAAGATTACACATTTGATAGAGCACTTTTGGATCTGGGTGCATCCATCAACCTAATTCCGACTTCTCTTTACGAGAAGTTTAGATTAGGCAAACTTCGGGAAACTTTAGTAACGCTACAGTTAGTTGACCGCTCGGTCACAAATCTGCGAGGCATTATTGAAGATGTTATAGTTAAGGTCAAGGATTTCTATTTTCCTGTAGATTTCCTTGTCCTTGACATGGATGTACTGATAATCTGAGGAACATGCCCATTATTTTGGGGCATCCATTCCTAGCTACTGCTAAGGCCAACATTAATTGTGAAAATGGTAGCATGGAAATCGTCTTTGGGGATCAACGAATGAAATTGGATATTTTTAAGGCAATCAATAAATTTGAGGATTGTGGATTTATTGAAGAACTTGAGGAGGATAATGAAAACATTGAAACTTATTTGATAGTTTCTTCAATCGAAAGTTCCTCCTTTGATGACGAATTCGACCCGCAACCCCTTATGGCTGACCTGCCATCTTCTGAAGAGGTTATTGATTTTGTTCACTCAACCTCATCCTCTTGTTGAGTCTTCAGCATCTACCTTACCATCAATCATCAACCCACCCCATCTTGAACTGAAACCATTGCCTGAGAATTTGAAATATAAATTTTTAGGACCTCAGAAGATGCTCCCTGTGATTATCAGTGCTAAATTGACAAAGGAGCAAGAGATTAAATTGATCAAGGTCCTGAAGGAACACAAAGAGGTAATTGGTTGGACCATTCATGACCTCAGGGGGATCGAGCCATCTTACTGCAATCATAGAATATTCTTGGAAGATGGATCCCGCCCTTCTCGCCAGATGTAGAGGAGATTAAATCCAAATATGCGAGAAGTGGTCAAAAAGGAAATCATCAAGTGGCTCGATGCAGGAATTATTTATCCAATCTCTGATAGTCCCTGGGTAAGTCCCGTGCAGATTGTTCCGAAGAAAACCAGGATTACCATTGTGACTAACGAGAGAGGAGAATCTATCACAACTCGTTCAGCTTCCTCTTGGAGGGTTTGTATTGATTATAAGAAGCTGAACACAGCCACTAAAATGGATCATTTTCCCCTGCCTTTCAATGATCAAATCTTGGAAAGATTAGCCGGGCAAAAGTACTTCTATTTTCTTGATGGCTACTCGGGATACAACCAAGTTCCTATCCATCCCGAGGATCAGGAAAATACTACTTTCACCTGTCCCTACGGAACCTTTGCTTTCCGTAGGATGCCTTTCGGTTTATGCAATGCACCTGCGACTTTTCAAAGGTGTATGCTAGCCATATTTTCTGACATGGTGGGAGAGTTTATGGAAGTCTTCATGGACTATTTCTCTATTTTCGGAGAATCATTTGACTCTTGTTTGGCTAATCTGGAAATGATTCTTAAGCGATGTATCAAAACACAATTGGTCCTTAGCTGGGAAAAGAGTCATTTCATGACCCAAGAAAATATCGTCCTGGGTCATGTAATCTCTGAATGGGGAATTGAAGTGGATAAAGCTAAGGTTGATGCTATCGCTAAACTTCCTCCTCCCACATCTGTTAAACAAATCTGATCATTTCTTGGCCATGTGGGATTCTATCGAAGATTCAGCAATGATTTCTCGAAGGTTGTTCATCCCTTGAGCAATCTTCTTGCCAAAGAAATGCCGTTTGTTTTCGACGAATCATGCTGAAAGGCATTTGATTTCCTGAAAACGGCAATCACCTGTGCTCCAGTCTTGTAACCACCAATTTGGACTGCCCCTTTTGAGATTATGACTGACGCTTCTAATTACACGGTCAGGGTTGTCTTGGGTCAAAAAATTGATAGAAAGCCCTTTGTCATCTACTACGCTAGTAAAACTCTGGATGAAGCCCAGAGGAATTACACTGCTACTGAAAAGGAATTACTAGCTGCAGTGTCCACTTTGGAAAAATTCAGGGCTTATCTCTTAGGGTCTCATGTTATCATCTTTACCGACCACTCAGCCTTGAGACATCTCTTGGCCAAAAAGGATGCCAAACCCCATCTTATTTGTTGGATTCTTCTGCTTCAAGAATTTGATCTTGAAATCAAGTATAAAATCGGGGTACAAAATGTGGTAGCGGATCATTTGTCGAGACTCCTAGGTGATTCTTCTTGTTCGAACATTCCGATTGCTGACACTTTTCCGGACGAAGCTATTCTTACAGTTTCAGGTGTCCACACCCCATGGTTTGCTGACATTGTTAACTATTTGGCCGTTGGTCAAATCCCCCAAGATTGGGCAAAGCAACAACAGGATAGACTCAAATCTGAGGCCAAATACTACTTCTGGGAGGACCCTGAACTGTATCGGATCAGCTCTAATTAGATTATTCATCGATGTGTATTGAAGAATGAATTCAACAGTATACTTGAGTTTTGCAATGCATGTGGATGTGGTGGACATTTCTCTGGGAAAAAGACGGCTGCAAAAATCTTGCAATCTGGCTTCTATTAGCCGTCTTTATTTAAGGATGCCCAGGATTTCTCAAGGTCATGTTCTCGATGCCAGGCACTCGAGAGCATAACTAAGAGAGATATGATGCCCCTAAACCCAATTCTTCCTATCGAAATTTTCAATGTTTTGGGCATCGATTTCATGGGACCTTTCTCCCTTCATTTGGACATCAGTACATTGTTGTTGCTGTTGATTATGTGTCCAAATGGATTGAGGCGATTCCCACCCGAACCAATGACCACAAGGTGGTCATCGATTTTGTCAAGAAAAATATCTTGAGTAGGTTCGGGATTCCGAAGGCCATCATTAGTGATAGTGGCAATCATTTTACTAATGCCCAATTTCAGAATTTGTTGGCCAAATACGGGGTTAATCACCGAATTTCCACACCTTACCTTCCCCAGACGAATGGACAAGTCGAGATCTCCAATTGAGAGATCAAGAACATTCTGCAAAAAATGGTTAGGCCTGATCGCAAGGACTGGACTCAAAAGCTTGAGGATGCTCTTTAGGCCTACCACATGGCATATAAAATGCCCATCGACATGTCTCCATTCCATTTGGTTTATGGAAAGGCATGCCATCTACCCGTAGAGATTGAACACAAGGCATTCTGGGCGATCAAACAATGCAATTTAGATCTGAATCTAGCTGGGAAGACTAGGAAATTCCAACTATCTGAGTTGGAAGAGCTTAGAAATGATGCATATGAGAATGCAAAGATCTACAAGGCTCGGACCAAAGCTCTACATGATCAATTGATTTCCCGCAAGAGCTTTGAGCCGAACCAGAAGGTCTGGTTATTCGATTCTAAACTTAAGCTCTTTCCTGGCAAACTTAGATCTAAATGGAATGGCCCATTCATAATTGACCAGATTTTTCCAAATGGAGCCGTTCAGATTTCTGACCAAAAGACGACTAACACATTTAAAGTCAATGGTCAACATCTGAAGCCTGTTATTGACCATACTCTTGCAGAACCCATCTCAAACATGGTTGCTCTAGCCATTCTGTGACTTCTTTGGCTGGACTTCGCCTAGCTGATGGCATTAAACTCAGCAGTTGTACATATGACACAAAGCTAACACAAGTTTCATATTCAGGTGACATCTTTCATACTATATCCTTTCTTTCATGTCTCTTTCTCAATGTAGACGTTGCATCAACTAGGCATGGGGGGGTGGATTCATTTTTGAATCATTTGGTCAGCTTTGTGAAATTCATGTAAATTATTTTTCTCTTATTTATACATTAAAAAAAAATTAGGAAGGAATAGTTGGACATTAAGACTTTTCAATCTTAGGAAATATTACATTAGGATCTGAAAACAAAGACCCTTCAAGTCTTTGGACTTAATCGGCTCGTGTATCCACTAAAATGTGGATTTGTTTTTTGAGTCCTCGCCAACCTTAATTCTATTGTAATTTGAGTAAATAATAGGTGATAAGTACACGAGTTATCAACCCATCCTCTAATTTGAGGAAACTTTGAGCTTTAAGCATATACACACTTTCTTTGCACTAACTCGTTGTTCAGCGATTTTAACGGAAATTGGGTAGCTAATGAACCTTCTAGGGTGATATGGTTGGCAAGTTATCATGGGTAACAGCCCATAGGTAGGTTGTCCAGAGCCCAGTCACTGGACCATTCTCTTTTTGTTGCCATTAGGTAAATCTTAGACTAGGGAAGCCACCTACTTAGAAAAAAAAGAGAAAAAAAAGGAGACAAGAAACCACACTTCACTACACGAATATTGTTGGCAAGTTGTCAGTGGTAACAGCTCATTGACCGGTTGTCTAGAGCCTAGCTCAATAAATGCACTGAAAATTCCCAAAACACTTAGGAAGAAGCGGAGAAGTAGAATAAATCGGGGAAATATACACTGGATTCACCCTTGTGTTGACCCCGTAAAAAATAAAAGTAGGGAGAAAGTTACCAGTTGTAAAGATACACCTTTAGGCAGAATTCTCTTTTTAAGGTCACCTTGAGGCGTAGAAATCAGAAGTTTGTTTTAATTGCCGATCAACGAGTCTATCACATTCACAATAAGATGCTTAGAACTTAGGGTTCTCATCAAATCTTGGGTGAGTTGAATGGCCGTAGAAAGTCACTCTTAAACCCCAAAACTTGAAAATCCAAAAAAATTAGAAAAGAGGAAAAAGAGAAAAAGAAAATTTTCTTTGAGTAAGGTGAGGGCTTGAGGCGGTCTACATTTTGGCAGATACTTTGGCACTGTTGTGTCTTTGAAAGTTCAGATCCTAAGTAAACATTTTCTTAATGATTGAACATAACTCATGCCCAAATAATCCAACCTGATTCTTTTATAAATAGCATATAGTTTTCGCTAGGGACTAGCAAAAGATAGGCATGGGGGTATGATGTAAACATGTTCACACTACTTAAGATGTCTATTTATGCATGTTCTTAAGAATAGGATTGCATTGCATACTATAAATATTGCATAACATGCATCATCTTGCATTTAGATTTGTTTGAATAAAAAGGAGGTTAATTGTCTCCTTTTATGTTTATGGACAGGGAAAACATTTTATCGGGGTCTCGGATCGAAGATCCAACCATACAGACGTGATCAGGGCGACGATTGGAGTTCAACGACTCCAAGATCACCCTAATCAAACATTTGTAGCATCAGATAGAGATCGGGGAACCCTAGAAGAGAAAGGGCCAAGATGGCATGAATCCACACTTCAAATGACAAATCTGACCGCATTGATGGATTTGGATCGACGATCGTAACCTAACGGCGTGAAAATCGACTCAATCCGACAACCGTGGCACCATCTACATCATCCAAAAGATGGATGGCCAAGATGGTCCACGTGACGCCATCTTGACTGCCCAATCATCCGCACGCACCCGCTGAAGGCATTCGCATCAACCTTTCCCCGCCATTGGATCAAGATCCAACGGCTGGGACGCATCTGCGCTTAAGGTAAGCGCCCGCCCATCCGCGTGAGTAGCGCAGTGGGTGAGAGCGCTTAACTGAGGCACTAGCACGGGTTCAATTCACAGAGGCGTGGTGAGCAAGCGCGATTGACCGCTAGATCGTGATCAAGCAGTTGTGCGTGCGCAATTGCACTCATGCTGTATCGTACGCCATGCCTCACACGAGATCAGACATGGGCAGGCACGCAGAGGAGGCGAGCGGAGAGGCGACTTAAGCCGTCCAATCTCACGATCAGACAGTTGAGATCGGCAGTATGTGAACGAGCATTACGCACGCAAGTAGGCGAGCAGCCGCGCAGGCGGTGCCCCACTACGCCCACGATGGGGTTTTAGCGACGCTTTTATCCGTCACTAAAGACCCCTAATTTAATGTTTTTCAAATTAAAATGACCAAATTGCCCTCACTCCTTGCAACTATAAAAGGAGACCCCCTCCACACGAAATTCTCATCCCTTCCTTCTCTTCTCTCCCTCTCTAAAGCTCAAGAGAAGCTTGTCCCACACCCGGGATGCTCCTCACGAGATAGTCAAATTTTCGCTCTCATTTTGGAAGCGGATCCCGTGATGACGATGACGTGCTGCTCCGTTCTCATTCCTCCTACCTCGACCTCCTTCTTCCCGTTCCATCCTCCATCCAGGCGACGTCTCGTCTGGCTCATCCTCCAAGCGATCGTCGAGGAGGATAACTTCTCTCTCCCATTCTTCTTTACAGCTTTCTAGTGTAGAATTTTCCTACTTTCTAGTGCAGCTGATTTCCCGCTTTCTAGTGTAATTCTTCTTTGGTTTTATTGTATAAACACTTTGAATTATTGAATGCATGTTTTCTCTCTCTCTCTCTAGTTTAGTCTGATTGTTATTATGGCTTCATTGTAATTACATCGCTTCACTTTTCAAGAAAAATTCTAAAAAAAATATAATTGCGAATATAGATCGACGTAGCCTCCCTGAGTTCGACCTGGGATTTCTATTCTAGTATAAATTTTATTTGTTGAACACGAGTTCTTCACTTTCATACTACGACTACAGGTTTTTCAAAACCAACCACGTTAGCGTATCAACTCGCAGGTTCAATAGGTATACAAATGAAGATTAGGGTGAGTGACTTTTAGGGTTTGATATAAATGTAGATTTTAGGATTCTCTCTTTTTAATGTATTCAAACAAGTTTGAAAGTGTTTCAAACAATAAGGCAATCAACTTTGGAGTTGGTGAAATCCAATTACTTAAAGTTGATTGTGTGACTAGGAAAGAAAATTTAAACACTAAAATAGAAATCCTATGTAGGCAACTCCTAAAATGAATCTCTTTTTAAAAAAAGTTTTAGGTGGTGGTCCAAACAAGACAAACAACACCATCACCTGAAAGGAAATCAAGCAAGGATTCCAAAAATGATTTTTTAAAGCTCTTTTTAAGTTGTTTGATATTCTTTTCGAATTTGTTTCTATACTGGTGTAAAAAATTAGAAAAGATGAGTCAAAAAATTGATTTTGCAAAAACCTCAAACAATCTCTGAAATTTTTGAAAATTTTATATGTTATAGAGATTTTGTTAAGGATTACTGAAATGTAAATTTTGTCAACATCTAATAAGTAAAAAAATTTAGAAAATTTATGGACAATAAGAAAATAGTAAGGAATTAGGGTGTGACCCTTATTTAGTCCATAAATTTTTAATTTTTTTGTTTATCCAAATCCTCTAAAATTTGGAACTTAAGTTTTTGACTCAAAGGGGCTTCTTTGGGTAGAGTTTGAAGATTTTAGGAAGTCTCTTTATGCCTGAACTTGATTTTTGAAAATAAATATAAAAGTCTGGATTTTCAAAAATTAAACACCAATAAGAAGGTGGTAGAGAATTGAAGAAAATAAGCAAACAATCCAATTTTAAACATTGACCAACCTTGATTTTTCATGTTTTTATATGTTTTTATATTTTAAATATTTTTTTAGAGATTTTTCTAAGATTTCAGGGAATTTTGGCTTAGGTACTTACCTAGAAACCCGTGGGAAGAAAAGGTACTTAAAGCTTCTACTCCAAGTGACCCCAAATCCAGCTCTCTCTCCTGATTCACACCTGAATTAAAACCAAAATAAATGTAGTGAAGACCTAATTAAGCAAGAGAAAGACAAATAAAAGCTAAGTCGTGCCTTCCTAGCAACAGTGCCAAAAAGTGATGCAAAAAATTGTGTGATTTGTTAAAGTGGATTTATGGTCGTTGTAACACAATTTTGCAATCGACTTTTGAATTTGTATAACCTAGATAAAGTATCTAGGGTTGTCCAAAGAGTCAATTGGTGTTTAAAAATGCTTCTCTCTTGCAAAACTTGAATCATCTTTTTTTTGTGTTTTTGTTTTCTTGTGTTTTTAGGGTTTTGAAAGAGTAATCAAGTAACAAGATGTGGAGCATGCAACTAAATGAACTATGACTAAGTGACAAAAATTATCTTCTCTTATAAACGCACCATAGGCAAGTGTGCCTAAGGTAATTAGAAGAGAAGAGTGTAGTACACTAAGATAAACAGAAAAGGTACTCACTAGAATTAGCACATAGAAATATCAAAGAAAGGCTTTGCATTAACGAGAAAAAAATTATCTTACAAGTAATTGTAGAGGAATGCTTCTATAATAAAACTAGTACAAAAGAAAGATAAAGAAGGGACAATTCACTTGTCGAATCTAAAGAAGACGAGTCCTTGCTCCAAGTCCATAATCTCCTGGACTTAAAAAGGGCTCCTTCTTGAGATCCTCCTCCTTGAGATAATCTTCTCCTCCTACTTAGGGTGGACGTCTGATAAATGCAAGTTTATCATAATTCTTATGCCCTAAAACAAATCTAGATCTTAGGATTTTAACTCTAAGAATGGGTTTTTTTGGCTACATTAGGCATAAATTAGGTTAGGCATGCATTGCACATTTTTGTTGTCTTTTTGATGAGTTTAATTGAGTGTTAGGGATAAACAGATAGTCAGATCCCCAGAACCCTAGCACTCAAGAAGGCAACTGGTGAAGGAGAAGCTCAAACCAGTTGGGACACAGCCTAATTCAGCTCATCAAAGCTGGATACCAGCTTAGTTGAACTAAGGTTAGCTCATCCTAGCTCCATTCAGCTCATCTCAGCTAAATGGTGTCTCAAGATAGATCATCTTAGCTCACCCTAACTCAAGTCAGCTCAGATCCAGCTCAACTTAGTTGAGTCTAGCTCATCTTATCTTCCATCAGTTCACTGGGAACTCTAGCTAGCTCAGCTTAGTTGACTAGAGTCCACCTCAGCTCAAGTCCAGCTACCTAGCTCTACTCAACTCAAGTCAGCTGAAGATGACTTCACCTTAGCTCAGGCCAACTCAAGTCCAACACCCGAGGACTCCACTTAGCTCAACTTAGTTGAGCTAAGCTACCTTAGCTACTCCAGCTAGCTAAGTCCTCCCTGAAAAGATCAGACCCAGCTCATCTCAGCATATCATAGCAGAAGCCAGCTTACTTTAGCTTGGCTTAGCAGATAGTAAAGAACTAGCAAGCTAAGTCAGCTAAAGTAGATCCTTGTTATTCTCTTCAGCAGCCACTAGATCCTATGCAGCTCCACACAACTCTCCTTTAGCTCCTCTGCTCAAAATCGTAGCTCCTTCTGCTCCTTACCCTACTCATCGACTAGCTAAGCTAGCTAGCTTAGCTACACCTTAGCTCCCATGGCCATCCATCACCTAAAACGTAACTCCACCTCAGCATCTAACTAGTCAACCTAGCAAGCTAACTTCCTACACCTAAGCTCCACCTAAGCTACCCTACTTGGCACCAACTCAACCACAACCCTTCCCACCACCAATACCTCCAAGAGACACCACATTTTGGCGCCAAAACCCCCCTTAACTACCCTTAAAGTTGGCGCCAACCTCCCCTTTCCTTTCACCATGCAACCAACCTCCTAAGCCATCTCCACCATCCACCTACTCCCTTCTAGAAGCCCCATAGTTGGCACCAAAACCATGGCACCTCTTCATGGCTGGCGCCAACCTATGGTGCCTTTCCACCACCATAACCACCACCATCACATCCCTTAACGTGGTGCCACCCATCCTACACCTTAGGATCCTCATAACCACCACTAACAACCTCCTAAAACCCATCCTAGCCCTACACATAATCCCCACGCCAACCACCCTTCTCTACCTCTATAAAAACCCCCCTAACCACCACCAAAAACTCATCCTCCCTTAGTGTTAATTCCACCCTAAGCCCACCTATAACCCACCACCAAGAAGAAGAAGGAAGGAAGAAGATTAAGGAGGCTATCCCTTGCCTCCTTGGTGACTTCTTCCTCTCCATTCTTCTCCTTGTGCCATGCCAAGAGGAGGAGAAAGTTCTTATCAAGGAGGATGACAAAGCATTGGAGGAGATTCTAGGGTGGATGTCCACCCTTGGACGAGCAAGGGCACGACCCATCCAGGGCATTCTAGGAAGGACACATCTTGGAGGATCAAATCAAGGAGGAGAAGTTATTTTCAACTACAGGAGCAACCGTAGTTGGAGCAAGAACTTCATCTTCTTCACCAACATTCAGAGGATTAGTGTTTTGCATTACTTTGTATTTTAATTGCTAGTAGTAGAAGCATTCCGCTACTAGGGTTTTTTATAAAACTCTCCCTTTTCCTAATTATCAAAGTTGCCTTTCTTTAGTTCACATATTTATTCTTTGCTTTTCTAGCACTTCCTTGCTCCCTCTCTCTAATTACCCTAAGCCTCCACGTGCCTAGGGTGAGCTTAGAGAGAGGAATTACTTTTCACCTTAGTGTTAGCTTAGTAAATTAGGTGTAGCCTTTTTCCTACCATCAAAATCACATTGCCTTATTATTCAAAACCATAAAAATTATATATGCAAAAATACCAAAAAGAAAGTTGAGTTTCATGTTGAAGTAAGAGATTGATTTTTGCAAAAGTTGCCTCCTTGGACAACTCTAGATACCACCACTATCTAGGTTATAAATTTAAAAGCGATTGCGATGTGTGTTACAACAATTTAAAACCCTAATTTCAAATCACACCAATTTTTCGCACCAATGTCCTCCACACCATGCTCCTCATTGCCTGGCTATCTCCCCAATGATGCTTGCTCCTTAGCATTCTCCAACGAAGAAGGAAGAAGAAAAAGGCACCAAGGAGGCAAGGGTTTCCCTCCTTAATCTTCTTCTCTCCTCTTCTTCTTTGGACGGCTAACTAGATTATGTAGGTATGAATTGTGTAGCCAAGGGTAAGTTTATTTGGTGCTAGGATGGGGGTATATATAGGATGGGAAGGGATGGGTTGGCGTGGAGTAGATGAAGGGTTAGGATGGGCTCTTGGAATGGTGGTTAAGGGATTAAGGGTTAGGATAGGTTGGCATCACCTAAAGGATGTGGGTGGTGGTGGTTATGGGTGATTAGCTTCCCTTGGTGTCTGGGCAAGGGTGTAGAGACACCATGGTTTTGGCACCAACTTTGAGTGATTCTAGAAGGGTCTTTGAAGGGAAGAGATGGATGGTGTAGATGGCTTAGGAGGGTAGGTGTATGGTAGGGATTGAGGGGTCTGTGTGCACTAAAAGAGGGGTTTCTAGAAGGATGCCATGAGTTGCTGCCAAAGTGGAAGGGTTGTGGTGGTGGCTTTGGTTAAGGAAGGTGGTGCTAATGGTGGAGCTAAGTAGCCGGGGGGAGGAAGACGTGAGCTGCATGGTGTTTTTGGTGCTGGGATTAGCTAAAGTAGACATGCTAGCGAAGTCAATAGCCAGCTTAGCTAGCTAGTTCTTTGTTGACATCTAAGCTAAGCTAAATTGAGCTGGCTTCTTCTAGTTTGGAGTTGAGGTAAGCTAGAGCTAGTTTTCCCAAAGACTTCCTAGCTAGATAAGCTAGCTAGCTTAGGTATGGTAGCTAAGCTCAGCTGAGCTGAGCTGGGTTAAGTCTTCGAGAGCTAGAATTGAACTAACTTGACTAGGTTGAGGACTCTTCAGCAGACCAAGCTTAGCTAGTTGATGAGTAGTAGCTAAGCTTGATCAAGTAGAGTTGCCATGAGCTATGTCAAGCTGGAATTAGTTGGATCCAACTGCATTGAGCTAGGTTGAGGTGGAATCCAGCTGAGATGAGCTGGAATGAGCTTAATCTTCATCTTTTGCTTTCAGATTGCCAGGGATTAAAAGGTATTCAATGTTTAATCATCTTTGATAATGAAAAGAAGGTTTAAAACTACAAAAATAATGCAATGCGTGCCTATTCTACAAAATGACTAACTGCAGTCCCAAACTAGATTGCAATCTAAAAAACCTATGAGCTAAATGCGTTTTAGGCATAAGAGTGATGATAAACTGGCGTTTATCACTATCCCAATGCCCACTCTAGCTTATCCAAGCCTTGACCAAGCTTGACTTACACCCTCACCACTAACTTATACCATAGGCTAGAATCTTCTACCCTTAGGTTATACCCTAAAGTGACCCAACTTAACCTATTCCCATATAACACCACACCTTGGACCCCTCTCTAGAGAAAGAGAGGGACCGATAGGTACTACCCCCCCTCCATTCTCTCCATCCGCCACCACCATCTCTACCATTAGTCCATGGGCTTCCACCTTGTGAGCTCCTTCAAGTCCAATGGCTTCTTGACATATACACATCCATTTAGGTTAAAATGCCTATTTATGCATGTTCCTAAGCTTATAGATGCATTCCATATTATAAATATTGCATAGCATACATCATTCCGCATTTAGAATAGTCTGTACAAATTATAGGTTAATTCGCATCCTTTTGTGGCCAGGAGAGGAGATTTATTATAGGGCCTCAGATTGATGATTCAACCGTACGAATCTGATCAGGATGATGATTGGAGTCCAACACTTCTAAAATCATCTTGATTAGAGTTTTGTAGCACCTTATGTAGTCCGAGGAAGATCAATAGCCAAGGGGCTAGGTGATGCAATTTGGAGATTCAAATGACAAATCCAATTTCACAGATGGATCTGGATCAACAATCGCAACCCAATGGTGCGAAAATTGACCCAATCCGATGTTTGTGGCGCCACCTACAAGCATCTAAAGTTGGATGATCCAGATGGTGCATGTGGTGCCATCCAACCACCTAAGATCACCCACCGCCACTGCCTACCCTTTCCTCTCATAGCTGGCTTTAATCTCAACCATTAGTTCATCCAACGGCTGAAAGTGCAGGAATCTTAAATCCAAAATGTGACACACTTGGGCTTGTAGTGCATTGGTGAAGTGCTCTACTTGGATTAAATGGCGTGAGGTCGAGCCGCAGCAGGGGGAGCACATCTAGCAGCAGTATGGAGAAATTGGACCCTCAAATCAAAATCAGGTGGTGGATGTCCAGCCATGTGGCAAGGTGGATGCTTGCAAGTGTGATAACACCCAATCAAATGCATGCTATGCACGCTGTGTGTAGCTTAGCATCAAGCATTCTCAGCCCTCCAATGTACGATCTAATAGTCGACGTTCTCTCACTCCTCGCCTGCATAATCTTAACTCAAGATCTCAGTGCGATCCTCAATTCGAATCGAATGGCTCTCCTTCGACCATGCCTCAGCATCTGTGCAAGTGAGAGTGAGCGAGCATGAGTTGGGCCTTTAGTGACGTTTGTGGTGAGGCTACAATGACGTCTTCAATGTCTCTAATTAACCCATGCACAAAATGCACCCCTTTCCACTATATAAAGGCCCACGATCCCCAATTTCTCTTCATCTCTTCCTTTCTCTCCCTCATCACCTCCAAGGCTCTAGAGAGAGCTTGTCCTAAGCTAGGGATGCTCCTTTAGAATAGAAATTAAATATTTTTTTCTGCTTCTCACCCCTGTTTGTGGAGCATCACATGGCCATCCTCTCACCACTTTCCAAAAGAAGATCCTCGCCGCGATGCCACCTTGCCCTGTCCTCCATCCTCCGGCTCCATTCTTCTTCGTCCAGCTTCCCACCACCTTCATCGAGGCACCGTCAAAGCGAGTCGTCCACCAAGCAACCATCGAGGGGGATTCCTCTCACCTTTTTCTATCTTTTATTGCTTTCCTAGTGTAGTTTTAATTACTTGTAATAGACATTGGTTGATCTATGAAATATTTTCTCTCTTTATCTCTCTCTCTTGTTCTCCCTTATTTTACAAGTAGATTAGTTAGATAAATATTTTTTCTATCTAATCTCTTATCTATTATAATACAAAAAAATTGAAAATAATAAAACACAAAAGAAATAAATCAAAACATTGAATTTCAAAACCAAACGTTCGCCTCCCCATGTTCAACCTAGGACTCACTTTGAGTTTTGATTATAAATTTTATTTGGTAGCAATATTTTGTGACTACGATGATGGGTTTTCCAAAACCCAAATTTTCCTTGCGAAAATTTCACCCACCATTTTGGTGTCTTTGCTGGGTAGGCAACGCTCTTTGGTTTTTCGACATTTTCTACCTTAACTTTTCTCACTTTTTCTATGATCCTACTGCGATTGCAAGTACTCTTCCGAGGAGGGTAGGGCAGTTAGATTGGAGAAAAATACTGATAAAGGTTCTATAACTGTATCCCCACCCCTACCCATTAGATTTCGATTCCATCACCTAATAATTCAAACTCAAATCAACTTAGGTGCTTGCATAAACCTTAGGTTAGATCTTAGTTGTTTGATTGTCACTCCAACCACCTCACCCCCGCATATATTTATTTAAAAAAATAATAATAAAGACTATTTGATTGTGGGATTTACTGAAAGTTACACACATTAAGACCCACAACTCTCGACCTAAGGCTCACCACTCTACATTGATTCTACCACTTAATTGGAATCTGACATGTGAATTCGATACACCTTAACTCAACACACAAATAAGTGAGTAAGAAATTTGCATAGGTTAAACATTCTTGTGTGCCTTAACTAAGTGGTGCAATAAGTCAATTGATTGATTTGTTTGGGTCGCAACACTTAAGATAAAAGTGATTCATTCAGTAGCTTGCCCTATAAGGTTGATTTTTAGGGCTGAACCAGGCACTCCACATTATTCTTGATTTTAAAGGAATATATCTACATCGATGCTTTCAAGACATGGAGTGCTCCCTTGAACTTGATTGAATATACCTAAAGTTGAACCCTAAAAGCTACTAAATAAGGTTAAACCCTAAAAGACACATCATAAAATAACCTTGTTTGAAAATCCTAGTTGTGCACACACACACATATTAACTGATCTTTAAGGGCATAGCCCATCTAAAGGGCCCATCAAATTCCAAGAGCACAATCTACTCAAGCCTAAGTAAAATTGAGTAGACAATGGCCTTAAGGATTAACTCATTCTTTGGGACTCTAATTGAGATTTTTTTTAATTAATCTACTTTTATCAATCCATCTGATGTCTAGCTAGGGAAGTAGTGTCAAACAACCGTGGTTGGGGGGTATCAAAGGAACCGGAGATGCAAGCTAAAGGAAGAACCTTCTCCCCAATCCTTCCTTCTAACTAGTTGGATTGATGTTGAGAGACTCATCATGGCTCCTAATTATCACTAATTAGCTAGTTTCCCTAGCTAATTAACTAAGAATACATCAAATATAGGGTTAATTATACTATAGGGGTTAAAATAACAAGGACCTACAAAATAAGTTAAAAACATAAAATTAAATATAAATTAATCATAATACTAATTTAATTACTAATTTGGACTCAAAATAATAATAATTGGCTATATAAAAAGTATTTACTTTAACTTAATTAATTTTATAACCTAAGTATGTAATTAACTTAATTAAACTAATCATTTAAATAAATATAGCCAAAAACATAATTTCAAGGGATATATATAATATTTACCTAATTTATGATTATATATAAAAAAGTAAAAAATAAATAAATTAAAATAAGCCTTAAAACTCACTATTTACAATTAGGTCCTCAACTTCTATTTCAATTGAGTCCCTTTTATCTTCAATCTGGTCCTTTATTACACTTCTACCCATGTGTACATATTCTTCATCGTCTTCATCTTCATCTTCAACCGTGGATGGCTGAGGATGTCAGGTTTCTATACCGTCAATTCGCAGTTGATCCTATGTCACGAAACCTTCGCCATTGCCACTCAACCTCTACTCACCCTCTCCTCATCCGACGAATTGGATTACCAACAAATCCTATTTGACCAAGCATTTAGTACAACGAACCTAGACCAGTTACCATCCAGATTCGGAACCCTTGACCCTCGCCGCCACCTATAAATACCCCATAGGACCTACGATTCCAGGGGAGCGACCCCTACCCTAATTTCCAACCCGCGGTAGTTCATAGGATATTCCTCCAACTCCAGCAACCTCTCACCTCTCCTTCAAAGTGTTTTCAGTTGAGGTGCTCATCTCTCTCACCTCCTCTTCCTCTCCAGCAACTGTGATAGGGATTAGGAGCAACATCTTCTTGATCTTGACACCTTCCTTTCTTACCAAAGTTTGTTCCGAATTTGTCAGAATTCTTCCTTCGTCATGCACCATCGACGGAGATCCTCTTCTCCTTTCATCCAGGTAACAAGAGAATTAGCTATATAGGTTAGTGTAGAATAGTTTAGAACACTTAAATCATAGATTAGTGTAGGTTCTAATGCTCTTTTGATCTCCTTCTTCTCCGACTTTGGCCAGCTTCCTTGAGCTCACCCGGATCCTCATTTGGCCTTTTAAATGCACCGTTCACCTTCTTAACTCTGTGATGATCACTTCTATCTCATTAATTACATAATTCTATCAACTTATCCGCCTAATTCATTACACACTCATTGGAGCACCTTAGCTGTCTATGGCAGAGGTCTTCGGCCTAATCCACACTCAAAATGGGTCCTCTATCACCTAATCACAACATTAGGGCCCCATTCCACTCCTAAATTATCTATATTACTCCTTGTATTCAAAATGCCCAAACTCATCCTCAACCTCTAAGCTCATTGAACACAGCAAGCTCAGAGGAGTATTTCCATTTAATCAACCACACACATACCATCGTGTCACTCTCCCAAGTGTTTCTCCTCACTCAATTGAGTGAAAGGGCAACTCTTGAGCTCTTATGAACTCAAAGTATTTTTCTTGAGCATTTCTTAATAAATCAACATATCTTATCACCATTTCGAGCAATTGATTCATTCTTTAGGTTCTTTGTAACCTCAAGAATCCTTTAACATTGTTTCTGGTCTGTATCTTGGAGAATTCATCTCCAACAACCTATATCAGCGATCACTGGAGTTTCGGCGAACTCATATTAAGCCTTAACCTTCAGAATAGGGTGAGAAGCTCCAGATCAATTCTTTAAGTTGTCAGGATCAAATCCTACTATTTAGAATGGTGTTTTGATGATTGTGACTCTACAGTGATCATCGTCTTCTCCAACTCCAACGGAGTTGGAGAGACATGTATGATGGAGTTTGGACCCTAAGAATTGATCTTGAAGCATGTGCAAGTCTTGAGGATTCTAAAAGTACACTAATTAAGTCTGAGAACCTCTTATTTGTTCTGATGAACACACCACTATTCGTGCTTAGGCAGCGAGGCCAGAATACACTTAGGAAGTGATCAAAGCTCAGTTTTGAGATGTTGAACCAATTCCCTGAGTTGAATTAGACCTATCTAGACCATTAAATCAATCTGAATTGCTTCCTATTCAAAAGCCAACCTTTGAGCTCAACTGATCAACCCAAGGTTGTTAGGTAGGTTTCAGATCTTGGAATTGAGATTTAAGGGATGTTTTGAGTTCCTGGGGTGATTGAGATGTTAATGGAACCAATTAGAGTGAAATTTCCTGAGGTTTAGTGTGAATTCGATTACTTCATAGTTTGGGTTCCAACTGGAACCCAAAGCTGTTCTTAGCCATTTCGTTGAGAATTCAAGCTAAATTCTACCTAGATCAGACTTTTATAATCTCCTGAATTAATCTAGATGGATTCCTAATTTCTTGATCCATTTGTTGGGCTGATTCAACTACGAATCAGAACTCTGAGCTTCAAGTTCGAAGGTCTCAAGCTCCTGACCCTTCCCAAGCATTCGTAGACTTCCTTTCTTCCTCAATTTAATGCGGAATCATCTCTAGAACATTATTCGACTCTTAAAGAAGAGAGTTAACCCTTTTGTAGGTCATTTGACCTTTGATTTTACACTAAGACATGTTCCAGGCATATTGTAACAATGCCATTTCATGCCTTGAATCTGCGGATCTAATCTGATCCAAAGTTTTAATTTGCTTTCTCAATCAAGAGAGGTTCTCAACAGCTTTTGATGGAGCTATTACTCGCTCGATTTAGAGTTCTGTATCGCTCAGAATCATTCCTTGAAGATCTGGCAGCGGGCACTGTGCTGAAAAGAGACCTGCTAAGATTAGAACCACAACAAAAGCTGATGTGTGCATGCATACATATAAAAGGCATTTGTGAACCCAGCGCTTCAGTCATCAAGTGCTGGGCTCACAATACCTTCCGACCATTCAATTATCTTGAGCGCGTGCATGCACATGCATATGCATGTGTGTGCGCGCCTGTCTACGCATGTGCCCAGGTGGGCGTGAGCGATTTCATCGACCTGATTTGGCCTGATGATTGCACAACAATCATAGGTCTTAATTAACCTAGATTTGGCTAGAACATAGCATAAGTTAGGGAAATTCATGCACGTAAAAGCATTATTTGCATCTTTACTGCTTTTCTTTAGCCATGCATAAAATAATGTTATAATGTGCTGATTAAGTGCATTATGTCGATTGTAGGGAATAAGCTGATCTGAAGCTAGATCTGATATAACTGGAGTTGTAGCAAAGCTGGACCAGAAGGCCTAGTTTAGATGTAAGAATAATAATGTAAGGGGGTTAAAGGTTTCCTATTCTATTAAGTGGAAATAAAGCAGTAAAATGTGAAGATCTTAGGTCCATCCTAGCCCTAGGATAGCCTAGAGACCTCCCCA
The DNA here is from genome assembly GCA_037157565.1 of Thalassia testudinum. Lineage (NCBI taxonomy): Eukaryota > Viridiplantae > Streptophyta > Magnoliopsida > Alismatales > Hydrocharitaceae > Thalassia > Thalassia testudinum. Next base: position 48,293,132 of record JAZHRO010000035.1, on the reverse strand, counting down.
AGCCTTAGCCACCCTTAGATTAGGCCACAACACCCTAGGAAGCCCTAAAACCCTAGTTCCAACCCTTATCTGGACGTCTAGATAAGTTATAGGATGTCCAGGACCCTTAGCCATCTCCTGCACACCTCAAACCTACTTATGTAGTGTTATTGGACATCCAGACACTTTGTCAGGCATCCAATTTCTGTAGAATACACAAAATAGAACCCAAAATCCCTCCTGACTCTGATTGGACATCCAGACAACAAGTCTGGACTTCTGATTTTTTAGTATAAGACATCTGACACAATTATTAGACATCTGATACTGCTCTCCAATTCCTGTTTTGAGATTTAAGCCTTGATCTTGGATCTCTAGGTCCCTAAACCCAATTTCAACCCCATAGGAACCAAAATTAAGGTGCCCTAACCCTAGTACATCACCTCTAGAACTCCCTAAGGACATAATTAGGTCGTCACTAAACCTAATTGACTTGTATCTTAGTCAATTCCATCAACCTATTCAATTAGACTCATTGAGTCCAATTGAGCCCTGATCTCAGCACACACTATCTAATTGGACTCAGTGAGAGTCCAATTGACCTAGACCTGACTTAATTGAGTTGTTTTACTCTCAATTAAGTTTTCACACACCCAATTAAACTTGTATTAAGTTTAATTGCATTTTACCTTAGTGAATTAGGGTTTATAACCCTAATTTGAGAATACCTTGACCTAAACCAACTAGAACCTAACCTAATCAACCTATCCACCTAAGTTTCGACCCACACACACCCACACACACCATCCACATGAAAATACCTAGCCTAGAGTTCTCTAGAACTCTCTACCATGTGTGGTTGCCTTGGTTGCCAAAATTAGCAACCAAGAGCCATTTAATTTTTAGATCCACATTTGGTGGATCTAAAAACCACCATCCATCCTCTCTCTCTCACTCTCCCATGAGCTCCCACCATAGGCCTCTCTAGAGAATTCCATAATTCTATAGAGAGCTTCCCTTAGGTCTACAAAAAGACCTAAGGGGTGGCCATTTGCACCCATTCACTTCCTTGGCAAAATTCACTCCATTGGTGCCATTCACGCCACCTCCACTTAGCTAGCCACTCCACCTCCATGAGCTCACTACCACCACCATGGAGGACATCATGCCGAGATGTTGGATCAATCCTCCCTCTCTCCAAGGGTCGACCTAAGCTACATTGGCCGCCCCTCATTCTCCTCTCGACCACTCCAAGGCCATCGGGGACCACCCCTGAATGCCCTTTTATTCTTCTAGATTTAATTCATGCTCTTTATAATTTTATTTCTTTTATTTACTGCTTAGTAGTGTAGTCTTACTTCTCCCCCAATGATGCATGCAAAATCTCCCCGTAGATTCTTGTATGCGATCGTTTTCTGGTAGCTAGATTTACATTTTTAAGCATTCATGTACAAGGTTTCTTCTACCTTCCATGTTGCAAACACTCTTTTGAATGAATAGAAGATATATTTTCATATATATGTCTATGTGTTGAGAATCACCATGAGCTTATTGCAATATCTTTTGAGTGATTAGTGTTGCCTATTTTTAATTCCTGATATACTTGCAACTAAGCATGTCGTACTTCAATACATAATAATCATAAACCGACATGTGATTTTAAATGAAGTAGAGCGGCAAAAGATCGATTTCAAAAGTAAATCAAATGCCTCCCAGAGACGAACGACCGAGACTCAAGTCTTGTAATCTTTACAAACTTAATTTTTGACGAATTTTTTTGCATAACCATACTACGATTTCCGACGACTTTCAAAATGCATGAGAATGACATTTGTCAAATGGTGCCATTGCCGGGGAGATAACATCATTTTATATGATTTCGATCTTTAATCTATCACTGACGAATCTACCTCTACTTTGTTTTTGATGTGCAGGACAACACGGAAGGAAAACGGGATCTACGCACACATCACGTGCGGCAAAGAAAAATCTGGTGCACATCATCTCTCTCTAGATTAGGTTTCTTTTTTTCTGAACCCTAGGAGTCGATTTACTTTCTGTAATTTCCTTTGAGAAATTCTTTGAAAAAAAAAAAAGAGAATTTTCTTATTTTCGTGAAAAAAATCAAAATCAGAAATTTTTTTTAAAAAAATCTAGATTAGGTTTCCTTTCGAATTTAGGCTAGTTTAAAAAAATATATATTTTCTTTGAATCTTTTGAAAAATTCTTTCCAAAAAAAACAAACGTGCAAGAGTTTTGAAAAAAAAAAAAATTTATGGTGGAAGGCTTAAATTTCAAATTCAAACCTCTTTAAAAAGCTTTTCCACCATCTCCTGAGTTTCGACCAGATTTCAAGCTCGATTTAAAAATTTGATTTCTGAAATAATATTAAGCAAAAAATTCTGAAATTCAGGCTAAACCTTCATTTTCAAACCATCTTTCAAATGCCACCATTATTTTAAAGAAATTCCAAGTATAAAATTTTTAAAAATTCGTGACGTGCACAAGGGTCAGACTGACCCAGATTCCAAATTTTTCAAATTTCAAAAAGCGATTTCGAGCAATCCACAAATCTATTTTGACTAAAAATAGTGAGGTTTGAAAGCTGATCTCATTGGCTTTATTTCCCATATTTTTCCTGAATTTGTGAAGGTCATTTGATACTATTTCAAAATGAAAAATCGATTAGGAGTCAAATTTCCAAATCTGACCCCATGATATTCAAAATTCCCTAAAAATTAGGTTGAAATAGTAAAAATTTTAAAAAAATAGATTCTGAAAAAAGAATTGAAAAAGGAATCTACTCACAAAATTTCAAATTAATTGGATTCCAATTATCATCAAAGAACCAATTTAACTTTTATGGTCTGCTGAAATAAAAAAAATAAGAAAACCTAGAAGTGCATGCAACTTAGGTTGAATCTTTAGGGTTACAACTAGTGACCACACTTTAGGCTAACCTAGACTTAATCAAGTCTAGTTAGCCAGTGAGCTTGGTCACCTTGTGGACCACTCACCACAAACCCCACTGAAGAAAAGAGGTTAAAATTAATTTTAAAACACGAAATCAACCCGAGTTTGTTGTCGTACTACTGGGTGTTTTTAACCTCTCTTGCCAAACCTGGTGACTAAGTCTGCGAGGTAGTGTCAAACGACCACGGCTCGGGGGTCAACGGAACCAAAGGCATAAGCCAAAGGAAGAACCTTCCCCTTAGTCCCCTTGTAACCAGATTGGCTGGGTTAGCTTAAGAGGGGGGATTCACTTTCAGTCGGTTGTACGACAAACTTACCTTCAGGAATTCAAATCCCTAACGAAAAATCTGGTCACCTAATCTATAAGGACCATTTGATTGACAGGGCCTTAGCCTTGTCCTGCTTGGCTACACCAACCTAGGGGTTGGGTGGTGTATGCAAGGAAGGAGGTCACTTAGACCTCAGCTGATTCGACCTTGGGAGTCGCTCCCAAGGAGGCGAGTCACTTCTTCTATTTGCTAAGCCACGATGGCTAACACTGGATCTAGACCTAATCAAGATCCAGAAGAGCTAGACCCACGAGCTTATCTGAGAGCCCGGGTCACTGAATCAGCTCAACCTTGGGATCAGAACCCAAGGTCTCGAAGATGACTTTTCGCTTCGCCTGATCTTTCTCCTCAGGTTATCGAAATGGTTAACCCATATCCTAACCCTCGATATTATGACCCATACCAGTCGGTCCCTCAAAGGACCGCATTTTATAACCCAGGATATGGATTTCATACTCCTGCTTCTCACCCATGGAACACGGGTAGACCTGATTCACCCCCTGGAACCCCTGAAGAGCAACCGGTGCATATGCAGCTGCATTACAAAATACAGAGAGCTAAGCGAGCGCTAAGGAAAAGGCTACATCCTATCTACACGAAATCCAGGCTATCATTGAGCCGAACCAAAGACAAAGCTGGATTCCGCATCAACAAGCTATGATGGAGCTTCTTTGGGAAACAGCAGAGATAACAAGGCTAATGAGACAAAATTGGGAAACTCAAGAACTACTACTTTGGGATATCAAGTGGAAAATAACCCTGAAGACCTCGAGGAATCCAAAACGATTACGTTGGAAGGACAAACAGAAGATTCTCGTGAGCAGATACTGAAAGATTACTCAGGGGAAAAAGAATCTAACATGGATATAAGACAGGAGCAGGAAGTATGCCGAATGGGCTCATCTTAAATTGAGGAGGAAAGGACTAATATCTCCAGGACTGAGCCACAATCAGATTATCCTAAATCCTGGGAGACACCTTTTGGGTTGGATAACCCAATCGAGATAAGGGAAGTAGATCCAATTGAGGATATGGATATTGAGGCAAGCATTACATGCGACACTAATAATCAGCCTAAGCCACTTCCCATTGTAGGTGAACCTATGTTGGAGCTAACATCTTTTGATCTGCACTCTTCTTCTTTCACCTACATCCCTAATTCGGATGCTAGAGACTCTGAGATGACACTTACTATCCCTGATCCTGACATCCGAAGAACAGACGTAGCTATGGATAGCTCGAACGAAGAAATAAATATGCTACCTGAGGCAGGAATTACTGAGGAGCCCAATGCATATGAGAGTGAAGCGTTGAGCAAAATGAGTTGGGGACGCACCTATCAATAGCTCGACCCTGAGCCTGAAAAGTCAGCCTCTGATGAATCAGAGATGAATACCGATGAGGTCGAAGTAATTTCTGACGAGGATTTCAGTGACCTCCCCACAGACTTTCTACTTTCACGAATATCCCCATATGACCCAGAGCCTAGAGAATGCATGATCTTTGATTCAATTATCATTATGAGGATCCCTATGACTCAGATTTTGGTTCTAAGGTACATTTTGATCTACTCCCTTAGCAACTTCCTGCTGAATTGTGGGACATGATAAATCAGCTGAATCAACATCATGATCCCCCCTCTGATTATCCTCTATTTTGCACCACCACTCCACACTTTCTTATAGCTAGACTTTTTGGAGTAGGGGTGCACAATCAGCTGGTTTGCATCTCCGGACCACTGATTCTGGGAGCATACGAGCATATCTTTCTCTTAATCTTAACCGACTCCTATGCTAGAAATGACACATCTGTGAGTTTTCATCCAGCTGGAGGCGTTAAACTCAGCATGTATAAATATCATTCACTCCACATTCCACCATCATTTATATATAACCACTTTTATACATAGCATATTTTTATTTTAGCATATGTCCCTTTTGTATATTGCATGCTAACAGGTTGGCTGGTGCTGAATATAATTTCAGGAGCAATTACAAGTGATTTCTACCCATTCTCTCCCTGCAGTATTTATTTTCTTTTACATTCATGCATGAGGACATGCAAGAACTTAGGCATGGGGGGGTAGATACAGCAAAAACTAAAAAAATTTTCATGCCAACACTTAGGAAAACCTCGGAGTTGCATGTAAAATGTACTTTAGGACCCTAAATAAAAGAACAACTGACTCCACCTCCAATGCTCGCATTGGAGCTAGAAATCGTTCGCAACAGCCACTTCCGACTCACCCGCTCACCTTTTGTCTAAATTTAGGGTCAAGTTGATCCTAAGCCGATACGAGAATTTCACGAAGTACAAATTATGCGAGGTTACATGTCTATAGCATGTATACATATTGCATTCATGAATAAGATTATTTTATTAAGAGAATGCATTAGGGATTTTATCCTCTAGTTGATTCGTATAATCTGGAATCCAGTATAACTTTTCACACACACACAGAATTTGCAATGGATTCATGGTGAAGGCTGATAAACATCTTCAGTCTGTCGAGAAGAAGCAGTGCTTCTTTTCTTGAACCCCTGGACAGTGTTTTAGGAGTCAGGCAGATTTTCTTCCAAAAATACACCAAATAGTGTGAGATGAGAGTAGAGTGTACTAGTGCTCTAAGATTAGTGTGAGGAATCTGGAATCCTAGATAATTAGGTGATGATACTTTGAGTTTAGACATAGTTTTTGCTCTCAATATTCGCGTATACATTTTTGAGTGAAATTGTGAGAGCCACCGAATAAGGCAAATATGCGTAGAGTGAGTTTTCATAAAACTAGGGCTAAGGTGGATGGTTACGACCATTCTTTACATAATCCAAGCCTGAAGGAGGGTATTGATGTCAAGGTCAGAAATACACTGTCCTATCCATCTATCCCAGTGTCGTGAGTAGGCACTTGTTGTATGTGTTTTTTGCGAATCGCTACGCTTACGTGTTTGGTTTTGGAAAACCTGTCGTTGTAGTTCGAAAGCGAAGAATTCGTGTTCAACAAATAAAATTTATACCGAAAAGAATTCCGGGTCGAACACAGGGAGGCTACATTGATCTATATTCGCAAGTATATTTTTTTAGGATTTTTGATAAGCAAGGCGATATAATTACAATGGAGCTATCGTACTAAAAGAAAGAGAGAGAAAGAGAGAGAGAGAGAAAGAGAACATGCATTCAATATTTCAATTGTTTATATAATCAAACTAAATAAAAGCTACACTAGAAAGCGGAAAATCAATTACACTATAAAGCAGGAAAATTCTACACTAGAAAAGCTGTAAATAAGCACGGGAGAGAGAAGTTATCCTCCTCGACGATTGCTTGAAGGACGAGCCAGACGGGACGACGCCTGGTCGAAGGAGAACGAAGCAAGACGAAGGAGGATGAAGCAGAAGAATGGGAACGGAGCAGCACGCCGTCGTCGTCGTGGGATCCACTTCCGAAGGGGAACGAAAATTGGACTTTATCTCGCAAGAAGCATCCCGGGTGTGGGACAAGCTTCTCTTGAGCTTTGGAGGGGTAGAGAGGAGAAAGAAGGGATGAGAATTTCGTATGGAGGGGGTCTCCTTTTATAGTTGCAAGGAGTGGGGGCAAAATGGATATTACAACTTCAAAATAATAAAAGAGGGGTCTTTAGTGACGGATAAATCCGTCACTAAAGCCCTCAACGTGGGCGTCGTGGCTGGCTCGCGCGTGCCTCCTCGCCTGCTCGCGCGCTCAACGGCTTGTGCACGTTCGCCGCTTTTCAGCCGTCCGATCGCGAGATCGGACGGCTTAAGATGCGTCCGCGCCCGCTGCGTTGCGCACCCGCCCACGCGTCTGATTGCGCGTCCGATTGCGCGTCCAATCGCGCGTCGACGCTATCGGGCACGCGCAGCCGTCCGATCTCCATCTGACGCTCCGCCCGCACCCAATCGCTGCGCCTTCCAGCCCCTCTCCACGGCTCGAACCCGCGCCCGGCGCTCGCGATAGCTCGCTCGACCATTGCGCTATGGGGCACGGATGGTTGAGTGGACGCTTTTAAGTGTGAGCTCCCACAGCCATTGGATTAAGATCCAACGGCGGAGAGCGATCGGGCGCAGGACTTTCACAAGATGCAAGCGACCATTTGGGCGGCTGAGATGGCACCACGTGACGCTATCTTGGCCGTCCATCTTCTGGAAGTTGTAGATGGTGAGACGGATGTCGGATTGACTCGATTTTTGTGTCGTTGGGCTGCGATCGTCGATCCGAATTCATCCATGCGGTCGGATTTATCATCTGAAGTGTAGATTTACACTATCCTAGCCCTTGATCTTCTAGGGTTCCCGGGTCACTATCTGATGCTACGGATGCCTGATTAGGGCGATCTTGGAGTCGTTGAACTCCAATTGTCACCCTGATCACATCCATACGGTTGGATCTTTGATCTGAGGCCCTGATAAAATATTTACCCTATCCAAGCACATAAAAGGAGACAATTAGCCTCCCTTTTATTCTAACTACTCTAAATGCAAGATGATGCATGTAATGCAATATTTATATCATGAAATGCAATCCTATGCTTAAGAGCATGCATAAATAGCCCAATGTCTCTTGAGTACAACCAATCCCTAATAATGTTTCCTCAATAAAGTTCTTGGATGTGTGGTAGTTGTGTTATGTTGAAGAAAAAAAATGATGAAAAAAAAGAAAAATTGAAAAAAAATTAAAAAAGAAGAAAAACCAAAGAAAAGAATGAATATTTAGTGTTTATTTCATTGAGGCAATACCACCAAACAAAATTGAGTTCCACCAAATATGACCTTAACCCATTTTTCTTGTGCTTCTGACTGCCCGAATAGTAGCTGAGGAATTCCACCTTAGTGTTAGGGTTATGAGAACTCAATTAAAGTGTTAATGCTAGTGAGACCACCAAATACAGGTCATATACGTGAATCTGGTGAAGTTGTGAGCTCTAAGAAAGAAAAGAAAAGGAAAAGAAAAAGAGTAAGAGAGAATAGATACAAAGGAATCAAAAGGGAGCATAGTTTTTCTCGTCTTTCTCTAAGTTGAGTTACTTAGTAGTCCGGGAAACTAGATTATGTAGTACTAGTCTCTATGTAGCACCAAGTGAGAGTGAGGCACCAAATATATAATCTTAGCCCTCAAAGATTCTCTACCTAAGCCTAAAGTCGGGGTGGAATTCATAGAATATATTGAATACCTTGAGGGAAGAAGTCCGCCTATTCTGCTAGAATTTTTACTAGGGGTCAAGTACAAGCTTTAGAGGTGAATCAGTTTTTCACTTAAATCCGTTGCAAAAGCTACATAGCTGCACTCTCACGATTGTCTGGATTTCTAGAGCATAGGATGAAAACAAAAAGGAGAAAAATCTCTACGCATACACTTGATAAAATAATCAGTCCCTTAAGGACCTTTGCTGTAAGTAATTTAGTCTTGCATTTGCTAGGAACTAGCAAGATTTAGGCATGGGGGTAAGATTGCACAGCAATCATAGGTCTTAATTGACCAAGATTAGGCTAGAACTTAGCATAAGTTAGGGAAATTCATGCACGCATAAGCATTATTTGCATCTTTACTGCTTTCTTTAGCTATGCATAAAATAATGTTATAATGTGCTGATTAAGTGCAATATGTCGATTGCAAGGAATAAGCTGATCTGAAATAATGAGTGTTGTAGCAGAGCTGGAGTAGAAGGCCTAGCTTAGATATAGGAATAATAATGTAAGGGGGTTAAAGGATTTCTATTCTATTAAGTAGAAATAAAGCAGTAAAATGTGAAGAGCTTAGGTCCATCCTAGCCCTAGGATAGACTAGAGACCTCCCCAAGCCTTAGCCACCCTTAGATTAGGCCACAACACCCTAGGAATCCCTAAAACCCTAGTTCCAACCCTTATCTGGACGTCCAGATAAGTTGTAGGACATCCAGGACCCTTAGCCATCTCCTGCACGCCTCAAACCCACTTTTGCAATGTTATTGGACGTCCAGACACTTTGTCAGACGTCCAATTTCTGCAGAATACCCAAAACAGAACCCAAAATCCCTCCTGACTCTGATTGGACATCCAGACAACAAGTCTAGACTTCTGATTTTTTAGTATAGGACGTCTGAAACTATTATTAGACGTCTGATACTGCTGTCCAATTCCTGTTTTGAGATTTAAGCCTTGATCTTGGATCTCTAGGTCCTTAAACCCAATTCCAACCCTAGAGGAACCTAAATTAAGGTGCCTTAACCCTAGTACATCACCTCTAGATTTCCCTAAGGACCTAATTAGGTCCTCACTAAACCTAATTGACTTGGATCTTAGTCAATTCCATTAGCCTATTCAATTGGACTCATTGAGTCCAATTGAGCCCTGATCTCAGCACACACTGTCCAATTGGACTCAGTGAGAGTCCAATTGACCTAGAACTGACTTAATTGAGTTGTTTTACTCTCAATTAAGTTTTCACACACCCAATTAAACTTGTATTAAGTTTAATTGCACTTTACCTTAGTGAATTAGGGTTTATAACCCTAATTTGAGACATACCTTGACCTAAACCCACTAGAACCTAACCTAATCAACCTAGCCACCTATGTTTCGACCCACACACACCCACATACACCATCCACACGAAAATACCTAGCCTAGAGTTCTCTATAACTCTCTACCATGTGTGGTTGCCTTGGTTGCCAAAATTAGCAACCAAGAGCCATTCAATTTTTAGATCCACATTTGGTGGATCTAAAAACCACCATCCATCTCTCTCTCTCACTCTCCCACGAGCTCCCACCATAGGCCTCTCTAGAGAATTCCATAATTCTCTAGAGAGCTTCCCTTAGGTCTACAAAAAGACCTAAGGGGTGGCCATTTGCACCCATTCACTTCCTTGGCAAAATTCACTCCATTGGTGCCATTCACGCCACCTCCACTTAGCTAACCACTCCACCTCCACGAGCTCACTACCACCACCATGGAGGACATCATGCCGGGTTGCTGGATCAATCCTCCCTCTCTCCAAGGGTCGGCCTAAGCTACATTGGCCGCCCCTCATTCTCCTCTCGACCACTCCAAGGCCATCGGGGACCACCCCTGAATGCCCTTTTATTCTTCTAGATTTAATTCATGCTCTTTATAATTTTATTGCTTTTATTTACTGCTTAGTAGTGTAGTCTTACTTCTCCCCCAATGACGCATGCAAAATCCCCCCGTAGATTCTTGTATGCGATCATTTTCTAGTAGCTAGATTTACATTTTTAAGCATTCATGTACAAGCTTTCTTCTACCTTCCATGTTGCAAACACTCTCTTGAATGAACAGAAGATATATTTTTATATATATGTCTATGTGTTGAGAATCACCATGAGCTTATTGCAATATCTTTTAAGTGATTAATGTTGCCTGTTTTTAATTCCTGATATACTTGCAACTAAGCATGCCGTACTTCAATACATAATAATCATAAACCAGCGTGTGATTTTAAACGAAGCAGAGCGGCAAAAAGATCAATTTCAATAGTAAATCAAATGCCTCACAAAGAGAATGACCGGGACTCAAGTCTCGTAATCTTTACAACCTTAATTTTTGACGAACATTTTTGCGCAACTATACTACGATTTCTGATGACTTTCAAAATGCACGAGAACGACATTTGTCACCTGACACTATGCAAACTTTAAAGGCTAAAATCCACCACTAATAAACTAGGACTGATTTGAGTAGGGTTTGGTTTGATCCTATGGGTGTTGTGTATCCTTGAAAGAACTAATCTGCCCTTTAACCAAATTTTTGGTTAAGTGTTAAAAATGGAATTAAGATCTTAAAAATGGCTAACTGTGGATGGTTGTACACAGTGAGGGTTAAACAGAGGAGAATTAAGAATGAAGAGAGTTGAGAGTGAAGAAAGACAAAGAGAATGTGCTGAGGGAAAGATGAAGAACTGAGAGAGAGTGAAGAAAAAGAGTTGAGAATAAGAGAGAGAAATGATTAAGAGAGAGAGATGTTTGATAACTAAAGGGTGAAAGCCGATTTGAGAGAAATTACGTGTTCGAGCTTATTGTAATAAAGGCATTCATTCCTTATTGTGATTTCATTTATGTCTTTATATTTGTAACACTTGTAATAAATGTTTCTTTTCAAGCTATTCGTTGTAAAATCATTCATGTACATTTCTTCTATAATGGAATAGTTGCAAATTTTAATTGTTGAATTTTATGTGCAATTATTCATGTGTTTAACATATTATGTAATTAATGTAATAAATAGGCATTAGTTAATTTAAAATAGAAAAGATAGTGAATTAATTAAGTTTATACCTCCTAGTGAATGACCTAGACTCAACCAGTTAAATGAATTAAAATCTAAAATGTTGGGTTATCTTAACTATATACTACAATCAATAACAACGATTGAACAAATCAAGTTAACCTAAGTCCATTCTTTATGCAATTAATTAAGACTAATAACCTTAATTAACTGTGTTAATAATTGAACGATCAATTGACTAGAATAAGTAGACCAAATTGTTTCTTTCATCTCAAGACGGGTTCTGAGAGTCTATAGGTCTTTAGGCTACCCATCTAAGGATAAATTTGGTTGATTATAGTGCAAGGCACCTTTCTCTCTTATGTTTTCCCTCCCGCTTTGCTATGTATCCTTCCAAAAGCTACACACATCTCCAATTCTACCATCCTACCAGCACTTATCCCCAAGATGATTACTATCCTAACCCGTCATATGACTACCCATCCATTAATCAGGATAACTTTGATTGGGGATATGATTCCAGACCTCAATGTCTAGGGCCTAACCATGGACAATAAGGCTATGATTATTATCCTTCCCATGCCTATATTGATTATAGATCTATACCCTTTGATGATCAACCTAATCCGATCTCCAATCAAGAAGGATATGATGATTATAACTCCTACCCTCACTAGGATTATACTGAATATAGGTCATCACCCCACTTTGAGCAACCCGAAACGACCTACTATCAAGGAGGAACCCAAGAACCTCAATTCCATGACTTCCATAGATTTAACCCAAACCCACCCAACCTTGAACCGAACCATTCAGTTCAGGTGAACCTGGTCCAAGATAGGGTGTTGGCCAATTTGACGAACACCATACAATCTTTAGAAATCCAGCCAACATCCCACAATAAAGAATTGGAGCCCTTTATTCAAATGATTGATGATTTGAATAGTTCGTTATTAGATTGGCTCCAAGATATTGAGGATAAGCTCTCGGGTGAGTTTTTACTTGGGAAATTATCAAGATTGAGGATGAAAATTGTTGTTGCCTTAATCCAATCATAGGATGATTCTCAGGATGAACCCCCTTCAGGAGAGTCAATGTTAGAACCCACTCAGGAGCCTATCGGGGGGAACACATTTTATGAGACCGAGGATGACAAGGTTGGTCTAGAGCAACACATTGAGGATGAAATGATTTTCTCACCTGATATCCTCGAGCCAAGGAGCAAGGAAAAATGTCTCTATAAACCAAGGAACAATATATGATTTTGAGACATATATAAATGAGGATCAAGAATTCTTTGATTCTGAGGGTGAAGAATCTTTAGGTAAAGTCTCACTTAAGCTTATGGAAGATGATTTTAGTGCGAAAAATGGGCCAAAGGAACTTGATCAATCATTTAATAGCCCTATAATTGAGGAATTGGATTTGGTTGGGGCTAACTTAAAGGATTCGAACCTTGATTTACTAGAAGATTCAATCAGTAGCCCCATTCCTCTACCACACCCTGAAGAATATAATGATGATCTTGAAATCACTAAACCCAAGCCAATCCTGATTCAACCACGATTTTGGGACTTGGGTAAATCACATGAGGTGAATAATATGCTAGAGGCCTTGGAAACCAAACAATTGATTTTAGAGGAGAGGAGTTTGGAAGTTAAATTATGGGAAGTAAATTTCGAGGGAAATGAAATTTGGATTTAAGGGTTCCTGTTGACCTGAAACCACCAACCTTTTACTAGAACCCTTATGATATCTTTGACGTGCAACCCAAGTGCAAAACAATTGACTATCTTTCTGAGCTGAACTCTATGTGGACATCCAAATCTAGTGAACCAAATCTACTCATTGTCCAACATTTTAGACTTGGGTTGCACAGTACAAAACTGTAGGCTCGGCCCCCCAAACACAACAATCTCCGATTTTGAGTAATCTTCATCCAGAACCTTAGAGCCACATGACCTTGGGGCATGAGTTTGCACCATAACTTGGTCCACATCTTTGGACATCTCCTGCTAGTGGGTTTCAAGATCAATCTTTTAATTTTGATCCTAACTCGCACTTATGAATTCTTAATTTCTTCCTTGTTTGTATATTATGCCTAGCTGAAGGCATTAAATTTAGCACTTGTGTATATTCTCTACAGAGCTTATCAAATTTATCACGAAATTCAAGTGATACTCTATTTATTATGCCTTTTTCATGTCTTTATTTTTACAATGCGGACATTGCATCAGTTAGGCATCGGGGGTGGATAGTTAATCCTGAGATTATTTTGTTAGCTCCATAGAATTTTTTTCATTTTCTTTTAAAAAAATATTAAAAATTCAAATATTCAAAATGACAAAAATTTAGAATTAGGAGAAGAGAACTTAGACAATAGGAGTTGTTAACTTTAGGAAATGATACTTTAGGACTTGAACACTTAGACTCTTCAGGTCATCAGGCTTAATTAATTTGGGTGTTTGCTAAAATGTGAACTTGTGTCTTAAGACTTTGCAATGTTAATTTTACTTTAATTTTGCTAATAAATTGGCATGATAAGTACACGACTTATCAACTTGCCTTCTAATTTGAGGAGACTTTAAGTCTAAAGCATCTACACACTATTTGCACTGACTTACTTTTCAATGGATTTATGGAAATTAGGTAGCTAATGAACTTTCTAGGGTAGTATGGTTGGCAAGTTATCGTGGGTAACAGCCTATTGGTCGATTGTCTAAAGTCCAGCTACATAACCACAATCTTTCTACTGCCTCTAGGTAAATCTTAGATCAGGGAAGCCACCTACTAAAAAATAAAAATAAAATAAAAAGGGAGAAAAATAAATAAGCCACACTTTACCGCACGAGTATGGCTAGCAAGTTGCCAAGGGTAACAGCCCATTAGCAGATTGTCCAGAGCCTAGCTCACAAACAATGCATAAATAATTCCTAAACACTTAGGCAAAAAGTGGGGAACTAGAATAAATCGGGGAGATATACACTAGGTTCACCCTTGTGTTGACCCTGTATAAAAATAATAATAAAAAAAAGTAGAGAGCAAGATATCGGTTGAACACATACACTTTTAGGCAGAAACTCTTCTTAAGGTCACCTAGGGTTGTAGAAACCTGAAGTCTATTTTAACGGCTCCCTAATGAGTCTATCACTTTTCACAAAATGCTTGGAACTTGTAGTTCTTTTCGAGTCTTAGGTGGGTTGGGTAGCCATACAAAGCTACCCCGAAACTCTAAACTCAAAAAGCCAAAAAAAATTAAAAAAGAAGAAAAGGAAAGAAAAAAATTGACGTGTTTTTGTATGGAATAAGGTGAGGACTTGGGCAGTCTATATTTTGGCAGGCACTCAGGCACTATTGAGTCTTCGTAGTTTATGACCTTAATTCAAATTTCTTTTCATTAATAAACAACTTATGCTTAAGCGATCGAGTCTTAATTTTGTTTTTATACATATCATATAGTTTAGTTTTGCTAAGGACTAGCAAAGGATAACCATGGGGTTGTGATGTATATACATCCATTTAGGTAAAAATTCTTATTTATGCATGTTCCTAAGCCTATAGATGCATTCCATATTATAAATATTGCATAGCATGTATCATTCTACATTTAAAATAGTTTGTATAAATTATAGGTTAATTCATGTCCTTTTGTGGCTAGGAGAGAAGGAAGTTTATTACAGGACCTCAGATTGACGATCTAACCATATAGATTTAATCAGGATAACAATCGGAGTTTAATGCCTCTGAAATTGTCTTGATTGGAGTTCCGTAGCACCTTATGCAGTCTGAGGAAGATCAATGACCAAGGTGCTAGGTGATGTAATTAGGAGCTTTAAATGACAAATCCAACCACACGGATGGATCTGGATCGACGATCGCAATCTAATGACATGAAAATTAACCCAATCCAACATCTGTGATGCCACCTACAACCACCATAAGTTGGACGGTCCAAATGGCACCACGTGGTGTCATCCAAATTGTCCAAGATCACCACTGCCTACCCTCACCACTCATAGATGGCTTTAATCTCAACCATTTGATCTTCATCCAATGGCTGAGAGTGTAGGAATCTTAAATCCAAAATGTAACACACTTGGGCTTGTAGTGCATTAGTGAAGCGCTCTACTTGGAGCAAATGGCATGCGGTCAAGCCGTGGCATGGGGGCCGCATCTCGCAGCAATGTTGAGAAATTGAAATTGGACACTCAAATCAAGATCAGGTGGCGGAGGTCCAGCCATGTGGCAGCGTGGATGCTCGCAGGTGTGATAATGCCCAATCAAATGCGTGCTATGCTTGTTGTGTACAACTCAGCATCAAGCATTCTTAGCCCTCTGATGCGTGATCCAACGGTCGATGTTCTCCCATTCCTCGCCTTCGCAATCTTAACTCATGATCTCACCATGATCCTTAGCCATGCGATTTGAATCTAACGGCTCTCCTTCGACCACGCCTCAACAGTTGTGCAAGCGAGCGTAAGTTGGGCCTTCAAGGACTTTATGTTGATTACTTATGGGAGGGGGTGAGATTTGCGAAATATAAAATACGGGAGGGGGTGATATTTTGCGGAATATAAAATAGAGTGAGAAAATATGTAAACAATCTTACAAAAAAGGATAATCACAAAATTGCACAAGTATTTTTAGCTGGAAACCCAAACTGGGTGAAAGCCACCACCTAACCTTCTCGAGTTAGGATTTCTCGATCGACTAAGTTGATCAACACCACTATCCTAGTCACTTAAAATGAGGGTGACTGAACCTCTTACAACCACACTACAAATACAAGGGTAGCGTAACCTTAAAACCCCTTCTCTTCATAAGAAGGTTTTTGTCTCACGAAGGAGATGGGAATTCACAAAGTGAATACCCAACCAATTAACAAAGTAAAATACAAAGCAACCTATAGAGCCACAAAATAAACCTAGCTACTATAGGTAAAGAATACTTCCCTTTGCTAGAAGTGCATCGGCTTGACGTAGATGTGTGAACTATGCGTAGGCACTACTCTCTCGTAATCGCGGAGTGAAAGCGGGTGCATAGCTGGATGAAGCTCTTAGGTGTGGAACTAAAGCTTGGAAAGCTAGAGCTTCTTCTCAAGATCAATGTGACACAAAATATGTTGAAATGGTATTGCCAGGTGTGTCTTGGTGTGCTTTTGCAAGGCAAGGGACCTCTCCTATTTATAGATGACTTATGAAGGCCTAGGAGGGTTGTGGACCTTAGGTAGCCGTTGGGGATCATCCCAAGGCAAAACAAGCCACAATCAGAATCATTAATGATTCTGACAAGGTCATCAGACATCTAGGTAAATTATCAGGCATCTAGAAGATACTCTTAAGACGTCTAGAAACTAAATCAAACATGTAATCCTATACGGGTTTCCTTACTAACTTGAGTCAGACCCAAATAAGGTTGTGTAATTCAATCAGACGACATATCGAATGTCTAGCACTAGGTCTGAACGTCTGGAAACCTAATTTATTGCTGGAATGGATTTCCCAAGGCATAAATGGCTATAAGCCTCAAGAGAAGTGATTTTGGCTCAATCGAGGGCTAACGATCACTTATCAGGAGTCTAAGGACCTCTACGGACGTCTGATAGAAGTCTAAAGGTCATTTCTCAATGATCATATTGTGAAAGCCAACTTTCCACTAATTGGATGTTTGGCCAAGTCATCAAACGTCTGGAGTAAGGGTTGGTCGTCTGATTTCAACAGACAAAACCTACTATGTCCAGCCTAAGTGATTGGACGTCTGATCCAACATTCAG
The DNA here is from genome assembly GCA_037157565.1 of Thalassia testudinum. Taxonomy (NCBI): domain Eukaryota; kingdom Viridiplantae; phylum Streptophyta; class Magnoliopsida; order Alismatales; family Hydrocharitaceae; genus Thalassia; species Thalassia testudinum. The sequence goes on along the minus strand of JAZHRO010000035.1, from coordinate 48,275,845 downwards.
ATGTCTTAAAGTTCATTATTAGACGTCTGATTTTTGTGTTAGATGTCAAAAAAGGCTGCTTGAAGCCTATTCAGGTTTTCTAAGTCCTCTACGGAAAACTTAAGTATCCTAGGGTTGTGCAAGTGTTCCTAGGACTACAGTGTTGATACTTTGAGTCTCTTTAACATGCATCTAAGATAATGAAAGATCAAAGAACAAACAAAAACAAATTACAGACTACAAGACAAAAGAACATCTATCCTATTCTTCTATCTTCTAGCTCTTACTTCCCGTGAAGCTCCTTCTCCTCCAACAAGCTCCTCTAATCCACCACGAACGCGAGCTCTGAGGTCCTTTACACTTGTATCCATTTGCATGTTCCTGAAATCTAAAGTTCAAATACAAATCGTTAAAAGACAAGTGCTTTGTTGTCATCAAAATTGACGATCATGGTGCCCTTGCACCAACAATCTCCCCCTTTTCGATGACAAAATCATAAATAATAATCCATAAAAATCCTCCCCCATTTTGACATTGTCAAAAAGATATCAAAATTTTTAATTATCCTAAACTCCCCCTTAAAACATGCTCTTCTAATTTCATCTTTTCCATAAAATAAGATAGCTATGTTATTTCCTCCTTTCTAAAGGCAATATAGCTATGTTATTTTTAAAACCTCCCCCTTAATGACAGACAAGTAGCTTCATCAATTTTAACTCCACCTATCTATATGCTAAAAAAAAAAAGATAGGGTAATGAATTTACCTTACTTACCATGGCAAATAGAATGGCCCAAATGGAGGTGGATGCCAAATTGGATGGGGCTCCCATCCGTAGCTTGGAGGTCCGGGCATTGGCGCTGGTCTCCAATCGGGCAGTCAACGCGAGACGGCCTGGTTGTTTGTTCGTCGTCTCGTTGGTGTCCTCTTCTCCTTCCTCAGTCTACTCCTTCATCCTCCCAATTCAAGTTAACCCTTCTTGAGTTTGTAGGTCCAATTTCTCGTATTGTAGTCTCCCTTGAAACCTACAAAATAGGATTCGAGTTGGATTTTTGGTATCTAAGATAGCTTGGATCCAGATTTGTTAGTGGGTCTCCTTGATGGAGATTCTTTCTCAACTTTAGGGCTAAGGCTAACTTTATCAATAGAAAAGTTATCTAATTTGTTCATCAATTTATTAGATTCTTCCCTAAGACATAAAAGTTCTTTTTCTACGACATACATCTTAGTCTTTAAATCAGAAATTTCTAATTTTAAACTTGTATTTTCCTTAATCAACTCACTATTTTCATTTGTTAGATTATTATTCTCTAATCAACTCACTATTTTCATTTGTTAGATTATTATTCTCTAGCAACAAATTATTAGAACTAGAACTACTTTCTAGGTCCTTAAGTTTTACCTCTAATATTTCATTTTCAGTTTTTAGACAACTAAGATTTCTTTTAATGTTTTTATTTTCTACTTTAAGTGATTTACTAATTTCAAATACCTCATTAAAAGCTTATTGTAAATCTGAGTTTACCTCAATGTCGCTGTCATCGCTGTCGCTTTCTGCAATTGCCATGAAACCCATGCAAGTGGTTTCATTCTTCTTTTCGGGATCTTCCTCTTCTTCCTCTGAGCTTGAGTCATCCCAAGTTGCTTGGAATGCCTTCTTTTTATACTTCTCGTTCTCCTTCTTCTCCTTCTTGAGAAGAGGGTACTCGGGTCAAAGATGACCTTTTTCGTTGCAATGGTAGCAACGTCTCAGGCTACCTTGCTCCTTTTCCTTCTTATCTTTCTTTTCCCTCTTAGAATCCCTACAAAACTTGGAAATTCTTTTAAGTAAAAATTTAAAGTCTTCATCGTCAAAACTTACCTCAGTGTCTGAAGTAGCTCTGAAGGCGAGACACTTCCTCGGCTTTGGTTCTGGTGTGTCCTTCTTCTTCTGCTTCAACTTCATCTCGTAGGCCATGAGATTGCCTAGGAGGCCCTCCATGTTGAGTTCCTCTAAGTTGTTCGCTTCCTCGATCGAGGTGACCTTCTGTTCCCATTTCGATCCAAGGAAACAGAGTAGCTTTCCTTGAAGCTCCCCCTTAGTGAAGGTCTTACATAAAGCTTTCAAACCATTAACAATGAGAGTGAACCTAGTGTTCATCTCACTTAAGGTTTCGCTAGTCTTCATAGAAAATGATTCAAATTATTGTGAAAGTAAATTAATTTTAAAAGACTCTACCTTAGAGGTACCCTTGTGAGTTACCTCAAGTGTGTGCCAAATCTCATATGTAGTGGCACATTGTGAGATTCGATTAAACTCCTCTGGCCTGAGAGTGCAATATAACACGTTCATCATCTCCGCGTTGTGAGATAGCTCTCGAATCTGCTGCTGCAAGTAGCCTGCAGTGAGTCTCTCCAAAATGTTGAAAGGTGTCTCACACCTGGCCTAGATGGTGAAGTCATTAACTTTAAGCCACGTCTTCATCCTCAGCTTCCAGTAGGGGTAGTTGCTTCCGTCGAAGAATGGTGGATGGGTCATAGATTACCCCTCGAATATCCTTATCGAGAACATGCTCCCGTCCATTGATCTTTTTGTGGATGTTACTCCTAAGGGCAGAAAACCTGCTCTGATACCAACTGTTGATTCCTTATGGGTGGGGGTGAGATTTACAGAATATAAAATAGAGTGCGGAAATATGTAAACAATCTCACAAAAAAAGGACAATCACAAAATACCATAAGCATTTTAGGTGGAAACCCAAACCAGGTGAAAACCACCAACTAATCATCTCGAGTTAGGATTTCCTGATCGACTAGGTCGATCAAAACCACTATCCCAATAACTTAAAATGAGGGTGACTGAACCTCTTAGAGCCACACTACAAATACAAGTGTAGCATAACCTCAAAACCCCTTCTCTTCACAAGAAGGTTTTTGTCTCATGAAGGCGACAGGAATTTGCAAAGAGAATACCCAACCAATTAACAAAGTAAAATATAAAGCAACCTATAGAGCCACAAAATAAACCTAGCTACTATAGGTAAAGAATACTTCCCTCTGCTGGAAGTCCGTCGACTTGACGTGGATTCGTGAACAACGTGTAGGCACTACTTCGCTCTCGTAATCGCGGAGTGAGAGTGGGTGCACAGCTGGATGAAGCTCTCAGGTGTGGAACTAAAGCTTGGAGAGCTAGAGCTTCTTCTCAAGATCAAAGTGACACAAAAGATGTGGAAATGGTATTTCTAGGTGTGTCTTGGTGTGCATTTGCAAGGCAAGGGGCCTCTCATATTTATAGATGGCTTAGGAAGGCCTAGGAAGGTTGTGGTAGCCTTAGGTAGTCTTTGGGGAACATCCCAAGGCAAAACAAGTTGTAATCAAAATCATTATGATTCTGAGAGGGTCATCAGACGTCTTGGCAAATTATCAGACGTCTGGAAGATACTCTTAAGACATCTGGAAACTAAATCAGACATCTAATTCTAGATGGGTTTCCTTACTAACATGAGTCAGACCTAAATGGGGTTCTTGTGTAATTCAGTTAGATGACATATCAGACGTCTGGCACTAGGTCTGGATATCTGGAAACCTAATTTACTGCAGGAATGGATTTCCTAAGGCACAAATGGCTATAAGCCTCAAGAGAAGTGATTTTGGCTTAATCGAGGGCTAATGGTCACTTATCAAACGTCTAAGGTCCTCTACAGACGTCTGATAGAAGCCTAAAGGTCATTTCTCAATGATCATATTATGAAATCCAACGTTCCACTAATTGGACATCTGGCTAAGTCATCAGATGTCTGTTAAGACATTTAGACTAAGGGTTGGTTATCTGATTTCAACAGACGAACCTACTAAGTCCATCCTAAGTGATAAGAAGTCTGATCCAACATTTAGACGTCTTAAAGTTCACTATCAGACATCTTATTTTTGTGTTAGACGTCTGAAAAGGCTGAAGCCTATTTAGGTTTTCTAATTCCTGTACGGAAAACCTAGGTATCCTAGGGTTGTGCAAGTGTTCCTAGGACTACAGTGTCGATACTTTGAATCTCTTTAACATGCATCTAAGAAAATGAAAGAGCAAAGAACAAACGAAAATAAATTACAAAATACAAGACAAAAGAACATCTATCCTATTCCTCTGTCTTCTAGCTCTCGCTTCCCATGAAGCTCCTTCTCCTCCAACAAGCTCCTCCAATCCACCATGGATGCAAGCACTAAGGTCCTTTACACTTGTATCCATTTGCATTTTCCTGAAATCTAAAGCTCAAATAAAAATTGTTAAAACACAAGTATTTTGTTATCATCAAAATTGACGATTGTGATGCCCTTGCTCCAACAGTTTTAGGCGAGGCTACAGTGACGTCTTCAATGTCACTAATTGACCCATCCACGAAAGGCACCCTTCTCCTCCACTATATAAAGGCCCATGATCCCCCATTTCTCTTCATCTCTTCTTTTCTCTCCCTCACCACCTCCAAGGCTCTAGAGATATCTTGTCCCAAGCCCGAGATACTCCTCCAGAGTTGAAATTAAATATTTTTTCCGCTTCTCACCCTCATTCGTGGAACATTCCGTGGTCGTCCTCTCACCACATTCCAGAAGAAGATCCTCGCCGCGATACCATCCTACCCTATCCTCTGTCCTTTGACTCCATTCTTCTTCATCCAACTTCCCACCACCTTCTTCTAAGCGCTGTCAAAGCAAGTCATCCTCCAAGTGACCATTAAGGGGGATTCTTCTCACATCTCTCTATCTTTTATTGCTTTCCTAGTGTAGTTTTAATTAGTTGTAATAGACATTGCTTGATCTATGAAATATTCTCTCTCTCTCTCTCTCCCTTATTTTGCAAGTAGATTAGTTAGAAATATTTTGTCAATCTGATCTCTTGCCTATTAAAATACAAAAAAATTGCAAAAGATAAAAACACTAAAAAAAGATAAATCGAAATGTAAATTTCAAAACCAAACATTCGCCTCCCCACGTTCGAGGTGGCACTCACTTTGAGTTTCGATTATAAATTTTATCTGGTAGCGATATTTTGCAACTGCGATGACGGGTTTTCTAAAACCCCAATTTTCCTCGCAAAAATTACGCCTACAACTTCCTATGTGCTTACTTGGTCTTGGTGATCTAGGTGAAGAGGAAATAGGCCTTGGCTAAGGTTTTCCTCACCTCCCAATAGGCTCTCACCCACTTTAGAGAGGCCTCCTACCTTCTTCCCCATTCTCTTTTGCTCTTTCTTTGTAGTTTAGTTGTTTATATTACTTTCACTTTTATATTACTTGCTCTTTATTTTATTTGTTTAGTAGATTAGTCTTTTCATTCCAAGCAATTTCCTTTACTTGCTTTTATTTACTCTTATTAGGTCAGTAGTGTGGCTTACTCACTCATACACACTCTTACACTCTCACTACACACACCCACTTTCATTTTGTTAATATCACCACATACACCACCTCACCACACACGCCCACCATCACACACTCTCATATGCGCACTCACTCACTCACCAACACTAGCTCACACACACCCTTTAGAACCACCAGCTATAAGATAATTTCCCAACCCCATCACCGCCAACACCATCACTAGGACCCTAGGTTAATGGTTGTTCCCTCTCCCTACCATGGATCCACCAAATAGACTCAATAGAAAGCACAACCCTAGAACAAACCTTAGTCACTCCTAAGTATAGAATCTTCATCTCTATATCCCTATTCTCTGCCATAGTAATCACTACCAACCTAAGGACCAATGAACACATCATCACCCACAAAACTGAACCTCTCAACCTAAACCATATTAGTGAATTTGAGAACTTTATCACACTAAATGGCCTTTTACCTAATTGTCATCACTCTTATCATCACCACCAGTACAACCTTCATCCCATCACCTACATGGATTCCCTTTCTACAAGAAGCACCCCGCCAATCTACTCATGAAGTTACTCTTGTCATTTCCACATATGAAGTGAGCGAGTGAAAGTGTGTTTGTAAATATCTACTGATGAGTGTCTCATCATACCCCCAAGCCAAAGTTTTGCTAGTCCCTAGCAAAATTAACTAAGACTATGATGATTTAAAGCACTTGGGTTTAAAATATTATGAATAGTAACTATATAGAGGAAAGCTTAGGTCAGAAATTTTTAAGGTTAAATATAAATGATTAATGTATAGATCATGTGTGAAAATTTTCTTACTTAAACTTATACTTATAACATTTTCAAAACACACTTAAAATAATTTGTAAATAAGAATTTTATTCAAAATTAGAATTCTTCAAAAATCTCTTAATCTTTGTAACTATTCTTAACTCAAATTAGAATACAAAGTGTTTTAAGAAAAATAAAACTTAAGGATTGAGAATTAAATTTTAACTCAAAAACACAATAGATTTAAGTTAATCCTTTGTTTCTGATATTTGATTTTTATCAATATAAGTTTAAGCAAATTAAACAGATACTCATTATTAATCAAACTTAGAGTAGTAAAACTCTAATTTACTAGCCTACAACACCAAAGATTAACTTCTAGACCTAGGATTCTATCCATTCTTCTCCTTTACGTCTCAACTTAAAATCTTCAAAACCCAATTTCTTAGGCTTCACTGCCCAATACCAAGGTTCAGTAGCTATGATTTTAAAACATCTGTGCTTAGTGAAGAGAATTGTCCTAAAGACATCCAAAGTTGCAAAAATCCAGATCTGAAGACATCACTTTCCAATCCCAATTATTCCAATTCAAGCCTTTGGCTTGGCCTTACTCAGGTTTGGTTGCTTTCTCCTCACCAGTTTTCTATCCCGAGGTCAACACTTTTTGTGTATATCTCCCCGGTGGACCACTGGATCTCTTATTCCTAATATTTTTTTCTCCATATTTTTCTCTCTTTCTCTATAGGTTAGAACACCCATTTGTAGCGAGGTGTTCTTTTTATTTTTGATGGAAGGAAGGGTAGCATCCATTTGTAACGAGATGCTTTTATTTATTTATGGAAAACTGCATAAGAACCCATTTTTAGCGAGGCACTTAACTGCAGGGTGTTTTATTTACTTTTTCTTTTTCTTTCCTTTTCTTTTTTTCTTTTCCCCACTTCTCATTTTTCTAGGTGAATGGCTGACGTGCCGTAGTGCGTATGTGTTAAGAGGTGTCGTTATAGTCGCACTTGATACATCGATTTTAAAAGAAGTAAACGGAGGTGAGTCCGAGGTCTCAGGGAGGCGTGGAAATCGGATTTTGTTTACCACTTGTTGTCACGAAAAAGGCGGAGTTTTGCTTACGAAAGAGACGATTTTGAAAAGCGAGAGATAGAGAGAGAGAGTTTAAGGTTAGAAAGCTCTTGATTTTGATCATGCACTTTGAACTGAAATTAAAATGGCGATTGAACGGAAAATAATTTCATTAAACATGCATTCATAGTTCAGAGCTTACAACATTAAATACATGCTTTAACAAGAGTAAATGAAAGCTTAAAAGAGAGAGAGAGAGAGAGGTAGAGAGAGAGTGGAGAGCGACGAGGCAGCCACGGTGGTGGAGGAGGCTCCATCGGCGTCTCGTCGTCTCCGACGATTACAAGAGTGCCTAAAACTATCTAGGAGAGGAGTGGAGTAGTTGCAAGTGGGAGAGTATGCCTTGAATGGTGGTAGAAGGGGGTTTAAATAGAGTTAAGGGCTTCCTAAAAGAATAAGGGGCTTTAGCGATCCAGAGCGTCGCTAAAATCGCTTCCAAAAGCATCGGTGTAGCCCTCTCGCCGTCGGTCAGCTGCCCGCCCCGGTCTTCCTCTTCGTGCGATCCGTGGCCGCTGAATGAGAGCCGTCCAATCGAAGATCGGACGGCTGAGAGCCTTCTGCGCCCGTGCTAAGATCGCGCCTTGGGCGCACGTCTGCACGCGCTTTCCTCCCGGCATGCTCGTGCGCGTGGGCGCTCGTGCACTGCGGTCGCGCCGCATGGCGAGATCGTGGCTGCTCGCTGCTGATCGGGCGACCCAATTTTTTCACGCCCTTCGCCCGCCTTCAAATCCCGCTCCTCACGGCTCGAACACGCGTCGCGACGACCACGAGCGTGCGCGCTAACTGTTGCGCCACGCCCGCGCTTTGTCGCGGCGACCGCGGGCGAGCGCGTGGATCTCGGCCATTCGATCAAAGATCAACGGCCGAGATTCGTCTTTGGCCAGCTTGAGGGTGTGCGAGCGGTGGGGGTGGGGCGACGTGGCACTCTCTGGGTCGTTGATCTCCAGATCAACGGTTAGAATTTCTTGGGCCCATTGTGAGAGCTCTGGATGTCGGATTTGGACAATCTTGAGTCTGTTGGACTCCATTCGTCGTTCTGAATCCATCTGTGTGGTCCGATTGCTCATCTGAGGCCTGCTTTGACAAATGCTTTACACAAATGGCCATTAATATAGTTTATAAGCAATCTTGGTACTTGATGCATGCAATGCTCCTATTCTACTTATGTTGTGCCTTTTATTCTAAACATGGGCCATATTCAACCTAATTACTACCCCCTTGTGTGGTGTTATCATACCCCCACGCTTACTCCTTGCTAGTCCCTAGCAAGGTTTATTCTAGCCTTTATTTCCTTGGGGAATTAAAGAAGTAATTGCTTAAGCACTTCGCTACTTGTCAATAAGAGGAAATATACGAAGATCTTAATCTACAAAGACTAAGCAGCGCCCGAGTGTCTGCCAAAATACGAATCGCCCGAATCCTTGCTTTAATGTACATATGTATACGTATGTATATTTTCTTAGAATTTTTTTTTTCGGAATTCAGTGTGGGTTGGTAACCTTTTACGACTACCCAACCCACCCAAAACTCGGTCAAAACCCTAAGTGCTAAGCATCTTGGTGTGAATGTTGTGATAGACTCACTTAACGGTAATTGAGATAGACTTCGAGTTTCTACGCCTCTAGCTGACCGAAAAGGAAAATATTTTTGCCTGAAGGTGTATTTGTTCGATTGGTAGCTTTCTCCCTACATTCGTTTTACTTGGGGTAAACACAAGGATTTTCCAGTGTATATCTCCCCGGCTTATACTACTTCCCCGCTTCTTCCTTAGGTGTTTTGGTCTTTTTTGTGCAATTATTAAGCTGAGCTCTGGACAACCAACCAATGGGCTGTTACCCACGATCACTTGCCAGCCATACTTGTGCGGTGAAGTGTGGTTTATTTTCTTTTCTTCTTCCCCCTTTTTTTTTCGTAGGTGGCTTCCCTGATCTCAAATGTACCTAAAGGCAGCGAAAAAGAAATGGCCTGTGGCTGGGTTCTGGACAACCTGCCAATGGGCTGTTACCCACGAAAACTTGCCAGCCATACCACCCTAGAGAGTTCATTAGCTACCCAATTTCTGTCAAAATCTCCGAGAAGTGAGTCTGTGAAAAAATTGGTGCAGATGCTTAGACTCAAAGTTTTCCTGAGTTAGAGGGTGAGTTGATAAGTCGTATACTTATTACCTTATTTATTAGGTGGATTAGAATAGCTTAAAGTTGCAAGGATTCGCCGCTAAATCCATATTTTAACGGACACCAGGGCTGATTAAGCCTGAAGGCCTGAAAAGTCTAAGTGTTTAAGTTCTTTTTGTATTATTTCCCACTATTGACAAGTTTCTAATGCCTAAGTTTTCTTCCTAAATTCTTTTTTTTTTTTCTTAATTATTTATTCAGATTGATTAATTGAACTCAGGATTATGCAATTTATCATCCCCCCATGCTTAAGTTGGACAATGTCCTCATTGGCAGATTCATGGATGCAGCAGGGTTCAAAAAGATAGTACCTGAGTGACGTAAACTACCAAATCAGTCTGAATCCGCTGGGTAGCCTCCCAGGAAGCGCTGAGTTTAACGCCTCCAGCTGGGCGGTGCACAAATAGGAATGGTTTGGGTCAAGGAGATATGTTCAAAATTAATCAGACCCAAAATCAGAAGTCTACAGATGCAAATAAGGTTGTGGTGGAGTCTCGTTCCTAAGGGGCGGGAATTCTGTATCATGCATGCCCATGTCAGAACCTCTCTTAGTTTGTGGGCATGCAAACAAGTTGTTGTGGATGAACGCACCCCAATTATGACACGCCAGACACTAAAGATGTAGGTTTTATATTCAGCTTGTGTCCCCATAAAATTGTAATCCATCGAAAGTGTATCAATTCCAGTGCATTCGGGTTGCGGGATTCTTATTCTAGTAGGGCAGGTAACAAAGTCCAGAGTTTCATACTGAGCCCTACAACCAAGCATGAGGCCTCTCTCCAAAGACGAATCCATCTCTCCCGCAACTATGGTTTCATTGCTCATTTCCTCCAAGCCCTTGATCTCAAGAATATTTTCTTCAACCTCCTCTGTATCAGATTCATTGTTTGGGATTACATTAGAGGTAGGGTCAATTTCATCCTCTAGATCATATTCTTTCTCTCGGCCCTCCTCCAAATTTGTGATGGGGATTCTAACCGATTCATAATCAATTTCTTTGAAATTGCAACTCCATTCTCCATCTCCGATGTTGGCTGCTACTCCCACCGGATTACTTGTCTTGGGCCGATTAGATTCAGATTCCAAGGCCTCTCCCCTCACCTTCTCAGTTTCCTCCTGATGTTTGTTCTCAATGCTCCCCAAATTGTGTTCCAAGGAATCCTTATTGTCCTTATCCACTGAGCTATCCAACTCCTGAGGGGTATCAATGGTGGACTGAACCAAATCAGGATGACTGGGTGTAGTCCAATTGATCATGGTAGGTCCTTGCTTTATGAATTCCATGAATGGTGTTGTGTGCAACAGCTTTCTTTGGCCTTCTTCCCCCAATTGTTGGAACAACTCCAACATGGCATGTTGCCCTTTAACCAATTCTTGATTCTATCTGTGTAGTTCTAACTGGAGGTTATCAAGAATTGACATGGTGTCATTTGGTGTCCTTTGGATTTCCTCCTTGAAATCCAGGTTAAGAGAGTATGGTTGAGGTTGTGGATCAGAATCCATATTGGTGTTTAGGTTCTTGGGTGGGTCCTCTATTCTATCATGTTCAGGGTCCAGTTCTTCAACAGGAACCATTCTCTGTTTGGTCCTACTCCAGAATAGTTGAGGTTCTAAGTCCTCCTCCCAGTCAGATTCTTCATCAGGGGACCAAATCAAAGGTTGATGATCCTGGGCTTGCCTAGATTTCTGATCATTTTCTGATTTCCATTTGTCTAGAACTCCTTCTAATCCAAAGGTCAAGTAGGCAAGGTTGTTGAATTCAGATGATCTTTCTTGGTTATTATCCTGAGATGGGTAGGGTTCTTGGTGTTCTCCTAAAGTGTAGGTCCTATCACAGTAGAGCGGGTCAGACCTAAATGAGGAGGCATCATGAGGACAATCGAGATATGGAGCCCCATAATTTGAATCATACCCTTGGGTGGCTATGTTGGTTGTATTCCAATAAGAGGTTGGTGCAGTTTGGTCATAGTTGGGCTAAGAGGGATATTCAAGGTTGTACCCCCAACTTGGTGGTTGGTTAGCCCAAGTAGGCTGTGGGTAGGGTCCACTTGGGTTAGCATACAAATCCTGTTGGGGGTAGTTTGGGTAAGATGGATAGGCATTGAAATCCATGGTTTGGAAGAAATGGAGGGATGTGGGAAGAACAAATGCGAGAGAGTTGTGTCCTCAACCAAGCAAACAAGCCTAGTCCTTATGGTGTATTCCTTAGGAGACCTAGAAATCTCACAAAGGTTGATTAAGTCCGTAAGCACTGGACTCCCCTTCTCGAGGTTAATCTGGCCAGGTTGACTACGAGGGGATTGCAGGGAAGGTTCTTCCTTTGGCTTGCGCCTCCGGTTCCATAGACCCCACAACCACGGTCGTTTGACACTGCCCCGTAGCCTAGTCACAAGATTCTACCAAGGGAATGAAAGCCAAGTGCCTAGCAAACAAAACCTCTCCTTTTGAGACTTAACTCAGTCTTGCCTAGGGCACGTCTACTCAGTTTTAAAGGGTTAGGATAGTGCTTGTGCTTAGGGTGATGTGATGAGGCGTTGATTGGGGTGGTGCCTCTTAATTTTCCACTTTCAAGGTGTGTGCTTCTAGCAAAACATGGTTTTCTAGCAAGGATTTTTAAGGTGTGGTGTCTTTTAGTATTTCATCCTTACTTTAGTGCTTTTTAGGGTTGACGTGTCTTAATGTTTTCAACCAAGTTTCAGTGGGCACGTCAAGTTCTGCACACATTTCGATGAAAGTAGATTTCCTTTTTATTTTGTAGAGGCTCTAAAAACCCTAGTGTACTCATCCTAATGATCATGCGGCTTCTATTAGATGAGTCAGTTTTAGGGTTGAGTGGTGCGGCCCAGGTCAATTCACGGTGGCTTCACAAACACCACTCAAGAAAAAGAAAATAACACTCCAAGAATTTGTTCAGAATGTTAGAGTGTATATATATATATTTTTTTTGGGGTGATGTGTTAAGGATGTGGGTCAAGTAATCATACACCACGCCAATTTTTTTTGTAGTTTTTACAATTTTTTTTTAGCTTTTTCACGCAAGCAAACAATGAGAGATAGGTTACTCACTCTCGGTCCTCGAGGTGCCTACTCCCTTGCTACCGTCGGATGCGTCGCTTCGCCGTCCATGCACCGAATTCCTGCAACCATCAAGTAAAAAGGAAAATAGGGCATTAGATGATGTGAGAATGAATGTGGAATGGAGGTGATAAAACAAATCCGTTGCCTCCCCGGCAACGGCGCCAAAAACTGACGTGCCGTAGTGCGTATGTGTTAAGAGGTGTTGTTATAGTCGCACTTGATACGTCGATTTTAAAAGAAGTAAACGGAGGTGAGTTCGAGTGTCGGTCTCAGGGAGGCGTGGAAATCGGATTTTGTTTACCACTTGTTGTCACGAAAAAGGTGGAGTTTTGCTTGCGAAAGAGACGATTTTGAAAAGCGAGAGATAGAGAGAGAGAGTTTAAGGTTAGAAAGCTCTTGGTTTTGATCATGCACTTTGAACAGAAATTAAAATGGCGATTGAATGGAAAATAATTTCATTAAACATGCATTCATAGGTCAGAGCTTACAACATTAAATACATGCTTTAACAAGAGTAAATGAAAGCTTAAAAGAGAGAGAGAGAGGTAGAGAGAGAGTGGAGAGCGATGAGGCAGCCATGGCGGTGGAGGAGGCTCTGTCGGCGGCTCGTCGTCTCCGGCGATTACAAGAGTGCCTAAAACTAGCTAGGAGAGGAGTGGAGTAGTTGCAAGTGGGAGAGTATGCCTTGAATGGTGGTAGAAGGGGGTTTAAATAGAGTTAAGGGCTTCCTAAAAGAAGAAGGGGCTTTAGCGACATCCAGAGCGTCGCTAAAACTGCTTCCAAAAGGGTCGGTGTAGCCCTCTCGCCGCCGGTCAGCCGCCCGCCCCGGTCTTCCTCTTCGCGCGATCCGTGGACGCTGAACGAGAGCCGTCCAATCAAAGATCAGACGGCTAAGAGCCTTCTGCACCCTCGCTAAGATCGCGCCTTGGGCGCGCGTCTGCGTGAGCGTTTCCGCCCGGATTGCACGCGCGCGTGGGCGCTCGTGCACTGCCGTCGCGCTACGTGGAGAGATCGTGGTCGCCCGCTGCTGCTCGGGCAGCCCAATTTTTCCGCGCCCTTCGCCCGCCTTCAAATCCCGCTCCTCGCGGCTCGAACGCGCGTCGCGGCGACCGCGGGCGTGTGCGCTAACCATTGTGCCACGCCCGCGCTTTGTTGCGGTGACCGCAGGCGAGCGCGCGGATCTCGGTCGTTCGATCGAAGATCAACGGCCGAGATTCGTCTTTGGCCGACTTGAGGGTGCGCGAGCCGTGGGGGGGGAGGGACGTGGCGCTCTCTGGGGAGATCAACGGTCAGAATTTCTTGGGCCCATTGTGGGAGCTCTGGAAGTCGGATTTGGCCGATCTTGAGTCTGTTGGACTCCGTTCGTCATTCTGAATACATCTGTGCGGTCCGATTGCTCATCTGAGGCCTGCTTTGACAAATGCTTTACACAAATGGCCATTAATACAATTTATAAGCAATCTTGGTACTTGATGCATGCAATGCTCATATTCTACTTATGTTGTGCCTTTTATTCTAAAGATGGGCCACATTCAACCTAATTACTACCCCCTTGTGTGGTGTTATCAATGGCACATCCTTCACCCTTTCAAGAACTGCCCCGCGGAAATCGTTGGACTAAAGAGGATTCATAATTGATCTCCTAACCTCTGTGTTTTCGCGGTCTTAGATGTCAACAAGACAATTCTATGTGAGTGAATTTTGGATGTTTAGGTTACTTAGCTCTCAAACCAGAGCTTGGACAACAATACCCTTTACTCTTAGGTTCTTTAAATTTTTAGTTTCCTCCTATAGGATCCATCAAGATAAAATTTACCAAGTCTAGTTATTTATCTCTAGCTTGTAAGTTTTGTAAACTAAAATTCTACCAACTCTCTATTTAATTAACTTTGAATATCTGGCTTTTTACTTAACTTTATGATAAAATCAAATTTTCAAAAATCAAAAGATTACTTAATCTAATTGAGTTAATTAAATTCCAAAACTTAAGTTTAAAATCTTAACACACTTAGTTTCTTAATTCAAATAAGAATAGAAAAATAAATCTTTAAAAGATTTAAAAGATTCCTTAATTCATATAAAATCTTGTTTTAAAAATTTTAGACAAAAGAGTGTGTTTTTACAAAATGTTTAAGTAAAATCTAATTAAGAATTGAATGCTCTTAAACACTTATATATATACTATATACATTTTAAACTTCTGACCTAAAAAAAATTAAAGGTCTTAATTATAATATATATATACATTCTTCTTCTTTTCTCCTTTATTAAAAAAGAATATTCCCCTCTTATTATTTTTATGAATTTTCTTTTTAAATTTTTGTGTTTATATATTTTTATTTTTATGTATAAGATTTTTTTTTATGAATTTTTTTTAAAATTTTTCAAATTTTTATGAAATTTTTGAATTTTTAAAATTATATCATTTTTAGAATTTCTATATTTTTAAATTTAATTAATATTTAATTTCTATGCATTTTTATTTTTTAACTCACGCTTAAAGTGAAAATTTCACTTCAACAACCCCCAAGCTAAAATTTTACAATGTCCTCATTGTAAGAAAGGTGAAAAATATATGAAGTGAAAATTTAAAAGTAAGTGTATAAGAAAATAAAAAATGATGAAAATAGGAAACAACTATGTATAAGTGCTAAGTTTTACACCTTCAGCTAGGTGTAAACCCTAGTAAAGAACTCCTAAAAAGAATAGGTATATGGTAAAAATAAAGGAGTTATGAAAGAATTAGATCAAAGAAAATAGGAAACAGATTAGAAACCACCCAATCAAAACTCGTCCTGAAATTGCCTAGAATAGATCTCGCAGATCCTAGAATCAGATTCTCGTGAAAATCTCAAAAGAATTAGAGTGAATCTTATGTGAAGAATACATCTGATTTAGGTTAATATGTAGAACGTTTAAGATTAAGGCAATTCAAAAATGTTTCCACCAAGTTTAGAAGATCAGCAAAATCAGTTTTGGTTCCCAATAATAGGTGGGTCATTTTGGCACAAAATAGGTTGCTGATGCGGGTTTGATGGGTTATTTTTAGGTAGTACAGAGGACGGATTATGATTAGAATCAAAGGCCTGATTAATGAAGTGGACCTGGCCTTGGTTTTGCCTAGGATTCGGAATTGGCTGAGATGGAAGAGTACCTAGCTGACGAGACTCAGCCAAAAGCATGATCTGATTTCGTAAATCAGCCAATTCTACCTTACATTGCCTATGGATCTCAACGAGAGCTTCAACATTTTGTCGCTGACTCTCTGACACAGCTCTTAAAATCTGGTCTAGCTGTGTACCTCTAATAGGCTTAGAGTAATTCTGCTTACTCATCGGGCTAGGTTTTAAATTTGATTGCTGAGGAGGCAAAGGAGGTGGATTAAAATGTGTCTGATTTGGATAATTTGGTCTTTGATTTTGATTTGGATCAACCTAACAAAAATTAGGGTGGCTTCTCCATCTAGGATTGTAGGTATTTGAATAAAAGTTAGGTCTTGGAATATTTTCTTGGATGGCGTGTAAACCTAAAAGATATGCCATGTTTTCTGCAACAGTAAATGGTGGGGAAAAAGGTGGGTAAGATTGTGGGACAAAGGTCCCTCCTTGGGTTGGTGAAGGAGTAGATAGAAAACCCAAGGAAGATGGATCTCTAGAATCCAGATTATTCACAAATTCCCTCCCTACGGGAATTTGCGAAACAAGTAAATATGTGGGATTTGTAGCAAGTAGAGGCGTAAGATTCTTCATTGTGTTTCTAACCTCGTTGAGATGCTTTGCTACGATATCTACTTTGTCCAGTTTTTCTGCAATAATCTCTAAATCCTTTGAACTAGATGGATTACCGATCTCGTGAATGCCCTTATGTGGATTTTGGTGATTCGTATTCGCGCCCAGCAAAAATTGCGACATAGATGCATTGTTGATCGAGTTTTCCACCATCCCTTCAAATAATTCTAAAGCGGATTCTGCGTCGCGATTTAGAAAATTCCCTCCACATGAGGCATCGACTACATTGCGAATGCCCTCTTGTAAACCATAATAAAAGATATGCATGAGTTGCCAACGAGGGATGTCATGATGTGGGCATTTCCTTTGCAATTCATGAAAACGTTCCCATGCTTCATGAATTGGTTCTCCTTGATTTTGATTGAAAGTAGTAATAGCTTGTCTTAAAGCATTGGTTCGACCATTTGGAAAGAATTTCTTCAAAAATGCAGATTCGAGTTTAGCCCAAGTTGAGATTGGTCTTGCTATAGTTCTATACCAATAAGCTGCTTTATCTTTAAGGCTAAAAGAGAACATTTTCATTAGTAGGATTTCCCTATTTTGATTTCGAGGACCAAGAGTTTGAGATAAATTTTTAAGATCTTCAATGTGTTGAGATGGATCCTCGGATGCAAATCCGTGAAAGTGGGGGATTAAACCTATAATGTTTGGCTTTAATTCTGGATCATTTTCCCCAATAGGAATCCTAACATTAGGCTCTTCTTGTGCATTAGATGGGTTATAATAATCTCTAAGTAGAGGCCTTGGATGATTGATCGGTAAATCAAGATTTTCAAAACCCACCTCAGGTTGAGGTGAAGAATGGGTTTGCAAAGTTTGTAGATTATTTAAGGCTGCTGTTAATAAATTGATTTGTCTTGTTTGCTCTAGCATCCTAAGGTTCTGGTTCAGGAGTGCCTCATGAATATCAAAAGGCAGCATCTCTCCCTGACCAGAAGAAGAAGGGATCTCAGGATTAAGATTCTGCATTGGATCCATAGAAGTAGATGGATCAGACGGGAAAACCATTGGTTGCTTATCTGCAACCGGCCTAGGATCACCTGTCAACGGCGGTGCAAGAGGCAGATGCAAGGATCACCTCCCATCCATAAATGGAAAATAATGTGCAAAGGCACACACACACCACCGATAAGAAAACAGCGGCACAAAAAAAACCCGCAAAATAGCACAAAAGACACGGGTTTTACTCTTCTTTCAAAGGAAAGAACAAATTCCTAAAGTATGCAAAGTAATTTGACAAAAACAAATAGAGTAACAGTATCAAAATACGCATCCTAATTCGTGACTATGCAGGTGCATACCTTAAAGCTCAAAGGTCTAAGGTCTAGGATCGAGACCGCTCACTACTGGATCCCTGGGGCTCTAGTAGTGAGACAGACTTGTTGATCTTCGGCCAAAGCCCTAAGAGGTGCAAAGAGGAGAGATAGAAAAATTGACTCGTGTGACTCTAGTGATCGCGTTGTGTGCGCGATAGCATGCAACAGATGATATCGATATAAAAACTCGCATGCATTCTTCAAATAGATTTAAGTCACCAATTTTACTTCCTCTTTTTACTTAGTTTTTTTCAAAAATATATCAATTAAACTACAATGACCGCTTTTTATATCTTTTCAAACTAAAATATATAGTCTTTTCAATACTCAAAGACAGGGATCTACGCGGGTTTTCTCGTGTTTTCCCACTGATGCGAGAAAAATAGTTTAAAAATTTTCCCGAGTCAGATCGCTCTTAATACTAGCAGGAAATGCATTCCTAAGAGTGTATGCCTATGTTTATGCTATTGCTAGTCAGAAAAGATGTATTTTTGTATTTTTTTATTTTTAAATACAATAAAACAAAACATTAAGAAATACTTACAAAAATGAAAACAGTAAAACGGATTCCTTCCTTCTCCTGAGATGACCCGCAAAGGTGTGAAAAGAAAGAAAATAAAATAAAACAAAAACAAAAACAAAACACAATACACAATACACTAATTAGAACTAAAGTTAGTAAAAACAAAACTATTTACAAAATAATTAATCCTTTTTTAAATTTTAGTGAATCAAAATATTTCCTCCTCGACAACGGTGCCATTAAAATGATGCGTGAATTCCACTCAACTCAGTAATTAAGTTAATTTCACTTAATTAAAAGTAGAAGAAATCACTTAGGCTAACTAGAAGTTGTGTCGGTTGTGTAGTATAGGGTCGAATTAACCTAACATTTTAGAAATTTTTATTGGTTGAGTCCAGGTCGTTCAATGGGAGGCATAATAATTTTCTCCAAATTCACCAATGTTCTTTTATCTCTTTAAGTTTAGGAGGTAAAACTAGTTTGATTTTTAAAACATGAATTTTGTCAAAATATTTAAACTATAAAGAATATACAAAATTCCATATGTAAACATATTTACTCAAAATGTTGTACTTTATTAAGTAAACATGCTAATTTTTCAATTTTATTTCATTCTAAGAAATTAAGGCAATTAAAAAGTTATCTATTAAAACATGCCTTTTTACATTTAAGAACAAAAAGTAATTATGCAAGAGAAAATTCATTTATTTTCATCTCTCTTCAGCCATTAATCTTCTTCTTTCTTTCTTTTCTTCTTTCTCTCTTTTATTTTCTTTTCTCGAGCTCTCTTTCTTCTTACCTTTCTTGTGTTGTTCTTGCCTTCTTATCCTCCTTCTCTTCTTCTTTTTCCCTTTAATCTTCTCCTGCCTTCTCTTCTTCCCTTAGTTTTTCTCTTTTGTTCCTTAGTCTCTTTTCCTTAACACTTCTTAGAGCCTGTACCTTCTCCTTTAGCACTTACATCCTTCAGTGGCTTCTCTTTTCCTTAAGCTTTCAACTGAATCAGGTTTTTTTTACTTTTTTAACCAAAAGTTTTTTTATTTGTGGTGAGGTCCTTTGGAGGATACACAGCACCCTGGGACCAGGGTGGGACCAAACCCTACTCGGTCCTCGCCTAATCTCAGTTAGGTTTGTTTCAGTTCATTTGTTAATTGGTTCACAGTCTCGAGCCGCATCGGCTCAACTCAGCCTCCCAAGCCACACTTGCCCTCCCAAGGCACAATCACTTCCGCACGCCCCCAAGGGCTCATACCCGCAGGCATAAGCCCGCACACTCAGACATACAATGCTCAGATCAGATCAGAAGGAATTAGAACCGGTGCGCAGAGCGCTGACGATTGCATAGCCAAGGGAACAAATTGGTTTTATCCCCAGGTGTGCATTCCTGAATAACCGAGGTGGGACAAACCTACCCCTTCCAGACCCGAATTCAAATGCTCATAACTTTCTACCTAGAGCTCCAAATTGAATGATTTCAAGTTTGTTGGAAAGCTCTAAGGGTAATCTACATAATTTTAGGGTTAATTTAATGTTTTAATGATGTTTTTCTCTTCAATTTAAAAGATGAAATTAGGGGTTCCTATGGATTTTTTTAAAAGCCTGGAAAGTGAAATTAAAGTTAGGGGAGTCCTCAGATGGACTTCTCTCTTCTATTAAAAGGTTTGTAAATGTTATATAAGCAATTTCTCTTCTGTTAGGATAGATTTTAAACTCTTAAGACTACAGAACCTGCAAAGAAGCTTTTCTCTTCTTTGAAAGCTTTAGAGATTGATTTTCAGATTTCAATAAGTGCAACAGACACTTTAAAGTGTTCCTTATCTATTTAGATTAATTCTAAGGGTTATAACAAATCAATCTGGGTAGGTTTTAAGTTTGAATTTCATCAAAACAGTACTTCTATTGGTTTGGGTTCGAAAATAACCCAAATTGACAGAAACTAAATCTTCACTAATTACATCATCTGAGCTTACTTTAATTAATTTCAAATAATCAAATAAGATCCTAGAAACAATTTTCACATCTCAATTCCTCAATTCAAGCTCAGAACTCCATTATCAGACTCATGTTTGACTGTGGAAGCTCGAAAATTGACTTTCTGTTCTAAGCTTCCTCCCAAGAAATTAATGCCTCAATCAGAGTCTTCTCATCATCTGGAACTCATTCAGATCTTTAGATTTGTGTTCTGTCCTTAATTTCTAGGGTTTCAGGCTCGCCGCCTGAACTAAAATAGGTGTTTGTTCGACAGAGTAAAGGAAAGATTGCTACAATGTTTTGAGGGTTAAAATAGCTTCAATGCATCGCACTAAAGCTTCTGAGCTCCTTAAATGTTTCTCAAATCCTTCATAACAGACTTCTCCAACTCGCCGGAGTTGGGGAAGAAGTTCAAATCTATAGCTCCAGTGGTTAAATCCTCAAACAAATTTCTTTAAAATAATCTGTAATCTTTATTATACTATTCTGGAGCCACTTAGCAAGTTCTAGAGGCTGTAACACAACTTTGGCTCGCTGGAGCTTGCTGGAGCTCCGATGAGTCCAGAAAATATAAATTATATGTACAAATTGACAAAATTAACCATTTTTAATCCAAAAATGATCCTGAGGTTGCAAGGAACCTCATTATCACTTTAAATTCTTCATTTGTTCATTAAAATGTAAGATTTGACAGTAAGTTTACTTTCTTAAAAATTTGAGTGGTTAAAGCTCAGGACTTGATTTAACTACTCGATTGAGAAGTTAAATCAAGTCAACAGATGTTATTAGTCATAAATATGTATTTAATTTATAGTTTGAACTGTTTCTGAGCCACCATAGACAGCGAGCTTAGGAACATAATTAAGATTTAGGCGTTTAATTATAGATGATAATAATAGGTATTATATTGTCGATTAGGGTTCATTAGTGGTGATAGGTGATGAAAGAACCCAGTGAAGGTGGAATTAGGCCGATTATTGTCACCATAGACAGTGTCAGTAGTCGGTGAAGGTGAGATTTGAATTAGGCGTTTAGGTGATTTAATTAATGATTAAGTGAATTAGAAGTGAACATGGAAGATACAGGAAGGTGTATAGTGAATTAAAAGACAAAATTAAAGCTCTGGTGAGCTCAAGGAACTCGCCGGAGTTGGAGGAGATGAAACTAAAATATGAAATTACTCTAACCTAACTAACTAAACTAACTAACTAAGCTAGCCTACTCTTACTCCTAGTCTACTGTTACTTGGACAAAGGGGTCAATAGGGTTTCGCCGAAGGTTCATAGCAGATGACAAAATCAGAGGGTGGAAGAAAGATCTTTGACGGGTGGATTTGAGGTGGTGCAGAGGAATCCTAGGGTCGGTGCCTTTGTCAAAGGTGCGGAAGACCACGGCGGATCTCCTTGGCTCTTAAGATGGACGGAGGAAGTCGGAAGATGGAATGGGAAATCATCGGAGGTTTGGAAGAATAGCCTATCGAAGTCGGCTACAGTATTAGAAGAGGGAAGGGAGCCAACTTGCCTAAAATCAGTGTGAAGGGGTATTTATAGAAGTTTGCGGCAAAGAGAGAAGCGGGGTCTAGCCGAAGAAGGAGCTTGAGGAGCTTAACCTCCGTCGTCGTCTCCGACGACGGTGAGGTTATCTCCCACTGAAAGATAGGATTCTCAGTAAATCCAGACCGATGGATGAAGTGGAGGTGGTGAGCGCAAGCTACAAGAGCTTGGGCAAAGAGGAATGATGTCAGCAGGGCGGTGATCGCGCGGTGGGGTGACTCTCTGCCACCAGTCGTTCATTCGGCTGGAGAAGAAGAAGAAGAAGATGAAGAGGGACTTAGAAGTAATAAAACTTAAGGACCTATGTGAGAAACAAGGACCCGAATGTAATGAATATTAAGGACTAAAATGTAAACCCAGGTTTTGAAGGTTTATTTTAATTTAGATCTTTTTCAACTTTTTATATATGTTAGTAAATAAGGTAAATATTATGTTTAAACCTTGAATTTACATTTTTGACCTTTTTAGGTTAATTTATTAGATTAAGTAAAATCACTTAAGTTATTACATACTTAGGTATACATTATATTTAAGTTACTTATCTTATTAATTAAGGAAATGATTAATAGGATTTTGAGTCCAATTATTATCTAAATTATTAATAATGTTAATTGAATGATAAAATGTCATTTTAAACTTATTTTAAGGTCCTTAACTAAATATCCCTTATTCTATAATTAACCCTTATATATTCATAACCCTAGCTAATTAACTAGGAAGACTAGTTAATTAGAGGTAATTAGAGATCATGATGAGTGTCTCATCATACCTTCCAAGTTTTGTATAAGTGGTTCTCAGCACATTTAGTATAATGAAGTTCTGCAAGTTTTTGTTTTAAGTGAGTGTTTCTCTTTTAGCATGCAATAAAAAGTTCACTTAGTTCTAACTCTTATGTTATTCACATTCCTAAAGCAAAAAAAAATCGCAAAATGGAAATCATAAAAATACTCATCTCGCATTTTAGTTGCCATTTGAAAATACATTTTCCGTTCTCTTTTGCAAATTCAAAAGCCAAAAAAATATAAAAGAGAAAAGAAAAAAAATATAGTTAATCTCCCATTTTTCCATTAAACAAAATCACAAAAAAAAGTAAGTACGTAGTTAGTATTAGGTTATCTTCATCTTTCGTAAAGCAAAGAAAAGAAATAGGAAAAAAATTTGCAAAAATGGAATAAAGGAACACAATTAAGGCCCAACTTCTTCTAGCTTCCCAGTAGGATCGTCTGGGACTCACTTAACTTAATCCAACCCAAGTTCTGTAATAAAAAATCAAATGTCCTACTGTTAAGTGCAAAACAAGCTACAAGGACATATTTTTCAACCACAACTTCGCTATTTTATCGCACTAAGTGCTACTACTTTTTTGGCATTGTTATCGGGGAGGTGATGGCCTTGGTTTAATCTTCATCATCTTGTAAATACTTGTGCGTAATCACCTTTGCCTTTGATGTTTTGTTGTGTGTAGGTGGTTGCAAAGGAAACCTGCGCACACAATCGGCACATGGTGAGGACAAAAAGGTAAGTTCCCTTTCACCTGTATCTTAAAAATTTCAAATATTCAAAAATATAAACAATTTAAAAGAGTAGAATTTTAAAAAAATTTTGACCTAACATGGGCTAATCTACCACATTTGGATTTCTATCAACATTCTAGCCCATTCTTGCTTGTTTTGTGTTTAGACAAACTTCAAGCCCTGACTTTAAAAATCATCCCAATCTAACTGAACTCCAAAAAATTGTGAAATCACATCAAGAGATAGCTACAATAATCAGATTTTATTTCCCACTATTTTTACTCAAATACTCCTACTGTAGAATTTTTAACAATTCCTACAGTAAGTCTAACATCATTGAAACAAAGACAGACTTGGTCCTCTTTTGTGAATTTTCTCCAGTTATCATACTTATCCAAATCATTTCAAATCAGTGGTATTAGAAATCTCTTGCAATCTACTATCTTCAGTATGTTTTGCAAAATTTTTGAAAGAGTACAACTAGACTGATTGTCTGAAATTATCTACAGGAGTCAATTTTCTTATTCTAGACCCATCAGAATAGAAAATTCATTTTTAAATCTTAAAACCCCTCTAAAATTCAAGAAAATATTTTTTTTGAGATCCTAATCGAAGGATTCAGTACACATCAATGGGACTTCATTTTATATTGACTCCACCTTACTCAAACAAGAACACTCATTCAATCCATTAGAAGCAGCAAAACACTAGGGTGCTCTGACAATAGGTTTTCATTTTTAGTGACCCTACATTGCTTATGCTTGAGCCCTTGGTTGAGACATTTCTAATAGGCACAAATTTGAGAAGCCACCCTTGCATTGCTTGGGCCACCCTGCCTATCTAATTTAAAAGTGATTCACATCTTTACCAACTGGCAACAACCTTTTAGGGCCACATTAAAATATTAGGAGCGCACTAATTAAAAGGCAAAATACACACATCTGTGTTTGCAATCCCTCAAGCTCCTTTAAAGATGCTAACAAGTGCAACCCAACAAAAGCATACTAACTTTGGCAAAATCCTTAAAACCCTAAGATTAGTCTTTTGACTATCATCCTTTAAATTTGACCTCTTAACTTAAATTTCCTACATCAAATCAGGTGTCTAAGACTGGGAAGTAGTGCCAAATGGCTGTGATAAGAGAGTACAAAGGAACCCTGCTAGTGCGGGGAAGAACCTTCTTTCTTATCCCTCCTTAATCAATCTGGCTTGACTAGTTTGGGAAAGATAAGTTAAGACTTTAAGTCTTATGGGTGATTAGTGGAAACCCTAATCTTGAACCATTGACCCCAAGGTTAACCAGTGTTGCACTCAACACTCGCTGATACCTTACCCCTTGTATGCAAGATAGGAGGTCATAAAGACCTCAGTTATCTGGTCGCCTACAATAGCATCATAGGAGGTCCCTTTCTGCTCCCCAAACCTTTTCTATCTCTTCTTCTTCATCCTCCTCACGAATCATGGAGGAAGAAAACCCCCAGATCGAGAATGGTCCCTTTGCTCTAATTGGAGCACAACTCACCACATTTGAGTGGCATCACATGGAACAAATGGACAAAATCTTAAAAACCCTAGAGGACATGCAGAACCCGCCTCAAGGTGAGTAACCAAGACAGTTGAGAGACCTCTACAACCCAACTACACTCCAACTAAGACCATTAGTTAGGATGCCTGTTGAAGGAGATGTTTTTGAGCTTAAGCCTAATGTTATAAGTTTGATACTGACTTATTTTCATGGTAACTCCCATGAAGACCCATTCCAACACCTAGAAGATCTGGGACGTATTGCAGAAACAGTCCGCCTCGAGGATGTGGACCTCAACGTGGTAATGATGAAGTCCTTTCCCTTTTCTTTAACGGATAAGGCTTCCTATTGGTTCAAATCCATAAGAAGACCAATCAACACATGGGAGGAGCTCTGAATTGAGTTCTTACAAAAATTATTCCCCATAGGGAAAACTAATGCCATGAGATGTGCCATCACAACTTTTGGCCAGACACCTAGAGAGAGACTACATGATGCATGGGAAAGATTTCAAGATCTGTTAAGGAAATGCCCACATCATGATGTGCCCAAATGGAACCTAGGTCAAAATTTCTACCATGGGTTAGACGACACCCATAGTTATCTTGCAGACGCTTCAAGTGGAGGGAAGTTCCTGTCCAAAGACAAAGAGAGTGCATTCAAGCTCTTTGAATCTTTAGCAGAGAACTCAATGAATGTTGCATCCATGAGTCAATTTAACAAGTCCAATGACCTGAAAGCCACCACTTATAAGGTTCATCTTGCATCTATCAATGTTGACATGAACCTCATCACCTCGAAAGTGGACAAGGTGGATTTACTTTACAAGAAGCTGGATGAATTGATTCAGACCTAGTCTACCCCATGTAAAGGAGTCACACCCCTACCTACATCTCTCTCTCAAGCCATACCACTTAGACCTTTGGTCTTAACATGAGATTCCTTTAGGCCATCTTCATCTGCCTCTTTAAGGGCTACATCCTTTCAGGAGCCAGTAAACAACATTGAGTAGGGTTCTGCACAGAACTTTGATTATGATGACTATTCCATTGATGACACTGCATCGATTACATCTTCATCCTATGAGGATGTAAATGCTGTGCAGGGATAAGAGCATAATAATCCATACTCCAAGGCATATAACCCTAGATGGGCTCAGCACCACAACTTTTAATGGCGTGGGAACAACACCAAACCAAACTACGTAAGTCAACGCCACTAGCAGCCCAAGTTTTATGGACCACAGGTTCTTGCCTATCCCAGGAAACCACATCAATAGCCCTTCTAGCAGCAGAACATACCACCCCTTGTGCAGAACTATAGGGAGAACCCCCAACACCCACCACAAAAATCTGACCTTATGGAAAACCTACAAATGACCTTGCTCTAGATGGACAACAAGTATAGTGCTATCAGAGAGACTCTAGCAACACAGCTCAATCAGTTATGTCAAGACAATCGAGCTCAAGGAACCTTACCATCTTAGCTAGTGCCAAACCTTAGAAACATTCCTTGTGCCTCGCCTAGACCTAATGGTCCCCAAGGATAGGTTCATGCCATATTGTAGGTGCCTCCCTATCTACATGGGTTTCCAACACCTCAAGGACCACCTGTACCTAACCCTTCTACTTGAGGGGTGGAAAAACTGCTAAGGAGCCCATTCCAAGAAAATAACCAAGCCCATCAAACCTACCAATAAAGGAATCGACACATTTGGAGGATGAAAAGAGCAAAGAATAAACAGATAAGGAACTAACAGCCAACCCAGAAGTTCCAATTCTTCTCGCCTTTCCTAACGCTTTGACTAAAGAAATTAAGAAAAGAATCAAGGGCACTAAAAACATTGATGAATTAAAGACCATGTTTAAGGATGTACACATACAAATGCCTTTATTGGATGCCATTGATTATATTCCCACCATAGCTAGATTTTTCAAAGAATACAATACACTTAGGCGCCAATCCAAGAAGGCTAGTAAGGCGGTCTTATCTCAATAGGCAAGTGCTACTATGCTGAGTAATCTACTACCTAAACGAAAGGACCCAAGAGCCCCATTGATCTCTTGTAAATTACATGATGCTCCATTTGATAGGGCCCTTTTAGACCTAGAATCATCAATCAATCTGACACCTACTATAGTGTATGATGGATTTCAATTTGGGGAATTAAAATTGATATCGCTACAATCCAACTAGCTAATCAAACAGTCAAGGTACTGTGGGGAATAACAGAAAATGTAATTGTAAAAGTCAATGGATTCTATTTACCTGCAAAATTTTTTGTTCTAGGTATGTGTAATAATCCCAAAAACCCAACTCTCGAGTCATTTCAAAGTGGTTTGGGTCACTTCAAACTTGTAAACACGATCGTGGTTCGATGCAAGTACAAGCACCTCTTGAAATTACCAAGAAATGCATAGTTCGAGTCAACCCCAAGTCAAACCTCAACAAATGGGTGCCACATATGGCACCATTAGATTCCTCTCATCGTAAGGTTTCTAACGACTTTTGTTTTGCACGAATTTAAGGTGTATAGCTCAAGTTATGACCAAAACAAGTCAAAGAGGACCTAAATGTAAGGTGGACCTGACCCAAGGGGTATTTTAGGTATTTCACTCCACTAATCCTAAAACTAAACCTAATTTGGGTCTATAAATAGACCCTGTTAGGTCTTTGGGTCGTCATTAATCTCTAGGCCCTCCAAAACCTAAGATAGAGAGAGAGAGGTTTAAGGATTTCATTTAGAAATCCTAAATAAGTTTTGTAGGGACCTATTCACGATTCTGGATTTTGCGAGCTTCCCACAGTAGAATTTGCAATTTCAAGCCACAACACTAGAGGCGTGCTTCAACTGGGTGACACGTGGCAGCGACAGAGGGTTCAGGTGCAACGCATGGTGAGCCCTATGCTCACACAATTTCACGCCTTTGCACCGAATGAGAGCATAGGCAGCATGCAGATTGGCAACACGTGGTCGATCCAACAGCCATGAGGTACGAAGGCATGGGTGCTGGTGGTTTGTGGGCATGTACGAGTGTGAATCAAAGTGCACCACATGTCACATGCATGTCAATGTTGATCGATTGACTAGTCTAACTAAACTGGTTAGTTTAGAGAGCCCCTCACATTGTTTTGACTGGTTTGAGGCCTTCTTGAACTTGGTTTTCGACAAAAAAGGTACTGTTCGAATTGCATCAATGTGTACTATGTGTTGGTGTAATTTATTTTAGTTGTTGACCACTATGTCCATAGTGAAAAATAAAGAAATGATCCTAGGTGTTTCCAACCCTATTTTTGGTTTGTGTGAATCAAGTCTTGCCCCTGATGCAAGCACGATTTTGAGGTGAGTGTGGCGACTGTCCCTAGGCCCTATGTGCATAGTTTGGAGTTGTTGTGATCCTCCAGTGACATTAAGTAGAATAGTTCACTCTTCTTTTGAGTCTGTCTTGTTTATGGGTTACCATGGGCTTTTTGGTGAGGCTCTTTGCATAGCACATTCGTTGGCATGTGTTCCCTTCCTTTTGCTGACCTTGGGACCTTTCTGAAGTCATATTCTAATTTTGGGCTCTTTAATATGATTTAGTCAGATTCTATGTGAATAGATAGGACTTAAGTACTCCATGTACCCTTATCATTGCATGCATGAAACGAACTTCGTTTTCCCTTAAACAAATTCTATTGTGTTCATTAAATTCTAAATAGTATGGGACCACTAGCATAAATTGGAAATTATTTATAAACTGATAAGTTGGAGGATAATGTGAATACCTATTAATCTTATACTTATTAATGGAAACGTGTTGGTATGGTTTCATTTGATCACAATAAATGATACAATTATCTGGAATTGATTTAATAATGATGATTTAGTGGTGATTTAGAGGATGGATAACTGGTTTTTAGCTTGCTACTCACCAGATTTGGTTGTAGCTTTGGTCTTATTAGATCTATTCTGGGCTAATTTAGCGAGTTGCTGGCCTCCCTAAGACTCTTTGGCTAGGATTAGCGACCAACTAGGATAACGGGATGGGTGGCTCGAGGTTTGAAGTGGTTTCTTTCTCACCTGGTGGGTGTATCATTGGTTTTCTGTGGTTTAGCGTACATAGCGTTTGTACATGTTCACGCCACATGACATAGCTACCACCCCTTTCCATATTAACCTCAAGGTGACAGAGAGTGGCGACTTGATGGGTATAAGCTGTCTTCTTAGCCAAGGGGGTGGCTTATACTAGTCTTGCGCCATAGGAAGTTACACGAGATTGTCTCATGCCCTGTGATGTCGATTGATGGATTATGAACTATAATAATTGGGCTAAATGCATAGACATAATAGGATAAGTGATAATTGGTAAATAGATTAACTACTAATACAGTGCCCTCTTTCTTTTACTCTTGTCAATGTTGCTACTTATTATAGTTGTTCTACTCTGCTCAATTTTTACTGATCTATTTCTCGGGTTCTGTACTAAAGTGTTGCTGACCAGTGGGTGCAACGGTTGCTATTAGTCATTCTACTGTGAAAAGGGGTCCTAATTGAGGAGATGGTCTGTTCTAAGCCAGTGGCTCTTAGTTTGTTATTTTTCGCTGTTAGATTTTATTTTCTATCTTTTGGTGGTTGTACGAGCACTTGAGCACTCTTTACTTTCTATTTTTTGTGGTGAATTTTATCACGTTGTCAGCACTTTATTTTTTTCATTTAATGCATTATGGATGAATGTTTGGCCATTGATGTTCTATAACAACGTGTTGGGTGACTGTGATCTTGTGCATGTCGTTAGCACACGGCAACTCAACGCTTGGAAGGACTTAGGATGTCACAGATGCTATCAGAGCAAGGCCACCCCACTAAGTCACAAACAGTCTAAGAAAGTCATGCAGATGTTCAAAATGTGTTAAATGATGGGTACCCAACCAGTGATTGACGGGAAACCCAACTCACATAAGTTTCCACATACTCTAGTTTTATTGTGGATTAGTGATTGCTGACATTGAGATTTTCACCATGCAGAGAGAGATGGCTCCACATAGGACCAGGAAGGCTAGTGCTCCTAGCCGAATTGATGGTGATCGACAGGCTGATCCCCCTCAATAGGCTTCGAACCCAGCTACTCAATTATAGGCCTTTACAGAGACCTTTTACAAGATGTTGGAACAAAGGCTACCTCCCACGTCGTAAGCAAGGGGAGGGGAAGGTGGCGATTAGGAGTAGCACTTGATTCTGAGTGTGCACATTCCTCCTCACGAGGAAAGCGGGGAGAACCATGGGCCTCCCCTACCGAAGGACAAACTAGTGGACCCTCTGCATCACTGCAAGTAGATTTTCACTGAGTTTCGAAAGCTGAAGCCCCCAACCTTCAAGGGGGAGGAGGATCTAATGGGGGCGAAGGATTGGATATAGTAGATCAGGAAGGCCTTTGACATTATCTGCCCACTAGAGGACTGCAGGGTACCCTTTGCGACCTACCAGCTAACTAGTACAGCGCATCGCTAGTAGGTGTCTGTATGCGAGCAGGAGGCCACTCAGGTGGTGTCTTGGGGTTGCTTCCTTAAGCTCTTCAGCAACCAGTACTACCCCAGGACATGGCAAGATTAGAGGAGGCTCAAGTTCGACAACCTATGGTAGGGTTTGATGACTATTAGTGAGTATCAAACTCGTTTCATCGAGATCACACACTTTGAGCCAACTGCAGTAGCCTTTGAAGTAGACAAGTGCTGGAAGTTCGTTCAAAGACTTCGGCTGGAGATATGGAAGTATGTGGACCCGTTTCCCTTATACACATTCACCCAGGTAGTTGACACAGCCATGAGTATGAGTAGGGCGACATTGAGACCCATAGGAGCTTTGGTGGAGGATCAAGGCAAAGGTCGGAGTTCCAAAATTGATTCCAAAAGAGGAGGGACCAGAGGTACCAGCCATATAGAGCACCACTCATGATAATGTCATCATCATCTATATCTAACTTTTTTTAGTCATAATCCATTGATAAATGCTCCTACATAACCGCCAGAAGACCATACTTCATTGTACATCCTTTCTAAGAGAGAAATATGAAAATAGGGGTAAAACTGCAGTTTCAATATAATATCCTAATTTTGAAACAATCACAGGGTTTCCCAACAGTTTATTAAAGGTCAAATAGTCATAAGTGCCTAATATGTGGGTTCATGCAGACAGAAATAGGTTTTCACGCGTTTTGAGAATTAAATGACATCTGAAATCCTAAAAATAGACCCACTTAATTACTTGAGATTTTGGTCAGAATAAAATTCACCTAAACCTTTTAAAAATCATATAAAAATATTTCTAAGGTTTGGTATCCTTGATTTGATCATTGGAACCCAATTTGACCTAAAATAGGGTCTTAAACAGACAGTTGCCCTAATTTAGGTTTCTACACAATTTACCTATTCAAACTTAGTTAAAACCTAAATCCAACTTCACCATCAGATTCCTTGGGTCCAAATTAGGTTTGTACCAAAATTTAGGCCCAATCAAAGATCACCTTGACCAAGTTTGCATTTTGGTCCTATTTGACTCTTTTCTCACACACACACCCCTAACTTTTGAAACCTTTGCAAAAACATCCCTAACTTCATCTTCTTCACCAACAGGTCCCCGCTGCCTTCAACTTCTAAACCCCTCTTCGCCGACAACCTTCAATCATGGATTACTCCCTGATTTCGCAGCCAAACCCTTCCAAAATTGGTAGGAAGATTCATGAGAGGATCCTCTACGATCTAAATCTATTCTTGGGCTCTAATTCTTCCCCAATCTCCCATGAGAATGCATGGGAGATGTGGGTATCCCACATGTGCAAGAAGCTTGGAGTTTCCAAGCTTGTTTCCAAGCTTGGAACTCCATCCTAAGCCCTGTAAAAGCATGCCCAATGCATGCCTTACCTCCTTAGCTAGGTTTGGGGCCAAAATCTCTTCTTATTCCCTACCTCTAGCACCTCTCTGACAAAGCTTTGGTGACCTCCTTCTATCTCCTTCCTTGTCTACTCTCAAAGACCATAGCGAGTGGATTTCTCTCCCTTACCTTCATCTGCACGCCGTAATACCAGCGGTCGTCGCCCATTTCTCCTCATCATCGCTGCCCCTATCTCTGGAGCATTCATCTTCCATGGTGCTGACCTGCCAACACCGGTGCCAATCCTATCGCCCTTCGTCCAATTAGGTTAGGTAGTTAGGTTAGTTAGATCCTTAAGTTAGTTTTCTACCATCCAAAAACCTATAAACAACCTCGACACCACCGCTCACTGGCATCTCTCCCACCTCTAGCCACCCCTTTGACGAGTCTGCCCTACCTCCACAATCCACCAATCAACTCACCAACACTTCCTACACCTCCGCCATGTCCACGCGAGTAAAACCCCACAAGAAATTGAAGGGATTACTCGCCCGAACCCTCCACCCATCAAACCCATCTTCATACGCACTTCCCGACTTCGCTACTCTGCCACACACCTCCACTAACCATGAGACCACCTCCACCACCTTCGCCAAGTCCAGGCGAAGCTCTTGAGCTTTCTAAATGGGGCTTAGAGCTCGCATTCTAGATTTCAGGTTCATGACCGGAGCACCACTGCCACCGTCGTCGTTGCCTTCATTCTTCATGTTCTAAGTCATGCGAGCCCCAGGTGCGACACCTAGGACACGCGAGTGACTCCCACGACCACTTCTAGGTCCTTGATTGAAGCCTTCAACCTAGTAGCTACCTCTATTGGGAGAAGCATCACAGCAGGCGCACATGAAGAGAAGTGGGACTGATTAGTCCCATATCGTAGAGGGAAGAGGCGCAACTGTCGAATAAAAGGAATTTGTGATATGCCCTTATCACCTCAACACCTGGGGGTGAGGTCCCCGCTCACCCTTCACTGACTCGACCTGACCTAAGCCCTCACTCCTCACTCATCACCTATTACCGATGAGCCTGGACCCGAGTATGCTTATCTGAATACCCGATTACCCTGGTTTGAGAGAAAGAAAGAAGGAAAGGAGAGAGAGAGCGAGGGAGGGTGGATTTTGCTTTAGAGAGAACCTCTGACACTTAGCTGTGAGTAAGGAAGGAAGGAAGGAAAGTTAAGGAAGAAAGAAGGAAAAGAGAAGAAGAAAAAGAAAGAAGGCAAAAGAGGAAGTAGAGAAGAAAGCTTTGAAGAGCACTATAGTAGAGAACATTTAAGTCGTCTGATTCTCAGATCGGTCATTTGGTCACTGTTCCTTTATTTGAGATAATTAAGCAGTTAATATATATGTGCTTAGACTAATAATTGGTGATTTAAATCACCATTACTTTGTCTTAGTTATCTTTTTAGGCTTGAAATACATTGAGCTTCATTGAATATCAAATGTGACATATTAATATCCATTGATTATCATTATTGTTCTCATTTATGATTTAATTGAAGATTAGCATGTGAATTCCTATTTGCTCCCTGTGTTCGACCTCGGACTTTAAATTTGTGCTATAAATTGTATTTGTTTTCGTGTGATTTCAACTATATGGCAACGCATCTTTTAAAACATTGATCTTGCGCGATTAACAACCATTAGTTGTACCTTGGGCCCTTTAGTAATAGGCACCATCCTCAATCTCAGGATACGCTCAGCCCCGTCTTACTGCACCGACACAAACTCAGGCACCACGGGACAAGCACAGCCAGGACCAGAGCAGCGATCTTGCTACAAGTGTGGCTAGTAGGGCCACATTAAGAATGATTGCCCAACCAAAATGAGAAGCCAGGGTGGGATGTATTTTGGCTAGAATGAAGGAGTAGCTCAAACTTATCAAACACATTGTGAGGGCTCCCAGCGGTTCTAAGGAGGTGTGGTTGCCTTGGGACAGTGGCCTACTCAAAGAATGGTTGGTTCTTCTTCACTTTCATCTATAGGATGAGTATATGCTCTATCTTTGAGGGATGCACAGGCTTCACCATCTATGGTGGCAGGTATGGTGATGATTGACTAGGGGTTTTACTCTATTTAATTCTAGTGCATGAAAGAGCGATCTTCGTTTTCATTGAAAACTTTATCATAAAATGATGTGTCGCTATATTTAATCGCGTGGTAGAAAATTGCTTTTCAAAACATTTAAATTTTCAAAATCTAACCACGAATAGTTAGGTCGTCTCCACAGGGAGGAATTAGCCTATTTAAATTAATAAATAGTGTCTCGTTTATTCGGGAAACTCAACAGATATGCATGCTACTTCGTGTTTTTCTTTTTCTCACATAAATGCTTGTTTTAACCAATTAATCAAGAATGTAGGTGCTATTATGCAAATTCACCATAATATAATATCATGTAAAATAATGATCTCTATACTTGAAAGCACCGTAAATACTAACTTCTAAAACATAACTTGTTCTCCATAATCCATGCATTCAATCATTCATGTGATATATATATGTGCAAATAATTCAGATGAAGTAGGAGGACTATGCAATTTCATAGCAATAATGTAATGCCTAAAATAAATGAATAGGAACTTCCGCAATGGCATTTAAGGTAAATATTAATTGACTAATCATTGTAGCAAAATAGGGGATTTCGTTCCCCTCGTGCGCACGCGGAGGAGAAGGCGCGACTGGAGGTGCGGTGCTCGAAGTCGATCGGCCGGGATGTGGGCTTTGTGTTGGTGGTCGTGGCGTCGATGGAGGTGACCGGGGGCGGCCGGTCGGAGCCTTGGATGCCGTCAGCGGTGACTTGCGCGTGGGTGCATAGGGACGACGGGAAGGGCTGCTGCGAGTGTGGGCAACCTTGTGAGGGCAAGGCGGAGTCGATGGCGCTATTGGAGTGAAGCTTCGTGGCACGTGGAGGTGGCTGCACTTGGAGGTGGATGGTCGGCGATGGGTTCCTTTGGGGAAGAAGATGAACAGTGCGGTGTCTGTAGGCACTTTGCGTGCCAGCTTGCGCGTGGCCGTTGTGCATGCTGTAGGGTTGTGAACACTGCAAGGTTGTGCGTGGCGCAATTGCGCACTGTGCGTGGCCGCAAGGGTGCGGCGCCTGCGCTGTGGCCATGCACGGCTGATGGTGCGGCACCTGCAAGCATTGGAAAGGTTGAAAGGGCACGCACGCGTGCGGTGGGATGTGGGCAGGCTGATGGTGCGGCGCCTTCAGGCACTTGGTGCGACGTCTGTGGGTGCTGCAAGGGCGCGCGCATGCGGTGGAAGTTGGTGCGTAGGGACCATGGTGAAAGCTTGAAACATAGGGTGCGCTTGTTCCACAGTTGTGAGAGGGAGAAGATCCCTGCCAGGGGAGGAAGATCAGCCCCCATCCTCGGAGGACACAGCTTCTTTTTGAACCCCAATCTCCTCCTTTCCTTCGACCGCAAGTATCTCCAACTACTCGCAACGATCGCGAGTAGTTAGAATGGTAGATAAGCACGGGTAGTTCCTTCTTCAGATGTCTATCTGGAGCATCAGACGTCTTAAAAAAATATAATGCTGTGAATTTGTAACAATAATTCTAGACGTCCAATCCAAGTCCCAGACGTCTTATATAAGTAAAAATTAGCTCCTGATTCTTGCACCTAACCTGCATTTATCAAATAAATTATATTATCATAACATATGCTATTAAATATAAAAATTGAAACATAAAATTAAATGCAGGCCAAGGTGAATTGACATATAACTCCTAATTAATTAACAACTAAGAAAAAATAATTAAATAGTACTTAAACTAAATAATAGTCCACAAAAGTGGACTTATCAAATGGCCCCATGCCTAAGTTTTGCTGCTCCTGAGCAAAAATGGAAGACAAGAGAAGTAATCAAAAGATTTCTTCTTTTCTTATTTCAAAACTTTAGAGATCCAGACAAATGTGAAGTCCTGATAACCTGGGTAACAGATCCAAGTGAAAGAGCCAATTCGCATTGGGAGTTCGTACATCACCCTTGGCAAATATTTCTGTCGAGATAGGCAACTACTTCCCTCGGGGACAAAGCATACGATAATCTGTAATTTGACCCCAACGTTTGGCTTAGGTAGGAGATATCGAATGGATTTATATTTGGTGGCACACACTCATCTGGTGCTACATATAGTCTAGTACTGCAGACTCTAGATCTCTAGGCTATTAGACAAGTCAACTCTGAGAGAGGCTACACAATTGTGTTCTCTTGATGTTCCTGGGCACTCTCTCTTTTCTTTCTTTCTAAATTTCTAAATCTCGCCAGATTTAGAAATTGTATTCACTATTTGGTGGCCTCACATGACATCTACACTTCAATTAAAGTCCTAATAACTCTACAACTAAGTTAGAGTTCTCAACCAGTATTCAGGCAATCAGAAATACTAGAAGGTAGGTATGGGTCATATTTGGTGGAATGCGATAGGTGTTTTGCTGCCTCAGAAATAGTGTTACATCATAAACTTGGACCCTTTTTTTTTTTTTTTGAAGTATAACTTTTTCTTTTTTTCTTCTTTCTATTTCTTCTTTTTCAACTTCTTTTCTCTTTTCTTCTTTTATATATATATATATTTTTTTTTCTTCTTGTTTTTGTTTCATTTTCAATCAACACAACACAATACGGACTTTTATTTACGAGGCATTATTAGGGATGATGATGGTCAAGAGGAAGTTGTGTGGCTTATTTGGTGGAAGTGCCTATTCTCGGCACCAGGAAAGAATGGATAGGATAGGCGTATTTCTGACCTTTGACACTATTACCCTCCTTCAGTTGAGGACTCTATGAAGGACGGTCGTAACCATCCACCATAGTTATAGCTTTATTAAGACTCAATCTCTGTGTATCTACCTTATTTGGTAACTCTCAGGAATTCACTCAAAGACATACAAAGGAACAGAGAGTGAAAACTATGCCTAACTCTGAAGTATCATCATCTAATTATCCAAAACTTAAGAGTCCTTGCACTAGACTTAGCGCACCAGTAATCTCTCTACTTTCTTCTCACAAATATGAGGTAGATCTATTAGAAGATAGTATGCCTGACTCCCTATGAACTGTCCAAGGGTTCAGTAGACTTACAAATGCTCATTGGTTTTCCTCAAGGATCCATACCAAATCTACATGCACGTGAAATAAATGTACTGGATTCTAAACTTAAGAAATAATTCCAGAAGAAGAACCTCCAATAACAAAGGTATTTTGCTAGGGACTAACCCATTCAGCTCAATTTTTTTTCTTTTATGCTAATCTAAATGCATGAATACTTCCTAAAATGCAAATGCACTCCCCCATGCCTAAATCCTACAATGTCCCCATTGTAAAATTAAAACAGGAGGAGAAAGGAAAAATATCACCTGACACAGTTTGCTGGGTTGCCTCCCAACAAGCGTTGCATTTTCTGTCAGCAGCCAGACTAGGAAGGAACCTATAAGTCTGGTTCCAACCAAACAAAGTTAGGCCCTAAAAATATTCATAACAATGCAGGCCTAGAAAACAGGTAACCACGGATGTTGGCGAGCTAATGATGCAATGTAATTCCAAATGCTCGCCAGAAGAAATGAAAACAGAAAATCTCATTAGCTACCTTGGGAGGTCTAGGAATAATAAACGGAATATGAAAAGGGACCTCCCGAAATGGAATAAGTGGAGGATAACAAGGATCCTCCAGAGCAGGACAGGTTTTAAAAGATATACAAATAATTAGTTCAAACCCTTGAATGGAGAGAATAAAAGTACAAGCATCAATACATACTCACCATTCTACCCTAGGATATATTGGCCTGATATATTCTCCAGAAAGAATGTACATGAGCAGAGATTTGAGCCAAGGATCGGTTAGGGAGTATAAGGGTTGTTTGTAGTGTTGGAAGGTAATGGTTAAGTCCAATGAGGGCTTAGTTGGTGTTAGGTCCAATTCCAACAATGATTCAGCTTGTGTACACTCCCTAACAGTAGTAGACAACTTCAAGTTATCCTGCCTAGCATTAATGATCGGAGTCATATTTGAATCAAGGGTAGACTCCAAATTACAACTTTTTGATGGCAGGGTCAAAATGTAAGAATCATTATCATTCAGCTCATCCCTAGATTCGTTTGGTTCACTGAAATATTTGTCAGGGTGTATATGTGATTCATTAGGAGTTGGATCAGTATCCTCAATTATTTCTAAAGTAGGATTAGTCTTAATATTTTGGAGGAAGCCTATATAAGTGAATTCGTCATTCTTCTCAGGGTATAAATCCTGAATTGACGTGTTTTGTTCCCGAGAGTCTCCCATAGACCTCTCATTATTTTGTTTGTCCTCCTCTAATATCAACTCCTGTTTTGATGGAGGATGGCTCTCAAAAGAAAGGAGGAATCTGGATTTAATCATATTATTTCTACCCTCAGGAGGTAAATCTTCAAATGATAAATAATTCTCCTGTAATTCACTCCAGATTTTCAGTCCAGGTTCCTCAATTGGGGCATCCTCATCCTCTGAATTAGACTCTTCATATCCCTGAGACCAGAATTATCATCCTCTATTCCCTTAGGGTCACCTTCATTAGGTGCATTTGAATCCTGAGAATATTGAATGGTAGGTGTTGATTCCCTAAGTGGAGGGTCACGAGTAGGCTCACTAAGAGTAGAATGGGATTCCACCAAATAATCAAGAGGGGAAGTGATAGGAATAATACAACCTTGACCCGGGTTGGTAGGGGTAAGGAGAATACCGTCATTGGGGTCAAGGTCCTCAAGAGATACCATCTTCCCTTGCTTTTGACTGCAATATAATTCAGGTGGATAATCACTATGATCATTATCCTCTAGTGGCAGTGTCTCATTGGGAGAGTCTAAGTGATAGCTACCTAAAATTGGATCCCTATTGTCATTAGGTTCCTTAGAATTATTTTCATGATCATGGTTTATTGGGTAGGGATCAGGATTATTGGGAAGCGTGTAGCTAAGTTGTCTTATTTCTTCATTTAAGTGTTGACTATTCCTCAACATCTCTCCCATTGATTCCATTATTTTCTTTTGCTATTTTTGCATTTCTATCATAAAAGAGGAGAGGCTACTATTATCAGGTTGGGGAGGATAGTCAATTTCAGGCTCTGGTTGCCTAGGTGTATCGGTCCAACCTCGATACGGAAAATCATGAAGGGTGGGAGGGTTGGGTGTTTGCATGGAAGTAGGGATTTCAAGATTGGAAAATCCCGCTCCTAGGCTCTGCTCAAAAGTGGGAGTTATCAAGCTAGTACTCCCAGGGTAAGAATGAGAATGATCCCATGAATTATCAATGTACCCATCAAAGGATGGATACGCTCGGAGCATGGGATCCTGATTAAAAGATGGG
Organism: Thalassia testudinum; assembly: GCA_037157565.1. Lineage (NCBI taxonomy): Eukaryota > Viridiplantae > Streptophyta > Magnoliopsida > Alismatales > Hydrocharitaceae > Thalassia > Thalassia testudinum. Next base: position 48,236,910 of record JAZHRO010000035.1, on the reverse strand, counting down.
AAGTATTGACTCTGATAATCTAAATGATAGGAGTAAGAGTAATACATTTCTTTAAGCAAAACAATTTTAACTTTCTTAGGATTCAGCAGAAAACTTCCTAAAGAGTCCTATTGTCACAGCAAATGCAAATTCAACGGGAATTGTTTTTAGTAGATTGCAGGTCTTAAAGTTATATGTTTAGTTGGTAGCCAAATAAGTTTTGCAAAAATTACGCTTCCTAGGCCAACCTTCGCTGGTGCCTATAACCTACTCGCAAAGGATGAAAGTCTCGAATCGAGCCCACACAAGGGGAACCGAAGTAACTTGGTGGATAGGCTTGTTGATTTCCGACTAACTTCCCTTGTGATGCAAAAGAGGAGAGGTAGAAATTTATCTAGTGACCTTATGTGTGAGGTGCATAGTGTCTCAAGTGTGCAAGCATACGATCGTGTTTTGATTTTTGAAATTCCGCAAACAAGATCCTTTTGCACATAATTTTCAGTCACATATTTTAAAGTCCAACCTCTTAACAGTCCCAATTTTTTTTTTTTTAAAGTGACCACCGAATTAATTTGATTCAAGCACTTTAGTGGTCTTAGATTTAGGTTCAATGCATATGCATGACAAGTAATTAATGCTCAAGAGAAGACGTACCTTACTCTAGCTTTCTTAGTGCAATAATGAATGCAGTGCAATAAAAATAAACTAGATGTTGCTCATTCAGTCCTAGATGGTCATCCTACAGATATGCAGCTTCTAGCAGGCAGTTCAAATTTTTTTTTTATATATATAATAAATAAATAGAATTAATCTAACTAACTAATCAAAATTTAGTTCAAATAGTGCAAATAATCTATAATCTAAATAAATGGGAACACGCTCCCGAAAATACGCTCTAGCATATAAGAGCGATCAGAAATAAAATGGCACTGGGAACACGTTCCCAAAAATACCCAACAAGGGTCCAAAAGACAGAAATTAAATTCTGATGTCTATCTAATTAAATCTAACTAAGACCTACTACCTAAATCAGAAATAGGCTTCTCCGTAAGCCTATGTGTGTGGGATCAAGGCCCATGTGCTCCTGTTGCCATCCTCCAGGTGGCGTCAAGGTCCACCAGAAAGATCATCTCCGCCGTACGTGCCTGTCTCATTCGTCGCATGTTCTTGCACAGAAGGAAATCCACAGTTAATAATTCAGGAAGGCTCTCAAAATAGCATAAAAATAACATAAAATTCCCAAAAAATTAATAGGCATTTTTCCTCCTCGGCAACAGCGCCATTTGAAAGAGCAATCTTCATTTTCGTTGAAAACTTTATCATAAAATGATGTGTCATATTTAATCGCGTGGTAGAAAATCACTTTTCAAAACATTTAAATTTTCAAAATCTAACCATGAATAGTTAGGTCATCTCCACAGGGAGGAATTAGCCTATTTAAATTAATAAATAGTGTCTCGTTTATTCGGGAAACTCAATAGATATGCATGCTACTTCGTGCTTTTCTTTTTCTCACATAAATGCTTGTTTTAACCAATTAATCAAAAATGTAGGTGCTATTATGCAAATTCACCATAATATAATATCATGTAAAATAGTGATCTCTATACTAGTAAGCATTGTAAATACTAACTTCTAAAACATAACTTGTTCTCCATAATCCATGCATTCAATCATTCATGTGATATATATATGTGCAAATAATTCAGATGAAGTAGAAGGACGATTATGCAATTTCACTACAATAATGTAATGCCTAAAATAAATGAATAGGAACTTCCATAATGGCATTTAAGGTAAATATTAATTGACTAATCACTGTAGCAAAACAGGGGATTTTGTTCCCCTCATGCACATGCGGAGGAGAAGGTGCGGTTGGAGGTGCGGTGCTCGGAGTCGATCGGCCAGGATGTGGGCTTCGTGTTGGTGGTCGTGGCGTCGATGGAGGTGACCGGGGGTGGCCAGTCAGAGCCTTGGATGTCGTCGGCGGCGGCTTGCGCGCGGGTGCATAGGGACGGTGGGAAGGGCTGCTGCAAGTGTGGGCAGCCTTGTGAGGGCAAGGTGGAGTCGATGGCACTGTTGGAGTGAAGCTTCGTGGCGCGTGGAGGTGGCTGCACTTGGAGGTGGATGGTCGGCAATGGGTTCCTTTGGGGAAGAAGATGAACAGTGCGGTGTCTGTGGGCGCTGCGCGTGGCCGTTGTGCGTGTTGCAGGGTTGTGCGCGCTGCAGGGTTGTGCACGACACAGTTGCGCACTGCACGTGGCTGCACGGGCACGGTGCCTGCGCTGTGGCCGTGCACGGTTGATGGTGCGGCACCTGCAAGCGTTGGTAAGGTTGAAAGGGCATGCACGCATGCGGTGGGATGTTCGCAGGCTGATGGTGCGGCGCCTTTAGGCACTTGGTGCGGCGTCTGTGGGCACTGCAAGAGCGCACGCATGCGGTGGAAGTTGGTGCGCAGAGACCACGGTGCAAGCTTGAAACACAGGGTGCGCTTGTTCCACAGTCGTGAGAGGGAGAAGATCCCCGCTAGGGGAGGAAGATCAGCCCCCATCCTTAGAGGATTCTTGTTCCACAGGGTGCGCTTGTTCCCCATCCTTTAGAGACTATGAGGTGGACATCGAGGGTACACAATGCTAGTCGATCAAATGGAAATTGAGATGGAGGATTTTGATGCCATTCTTGCTATGGACTGGCTGTTATGGCACCATACGTCGGTCCATTTTTTTGAGAAGAAAGTTATCTTCTCGATTATAGGAGCACCGCAGTTTGAGTATTACAGTAGAAATGAGAGCATAGCCATTAGGTGTATCCTAGCTTTTCAGGCAACCAGGTTACTAAAGGGGGGTGCAGCAGTTACCTTGCCTACGTATCTATAGCTCCAGGAGAGAAGCTGGAGTTGAGGGGTGTGCCTGTCATGTGGGAATATGTTGATGTGTTCCCAAAGGACCTCTTGGGACTTCCACCTGAGTGGGAGATCGAGTTTGAGATCTTTCTCATTCCTGGAACCAATCCTAAATTGATTACTCCTATCGGATGGCACCGACAGAGTTGAAGGAGCTAAAGATGTAGCTTTAGGAACTCCTCGAGAAGGGGTTCATTCGACCTAGTGCCTCACCTTAAGGGCCTTCGATACTATTTGTGAAGAAGGACGGCACCTTACGCCTTTGCATTGACTACAGGTAGCTGAATAAGGTGACATCAAGAATAGATGTCGTCTTCTGTAGATCGATGATTTGTTTGATCAGCTTCATGGGGCCACGGTACTCTGCAAGATTGATCTGCGATCAGGTTACCCCCAACTTAGGATTAGAGAAGGGGATGTACCGAAGACTGCTTTTAGGACATGTTATGGCCACTATGAGTTCTTGGTGATGCCATTTGGATTGATAGATAGCCCTGTCACATTCATGGAGTTAAGGAACCATATTTTCATACCACGTCTGGACCACTTTGTTGTGGTATTCATTGGCGATGTCCTCATCTATTCCCATGATGAGGTAGCATGAGTAGCACCTTTGGTTGGTTCTGGATACTTAAAGGAGGCACAGGTTATATGCCAAGTACAGTAAGTATGAGTTCTGGCCGTGCCAGGTGGAGTTTTTGGGACACATGGTGTCAGGTGCAAGGATTTTAGTGGATCCTTCCAAGGTTGAGGCAGTGTTGAAGTGGAAGCATCCTAAAAGAGTGATAGACATTCATAGTTTCCTGGGTTTAGTGGGTTATTACAGGTGATTCATTCAAGGCTTTTCATAGATCGCTCTTCTGTTAACCTAGTTAATGAGGAAGGATACCCCTTTGTTTGGGCCAGTGATTGTGAGACCAATTTCCAGACATTCAAGGAGAAGTTGACATCAGCCCCTGTACTTACCATCCTTGGAAACGGTGGTAGATTCATTGTATACACATATTCTTCACTCCAAGGATTGGACTATGTTTTGATGTAGCATGGGCATGTGGTCGGCTATTCCTCGAAGTAACTAAAACCACATGAGAACTACCTAATGGATGACGTGGAGCTGGTAGCCATATTCTACACCCTGAAGATTTAGCCCGATTACTTTTATGATGAGACCTTTGAGATTGACACAGATCATAAGAGCCTGAAGTACTTCTAAAGGATTATGATGATTCAATTGTTTATCATCTAGGGAAGGGAAATGTCATGCCAGACTCTCTCAGTAGGAAGAGACCAACCTAATTGGTAGCTCTTCAGGTTTTTCACTCTAACAACATGTTTGCTCGAGTTTCGAAGATGAAACTCCCTTTAAGGTTGTTATATTTGTAACTTCCTAAAATCTATGCCCTGAGTCATGTCAAAGTGCTTCGGGTCACTTCGAACCTATAAACACTGTCGTAGTTCGGTGTAAGTAAAAGTACCTCTTGAAATTACCAAAAAAATGTGTATTTTCAATCAACCCCTAGACAAACATCATCAAAAGGGTGCCATGTATAAAACCATTAGATTCCTCTCATTGCAATATTTCCAACAAAGATTGTTTCATGCGATACAAGGTGCATAACTCAAGTTGTGACCAAACCAAGTCAAAGAGGACCTAAATGTAAGGTGGATCTAACCCAAGGTGTATTTTAGGTATTTCACTCCACTAATCCTAAACCTAAATTTAATTTGGGTCTATAAATAGACCCTCTTGGGTATTTGAGTCATCACTAATCTCTAGGCCCTGCAAAACCTAAGATAAAGAGAAAGAAAGGGTTAAGGATTCATTTAGAAATCCTAGTTAAGTTTTGTAGGGACCTGTTTGTGATTTTTGATTTTGCAGGCTTCCCATCGCAAAATTCATAATTTCGAGTAGCAACACTGGCAACGTGCTTCAGCTGGGAGATGCGTGGCAGTGGCAGAGGGCGCGAGCACAATATGTGGTGAGCCCTACACACGCACGATTTTTGTGCCTTTACACCATATGGGAGCGTGGGCAACACGCGGATCAGCGACACATGGCTGATCCAATGGCTACAGTGAGCGAGGGTGTCAGTGTTGGCGATCTATGGGTGTGCACAAGCATGAGTCAGAGCGCGACACGTGTCACGTGCGTGTCAGTGCTGACCAGTTGATCAATCTGACCGAACTAGGTGGTTTAGTGACTCTCTCACGTTGTTTCAGCTGGTTATAGGCCTTCTCGGCCTCAGATTTTGACAAATAAGGTATCGTTCGAATTATATTTACGTGTACTATGCGTTGGTGTAGTTTATTTTAGTTGTTGATCACTGTTTCCATAATGAAAAATAAAAATGAGCCTAGGTGTTTCCAACCGTATTTTTAGTTCGTGTGAACCATGTCTTACCCCAAATGCGTGCACGGATTTTGAGGTAGGTGTGGTGATTGTCCCCAGGCCCTGTGCACATGGTTTGGAGTCACTGTGACCCTCAAGTGATATTTGTAGAATAGTTCACTCTTCTTTCGAGTCTATCTTGTTTCTAAGTTACCGTAGGCCATTTGGTGAGGCTCTTCTCATAACACATTCATTATCATGTGTTCCCTTCCTTTTGCTGAGCTTGGGACCTTTCTGAAGTCATATTCTAATTTTGGGCACTTTAATATGATTTAATCAGATTCTATATGAAAAGATAAGACTTAGGTACTAATGTCGCGAAACACATTTAAATAATTTGGTCGCTGTAGCGTGCACTTATGACATCAATTTTAAAGAGAATAATCACACGTGAGTATGAGTGTCGAACACAGGGAGGCAAGAAATCGGATCAATTAGTCATTTCAATGTCACAAAATACATCATTTTGTTCGCTTGCAAAAAAGAGCGAGAGAGAGAGATAGAGTTAGAGATTCATGATAATATGAATATTGCTAACTATGCAAGAAACACAGACATGATGATAGAAGATGATAATATATTGCATAAGCGGAATAGTTTTACAACTATAATGAAAGATGAAACCCTAAAGCAACAAAAATATTAAAACTAAGGAAATTAGTAGCTAAATGGAAAGGAGAGGCAGCCACAATGGTGGAGGGGCTTCCGTTGGCGGGTCGATAGCTCTGGACCTTTCTTGAAGCTCTATGGAGGTGGGGGAATTGCTAGGTAGAAGAAGTGAAGAGATGATGGCAAATGGGGAGGTGTAGGTGGGTTTATATAGTGGTAGAGAAGAAGCTTTCTACGCATGGACAATTAGTGACATCGATAATCATCGCTAAAGGCTCGCCACAGACATTGCTAAAGATCACGCACGACGCTGCTAGTGCGTGCTACGCATTGCCGTGTCTTACGCGCCTGCTAGCTGTGCGTGTTGCCGTTGTGCGCTGTGCTGCATTGGTGCATACTTCATGCACCATGTTGCGCTTGTGTAGCTGTGCGCTACGCTACTATGCCCAATTGAGGATTTTGGGGGGGGGGGGTTGTGGGATTCTAACACATGCCCTCCCTTTGAGAGTGAACGCTTCAACCGATGCGCTACGAGCACCTTTGAGTCCAAAAGACACCTTACTGGTCACGGTGAAGAGTTGATTCCAGCCGTTGGATTTTCATCCAACGACTAATATCATACATTGGAGACCCCTTGGAGGAGAGCTGGGTGACGTTAGGTCACCTGGATGGTCCTACGTGGTACCATCTGGACTGTCCACTTTTCTTTGCTTGAAAAAGATGCCACGATGCTCGGATCGAGATAATTCCTGTGTTGCCGGACTGGGATCATTGCTCCAGACTCATCCACACAATTAGATTTTTCATTTGAAGCTTCAAAATGTCTCACCTTGTTTCCTAGCCATAATAATGGATAAATTACTATACAATTTATACAAATTATCCTAAATGCACTTATTCACAATGCTAAATGCAATGTTAAGCTTGGGAATTAACATAAGTAGGCATTTTATCATGAATAAATGCATATTTATCATACTCCCATACCTATCTTTTGCTAGTCCATAGGAAAATTAACCTAATGCTATTTATAACTAAAATTAGGAATTGATCACTTAGGCATAAGTTACTTGTCAACAAGAGGAAATTTCTACCAAGAACCAAACCTGCAGAGACTCAGTGCCCGAGTTGCCTACCAAAATGCAGACTGCCCAAGACCTCGCCTTATCTATATGGAAGCAAATATATATATATATTCTTTTTCTTTTTCATCTTTTCTAATTTTTTTGGATTTTTGGAGTTGAGGATTTCAGGGTAACTTTTTACGGCTATACAACCCACCCAAAACTTGAAAAGGACTCTTAAGTGTTAAGCATCATGTCGTGAAAATTGTGATACACTCACTCAACGGCAATTAAAATGGATTTCGAATTTCTACGCTCCTAGGTGACCTAAAAATTTTGCCTCATGGTTTATCTTTCCGATCGGTAGCTTTCTCCTTACTTTTTCCAAATTTTTTTATGGGGTCAACACAAGAGGGAACCTAGTGTATATCTCCCCGGTTTCTTCTACTTCCCCGCTTCTTCCCTAACTATTTTGGATTTTTTGTGCATTTCGTGACCTAGGTTCTAGACAACTGGCTGATGAGCTGTTACCACCAACAACTTGCCAGCCATACCCATGTGGTGAAGTGTGGCTTATTAATTTTTTTCTTTTTTCTTCTTTTTCTATTTGTCTATTTCCTTTTTTTCTTTTTTTTCTTTCTTTCTTAAGTAGGTAGCTTCCCTGATCTAAGATTTACCTAAAGGTAATAACAAAAGAGAATGGTCCAGTGGCTGGGCTTTGGACAACCAATCGATAAGCTATTACCACCGACAACTTTTCAGCCATGCTATCCTAGAATGTTCATTAGCTACCCAATTTCCGTTAGAATCGCCGATGACTGAGTCAATGCAAAATGTGTATAGATGCTTAGATTAAAAATCCCCCAAATCAGAGAGCGGGTTAATAAGTCCTATATTTATCACCCTACTTTATTGACCAGATTAATATAAATTATGGTGGCGAGGACTCAAGAACAAGCTCACATTTTATTGGATACCCTGATTGATTAAGTCCGAAGACTTGAAGAGTCTAAATGTTCAAGTCCTTAAAGTATCATTTCCTAAAGTTGACAAGCTCCTAATGCCTAAGTTTTCTTTTCCTTTTTTTTTGTTGAATGAAAAGAAATACAAATTAGTTCAAGTTGACAATTTTGTACTCAGATCATGAGAATTACTACCCTCCCATGCCTATCTTGAACAATGTCCTCATTGAAAATTAAATGTATGCAAGAGGGTAAGGAAAGAAATCACCTAAGTTGTAACTATGAATCCGGTCAGCTTGAAACCTCTAGGTTGCCTCCCAGGAAGCATTGAATTTATTGCCTCCAGTTGGACGAAGTTCTAGTTTAACCATCAATGAGGGTTACAACTTCCTTCGGGGGAATTTGGGCAAGAAAGTGTTTCAATCTTTGGCCATTAACTGTAAAGGTTTGTCCAGTCTGGGGATTAGCAATTTCTATCGCCCCATTCGGATAAGGTCTCACCACTTGACATGATCCTGTCCACTTAGATCTCAATTTCTCGGGTAAGTGCTTATGTCTTGCACCAAAAAGCCAGACTTGTTGATTCGACTCAAAGGTTTTTCTATTAACGTGCTTGTTGTGGAAAACTTTCACCTCCCCAGCAACAGCGCCAAAATGGTCGTGTCGTGTTTCACGTGTATAGAAATCGGGGTTACAAGTAACCCATCATCGTAGTTGCAAAACACGACGATCAGATAAAATTTATATTGAAACTCCAAGGGAGTCCCGAGTCAAACAAAGGGAGGTGACGTTTACTTTACTTGAAAATCGCACTTCGTTTTGTTTCCTTTTGGTATTTTGGGGTTTTGTTATCTTTTTTGTATTTTTGAAATAAAAGAGAATAAGCAAACGTATCACAAGATAGAGATCTGGAACAAATCTGATATATATTACTTCTATTGTCAATTACAAGAAACTTATGAAAGCATACAAAAAGAGGGAGGTGAGAGGAAATCTCCTGAATCGGTAGTTCGGCGACACGACGGCACCTGGCGGAAGCTCGGACAAAGGAGGTGAGGAGCGTGGCTACGGAGGTGAGATGCTACAGGACATCGTGTTGAGGAAAGCTTCGGCGTGGCTCCGGAATGGAGGTGAGAAGATGGAGTTGATCTGCTACCGGAATGGAGGTGGGAGGACGGCTCCAAGGTGACCTATGAAGGGAGATGGAAAGTTGGAGGAGTATTTGGTGGGGTAGAGGTTCGCTACACTAATAGGCACCTTAGGAGCTTGAGAACAAGCTCTAATGGAGCGTTGGTAGGCTTGCTAAAACTTGGGAGTAGGTGGGAGTAGAGTAGGTAGAGATGGCTTGGAAGGGAGGGGGTGTAGGTCCTTTTATAGTGGAGGAGAAGAGGCTAAAAATGGATAAAGGACCTTTAGCGACCTCCAGACCATCGCTGGAAACGTTGCTGTAGATAGCTCATGGCCACTAGCGCCCACAGCTGGCTCTACTGGCATGTGATGAATTACTGACAGGTATAAGCGTCGCTATAAGTCCAGCCCATGCGTCGCTGTAGTCCACCTCACGTTGCACTGGCGCCTCTTCTGCCTTACCGCGCGAACGTGCACCCACGCGCTAGCGCTGCGTGCATGCTCGCCTACGCGCCCGCGTGCTCACCCATGCTGCTACACACGTGCGGTGTTGTGTGCGTGCACTGGTGGCCTAGGCTACGCCACGTGGTGCAGTCTGGGCCGTCCATCTTCTTGTTATATGGGCTGCTACAGAGGTCGGATTGAGTTGATTTTTGCGTCGTTAGGTTGCGATCGTTGACTCGAATCCATCCACGTGCTCGGATTTATCATTTGAAGCTCCGAATTATGTCTCCTAGTCCCTTGGCCGTTGATCTTTCTCGGACTGCATATGGTGCTACGGAACTTCGATCGAGGCGATTTCAAAGGTGTTGGACTCCGATCGTCGTCTTGATCAGATTCGTATGGTCAGATTGTCAATCCGAGGCTCCAAAATAAATATCCTTCTCTCCTAACCACAAAAAGGATACAATTAACCTAAATTATATACAGCTAATCTAAATGCAGAATGATGCATGCTATGTAGTATTTATAACATGAAATGCAAATCTAAGCCTAGGAACATGCATGAATAGGCATTTTACCTTCAATAAATGTGTTTGCATCATGGAGTTACCATCATACCCCCATGCCTAACTTTTGCTAGTCCCTAACAATATCCTATGGAAAGAACTAGTTCTCTAGACCTGAGTTTTGTGTTAGGATGCCTGTTGGTGCTACTTCTATAGAAATCAGATTAGAATATCGACAATAGGCCTAAAGGTACTCAGGTACCAACCAAAATCCAGACCTGACCAGCCTCAACCATGGGTTTGCCGCAAAGGTTTCTAAGGCCCGCAAAAACTGCCCAAAGGTTTGTTGACCCCAACGGCTAAAGTACTTGTGCGTATTCGTAGCAAGTCCAGGTTTAGTTTGCCAGTACATTTTTTATAAGAGATATAGGGAGGGATATTTAGTTTGAGAGCTTTCTCTCTGTTCCTTTTATATTCCCCTAAATCCAACATCAAATTGGCCCTAGAAATGATCTGTATCAGTTCCCTATCCCCACTATCAATCCTCGCAAGGTACCTGGCTTTCGATGCTTCGAGATAGCACCATCGATGAAACCCCCAGAGCTCCTGACTTTTAACACTTCATGATAGTGCCACCCATGGCATTTTGTAGCTAAATTCAGGCCCTGGTAATCAACATTTCGAGATAATCCTGCCCATGGCACCTGAACCAACACAAGGTACTTACATGCCCTCAATAGGATATTTAGATATCATAGGAGACAAGCAACAAGGAAATGATATGTTATAACGCACCTTCAAGGGGAGTATTTTTATTCTACCTCTCCAGGTCGGGAGCTCATCCAATCAACTTGTGTCTTTGAGCTACTCCTAAGTCAAATCTTCGGGAAAATATTTTCAAAATATAATACTTTTGTCATTATACTTAATTAAATGCACTGAACCAGACCGGTGTGTGATTTTTGGGTGCCTGATTACACAATAATCTTGCAACCTAAATCACTTGAATTAAGCTAGATTCTAGCATAACTTAGGAATAATGCATTCATAGGTATCGTAATTTACACAATAGCTAGTTTATTAGTCATATAGATAATATCGTCATTTTATGACTTAAAAGAGAGATGATTTTAATCGCAGATGATTCGAAGCCGCGGATGCCAGATCAGATCGAACAGATCTGATCAGAACGGTGATGGGAGTCCAACACTTCTGAAATCGTCTCGATCAGACAACCGGGGCATCTAGTGTAGTCCATAAAAGAATGGAGATCATAAAGCCAAAAGACAAAGATCCAAGCCTCAGATGAAGAATCCAATTGCATGGATGAATCCAGATCAACAATCACAGTCCAACAGCAAAAAAATCAACTCAATCGGAGATCCACATCATCAGATACAAGGAAAAGAAGATGGACAGCCACGATGGCACCATGCGAAGCCATCACAGTGGCCCACTCATCACCGCCCCATCTGTGAAGGCTCTTCCACTGCACACTGTGGGCCGTTGGATCATCATCCAATGGCCACTAAGTAGCCATGTCGTCGGCCGCCCCCACGCCATCAAGGAAGGAAGAAGATCAGCCATTGGATCTTCATCCAACAGCTGATAGCAGCTACGTGTGATTTGGAAACACAACACAAGAGAGGGCCTGGCGCAACGGTTAGTGCCTTCTCCCTTAAGCGAATGGCGTGGGTTTGAAACCACTTAAGCATGAAATCAGGAAAGCATTGAGCAAGCATGCAATTGGCTGTTGGATCAGCATCGAAGGGCGAAGGAGCGAAAGCATGGCATGATCTGAGCACTTGGCGGCTGAATGTGCGCATCCACATGTGAACTCACACGTTTCCTTCATCATGAAGGAGATGCGAGCGCGAGTTAAGCCATCTGATCGAGAGATCGGACGGCTAAAGTTAAGGTGCGAGATTTAAGCATGTGAGTGCTCGCGAAGAGAGAAGAGTGGTTGGGCATGCACCAGAGTGTCCGATGGCGATATGAAGGTCGAGAAGCTGCCACGTGTCAAGCCCAGGTTGAATCCGAGCATTTTAGGCACAAATGAAGGTGTTTTGAGGCCAGATCTGATCCGTTGATCTCCCGATCAACGGATCTGATCAAATAAATGTTGTTGCACAAGATAAAGGGGTTAAATACCCACATTGCCCCTCATTAAAACTATAAAAGAAGGCCCAGGGCCCCCCAAATGAGGTATCTCTCTTCCATCAACTCCAGATATCTTCCACGTTCTCTACAACTCTCTGTCCCTTTGCAACTCTACTCTAACCTTCATCCCGGCACTATGGATCTGAGGTGCTGTTGTACCTCGCACAAGCATCCTACAAGCGACATCGTCTCTCTTCCACTTTTTATCTCTCTCTCTCTATCTCTCTCGCTATCTAGCTATCTATTTGTTTCTAGTAGCATTCTCTATTGCGAAAACTCTATTTTAATTGAAATAAAATTCTAATCTTCTGAATGCATATATCTGATTCTTATACATATATACATATATAAATATCAATTTAGAACAAATTCTATTGAAAAGCTTTTGCATAAATTGTGATTGCCTCCCTGCGAACAACCCGGTACTCATTGATTTTATAAATATTATTTGTCGGCGTGTTTTCGCGCTATACTACAATTGAAATAATATTTTAAACGTGAATTATGCATCGAATAGTGCCTAGGTTACCAAGTCCCACAAACCAATGAGCAAGTAACAGGGTCAAATAATCCCTGAGCCTTAGACTTAATACATCAACCTCACAACTTCCTCAACCTCTTGGGGAATAGTCCAGATCTTAACAAATACATGATTGTTTAAGCCCTAGAATAGGCCCAAGAGGCCTAAGGCTAGTACTCTTTACTTATTTCCTTGTCTTTAGCACTTCAGGACTTAATCCTTGTTTTGATTTGGTTTAGAATTTAAGTAGGATCCATAATCAATTGCTAGGACTATCAATTTTTTTCTAATTTTGTGCCTTTTCTTTCTTCGTATTTTCTCTTCCTTCCTCCTCAAAAAAGATTTTCATTCATTTTGCAAAATTTTCCTCCCCTTTTCTTCCCCCCTTTTTTTGTGTATATATATCTTTTTGTGAAACCCCTCGAAGAACTGAATTTCTCATTTGTTTTGCACTTTAATACCACCTGCCTAAGTTTTGCAATGTCCTCATTGTAAACCAGGTAGGTTCGAATTTGTCTTAGTTCATAGTTTAGAACAAGGTGAAAGGGTGGGTGAACGGGTGAGGATGATTGTTGCGAACGATTTCAAGCTCTGATACAAGTATCAAAGGTGGAGTTGGCTGTTCTAAAGTTTGAACCCTAAAGTGCAATAGGAATGCAACTCAAAGATAAATTATCAGGGTCTCAGGTTTTTGAAATGACAGGTTGCCTCCCATTAAGCACTAAATTCGATGCCTTCTGCCGAGTAGAAGGTGGTCAAGGAGAAGGGTTGGTCAAATTGGAAGATATCTGTAGAACAACCACCTTGATGAGTAGCTTGGTTGGTCCAACCAAGTGCTTGTTCAAATCAATTGTCTGATGTGTAGACCAAACCTAATCAATCTGGTGGGTTGAGAAATGTAAATCAATAGATGTGGAGCCCACCAGATACTTTGTGGCTCAACTAGGTGTGGAAATGCAAGTCGAGGGTTTGGCTGCATCGGCTCAGCCAGATCAGAGTAGGGGTCCTCAAAAGATAATGGATTTATGAAGAAAGTAGGAACCCTACTGGTGGGATCAGAGGGGGACAATATGTGCTTGTCAATTTGATCAATGTCCCATTCACTATTGTATGTTGGTGGTGATTCATAAGCAATCGGATCAGAAAGAGGTGAGTTAGAATAGAAATTAATTCCAGTAGTGGGTTGGGGTTCGAATTGGTTTCTGAAAGGTTCTGTCTCAAGAGTAGGAGGCAGGGCTACTTCAAGTTCCAAATCATTGGCCTCAGAATCAGAATCAAAGAATGGATCATGGATACTTAGGTTGTAAATCATCTCATAGTTGTTTGGAAACAACGATTCTCCTAAATCAGAGTATGATTCAAAATCATCGGAGAATTTGTGAAAATCATCTTCTTAACTTAATTCAAGATTGGGATTTCCACCACTGAATGAATCAAGACGTATGGAGTCATCAACCTAACATTGGTCTAACCTTGTCTCGAATTCTAAAATCGAAGGGATGTCCTTATTAGGTATAGGCTCAAGCTCAGGGCATCTAGGGTAGATCCAATCAAATCCCAACTCTTCCAACTCCTCTGATTCTGTATGGTAAATCGATTTGACTTTCGGCAAATCAATTTGTTCTTCTGAGGAGTCTAGAGAGGTATAATCATCAAATATAGGCCCAAGATCATAGTTCAAATTTAAAATCTTGTTCTCATCGCATTAGGCCTCATGATCATCCAACCAGGCTCAGATTAAGATTCTAGGTTAGGTGTAGGAATTGAATCACTAAAATCTGGACATGATTCTATTGGGACGTCAAAATTACTCTTGAGGAATACCTTAATAGGATAAGCTGTAGGTGTTACATCCTCGAGAGGTTCTGAATTGCACTCATCATAGGTGTTTTGAAAATCTAGGCATGATGAACCAGCTTCACAACTTCCTATGGCTGGCTCATAATTGTGAACACCTGTGACTGGATCTACCCAACCCATAACTTGATCAGGTATTTCATTCTGCACAAAATCAAAATTTGGTTCCATTTAGGTTGGGGATCCATGACAATCTCCATTTTCGCACTCGGGCACTAGGAAATTATATTGATCCTCAAAATTGCTCTAAGATGCAACATTAGTTTCTAGGTAGGAATCTAGGTACCTCTTGATAATCGTGTTTTCCAACTGATTTATTCACTCCCCACGTCATCCAAAGTCATCTTGCTACTTTTCTCAAAGTTGCGATTTTGACACATTTTAAACTCTCAATGTAATGTAATCTCTTCAATGCATCAAATGTTTGTAAAGGGGTCTCCACGGTCGAACCACATGCTAGTTGTGTTGCAATCATCAAGATGTGGTCTGAAATGGGGTTTTTCATTTTTGTTTCACTAACTCGAATTCTGCTAAAGCAATCTAAGGTTCTGTAATATTCTTCACTATTTCTACAAGCAACCTTGATCATTTTCTCTTTTATGCTCTTACGGGAATCAGGTTTATTGAACATGCTTCCTATGTTGTCAAGTTGCATGTCCAAATCAGGAGGTAGATTAGGATGAGGAAACAAATTCAGGTCCAGATTGACTTGATCAGATCAGATCAGATTTCACCCACAAGATCAACTCTAATGGAGGCCTCTAGGTTAAACCTAGGGACCTCTTCCTATGTATGTGAACTAAAGAATAGATGAGGGACTAAATGTGTACTGGACCCAATCAAGACACCAAAAAATTTTGGATGACTAAGGTTGTTTGAGGCAAATAAACCTTTAGATCAAAAATCCACACACCCGAGAATTACTTGGGCATCCAGGAATGGAGAGTCTCGCAAAGACCCCTACACGGAAGAGCATCCCCATGGGTTACAAGGTTTCCCCCACCCAACCTTCCTTATCACCGCGGTTCCAAGAAGACCGAAACATATGAATTGAGACCTAAGTCTACCAATTTTAGCCTTAGTTGTGCCTTGAATTTCACTTTATTTAGAAGTTAATTCAAATTGTAACCTAATTTGTAGGTTGATTGATTCACAGAGTGAACCAACTTCACCTGACCTATCCTAAGGTTGATGTTACGAATGCGTTCCCCAGACGTCTTTTAAGACGTCTGGGATGTGTCCCAGACGTCGGACCAGACGTCTGGGATAGTTTCCAGACGTCTGAAAATCCGTTATTTTCGACACACACAAGTCGTTTGTGCGCCTGCGCGCGCAGACCGCATATTCGCCTTTCCTCCCTCCTGCGGCTGCAGATTCCCCTGTCGCGAATCCTTCTCTCTCCTCTCCGCGCGGCCTTAAAAAGGGCACGCCTCCCTCCTGTCGTCTCCACCGTCCCCTTCCTCTTTTCCTTCCTGTGCGCGAGAGCGAGTGAGCGTGAGGGCTGCAGCGGCGGCCGCAGTGAGCGCGGAGGAGGTGCGGCGTGCAAGGGCGGAGCTCTGCCGGGAGGGAGAGCTCGCCGGAGCGGCTTGGCCGGCCGGCGGAGGGCGCAGGGGATGCGAAACGACGCGGAGAGGGACCTGCTGCAGTCTGAGCAGCAGGAGCGCGAGGTGCGACGCGGGCGGCGTCGCGAGCAGAAGCCGGGTGGAGCCCTGTTCTGGAAAAATTTCCAGAATCGGACGTCTGGGTTGATAGGCAGACGGCGAGGACGAAGTCTGGTAGATCATACAGACGTCTGAAAGGTTAGTATTCCGCATTCTTCTTCCTTCCTGTCGACTGACCGTACTGAGGGAGGGAGTTGGCTGTGCGCAGGCTCGCTGATTCGCCATCCTTTGCGAATCAGACATCTGGAAGTTGTACCAGACAGCTTAAGTGACCTCTAGACGTCCGGGGTGACCATCAGACATCTCGGAGATAGGCCAGACGTTCCCGCAGACTTCTGGATGTCTGGGAAACCACGCTGAACAGGTAATTCTCTGATCCACTTTTTAAGACGTCTGGAAGAAGTTCCAGACGTCTGATTTTGCACAGTATCATCTTTTTCGACCCATTTAGGGCCCGTTCGGCCTCCGTTTTCCGCGATTCGAGTTACGTTCTTTTCAGAATTAATTCCTCTACCCGTCTACAGTAGCTATACACTGTTTTGAGACACTCCTTGTGTTTGATCCTTGTGATAGGACCTCGTTCAGTTGCAGTCTTGGGAGTCGCGGAGGCACGCGGGATTCCCGATCACGCCCCCATTACTCCCGTTGTACCTGGTAGAGTGGCTTAAGTTTATTATTAAAATCTGTTAAAGTATGGAACCATAACTAGAATCTAGGACATTGCATGAATCCTAGGAATGAGAAATGCATGGAATGATAGCTCCTAGGTGATGCATGAATCCTAGGGCTGGAAAATTAGTTGTATGCTAGATCCTAGGATGTGGCATGAATCCTAGGATGGAAAAACTAGTGGAATGTATAATACTACACTCTTGGAAAAATGGAAAGGAATATAAAGCTACCTGTAAATTGAATTAACAGCTGCCTGTTGTGAATAGATAACGTGGTTGAGAACATGGATTGTACGAATGTGAAACTGGAAAGTGAAACCTGGATGTTTGAGTAAAAAGGATGGAACCCTACGGGGAAGTAGGAGTAGAACTCCTGGAAGGTGAATGGAATAGTTTTGGGGAAGTGAGCTGGCCCTTGAGTACGGAGTACCAAGGAGAGCGACTGTCCCCCTGTTTAGTGTAGAGCGGAGCTAGCCGCCCCAGGGACCCGGGGTTAGGACTGGCCACTCTGTACCGACTTGTTGGCCCTCGTGTACGTAGTACCGAGGAGAGCTAGTAGTGTTAGGAGAGTACTAGCTACCCCACGGGCCCCGGGGTTCTGCTAGCCTCCTTCACCGACTTGTTAGGCCCACTAGGGCAAACTAGGGTAGTCAGGCGAGGGTGCGCGGACTGTGGAGGGGCAAGGCCCCGGTTTGGTTACTGTGGAGGGGTTGGACCCCTGTTACTGAGAGGGCTCTGCCCTGGTTCCGTGCTGTGCTTTGGACGCACCCGTTAACGGAAACGACTGACCGCGTACCAGTGCGGGCTGGCTACCTGTGCGTTTATCGCGTGTGCCATAGTCACCGTTACGTCTGTCAGTGACCTTGGGGTGGTTGACTGAGGGTAGGATCACCACGGAGGACTCTCCCGGCCAGGAGAGCACCACGTGCTACTTCTACTTTTGGAAAAGACTACAATCAAGATCGTTCCCACGAGGACATTCGAGATAAAGTAAAGGATCTGAGAAATAAATGAAATAGTGAGAAAATTGAAAGATGTGAATAAAGGAAGTAATAGAACATAACAGCTACTGTACACTCTACTGTTGTCTTTAGTTAGTTTGCCACTCTACTCAGCGTTTTGCTGATGTGTTACACTCGTTACCTTTTTCAGGACCAGGTGTTGAGCAGCCAGGGTCAGCGGCTGCAGGGGACGCTGGGCCGAGTAGGGTCCAGTAGAGTTTACCACAGTCTTTTGTACCTCTTTTGTTTCTGTTATAGTGAGTAGTTCTTGTTTCCGCTGTACTTTCTTTACCTGCAGTTCTTGTTATATGATAAATGTTGTTCTACTGTTGTGGTGGTATCTACTGTAGTAGTTTCTTTCCTTACTGTTGTACTTCCTTACTGTTAGTTATATTCATGCTGAATGTGGTTTATTTTACTGCTCTTTTGGTTACTTTCTCGTTGGACGACTTGGTCTTGGGATTAGTCGAGTCGGTCCGGTTCTCGTGTCTCGTAGGGACTCGGGAACTGGGTCGTTACAAGATGGTATCAGAGCAAGGTCGTCCCGAGAAGTGAATCAACTGACTGGAAAATAACCAATTCACATGTTTATAGCTAGAGTAGCCACCACAACATATCTCTTGACATGAGCTCTTAGAAGTTTTGTTAGGTACCGTCTGTTTTGACGTTTCTGTTTTGTTTCGCGTCTCCTTACAGGAGATGCCTCCTCGCGAGACTGGCCGCGGGCGCGGCCGAGGGCGAGGTCGGCGAGATGGACGTGCTGTTGTTGACGTCTCGATGGACCAGCCACCACTCCCTGGTATCCAGGCCCAGGACCTCGCCAGACTGATACGAGATATTGTACGAGAGGAGCTCCACCCACTGCCTCGAGCGCCTCCTCCTGGGGCTGCAGAGGGGGAGTCCTCTGTGGGACCACGCGACGGACACGGCGCTGGACACGAGGGAGGGGATGGGCCCCTGCCGCCCCCACCTTCCTCCGACACTTCTGTACACGAGGCACCTTCGCCTGGAGGTGCACCAGCACCTCCCCTACAGCGCCACTTCGAGCTTTTCGGACAGTTCCGGAAGCTGAAGCCCCCCTCCTTCAAGGGGGATGAGGACCCGACCGAGGCAGAGGACTGGCTTGAGCAGCTGGAGAAGATCTTCGACACCCTTCACCCCCCGGTGGAGTGCCGCGTGGCCTTTGCCACGTACCAGCTGGAGAGTGCGGCACACCGGTGGTGGAGGGCGGTCCGGGGACAGGAGAGGGACGAGCCGACGTGGGACCAGTTCGTCACCCTCTTCTGCGAGCAGTACTTTCCCCAGACGTGGCAGGACCAGAGGAGGCGGGAGTTCCACACTCTCTGCCAAGGGACGATGACTGTGAGCGCGTACCGCACGCGTTTCTTGGAGCTGTCCCGCTTTGCAGCGACAGTGGTAGCCACTGAGGAGGAGCGCCTTTGGAGGTCCACCGAGGGGCTCCGGCCTGAGATCCGGGGGTATGTCAAACCCCTGAAGCTGCCTACGTTTTCGAGGGTGGTAGAGGCAGCTATGACTTACGTGGAAACCAACCCGTCCGCGCGAGAGACCGACGGCGGGCGGAAGAGGCCCTTTCAGCCATACTTCTCACAAGGCCGGCGAGAACGGAGACACGTGGCGTCCGTAGGAGAGCTGTCACGTTGTGCAGGGCCATCAGTGGCCTTTGGGGGCCCTCGACAGGGGCCAGTCGCCAGCACCGGACCCCCGCCTAGTCGACAGCAGGGACTCACTGAGGGCGGGAGTCGGGTTCCCCTCTGCTACCAGTGTGGCCAGCCGGGCCACGTTAGGAGGGACTGCCCATCTAGGGCAGGAGGCCGAGGTTCCCAGGCATGAGGAGGAGGACAGCAGTCGCGAGGAGGGTACCGGCCAGCACCTACCCGTCCGACGCAGAGTATAGCTGCTTCGTCCACACATAGAGCTGAGGGGCATATCAACACCATAACACACAGGGACACCAGAGCTTCGGGATCCGTGGTAGCAGGTATGGTTGCAGTTTCTGGCAGACTCGTCTACACGCTTTTCGATTCTGGCGCTACGCACTCGTTTATCGCAGCCAGTTTCGCAGTTAGTTTGGACAAGGATTATACACTGTTAGAAAATCCGTTCGTAATCAGAGGTCCGAGTGGTCAGCTGTTTGTAGCTGAGGAGGTGTACACGGATTGCGAGGTCAACGTTGGAGGACATAGCCTGCCAGCTGACCTGATTATGATCCAGATGGAGGACTTTGGTGTGATTCTGGGGATGGATTGGCTGTCCGCTTACCACGCCTTGGTAGATTGTTTTGAGAGGAAGATTGTCTTCTCCATTCCGGAGTTGCCTTCTTTCGAGTTTCACGGACAGCCAGTGGACGGAGGTTTCAGGTGCATTTCGGCACTTCGGGCGGCGAGACTTTTGAGCCAGGGGTGTGAGGGCTTCCTAGCCTGTGTGGTGGCAGAACCCAGCCCCGTGGCAGACTTCCAGAGCATCCCGGTGGTCAGAGAGTACCCCGACGTGTTTCCAGACGAGTTACCAGGACTACCGCCCGAGCGCGAGATCGAGTTTGAGATCTCACTAGTACCAAGGACCAGCCCCATCTCCATCGCGCCATACAGGATGGCACCGCTTGAGCTGCGAGAGCTCAAGTCCCAGTTGCAGGACCTTTTGGAGAAAGGTTTCGTGAGGCCCAATGCGTCTCCCTGGGGAGCCCCGGTACTGTTTGTGAAGAAGAAGGATGGGACCCTACGCCTTTGTGTGGACTACCGACAGCTGAATAGGGTCACCATCAAGAACAGATATCCGCTGCCGAGGATCGACGATTTGTTTGACCAGTTGCGGGGTGCCACGGTGTTTTCCAAGATAGACTTGAGGTCTGGATACCACCAGTTGAGGATCAGGGAGACCGACGTCTCCAAGACAGCTTTCCGCACCCGGTACGGACACTACGAGTTTTTGGTCATGCCGTTTGGGCTGACCAATGCCCCCGCTGCTTTCATAGACCTGATGAACCGGGTGTTTAGACCATACTTGGACCAGTTCGTGGTGGTTTTCATAGATGATGTACTCATCTATTCTAGAGATCAGACGCAGCACGGACAGCACTTGCGGATGGTTCTGGACACTCTGAGATGGCGCAGGTTGTACGCCAAATACAGCAAGTGCGAGTTCTGGTTGAGGGAGGTGACCTTCTTGGGTCATGTGATCTCTGGAGACGGCCTGGCGGTGGACCCCGCCAAGGTCGAGGCAGTGCTCAGGTGGGAGAGACCACGTTCAGTCAATGAGATTCGCAGTTTCCTGGGACTGACAGGTTACTACAGACGGTTCATCAGAGGATTTTCACAGATTGCACGTCCTATGACACAGTTGACCCGGAAGGACGTGCCTTTCGCTTGGACAGACGCCTGTGAGGCGTGTTTTCTGGAGCTGAAGGAGAGGTTGACCTCGGCTCTCGTCCTCACCATCCCTGACAGTAGTGGCAGGTTCGTTGTGTACACGGACGCTTCCTTGCAGGGGTTAGGAGGTGTGCTCATGCAGAGGGGTCATGTTGTCGCTTACACTTCGCGGCAACTGAAGCCCCATGAGCATACCTACCCTACCCACGACCTAGAGTTGGCAGCTGTTGTCTTCGCGCTGAAGACCTGGAGGCAGTACTTGTACGGTGAGACCTTCAAGATTTTTACAGATCACAAGAGCCTCAGATATCTTTTTGACCAGAAGGAGCTCAACATGAGACAGAGACGTTGGTTGGAGCTCCTGAAGGACTACGATTGCAGCATCTCCTACCACCCGGGAAAGGCCAATGTGGTGGCTGATGCCTTGAGCCGTAAGGCACCCGCACGCTTGGCCAGTCTACAGTTACAGAGTTGGAGCCTTTTGGAGGAGGTGGGCAGTTGGCGACCTCTAGAGTTACGAGGGTACTGTGGGGCAGTGACGGTGACATGGCAGACCAGGCCAGAGCTGATAGACCGCATCAACACAGGGCAGATGGCCAATCCGTACTTGCAGTCTTTGCGCGACAGAGTACAGTCAGGAGACCCTGGGGACTTCTCTTTCACAGACCAGGTGCTACGCTTGAGGGGACGGTTGTGCGTTCCCAGGGACGAGGAGCTGTTGAGAGAGCTCCTGACTGAGGCACACGGTTCCAGATTCACTATACATCCCGGAAACACGAAGATGTACCATGACTTGAGACGCGAGTTTTGGTGGAGGGGGATGAAGCGGGATGTGGGTGAATTCGTGCAGCAGTGCTTAGTGTGCCAGCAGGTGAAAGTCGAGCATCAGAGGCCTGCAGGGCCGCTCCAGCCGCTTCCAGTGCCAGAGTAGAAGTGGGAGAGCATTACCATGGACTTGGTGGTGGGCTTGCCTGTTACCCAGCGGGGACACGACACAGTCTGGGTAATAGTGGATAGATTGACGAAGACGGCGCGGTTCTTGCCGATCCGAGTCACTTTGGGACCAGCACAGTTGGCAGAGAGGTATATCCGTGATGTGGTACGACTACATGGAGTTCCGCGGGAGATCATATCCGACCGGGATACCCGCTTTACGTCCCAGTTTTGGGCTGAGTTTCAGCAGGCCTTGGGGACGCGGTTGAGGTTTAGCACGGCTTACCACCCCCAGACGGACGGACAGTCTGAGTGCACGATACAGACACTTGAGGACCTTTTACGTGCCTGTGTACTAGATTGGAGGGGCTCTTGGGAGGAGCACCTGCCCCTGGCGGAGTTTGCATACAACAACAGTTATCACTCAAGCATCGGCATGGCTCCCTATGAGGCTCTGTACGGACGGAAATGTACGGCACCCTTGAGTTGGGTTGAGGTGGGGACCAAGTGGGAGGTTGGCCCCAAGTTGATCCGGCAGAGTCAGGAGGTAGTTGAGCAGATCCACAGACGACTCCGCACTGTCAGGAGAAGACAGAAGAGCTACGCCGATCGGAGACGTAGAGAGGTACAGTTTGAGGTTGGGGACCACGTCTTTCTTCGTGTTTTGCCCATGAAGGGCCTGCAGCGGTTTGGGGTGAGAGGGAAGCTCGCGCCGAGGTTTGTGGGGCCCTTTGAGGTCCTGGAGCGGGTTGGACCCGTTGCTTACCGACTTGCCCTCCCCCCACAGTTTTCTGGTGTGCACGATGTGTTCCACGTGTCCAACCTCAGGAAGTACGTAGCCGATCCCAGCCACGTACTGAGTCACGAGAGCGTCGAGGTGGGCGACGACCTGACCTACCCAGAGCAGCCAATGCAGATCCTAGACCGAGCCATCCGCAGTTTGAGACGAAAGCAAGTACCCCTGGTAAAGGTTTTGTGGAGGAGCCAGCGGTACGAG
This sequence comes from Thalassia testudinum, assembly GCA_037157565.1. NCBI lineage: Eukaryota > Viridiplantae > Streptophyta > Magnoliopsida > Alismatales > Hydrocharitaceae > Thalassia > Thalassia testudinum. Next base: position 48,213,741 of record JAZHRO010000035.1, on the reverse strand, counting down.
GAGGCTACCTGGGAGCCTGAGGTGGCAATGCGGGAGCGGTACCTGGAGCTTTTCGCGGGTACGTCTTTTCGAACCGGTTTCGGTCCTCTTTGAGTTTGTTATGGCTATTTGGACGTCTTTTCCCGGACCCTAGTTGGCGCAAGTTTCGGGGACGAAACTTCCTTTGAGTTTGTTATATTGTTACGAACGCGTGCCCCAGACGTCTTTTAAGACATCTGGGATGTCTCCCAGACGTCGGACCAGACGTCTGGGATAGTTTCTAGATGTCTGGAAATCCGTTATTTTCGACACAAGCGAGTCGTCTGCCCGCCTGCACGCGCAGACCGCATATTCGCCTTTCCTCTCTCCTGCGGCTGCAGATTCCCCGGCCGCGAATCCTTCTGTCTCCTCTCCGAGCGGCCTTAAAAAGGGCACGCCTCCCTCCTGTCGTCTCCACCGTCCCCTTCCTCTTCTCCTTCCTGTGCGCGAGACCGAGTGAGCGCGAGGGCTGCAGCGGCGGTCGCAGTGAGCGCGGAGGAGGTGCGGCGTGCGAAGGCGGAGCTCTACCGGGAGGGCGAGCTCGCCGGAGCGGCTTGGCCGGCCGGCGGAGGGCACAGGGGGTGCGGAACGACGTGGAGAGGGACCTGCTGCAGTCTAAGCAGCAGGAGCACGAGGTGCGACGCGGGCGGCATCGCGAGCGGAAGCCGGGTGGAGCCCTGTTCTGGAAAAATTTCCAGAATCGGACGTCTGGGTTGATAGGCAAACGGCGAGGACGACGTCTGGTAGATCATACAGATGTCTGAAAGGTTAGTATTCCGCTTTCTTCTTCCTTCCTGTCGACTGACCGTACTGAGGGAGGGAGTTGGCTGTGCACAGGCTCGCTGATTCGCCATCCTTTGCGAATCAGACGTCTGGAAGTTGTACCAGACGGCTTGAGTGACCTCCAGACGTCCGGGGTGGCCATCGGACGTCTCAGAGATAGGCCAGACGTTCCCGCAGACTTCTGGATGTCTGGGAAACCACGCTGAACAGGTAATTCTCTGATCCACTTTTTAAGACGTCTGGAAGAAGTTCCAGACGTCTGATTTTGCACAGTATCGTCTTTTTCGACCCGTTTAGGGCCCGTTCGGGCTCCGTTTTCCGCGATTCGAGTTACGTTCTTTTCATAATTAATTCCTCTACCTGTCTACAGTAGCTATACACTATTTTGAGACACTCCTTGTGTTTGATCCTTGTGATAGGACCTCGTTCAGTTGCAGTCTTGGGAGTCGCGGAGGCACGCGGGATTCCTGATCACGCCCCCATTACTCCCGTTGTACCTGGTAGAGTGGCTTAAGTTATTATTAAAATCTGTTAAAGTATGGAACCATAACTAGAATCTAGGACATTGCATGAATCCTAGGAATGAGAAATGCATGGAATGATAGCTCCTAGGTGATGCATGAATCCTAGGGCTGGAAAATTAGTTGTATGCTAGATCCTAGGATGTGGCATGAATCCTAGGATGGAAAAACTAGTGGAATGTATAATACTACACTCTTGGAAAAATGGAAAGGAATATAAAGCTGCCTGTAAATTGAATTAACAGCTTCTTGTTGTGAATAGATAACGTGGTTGAGAACATGGATTGTACGAATGTGAAACTGGAAAGTGAAACCTCGATGTTTGAGTAAAAAGGATGGAACCCTACGGGGAAGTAGGAGTAGAACTCCTGGAAGGTGAATGGAATAGTTTTGTGGAAGTGAGCTGGCCCTTGAGTACGGAGTACCAAGGAGAGCGACTGTCCCCCTATTTAGTGCAGAGCGGAGCTAGCTGCCCCAGGGACCCGGGGTTAGGACTGGCCACTCTGTACCGACTTGTTGGCCCTCATGTACGTAGTATCGAGGAGAGCTAGTAGTGTTAGGAGAGTACTAGCTACCCCACGGGCCCCGGGGTTCTGCTAGCCTCCTTCACCGACTTGTTAGGCCCACTAGGGCAAACCAGGGTAGTCAGGCGAGGGTGCGCAGACTGTGGAGGGGCAAGGCCCCAGTTTGGTTACTGTGGAGGGGTTGGACCCCTGTTACTGAGAGGGCTCTGCCCTGGTTCCGTGCTGTGCTTTGGGCGCACCCGTTAACGGAAACGACTGACCGCGTGCCAGTGCGGGCTAACTACCTGTGCATTTATCGCACATGCCGTAGTCACCGTTACGTCTGTCAGTGACCTTGGGGTGGTTGACTAAGGGTAGGATCACCACGGGGGACTCTCCCGGCGAGGAGAGCACCACGTGCTACTTCTACTTTTGGAAAAGACTGCAATCAAGATCGTTCCCACGAGGACATTCAAGATAAAGTAAAGGATCTGAGAAATAAATGAAATAGTGAGAAAATTGAAAGATGTGAATAAAGGAAGTAATAGAACATAACAGCTACTGTACACTCTACTGTTGTCTTTAGTTAGTTTGCCACTCTACTCAGCGTTTTGCTGACGTGTTACACTCGTTACCTTTTTCAGGACCAGGTGTTGAGCAGCCAGGGTCAGCGGCTGCAGAGGACGCTGGGGCGAGTAGGGTCCAGTAGAGTTTACCATAGTCTTTTGTACCTCTTTTGTTTCTGTTATAGTGAGTAGTTCTTGTTTCCGCTGTACTTTCTTTACCTGCAGTTCTTGTTATATGATAAATGTTGTTCTACTGTTGTGGTGGTATCTACTGTAGTAGTTTCTTTCCTTACTGCTGTACTTCCTTACTGTTAGTTATATTCATGCTGAATGTGGTTTATTTTACTGCTCTTTTGATTACTTTCTCGTTGGACGACTAGGTCTTGGGATTAGTCGAGTCGGTCCGGTTCTCGTGTCTCGTAGGGACTCGGGAACCGGGTCGTTACAGTTGAGGATGAAATTTGGGTCAGAGCACCCAAATCACCCTAATTAGTTCTCAACAGGTTATTAGGCCCCAAGTTTTAGGGTTCAAGTGAATTTAGAGCCTTGATTTTAGGGTTCACTTAATTAGATCAATTCAAACAAGGGCTTGGGTAGTACACAAATGCGGAAAGATCAATTTCCTTAATTGCAGGTAAGTGTGTACTAACACTTCAAAACCTTAATGTGTAACCCTAATTGGCTCTAATTCCATGTCCAATTTAAATCCAAATATAACACATTGGACTCAAACAAGAAGATCAGTAGTGCAAGATGTTTAGAAATTTAGCATTAATCCTTAATAGGGACAAGAAGTAAGGAAGGGGAATCTCTAACCAAATCGTATCAACTCCAATCTGATTTCAATCAATCTCGCAAATCAAGAAACTCTTTGCCTTTAAATGATAATTACTCGGAAAGTAAGGTAAGTGGATCCTAATTGATTTGTTTCCCTTTTATCTTCCCAAGATTATGGGATGATTAGGAAAGAAAAGAAAATTGTACCTACCCCTTGAGTGATTGATTGCACAGAAGATCTCTTTGCGATTCACCTCGCAACAACAAAACAAAGTAGATAAGGCAAGTTAGAAATCAACTCAATAATCAAGAATGATATGACTAGTGGTGAATTGTGTGTTGCTCTCTGACAACGACACCAAAATATTGATCATGAAAATTTGTCGTAGTTTAGGAGAGAATCGTGTCGTAGTATAGCGACAAAAATCGAATCGACATTTAAATTTATAAGTGATCGAAAAACTTATGAGTTCCGAGGTTATTCGCAGGGAGAAAAATTGGAATTCAACCACTAATAGAAAGATATAAATGATCACATTAATCAACAACCACAAGAAGAATATGTGAAATGAATAATCAACTAAAAATATATTCATTAAGTAGTCAAATTGTATCACAAGATCAATAATAAAAAATATAATAAAGAGCCCAAAAAGTGGTGGTTGAAACCACCAATTTAGCATTTAGGGGTTCCTGATGTCAATGGCAGTAGGGACCTATGTGCGAAAGTGACAAGAAGTTAGGGGTCATTTGGTAAGGAAAGTGTAGAAATTAGGGGTTTAGGTCAAGATGGGCTCTAATTGGGCTCAAATTTTGGTGTTAACCTAATTTGAACCTAAGAAATCTAACAATGAACTTAGATTTTGGTTTTGAACATGTTTGAGTGGGTAAATTGCACATAAGCCCATATTAGGCTAAATTCCAATTTAAAAATCTATTTTTGGTCAAATCGATTCTGATGGTCAAAGTGAAGGTATCAAACCACTTAGAATATTTTTTAATGAATTTTAGGAGGTTTAGATTAAATTTATCTCTACAAAAACCCTTTCAATTTGAGTGTGGTTGATAATTAGGATTTTCGGTATTATTTTAATACTCGAAATGCAAGAAACCCTGAATCAGTCAATATGAACCTTCTTAATTTTTTAATTTCATTTGATCTTGAATTAACCCCTAGTCAACCCCTTGGTTAATCTGCATTAATGATGAGATGGTAAAATAGCATAATTAACCATATTTTCTTGTCTTCTCAAATAAGTCCAGTACAGGATTATGATCCTCAGACTATCATTAACGAGCATTTACTACTTGATTCTGACTAATTCAAGTTAGTTATAATGAATGATGGTGTTACCATCAATTCCTTGATGGATGCAATTCCCCACATATTGGCTTACACACGATTTCTAAAGGATTTATGTACACCTAAGCGGAAACCGTGAAATAAAGACGAGAGTCCAATTGTATTGTCAAAGCAAGCTTTTGAGTAAACTCTCACAGAAAGTGAAAGATCCTGCACTCTTTTGATCTCCTGCAAGATAGGAAACCTAAAGTTTGATAGAGCTTTATTGGATTTAGGAGCATCCATAAACCTAATTAACACCTCCCTACTAGACTTCTTTGAGGAAAGTGAGCTTAAATTAACTGAGGTGACATTGCAATTGGTTGATGATCAATTAAGTTATCAAGAAGAATTCTCGAAGATATGTTTTTTAATGTGAGATTTCTATTTCCCAGTGGATTTCATTGTTTTAGATATGGATACTCCTGCGAATCTAAAAGACACGCTGATCATCTTGGGGAGACATTCTTAGCGACTGCTAAGGAGAATATTAATTGTGAAGAGGACCAAATAGAGTTAAAATTCGGGGATAAAAATATTGAGGATTGATATTTTTAAGGCTCAGAAAAGAATAAACTGTGGGACAATTAAGGAAGTATGTGACACAGGTTGAGGACCTGATTCCTTAAATGAACATAATTTCCCAAGGACCTCAACTACAAGAAGATCTTGACCCACAGACTAGGAAGCCTGAATTTGATCTAGACCCATCCCTAGCTTCCACCCTGTCTTCTAAGACCAGCCTAGAACCCCCACCCATTACTGATAACCCAGTCCTGGAGTTGAAACCACTTCTGAACCATTTGAAGTATGTGTTTTTGGGTTCAAATCAGACATTTTCAGTGATTATTAATTCTCAACTCACTCCTGATCAGGAAATGAGGCTGATTTATGTCCTCCAGCAACATCGTAGAAACATTGGTTGGACTCTAGATGACTTAACTAGAATAAGTCTCTTTTATTGTACTCATCGTATTTATTTTGAAGAGGGTTCACAACCTTCTAGCGAGATGCAGAGAAGACTTAACCTGAATCTCCACGAGGTCATGAAAAGGAGATCATAAAGTAGCTCAATGCAGGAATCATCTACCCCATCTCTAATAGTTGCTGGATGAGTCACATTCAGGTTATGCCTAAAAAGGTGGGACTCATCGTGATTACTACTGAATCTAGAGAAACCATCCTGAGAGATTTTTGCTTAATTAAAAAGATAATAGTAATAAAATGATAATGTCGTTGTATATGGCATGGTGGAAAATCTCTCAATTAAAACTTAAATAAACTGAAATCTAACCATGAAACCAAGTCGTATCACAAGGAGTCACAAACCCAATAAACTCACAAATGTTTCCACATGGAATAAAAATCTTGTTTGAAGAAAAATAATCAAAAATTAGTCTCATGCACATTTCAATTCCTCCTTCGTTATATAAAATAATAATGGAAGAGAAAGGTGAAGGATATTCCATGCAATTGGCTCATTAAATTGGCACCTCAACAGTGCTCTTAACTGAAAATAAAACCTTCACCTAATAAATACTCCATAACCTTCATTTTTCGTAGCTAGGAATATTATATCATTCAATAAATAATAGAAAGAGAAAGAGGGCACACAAGAAAATCAGAGAAAGTGAAAGAGGGAGAGAGTAAATTCCCCACAATATCTAAATGAGTAAATAAAAATTCGATTCTTCAATCACCTCTCCCCCCCTCTCATTTCAACTAATACCTCCTCTATAGCAAAATAAAGGAGGGGTGTTGGCATGGCCAACTACATAGTGGAGGCAGTGGCTGGTGATGTGGCTATCGATGATGGTGGACCGAAGGTGGAGCTTCACTGTGGTAATGATGACACGGGCTGAGATGGTCTATGGCATGATAAATGCCAGTTTATCATCATTCTTATGTCCTAAATCTAATCTAGCTCTTAGGGTTTTAACTCCACAAACGAGTTTCCAGGCTACATTTAGGCATTACTTAAGTTAGGCATGCATTGCATAGTTTTTGGTGTTTTTGACAAGTTTATTTAAGTGTTAGGGATTAAAAGATATCCAAATCCATAAAACACTAGCATTCAGGAAGGCAGTAGGTGAAGAGGAAGCTCATTCCAACTGGACCATAGCTGAATCCAACCCATCACAACTAGATACTAGCTCACCTATGTTAGGTTTAGCTCTATCTAGCTCCATTCAGCTCATCTCAGCTAGATGGTAGGTCAGGGTAGCTCATCTTAGCTCAGAACCAACTCAACCTAGTTGCGCCTAGCTTATCCTAGCTCCAATCAGTTCACTGGGAGCTTAAGCTATCTCAACTCAATTGACAAGAGTTCATTCCAGCTCCAGCCTAACTCCCCTAGCTACACTCAGCTCATGACAGCTAAACTCCCTCTAGCTTAGCTACTACTTGTCAACTTAGTAGCTAAGCTAGCTCGGGAGTTCCCATCAGAAGAAGGTCCAGCTCAACCCAACTTCAGACAGGTTGAGAATAGCTCAACTTAGCTCTACTACCCAAGCTTAGCTGCTAGCAAAAGAATTAGCTAGCTAAGCTGAGTAGCTAAGCTCTTATGAAGACCTCTTCAGTCAGAATCAACTTTGGAAATTTTCCTTCAGCTCCAGATGTATTTCAAATAGCTCCTAGCTACCTTCTCCCACCTCAACCATAGCTTCTCCAATACTCATCTACTAGCTAAGCTAGATTAACTAGCTTAGCTCAACTCTTACTCTCCTACCCTGGCTAACCTTAAACCCTAAGTTAACTCTACCTTAACTCTACTCCAAGACCACCACTTAATCTACCTACCTTTACCAAATTTTGGCGCCACCATGCATGCACCTTTTCACACCACCACCACCTCCAAGAGCCACCAAAAAGTGGCACCAACGACCCCCCATAACCACCCACATGTGGCACCAACTTTTCTCTTCAAATTCCCTTTAGTCACCACCATATGCCATCTCCTCCACCCAATTTTGGTGCCACCTAACCCCCTTCAAGAAGCAGCCTAACTAGCGCCAAATTTGGTGGTTAACAACCACCTTGGACTGCCATCAAGGGATGGCTTCAAACCCTTAACCACCCCCTTCAAGTCCTCTCAATTGGCGCCAAGTATCCTCCTCTCTTGGGTCCTTCAACCACCTCCCAAAATCCATCATAGCCATCAGCCCTAAAGGCCACTGAAACCCTCTCATATCCCTTGGTGTGGCGCCAATCATCCATGGCCATAGATCCTACAACTACCCCTCCAAATTCCATCTTAGCCATCCACATCATCCATGCCAACCACCCCCCCCTCTACCACTCCTTAGTACCTTCCCCTCTTCCCTTCTCTCTTGTGCCCATGCCAAGGGGTCCATTTCCAAGGAGAGAAAAGCAAGGAGGGTAGCCAAAGAGGAGGATTCTTAAGGTGGTCCACACCCACCCAAGGAGTTTTTAGAGTGGAAACCATCCACTCTAGAAGGAGCAAAGGGTACGCCCATCTAGGGTTTGCCAAGAGAAGACCATCATCACTCTTCAAAGGAGTATTCAAGGGAGGAGTTGGAGGAACCTTTTTAAGCCTAGGAGCAGCTGAGCTTGGAGCAAGGCTTCCTCTTTCTTCGCCATCTTCATCGAAGAAATTTGTTTTTCTTGCATAATTTATTTTTTTTGTAGTAGAAGCATTCCGCTACCATTCTCATAAAATAACTTTTTCTCCCTCATATATAAATTGCCTTTCTACATTTTGTTGCAATTTATTTATTTGATTTTCTCTTTAGTTGGTACACCCACACTCTCTCTAATTACACTAGGTCTTCACGTAACTAGAGTAAATCCAAAAAAAAAAATCTTATATTCAAAATTACAAAAAAAAAGTTGATTTCTATTTTTTTGAGTGAGACTTTAAATTTGCATTTTTGCCTTCCTTGGGATGACCCAAATACTCTTCGAGTACTTGGTAATTACAAATTTTAAAAGCAATCGGATTATCATGTTACAACGACCAAAACCTGATTTTATCAAATCAAGCTTTTTTGCTGTCACTTTTTGGCGTCGTTGCCAAGGAGGCACGGCTTTGCTTTTTCTTATTTCTCTTGCTTGATATGTGGATCTCATCCCTTTCTCTTTCTTTCATCTCATGTGTGCAGGTACTATAGGAAGAAAATGTAAATTTGGAAAGAAGCTTGAAGTTCCTTTTCTTCCCACAGAGTTGAGGTTAGTATCACTCTCTCTTGTCACATAATTCTTGAAAAACTATCAAAAAAATAGTAAAATAGGCTTTCAAAATCAAAAACATTAAAATTAGGTAGAGTGGTGACTTTTAAAAGCCATTGTTTGCTTGTTTGATTAGATTAACACCACTTTACTCAAAGTGTTGGTGTTCTGATTTTCGGGTCAAAACTTCTGTCCAGATTTCAAAAATCAATTCTTGACACCACAGGCCTTTTGAAATCTTAAAGTTTCACCCAAAGGTTCCAACTCAAGTCAAGAACATTTTTTCTAAAGCATTTAAACTTGTAGAGAATGTTTAAAAATTCACGGATCACAGGGTGGTCATCTCCTCTAATTTCATTATTTTGTTACTATTCATGAATTTTAGGAATTTTTCTACTTGTCCAATTTTTGTGAAATTTAGCTTTCTAGAATCCTTGAGAAATTCTACACAACATATAAAATCACAAAAATTTTTGATGGCTGGTGGTGTTATTGAAAAGTCCAAAATAACGACAAATATCATTTATGGACATTGACACTAGCACAATGAAAAATCCCAAAAAAATATCAAATGAATTTCTAAAATTACAGAAAAATATTTTATGGAATACTTATCTAATTTTCCTTCTAGTAGTGGCATTGCTTGCTTTGTTTGGACCACCACTTAGTTAGAAAAGCCTGAAAAGATTCATTGATAGTAAAATTTCTGTTTAAGGATTCAATTCAATTAGCGTTTGCTTTCATTTCGTAGTCCAAGAATATATAAAGGAATCCCATCTTCACCAACATAACTTGATTTCCTTTTGATTGTGGAATTCAAACTTGTTTGAAATAATAAAAAGAAAATCCTAAAAGACATTAACAAAATCATACCCTAAAAGTAAAAAAACAACAAAAAAAATTGACTGACAAACCTCTTGATTTAACATTGAACTCACTCCATCCAATTCACACACACATTAAAAAAGAAATGACTGGGCATCAACCCAATCAACGCCCTTCACATCCCCGTGCACATTCAGGTGTCCAAGCCTAATTAAAACAAGTAATCATTTGACCACTTAAGGACTTCACAAAAACTAGGCTTGATATTTGGCATTTAAGAATCATTAAGTGCTCCTAATTCCTTTAGAAAATGCGGCAACAGACTTTAAGTGGAGTAAAATGTTGGGTAAGGGTTTACACAAGCTCCTGATGATTTTCCCCAAGACATGCTTGGGCCCAAGCCACCTCTTTTGTCTAGCCGAGTGATCTTTTGGAAAGTAGGTTCACTTATTGATCCCTTATTTATCAGGTTCCCAAGTCTTAGGTTTCTTTAAGGAATCAGCCTTAAGGTAGATTTACGATTGGTTGCTTGTTTTTCACACTTCTCATCTCTTCTCTTCTCTCCCCTCCCTATCTTCCAAGTGCATGCATGGGCGAAGGTCCCATAACCAACATCTCAAGGGACCATTTGATTTTGCCCCATGTACCAAAATATCTTTGTTTTCTTCTTCCTTTCACCTTTCCTCTGAAATGGACAGCATGGAAAACATGTCTAGAAATTCTACTTCTAAACCCTCCACTTCCACTTCCCAACCCGACCTTAACCCCAATTTCCAAAACCTGTCAGCTGACCCGCAAGTTGACTTTCCCATTCCTAACTTTTTGAGTTTGGAGCTACCTCAAAACCCAGAATGATCAAGGCAATTTCAAAACCCAAATGCTAATCCCCTTTCCCTTATGGTCAACCAATTGGTTCGACTGCAACAAAATCAACACCAGTTGGCTAGGACAGTCACGAACCTAGCCAACCAAAGACTGAGTCAACCACTCAAGGAACCTCTTGTACCACTTAAGGATTTTTATGATCCTTCCAATTACAAAGAGAGACCCGAGGTGGTTATACCAGAAAGGGGATTTTGAAATTAAACCTGCAATCTTGAACCTAATTAAACATTTCCATGGTCTTCTGAGAGAGTACCTTTTTAGCCACCTCGAGGAGCTGACTGTCCTCACTCAAACTACCCGTTCCCGCAATGTTCAGGAAGAATTGTGGCTTATGAGACTCTTCCCTCTCTCATTAAAAGACAAGGCATCTCATTGGTTCAGAATGATCGGGCATCCTATCACCACCTGGTCCTAATTAAAAAGTGCTTTTATGAAAAAAAAATTCAAATAGGTCGTTGATGAGAACCTCATCATGAGCCATAACTAGCTCATTTTGACCCAATACAAAGGATAAAAGCTCCTACATATCTCAAGGAAAGGCTTAACTCAGAGAATTCTGAGTTTGAGAAGAAAACCAGTCATAAGGGGTAAAAGTGCAATTTTACCAGTATAATCTGCATACAGGGTAATTCAGGGCCCAGACACAAGTCAAAACAGCTTAATAAGAATAAAAGTGGGATGAGATGATCTAGCAAGGGCTACAGCACTTCCAAGGAACCAAATGATAACCTGTAACCCTAAAACAACCCGCTTCAATTCACAAGGTTCGGGGCAAAGTAAAAATAGAATAAACCCTCTAAAATTCATAGAAAAATAATCTCTAGGGTTTAGAACCTTCAATTTGGCCTTTAGAACCCATTTTGACCTACATTGAGAACCATGCCCAATTAATAACTTAATTTGGGTCTTTACGCAAATTGACCAGTCAAACAAGGTTTAATATGAAAATGAAATTTACCATCAGATTCCTTAGGTCCTAATTAGTCATGTATAAAAACTTGAGCCTAAGAAGAAACCTCCTTGACCGACTTTACACTTTGGTCCTCATATATTTACTCTTTGGCCCTCAACTTTTGAACCCTCGCATTTTGGCCCCTAACTCTCCTTCGTTCTTTGCAATCAGGTCCCTCCTGCAAAACCCTGCCAGCACCATGCTCCGGCGACCTTGCGCGGAGCATGGCGCCGCGTAGGGTGAGGTGGAGGACCTGGCATGTATACCGGGGGTGCCCTGCGTCGTCAGCCGTCGCAGGGGCACCCCCCTGGTCATTGTAGCCCACCATACCGGCCGTGCGAACGCACGGACGGTATGGGTTCGTATTCCGACCATTCTCCGGCGAGGGAGACACGTCGTCTCCCTCCGCCTCCCTCCCTGTTTCATCCCTATAAATACCCCCCGCTGCTCCACCGACCAGGGCAGCCTGGATCTGACGGAGAAAACCCCCAGCTTTCTTCTCTTCTTCCTCCGGCAGACGCTCACCAGCTCCGGCGGCTTCCTCCCCCTCCACCTCTTCGCTCTGCCGCAATACCAGCAGCAGAGACTTCCTCCCCTGCTCTTCCCGCGCCACGCCGCACCCAGCTGGCGCCTCTCCGGCTCTCTGCTCGCCGCCGCCCCTCTCCCTGAGCATCGTCTTCTCCGGCGACAGTCGATACGACTGTCGCCCTGTTCCTCCCCCTTCGTCCCTGCAGTTAAGTTAGAACTACTCCCCTTCTTCTCCTCTTTCTTTCCCCGCTTTCAATTTAGTCAATTAAACCCTCGACCGCTCCTGTTCACCCTCATCCTCTCCGCCTCCGACCACCCTCCGGCGAGCCGCTCCCATCACCTCAGCGACCCACACGGCTCGCCGACCACCGCAGAACCTCCGCCTCCTCACCCTGATCCTCTTCAGCCCCTCCACTTCCCACCAAACACCCTCTGCAGATCCACCGAACACACCCACTTCTTCGCTCACAGTTTGACCTAGGACGACCTGTTAGCTCCATCTCGCCCCCTGCAGACCCCCTGACCACCTTCGCCGTGCCACGGCGAAGGTCCCCCGCCTGTCTGATTTGGCCGAGAGGCCGTTCTTCTGTGACCAGGTGACTCGCCCGCCGTCGCCATTACTGAGCAGGCAGAGCTCCTTCACCTGCAGCTGCAGGCACGCCTTCGCCCAGGTTCGACTCCCAGGTTGCGCAGGGAGTCTCCGCGAAACGTCCCAGGCTCGCAGACGGGGCGAAAGCCGCGCGTGAAGACACGATCGCCCACTGCTCCCTCCGCGACGGGCGCTCAATTGGGGTGGGACATTTAGTCCCACCTCGGAACTTCTCGGAGGCGCGCAGACGCATAAAGGCAAAAAGTGCCTTATGCTGTCTGCCTCCTGACCACGGGGTGAGGTCCCTCTCACCCGACCCGGCCTCGTCCGTGACTACGCTCCGCGGACCTGGCCCGACCCGATTAGACTGACCTGCACTCCTCGCCCACCACGCACGCCGGTGGGCCTGGACCCGGGCCTGACCCGAACCTGATTACCCGGTAGCTCTGGGAGAGCTTTCCCAAGAGTGGTTTCAGAGAGAAAGAGAGACGCGGGGGGGGGAGGGTAGAGTAGGTTTTGCCTCTTGACGAAAAAAAAACTCTGAAGTGTGCAGGCCAAAGAAGAAGAAGAAGACCCGCGGAAGAAGAAGTGCAGGCCGAAGAAGAAGGAGCTGCACTGTAGCAAATGCTCAGTTAAGTCGTCGAAGCACCGGGTCAGACGACGGAAAGACAGCAGCCAGAGCAGGAAAGAAGGCAGGCTGAAGAAGAAAGAAGAGCAACGGCCGAAGCAGAAGAAGAAGAAGGAAAGACTTAGTAGCTGAAGGCAGAAGCTCTGCAGCCATAAAGAAAAAAAAGAAGGGAAAAGAGAGAGGGTCACCACGATTGCAGAAGAAGAAGAAGAGAGGTCAAGGCAGAAAACCAAAGAAGAAGAAGAACAAGGAGCTCTGAAGAAAGAAAAACATCACCAACGCAGGAACAGCAGGAAGAAGAAGAGAGGGTCACCACGATTGCAGAAGAAGATTATCACCGTAGCAGAAACCAAGGAAGAAGAAGAAGGAGATCTGAAGAAAGAGAAAGAAAGAAGAACATCACAACAAATTCTTTCCCTCTCTCTTTATTTTGTAAAAGAAACATGTATATCTCTAGAATACAACTTGCTCCCTGAGTTCGACCTCGGGAACTCTTTCATTTTTCCGAGTAAAAAATTTTTATATGAAACCGCCGTTTTCATTTTGGCTTTACTACCCGTTCCCGCAATGTTCAGGAAGAATTGTGGCTTATGAGACTCTTCCCTCTCTCATTAAAAGACAAGGCATCTCATTGGTTCAGAATGATCGGGCATCCTATCACCACCTGGTCCTAATTAAAAAGTGCTTTTATGAAAAAAAAATTCAAATAGGTCGTACAAATGCTTTAAGATGATCAATTGGGACCTTTCAACAAAAGTCTGGTGAACCTCTGCACGAGTCTTGGGAGAGCCACAGGTCATGGGTCAGATTTCAAGAATTACTAAGGAGTTGTCCGCACCATGAAATTCTACAATGGCAGCTAGTGTAGATCTTCTATCATAGATTAGATGGTCAATTGAAACAATTTGTGAATGCTTCATGTGGGGGAAATTTCCTTAATAAAGATGCTGATAGTGCCTACCTTCCTTTCGAGGAAATGAGTGAAAACTCATTCAATTTGGCTTCAATGGATACTTTTGGTAGGACAGCCAACCCAGGACTCGAAGTAAATGAAATTGACTCTAAATCTACATCTATTCTAGTCACACAAGATGATCTACACATGATAGCTCAGCTACTAGATCAGATGTAAATTAACCAGAAAAAAATGGAAGATAAGCTCACCCAAAAACAAGCTCCTTACCCAAACCCCCCTCACCTTCTGAAAAGAGAAAATCTGTGCAATATTGGTGCTACTCTTGCTGAGTAGCAATATTCATCTGAATTTTCACAAGATTTGATTGGGACTTTTGATTTCATGAATCAAAATCTTTTTAACCCAACCACTGAAAACATTTCAGCTCTTCAGGAGTAATTTAGAAATTCATCCAATTCCTACAACTAAAATTAGAGGAACAACCTGGATCCTTCCTGGAAAGCCCCAAATCCAGTTTCGTTTCCAAGGAAAAATCAACTTGGGACCTATGGGAATAACATATATCAACCTGGGACATCTTAAGAAGATATCAACACCCAGGTCATGAAAACTCTGTGGGAAATGCAGACTTAAATGAAAGAAGTAACTAGCAAGGTAACCAATTTACAAAATCAAGTAAAGGTTACTCCTGATCATAGGCTTGCTCACAATTTGCCATCCTAGCCCATGCCCAACCCAAATAATCAACAGAACCAAAATCAAGGTGGGTATCCCAATCAAGCTATCTACCCAGCACCTCAGCACCCACCAGGTTTCAATCAAAACCAAGCTTCCTGTCCTCCTCTCAGAAATAACCATACTGCAAATGCAGTTACTTTGAGGAATGGGAAAACTAATCATGATCCCTCACTTGCTGAAGAAATCCACTTCAGAGAAAAGTAGATCAACTCTTCTCTCTCTTCCTCTAAACCCATTTAGGAACCTACAACTGCAAGACAAGACAATCCCATACCTTTCCCATGAGGCCTTCACTCTTCACATAGTAAGAAATAGAATCCAAGCCCATTGATAAGGAATTGATGGATCCTTTTAGGCAAGTAGAAATAAATATCCATCTCCTTGATGACATAAAATATATCCATGCCTATGCAAAATTATTAAAAGATTTATGTACCCCCAAAAGGCAACCAAGAAACTTAGGAAATGTGATTCTCCCAGAGATAGTAAGCTCAGCTATGCAGAGCAAATTACCTCTGAAAAACAAAGATCTAGGCATGCCCCTGATTCAAGTGGTCATTAATGACACTTTCTTTGATCGTGCCTTGTTGGACCATGGTGCCTCAATTAATCTCATCCCCACTGTTGTATTTGAATAATTCAAGATCAGTGTATTAAAGATTGTCGAGGTTACACTTCAATCAGCTGACCGATCTACAACTAAACCAAAGGGGATTGTTCAGGATGTCATTGTCCGGGTTCAAAATTGCCTATTTGCTGTAGACTTTTTGGTCTTGGACATAGAGGTACCAGAAGCACTGAAAAATGCCCCCATAATTCTTAAAAGACCATTTTTAGCATCGCCAAAGCAAACATTGATTGTGATTCTAGAAAAATGAATATCATATGCGGTGGCAAGTCAATTACCCTAGATATTTTCCAACCTTCTAGGAAATTCCAAGAACCAGGTTTCTTTAATGACTCGAATTCTAAAATTGATAATTTAGTGGAGAAAATAATGCAAATTTCACAAGTGGGATCTTGCTTTGCAGTTAATACGTTTCCTGAACCATCTTCTGATTTAACCCACCCTCCCACCCTAATCATAACATCAACACCTGACTCTTCACCTAACTCCTCTCTCCCTCCACCCATGGACCAAAAAGCAAAAATCATTTCGAAGCTGAGCCCCCAACTAGAGTTAAAACCTTTGCCCAACTTCGTTAAATATGTTTTCCTAGGACCTAATCAAAGTATACCCCAGATTATCAATTCTGGAATCACTGGGGTTCAAGAGAAAAAACTTCTCCAAGTCCTTAATAAAAATCGAAAAAGCTATTGGTTGGACCCTTTCTAACCTTAAGAGTATCAATCCATCCGATTGTACTCTTAGAATATATCTTGATGACGAATCTCACCCCTCCCGCCAACCACAAAGGCATTTGAACCCTAATATGCAGGAGGTGGTAAAAAAGACCATAAAGTAGGTTGATGCGATATCATTTACCCCATTTCTAATAGCTCCTAGGTTAGTCCCATGCAAGTATTACCTATTGTTAGCAAAAATCGTCATAAGGACAATATAGCATCGTAGTACAGGGCAAAAATTGCAACAGCATTTAAATTTATAAAGTGCTTGAAAATAGAATTGAGTCTAAGGTTGTTCTCAGGGAGCAAATTAGAATTCACACACTAATCGTAATTAATAACAAAGAGCACAATAATTCACAAAAGATATGCAATGGAGATCAATCAAAAATATATTCTGTAATAGCAATCGAATCTTAGAAATCAGTAGGATAAAAAGGAATATAAAGGGCTACAAAATGGTGATTTATATCACCAATTAATCTCCCACATTAAGCACATATCTCAATCATATCAATTTGTCAACTCAGATTTTTCTATAGTGGTGTCAACCACTTATGTCTTAATTTTCACGTCAAATAAGCATCTCAATATTTCAACAGCGACCAAATCAGACACCGACCACAGAGACCAGACGCCTTAACCGTACAAACCTCGGAATAGGCACAAGGGTGCCAAGCACAAAAAAGAAGCCTACCTCAAAGATGACAAGTGTTGGGCATGCACAGGCATGAAGCCCAATGCAAAACCTACCCCTACCCTCAGATTTCCTCTTCTTTTCCTCAATTAGGTATATGGGTGTATAATAACTAGGTTATCGAGTCAAATATAGGGTCCAGACTCACCGGCTATGTAAGGTGAGCGAGGAGTGAGGGTTTAGAGTGAAAGGGGACTTGACCCCCATGTCATGGGCAATGAGCCAATGGCGTGATTTCCTTTTATGCGCTGAAGAGGTTTTGTCGCGAATGATGTGGGACCATGAAGCCCCTTCTTCTTCGCAAGCAACTGCAGATGAAGCTCGAGAGATTGCATAAGATGTTGCTGTTGTCTTGGCCAATTGAAGGCCCAAACACCTTCATGGTGTTCATCCGTAGAGCTTGGGGGTAGTAGTGGCAGTGATGGTGGTTGGCGAATGGCAAATGGCGAACGGTAATGGAGAAGACGATGACAGCCAACGGAGACTTGTGATAAGAATATAACCTTTGAGGCCTAGTTAAATAGTTGCGAAGCTCCATCGTAGTGAGGCAGAGCTAATAGTGGTGGTGATTGGGCAAACGGTGGCGTGTGGCAGCTTGAGGGTGAAGGGGTAATCGATGAGTTGGTGGGTTCTCCGACCGATGATTTGATTGAGCGAAGCCCTCAATTTCTTGAGGGCTTTTGCTCCCCTAAATGTGGGCGAGCTTATGGACCAGATGGAGCAAGGTTTCGTGGCATGGATCACTAGCGTGAGCTCACTGAAGCTCTCACCGGACTTAGGGAAGATCGTGAGGAAGGGAGGCGGTTGTCGGTTGAAACAAGAAATAAAGGGGATGAGAAGGATCGAGAGAAGGAGAGGAAAAAGAAGAACCTAAATTAAGGATGAAAGGAGGGTGGATCACACCGACTTTGATTGGCTGGTGTTGGGGAAGGTGAAGTCCTCCAGTGATGAGAACAGCGAGGAAGAAGGGGTCGAGGCAGCTCCTGCTGTGGCTGGCAAGGAGGGGAGCAAGTTGAGGAAGAAGTTCCCTCCCCCTATTGTACATGGTAGAGGGTAATGAAAGAGATTTGAGGAGTTCACCGAAGTCGTGGTGGAGGCGGTCGGAGGGAGAGAAGGAAGATGATTTTTGTGGCCAAACCGCACTAAGGAGAATGCCAGAACTTAGAGTTCTATTTATAGAGCTTGAATCCGTGCTCTAAAGCAAGGAAAGAGGCCAAGTGAGAAGGATTTGGAGTCAAAAATCCCATGGATTTCATGAGCTTCGCCTGAGCTCTAAGGTGCGAATTAGGATTCAAGATTCTAATCAGAGGATTCCCTGTAATGTGAACATCAATCCCAACAAATTTGGTGGGATTTGGTGTAGGTTTGATCATGTTTTCGGCTTGGTCAAAAGGTCGAGTAGGTTAGTTGACCTAACAATGGCGACAGGGACTAAAACATGAAGAAGACACGAAACTAGGGCCCTAATTGCAAGGAATTTCAAAAGCTAGGGGTCTGAATGTAAGAAATAAAGGTTTTAGAGATTAAAGTGCAAACTAGGTCAAGATAGACTCTGCTTGGGCCTAAATTTTGGTCTTAACCTAATTTTTACCCAAAGAATCTAATGATAAAGTTTGATTTAAGTTTTGACCACGTTAGACTGGAAAATTTTTACAGAAGCCCAAATTAGGGTAGAATCCCATTTAAAACTCTTTTCTAGGTCAAAATAAGTTTACATGGTTAAACCAAGGGTACCAAACCTCTTAGAATATTTTTCTATAAATTTTAGGAGGATTAAATGAATTTTATCTTTACCAGAACCTCTTTAATTCAAGTGGGGTTGAGAATTAGGGCTTTATGTACTAATTTGGTTCTCGAAATGCATGAAACCCTGTTTCTATCAGTGTTGACCCACTTTTTTGTCTTTAATGCTTAATTCACCTCTAATTAACCCCTGGGTGATCCCGTGGTTACTCTGCATTCATTATGTGTTGTTAAAACTGCATATTTAACCCTATTTTGTTATTCTCTCCTTAAAACAGATCTGAGTGGAATTATGGTCCTTAAGCAATTATTCAGGAGCATTTATCTCCTGATTCTGACTAATTCAAGCTAGTTATGGTGAATGATGGTGTTACCATCATACCCCCATGCCTAACTTTTACTAGTCCCTAGCAAAATCTCATGGAAAGAACTCGATCTCTAGACCATGCTTCTGATGTTCAGATGTCAAACTTATGCCACTTCTCTAGAAATCAGATAAGAATACCAACAATAGGCCTAGAGGTACTCAAGTACCAGCGAAGATCCAGACCTGACCAGCTTCAGCCTGGCTCTACCAAGAAGGTTTCTAAGACTCGCAAAAATTGCCCAGAGGTTCATTGACCCCAGCGGTTAAAGCACCCATGCGTATAATGTATCAAGTCCAGGTTCAGTTTGCTAGTGCATTTTGATAAGAGAGAGATGGAAGGATTTTTTATTTTGAGAGTACTCTCTCATTTCTTTTTATATTTCCCTAAATTCAATCTCGAATTGGCCCTAAACACTATCTGTATTGGATTCCTTGTCCCCATCATCAATCCTCAAAGGATCTTTGGCTTTCAATGCTTCGGGATAGAACTGCCCATGGCAACCCCTAGAACCCTAGCTTTCGACACTTCGGGATAGTGCCACCCATGGCGTTTTGTAGCTAAATTCACATCTTGGCAATCGACATTTCGGGACAATCCTGCCCATAGCACCTAAATCAACATAAGGTGCTTACATGCCCCCGGTAGGATGTTTAGATATCCTAGGAGACAAGCACCATAGAGACAATATGTCATTGCGCATCTTCGAGGGGAATATTCTTCATTCCACCTCTCCGAGCTAGGAACTCGTCAAATAAACTTGCGTCTTCGAGCCACTCCTAAGCTAGATCTTCAAGATGACTTTTCATAATAGAACACTTTTGGCATTATTTCTTCGTTAAGCACACTAAACCAGATGGGTGTGTGGATTTTAGGTGCTTAGGTTACCAAGTCTCGTAAGCTAAAAGGCAGGCAATGGGGTCGAGCAGTCCGTAAGCCTTAGACTTAATACATCAACCTCGCACTTTGATTAGCCCATATTTGTGAGCTATTTAAGTATCTAAATGTCTAGAAATTAAGTTAATTTTAACATTTAGATAGCATACATTAGGATGTAAATAAATTAATTCATATTTTACCTTAAGTGCATAATTCATGCATTTAGAATTAACCTAGGGTTGCATACATTTAATTAGTTAATTAATTAGGTACACTATTTTAATTAACATAGAAGTTAAGGAGTTATGTATAAATAACCCTAATTATTTTATTCTTATATTCTTCTTCTCCTTTGCAGGTAACTCCATCTCCGCTTCCTCCTCCTACGCATCACATTGATTCTACGGTGTTTTGAAATTCAAATCTTTGTAGCTGTGACTACAAAAGAGGAGGGGCTGCCGTTCAAAGGGAGGCCACCACCCTTTGTTCCTCACCATGCTTAGAGGACCTTGCTCCTCATCCATTCCATACCACCGGCCTCCCACCTCTACAGTGCGACTCCACCACCGTGGGCTTGTGGGGTGACAGCCTACACCTCCAAGAGTCTCTGCAACATACCCTGCCAAGCACACCTGCCACCGCACACCCTCACTTCATCTCCAACGCACCACGCCCGCACCTTCATTACCAGCACCCACGCCACCATGCCTTCACCTTCACCACGCCTGCGCGCCTTCCTGCAGCACACACCCGCATGCACTGCACCCTTCACTGCAATGCACCTTCTTCCCCCCCAGCACTTCCACCACCTCCATTCGCGCACAGCGCACGTTCCTCAGCGCCTCCTGCCTACAACAGCCAGCATGCCCGCATGCCTCTGTGTTTGAAAAGCACCCTCAGTAGCGCCTTCAGCGCACCCCAGCGCCCCTACTTCAACCCCTTCTCGCGCCTCCTTGCAGCACCTACAGCCGACGCCATCAGACCACGTCCTCGCGCCTCTAGCTCAGCCACTTCAGCCCGCGCGCACCTCCCTGTGTGCATCTGCACCTCAGCCCCTGCTGCCTGCAGCACCCACGCGCCTCCAGCTCTAGCTGTAGCACACGTAAGAGCAGCAGCAACAACCACTACCGTCGCCGCTTCATCTCCTCTGGATGGCCGCCACCGACCACCAATGACCATGCCACGACCTCCATGTGCAGCCCTCACCACTGACGACGTTCTTGCGCGACCATGCCTCCAGCCGATCCTTCCTCTTCTCGCACACGCCAAGGGGAGTTCTCCCCTATTTTGCTACAGGAAACATGCAATTAGTTATTACATTTTAATGCCATTGCCAAAGTCTCATTTTTTATTTTAATATGTGATATATTGGGTGAAATTGCGACTTCATACTCATGCTTTCTTATAATTGCGTAGCTTTTGTTATCACATCTTTTGACATTGGTTTTGGATTAAGATGTGTACAAATTCTCTCTAATGCATGTCAATTGGAAATTACATAGATTCATCACATATTTATTGAATATTTCAGTGAGGAAAAATTGCACATATACCCTTACATTTTCGAGTTATTGTGTATCTTCTTTTCGTCGCATTTCATGTCAGATTTGACTATGGATTACGCACTTGATTGAACGAATACGAGAAAAATATTTGTGATTTTATTGCACCATTACCTCCCTTTGGACACGACCCGCTCTTCTATGAGTGGTTTAATTTTAATTTTAATTATTTTGTTAAGAAATTTTCCACCACTTTGATCCTACAACGACAAATCATCCTAATACATTATTCGAAAGTGAAAATCGACTTATCAAATGGCACCGTTGCCGGGGAAGCAACGGGCCTATTAGACTCGCATTTATTTAATTATTTGTTCACATTTTATTTGAGGCATATTTAAATTCGATTTTCTGTTTGGTGCGAGGTACACGTATTTGGAGACATCTTGTCGCACCAGCCTCAAAGATCAGGCGATCGTTGACATCATCGGTGAAGTTGCAACATTGGGAGAAGGAGCATCATACCTGCATCTTCATCTCATCCATTTAGCTGTATAGAGATTTTATTTTTTTCTTTCTTCTCTTTATTTTAGTACATTCATTTGGAAAACCCTTGTTCTGGGGTACAGTTGAGGGGTTTGTTCCCCGATTTTATTTTAGGCCCGTGTTGGGTAATTTTTGGGAGCCTATTCTCTTTTTCTTTAGATTTAGCTTTCCTTTTGTGAATTGATTTTATTTTCCTTGATTGTGCATAAAAAAAAAATAAAAACACGAGCTACCTGCTAGAAGCTCCCTACCCCTAGGTCGTATCATTTAGGATTGAATGAGCAGCATCTAGATCTAATTTCCTATCATGCATATTGCATGAAGAATGCTGGAATTAGGTATGCACTTCTAACTTTGCATTTCTACCTGTCATGCAAATGCATTTGGATTAATTTCAAGACCACCTAATCTGTAATGAATAGATCTAACAAGTGGTCATATATTTTCTGGAAAAAGGATAAATTAAAGGAGGGACATTTAAAAACCAAGGATTTGATTTTCAATCTTGGCGTGTGATTCAAAATTTAAAATCTTTCGCGGTGTATGCACAGTTATATCTCTTGCACCACATACGCTTTTAGACACTCCTTAGGTTTGGAACCGCTAGGACTAGAGCCTCCTATTACTGAGGGCTAAAGTGACCTAAACTTTAGTTCAGAGGTGAAGTTACCTCCAAACCTTATGGATTGAGGGTAGTTAAGAGGCACCGCGAAAGCAACGCTTCAAAGGAAGGGTTTAACCCTACTTGCATCCTTCTTTGCTGTGTTTGGTGGTGACTAAACTTTTTGGGCTTTAGGGAGGATCACCTAAGTCCCATTTAGGTCTTCTTAGGCGATCCGTAGGTCGACAATAAGTGCATAAACTGATTGAACAAATTGTATTGTCACCTACAATCTGACTTAAAATCAAAAGCCTTAACTGGGAAAGGCCTAAAAAGTCCTTTTTGATTGTGTTTTGCTTGGGGAATTTTGATTGAGGTGTGAGTTAGAATGGACCACATTGATTTTCATCCTTTCACATCTTCCCCACACCCTTACCCCCACTCTGCACTCTTCGATCCCATACACCGAGATGGTCCACCCTTTGATGGACATAATGATAATCATTGGGATCCGTTTTACTCCTATTATAGGAGTATTGGCCTGGTTAAGCCCCAAATCAGTGAGCAGAACCTAGGAGCGGGATTTGCTTTGCCCAATATCCCACACACCACAGCAATACCCAACCCACCCTCCCTGAATAATTATAATGGTTGGACAGACACTCCTGGGTACTATAAGCCTGAGCTTGACTTCTCTCCTGATAGAAATGATGACATCTCCTCCTTGAAGATTGAAATACAAAAAATGCAAGATGAAATGATTGAATTGTTTGGAGAATCTTCGAGAGTAGGCCAACAAGAAAGAGATGAAATTAGCCACCCAATCTACCCCATTGAGGATGACGTACACCCGTCTACAATAGATGCATCTCCCATGAGAGAGCTACACTTTAAGTTGGAGGAAAATTTTGAGGATTATGTAAGGGAGAATAGCTACTTTTTGAGATCGATTTTGAAACCTCCCCGTTAGATGACACTTCCTTGAGAGGTCCACGCCTTACGTGGGAGGAAGATACATATGAAAGTAGCTATGCCTTGGATGAAGAAAGGTGGCAACCCGAGGAAGATGATGATAAGGTTGAGTATCAACCTAAATTATATTAGAGTCAAAAGAAGGGAATGATGGTACCATTAGAAGACCTTGACCCAAATGATAGTATTTTTGTGACATCTGATGAAGTGGGTCAAACTCAAGTTATTAATCCAGCCCTCCCTTCTAATCATGAGATGGAACTCAAGCCCACCCTTAGGGAACCTAACCATCAAGAAATTAACCTATCTGAGGAGTTCGATGTTACCAGTGTAAACCATTTACCTCAGATAGAGTACCCTAGGGGATCTGCTGAGATTTTAGATGATTCTAGACCTTGGATATATGATGAATCGTATGATGAGGAGAAGGATAAATTATATGAGGAACCTACATTCAAGAATTGGAGTGACACTAAGGGCGATTATGTCTTATTTAAAGAGTTAGCCCCTGAGGATGTCACAAATTTGACCAAATTAGGTTTCCTTAGCACACCCATCGATGATATTTCTCCTCATGATGAAATAATGGAAAATTTGGAAGCAACTTCTATGATTTATGTGGATTCACATATAGACTCCGGGGAAGATTTGAGTAAAGAACAAGAACCTGAAGACGACATTGATAGGATAATCCCTAGATCTGTTGCTTCCAACCTGCCTTCATTTGTTTTGAAGTCACCCTCTGATTCGCTTATGTCTAAAGGTGAAATTTTGACTCCTAATGAAGTGCAGGAAGATACTTGTGATAGTGCAAGGAATGCTAGGGATGCAATTGAGGATTTGGAAAGATTGTTAGGGATGGACACCGAGCTGATTAAACCCAACCTAGATCTTATGGCCATCCCGCAACCTAGAAACATAGACACCCTAGACAATCCTTGGCTCAGAGATATGCTCACTTTTGTTCTGACCGAGGGGCTTAACAGACTAATATTTCCTGTAATGGAGTATTGGGTATGGATTGATGATTTCTATAGTCAGTCCATTGCCCTGGAGGTTTATCTCTGCACCATTCCTTCCCCATTCCTTTTGGAGGATCCTTTTCATCCTCCCCCTACCCCTTTGGAGGTTGTTATGCCAATTTATCCTTTAGAACCTCCTCTGGTGACCTAGGAATATTTTATTCCCATCCTGGTTAGGTGAGCATTTGCTATCGGGATTCATCATCAGCTCGCCAACATCCTAGGTTACCTATTTTCTAGGCCGGCATTACTTTGATAATTTTTAGGGCCTATTTCTGTGATCCTTGAACCTGATTTACAGGTTCTTTGGCTACTCGGTTGCTAACAAAAGAATGGCAGCCCATCTCTGACCCAGGTAATATCCTTCTATGCAATGGGGACAGTGCAGATTTTAGGCATGGGGGGGTGTACTTGAGGATATACTTAGTATAGTACATTCATGCATTTAGTTAAAGCATTCTGCAATGCATACATTTGCATTGAAATATATATATATATTTTTTTTTTGTATTATTGAGCTTAACTGGCTGGCCCTGCATTCCTAGGCTTAAGATCAGAACCTCAGGTTAGACTAAGTTGATTCTAGGGTCGAACATTAGAAGCAAAGTGAGCTACTAGCTTTAGATCTTTAGGGTCCTTTGTGGACTTAAAAACTTAAGTAGGAGTTATGTTGCGAACCATTCCTCAAGAGGTTGAGGAAGGAAAGTTAGGGATTGAGTTAAAAGGTGGGGTAGTATCTGGAGTCTTGTTCTACCTTTTGGTTTATGGGTCCTTGTAACCCAAGCATCCAAATTTCACACGGTTGGCCTTATGTAAGTAAGTGATCACCTTAAAAGAAATTTGGTTCTCTTAGTTTTGACTTAGGAGAGGCTTGAAAACACAATTTGATTAGAAGAGTTCCTGTCGCAGGAGAGGGAGTATATACTCACCTTGAAATGCGATGATAACATATTACCTCGACGCTTGTCTCTTAGGGTATCCATCCTACTGGGGGCATGTAAGCGCATTGTGCGGTTCAGGTACCATGGGCGACCCTATCTCGAAGTGCCAATTGCCACAGGCCTGAATTCGCTTAACAAATCCATGGGCAATACTATCTCAAAGTGTCGATTGTCAAGAGTTCTTGGGGTCGCTATGGGTGGTGCTATCTCGAAGCATTGAAAGCCAGGCACCCTTTGAGGTACGATGATGGGGACAATGAATCCGACGCAGACCGTGTTGATAGCTGATCCGAGGTTAGACTTATAGGAATCAAACAAAAAAATATATATATTATTCAAAAAAAAAAAACCTTTTTCCTTTCTAGGTTGGCAATCATACCAACCTCAAATAACTCAAACCAATGCACATGCACGGATGCTTTAATCTCAGGGATCAATAAACCTTAGGGTAGAGTCAAAAATCAGGGCAACTTGTGCCTACAACTTGTCTTTAGCTGACCTAGTCCGTAACTTAGTAACTACTTGGGAACCTTATGTCTAAAGTCTGAACTTAATATGTTTCTAAAGGAAGATCGATTGGGTTGGCTAATTTACTTGGAGTGCTAGGTTTTGCTTAGATTTGATAGGGACTAGCAAAAACTAGGCATGGGGGTATTTGATTAGCCCATATTTGTAGGCTATTTAAGTATCTAAATGTCTAGACATTAAGTTAATTTTAACATTTAGATAGCATATATTAGGATGTAAATAAATTAATTCATATTTTTACCTTAAGTGCATAATTCATGCATTTAGAATTAACCTAGGGTTGCATACACTTAATTAGTTAATTAATTAGGTACACTATTTTAATTAACATAGAAGTTAAGGAGTTATGTATAAATAACCCTAATTATTTTATTCTTTCATTCTTCTTCTCTTTTGCAGGTAACTCCTCCATCTCTGCCTCCTCCTCCTGAGCATCACATTGATTCTACGATGTTTTGAAATTCAAATCTTTGTAGCTGTGGCTACAAAAGAGGAGGGGCTGTCGTTCAAAGGGAGGCCACCACCTTCTCTTTTGTAGCCACAACTACAAAGATTTGAATTTCAAAACACTGTAGAATCAATGTGATGCGCAAGAGGAGGCGGAGATGGAGGAGTTACCTGCAAAGGACAAAAGGAATAAGAGAATAAAATAATTAGGGTTATTTATACATAACTCCTTAACTTCTATGTTAATTAAAATAGTGTACCTAATTAATTAACTAATTAAATGTATGCAACCCTAGGTTAATTCTAAATGCCTGAATTATGCACTTAAGCTAAAAATATGAATTAATTTTTTTACATCCTAATGTATTCTATCTAAATGTTAAAATTAACTTAATGTCTAGACATTTAGATACTTAAATAGCCCACAAATATGGGCTAATCAAATACCATCATGCCTAGTTTTTGCTAGTCCCTAGCAAATCCAAGCAAAACCTAACACTCCAAGTAAACTAGCCAACCTAATCGGTCTTCCTCTAGAAACATATTAAGTTCAGACTTTAGACCTAAGGTTCCGAAGTAGTTGCTAAGTTACAGACTAGGTCCGCTAAAGACGAGTTGTAGGCACAAGTTTCCCTGATTTCTGACTGTACCCTAAAGTTTATCGATCCCTGAGATTAAAGTATCCGTGCATGTGCATTGGTCTGAGTTATTTGAGGTTGGTATGATTGTCAACCTAGAAAGGAAAAAGGTTTTTTTTTTCACTACAATAAAATAATCATAAATCAAAATTCATTTTTGTGGCATTTAATTTTAACATTTAGATAGCATACATTAGAATGTAAATGAAATAATTTATATTTTTACCTTAAGTGCATAATTCATTCATTTAGAATTAACCTAGGGTTGCATACATTTAATTAGTTAATTAATTAGGTACACTATTTTAATTAACATAGAAGTTAAGGAGTTATGTATAAATAACCCTAATAATTTTATTCTTTTATTCTTCTCCTCCTTTGCAGGTAACTCCATCTCCACCTCCTCCTACTGCGCATCACATTAATTCTACGGTGTTTTGAAATTCAAATCTTTGTAGCCGTGGCTACAAAAGAGGAGGGGCCGCCGTTCAAAGGGAGGCCACCACCCTTTATTCCTCACTGTGCTTAGAGGACCTTGCTCCTCATCCATTCCATACCATTGGCCTCATACCACGGCAGTGCAACTCCACCACCATGGGCATGTGGGATGACAGCCCACACCGCCAAGAGTCTCTACAACATACCCTGCCAAGCGCACCTGCCACCACGCGCCCTTACTTCATCTCCAGTGCACCACGCCCGCACCTTCATTCCCAGCACCCACGCCACCGCGCGCCATCTGCCAACCACATGCCATCTGTCCATCGCGCCTTCACCATCACCACGTCTGCGCACCTTCCTGCAGCACACAGCCTCATGGGCTACACCCTTCACTGCAGCGCACCTTCTTCCCCCATGCACTTCTGCCACCACCATTCGCGCATAGCGTGCATTCCTTAGTGCCTCCCGCTCGCAGCACCCAACACGCCCATGTGCCTTTGTGTCTACAGAGTGACCTCCAGAAGCGCCTTCAGCGTGCCCCAGTGCCCTTGCTTCAGCCCCTCCACACGCCTCCCTGCAGCATCTGCAGCCGGCGCCATCAGACCACGTCCACGCGCCTCCACCCCAGCCACTTCAGCCCGCACGCACCTCCCTGCGTGTGTCTGCACCTCAGCCCCTACTGCCTGCAGCACCCGCGCACCTTCACCTCCAGCCGTAGCACGCGCAAGAGCAGCAACAACAGCCACTGCCGCCACCGCTTCATCTCCTCCGGCTGGCAGCCACCGACCACCAACGACCACGCCGCGACCTCCATGCGCAGCACTCACCACTGACGACCTTCTTGCATGACCACGCCTCCAGCCGATGCTTCCTCTTCTTGCGCACACCAAGGGGAGTTCTCCCCTATTTGGCTATAGGAAACTTGCAATTAGTTATTACACTTCAATGCCATTGCCAAAGTCTAATTTTTTATTTTAATATGTGATATATTGGGTGAAATTGCGACTTCATACTCATGCTTTCTTATAATTGTGTGGCTTTTGTTATTCACATCTTTTGACATTGGTTTTGGATTAAGATGTGCACAAATTCTCTCTAATGCATGTCAATTGAAAATTACATAGATTCATCACATATTTATTAAATATTTTAATGAGGAAAAATTGCACATATACCCTTACATTTTTGAGTTATTGTGTATCTTCTTTTCGTCGCATTTCATGTCAGATTTGACTATGGATTTCACACTTGATTGAACGAATACGAGAAAAATATTTGTGATTTTATTGCATCATTTCCTCCCTGTGGACACGACCCACTCTTCTGTGAGTAGTTTAATTTTAATTTTAATTATTTTGTTAAGCAATTTTCCACCACTTTGATCCTACAACGACAAATCATCTTAATACATTATTCGAAAGCGAAAATTGACTTATCACACTTGCTTCAACCTCTTAAGGACTAATCCAGATCTTGACAAATAGTGTTTAAGCCCTAAAACAAGCCCAAGAGGCCTAAGATCAGCACCCTTACTAATCTCCTTGTCTCTAACACTTCAGGACTTAATCTTTGGTTTGATTTGGTCTAAAACTTGAGTAGATCCCATAATCAATTGCTAAGACTATCGATTTTGTCTTTGATTTTGCTCCTTTTTGACATTTTGTGTTTCTTCTTCTTTTCCTCCTCAAGAAAGATTTCAATCATTTCTCAAAATTTTCCTCTCCTTTCTCCTTTTTTATTTTATTTTTTATTTTCTTATATATATTTTTTTGTGAGAACCCCTCAAAGAATTAAATTTTCCATTTGTGTTTTGTACTTTAACACCCCCTTATGCCTAAGTTTTGCAATGTCTTCGTTGTAAACCAGGTGGGTATGAATTCAACTTAGTTTAAGGTTTAGAACAAGGTCGATGGGTGGGTGACATATGGGTCGAAATGACTGTTGTGGATAATTTCAAGCTTTGATACAAGTACCAAAGGTAGAGTCGGTTGTTCTAAAGTTGAACCCAAAAGTGCAGTAGGAGTGTAGCTCAAAAAGATGGTCGGAAGGGTCTCAGATTTTTGGAATGACGGGTTGCCTCCCGTTAAGTGCTAAATTCAATGCCTTCATTCGAGCAGAAGGTGATCAAGGAGAAGGGGTGGTCAAATTGGAGGAATTTTGCAGAACAAGCACCTTGATTAGTAGTCTGGTTGGTCCAACTAGGTGCTTGTTCAAATTAACAGGCTGATGATGCAGACAAAACCCAATTAGTCCAGTGGGTTGATGGATATGAATCAATAGATATGGAGCCCACCAGATACTTTGTGGCTCAAAAAGATATGAAAATGCAAATCTAAGGTTTGGCTGAATAGATTCAACCTGATTAGAGTAGGGGTCCTAAAAGGATAATGGATCTATGAAAAATGTAGGAACCCTATTGATGGGATCAAAGAAGGATAAGACATGATTGTTGGTCTAATCAGTGTCGAATTCCCAGTCAAAAGATGGAGGTGAATCATATGCAACCGGATCAGAAAAAGGTGAGTTAGAGTAGAAATTGATTCCAGTGGCGGGTTAAGGTTAGGATCGGATTTTGAAAGACTTTGGCTCTGGATTGGAAGGTATGGCTTCTACAAGGTTCAAATCATCGGCCTTAGAATCACAATCAAAGAATGGATCATGGATATTGAGGTCGTAAACTAGCTCAGAATCATTTAGAAACAAAGGTTCTCCGAAATCATGATTCGAAATCATTGGAGCATTTGCGACAATCTGTTTCTGAACCTAATTTTAGATTAAGATTTCTACCACAAGACAAATCATGATTCATGGAGTTATCAACCTGACTCTAATCTAACCTATTCTCAGATTCCAAGCTCAAAGGGGTGTTCTTATTAGGCATAGGCTTGGGTTCTGGGCTCTTAGGGTAGATCTAATCAAATCTCAACTCTTCCAACTCCTCTATTTCTGTATTGGAAATCAATGTGACTTCTGAAAAATCAACTCGTTCTTCTGAGGAGTCTGGAGAGGTATAATCATCAAATATTGGTCCGAAATCATAATTCAGATCTAAAATCTGATTCTCATCACATTGGGCCTCATGATCATCCCAAATAGACTCAGATCTCGATTCTATGTCAGGGGTAGGAATTGGGTTACTAGAATCTAGGCCTGGTTCTATTGGGATGTCAGAATCACTCTCGAGGATTACCTTAACAGGATAAGGTGCGGGAATTACATCCTCGAGAGGTTTTGACTCAAGCTTATCACAGGTGTTTGGTAAATCAAGGCATGATGAACCAGCTTCATGGCTCTCTATGGCTGGTTCATAATTGGGAACACCTACAATTGGATCCACCCAACCCACATTTTGATCAGGTATGTCATTCTGCACAAAGTTTGAATCTGATTCCATTTGTGTTGGGTGTCCACAACAACCTCTACTTTCGAACCCGGGCTCTGGGAAATCATTTTGATCTTCAATATTGCTCCAACATGTCTCATCAATTTCTGAATTTTGATATGGGTATCTCTAATCAATGGATTGGTGAAATGTATTTAGCATATACCCACATTTCTCAATGAGTCCTTGGTGTATTTCCCAAAGAGGTGGATTTGTTAGACATTGTATATACTCAGTATTATGCAGTCTCTACAATTCATTGTAATCTGATAAAAGCTTATCCCTAGTTGAATCATGTATCAATTGTGTAAACATCATTCCGACACGGTTCGTAATGAGGGTTGTTATTTCTAGTACATTAACCTGAATGTTCCTAGATGAATCTGAGGTTTTGTAATACTCATCATGATGTCCAAAAGCAGTCTCGATCATTTTTTCCTTAATGCTCATACGAGATTCAAGTTTTGTGAACATTCCTCCTAAATTGTCAGGTTGCATTTCAAAATCCAGTGGTGGATCAAGATGTAGAATCAAATTCAGGTTTAGATTGAATTGATTAGATCAGATCAGATTTCCCCCAGAAGATCAACTCTAATGGAGGACTCTAGGTCAGACCTAGGGACCTTTCCTGTGTATGTGCACTATAGAATAGATGAGGGACTGGATGTGTATTGGACCCAATCAAGGCACCCAAAAATTTTTGAATGACTAAGGTTGTTTCGAGGTGAATGATACCTCTATATCAAAAATCCACACCTGAGAATTACTTGGCCAGCTAGGAAGGGATGGTCCCACAAAGACTCCTACACGATAGAGCATCCCCATAGGTTACGAGATTCCCCCCACTTGACCTTCCTTGTCACCGTGATTACAAGTAGACCGGAATGTGTGTGAATTGAAACTTTAAGTCTACCAATCTTAGCCCTAATTGGCACCTTGAATTTCACTTGATTATGAAGTTGATTCAAATTGTGACCTAATTTAAAGGTTGGTTCATCCACAAGGTGAACCAACTTTACCTGACCTGCCCCAAGATTGAGGATGAAATTTGGGTCAAGACCCAAAATCATCCTGAATTGACTCTCAAGTTATTAGGTCTCAACTTTTAGAGTTCAAGTGAATTAAGAGCCTTGATTTTTAGGGTTTACTTGAATAGATCAGTTCAGACAAGGGCTTCGGGTCAATTTTTCTTATTTCAAGTAAATGCATACTAACACTTCATAACCCTGATATGGAAACCCTAATTGGCTCTATTCTCAAGTCCAATTTGATCTCAAATATGGCACCTTGGATTGAAACAAGAATGTGAATAGTCCAAGATGATGTGAAATTTAGCACAAATCCCTAATATCTATAGGAAATCAGGATGGGGATTTTCTCATCAAATCGTCTCGCTTCAATCAGATATCAAATTAATTTTGCAAATTAGGAAACTTTTCCTCTAAATGATCATACTAAGAAAATATGGCAAGTGGATCCTAATTTATTTTGTTTCCCTTTTCTCTTTCTCAAATTTAGGAGGTTGATTTAGGAAAGATGAGAAATTTTACCTACCCCTGCAGTGGTTGATTGCGTAGAAGATCTTCTCGTGACGTAGCTCGCAAAATCAAAGCAAATCAGATAAGGCAAGTTAGAAATCAAATCAATCAAGAAAGATAAGATTAGTGGTGAATTGCGCGTTGCTCCTTGACAACGGTGCCAAAATGTTGATAACGAAAATCGTCGTTTTAGGAATGTATAGCGTCGTAGTACAGGATGAACATCGCAATAGCATTTAAATTTATAAAGTACTCGAAAACAAAATTGAGTCCGAGGTTGTTTACAGGGAGCAAATCGGAATTCACACACTAATTGTAATTAATTACCAAGAGCACAATAATTCACAAAAGATATGCATTGAAGATCAATCAAAAATATATTCAATAATAGCAAATCGAATCTCAAAAATCAATGGGATAAAAAGGAATATAAAGAGCTATAAAAATGATGATTTAGAACACCAATTAATCTCCCACATCATGCACATATCCCAATTATATCAATTTGTCAACTCAAATTTTGCAACAGTGGTCTCTACCACTTATGTGTCAATTTCCACATCAAGTAAGCATCTCAATGTTTCAACAGTGACCAAATCAGAGGTTGACCATAGAGACCAGATGCCTTAACCATCCAAACCTCAGAACAGGCACAAGGGTGCCAAGCACAAAGAAGAAGCTTGCCTTAGAGACGCTAAGTGTTAGGCATGCACAGGCATGAGACCCGATGCAAAACCTACCCCTACCCTCCTCATATTTCCTCTTCTTTTCCTCAATAGGCTATATGGGTGCATAGTAACCGGGTTATCAAGTCGAATATAGGGTCCAGACTCACTGGCTGTGTAAGGTGAGCAAGGAGTGAGGGTTTAGAGTGAAAGGGGACCTGACCCCAATGTCATGGGCAACGAGAAAATGGCACAATTTCCTTTTATGCGCTGAAGAGGTTTTATCGCGGACGATGTGGGACTATGAAGTCCCTTCTCCTTTGCAACCAGCTGCAGATGAAGCTCAACAAATTGAGTAAGATGTTGCTGTTGTCTTGGCCAATTGAAGGCCTACACACCTTCGTAGTGTCCATCCACAAGGCTTGGGGGTAGTAGTGGCGGTGATGGTGGTTGGCGAACGACGAACTGTAATGGAGAAGACGACGACGGCCGGTGGAGACCTGTGAGAAGAATATGGCCTTTGAGGACTAGTTAGATAGCTGGGAAGCTCCGCCGTGGTGAGGTGGAGCTAATAGTGGTGGCGATTGGGCGAATGGTGGCACGTGGTGGCTGGAGGGTGAAGGGGTGATCGATGAGTTGGTGGGTTCTCTGGTTGATGATCTGGGTAAGCGAAGCCCTCAATTTCTTGAGGGCTTTTGCTCCCCTGAATGTGGGCGAGCTTATGGACCAGATGGAGTGAGGTTTCTTGGCGTGGATCACCGGCGTGAGCTCAATGGAGCTCTCGCTAGACTTAGGGAAGACGATGAGGAAGGGAGGCAGTTGTCGGTTGAAACAAGAAATAATGGGGATGAGAAGGATTGAGAGAGGGAGAGGAAGAAGAAGAACCTAAATTAAGGAGGAAAGGAGGGAGGATTGTGTCAGCTTTGATTGCCTAACATTGGGGAAGGTGAAGTCCTTCGGTGATGAGAATGGTGAGGAAGAATGGGTTGAGGCAGCTCCTGTTGTGGCTGGCGAGGAGCGAAGGAAGCTGAGGAAGAAGTTCCCTCTGCCTATCGTACGTGGCAGAGGATGACAAAGGAGATTTGAGGAGCTCACCAAAGTCACGGCAGAGGGAGAGAAGGAAGATGACTTTTGTGGCGAAACCGAACTAAGGAAGATGCTACAACTTAGACTTCTACTTATAGAGCTCGAATCTGTGCTCTAAAGAAAGGAAAGGCAGAAAGAGAGATGGATATGCAATCAAGAATCCCATGGATTTGTGAGTTTCACCTGAGCTCTAAGGTGTGAATTAGGATCCAAGATCCCGATCAGATAATTCCTTATAATGTGAATACCAATCCAACCAAATTTGGTGGGATTTAGTGTAGGTTTGATGAGATTTTGGGCTTGGTCGAAGGGTTGAGCAGGTCAGTTGACTTAACAATGGCGGTAGGGACTAGAACGTGAAGAAGATGAGAAAATAGGGCCCTATTTGAAAGGAATTTTGAAAGCTAGGGGTCTAAATGTAAGAAATAGAGGTTTTAGGGATTAAAGTGCAAACTAGTTCAAGATGGACTTTGATTAAACCCAAATTTTGGTTTTAACCTAATTTGGACCCAAAGAATCTAATGGTGAAGTTGGATTTGAGTTTTGATCACGTTTGACTAGGAAATTTGCACAGAAGCCCAAATTAGGGAAAATCCCATCTGAAACTCTATTCTAATTCAAAATAGGTTCAGGTGGTCAAATCAAGGGTACGAAACCTCTTAGAATATTTTTCTATGAATTTTATGAGGTTTAGATGAATTTTATTCTTGTCAGAACCTATTTAATTCAAGTAAGGTTGAGGATTAGGGTTTTGTGTACTAATTTGGTTTTCGAAATGCGTGAAACCCTATTTCTGTCAATGTTAACCACATTTTAGTCTTTAATGCTCAATTAACCTCTAATTAACCTTTGGGTGACCCCATAATTATTTTGCATTCATTATGTGATGTTAAAATTGCATATTTAACCATGTTTTATTGCTCTCTCCTCAAAATAGATCTGAGTGGAATTATGGTCCTCGAGCAATTATTTAGGAGCATTAATCTCTTAATTCTGACTAATTCAAACTAGTTATGGTCAATGATGGTGTTACCATTAGTACCTAAAAAGGATGGACTAACGATTGTCAAAAATGAACATGAGGAAAACATAACCACTCTGACCACTTCTTCTTGGCCTGTGTGCATTGATTATCGCAAATTAAACATCGCTACCAAGAAGAACCATTTTCCGCTCCCAGTTATTGATCAAATCTTCGAGTGGTTATTCCGTCTATAATCAAGTTGTAATCCATCCTCAGGATCAAGAAAAAACTGCATTCATCTACCCCTTCAGAACCTTTGCTTTCCGAAGGATGCCCTTTGGTTTGTGCAATGCACCTACGACTTTTCAAAAGTATATGCTTGCAATATTTTCAGACTTGGTAGGTGAATGTCTTGAAGTTTTTATGGATGACTTCTCTGTTTTTGGAGACTCCTTTGATTTATTTCTTAAAAATCTTGAAAGGATGCTCCAAAAATGCATAAAAGTTAACTTGGTTGTCAGTTGGGAGAAAAGTAATTTTATGGTCCAGAAAGGCATCATCTTAGGCTACGACATCTTAGAAAAAAGAATTGCTCATCCCAAAATTGATGCTATCTTTAAACTCCCACCACCCACTACTGCCAAACAGATCCGATCTTTCTTGGGGCATGCAGGTTCTACTACCATTTCATCAAGAATTTCTCCTAAATCTCCAAGCCCTTAAGTCAATTACTCACCAAAGACCAGCCTTTCGATTTCACAGAACAATGCCTGGAGAGCTTTAATCAGTTGAAGAAGGATGTCATAGAGGCGCCATTTTTACAGGGACCTGACTGGAATTGTCCCTTTGAGTTAATGAGAGATGCCTCTGATTTTACTGTGGGGACCATTCTAAGGCAACACATTGACAAGAAGCCTGTTGTGATCTATTATGCCAGTAAAACCGTTGATGATGCATGATAGAATTACACAGTAACTGAAAAAGAACTTCTTGCCATAGTTTTTGCCCTAGAAAAATTTTGCTCATATCTGTTGGGGTCACATGTTAGTGTTTATACCGACCACTCAACACTTAAATATCTGCTGAACAAGAAAGATGCAAAACCCTACCTTATCCATTGGATCCTATTGCTCGAAGAATTTGACTTAGAAATCAAGGACAAGGCAAGGTCGCAAAATGTAGTGGTCGACCATTTCTCTAGTATTATGACAAATGACGTGTTGACCCCTCCAGATGGTTTCCCTGACGAGACCATTTTAGTTGGCAATACCCTCCCCTAGTTTGCACCAATTGCAAACTAGCAACAAAACAAATCCCTTCATATTGGCCAAAAACTAAATGGGATAAGTTCTTTGCTAACATTAAATATTATTTCTGGGAGGAGCTCAACCTTTTCCACATCTACACTGATCAGGTCATTCGACGGTGTGTTCCCGAATCAAAATTTCATGATATTCTGACATACTGTCACTCAATGGCCTGTGGCAGTCATTTCTTGGGCAAGAAAATTGCAGCTAAAGTCCTTACTTCTGGATTCTTTTGGCCCAGTCTACACAAAGATGCTCACTCTTCTATTCGATCCTGTGTTTGTTGCTAGAGCATTGGCAACATGACTCAAAAGGATATGATGCCCCTTAACTTGATATTAGAGGTTGAAATTTTTGATGTATGGGGTATCGACTTCATGGGACCATTAATCAACTCATGTGGGTATTTATACATACTAGTCGTAGTCAACTACGTATCTAAATGAATTGAAGCAATACCCACATGCACCAATGATCATAAGGATGTTGATTTCATCAAGAAAAATATTTTTTTGAGATTCGACATCCCTAAGGCCATCATCAGTGACAGAGGATCACATTTCACTCACTCTTAATTTCGTCACCTTTTATCTAAATATGGGGTTAATCATAAAATTTTCACTCCATACCACCTCCAAATAAATGGCCAGACAGAAGTTTCTAATCAGAAAATTAAAAATATTTTGCACAAAATAGTTAGACCCGATCGTAATGACTGGTCCAATAAATTGGACTATACTTTATAGGCCTACCGTACAACTTTTAAAACTCCCCTTGGCATGTCCCCCTTCCATCTAATTTTTGAAAGACATGCCATCTCCAAGTAGAACTCAAACACAGGGCTTTTTGGGCAATCAAACAACTAGGCTCCGTTCGCCAGGAGGTTCTTGATGGGAACACCATCATGAGCCCTAACTAACCCATTTTGACCCATAAAAGAGAACAAAAGCTCCTACATAACCAACTGGAGGTCCTAATTCACTGAATAATCTTTCTAAGAGAAAAGCAAGAAACAAGGGGTAAATTTATAATTTTACCATTACAGTACAACAACGGATTTTCTCAAGGGCTAACCACAGGTCAAAAGGTCTTAACAAGATAAAAAGTGGGTTGGATCAGACAGAAAAGGATTCGTGTGAGTTTTGGGAATTAAATGACTTCTTGTAACCCTAAAATAGACCCACTTGATTAAACAAGGTTCTGGTTAGGATAAAATTCACCTAGATCCTCTAAAAATCATAGAAAAATATTCTATATGGCTTATAACTTCAATTTGTCCATTGGAACCCATTTTGAAATAGAATGGGGTCCTAGACAGATATTTACCCCTAAATTGGGTTCTTACGTAAATTTTCCAGTCAAACGTGGTCAAACCCAAAATCCAACTTCATCATTGGATTCCTTAGGTCCAAATTAGGTTTATACCAAAATTTGGATGCAAGGGGAACTCATCTTAACCCACTTTGCAATTAGGACCAGCCTGATTACATTTCTACCCCTATCTTTCAAAAACCCTTGCATTTGACCCCTAGCTTCTTCATCGTTCTTTGCAATTAGGTTCCTCCACCATTATAGCGGAGGAATCCTACTCTGGAGAACTTGAGAAGGTGATTTCTCCCTCAGAGAATCCCCTTCAAAATTGGAAAGGAGATTCTCTGAGAAATCCCCTCCAATGTGAACCCAATTTGAGGCCCTACTTTGTACCCAATCCCTCATGCGAACGCATGAGAGATTTGGTCTCTTTCGAATTTGCATTGCCAGTGAACCTACATTGCTTGGAATCTTGGCTTCCAAGCACAAAATCGACTTCCAGAGATCTATTTAAGGAGCCCCAATTCGCCCCCACTCTCCTAAGCTTGAAATCAACTGAAAAACCTCCTCAAATTTGTCTCTCCTCCTCTGGCCGACTCGCTCATCAAGCTCTGGTGACCTCTCCTACTCTCCCTCATCGCCTAGCCACAATACTGGTGGCAGGTTCTTCTTCCTCAAATTCGTCCACATTACACACACCTACCGACGCCCCTTTCTCCCCTTCGTCTTCACCGACCATCCTCTCTAAGCACCTTCGTCTCTGGCATCAGCAATACGTGCCAGATGCCATCCCTATCTCCCCTTCGTCTCTTCACTGCCTAGATAAGTTCCTCTTACCCTCTACATTTCTTCCCCCTCTTTATTTCCCTCAACTGACTATTGCCGCACTCCACCACCATCATCCCCTTCACCTCCGACCACCACAGACCACTTCCCTCCTTGCTGACTAGTCCATAAGCATCGCCTCGATCCCCTGATCATAACCCCCCACTCATATCACTCCAGCAATAACCCAAACACACCCACACACATGGCCATAGTGTGCCCTAGGCATGCTCACTCAAGCATTCCCACACCACGCCGACCACCCCTGCACACTCATCGTGCATTGGCGAAGCTTTCTGAGAGTTTTAACGTGGCCGCAAGGCCGTTGTGGTGATTTCAGGTCCATGAGCCCTCCACCATTGACGCAGGGTTTGAAGCTTGCTTGCAGCGAGCTCCAGGCCGTGACAACCCCAGGCTCGTGTCCCAGGTTGCGTGGGGCACTCTCGCGAACAACTCCAGGCATCCAATTGAAGCCAAGAGCCGTAGCTGCAGCTGCAATCGAAGAGAGATTCTCTGTCGCAGGCGTGCGCAAGGAAGGTGGGAAGATAGTCCCACCTCGGAACTGGAAGGAGCATCGCAGCCGCATAAATTATTTTCTTGCCAGAGGCTCTTCGCCTCCAACTCACGAGCTGAGGTCCCTCTCACCCGACCCGTCTGCCTCATCTGTGACCACACCCTACGAACCTGGTAGACCCGACCCAACTAGCACACCTCGCCCACTACCGCACGCCGATGGGCCTGGTCCCAGGCGAGTACCCGACCCGATTACCCGAGAAGCGTGGCTCTAGGAGAGTGAAACCCAAGAGAGAAGAGAGAAGAGAGCTTGCACGGGTAGGGGGTAGGTTTTGCTTTGCAGGCTAAGAAGAGGAGAAGCAAAGGTGAAGAAGAGGAAGGAGCTAAAGGAAAGAAAAGAGCCGCAGAGAGGCTAAGGCAGAGAAAGGAAGGGAAGGAAGAAACTGAAGTCAAAAGAAGCTAAAGGCAAAGGAAAGGCAGCCGGCAAGAGAGAGAGAAAGAAGAAAGCCAAAGAAGAAGAAGAAGGCAGAGGAAGCTAAGTGCTAAGGCAAGCAAAGCTGAAGAAAGAAGCGAAGGATAAATTAGAAGAAAGAAAGGAGAAGCCCGAGAACAGAGAAGAAGGAAGATAAGGAGAAAGAAAGAAGAAGAAAGACTGAAGTCAAAGGCAGCCGGCAGAGACAGAGAAAGAAGAACAGGAGAAGAAGCAGAAGAAAGAAAGAGCCAGCACTGTAGCATCATTATTTTAAGACGTATGATTCACAAATCAGACGTCCAATTTTGAGTTCAATTTACATACATTAGTTCCTTTCGTATTTTGTGCTTACATTACTCCTATCTTTTTGCACTATGACATTGATATTATTGCATATTCTTTTAAATTCTAAGTTGTGATCTTGATTTCTAAACCCCAATTTGCTCCCTGTATTCGACCTCGGACTTTAAAATTCGAGTAATAAAATTGTATTTATTTTGAACGCTTTTTTAACTGTACTACAACACGATATTCTTAAAACCCGATTTAGCGCGATAAACAATTCTGCCATGGGATAAAGGTCCGGTCAAAAGACTATAAGAGGAAGTCAACGGAATTAATTTGAAAGTCAAAGAATATAACTTATTCTACTCCACTAATCAACATCAACATCAAACTATCTCATTACATCACATCAACATCACTATACAATAAAATATATCCACTTCAACACAACATACCCATTAAAATATATTTATTATATCACATCAACCCACTTATACCTATATGAAAATATTAAAAAATCATCCATCAATATCACATCACACTCCCAATCATATTATCCCACTACTTATTCTTATACGACCAACCAAACAACCCTTAGTTTATCCTTACAATACTTTATAATGGTATAAGCCTTATCCTCCTGCCAAACGCAACCATAAACATGGATTCATCTGAAGCCAATAAACAAAAGAAATTACAATTAACTGAATTGGAAGAATTTTATAATTTCTCTTATGAAAATGTGAGCATTTATAAAGACTGAACAAAGAAATTTCATAATAAATATGTCGTTCGGAAACATTTTGACATCATCAGAACATTTGGCTTTTCGACACATGTTTACACATTTTTCCTGGCAAACTTAAATCAAAGTGGACCAACTCGTTTATTATCCTGAAAACATATCCATATGGCGCAGTTGACTCTTTTCATCCAAAAATGAATACTACCTTTCAAGTCAACAGCTAATGTTTAAAGCCCTACTTAGACAATTCTCCAATTCTCCCATCTGACACTCTTGATTTAATTGACTTACGTTCTGATAATCATTGATGCACTTCACGCCTAACTGAATGGCATAAAAGATAGCACTGGATGGGAGGCAACCCATCGTTTTTCCTGCTTTTCGCTTTTCATTTTCTTTTTTAGTGGTTTTGACTATCCTGATTCAAACTGCTTTCACCAAGGTGATTTCTTTTCTCTTCCCACTACATGACGACATGGCATATCTTAAGCATGGGAGGTTGTTTTCAAATTTTGACGATCAATTTATGATTTTCAAAACCTAAAAACACTCATATTTATCTCATTTCTTTGCATGCATACCCAAAGAAATAAAAATTTTGAAAACTTTCCAGGAAATCTTGAAATCGGGACCAAGGTTGAAGATTCATCTTAAGGTACAATGGGATTTAATCTCTAACAAACTAGGGATTAGGATGCAGATCTGATTGCTAGAATCTTTCAGTCTATTTTTAAACTAGATCAAGTATCCTCCTCTAAATTCCACTTGAACTCATGATGATTCAGGTGATTTGATCTCTTTTTGTGACCTGGAAATTACTTGGCTTAGTTTTTGACCTAAAAAGTTACGTCTCTTACAAAAACTCTTGTGTCGAATTTCACACACAGCCAACACCTAAAAATAAATTAGACAAATTAAAAAAAAGCCCCTTATTTAGTCTTAGTGAAATCTGAAGCAGATGATTGGTTTGAGTTCCCACCGCCAAGAAGGAGGCACATGCCTCCCTTGAGGACGCAATGTCAACATGTTATCACCTTGACGTTGCTCTATATCTATATTTCATATCTTTAGATGGAGCATTAAGGTGCATTTTGTGACTCAAGTATCCTGGACGGTGCTTTACCCATAGCATCGGAGCAAGAGCTTGAGCTTTCCTGGAGCACCCCTTTACACGGCATTATGTTTTAGGGTTGTGAGCTCCTAGGTGGTGTCTTAGATAGTACTATCGTGAAGTGTTGGCGCCAGAGCCCCCTCGAGGATTTGTAACGGGAATGTTAATCCCAACACATCTGTTATAGGATTAAGCTAGGAATAAGCATGGGGGAGACAAAAAAAAAAGTTTCAAAAACACAACCTTATAAATGTTGGCATTCACAAGCACTGACACAAGGTTTTAAAAGATTATGCAAGTTGCGAGTTGGATTCAAGAGATAAAGAAATCCTAACTACAAAATAATTTCAGCCCATTTGAATTAACAAGTTAACTTGTGAATTTTTGAAGGATACATTGACCTCGATTCCCCTAACTTTTTGGATCCAAAGACGAATCCCAATGTTTTATTCTTAACAAATCCCATGCCTTTTGATTAGCCCATATTTGTGGGCTATTTAAGTATTTAAGTATCTAGACATTAAGCTAATTTTAACATTTAGATAGCATACATTAGGATGTAAATAAATTAATTCATATTTTTAGCTTAAGTGCATAATTCACGCATTTAGAATTAACCTAGGATTGCATACATTTGATTAGTTAATTAGGTGCATTACATACACTATTTTAATTAACATAGAAGTTAGGAGTTATGTATAAATAATCCTTATTATTTTATTCTTTTTTTCTTCTTCTACTTTGCAGGTAACTCCTCCGTCTCTGCCTCCTCCTGCACATCAGCATTGATTCTAAGGTG
The DNA here is from genome assembly GCA_037157565.1 of Thalassia testudinum. Classification (NCBI taxonomy): domain Eukaryota; kingdom Viridiplantae; phylum Streptophyta; class Magnoliopsida; order Alismatales; family Hydrocharitaceae; genus Thalassia; species Thalassia testudinum. Next base: position 48,171,310 of record JAZHRO010000035.1, on the reverse strand, counting down.
GCTTTTGAATTTCAAATCTTTGTAGCTGCGGCTACAAAAGACAGGGAGGGGCCGCCATTCAGAGGAGGCCACCACCCCTTTGTTCCTCACTGCGTAGAGAACTTTGCTTCTCATCCATTCCATACCACCGGCCTCCCACCGCGACAGTGCGACTCCACCACCATGGGCATGTGGGGTGACAGCCCACACCGCCAAGAGTCCCTGCAACTTCTCCTCCCCGCGCCTCGCCCCTGCAGTACTTGCAGTTGGCGCCATCAGACCACGCACACGCACTGCACCTCCACCACAGTAGGCATGCGCACGCCTACCTCAACCGCTACCCTCACCTCAGCTAGCATCCCACCTAGCGCATGCACACCTGTGCCTTCATCTCTAGCGCACCCACGCCCCAGCACCCACGCTTCCTCGAGCCATCAGACCTCGTGCACCAGCGCCTCCAGCACCCTCGCCTAGCGTGCCTACCCACCATGCGACTTCACCCCCAGCCAACACACCCCAGCGCCCTTGCCTAGCGTGCGTCCTCCAGCAGCACCTTCACCTCCACACGCCCACGCCCCCTCGCCTTCGCCACGCCCCAGCACCCCCTCTTCAACACCTCCAGCGCCTCCATACAACACCTGCAGCTGACGCCATCAGACCCCGCGCGCGCCCGTGTAGCCTGCAGAGTGCCCGCCCCTCCACGCGCCCATGCCTCCTCATGCCTACAACACCTGCGCGCCACCCCTCCTCATGCCTGCAACACGTGCGGCCATCAGCAGCAACCTCCACCGTCGCTGCTTCTCTCCTCCATCCGGCCAACTCCGACCGTCTCACAACTTGCTGCCACCACCGTTGCAGAGCCCTCGCTTCGGCCAATCTACGCCCAGAAGAGTTCCTCGAACAATCCTCTCTCCCATGCGTGAGGAGGAGAGAGGTAGAATCCTCTCTTTATGGTGGAATTAATATTTACATTTCATGCCATTGCCACAAAAATGAATTTTGATTTATCATTATTTTATTGTGGTGAATTTATGCCTTCATGCTCATGCTTCTAGAGAATTGTTAAACCTTATTATTCATCTCTATGTGCATTGAATTTAATTTTGAACTACATTTTAGTATTATGCAATTGAATAGTACATAGCATACCCTTGCACATGGATAATTTTCTGACGTAAAAATTATGGTTTCCCTACGAGGAGGGGGTGACGTAATAAAATGAGGAATATAATGTAAAATAATCTCACAAAATTCAATCACACAATGTGCACAATCATTTTTAGGTGGAAACCCGAACCGGGTGAAAACCACCACCTAACCCTCTTGAGTTAGGACTTTTCGATCAACCAAGTTGATCAAATCCACTAAACGAATTACTTAAACGAGGGTGATTCAACCTCAATTACAACCACGCTACAAGTGCGAGGGTAGCGTTCCTCAACCCCTTCTCTCCACGAGAAGGATTTTGTCCCACGAAGGAGACGGGAATTCACAAAGCAAATACCCAACCAAATAACAATGATAAAATAAAAAATATAGTCCTATAGAGCCAAGAAAGATTTAAACCTAGCTTCTATAGGAATTAAGAAACTCCCCTTTGCAAGGAGTGCGTCGAATCGATGACGCGGGTGCGTGAGCCACGCAACGGCGTAACGACGCTCTCGTGAACTACGGCAGGAGAGCGAGTGGTGCGCAAAGGCTTGATGCTCTCAAGATGTAGAACTTGAGCTTGGAAAGCAAGAGATTCTTTTTGGACACAAAAGAGTGGAAATTCTTGTTCTTGGTGTGTCTAGGTGTATCTAGGTGTGTCTAGGTGTGTGTTTGTGTGCAAGAGGTTCCTCTCTATTTATAGAGGCCTTAGGAAAGCTTTGGAAGGCTTAGGAAAGATTCCATAGCCGTTGGGTGCAAAGCCCAAGAGAATCAGGCCGAAATTAGGAACAATGATTGCACTGGCAGGGTTACTAGACGTTTGATCCTAGCATCAGACGTCTAGGAACAAAGTCAGACGTCTGATTTTAGGCGGGTTTCTTCCTAACTTGAATCAGATCTAAATAGGGTTCTAGTGCAAGTCCATCAGACGACATATAGGACGTCTAGCACTATATCTGGACGTCTGGAAACCTACTTTTTCGTGGGAATGGATTTCCAAGAGAGTGCAACAGCTAGAAAATCTCTGAAAAGAGATTTTAGGTCAGCCAAGGCAAAACGGTCATTTATCAGACGTCTGGAAAGGCTTAAGGACGTCTGATAAGGCTCTAACGGTCATATCCTCCAGTGTTTGTAAAGCCAGAACGATTCACTAATTGGACGTCTGGCAAGTCCATCAGACGTCTTATAAGACGTCTGGACTAAGGTCTGGACGTCTGATTTCATCAGACAGAACTAGCTAAGTCCAGCCTAATTGTTATCAGACGTCTGAATCAACAGTCAGACGTCTTAAAACATATTATCAGACGTCTGATTTTGGAATTAGACGTCTAAAAAAGCTGTTTGAACCCTATATTGGTTTTCTAAGTTTTCTACAGAAAACCTAAGTATCCTAGGGTTGTGCTGGTGTTCCTAGGACTACTGTAGGGGTACTTTGAGGCTCTTTAACATGAATCTAAGTAACAAAAATAAAGAGCAACAAAAGAAACGAAAAATACAAAGAGTACAAGAGAAGGAAATCTATCCTATTCTTCATCTCCTTCCTTCTTCAAGCCATCGCTCCTCGCGAATCTCCTCTGATCTCCATCAAGCTCCTCCAATCCATCCTAGATGCGAGCTCGAACTCTGTCTAATCACGTCTCCAATTGCAATTGACCCGAAATCTAATACTCCAAGTGCAAATGTTAAATGACACATGCTTTGTTATCATCAAAACCAATGATCGTGGTGCTCTAGCACCTGTAGTTTTCCCTACCAGGAGGGGGTGACGTAATAATTGCAGAATTGAAATATAAATAATCTCACAAAATACAATCGCACAAAAAGGCACAAAGAATTTTAGGTGGAAACCCAAACCGGGTGAAAACCACCACCTGACCCCCTCGAGTTAGGATTTTCGGATCAACCAAGTTGATCAAAATCCACTAAACCGAATCACTCTAAAACGAGGGTGATTCAACCTCAATTACAACCACGCTACTTAGACGAGAGTAGCGTACCTCAACCCCTTCTCTTCATGAGAAGGATTTTGTCTCACGAAGGAGACAGGAATTCGCAAAGCGAATACCCAACCAAAATAACAAAGATAAAATAAGTAATCCTATAGAGCCAACAAAGTAATATTTAACCTAAGCTTCTATAGGAAATAGGATGCTTCCCTTTGAAAGGAGTGCGTCGACGACGCGGATGCGTGTGCCACGTGACGGCGCAACGTCGCTCTCGTGAATAACAGTGGGAGAGCGGGTGCACAACAACTTGATGCTCTCAAGATGTAGAACTTGAGCTTAGAGAGCAAGAGAGACAAAAAATGGTTTGAAAGTGTATTGCAAGGTGTGTCTTGGTGTTTCTAGGTGTATATTGGTGTGTAAAGGCTCCCCTCTATTTATAGAGGCCTTAGGAAGGCTTCGAAAGGCACAGGAAAGGTTCTATAGTCGTTAGGTGCAAAGCCCAAGAGAATCAACCTGAAATCAGGAACAATCATTGTTCTGACAGGCTTATCAGACATCTAATTCTGGCATCAGACGTCTGGAAGTTCACTTTAAGACGTCTGATTCCAAGGTCAGATGTCTGATTTTGGGCGGGTTCCTTCCTGACCTGAATCAGATCTAAACAGGGTTCTTGTGCAAGTCCATCAGACGACATATAGGACGTCTGGCACTATGTCTGGATGTCTGGAAACCTACTTTTTCTGTGGGAATGGATTTCCAAACATTGCAAGGGCTAGAAAATCTCTGAGAAGAGATTTTGGGTCAGCCGAGGCAAAACGGTCAATTATCAGACGTCTGGAAAGTCCTATGGACGTCTGATAAGGCTCTAACGGTCACATTCTTGACTATTCACTAAGCCAGCCAACGGTCCACTAATTGGACGTCTGGCAAAGTCATCAGACGTCTCCTATGACGTCTGGTCTAAGGTCTGGACGTCTGATTTCATCAGACAAAACTAACTATGTCCAGCCTAATAGTTATCAGACGTCTGAATTAACAGTCAGACGTCTTAAAACACTTTATCAGATGTCTGATTTGGGAATTAGACGTCTGGAAACTCTGTTTGAACCCTATATTGATTTTCTAAGTATTTTACAGAAAACCTAAGTATCCTAGGATTGTGCCGGTGTTCCTAGGACTACTGTTAGGGTACTTTGAGGCTCTTTAACATGAATCTAAGTAACAAAAATAAAGAGCAACAGAAGAAACGAAAAATACAAGGAGTACAAGAGAAGGAAATCTATCCTATTCTTCATCTCCTTCTTTCTTCAATCTATCGCTTCTTGCGAATCTCCTCTGTTCTCCATCAAGCTCCTCCAATCCGTCCTGGATGCGAGCTCGAATTCCGTCTAAACACGTCTACATTTGCAATTGACCTGAAATCTAAGACTCCAAGTGCAAATGTTAAATAACATGTGTTTTGTTATCATCAAAACAAATGATCGTGGTGCTCTAGCACCAACAATCTCCCCCTTTTTTATGATGACAAAATCGTAAATAATAATGCAAAAAAAATCCTTCCCCTTTTTGACATTATCAAAAAGGTTTGATTGATTTTAAATTTTCTATAACTCCCCCTTAAAACATTCTCTTCTATAAATTTCTTTTAACAAAGGTGATGTCCTCCCCCTTTTTTCTTTTTATAACACAAGATAGATATTATTTTTCTCCCCCTTTCTAAAGGAATTTATCTCCCCCTTAAAAGTTTACAATTAGCTCATAAAATTTTTTAACTCCCCCTATCTAAATCCTAATGATAAAAAGATAGGGTGAAGAATTTTTACCTCACCTACCATGGCCAATAAAATGGCCCGAATGGTGATGGATGCCACATCGGATGGGGCTCCCATCCGTAGCTTGCAGGCCCGGGCATTGGCGTCGGTCTCCAATCTAGTGGTCGACGTGCGGCAGGTCCGTCGTTTGTTCGCTGTCTCGTCGGTCTTCTTGTTCTCCTCCTTGGTCTACTCCTTGGTTCTCCCAACTTGAGTTGACCAGCTTTGAGTTTATAGGTCCAGTCCTTTGTGTTGTAATTATCCCTGAACCCTACAAAATGAGATTCTAATTCTTTTTTCGATATCCAAGTAGGCTTGGATCCGGATCTGTTAGCGGGTCTCCTTGATGGAGATCCTTTCTAAATCTTAGGGCTATATAAATCATCTACTTTGTTGATTAGTTTGTTAGAGTTTTCCCTAAGACATGCGATTTCTTTTTCTATAGTATGCATCTTAGTCTTTATATCACAGATTTCTAACTTTAAACTATCATTTTCCTCAATCAATTTATTATTTTCATTGATGAGGTTATGATTTTCTAATAATAGGTTATCATTTTTAGGACAAGCTTCTAGATCCTTAAGTTTTATTTCTAACCTATCATTTTCAGATTTAAGAAAGCTAAGATTCTTTTTCATGCTTTTGTTTTCTATTTTTAGTGATTTACTAAGCTCAAATAGTTCATTAAAAGATTCTTGTAAATCGTAACTTACCTCATTGTCGAATCTCTTCCGCTTTCGCTGTCGCTTCCTCTAGCCATGAAACCAAAGTAAGCGGTTTCTTCTTCTTCCTCCGAGCTTGAATCGTCCCAAGTGGCTCGGAACGCCTTCTTCTTAGATTTCTTCTCCTTTTCCTTCTTCTTCTCCTTTTTGAGAAGAGGGCACTCCGGTCGTAGGTGCCCTTTCTCGTTGCAGTGGTAGCAACGTCTCAGGCTCTCCTTCTTCTCCTTCTTCTCTTTCTTTAATTCCCTACAAAACTTGAAAAATTTTTTAAGTAAAATTCTAAAGTCTTCGTCGTCAGAACTTACCTCGCTATCCGACGCGGCTCTGAAGGTGAGAGTCTTCTTCGGTTTAGGCTCTGGTGTATCCTTCTTCTTCTGCTTCAACTTTGTCTCGTAGGCCATTAGATTGCCTAGGAGATCTTTTATGTTGAGCTCCTCCACTTCGTTCGCCTCCTCGATGGCGGTGACTTTCTGTTCCCACTCCGGTCCAAGGGAACGAAGAAGCTTCCCTTGAAGCTCCCCCTTGATGAAAGTCTTCCCTAAAGCTTTCAAGTTATTTACAATGAGAGTGAACCTAGTGTTCATCTCACTTAAAGACTCATTAGGTTTCATAGAAAAAGATTCAAATTCTTGAGAAAGTAAATTTATATTAGAAGTTTTTACCTTAGAGGTACCTTCATGAGTTACCTCGAGTATGTACCAAATCTCGTATGCGGTGGCGCATTGCGAGATTCTGTCGAACTCCTCCGAGCTGAGCGCACAATACAACGCGTTAATTGTTTTCGCGTTGAGCGAGAGTTCCCGAATCTGTTGCTGCGAGTATCCTCCGGCGGGTTTCTCTGGGATGTCGAAGGGGGTCTCGCACCTGGCCCAGACCGTGAAATCGGTGGCTTGAAGCCACATCTTCATCCGCAGCTTCCAGTAAGGGTAGTTGCTCCTGTCGAAGAACAGCGGACGAGTCGTAGACTAGCCCTCGGAAATCCAACCCGCAGAACTGCTCCCCTCCATAGATCTTCTGCTGGGTTGTTACGCCGAAACAGCAAGATCTGCTCTGATACCAATTGTAGTTTTCCCTACCAGGAGGGGGTGACATAATAATTGCGGAATTGAAATATAAACAATCTCACAAAATACAATCGCACAAAAAGGCACAAAGAATTTTAGGTGGAAACCCAAACCAGGTGAAAACCACCACCTAACCCTTTCAAGTTAGGATTTTCCGATCAACCAAGTTGATCAAAATCCACTAAACCGAATCACTTTAAAACGAGGATGATTCAACCTCAATTACAACCACGCTACTTAGACGAGGGTAGCGTACCTCAACCCCTTCTCTTCCCAAGAAGGATTTTGTCTCGCGAAGGAGACGGGAATTCGCAAAGCGAATACCCAACCAAAATAACAAAGACAAAACAAGTAATCCTATAGAGCCAACAAAGTAATATTTAACCTAAGCTTCTATAGGAAATAGGATGCTTCCCTTTGAAAGGAGTGCGTCGACGACGCGGATGCGTGTGCCACGTGACGGCGCAACGTCGCTCTCGTGAATAACGGCGGGAAAGCGGGTGCGCAACAGCTTGATGCTCTCAAGATGTAGAACTTGAGCTTAGAGAGCAAGAGAGACAAAAAATGGTTTGAAAGTGTATTGCAAGGTGTGTCTTGGTGTTTCTAGGTGTATATTGGTGTGTAAAGGCTCCCCTTTATTTATAGAGGCCTTAGGAAGGCTTTGAAAGGCATAGGAAAGGTTCTATAGCGATTGGGTGCAAAGCCCAAGAGAATCAACACGAAATCAGGAACAATCATTGTTCTGACAGGCTTATCAGACGTCTAATTCTGGCATCAGACGTCTGGAAGTTCACTTTAAGACGTCTAATTCCAAGGTCAGACGTTTGATTTTGGGCGGGTTCCTTCCTGACTTGAATCAGATCTAAACAGGGTTCTTGTGCAAGTCCATCAGACGACATATAGGACGTCTGGCACTATGTCTGGACATCTGGAAACCTACTTTTTCTGTGGGAATGGATTTCCAAATGTTGCAATGGCTAGAAAATCTCTAAGAAGAGATTTTGGGTCATCCGAGGAAAAACGGTCAATTATCAGACGTCTGGAAAGTCCTATGGACGTCTGATAAGGCTCTAACGATCACATTCTTGACTGTTTGCTAAGCCAGCCAACGGTCCACTAATTGGACGTCTGGCAAAGTCATCAGATGTCTCCTAAGACGTCTGGTCTAAGGTCTGGACGTCTGATTTCATCAGACAGAACTAACTATGTCCAGCCTAATAGTTATCAAACGTCTGAATCAACAGTCAGACGTCTTAAAACACTTTATCAGATGTCTGATTTGGGAATTAGACGTCTGGAAACTCTGTTTGAACCCTATATTGATTTTCTAAGTATTTTACAGAAAACCTAAGTATCCTAGGATTGTGCCGGTGTTCCTAGGACTACTGTTAGGGTACTTTGAGGCTCTTTAACATGAATCTAAGTAACAAAAATAAAGAGCAACAGAAGAAACGAAAAATACAAGGAGTACAAGAGAAGGAAATCTATCCTATTCTTCATCTCCTTCTTTCTTCAATCTATCTCTTCTTGCGAATCTCCTCTGTTCTCCATCAAGCTCCTCCAATCCATCCTGGATGCGAGCTCGAATTCCGTCTAAACACGTCTACATTTGCAATTGACCTGAAATCTAAGACTCCAAGTGCAAATGTTAAATAACACGTGTTTTGTTATTATCAAAACAAATGATCGTGGTGCTCTAGCACCAACAGCACCAACAAAAATTACATTAACACCCCTTGACTTCTCCATAAATTTAAGGTTTACTTTCGGAGTTACACAGGCATTGTTTGATCTGGCGAATAGTTTAGCAAACTTGATTTCGACCTAATTGTGAGTTTAAATAAGTCATTGCCTCCCTGTGGACACAACCCGCTCTCTTGTGAGTGGTTTAATTTTAATTTTAATTATTTTGTTAAGCGATTTTCCACCACTTTGATCCTACAACGACAAATCATCTTAATAACAATTTTCGAAAGCAAAAATCATCTTATCAAATGGCGTTGTTGCCGGGGAGGCAATAGGCTTAATTAAATCGCATTCATTCATTCGTTCGTTCACATTGATTTAAATTTTGAATCATATTTAACTCTGGATTTTTTTTTTGATGCGAGTGCAACAATCTGCGACACACATTTTATGACTCGCAACCACACTCGCCATCATGAGAGGCGACCCTTGACGTCACCAGAGGAGAAATTGTTCAAGCCACCTTGCAAGGAACCAGATCGCTAGGTGGGGAAGGACGAGGGTGCGACGATCATCTCCGCATATTTAGTCACTGATTTGATTAGAGTAGGATTAAGACTTTAAACTTAATTTTTTATTGCACATTTGGTTTGAGACCCTTATTCTGGGGTATATTTTAGAGGTTTGTTCCCCAACTTTCTTTTAGACCCCTGCGTGGGTAATTTTCGGGAGTTTATATTTTAGAGGTTTGTTCCCCAACTTTCTTTTAGACCCCTGCATGGGTAATTTTCGGGAGTTTGTTCCCTTTTCTTTAGATCTAGGTTTTCTTTGTGGTTGTTTAACATTTTCTTTGTGCATAAGTAGATTTTTATTTTCTTTCGTGGATTGATTTTTTGTGCATAGGTAGGTAAAAATAAAAATAAAAATAAATAAAAAATAAACACGAGCTACTTGCTAGAAGCTGCCTGCCCATAAGTCAAATCATTTAGGATTGAATGAGTAGCATCTAGATCTAATTTCCTATTTTGAATATTGCATGAAGAATGCTGGCATCAGGTATGCACTTCTAACTTTGCATTTCTACTTATCATGCAAATGCATTTGGATTAATTTCAAGACCACCTAATCTGTATTGAATAGATCCAACAAGTGGTCACATTTAATTTTTTGAAAAAAAATAAAAGGGACTAATTAAAGGAGGGACATTTTAAAAACCAAGGATTTGATTTTCAAACTTGGCATGCGATTCAAAATTCAAAATCTTTACGGTGTATGCACACTTATATTTCCTACACCACGGCACGCGTTTATACACTCAGGTTTAGAAATACTAGGACACGAGCCCTCCTACCGTTGGATTCTGAAGTGTTTAGAACTTGAGATCAAAGGTTTTGTAACTCCAAAGAGGGGGATACCCTATCACATATTTCTGGGGGTAGTTAAGAAGCACTGCGAAAGCATAGCTTCAAAGGAAGGCTTAGGCCTAGTTGCATCCCTCGATCTTCCGTCTTTGGAGTTGCTCTACCATTTGAGATTTAGGAAAGAACACCTAAGCTCCAACTAGGTCTTCTTAGGCGATCTGTAGGTCGACAATAAGCACGTAAATTAATTGAACAAATTTTATTTTCACCTACAATCTAACTTAAAATCAAAAGCCTAAATTGGGAAAGACCTAAAAAGTCCTTTTTGAATTGTGTTTTGCATGGGGAATTCTGATTGAGGTGTGAGTTAGAATGGACCACATTGATTTTCATCCTTTCACATCTTACCCACACCCTTACCCCCACTCTGCACTCTTCGATCCCATACACTGAGATGGTCTATCCTTTGATAGACATAATGATAATCATTGGGATCCGTTTTACTCCTATTATAGGAGTATTGGCCTAGTTAAGCCCCAAATCAGTGAGCAGAACCTAGGAGCAGGATTTGCTTTGCCCAATATCCCACACACCATAGAAATACCCAACCCTCCCTCCCTGAATAATTATAAAGGTTGGACAAATACTCCTAGGTACTATAAGCCTGAGCCTGACTTCTCTCCTGATAGAAATGACCTCTCCTCCTTGAAGATGGAAATACAGAAAATGCAAGACAAAATGATTGAATTGTTAGGAGAATCTTCAAGAGCAGGCCAACAAGAAAGAGATGAAATTAGCCACCCAATCTACTCCATTGAGGATGACGTACACCCCTCTACACTAGATGAATCTCCCATGGGAGAGCTACATTTTAAGTTGGAGGGAAATTTTGGAGATTATGTAAGGGAGAATAGTTACTTTTCGAGGATCAATTTTGAAACCTCCCCGATAGATGACACTTCCTTGAGAGATCCACACCTTAAGTGGGAGGAAGATACCTATGAAAGTAGCTATGCATTGGATGAAGAAAGGTGGCAACCTGAGGAAGATGATGATAAGGTTGAGTATCCACCTGAATTATATTGGAGTCAAAAGAAGGGAATGATGGCACCATTGGAAGACCTCAACCCAAATGATAGTATTTTCGTGACATTTGATGAAGTGGGACGAAGTCAAGTTGTTAATCCTGCCCTCCCTTCTGATCACGAGATGGAACTCAAGCCCACCCTTAGGGAACCTAACCCTCAAGAAATTCACGTATCTGAGGAGTCCGATGTTACCAGTGTAAACCATTTACCTCAGATAGAGTACCCTAGGGGAGTTGCTAAGATTTAAGATGATTCTAGACCTTGGGTATATGATGAATCGTATGATGAGAAGGATAAATTATATAAGGAACCTACATTCAAGATTTGGAGTGACACTAAGGGTGATTATGTCTTATTTGAAGAGTTAGCCCCTGAGGATGTCACAAATTTGACCAAATTAGGTTTCCTTAGCACACCTATCGATGATATTTCTCCTCATGATGAAATGATGGAAAATTTGAAAGCAACTTCTAAGATTTATGTGGATTCACATATAGACTCCGGGGAAGATTTGAGTAAAGAACAAGAACCCAGGGATGACATTGATAGGATTATCCCTAGATCTGTTGCTTCCAATCTGCCTTCATTTGATTTGAAGTTACCCTCTGATTCGCTTATGTTTGAAGGCAAAATTTTGACTCGTGATGAAGTGCGGGAAGATACTTGTGATAGTGTAAGGAATGCTAGGGATGCAATTGAGGTTTTGGAAAGATTGTTAGGGATGGACAACGAGTTAATTAAACCCAACCCAGATCTTATGGCCATCCCGCAACCTCGAAACTTGGACACCCTAGACGATCCTTGGCTTAGAGATATGCTCACTTTGGTTTTGACCAGGGGGCCTAACAAACCAATATTTCCTGTAATGGAGTATCGGCTATGGATTGATGATTTCTTTAGTCAGTCCATTACCCTGGGGGTTTATCTCTGCACCATTCTTTCCCCATCTCTATTGAAGGATCCTTGTCATCCTCCCCTTACCCCTTTGGAGGTTGTTATGACAATTTATCCTTTAGAACCACCTCTGGTGACTTGGGAAGATTTCATTCCCATCTTAGTTGGGCGAGCATTTGCTATTGGGATTCATCATCAGCTCGCCAACATCCGAAGTTATCTGTTTTCTAGGCCAGCATTACTTTGCTCATTTTTAGGGCCTATTTCTGCGATCCTTGAACCTGATTTGCAGGTTCTTGGCTACGCGGCTGCTAGCAAATTAACGGAAGCTCATCTCTAACCCAGGTAATAACCTTCTTTGCAATGGGGACATTGCAGATTTTAGGCATGGGGGGCGTACTTGGGGATATACATAGCATTTATACATAGTACATTCATGCATTTAGTTAAAGCATTTGCATTGCATACTTTTGCAAAAAAAAAAGACAAAAATATTTTGTAATTATTGAGCTTAACTGGCTAGCCCTACATTCTTAAGCAAATCAAAACTCTAGGTTAGACTAATTGATTCTAGGGTCGAACTTTAGAAGCTAAGTGAACTACTAGCTTTAGACCTTTAGGGTCCTTTATGGACTTAAAAATCTAAGTAAGAGTTAAGTTGCGAATCATTCCTTAAGAGGTTGAGGAAGGAAAACTAAGGATTGAGTTAAAAGGTAGGGTAGTACCTGGAGTCTTGTTCTACCTTTTGGGTCCTCGTAACCTAAGCATCCACATTTCACACACACCTAGTCTTGTGTAAATAGTGATCACCTTAATTCATTTCTTAAAGAAAATTTGGTTCTCTTAGTTTTGACTTAGGAGAGGCTTAAAAACACAATTTGACTGGAAGAGTTCTTGCCGCAGGAGAGGTGGAGTATATACTCAACTTGAGGATGCGATGATAATATATTACCTCCTCAGCGCTTGTTTCTTAGGATATCCATCCTACTGGGGGCATGTAAGAGCATTGTGCGGTTCAGGTACCATGGGCGACCCTATCTCCAAGTGCCAATTGCCACAGGCCTGAATTCACTTAAGAAATCCATGGGCGATACTATCTCAAAGTATCTATTGCCAGAAGTTCTTGGGGTCGCTATGGGCGGTGCTATCTCAAAGCATCGAAAGCCAAGCACCCTTCGAGGTACGGTGATGGGGACAATGAATCCAACACAGACTGTGTTGATAGCTGATCCGAGGTTAGACTTAAAGGAATCAAACAAAATATATATATATATATATTATTAAAAAAATCCTTTTTCCTTTCTAGGTTGGCAATCATACCGACCTCAAATAACTCAGATCAATGCACATGCACGGATGCTTTAATCTCAGGGATCAATAAACCTTAGGGTAGAGTCAGAAATCAGGGAAACTTGTGCCTGCAACTCGTCCTTAGCCAACCTAGTCTATAACTTAGCAACTACTTGGGAACCTTAGGTCTAAAGTCTGAACTTAATATGTTTCTAGAGGAAGACCGATTGGGTTGGCCAATCTACTTGGAATGCTAGGTTTTGCTTGGATTTGCTAGGGATTAGCAAAAACTAGGCATGGGGGTATTTGATTAGCCCATATTTGTGGGTTATTTAAGTATTTAAGTGTCTAGACATTAAGTTAATTTTAACATTTAGATAGCATACATTATGATGTAAATAAATTAATTCATAATTTTAGCTTAAGTGCATAACTCACATTTAGAATTAACGTAGGGTTGCATACATTTGATTAGTTAATTAAGTGCATTACATACACTATTTTAATTAACATAGAAGTTAAGGAGTTATGTATAAATAATCCTAATTACTTTATTCTTTTTTTCTTCTTGTCCGTTGCAGGTAACTCCTCCATCGCCACCTCCTCCTGTGCATCAGCATTTATTCTATGGTGGCTTTTGAATTTCAAATCTTTGTGCTGCAGCTACAAAAGAGAAGGGCTACTGTTCAGAGGAGGCCACCACCCCTTTGTTCCTAACTGCGTAGAGAACTTTGCTTCTCATCCATTCCATACCACCGGCCTCCCACCACGGCAGTGCGACTCTACCACCGTGGGCGTGTGGGGTGACAACCCACACTACCAAGAGTCCCTGCAACTTCTCCTCCGCACGCCTCGCCCCTGCAGTACCTACAGCCGGCACCATCAGACCATGAGCACGTGCTACACCTCCATCATAGTAGGCGTGCGTACACCTACCTCAACCGCTGCCTTCACCTCAGCCAGCATCCCACCTCGCGCCTGCACGCACGTGCCTTCATCTCCAGCGCACCCACGCCCTAGCACCCATGCTTCCACACACCATCAAACCCCGCACACCAGTGCCTCCAGCGCCCTCGCCTAGCACGCCTACCCACCGCGTGCCTTCACCCCCAGCCAGCACGCCCCAGTGCCCTTGCCTAGCGCGCATCCTCCAGCAGTGCCTTCACCTCCACGCTCCCATACCCCCTCGCCTTTGCCACGCCCCAACGCCCCCGCTTCAAAGCCTTCCTGCAGCACCTGCAGCTGGCACCATCAAACCCCGCGCACGCCCGTCCACGCACCCACGCCTCCTCGCACCTGTAGCGCCCGCGCGCTGCCCCTCCTCGCGCTTGCAGCACGTGCGGCCAGCAACAGCAACCTCTGCCCTCGCAGCTTCTCTCCTCCGTCCAGCCGACTCTGGCCGTCATGAAACTTGCTGCTACCACCGTTGCGAAGCCCTCGCTCCGGCCAATCTACGCCCAGAAGAGTTCCTCGAACAATCCTCTCTCCCATGCACGAGGAAGAGAGAGGTAGAATCCTCTCTTTATGGTGGAATTAATATTTACATTTCATGCCATTACCACAAAAATGAATTTTGATTTATCATTATTTTATTGTGGTAAATTTATGCCTTCATGCTCATGCTTCTAGAGAATTGTTAAACCTATTATTCATCTCTATGTGCATTGAATTTAATTTTGAACTCCATTTTAGTAATCATGCAAGTGAATAGTACATGGCATACCCTTGCACATGGATAATTTTCTGATGTAAAAATTACATTAACACCCCTTGACTTCTCCATAAATTTAAGGTTTACTTTCAGAGTTGCACAGGCATTGTTTGATCTGGCGAATAGTTTAGGGAACTTGATTTCAACCTAATTGCGAGTTTAAATAAGTCATTTCCTCCCTATGGACACGACCTGCTCTCCTGTGAGTGGTTTAATTTTAATTTTAATTATTTTGTTAAGCGGTTTTCCACCACTTTGATCCTACAACGACAAATCATCTTAATAACATTTTTCGAAAGCAAAAATCATCTTATCACCTTTCATGTTTGTAATCAACCAAAGTCCCGTAATCTCCTCAAAAGTAAAAAAATTAGTCTTTCCCCAAAAATTTGTTTTGTGAAAATAATTTTGCTAAGAGACTAGCAAAAGATAAGCATGGGGTGTGACAAACGCCAGTTTATCATCTAGCGTTTATCATCATTCTTATGCCCTAAATATGACTTAGCTCTTAGGGTTTTAACTCCGCAAATGAGTTTTTGACTGCATTTAGGCATTACATAGGTTAGCCATGCAGTGCATAGTTTTTGGTGTTTTTGACACGTTTATTTGAGTGTTAGGGATGAACAGATATCCAGATCCCTAAAATCCTAGCATTCAAGAAGGTAGCAGGTGAAGAGGAAGGTTATTCCAGCTGGACCATAGCTGAATACAGCTCATCACAGCTAGATGCCAGCTCACCTGGGTTAGGTTTAGCTCTTTCTAGCACTATTCAGCTCATCTCAACTGGATGGTAGGTCAGGGTAGCTCAACTTAGTTGAGCCTAGCTTATCCTAATTCCAATCAGTTTACTAGGAGCTTAAGCTAGCTCAACTTAGTTGACAGAAGTTCATTCCAGCTCCAGCCAAGCACCCCCCAGCTCCACTCAGTTCACGGCAGCTAAACTCCCTCCAGCTTAGCTACTACTTGTCAACTTAGTAGTGAAGCTAGCTCGGGAGTTCCCATCAAAGGCTGGTCCAGCTCAACCCAACTTCAGACAAGTTGAGACTAGCTCAACTTAGCTTTACTACCCAAGCTTAACTGCTAGCAGAAGAATTAGCTAGCTAAGCTGAGTAGTTGAGCTCTTATGAAGACCTCTTCTGTCAAAATTGGCTATGGGAAATTTCCTTCAGCTCCAGATGTATTTCAAACAACTCTTGGCTACCTTCTCCCACCCCAACCATAGCTTCTCCACTACTCTTCTACTAGCTAAGCTAGCATAGCTACCTTCACTCAGCTCTTACTCTCCTAACTTGGCTAAGCTTAAATCCTAAGTTAACTCCACCTTAACTCTACTCCAAGACCACCACTTAAGCTACCTACATCTGCCTAATTTTGACGCCACCATGCATGCACCTCTTCACACCACCAAGAGCCACCAAAAAGTGGTGGCAACTACCCCCCATAACCACCCACATGTGGCGCCAACTTTTCCCTCCAAATTCCCTTCAATCACCACCATCGAATCACCACCATATGCCATCTTCTCCACCCAATTTTCACGCCACCTAACTCCCTTCTAGAAGCACCCTAATTGGTGCCAAATTTGGTGGTTAATAACCACCTTGGACGGCCATCAAGGGATGGCTTCAAACCCTTAACCACAACTTTCAAGTCCTCTCAATTGGCACCAAGTATCCTCCTCCCTTGGATCCTTCAACCACCTCCCAAAATCCATCATAGTCATCCACCCTAAAAGCCACCAAACCCCCTCATATCCCTTAGTGTGGCGCCAATAATCCATGGCCATAGATCCTACAACTACCCCTTCAAATTCCATCTTAGCCATCCACATCATCCACACAAACCCCCCCCCTCTACCACTCCTATATATACTCCCTACCTACCACCATTACAAGCAACCCTTAGCTATAGACATTAACCTTATTTCTACCTATAGCCACCAGCCATATTCGGCCAAGAGAAGAAGGTGAAGAAGAAGATTAAGGAGACACTCTATCTCCTTGGTGCCTTCCCCTCTTCCCTTCTCTCTTATGCCCACGCCAAGGGGTCCATTTCCAAGGAGAGCCAGGCAAGGAGGACGGCCAAAGAGGAGGATTTTTAGGGTGGTCCACGCTCACCCAAGGAGGAGTTTTTAGAGTGGAAACCATCCACTCTAGAAGGAGCAAAGGGCATGCCCATCTAGGGTTTTCCAAGAGAAGGACCATCATCACTCTTCAAAGGAGCATTCAAGCAAGGAGTTGGATTAACCTTTCTCATCCCAGGAGTAGCTGAGCTTGGAGTAATGCTTCCTCTCTCTTTGCCATCTTCATCTAAAGAAGTTTGTTTTTCTTGCATAATTTATTTTTTTTGTAGTAGAAGCATTACCATCTTGTAAAACAACTTTTTCTCCCTTATATATAAATTGCCTTTCTACATTTTGTTGCAATTTATTTATTTTCTTTTCTCTTCAGTTAGTACACCCACACTCTCTCTAATTACCCTAGGTCTTCACGTACCTAGGGTGAGCTTGGAGAGAGGTTCTTCTTGTCACATTAGAATTTAGCAATTAGGCATAATCTCTTTTTGCATTTCTGTTGCCCCTTTATTTCAAAAATCCAAAAAAATAATCTTATATTCAAAATTACAGAGAGAAAGTTGATTTCTATTGTTCGAGTGAGACTTTGAATTCATATTTCCGCCTCCCTTGGGATGACCCAAATACTCTCCGAGTACTCAGTAATTACAAATTTTAAAAGTGATCGGATTAGCATGTTGCAATGACCAAAACCTGATTTTATCAAATCATGCTTTTTCGCTATCATGGAGGTGGGTGGCACAGCCTTGAGTCTGCCAATGTGTGGGTGGTGTGCAATTGTAGAGCCTCCACCGATGCCATGTGAACGTCGATGGGGTGCACTCAAGGGTGGCGGTCCATGTGGAGCTATTCGCAGTGAGCGAAGCACCTGGAAGTAGCTGGTGGCATGTAGGGACGATCGATAGCTTTGGGTTCACGGGAAAAAGAACAAGAAAGGAAGGTGGAGATAAAGAAGTAAAAGGAGGAAGGTGAGGTGGTCTAGTGATGGTGTTGGTTCTTTGCGGGGGGTTGCAGGTGGTTGTGGTGGCAGGGCCATGCGTTGTCACCGCATGGCCAGTGGTAGTGGGTTTACAGTGGTGGAGGGAGGATCACAGTGTACGCAAGTTCCATGGTGGAGGAGATAGAGAAGGAGACGGATAGCCCCAAGTACACTTGCAGCAACTCTCTTTTGTAAATGTCCCCCGTTTGTCTCTTCCTTCGAGTTCTTCAACAACTCGACGAAGATAGCGAGTGGTTGGGATGTGTTGAGGCTTGGAGGGATAGCGCACAGCTAGCGGTGGAGATTGGTGGCGATGCGTGCACATAGTTACCATCAACAAGGTCGGTACCACAATTGACAGTCATCAAACATCCAGACTGAGCTCTAGAGGTCGTATAGAATGAAATTAGACGGCTATCATTTTCAAAAATAGCTTTGTCTGCAACTGCGAGGCCGACTGAAGCACAAAGTTGGTGTGTGCAAGTCCTATTTGTGAATGATGCCCTCCATGTTTCAATAATCCTTGCATCTAGCCTGCATCCACTAAATAGGTTATCATAACAATATGCTATTAAATGTGAAATTGGCGTATAAAATTATCTGCAGACTAACATAAATTACCATTTAACTCTTAAGCAATTAGAAACCAGTAACATATAATTAAAGAGTACTTAGGCCAAATAATGGTCCACTAAAGTGGACATATCACATTCCAACTCAGTTTGCAAACTCGTGGAGAATCTGTAAAGACTATCAAAAATTGAACTCCTCAACGAAGAAAGACCATTTTCCTCTCCCATTTATCAACCAGATCCTCGAGAAACTAGCAGGGAATTAATAAACGTCAATTTATCATCATTCTTGTACATTAAAACAAACCTAGCTCTTAGGATTTTGCTCCGCAAATGGATTTTTGGATTGCATTTAGGCATAAATTAGGTTAGGCATGCATTGCATTTGTTATAGTATTTTTAATGTGTTTGTTAGAGTGTTAAGGATAAGTAGATTGACAGATCCCTAAAACCCTAGCACTCTTGAAGGCAATTGATGAAGAGGAAGCCCAATCAGGCTTGGACTCAGCTAATTCCAGTTCATCATGGCTTGATACCAGCTCCCATAGACTAGGGTAAGCTCCATTCAGCTCACCTTAGTTGAATGGTAGCTCAAGACAGCTCATCTCAGCTCAACCCAACTCAAGTCAACTCAGATCCAACTCAACTTAGGAAAATTTCTTAAGGATTTATGTACCCCAAAAAGGCAGCGGAAAAATTTAGAAAAGGTGATCCTTCCCGAGACCTTCAGCTCAGTTGTGTAGAGCCGACTACCTCTTATGAGAAAAGATCCGGGCACTCCCCTGATTCAAGTAATCATTAATGACACTTCTTTTGATCATGCCTTATTAGATCTCGGTGCCTCAATTAATCTTATCCCCATAATTATTTTTGAGGAATTTAAGATCGGTGAATTCAAGCCTATTGAGGTTACTTTTCAATTAGCAAACTGATCTACAATTAAACCAAGGAGAATCGTTGAGGATGTCTTTGTCCGGGTCAAAAATTGTCTATTTACAGTAGACTTTTTAGTCCTGGACATAGAGGTACCGGAAGCTTTAAAGTTAAATCCTATAATTCTTGGAAGACCATTCTTAGCCACTGCCCGCGCAAATATTGATTGTGACTCTAGCAAAATGAAGATCATATGTGGCGGTGAATCTGTAACCCTAGATATTTTCCAAGCTTCTGGGAGGCTCCAAGAACCTGATTTCTTTGATGACTCGGATTCAGAAATGGAAAATATAGTGGAGGAAACTTTGCATATTTCACATTTGGGTTCCTATTTTGCCATTAACACAGTTCCTGAACAATCCACTTCATTCCACCCTCCCACCCTAACCACACATTCAGCTAACACTCCAGTTGACCCTTTCACTCTCACTTCACCACTAACACAAAGAACAGAAATTCTTTCAAAGCTGGGCCTACAGCTAGAGTTAACACCCTTGCCCAACTCCCTTAAATATGTTTCCCTGGGTCCAAATCCGACCCTGCCCATGGTTATAAATTCTGGACTTACTAGAGCACATGAACACAAACTTCTCCAGGTTTTGAGTAAAAATAGAAAAGCTATTGGTTGGACCCTTGCTGATCTTAAGGGTATTCACCCGTCCTACTGTACACATCATATATATCTCGAGGACGATTCTCGCCCTTCCCACCAACCACAAAGCCGCTTGAACCCTAATATGCAGGAGGAGGTAAAAAAGGAGATTATTAAGTGGCTTGATGCAAATATCATCTACCCCATTTCTGACAGCTCTTGGGTTAGTCCCACACAAGTAGTGCCCAAAAAGGTTGGACTAACAGTTGTCACCAATGAAAATGAGGAGAATATAGCCACTTGAACTGCCTCTTCTTGGCACATGTGTATTGATTACAAAAAATTAAACACTGCCACCAAGAAGGACCATTTTCTACTCCCCTTTATTGATCAAATCTTGGAGTGGTTAGCCGAATAGGATTTTTACTATTTTCTAGATGGTTATTCCGACGATAAGTAGGTAGCGATTCATCCTAAGGACTAGGACAAAATGACTTTCACCTGCCCCTTCAGAACCTTTGCTTTCCGAAGAATATGCCCTTCGATCTTTGCAACGCACCTGTGACTTTTCAAAGGTGTATGCTTGCAATATTTTCAGACCTGGTAGGTGAATGTTTAGAAGACTTTATGGATGACTTCTCTATTTTTGGAGATTCTTTTGACCATTGTCTCAAAATCCTTGAAAGAACTCTCCAAAAATGCATAGAAGTCAATCTGGTCCTCAACTAGGAAAAAAGTCATTTCATGGTCCAAAAAGGTATTGTCCTAGGCCATGTTATATCAAAACGAGGAATTGCGGCAGATAAAGCAAAAATAGATGCTATATCTAAGCTCCCACCACCCACTACTGTAAAACAGATCAGATCTTTTTGGGTCATGTGGGTTTCTACCACAGATTCATACAAAATTTTTCCCAAATCTCCGAACCCTTAAGTCAGCTACTTATTAAGGACCAGCCATTTGATTTCAATGATAAATGCCTAGAGAGTTTTTTAAGGTTAAGGAACGATGTTACCGAGGCACCAATTTTGCAGGGACCTGATTGAAATAGTCCCTTTGAATTAATGACAGATGCCTCAGATTTTGTTGTGAGGGCCATTTTAGGGTAAAGAATTGACAAAAAGCCTGTTATGATCTATTATGCTAGCAAAACTCTTGATGATGCACAACGGAATTACACGATTACTGAAAAATAACTTCTTTCCATTGTATTTGCCCAAGAAAAATTTAGATCTTATCTTTTGGGATCACATGTCACTATATATACCGACCACTCAGCACTTAAATATTTGCTGACAAAAAAGATGCACAACCCCGCCTTATCCGTTGGATCCTACTGCTCCAGGAATTTAACCTGGAAATCAAGGATAAGGCGGGATTGCAAAATGTAGTAGCCAACCATCTCTCTCGTCTTATGACAAATGACATGATGACCCCCCTAATCATTTCCCTGATGAAAGCATTTTAGCTACTAATACCCTCCCTTGGTTTGCGACCATTGCAAACTATCTAGCAACAGAATGAATCCCCTCAGATTGGCCAAAAACCAAAAGGGATAAATTCTTTGTTGATATTAAATACTATTTTTAGGAGGAGCCTGACCTTTTCCACATTTGTGCCAATCAGGTCATTAGACGATGTGTCCCTAATTCAAAAATCCATGATTTTCTGATACATTGTCATTCAATGGCCTGTGGCGAACATTTTTCAGGCAAGAAAACTACAGCTAAAATCCTTAATGCGGGATTCTTTGGCCCAACTTGCACAAAGATCTCATAATTTTGTTCGGTCTTGTATGCGTTGCCAGAGCATCGGCAACATGACTCAGAAGGATATGATGCCCCTTAATCCAATTTTAGAGGTTGAAATTTTTGATGTATGGGGCATTGACTTCATGGGACCATTCATCAACTCTGGTGGGTATTTGTATATACTAGTCGTAGTCGACTATTTTTCCAAATGGATTGAAGTAATACCCACCCGCACCAATGATCACCATGCGGTTGTCGAATTTATTAAGAAAAATATTTTCTCAAGATTCAGCATTCCAAAGGCCATTATTAGTGATGAATGCTCACACTTCACTCACTCACACTTTTGTAACCTTCTTTCTAAAAATGGGGTTAATCACAAAATTTTCACACCTTATCACCCCTAAACAAAAGGTCAAGCAGAAGTTTCTAACCGAGAAATCAAAAATATTTTACAAAAGATGATTAGGCTCGATTGTAAAGACTAGCCCACCAAATTAGATGATGCTTTATGGGCCTACCGTACTGCTTTCAAAACCCTGCATGGCATGTCTCCCTTCCGTCTGATTTTTAGGAAGGCATGCCATCACCTGATAAAACTTGAACAAAGGACTTTCTGGGCAATAAAGCAATTAAATATGGATTTATCTAATGTCGGTATCCACAGAAAATTACAATTGACTGAACTGGAAGAACTACGTAATTTTTTATATGAAAACACGTAGATTTATAAAGATCGAACAAAGAAATTTCACGATAAATACATTGCTTGAAAACATTTTGACATTAATCAATGTCTTTGGCATTTTGATTCATGATTACGTATTTTTCCTAGAAAGTTAAAATCAAAATGGATTGGCCCCTTTATTGTCCTAAAAACACATCCGTACGACGCTGTTGATCTATTTGATCCTAAAACTAATACGACTTTTCAAGTCAGCGGCCAACGTTTAAAGCCCTATTTTGATCATGCCTCGAATCTTCCATCTGAATCTATCGATCTAACCGAACAACTAATCACTGAAGCACCTATTCCCGGCTAAATAGGCATAAAAGATAGTGATGAGTCAATTTTTCACTTTTGAAAATGATGATTAAGATGATTTGTCATTGTATTTCTAAGTGGTGGAAGATCGACTAATCAAAATAATTAAAATAACCACTTAATTAAGAGTGGGTCATGTCCACAGGGAGACAATGGCTATTACAAACTTGTGATAATTAAAAATTATTGTTCACGAATGATTTCCTCAAGAAATTATGTCGAAAATCACGTAGATATGAGTTCAAATAAAAGTGTAAGTTGAAATTGCATTTAAGCCAAATAGGAGGGGGTTCAATGAAATATGTACCACAATAAAATAAGAATAAAATCCTCACAATGGAACTTAAACAGAAATACGAATTAAGCTTCTCCTATAGCAAAATTCTTCCAAGAATTGAATGAAAACCCACTTAGATTAAGGTTAAGAAATTGATTTGCTTAATAAGCTAAACAATGAAGGGGGTTCTCATAAAATCACCATGATAATGAAATCAAAAAAATGAAGTGGCAATGGCATATGATGATAATAACTAATAGGGGTGGTTCCTGCAGCAAAATAGGGGAAGAGCTTTGCCTTGCTCACACGCGTGGAGGAGACCACGGCTGGAAGCGTAAAGCTCACTGGAGGTCAAGTGGGCCGAGGGCTACTCGGCAGTGGTGGCAGCGTGGCGAACGACGGCCAGAGGCGGTGGCGGTGAGGAGGAGACGACGGTGGGTATGTTGGGTGTTTCCTGCTGCTGTTGCTGTTGGAGGTGCGAAGGGGAGATCATCATGAGCTAGCTGCGCATGGGGCGAGAGAGCGAGAGCGTGCATCAATGAGGCATGGCGTGTGGTCTGGAGGCGAGGGGAAACAGCTAGGAGAGAGCGCTGGAGGTGGCTGCTGCTGCGGGCGGTGTGTGTGGCAGGGGCACAATGCACACGGGGGCACACTGCTGAAGGAGTGCAGCCATAGGGGCACTGTTGGAGAACACGTGGCCGAACACGTGTTGCTGCGGGCATGGTGGAGGCGCAGCTGAAGGGGCGCAGGCACTAGAGGTGAGGGAGAGTGTAGGGGCACTCGCGCGCGGCTGCTGCACGCTGCGCATAGCCTCTGCTGAAGGTGGTGCGCTACTGCAGGGCGAGGAGGGCAATGGCACACTATTGGTGATGATGGTGGTGGATGGTTTCGTTGAGGTGGAAGATGAGTTCCTTGTTGTAGTTGCACAAAGGAGAAGAGGTGTAGGGGCTTTGGACGTCGAGGAAAGCTCCCGGATGTCTTAAATGAGCAAAATGGTGGACAGAGGTGGAGATGGAGAGCGGTGGCGGTCGTCGGGGGAGGTGATCTGGCGATTACGCAGTGAGGTTGTAATGTAGAGCTTTGCAATGGCGGTGCGGGCTATCACCCCGCACGCCCACGATGGTGAAGCTCCGTCGCGGTTGAGGCTGGTGGTTATGGAGTGGACGAGAAACTAAGTTCTCTGCACAGTGAGGAAAAGGAATGAAGGCCTCCCTAGCACTGTCGTCTCCTCCCCCCTCTTGTAGCTGTAGCCACTTCATTTGAAATTACAAGAGGCGGGAGTAGATCCTCGTGAATGATGGCAGCTGTTAAAAATCAATGAGTGCAGGAGGAGGAGGCAGAGGTGGAGCGGTTACCTGCCAAAAAGAATAATAATAATAATAAAATAATTAGGATTATTTATACATAACTCCTTAACTTCTATGTTAATTAAAACAATGCACCTAATTAATTAACCAATCAAATGCATGCAATTCTAGGTTAATTCTAAATGCATTTAGATATGGATGCCACACATGAATTATGCAATTAAGCTAAAAATATGAATTAATTTATTTACATCCTAATGTATGTTATCTAAATGTTAGAATTAACTTAATGTCTAGGCACTTAAATACTTAAATAGTCCACAAATATGGGCCAATCAAATACCCCCAAGCTTAGTTTTTGCTAGTCCCTAGCAAATTCAAACATGACTGAACACTCCAAGTTATCCAAGCTAACTTAATTGACCTTTCCATAGAAATTTGGTTGAACCATCTAACCCTAGATCATAAGGTACCCAAGTATTTGTTGAGCTACAAACTATGTCAGTTAAGGATGAGTCGTAGGCACAGGTTTCCTTGATTTTTAACTCTACCCTAAGGTTTATTGGTCCCAGAGATTAAAGCATCAGTGCAAGTGCATTGGTCTAACTTATTTGAGATTGGTATGATTGCCAACCTAGAAAGAGAGTAAGAAAGAATTTTCTTTTCTTTGTAATATATAATTTTTTGTTTGATTCCTCTAAGTTTAACCTTGGATCAGCTATAAACACGGTTTGTGTCTGATTCATTGTCCCCATCACCGAACCTCGAAGGGTGCCTGGCTTTCGATGCTTCGAGATAGCACCGCCCATAGCAACCCCAAGAACTCTTGGCAATCAACACTTCGAGATAGTATCACCCACGGATTTCTTAAGCGAATTCAGGCTTTTGATAATCGTCACTTCGAGATAGGGCCACCCACGGTACCTGAATCGCACAATGCGCTTACATGCCCCCAGTAGGATGGACATCCTACGAGACAAGCACCGAGGAGGTGACATGTTATCATCGCATCCTCAAGGTGAGTATATACTCCACCTCTCCTGCGGCAGGAACTCTTCCAATCAAATTGTGTTTTCAAGCTTCTCCTAAGTCAAAACTAAGAGAACCAAATTTTCTTCAAGAAATGAATTAAGGTGATCACTATTTACTCAAGACCAAGTGTGCGTGAAATGTGGATGCTTAGGTTACAAGGACCTGTAAACCAAAAGGTAGAAAAAGAGATCAGGTACTACCTAGCCTTTAACTCAATCCCTAGCTTTCCTTCCTCAACCTCTTAAGGAATGATCCGCAACTTAATTCCTACCTAAGTTTTTAAGTCCACAAAGGACCCTAAGGGTCTAAAGCTAGTAGTTCAATCCTAACTCCTATAATTAGATACCTCGAGTTAGCTTAGGCAAACCTAAAGTCTTGGTCTTATGCTTAAAGATGTAGAACCCAGCCAGTTAAGCTCAATTTTAAAAAATAATAATAATAATATGCATGCATGAATGTAAAATGTAGACATGCTATAAACAAATGCTTCAGGTCTTATTCCCCCATGCCTGGTTCAAACAATGTCCTCATTAGAAACAAAATAATTAAAGGAAGATATTACCTAAGGTGGAGAATGACAGGAGCTAAGGCTCCTCAAGAGTGACCTCGTCAACAAGATGGCCATCCAAAGTAATGTATGGTTTTAATCTTTGGTCATTGACAGTAAAGGATTTTGTTGAAGAGGAAGGGCACTTGATCTCCACAGCCTCATGCGGAAACACTTTAGTGATTATGTATGGCCCATCCCAACATGATTGTAATTTTCCTGGGAAAAGCTTAAGTCTGAAATTGAAAAGCCAGACTTGTTGGTTGGGCTCAAAGGTCTTTCTAGGGATATACTTATCATGCAAGACCTTAGTTCTCTCTTTATAAGCTTGAAAGGTGTCATAAACATCATTCCTTAATTTCTCAAGCTCACTTAATTCCAGAAGTCGTGTCTTACCCGCCTTTTCTAAATCCATGTTGACACTTCGGATAGCCCAAAGTGCCCTATGTTCCAGCTCAACGGGTAAATGGCACACTTTCCCATACACAATCCGAAAAAGAGATGTACCCAAAGGAATCTTGTAGGTCGTTCGATAAGCCCATAATCCGGAAAGGAGATGTACCATGAAGTGGCTTTTCTCCCAGGTGAGGACTAAACCAGTCTCCTTACAATGCTTCAGCACATTTTCTAGGTGCAGGAGACACTGGTTAAAGACGAGCCGTAAATGGAGAAGTCATCCATAAACACTTCAACACACTTGTCAATCATGTCCGAGAAAATGGACATCATACACCACTGGAAGGTTGCAAGTGCATTACATAGTCCAAACAGCATATGCCTGAATGCAAAGGTACCATAAGGACTCGTGAAAGTCGTCTTCTCCTGGTCATCAGGGAAGACTACAACCTGGTTGTACCCAGAATATCCATCGAGAAAGCAATAGTACTTATTTCCTACCAATTTCTCGAGAATTTGATAAATAAAAGGCAAGGGAAAGTGATCCTTCTGGGTAGTGGTGTTCAACTTGCGGTAATCAATATAGACCCTCCATCTAGTTGAGGGTCTAGTCACAACTTGTTCACCTTGGTCATTAAATTCTACAGTAAAGCCTGCCTTCTTTGGCACCACATTAATAGGACTTACCCATTTACTATCTGCAATGGGATATATGATCCCAGCGTCCAACCTGTTTGTGGACGCTTGATTGAGTTTTAAAAAGTTACGTTGTCGTACAGTCCAAAAAGCGTTCAAAACAAATATAATTTATTACTTGAATTTGAAAGTCCGAGGTCGAACACAATGAGCAAATTAGGGTTTAGAAATTAAGATCACAACTTGAGAATTTGAAAGAATATAATATGTAATAAAATCAATGTTATAGTGCAAAAAGATAGGAATAAATGTAAGGCACTAAAGGAACCAATGCATAAATAAAGCACAAATTGGATGCCTAATTTGTGAATCACACGCCTTAAAATGTGGATGCTACAGTGCTTGACTCTTCTTCTCCCTTTTTTCTCTGTCTCTGGCGGCTACTTTCAATCATCTTCTTTCTTTCTCTTCTTCTAATTCCTTGCCTTAGCCTTTCTCTTCCTCTGCCTTCTCTCTCTCTGCTGCCTTCAGCATCTTTTTCCTCCAGTTCCTTCCTTCTCTTTTCTTTCTTTCTCTGCCTTCCTTGCCCTTTCCTTCAGCTCCTTGTTCTGCCTTAGCCTTTTCTTCTTCTCTCTGCTGCAGCCCTTCTCCTTCCTTAGCTTCTGACTTCAGCTTCCTCCTTCCTTGGCTTCAGCCCTTAGCTTCTTCTTCAGCCTTGTCTTCTCCTTCCTCTGTAGAGCAAAACCTACCACTACCCACGCGAACTCTCTTCTCTCCTTTCTCTCTTAGGTTCACTCTCCCAGAGCCACTTCTCGGGTAATTGGGTCTGATATGCACCCGGGACCAGGCCCACCGGTGTGCGGTGGTGGGCGAGGTGTGAGGTTGGGTCAGGTCACCAGGTCCGCTGGGGTGATCACGGACAAGGCATCGGGTCGGGTGAGAGGGGACCTCACCCCGTGAGTTGGAGGCAATCAGCTCAATACAGAAAATCAATTTATGTGGCTTTAGCGCTCTAGATGTTTCGGAGGTGGGACTATCTTCTCGCCTCTTTCACACGTGCCTGTAGCAGAGGGGCGTCGCTCAATTGCAGCTGTAGTGATGGCTCCTGGCTTCAATTGATCACCTAGGAATGTTTGCGAGAGTTCCCTGCGCAGCCTGGAGACACTTGGAAGCAAGCTTCCTGCTGTGCATCAATGGTGGCAAACCCTTGGACCTGAAATCACACAAATGGCCTCGCGGCTGCGCTAAAAAGCTCAGGGAGCTTCGCCAAGGTGCGGCAAACATGCAGAGGTGGTTGGCGTGGCATGGGACCACCTGAGGTAGCATGCCTAGGGCACACTGCGGCCGTGTGTGTGGGTGTGTTCGGGGGTGCTTGTGGGTTAGTGGCAGAGTGTTGTGAGTGGGGGGTTATGATCAGTGAGGCAGGGTAGTGCTTATGGACCGGTCGGCAAGGAAGGAGGTGGTCTGTGGAGGTGCAGCGAACTTGCCGAAGTGGTGGCCAGAGGTGAAGGGGATGATAGTGGTGGTGTGCGGCAATGATCGTTTGAGGGAAATAAAGAGAAAAATAGAGTAGAGGGTGAGAGGACTTATCTGGGAGTGAAGAGACGAAGGGGGAGGTAGGGATGGTGGCTGGCTCATATCGCCGACGCCGGAGATGAAGGTGCTTAATGAGGGAGGTCGGCAAGGACGAAGGGGAAGCAGGAGCGTCGGCTAGTGCGACACGACGCAGACGAGCAAGAGGAAGAGGAACCTGCCACCGGTATTATAGCTAGGCGACGAGGGAGAGTGGGAGAAGTTGTCGGATCTTGATGAGCAGATCGGTCAAAGGAGGAGAGATGAAATTGAGGGGTTTCTCCTGCTGAATTCAAGCTTAGGTGATGCGAGGCGAGTTGGGGTTTCTTAAATAGGTCTTGAAGGTCGGGTTTGTGCTTGGAAACCAAGGTACTAAGCACGGCAAGTTCGTCGGCAGAGGAAACTTGAGATAGACCCAAATCTCTCATGCATTTGCATGAGAGATTGAGTACCAAATAGGGCTTCTAATTGGGTTCCCATTGGAGGAGATTTCTCAGATAATCTCCGTTTAAATTTTGAAGGGGATTCTCTGAGAGATCAGGGAAAAATCACCCTTTCAAGCTCGCTGGAGTAGGATTCCTTTCGCTATAATGGTGGACGGACCTAATTGCAAAGAACAAAGAAGAAGATAGGGGGTCAATTGTGAGGGTTTTTGAAATCTAGGATTAGAAATGTAATTGGGCTGGACCTATTTACAAAGTGGATCAAGATGAATTCCTTTTAGATCCAAATTTTGGTACAACCTAATTTGGACCTAAGGAATCCAATGAAGAGGTTGGCTTTTGGGTTTGACCATGTTTGACTGGGTGTTGAAGCTACGAGTTACTATGCTTTCGTATTTGGTTTTGAAAACCTGTCGTTGTAGTTTGAAAGCGAAGAACTCGTGTTCAACAAATAAAAAGTATACCGGAATAGAAATCCTGGGTCGAACTCAGGGAGGAAGATGTTTGATTAAAAATACACGTTTGTTTTATTTGTCACGAAGCAGAATAATTGATTAAAAACTATCTATCTATTTACAATAAATAGAAGAGAGAGAGAGAGAATATTAAAAATAAAAACAAAAAGAGATGTAGAATGAACATGGAATTCATTATCAAAGAGATTGTTCATTACACTACTCATTACAACTAGAAAGCAGAAATTGATTACGCTAGAAAGCAGTAAATCTACTCTAGAAAGCATTACAAACAATAGAGAGAGAAATATCCTCCTCGATAGTCGCTTGGAGGATAAGCCGGATAGGACGACGCCTGGAAGACGGGGAACGGAGAAAGACGAAGGAGGACGAAACGAGAAGAACGGGAATCGGGCAGCACGTCGTCATCGTCACGGGATCCATTTCCGAAAGGGGGACGACAATTTGACTTTATCTCTTGAGAAGCATCCCGGGTGTGAGACAAGCTTCTCTTAAGCTTTGGAGAGGGAGAGAAGAGAAGGAAGAGATGAAAATTTCATATGGAGGGGATCTCCTTTTATAGTTGCAAAGAATGAGGGCAATTTGGACTTTTTAATTTGAAAAACATTAAATAAGGGGTCTCTAGTGACGGATAAAACCGTCGCTAAAGCCCCAGTCCTGGACAACGTGTGTTGCCCACTTACCTTCCGCGCCGCCCATGTCCATCAAGTCTTGGCCGTTCGATCGTGAAATCGAACGGTTGAGATTCGCCCTCACTGTGCCTCTTCAAGCCGTAACACCTACGTTTGATTATACGCCGTGCACGAGCGTGTGATAGCGCGTGGGCGTTATCAGGCACATGCAGCCGCTCGATTGCGATCAAGTGGTCGCTACGCCAACTCGCCCGCACCTTCCTCCTGCGACTCAAATGCGCGCCTGCGCTTCACGTAAGCGCCTCGACCAACTGCGCTACACACGCGAATGGGCGGGTGCTCAACTTAAATGCGGGTGCATCGCAGCCGTTGGATCTTGATCCAAAGGTGGGGAAACGTTGATGCATGACGTGGTTCGTGTGCATGTTTTTGGAAGTGTCGTTATAGTTTGCACTTGCGACGTCGATTTTAAAGTAAAGAAACGGATGTGAGTCCGAGTGTCGGTCTCAGGGAGGCATGAAAATCGAATTTTTCTTGTCACTTATTGTCACAAAAATCGCAGGGTTTTACTTGCGAAAAGGCATGGGTGAAAAGCGAGAGAGATAGAGAGGGAGATTAGGGTTAGAGTTATTTCATTTGTAACATGCAATTTAAATAGAAAATAGAGCAAGCAACTGAATAGAAAACAACTTCATTAATCATGTAGCTTTAGTTCATGAATTACAAAATTAGATACATGCTTAAACATAAGTAAAGTAAAGCTCAAAAGAAGGGAAGAAAGAGAGAGGGAGGGAGGGCGGCGAAGCAGCCACGGTGGTGGAGAGGGCTCCGTCGATGGCTCGTCGTCTCCGGTGATTACAAAAGAGCTTAAAGGTAGCTAGGAGAGGGGTACAGTAGTTGCAAGTGGAGTGAATGCCTTGAATGGGTGGTTGGAAGGGGTTTAAATAGGGAGAAGGGCTTTCCAAATGAAGAAGGGGTTTTAGCGACGTCTGGGACATCGCTAAAACCCTTCCCAAAACGTTGGTGAAGTTCCCTGCCCGTCGGTCACTCGCCCGCAGCCATTCTTCCTCATGCCTGATCCGTGTGCATGGCATGAGAGCTGTCCGATCGAAGATTGGACTGCTGAGGTATTCGCACAGGCGTGCTCAGATCGTGCCTTGAGTGCACGTGTGCACGGGAGTTGTCGACCGGAGTGTGCGCACGCAAGGTTGATCGCCGCCTAAGGACACGCCGCGTGGCACGATCGTCATCGTTCGCGTGCGGATCTACAGCCTTAATCAGCCATGCCCCCTCGAACAGCGAATTAGGCAGCGCGTGGGGTCTTGAACGCCTACCACTACCTTTGCGAACAGTGCGCAGCCCGCTGCACTACCGGGCAGGATTGTCGCGCGGAGGAGGCGAGGCGCGCGGGCGTAGGGTGCTGTGGAGCCGTGCGATGGAGGATCAACAGCCGAGATGCGTCCCTTGGTGGAGGAAGAGGGGGCATGCTGTGCGTGGAAGGGCGGATGCTGGCGTGGTGAGGCTGACATGTGGCGGCCCCATGGCCATTGATCATCAAATCAATGGTCATAACTTCTTGGGCCCATTGTGGGAGCTCCAGAAGTCGGATTTGGCCGATTTCGAGTCCGTTGGACTCCGTTCGTTGTTCTGAATCCATCTGTGAGGTTCGATTGCTCATCTGAGGCCTGCTTTGACAAGTGCTCATACAAATGGCCATTAATACTGTTTTATAAGCAATCTTGACATATGCCCATTCTACATATGTTGTGTTATCTGTGCCTTTTATTCTTAAGATGGGCCCTATTTAACAGAATTATCACCCCAAGATGCAGTGTTTTCATACCCCTATGCTTACTCCTTGCTAATCCCTAGCAAGGTTTATTCCAGCCTTTATTTTCTGTTAGAATTTAAGAAGTAATTACTTAGACACTTCGCCACTTGTCAATAGAAGGAAATATACTAAGATCTTAATCTACAAAGACTAAGCAGCGCCCGGGTATCTGCCAAAATATGAATCGCCTGAATCCTTGCTTTCATGTATGTAAATATACATATGTGTATATATATATATTTTAGATTGTTTTGGAATTCAGAGTGGGTTGGTAACTTTTTATGGCTACCCAACCCACCCAAAACTCAGTAAAAACCCTTAGTGCTAAGCATCTTGGTGTGAAGATCATGATAGGCACACTCAACGATAATTCAGACAGACTTCGGGTTTCTACGCCCCTAGGTGACCGGAAGAGGAAGTATTTTGCCTGAAGGTGTATTTGTTCGATTGGTAGCTTTCTCCCTACGTTTGTTTTAATTGGGGTCAACACAAGGATATTTCCAGTGTATATCTCCCCGGCTTGTACTACATCCTCGCTTCTTCCATAAGTGTTTTGGTTCTTTTTGTGTAATTACTGAGCTGAGCTCTGGACAACCGACCAATGGGCTGTTACCCACGATCACTTGCCAGACATACTCGTGCGGTGAAGTGTGGTTTATTTTGTTTTCTTTTCTTTTCTTTTTTTTTGTAGGTGGCTTCCTAGATCTCAAATATACCTAGAGACAATGAAGAAGAGGTGGTCCTGTGGTTCGGCTCTGGACAACCTACCAATGGACTGTTACCCACGACAACTTGTCAGCCATACCACCCTAGAGAGTTCATTAGCTACCCAATTTCTGTCAAAATCTCCGAGAAGTGAGTCTGTGCAAAAATGTGTGCAGATGTTTAGACTCAAAGTCCCTCTAAGTTAGAGGGTGAGTTGATAAGTTATATACTTATCACCTTATTTAGTAGATGGATTAGAGTAGCTTAAGGTTGCAAGGATTTGAAGCTAAATCCATATTTTAATGGACACCAGGGCTGATTAAGCCTGAAGGCCTGAAAAGTCTAAGTGTTCAAGTTCTTTTTATATTATTTCCCACTATTGATAAGTTTCTAATGCCTAAGTTTCTTCCTAAATTCAATTTTTTTTTAATTTTATTTTATTCAGACTGATTAAATGAGCTCAGGATCGCACAATTTACCACCCCCCCATTGGCAAATACATGGATGCAACAGGGGTTCAAAAAGATATTACCCAAGTGACGTAAAATACCAGATCAGTCTGAATCCTCTGGGTTGCCTCCCAAGAAGTGCTGAGTTTAACACCTTCGGCTGGGCATAATGCACCAACAGGAATGGTTTGGGTTAAGGAAGTATATACAAAATCAGCCAGACCCAAAATCAAAAGTCCACAGATGCGAACAAGGTTGTGGTGGAGTCCCGTTCCTAAGGGGCGGGAATTCTGCAACAGATGTACCATGCATGCCCATGTCAGATCCTCTCTTAGTCTGCGGGCATGCAAAGAAGTTGATGTGGATGAGCGCACCCTGCATATGACATGCCAGACACTAAAGATGTAGGTTTTATACTCAGCTTGTGTCCCCATAAAATTGTAATCCATCAAAAGTGTATCAATTCCAGTGCATTCGGTTGCGGGATCTTTATTCTAGTAGGGCAGGTAACAAAATCAAGAGTTTCATAATGAGCCCTACAATCAAGCATGAGGCCTCTCTCCAAAGACGAATCCATCTCTTCCACAACTATGGTTTCATTGCTCATTCCCTCCAAGCCCTTGACCTCAAGAATATTTTCTTCAACCTCCTTTGTATCAGATTCACTGTTTGAGGTTGCATTAGAGGTAGGGCCAATTTCATCCTCTAGTTCATATTCTTTTTCTCAGCCCTCCAAATTTGTGATGGGGATTCCAACCGATTCATAATCGATTTCTTTGAAATTGTAACTCCATTCCCCATCTCCTATATTGGCTGTTGTTCCCACCGGATCACTTCTCTTGGGCCAATTAGATTCGGATTCCAAGGCATCTCCCCTCACATTCTCAGTTTCCTCCTAATGTTTGTCCTCAATTCTCCCCAAATTGTGTTCCGAGGAATCCTCACTGACCTTATCCATTGAGCTATCCAACTCCTGGGGGGTGTCAATGGTGGACTGAACCAAATCAGGGTGATTGGGTGTGTAGTCCAATTGATCATGGTAGGTCCTTGCTTTATGAATTCCATGAATAGCGTTGTGTGCAACAGCTTTCTCTGACCTTCTTCCCCCAATTGTCGGAACAAATCCAACATGGCCTGTTGCCCTTTAACCAATTCTTGATTTTGTCTGTGTAATTCTAACTGGAAGTTATCAAGAATTGACAGGGTGTCATTTAGTGTCCTTTGGATTTCCTCCTTCAAATCTAGGTTAAGAGAGTGTGGTTGTGAATCAGAATCCATACTGGGGTTTAGGTTCTTGGGTGGGTCCTCTATTCTATCATGTTCAGGGTCCAGTTCTTCAAGAAGAACCATTCTCTGTTTGGTCCTACTCCAGAATAGTTGAGGTTCTAAGTCCTCCTCCCAATCAGATTCTTCATCAGGGGACCAAATCAAAGGTTGATGATCCTAGGCTTGCCTAGATTTCCGATCATTCTCTGATTTCCATTTGTTTAGGATTCCTTCCAATCCAAAGGTCAAGTAGGAAAGGTTGTTAAATTTAGATGACCTTTCTTGGTTGTTGTCCTGAGAAGGGTAGGGTTTTTGGTGTTTTCCTAGAGTGTAGGTCCTATCAAAGTGGTTAGAGAGCAGGTGGGACCTAAATAATGAGGTGTCATGAGAATTGAGATATGGAGCTCTACTATTTGAATCATACCCTTGAGTGGATATGTTTGGTGTATCCCAATAAGAGGTTGGTACGGTTTGGTCATAACTGGAACAGTTGGGCCAGGAGGGATATTCTAGGTCGTACCTCTAACTTGGTAGTTGGTTAGCCCAAGTAGGCTGTGGATATGGTCCTCTTGGGTTAGCAGACAAATCATGTTGGGGGCGATTTGGGTAAGATGGATAGGCATTGAATTCCATGGTTTAGAAGAAATGGAGGGATGCAAGAAGAACAAGTGAGAGAGAGTTGTGTGTTCAACCAAGCAAACAAGCCTAATCCCTATGGTGTATTCCTTAGGGGACCTAGAAATCTCCAAAAGGGTGATTAAGTCCGCAAGCACTGGACTCCTCTTCCCAAAGCTAATCTGGCCAGGTTGATTACGAGGGGATTGCAGGGAAGGTTCTTCCTTTGACTTGCGCCGCCAGTTCCATAGACCCCACAACCGTGGTCGTTTGACTCTGTCCCGCAGCCTAGTCACCAGATTCTACCAAGGGAATGAAGGCCAAGTGCCCAGCGAACAAAGCCTCGCCTCTCGAGACTTAACTCAGTCCTGCCTAGGGCACGTCTACTCAATTTTGAAAGGGCTAGGATAGTGCTTGTGCTAGGGTTATGTGATGAGGCGTTGATTGGGGTGGTGCCTCTTAGTTTTCCACTTTCAGTCTGTGTGCTTCTATCAAAACATGATTTTGAAGCAAGGATTTTTTTCAAGATGTGGTGTCTTTTAGTGTTTCATCCTTACTTTAGTGTCTTTTAGAATTGACGTGTCTTAATGTTTTCAGACAAGTTTCAGTGGGCACGTCAAGTTTTGCACACAATTTGGTGAAAGTAGATTTCCTTTTATTGTGTAGAGGCTCTAAAATCCTAATGTACTCATCCTAATGATCATGCAGCTTCTATTAGATGAGTCATTTTTAGGATTGAGTGGTGCGGCCCAAGTCAATCCAAGGTGGCTTCGCAAACACCACTCAGAAAGAGAAAAGAACACTCCAAGAATTTATTCAGAATGTTAGAGTGTACATTTTTTTGCTGGGTGATGTGTTAAGGATGTGGGTCAGGTAATCAAACACCACGCCAATTTTTTTCAATTTTACAATCTTTTAGTTTTTCAAGCAAGCAAATAGTCATGAGCGAAGAACTACTCACTACCGATCCTTGTTGCGCCTACTCCCTTGTTACCGTCATGGGTTGCGCTGCTTCACCGTCCAAGCACCGAATTCCTACAACCATCAAGTAAAAGGAGACAAGGCGTTAGACGATGTGAGAATGGATGTAAAATGAAAGTGACAAAACAAATCCGTTGCCTCTCCGGCAATGGCGCCAAAAACTGACGTGGCTTGTGCACGTGTGTTTGGAAGTGTCGTTATAGTTTGCACTTGCGATGTTAGTTTTAAAGAAAAGAAATGGATGTGAGTCCAAGTGTCGGTCTCAGGGAGGCGTGAAAATCAAATTTTTCTTGTCACTTATTGTCACGAAAATCATGGGGTTTTGATTGTGAAAAGGCGAGGGTGAAAAGCAAAGAGAGAGAGAGGGGGAGAGAGAGAGAAAGAGATTAAAGTTAGAGTTGTTTCATTTGTAACATGCAATTTAAATAGAAAATGGAGCAAGCAACTGAATAGAAAACAACTTCATTAATCATGCAGCTTTAGTTCATGAATTACAACATTAGATACATGCTTAAACATAAGTAAAGTAAAGCTTAAAAGAAGGGAAGAAAGAGAGAGAGAGGGAGGGCGGCGAGGCAGCCAGGGTGGTGGAGAGTGCTCCGTTGGCGACTCGCTGTCTCCGACGATTACATAAGAGCTTAAAGGTAGCTAGGAGAGGGGTAGAGTAGTTTCAAGTGGAGTGAATGCCTTGAATGGGTGGTTGGAAGGAGTTTAAATAGGGAGAAGGGCTTTCCAAATGAAGGAGTTTTAGCGACGTCCGGGACGTCGCTAAAACCCTTCCCAAAACGTCGGTGAAGCCCCCTACTCGCCGGTCGCTCGCCCGCAGCCGTTCTTCCTCGCACCCGATTCATGTGCGTGGCATGAGAGCTGTCCGATCAAAGATAGAACGGCTGAGGTCTTCGCACGGGCGTGCTCGGATCGCTCCTTGAGTGCGCGTGCGCGCGAGCGTTGTCGACCAGCGTGTGCGCGCGCGTGGTTGATCGCCACCTGAGGAAGCACCGCATGGCACGATCATCACCATTCCCGTGCGAATCTATGGCCTTAATCAGCCGCACCCACTTGAACGGCGAATTAGGAAGCATGCGGGGTCTCGAACGCCCGCCGCTGCCTTTGCGAACAGCATGCAGCCCGCAGCGCTACTGGGCTAGATTGTCACGCGGAGGAGGCGAGGCGCGCAGGCGTGGGGCGTTGCGAAGCCGTGCGATGGAGGATCAACGGCTGAGATGCTTCCCTTGGTGGAGGAAGCGGGGGCGTGCTGTGCGCGGAGGGGCGGATGCGGGTGCAGTGAGGCTGACACGTGGTGGCCCATGGCTGTTGATCATCAGATCAACGGTCAGAACTTCTTGGGCCCATTATGGGAGCTCTGGATGTCGGATTTGGCCGATTTCGAGTCCGTTGGACTCCATTCGTTGTTCTGAATCCATCCGTGCGGTCCGATTGCTCATCTGAGGCGTAATTTGACAAGTGCTCATACAAATGGCCATTAATGCTGTTTTATAAGCAATCCTGACATACGATGCATGCAATACTTCCATTCTTCTTATGTTGTATTATCTGTGCCTTTTATTCTTAAGATGGGCCCTATTTAACAGAATTATCACCCAAACATGCAATGTTATCAATGCAGGAGCCTTCAGCGGATGCGTGCGGTTGGTTGGGCGACCGAGATGGTGCCACATGGCGCCATCTTGGCTGTCCATCTTCTGGATGATGTAGATGGTGCCACGGTTATCAGATTGAGACGATTTTTGCGCCGTTTGGATGCGATCGTAAATCCGAATCCATCCATGTGGTTGGATTTGTCATTTGAAGTGTAGATTCACATCATCTTGGCCCTTGATCTTCTAGGGTTCCCCGATCTCTATCTGATGCTACAGATGTCTGATTAGGGCAATCTTAGAGTCGTTGAACTCCAAGCATCGCCCTGATCAAATCTGTACGGTTGGATCTTCAATTTGAGGCCTCGATAAAAAATTTACCCTGTCTCTGAACATAAAAGGAGACAATTAACCTCCATTTTATTCAAACTAATATAAATGCAATATGATGCATGCTATGTAATATTTATAGTATGTAATGCAATTCCATGCTTAAGAACATGCATAAATAGACATCTTATGTAGTGTTAACATGTTTGCATCACACCCCCATGCCTATCTTTTGCTAGTCCCTAGCAAAACCTATATGCTATTTATAAAAGAATTAGGTTGTATTATTTGGGCATGAGTTATTTTCAATCATTAAGAAAATGTTTACTTAGAATCTGAACTTTCAAAGACACAACAATACCCGGGTATCTGCCAAAATGCAGGCCGCCTCAAGCTCTAGCCTTATTCAAAGAAAATTTTCTTTTTCTCTTTTTCTTCTTTTCTAATTTTTTTGGATTTTCGAGTTTTAGGATTTAAGAGTGGCTTTCTACGGCCATTCAACTTACCCAGGATTTGATGAGAACCTTAAGTTCTAAGCATCTTATTGTAAATGTGATAGACTTGTTGATCGACAGTTAAAACGAACTTCGGATTTCTACCTCTCTTGGTGACCTTAAAAAGAGAATTCTGCCTAAAGGTGTATCTTTACAACCAGTAGCTTTCTCCCTACTTTTATTTTTATGGGGTCAACATATGGGTGAATCCAGTGTATATCTCCCTGGTTTATTCTACTTCCCCGCTTCTTCCTAAGTGTTTTGGGAATTTTCAGTGCATTTATTGAGCTGGGTTCTAGACAACCAGTCGATGAGCTATTACCACCAACTTGGCAGCCATACTCGTGCGGTGAAGTGTGGCTTATTTCTTCTATTTTCTTTTCTTTTCTCCTTTTCTTTTTCTTTTCTTTTTGACCTTTTTTTTCTCTTTTTTAATTAGGTGGCTTCCTTGGTCTAAGATTTACTTAAAGGCAACAAAAAGAGAATGGTCTAGTGACTGGGCTTTGGACAACCTACCTATGGGCTATTACCCACAATAACTTGCCAGCCATATCACCCTAGAAGGTTCATTAGCTACCCAATTTCCGTTAAAATCGTCGATTAACGAGTCAGTGACAAGATAGTGTTTAGATACTTTAGGCTTAAAGTTCTCTCAAATCAGAGGGCGGGTTGATAAGTCATGTACTTATCACCCAAACTTATTTACTTAAATTAAAATAGAATTTAGGTTGGTGAGGTCTTGGAAAACAAATCCACATTTTAGTGGATACACAGGCTGATAAAGTCTGAAGACCTAAAGGGCCTTTGTGTTCAGATCATAATGTAGTATTTCCTAAGATTGAAAATTTTATTAAATTCAAGTTCTCTTTCCTAATTCCATAATTTTTTTTAATATATAAATAAAGAAAATAAAATGAATCTATGGAGCTGAGGAATTAATTCAGAGATGAATATCCACCCCCCATGCCTATCTAATGCGATGTCCTCATTGTATTAAAAAGACATAAAACAGAGTGGAATAGAGGAGAAAGCACCTGAATTGCGTGAATGACGGGTTCACTCCGAGATAAGGAAAAACTGTATATGTGCTGAATTTAGTGCCTTCAGCTAGGCACACTATACAAAGAAGAGAAATAAAGAATTCACAGGTGCAGGTCAAAATCAAAATAAAAGATGAAACCTCGGACCTGCCAGCAGATGTCCACAAATGTAGACCAGATTGTGGTGCAGACCCATACACCATCATCGAGAATATCTACGGTTCTGGATAAAAATTACCCAAAACCTAAAATCAGTATGCAAGCGGGGTCGGGCCTATGATTTATGAGGATGCAACCCAAGACCAAAAAGTCAGGTTACAGAGAATTCGATATGGAAAGGATAATCAATGAATGTATGCTTAGGTTGAACATTCTCAGAACAAATGTCATAAGGGTTTTAGTTTGATGGTTTCAGATGAAATGGAACCCTTAGACTTGGTCTTCTATTTCCTCCGGAATTTGCTTCCTAAATCAAAATTTCCCAGCTCCTATCCTCATTCAGAATGTTAAATTCCAGAACCTCCTGCATAATAATCACCCCGCCTAAAATTTCCAAGTCTAAAAGATGTGGCTAAATCAGAATTGACTTGGGCCTGGTTATCTCAAAAATAGAATCATCTATAAGCTCAATGGGGTGTAACTGACAATCAGGGCATTGAATTGAATCCTCCAGAAAATGTGATTCTGAATCCGTAATGTGACCCCTGTAAGATCAGTTTCCTCAGTTATTGGGCTATCGAACGATCTATCAGATTCCTTAGGCCCAATCATCTCACGGAAATCGTGTTCTGTAAATTCGCGTAAGACTTCGCAAATTGAATCTTCAACCTCAGAATCAAAGAAATTTAAATCCGTATTAATGTACATCTCAAAATCATCCATCACTTTCTGATCCATGGAGACATACGTTTTCTCGTACCCCAGCTCAGGGATTTCAGGTGAAGAAATCATATCATCCTTAATTGGTTGCTCTAATTCAATCTGGTTAGCCTCGTAACACGTGTCCCCCTAAACAGGTGCCTAATCGGGTTCTGACATTAGCTTTCCTAAAGGAAGTTCATCCTAGGAATCATCCCAAGAATGAACCAAAGTAACCACAAATCTCATCCTCAATTTTGCTAACTTCCCAAGTAGAAACTCACCTGGGTTCTTATCCTTAACATCCTGGAGCCAATCCAATAAATACTTGTTCAAATCATCAATCATTTCAATCAGGGGCTCCAATCTTTCAATGGAAGGTATTGGCTAAACTTCTAAAGATTGAATGGTATTCCTTAAGTTAGCCAAAACCTCATCTTGAACCTGATTACCCTAAACCAAATGACTTGGTTCAGGGTTGGGCGGGTTTGGGATTAGTGCAGAGGAGTTAACGAATTGAGATTCATTATACCCTTCCTGATAATAGGTCATTTTGGATTGTTCAAAAGGTGGTAATGACCTAAAGGCAGTGTAATCAGAGGATGGGTAAGGATCAGTGTATCCTCCTTGATTGTAGATCATATTAGGATGTCCATGAAAGGGTGGCGATCTATAACCGATGTAGCTCTGAGAATGATAGAAATCACAATCATAATGTTCAGGGTTAAACCCTAAACACAGAGGTCCAGAACTATATCCCCAATCCGAGTTATCCCGACTAACCGATGCTTGATTACAGTATGAGTTGGATAATCGTCATGTTGAGGATAACTCATAACAGGACAGAAAGAGCAGGAATGCGTATA
This sequence comes from Thalassia testudinum, assembly GCA_037157565.1. NCBI lineage: Eukaryota > Viridiplantae > Streptophyta > Magnoliopsida > Alismatales > Hydrocharitaceae > Thalassia > Thalassia testudinum. Next base: position 48,130,312 of record JAZHRO010000035.1, on the reverse strand, counting down.
GAATGTGGAAGGATTCATGATAGACAGAAGGAAGAAAGGCATCCTGCAATACAAGCAATCAAACCTATCCTTAAGTGGGCTAGTCTAAAGACCTACAGACTCCCAAAACCCATCTTAAGATAAAGAAATGATTTATATCTACTTCTTTATGTTCAATCCAACCAGTTAGAAGGAGGGACTGGGGAAAAGGTTCTTCCTTCGACTTACTCCTCCGGCTCCTAGTGTACCCCCCAGCCGCGATCATTTGATTCTACTCCCCTAGCTAGACATCAGATTGAATAGTAGAAACAAACTAATCGAAAATAATCTCATTCCGGGCTCCAAAGAGCAAGTCAAATCCATAAGGCCAATGTCTACTCTATTTTATTTAGGGCTAGGTTTGAATGTGCTTTTGGAATGTGATGGGCCCTTTATTTGGATTGTGCCTTTAATGATTGATTGATGTATGTGTACGTGCATAACCATTGATTTTCAAGCAAGATTACTTTTGATGCGATAAATTTTATGGTTCAAATCTTGCTTAGTAGCTTTTAGGATTCAACTTTAGGTATTTTCAAACAAGTTTTGTTGGCACACCAAGTTTTGGAAGCACAGGTGAAGATGTTTTCCTTTAAAGCTTAAAAGAATGTGGAGTGCCTGGTATATCCCTAAGAGTTGAACCTAAGCAGCAACTACTTGATGAGTTGATTTTAATTGAAGTGGTACGGCCCAATCAACTCAAACAATTAGCCTGTTGCATCACTTAATTAGGCACACAAGTGATTACCTAATCTGATTTCTACTCAATTATGTGTTTGGATCTGTGTACCAGTTCCAAAGATCGATTTATCGGTTGAGTTTGAAAATCAGATGAGGTTGTGTACCTTTGTGAGATTTTTTTAAAATTTTTCTTTTTAAATGTGGAGGTTGAGGCAAGTGTGGGTGTCAAACAAACAAACAAAACTAACCCTATAGTTTATAAGAACACCTAAGTTGATTGATGTTTGTGTTATTATGTGGTGAAATGAAAACTAATGGATAGGATAACTTACAGAACCTTCAACAGCAATTTACTCCAATCTACCACTTTTACTCGTCTCAAAAGAGTACCTGCAATCACAATAAAAAAGGAGAGAAGTGAGGTAAATGATTCGGAAGTTGTAAAACGCGAAAAAAATCAAAGAGCTTAGAATCCGTGGCAACGACGCCAAAATGATGAAGCTACGAGTTACTATGCTTTCGTATTTGGTTTTGAAAACCTGTTGTTGTAGTTTGAAAGCGAAGAACTAGTGTTTAACAAATAAAATTTATACCAGAATAGAAATCCCGGATTGAACTCAGGGAGGAGGACGTTTGATTAAAAATACGTATTTGTTTATTTGTCACGAAGTAGAATAATTGATTAAAAACTATCTATCTATTTACAATAAATAGAAGAGAGAGAGAATATTACAAACAAAAATAAAAAGAGATGTAGAATGAACATTGAATTCATTATCAAAGAGATTGTTCATTACACTACTCATTACAACTAGAAAGCAAAAAATGATTACGGTAGAAAGCAGTAAATCAACTCTAGAAAGCATTAAAAAGAATGGAGAGAGAAATATTCTCCTTGACGGTCGCTTGGAGGACGAGCCAAACGGGATAACGCTTGGAAGACGGGGAACAAAGCATGATGAAGGAGGACAAAACGGGAAGAATGGGAACAAGGTAGCACGTTGTCGTCGTCGTAGGATCCACTTCCGAAAGGGGAACGTAAATTTGACTTTATCTCTTGAGGTAGTATGATGAAGGCAGTTTTACCCCTTGTTTCTTACTTTTATCTCAGAAAGGTTATTCAGTGAATTAAGACCTCCAGTTGGTTATGTAAGAGCTTTTGTTCTCTTTTATGAGTCAAAATGAGCTAGTTAGGGCTCATGATGGTGTTCCCATCATACTCCCATGCCTAGCTTTTGCTAGTCTCTTAGAAAAATTTTAAGGTTTTAACTTTGATTCTAGACCATGAGTGCTTTGATTGTTCAAAACTATGATGAGTGCTTTCTTCTTTTGATTAAGTTAGAATGCTGATAATAGGCCTAGTGGTACTCAAGTACCAACCAAGATTCGGACCTGACCAGCTTTAGCCTCAATTCGCCACGAAGGTTTTTAAGGCCCACCAGAACTATCCCAAGGTTCGTTGGACTCCGCAGTTAAAGTACCCGTGCTTGTAACATATTTTGGCCTCGGTTCAGTTTGCGGTGCATTTTTGTAAGAGAGAAACAAAGGATTTTCTTTGTTTGGAGAGTCTTCTCTCCATTTTCTTTTTATTTCTAGCTTTGGATTGGCTTCTCAACACAGTCTGTGTTGGATTCCTAGTCCCCATCATCAATCCTCGAAGGGATCCTGACAATCGATGCTTCGTGATAGCACCACCCATGGCAACCCCCAGAACTTTAGCTTTCGAGATTTCGAGATAATCCTGCCCATGGCATTCTGTAACTAAATCCAAACCCTGGCAATCGACATTTCGTGATAATGCCGCCATTGGAATCTGAACCAGCATAGGGTGCTTACATGCCCCCAGTAGGATATGTAAATATCCTAGGAGACAAGCACCGAGGAGACAATATGTTATTACGCATCTTCGAGGAGAATTTCCCACCTTTCCGCGTCGGGAACTCATCCAAATCAACTTGTGTTGATCAGTTGCTCCTAATCTAGGTGACTTTTTTCAGAACAGTTTAAACGCATTTGCGTGATTTTGATACTTATGCACACTGAACCAAACTGTGTGGATTGGGGTACTTAGGTTATCGAGTCCCACAAACCAGAGGTCAGTTAATGAGGTCGAATACTCCCTAAGCCTTAGACCTAATACTTAAGCTTCGCATTTTCCCCAACCTCTTGAGGACTATCCAGATCTTAGTGAATACTTGAATTTTTAAGCCTAGGAGTCTAGCCCAAGAGGCCTAAGAGCAACGTTCCTTCTAATCTCTTTTGTGTCTCATTAGCACTTCTTTTTGTTTCATTTTCTTTTTCTTGAAATGGTCTAGAACTCAGTTAATCCCTTAATTTCTTACTAATGACTATCTCTTCTTTTTCTTGCTCCTTTTTTGATATTTTTCACTTTTCCCCTTTTTCTCCTCATGATGGGTGTGGCCTCAAAATTTTCTCTCCCCTCAGATTTTTTTTTTCTTTTTCGAGAATTTTTTTCATTTTTTTTGGTATTTTTGAGATATGTGAATTTTTTGTTGAAACCTTTTCTTGTGAGATGAGCTTTCACGGCTTTTTGCACTTTCATACCCCCCCATGCCTACGATTTGCAATGTCCCCATTGTAAATTAGGTGGGTTCGAGTTTAGCTTAGATCATTCATTAGAACAGGTTTTGGGTGGGTGAACGGATCGAGGTGACTGTTGAGAACAATTTCAAACTCGGGTATGGGTACCTGAGGTGGGGTCAGCTGTTCTAATGAATGAAACCTAAAGTGCAATATGAATTCAGCATAAGACTGTAAAGAAAGGTTTCGGGTTTTTCAAAAATGACGGGTTGCCTCCCATTAAGCGTTGAGTTTTACACCATCGACTAGGCATAATGAACTCAAGGAGAATGGAGGGTAAAGGATATCTCAACCAAATTTATATCGGTCAGGTCAATGAACGGTTTGAGTCTCTGACCGTTCACGACGAAAGGTTCTAAATCGTGGCTGAGTGGACTGATCTCGATGGCTCCATTTTCGAAGATTCGTCGGACGAGGTAAGGTCCGATCCATTTTGATCGTAGTTTTCCTAGGAACAGTTTAAGCTTGGCATCAAAGAGTAGGACTTTTTGACCAGGATGGAAGATCTATCTGGATATGTCCTTATCGTGAAAGGCCTTAACCCGCTCTTTGTAAATTCACGAGTTCTCATACGAGTCGTGGCGTAATTCATCGATCTCGCTCATTTGAAGCTTTCTGTGGGTTCCTGCCTTAGAAAGGTCTAGGTTGAAGTTCCGTACTGCCCAATAGGCCTTGTACTCCAATTCGACGGGGAGGTGACATGCCCTCCCGTACAACAATCTGAAGGGAGACATACCTAATTAGGTTTTGTGAGCGGTCCTATAAGCCCACAAAGCTTCCGGAAGTCAAGATGGCCAGTCTTTCCTGTCAGGTTGAACAGTAACCTAGAGGATTTTTTTGATCTCCCGATTTGATAGCTTAGCTAGACCATTAGTTTGGGGGTGGTAAGGAGTAGAGATTCGGTGTGACACCCCGTATTTGGTCATCAATGACTTAAACTAAGCGTTAGTAAAATGGGTCCCTCCGTCAGAGATTATAGCACGTGGAATCCCGAACCGTGAAAAGATGTTCTGATGAATGAATTTGATAGCCATCTTATGATCATTGGTTCGGGTCGGAATGGCTTCGATCCATTTGGACACGTAGTCAACAGCGAGTAGAATGTACTCAAAGCCGTCCGAAATAGGAAAGGTCCCATAAAATCAATCCCCCATACGTCGAAGATTTCGCATATGAGAATTGACTGTAAGGGCATCATATCACGATGGCTCATGTTGCCTAAGGTCTGGCAACAAGTGCATGCTCTACAATGATTGTATGCGTTATTGAAAATCGTGGGCCAATAGAAGCCGCACTAGAGGACTTTTGCTATAGTTTTATGACCTGAGAAATGTCCATCGCATGCCTGGTCATGGCAGAAGGACAAGATGTCCTGAATTTCCGCTTTCGCGACACATCGTCGAATGATCTGATCAGCACCGATGTGGAAAAGATACAGGTCTTCCCAGAAGTAATACTTGGCATCATAAAGCAATGTCCTTTTTGGCCTTCGACCAATCGGACGAGATCTGATGTGATGCCAGGCAGTTTACTATATCAGAAAACCATGGAAGCCCTGTATTGATAGTCAGGAGGTGCTCATCTAGAAAGTGATTGGTCTATAAGGGTCGATGATCACAGAAGGAAGGCAGGACAAGTGATCAGCTACCACATTCTATTTTCCCACTTTGTCGTGAATCTCGAGATCAAACTCTTGTAACAGCAAGATCCAGCGGATTAATCGATGTTTTGTGTCCTTCGCAAGGAGATACCTCACAACTGTGTGATCCGAGTAAATGATAACACGGGAACCCAGGAGATACGATCTGAATTTTTCTAGGGCAAATACTATGGCTACCAGCTCTTTCTCAGTAACCATGTAGTTACACTGAGCCTCATCAAGTGTCTTGCTAGCGTACTAGATGACCATGGGTTTCCCATCAATTTCCTACCCAAGTACCACTCGTGCAGCGAAATCAGATGCATCACACATGATCTCAAAGGGTTGAGACCAATCAGGAGACTGTAGGATCGGAGCTTGGGTAACTCAATCACGGAGGATTTCAAATGCTTGAGTGCATTTCTTTGAGATTTCGAAAGGAACATCCTTAGATAGCAGAGTGGTCAGGGGGCGCACGATCTTTGAGAAATCAAGAATGAATCGATGGTAGAAACCGACGTGACCCAGAAAAGATCGAATGTCCTTGATCGAGCTACGCATAGGGAGTTTGGAAATCAAGTTCACCTTGGTTCGATCAACCTGGATGCCCTTTTCTGATATGAGATGTCCCAGGACAATTCCTTTAGGCACCATGAATGGCTCTTTTCCCAGGAAAAAATCAATTCACATCAATGCACCGCCTGAGGATTTCGACCAAGTGCAGGAGGCAATCGTCAAATGATTCTTCGAATACTGAAAAGTCATCCATGAAGACTTCCAGATAATCACCTACCATATCTGAGAATATGGCAAGCATGCACCGCTAAAAAGTAGCAGGTGCATTGTAGAGGCCGAACGGCATCCTTCGGAACGTGTACGTTCCAAAGGGGCAAGTGAAAGTAGTCTTTTCTTGGTCCTCAAAATGGATTGCCACCTAGCTATAACTAGAGTACCCATCCAAAAGGCAGAAGAACCTATTTCCCACTAGTTTCTCGAGGATCTGATCAATAAACGGTAGTGGGAAATGATCCTTTTTTGTGGAGGAATTGAGTCTTCTGTAATCAATGCAGACTCTCTACGAATTCGCCATACGGGTTGGTATGATTTCTTCAATTTCAATCGTGATGACGGTGAGTCCTGCCTTTTTAGGCACAACCTGGATTGGACTCACCCATCAACTGTCGGAGATCGGGTAGATGATCCCTACATCTAACCACTTGATGATCTCCTTTCTCACAACCTCCTGCAAATTAGGATTCAGACGTCCCTGCATTTCACGGGAAGGTCGTGTGCCATCTTCTGTGTAGATATGGCATGTGTAGTAAGAGGGGCAGATACCAGTCAAATCATCAAGAGTCCATCCAATGGCTCTTCAATGTTGCTGAAGAACAGTAATCAGACGGAATTCCTGATCAGGTGCGAGTCTAGAGTTGATAATCACAGGAAGCGTCAGATTGGAACCTAAAAAGACGTACTTAAGATGGTCAGGAAGAGGCTTGAGTACCAGGACAGGGTTATCAGCAGTAGCGGGTGGTTCGGGGTGTGTGTCAGGAACAAGGGAAGGAGTTACGGGTGTATCTAGGTCAGGTTTGAACTCCTTTGATTGTGAGTTTTGATCCTCTTGTGGTTGATCAGAAGTAGTCAGGTTTTCCTCAATATATAGATCGTCAACCACAACCTTGATGTCATATATTTGTTCTATAACACCGCAATTAATCCCTTGTTGGACCTTAAAGATGTCAATCTTTAATGTTTGGTTTCCAAATTTCAATTCAATTTGGCCCTCCTCGCAATTTATATTGGCCCTAGCAGTGGCCATGAAGGGTCTCCCTAGTATAATTGGTGTATCTCTCGGGTTTTCTAGAGCATCCATATCCAAGACTACAAAATCCACCAAGAAATAGAAATCCCGTACCCTAACGATGACATCCTCAGGAACTTCTTTAGGTGACTTAATAGATCGATCAGCCAACTGTAGTGTCACCTCTATTGGTTTGAGCTCAGATTCCTCAAGGTGGTCAAGTAGGGATGTAGGTATTAGGTTTATGGAGGCTTCTAGATCTAATAAAGCTCTATCAAATTGGGTATCACCAATGGTACAAGAAATCAGGGGAGTACCTGGGTCTTTTGCCTTAGGTGGGAGTTTGCTCAAAATTACAGAGCTGGCTTGCTCTAACAGTACGATTGGACTCCCACTTCTGGTTCGCGGCTTACGCTTGCGTGTACACACGTCTTTCAGAAAACGTGCGTAAGCCGGTATGTGGCGGATCGCATCCATCAACGAGATGTTTATATGGACCTGTTCAAAGAGCTTGACCAAGTCATCCTCAAGTGCCACAAGTTTAGTTGTCCTCTTTCCCTTGGTCAAGGCCTCGGGAAATGGAACCTTGGATGGTTCCTTTAGAATAGGTCCAGGTTCTTGATCTGAGACAGGGGTATCCTGGATAGCTATCCTAGGGCTTGGGTTACTACCAAGCTGAAAGTGGCTTGGATAAGGTGGGTCATGTGTTGCTTTGCCACTACGGGTTGTAACAGAATTCAGTCCTGCCTGGTTTTGGTTTGGAGTTGGTAAAATGGGTGGCTGCTGCTGGAATCCCGCATATGATATCGAAGCTTCCATCCCGTCGGGTGATGGAACGGAAGGGGCCTGATAAATCATGTGGGCTTGGCCTAGATTTGGGTTCATAACATACCTCTAGTTCAGCACGTTATTCGGATTCAGCAGAGGTTGCGAAGGGAGTGTGCTAGGTTGGTGGGAATTCGCCATTTGGGCGAGTTGATTGCGAACCTCTGTGATCTCGTCCTTGTGCTACTTTTGCATAGTCGCATTCATCTTCTAAATGTCAGCCAAAGTCTAAAGGATAGGAGTCATTTGATCTGTTTGAGTTGGCCCAGATTGATAGGTGGGGTTGGACCGAGGCTGAGGTGGCTGATATGGACGAGGAGCTGGTGGACGGGGTTGATATGGTGGTCTTTGATTCTGATTATTTCCCACCCACAGAAAATTGAGATGATTCCACCATCCAGGGTTATAGGTATTAGAGAATGGGTCATTCTAGATGGCGTTGAGGTCCTCGTAGGTCTAAGGGACCTCAGGAAGGTCAGAGTACGATGGTCTAGAGTTCCCCTAAGAGTCAAACAGGGGTGGATACGGGACCATCCCCTGAGAAGATCTGTGATAGATGTTATGCACAGCTTCCCTCCCTAAGAGTGGCTGTGCAAATGGGTTTTGCGCAGAGGTGGCTCGCTACAGATGTTGAGTCAGCTCATCAACCTTCTTCTCAATGATAGAGACCTTGTCCAACCAACTGGCCATCAATTCCAAGTCTATGGATGCGAACAGGCCCTACGTCTCATGTGCTCCCCTTGGATTCGTCGATGCGAGGCCATTCATCCGGTCGAATAAGCCCATGGAGTCATTATTGATGGAGTTCTCACACATATTCTCAAGAATTTCCCACACAGTGTCTTCGTGTTGACCCATGATATTTCCTTTGCATGTTGCATCGACGAATAAGCGGATATCTTCATGGAGTCCCTGATAAAAAGATTGTACGTGTTCCCATTAGGAACTCCATGATGGGGGCACTTTCGCATGAGATCCAGGAAAAGGTCCCATGCTTCATGAAGGGGTTCTCCATATTACTGGGTGAAGTGTGTGATCTAGTGTCGTAAGGCATTCGTCTGACCAACTGGGAGGAACTTTTCAGAAACTCGGATTGTAGTTCAACCCATGTGTTGATTGGACGCGTTTGAGTCTGATACTAATGAGCTGCTTTGTCCATGAGAGAGGAGAACATCTTTATGAGAAGAATATCCCGATTCTGGACATCTGACCCAAAGGTCTGGGCCAGATGTTTGAGTTGTTTGATGTGCTGGAAGGGATCCTCGGAATTAAGCCCATGAAACTTAGGAATATCATGAATCATGTTGGGCTTGAGTTCAGAATCAAGAACTCCAGCTGGGATTTGGACTCAAGGTTCGATCGCCACCGCAGCGGGATTGTAGTGATCTCGCATCATAGGATGCTGTGGTGGGTTTACAAAGGCTTGAAATAAATCATTAAGGCACTGAAGTTGGTTCTCAAGGTTATTCTCTTCTTCTACTGGTTGTGCCATGATGATGGAAGAAGGAGAATTTGGTTCAAACGAATCAAAGGAGGTGACTATGTGGTGGGGTTGCTGCACAAACACAGACGTCGAGGCCTAGCCTCAGCGAGAGTGAATCACTAAAGGAGGCCTCAAGGACGGTCTTATGGACCTCCTACAGAACATGCACCGATGGTTTGGACGAGAGTAGAATGTGATGGACCCAATCAAGACACCCAAAAATTTGGGTGACTATAGAGGTTCGAGGCAAATGATACCCCTTAGTCAGAAAGCCGTCCACCTGAGAAATACCTGGGCAGCCAGAGAGGGAGAGTCTAGCAAAGACCCCTACACGGTAGAGCGTCCCCACGAGTTACAAGGTTTCCCCCACCCGACCTCTCTTGTCACTGATGTTCCAGGTAGACCAAAATGGGGACTTTGACCTCTTAAGTCTACTAGTTTTAGTTAAGAGCAAGAGTACTTAATATTCCACTTGAACTTTAGATGTATTGAGTGCAAAAGTGACCTAATTTCAAGGTTGGTTGACCCAACAAGGGGGTCAACTTCACCTATTTGTCCTTTGAGAAGTTTTAGGTCCTTTCTTTTAGGATTCAAGTGAGATTAAGAGCCTAAATTTTAGGATTTTCTTGAATAGATCTCTTCAACCAAGGCTTAAGCACACCTCTTTTTGGAGAGTTGATTCTTGCTTATGAATCCTTAATTTGGCTCTATTCTTGGTCCAATTTGCCAAAATATGGTATCAAGGGCTCAATCAAGAAGGTGGTTGAAAGAGATGTATGGTCGGGCCCAGATAGGCTGTATTAATATGGTGATTTTATCGTTGAAATGCATATAGTGGTTAACCTAAATCGAGCCTAACCATCTCTTTACAAAAATTTTTAACCTAGCCTACTTGATTTTATCTTGGTCACTTTTAGGCCCAGGATCGAACTCAGGGAAGTGGGATTGGAAGTGAAGAAGTTTCTACGCCTTTCTTACAACGAATCTCTTCCATTCGTTTATTATATTTTTGGTGTTTTTCTATTTAAGATTTTTTTCTGATAATTTTTGTCCTTGAGGTACACCCTCAAAATCAGGTTCTTGGCTTTGAGCCAAATTAAGGTTCCCAAAACTGGTCTTGCTCTTCGCAAGAGTGAGTACCTGCAAGTCAAAGATTATCTTTTCTCTTTCGTATATTTTTTTTATCTTTTTACTGGCATGAAAGGGAAACAAAAATAAAGTAAATATAGTATATATGTATGTGTATATATTATATATGTATAAAGGGGTGGGGGTGGAGGTGGAGATGATGTGTAGCACGGTGTCGAGTCGGTCATCGTCTAGAAAGACGCAACCAACAGGACGAAGTGCCGCGTGGAGTGCAAGGTGGATTGGTCGAAGATGAGTGCGAACATGCTTTTCTGTATGCGTGTATCGAGGAATATCAGCAACTGATGTAGATATTTCCATGATACAACGTATGGTAGGTGATATGAAAATATGTATATATATGTATATGTGAAAATATAGATATATATATGTATATATATGTATATATGTATATATATATGTATATTTATAGATATGTAAATATATGTATAGATAGATATATGTATATGTATGTATATATATATATATATTTATAATTGTATATATATGTATGTATATATAACTATATATATAGATATAGATATGTATATGTATATATATATATATCTATATGTATATATATATATGGTAATATATGTATATAGTTATATATATATGTGTATATGTATATATATTTATTAGTATAAGTATCTAAGTATATAGATATATGTAGATAGATATAAATATATATATATGTATATATGTATGTATATTTATATATATATATATATATATATATATATGTATAAATATATGTGTATATCTATGTATATATATATGTATGTATATATACTTATACTTAGTTATATAAGTACTAATATATGTATAGATATATGTATATATATATAAGTATATAGTAGTGTATAAGTGAGTGGGTGTGTGTGTACGAGAGTGTGTGTGTGTGTGTATGTGTCTGCATGAGTGAGAGAGTGCTGTGAGAGAGAGAGAGAGCGCTTCTACTAAGTGAAGGAGTTAAGCCGTCTGGAGCCCCGGGCGACGTCTGGTGATCCACGCGCACCAGTAGGCGCGTAGGCGCGCGCACACAGGAGGGAGCGGGCATGGGAGGAAGGACCGTAGCGCACTTTGTTGTGCGCTGAGGCGGGTGTGGACGTGAGGAAGCGAGCATTGGGAGCAGGCGGGTTCAGATGTGAGACGGGTGCGCGGAGAGACGCGGGTGCGGTCGTGCGTGGACGGGCAGCAGACGGTCGCGGCGCGCCAAGTGACCGGATAAGTGAAACTTACCGGTCACCGCACTGTAGCTACAGTGTTCCACTAAAACGCTTGAACAATGGCTACAGTGCGCGGTCAGCTCGTGCGACTGCCAGTGCCCGGTTCCGTGAGTGCGGGTGCCGCTGAGTGAGCTGGCACGCGCACAGAAGGACTGCGTCGGCTGCTGGCGAGCGCAGAGAGGGCTGGGCCGCGGGTAGAACTTCGCGACAGGGCCGCGGGGAGAGGCGAAGGCAGCCTGTTGGCGTGCATAGAGGCCGCGGAATCGACTGCTGGCGTGCGCTGTGGCCTGCGCTGCTGCTGCGGAGCTTGAGCTTCAAAGCTTGAAGCTCCTGTGGCAATGGCGAAAGTGGCTAAACGTCAAAACAAAGAGAGAACCACCACGCCCACTGACTCTTTGATAAGCTGGGTGGTGGTGGACTCATAGTGGTGGTTGTGCACCACTATGAGTTGCTCCTGCCCACAGCGTGGCTCCTCAACAGGAGGAGAGGTTGCGTATGGAGGGGAGAGGGGAGGAGACGGTCTGAAAACGTTCCAAGAAGGCCCTAGAGGAGGTTGAATGGCGACATTCTTTGTTTCAGATGTAGGCAAAGGGGGCATTTGGCGGCGATATGCAGAAACCCTTTGATCTGCTTGGCATGTAGAGGAGAAGGGCACAAACACGAGTCATTCCCTAGGCGGGTTCCGCTGCAAACAAAGAGGGCATTCTCACGCCCTATCTGGATGGTGAAGAAAGAAGCCCTACCGCCACCGCCGCCGGCATTGGGCAGGCATTCAATTGAAGTTGAGATCCCGATTTCTGAAGAGATCTCGTCTGCAGAGATCATGCTGAGGGGCACTTCGATTGGCAAGATTATGGCAGGAAAACCATCGATAGAAGGCTTCAAGACATGGTATGTGCCCTAAATCTCTTGTCTGCAGGCTGGAAGGTAGCCATGCTCTCCCAATCTCGATTTCTTGTATATGGTTTGGGTATGATGGATGTTGAGTGACTAAGATTTCGTTCGAGTTCCTTTGAAGAATTTATTGTGATTTAGAGAATGGTGTCTCCCTTTGATGGGGCTCTCCCTGATCGGCCTCCTCAAAGAGTGGGTTCTAGGAGGATTCTTCTTGAGATTAATGGACTACCGCTGCATCTGAGATCTAAGGGGGTTGTTACTAAGATGTTAGTAGGCTTTGCATCCATCAGTGAAGGGTCTGATGTCTTGATTGGTGAAGGGGACATCCGATCTCTTATAATTGAGGCTGATGTCTTCAATGCAGGCTCGATTCCTGACTTGGTTACAATTAGGTGTGGGGGCTCCTCATGGCTTATTCGGCTAACAGTGATTGGACAGGTGCCTGGGCAGTTTGAACAAGGGCAAGTTAAGACGTCTGGAGTCTGCACTGAGGTGAGGAAATAGGATGAAAGGGTCGGCCGCACTTCACCTGATGAAGCTCCTGAGTCCAAAAAGAGGAAGGACTGCCACCAAGATTATGTAGAGGAGGACCTGATGGAAGAGGTTGATGTACTTGGAGATTGCAACCGAGCCCTGATAGTTAAAGAGGATGGTTATATGGAGGTTGTTGAGAATTCAGTGATAGATTCAGATGTGCTTAGCAGCAAAGAGGAGGGTAGGACAGGAAGGGAGCTGGTACTCAGAAATGGCAGCAAAGCTCTCAAAGAGGCAAACTAGATGCAGCTCTCAATTCCTACTGATCTAAAATATGGCAGTGGATCCAATCAGAAAAGAGGTGTGGGTAGATCTCCTTATATGCTTAGAAGGAGAAGGAAGGAGAATTTGCCCCCTATTGAGGAGCAGAATATTGCAAACTCAATTATGGTGGAGTTTGTGGGCACAATGATCCAAGGGGATCAATCTGGCAAAGAATGAGAGTGATGACTTGGAATGTGCGTGGGTTGCGCAATAAGATGAGGACTTCCTTACGTAGATATCTCTCTGTGTGGGAGATTGACTGTGCTCTTATTCAAGAGACACATTTGGAGATGGAGAATGGTCAGGAATGGGAATGCTTTAAGCAATCTGGTCATAGTGATGTTGTGGTAAAGGGTGCATCTGGAAGGTCTGGTGGAATGACTTTTTGGTGGAGAAAGTCTTGCCTTGTGGTAACTGAAGTCATTCGTGACAGGTACTTGCTTACTTGCAGATGCCAATCTCCCCAAGGTAATATGGAATGGTTTGTGTCTTGCATTTATGGCCCTTGTGTGGCTGCAGACAAGGCTGATCTGTGGGAGGATCTATCAGCAATGCACCAAAGAGTGCAGGAGGTCCCTTGGCTCTTAGGGGTTGATTTTAATTATTATCTCTCAAGTGACAACAGTCCTGATGGGAGGTTGGACAGCTCAGTGGCAGGCTTTCAAATGGTTGTGCAGAGTATGGGACTAACAGAATACCCTACTAGTGGAGTGGAGTTTACTTGGAGAAATGGCAATGGATAGATTTCTAAATTGGATAGGTTTTTGGCAATCCTAGCTTGTTGGAGAGGCATCAGTTATCAGCAGTTTTGCGCCTTGATAGGCCATTCTCTGATCATACTCCACTTGTATGGGACAGTGGGACAAATTCAGACATTGGATCATATTTCAAACTCAAGAGATCTTGGTTTAGGGAGGAAGGTTTTGTGCAAATGGTGTCTCAGTGGTGGCAGAACAAGGTTGTGCAAGGGTCTACACAGCAGTTGGCTGCAAAACTATCAGGCCTGTGTGACATGCTAAAAGAATATGGATAGGCTATGGCTTTGAACAGAGAACAGAAGAGGAGGGAGGCTCTGGCAGTTATCAGAGACTTGGATCTGAAGGAATGCAGGCAACCTTTGAACCTTCAGGAGCAGCAGCACAGGCAACTGATGCAATCTGTAGTGGGGGAGGAGGATCTGAAAATAGAATTGGACTGGCGTGAAAGATCCAGACAACTATGGCTCAAAGAGGGTGATGCAAACATGAAGTTTTTTCATCTTACGGCCAGTGCTAGGAGATTCAGTCTTATCTCATCAGTTAAAGTAGAGGAGAGGACCGTTACTTCTGTTAGTGAAATCATAACTGAAGCAAGTAAATATTTTAAAGAAATATCCAAGGCTACTCCAAGAGGCTCTTGGAGGATGGCATCGGTGGATTTCCCTTGTGTCAGTTGCGATCAGAGAGATATGTTAGTTACTCTTATATCTGAACAAGAAGTACTAAAAGCAATTAAAGATTTAAATAATGAAGGGACCCCTGGCCCGGATGGGTTTCAAGTTTTCTTTTACAGAGAACTATGGAATGTTATCAAGGTGGATGTATTGAAAGTTATTCATGAATTTGAACTGGGCAACTCTGGTTTTGAGAGGTTGAACAAATCCTATCTGTTTCTGCTCCTTAAAAAATCAGGTGCAGAGAGGTTTTCCGACTACAGACCCATTGCACTGTCTAATTCCATTTACCTTATTATTAGTAAAATTATAGCCAACAGATTGCGGGAGGTTTTGAAGGATTTGATAATGCCAGTCTAATCTGCTTTCCTTCCTGGGAGATCATTACAAGAGTCTTTCATTATAGCGCAGGAGATGGTAATGGGTTGGCACAGGAGAAAGACCAAGGCTTTTTTATGGAAAGTAGACTTTTCCAAGGCATATGACTCAGTCTCCTGGTCGTATCTGTGGGAAATCCTTAAAAGGAGGAAATTTCCACCTCTATTGATACAATGGGTGAAGAGATGCATCACAACAGCCTCCTTTTCCCCATTGATAAACAGGAAACCATGTCGTTCTTGGATCCAGCCTCAGTGTGGAGTTAGGAAAGGATGCCCACTTGCCCCTCTGATTTTCAATCTCGTAGTGGATACTTTAGCAAGATATGCATGCAAACTAGCAGTGGATGGATTCATAAGGGGGTACTCAATGTCTAATAACAGGGCTTTAGCTCCCATACTTCAATATGCAAATGACACTGTTTTTTTGTGTAAGGGGGGAAAAGGGAAGCGCAAGCGCTTCTACATATGGTAAAGATTTTTGGGAAAATCTCTGGTCTTAGACTTAATGGAAACAAATCCTCCCTAGTCTATTTTGGGATGAATGGAATGTTACAAATCGACATCTCTACCATTCTGGGTACACCTGTGGTCTCACTACCAATCAAATATCTAGGTTTACCTTTGAAATGTTCTAAAATGAAAAAAGCATATTGGTCTTTCCTATATGAAAAGGTGGCTACAAAATTGGAGGGCTGGAGCAGTAAATATCTATCAAAAGGGGGGAGGTATATACTACTGAATTCTATCATCACTTTGATTCCAGTCTTCTTTTTCTCTGTTCTCAAAGCCCTAAAGTCAATCTGGAAAAAACTTGATGTGATGCGTAAAAGATTCTTCTGGAAAGGGGCCTCTCACCAAGGGGCTTTTCTTCAACCTTTCAAGTGGGATTCAATTTGCAAGCCAAAAAAGATTGGTGACATGGGTGTTAGATCTCTTAAAGAATTCAATGATGCTCTATTATTGAAGTGGGTTGTTCGGTTGCTGCAAAGGGGAAAAAAATGTGGACAGAAATAATTCAGGACAGTTATGGGACTGCCAATGATGAGAAGAATCGTCTGAACCCCCATAAACCATCTCCCTTTTAGTCTTCTGTGGTACGTGCCTTGAGGGAAAATTGGAATTTTTTCAAATCTGTATTAGGTGATGGGAAAAGCTTCAAATTCTGGTTGGAGAATTGGGTACCTGGGGGGGTGTTTAAAGACAAGTTCCCCCTCGCTTATGCAGCGGCTTTGGATAAAAATGTTGTGGTGTCTAATTATTGGGATGTGGAGTCTGAGAAGTGGTCTTTTAATAATGATATGTGGAATACTCATGAAACAAGAACACGAGCAGAGAATGAACGTCTCATGCAAGAACTTGCTGCCTTCAAACCCATGCCTCATGAATATGACACATACAAATGGGAGGGTAAGTTTTCTACTGCAGCTGCTTATGACAAGCTGATAGTATCTTCCAGGATGGCGGAATCTGATGAGGTGGGGAAGAAGCTATGGAACTTAAAAATACCATTGAAGATACAATTTTTTTTGTAGCACTACAGAAGGGATGGTCTGATTACTAGAGATCTAAGGCATAGGAGAATGGGTACTCCCACTCAATTTTGCCACCTATGTGGGATGCATAACGACTCTCACATTCATATTTTTTCTTCATGTGTGATCACTGATTATGTCTAGAGGAGAGTATGTAATGATTCTCTCCCCACCTGGGAGAATCTGTGGTGTTATCTAGTGGATGGGAATAAGCCATGTTTACATATGGCGGCTGTGTTATGGTCTATATGGAGGGCTAGGAATGAGTGTATTTTTCAGGAGACCCCAGTGTATGTGGATAATATTGTAAATTCTTGCTAGAGTCTCATACAGCATTGGGGCTCGATCATGTAATTCTTTCATTTTTATTAATAAAAGCTCTCCTGGTTTGCTATCGATGATTCAATAGCATTCCTTTCTTTCTCAAAAAAAAAAAAAAACAAAAAAAAACTCCCTCTCTCTATTCTAAAAAATACACTAGCAAATTTAACCTGAATCTTGCAACATGAACACACGGTGCTTTAACAGCTAGGGTCAAGAAACCTTTAGGCAAATCTTGAGGCCTTAGAAACCTTTGCTACAAATCCAAAGCTGAAGCTGATCAGGCCCGTATCTTGACCAATACTTGAGTACCTTATGGCCTAGGATTGATATTTCAAACTAGTCTCTAGAGGTGTAGCACGATAAGGCATCATGATGATAAATTTTGGTCTAAAGATCCGATCTATTCCATAGGATTTTATTAGAGACTAGCAAAAGTTAGGCATGGTGGTATAATGGTAATACCATCATCTGTCATTACTGGCTTAATGTCTGACTTTAATTTGACAAGAAAAAGGAAATTCAGTTAATTCTGTTGTTTTAACGAATATTCACAAATGTATATTAACTAAAGGGTGAATCAGTGCCTAATCTAAAATCAAATAAACTTAAATTCCCAAGAAGTGAGCTCGAACTGACTAAATTAGGATTTTCTAAGAATTAAAGATTAATTTAATAATAAAAACCCTAATTACAGCCTCACTTCAATTGATAGGATTATGGTGGAAATAAATATAATCTAAACTTTCTAAAATTAATTTTGAAAATATTCTATGAGGTTTGGAACATTCACTTTAACCAAAGGAACCCATTTTAATAAGAAATAAAGACCAAGGTAGAAAATTGCTTCATTTTGGGTTAAAATGTAAAACCCAAATTTGAGGTCACCATTAAATTTCTTAGGTTCAAATTAGGTTACCCCTAAATTTTGAGTCCAATCAGAGTTCATCTTGACCTAGTTTGCATTTTAGCCCATTTATCTCTGTTTATTGCATAAACCCCACCTACCTATTGATTTTTCCTACATCTAAGTCCTCGAAAGACGTCATGATGGTGTCAGCCAACTTTCATCTTCTCCAAACGCAGCGAAGTAGTAGCAAAGCACCCATTGGTTATCAATTTTCAATCATCAAATTAGGCACTCAAACCTCAATCAAATCCTGCCAAATTTGGTGGGATTGATCTTGAGATCATCCCCAATCCATCTAGCTACGTCATGAGCTTCGATTTGGATGAATTCTTCGCTAGTGAGCCAAGATTTGCGATCTTGAAAACTAGCCAAAATCGTAAGCAAGACTTACGACTCTTGGCTCAATTGTGATGGCAATCTCTTCTATATAAAGGCCTCATTATTCCCAAGACAAACTCATGCTGAATTTGACTGGAAAATCCCCCTTCGCCTTCCTTCTCGCCAGCAAGTCAAGCACCATCAGAGCTCCTTTCCACGTCCTCACCCTTTGCCACATACAATAGGCAGAGGGGTTTTCTTCCTCTTCCTCCCACGAAGCTTCTCGCGAAGCCTCATGTCCCAATTCTCCTCCGGTTCCGACGACCTCTCCTCCTTCCTCATTGGCGCACCTCCGGCGACCCTCTCCATTCTTCAACTCGTAAAATTTCTTTAGGGGTTTTCCTCCTCTACCCTCCAATTAGCTTTTAGGAGCTTTACAACTCCATCTATCTCCTCTCATACCCTCTCCGACCTCCTCCGTCGTCAACACCTCCACTGTCATTGACCCACCTCCTCTGCCTTCCTCACCCAATTACGTTGGACAAAAGCTCCTCACCACCACAAAGCTTTTTCCTAAGGTAATTGAACCTCAAATCACCTCCACCATCACCTACCTTTGCCATCACCGAAGCTTCATCGAAGCTCCTCCGCCCCATCAATCCATTCACCCTCACATTCAATCTCCTTAGGGCTTTAATCTGGCATAGTTTTCTAGAGGTTTTGGTGTGTTTAATTTAGGCATAGAGGCCATATTTATGCACGCAGGTGTGGCTGGAGCAGGTCATCTTCTCCGGCATTGAATAGCTCCTCCGGTGGCCTAACGACGGTGAGACTACATCCAGCAGCTGCGGATCCTTCGTCGGTTCTCATCTTGACCATGGATTGCCAATCCCACGATCAAGGTTCATCCAATTAATCAGCTCCTCACGACAAAGCATGAAGGAGAAGATAGGGACTTTAGTCCCACATTGGTGGGAGCAAGAGCTGAAGACGGGCACAAAAAGGAAAGAGCAGCCATAAGGCTTGCTTAGATACTCAAGGGGTCGGGTCCCCACTCTCACACACGTACACATGCCTGCTCACATGCAGACACGAGCCTGATTTAGGTCTGTTTTGGATCGAGCTTGGGTTGGAGCTTGGACCAGGTTTTGGACTTTGGCATTGGCTATGAAGGATCGATTCTTGGCTGGAATTTTGACGAAGTGTTCAGGCTTTGCCTTGATTATAGCATACATTTTTTTTTCCTTAGTATTCTCATTTCTTTTTGAGTTTGATTGTAGCATCATTTGCATAATTATATTCTTTTTGCATCAAACTCTTGTGCTTCACTTTATATTCATTAGATTAGTAGTTAAATTGCGATATTAATTGCTCCCTGTGATGACCTCGACTCACAATTCGAGATATAAATTTAAGTGTTGATTTGCTTTAGTCACTATACTACGATGCATATCTTAAGCTTCAACGAAAGCCCATTAACATGTAACTTGGGAGATATACACAGAACCGGCTTTAGTGTTGACCTTAGAATTAGGTATAATTAAAAAGAGGCTAAATGGTTCTATCGGAGAGATATACATAGATCTCAGTCTAGTGTTGACCTCGGAATAGAAACAGGTAGGGAGAAAGCTACCAGTCTTCAATAAGGCAAACCCAATGGTGGGGTTTTCAGTGAAAGGTAGTCTTGCGTCTTAAACAAAACTTGATTTTATAGAGTGAGTTGCCTACTTGTCTAGTCCATATCACATGCATAGATACTCAATTCTTCTAAATCTATATAAACCTTTGGGTGGATTCCTGAGATGAAAAAGCCTATGCTTGAGACCCAAGTCCAAGGCTAATTAAAATCTTATAGGATTAGATAGTTAGTATCTTGGTTGGAACTCTAGTACTGTTACATCTGTGTATAGGGATTTCAGACATATTTCCTTAAGTTAGTGGTGACTAATACTTCCCAATAAATGAATCTGGTCGTATCGTGTTTCGCGTGTTTAGAAATCGGGGTTACAAGTAACCCATCGTCGTAGTTGTAAAACACGTCGATCAGATAAATTTATACCGAAACTCCAAGGGAGTCCTGGGTCGAACACAGGGAGGCAACGTTTACTTTATTGAAAACCGCACTCCGATTCGTTTCTTTTTGGTATTTTAGGGTTTTGTTATTTTTTTGTGTTTTTGAAATAAAAGAAATCAAGCAAACATATCACAAGATAGAGAGGTGGAACAAATATGATATATATATCAATTCAATGTCAATTACAATGAACTACAAAAGCATAAAAAGAGAGGGAGGTGAGAGGAAATCTCCTGAATCAGCTGTTCGGCAAGACGACGGTGCCTGGCGAAAGCTCGGACAAAGGAGGTGAGGAGCGAGACGACGGAGGTGAGATGCTGGAAGACGTCGGGTTGAGGAAAGCTTCGGCGTAGCTCCGGAATAGAGGTGAGAAGACGGAGTTGATCTGCTACCGGAATGGAGGTGGAAGGACGGCTCCAAGGTGACCTATGAAGGGAGATGGGAAGTTGGAGGAGTATTTGGTGGGGTAGAGGTTTGCTACACTAATAAGCACCTTGGGAGCTTGAGAACAAGCTCTAATGGAGCGTTGGTAGGCTTGCCAGAGCTTGGGAGTAGGTGGGAGTAGAGTAGGTAGAGATGGCTTGGAAGGGAGGAGGTGAAGGTCCTTTTATAGTGGTGGAGAAGAGGCTAAAAATGGATAAAGGACCTTTAGCGACCTCCAGACTATCGCTGGAAAAGTTGCTGTAGACAGCTCACCTCCACCCATGCCCATAGCTGGCTCTGCTGGCTTGTAATGAAAAAGCGACGGCTGTAAGCATCGTTGTAGGTCAGCCCAGCTGTCGTTGAAAGCTGGCGCCAACCGCCCTTGCGCCCGCGCCGCCTACCCTGCTCATCACGGGTGCTGACCGTGCGTGCTTGCTATGCGCTGGCCTGCGCGTGCGCGCGTGCGCTACCTTGCGCTGGCGCTACCGCTGCCGCTTCAAGCGCCCACCCAATTGTGAATTGGAGGGGATGCGGGGAATCGAACCCGCGCCCCTCCTTTGCAAACCAATGCTTCCACCGTTGCGGCAGTCCTCCCCTTGTGTGGCGTGGAGTGGTTTGGTGCGTCCGCCTCCCAGCCGTTGGATCTTGATCCAACGACTAGGATTGAAGGGCGCAGATGAAGGAGTTAGGCGATGCTGCTGGCCGGTGTTGGGTGGCCTGGATGGCGCCACGTGGCGCCATCTAGGTCGTCCATCTTCTTCTTGTAGAGGGTGTTACAGTACTCAGATCAAGATGATTCCCACGATGCTGAACTGCAATCGTCGCTCCGGATCCATCCATTTGGTCGGATTTTCCATCCGAAACCTATATGGATGTCGCATTGCCCTCCTGGCCATATAAAATGGAGGAATTAATATATAAAATATGCAACTATCCTAAATGCCATACAATGGATGTTATGCAATATTTATAACATGATATGCAATGCTAAGCCTAAGAACTATCAAAAATAAGTAATTTATCTTGAATTTATGTGTGTTCATCAGAATCCTAGCTTGAATTCTGTTGCATGCACTTTTATTTTCTCTTCTACATTTTGCTTGAGACTAGCAAAACATAAGTATAGGGGTGTGATGAGCACATAGATATCTATATAATCCATGCTTATTGAATGATAGTTCCGCATAAATAATTACATTAGGGCATTAGGTTAGTACACTTCCTCTGCATATGCATTTAAATAGCATTACATAAATTAAGGGTTAATTTTGTGCCACGAAGTTTGTTTTTCTCAAAAGATTAATAAGTGGTTATTTTCAATGTAGGAATGCAAAATGCAGGCAAGGATATACAAGGAAGAGTGATACAAAAATGTGAAACTGCATTATTCCTTATAGAGCCTAGATTAGTCTCCACATTATTTCCATGATACCTTCCCACTTCAAAAGAAATTTCATCACCTCTTGTCCTTCCCCATAATTCTCCCAACCTCTCTCCTCTTCCATTCCCATCTATACACAATCTTCGTGCACAAGACCCCCCAATTCCCTCCTGAATTCACACACCAGACCCCCCAATTTCCTCCTTAACCAATGAACACTCCATTTTTATCACTTCCCAAACATAGACCCTTCCATGATCCCATTCACCAAGGATGTCTACCATGTATTTCACAGCAATCATTGCATGCACCACCATCACTCTCTCCATACTCCATCTCATGTCCCTCTCCTTCCTCCCATCCACCATTCACGACCAACAACTCCACCACTAATACGAAATTTACGTGATTTTGTAAATGCGGGTTTTTAATCTCGTTAAGATGCAAAAAATTCGCTTAACTTTTAAATTTATAACCTAAATAGTGGGAGTATCCAAGTCCATCCAAGGAGGCAATTGATAGTTATTAAATTAATAATCTCTCTCTCACTTGCTTAAATCCTCTCTCCTTTTTGGTTTGTGCCATTTTGTGATTTTTTCAAGTTTTGAAATTGTGGCAACGAAATTTAAAATACGCCTAAGTGAGATAAAGGAAGTCCAACCTTTCTAAGCATGCCTTCTAATGTGGCGTGCCCCTTCTAATGTGTACGCCGCTTTGTGGAAAGGAACCCTTCTAATGTGCAAGCCTAACCCCTTTCTTCCAAGGAATTCGATGGAGTTTTTGGTAGAAAAATATAGTAGTTGTTTGTAACGAAATGCATAAAAAGAATTTTATATCATTGTAGTTGCAAATCACACCAAAACAAATAAATTTATAAATCAGTAACAGTGAGTTATGAGTTGTTAGCAGGGAAGAAAAACGAGATTCTTAAAGCCTTTCGTACTAACTAATCTAACCTAATGAAAGCATATAAAGAGAGACAAGATAGTCATTGAATCATGCTTTTTAGTGCTACTTGCAAAAAGTTCTAAACTACGAATCAAAACAAATATACTTAAGAGTGGAGAGAGAGAGATGAAGAGCGGAGCTGCTTGAGGGATACTTATGAGAAGTGCAGCAGCACTTCAGATCCAAGGCGCCAAAAAGAAGGCCAAAGAGAGATGCTACAGAGAGAGAGGAGCCTGAGATGTTTCTAGTTGGAATTGTCTCTCAAAAAGGGGCTCTAGGGCTCTTTTTATAGATAAAATGAGGGGCAAAGCAGGTATTTTGGCCCCCAAAATCGTGCAACACCTTTGGATTGATAAGACCCATCAATCGGGAGATCAACGGATCAGATCACACCTCAAAAGGACCTCCATCACACCTTCATTGCATGGACGCACAAGAACTCGCCACGTCACGCCTCCACGATCGCTCGATTTGTCTCTTCATCGCTCCTCATGCCACGCACACGCATTTGATTTGAGTCATCTGATCTCACGATCGAACTGCTCAAGTTGCACACCGCACCGCCTCAACTAATCGACCCAATTCACGTATATTGGCACGCCCGATTGCGCGGCCAACCATGCGTCCACTACACCACCTCATCCGATGTGCCTCCTCACGCCACGCAACCCATCGTGTGCCACTTGATCACCATCTGATGACTCTATTTCATCCAAGCACACCGCCTAATATGATTTCAAGCCTTGAACTCACGCCAGTGCTCAGCATTTGAAGGCGGAGACCAATGCACTACGTACATGCTTTGTCACATTTTTGGTTTTGTGTGCGGCCACCCTCAACTGTTGGATGAAGATCTAACAGCTGAGGTGAAATCCTTTTTGATGAAGGGTGTTGGGAAGGTAATGTGGCTTCATCATGGCATTTGTGCTTCAACAGTTAGGGCTCGAAGGTGGGCCATTAGGATGGAGCCATGTGGCACCATCCTGACCGTCCATCTCCCCACCTTTGTAGTTGGTGCTACAAGGCTCCGTTTGAATTGATTTTGCATCATTAGACTGCGATCATTAATCTGGATTCATCCGTGTGGTTGGATTTGGCATCTGAGATTTAGATTTGTGCTATCTTGCCCCTTGACCTTTGATCTCCCACGAACTAAATGTGATGCTACGGTAGTCCGATCAAGACGATTCCGGAAGTGTCGAACTCCAATCGTCATCCTAATCAGATCCGTACAGTTGGATTTATCATCTGCAACCCCAAATCATCTGCAATTAATATCGCCTCTCACTTAGAGCATAAAATAGCATTATTATTTATAAAGCTAACAAATCAAATATGATGCAAAATATGTTACTCATGCATGTATTATTCCTAAGTTAAGCTAAAATCTAACTTAATTAAGGTAGTTTAGATCATATGATTGCTGTGTAATCACACCCCCATGCCTGAATCTTGCTAATCCCTAGCAAATGCAAGACTAAATGCAAAGTTATCTTAAATGACTAACATCTATCAAGAGTTCAACTAGAGATTTATTTCCTTTATTTTCATCCAAAATTTTAGAAGTATAGAGTCGTGAAAGTGTAGTGTTGTAGCCTATGCAACAGATCCAAGTAAAAACTCAATCCACATCTAAAGCTCGTACTTGACCCTTAGTAAAACTCTATCAGGATAGAAAAACTTCTTCCCTTGGGGTTATAAAATAATATGTAATTTCATCCCCTCTGATGAGATCACATTTGTGGGCTAATCGTATGCCTAAGTTCCTAGATATTAGAATGATGTCTACATGTAATAGCATACTTAAATTTATAAATAGATTAGTTTATAAAAATGATTGCATGCATATTTTATACATTACATTCACAAGTATTAGAAGGTGATGTGCATTATGGAGACATGTATACATTACATGAATTATTTTGGATTACCTTTGTAAATAACCCATTTTTTTCCCTGCAGAATCCACCACTTCAACAAGCCACATCCACCACTGCCAGACTTCTCGCAACAGCAAATAGTCGCAATGCCTCCCCAACGATTTAGATTTATTCATCGGGTTGTGGGTCGAGATGCGCAGCGGGAGAAACAAATAGGAGAAGCATTTAAAAGAAGGGATGATCGACTTCCATCTTCCTCCTCTGGCCTACACCGTAAACCCAAAGCGCGCACCATGGATCAGTGCGAACTCCATAGCCTCTCCGCTTTCATTCACCTTCACTTTCGTGCGCACGGTAACAACGTGCGTACACCCCTTGCCAGCAACCATGCGCATGCCTCAGCCTCCTCTTCCTCTTCTTCATCAACGGCCAACAGAGAAGGAACCCACTAGTCACCGCACAGCCACAACGCATGCACAGCAGCCATCACGCCACAACCCTGCAGTCCCATGTTCCCTCGTCCTCGCACAGCAGCCCCTCACACACATGCGGCAACTCTTGCACTGCGTGCAATCCAGTAGGCCCCTCTCCTTCTTCTTCATCATTGATAGGAGAGGAACCCAACAAACCACCATCATCCCCCACACGCAGCCCACACATCTGGCTCCTGTTCACCACACCGTCGACCCCTACGAACTCACCGCACCCTCACGAACTCGGCTACACCCTCAGATGCGGCAACCGCAACCCATGCACATCGGTGGGCCGTCATCATCGTCGGTGGGTTCCTCGTCTCCGACGACCATCCCCGGTCACCGTTCATCGACCGCAACCATCATCACACTCCCCGCATCGTAGCCAACCTTCCTCGAGCTTCCTACCATCCATCGCGGCTCCACGAGCATGCACGGCAAGAGGAAACTAATCCTATGTTTTGGGTTTAAATTCTTATTACATTGAATGCCATTGAAGAAGATAGTATTTTGTGGATTTTGATTGTTATATTGTTGGATATTTGCGAAGAAGACCTCCCTTATTTACTTAAATGCTTTATCAACACTTGTGAATGCTATAAGTCTCATTTGAAAGAGGCTTTGGTGTCGATTCTTCACGATTTTAATTGTGAACCTTTGTGGAATAGTCTAGCAAGTTCTAATAGGCTCCTTGCCTCCCCGTGGAAACAACTCACTCTTTTGTGAGTGGTTTTTATCTTAATTGTTGATGATTGATTTTCCACCGCTCAATTTTTACTTCAACAACTTATTTTCTTAAGCAAAAATTGATCGTTCACCTAACTTTTAGCTTAGGTAGAAGATGTCTGAGTCAAGTGTGTTTGTATTTGGTGGCTCATACTCATCTGACACTACATACAGACTAGTACTACAAAATCAAGATTTTTGGACTATCAAATAAATCAACTCAAAGAGAGGTAGAGAAATTGTGCTCTCTTTAGTTCCTTTGTACTCTTTCTCTCTCTTTCCTTCTTTTCTTCTCTTTTCTTTTCTTTTTCTTTTTGAGCTCACAATCTTACCAGATTTGTAAATATATTTGGTGGTCACTCATAGCATTAACACTTTCATTAAGTTCTAATAACCCTATAACTAAGTCAACAATCCTCAGCTAGTGTTCGAGAGGTCAGAAATACAGAAAGGTAGGTCAAAACTATATTTGGTGAATCATAATGGTAGTAGATATTGTTGCCTCAATGTGCTTGACATAAAATGAAATAAACACAATTTAAAAATTTTTCTCTGTTTTTTTTTCATTACAAGAATTTTTTTCTCTTTTTATTTATATAAATTTATATCTACCAATACAACACAATAAAGTACACATGCACATTTTTATTCACGAGGCATTATTCGAGATCGGTGACGTTCAAGAGGATAACGAGTGACTTATTTGGTGGAAGTGTCTATTCTTGGCACTGGAAAAGGAATGGATGGGAAACGTATTTCTGACCTTGATGTTAATACCTTCCTTCAGCCGATGATTCCATAAAGGACGATCATAACCTTAGTCATAGTTTAATTAGAACCGACTCTCTGCGTACTTTCCTTATTTGATAGCTCTAAAAAATTCACCCAAACAATTTGTATGTAGAAATCGAGTGCAAAAACTATACCTAACTCTGAGTATCATTATCCAATTATCCAAGAATTAAGATTCCTTGTACTAGACTTAGAGCACTAGTAGACTCTACTCTCACCTCATAATTATTTGGTGGATCTACTAGAAGTTAGTTTGCCTAACTCCCTAATTACTCTCTAAGGGTTCAAGAAAAGAAGCAATGCTTCTTCTCAACAAACTAAAGATATTTAGCGATCTTCACAGTGGATCGATTACAAATTCTACGTGCAAGTGTGAAATTATACTGGATTCTAAATTTAGGAATCAACTCAAGAATAAATCCCTAATAAAACATTCTTAATACTTTGTTTTCATTTGGTTTGGGTATCCAAGTTAGTGTTTTCTCATCTCCTTCGGAGACAAAATACTCTTCGTAGAGAAGAGTGGTCTTGAGGTATACTACCCTCAGTCTAAGTAGTGTTCTTATATTAAGGTTGTGCAACTCTCATTTAAGTGGTATGTTAGTCATTTTATAGATTCAATCGATCGAAAAATCCCAAGCTGAGGTGACTTAGGTGGTGGCTTTTACCCAGGTTGGCTTTCCACCTAAAAATTATATTATCTTTGTGGTGAATGCCTTTTGTGTGATTGATATCATTTCTGTTTGTTCATCATTTATTTTATTGCACTATTCACCCCCCTTTAGTGCCAATTGACAGTTGGTATCAAAGCCAAGTTCTCGCAAATTTGCCATTACACCCGATGATGATCTGATGGAAGGGAAGATATTCCTAACAAGACGAAGTGAAGAATAATCAATGGCTCGACTGCCATACTTTGAAGGTAAAAATTATGCATATTGAAAATTACACATGAAAATGTGGTTGTAATCCAATGACTACGCAATTTGGGAAAGATGCGAGAGCCCCTTTAAGATTCCAGCGAAAGTCACAAGAGGGTATTTGCAGGAGCAAATCAAAGAACTCTCACTAAATGTGAAGGCAATCTACTATGCACTCAATTTTGAAGGAGTTCAACCACATTTGCTAATGCCAAACTACTTCTAAAACATGGCACACATTAAGGGTAACTCGCAAAGGTATGAATAAAGTTAAATCCTTGAAAATTAACTTGTTATCATAGGAATTTGAGTCCTATATGAAGGAAGATGAAAAATTGAGTGAGATTTACATGATGTTCACTTTGATTATGAACAACCTTAAGTCTTTGGGAAAGACTTTCATTCAAGGTGAACTACAATAAAAGCTCATACATTTCCTTGGACCTAAGTGAGAACAAAAGATGACCACAATAGAAGAAGCTCATCAAATTGAGGAGCTAAATATGGAGGATCTACTTGAAAACCTCATGGATGATAAAAACAAAATGGAACAAAAGAAGAAGAAAGCCACATAGGAGCCAAAGAAGAAAACGCTTGCTCTCAAGGCTCAATTCAATGGTAAGGTAAATTCTAATGATGAGGAACTTTCTTTTCTTACTAAAAAGGTTTGCAAGTTTCTTAAGAATAGGGAATGCAAGAAAAGGAAGAAGACATGATTTGTTTCTACCATTACAAGAAGATAGGACATCTTAGATTAGAATGCCCTCTCTTGAAGAAGGAGAAAAAGAAAGAGAAGAAATACAAAAAGGTGTTCTGGGCTGCTTGGGATAGCACTAGCTTGGAGGATGAAGAACCTAGGAAGCCAAAGAATGAAACTGCTTGCCTTAGTTTCATGGCCATTACGAATGAAAGGAGGTAAACCCTTTTACTTTGGAAGAATTATAAGAAGCTTTAGAAGGGTTACATGAACTTAGTAGAACCTTGAAATTAGAAAAGAAAAATCTAAAAAATTCTTCTAGTGTTATTAAAACTGAAAATAATGACATTGTTGAAGAAAATAGAACTCTTGTCTTAGAAAACACTAAGCTTCTTGAAGAAAATGGTCTTTTTAAAATTGAAATTTCTGTGTTGAAAAACAAGATAAGTGTTTGATAAATCCTAAGCTTATTCTTTTTATCTCAACTTCATCTCCCACTCCTACATTATTCATAAGTATTATAATTACATACAAATTATGCAATACACACACGCATATATATATATATTCGTGTCATAATTATACATGCATTTCTAGAATGCAACATATATACATCCTATATGCATTATGCTAGCTTATGACTAATCACAAAATAGGCAATTTATAACTAATATTTATGTATCTATCAGTTTTGTTGAGAATGGTGCTTTTAGTCTTAAAGAGAATTCAAATAGATTAGTTAGTGACTTAGCTAAAATTGCTAAAGGGAAGATGATCGCGTAGCAATCATAGGACTTAAATGACCTGAATTAAGTTAGAACTTAGCATAATTATAGTATAATTCATGCATTAGTAGCATGCATTGCATCTTTTCTACTTTACTTAAATAGTCATGAAATAATGATATAATGTATTAATTAGTGTACTATCTGAATTGTAGGCAATAAGAAGCTCAGGAGATGGCTTGAAGTTAGACCTGAAGAAGGGAAGAAGCCAGAGCTGCAACAAAGCTGGAGTAGAAGCCTTGGAATAAAGATGAAGATATAATGTAGGGAAGAGATATACTACTTTAGTAGTAGAATTTTAATGTAAGAATTAAATTATAGAGAACATAGGGTCTTTCCTGGCCTTAGGAGAGCCTTAGATACCTTCCCCAAACCCTAGACACCCTTAGATTAGGTCACCCTAGCCTAGAATACCTTAAAACTCATCTTCTAGCCCATATCTGGACGTCCAGGTAGGTTGCTAGACGTCCAATTTCTACAGAATTCCAAGACAAAACCTCAACTTCACCCTGACTCAACATTGGACGTCCAAACTAGAGACATAGACTTCTGATTTTGAAGTATAAGTTGTCTGATCATTAAATCAAATGTCTGGAACCCCTCTCCAGTTACTGTTTTTGAAATCAAGCCTAGATCTTAATTTCTTAACCCCCTAAACCGAATCCTACACCCTAGGAAACCTAAATTAGGGTACCCTAAGCCTAGTACACTACCCTAAGACCCTCCTAAGAACCTAATTAGTTTCTTACTAAACCTAATTAACTTAGATCTAAGTCAATCACACTTCATTTAGTCAATTGGACTCATAAAGTCCAAGTGAGCTCAAACCTCATCCAACATAAGTTTAATTAGACTCAGTGAGAGTCCCATTGACTCAAGTCCAATCTAATTGAGAACTCTCTCTCTCAATTATACACACATTGACCCAATTAAACTTGGTTAAGTTTAATTAGATCAATCACTTAGCAATAGGTTACACTTAAACCTATTTTTAAACACCTAAATAGGACCAACCTAGACCTAATTACAAGTGGACCAAGTGGTCCACTTGACCACTTAGGGAATGCACACACACCCATACACATTCACGCACACACACACACCTACACACACTTGGCGCCACCTTAGGAAGACTCTAGAAGACCCACTCCTCTCCAAATATAGTTGCCACCTAAGCCATTCTAGAGGCTTCTTGGATGGCCTCTTGGAGGGCTCCTCAACCTATGTAAGAACATCACCTTGGATGACCAAGGCTCATCATCTTGACCCTCAAGTGCACACCACTTTCATCTCCACACCATTGGCGAGCTCCACCATTATCTCCACTCCACCTCCACGTCTAAGAGCTAGAGCACCTCCACCACCCTCTCAAGAGGCCGACCATCCACCTTGGCCGCCCCTCTTTCCCTCCCACCACCTCAAGCCACACAGCCATTGGAGAGCAATTCCAATGTCCTGATTTCTGCTAAATAGTTTTCACATTCTTCATGTTTAATTCTTGCATTATTATCTGCTAGTGATAGTAGTAATCTTCCATCTCTAAGAATGCATGCATAATCTATCCTAGATCCATGCATGCATAACTTTTCTGTTAGTGAGAAATAGTGTTTTTAATCTTTCATGTACAAGCCTTCCTCTAAACTTGATTGTAATGACAATATTTTAGAGGAAATAAAATCATCAGTTGCCTGATTTATATTATTCTCATCTTTTATGCAACTAAAATGTCTATTCTAGAGGATATTGACTTAACGATAAACGAATTTTCTGTGAGTCATCACCAAAGAGTTGAAATCATGTGCATTAAGACACATATGAAAGAGTGATTCTCATTTTCGATAAAATTTTGAGCATAAATGTAGTGTCATATTTAGTCGCATGATAGAAAATCACTTTTTAAAATATTTAATAATCAAAATCTAACCACAAAAATAGTTAGGTCGTCTCCACAGGGAGGAATTAGCCTATTAAACTAGTTGGTAGTGCCTCATTTATTTGAGAATTTTAATGCGTGCGCATACTAACTGGTGCACTCATTTCCAACATAAATTCTTGATCTAGAGAATTAATCAAGAATATAGGTGTGCACATGCAAAAATCACCACCATATAATATTCTGTTAAGTGAATAGTGATCGTGGCATATAGGAATCAGTGTACATATTAATCTCCAATAAAATAGACCCTGCTCACTATAACAATATCTCATTCTCTATATCCTTCTTAAGAGTAATGCAAACAGACAAGAGGTATATCCATGCAAATTGCTCTCAATAAATTAATCCATTAGATAAAAGAATAGGAATGTGGCAATGGCATTCACCGTAATTACTAATACCATCATTCACTGTAGCAAAATAGGGGAAACGAAAAGGTAGCAAGCGCACGTAGATGGTGCGATGGCTGGCGTCGTGGCTACTAGCGAAGATGCACCGAAGGAGCTTTGAGATGGCAACGAAGACGTGGCTGATGCACGACGATGGTATGGCTAGCAGTGATGGGGTGCGCACACGAGATGGGGGATGACTTGAAGATCGTGCAGTCAGCATAGCTATCTCGACGACAACAAGGCAAGCGTTTTGGCAATGTTGGTAGTAAGGGACGTAGCCAGCGATGGCGGCTGTGAGCACCGGTGGTGGGTTGTTTGGGTTCCTTCGGGTGCAATGGGAGAAGAAAGGAGGAGGTTGAGGATGAAGAGGAAAGAGAGAAGGAAGAGGGGCAGGGTGTGGATAGTCGTGATGGCTGTGAAAACAGAGAGAGAAAGAAGAAAAAGAATGGCAATTGATGGTGTATTGTGCGCGAGAGGTTGGAGGAGGCAGCTAATGGTGAAGGTGCTCTCTATCACAGAGCACCACCAAGGTAAACACGGCGTTGAAGGGAACAGTGGAGTTTGTAGAGGTTCACGGTGTATGCCCTAAACAAAGTGTCAGCATATTCCATAGGGTCGGTGGGTAGATGGGTGAAGCCCCCCAAAGAAGATGATCCTCCTCTCTTTTCAAAACAAAGAATCCTATGTTTCTTCAGACGAAAGGTTCTCCAACCACTTGGCGAAGATCGCGAGTGGTTGGAACGCCTGGATATATCTGGCGATGTCTTCATCAGACGTCCAAACCAAGTTTTGCACGTCTTAAAAAGTGTAGACATCAATGAGTCTACGATGGCGGTTTCCAGATGTCCGATCTGAGCTCCAAACATCTTATAAAAGCATAATGGACGCCTAAATGATGCTTTCATGTTTTAATAGCTCTTGCACCTAGCCTGCATCCATCAAATAGATTATGTTATCATAACATATGTTATTAAATGTAAAATTTACACATAAAATTATACGTAGACTAAGACGAATTACCATTTAACTCCTAATCGACTAGAAACTAAAGTCAGATAATTAAAGAGTACTTAGGCCAAATAATGATCCACTGAAGTGGACTTATCAAATGCCCCTTTACTTAGGTTTTGCTAGTCCCGAGCAAAAAATGAATGCAAGGTGAATGATGCTATCAAAAACAAATGTGAAGTGATAGTAGCGTAGGTAACGGATCCAAGTGAAAAACCAACTTACATTTAATGTTCGTACTTAACCCTTGATAAAGATTCTATTAGGATAGGAAACTATTTCCTTCAGGGATAAAACAAAAAATCATTTATGATTTGACCCCAACTTTCTGGCTTAGGTAGAAGATATCTAAGTCAAATGAATTACTATTTGGTGGTTCATACCCATCTAGTGCTACATGTAGTCTAGTACTGCAAACTCTAAATCTCTAAATTATTAAACAAGTCAACCCAGAGAGAGACTAAAAAATCGTGTTCTCTTTGCGTTCCTTTGCACTCACTCTCTTTTTTTCTTTTTTCTTTTTTTGAGATCACAAATCTTACCAGATTTTGTAAATATACTCAAGGTTGGGTGGCCTCATATGACATTTACACTTTAATTAGAGTCCTAATAACCCTATAACTAAGTCAGAATCCCTCAGCCAGTATTCGGGTGATCAAAAATACTAAGAAAGTAAGTATGGGTCATATTTGGTGGATCGCAATGGTTGTTTTTTTTACATCAATGATATCGACATGAAGACAAAGCTATCCTCGAACAATTTTTTATTCTTTTTTTTCTTTTTATCTTGTTTTCATTTTTTTAATATATTTTTCTATATATTTTTTTCTTGTTTTCTTCTTTTTTTTATTTATTATCTCTTTTTTTTATAACTACTAACACAACATGATGCAAACTTTTATTCATGAGGCATTATTGGAGATGATGATATTCAAGAGGATCTTATGTAACTTATTTGGTAGAAGTGCCTACTCTTAATGTCGAGACGGGATGGATAGGACAAGCATATTTTTTACCTTTAACACTACTACCCTCCCAGCAGAGGACTCTATAAAGGACAGTCGTAACCATCTACCATCGTCATAGTTTTATTAAACTCAATCTCTATGTATTTGCCTTATTTGATGACTCTTAGGAATTCATACAATGTTCACACGCAGGAACAGAAAGCGAAAACTATACCTAACTCTAAGATATCATCATCCAATTATCATCTAATTATCCAGAACTTAAGAGTTCTTACACTAGACTTGACGCACCAGTAGTCACTTTACTTTCTCCTCATAAATATTAGGTGGATCTAATAGAAGATAATTTGCCTGACTCCTTACTAACTATCTAAGGGTTCAACAAACTAAAAATATTTATTGGTTTTCTTAAAAGATCCATTACCCAATCTACCTACAAGTGAAGTAAATGTACTGGATTCTAAACTTAAGAAATAATTTAAGAAGAAAATCTTCAATGACACTTCTTTGACAAAAATCTTTTGCTAGGGACCAACCAATTCAGCTCAAGGATTTTTCTTTCTTTTTTAATGCACCTAACCTAAATGCATGAATACTACCTAAAAGTGCAAAATGCACCCCCCATGCCTATATCTTACAATGTCCTCATTGTAGAATTAAAATGGGAGAATGAAAGAAAATCACCTGATGAATGTGTTATTCTAGATGTTGGGTTGCCTCTCAACAACTGCTGCATTTTCTGTCGGCAACTAGACTTATAGGGAACCTATAAGTCTGGTTCCAAACAGAAAGATGTAAGCCCTAAAAATGTGCAAACGTGCAGACCTAAAGAACAAGTAGCCCCAAATGTTGACGAGCTGATGATGCAGAGTGATTCCAAATGCTCGCCATAAGACATGAAAATCGAGAACCTCGTAGCTACCTGGGGAGGTCTAGGAATAACAAAAGGAACATAAAAAGGGACCTCCCAAAATAGAATAAGTGAAGGATAATAAGGATCCTACAAAGTAGGAAGGATTTTAAAAAATGTATGCATAATTATTTCAAACACTTGAATAGTGAGATTAAAAGTACAAGCATCAACCCACACTCGTCATTCCACTTAAGGATGTACTCGCCTAATATTCTCCCCAGAAAGAATGTGAGCAGAGACCTGAGCCAAGGTTCGGTTAGGGAGTGTAAGGGTTGCTTGTGGTGTTGGGGGGGTAATAATTAAGTCCAAGAAGGGCTTAGTCCATGTCAAGTCCAATTCCAACAACACTTCAGATTTTGTATTATTTTCAGTAATAGTTGTGGAGAAATTCAAGTCACATTGCCTATCATTAATTATTTTCTCAAGAATGGAAATATTTTCACGTTCAAGTATATGTAAATCAATGGTCGACTTCAAATCACATTTATTTGATGGCAGGGATGAAGCAACGGAATCATTATCATTAATTTCATCCCCTAATTCTTTTGGTTCACTTAGGTTTTTGTCGATGTGTATATGTGATTCACCAGTAAGGTGAAGAGTTGCTTCAGTATCCTCAATTATTTCTAAAGAAAGATTAGTCTCAATGTTATAAGAGTGGAGAAAGCCTACGTCTCTTAATTCTTTGTTCTCCTCGATGCATAAATCCTCAATTGATATATAGTCCCCGAGAGTCTCTCCTAGGCTTCTCAATGTTGTGTTCATCCTCCTTTAACACCAACTCCATATTGTCCTGATTTTTGGGAGGATGATTTTCAAAATTAAAAGTAGGGAGGATGATTTTCAAAATCAAAAGTAGGGAGGAATCTAAATTTCACCAAATCATTCATATCCCCGAGAGGTAAGTCCTCAAATAACACATAATCCCCTTGAGATTCACTCAAAAATCTTAGTCCGAGTTCCTCCATTAGGTCATCTCTTTCTCTAAAATAGACTTTTTTTATCCCTGAGATCAAAATTGATTCAATTCATCCTCCATTCCCTTAGAGTCACCTACATTATGCATGTGTAAATCCTCAAAATGTTGTATGGTAGGTGTTGGTTCCCTATGTAGAGGATCAAGATTAGGCTCACTAAGGGTAAAATAGGGTTTCACCATATGATCAATCGAGGAAGTGGTATGACTAGCACGACCTTGACCTAGGTCATCAGGGGTAATAAAGATACTATCAGCAGGGTCAAGATCCTCTAGTGGTACCATCTTCCATTTCTTTTAACTCCAACATAACTTGGGTGGATAATTAATAGGATCGTCCTCCTCTGGTGGCCGTGTCTCAAGAGTAGAGTCCAAATGATAGCTACTCAAAATGGGATCCCTATTATCTATTGTTTCCTCAAAATGATCTTGGTGATTGGGGGTAGAAAGGTAGGGATCAGAATCACTTATATGAGGATAGCTAAGCTGACTAATTTCTTCGTTCAATTGTTGACTATTCCTCAACATCTCTCCCATAGACTCTTATCATTTCTTTTTGTTGTTTTTGTATTTCTATCATAAAATAGGAGAGGCTACTGTCAGATCGGGGAAGATAGTCAATCTCATGAAGGGTGTGAGGGTTGGGTGTTTGCAAATTGGAAAACTTCGCTCCTAGGCTCTGCTCAAAAGTAGGAGATATCGAGCTAGTACTCCCAAAGTACGAATAAGAATGACCCCATGAATTATCATTATACCCCTCTAAAGAGGAATATGCTCGAGGCATGGGATCCTAGTTAAAAGATGGGTAGTATTGGTTCTAATAATCTAAATAATAGGAGTAAGGGTAATCCATTTCTTTTAAGTCAAAAAGGTTTAACTCTCTTAGGACTTAGAAGAAATCAGATTAAAACCAGAAATTTCCTAAAGAGCTCTATCACTGCCAAAACAAACGCAAATACAATGGGATCTACTTTTAGTATATTCTAGGTCATATAATTAATTATTCAGCTGGTGGTCAAACAAGTTTTGCAAGAGTTAAGCTTCTTAGGCCGACTTTCGTTGGTGCCTACAACCTACTCGCAAGGGATGGAAGTCTCAAATCGAGCCCACATGAGGAACCGAAGTAACTTGGTGGATAGGTTTGTTGATTTCCGACTAACTTCCCTTGTGATGCAAAGAGGAGAGGTAGAAATTTATCTAGTGACCTTATATGTAATGTGCACAGTGTTTCAAATGTGCAACACGCGTACGCATTTTGTATTTTGAAATCCTGCAAACAAGTCCTTTTGTATGCAATTTCAAGTCACTAATTTTAAGGTTCAACCTCTTAGCAGTCCCAATTTCTTAAAGTGACCACTGAATTAATTAGATTCAAACACTTTAATGGTCTTGAATTTAAGTCCAATGTAGATGCATGATAGGGAATAGATGCTAAAGAAAAGACATACTTTACTCCAGCTCTCTTCAATGCAGGGATGTATACGATGCAATAAAGATAAACTAGATGCTGCTCATTCAATCCTAGATGGTCGCCCTATAGATATGCAGCTTCTAGTAGGCCGCTCGATTTTTTTTTATGATAATAAGCAGCTAAACCTAATCTAATTTAACTAGCTAACTAACATGCAGTTCCAACCATTCAAATAAACCTATAATCTAAATAAAATGGGAACATACTCCTAAAATACCCCCAGAACAAAGGGTCAACCAAAAACTTGGGGGACAAACCCCAAAAATAAGCCCCAAAACTACAATGGCAAGAAGGCTAATAATTCGAATCTAAAAGTCTAAATCTAAACTAAGTTCTAATGAAAATAATGAAATCAGGGAAGTAGTTCTCCTAATTGTTCCTCTGTATGCCTTTATGTGCGTAGGATCAAGGCCTACAAGTAACTATTGATGTCCTCCAGGTGGCGTCAAGATCCACCAAAAATATCGCCTCCGTCGTGCATGCCCGCTGCAATCATTTGTTCATTTTTTTGCACAATCATAAGTAATGTCAATAAGTCAGAAAAGCTTCAAAAATAGCATAAAAATAATATAAATTCCTCAAAAAAATTAATAAGCGTGTTTCCTCCCCTGCAACAACGCCATTTGAAAGAGCAATTCTCATTTTCGATAAAATTTTGAGAATAAAATGTAGTGTCGTATTTAGTTACGTGGTAGAAAATCATTTTTCAAAATATTTAATAATCACAATCTAACCATGAAAATAATTAGGTCGTCTCCATAGAGAGGAATTAACCTATTAAACTAGTGAGTAGTGCCTCATTTATTCGGGAATTTTAATGCGTGCGCATACTAACTGATGCACTCATTTCCAACATAAATTCTCAATCTAGACAATTAATCAAGAATATAGGTGCGCACATACAAAAATCACCACCATATAATATTCTATTAAGTGAATAGTGATCGTGGCATATAGCAATCAGTGTAAATATTAATCTCCAATAGAATAGACCATGTTCACTATAACAATATCTCATGCTCTATATCCTTCTTGAGAGTAATTGAAATAGGCAAGAGGCATATCCATGCAAACTTCTATCAATAAATTAAACCATTAAATAAAAGAATAGGAATGTGGCAATGGCCTTCACCGTAATTACTAATACTGTCATTCACTATTGCAAAATAGGGGAAAGGGGAAGGTGGCAAGCATGCATAGCTGGTGCGATGGCTGCTAGTGGAGATGCACCAAAGGAGGAGCTTCGAGATGGCGGCAAAGGCATGGTCGATGGTCGCCAAAGGTGGCCGCATGACAATGGTATGGCCAATGGTGATGGGTTGCACGCACGAGATGGGGGATGGCTTGGAGGCCATGCGGTTGGCGTGGGTGTCTCGGTGACAGCAAAGCAAGCGTTCTAGCGATGTTGGTAGCGAGGGATGTGGTCGGCGATGGTGGCTGTAAGCACCGGTGGTGGGTTGTTGTTTAGGTTCCTTCGGGTGCAACAGGAAAAGAAAGGAGGAGGTTGAGGATGAAGAGGAAAGAGAGAAGGAAGAGGAGGGGTGGGGTGTGGATAGTGGTGATGGCTGCGAAAATAAAGAAAGAGGAAGAAGAAAAAGAATGGCAATTGGTGGAGGAGACGGCTGATGGTGATGGTGCTCTCTATCACAGAGTACCACCGGGGTAAAGACAACATTGAAGGGAATGGTGGAGTTTGTAGAGGTTCACGGTGTACACCCTAAACACAGTGTAAGCATATTCCATAAGGTCGGTGGGTAGATGGGTGAAGCCCCCCGAAGAAGATGATCCTCCTCTCTTTTCAAAACAAAGACTCCTCTGTTTCTTCAGACGAAAGGTTCTCCAACCACTTGGCGAAGATCACGAGTGGTTGGAATGCCTGGATATATCTGGTGGTGTCTTCATCAGACGCCCAAACCAAGTTTTGCATGTCTTAAAAAGTGTAGACATCAGTGAGTCTACGATGGCAGTTTCCAGATGTCCGATCTGAGCTCCAGACATCTTATAAAAGCATAATGGACGTCTGAATGATGCTTTCGTGTTTTAATAACTCTTACACCTAGACTGCATCCATCAAATAGTTTATCTTATCATACCATAGGTTACTAAATATAAAATTGGCGCATAAAATTATACGTAGACTAAGATGAATTACCATTTAACTCATAATCAATTAGAAACTAAAATCAGATAATTAAAGAGTACCTAGGTCAAATAATGGTCCACTAAAGTGGACTTATCAACAAACTTTCACATCTATAATATTTTTGACTCATGTGCATGTATTACAAGTTAACAACGCAACTGGCGAATCCTATATTCGTACATTAAATACCGGACTACAATTCTAAGCAAGCAGAGAAATCAAAATCAATTTCACTTTTATACGCCTTCTTGAGATTGACTAGGACTCACCGTCTCGATAATTAAATTTTTTTTTGGAATCGTGATTCGTGCTATACTACAACATTTTCTTAATCAAATATGCATTTCGCAAAACCAAAAAGAAGACTAAGGTAAATGAATAAACACCTAAAAATGCACACACTAAGAAGATTTTTTATGCACAACGGGCAAAAGGTTGGAATCCAAGAGGATCACAATGTTGGATGAGAAAGACTAAACCAAGAGGACTCAAGAAAATGTGAGTACCTAGCACTCTTGTAAATTCTTATCTTGTAGATCTTGGGATGGATCCAAGGAACTACTTGTATGGACTTCATCAAGGGAGATTGAAGATATTAGGAGAACCAACTGGATATAGAGGTTGAAACCCATACCAATGGAGATAAATTTTACATGATTTTGTTGATTCATATTGTGAAATAACATGAAGATAAGGGGAGACATTCTGAAAATAAATGTGTTAACTTTCCATTAAAAAGGGGAAGAATGACAAATTATATCTTGTTGATGGTTAATTTCTTTTGAGGAAGTTTTAAATTAGAATGCATGTTTGTAAGAGGAGATTAAGATATTCCTTTTATCATTAAAAAAGAGAAAGTAAAATATTTTTAGAAAAGCATGTATTAAGAGGGAGCTTAAGAAAGTCAAGATTTGAAGCTTTTTGATAATGTCAAAAAGGGGAAGAATTATTTTAGCTTATATATATGATTTTGCCATTATCAAAAAGGAGGGAAACAACTCTCCATGTGTGCTTGTGCACCTTTGAACATAGCCTTTGCCTTTATTAAACCCTTTCCTTACTCCTTTCTTTTACCGTTTCAATATTTCCTTGCCTATTTATTAGGTTTCAATTACTGGCTAGTTCTAGATGACCTTGTGGCTATCAGTCTTAAGCTTGGGGTAGAGCCCTCTTTGGACTCATTCTACTAGCTCAATGGCCTTTCCCTATGAAGTAAAGGAAAGGAACCCTCTAGTTGGGTTGCGTGCTTTTCTACCTTACGGGTGGGATTTTCCTCCTCGTTGCACTGCTAGATGGCCTAAAGGGCCACGGGAGGCAATTTTTGTCTCACCTACTATTTGATGAGGTATGATTAGTTGCAATGTCTACTTGAGCTTCGGCCCTCTCATGGTGGTAGGCTTAGGGCTCGCAAGAGGCTCTTGCACTCTTAGCCTAATAAGAGTCAAAGCTGGGGTAGGTCTAGAAGATCCTTTTGGTTTGGCTGATAGTAACCATGAGTCTATTGTATGCTAGCTTTTTCTCACTGGCCCATCTTCATTTTTTGCATCCTTCCTTACCTTTCAGTTTGCATGCCTCAAGGGGTTGCAACCTAGGAAAAGGGGCTTTGGCTCCTCTGCGAGTGGGGAAGGGCATTCGCTGAAGAAATAGGCAGGGAGTAGTTCCTACTTCTGACCCGTTGCACATCAGAACTCCACATGGGAGTAGGTGTGGGCTAACCCCACAGGTGGTGTTCCTACATTTCTCTCCCAGGTGGGGGCAAATCCTAGTCCATCTGGGCCTACCCTGGTGGAAGGGGCTACAATCGATTACTTTGAGCGGTCGCTTTGAGTGTAGGAGGGGGCTTGCATGGATCGATAGATTGATATTAAGGTGCTCTCCTCAGATCAGGCGATCAATTCTTGTTAACTAGAATAGGAAGCTTCGGGAGAATGGATGCCTATGCCCCTGGTGCCATATATCTCTCGTGGTGGGGTGTCTGGACTCCATGTCCCCCACCACCTTGAAGTGTCAAGCCCAAGGGCCCAGGGGGGGTGGGGTTCTGGCCCAATCTTTCGTTAGGTTTTGGTCATCTAGGCCAGGAAAGATGATAGCTATTCCATGGCTATTTGTGCCCATCCTTCCTTTATGCTTTCTACTCAAAGGGTAGGAGGTTGAATCATGCTTGGCTCGAGAGCAGCGAGAGTACGAAATCTACGCACATGGTAACAAGGCGAACTAGTCGAAGGTGGCAGTGGTTCTTGAAAAGGCATGGGGGCTACAGGAGCAGGCTTTTGGTGTTAGTGCATCCTACAAGTTTTTGGAGGTTTGCTCGGATGCTTTTGAGTGAACAAAACTTCGGATGGAGAACAAGGTGCTAGAGCTACTTACTTCCAACATCGAATGGGTGTCCTTGCCTCATATGCCTTCCCATTTATGGAACAATTATCACAATTGCCTTTGAGTGGTAAGTATCCCACTTTCAAGGGTGATTCCTTCATTCTGCCTGGGATGGATAGCCCTTCAATCATCCACTTGTCCACAAATTGAAGTAATTGGGTAGGACATCCTCTATGGTGGTATTTTGTCCATGGTCTCGGCTACTGGATTTAGGCAATGCTCAGCCTTCGCTGTGAAGCAACTAGCATCCTGGGTAGACACAGCTTACAAGGATGCTTAAGTCCTCTATACAGAGCTTGATGAGGCATTGGCTACTTGGGAAAAGGTTGAGAAAGAAAGAACTTCCTTGGAGAGTTAGGACGAGGAAAACTTCGCTTGAATGCAAAAGGCCCTAGCCAAGGCAAAGGAGGTTCCCTTCTATCTAAAACAATTAGCTGATGCTCGGGAGGTGCACTCCTAATTGCATCAATTTTCAAAACTTTAGGATAAGGGCCTAGCAAAGCTAACCTTCAACTTCGATGACCATTTCACTAAGATGGATGGGGCAATCTAGTGGTCTCAAAAGTTGCAGGACGTTATTAAGGGACTCTTCTCAGTACCGAGCTTAGAGGGAGCTGTACAAAGGGATTTACGTTGACCTCACGAATGTCTTAAGGGAGGTTCGAGTGGAGAGAGATGAGGCCAGGGAGGCAATGTCCCACCTCAAGGGGAAAATTGAGTTGCTGGAGAAGGATGTCAAGGTTGCCTCGGCATTAGACGAAGAGTAGTTGAATGAGATCCATTGGCTGAAAGATGAAGTGCAATAGGAACTTCATCGATACTTCATGATAGACTTCTTCACCTCTAATCCTTGAATGGAGAGGAGTCGCTTGAAGTTGGGAGAGGAAATGTCCAAGCAAGTCTTAATGTCCAACCAGTCTATATTCTAGGAGGGGGGGAGGGGGGGTTTCTTTTCATGGTCTGTGAGGGACCTCAACCAGATCCACAACAAGAAAGTTCGATGGAGCTAGATTGAAGACCATTTCCCCCATCGAGCTGCCGCCCGAGGGAACGGCCTCTCATTTGCAGTCTTGGGAGTCGTACCTCCTCTGACGATGAGGCTTTGTCGGGACATCCACCTATGGCTTATGGACTATCAACTTGTTACCCTTGGTTGTTTGTAGTTTAGCTTTCATTTCTCTTTTTGTCCCCTTTCCTCCTCTGAGCTTCTACATTGGGAGTTTCTTCTAGCCTCATTGTAAAGGTAGTTGCTCCTTGATCAAAGCATTTTCACTAAAAATTATAATCGATGAACTTATGCCATGTAGTATAAATCATGGTGGAAGAACGATTGGTGCGTGAAAATCATCTTTTAGAAATATGCATCGTAGTATAGGACAAAAATCGAGGCAACACTTAAATTTATAAAACTCGAAATCAAGAAATTGAGTCTGAGGTCATTCGCAGGGAGCAAATTGGTAATTTCAATCAACTAATCACAATATCAAGAAGGATATGCAAGAATAATGCTCAATGTAATCAAATAATATTTCAATAAACTCAAGAGTGAGAGGGCAAAAAAATTTGGTTAAGATGGTGATCTGAACCACCAATTTAACCTAATAATCAAGTTCTAATTAAGCCAAATAAACCAACAAAATCTGTAATCAAATGAATATTCAATATCAGAACCAACACAAGCAAAGCCAAATCAGACGTCAAGTTTAGGCTTCAGACACCTTAACTCAGCACCTCAGAGAACCAAGGCAAAGCACCTAAAAAGAGACACAAAGGTCTCGCAGGCTAACTGATGAGAGGAGGGCACGAATCCCGAGGTAGCAAAAACTCCCCTTTTCCCTTTCAGATCTCTTTCTTTCTTCTCAGATCAGACCCAAGTGAACAATACTGAGTAAATGGGTATCCGAGTAGGTGAACCAGGGACCACACCTACCGACGTGTAAGGCGGGTGAGGTGTGTGAGTGAGCGTGGGAATGGGACCCAACCCCCGTGTCTTGGGCTGTTACGACCCGGTTTCCGAATCCCTACAGGACACGAGACCAGACCGACTCGACTGATCCCAAGACCCAGTCGTCCAACGAGAAAGTAACCAAAAATAGTAAAATAAACCACCTTCACCATGCTAGCAACTAACAATAACAAAGTACAGCAGTAAAGAAGTAAACTACTACATTACACACCACCACAACAGTAGGAAAGTAAACGAGTACAGGAATATAATGTGCAGAACGAAAGCGTACAGAATATAAAAGTACAAGAAGTTACTCACTACTACAAACGAGTACAAAAGAACTATCACTACTGGGCTCTACTGGGCCCAGCACCCTCTGCAGCCGTATGCTCTGGCTGCTCAACACCTGAACCTAAAAAAGGTTATGAGTACAAAACGTCATCGAACGCTGAGTAGAGTGGTAACCAACTACTAAAGCAGTAAAAGTGAACAGGTAGCTGTTGTTTTTCA
Source organism: Thalassia testudinum (assembly GCA_037157565.1). Taxonomy (NCBI): domain Eukaryota; kingdom Viridiplantae; phylum Streptophyta; class Magnoliopsida; order Alismatales; family Hydrocharitaceae; genus Thalassia; species Thalassia testudinum. The sequence goes on along the minus strand of JAZHRO010000035.1, from coordinate 48,086,579 downwards.
ATTTCTTTCTTCCTTTAACTAATTATTCTTTCTTTCACCACTTAATTTAATTATCAGGTCTCTTTCTTGATCTCGAATGTTCCTCGTGGGAACGATCATGATTATAGCCTTTTCCGAAGAGTAGAAGTAGTACGTGGTGCTCTCCTGGCCGAGAGAGTCCCCCGTGGTGGTCCTACACCCAGTCAACCACCCCAAGGTCACGGACAGACGTAACGGTGACTACGGCACGCGCGATAAATGCACGGGTAGCTACCCCGCACTGGCACGTGGTCAGTTGTTTCCGTTAGCAGGTGCGCCCAAAGAACAACACGGAACCAATATAGGGCATAGCCCTCTCAGTAACAGGGGTCTTGCCCCTCCACAGTCCGCGCACCATCGCCTGACTACCCTGGTTTGCCCAGTGGGCCTAACAAGTCGGTGTAGGGCGGCTAGATGAACCCCAGGTCCCGTGGGGTGGCTAGCTCTCTCCCTACACTAGTAGCTCTCCCCGGTACTGTGTACGTGAGGGCCAAGAAGTCGGTACAGAGTGACCAATTCTAACCCTGAGTCCCAACCCAATGGTGGCTAGCTCCACTCTGCACTAAACAGGGGGACAGTTGCTCTCCTTGGTACTCCGTACTCAAGGGCCAGCTCATTTCCCCGCTCACATTCCCAATTCCATTCCATTTACTTCCAGGATCTCTACTCCTAATTCCCCGTGGGTTCATGCTCATGTTGCTCAGGCCAAGCCATACCAGGTTTCATCATTTCTATTTCCATTCTCAGGTTATACACATGCAATTTGTAACTCTATTTCATATTCAGTTTATTCACAGATAGCTCATGTTTCCAACATTCACCTTTCCAATTTCAAATTATATACATGTAGCTCATAGTATGTCATTTAACGTAAACAACAGGAATTCACATGCAGCAGTTTGCTAACGCAAGTACTTTATGTTTCACAGGCAGCTGTTATTTATTTACTGGCAATTATTATCATTCTATCTACTCATTCAAGACTGCAATTCATCCATTCAATACAGACAATCCAGTATTTCTAGTCCTAGAATTCATGCCATATCCTAGGTTCTAATCATTCATCCTACACAGGCAATTAGGTTTAATTAAATTAAGGGGAAGCCACTCTACCAGTAAACCTAGGAGTAATGGGGGCTTGAACGGCAGGCTCACGTGCCTCAGCAAGCCCCGAACCCACAACGGAACAAAGTCCTATCACAAGGATCAATCACAAGAGAATACTCAGAACAGTATAAAAAGTATTCCAACAAGTAGAGGAAATCATGCGAGAAACATCGGTATCTCAATTGTGGAAATCGGACCTCAAACGAACCTTAAACGGGTCAAAAAGAATGATTCTGACTCAAATCAGACATCTGAACACCTTCCAGACGTCTTAAAAGAGTCCAGAGCCATACCTCAGTCCTGTGTCACTCCTCAGATGTCCAGGAACTCCGCTGGACCGTCTGGACCCAGTTTCAGATGTCCGACAACCTCTCCAGACGTCTGGAAACGCTTCCCGTCGTCTGGTACCTCGCCTAGACATCCGAAGTGAGTGGGAGGGCGTGTCCCGTGCCTTCCCGAAGCAACACCTGCACGAATCAACCAAAATCTTCTCAAAAAGGATAGGGAACAGTGTCTCAGCGACCTGCATGGCCGTATCCGTAAGAAGACGTACCTTCGCGAAGCCTCCTCCTCAGATGTCTGGCACCACCTCCAGACGTCCGCACCGTCGTCTGGCGGTCACTCCAGATGTCTAATTCTGGGAAAATCCCAGAACCAAAACCTGCCTTCGCCTTCTCGCGCCGCACATGGCCGCGTTGCGCCCACTCGCCTGCTGCTCCGGCTGCAGCAGTGTCGGGGGGACCTCCCCGACCCACTTCTCCACCTTGTGCACGCGTCGACCGGCCGTAAGCTCACCGGCGAGCTCCCATGCGAGCTCGTAAGTCTTCTCTCCTCTCCTTCTCACGCTGCTCCTCTCCTCTCACGACACTCCTCTCCGCCGCTCTCGCTCGACTGCACTCGCTGGAGGGTAGAGGAAGGAAGTGGCTAGAAGTGGGGGGTGTGAGGGAGAGGAGGGGGGTTATATAAGGTGTGGGGTTAGGGTTTGCGTCGGACGAGAGGAGAGAAGGAGAAGAAAACGAGAAACGTGTACTATCTGCGCACAGCACGCACGCAGACGTGAGCTCGTACATGAAAATTTCAATTTTCAGACGTTTGGGAATGAGTCCAGATGTCTTGCAAGACGTCTGACCCTCAGTCCAGACGTCTGACCTAAAGTACAGACATCTTAAAAAGGCTTAATAACACAGGTCTTAACATAGGCAAAGGGTCTTCTTCACAAATTACACTTATATGTCTTCAGATGGTTATGCGCTAACGATGTGGGACTAATCCCACTGTTCCTTGTGCAAAGCTTCGCGTGACTGCTGTAGCTGGTGTCGATGGATTGAGGATGCTGGAGCCACTCCTTCAATCATTTGAAGCCCCAGGTGGGCTTCTATGATCTGTCCGCTTCGATTGCTGGCAGCAGCTAGGCAAGTGAGAGCTGGAGATGAACGAACAGGGCTAGAGGAGACGGCGGTGAGTGGTGGTGATCCAACGAACCTGAAGAGCTAGAATACAGGCTTATCGCCCCAATTAGAAAGCTCAGTAGCTTCGCCAAGTGGTAGCGAAGGTGTTGGTAGTGTTCTTGTGGAGTTTAAGAGTGTGTGGGCATGTGGCAAAGTCGGAGAGGGTAAACGAAGGTGGTGGTGTTCGGTGGAGTGTGAGAGAGATCAAAGCCCTAAATTTCCTTGGGGCTTTTCATCAATGGGACGAGGCAATGCTCGCTGACTCAGTGGCGGGCGATTTGGTGCGGGGTGGTGTTCGTACGATGTCGCCAAAGCTTCGCCAGCGCAGTGGAAGACGGAGGTGGTTCGAAGCGATCAGTGGTCGAAATTGAAGTGTTGATGGATAAAAGTGAAGAGGAAAGGGATAGGAAGTGATCTAGGGGAGCTAGGAGATGATACGGAGGGAGGTCGAGGCCAGCTGTGATGAGCTGGCGTCAGGGAAGATGAATGCTCCGATGAGGAGCGGCAACGTCGAAGGGGTAGATGGCTCCTACTTGGTACGACAAGGAACAGAAGACGGAGGGAAGAAGGTTCCCTCTACCTATCGTATGTGGCAGAGGGCGACAAAGGCAGAAAGAGAAGGTTGCCGTAGCTTGGTCAGAGCAGGCCAGGGGAAGGAGAAGAGGATTTTTTGGCCTCAAACCGTGCTAAGGAGGATGGTCTGGCAATGGGGATATTTTTATAGGGCCAAGGTCGAGCTCTAAGCTTGGGAAGAAGCTTGGATAGCTCATATTTTCAGGGAGAAAAGTCCCTGAAAATCTCGAGTTCATTTGAGCTTTAAAGCTTGATTTGGAGATCAAGAGGCAGTTCAAAAGATTGGGGATCTTCTCACGGATCTTCCCTCCAAATTTGGAGGTGATTGGCTCTAATTGAAGGGAGAAACCTCCCTTGAATCTTCGCTAAAGGTGTGTTCTCACTGCCATTTGCAAATAATTCAAAACCTGAGGGGGTAAATAAAAGAAATAGAGTTTTAAAGAGCTAAATTGCAAACTATGTCAAAATAGACTCTGACTGAGTCCAAATTTTGCCCTTAACCTAATTTGGACCCAAGAAATCTAATGGTGAAGTTGGATTTCAGTTTTGACCATGTTTAACTAAGTAATTTACAAAGAAGTCCAAACTAGGGTAAAATTCCATTTGCAACTCTGTTTTATGTCAAAATAGGTTCAGATGGTCAAACCAAGGTATTAAATCTCTTAGAATATTTTTTTATGAATTTTAGGAGGTTTACATAAATTTTATCATGACCATATCTCTTTCATTTAAGAGGATCTAAAATTAGAGTTTTGGTGTATTATTTTTTTTAGGAAAATTTTGGTGTGTTGTTTTGATTCTCAAAAAGCATGAAACTCCGTTTCTGTCAATGTTGACCCACTTTTTGAACTTTTGAGCTCATTTGACCTTTATTTAACCCCTGATGACCTTATGGTTAATTTGTGTTTGTGATATGCTATTAAACTTATAGAATTAAACTTGATTTCCCGTTCTCTCAATTCAGAATAATGTAGGATTACGACCCTCAAATGATTATGTAGGAGGTTTAATCAATCAAATCTAACTAAATGTGGCTAGTTAGGGCCCAAATGGTGTTCCTATCATACCCTCATGTCCAGCTTTTGCTAGTCCCTAGCAATGTCCTATGAATCAAACCAAGCCTCTAAGCCAGATGTAACTGTCAAGATGCCCTACTAAGCTGCACTCTAGAAATTAAATCAAAATACCAACAATAAGCCTAGAGATACTCAAGTACCAACCAAGATCCAGACCTGACCAGCTTCATCCTAAGTTTGCCGCGAAGGTTTCTAAGGCCCGCAAAACACGCTTAATGAAGAAAAAATGCCAAAAGTATTATGTTCTGAAAAGTCGTCTCGGAGATCTAGCTTAGGAGTTGCTCAAAAACACAAGTTGATTGAACGAGTTCCCAGTGCGGAGAGGTGAAAAATTCCCCTTGAAGATGTGTATTAACATATCATCTCCTCGGAGCTTGTCTCCTAAGATATCTAAATATCCTACAGGAGCATGTAAGCACCTTGTGCTGATCAGGTGCTATGGGTGGGATTATCCCGAAATGTTGATTGCTAGGGCTAAATTTAACAATAGAACGCCATGGGCAACACTATCTCGAAGCATCGATAGCCAGGGTTCTAGGGGTTGTCATGGGCGGTGCTATCCCGAAGCATCGATTACCAGGGACCATTCAAGGATTGATGGTGGGGACAAGGAATCCGATACAAACCGTATTTAGGGACAATCCGAGGCTGGATTTAGGGAAATATAAAAAAAAGAGAGAAAACTCTCAAAATGAAAAATCCTTCTCTCTCATCAAAATGCATTGACAAACTGAACCTAGACATGATACGTCTACGCACGGGTGCTTTAACTGCTGGGGTCAATGAACCTCTAGGCTTACTGAACAAGACTAGTGTGTGATTTTGGGTACTTAGGTTACTAAGTCTCGCAAACCAAAGGGTAAGTAACGAGGCCAAATAATTCCTAAGCCTTAAACCTACTACATCAGCTTCGTACTTTCCTCAACCTCTTGAGGATTAATCCGGATCTTAATGAATACTTGAGTGTTTAAACCCTGAAATAGGTCAAAGAGGCCTAAGGTCGATACTCGCCATAATCTCCTAAGTTTTAGCCTTCCAGGTCATAATTCATCATCTAATCTAGCCTAGAAGTTAGGTAAGTTTCATACTCAATCACAAGGGACTATTTTCTTTCTTTTTGATTGCTCCTTTTTTTTCCCTTTTCTTTTTTTTCTTCCTCAATTGTTTTCTATTCAGCTCACTTTGATCTTTTCTCTTTTTTTTGTAATTGATGAAACCCCTCCATGAATTAATTCTCACCCCCATGCCTAAGGTTTATAATGTCCTCATTGTAATTTAGGTTGGTTTGAGTTTAATTCAAATCATACATTAAAATAGATGGGTGGTGAACGAGTTGGAATAACTGTTGCAGATGATTTCTAGCTCTGATACAGGTATCAAAGGTGGAGTCGGTTATTCTAACGGACAAACCCTAAAGTGCAATATGATTTAAGCAAAAAGATAGGTCAAAAAGGTTTCAAGCTTTTCAAGAATGACGAGTTGCCACCCGTTGAGCGTTAAGTTTAACGCCATCAGCTGGGCACAATTAAGCTCAAGGAGAATGGAGATCAAAAGATACCTTAGCCAAATTTGAGTCAATGAGTTCGAAGAATGGTTCGTCTCTAATTGTTCACAACAAATGGTTCTAATTCGTGGCTGAGTGTGCTGATTTCGACAACTCCATTTCCAAACACTCATCTCATAAGGAATGGTCCAATCCATTTTGATCTAAGTTTTCCTAGGAAGAGCTTAAGTTTGGCATTGAAGAGTAGTACTTTTTGACCAAGACAAAGTTTTCCATGAAATGTGCTTATCATGGAGGCTTTGACCTGCTCTTTGTAGATTTGTGAGTTCTCATACGCGTCATTGCGTAGTTCCTCGATCTCGCTCATTTGAAACTAGCGATGGATTCCAACCTCCATGAAATCCAAATTGCACTTCCGTACTGCCCAGTAGACTTTGTGTTACATTTTTACGAGGAAGTGACATGCCTTCCCGTACACGAGTCTGAAAGGAGACATTCCTAACTAGGTCTTATGGGCGGTCCTCTAAGCCATAAGGCTTCTGGAAGGTGTGTAGACTAGTCTTTCTTGTCAGGACGAACAGTGACCTGAAAGATCTTCTTGATCTCCCTATTGGATAGCTCAGCCAATCCATTAGTCTAGGGGTGATAATCAGTTGAGATACGATGCGACACCCCATACTTTTTCATCAGGGATTGGAAGTGCACATTCGTGAAGTGGGTCACTCCATCGGAGATGATAGCTCGTGGGACACCGAATCGAGAAAAGACGTGCTGATGAATGAATTTGATTACGACTTTGTGATCATTGGTTTGGGTCAGGATGGCTTCGATCCATTTGGACACGTAGTCCATAGCTAGGAGAATGTACTCGAAACCATCGAAATTTGGGAAGGGACCCATGAAATCAATCCCCCAGATGTCGAAGATTTTGCACATGAGAGTCAGCTACAAAGGCATCATGTCACGGTGGCTCATATTGCCTAAGGTCTAGCAACGAGCACATGCCTTACAATAATTGTATGCATCTTTGAAAATCGTGAGCCAATAGAAGCCGCACTGGAGGATTTTTGCTGTGGTTTTATGTCAAGAGAAGTGACCACCACAGGCCTGGTCATGGCAGAAGGACAAAATGTCATTGATCTCTAACTCTGGGACACATCTTCTGATTGTTTGATCAGCATCAATACGAAATAGGTATGGAGCTTCCCAAACAAAGTATTTGGCATCTGAAATCAATGTCTTTCTTGGCTTTTGGCCAATCAGACGTAATCTGGTGTAATGCCGAAATAGTTTACCATATCAGCATACCAAAGAAGTTTCGTACCAACTGTCAAGAGGTGCTTATCCGAGAAATGCTCTGTGATAGGACCGAAAGGGTCAATTATAGAAGGAAGGCGGGGCAAATGGTCAGCTACCACATTCTACTTTCCTACCTTGTCATGAATTTTAAGATCAAATTCTTACAACAGTAAGATCCAGTGGATTAATCTAGGCCTTGCATCCTTTGTAAGCAAGTGTCTCACTGCAGTGTGATCCAAGTAAATGATGACATGAGAGCCCAAGAGGTATGATCTGAATTTCTCCATACCAAATACTACAGTCAGCAGCTCTTTCTCTGTAATCATGTAATTATGTTGAGCCTCATCCAATGTCTTGCTGGCGTAATATATGACCACCGGTTTCCCGTTGATTTTCTAACCCAGCACCGCTCCTACTGCATAGTCAAACGCATCACACATGATCTTGAAGGGTTGAGACCAGTCAGGAGATTACAGGATTGGTGCTTGGGTGACTCGGTCACGCAAGATCTCAAATGCGTGAATGCACTCACTCGATATCTCAAATGGCGTCCTTTGAAAGAAGATTCGTCAAGGGGCGTGCGATCTTAGAGAAATCAGGTTTGAATCAACGGTAAAATCCGACGTGCCCCAAGAATGATCTGATGTCTTTGACTGAGTTAGGCACAAGTAGTTTGGAAATCAGATTCACCTTAGCCCAATTGAACTAGATACCTCTTTCAGAGATGAGGTGCCCAAGTACGATGCCCTCAGGAACCATGAAGTGACTCTTTTCCAAAGAGAGAGCAAGGTTCACTTCGATGCATCTTTTAAGGATCTGGACCAAGTGACAAAGGCAATCATCGAAAGATCCACCGAATACCGAGACGTCATCCATGAAGACCTCCAAGTAATTACCTACCATATCTGAGAATATGGCTACATGCACCGCTGAAAGGTGGCAGGTGCATTGCATAGCCAAAATGGCGTCCTGCGGAGCGCGTATGTACTGTAGGGGTAGGTAAAGGTGGTATTTTCCTGATCTTCAAGATGAATTGCCACCTGATTATATCCAGAGTATCCATCTAGGAAACAGAAAAATCGATTTCCCGCTAGTTTCTCGAGAATCTGATCAATGAACGGGAGCAGGAAATGATATTTCTTCATGTAGGCATTCAATCTCCGATAGGCTATGTAGACTCTCCACGAATTCGCAATGTGAGTCGGGATGGTCTCTCCAGATTCGGTCATAATCACTGTGAGCCTTGCCTTTTTAGGCACAACTTGGATTGGGCTTACCCAACAGCTGCCAGAAATCGGGTAAATGATACCAGCATCTAACCACTTGATGGTCTCTTTCTTCAGGACCTCTTGAAGATTCGGATTGAGTCGTCTCTACATGTATCGAGATGGTCGTGAGCCCTCTTCAATGTAGATACAGTGTGTGCAATATAAGGGACTTATCCCAGTCAAATCATCGAGAGTTCATCCAATGACTTTTCGATGCTGCTAAAGAACAGAAATCAGCTTAGTTTCCTGATCAGATATGAGTCGGGAATTGATAAGCACAGGAAACGTTTGATTAGAACCCAAGAATATGTATTTCAAATGATCTGGGAGGGGCTTTACTTCCAGTACCAAGGCATCAGCAACGGATGGAGGTTCGAGATGGGCCTCAGAAGATAAGGTTGAAGCCATGAGTGAATCTCGATCAGCTCTGGGCTCCCTTATCTATGGGCCAAGATCTTCTTGAGGTTGAGGATCGGGGATAATTGGTGATCGTATCGCTTTTTCGTGTTTTAAATTAACCGTATTGTAGTATAGTTGAAAAAGCGTATGAACAAATAACAATTTTTATTGCTCGAAATTCAAAAACATTTCGAGGTCGAACTCAGGGAGCAATTCGGTATTTTACAAGCAAAATATCACAATTCTCAATAATAATGTAGTGTTTATAAAAATCTAGAGAGTAAAAAGAAATAGAATTTTCTCTTCCTTCTTTCTTCTCTTCTCTCTTTCTTTTTCTTTGCTTTCTCTCTTCCTTCTCTTCTTTCTCTGTCTCTCCTCTCTTCAGACGTCTGATTCTTTGAATCAGACGCCTTAACTGGTGTTCTGCTACAGTGCTTCTTCAGCCTTCTTTGGCTTCTTTTTTTCTTCTCTACTGCAGCTCCTTCCTCTCTACGGCAACTCTTTCCTCCTCTTTTCTTCTTTTGGCTTTCCTCTTTGGCTTCTTCTTCTTCTCTTCTTAAGCTGCTGCGCCTCCTTCACCAGCTCCTTCTTTCTTCCTTCTCTCTTTCTGATTTCTGCGGCTAAGTCCTTCCTTGGCTTCTGTAGACTCCTTCCTTCTTCTTTCTTCTTCTTCTCCTTCCTTCAGCTGCACTCTTCTTTCAGCTGCTCTTCCTCTTCCTTCTTCTTCCGCGGCCAAGTCCTTCTCTTTCTCTACGGCTAAGTCCTTCGCAGCTCCTTTCTTTCCTGCGCACACAGAGGCAAAACCCAACCCCTACCCACCCTGCATCTCTCTCTCTCTATTTCACTCTCAGGACAGCTCTCCCAAAGCCTTCTCGGGTTATCGGGTCAGGTATGCGTGCCCGGGACCAGACCCACCGGTGTGCGGTGGTGGGCGAGGAGTGCGTGGGTAGTCGGGTTAGGCTAGGTCCGTGGAGGCGTGGGTCGCGAATGAGATCGGGTCGAGTGAGTGGGACCTCACCCCATGGATCTGAGGCGATAAGGCTATGGCACTTTTTTAATTTATGTGTCGCCTCCCACTCATCAGCTTCCGAGGTGGGACTAAATGTCCCACCTTCTTCTCGCACGTGCCAGCAGCAGATGTCACGCTCGATTGCAGCAGATGCAAGGGGCTTTTGTGTCAATTGCTTGGCTGGGGTTGTGCGCGAAGGGCTTCTACGCGACCTAGGGGTGTAAGCCTGGAACAAGGCCTAGAGCTGCAGCAAGCTTGCTTCAAGCATCCTTGTCAATGGCGGAGGGGCGACGAAACCTGAAATGCATGAATATGACCTCGCGGCCCTGTCAGACCATAGGAAAACCTTCGCCGTATCACGACGAAGGTGAGGCGGGGGTTGGCTGGCCGCAGGGTGGCCTAGGCGTGCATGCCTAGGTCGCACTGTGGCCATGAAGGTGGGTTAGGTCGGTGGAGGTGTGCAGTGTATGTGGCGGTTGGTGAAGGTGAGGAGGATGATCAGTGAGTGATGGCGATGCTGTCAAAGTGGTTGGCGAGGCGTGTGGAGTGGTGGAGTGATGGTTGCACCTCGCCGGTGGTCTACTGGAGGTGAGGGAGACAGAGGTGTTGGCGACTGACGAGGGGTTGACAATAAAAATTGATAAGGGAAATAAAGAGGGGAGAAAAAGGTACTTATCTAGGGTGTTTAGAGCAAAGGGGGGAGGCAGAGGGTGAGCGGCGGGTGTCTGCCGTCATCGGAGACGAAGACCTGTGATGAAGAAACGGTGATAAGGAAGAGAGGCGGAGGGTGCGCGCTGGTACGGCGTGGCGCGGAGGAGTACAGCGAAGATGGCTCTACCACTGGTACGGTGGCAGAGCGACGAGAAGAGGGAGGGAGAGTCGCAAAAAGCTGCGGGCAGTTGGCCGGAGTGAGGAGATGAATTTGGGGGGCTTTCTCTGGCCAAATCAAGCTTCCTAGAAGCGGAAGGATCTGTGCTTCCTTAAATAGGCACGGGCAGAGCAGGATTCGCAAGGAGGCGGCGGGCATACCACGCTAGAGGTATGGATGGAGGAGACTCATACCTCTCGAGCGTTCGCACGAGAGGTATGGGGTGTTTCAGGGCATAAAGAGCTACCCATGCGATAGGGGGCTTCACAGGGAGCTCCCCTTTCAAATTTGGGAGCAGCTCCCATGAACTCGACAAAACCTCCATGCAAAGTCGCTAGAGGTATGGTCCCTTCTGCAATGGCAGAGGGACCAAAATGAAGAAAGTGACGAGAAAGTTGAGGGAGAATTTGCAAGGGTTTTCAAAAGTTAAGGGCCAGAATGTACTTGGGTGGACCAAATTGCAAAGTAGGTCAAGATGACCTTTCCTTAGGCCTAAATTTTGATATAAACCTAATTTGGACATAAGGAATCCAATGGTTAAGTTGGATTTTAGGTTTGACCTCGTTTGACTAGATATTTTACACAAAAACCCAAATTAGGTCAAATATTGGGCATGGACCCCAATCTAGGTCAAAATAGGTTCCAAAAGCCAAATTGAAGGTTCTAAACCCTAGGGGATATTTTTCCATAATTTCAGAGGGTTTAATTGATTTTTATCTTATCTGGAACCTTGTGAATTTAAGTGGATTGGTTTTAGGTTACAAAACATCATTTAATTCCTAAATTTCACCATAACCCTTTTCTGACTTAACCATCCTACTTTTTCTCTTCTTAAGTCCAATTGACCTATGTCTAGACCCTTAGAAATTCCGTTGATGCACTGTAATGGTAAAATTGTAATTTTACCCCTTATTTTATGTTCTCTTCCCAGATTAATGATCTCTTGAATTAAGCCTTTCTCTTGGTTATGTAGGAGCTTTTGTTCACTTTATTAGGTCAAAATGCGCTAGTTACAGTTCATGATGAGGTTCTCATCATACCCCCATGCCTAGTTTTTGCTAATCCCTTAGCAAAATTTTAAAGTTTTAACTTCTGTTCTAGACCATGAATTCCTTTCACCAATTATGATAAGTGCTTTTTCTTCTTTGATTAGGTCAGAATGCCGACAAAGGGCCTAAAGGTACTGATGAGTGGCTACTCATCATAGCTAAAAAGCTGAAGTTAAGCTAGACACTGAGTTAAACAACATCAAATTAATAGATAAAAAGGGTTAAGTATGGGAATTAAAGAAAAAGACCTAAAACCTTTACTCTATGTTAAAATTTCATAATTAAGTCACAAAACGAGATAATTTGAAGGCAAAGGACAAATGGTGATCCATGCGTTAATTGAACACATAAATAACTTTGAAAGGCTAAATCAAAAGTACAATTAATTTCTTAAATGTTCAATTAAGCACATATAAAAATTTGAAGGCATTTAGACATCATTTAGGCTTTGTAATATGTAGTTTACACTTAGGTCCTTTATGCATCACATTCTTGTCTTTAAAAATCCTTTTTGGACCTACTTGTAAACCGCAGGGATCCCTTTGAAATGCTGCAGGGTCCATCCTGTTGCAATTCTCTTCACTTATGGGCCTGCACGCAACTTTTCTACCCCTTCGTGTAGGGGTCTACCCTGCAATTTTCCCGTCATTTCAAGATCGGCCTGCTGCTCTTCGCACGCACTATAGCGCACGAAGAACACAGCAGATCTCGGCTGTCCGTTGCTTCTCGCAATTTCGATCTGCGGTTTGATTTGAATAGAAGCTTCGCGTAAATCGGTGTGTACGCTCACCCCTCTCCCCAAATCCCATTTGTCAGTCAGATTTTGAGTTGGCTCACCGCGCGCTCCTCTCCTCTCATCCCTGCCGCCGGTTGCCCCTTCGGATATTCTCACCTGCGCGGTGATCTGAGCCACTGAGTTTGCTACTTAAGCACCTCAGTGGTCGCGCACGCAAAGTATCGCCCCCTCCTACATCTCTTAGCGATCGTTCATCCACTCCAGTTTCTCCTCCCCACTAATTTTCTGATTTCACAGCCACCGGCTGTGAAATCGCTACCTTCTTCTCGACCTCCTCGTCGCTAAGGACCTCATAGCACCTGAGGACAACCCTGGAGCCTCACTAACAGACTCTTCTCTCCGCTGGAGTCATCTTCCTCCCTTCTTCCTCCTTAGCCACCGACTAAGGACCCATAGGTCTCATTCTTCCTGTTAGAGTAGATTTATCTTTCTGCAAATTAGCAGTAGTTGTAGTTAAAGTAGGTTTAGAGTAGAATTCAAGTAATGTGTAGTGTTTAATTCCGCTGTTATGAGTGTAGCTGTACTGTAGCAGTAGATTTAGATCCGAATTCCCTCCTCACCTCCTCTGATCATTCCAGATCAGAGGGGATGGTTTCAGACAGTCCATAGTTACGAATTTTCTCTCTCTCCATGTTTTCATAATCACTTCTAATTTCCATGATTTGTTTCTCGCAAATTCACCCATTCATTCAGACCCAATTTCAGATCTGAATGGTCTTTAACTTCAGATCTGAAATTGGCGTTAAAAAGCACATTAGGGGCTTCCCATTCACCTCATTTTTGTTCACAAAAGCCTCTGATCTGAGCTTGAAAATGTTCAGTTTGTTGGATTTTTTTTTATTCAAATTTCAAGGATTTTTACTTAATTGGGTTTTGACTGTCTTAATCTGACAAACTGAGGAATTATGATCTTCATTCATTGTGTGGCAAGGAATCTGAGATGATTCTGATGTCAAAATTCATCTCAGAAGAGCCATAATCTGATCTAAGTTTTCTTGAGGATTTTAATGCATTGAATGCATGATAGAACTAAGGAAAATCACTGTGGTGATTTGAAATCTATCTTGCATTCATGAGCTTGTGGTTTGTTGAGAGCACTGATGCTTTTTTTTAACCTAAGGAGTTCTCAATACTCCTTATGGTTCCATAATCTAGAATGTGTATTATGGATTTCAGTTGTCTGATTCAACTCTCTCTACATGTTGTTTATAGCATTAGGAAGAGTTAGATCAATGTTTTTGCCGATTGGATTCAATGAGAATTTTCTTGACAAGGATTTATGCTTTGGAATTGAAATATTGAGTATTTTTTATAAGTGAAACCCTTGTCAGTTGGGGTTTAGGGAATTTTTGAGTTTGAATTTCTAATTTTGATCCCAGAGCCACAGTAAATTGCTTCACTTGCAGCTACATTCCCCTCCTTTCCTTAAGTCTGATTTCATTCCAGATGGACTTACTGCAGCTGCAGTAAGCCGTCTGGAGTGAAATCTGATTTGCTGCAGGGTTGGTATTTATTGTTCTTACTGCTGCTGCTGTCTGATATCTTAATGTGCAGCATAAGTTTTTGATCTAAAAACCCTGTATAAGAAATTTTTGATCAAATAGCTGACATGTAGTTGTATTGCATTTCTTGTATACAAGCTTGGCTGTATAAGAAATTGAATTTTAATTCTATGAATGCTTGTTGTTTTCCTTCCAATTATTTGTCATCTACTTTATTTCAGTTAACTGTTCAAACACATTAACTAAATGAAAAAAAAAATGATTAGTAAGCTAAAAAGGGTTGAATCTCTGTCAGATTTCACTCTGACTGTAAATAAGGCAGTCAATGCTTTTTTTGGTCTTTTAAGTCCCATCCTAAGCCTTGAGGACACTTTAGAAACCTTTTGAAAGGCTTAGGATAGGTGAGATTTGAAATTCAATAAAAATAAAAAAAAATTCTAAAAAATTAAAATAAAATTATCTGATCAAAGATCAGAAAGTTTTTTTTAACCACATACCAAGTTACATGACATGCAAAACCCTCGACTCGGTAGAATTTGCCAGTCGATGGATTTATATACCATGAAACTTAATAATAAAAGTTATAGCTAACAAACATCAAAAACACTTCTTTCTCCTCATCTACTTCTTCCCTTCTTGTCTCTTATCTATATAATGTGTATAAAAACCATAAAAAGTGAAAAACTCCAAAAATACCTAAAAAAGTACTTTGTATATAAAGTATACTCTTGTAAATATAAGCTTTATATTAAGTCATCTATGTAAATAAGTAGCATATGTATATAAACTGTATAAATAACTTACGTATATATTGTACACTGTAATTTAGGTATTTAAGTTAGATTATACTATATATTTATTAGTTATATAACTATTTATTAATTAAACTAACTTATATGTACTATTAGACCAAATAAATCAATAGACAGTATAAATAACAGTGTTAAGCTATAAAACTGTATATACATATGTATATGTAGATTACAAATCACTAAAATCCTGTACCTTAATTTAATTCTTTATACATAATAAACAATTAATTTATTAAGTTAATAGCTAAGTTATTAGATTAAATTAGATAAATTAGTAATTTAGAGTTAGAATTAAGTTAACTGAATCTGTATACTTAGACTAATGTACTTTAAGTAATTTAAGCAAATTGAAGTATGTTTATATTTTATTGTATTATTTAAACTTAATGGATAAGTAAAACAATCCAAATTTGCTATTTAAATGTAAATAGAATAGAAATTAAATCCGTAAAATTCAATAAAAATGTTTATAAAATACTTATACATGTATATTAACTCTGTATAAGGTCAATTAGACCATATAGTAGCTAATTTATAAGTAATTAAAGAATTAAACATCAAAATCAGTATGTAAAAATCGTATACTTTAGTTAATTTATTTATATAGTAAATATAAATAAAATTTCAAATCAAGTGTACAATTGTATAGTATTATATAAATACTTTATTTTCTTATAATTTATTTTATTTTAAAATAAATTATAGCCCTCGAATTAAGGGCCAAAATCCTCTCTGTCGAGCAGCCGCACGCATCTTCAGCGCAGATGCGGCGCTCGAATAGCACCACATCGTGCGCTGAAGAGCGTGCGCTGCTCTTTATATTATTTTTGTTCTCTAATGGTGCAGTCGTCACGGGCGCCGGGCACCCGAAACAGCCATGCCTTATACATATGAGCATATCCTTGAGCATTGATTCGAACATTTGGCGGCCGGGGGCCCGGGTGTGTGTGTGCGTGAGTGGGCTGAGAGGCCCTCTGATCTGAGCTGATAATACACAATTAAGTAGCCTAATGACAATTATGGCACACTTAGTAGAGGTCTGGTCCCACCCTCTGGGTGCTGTGTATCCATCGAAAAGCATGCTCACAAATTAAACACATTTTTGATGAATTAAGAATGTTAATGACGGCAGCTAATCACTTGTGTGCCGCAGAATAAGATGAAGAAGATGAACAAAATAAAAGAGGAAGGGTAGTGTGGAAAGAGAGAGAGAGAGAGATGTAAATACGTATAGTGAAATCAGAGAGTGAATACAGATACAAAGGACTATTATATATATAGCTAATTACTTTTATGTAAATAAACTCGTACCTTTACTAACAGAATAAAACGTCGCTATAACCGTCACTACAGACCTTGGTTTCCTTCTTTTATTTTGTATATAGTTTTTTCTAGGGTCTAGCGACGCTTGCATCTGTCACTATAGCTATTATATGTGTTACTGTAGGTGTTAGCTTAGTAAGTTAAATTAGTATACTATATAATCTTAGTTGGTAGTGTACTTTTATGAAAGTATTAGTAATATAACTTATAAAGAGATAGTTTAGAGTATAGTAATGAAATGTTTGGTGCTTGTTTATAATTAGTTATTGCAAGCATGTTGATTAATTCTTTGTAAGCAATCAAGCCAAGTATTCATTCTTTCTTTCTTTATTAGACGTAAAACTTCTTTTTGGAATTAAAGGATAATTTTGGAATTAGAAAGTGATGTAAATCAATAACTGCCTCCCAGTGAACGACCTGGAATAAAATCAGAAAAAATTAATTAAGTAAATAATAATGGTCGTAATAATGGTTGGTATTCCATACAATCCACTACAATGACACTAATGATATTTTCATCAATCAACAACCTCAATAACCATCACCGCCACCCACCTATTGTGGCATAGTAGGTACCCTAGTACCAACCAAGATCCGAGCCTGTCCAGCTTTAGCCCCGATCCTCAGTGAAGGTTTTTAAGGCCCACAGGAACTATCCTAAGGTTTATTGGACTCCGTGGTTAAAGCACTCTTGCTTGAGACATTTTAGCCTTGGTTCAGTTTGCAGTATGTTTTGTAAGAGAGAGATAGAAGATTTATTTGTTTGGAGAGTTTTCTCTCTTTTTTCTTTTTATTTCTAGCTTCGGATTGGTTTCTCAACACGGTCTGTATCGGATTCCTTGTCCCCATCATCAATCCTCAAAGGTTCGTAGCAATCAATGCTTCGAGATACCCATGGTAACCCCCAGAACCCTGATTTTCGAGATTTCGAGATAATCCTGCCCATGGCGTTCCATGGCCAAATCCAGACCCTGGTAACTGACATTTCGTGATAATGCCATTCATGGTATTTGAACCAGCAGAGTGCTTACATACCCCCCGGTATGATATGTAAATATCCTAAGAGACAAGCACCGAGGAGACGATATGTTGTTACGCATCTTCGAGGGAAATTTCCCACCTCTCCACGCCGGGAACTCGTCCAAATTAACTTGTGTTGATCAGCCGCTCCTAATCTAGGCAACATTTTCATAATATTAAAACGCTTCTACGTGATTTTGATAGTTATGCGCACTGAACCAAACTGTGTGTGAATTAGGATGCTTAGGTTACCGAGTCCTGCAAACCGAAGGTCAGTTAACGAGACCGAATACTCCCTAAGCCTTAGACCTAATACTTAAGCTTTGCATTTTCCTCAACCTCTTGAGAAATATCCAGATCTTAACGGGTACTAAGAGTCTGGCCAAAAAAGCCTAAGGTCAGCATTCCTACTAATCTCTTTGTCTCTTTAACACTTTTCTTTACTTTTCTTAATGTGGTCTAGAACTTAAGTTAATCCCTTAATCTCTTACTAATGACACTCTTTCTTTTTTATTTTGTGCTCCTTTTTAGCATTTTGCGCTTTTTCCTCCTTTTGATTATGTAAAGCCCAAAAATTTGCTCTCCTCTTCTCAGGTTTTTTTTTTCGAAATGGTGGATGATATGTGATTTTTTTGTTGAAACCTTTTCTTGATATGAATTTTCATGTATTTTGCACTTTCATACCCCCCCCATGCCTAAGATTTTCAATGTCCTCATTGTAAATTAGGTGGGCTCGTATTCAGCTTGGTTCATTCATTTAGACAGGTATTGGGTGAGTGAACGGGTCAAGGTGACTGTTGCGGACGATTTCTAAACTCGGGTACGAGTACCTGAGGTGGGGTTGGCTGTCCTAATGGATGAACCCTAAAAGTGCAAAATGAATTCAGCAAAGAAATGTCAAGACAGGTTTCGAGTTTTTGAAAGAATGACGGGTTGCCTCCCATTAAGCGCTGAGTTTTACGCCATCGGCTGGGCGTAATGAGCTCAGGGAGAATGGAGGATAAAGGATGACTCAGCCAAATCTATATTGGCCATGTCAATGAACGGTTTGAGTCTCTAACCGTTCATGACAAAGGGTTCAGAATCGTGGCTGAGTGGACTAATCTCAACGGCTCCATTTCCAAAGATTTGTCGGACCAGATATGGTCCAATCCACTTAGATCGTAGCTTCCCTGGGAACAGTTTTAATCGGGCATCAAAAAGTAGGACCTTTTGACAAGGATGAAAGATCTTTCTAGATATGTGCTTGTCATGAAAGGCTTTAACCTACTCTTTGAAGATTCGCGAGTTTTCATACACATCGAGGCGTAATTCATCAATCTCGCTTATCTGAAGCTCTCTGTGGGTTCCAGCCTTAGAAAGATCTAAGTTGCAGTTCCGTACAGCCCAATAGACTTTATGCTCCAATTCGACGGGGAGGTGACACGCCTTCCCGTACACCAATCTGAAAGGAGACATGCCTAATTGGGTCTTGTAGGCAGTCCTATAAGCCCACAAAACTTCCGGAAGCCAAGATGACCAATCCTTCCTGTCAAGTCCAACAGTAACCTGAAGGATTTTCTTGATCTCTCAGTTTAATAGCTCAACTAGACTATTAGTTTGAGGGTGGTAGGGAGTAGAGATTCGATGCGACACCCCGTATTTGGTCATCAGTGACCTGAACTGAGCGTTTGTGAAATGGGTCCCTCTATTAGAAATGATCGCTCGAGGAATCCCGAACCGTGAAAAGATGTTTTGGTGAGTGAATTTGATAACGACACATGGAAAAGCGATACGATCATTTTGGCGCCGTTGCCGAAGACGAAGACCCTGTGGTGAAGAAGCGACGACAAGGAAGAGAGGCGGAGGGCACGCGTTGGTACGGCGCAGCGT
Source organism: Thalassia testudinum (assembly GCA_037157565.1). NCBI lineage: Eukaryota > Viridiplantae > Streptophyta > Magnoliopsida > Alismatales > Hydrocharitaceae > Thalassia > Thalassia testudinum. The sequence continues at coordinate 48,067,636 of JAZHRO010000035.1, read as the reverse complement.
GGAGGAGCACGGCGGAGATGGCTCTACCATTGCTACGATGGCAGAGCGACGAGAAGAGGGAGGCAGAGATGCCAAAAGCTGCGGGTAGTTGGCCGGAGTGAGGAAGAGACGAATTTGGGGGGCTTTCTCTGGACAAATCAAGCTTCCCGAAGCGAAAGGATCTATGCTTCCTTGAATAGGCGCGGGAAGAGCGGGATTCACAAGGAGGCGGCGAGCATACCACACCGGAGGTATGACCAGAGGAGACCCATACCTCTCGAGCGTTCGCACGAGAGGTATGGGGCGTTTCAGGACATGGGGAGCTGCCCATGCGGTAGGGGGCTTCGCAGGGAGCTCCCTTTTCAAATCTTGGAGCAGCTCCGATGAACTCGACAAAACCTCCATGCAAAGTCGCCAGAGGTATGGTCCCTTCTGCAATGGCAGAGGGACCAAAATGAAGAAAGTGATGAGAAAGCTGAGGGAGGATTTGCAAGGGTTTTCAAAAGTTAAGGGTCAGAATGTAATTGGGTGAACTAAATTACAAAGTAGGTCAAGATGACCTTCTCCTGGATCCAAATTTTGGTATAAACCTAATTTGGACCTAAGGAATCCAATGGTGAAGTTAGATTTTAGGTTTGACCTCATTTGACTGGACATTTTGCATAAAAATTCAAATTAGGTCAAATATTAGGCATGGACCCCAATCTAGGTCAAAACAGGTTCCAAAGGCCAAATTGAAGGTTCTAAGCCCTAAGGGATATTTTTCCATGAATTTTAGAGGGTTTAATTGATTTTTATCTTGCCTGGAACTTTGTGAATTTAAGTGAATTTGTTTTAGGGTTACAAAACGTCATTTAATTCCTAAATTTCACCATAACCCTTTTCTGACTTAACCATCCCACTTTTTCTCTTCTTAAGTCCAATTGACCTATGTCTAGACCCTTAGAAATTCTGTTGATGCACTGCAATGGTAAAATTGCAGTTTTACCCCTTGTTTTATGTTCTCTTCCCAGATTAATGATCTCTTGAATTAAACCTTTCTCTTGGTTATGTAGGAGCTTTTGTTCACTTTATTAGGTCAAAATGTACTAGTTAGGGTTCATAATGAGGTTCTCATCAATTGGGTTTTCCTCTGCAATTGGGTCCTCAACCACAGAGCCAATGTCGCATACTTCTTCGACTGCCTCACAGTTCTAGATCTGGGATAGGGGTGTCCTGGATAACCATCTTAGGGTTAGGCTCTGAACTACTAGCCTTAGAGTGGCTAGGATAGGGTGGATCCTGAGTCAACTTGCCACCACGAATGGTAACAGAATTATGACCTACCTGGTTTTGGTTCGGAGTCAGCAAAATAGGTGATTGCTACTGCTATCTTGAATACAATGTTGAATCCTCCATCCCATCAGGCGATGGAGTAGAATAAACCTCATAAACGTAGTGAGCTTGGCCCTGATTTGGGTTCATCACACGCCTCTGGTTCGGCACATTATTCGGATTCAGCAGAGGTTGGGATGGAAGTGCACCCGGCTGGCAACATCCAGTCATCTATGCAAGCTGACTTCGAACCTCTGTGATCTCGTCTTTGTGCTGTTTCTGCATAACCGCATTGGCCTTTTGGATGTTAGCTAAGGTTTGTAGAATCAAGGTCGTGTGATCTCCCGCGACGGCCTGGATTGGTAATTTGGGTTGGGCCTAGGTTGAGTGGGCTGATATGGGCATGGAGCCTGTGGTCGAGGCTGAAATTGAGGTCTGGTGTTCTGATCATTTCTCGACCACACAAAGTTGGGATGATTGCGCCAGCCAAGGTTATAGGTGTTAGAGAATTGTTCATTCTGGATGGCATGGAGATCCTCGCAGGTCTGAGGAACTCCAGAAAAGTCAAAGTACGAGGGTTCAAAGTTCCCCCAACTAGAGTAGGTGAGTCAAGAGTTTCCTTCTAGAGTTCCCCTAACTATGCGACAGTGGTTGTTTGGCGCGTAATTCGCATTTTAGAAGATTATTAAGTTGTAGTATAGCGCGAAAACATGTCAACAAATAAATTTATAAAACTCTGGTAAGTACCGGGTCGTTCACAGGGAGGCAATCTCGATTTTTAACATAAGCTTTTCAATAAACTAGTTCTAACGGTATTTATATATATATATATATATGTATATATGTATAAAGAGGCATCAGATATTCATAAAATCAAATTTAATTGCATTGATAAAGAGTTTGTCACAATAGAAATTTCTATGCAAAAAGTAGAGATAGATAGAGAGAAAGAGAGAGAGAAAGAGAGAGAGAGAGAGAGATAGGAGGCAGAGAGACGATGCCGCTTGTGGGATGCTTGTGCGAGATGCGGCAACACCTCAGATCCAGAGTACCGAGACGAAGTTGCAGAGGGACGGAGAATTGCAGAGAAGACGGTAAAAGAGATCTGAAGTTGCTGGGAGAGAGATGCTTCAACTGGGGGGCCTTGGGTCTTTTATAGTTTTGATGGAGGGCAAAAAGGGTATTTAAGACCATAATCTCATGTAACAACTCTTATTTTATTAGATCCGTTGATCAGGAGATCAATGGTTCTGATTTGGCCTCAAAATTACTTCATTTGCACCTAAAACGCTCGGATTCGCTCTGGTAGCGACACGTGGTAGCCGCTGCATCATAGATCTTCGATCGCGTGGCTCTGATTCCTCTTCAACGCACGCTTATCTTCTTCGCTCACCGCTCGCCTTCAAAACCAGCCTCAACGTTAGCCATCCAATCTTACGATCGGACGGCTTACGCACTCACACCTCGCTGCGCACGAGCGAGCCAATGCGCTACGCGAATCTTTTGTTATATATACTTGTTTGTTTCTATTTATGTTTATCCAATCTAGGCGGGCAACGTGGCGCGCTCGTGATCATTGGATGGAGATCCAACAGCCCACATCGTGTGGTGCGGCCTTCCTAGATGGGGCGGTGGTGAGGGAGTGGTTGTGATAGCGCCATGTGGCACCATCATGGCCATTCATCTTCTTTTCCTTATATCTGGTGATTTAGACCTCTGATCAAGTTGATTTTTGCGCCGTTGGACTGCGATTATCGATCTAGATTCATCCGTGCAGTTGGATTCTTCACTTGAGACTCGGATCTTTATCCTTTGGCTCCATGATCTCCGTTCTTCTATGGACTGCACATGATGCTCTAGTTGTCTGATCGGGACAATTTCGGAACCATTGGACTCCCGTCGTCGTTCTGATCAGATCTGTCCGATCTGATCTGACATCCGCAGCTTCGAATCATCTACGATTAAAATCATCTCTCTTTTAGGTCATAAAATGACGATATTATCTATATGACTAATAAACTAGCTATTGTCCTAATTACGATACTTGTGAATACATTATTCCTAAATTATGCTAGAATCTAACTTAATTCAGGTGATTTAAGTTGCATGATTGCATAGCAATCATGCAACTTAAATCACCTGAATTCACCCACATGCCTAAATCTTGCTAGTCCCTAGCAAATACATGGCTAAATGCAAAGTGGTCCTACATGCGCAATTTTTATCAAGAGTTTGACTAAAAGTTTGTCTTTGGTTTTTATCCGAAGTTTTAGTAATCCAAATAATTGTGATTGTGTTTTGCTGTAGCCTATGCAAAAGATCCAAATAAAAAGTCAATCCACATCTAAAGCTTGTACTTAACCCTTAGTAAAAATCTATTGGGATAGGCAAACTTCTCCCCTCAGGGTTATAAGGTAATCTGTATATTTAGCCCTGGCTTTTGGGTAAGGTAGAAGATTTTTGAGTCAAGAGAATTTATTTTTTGTGGCTCACACTCATCTGATGCTATATATAGACTAGTACTTTAGAACCTAGATTTCCATATTATTAAATAATTCAACTCAGAGAGAGGCGAGAAACTGTGCTCTCTTTAGTTCCTTTGTACTCGCTCTCTTTCTTTCTCTTCCTTTTTCTTTTTCTTTTCTTTTTGAGCTCACAATCTCACCAGATTTATCGTTATATTTGGTGGTCTCTCCTGGCACTAACACTTTGATTAAGTTCTGATAACTCTACAACTAAGTCAGAATTCCTCAGCCTGTATTCAGGCAGCCAGAAATACAGAAAAATAGATCAAGGTTATATTTGGTGGATCGTGAGGGTAATGGGTGTTGTTGCCTCAATATACTTGAAATAAACTCTAAAAACACTTATGAACTCTTCTTTTTTTCTACTTTTTCTTTCTTTTCTTTTCTTATATATATATATATATATATATATATATATATATATGCATAGACATATACTTCTTTTTTCTTCTTTTGCATCCAAACATCTACTAACGCAACACAGTAACACATACGACTTTTATTCACGAGGCATTATTTGGGATTGGGGGATGTTCAAGAAGATATCGGGTGGCTTATTTGGTGAAAGTGTCTATTCTCAACATCAGGAGAGGAATGGATAGGACAGTGTATTTTTGACATTGACATTAATACCCTCCTTTAGCTGAGGATTTCGTAAAGACGGTCATGACCATCCACCTCAGTCCTAGTTTTATCATAACCCGCTCTCTACGTATTTGCCTTATTTGGTGGCTCTCAAGAAATTCGCACTAAGAACTTGTACGCAAAAGCCAAGAGCGAAAACTATGCCTAACTCTGAGTATCATTATTTCATTATCTAGAGTTTAAGATTCCTCATACTAGCCTTAGAGCACCAGTAGACTTTCTACTCTCACCTCACACTTATTCGGTGGATCTATTAGAAGATAGTTTGCCTGACTCCCTAATTACTGTCCAAAGGTTTAGGAGAAGAAGCAATGCTTCTTCTCGACAAACTAAAGATGTTTATCAGTCTTCAAAGAGGATCCATTGCAAATTCTACGTGTAACTATGAAATTAAACTAGATTCTAAACTCAGGAATCAACTTAAGAATAAATCCCTAAAAAACCTTAATAAAAATTCTTTATGCCTAAATGCATTTTTTTTTTCAAACATAAAGATAAGACATGCAATGTCTAACCCCCCATGTCTATTCATTACAATGTCCTCATTGAAATGTATGAATGAAAATCAAAATATAATAAACAAGATGAGGGGATATCACTTGACTATGCTTGTTAATCCAGGTCAGTATGGATGAAGAGGATGTAGAGCTACCCATACAGAGTACTGGGTCGCCTCCCAGGCAGCACTAAGTTTAACGTCATTTACCGGACTCAGTTCAGCTTTAAGAAGATTCCAGAAGGTTGATGTCACCATCATGAATGGGATCATAGTTCTGCAAGATAAAAGGCTTCAATCTCTAACCATTCACCTTTGTCTCATTGCCGATCTTAGGATCCAGGATAAGCACAGCTCCATGAGGGTAGACTTTTCTTATAATGAAGGGACCTATCCACTTTGATCTTAATTTTCCCGAAAAGAGCTTCAAACGTACATCAAATAACCAAACCTTTTGATTAAAGACAAAGCTTTTTTTGGAGATGTACTTATCAAGTAAATCTTTTATCCTATTCTTATAGATTCTCGCGTTCTCGTAAGCATCGTTCCGAATTTCATCCAATTCAGTCAATTGGAGTTTTCCTTTGTCATCCAGATCGATTGAGATCCAAGATAAATGTTCTGATTGCCCAAAAACTTTATGTTCAAGCTCAACGGGCAGATGGCAAGATTTTCCGTAGACCAGACGGAATGGAGACATTCCAATTAGAGTTTTATACACAGTCCGGTAGGCCCAGAGAGCGTCATTCAATTTGGTAGACCAATCCTTTCAATCCGAGCGAACCGTCTTTTGAAGGATCTTTTTAATTTCTCAATTGGAGATTTCAGCTTGTCCGTTGGTCTGCGGATGGTATGGAGTAGAGATTCTGTGAGTGACTCCATACTTGGCTAGTAAGGTCCTAAATTGGTTGTGAGTAAAATGGGATCCGCCATCACTAATCAAAGCTTTGGACACACCGAACCAACTAAAGATGCTCTTCTTTACAAAATCCATGACCACTTTATGATCATTGGTTCGAGTCGGGATGGCCTCAATCCATTTGGATATATAATCAACAGCCACTAGAATGTACAGGTACCCAAATGAATTGGTAAAAGTTTCCATAAAATCAATGCCCCAAACGTCAAAGATTTCGACTTCAAGGACTGGGTTTAGGGGCATCATGTCCTTCCTAGTCATGTTTCCTAAAGTTTGGCAATTGATACATGACTTACAAAAGTTGTACGAGTCATGGAATAAAGACGGCCAATACAATCCACTCTGTAGTACTTTGGCTGCCATCTTTTTTCCTGAGAAGTGACCTCCACAAGCAAAAGTGTGGCAGAATTCTAGTACACTTGTGATCTCTTCATCTGGAATACAACAGCGGACAACCTGATCCGCAAAAACTTTGAATAGCTCTAGGTCTTCCCAAAAGTAGTATTTGCAATCGGAAATCAACTTATCCCGCGTATGTTTAGGCCAATCCATGGGTAGTTTTCTGATGACCAAATAGTTGACAATATCTGCAAACCAAGGTAGTTTGCAAATAGTCAAGAGAGTCTCATCAGGGAATGAATCACAGAGTTGAGGAGTTGTAGAGTCTACAAGGATTCTGGAGAGATAATCTGCTACTACATTTTGGGCTCCAGATTTGTCTGTGATTTCTAAATCAAATTATTGTAGCAGAAGGATCCATCTAATTAATCTAGGTTTTGCATCCTTTTTAGACATCAGGTGCCTTAATGTAATATGATCTGTGAAGATTGTGACATGAGATCCCAGTAGGTAAGGTCTAAACTTCTCCAGAGCAAACACTACGACTAGCAACTCTTTTTCTATAGTGGTGTAGTTTCTTTGAGCCTCATCCAAGATTTTGCTAGCGTAGTAGATCACAGACAGTTTCTTGTCTACCTTTTGTCCCAAGACTACCTCGACGACATAATCAAAGGTGTCAGTCATGATTTCGAAGGGATGATCCCAATTAAGAGGTTGTAAGATGGGTAATTGTGTAATAGCCTCCTTTAGCTGATTAAAAGCCTTTAAGCAATTTGAATGAAAATCAAAGGATTGATCTTTTACCAGCAAGTTGCTTAAAGGCCTCGCCACCTTAGAAAAGTCGTTAATAAATCAACAGTAAAATCCCACATGTCTAAGAAATGATCTTACTTACTTAACCGTCAAAGGTGGAAAAAGTTTGCTTATAGTGTCCACCTTGGCTTTATCCACTTCAATTCCTTTTTCAGACACAACATGGCCAAGGACTATGCCCTCGACCATGAAGTGACTCTTTTCCCAAGATAGAATAAGATTCACCTCAATGCATTTTTGTAAAGTCTTTTTAAGATTGATCAAACATGATTCAAAAGAGTCTCCGAACACAAAAAAGTCATCCATGAAGATTTTCATGAAATCACCCACCATGTCCGAAAAGATTGCAAGCATGCACCTTTGAAAGGTTGCTGGTGCATTGCATGATCTAAAAGGCATTCACGGAAGGCAAATGTTCCGTAGGGATTGTAGCCAGAATAGCCATCCAAGAAGCAGAAAAATTGCTGGCCAGCTAGTCTTTCTAGGATTTGATCAATGAAGGGAAGTGGCAAGTGGTCTTTCTTGGTTGCACTATTCAGCTTCCTGTAGTCAATACAGACTCTCCAAGAGGAAGTTGTGCAGGTTGGAATCAATTCCCCATTATCATTAGTAATCACAATCAGCCCAACTTTCTTAGGAACTACTTGTACAGGACTGATCCACGAGCTATTAGAGATTAGGTAAATTATTCCCACGTCTAACCACTTGACTATTTCCTTTTTCACTACCTCCTGCATGTTAGGATTCAACCGTCTCTGCATTTCTCGGGAGGGTCTCGATCCGTCCTCAATATAGATTCTGTGAGTGCAGTAAGTGGGACTAATTCCCTTCAGATTATCTAATGTCCAACCAATTGCTCTACTATTTCTTCCCAACACTTGAATCAATTGCTTTTCTTGAGTTTAGGTTAGATGAGAGATAATGATTAAAGGGTAAGTCTGATCAGATCCCAAGAAAACATATTTTAGATGATCTAGAAGAGGTTTAAGTTCAAGCTTGGGTCCTTGGGATAAAGGGTCCAGTGGTGGATTACAGTTACCCTCAAGAGGTCTTGGAATCAAGTCAGTGATTAATGGGCTAACCTCTTGATTGGTTTAGGTGGCAAGGCCTGTAGGATCAGATTAGATTATTCCTAATTCCATACAATATTCAACGGTATTGTCCTTAGAATCTTCTATCATTCCACAATCCTCAAATTGCTTGATAGCCTTAAAGATGTTAATCTTAGTTTTCTTATCCCCGAATTTGATTTCCATATTGCCAGATTCACAATCAATATTTGCCTTAGCAGTAGCTAAAAATGGTCTTCCTATAATTATCGGGGTGTTTTTCAAGTTCTCTGGTACCTCCATGTCAAGGACTAGGAAATCCACAAGGAAATAAAAATCACAAACCTTGACAATTATATCCTCAACAATCCCCCATGGTGTGGTAACAGATCAATCAGGTAGTTGTAATGTGACCTCAGTAGATTTTAACTCTCCAAAGTTAAATTTCGTATAACATAGTGGGGATTAAATTTATGGAGGCACCTAAATCTAACAGAGCCCTATCAAAAGTAGTATCTCCAATAACACATGAGATAAAAGGGGCTCCGGGATCTTTCTATTTTTGGGGTAGGTTTCTAAGAATAACTGCACTAGCTTGTTCAGATAACACTACCCTTTTAGTTGATTTGGCCTGGCGTTTAGCTGTGCACATTTTCATTAAAAATTTCGCACAGGCTGGGATATTCTCAATATCTTTAAGGAGTGGTATCTTCACTTGGACTTGTTTAAAAATATCAAACCACTCCTCAGATGGATTGGTTTTCTTTTTCTTAGGTTTGTTCAAGGCTTCAGGAAAGGGAGCTTGAGAAAAATCATGAGTGTTTGGGTCCTAATCCTTGTCTTCTTGATCTCTGTTAAGACCACGGCAACAAACGTCTTTTAAGACGTCTGGGAGTTGGTCCAGACATCTGGAAGCCTTCCCAGAATCTGGAAATTAATTTTTGCAGCGTACAATTGCGAGTCTGCACGCATAGGCGCGCAGACTGATCCGCCACCCTCTTTTCTCCTCTCTCTTCCCTCCCCATCCTGCAATGCCTTCTTTTTCTTCTCTCTCTCTCCCCCGGCGCCTTCAAATAGACTCTCTCCCCCTTCCCTCTCCCTCACCACCACTCCACCGTCTCCTCCTTCTTGTTAGCATGAGAGTGCAAGGGCGAGGGCAGTAGTTGCTGCCGGGTGTGCGCGGGGAGGAGGTGCAGCGAGAGGGAGAAGAGGCGGAGTGCATGAGGAAGAGAGGGCGAACTCGTCAGAGCTGCCAGGGCCGACCGGCGGGGGAGCGCAGCAGGAGCGTAGCACTGGGGAGGTGCTACTGCAGCTCAGGCAGCAGGCGAGCACGGTGTGACGCGGTCGTTCGCAACAGGCGGAGGGTGAGGAGGTCCTGATTCTGGGAAATTTTCCCAGAATCAGACGTCTGGACCTACGTCCAGACGGCGCGGGGGACGTCTGGAGTGGGACCCAGACGTCTGAAAGGTACAATATTTCTTTTCTTCTTCCTTTCGCGTGTACGGCCATGCAGGCCGTTCCGCCGAAGGATTCTGCCTCTTTGCCGTGTTGAGGTCGGTTGCGTACGCGTGCAAGTTCGTTCGGGAAGGCGCAAGGGCATGCCCTCCCACACAGATCGAACGTCTGGGCACTGCACTAGATGACGGAGGGAGTCTCCAGACGTCCGGAGTGACAGTCGAACGTCTAGAACTAAGCCCAAAAGGTTCAGCAGGATCCTGGACATCTGAAGAACCGCGCAGGAGCAAGGTATAATCTGAACCATCATTTAAGACGTCTGGAAGTCAAAAACGACAACTCTACCCTAAATCAGACGTCTGGAAGGTGTTCCAGACGTCTGATTTAGGGCAGAGTTGTCGTTTTTGACCCGTTTAGGGTCCGTTCGAAGTTCGTTTTCCACGTTTAAAATTTCATTCTTCTCAGAATTAGTTCCTCTACTTGTTTAAAGTACTTGTATCCTATTCTGAGTAGTTCCTTGAGTTTGATCCTTGTGATAGGACCCCATTCCGTTGCGGCTCTTGGGGTTGCGGAGGCGCACGGACCTACCGATCACGCCCCCAGTACTCCCGATTTTGCGGGTAGAGTGGCTCCCTTTAATTATTTATCAACATTTATGCACTTGTGAGATAATTAACAGATTCTAAGGTATGGCATGAACCCTAGGATTGGAAAACTAGATTGAATGATAGATCCTATGGTATAACATGAATCCTAGGACTAGAAAACTAGATTGAATGATAGATCCTAAGGTGTGGCATGAATCCTAGGAACAGAAAACACCGAAACGAATGTCGTGAATATATGAATTGCAGCCTTGGAAAAGTAGGAAGAAAAATAATAATTGCCTGTAATTGGATAACAGTTGCTTGTTATGAATGGATATTAACTGTTGAGAACATGGGCTATATGAAAATAAAGCTGAAATGATGAAACCTAAATTGGCTTAGTTAAAGAAATATGAGCATGAACCCTACAGAGAATTAGGAGTAGACCTCCTGAGAGGTGAATGGAATGGAATTGGGGAAGTGAGTTGGCCCTTGAGTACGGAGTACCAAGGAGAGCGACTGTCCCCCCTGTTTAGTGCAGAGCGAAGCTAGCCGCCCCAAGGACCCGGGGTTAGGTCTAACCACTTTGTACCGACTTGTGGCCCTCGCGTACACAGTACCGGGGAGAGCTACTAGTGTAGGGAGAGCACTGACCACCCCACGGGCCCCAAGGTTCTGCTAGCCTTCCTACACCGACCTGTTAGGCCCACTGGGCAAACCAGGGTAGTTAGGCGAGGGTGCGCGGACTTTGGAGGGGCAAGTCCCCTGGTTGGTTACTGTGGAGGGGCTAGACCCCTGTTACTGAGAGGGCTCTGTCCTATACTGGTTCCGTGCTGTGCTTTGGGGCGCACCCGTTAACGGAAACGACTGACCGCGTGCCAGTGCAGGGTAGCTATCATGCGCTTATCGCGCATGCCGTAGTCACTGTTACGTCTGTCAGTGACCTTGGAGTGGTTGACTAAGCGTAGGACCACCACGAGGGTCTCTCCCGGCCAGGAGAGCACCACGTGCTACTTATACTTTTCGGAAAAGACTGCAATCAAGATTGTTCCCACGAGGAACATTTGAGATCAAGAGAAAGATCTGAGGAAAAATTCAAAAATGAGTAAATAGAAAAATAAAAAAAGAGATTAAAAATGACAGCTACTTGTCCACCTTACTGTTTTTCTTAGCTAGTTGGTTGCCACTCTACTTAGCGTTTCGCTGACGTGTCACCTTTGTCACCTTTTCAGGATCAGGTGTTGAACAGCCAGAGCCTGCGGCTGCAGAGGGTGCTGGGCCTATTAAAGCCTAGTAGTTTTACTTGTGTTGTACTTACTGTACCGTTTCTTCTGTTGTAGTGAGTATTTTCTGTTATAACTGTACTCTTTTATTGTAAGCACATGTTTATGTACCTGTTTAATTCTCTACTGTTGTGGTGGTGTGTACTGTAGTAGTTCTTTTCTTTACTGCTATACTTTTGTTACTGCTAGTTGTATGTATGGTGAATGTGGTTTATTTTATTACTCTTTTGGTTACTTTCTCGTTGGACGACTAGGTCTTGGGATCAGTCGAGTCGGTCTGATTCTCGTGTCTCGTAGGAATTCGGAAATCGGGTCGTAACAATCTCCCAGGTTAGATTCGGGCTCCTCAAGATCTTGTTTAGATTTAGATTTAGAAGGGTACGGATCTTGGATCTGTTTCCCACTTCTCAAGGTTACTGCACCAGCAAAAGTGTTAGGGTTAGAAAGTTGAGGTGGGTTCTGCAAAATACGTGGAGCCTGATTAGGGTTAGCAAAACTAAGTGGGTGCTGGGGAGCAGGTTGAACTAAATGTGCCTGTTTCTCTCTTATGCTGTGCTAGTTAACCCTATTGAAATTTCATGGGTTTGGGATGGGTTGGGATGGCAGCATCCCGTGTTGTCTAGCATCTACTAGCTGGTCCAGTCGTCCCGTCAATTCTGTCCTCAATTGATTCATTTCTTTCTTATGTCTCAGATTCATCTCTCTCATTTCTTTGAGGACCAGGCTCAAATCAGTGGGCTGGTTTTCCTGAGTAGGTTGTGGCTGGTACATGCGTGGTTGTGTGTACCTACTAGGTTGCCCATAAGTGTTTGGTTTAGTCAAGTTAGGACCCTGGGTGAGTTTCTGACTTGACCAAGCAAAGTTAGGATGGTTGCATCATCCCGGGTTGTAAGTGTTTGAATAAGGCTCATTTCTAGTGTAACCCTGGACTGCATTCACATCCTCAGGATAACTACACATCGGGCTGCCTAATTCAGAATTCAAGGGCATCAAGGTCCCTCCTTGGTACCCAGAAAGAGATGAGTCCAAGCACCGTTGGCTCATAGGTGGAGCCATTGTTAGGTCATTAATGTTGTGCACTGATTCCTGACCTAGTGGGTTGGGGAATTGGTTATGGGTTAATATAGGCACTCCTTGGGTAGCCATAGGATTTAATATGGATTGTGTACCTAAGAAATTCCCACCCTTTAGAAGGTTATCCAGTTTATTATCCAAATTCTTCACATTCTTTCCCACAAGTTCCACCTTATCTAATCGTTGTGCAATTAGCTCTAAATCAACCAAGTTTGAATTATTGTTAACTTTATAAACTCCGCTCCTTGGTTGATTAGCTCTGTTAAAGGCGGACATTGTGGCATTGTTGAGAGAATTTTCACTCATATTCTCGAACAATTGAAAGGCTCCCTCAGCATCTCGACTCAAGAAATTGCCCCCACATGCCGCATCAACAAAATTCTTCAGATTATCACTCAACCCATAATAGAAAATATGGGTCAAGTGCCACTTTAGAATCGAATGATGAGGGCATTTCCTAGCTAAATAATTAAACCTCTCCCAAGCCTCATGTAGTTGTTCCCCGCGGTTCTGCTTAAAGGTTGTTATGGCACATCTAAAGGCATTAGTTTTTCCTACGGGGAAAAATTTCTTTAGGAATGTGCTTCTCAGGTCTTTACAAGTTAGGATTGGTCTACCAATTGTCCTCAACCAATGTGCAGCTCTATCTTTCAAGGAGAATGGGAGCATTTTCATCATCAGGGTGCCTTCATTCATGTTCCTAGGGCCAAAAGTTCTTCCTATGTGTAGGAGCTATTCAAAGTGGTGGAAGAGGTCATCTGACTCACGACCATGGAAGTGGGAAATCAAGTTAATGATCTAAGGTTTGAGTTCAAAATCTTCCCCATCCTGAGGTACCCTAACAAAGGGTTCAGATTGGGCATTAGGAGGGTTATAAAAGTTACGAAGGGACCGGTCTGCCCTTCTGTTTTGGAGTCGAGTGATGGCCTACACTGACTTCCATCTGTCGATCATGATGTTAGGCCTACTTAATGATCTGCCTTTCTAAGAGAGTCATAGGATCCAGATTTTGTTCATCGATCTCTTCTTCCTCGTGATGACTAGCCATTGCAGAGGGTTTAGATTCAGATCTTGGATAAATATCTTCTCCTAGGATTTCTTTCTAATGGTGGTAGCAAATCAAGATTTTGAGATCTACCTTGCATGCACCAGAAGAATGTTTGTAGATGAGAGAGAAGAGAGATGAGAGAAACCCCACCCGCTCAATGCAAGCAATCAAACTGGTCCTTAGAGTGTTAACCCTAATTAGACCTGATCCTAGCTCCCCAAAACATGACTGGATTAGATCAACCCTTGAATTACTTGGCTAGCTAGACGGGTAAGACCCCTTAGGACACCCCGCACGGTGGGACACCACTAAATATTAACGCGGTTACCGCACCGACCTTTCTTGTCACCAGTAGGTCCAAGTATATAAGGCCTTGACCTTAGCCCAATCTAGTTTTAAGTCCCCAAGTCTATTAGTCATTCCTAGGACACGTCTACTTAATTTTAGATTTGAGTTTGATATGCTTTTGGAATATGATGGGTGTTAGGGGGGTGTTTACCCTTAAAATTGATTTTAAAATGTGTGAAGTGCTTAAGCAAATAGGATTCACAAGCAATTTCTTATGACGAAGTATCTTTTAAGATTCAAATGCTTATGTTAATGAATTTTAGGGTTCACTTGGTTAAATAATTTCAATCAAGATTCTGATGAGACACACAAAGAGTTTTGCAAATCTTAATTTATTTGATAGATTTCCTTTAAGTATGGAAATGCAAGTGTGCTCTATCTTTAGCGTGAAACCCTACGCACAAATAGTTCTAAATGATTCTTTTAAGTCAAAAATGATGAGTGGTGCGACCCAAGCAATGAAATCAATTGGTCCTTATTACACCACTAACTAGGCACTCACAAAATATTTTTTCAAGAATTTTAATGCACGTTTTCTATTTTTTTCTGATTTAATGTGTACTGGAGTTTTGCAATCTGTTTTGACCCTCAGTTGGTGATTGGATAATCCGTGCAATCAAACATGCATAAAATAATTTTTTCAAATTTTTCCTAAATTCATTATTATCCTAGAAATTCGGTACCTCAAATTTCAAGTCAATCAGAGTTGAATAAAAATTCCTACGATATTTTGAACTTTGAAAAATCAGGAACAATAACCATATTGATAACAGAACAGTGCATGAATTTTTAAAAGTTTTATATAACTCTGATTTACTCAAAATTTGGATATGTTGTTCCTGACATTAAAATCTACGTCCAGTAAACATTTGAGAATTTTTGGACATACGGATCTCTAGGAATTGAATTTTTAAGATAAAACTTTATTTTAGCCCGAAAATCAAGAAATTTTCTTTTCTTTTTTTTTTCAATAAGCAAACAAATTCTAATTTAATCATAGGGCTCAAGTAAATCCTAAATCTAACTAATCTAAACTATGGGTACTTACCTGAGGTTCGAACCTGCAATTCCCGTTATCGTGTTTCGTTCTGATTTCCTTGTTTTCCTGCACACACGAAATCAACGAAAATAGTAAGTTACAAATCTCAAATTCACACTAAAAAAAGCTTCAAAAATTTCCATTGCCTCCCTGGCAACGAAGCCAACTTGTTCGGCGCGTAATTCGCATTTTAAAAGATTATTCAATTGTAGTATAACGCGAAAACACGTCAACAAATAAATTTATAAAACTCCGGTGAGTACCGGGTCGTTTGCAAGGAGGTAATCTCGATTTTTAATAAAAGATTTTCAATAAACTAGTTTTAACGTTATTTATATATGTATATATATATAAAGAGGCATCAGATATTCATAAGATCAAATTTAATTACATTGATAAAGAGTTTTTCACAATAGAAATTTCTATGCAAAAAGTAGAGATAGATAGGAGGTAAAGAGACGACGTCGCTTGTGGGATGCTTGTGCGAGATGCGGCAGCACTTCAGATCCAGAGCGCCAGGACAAAGTTGCAGAGGGATGGAGAATTGCAGAGAAGATGATAGAAGAGATCTAGAGTTGATGGGAAAGAGATGCTTCAACTGGGGGGCCCTGGGTCTTCTTTTATGGTTTTGATGGAGGGCAAAAAGAGTATTTGAGGCCTTAATCTCATGTAACAACTCTTATTTGATCAGATCTATTGATCGGGAGATCAACAACTCTGATTTGACCTCAAAATACCTTCATTTGCGCCTAAAATGCTCGGATTCACTCTGCTGGAGAAACGTGGTAGCCGTTGCATCGTCGATCTTCGATCGTGCGGCTCTGATTCCTCCTCACGCGTGCACTTATCTTCTTCGCTCACCACTCACCTTAAAAACCTGCCTCAACATCAGCCATCCAATCTTACGATCAGATGGCTTACGTGCTTGTGCCTCGCTGCATTTGTTTGAAAAGCGCGTGGGAACGCACGTCTAATCATGCGTTCGACCGCATCGTGCCCTCGTTTCGCCACGTGGACTCGATTGCTGCCTTCTAGTCCCCATCTGACAGCCTAATTTAATCCACACCCTCCCCCACGCGGATTGCGGCTCGAACAAGCATCTCCAGATCTCGCAGACGTGCACGTGAGCCAATGTGCTACGCAAACCTTTTGTTATATATACTTGTTTGTTTCTATTTATGTTTATCCAGTCTAGGCAGCCAGCATGGCGCGCTCGTGACCGTTGGATGGAGATCCAACAGCGCACATGGTGCCATCATGCCATTCTTCTTTTCCTTGTATCTGGTGATTTAGATCTCTGATCAAGTTGATTTTTGCGTCATTGGACTGTGATCGTCAATCCGGATTCATCCATCGATTAGATTCTTCATCTGAGGCTTGGATCTTTGTCCTTTGGCTTCATGATCTCCATTCTTCCATGGACTGCACATGATGCTCTGGTTGTCTAATCGAGACGATTTCAGAACCGTTGGACTCCTGTCGTCGTTCTAATCAGATCTGTCTGGTCTGATCTAACATCCGTGACTTCGAATCATCTGCGATTAAAATCATCTCTCTTTTAGATCATAAAATGACGATATTATCTATATTACTAATAAACTAGCTATTGTGCAAATTACGATGCCTATGAATGCATTATTCCTATGTTATGCTAGAATATAGCTTAATTCAGATGATTTAGGTTGCATGATTGCTGTGTAATCAATGGTCCTCTGAAGATGTCAAGCCAATTCATCCACCTTCTCTATGAACGAGACCTTATCCAAGCGACTGGCCACCAACTCCAGATCGACAGATGCAGATAGGCCTTGAGTCTCATGTGCTCCTCGTGTGTTTGTTAATGCATGGGTGGTTGTCCGATCGAACACACCCATAGATTCATTGTTTATGGAGTTCTCGCATATGTTCTCGAGAATCTCCCGAATTGTATCTTCATGTTGACCCATGATGCTCCCGCAGCAGGTTGCATTGACAAAGAGCTTGATATCTTACGGAGTCCATGATAAAAAGGCTAGACTTATTACCACTTAGGAACTCCGTGATGGAAGCATTTCCACATGAGATCTAAAAAGGGTTCACATGCCTCATGAAGTGATTCTCCCACATTCTGCGAGAAGTGTGTGATCTGGTGCCTTAAAGCATTCATCCGACCAACTAAAAAGAATTTCTGCAGGAATTTAGTTTGGAGCTGCCCCCATGTGTTGATTGGACGGGTCAAAGTCTAATACAAGTCGGTAGCTTTATCCGTGAGAGAGAATGAGAACATCTTCATAAGTATGATATCCCGATTTTGAACAAAAGGCCCAAAGGACTAGGCCAGATGTTTCAGCTACTTAATGTGCTAGAAGGGATCTTCGAAGTTTAACCCACGAAATTTAGGAATAGCATAGATCATATTCGACTTAAGTTCAACATTAGGTTCTCCAGCTAGGATTTGTACCCTTGGATTGTAGTGATCTCGCATCTGCGAACGCTGCGGCAAATTCATGTGTGCCTGGACTAGATCATTAAGGCACTATAGCTGATTCTGGATATTGAGTTCTTCTTGGTTCTCCATGGATGTAGATGATGGAGATCTGGACTCAAAAGCAAATGAGTCGGAAGAGATGTCAATGTGGTCAGGTAGTAGCACAAACAAGTGTGTCGAGGCTTGGCCTCAACGAGAATGGATTGCTAATGGAGGCCTCAAGGGTGGTCTTAAGGGCCTCCTACCGAACATGCACTAAAGAGCCAGATGAGGGATAGAATGTGTGATGGACCCAATCGAGGCACCCAAAAATCTTTAGAAGACTAAGGAGATTCGAGGCGGATGATACCTCTTGCTCAGAAAGCCACTCACCCGAGAATTACTTGGGCAGCTAGGAAGGGAGAGTCCCGCAAAGATGCATACACGGTAGAGCGTCCCCACGGGTTACAAGGTTTCCCCCACCCGACCTTCCTTGTCACTAAGAATTCAAGTAGACCGGAATGAGCAAACTTGACCCCTAAGTCTACCAATTTTATTCCTTAATATGTGCATTGAATTTCACTTGAACTTTGTAATTGATTGTGATTTGTGACCTAATCTGGAGGTTGGTTAACCCACAAGGTGGGTCAACTTCACCTAACATACCATAAAATTAAGGATGAGTTAGGTAAAGAATCTAAAATCACCGTGAATGATTTGCAAACAGGTTATTAAGTCACAAATTTTAGTAATTCAAGTGATTATTAGAGTCTTCTTTTAGGGTTTGCTTGATTATGCCTATTCAACCAAGACTTGGGTACACATGATGCGGGAAATCAATTCTCTTTTAAATCAGGCAAGTGAATTTTCCTGAAACCCTAAAATGGAAACCCTAATTTGGCTCGGTTTTCCAGGTCCAATTCTTTCCAAAATTGGCACCTAAGGCACAACCAAGAAGGTGAATAGCCCTAGGCACCTTTACTCCCTAATAGGTGCAAATATCAGGGTGGGGATGTCTAATCAAATCAAACCAAATCAAGCAACTTAGGTGATTAGTTCTATAAAATAATGTAAGTTGATCCTAATTGATTCTTCCCTTTTAAACCTTTCCAGAAAAGAGGGGCTTAAGAAGAAAGGAACAAAGTTACCTGCCCCTAGAGTGGTTGTTGCACAGCTGATCTTCTCCTATGTACCTTGCAAAAATCACCGCCAATAAGAGAAATCAAGTTAGTATCAAATCAGGATTGTAATCAATGAATGAAACAGCGCATTGCTCCCCGACAACTGTGCCAAAATGTTGGTGTGAGAAAATCTTCTTTTAGAAATATGTGTCATAGTATAGGACAAAAATCACAACAATACTTAAATTTATAAAACTCGAAATCAAGAAATTGAGTCTGAGGTCATTCGCAGGGAGCAAAATGGCAATTTCAATCAACTAATCACAAAATCAAGAAAGACATGCAAGAATAATGCTCAATGTAATCAAATAATATTTCAATAAACTCAAGAGTGAGAGAGCAAAAAGATTAGGTTAAAATGGTAGTTTGAACCACCAATTTAACCTAATAATCAAGTTCTAATTAAGCCAAATAAACCAACACTATCTGTAATCAAATGAATATTCAATATCAGAACCAACACAAGCAAAGCCAAATGAGACATCAGGTTTAGGCTTTAGATGCCTTAACTCAGCACCTCAAAGAACTAAGGCAAAGCACCAAAGAATAGACATAAGGGTCTCGCAGGCTAAGTGCTAAGTGAAGAGGGCATGAATCCCAAGGCAGCAAAAACCCACCTCTCCCCTCTTAGATCTCTTTCTTTCTTCTCAGATCAGAACCAGGTAAACAGTACCGAATAAACGGGTATCCGGGTAGGCAGGCCAGGGGCCAGACCTGCCGACGTGTAAGGCAGGTGAGGTGTGCAAGTGAGCGTGGGAAGGGGACCTGACCCTCGTGTCTTGGGCGAAGGGTCCTCTTCACAAATTACACTTATACGTCTTCAGATGGTTCTACGCTAATGATGTGGGACTAATCCCACTGTTGTTCCTCGAGCAAAGCTTCGTGCGACTGTTGCAACTGGTATCGAGGGATTGAGGATGCTGGAGCCGCTCCTTCGGTCAATTGAAGCCCCAGGTGGGCTTCTGGGATCTGTCCGCTTTGATTGCTGGCAACAACTGGGCGAGTGAGAGCTGGAGATGAACGAACAGGGTCGGAGAAGACAGTGACGAGCAGAGATGAACTAGCGAACCTGAAAAGCTAGAATATGGGCTTATCGCCCCAATTAGAAAGCTCAGTAGCTTCGCCAAGTGGTGGGAAGGTGTTGGTGGTGTTCTTGTGGAGTTTAAGTGTGTGTGGGAGTGTGGCGAAGTCGAAGAAGGTGAACGGAGGTGGTGGTGTTCGGTGGAGTGTGAGAGAGATCAAAGCCCCAAATTTCCCTGGGGCTTTTCATCCGTGAGACAAGGCAATGCTCGCGGACTCAGAGGCGGGCGGTTTGGTGCGATGTGGTGTTCGCATGACGTCGCCGGAGCTTCGCCGACGTGGTGGAAGACATAGGTGGTTCGAAGCGATCCGTGGTCAAAATTGAAGTGTGGATGTATAAAAGTGAAGAGGAAAGGGAGAGGAAGAGATCTAGGGGAGTTAGGAGATGATACGGAGGGAGGTCAAGGCCGGCTGTGATAGGCCAGCGTCAGGGAAGATGAATGCTCCGGTGAGGAGAAGCGGTGACATCAAAGGGGTAAATGGCTCCTGCTTGGTACGGCGAGGAGCAGAAGACAAAGGGAAGAAGGTTCCCTCTGCCTATCGTATGTGGCAGAGGGCGACGAAGGCAGAGCGAGACAGTCACCAGAGCTTGGTCAAAGCAGGCCGGGGGAAGGATAAGAAGAGGGTTTTCTAGCCTCAAATCATGTTAAGGAGGACAATCTGGCGATGGGGATCCTTTTATATGGCTAAGGTCGAGCTCTAAGCTTGGTAAGAAGCTTGGATAACTCAAATTTTCAGGGAGAAAAATCCCTGAAAATATCGAGCTCATTTGAGCTCTAGAGCTTAATTTGGAGATCAGGAGGTGGTTCAAAAGCTTAGGCACGGATCTTCCCTCCAAATTTGGAGGTGATTGGCTCTGATTAGAGGGAGAAACCTCCCTCGAATCTTCGCTGAAGGTGCATTCCCATCGCCAATGGCGACAAGGACCTAAGTGAAGAAAATGATGAGAAGTTAGGGACCCATTTGCAAATAATTTGAAACCTGAGGGGGTAAATGTAAGAAATAGAGTTTTAAAGCGGTAAATTGCAAACTAGGTCAAGATGGACTTCGATTGAGCCCAAATTTTGTCCTTAACCTAATTTGGACCCAAGAAATCTAATGGTGAAGTTGGATTTCAGTTTTGACTATGTTTGACTGGGCAATTTACAAAGAAATCCAAATTAGGGCAAAATTTCGTTTGCAACTCTGTTTTATGTCAAAATAGGTTCAGACGTTCAAACCAAGGGTACTAAACCTCTTAGAATATTTTTCTATGAATTTTAAGAGGTTTACATAAATTTTATCCTGCCATAACCTCTTTCATTTAAGCGGGTCTGAAATTAGAGTTTTGGTGTGCTATTTTGGTTCTCAAAACACGTGAAACCCCGTTTCTGTCAGTATTGTCCAACTTTTGGACTTTTGAGCTCATTTGACCGTTATTTAACTCCTGAGTAATCCTGTGGTTAATCTGTGTTTGCGATATGCTATTAAAATTACAAAATTAACCTTAACTTCCCGTTCTCTCAATTCAAAATAATATAGGATTACAACCCCCAGATGATTATATAGGAACTTTAATCAATCAAATCTGACTAAATGTGGCTAGTTAAAGTCCATGATGGTGTTCCCATCAACGCTCAAATCAACAGATGATAAAATAATTAGATATCCATGCATCCACAGAATTATCGTCAAGTAATCAACAAATCTACTTATGTCAAAAATGTAATCAACTCGAATATATAGCATATTAAATAACCACAAATAATGTCGTCTTCACAAGGAAGCAATAACACGCAAATAGGATCAATGTTCAACTATAAAGATAATAAGTGTCAATCCCAACAACAAGAGAAGTAAATGAACTAAAGTAGGTGATGCAAACTCAATAGGTCGCAATAAGATCACATGGTCACAAACATGGTGCAATGACAGAGACGAGCATGCTGTCACCACACTCGCCTATGCGTGGACGAGGCAATCGCGGTGATGACGTCGAGGAAGAGCACGGTTAGCGTTGTGGTGGTGAGTGCAGTTGGTGGTGCGTGATCAAGGCATTGAGGAGAGTAGACGGTTGTCGCGATAGTGGCTGCTCACAGTGTTGACATCGAGGGGAAAGGCATAAGTGTGGGACTGCAGTCGAGGAAGAGTCGTCAAGGCATGGTTATGGTGGTGGTTGTGGAGATCGTGGTGGTCACGGTGGTTGTTGTTCGAGGTGTCGATGTCGAGGAAGGTGGACATCCTTGTGGCCGCAAGCAAGAATGCAGAAGAGTATGTCATCGATGAAGAGTGGAAGTTCGTGGTCGCAGAAGTGCAATCAGAGGTCGTGATCATGGTGGTGCAGTCGCAACTACTACTATTGAGGAGGAAGACATGGTTGATGAAGAATGGCAAGGTGACCCACACCCTCACCATAGGGTTGAGGATCGGGAGCAGTCATGGGGTGTCCTACCCTTTGTTCTTGAGGGAGAAAGAGGGATGAGGGCGACGTAGTCAGTACGTAAGGGAGAGAGATCGAGAAGGTGGTAGGTAAGGAATGAAGAGGAGGGGGCCGATGCATGTAAAGGGGTGTGTGTGGCGGGAAGCGGTGCAGGCATGCAAAGGGACGTGGGGAGCCTTCATTTTCTGAGAGAAGAGGGGAGAGAAATATCGAAGGTGGGGGCAGACGGCAATCAAAGGGCATTCGGAGCATTTAAAAAAAAAAAGGAAAAATATGAAGGTGGTTGGCGACGATCTCTTCATTGAGATCGAGGGCTAATGGCAGCAGTCTATTGATTAGAGAATTGAGGGTGGCTCTGTGGTGATTGGGAAAGAGAGAATCAAAGGGCACTATCAACCAAAAATAGAGAGATTTGATAATCTTTTATTCCAACAAAGTTGATCTCTCCCCTCATTTATCCATTATCTTCTTTTTTTTGGTGGAAATTCAAAATGGCATTCCCAATTGGTCCTCAATTAATCCTACAACAAAAACATAGATACATAATAATAAATCAATATACGAATGTGTATTAAATAACATATGCAAATGGAGTACATCGATTGAAAAACACAGGAATGGTAATTTCCGAGCTTAACTAATACTCTACTACAATGCATGCTCAAAATCTATTTCCAACTTCAAATTAAATGTTCTCAGACATAATTAATGCCCATTAAATTGGACCTATCACTCCTCTTTAGATTTCATGAAAATTATCACGTTTTATGACCTAGGTTTTGTGTTTTGATGCGACGTTTTTGTCGAATCCTTTTCTTACGTGTAGTAGGGCCTAAGGTTGTTATGCTTGGATCATGAAGCTTGAGGCTCGTCCAAGGTTGCAAGGCCACACAGGCATGTAGAACTATGGCAGGACCTGGCGAGGGCCCTCTTAGTTTAGGGGTAACTTGATGTTTGTCTCAAAGGAGTTAGGTGCCACGGTCCACTTGGGGGGCTTGCTCCTCCATCTAGAAAAGGGATCCGCTTGCACAGCTAGTTGTGCTCTACCTCGAGCTCCTCACAAACGTCTTGTGGACAGTTTGTCTAGTTTTAAGTGGCTTTGGATACAAGCGAGATGTGCCTAGGTCCTCACTTCCGTCTCGGTCACACAATGGCTTTCAAAAAGGGGGTGTAACTTTGGCAAAACTTCTACTTTTGTTTTATAGGTCATGAGGTCATTATTGGTGATGATTCTTTAGTTGGTTGTTGTTGTCAATCGCTAAAGTCTAAAAGCGCACTAGATTTAAAAATACCAACTTAGAATTGCACAATATAGGGTGAGTTGGGTCAATCCATAGGGAGATCTTGTACTATAATGAGTTAGGCACATGTCAGAATTTTTTTAGAGTTTTTGAAACTACTTTTATAATTTTTTATTATTTTAATTTTGTAAGGGACACAGACAAACATATTTAACCCTTGTAGACTAAAACTAATCTAACCTATGACTTTGGACTTCAAGAAATTTCACCAAATTTCCTTAAGACTCGTGATTTAAAAAGGAAAAAGTGGCCGTAAATTTCGTGCAAATCAAAGGCTTGAGAAATTCGTAAAATTTTGTAACAAGTAGAAAAATCATGTTCTATTTGTAGATCTAAAACCCCCTACAATGCATGATTATTTTAAAATCATCTAGAACAAGTTTTGCTTTAAACTTCTATGGCATAAAACATTATTTGATTATCTACATACAGAAACAATTTGAGAATTTTAAAAAATTTCTATACTACTGAAACAAAATTTTGAAACCAAACCTATGTTTTGATTAGACTAGACAAAAATGTGAAAGGGATTTTAAGGAGTTCTATGGTGGGTTTATGCAAGAGATGGATGAGCGGGACTTAATTGCAAAGCAATCATGGGTCCTAAAATGACTAAATTAGGGTAAATAACTAGCTTACATTGTACATAAGGCATGCCTTCCGAGCATGCATTCCATACATATCATGCATTTGCACTTCTTGTATATTCGTAGTCTAATTTCTTTGTTTTGTGAGCCTATTAGTTATATTGTCATTTTATGTGGCTCAAGTCCATAGGAGAGGAGAGAGATTCGTGTTGAAATGGAAATGTGGGAAAATACGTGAAGATTGCATCAAATAATTCCTGAGACAGATGAGAGAGACAGTAATGAAAAGATCTAGGCAGAGGAAGAGAGAATGAGAAGACAAACCCCGACAAACCTCACCAATATCACATTCACGCACACCACAAGTCTAACCCTTATGCACACACACTAATTCCAAGGCACATGTGTTCACAGTCCACACATGTATACACACTCGTGCACACAAATCGCACATAACTCAACCTAAAAGCCTACCTAAACCCCCATTTAGATCACCCATCTTGCCCTCAACCATCCCCCATTAATCCTTTAGAACCTAGGACTCAAACCCATTCCCTAAACACACTAAAAGCACACCAACACAGTTCTAGACATCCAACAATCTCCTCTGGATGTCTACAACCCTGCAGCTCACTGAAAATCCAACTCCAAAACCCACAACACTCCAACCAACAACAAATTGGATGTTCAACACTTACTCTGGATGTCCAAATCCCTCAAATTGGATCATCTAGAACATGTTCTGGACGTCCAGATCAGAACAGCTCTCAAATTGGATCATCCAGAACACATTCCAGACTTCTAATTTTGCAACTTATGTCATTCAGACTTGGTTCTGGATGCCTAATATAGTCATATCCAGACACAATAACTTGCGACTAGAGCACTTTTCACCTTAAACCACCATTAAGACATTGATAATTTCATATTTATTCACATTAATTAATGCCTAACTAATATTAGTCTGAGGATAATTTAGGTTAAAATGCATTTATATAGTTAGATTAGTACTCATTTAGTACATTTTGTAAATAATGCATAATTCTAGACTTTTATGTAATATTTCACTCAACTTATTTGGTGCCTTGATGTATCCATTCATATGTGTGCAGGTGATAGGTTTTAAATTGATTAGATCTTGGCAGGATGGAGATCTAGACTTGAGCTCATTTAAAAGGAGACTGAGCCAAATTGGTAGACTTATTTGAAAACCTAATTGAACCCTTTACCTAGCTTAAATCACACCTACTTGCCACCCAAAAACATAACCTAAGTCAACCCTACATTAGGCAACCAATATTACATTTAATTCCAATCCTTAGCTAGTCAATTACCCTTGATTAAATTCTATCCCAAAACTCCATGTAAAAATCACATACAACCCCTCAAACAACCCCACCATACCTATCGTGCATAATCTCCCTTGTTCTCCCCTCCATTATTTATTAACCACATTTGGCCATTATTTTTCCATCGACTCTCTAATTCCTCACGTCAACAGGCCAATACTCAATCCCATGCACTGGAATAGCTCCACGCACACCCTACTCCACTGACCCCTTCAATGTAAAGCTAAAAAGTAAAAAAACACGATGTGTAATGCATTTTGCAATGCACAGATTTCAATAGATATATCTTAACTTCTAACAACGAAAATTACTTTTCACCAATGAAAATCACTTTCCAAGTGAGAATTACTTTCCACAAGTACCAAAATTACGTTTCAAGTGAAAAATCATTTTCAATCGATAAAAAGATAAAATGCACCGATATATTTTTATTTTTAACCGATATATATTAATTTTTAATCAACTAAAAACCATTTCCAACCATTATATTTTAATTTCCTTGATTTTCAGATTCTTAACTACATGTTATAAAATACATTATAACATACATTTCCATACTTATATCCCAACGTAAATACCCATGCAACCTACCTATCCCCTACATAACCCCCGCGTAACCTATCCCATGGAAATAACACCCACCGAACACACCTAATCACAAACCCAATACCCTTACGTAGATCCCTATCCCACTGTAGCCGAAAAACAAATCTCAAGCACTCCCCGCATGCAAACAGAACAGATGCAATCCGATGCACACCCTTACAAAATCCCATATCCTCAACCACCGCCAAATACCAACTCACGTACAACCCCCAAAAATCCCAAACCCACCACCGAACTCAACACCTAATCCACCTCTATCCCCATGCAACAACTAGACGTAGCCCATCCCGTATCCCCCCACCTACACCTAAGTAACCCATGCACCAACTCTAATCCATCCCTCTTCATCTCTCTCCTCCCGCATTTAATTACTCTCTCATATCTCTCTTCATTTCTTTTGCCGGCAATATATCATTTTCCAATCACTTATCCCCTCAATTATTCTTTTTCCATCTTATTAATAACTAAGCCATCCATCACCCTTCCTATTTAATTAATCTAGATGCTAGATTTATTTTCAACAAAAAAATCCTTACCTAACCCACCTAACCCTTGATTCCTAAATTAATCCTAATCTTCCATTCCAAGACCTAAAAAATCTATATAAAAACCTAGCACCCCCGTTACGACCATTCCGCTCCACTTTCCAAAAAAGCTACCAACCAAAACTAATTCTTCATGTTCTTCTTCCTCCCATTGGAGTTCTTAGATGCAACTTCACATCTGCTACGGCAACTCAACTATAGACTTCACCTTAGAAGCCCTCGAGTTTAGATTTTATTTTCTAATTCTAGTTGTAATCACAATTGCTCTCAATCACTTTCCTAGTTGTAACACTATAAGAAATAAAGCTTCTGGTGGAGATTAAAAATCGTCGACATCGCAAACCCTTACTAAAAAGTGACAACAAATCCATTGACATAGGTCTTTGCCATCAATTTTATAACCATCGGTAAATGCAAACTTTTGGTAAGAGTTCTATAACTTTTGATGATAATTTTATAACCATCAATAAATTTTTTTACAACGATCAAGGAAACCACCAATAAACATCTTGAATGTTCATTTTCTTTTCAACAATGATTGTATAACTATCGATATAAATCTTATAATGTAACCTAGTATTCACATAATAATCTACATACCAATTTTGTACATTCCATCACATTGCATACATAACATTCACATAACATACACAAATAATACACTCCAACTTAAAATTTAAAACATATAAAAGTCAAACACCTGAGAGCATAGAATATATAGAAATTTTAGAACATAACTTTTTCAACATAATTTCATAGAAGTTTAATAGACCTAGAGAAATCCATCTAAGGATCTATGGAGTCATCATTTCAAAAAAGGTTCTACAGTCATAGGAGGCACATCATCATTATTGTCGCAACAACAAGAAGATTGTGGTTATGTATGCTCAACCAATGTAGTAGCAAAATCAAATAAGCGATCAAGCTTCTGACTTTGTTTTTCGATTATTTGTTTATACTCCTTCCTATCTTTACAAAGTTCCTCCACCTGAGTCGTGCCATGTAGAACATGACCTAGATGCTCTTTTGGATATATTATCCTAAATGCATCCTCTACAATCATTGGTGTTGATGAACATTCACCACCACTCTCTACTGAAGTCATGAATTGCATCATCTGTTCCTAATTTAAAAAGTGTTAGTCTATATATTATTTAATATATGTAATTTCATTTAATTTAACAAGTAATTAATACTTACATGATTTTCTTGATATGTCAAATGACACCAAGATCAAGAGCCATCTGAAGTAACTTTAGTTCTTGAATTTTCATGTGACCCAATTAAGTGTTTCACCATTGTGACTTTTAAATTGGAAAAGAAAAAAAGATAACTTTGTTATTATAATCCTTAATCATATGGAAATGTATTTAATTAACAAACATAATCATATTTCATTTGATCTATACTCTTCCTTCCCAAAATATGTGTAAAATCAGGAACTTTGACCCTATTTGTCTATTTTTTTTCAGATTACTTCTAAACAATACCACAATAAAATTAATTATTTGTAATGATAGAATACATCGTTTGTAACATCATCCAATATTTACATGTTGCCCTCCATTGATCTCTATCTATGCCTTCAGGTACATCAGCTACTGCCTCCTCTCCTGTTTCATGTGTGTCATAATGCTATTTTTCAAATTTAAAGCTACTTAGTAATTACTTTAAAAGTTATATACTTCAAGATGTAAATATATCTTTACCTTTTCTTTCATTCCTACCCTCCAATTATTATGCATCTTCCTCGTTCTTTTTAGTATGACTGCTGTTACAATTTAGCAATTTCCCCAGTAAAAAGTCCCTTACATAATAAGCATTATGTTAGCAATATAAAAACTAAACATAATTTTAAATAAGAAAATAATTAATTACCGCCAACTCTCGTAGAAGATTGTCCTTATAGCATTGCTCCACCTTCCTCCAATCAAACGAGACAAATGGAATGTTTACACGAACAAGGTACCCAAGCCTACT
Source organism: Thalassia testudinum (assembly GCA_037157565.1). Taxonomy (NCBI): domain Eukaryota; kingdom Viridiplantae; phylum Streptophyta; class Magnoliopsida; order Alismatales; family Hydrocharitaceae; genus Thalassia; species Thalassia testudinum. The sequence continues at coordinate 48,039,229 of JAZHRO010000035.1, read as the reverse complement.
AACGAAGCTGGGTTTCTTCAATGCCTAATCGCCATTACAAATATCAACTTTAATTCTCTCTCCTAGATTCTCTTTCTGAAAATCCTTACATTGAGTGTGCCATCTAACACGTCATGCTATAATACAAAAAAAAAGAATTAAATTAATAATAGACATGAATACATATATTTATTTTGTACATAGAAGCATAATACTTACACTTGTTAGTTCACATGACATTCTACACTTCATAGAAGAAGTATAATGCACTTATTAGTTCACATGCACAATTTAGCATAGAAGCAGCACCCTATGGGTCAATTGTAGCGAAAGAGCTTACTAATCTACTAAAGATCAAAAGTAGCAAATAAATTATGAAAAGACCAGGTACAATGTAAAAATCTAGAAAAATTAAAAACCAAGCTTTGTGCTTAAGTTATTTACATGTAACAACTAATAAGGCCCATCCTTCCGCAAGCATAATCACAAGGAGAATTCTCAGCATCCAAGCTATTTGTGTAATGTATTTCCAAAAGACTGAGACAGATCACCCATTTTTATTTTGTGCATATGCAGGTTTTTGTGGTTTAATAAGGGATTCAAAACTCATCTATTGGGTAGTAACCCCTTGCATTGATATTTAAATGAAGACTGGTGCATTCAAATGTCACGAGATGGAGTCTTCAAGAAACATAAAATTGCTACATGCCCAAGCCCTCGGGTTGTACTCTCTGAATCATATTCCTATAAATGAATTTGTCTAGATAATCCATATAAAAAACATCATCAACTAATATACATTGTGCATAGCAAAAATAAAAAATAGATGAAAGTTAATATTAGTTATCACATAATTAATTAGACGGACCAAAATGTTAAGTTAATTTTAGGCTTTACAACTAAATTGCACATTGTTATACTGTCCAAAATTTAGGATCCAGAAAAGCATGCATCTACCTTGTTACAGCCCCGATGGACATAATTCACACCCCAACTAAGACATATTGGGAGCACAACGACCAACTCTGATAGTCACATATCATGTAGTTACACTTCATTTGCATTCAATTTGACAACAGGAGGTGATTATTAGTTGAGGGTAAATACCCTAGTAAATGCATTCCAAGCAACAGAGGTTCTGGAAATGGTACTTATATATCTGTTATGCACATGCCTAGATGGACATGTGCATATAAATGTCACAAAGAACTCACCTATCTTGTAGGCAAATTCTTCGTTTCATTTGGAAAGAATTCACCTGTCCTATAGGCAAGTTTCCTCTTGGCTAAAAAACACCCACACAAAGTGCAAATTCGAGCTAGAACAAAGAATTTGCCATCTTATAGCTAGAACAAAGAATTTGCCATCTTCTGGATGAGTCTGTTATTGCAAATTATAACTAGACAAACTTACAAACATACATACATACATACATATCACAAAATTAACAAAAAAAAAAAAAAGGAAACGCCTTGTGAATTAAAATCTGTAATTAACACATTTTGGATTTTTTTCTCTAAATGTACAGATCCCTATTGCTTGGTTTGTAGGAAATGATGAAGACCCACTTATAGAAAGTTTAGACAAGGAAAAAGGTTTTTAGATTTTGGAAATACATTGGCTGGATACCCATAAGAAATAGTTTAATATCATGTTAGATCTTTCATAGGTGCAACATCAGTTGAAGTGTACTAAAGTAATTCTTTAGTAAGTGGAAGTATTCGTGTAGATTAATATCATGTTAGATCTTTGGGTTACTGACTTTTCAGTGTTGTACATCTGCAGGCACAACCATCCTGACAGCAATTAAATATCTGTCAGCTCCCATTTCCACACAGATATCTGTCCTTCACTTATTTAAAGGCCTTGATTATGTTATAAAACTACTTTTGATGCCTGGAGATTGAATCCAACCCATTGTTGATTTTTGTGATATGATATATATGATACTTTGTTGACGTGAATATTTATAAGATTAGAAATAATCTTGGTGGTGATATTTCATGTCAACCATAACTGCTCAACCTTAATTGATCCATCAGTCAATCATAAGCATCAGACAACTGGAGGCTTGACTCAGGGAATGAAGTTTTGTTGTTTATAAAACCAAATTCACCATGGGGTTGGGTAGTTTTACAAATCAGACCTACTTTGGAGAAAGTCAACTAGTTGAGTGCAAACCACCTGATTTGCACCCACAGGTTAGATTTTCTTGATTTGTTTCTAAATCCTTATGTGCAATGGAAAAAAGTTTATGTAGTATATATATGCAGATAAATTTCATTAAAGAGAGGAGCACAACCAAATCCCATTTATTTTAAATGAAAAAAACAAGGGAAAAAAATAAAATATGCAACACCCTCGGTCTGAAATCTGCTTGTTGGAGACGAGAATAAATATGCTTTTCTTTTTGAGATGTAAAGGGATCTCAAACTTACCATAAGACCTCTTTTGACTCTACATAAATGACAACAATTTTGATGCTTAAAACAGTTCTATATATCCAGAATAACATGATAGACCATGTTGGATTTGGCAAGCTGCCATAGAGTGGCTTGGTCATGAAGATGTGTGCCTTCTACGAAGACTTACCATCAAATTGCCAATGTGGTCATAAAGGGTAAATGATAAACTTCAAAGGAACTCTTAGACTAGTCCCTTCACATCAGCTACTGTAATGGGTAAGTTGTATTTCAGATTCTTGACATCTACAAACAATCCATTATGCATCTATAGATCATTGCCACCAGTTGCTGCTTATTCAAAAATCAAATCTCCAATTATGGGCATATTAAAATAAACGCCTTATTCTCCTAAAAAAAAAAGAACACACACACAAAATGTTTAATATACTTTCTACCATTTGCATATTTGATGTATGGAGGTATCATTATAACATAAAGTCCAGATAAATCCCAATAAAAAATAGAGTAGACGGTTTAGGTTTAGAATGGATTGTTTAACCAAGTAGGTGAATCAGTTTGATAAACTCCACATACTTGCATGTATATCTGTTAGTATCAGTTTATTAAAGTTTATTATTTGGTTTTAAGGACCACCAATAAATATTCCTTGGAAGATCAACATACACAACACTGCCCACGGAATCGCAGCACTTATGGCAAAGCACAAGCATTCAGAATATGATGTGAGCTCGTCTAATGATCTCACTGCAGTGGCAAAAAGTCTTTCCTCTCTCTGAACTTTAAGAAATTATACTTTGCTTACAACCATTTGAGTTCATAATTAGCTTGAGGAACTTTGATTTCCTCCTAGGATGTGGTACGTGGGCATAAGCCTGGTTAAATCCTTCCATGCTTGTGTTACATCGCGCCCCCCCCCCCCCCCCCCCCCCCCCCACCCAACCACCACCATTACACCATCACCTTTTAAAAAAGGTTCTCAAATCTGTTCTTTTTCAATATATGGTTTTTCTTTTGTAATACAAAATCACAGAGTCACCAGATGGACAATCAACCTGCTATTTGACATCCACACAGGAATTGCCAACCATTCTCCCGAATGCTTATTAGACCTAGTTTAGTTGGAAAAATAATAATTCTGAACTCATTTTTGTGCCAGTAGGATATCCTGTTACTTGTTAAACTACGTCAAGGTAGTTTGTGAGGGTTTTCACTTTTAGGGTTCCTAAGCATCTATTGTGGCTTCTATATGAACAAATTGCTTGTTGGCTGAGAAACAAAACCTCCGGTGGATGTTTACTCATATGTAGATACCCTTTTAAAAAATCTAGAAAAAAATACTACCACCCAAGAACCGACAAATTTATCAAAATTATTTTTGAAAGAAAAACTAATGAAAATTAATGGATATGTTATAATACCACTTGAGGTAAATGCAGAGTTGCAACTGTTCAAGGGCTTATTTACAGCTATCAGGCTTACATGAGGGTGTACATGCCTATGATTTTCACTGATTCTGTTATAAGCTGAATGTTGGGAGTTTCCTACTTATTCAATCATAGAGTGAGAAACTCTTTGCACATAGAGTCATGAAACTGTTACTGCACCTGGGCAGGGATTCAGTGTTATAGAAACTTATATATCAAATTAATAAATGACTTCATACTCACCAACCGTCCACTAGATGAATGGCCCTCTTGGAAGAATGTCCCACTTGCACCACCCCAACCCCAAGCAAAACTCTTACCACTTGCAAGTAGTTGAGGTATGAGAAAAAAAGATTAAATAATTTAAAGGAAAAGATAAAATATCAAAACAATGTAGAGAAATAAATAATATTGGTATCCCTGATGCTAGTAAAAAATTTACACCCTACTGGTGAAATGGGGGAGGATAGAAGATGAGGCTGTGGGTCAATGCTGTGAGGTAGGTAAGGTTTGGAGGTGGGGAGGTGCTGAGGATAGAAGATGAGGTCATCGGAGATGTGCTACGGTGCGGGGCGGAGCAGGGGTTTGGTTTGGTAGAGAGAAGGAGGAAGCACAGGTTGAGGTCGGGAGAGGAGGAGGAAGAGGGGCATGTATACAGGGTGCATTGTATTTATGGTTATAGTGCCAAATAGTATCATGTGAGCCAGGCCAAGCTGATAAATATTTACCAAGAGAAATGAAAAAAAATGTGACAGAAGCAGCAAAAGAGTAAGTATCCTTAGCAGCTGCATCAACTAACACCTAAGTTGTTGAATTGCTCCGATCTCGTCAAGAATGATTCCGCCTACAGACAGTTTACTAGTAGGCCTTTGTCGGAATCTGGTTTAGGGAATAAGCATAATTATAAACTCACATCATCATATTTGCTCTATTCCAGTTGCAAATGGACTGATGCCGGAAAAACTTAAAACATGCAATCACATCTCACCAAGCAGCCTTAACGTGAAATATAGCTTTGGAATTTAGAACTCTGTTCTTGTCTGTCATGACCTATATCATCCGAATTCAGAGAGTAATCAAGCCTCTGTCTCATCATGCAACAGCAAACCAAACCGTTCTTGCCAATACAAAGGAATAGGAAGGTCATCAAAACCTTCTTGCTCAAGATTGCAGAGTTGACATTGTTTATCACCAATAGGGATTCTTTGCGCAATAATTGATCTATCAGTGCCACATTAACATTTCTAATCTCCTTGGAACATTCTCTAATCTCATTAAATTTACACCCTACTGGTGAAGTGGGGGAGGACAGAAGATGAGGCGGTGGGTCGATGCTGTGAGGTGGGTGAGGTTTGGAGGTGGGGAGGTGCTGAGGATAGAAGATGAGGTCATCGGAGGTGCTGAGGAACTTGCACCCATTTCCATTGTGTTGGATAAATATATATAGATGTATGTTTGGTTATGTTACAGATATGCCATGGTATCATGCATCGTCCTCGGATATCTAACCCTAGATATCAACGAAATACCTTCGCGTATTCTTGGATCTCAGCTCGAATTCTCCTGATCACGTTGCTGGGAGGGTTGACCATCCCGGAGTTGAAGATGGCCTCCAGAATCCTTATCTGCTCGGACTTCGGGTTCGACCTCGGTTTCGGCTCCGGCGCCCTCTCTTCTACACACACAGAGACACGGGGTCATTTCATCAAGCACCTCGCACGCAACACCCAAAGGATCGGTAAACCTACCTGTTCTATGGCAGGAGCCAGAGAGGAGGCCAGATGGGTTGACGTCGTGCTGCCACTGGAGGTGGTGGGCGTTGCAGTGCTTCGACTTGAACCATGCTCGGCCAGTACCTGTTCGGCAAAGCCATCGTTGCTGCCCCAAGAAACAACGACAGGACCTCCCCCTTCCCCCCTACAACTACCTGCCTAAGACACGTCCATTTGATCATTTAGGTAAGACCCAACAATCGAAATATCACGAAATCCTCCCTCCTATATATATAGAGAGAGAGAAGGTTGACAAGGGAGGAAACAGGCTTGGAACAGGGGAGAAATAGGGGATGGTAGGAGTAGTGGGGTAGAAATAAGCGGTGCGGGGCGGAGCATGGGTTTGGTTTGGCAGAGAGGAGGAGGAAGCACGGGGTGAGGTCGGGAGAGGAGGAGGAAGAGGGTTACCGTAGTGGACTGCGATGGATGAAGCGATCGGCGATGACGATGACGATAAACGACGGTGGACGATCGACGATGGTCGTGGACGGTGAACGATGGCGAGCGATGGTGGATGATGGTCGCGGACGATGAGGACGACGGAGGATACCAAAGGTCGGACGATGGCGAGGATGAGGAGGAAGGGTGAGTTGCGATGGCTAAGGGTTTTAGGGTGAGCGGCGAGGAACCGTCGGATTGGATGTGGCGAGGGTTTTAGAGCGGGTGGTGCACATTGTTAAGGTTTAGAGCAGGGAAACGATACTTCGTCTACGCCAGAGGTTTAAAATCCATGGCAAAAGAAAAAGTTTGGATATGCAAGAGATTCTAACATATTTGTTTTCAAATATTTGAATTTTTATGGATTATTTATAATCGTCGGCAAATGTCCGTCGTCAAAAATTTAATTTCTTGTAGTGAATCTTCCGTTTCTAACTTTTGATATTGGATAAAGTGTTAGTTATTTTTCTTCTACTTGCCTTGAAGTGATTGATTTATTTCTAGTTGTTAATTTTAGCACTTGCATAATATTAGTTCTAATTAATTTCAACTTCAATTCTTATTGCATTAGTTAGTGGTAATTTCGCATCTAGATCATTCTATCTACCTCTTAGATCATAGGAAAGCGAAGTAGTTAATCTGTCTCTCTATAAACGACTCGAACTTCATCTTTTGAATTTGATTTTCATATTTACGAGTTCGACCTAAATATAAATTTAAGAATTTCTAACCACACATACTACAATGAAAGTGAATTTTCACGTATTTATTCCGCGCTTAGAATAGACACCCAATTAATCCTAAACACTCCCCTTAGTGTGCACCTATGCTAGAATCCTCTAAAGCTCTCTAAAAGCCTTAAGTTGTGCCCCTTATCCTATGCCTAAACCCTGCCTAAGGTGCACCACCTTTATCCCCATCTATAAAAACCTACCTCTATAGCCAAAACCTCCCCACCCCCGTCCCTTCCCCATTTCTCTTGGGCGATACCACTCTCTCCCTCTCTTCTCCTCTACTCTCCTCTCTATTCTCCACTCTATAGCTTACCCCCTTAGTTACTTCTTGTCCTTTTAGGCAAAGGTGGTGTAGGTGTATACCAAGGATCACCACCACCACCACAAGCTAATGGCCTCAAGGCCCTCATTGGCTGTGAACCTCAACATCTCCTTCCTCTTCTTCTTTTCGGCTTCTTTGTAGTGTAGATTTCCTTTATGCAAGTAGTGTAGTTTTTATCTTTTGTTGCAAGTAGTGTAAATATTCCCCCCTCTTTCTCTTCTTACTTTCCATATTAATTTTTGTTGTTCTCAATCTTGTTCTTGTTGTCTTACTTTTTATCTTGTCACCACATAAGTAGTGAAAATCTAGATGCGTGAAATTGAATCAATTAAGTCATCATTGTAGTTTATCTCTCGCACCTAAATCCACTAATTATTTAATTTTATTAATGAGACCACTAATCAAATTTTTGATGTTAGACTTGGTGAGTCCCAATCGATTCCTTGGAGAGGCAGTTTTAGTCCACTCTCTTACTTAGGTCAATCTCAATATTATTATCTTTTTCAACTTTTTCATTTCGCAATTTTTTTGCGGTCTTTTGCTTGAAGAACAGAACGACTAAGATAACAAATAGTCCTATATTAACTCTTTTTGGTCTTTTGTCATTTTACTTTTTTTTATCTTTTGAATAAGAAAGGAACAATACTAGAACAACAAAATAAAAGCTCAACTTTTATTTCATTAACAAAAGGAAAAGTTGCATAAGAAATTAAAAATACAATCAACAAAATGACCTTGAATACTTGCAAAGGGGTGGGAAGCCCATGACATGGAGGACAATGGTCACTTGGACTTAGGGAATTGAAAGACAACAAGAACTAAGAACAAATATCAAGGCCTTGAGTATGAATCCCAGGCCACTTTGCATTAAACAAAAGAAACATGATTTATTGCATGAAGAAAAGAAAAAATGAGGACATTGGGGAAATGGAGGTGGTGATGATGGTAAATGTCAGTGTGTGTGTGTGTGTATGTGTGGGAGTGAGTGAAGATGGTGGTGATGGTTGGCGTGTGATGATAGTGAGGTAAGGGTGGTGGTATCTGTGTGTGTGTTGCTAAGATAAAAATAGGAACAATACTAAAAGCAACAAAAATGGATTGGACAAGTAATAAGAGAAAGGGGGCGAGAAAGGTCTACACTACTTGCAAATAAAGATAGAAACTACACTACTTGCATAAAGGAAATCTACACTACATACAAAGAAACTAAAAAGAATAAAAGGAAGGAGATGTTGAGGCTCCACACCAAGAGAGCTCTCTTGGAGCCTTGGCGTGGATGGGGTTATCCTTAGCACTAGGCCTACACCACCTTGACCTCAAGAGAGTAGAAGGGAGGAGTTATGAAGTGGAGTAGAGAGTGGAGTGTTGGAACCTTGTTCCATATCTTGTTTTGGTGTTAACAAAATTATTATGGATTAATGTTTGTCATTAAGTGTTTTTCAGATTTAGGTGAAGGAGCAAGGCAAACAAGAAATGATGGAGGCATGATGGTGAGAAGAAAAAGATCATGTCATGGAGGATGACAAGGATGAGTTAAGAAGAAGAAGATCATCTTCGACCTTTAGTTTCTCTAGTTTAGATTTTATATATATAGATTGTATATGCCTCTTAACAAAGAATCATAACTTAGATCGTAAAATCAAGTAGAGAGAAATTAGGATTAATTTATATTGCAAATATTTTCAAAGTACGTAATGAATTAAAATGCTTAAAATAGGTACTTGTAAGTAAGTACTGGTACTGTTCATCAGTACTGGTATTTGCAAGGCACGGGTTTGAGAATTCGTCTCAAACCGTGAACAACAAGTACCGATATCAACCATAAGTACCGGTACATGTTGGCCACAGGTTGAAGCCTTTATTCTGGCCTAAAACCTTACAAGTATCGGTACCCATGATGAGTACCGGTACAAGTAGATTACTGTGCACAAGGAATTTCAAACCTGGGAGTCACAAGTATCGGTACTTATGATGAGTACCGGTACCAAGACTCATGTACTGGTGGCAGTTAGCTGCTAGTACCGGTATAGGTACTTTAGTACCAGTACCAGGTAGCCGTTGGCTCAAAACTGAACGGCTAGAAAATTAATTTTGGCTATATGAACGTTGGGATTTAAACCCCAACGTCTAGTAGATGAATACCTGAGGTCCTAAACTCTATAAAATGACCCTATGAGTCTTTGTTTACACACAAGATATAGAAGAGACATAAGAGAAAATTTTAGAGCATATAATTCATATTTTCCACCACATATTCAAGAGAAGAAATCGTGTTTACTGCTTTCTAATCATGCTACGAGTTTGCAAACACATTGACGTGTTTTGTTCACGCAATTCAACATGATTCACATCTTTCTTAGGTTCTCAAACTGGTATTATCTTATATATATTTGTTGAGAGGCTTAGGTTCTAGTTGTAAGATTTTTCTTTCTTTCTAACACCTGTATTTCATTTGTTCTTGAACATTTGCTCGTTAGGTTGTAACAAACCCGTTTTTGTACTTGGGTTGAAGTAACCCGTTAATTAACTCAGTTTAGTAAATTGATTCTCTCGGGGTTGAGAGAATCGGGTTAAAAACCCTAAGCTGGGAGGCTTAGGTAGTGGAGTACCCAAGGGAGGAGAACCACTATACATTTTGTATCCTTTTGTGGTTTGAATTGATTGTGCAAATTTTCTTGTTATTACTGATGTTGTTCTTGAGTTTTTGTGTGCATAGCCATATATATATTCAAAATCTTTAGATCCTATCAAGTGGTATCAGAGCAAGGTTGCGAGAAGACGTAACAAATCAACTCACAATGGCATCAACCTCAAGGCGCACTGAAGGACAATCGTCGACCCTTCCTCCCTATTTTGATGGGATGGATTATGGGTATTGGAAGAGGAGGATGCAAGTCTTCCTCAAGGCAATGGATGAGGAGTCATGGACACTCATTCAAGATAAATACTCAAATCCAGAGCCGCAAGAAGGAGTGGCATGGATGGCGGATCAAAAGAAGAAATTTGCTGGCAATGTGAGGGTGATGAATGCACTTTATTATGCGTTATCAAGGGAAGAATTCAACCATATCTCAGCATGAGAGTCAACATTTGAGATATGGAACACACTTCAAATCACCTACGAAGATACTAAAATGATAAAAGAAACCCATATTTCTATTCTAACCGAAGAATATGAGTGTTTCAAGATGACAAAAGGTGAAACGATCAAAGACATGTACACAAGGTTTGGGGAAATAGTTAACCCCCTAAAGAACCTTGGAGTGAAGTTCACAGAAGAGCAGCTTGTAAGGAAGATCTTAAGATCTCTTACAAGTGATTGGTCTCCAAAGACCACAACGATTCAATAGGCAAAGGATCTATCCACTCTCCCCTTGGATGATCTAATTGGAAGCCTCATGGCATATGAAGTCCAATTGGAGAATATCAAGAAGAATGAAGAGAAGGCAACAAGCAAGAAGAAAAGCATTGCTTTTAGAGCAATCAAGGAGGACTCAGACTCAACAACATCAGAGTTCGAAGATGAGGAGATGGAAATGCTCACTAGGAAATTCCAGAAATTCCTCAAGAAACAAGGTAAGCAAGTAAATAAAATTTCTTCTAATATTATTTGTTATGAGTGCAAGAAGAAGGACCACTTGCGAAAGGATTGCCCCTTAAACAAGAAGGAGGACAATAGTAAAGAAACAAAGGAGCTCAAGAAGAAGAAGAAAGCATTTAAAGCAACATGGGATGATAGCAACTCCGACATGGACACCGACTCTAGCAAATCTGATGACGATGAGATCGCACATCTTTGCTTGGTAGCAACTTGATGAGAACCTCATCATGAGCCATAACTAGCTCATTTTGACCCAATACAAAGGATAAAAGCTCCTACATAACTCAAGGAAAGGCTTAACTCAGAGAATTCTGAGTTTAAGGAAAAGAACAAGTCATAAGGGGTAAAAATGTAATTTTACCAGTATAATCTGCATACAGGGTAATTCAGGGTCTAAACATAGGTCAAAGCAACTTAATAAGAATAAAAGTGGGATGAGATGATCTAGCAAGGGCTACAGCAATTCCAAGAAACTAAATAATAATCTGTAACCCTAGAACAAACCCACTTCAATTCACGAGGTTCAAGGCAAAGAAAAAATGGAATAAACCCTCTAAAATTCATAGAAAAATAATCTCTAGGGTTTAGAACCTTCAATTTGACCTTAGGAACCCATCTTGACCTACATTGAGAACCATACCCAATTAATAACTTAATTTGGGTTTTTGCGTAAATTGACCAGTCAAACAAGGTTTAATCTAGAAATAAAATTCACCATCAGATTCCTTAGGTCCTAATTAGTCATGTATAAAACCTTGAGCCTAAGAAGAAACCTTCTTGACCAACTTTACACTTTGGTCCTCATATATTTACTTTTTGGCCCTCAACTTTTGAACCCTCGCATTTTGGCCCCTAACTCTTCTTCGTTCTTTGCGTTCAGGTCCCCCCTGCAAAACCTGCCAGCACCATGCTCCGGCGACCTTGCGCGGAGCATGGCGCCGCGCAGGGTGAGGGGGAGAGCCTGGCAAGTAAACCGGGGGTGCCCTGCGTCGTCAGCCGTCGCAGGGACACCCCCCTGGTCGCTGTAACCCACCATACCGGCCGTGCGAACGCACGGACGGTATGGGTTACCATCTCCGGCGTCCCCCGGCGAGGGAGACACGTCGTCTCCCTCCGCCTTCCTCCCTGATTCGGTCCCTATAAATACCCCCGTCGCTCCACCGTTCTTCCTAGCCTGGATCTGACGAAGAAAATCCCCAACTTTCCTCTCTTCTTCCTCCGGCAGACGCTCACCAGCTCCGGCGGTTTCCTCCCCCTCCACTTCGTCGCTCTGCCGCAATACCAGCAGCAGAGACTTCCTCCCCTGCTCTTCCCGCGCCACGCCGCACCCAGCTGGCGCCTCTCCGGCTCTCTGCTCGCCGCCGCCCCTTTCCCTGAGCATCGTCTTCTCCGGCGACAGTCGATACGACTGTCGCCCTATCCCTCCCCCTTCGTCCCTGCAAGTAAGCTAGAGCTACTCCCCTTCTTCTCCTCTTTCTTTCCCCGCTTTCAATTTATTCAATTAAGCCCTCGACCGACCCTGACCACCTTCACCCCCTTCGTCTCCGACCACCCTCCGGCGAGCCGCTTCCATCACCTCAGCAACCCACACGGCTCGCCGACCACCGCAGGACCTCCGCCTCCTCACCCTGATCAACCTCCGCCCTGCCACTCCCCCCACATCACCCTCTGCAACCCCACCGAACAGACCCATCCTCCGACCCACAGTCCGACCTAGGGCAGCCCTCGCACGCCGCCCTGCGCCTCGCCACCACCCACACGAGCTTCGCCGCACCCTGGCGAAGCTCCTGGCACTTTCTGATTAGGCCGAGAGGCCGTTTTCTTGTGAACAGGCCACCCGACCTCCGCCGCCATTGCCGCGCAGGAGGAACTGCTTCCGCCTGCAGCTACAGGCGCGCCACGCTCAGCGCCAAGCCCAGATTCAACTCCCAGGCCTTGCGAGGAGTTTTGGCAAAACACCAGGTTCGCAGCTAAGGAAGAAAGCTTCGCGTGACGCCGCAATCTCCCGCTGATTTCCCCGCTGCGGGCGCGCAATTGAGGTGGGACATTTAGTCCCACCTCGGAAACGCCTAAAGAATCACAGCGACATAAGATGCAAAAGTGCTGGAGGCTTACTGCCTCAGCACACGGGGTGAGGTCCCCTTCACCCGCCCGGTTACCCGGTCTCGTCCGCGCTCACGCCCCGCGGACCTGACCCGACCCGACCCGACTTAAGACTGACCTGCACTCCTCGCCCACCACGCACGCCGGTGGGCCTGGACCCGGGCCTGACCCGAACCCGGTTACCCGGCAGCTCTGGGAGAGCTTTCCCAAGAGTGGTTTCAGAGAGAGAGAGAGACGCGGGGGGTTGGGTAGAGTAGGTTTTGCCTCTTGACGAAAAGCTCTGAAGTGTGCAGGCACAGGCGAAGAAGAAGACCCGCGGAAGAAGAAGGAAGCTGACTGTAGCAACTGGTAGTTAAGTCGTCTGATTTGGAAATCAGACGACGGCCTGAAGGGAAAAGAAGGAAGGAGGGGTGACGTCCCTGGCTGAAAAAGAAAAGAAGAAGCTGACACTTAGCCGCAGGGAGGAGAAACAAGAAGAAACCTTCACAGAAGAGACTGCAGAAAAAGAAGAAGAGAGACCAAGACAGAAACCAAGGAAGAAGAAGAAGGAGATCTGAAGAAAGAAAGAGGAGCATCACCTCTGCAGAACGAAGAAGAAGAAGGAGATCTGAAGAAAGAAAGAGGAGCATCACCTCTGCAGAACAAAGAAGAAGTAGGAGATCTGAAGAAAGAAAGAAAGAAGAACATCACGAGGAGAAAACAAAGAGAACAACAAATTCTTTCCCTCTCTCTTTCTTTATTTTGTAAAAGAAACATGTATATCTCTAGAATACAACTTGCTCCCTGAGTTCGACCTCGGGAACTCTTTTATTTTCCGAGTAAAAAAATTTATATATTTGAAATGTTGGTAATAACCGGCTATACTACAACGTTATAACAAACTAAAACCCGGTTATCCCGAAACCAAGCGATTTCATTTTGGCGCCGCTGCCGGGGAGCAACGGCTATTCTAGAGGTAAACATTCCTGTTTCTTTTTAATTTCTGATAATCTCCTCTCTTTTGTGCAGCTACAGGAAATCAAGAAGACAAGCAACCACACGACAACCACTCCGAGGACAGGTAAATTTTTCCTCTCGCTATTAACCCCTAAACTCTAAAGAGGAAGAAAAGAAAAGAACAAGCAATATAGGGCTAACCTGTCTTCCATACTTAGTAACCATAAAGAGTTGCATGTTTTCAACTCATCACTCCTGCACACTATTAAGGGTATTTAAGGGCTAACACATTCTTGCTTGAGCCCTAATTACCCAACAAAGAGTTAAATGGACCAAGTAGAGCCAACATAAGGTCAAACATTAGGATTTCAGTAGAGACACACCCCTTAATCAAGAATTGAGGAAATCCAAAAGAGGTGTGCCCAAGCCATTGCTTGAAAATAATTAATAAGAAAAATCCTAAACAATTGGCTCTCTCTAAACACTTGAACCCTAAAACAAGGCCTAACTTCTCAAGGAAACCACTAGGTGAAGTTGACCCCTGGGGTCAACCAACCTTCAAACTAGGCCACTTGTTCACAAAAACACCTAAAGTTCAAGTGAAAACCTAAGCACCTTGATCTTAACATAAAAATTGGTAGACTTAAGAGGTCAAGATCCCCATTCTGGTCTACCTGGAACCGCAGTGACAAGAGAGGTCGGGTGGGGGAAACCCTATAACCCGTGGGGACGCTCTACCGTGTAGGGGTCTTTCCGGGACTCTCCCTCTCTGGCTGCCCAGGTAATTCTCAGGTGGACGATCTTTCTGATCAAGGGGTCCATCTGCCCCGCACCTCTATAGTCACCCAACAAATTTTTGGGTGTCTTGATTGGGTCCAGCACCTGCTTATCTCATCCAGTCCTTCAGTATTTTTCAGGAGGTCCTTGAAACCTCCTATAGAAATTCACTCTCCCCGAGGCTAAGCCTCGGCTCCTTTGTTTTTTTTTTCAAAAATCATTCACACAGCCCTTCTTTCCTCTGATTCTGAACAAAATCCCCTTCTTCCATCTTGATTCAAACTTTGATTCTATATCTTGATTCCACCACCTGATCCAATTATGCAGCCTAATTACCTAGCAAGACTACCATTCAAAAAACCTGAATATCTGAGATCCATGAAAGATAAGATGATTGAGGATGCCCTTGAAATCTATGAAATCAAACCCTCAACACCAGTAGAAAACATTCAGGTTGATGTCCCAACAACCACAGCTTTCATCATAAACTGTGCCCAAATTCTATTGACTGAAATTTCAAAAGGATCAACCCAAGATATGCTCATGACAGGATACATTGAGATAGACAAATTACACAAATCTGAATACCTTCAATGCTTGACAAATCCTGTACTTTGGGAACAAAACCAAGATGCTCTTAAAAAACGGGTAGAGATGATGAGACTTTTAGAAAAAACTATCAACCAAAAATACCCGTATACACCAGAAATAGAGGATGAGTCATCTTGGAACAGTACTAAAAATCAATCCAGTTTCCCAGACCTCGGGACTGAGGCACAAGGTGGTTGTCGACTCCCAACCCAAATAGAAGATATCATTAAAATAGGTTGGGAAGTTGCAGGAGAACACAATGCTGAGCCAACCCTAGGCCATAAATCACCAAGCTTAGAACTCCAAGACTCCTGCAATAACAAGATTAGAATTGAACCTCTGGAGGGTATAAATTCCGCCCCTTGTTTTGATAAGGTAACCCTCGAAGGTTATTCGGACTTAGGTTCTAATAATTCTACCCACATCCTAAGCCTAGAACCTAGATCTGAAACTTACTGGGAAGATTATGAGGCCCCTTATGAGAAAGATCAAATTTTTACAGAATATGATTCCGGGCCTCTATTTGATGAATATCCCTCTCCAACATCCTCAGGAAATCTGATCGATTTTTCAGAAAACATGCCAATTTATGATACAGAAACTGAGGAGTTGGATGAGCAAGGTTTTAATGGGGTCTATCCTACCAGCTTAGAGCTTGAACAGAACATCTTTTTGAGCCCAGAAGTGACATATAGGCTAGAACCCAGTCAGGCTGCTGATTCCACATCTGATGATTTTTGCTGTGGTGGAATTCATGATCATTTTCGCCAACTCTCCGACAATTTCAGATCTGACTATAATTGCGGAGAGATTCCCCTTCCTGAACACGCCAGGCCTATCTACGACCTCAGTTCACATGACTCTGACTCTGACTCTGAGGTCCTGATTTCCGAGATCACTAATAACACAGAATCATTCCTTTTCGATCCTCAGGAACCAAAAATAGAAAATGCCAAGAGTGATTACAACCAAGAATCCAAATTTTTTCTCGAATCCGATTCCTTTCATCCTACAGACACTCTTCCGGCATTTGATAGTTACCCAGAGGACTCTCTACAGAAAACCACCTATCATCTGTTTCTAGAAGAGCCCTCGTACACAATGGCCACCTCGTCTGCACACACAGAACTAATCAAAACCTCTTCCCAACCCCGACCCGCAACCGGACTCAATTTCTATTCAGATTCACCTCTCACCGAGCCGATTGCATTTCCACATCGGGTTTCGAACATTGATCAGACTACATACCATGCTCTATCATTCTCTGATCACCCCTGTAGGGTTTCCGCGTCATTCATTGATTATTCTATGGGTCCCTACTCTGACCAGGCTGATTCGACTCAGCCAAACCCTGCGTTTACACTTCCACATCCATCTGAGCTTCATAGTTTATGGTGGGCTCCACACCTTTTTATCCACATCTATCAACCCACCAGATTGATTGGGTTTGGGCTGCATCATCAGCATGTTGATCTGAACAAGCACCTGGTCGAACCAACCAGGCTCTTAATCAAGGTGCTTGTCTTACAAAACTCCGCTGATTTGACCATCCCCTCTCCATCGCAATTCCCGCTTGGCTAAAGGCATCAAATTTAGCGCTCAACGGGAGGCAGCCCGTCATTCTCTTTGAAAACCTGAAACTTGTTCTGACACCTTTTTGCACTTGAAGTTCACACTTTAGGACAGCCGACTCCACCTCAGGTGCTTGCATCTGAGATTAGAAATCGTCCGCAACAGTCACCCCGACCCATTCACTCATCAAAACATCTGTCCTAATGTATGAACTAAGTTGAATAAAAACCCCCTAGGTTACAATGAGGACATTGCAAATCTTAAGCATGGGGGGGTATGAAAGTGCAAAAATTGTAAGGAAAGGTTTCAAACAAAAAAAATTCACATATGCCAAAAACACCATAAAAATTAAAAATTTTTGAAAAAGAATAAGAGGAAAAGAGGAGAAGGAAATTTTGTGAAGGAGAAGGAGAAAAGAAACAAAATGAAAAAGGAGCACAAAATTATGAGAAAATGTGATAGTCATTAGTAAGGAACTAAGGAATTAACCTAAGTTCTAGACCTCATTCAAGAAAACAACTGAAAAGTGCATAATGAGATTAGTAAGAACGCAAACCTTAGGCATTCTTGAATAGACTCTTAGTACCCATTAAGATCTGGACACTCCTCAAGAGGTTGAGGAAAATGAAAAGCTGAAGTATTAGGTCTAAGGCTTAGGGAGTATTCGGCCTCGTTAACTAATTTTTGGTTTACGGGACTCAGTAACCTAAGCACCCTAACCTCACACACAGCCTGGTTCAGTAAGCGTAAAAATCAAAATCATGCAGAAGCGTCGCAAAATTCTGAAAAGAACCCTAGAATAGGAGCGGCCGATCAACACAAGTTGATTTGGACGAGTTCCCAGCGCGGAGAAGCGGGAAATCCCCTCGAAGATGCGTAACAAAATATCATCTCCTCGGTGCCTGTCTCTTAGGATATTTACATATCCTACTGGGGGCATGTAAGCACTCTGCTGATTCAGATTCCATGGATGGCATTATCTCGAAGTGTCAATTGCCAGGGTCTGGATTCGGCCACGGAACACCATGGATGGGATTATCTCGAAATCTCAATAGCCAGGGTTCCGGGGGTTGCCATGGGTGGTGCTATCTCGAAGCATCGATTGCCAGGAACCCTTAAGGATTGATGATGGGAGCAAGGAATCTGATACAGACCGTGTTGAAAAGCCAATCTTAGGCTAGAACTAAAAAGAAAAAGAGAGAGAAAACTCTCCAAACAGAATAACTTTCTATCTCTCTCTTACAAAACGCACTGTGAACTGAGCCAGGGCTAAAATCATTTCAAGCACGGGTGCTTTAACCACAAAGTCCAATAAACCTTAGGTTAGTTCTTGTGGGCCTTAAAAACCTTTGCTAAAGACTGAGGCTAAGGCTAGACAGATTTGGATCTTGATTGGCACTAGAGTACCTTTTAGGCCTATGGTCAGCATTCTAACCTAATCTATGCTCAAATAAAAAAGCACTTATCTAAAGCTATTAAAAACTTCATGGTCTAGAACAAGGGTTGAAACCTTAAGTTTTTGCTAAGGGACTAGCAAAAGCTAGGCATGGGGGTATGATGAGAACCTCATCATGAGCCATAACTAGCTCATTTTGACCCAATACAAAGGATAAAAGCTCCTACATAACTCAAGGAAAGGCTTAACTCAGAGAATTCTGAGTTTAAGGAAAAGAACAAGTCATAAGGGGTAAAAATGTAATTTTACCAGTATAATCTGCATACAGGGTAATTCAGGGTCCAAACATAGGTCAAAGCAACTTAATAAGAATAAAAGTGGGATGAGATGATCTAGCAAGGGCTACAGCAATTCCAAGAAACTAAATAATAATCTGTAACCCTAGAACAAACCCACTTCAATTCACGAGGTTCAAGGCAAAGAAAAAATGGAATAAACCCTCTAAAATTCATAGAAAAATAATCTCTAGGGTTTAGAACCTTCAATTTGACCTTAGGAACCCATCTTGACCTACATTGAGAACCATACCCAATTAATAACTTAATTTGGGTTTTTGCGTAAATTGACCAGTCAAACAAGGTTTAATCTAGAAATAAAATTCACCATCAGATTCCTTAGGTCCTAATTAGTCATGTATAAAACCTTGAGCCTAAGAAGAAACCTTCTTGACCAACTTTACACTTTGGTCCTCATATATTTACTTTTTGGCCCTCAACTTTTGAACCCTCGCATTTTGGCCCCTAACTCTTCTTCGTTCTTTGCGTTCAGGTCCCCCCTGCAAAACCTGCCAGCACCATGCTCCGGCGACCTTGCGCGGAGCATGGCGCCGCGCAGGGTGAGGGGGAGAGCCTGGCAAGTAAACCGGGGGTGCCCTGCGTCGTCAGCCGTCGCAGGGACACCCCCCTGGTCGCTGTAACCCACCATACCGGCCGTGCGAACGCACGGACGGTATGGGTTACCATCTCCGGCGTCCCCCGGCGAGGGAGACACGTCGTCTCCCTCCGCCTTCCTCCCTGATTCGGTCCCTATAAATACCCCCGTCGCTCCACCGTTCTTCCTAGCCTGGATCTGACGGAGAAAATCCCCAACTTTCCTCTCTTCTTCCTCCGGCAGACGCTCACCAGCTCCGGCGGTTTCCTCCCCCTCCACTTCGTCGCTCTGCCGCAATACCAGCAGCAGAGACTTCCTCCCCTGCTCTTCCCGCGCCACGCCGCACCCAGCTGGCGCCTCTCCGGCTCTCTGCTCGCCGCCGCCCCTTTCCCTGAGCATCGTCTTCTCCGGCGACAGTCGATACGACTGTCGCCCTATCCCTCCCCCTTCGTCCCTGCAAGTAAGCTAGAGCTACTCCCCTTCTTCTCCTCTTTCTTTCCCCGCTTTCAATTTATTCAATTAAGCCCTCGACCGACCCTGACCACCTTCACCCCCTTCGTCTCCGACCACCCTCTGGCGAGCCGCTTCCATCACCTCAGCAACCCACACGGCTCGCCGACCACCGCAGGACCTCCGCCTCCTCACCCTGATCAACCTCCGCCCTGCCACTCCCCCCACATCACCCTCTGCAACCCCACCGAACAGACCCATCCTCCGACCCACAGTCCGACCTAGGGCAGCCCTCGCACGCCGCCCTGCGCCTCGCCACCACCCACACGAGCTTCGCCGCACCCTGGCGAAGCTCCTGGCACTTTCTGATTAGGCCGAGAGGCCGTTTTCTTGTGAACAGGCCACCCGACCTCCGCCGCCATTGCCGCGCAGGAGGAACTGCTTCCGCCTGCAGCTACAGGCGCGCCACGCTCAGCGCCAAGCCCAGATTCAACTCCCAGGCCTTGCGAGGAGTTTTGGCAAAACACCAGGTTCGCAGCTAAGGAAGAAAGCTTCGCGTGACGCCGCAATCTCCCGCTGATTTCCCCGCTGCGGGCGCGCAATTGAGGTGGGACATTTAGTCCCACCTCGGAAACGCCTAAAGAATCACAGCGACATAAGATGCAAAAGTGCTGGAGGCTTACTGCCTCAGCACACGGGGTGAGGTCCCCTTCACCCGCCCGGTTACCCGGTCTCGTCCGCGCTCACGCCCCGCGGACCTGACCCGACCCGACCCGGCTTAAGACTGACCTGCACTCCTCGCCCACCACGCACGCCGGTGGGCCTGGACCCGGGCCTGACCCGAACCCGGTTACCCGGCAGCTCTGGGAGAGCTTTCCCAAGAGTGGTTTCAGAGAGAGAGAGAGACGCGGGGGGTTGGGTAGAGTAGGTTTTGCCTCTTGACGAAAAGCTCTGAAGTGTGCAGGCACAGGCGAAGAAGAAGACCCGCGGAAGAAGAAGGAAGCTGACTGTAGCAACTGGTAGTTAAGTCGTCTGATTTGGAAATCAGACGACGGCCTGAAGGGAAAAGAAGGAAGGAGGGGTGACGTCCCTGGCTGAAAAAGAAAAGAAGAAGCTGACACTTAGCCGCAGGGAGGAGAAACAAGAAGAAACCTTCACAGAAGAGACTGCAGAAAAAGAAGAAGAGAGACCAAGACAGAAACCAAGGAAGAAGAAGAAGGAGATCTGAAGAAAGAAAGAGGAGCATCACCTCTGCAGAACGAAGAAGAAGAAGGAGATCTGAAGAAAGAAAGAGGAGCATCACCTCTGCAGAACAAAGAAGAAGTAGGAGATCTGAAGAAAGAAAGAAAGAAGAACATCACGAGGAGAAAACAAAGAGAACAACAAATTCTTTCCCTCTCTCTTTCTTTATTTTGTAAAAGAAACATGTATATCTCTAGAATACAACTTGCTCCCTGAGTTCGACCTCGGGAACTCTTTTATTTTCCGAGTAAAAAAATTTATATATTTGAAATGTTGGTAATAACCGGCTATACTACAACGTTATAACAAACTAAAACCCGGTTATCCCGAAACCAAGCGATTTCACAACTACGGAAGACACAGATAATGAGGTAAACCTTGATTTCTCTTTTGAAGAATTATTAGAAGTATATGAAGAACTATATCATAAAGCTAGGTCATTTAAAAAGGAAAATAAGATTTTAAAGAATAATTATCAAACATTAGAGTTAGAAAAATCATGTTTAGAAATAGAATTAGAAATGTCAAAAGAAACTAATAATTAGTTGCATGCAAAGATATTAGAACTAGAAGATATTTATGAGCATTTTGAAGAGACTTTAAATAATCTTAAACTAACAACTAGGCTAAACACTGAATTTTGTGATTCATTAAAATCAAAATTTCAAAGTAAAAGGAATATACAAAATAAATCGCATGCACCTAGGCATGCATGAATGTATCAAAAGGCTAAAAATCCCAAGAATTATAGATCTAACACTAAAAAGTTCTATAAATCTCAAGATTTGAAAGGTGCTAACTCTAAAGGACCTATAAGAAAATGGGTACCTAGAAAAGATATTTGTTTTGCAGGAGTAGATCAAAGTAATCAATGGGTGTTCAAGACACATAACGGAACACTTCAACCTTTCTATAGGTTGAATGAAGACCAAGAATGTTGGACGAGAGATGCTTGGTATCCACAAGCTCCATTTTACTATTGGTAAATTTTATGGCATGATATTTCTTCATTTTTTTGTAATTGACAAAAAGGGGGAAATTATTAAAGATAGAGAGCAAATAGTAATATTTTTAGGGGAAGCATCTATTTAGGGGGAGGATTTAGTTAAAAGTTTTTCCTTCATATAACATTGCTAAAAATTATTTTATCTATTTGCAAGATAGTTTTGTTAATACCAAAAAGGGGGAGATTGTTGAAACCTTGTTCCATATCTTGTTTTGGTGTTAACAAAATTATTATGGATTAATGTTTGCCATTAAGTGTTTTTCATATTTAGGTGAAGGAGAAAGGCAAACAAGAAATAATGTAAGCATGATGGTGAGAAGAAAAAGATCATGTCATGGAGGATGACAAGGATGAGTCTAGGAGAAGAAGATCATCTTCAACCTTTAGTTTCTCTAGTTCAGATTTTATATTTATAGATTGTATATGCCTCTTAACAAAGAATCATAACTTAGATCGTAAAATCAAGTAAAGATAAATTAGGATTAATTTATATTGCAAACATTTTCAAAGTACGTAATGAATTAAAACACTTAAAACATGTACTTATAAGCAAGTACCGGTACTGTTCATCAGTACTGGTATTTGCAAGGCACATATTTGAAAATTCATCTCAAACTGTGAACAACAAGTACCGGTACTAACCATGAGTACCGGTACATGTTGACCACAGGTTGAAGCCTTTATTCTGGCCTGAACCTTACAAGTACCGGTACCCATGATGAGTACTAGTACAAGTAGGTTACTGTGCCCAAGGAATTTCAAACCTGGGAGTCACAAGTACCAGTACCCATGATAAGTACCAGTACCAGGACTCATGTACTGGTGGCAGTGAGTTGCTAGTACCGGTACCAGGTAGCTGTTGGCTCAAAACTGAACGGCTAAATTAATTTTGGCTACATGAACATTAGGATTTAAACCCCAACGTCTAGTAGACGAATACTTGAGGTCCTAAACTCTATAAAATGACCCTAGGAGTCTTTGTTTACACACAAGATATAGAAGAGACATAAGAGAAAATTCTAGAGCATATAATTCATATTTTCCACCACATATTCAAGAGAAGAAATCGTGTTTGCTGCTTTCCAATCGTGCTATGGGTTTGCAAACACATTGACGTGTTTTGTTCATGCAATTCAACATGATTCGCGTCCTTCCTAAGTTCTCAAACTGGTATTATCTTATATATATATTTGTTGAGAGGCTTAGGTTCTAGTTGTAAGATTTATCTTTCTTTCTTACACCTGTATTTCATTTGTTCTTGAGCATTTGCTTGTTGGGTTGTAACAAACCCGTTGTTGTACTTGGGTTGAGGTAACCCATTAATTACCTCGATTTAGTAAATTGATTCTCTCGGGGTTGAGAGAATTGGGTTAAAAATCCTAAGCTGGGAGGCTTAGGTAGTGGAGTACCCAAGGGAGGGGAACCACTATATATTTTGTGTCCTTTTATGGTTTGAATTGATTGTGCAAATTTTCTTGTTATTACTAATATTGTTCTTGAGTGTTTGTGCACATAGCCATATATATATTCCATATCTTTAGATCCTAACATGGAGTAGAGAGGAGAATGGGGAGTAAGAGGTGTCGCCCAAAGTGAAATGGAGGGGGTGGGGGGGTTGGGTGGTGTTTGACTATGAGAGTGGGTTTTTATAGATGTGGCTTAAGGTAGGCATAGGATAAGAAGGTACAACTTAAGGGGTAGAGAACATTCTAAAGAGGGCTAAAAAGTATGTGCACCTAAGGTGGGTTTAAGGGTGGCATGGAGATTAATGGTGTCTTAATTAGGTGGTTAGTTGGGTGCACTAGGTGGGAGGTTAGTAGTTGTGGTGGGCCTCTAGTGTGGAATGAGTTGGGCTGAAAATTGGTGCACTAAAATGGGTAGAAAATGTGTAGGAAAAATAGGTGTTGGGTTAAGCAACTGTGTGGGATTTTATTATGGGTTGGGTGGTCCTAATTGGACTCTAATTGGGTGGTAAGTTAGTGAATGTGTGTGGGTTAAGTATGTGTAGGGATGTGCATTTTATGTGTGCATGTGTATAAGTGTATGTGATGAGTAGTGTGTACACATGTGCTTATGTATTAAGTGTAAGTGCACATGAATGTCTATGAGTGTGATAATGGGTGTGTAAGGGTACATGCATGGGCTTGTCTGGGACTTGTATGAGTTTGTTCAGGCTTTGCATGAGTTTGTCTTCCTTTCTTCTATTTCTTCTATTTGCTGTCCCTCCTCACTCTATTGCGAGCCTTTGGTGTATCCTTTACATGTCTTCCCACATTTTCTTCGTTTCACCACAATTCTCGTTGCTCTCTTATGGACCTGATTTACATAAAATGACATTTTCACTATAGGCCCATAAAATGGAGAAATTAGACTAAGAATGTACAAGAAATGCAAATGCATGATATGCATGAAATGCAAGTTCTATTTACAAAGTAAGCTAGGCATTTAGCCTAATATTGTCATTTTAGGACCCATGATTGCTACGCAATCACCACACACTCACTCTCTATTCACATGCCCACCACCCTCACCTCACTATCATCACGTGCCAACCGTCACCACCATCCTCACTCACTCCCACATATACACACACAGTCACATTCACCACTATCACCATTTCCATCTTACTATGTTCCTCATTTCCTTTTTATTCTATGTAATAAACCTTGCTTCTATGTTTTTCTTTGCTTAATGTAATTGACCTGGGAATATACTCGATGCCTTCTCTCTTTTTACTTCTTATTTTCTTTTAATTCCATAAGTCCAGGACAACCTTGGTTATCTTGTTGATCGCAAGTTTTCCTTTCTTATGTACTTTCTTTTGTTGTTAATGCAACAAAAGTTGTGAGTTTCTATTTAGTTGTTTCGCATTGTTTCGTTCCTATGTATTAAAGAAAAAAAGAGTAAATCAAAGAAAAGAGCAAAAAGATGTTGTTAGTTTTAGATCCTCTTGCAAATCTGTTCTTACAACAAAAGACCACAAAAATCACAAAATGAAAAAAGTTAATAAGAAAATCAATAAAGATTGAGAGAATGATTTAAGTGAGTGGGCTAAATCGCCTCCCCGTGGATCGATTGGAACTCACCAAATCAAACTTCAAAAATCGATTAGTGGCCTCGTTAACAAATTTTTAAATGATCGATTAGTGGGTTAAGTGTGAAAAACAAGCATACAACAATGACGTCATTGATTCAATTTCACACCTAGGCTTCGCTATGTCATCAAGGCTTGGACGAATAAATAGGTTATAAAAGATATGAGATTAAACGTCCCCTAGGTTTGCCCTATCCAGAGCATAAGGCAACTCAATTCCCACTAATATGCTTGAATGCTACATCCCTTAGGCTTGTTCTATCCGTAGCATAGAGCAACTCGGTTCCTGTATCATTTGAGGCAAAAATCTAACCCATGGTTAAAACATTAAACCTCTATTCCCCCTCACCCTCCACAAAAAAACTTTGCCACACATTGAGAAAATGATAAATCTACATTTATCAATTTAATTTGCCTATTTAAGCATGTTCCTAGCTTCATAGAAGCATAATACATTGTAAATATTTCATAACTTGCATCATCATGCATTTAGATTAATTTGCTTATATTAATTTTCTTATTTTATTAACGAGGGACAGGGAAATATCTTTCTGGGCTTCTGACTGAAGATCAAACCTTGCAGATGTGATCAGGGTAATGGTTAGAGTCTAACGCCTTTGAACTAACTTAGATCTGACATCCGTAGCATTACGTACAAGCCACAGAAGATTAAAGGAAATAGGGCAAGGAGGTGAAAATCTGGACCTTCGATGAAAAATCCAACCACACGGATGGGTTTGAATCTATGATCGTAGCCCAACGGCGTGAAAATTGGTTCAATCCGACATGTGTGGCACCACCTATGAGCAAAAGAAGATGGACGGCTTAGACGATGCCATGTGGCATCCTCCAAGCTGCCCATGACCATCCGCAACGCCCTTCCTCTTCAAAGGAACAATCTTCATTTAATCTTAGTTGTTGGATTTCAATCCAATGGCCGAGGTCAAGCCTAATCGCGCCTCAACATGTGAAGACCTTTGCGTTCAACCTTGACATTTGGATCTTGATCCAATGGCCAAGTTCTTGTCACGTTGCTCCTCTCTTACATTATATATTCTTTGAAGGCAAAGGCTTACACGATCTTGACCATTGGATCGCCATCCAACGGTCGAGAGCACATGCACCAAATTCAAAAATGCAACAAAGAAGAGGGGCGTAGCGCAGTGGTGAGCACCGTATCACGAGTAAGGGGGCGTTGGTTCGAATCGTGCGGAGCTCTCTCAATCCACAAAGAGGCACGAGCACTAAAAGTCAACCATTGATGCATGATCGAGCGGCTGCGGAGGTGATGATGTGGCGTAATGAGATGCGCGTGATCCACACGCGTGTGATGGCACACCAATAGACATGTTGAGGCGTAATTTGTGAAGAGGCTTCATAGCACGATCTAAGCCAACTGATGAAGATTGGACGGCTTGGATCAACCCATACCTCAAATGGCTGAAGCCAAGAAGGCATCAACGTGGCTTCATGTGAGCACTTGGATTGGCATCGCATATTCCTTGTTTCACACGAGCTTTAGCAACGTGCGGCCTTTAGCAACATGCGCATGTGTCACTAGAGGGCCTGCATTCATTTTAAAGCTTTTTAAAGGACCTTTTTGCCCTTGAACTTCATCTATAAAATGGCACCAACACCCATTTCATCCATCATCCCTTCATTCTCCTCTCAACTCCTTTAAAGAGCTAAGAACAAAGTTCTAAAGATCGTTCTAGTGCTTCCAAGCTATGGGAATCTCCACTAGAGTTAAAAAAATAAAATTTCCACTTCTTACCCCATTCGCAGAGCTCTCGCCAGCCGTTCTCTCATCCCCTATTCTGGAAGCGGATCCCGTCGCGACACTACCATTCTCATCCCGTCTCCAGGCTTGTCAACATGGTCTTGTCCTCCAAGCAACCGTCGAGGAGGATAACTTCTCTCCCTTTGTCTTTCTATTGCTTTCTAGTGTAGATTTTCAACATTAGTTTGTAATAAACATTTGTTAGTTATAAAAGTAGCTTTCCTTCTCTCTCTTTTTCATTTTCTCTTTGTTTATATTACAAGTAGAATAGAATAGTTATAGATATTGTGAATCTTTCTCTTATAGAAAAATACAAAACAAAATAACCACAGATTTGTAATCAACTGTAGCCTGCCTGTGTTTAACCTGGGACTCACTTTGAGTTTCGGTAAAATTATCTGATTAGCGGATTTTTACACAACTACAATGACAGGTTTTTAACTCAATCTTTTATGCATTCAAATCTCACTTATCATTTTGGTGTAGTTGCTGGGGAGGCAATGGATTTCGATTATTTCTGCATTCCTCACACTTACTCAATCTCTAACCTCTCTCTTATTTCTTCTATTGTCTTGCAGGTATCCCGACAAGGAGATCTACGAGCTGCAGATGGGAGTAAAGTGTAATTGAAGACAATTGTAAATGCTCCCCCATTCTTCCCTACTCCATAGCTTTCATCTCATCACTAAATAATTCAAACCTTAATTAACCTAGGTACTCTCATAAATCCTAGGTTAGTTTGTTTGGTTGTTTGTCACCTCACTTCACCTCACCTTGCATATAAAAAAAAGAAAAATCTGATCTGATTGTGGGATTTCTTTACCATACACATTACAACTTGAGGTACATGACCTCTTCTGACTTTTCTTATTCAACTGGTAAACCAATCTTTTGAATCGGTACACACACAAACACATAATTGAGTAGAAATTAGATTAGGTTAAATAGTTTGTGTGTCTAATTCAGTGGTGCATCAAGGACAATTGCTTAAGTTGTTTGGGCCTCACCACTTCATCTAAAATAACTCATCTAGTAGCTTGCTCCTTAGGGTTGAAATTTTAGGTCAAGAACCAGGCACTCCACTTTCTTTTGAATTTTAAAGGAAAAATATCTTTACCTGTGTTTGCAAAACTTGGTGTGCCTCTTGAACTTGATTGAATCAACCTATATCTAAACCCTAAAAGCTACTAAGTAAGATTGGAATCCTAAAACTTACTTCATCCTTAAGAATTTTGCTTGAAAATCCTGGTTGTGCACTCACGCATTTCAATCAATCATTAAGGGGGGCCCATCACATTTCAAAAGCACTGTTATCCCAAGCCTTAATCTAAAATTGAGTGGACGTTAGCCCTAGGACCCATTAGTCCATTTCAGGGTATTTCTCAAACTGTGGTTTGAATTTGTGATGTCTGCTTTCTCTAAAATGTTCTAAGTTGGGGGGCCTGGCTGTCAAACGACTTAAGCAGGCAGGGGTTTGGCATAATTAGAGACCTTTGGGACACGCTCCCCCTAGTTCACCAGCACAACTTAACTAGCTTCTAGATTAAGGACAACATAAAATTCATGTTGTGGTTTGAATAAATCTTGGAGCCTAGGTCCTTAGGATACCCAATTAAGGACAGGCTTGTATTGTTGTGTTGTAGGGCTCTATTCTCCAGTCCTTCTGACCTTCTTCTAGTGTATGCTTGGAAGAAGGTCATTAAACTCTCGTCTAGACGGACCTTTAGACCATTCACGGAGGCGTAGGTTGAATTTTGGTCCAGAGTATCCCATGGCCGACCAACCTCCAAATCAGCACGAGTTGCTACAAAGGCAGCTGGAACAATTGCATCAAATGTAAAAATGGTTCCAGCACATGAATGGTCAGGGTATCAGCCCTTGAAGGATTTTTATTATCCTTCAAACTACTGAGACCTTCTCGGCATCCTAATTCCAGCCAGTGACATGGAAATCAAGCCCCAGGTCTTGAGCTTGATTAAATATTTTCATGGGCTTGACTCTAAAGACCCGTTTTAGCATTTGGCGAATCAGACCACTATGGTCCATACCACTAAAGCATGAAACGTGGACAAGGAGTAAATGATTATGAGGCTTTTCCCCCACTCTCTCCAGGATAAGGTTGCACATTGGTATAGAACAATTGGGAGGCTGATTAACACTTGGAATGATCTAAAATCGACCTTCCTGAAGAAAATTTTCCCTGTTGGGCATACCAATGCATTGTGGAGGGTGATTACGACATTCATCCAATGGCTGGGTGATGAGAGCCTCATCATGAGCCATAACTAGCTCATTTTGACCTAATAAAGAAGATAAAAGCTCCTACATAACCTAGAAGAAGGCTTAACTGAAGGAACAAGTGCTCTGAGAAGAAAACATGAAATAAAGGTTAAAACTGCAATTTTACCATTGCAGTACATAAACGGGATTTCTCAGAAGCAAAACATAGGTCAAATAGTCCAAAGTGGGTTGAATTAATCAGAAATGGGTTTATGTGCAATCTAAGAATTAAATGACACTTGGTAACCCTAAAACAGACCCGCTTAAATTAACAAGGTTCCAGTCAGAATAAAAATCAAGCAAACCCTCTAAAAATCATAGAAAAACATCCTCAGGGGTTTAGAACACTTAATTTGGCCTTTGGAACCTAGTTTGACCTAGATTAGGGTCTTAGCTCTTCAATTAACCTAATTTGGGTTTTTACGCAAAATGTCCAGTCAAACGAGGTCAAACCTAAAATCCAACTTCACCATTGGATTCTTTAGGGCCAAATTAGGTTTGTACCAAAATTTGGACCTAGGAGGTCATCTTGACCTACTTTGCAAGTTAGTACACCCAAATCACAAAGAGGTCCCTATCTTTTGAATATCCTTGCAGAGAGCCCCCTAGGTTCCTTGCCTTCTTTGCAAACCGGTCCTGCCGCCATTGCTAGGGCAGAACCGAGCTCCGACGAAGTTTCGAGAGAGATGGCTCTCTAATTCCTCAGAGATTCTCTCCCAGAAATGGAAGGGAGATTCTCTGAGGAATTCCCTTCCTTCTAAAGCCAATCAAATTCGCTGGCGTGAACCCAATCTCTCGTGCGAACGCACGAGAGATGTGGGTATCTTTCTTCCTTCCAACTCCGGCGAACCGGCTGACCTAATTGCGCGTCTTTCACGCTCTGATAGGAGCGGCCAGCACCTATAAAACACCCCTCGGACCCGGCCACTCATCTTAAGCTTGATTTTGACGGAGATCCCCTCCAAATTTCTTCTCTCCCATCTCCGGCCAAACGACCCACAAGCTCCGGCGACCGCTTTCCCTCCTTCTCGTCACTCTGCTGCCATACCAGCAGCAGAGTCCTCTCCGCCTCTTCCTCCCGCGGCGCGCTGTACCCTGCGCGCAAGCTCCTGACCTCATCTTCGTCGCCGCTTCCTCCCCCAGGGTCTTTCTTCCCCGACGACGGCAGTCACGAGCCGTCCTCTCCACTGCCTCCCTTCACTCCAGACAACCCCAGATACATTCTCCATCCTCTCCTCTCTCTTTTCCCCCTGTTATCTCCCTTGATCGACCTTCGACAGACGCTAACCACCTCCATCGTCTTCGCCTCCGACCGCACTCCGGCGAGCCGCCCACACCACTCTAGCCCTCCACACGGCTCGCCAACCACCTCGAAAGCTCCGCCTCACCTCCAGGAACACACTCCACCCTCCCACTGCCACTCCAGCCCTCCACAACCACCCCCCGACCAACCCACCATCTCCGGCCACAGGTTGACCTAGGCACGCACGCCTAGGCCGACCTGCGGCCTGCTGCACTGCCCACCGCCTTCGCCGTGCCACGGCGAAGGTCTCTATCTATTCTGATTTGGCCGAGAGGCGCATTTTGTGTACGACAGGATTCGAGCTGCTGCCGCCATGGACGACCTCTGATGAAGCTCCCGCGAGGCTCCAGGCACCCGGTCTTCCAGACTACAGGTGCTGCATACTAACGCAAGTGTCGCGAGGTGAACGAATCCAGTCGAGGAGCGCTAGCAGAGCCAGCAGCTGCGGGGCAATCGCACGACGAGGTTTCTGCAGGCGCGCGTGAAGGCGAGACCAGATAGTCCCACATCGTGGGATTGCAACCGGCAGGTACCATATAAGTTGTTTTTACGCTTTATTCTTATCGCCTCAGTAAGCACAGGGGTGAGGTCCCTCACTGACCCCACCCGCCTCGTCCGCGGCCTGACCACGCGGACCTGGCGGATCCGACCCGACCTAGACCTACGCACTCCTCGCGCATCACACACCTGCAGGTGCGCCTGGTCCCGGGTACGATTCGACCCGATTGATACTGTGGCTCTGGTAGAGCGGTTAAAGTGAATTGCTTGAGAGAGAGACACGCGCGGGTAGAGGGAGAAGGGTTAGGTTTTGTTCCCTGTGCAGGCAGGCTGATTGCAGGAGAAGGACTTGGCCGCTGCAGAAGAAGGAGAAGCAAGACAAAGAAGAAGAAGAAGAAGGCAACGAAGAAAGGAGAAGCAAGACAGAAGAAGAAGAAAGAAAGAAGTCTTCGCAGGAGAAGAAGGAAAGCAGAAAGGTTAGAAGTCTTCGCAGGAGAAGAAGAAGAAGGACAAGGGAAGATTGCAAAGAGATCCGAAAGGCAAAGCAGAAGAAGAAAAAGAGAAAGAAAGATCACATTTAAGACGTCTGATACATAAATCAGACGTCTAATTCTATTTTTTTTGCATCTTTCTTAAAAACTCTTTGAATCAATTATATTTGCATTTAACAGTTGTATTCTTGGGTTTTACAAAGTACTGAGTTTGCTCCCTGTGTTCGACCTCGGATACTCTAGTTGTTCGAGTAATAAAATTATTTGTTTAAACGTTTTGTCGGTTCTACTGCAACGTAATACGCCTTTAAATCCGCACAGAAACGTTGACAACACTGGGGGAACTGCTTCATGGTGCCTGTGAGCGATTCCAGGATCTGTTGCCGAGGTGTCCACACCATGAGGTACCGAAAATGGTAACTCGTGAAGATTTTCTATCATCGGTTGACTAAGCAACTACGTAATCATGTGGATGCTTCCTGCGGAGGTAATTTCCTCAACAAGGATGCAGTTGGTGCACATGACTTGCTTGAGGAAATGAGTGAGAACTCTATTAATCATGCCTCCATGGAAACTTTCAACCGGTCCCAGCAACCAAGATTGAATGCTAATGAGGTTTAGGATTCTCATTCATTCAATATGGAATTGATCTGTAATAAGCTTGATAAGGTAGACCTGGTTGCGAAAGGAATGGAAGAGTGGACGACTAGAAACTCTGCAAATATTTCTAGATCCACTCAATCCCAAAATTCGGGATTTCATTCATCACGAGCTCCTATTGGATAGGAATTCGTAAATTAGCTGCAAATGGCAAAACCTGTGAGCCAACACTTCTTAGAACCCCACATGTTCCAAACTAGGGCCTTTGATCCCAGTTACTCTAACCCTTCTCCTTCCTTTCCACCATCCTCACCCTATGAGGATGTGTATGCTATATAGGAGAACGTTAGGTCCAACCCGTATTCTAATTCATACAACCCAAGTTGGAGGAACCACCCTAATTTCTCCTGGAAAAACTTGGGGCAGCAGACCCAAATCTGACCCAGCAACTATGCATCACAAAGACCAATGGGTCAGGGTCA
Source organism: Thalassia testudinum (assembly GCA_037157565.1). Lineage (NCBI taxonomy): Eukaryota > Viridiplantae > Streptophyta > Magnoliopsida > Alismatales > Hydrocharitaceae > Thalassia > Thalassia testudinum. Next base: position 48,007,002 of record JAZHRO010000035.1, on the reverse strand, counting down.
TGTATATACTCAACTGCCCCCAAATCAGGTCAATCAGCCAACATGGAATGCCCGTCAACCAGCAAGGCAGGCTGATTTGAACCGTCAGATGGTAGAAATGCAAGGATCTATGCTCCAGCTTATGCAACAAATGAAAACCTCGCTGGAAAACTTGCAATCCGGGGTTATTGCTAACACTCGTCAACCTGAATCTCTACCATCTCAACCTATACCCAACTCTCATAACATATAAAATCAGGCCAATCGAGTCCAAGGGTATGGAAATAAGAGGGACCCACACATACATGCTCAAGTGGTTGAGCAGGGTCCATCTGCTTCATCTAATCCTGGTTACTTAGCGAGTCAAGCCCCTCCAATCTTTCTTTGAGGAGTGGAAGGCAAACCCCTCCCCAAGACCCGAACTTGTATGCTTCTGCAAACTCCGCCACCTTGAGGAGTGGAAGGTAAATCCAAGATCTGAAATTACTTTCAACCAACCAGTAAAACCCTGGTAAGCCTAAGGAAGAATTAGAGAAAACTGAAGATCTTAAGGCTCAGGAACTCGAAGTTAATGACCACACTCATATCCCATTTCCTAACGCCTTATTGAAACCCAGGATGAAGAAGCCTGTTGATAGAAATGAGGAGCTCTTGAATATATTCAAGAATGTTGAAATCAATATCTCGCTCCTTGATGCTATTAAACATATTCCGGCTTATGGTAAATTCTTAAAGGATTTATGCACTTAGAAGTGTAAGCCGAAGGAACCTACCTCGAGGAAGGTGATTCTCTCCGAGTAGGTTAGTTCTGTTATCCTGCGTCACCTTCCTCAAAAAAAGAGAGATCCAAGTGCCCCTTTGATTTCATGTGTTATCAGAGATTACAATTTGACCATGCACTTTTGGATCTAGGTGCATCTATAAACCTAATTTTGACTTCCTTGTACGAAAAGTTTGAATTGGGTGAACTCTGGCCAACCTTAGCAACACTACAATTAGCGGATCATTCGTTCACCAACACGAAAGGTGTTATTGAGGATGTTATTGTTAAGGTCAAGAATTTCTACTTTCCACTAGATTTCCCTGTCCTTCACATGGATGCACTTAAAGAGTTAAGGACTACGCTGATTGCAAAAATCACACGATTTATAAAATGCGATTTTTGGTCGTTGCAACACACGAAATCGCAATTGCTTTTAAAATTTGTAATACTTAGATAGGATGAGTTTCTAGGGTCATCCAAGGAGGCCAAATTGTTAGTCACATGAATGATTCTCTCTCTCGCCTCTCAAATTCGCACTTGTATTTTTGTGATTATTGTTTTTGTCATTTTTAGGGTTTTCAAAATATTCGGGCAACGAAATACGAGAACGGTTACGCTAAAAACTACACTTATCAACTATTCTAAAGTGACAAGAATGTTCCCTCTTCTAAGCTTACCCTAGGCAAGTGCGCCTAGGGTAATTAAAAGAGAATTGTATGGTGCACAAAAACTATTAGAACATGAAGCACACAAAATTGAAAGAAAGCGAAGGCAACTACTTCTCGTATTACTAGAAAAGTAAAGGATAGGTAGCAGAATGCTTATTACAGAAAAACAAGTAGAACACTATCTAATACAAGAAATTAAGAAAGATAAAGAAGAAGAAAAATCCTCCAGTCAAAGCTTTGAGAAATCCTTGCTTCAACTGCGGCAACTCCCACAGTTAAAAAGGGTTTCTCTTTAGCTCCTTCATTCAAGTAGTTCTCCTTCGAAGCTCCTTTAAGGGTAGATGTCCACCACCCTTGTTCCTCCTCTTGCCTGGCCGTCCCCTCTAGATGAAAGCTTCTCCTCCTTGGCATGGCACAAGGGAGAAGAAGAGAGAGGAAGAAGGAACCAAGGGGGCGAGTAAGTGGCCCCCTTGATCTTCTTTTCTTCTTCTTCTTCCTTGGCCTTAGGTGTAGGTGGATATGGGTAGAATAAACTAAGGGAGGAGATCCTTAGAATTAGGTAGTTAATGGTGTTTTTATAGATGAAGCAAAGGGGGGTAGGTGTGGCTTTTGGATGGGTGGCTAGGATGGATTCTAGGTGGTGGTTAAGGATCCTATGGTGTTGGATTGTTGGCTCCATTTGAAAGGAAGCATGGGTGGGTAGTTATGGTGGCTTGGTGGCTTTTGGTGGCTGCCCAGCATGAAGGGGCACTACCAATTGTCGCCAACTTGAAGTGTTCTAGAAGGTTGATTTTTTGAGGGAAAAGGATGAAGGGTTGAGATGGATTGTGGCTATGATAGATGGTGGAGATTCATGGGTTTTTGGAGGGAAAAGTTGGCATGGAGATAGGTGGTTATAGGTGGTGTTTTGGCACCATTTCTAGGTGGCTCTTGGTGGTGGTTGAGGGGTGAAAGGGTGTGGGTAAGTTGGCACCAAAATGGATTGGGAATAGGAGAGCTTAGGTGGACTTGGGTAGGCTTATTTGGTGGAGCTAGTTAGGTGGGGTTTATGGTTAGGTTTTGGGAGATGAACTAGTTAATCTAAGCTAGCTTAGCTAGTAGATGAGTAGCAGAGAGAGGAGGTAGAGCTAGGGTTTGAGAGGAGGAGTTGAAGAGGAGCTGCATCTAAGCTGTATTAAAGCTGATGGCTGCTGAAGAGAGTTGCATGTAAGCTCCTTAGCTAGCTTAGCTAGCTAGTTCTTTGCTAGCTGCTAAGCCAAGCTAAGATGAGCTGCATTCTGCTGATGTGAGCTGAGGTGAGCTAGGTCTGGTCTTCCCGAAGATTACCTAGCTAGCTGGAGTAGCTAGCTTAGGTCAGGTAGCAAGCTCAACTAAGGTGGGCTAAGTTGAGTCTCCAGGAGCTGTACTTGAGATGGCCTGAACTGGTTAAGGACTTCTTTAACTGGCTAGGCTTAGCTAGTTGGTAGCAGTAGCTAGTCCTAGTTAGGTAGTGCTTTTAGTGAACTACTTGAGTTGGGAGGAGCTGGAATGGAGCTGGGATCAACTGACTTGAGCTAGTTTGAGCTACCATCCAACTGAGGTGAGCTGAATGGAGCTAAGGTGAACTAGCTTGAGTTATCATTCAACTGAGATGAGCTAAATGGAGCTAAGGATGGGTTGATCCAACTAGAAGGAGCTAGGATCCAGCTGGGATGAGTTGGATCAAGCTGAGATTCAGCTGATGTGAGCTTCTCCTTCATCTTCTGCCTTCCTGAGTGCCTAGGTATGTGGGATCTAACTCCTTGCTTATCTCTGACACTCAAATAAACATATCGAAAATACACTAAAATGCAATGCATGCCTATTATTGGGAATGTAAGTTGCATATTTGATTAAAACACGTTGTAGTATAGTTGCAAAATACGACTCAACAAAAATTAAGTTAATGAGACGATGAGTCCCTGTCGATCTCAAGGAGGTGTTTAGAAAAGCAAAATTTATTTTTGATTTTATTACTTTCTTAAAATTGGATGCCGGTTTCAAGCCTGAGAATGTAAGTCTCGCTAGTTGCGTTGTTAACCCTAACTATGGTGCGTGTGTCAGATAAACAATGAACGTGAACATATGTGTATTAGTACTCACCATTCTATCTTCGCGATGGCTATTAACATAAAACATGTCAATCGCAAGGTCGTTTATATTTTCAAGAACCGACATCTTGTTTCAATAACATAAGAGATTAAGTCAGGCAACTGATGATCACAATATGGATATATGAATAAGGCAAGTGATGATTTCATTTCTTCAAAAATATTGTCAATACAACCATGTTTCGAGGAAATCTTGTACATGAAAGCTTAAAACAATGATTCTAGCTAACAGAACGGTGATGCATGCATGGATCTATGAAAGATTGTGCATGCATCCATTACGGTAGAGGATTACTATGCTACTAACAGAAAATTAATGCAGAAATTTAAACTGCGAAGAACATCTAGCTAACATAACTTAGGGCATTGGAGGTGGTCTTTAATGGCCTGTGTGGCTTGAGGTGGTAGGAGGGAAGAGAGGGACGGCCAATGGTGGGTAGGTGTTCGTACGCTTTTGTGCGGGTTTTAAAGAGAATATCACGTTGTAGTATAACCGACAAAACGTTCAAACAAATATAGAGAATTTTATTACTCGAAAAACTAGAGTCTCCGAGGTCGAACACAGGAAGCAGTCTCAGTACTTTCAAAACCAAAGAATACAACTTTTAAATGAAAGTAATTGCTTAAAAGAGAGAGAGTTATATAAAAAGAATTTCTAAAAGAAAACATAATTGGACGTCTGATTTCTATATCAGACGTCTTAAATGTAATCTTCTTTCTCTGTTCTGCCTTCTTCTTCTTTGTCTTCTCTGCTTCTTTTCTTGCGAAGGCTTCTTCTTCCTGCCTTTGTTCCTCTCCTGTCTTCCTTTTCTTTTTGGCTTTTCTACAGTCCTTCCTTCTCTCAGATCTCTACCTTGCTCAGCTTTCTTTCTTCAGAGTTCCTTCTTCTTCTGCTCCTGTTCCTTCTTTGTGCTTTCCTTTGAAGTTTTCTCCTTCCTTGTCTTCTCTGCGAGGGCTTCTCAGCCTCTTCTTCCTTCTTTTCTTCCCTTGCTGCAGGGGCTAAGTGTTAGCTTCTTCCTCTACTCCTTCTTTCCTGCGCAAATCACAGCCAATGCAAAACCTACCCCCATTCCTCTACCCAAACGTCTCTCTCTTTCTCTGCAATTCGCTCAAGGACGCTCTCCAAGAGCCACACGGGTAATCGGGTCGGATTCGCACCCGGGACCAGGCGCACCTGCAGGTGGGTGTTGCGCGAGGAGTGTGTAGGTTTGGGTCGGGTCAGATCCCGCCAGATCCGCGAGGTGAAACCGCGGACGAGGCAGGCGTGGGTCAGGTGAGGGACCTCACCCTTGTGCTTTCGGAGGCAGTAAGCATAAAACACAAAAACAATTTAAACCATACCTGCGTGTTGCGTTTCGCCGATGTGGGACTATTTGGCCCGCCCCAATTTCGCGCGTGCCCGCAGAGGAGTCCTCGTGCAATTGCCAAGGCTGGGAGCTTCGCAGCGTGCCTTGCAGGCCCTGATCGCTTCGCAACACCCAAGCGAGCCTGCTGTGCCTGGAGCTGCTGCACCTGGAGCTGCTTTGACCGTCAATGGGGGCAGGAGCTGAAACCTGTCGAACACGAGCACGGCCTATTGGCCTAATCAGACTAGCTGGGCACCTTCGCCATGGCATGGTGAAGATGGTGCACGGTGCTGCAGGCCGCAGGACGGCCTAGGCGTGCGTGCCTAGGTCAACCTGTGGCCTGAAGTGTGGGGTTGTTCGGGGGACTGTGGTGGAGGTGTAGAAGGATGATGGATGGGCAGAAATTGCTCCTGGTGGTGAGGCGAAGCTTACGAGAGGGTTGGCGAGCTGTGTGGAGGGGAGGAGTGGTGGGAGCGGCTCATCGGAGGTCGGTCGGAGGCGAGGAAGGTGGAGGTGGTCAGGTACTATCGGGGGGCAATTAACTAAAGTAACAGGGGGAAAAGAGAGAGGAGAGGATGGAGAAGGTATCTGGAGTGGTTTGGAAGGAAGGGAGGCAGCGGAGTGGATAGCGCGTAACTGCCGTCGTCGGGGAAGAAGCACCCTGAGGGAGGGAGCGGCGATGAAGACGAGGTCAGGGGCACGCGCGCCTGGTACTGCGCAACACGGGAGGAAGAGGCGGAGTTGACTCTGCTGTAGGTATGGCAGCAGAGCGACGAGAAGAAGGGGAGGAGGTCACCGGAGCTTGCGGGTCTCTTGGCCGGAGATGGGAGAGAGGGAAATTTGGGGGAATCTCCGTCAAAATCAAGCTCCGGATCTGCGGCTGGGTCAGGGGACCCTTTTATAAGTGTTGGCTGAACCTTCTAGCGCGTGGAGATCGCGCAATCAATCTCTGCCAGCTCACCGGAGATGGAAAGAGGGTGGATATCCAAATCTCTCGTGCGTTCGCATGAGAGATTGGGTTCACACCAGAGCTTGTAATTGGCTTTAGAAGGAAGGGAATTCCTCAGAGAATCTCCCTTCCATTTCTGGGAGGGAATCTCTGAGGGATTAGAGAGGAATCCCTATCTAAACCTCGCCGGAGATCGGTTCTGCCCTAACAATGGCGACAGGACCTGATTGCAAAGGTGGCGAGGAACTTAGGGGGCTCTCTGCAAAGATATTCAAAAGATAGGGACCAAATTATGATTTGGGTGTACTAAATTGCAAAGTAGGTCAAGATAACCTCCCCTTAGGTCCAAATTTTGGTATAAACCTAATTTGGACCTAGGGAATCCAATGGTGAAGTTGGATTTTAGGTTTGACCTTGTTTGACTAGATATTTTGCGTAAAAACCCAAATTAGGTTAGTTGAAGAGCTAGGACCCTAATCTAGGTCAAACTGGGTTCCAAAGGCCAAATTAAGTGTTCTAAACCCTAGAGGATGTTTTTCCATGATTTTTAGAGGGTTTACTTGATTTTTATCCTGACCGAAACCTTGTTAATTTAAGCGGGTCTGTTTTAGGGTTACCAAGTGTCATTTAATTCTTAGATTGCACAAAAACCCATTTCTGATTGACTCAACCCACTTTTTATCTCATTTAGACCATTTGACCTATGTTTTGTCTCTGAGAAATCCCGTTTATGTACTGCAATGGTAAAATTATAGTTTTAACCTTTATTTCATGTTTTCTTCTCAGAGCACTTATTCCTTCAATTAAGCCTTCTTCTAGGTTATGTAGGAGCTTTTATCTTCTTTATTGGGTCAAAATGAGCTAGTTATGGCTCATGATGAGGTTCTCATCATACCCCCTTGCCTAGCTTTTGCTAGTCCCTTAGCAAAATTTCAAAGTTTTAACTTCCGTTCTAGACCCTGAGTGTCTGTCAACCATCATGATAAGTGCTTCTCCTTTTCTTTTGTGATTAGGTAGGAATGCCGACAAGAGGCCTAGAGGTACTCAAATACCAACCAAAATCCGGACCTGACCCGCTTCAGCCTCAGTCCTCCGCAAAGGTTTCTACGGCCCACAAAAACTAACCTAGGGTTTGTTGGACTCCGTGGTTAAAGCACCCGTGCTTGAGACAATTTTAGCCTAGGTTCAGTTTTGCAGTGCGTTTTTTGTAAGAGAGATAGAAGAATTTGTTTGGAGAGCTTTTTCTCTCTCTTTTCTTTTTATTTCTAGCTTCGGATTAGCTTCTCAACACGGTCTGTATCGGATTCCTCGTTCCCATCATCAATCCTCAAGGGTCCCTGGCTTTCGAGATTTCAGGATAATCCCGCCCATGGCAACCCCCAGAACCCTGGCTTTTGAGATTTCGAGATAATCCCACCCATGGTGTTCCGTGGCCGAATTCAGACCCTGGCGATCGACATTTCGGGATAATTCCGCCTATGGTATCTGAACCAGCAGAGTGCTTACATGCCCCCAGTAGGATATTTAAATATCCTAAGAGACAAGCACCGAGGAGACGATATGTTGTTACGCATCTTCGAGGGGAATTTCCCACCTCTCCGTGCTGGGAACTCGTCCAAATCAACTTGTGTTGATTGGCCGCTCCTAATCTAGGTGACTTTTCCAGAACATTAAACGCTTTTTGCGTGATTTGGATGTTTATGCGCACTGAACCAGACTGTGTGTGAATGTGGGGTGCTTAGGTTACCGAATCCCGCAAATCGAAAGTCAGTTAACAAGGCCGAATACTTCCGAATCCTTAGACCTAATACTCAAGCTTCGCATTTTCCTCAACCTCTCGAGGATTATCCAGATTTTAACGGATACATGAATTTTTAAGCTAAAGATTCTAGCCCAAGAGGCCTAAGACTAGCGTTCCTGCTAATCTCTTATTGTATCTTCGTAGCACTTTTCTTTCCTTTTTCTTGATTTGGTCTAGAACTTCAGTTAACCCTTTAATCTTTTACTAATGACTATTTCTTTTCATTTTTATTTTGTGCACCTTTTTGTCATTTTTTCCTTCTCTCATTTGTATGACCCTGAATTGTTCCTCCCTTCTATCAAGTCTTTCTTTCTTTTTTTTTTTTCTAAACAATGAAACCCTTTCTTGATATGAATTTCCTGACATTTTGCACTTTCATACCCCCCATGCCTAAGATTTGCAATGTCCCCATTGTAAATTAGGTGGGTTCGAATTCAGCTTAGTTCATTCATTAGGACAGGTGTGTGGTGAGTGAATGGGTCGAAATGACTTGTTGCGAACGATTTCTAGTCTCGGGTAGGGATACCTGAGGTGAAATCGGCTGTTCTAATGGATGAACCCTAAAGTGCAATATGAATTCCGCATAGAGATGTCAGAAAAGGTTTCGAGTTTTTCAAAGAATGACGAGTTGCCTCCCGTTAAGTGCTGAGTTTTACACCATCAGCTAGGCGCAATGAGCTCAAGAGGAATGGAGGGTAAAGGATGACTCAGCCAAATCTATATTGGTCTTGTCAATGAACGGCTTGAGTCTCTGACCGTTCACGACAAAGGGTTCAGAATCGTGGCTGAGTGGGCTGATTTCAATGGCTCCATTTCTGAAGATTTGTCGGACTAGGTAAGGTCCGACCCACTTGGATCTTAGCTTCCCTGGGAATAATTTGAGTCGGGCATCAAAGAGTAAAACCTTTTGACCAGGATGAAAGACCTTTCTAGAAATGTGTTTGTTGTGAAAAGCTTTAACCCGTTCTTTGTAAATTCGCGAGTTCTCATACGCGTCATGGAGTAATTCATCGATCTCGCTCATTTGAAGTCTTCTGTGGGTTCCAGCCTTAGAAGGGTCAAGATTACAGGTCTGTACTACCCAATAGGCTTTATGCTCCAACTCGACGGGGAGGTGACATGCCTTCCCGTACACTAGTCTGAAGGGAGACATTCCTAGTTGGGTCTTGTGGGCGGTCCTATAGGCCCACAATGCTTCCGGAAGCCGAGAAGACCAATCTTTTCTATCAGGTCGGACAGTAACCTGAAGGATCTTCTTGATCTCTCGGTTAGATAGCTCAGCTAAACCATTAGTTTGGGGGTGGTAAGGAGTAGAGATTCGGTGTGACACCCCGTATTTGGTCATCAATGACCTGAACTGAGCATTTATAAAATGGGTCCCTCCGTCATAAATTATAGCACGTGGAATCCCAAACCTTGAGAAAATGTTTTGATGAAGGAATTTTATAATGACTTTATGATTGTTGGTTCGGGTCGGAATGGCTTCTATCCACTTGGAAACATAGTCAACTGCGAGTAAGATGTATTCGAAGCCATCCGAGATCGGGAAGGGTCCCATGAAATCAATCCCCCAAATATCAAAAATTTCGCATACCAAGATCGGCTGTAGAGGCATCATGTCTCGATGGCTCATGTTGCCCAGAGTCTGGCAACAGAAACATGCCTTACAGTGATCGTATGCATCCTTGAAAATTGTGGGCAAGTAAAAGCCACACTGGAGGACTTTTGATGCGGTTTTATGTCCTGAAAAATGTCCACCGCATGCCTGGTCATGGTAGAATGAGAGTATGTCTTTGATTTCCACTTCCGCGATGCACCGTCAAATTATATGATCAGCACCAATGCGGAATAGATACGGGTCTTCCCATAGGTAATACTTGGCATCGGAACGTAATTTGTCCTTTTTGGCCTTCAGCCAATCGGGCAGAATCTGGTTTGATGCCAGGTAATTAACTATATCAGCGAACCATGGAAGACTTGTACTGATAGTCAGGAGGTGCTCATCAGGAAAATGTTCTGTAATAGGCCCGGAAGGGTCGATTATTTCAGAAGGAAGGCGGGACAAGTGATCAGCTACCACGTTTTGCTTTCCCGCCTTGTCCTGAATCTCGAGCTCAAATTCTTGCAACAGCAAGATCCATCGGATTAATCAAGGTTTCGCGTCCTTCTTTGCAAGGAGATGCCTCACAGCTGTGTGATCCGAGTATATGATAACATGGGAACCCAGAAGGTATGATCTGAATTTTTCCAGGGCAAATACTACGGCCAACAGCTCTTTCTCAGTAACCGTATAGTTACGTTGAGCCTCATCCAGTGTTTTGCTGGCGTAGTAAATGACCACAGGTTTCCCGTCAATTTTCTGCCCCAGAACCGCTCCTACAGCGAAGTCAGATGCATCGCACATGATCTCAAAGTGTTGAGACCAATCAGGGGACTGTAGGATCGGGGCTTGGGTGACTCGGTCACGTAGGATCTCAAATGCTTGAGTGCATTCCTTGGAAATTTTGAAAGGCACATCCTTGGAGAGAAGATTGGTCAGGGGGCACGTGATTTTGGAGAAATCAGGGATAAATCGACGGTAAAAATCGACGTGCCCCAAAAAAGATCGGATGTCCTTAATCGAGCTAGGCATAGGGAGCTTGGAAATCAGGTTAACCTTAGCTCGATTCACTTGGATGCCTTTCTCCGAGATTAAATGTCCCAGGACAATTCCCTCAGGCACCATGAAATGGCTCTCTTCCCAGGAAAGAACCAAATTCACCTCAATGCACCGCCTGAGTATTTGGACCAAGTGTTGGAGGCAATCATCAAATGATTGTCCAAAAACTGAAAAGTCATCCACGAAGACTTCCAGATAATCACCTACCATATCTGAGAATATGGCAAGCATGCACCGCTGAAAAGTTGCAGGTGCATTGCAGAGATCGAAAGGCATCCTTCGAAATGCGTACGTCCCGAAGGGGCAGGTGAATGTGGTCTTTTCTTGGTCCTCTGGATGGATTTCCACCTGATTGTAACCGGAGTACCCGTCAAGAAAGCAGAAGAACCTATTTCCTGCTAGTTTTTCGAGGATCTGATCAATAAACGGTAGTGGGAAATGATCCTTCTTCGTGGAGGAATTGAGTCTTCTGTAATCAATGCAGACTCTCCACGAGTTAGCTATTCGGGTTGGAATGACTTCTCCGGTTTCAGTCGTGATAATGGTAAGTCCTGCCTTTTTAGGCACCACTTGTATTGGACTCACCCAACGACTGTCAGAGATCGAGTAGATGATCCCTGCATCTAACCACTTTATGATCTCCTTTTTCACGACCTCTTGTAGATTAGGGTTTAGGCGTCTTTGCATTTCTCTTGAAGGTCGTGCGCCTTCTTCTGTGTAGATTCGATGTGTGCAGTATGAAGGGCTTATACCAGTCAAATCATCGAGAGTCCATCCAATGGCTCTTCGATATTGCTGGAGAATAGAAATCAAACGGAGTTCCTGGTCAGGTGTGAGTCGAGAATTGATAATCACAGGAAACGTCTGATTTGATTCCTAAAAGACGTACTTCAGATGTTCGGGAAGGGGCTTGAGTTCCATGATAGGATTTTCAGCAGCAGCGGGCGGTTCGGGGTTTGTATCAGGAGCAATGGTAGGAGTCATAGGTGTGTCTAGATCACGTTCGCACTTCTCTGTTAGCGGGTTTTGATTCTCAAGTGGTTGATCAAGGATAATCAGGTTGTCTTCTATATGCAATTCATCAACCACGGCTCTAACATTACATATTTCCTCTATAACCCCACAATTAATCCCTTGTTGGGCCTTAAAAATGTCAATCTTCAGGTTTTGGTTCCCAAATTTTAATTCTATCTGGCCCTCTTCGCAGTTTATGTTGGCCCTAGCAGTGGCCAAAAAGGGTCTCCCTAATAGATTGGTGTGTCCCTTGGGTTCTTAGGTGCATCCATGTCTAGTACTATGAAGTCCATCGGGAAATAGAAATCTCTTACCCTAACAATGACATCCTCGAGTATTCCTCTAGGTGACTTGATGGATCGATCGGCTAATTGCAATGTCACCTCGGTGGGTTTAAGTTCAGATTCTTCAAGGTGGTTAAGGAGGGATGTAGGTATTAAATTTCTAGAGGCACCTAGGTCTAGTAAGGCTCTATCAAATTGGGTTTCACCAATTTTACGGGAAATCAAGGGAGTTCCTGGGTCTTTAGCCTTGGGTGGGAGTTTGCTCAAGATGACAGAGCTGGCTTGCTTTGATAGTACGATTGGATTCCCATCCTTGGTTTGTAGCTTACGTTTAGGGGTACATATGTCTTTCAAGAATCTTGCGTAAGCCGGTATGTGGCGAATTGCATCCATCAATGGGATGTTTATCTGGACCTGTTCAAAGAGCTTGATCAGATCCTCCTCGGGAGCCATAGGTTTGGTTATTCTTTTTCCTTTGGTCAAGGCCTCAGGAAATGGGATCCTAGTTGGTTCCTCTACGATAGGTCCAGGTTCTTGATCTGGGACAGTGGTATCTTGGATAGCTATCCTAGGGTCTTGGCTCTTATCAGGCTTGGAGTGGTTCGGATAATGTGGGTCTTGGGTTGTTTTACCACTACGTGTTGTTACAGAGTTCAATCTGACCTGATTTGGGTTAGGTAGGAGGGGTGGCTGCTGCTGAAATCCCGCATACGATGTTGAAGCTTCCATCCCGTCTGGCGATGGAGCAGTAGGGGCCTGATAAATCACATGTGTTTGGCCTGAATTTGGATTCATAACGCGCTTCTGGGTTAGCATGTTATTTGGGTTGGGCAGAGGTTGCGAGGGAAGGGTACCAGGTTGGCGGGAATTTGCCATCTGGGCCAGTTGGTTGCGAACCTCTGTGATCTCGTCCTTGTGTTGTTTTTGCATTGTCGCATTCGTCTTTTGAATGTCAGCCAGTGCTTGAAGGATAAGAGTCATTTGATCCTGGTTTTGCCCGGATTGGTAGGTGGGATTGGGCCGAGGCTGAGGTGGCTGATATGGACGAGAGGCTTATGGACAGGGTTGATATGGTGGTCTTTGAGAATTTCCCGCCCACTGAAAGTTAGGATGATTTCGCCATCCAGGGTTGTAGGTATTGGAGAATGGGTCATTCTGGATGGCGTTGAGGTCCTCGCAGTTCTGAGGAGCCTCAGGAAAGTCAGAATACGAGGGTTCAGAGTTCCCCCAACTTGAGTAGAATGGATCGGAGGTCACTCCGGTCCGAGAGGTAGACGGGGGTGGATATGGGTCCATCCCCTTAGCAGATTGGTGATAGATGTTTTGCACAGTTTCCCTTGTAAGAGGAGGTTGTGCAAAAGAGTTTTTCGCAGAGGTGGCTTGCTGCAAATGTCGAGTTAGCTCGTCCACCTTCTTTTCTATGATAGAAACCTTGTCCAACTGACTGGCCATCAGTTCCAAGTCGACAGAATTGGATAGGTCCTGCATCTCATGTGTCCCTCTCAGATTCGTCGATGCGTGGGCATTCGTCCTGTCGAATAAGCCCATGGAGTCATTATTTATGGAGTTCTCGCACATGTTTTCGAGAATCTCCCACACCGTGTCCTCATGTTGACCCATGATGTTTCCTCCGCACGTTGCATTGACGAATAAACAAATGTGTTCACGGAGTCCCTGGTAAAAAGACTGGACTTGTTCCCACTTAGGAACTCTGTGATGGGGGCACTTTCACATGAGATCTAGGAATCGATCCCAAGCTTCGTGAAGAGGTTCTCCTGGTTGTTGAGTGAAATGAGTGATCTGGTGGCGTAAGGCATTCGTCTGGCCAACGAGGAAGAATTTTTTCAAAAATTCAGACTGCAGTTCCTCCCATGTGTTGATTGGATGGGTCTGAGTCTGATACCAGTGTGCGGCCTTGTCCATGAGGGAGAACAAAACATTTTCATGAGTAGGATGTCCCGGTTTTGTACATCTAACCCAAAGGTTTGGGCCAGATGCTTGAGTTGTTTAATGTGTTGGAATGGATCCTCAGAGTTAAGCCCATGGAACTTTGGTATGGCATGAATCATATTGGGCTTCAGTTCAGAATCAGGACCTCCAATCGGGATTCGTACTCAAGGCTCGATTGCCACCGCAGCGGGATTATAGTGATCTCGCATCATAGGTCGCTGCGGTGGGTTTACAAAGTTTTGAAAGAGATCATTAAGGCGTTGAAGTTGGTGTTCAAGGTTGTTCTCCTCTTCAATGGGTTGTGCCATGATGGAAGAAGAAGGAGAACCAGGGTCTGAATCAGATGGAAGATTTATGTAGTGGGGTTGCTGCACAAACAAGGGCGTCGAGGCTTAGCCTCGACGAGAATGAATTTCTAAAGGAGGTCTTAAGGGTGGCCTTAAGGACCTCCTACCGAACATGCACTGATGGATGTGATGAGATTCAGAAGGTGCTGGACCCAATCAAGGCACCCAAAAATGGTTGGGTGACTATAGAGGTGCGGGGCGGATGGACCCCTTGTCAGAAAGGTCGTCCACTTGAGAAATGCCTCAGCAGCTAGAGAGGGAGAGTCCCGCAAAGACCCCTACACGGTAGAGCGTCCCCACGAGTTACAGGGTTTCCCCCACCTGACCTCTCTTGTCACTATGGTTCCAGGTAGACCAGAATGGGGACCTTGACCTCTTAAGTCTACCTTTTTTTACTTTAAGATCAAGGTGCTTAATGTTCCACTTGAACTTTTAGGTATTTTCAGTGAGAAAGTGACCTAATTTTAAGGTTGGTTGACCCAAGGGATCAACTTCACCTTTTGTTCCTTTGAGAGTTTTTAGGTCCTTTTCTTTTATAGTTCAAATGGATTAAAAACCTGATTTGCTTAGGGTTCTTCTTGTGTAGATCTTTTCAAACAAGGTTTAGGCACACCTCTTTTTGGACAATTTGTTTCCTTGTTTAAGAGAAGATGTGTCTCTAAAAACCCTAGCTTTGTAATCCTTAAATTGGCTCTAGTGGGTCCAATTTAGTTGCCTCAGAAATTAGCACCTAGGGCTCAATCAAGAAAGTTTTAGCCCTAGTTGCCTTAGTTGGATGAACAGACGAAAAATGTGTTGAAATGAAAATCAGGCAACTTGATGAGTTACTAAATATGAAACAGGTAGCCCTAAGTTGATTTTTCTTTTTTTCCTTTTTAGATTTTGAGAGGGTTAAGAGAGAGGGCTTATGGAAATTACCTGTTCCTTGGAGTGTCTGTTGTGCAGCAGCTCTTCTTTCCTTTTTGCTTTCCCTGTTTTGAACACAACAAAAGAGAGGAGTTAGGTCAAATATTGAATAGAAAAAATTGTAATCAAAAGCTTTAAAAGTGCTTGTTGCTCCCCGGCAATGGCGCCAAAATGTTCGTACGCTTTTGTGCGGGTTTTAAAGAGAATATCACGTTGTAGTATAACCGACAAAACGTTTAAACAAATATAGAGAATTTTATTACTCGAAAAACTAGAGTCTCCGAGGTCGAACACAGGGAGCAATCTCAGTACTTTCAAAACCAAAGAATACAACTTTTAAATGAAAGTAATTGCTTAAAAGAGAGAGTTATATAAAAAGAATTTCTAAAAGAAAAAAGAATTGGATGTCTGATTTCTATATCAGATGTCTTAAATGTAATCTTCTTTCTCTCTTCTACCTTCTTCTTCTTTGTCTTCTCTGCTTCTTTTCTTGCTAAGGCTTCTTCTTCCTGCCTTTGTTCCTCTCCTATCTTCCTTTTCTTTTTGGCTTTTCTGTAGTCCTTCCTTCTCTCAGATCTCTGCCTTGCTCAGCTTCCTTTCTTCAGAGTTCCTTCTTCTTCTGCTCCTATTCCTTCTTTGTGCTTTCCTTTGAATTTTTCTCCTTCCTTGTCTTCTCTGCGAGGGCTTCTCAGCCTCTTCTTCCTTCTTTTCTTCCCTTGCTGCAGCGGCTAAGTGTTCGCTTCTTCCTCTACTCCTTCTTTCCTGCCCAAATCACAACCAATGCAAAACCTACCCCCGTCCCTCTACCCAAACGTCTCTCTCTTTCTCTGCAATTCGCTCAAGGACGCTCTCCCAGAGTAACACGGGTAATCGGGTCGGATTCGCACCCGGGACCAGGCGCACCTGCAGGTGGGTGATGCGCAAGGAGTGCGTAGGTTTGGGTCGGGTCGGATCCTGCTAGATCCGCGAGGTGAAACCGCGGACGAGGCAGGCGTGGGTCAGGTGAGGGACCTCACCCCTGTGCTTTCGGAGGTGGTAAGCATAAAACACAAAAACAATTTAAACCATACCTGCGCGTTGCGTTTCGCCGATGTGGGACTATCTGGCCCGCCCCAATTTCGCGTGCGCCCGCAGAGGAGTCCTCGTGCAATTGCCAAGGCTGGGAGCTTTGCAACGCGCCTTGCAGGCCCTGATCGCTTTGCAACACCCGCGCGAGCCTGCTGTGCCTGGAGCCTGGAGCTACTTCGACCGTCAATGGCAGCAGGAGCTGAAACCTGTCGAACACGAGCATGGCCTATTGGCCTAATCAGACTAGCTGGGCACCTTCACCGTGGCACGACGAAGATGGTGCACGGTGCTGCAGGCTGCAGGACGGCCTAGGCGTGCGTGCCTAGGTCAACCTGTGGCCTGAAGTGTGGGGTTGTTCGGGGGACTGTGGTGGAGGTGTAGAAGGATGATGGATGGGAGGAAGTTGCTCCTGGTGGTGAGGCGGAGCTTACGAGAGGGTTGGCGAGCTGTGTGGAGGGGCGGAGTGGTGGGAGCGGCTTGCCGGAGGTCGGTCGGAGGCGAGGAAGGTGGAGGTGGTCAGGTACTGTTGGGGGGCAATTAACTAAAGTAACAGGGGGAAAAGAGAGAGGAGAGGATGGAGATGGTATATGGAGTGGTTTGGAAGGAAGGGAGGCAGCGGAGTGGACGGCGCGTAACTGCTGTTGTCAAGGAAGAAGCACCCTGAGGGAGGGAGCGGCGATGAAGACGAGGTAAGGGGCATGCGCGCCTGGTACTGCGCAACGCGGGAGGAAGAGGCGGAGTTGACTCTGCTGTAGGTATGGGAGCAGAGCGACGAGAAGAAGGGGAGGAGGTCACCGGAGCTTGCGGGTCTCTTGGCCGGAGATGGGAGAGAGGGAAATTTGGGGGAATCTCCGTCAAAATCAAGCTCCGGATCTGCGGCTGGGTCAGGGGACCCTTTTATAAGTGTTGGCTGAACCTTCTAGCGAGTGGAGATCGCGTAATCAATCTCTGTCGGCTCGCTGGAGGTGGAAAGAGGGTGGATACCCAAATCTCTCGTGCGTTCGCACGAGAGATTGGGTTCACACCAGAGCTTGTAATTGGCTTTAGAAGGAAGGGAATTCCTCAGAGAATCTCCCTTCCATTTCTGGGAGGGAATCTCTGAGGGATTAGAGAGGAATCCCTCTCTAAACCTCGTCGTAGATCGGTTCTGCCCTAACAATGGCGACAGGACCTGATTGCAAAGGTGGCGAGGAACTTAGGGGGCTCTCTGCAAAGATATTCAAAAGATAGGGACCAAATTGTGATTTGGGTGTACTAAATTGAAAAGTAGGTCAAGATGACCTCCCCTTAGGTCCAAATTTTGGTATAAACCTAATTTGGACATAGGAATCCAATGGTGAAGTTGGATTTTAGGTTTGACCTTGTTTGACTGGATATTTTGCGTAAAAACCCAAATTGGGTTAGTTGAAGAGCTAGGACCCTAATCTAGGTCAAACTGGGTTCCAAAGGCCAAATTAAGTGTTCTAAACCCTAGAGGATGTTTTTACATGATTTTTAGAGGGTTTATTTGATTTTTATCCTGATCGAAACATTGTTAATTTAAGCGGGTCTATTTTAGGGTTACCAAGTGTCATTTAATTCCTATATTGCACAAAAACCCATTTCTGATTGACTCAACCCACTTTTTATCTCATTTAGACCATTTGACCTATGTTTTGTCTCTGAGAAATCCCATTTATGTACTGCAATGGTAAAATTGCAGTTTTAACCTTTATTTCATGTTTTCTTCTCAGAGCACTTATTCCTTCAGTTAAGCCTTCTTCTAGGTTATGTAGGAGCTTTTATCTTCTTTATTGGGTCAAAATGAGCTAGTTATGGCTCATGATGAGGTTCTCATCAGTAGGTCAGCCTCTTGAGAGGGGGAGGAGAGTTGCTCTAGCCTTGGATGTGAGGTGGAAGTGGTGGAGATGATGGAGCTTGTGGATGGAGGTGTGCACATGGAATGGAGATTGAAGGCTAGATCGGGTGCATGGCCATCCAAGAGGGTCTTTAAATAGACTCTTGGGTGGCCTTCAAGAGGTCCCTCTAGAGAACTATAGAAGACTCTAGAGAGTCCCTTAGGTGGTCATCCACGTGTCTTGAGTGGGTCTTCTTAGATCCACAAATTGTGGATCTAAGAATGGACCATTTTGGTTGCTATTTTTGGCAACTCAAAGTGGCGCCACTTAAGGAAGGCTCTAGAAAACTCTAGAGTGGGCGGCTACGTGTGGGTGTGTGGGTGTGTGTGCATGACTATGTGGGTGTGGTTAGGTGTGTTAGGTCGAGTCCTATAGATTTAGGTGATTTGGTTTAGGTAGGCTCTTAGAATTAGGGTTATAAACCCTAATGCTAATGTGAAAGTGAAATTAAACTTAATACAAGTTTAATTGAGTGGATGTGTGTCTAATTGGGAGAGAAAATACCTAATTAGGTCAGGCTTGAGTCAATTGGACTCTCACTAAGTTCAATTAGACTTGTGTTGGTTGAGTTCTGAGCTCAATTGGACTCTACGAGTCCAATTGACTAGGTGAAGTGTAATTGACTTAGATCCAAGTCAATTGGGTTTAGTAAGAACCTAATTAGGTTCTTATGAGGGTCTTGGGGTAGTGTACTAGGCTTAGAGCACCTTAATTTAGGTTCCCTAAGGTGTAGAATTGGAAATCAAGATCCAAGCTTTATTTCAAAAATAAGGATTGGAGAAGGGTTCCAGACGTCTTATTTAACAATCAGATGACTTATACTTCAAAATCAGAAGTCCAGAACTCTGGTTTGGACATCCAATGTTGAGTTAGGGAGGAGTTTAGGTTCTGTCTTGGAATTATGCAGAAATTGGATGTCTAACACCTTGTCTAGACGTCCAATATTCTAGCAAAATTGGGTTCTAAGTCTAGGGGTGGTGTCTAAGGGTTCTGGACATCCAGCAACCTAAGTGGACATCCAGATATGGGCTAGAATGATGGTTTTGAGGTATCCTAGGCTAAGGTGACCTTGTAATTTTCCTACTTGAGGGTGTGAGATATGCGTGATACGAAATATAATGTGTAGAAATTAAATAGACAATCTCACAAAAATCACAATCACACAGGTACACAAAGATATTTTCAGGTGGAAACCCAAACCTAAGTAAAAACCACCACCTAAGTCTCTCTATTTAGGATTTTCCGATCGATTGAGTCAATCAAATCCACTAACAAGTCACTTAAATGAGGGTGACTCAACCTCTTACAACCACGCTACTTACACGAGGATAGCGTACCTCAAACCCCTCCTCTTCACGAGGAGTATTTAGTCTCACGAAGGAGACGAAAATTCGCAAAGTGAATACCCAACCAGAGACAAATACAAAATATCCTATAGAGCCATAAAAAATGTAAATGAAACTAGCTACTTGATGATAACGTCATCGTCAGCTATACCTAGCTTTAATTAGTCAAAATCCATTGATAAATGCTCCTACATAACTGCCAAAGGACCATAATTTACTACACATCCTTTATGAGAGTTTAACATGAAACTAGGGTTTAAACTATAATTTTACCATCATATCATGGATGCAGAATAGCCGTGGATTTTCTCAGGGGTTTATTAAAGGTCAAATGATCATAAATTCCTAATAAGTGGGTTCGTGCAAACAGAAACAGGTTTTCGCGCATTACGAGAACTAAATGACATCTAAAATCCTAAACACTGACCCGTTTAATTCACTGAGGTTCTGGTCAGGATAAAATTTACCTAAACCTTCTAAAAATCATATAAAATATTCTCTAGGGTTTGGCATCCTTGATTTGACCATCAGAGCCCATTTTGACCTAAAATAGAGTCTTAGACAGACAATTGCCCTAATTTAGGTTTCTACACAATTTACCCAGTCAAACTTGGTCAAAACCTAAATCTGACTTCACCATCAGATTTCTTAGGTTCAAATTAGGTTTGTACCAAAATTTGGGCCCAATCAAAGATCACCTTGACCTAGTTTACATTTCAATCCTGTCTAACTCTTTTCTCTCACACATATGCCCCTAACTTTCAAAATAATTACAAATGGGTCCCTAATTTTATCATCATTATTTTCAAATAGGTCCCTACACCATTTTTGGAAGGTCAGAACTTCACCGTTGAGATTCAAGCAACTATTTCTCGCACGATTCTCAATCAAACACCCAAAATTGAAAGGGAGATTCCTAGAGGAATTCCCTTCTAAATGAGACCATTCATAGATCCTAAAACCCTCTAGATTCCTCATGCGAACAGTTTGAATGCACATGTATCATACATGCGCAAGAAGCTTGGAGTTTCCAAGCTTGTTTCCAAGCTTGGAACTCCATCCTAAGCCTATAATTGGACCCCTGAGACATGCCTAACTTCCTTAGTGAGTTTTGGTCAGAGAAAACCTTCTCTCTCCCTTCTCCAGCCACCTTCAAACTTAGCTCCGGTGACTCCCCTCAGCTCTCCTCTTCTGGCTGTCCAACCATCAAATTGGACTGTCGACTAGCTTCCCCTCTTCCTTGCGGTCATTACCAGCCAAAGTGTGATCGACTTCCCTATCTCCATCCTCGTCACTGCCTTGCCATCCTCTTCTCCTTCTTCGACTCCAGTCAAGCCACGATTGGTGCTCTCCATCCCTCTACCTCTCCTCAAAACCCCTCTACTTCTTCCTCTCCTCCTCTACATCATTTCCCCTCCACTCGCACCTTGATTCGACCACCACATTGCCTGTTCCCCGTCATTTCCCTCCTCTCCGGCAGCAACTCCAGCAAGATCTCCCTAATGCCATACCGCACAAAACGCCACACCACTGGTCCCATAAGCTCCACCATCCCTCCACGAACAAAACCCCTCAAGAAATTGAGGGGACTGTCCATCCAAACCATCCTCCAAAAAAATCCCCTTTGCACCTTCATCTCTGACCTCGCCAGACCTACACAACCACTCTCACACCACACCACCACCACTAGCACACTCACCATTCCTCGGTGATATTTCTGAATGCCTTTAATGAGGCCACAAGGCCATGTTCTTGCTTTTCAGCGTGCTCGCTGTCGCTCCTCCGCCACGCCATCTTCTTCGGCTTCGTTCAACACGATTGAGCCATGTTCATACCCATTTAGTAGCCCAGGTCATGTGGACTTCTTCCAGGAACGCACTCAGGTCTTCAATTTAAGGAACTTGCCTTCCCTTCAACTACAATTGAGAGCTTCATCTCCTACAGCTTCGCGTGGACGATAGGGATGAAGATAGTCCCACATCGTGGGATTAGAAAGCCCCTGCAATAGATAAAAGGAATTCCTTCCTTACACTCCTCGCCCAATCACGAGGTTCCGGGTCCCTCTCACACGCACACACTCCTCGGTCATCATGCACACCTAGTGACCCCAGTTCAAATACCCGATAACCTAGATCCGTATACCCAATTGCATACCTAGGGTTGAGAGAAGAAAGAGAGAGAGATGGGTAAGGGGGTTTTGCTCTGTAGAGTGGCTAACACTTAGCCAAATTTGAGGGCTGTTTCCCTTGTGCTGCGAAGGGAAGAAAGAGAAAGGTTGAAGGAGAAAGAGAAAGAATAAGAAGAAAGGCTTTGAGAAGCCTTATGCTTGTGTTCACTTAAGCTGTCCGATGCACAGGACCGACATCTGATAGCCCCTTTGAGATTAATACTGTTGGTTTATTTCATGACATGGAAATTGGCTAAGTGATTTTGATTACTGTAGCAGTATTGATTAGCTAATATATATGTATCTAGACTAAATAATTGGTGATATAAATCACCATTGTTTTTACTCTAGATTTCTTTTTACTATGTTAAACTCTTGTTATACTCATGTTCTACATTGAATATCATATTTGAGTAGATATTATTCCTTGATTATCATTGTTGGCTTGATTTCTTGTGCTCACTTATATATTAATTGAGATTAGTGTGTGAATTGCAACACTTGCTCCTTGTGTTCGACTTTGGACTTCAAATTCGTGTTATAAATTGTATTTGTTTGAGCACATTTGTCCTATACTACAACACATATCTTAAACAACGACGAATTCGCTTCAACACTACTATAGGCAAAGATAACTTCCCTTTGATGGAAGTGTGTTGGCTAACAACATGTGTGTGTGAACCACGCGAAGCACAACGATGCTCTCGTATTCGACGGCGGGAGAGCAGGTGTGCAGCGAAGATGAAGCTCTCAAGAGTGTGGACAAGGGTTTGGAGAGCAACAACACTTCTAGGTGTTTCCTTGGTTTTCTTGGACACAAAAGATGTGGAAATGGATTCTCAAGGTATGTCTTGGTGTTTCTAAGTGTATCTGAAAAAGAAAGGGGCTTCTCCTATTTATAGAAGGCTTAGGAACCCTTAGGAAGGCTTAGGAAGTCTTCTATAGCCGTTGGGGATGAACCCAAGGCAAAACAGGTTGCAATCAGGGTCATTAATTATTTTGACAGTGTTATCGGACGTCTGGGTCAAGAATCGGATGTCTGGAAATCAATCTTAAAATGTCTGGAAACTAAATCAAACGTCTAATCCTAGATGAGTTTCCTTAGTGATTTGTTTCAAACCAAAATAGGGTTCTTCTGTAAGTCGATCAGACAACTTTTTGGATGTACGGAAACCTAGATTACTGTAGGAGTGGTTTTCCTGAGGCACAAACGGTTATATCTCTGATAATAAGTGATTTTGGCTTAATCGAGGGCTAACGTCTATATATCAAATGTCTAAGGTCCTCTATGGACGTCTGATAGAAGATTAAGAATCAATCCTCAATGAACATATTTCTAAGCCAACGTATCACTAATTAAACGTCTGGCAAGGTCATCAGACGTCTGCTAAGATGTCTGGACTAAAGGCTGGACGTTTGCAAATTGCAGACAGAGAGTTGTTTCCAACCTAAGTGTTTTTGGACATCTGAACAAACAATCAGAGGTCTTAAAATTCAAGATTAGATGTCTGAAGTTCAGATTGGACGTCTGATCAAGCTGTCTGATGCCTACTTTGGTTTTCTAAGTTCTCTCAGAGTTGTCTAAGTGTCTTAGGGTTTAGTAGGCGATCCTAGGACTTAAGGTAGGCTACTTTGAAGCTTTTAACATATGATCTAAGAAATAGAAAGCAAAGAACAAAAAAATAGAGTACATGAATAGAATAAACATCTATCCTATTCTTCATGTCTATCTTCAAGCTCTTGCTCCAAGCGAAGCTCCTCCTCCAACGAACTCCTTCAATCCACCATGGACGTGAGCTTGAGGTCCTTCACACTTGTATCCATTTGCAATTGACCTGAAATCTTGGACTTGAATGCAAATGTTAAATAACAAGTGTTTTTTTATCATCCAAATCAACGATCGTGGTGCCCTTGCACCAACAGACCTACTCTAAGGGTGGCTAGGGTTTAAGAGGGTCTCTAGGGCTATCCTAAGGCTAGGAAAGGTCCTATGTTCTTCATAATTTAATTCATAATTTAACTCCTATATTAAAATTCTACTTAGTAGAGTAGTATACCTCTCTCTATATTATTTCTTCCTCTTTATTCCAGGGCTTTTGCTTCAGCTCTGCTATAGCTCTAGCCTCTTCCCTACTTCAGATCTAACTTCAGGACATTTCCTGAGCTTCTTATTGCCAACAATCCAAATAATGCACTAATCAGTAGATTATAATGTTATTCATGCATATCTAAATAAAATAAGAAAGATGCAATGTATGTTGTTTATGCATGCATTACACTACAATTATGCTAAGTTTAAACTTAATTTAGGTCATTTAAGTCTTATGATTCCTGCGCAATCACCTATCTAAGGTGAATGCTTAAATGCAGCCCGAAAACCCATTTGCAGAGTTAAAACCCTAAGAGTTAGATCTGTTTTAGGACATAAGAATCATGATAAACTGCCGTTTATCATACCCCCATGGTTATGTTTTGTTAGTCTCTTAGCAAAACTATTTTCACAAAATGGATTTTTGGGAAAGACTAATTTTTTTACTTTTGAGCAGAAGAAGATCACAGGGCCTTGGTTGAGTGGAAACACATAAGATACGAGCTTTGTTAAGGATAAAACAGTAAGATTCGTCTTTGAATCTAAAAGCTAGATTAATTGGGATCAATGTATCCTCCAAAAATTCACAAGTTAACTCTTTGTAAATTCAAATAACTCGAAATCATTTTGCAATTAGGATTTCCTTGGCTCTTTAACCTTACTGGCAACTCGCATAACTTTTAAAACCTTATGTCAATGCTTGTGAATGCCAACATTTATAAGGTCATGCTTTTGAAACTTTTTTTCTTGTCTCCCCCATGCTTATTCCTAGCTTAATCCTACAACAGATGTGTCAAAATCATCATTCCCATTACCAATCCTTGAGGAGGTTCTAGCACTAGCACTTTGAGATAGTACTATCCAAGACACTACCCAGGAGCTCACAACCCCAATACACAATGTAGTGTAAAGGGGGGCTCTAAGCGAACTCAAGCTCTTGCTCCGACGTTATGGGTAGAGTACCGTCCAAGACACTTGAGCCTCAAAATGTACCTTAATACCTTAATACTCTGCCTAAAGATATGAAATATAGATATAGAGTAGCTCGAAGGCAGTAACATGTTGACATTGTGTCCTCAAAGGCAGTTTTTTCCTTCTCAAAGGTGGGAACTCACACCAATCATCTGCCTCGGATTTCATTAAGACTAAATAAGGGGCTTTTTTTATTTTCTAAATATTTTTAGGTGTTGGCTTTGTGTGTGAAATTTGATGTAAGAATTTTACAAGAGACGCAAGTTTTAGGTTGGAAACTAAGCCAAATAATTTCCAGGTTGCAAAAAGAGATCAAATCACCTAAATCATCATGAGTTCAGGCGAAAATTAGAGAAGGATACTTGATCTAGTCTAACAAATAGACCTAGAAATTTTAACAATCAAATCTGCATCCTAGTCCCTAGTTGGTTAAAAATTAAATCCCATTATACCCTAAAATGAATCTTCAACCTTGGTCCCGATTTCAAAATTTTCATTAAAAAGTTTTATGATTTTTCCGTTATGAACATGCATGCAAAAGAAAATTTTAAATATTTTTAGGTTTTGAAAATTTTGAATTGATCATCAAAATTTAAAAATATCCCCCTATGCTTATGATATGCAATGTCCTCATGCATTAGGAGGGAAAAGAAATCACCTAAGCAAAAAGAGATCGGATTTAGGATGGGTAGAACTTGGAGAAAGAAAGATAAAAAGAAAAGCAGGAAAAATGATGGGTTACCTCCCATCCAGTGCTATCTTTTATGCCATTTAGTCAGGTGTGAAGCGATGAACGGAAGATGGATAATCATGTAGAAAATTGGACACGTGAATGCCCTCAAGAAAGATGTCTTCCTCTGGATCCCCTAAAAGATGAGTAGTAGAAATTTGGGGATCCAAGTGAGATAGAAAAATGGAAGAGTGACCCGAGTCTGGTCATGGTTTGAGTTCATGAAGAAAGCCAAACTTGGGTAGGTCGGGTTGTAGGTCCAAGGGAAAGGTAGCGGGAGAGAAGTCAATGTGATGAGGGTCAGGTGAAGTTAGTGTGCAAGGGTGGGGTGAAATTAGAGTGGGTGGCTTTGGTGATAACTCAGGAGAATTAGAATGGTAATGGTTAATCTGAATTGATCAGAAATATCTTCGACCACATAATCAAATTCAGAATCTGAATTAGGGAAATCTAGTTCAATGGTGGTCAAAGCAGAGAATGACTGGATCATCATAAATTCCTCAATTACTGCTTCCATTTCACATCTGAGTCCTAAAAAAAATCATGATCAAGGGACCTCTTAGATGCTTTGAACATATCTAAAAGGATAGTCTGGTCACCGCAAGTTATATCTAATGGGAACACCATCATGAGCCCTAACTAGCTCATTTTGACTAAATGAAGTCAGTAAATGCTCCTACATAATCAACAGAAGGTCATAATTCATTGCATAACCATTCTGAGAGAAAAATAAGAAACTAGGGGTAAAACTGCAATTTTACCAATGCAGTGCAACCATGAGAATTCTCAAGGGCTAAACAAAGGTCAAATGGTCTTAATAAGATAACAAGTGGGTTGGATAAGATAGAAAAGAGTTTATATGTTTTGAAAATTAAATGACTTTTGAAACCCTAAAAATAGACCCACTTAATTAACCAAGGTTTTGGTCAGGATAAAATTCACTTAAACCCTCTAAAAATCATAGAAAAATATTCTCTAGGGTCTAGTACCTTCAATTTGGCCATCAAAACCCATATTGACCTAAATTGAAGTCTCAGCTAGATATTTACCCTAATTTAGGTTTTTGCATAAATTACCCAGTCAAACATGGTAAAAACCAAAATCCAACTTCACCTTGGATTCCTTAGGTACAAATTAGGTTTGTACCAAAATTTGGACCCAAGATAAGTTTGCCTTGACCAAGTTTGCAAAAAGGTCTTGTCTAATTACATTTCTACCCCTAACTTTTAAAAACCTTAACATTTAGCCCCATAGCTTCTTCGTCATCTTCACAAGTAGGTCCCTCCACCATTATCGCGGAGGAAACCTACTTCGACGACCTTTGACAGAGATCTCTTTAATTTCCCAGAGAATCTCTTCCAAAATTGGAAGGGAGATCCTCTAAGAAATTCTCTCCCATCTGAACCCATTGATGAGCTTTGATTCCTTCCCAATCTCTCATGTGAACGCATGAGAGATTTGGGTATCCTAACAGTTCCCATCTCTGGCGACCTTCCAAGCTTGGGAAGCTTGCTTCCCAAGCCTTAATCGCCCTTTAGAGCCCTATTTAAAGAAGCCTAGGTCTTCCCGACTTCTTCATGCTCGAATTCAGTCATGATTCCCCTAAATTCTTCTCTTCCCCTCACAGTCGAAGACTCCTTGACGTTCGACGACCTTTCCTGCCCTTTCTCATCGTCCGACCGCCATACCTACGGTGGATTCATCCTCCCTGCCTTCATCCGCGTCTCGCCGTACTAGTAGACACCACTTCCTCTTCATCCTTGTCGTTCCCACCTCACCGGAATCGCCTGTCTCCAACGTTGGCCATACCAAACCCGACACCCTCGCTGCCCCTTTCGTCCATTAACTTCCTAGATAAGTTCCCTGTCCCTTCTACTTTATTCCTGCACTTACTCCACTTCAAATCCGCCACTGTCACCTCCTCGCACCTTCATCCCTTCCATCTCCAGCCACCACCTCTGGCGAGGCCATCCCACCTCCACAGGCAACCAAAACCCTCGCCAACAAGCCCGCAACCTCCGCCACACCTCACTGAGCACTTCCCCTCACTTTATTTACCTCGCCACTCACCCAAACCACCCCCCGAACACACCCACTCACACGCACACAGTCTACCCAAGGGATGCCCTCACGGCCACCCACACGCCACGCCACCACCCCCAGCACATCTGCCGTGCTCCGACGATCCTCCTTGAGTTAAAACCCTCACGGCCACCCACACACCACCCACACGCGAGGCCATTCTATTGATTTCAGGTTATAGGCCCCATCTACCATTGGCAAGCAAGCTTGAAGCTTGCTTGAGGTCGCTCCAGGCCTTGCTATCCCAAGTTGTTGCCCCAGGACACGCAGAATTACCTCGTGCACGGTTCCAGGCCCTCAATTGAAGTCATGTGCCTCTGCAGCTGCTAAAATTGGAAGCATCATCCCTGCTCTAGGTGCACGAGAAGAAGGGTGAGCGGATAGTCCCACCTCGGAAACAAAGAGATGCCCATACCTGCATAAATTGAAAAGTTGCCATAAGCTCATCGCCTCAGTTACCACGGGGTGAGGTCCCACTCACCTATACCCGGTCTCGTCCGCAACACTACCTTCATGGACCTGGCTGACTCGACCCAACCTATAGTCCTCGCTCACCACGCATGCCAGTGAGCCTGGACCTGGGTACGTGCTTGACCCGATAACCTG
Organism: Thalassia testudinum; assembly: GCA_037157565.1. Taxonomy (NCBI): domain Eukaryota; kingdom Viridiplantae; phylum Streptophyta; class Magnoliopsida; order Alismatales; family Hydrocharitaceae; genus Thalassia; species Thalassia testudinum. Next base: position 47,979,249 of record JAZHRO010000035.1, on the reverse strand, counting down.
ATTACTTGTGTGGCTTTAGGAGAGCAGATCCTAAGAGAGAAAGAGAGGAGAGTCGCATAGGTAGGGGTAGGGTTTTTCTACAGGGATCTTTGGCTGACACTTAGCGGATTCTGAAGAAGAGGAGGCCAGGGTTGAAGGCAGAAGGAAGAAGAAGAAGAAGAGAAGGAAGGCTCGCAAAGGCAAAGGAAGAAGAAGACAGAGAAAGCAAAGACTTAGAGAAAGCCAAAGAAGAGAAAAGCCAAGGCAAAGAAGAAGAAGAGAAGAAGAAGAGGCGAAGGCCTGAAGAGAAGAAGAAGAGAACAACAAAGACAAAGAAAGAGAAGAAGAGAAGAAGAGAAGAAGAGGTGAAGGCCTGAAGAGAAGAAGAAGAGAACAACAGAGACAGAGAAAGAGAAGAAGAAAAGAAGAATCAGACAATTTAAGTCGTATGATTCCTTCATCAGACGATAGATCATTAGCTCTCATTGCATATTCATACATTGAGTTCTTTGGTGATATTGTAGGAGATTTAGTGATCTACATCACCATTTTACTCTCATATTTTTGCACATTGCTACTACTATTATTGCAAATTCTTTTAATTCTGAAGTGTGATCTTGATTTCTAAATACCAATTTGCTCCCTATATTCGACCTCGGAAACCCATTCGAGTAATAAAAATTGTATTTGTTTTCAAAGCGATTTCGACCGTACTGTAACGTGATTATTTTAAACCTTACGATCTCGCTTTTTGACAAACATTTTGGCACTGTTGTCGAGGAGCAACAAGCAATTTAGAATTCTCGATTACATTTTCTGATACAGATACTAACTTGCTATATCTCTTTTGCTGTGGTTGTTTCAGGGAGAAGATACATTGAAGAAAGTACAGCCACACACCAAACACACCAGGGGCAGGTAAATTCTGATTACTCTCTCTCTTAAGCCCCTCCTTCTGAAAAGGTTGAAAAGGATAAAATCAATTAGGGCTACTTGCTTTCCATTCTTAGATAATCCATCAAGTTGCCTGATTTGATTTCAACAACAAAATCTGATTTGTGTACCTATTTAAGGTACCTAGGGCTATCACATTCTTGTTTGAGCCCTAGATATCACATTTGGCAAACTAAATTGGACCAAAATTAGAGCCAATTAAGGATTCCAAGTTAGGGTTTCAGAGACACACTTACATAAGCAAGAATCAACTTTCCAAATGATGTGTGCCTAAGCCTTGGTTGAATTGATCTATTCAAACAGACCCAAAAAATCATGCTCTTAGTCTCACTTAAATCCTAAAAGAGGGACCTAAAACTTCTCAAAGGACAAATAGGTGAAGTTGACCCACCTTGTTGGGTCAACCAATCTTAAAATTAGGTCACTTTTTGCACTCAATACATCTTAAAGTTCAAGTGAAATCTTAAGCACCCTTGCTCTTAATAAAACTGGTAGACTTTAGAGGTCAAGTCCCCATTCTGGCCTACCTGGAATATCAGTGACGAGAGATTGGGTGGGGGAAACCCTGTAACCCATGGGGGCACTCTACTGTGTAGGGGTCTTCGCGGGACTCTCCCTCTCTAGCTGCCTAGGTAATTCTTAGGTGGACGACTTTCTGACTAAGGGGTATCATCCACCCCGAACCTTTATAGTCATCCAAAATTTTTGGGTGTCTTGATTGGATCCATCACATTCTATTCTCATCCAGTCCATTGGTGCATGTTTGGTAGGAGGTCCTTAAGACCATCCTTGAGGCCTCCTTTAGTCATTCACTCCCGTCGAGGCCAGGCCTCGACTTCCATGTTTGTGCAGCAACCCCATCACATAGACATCTCTTCTGACTCATCTGAGCCTAATTCTCCTTCATCCATCATCATGGCACAACCAGCAGAAGAAGAGAATAACCTTGAGAATCAACTTCAGCGCCTTATTAATTTATTCCAAGCCTTTGTGAATCCACCGCAGCGTATGATCATAAATGTTGTTGTGAGGAATTGATGTTGTTGTAGTAAATGTTGGAAATACAAACCATTATTACGACCATTTTTATTTAATTAACTAATTTTTATTGGTTTATTCCAAGTCGTTCACTGGGAGGCAGTTATTGATTTGCATCACTCTCTAGGTCCAAAATTATTCTTTAATTCCAAAAATGATTAATTTTATATACAATCAATAATGAATGAATGAATGAATCTATGAAGAATGAATTAAGGTTTCCATGATGTATAGAAAAAATTAATAAAAGTGCTTGCAAAAATCTACTTAAAAACAAGCATCAAATGATACATAAGTATATTCTATACTATCTATTTATAAGTTATATTACTAATACTTACGTAAACATACATTACTAACTCATATTACATAGCATACTAACTTAATTTACTATACTGACATATACAGTAACACATATAATAGCTATAGCGACAGATATAAACGTCGCTGGACCCCAGAAAACTATATACAAACTAAAAGAGGGAAACCAGGGTCTATAGCGACAGTTATTTCGCCTACAGTGACATTTTATTTTGTTAGTAAAGGTATGAAGTTATGTATATAAATGTAAATAGCTATACTACGTGTATATATATATACTTTAGTTATCTTGTACATATTTATTTATATGGGTTTCTGTTCTGTATATACATTATACTTATAAGTATCTTTACTCTCTCTTTCACTCCTTACTTCTCTTCTACATTTCTTCTTTTTCTTAATTTTATTCATCTTAAGTTCTCAGCAGCATTTAAGCGTTAAATACTTAGGTGTTTAGACAGTGTTATTACAGCTCTTAATTAATAAAAAATTTATTTAATTTGCGGGCATGCTTTTCGAGGGATACACAACACCCAGAGGGTGGGACCATACCTCTACTAAGCGCGTCCTAATTTCTCATTAGGCCGCTTAATTATATGTTTATGCTAAGATCTTTGGGCTTAACAACCTGCACACACCTGGGCCCCCGGCCCCACACACAATCTTATTTCATGCTCAATATGCTTAGAAGTGTCATAGGTATTCGGTTGTTCGGGTGCCCAGCGCTCGTGACGACTAGATAGCCTATCTAACAAAATCAATATAAAGCGCTGCATGCGCTCGCCCACCCACAATGTGGGACTATCTGGGCACAAGCATAGCGCTGAAATTTCAGGCGGCAGTGCAGCATTCGTGATTTTGGCCCTCAATTCGAGGGCCATAATTTATTAGTTATTAAAAATAAATTATGTGAGAATAAAGTATTTATATAGTACTATACAATCATACAATTACTTTGGAGTTTTAATTATATTTATTGTATAAATAAATTAGCTAAAGTATACAGTTTATACATACTTATTTTTAGGTTTTGTTTCTTAATTACGTATAAATTAGTTATTATATGGTCTAATTGACCTTATACAAAGTTAGTATACATGTTTAAGCATTTTATAAACATTTTTATTATATTTTACATATTTAATTTATGTTTTATTTACATTTAAATAGCAAATTTTTAGACTATTTTATTTGTAAATTAAATTTAAATAGCGTATATATTATAAATATACTTAAATTAAGTGAAATTACTTAAAATACAGTAGAAATTACTTAGTTTTAACTTAATCGACTAATTTATTTTAATTTAATCTAATAACTTAACTATTAACTTAATAAATTAATTATTCATTCGGTATTCATAATTAAATTAAGGTACCAGGTTCAGTATGTTTATTATATACATATAAATATATGTATATAGTCTTATAACTTAATAAGGTTATTTATAGTACTTATTACCTATATGGCTTTATTGTACATATACATTAGTTTAATTAATAATTAGCTGTATAATTAAGATATATATAGTATAATCTAACTTAAATATCTACTTTACATAATACAATACATATATAAGTTATTTAACTTATAGATATATATATACTTTACATTATAGGTAAGTAAGTTTACTATATAGCTTAAATAAATACTTATATACACATTATACAAGGGATTTTTACTATTTTTAGAGTTTTTTTCAGTTTTTATGGTTTTTATTTGTGTTATGGAGGTAGGAGATGCGAATGAAAGAAATGGATGAGGAGGAAATGTTTTTGATGTTTTTAAAGGTATGTGTTTTTATTAAATTCCATGGTATACAGAACTATCGACTAGCAAATTATACCAAGTCGGGGGTTCTGTATACCATGAAACTTGGTATGAAGTTGGAGAACTATCTGATCTTCAATCAGACAGTTTTGTTTTAGTTTTTTAGAATTTTTTCTGATTTTTATTTAAATCCCAAGTTCACTCATCCTAAGCCTTCAAAGAGGTGTCTAAAATGTCCTAAGGGCTTAGGATGAGGCCTAAATGTCTAAAAGGCAGGGAACTGCCTTGAATGTGCTTAGTCTAGGTTATGTAATCGATAAAGGCAATTAGGCATGCAACTCAAGACCAATTTTAATTAAATTCATATAGTGGACAGTAAAACTCATTATTTAGCTGATAAAAGATTAAAAAGATTTAATTACAAGCCTTCAACAGACATTACAAGTCAATTACAGTAAAGGAAAGCTTATATACAATTGATACAACATTTCACATCAGTCAGCTTCTAACATGACTAGATTTAAGCTACTGTCCACATGGTGATAAGAACTTGGGATTCCAATTAGAACAACAGGAAGAAGCTAGTCACTGCAGCAGATCAGAAATCAGAAGAGCTGCTAGAACAGACCCGATCATCCTACCAAATCCCTCTTCAGATGTCTCAATTGTTGCTGCAGTTGACTCATCTAAAGAGGAACTGATTTGCAGCAGGATAAAGGAGTTAATTCCAACATGTACTTTCTGATCTAACCCTTAATACCCCAAATCAGATTATAGACAATCTGGTCAGGGATTAAAAAGGGTTAATCCAAGGAGTACTTGTTGGAATTGAGGAGAGGAATGTAGCTGCTTCTGCAGTAGTTTACTATAGGTCTGGGATTGAAACACACAAAACATAAATCAGGAATTCATTCAACACAATCTGACAAGGGTCTCAATTTAGAGAAAAACCATTCGGGATTACAAATCAAAACCAAAATCCCTTGTCAATAACATCTGATTAAACCAAAGTTAAATGAGCAACTGATTTGATTCTTTCTAATGCTATAGACAGCATGTAGAAAGAATCAACTCAGTCCAATGAAACCAAACACTCCAATCCCAAAGTTCTAGAACCATAAGGAATATGGATAATTCCTTAGGTTAGGAAAATCGATTTGCTCCTCAAATCAACTAAAGGATGCAAGGTAGAGTCTCAAATCAACTAAAGGATTTTTCCTTGACTCATCCATGCATTCAAGACAGTGCAAAACTCATGAAAATTCAGTTCAGATCATGGCTCTTCTAAGGTGAATTTTGACTTCAAAATCACCTCAGATTCCTTGCCAAGCAATGAATCGAAATTAAAAATTTCAGTCTGCTAGATCAAACGTTCAAAACTCAAGTGATTCAAATCCTTTGCAATCCAAATTTTGATATCAATCCAGCAAATCAATTTTCCTTAAAGCTCAGATCATGGGCTTTTGTGAGCAAAATGGAGTGAGTGAAAACCCCTAACATGATCTTTGACGTTAATTTTAGATCTGATATCAGAAGATAAGCAAATCTAAAATTAGGTCTGATGAGTGGGTGAAAAAGCGAGAAATCAATCGAGGGAATCAGAAGTGGAATGGAAACGTGAAGAGGGAGAAAACTCATGATAAATGGCTGTGTGAAACCATCCCTTTTGATCTGGAATGATCAGAGGAGGTGAGGGGAGTGAATCTACTCTAATTCTACTCCTACTACTAAACTAATAGAACAACAGAATTAAACACTACAAATTTCTCTAATTCTACTGCTAATCTACTTAATTACTGCTACAACTAAATTACAGAATATTAAAACTACTCTAACAGGAAGAATAGGACCTATGGGTCCTTAGCCGCAGGCTAAGGAGGAAGAAAGGAGGAAGATGACTCCAGCGGAGGGAAAAGCCTTCTAGAGAGGCTTTAGAGTCGTCCTCAGGTGCTATGAGGTCCTTAGAGACGAGGTGGTTGAAGAGAAGTTGGGGATTTCACAGCCGATGGCTGTGAAATCAGGGATTTGGTGGGGAGGGCAACTGGAGTGGAAGAATGACCGCTAAGAATGTAGGAGAGAGAGATCCTTTGCACGCGCGACCACTAAGGTGCTTAAGTAGCAATCTCAGTGGCTCAGATCACCGTGCGGGTGAAGGTAGTCGTCGATGCAACTGGCGGCAAGGATGAGAGGAGAGGAGCGCGCGGGTTGCCAACTTAAAAACTGACTGTCGGATGGGATTTGGGGAGAAGGGTGAGCACACGTGCCGTTTCGTGTGAAGCTTCGATTCAGATCGGGCCATAGATCAAGATCAAAAGAGAATGGATGGCCACGATTTGCCAAGTTCTTCGCGCTAAAGTGCGTGTGAAGAACTGCAGGTGGCTTGGGTCTTTTGGCAAATTTGCAGGGAGTAGCCCTTCATGAAGGGGTAGAAGAATTGCGTGCAGGTCCATAAGTGGAAGAAATCGTAACTGGATGGACCCTAAGAGATTTCAAAGGGGTCCCTGTGGGTTACAAATAGATCCAAGAAGGTTTTCTAAAGAAGAGAATGTGATGCATGAAGGACCTAAGTGTAAACTCTAACTTTCAAGGCCTTAATGATGTCCAAATGCCTTTAAATTTTTATATGTGCTCAATTGAACATTTAAGAAATTAATTGTACTTTTGATTTGGACTTTTAAACTTGTTTATGTGTTCAATTAACACTTGGATCACCATTTGACCTTTATCTTAAGAATATCTCATTTTATGACCTAATTATGCAATTTTAACATAGAATCAAGGTTTTAGGCCTTTTTCTTTGATTCCCACACTTAACCCTTTTCATCTGTTAATTTGATATTGTTTAACCCAGTGTCTAGCTTAACTTTAGCTTTTTAGCTATGATGAGTAGCCACTCATCATACCCCCATGCTTAGGTTTTGCTAGTCCCTTAATAAATAATTCCTTAAAGTGTAGTGTCATTTTAAGTATCAGCAAAGTAAGTGTGAAGAGATATCTTTTCTTCTTTCCATTTTTCTCAAAGTCTTAAGTGTTTGAAGATGATCTTTAAGCTGAAAGATTTTTCCAATAAACCAACTGTGTTTATGTTTGGACATTGTGAGAACCTTATTACTGAGGAAGACTTACCAGAACTCAAGACTTAAATGACAGAAACCATCTCTCAACCAATAAGGACTCTTGATATTTAAACCTTAAGTCGAATTCCAGGACTCAGGGGGTTTTACAGAGACTCAGAATGCTACGAGGTTATAGCTGTGCTTTGTGATAAGTCAGGACTAACCAAGTGAATTCTAAAACTCAATCTCGAGGTTTCACCTCTTTCTAAGTCCAGGTTGGTCCTAACTTCAGCTCATGTTTTTGGATGACTCTCAAGAAATGACGAGTACTCAAACCCAACTCTTATTGTGTTTGTGGCTCAAAGAATTTTTGGTTGAAAAATAGGGTATTTGTATTGAACCCTGAAAACATTTTTGGTGGAACTTTTGTATTTACAGACTTTAGAGAACATACTTGACTTATTCTCAAGAACTTTCCTTTTAGACTTTTCGGATTTTGTTTTTTTTGTCAGTATGTCTTCGACAACTTTATTTGGTAGAGCACACCTTATTTGGTGGGTGAGTTTTTTTTTGTGGAAAGAGCTTCTCCTAGACACAAGACTAAAGGTTAGGACAAAGAGTCTACCTGCATGCACAGGTAAGGACTCCACCTTCCCTAATGAACACTAGGGTTGAAATTCAGGTTCAAGTGGTTTTTCCTGACATTGTGTAGTGTAAGCCAAGGTTACTTAAACTCCTAAGTCAAAGCAAACCAGCGAATCCTGTACTGGTGACTCAGATACAAGAATATGTCCTAAAGTTAGGAGAGACTGTGGTCTATCTTGTCAAAGCTCAAAGTGTTATAAGCCAAAGCTTGAATCAAGCTGCAGTGGCTCAACAAGTCAAACCAGCAAAGGTTGAATGTCCATAAACACTTATTCTATTTTTGTTTTCAGCTAGAAGATCATAGTTAAACACTTATTTTTCTTCTTTTACAACTTTTTCTCTCTCTCCTTATAAATTGAAGTCCTCCTTTGACAATAGAGTGCATGTCCCTTATTGTATTTTTGGAGTTTTTGTGTTTTGTCATTTTTTTGTATTTTTGGCCTTTGATTTTTTTTTTAATAATACTAAACTCTAGGTGTGTCTACAATTTCATTTCAGTTAAATGGTTTCACCATTTACATCCCCCATGGACACTTGCCCTGGAAAAGTTCAGATCATATCTTCTAGGTTCCCGTGTTATCATTTACTGTGATCACACAGCTATAAGGCATCTCCTTGCGAAGAAGGATGTGAAACTCGACTAATCCGCTGGATCTTGCTATTGTAAGAATTTGACCTCGAGATTCACGACAAGGCGAGAAAATAGAACATTGTAGCTAATCACTTGTCTTGCCTTCCTTCTGACATTATCGACCCTTCTGGACCCATTACAGAACATTTTCCTGATGAGCGCCTCCTGACTATTAGTATAGGGCTTCCATGGTTTGCTAATCTAGTAAACTACCTGGCATTACATCAGATCCCGTCCGATTGGCTGAAGGCCAAGAAGGACAAATTACTTTCCGATGCCAAGTACTACTTTTGGGAAGACCCATATCTCTTCCGCATTGGTGCTGATCAAATCATCCGACGATGTGTCCCAGAAGTGGAAATTCAGGACATCTTGCCCTTCTGCCATGACCAGGCATGTGGTGGACACTTCTCTAGTCATAAAATCGCAGCAAAAGTCCTCCAGTGCAGCTTCTATTGGCCCACGATTTTCAAAGACACATACAATCACTGTAAGGCGTGCACTCGTTGAGAGACCTTAGCAACATGAGCCATCATGATATGATGCCTTTACAGCTGATTCTTGTATGCGAAATCTTCGATGTCTGGGGGATTGATTTTATGAGACCCTTTCCTGTTTTGAACGGCTTCGAGTACATTCTGCTCGCTGTTGACTACGTGTCCAAATGGATTGAAGCCATTCCGACCCGAACCAACGATCATAAGTTGGTTATCAAATTCATTCATCAGAACATCTTTTCTCGATTCGGGATTCCACATGCTATAATCTTTAATGGAGGGACCCATTTCACTAATGCTCAGTTCAGGTCACTGATGACCAAATATGGGATGTCACACCGAATCTCTACTCCTTATCACCCCTAAACCAACAGTCTAGCTGAGCTATCGAATCAGGAGATCAAGAAAATCCTCTAGGTCACTGTTTGACCTGACAGGAAAGACTGGTCATCCCGACTTTCGGAAGCTTTGTGGGCTTATAGGACTGCCCATAAAATCCAATTAGGTACGTCCCCCTTCAGATTGGTGCATGGGAAGGCATGTCACCTCCCCGTCGAATTGGAGCACAAAGCCTATTGGGAAGTATGGAACTGCAATCTCAATCTTTCTAAGGTAGGAACCCATAGAAAGCTTCAAATGAGCGAGATCGATGAATTACGCCACGACGAGTATGAGAACTGGCGAATTTCCAAAGAGCGAGTTAAAGCCTTTCACGACAAGCACATATCTTGAAAGATCTTTTGCCTTAGTCAAAAAGTCCTACTCTTTGATGCCAAACTTAAACTGTTCTCAGGAAAACTCAGATCAAAATGGATCGAACCCTACCTTATCCGACAAACTTTGGAAATGGAGCTATCGAAATTAGTCAACTCAGCCATGATTTAGAACCTTTTGTCGTGAACGGTCAAAGACTCAAACCGTTCATTGAACTTACCGATATGAATTTGGCTGAGACATCCTCTACCCTCCATTCTCCCTAAGCTCATTGCACCTGACCGATGGCGTTAAACTCAGTGCTTAACGAGAGGCAACCCGTCATTTTGAAAAACCCGAAACCTTTCTTGACATTCCTATGCTGAACTCATATTGCACTTTAGGGTCCATCCATTAGAACAGCCGACTCCACCTCTGGTACCTGTACCTGTGCTTAAAATCATTCGCAACAGTCATCCCAAACCGTTCACCCACCCAAAACCTGTTCTAATGAATGATCTAAGCTGAACTCGAACCCACCTAATTTATAATGAGGACATTTCAAATCGTAGGCATGGGGGGTATTAAAGTGCAAAATGACATGAAAATCATCTCAGAAGAAGGGTTCCATCAAAAAAATCACATATCCCAAAAATACCAAAAAAACCAAAAAAAATTCTTGAAAAAGAATAAAAAATGAGAGGAAAGGAAATTTTGATGGCATATTAGTTTTGAGGAGAAAAAGGGGAGGAGATAAAAATGTCAAAAAGGAGCACCATTTGAAAAGAAAAGAAAAAGAGGTAGTCATTAGTAAGAAATTAAGGAATTGACTTAGTTCTAGACCATATCAAGAGAAAGAAAATGAAAGGCAAACGATGCTAATGAAACAAAGAAGAGATTAGTAGAAACGCTGATTTTAGGCCTTTTGGGCTATGATCATAGGCTTAAAAATTCACGTACTCGCTAAGATCTGGATAGTCCTCAAGAGGTTGGGGAAAATGCGAAGCTTAAGTATTTGGTCTAAAGCTTAGGGAGTATTCAGCCTCGTTAACTGACCTCTGGTTTACAAGACTCGGTAACCTAAGCACCCCAATCCACACACAGTCTGGTTCAGTGCACCTAAGTATCAAAATCACACAAATGCATTTAAATTGTTCTGGAAAAGTCACCTAGATTAGGAGCGGTTGATCAACATAAGTTGATTTGGACGAGTTTCCGGTGCGGAGAGGTGAGAAATTCCCCTCGAAGATGTGTAATAACATATCATCTCCTCGGTGCTTGTCTCCTAGGATATCTACATATCCTATCGGGGGCACGTAAGCATCTTGTGTTGATTCAGATGCCATGGGTGGCATTATCCCGAAATGTTGATCGCCAGGATCTGGATTTAGCTACATAACACCATGGGAGGAATTATCTCGAAATCTTGAAAGCCAGAGTTCTGGGGGTTGCCATGGGCGGTGCTATCTCGAAGCATCGATTGCCAGGGACCCTGTGAGGATTGATGATGGGGACTAGAAATCTGATACAGACCGTGTTGTAAAGCTAATCCAAAGTTAGAAATAAAAAGAAAACAGAGAGAAAACTCTCTAAAAATAAATTAAATTCCTCTGTCTCTCTCTGACAAAAATGCACTACAAATTGAACCAAGGCTAAAACATGTTACAAGCACAGGTGCTTTAACCGCGGAGTTCAACGAATCTTAGGATAGTTCCTGTAGGCCTTAAAAACCTTCGCGGCAGACTTAGGCTAGAGCTGGTCGGGTCCCGATCTTGGTTGGTACTTGAGTACCTCTAAGCCTACTATCGGCATTCTAACCTAATCTACAGAAGAAAGCACACATCATAGTTTTTTGAGCATCAAAAGATTTCATGGTCTAGAATCAAAGTTGTTACCTTAAAATTTTGCTAAAGGACTAGCAAAAGCTAGGTATGGGGGTATGATGGGAACACCATCATGAGCCCTAACTAGCTCATTTTGACCCAATGAAGTCAATAAATTCTCTTACATAATCAACTGAAGGTCATAATTCATTGTATAACCATTCTGAGAGAAAAATAAGAAACTAGAGGTAAAATTGTAATTTTACCAATGTAGTACAACCACAGGTTTTCTTAAGGGCTAAACAAAGGTCAAATAGTCTTAATAAGATAACAAGTGGGTTGGATTAGACAGAAAAGGATTTGTGTGTTCTGATAATTAAATGACTTTTGAAACCTTAAAAATAGACCCACTTAATTAAACAAGGTTCTGGTTAAGATAAAATTCACTTAAACCCTCTAAAAATCATCGAAAAATATTCTCTAGGGTTTAGTACCTTCAATTTGGCCATCAGAACCCACCTTGACCTAAATTGAAGTCTCAAACAGATATTTGCCTTAATTTTGATTTTTGCATAAATTATCTAGTTAAACGTGGCCAAAACCAAAATCCAACATCACCATTGGATTCCTTAGGTACAAATTAGATTTGTACCAAAATTTGGGCCTAAGATAAGTTTGCCTTGACCTAGTTTGCAAAAAGATCCTATCTGATTACATTTCTACCCCTAACTTTCAAAAACCCTTACATCTAGGTCCCTCTTCCATTATTGCGGAGGAAACCTACTCTGGCGACCTTTAGAAGATCTCTTTGATTTCTTAGAGAATCTCTTCCAAAATTGGAAGGGAGATCCTCTAAGAAATTCTCTCCCATTTGAACCCATTGATAGCTTTGATTCCTCCCCAATCTCTCATGTGAACACATGAGAGATTTGGGTATCCTAACAGTTCCCATCTCCAGTGACCTTCCAAGCTTGGGAAGCTTGCTTCCCAAGCCCTAACTGCCCTTTAGAGCCCTATTTAAAGAAGCCCAGCTTCCCAAGCCCTAACTACCCTTTAGAGCCCTATTTAAAGAAGCCCAGATCTCCCCGACTTCTTCACGCTTGAATTCAGCCGTGATTCCCTTAAAGTCTTCTCTTCCCCTCACGGTCGAAGGCTCCTCGACGTTTGGTGACCTTTCCTGCCCTTTCTCATTGTCCGACTGTCATACCTGTGGCAGATTCATCCTCCTTGCCTTCGTCTGTGTCTCGCCGCACTAGCAGATGCCACTTCCTCTTCATCCTCGCCGTTCCCACCTCACCGGAGCTGCCTTCGTCTCCGGCGTCGACCATACCAGACTCGACACCCTTGCTGCCCCCCTTCGTCCATTAACTTCCTAGACAAGTTCCCTGTCCCTTTTACTTTATTCCCGCACTTACTCTACTTCAAATCTACCACTATCACCTCCTCGCACCTTCATCCCTTCCATCTCTAGCCACCACCTCCAACGAGGCCATCCCACCTCCACAGGCCACCAAAACCCTCGCCGACAAGCCCACAACCTCCACTACACCTCACTGAGCACTTCCCCTCACTTTATTCACTTCACCACTCACCCAAACCACCGCCCGAACACACCCACTCACACGCACATAGTCTACCCAAGGCACGCCCTCACGGCCACCCACACACCACACCACCACCCCGGGCACATCCGCCGTGCTCTGGCGATCCTCCCTGAGCATTTTGATGTGGCCGCGAGGTCGTTCTATTGATTTTGGGTTACAAGCCCCATCTGCCATTGGCAAGCAAGCTTGAAGCTTGCTTGAGGTTGCTCTAGGCCTTGCTGTCCCAGGTTGCTGCTCCAGGACGCGCAGAATTACCTCACGCATGGATCCAGGCTCTCAATTGAAGTCATGTGCCTCCGCAGCTACTGCAATTGGAAGCATCATCCCTACTACAGGCACGTGAGAAGAAGGGTGCGTGGATAGTTCCACCTCAGAAACGAAGAGGCACCCTCACCCGCATAAATTGAAAAGTTTCCATAAGCTCATCCCCTCAGTTACCACAGGGTGAGGTCCCACTCACCTATACCTGATCTTGTCCACGACATTGCCTCTGCGGACCTGGTTGACTCGACCCGACCTGCACTCCTCACTCACCACGCACGCCGGTGAGCTTGGACCTGGGTACGCACCCGACCCGATAACCTGATTACTTGTGTGGCTTTGGGAGAGCGGATCCTAAGAGAGCAAGAGAGGAGAGTCACGTGGGTAGGGGTAGGGTTTTGCTACAGGGATCTTTGGCCGACACTTAGCAGATTCCGAAGAAGAAGAGGAGGCCAGGGTTGAAGGCAGAAGGAAGAAGAAGAAGAAGAAGAGAAGGAAGGCTCGCAAAGGCAAAGGAAGAAGAAGACAGAGAAAGCAAAGACTCAGAGAAAGCCAAAGAAGAGAAAAGCCAAGGCAAAGAAGAAGAGAACAATAGAGATAGAGAAAGAGAAGAAGAGAAGAAGAGGAGGTGAAGGCCTGAAGAGAAGAAGAAGAGAACAACAGAGACAGAGAAAGAGAAGAAGAAAAGAAGAATTAGACAATTTAAGTCATCTGATTCCTTCATTATACGACAGATCATTAGCTCTCATTGCATATTCATACATTGAGTTCTTTGGTGATTTGCATCACCATTTTACTCCCATATTTTTGCACATTGTTACTACTATTATTGCAAATTCTTTTAATTCTTAATTGTGATCTTGATTTCTAAATACCAATTTGCTCCCTGTGTTTGACCTTCGAAACCCATTCAAGTAATAAAAGTTGTATTTATTTTCAAAGCAATTTTGACTATACTACAACACGACTATTTTAAACCTTATGATCTCACTTTTCGACAAACAATATCCATTTTTCCAGAATGACAATTGATATTAGCTTTTGCGGTAGCCAGAAAAGGTCTTCCAAGGATAATAGGGGCATTCTTGAGTGTCTCAGGTACCTCTATGTCAAGGACCAGAAAATCAACCGAAAATCGATAATTCTGGACCTTGACAATAACATCCTCCACAATTCCCTGAGGTTTAATGGTAGATCCATCTGCCAATTGTAATTAAACCTCAATGGGTTTTAATTCACCGAATTGAAATTCCTCGAATAAGACCATGGGGATGAGATTTATAGAGGCACCTAAGTCGAGAAGGGCACTATCAAAGGTGGTGTCATTTATGACAACCGAAATGACTGGTGAGCTTGGGTTCGTTTACTTGAGAAGCAGCTTGCTCTGTACAACTGAGCTTACTGTCTTAGAAAGAACCACCCATCCTAGATTCTTGGCTTGCCGCTTTGGAGTACACACTTCTTTCAAAAATTTAGCATAAGTAGGGATGTACTTGATGGCATCTAAGAGAGGGATGTTTATCTTGAATTGCCCAAATAAGTCCATGAGATCTTGGTGAAAGGGCTCAGATTTCTTTTTCGTAGAAGGATTGGATTGCAGTGCTTGAGGGAAAGGAATGGGATTTGAATCTTGTGATTTTTGTGTGTCTTCTTCCTAAGTAGGGGGATGAGAGTCAACTGACATGGGGGTAATGTGGGTTTCATCAGGTTGGTGTGAAGGCCCAAGATCAGTGGTTGTTTTCCCAATCCTTAATGTAACTGCATTTGCAGTTTGGTTATTCTTGGGAGGAGGTTGGGGGACCTGTTGTTGTGGAAAACCAGATGGTTTTTGAGGTACAAAGTTAATGGGAGGCTGATTAGTATGGTTCTAAATTCAATTTTCGCCTTGATATTGGTTCCTTTAATTGATAGGGTTGGGTATGGGCTGGGATGGTAAATGTCCTGTAGGTCTCTGGGTTGGAGTAACTCCAATCTGATCATGCAAATTTGTAACAACACAGGTTACTTCCGACATTTGGCTTTACATTCCCTGTAGGGTTTTCATAACCTGGGCATTAATGTCTTCTTGGGGTGGCCCAGGTTAATAAAAGGTCTGATTTTTCTCATACCCTCCAAATGGGTTTTGTTTCTGAGAAGGAATCGGGTTGGTCTAGGAATGAGTTGGGTAGTTCCTCCAGTTAGAGGTATTTCTAATTTGATCCTAGAGGGCAGAGATATTTTCAGTGGGGCTAGGATTTGGATGTGCGTAGGTCCCCGATGAACCATAGAAAGCCTTGAAAAATTGATTATTCTCAGTAGGGACAGTATTGAGATTATGCAATTTTTACCTCTTTAGGATGTTAGGCGGGATTAGATGTGGAGCCTGTGGAGTCTGGGTGGATGTGGTAAGTCTTTCATCCATCCTTTTCTAGTTCAATTGCATCTGGTCGAGTAAGTGAGCAATCAGTTGGAGATCATCTTGGGTAATGAGGATAGATTGAGGGCCTATCTCATGAACATTGAACTGCGAGTTTGTAGTTCTGCCAAAGGTGTTCATGGATGCATGATTAAAGGAGTTTTCACTCATTTCCTCGAATAATTCATAGGCACTTTTGGCATCCTTATTTAAGAAGTTACCACCACACGAGGCATCGATGAAATGCTGAACTTGACCTTCTAATCCATGGTAGAAGATTTGCACAAGCTGCATAAGGGAACCTCATGGTGTGGGCAACTTAAAAGATCTTGGAACCATTCCCAAGCATCATGTAGAGTCTCGCCAGATTTTGTTGGAAGGTTTTAATAGATCTTTGTAGGGAATTCGTATGACCTATGGGGAAGAATTTTTTAGGAAAGCACTTTTAAGCTGAGGCCAAGTTGTAATAGGTCTACCGATGGTTCTAAACCATGCCTTATCCTTGAGAGATAATAGGAATAGCTGCATCAGCCATAGATCTTCTCGCATATTGTGAGAATGGGTTGTTTGTGTGAGGAGAGTGAGCTCCTCAAGGTGGCTGAATGGGTCTTCCTGAGGAAGGCCATGGAAGTGTAAGCACCTCTATTTTGATGCACCAAAATTATGCTTATTGCTAGACTAACATTTCAGGACCATCTCGGATTAAAGCATTAAAGCGTCTTTCAAGACAAGTGCAGATATTTGATGATGTGTGACTTTTTATCTTTATTTGAGTCTAGGACATTATTATAAGGAACCTCAAATAAAACTCAAAAATGAATTTTCGTGTATCTTTTCAAAATCAAATTTTTAGGGTTACCTTGATCGACCAAATTAGTAAAATTATCGACCAAATTACCTTGATCGACCAACCAACTTCATTAACCGGTCAATTCAGCCCATTTTAGGAAGTTGATAAATATCCTTTTGATCAACCAAGTAAATTGACCGATCAATTAGTGATCAACCAACCACCTTAATTGATCGACCAATTAACCTAAATTGATCGACCAATTTAATTTCCTATTCAAGCAAAATGTTTAGTATAAATAGAGCATCCCATCTCATTAACAACTTTCAAAAGAAATACATTTCAAACAGTATAGCCTCTCGTGCTTATTCCAAAATCCTTCAAGCCCCATTCTTCACATTCTTCAAAAGCACGACGCCTCGAACCTCTGTGAAAAATTCGATTTGATCTTTTACTGAGGTTCCATAGAAGTTATTTTTGTTATTCTGTCTTGTTGTTTTGATTTACGAATCCCAAGATTGTTGGGAAGATCCGTGGTTGTTGTTTTTGCTTCTCTTCAGGTTAAAAGAGAAGTGGTTGTAAGAGACTGTGCCACCCTTGTTCAAGTGGTATGGTTAGTGGATTGACTAGCTTGGACTAGTCGGAAAAATCTTAAGGTATGAGTCTTAGGTAGTGGTTTTCACCTGGTTTGGGTTTCCACTATAAATCAGGTGTACTCTATGCTTGAATCTTTTGTGATTTATTTTTGATCTATGTATATAAATTTTTTAAGGTGATACTATTCACCCCTCCCCTTTAGTATACGTTGCGATCCACAGGATATCCTCCTACTCTCAGGAAGTGCTTAATCAGGTTTAGAATGGCCAATTTGATTTCAAAGTCCCCTTCTGAAATGACCACCCTTAGTCTGTCCTCATGGTTGGAAGGATCATAAAAATCCTTAAGAGGAACAACAGGCTACTGATGGGGTGGCCGATTTTGCCCTTGGTTGGCTAGGTTCGTTACAGTCCTAGACAACTATTGTTGGTTTGCTTGTAGTTGAACCAACTGCTCAACCATCATGGAGAAGGGATTAGGCAAGGGGGCTTGATGTTGTTGTTGTGGTATCTCAGCATTAGGTATCTCTAGGATAGGTAAATGAGGGAGGGAAAAATCATCATGTGGGTTAGATTGTGCGTTGGATGTGGATGGGTTGTGGACCTATTTTGTTGGTTTTGCATTTTTTTATAATGCAAATGAGAGGAAGAATAAGGAAAAAGAGATCTTTTTGTGCGGGGGGAAGAATCAAGTGGTCCCTCCAAGTGTAGAGTTTGGGACCACCGCCCATGCATACAATGGAAGAAACAGGGAGGAGAGGAGGGAGAGATGAGAAGTCTGACTCCCTAAAAATTTACCTAAGACTTGGTCTATCTAGGTAATAAAAAAGCAAAAGTGGATAATCATTCCCTCAACAAATCTAACTAGGTTGAATAAGGGGAGGGTTGGGCCCAAGCATGTCCCAGAAAAATCACTACGGTCTTCTATAAACCCGCGCTGGTCGTTTGACACTACCCCTCAGCCTGGCACTAGATATAGATGAAAGAATTGATACCAACTAAAGAAATTTTAAAACCTAGGTAGCAAGCCTAAATTTGATAAAACCTTAGGGGTCAAGTTGCTACAAATTTTAATTAGGAATAGGAAAATAAGTGCACAAGGATGTGATGGGCATTAATTGGGATAATGCCTGATTATTTCTTTTTTTTGGTGTGTACAAATTGGGCGGGAAGTGATGCCCAAGCCAAATCAAATAGGTATGCAAACAAAGATTTTTGTTGAAGTGTTTTAGGATTTTGATAAAGATTTAATGTCTTTTAAAATTCTCTCTCGTTAAGGATTCAAATAAGATTTTGATGTTCCACAAAATAATAGTAAACAAGTTATTGTTGATGGAAGTCAATTCTTTTAAAATTGATGTAACTAAGAGAGAAAATGAAAAACCCTAAAGTTTTGGAAATCCTAGTTATGCAACTCCTAAAATTGAATCTTTTTCATTGTTTAAAAAAAATTGAATCTTTTTTCAAAATCTTTAAGGAAGGTGGTCCAAACAAGACAAACAATGCCACCATTGAATAGGAAATCAAATAAGGAATCCCAAAATCATTTTTTTGTGCTTTTAGAAAATTAGTTGATATTTTTTGAAAATTTTCTTCTTACTACTGTCAAGAGTCAGAATTAATAGATTCTGGAAATTAATTATGTAGAAACCTCAAATGACTTCAACAATTTTTGAAAATTTTCTATAATGTAGATAATTTCTCAAGGTTTCCAGTAATATAATTTTTTTCCAAATCTGAAGAGTATAAATATTTATAAATTCATGAACAGTAAGAAAATAGTAAGGAAACAAGGTCTGACCCCTATTCAATCCGTGAATTTTTTAATTTTTTATATTCAATAAAATTACTTTAAAATTGGTCTTAAGGTTCTTGACTCAAAGGGACTTCTCTGGGTGAAATTTGGTGATTTTACGAAGTGCTTAAGTACCCGAACTTAATTTTTGAAAATTAAGACAGAAGTCTGGATTTTCAAAAATCAAACACCAATAAGATTAAGGTGGTGGCAAAATGAAGCAAACAAGCAACAAAGTGAATTTTAGGATTCCACCACCCTCAATTTTTCTTGTTTTTGAATTTCTTTTTGATAATTTAAAGATTCTTTAAGAGATTTTTGTTTTTGTAAAAAGAGATAGCCTTGGATACTAACCTGATGTACGCGGGAAGATAAGGTCACTTGAAGTTTTTTGCTCCAAGCGAATCCGATTCCCACTCCCACTCTTGATTTGCACTTAAACAAAACAAAGCACAAAATTTGTGAAGATCTAATAAAGCAAGAGAGAGATAAAAAATAAGACTAAGCCGTGCCTCCCCGGCAATGGCGCCAAAAAGTGATTACAAAAATCATGTGATTAATAAAATGCGATTTTTGGTCGTTACAGCACAAGAAATTGCAATTGCTTTTAAAATTTGTAATACCTAGTAGGATGAGTATCTAGGGTCATACAAAGAGGCTAAATTATTAGTCACGTGAATGATTCTCTCTCTTACCTCTCAAATCTACACTTGTATTTTTGTGATTTTAATTTTTATTATTTTTAGGACTTTCAAAATATTCGGGCAACGGAATACAAGAACATTTACGCTATAAACTACGTCTATCAACTATTCTAAAGTGACAAGAATGTTCCCTCTTCTAAGCTCACCCTAGGCAAGTGTGCCTAGGGTAATTAGAAGAGAATTGTGTGGTGCATAAAAACTACTAGAACATGAAGCACACAAAATTGAAAGAAAGTGAAGGCAACTACTTCTTGTATTACTAGAAAAGTAAATGACAGGTAGTGGAATGCTTGTTATAGAAAAACAAGTAGAACACTAGCAAATACAAGAAAATAAGCAAGATAAAGAATAAGAAGAAAAAGCCTTTGGTCGAAGCTTTGAGAAATCCTTGCCCCAACTGCAGCTGCTCCCGTAGTTAAAAAGGGTTTCTCTTTGGCTCCTTCCTTCAAGTAGTTCTCCTCCGAAGCTCCTTCAAGGGTAGATGGCCACCACCCTTGTTCCTCCTCTTTCCTGGTCGTCCCCTCTAGATGAAAGCTTCTCCTCCTTGGTGTGGCACAAGGGAGAAGAAGAGAGAGGAAGAAGGCACAAAGGGGGTGGGTAAGTTGCCCCCTTGATCTTCTTCTCTTCATCTTCTTCCTTGGTGATGGGAACACCATCATGAGCCCTAACTAGCTCATTTTGACCCATAAAAGAGAACAAAAGCTCCTATATAACCAACTGGAGGTCCTAATTCAATGAATAACCATTCTGAGAGAAAAGTAAGAAACAAGGGATAAAACTGCAATTTTACCATTGCAGTACAACAACGAGTTTTCTCATGAGCTAAACATAGGTCAAATGATCTTAACAAGATAAAAAGTGAGTTGATTCAAACAGAAAAGGGTTCATGTGAATTCTGGGAATTAAGTAACTTCTTGTAACCCTAAAACAGACCCACTTGATTTAACAAGGTTATGGTCAGAATAAAATTTAGCTAAACCCTCTAAAAATCATAGAAAAATATTCTCTAGGATTTAGAACCTTCAATTTGGCCCTTGAAACCTATTTTGACCTAGAATGGGTCTTAAACAAATATTTTCCCTAAATTAGGCTTTTACGTAAATTACCCAGTCAAACATGGTCAAACCCAAAATCCAACTTCACCACTGGATTCCCTAAGTTTAAATTAGGTTTGTATCAAAATTTGGACCTAAGAGGAATTCATCTTGACCCACTTTGCAAATAGGTCCAGCCCAATTACATTTCTACCCCTATCTTTTGAAAACCTCTACAAAAACCCCTAGCTTCTTCTTCGTTCTTTGCAATTAGGTCCCTCCACCATTATAGTGGAGGGAATCCTACTCCGACGAGATTTCAAGGGTGATTTCTCCCTGATCTCTTAGAGAATCCCTTTCAAAATTGAAAGGGAGATTCTCTAAGAAATCTCCTCCAATGTGAACCTAATTTGAGGCCCTACTTGGTACCCAATCTCTCATGTGAACACATGAGAGATTCGGGTCTCTTTCTGAGCTTCCAACTCCAGCGAACTTGCTGTGCTTGGAAGCTTGGCTTCCAAGCACAAACCTAACCTTCAAGACCTATTTAAGAAACCCCAACTCATTCCGCATCTCCTCAGCTTGGAATTGGGCCAGTCCACCCTCAATTTGTCTCTCCTCGCCGACCACAACACCTCCGCAAGCTCCGATGGTTCCATACCTCTCTTTCATCGCCCAACCACAATACCAATGGTTGGGTTGCCTTCCTCTCGTTCATCTGCGTCAGCCATACCAGCCCTGACGCCGCCTCTGCCCTCATCTTCGCCATCGCCTCACCTACGAAGATCTTCATCTTCGGCGTCTGCCGTACCAGCCTAGATGCCTCTCCTGTCTCCTTCATCCTTAGGTTAGGTCAGATAAATTCCCTCTCCCTTCTACTCCTTTCCCCCTCTTTATCTCTCAAAAACACCCCTCGACACCACTGAACACCCTCACCTTCTCCACCTCCGGCCAAACCTCCGACGAGGCGTCCCTGTCGCGCCGCACCTCCATCCGCCTCACCAACCACCCTACAACCTCCGCAACACTCCACTGATCATCTCCCACTACTCCAATCACTCTGCCACTCACCCAAAAGGGCCCCCGAACATACCCACTCCCACGACCACAGAGAACCCTAGGCATGCCACCATAGCCGTTCCCGTGCCACACCAACCACCGCCACCTATTCGCCATGCCTTGGCGAAGCTCCCTGAGTGTTTTAATGAGGCCGTGAGGCCATTTTGATGTTTTTAGGTGCCGACGTTGCTCTGCCATTAGAGCAAAGCTTGGAGCAAGCTCGCAAGCTGCTCTCGAGTTCACCAGCCCTAGGTTGCCATCTCAGGCCGTGCGGAACATCTTTGTGCAAGACTCCAGGTGGCCAACCGAAGCCACAGGCTCGTGCAGTTTTACAATTGGACGAAACATCTTTGCTGCAAGCAAGCGCAAGGGGGGTGGGACGTTTAGTCCCACCTCGGAAGTAGGAGAGCAGGTGCAGCTGCATAAATTGAATTTCTGCATAGGCCTTATCGCCTCCTACTCCCGGGGTGAGGTCCCACTCACCCTTCACTGGCCTCATCCGTGACCTTGCCTCTGCATACCTGGCTTGATCCGACCCAACCTAGCACACCTTGCCCACCACTACATGCCAGTGGGCCTGGTCCCGGGTGAGTACCCGACCCGATTACCCGAGAAGGTGGCTCTGGGAGAGTGAACCTAAGAGAGAAAGAGGAGAAGAGAGCATGCGCGGGTAGGGGTAGGTTTTTCTCTACAGGGAAAGGAAAAGAAGAGGAAGCCAAGGAAGAAGAAGGAGGAGGCCGAAGAGGAAGCTAAGGAAGGAGAAGACAAGGCTAAAGAGGAAGCTGAAGAGTTGAAGCAGAGAGAGGAAGGAAAAAGCTAAAGGCAAAAGAAGGAGTCGCCAGAGAAAGAGAAAGAAAAGAAGAAGGAAGGAAGAAGAAGCCAAAGAAGAAAGGAAGAAGAAGACAGAAGGTAAAGAAAGAAGAAAAGAAGAATAAAGAAAGAAGAGAAAGAGAAAGAGAAAGAAGAACATAGAAGAAAGAAATCAGAGAAATAGGCACTGTAGCACTTCATTTTAAGATGTCTGATCTTGTAATCAGACGTCCAATTCTTCACAAGTCCTCAATTATATTTCTTGCTACATTTATTCTTATTATCCATATACTCATGCTTTATATTTTTCATTAGATTTTCGAGTAATATTATGTGTTCAAATTGCATTCATTGAGCTTAGTGCATGAATTCCATTTTCTCCCTGTGTTCGACCTCAAACTTTAAAAATTCGAGTAATAAATTGTATTTGTTTTGAATGCTTTTTCGACTGTACTACAACGTAACTTTTTAAAACTCGATCAAGCATTCCAAACATTTTGGCATCGTTTCCGGGGAGCAACGCACAATTCATCTATAATCTTTGCATTATTTTGATTATATTTGAGCACTAACTTGCCCTATTTGTTTTATTGTGATTTTGCAAGGAATTTCACGAGGAGATCTCCCGTGCAAATCAACCACTCTAGAGCAGGTAACTTTTCTATTCTTCCCTAATCAACCTCCTAATCTTGGGAAGATAAAAAGGAAACAATCAAATTAGGAATCACCTGCCATTTTCTTTAGTAATTATCATTTAAAAGGCGAGTTTCCTGATTTGCGAAATTTTTTTCACATCTTATTGGAGTTGAAGCAATTCTATTTAGAAAGCCTACCCTAAAATTCCTGTGCCTATTAAGGATCATGCTTAATTTCTAAAACTCCATGGACTATGCACTTCTTGTCTAAAATCTAAGGAGAACATTTGTGAAAATCAAAGAGGACAAGAAATAGAGCCAAATTAGGGTTTCTACATTAGGGTTTTGGAGTGCTAGTTCACACTTGCATGCATAAAAGGAAACAAACCTACTCGTAGTTGTGTGCTACCCAAGCCCTTGATTGAAAAGATCTAATCAAGAGAAACCCTAAAATCAGACTCTAAACACACTTGAACCTTAAAATACTTGGACCTAATAACCTAGGAATCAAATCAGGGTGATTTTTAGGTCTTGACCAAGAATCATTCTACCATCTTTAGCGTAGGTCAGGTGAAGTTGGATTACATTGTAGGCCAACCAACCTCCAAATTAGGTCATAAGTCCAAATAACTGCTAATTCAAGTGAAATCAAAGGCACAAATTAGGATATAAAACTCGTGACTTAAGAGGTCAAGTTATCCATTTTGGTCTACCTGGACCCTCAGTGACAAGAGAGGTCAGGTGGGGGAAACCCTGTAACCCGTGGGGGCGCTCTACTGTGTAGGGGTCTTTGCGGGACTCTCCCTCTCTGGTTGCCCAGGTAATTCTTAGGTGGACGACTTTCTGATCCAGGGGTATCATCCGCCCCAAACCTCCATAGTCATCCAAACATCTTTGGGTGCCTTGATTGGGTCAACAACACATCCAATCCCTCATCCCTTCTATTTAGAGCACACATAGATTTTCTTTGGGAATCTCTATTCAGATCAAATCACTTCATTCTAAAACTTGAATACTGATTCTACATCTTGATTCCACCATCTAATTCAAATATGCAGTCTGGTTACTTAGGAAGACCCTTGAAGAAACCTGAATCACAAAGAATCATAAGAGATAGAATGATTGAGGATGCCCTTGAATTTTATGAAATTGAGTACAAAACCTCAAAAACAATAGAAGACATTCAAGTTAGTGTGCCAACAACAACAACCTGCATCATAAATTGTGCCCAACTATTATTAACAGAAGCAACAAAAGGATCAACTCGAGACATTCTCATAACAGGATACATTGAGATAGAAAAATTGCATAACTTTGAATACCTCCAATGCATGACGAATCCTGTACTTTGGGCACAACACCAAGATGATCTTGAAAAACAGGAAGAGATGATGAGATTGTTGAAACAAGTTATTGATAAAAAATACCCGTACATGCCCCAAACAGATAATGAACCATCTTGGAATAGTATTGAGAATCAATCTAATTTCCCAAATCCTGGGTTTGAGGCACAAGGTTGTTGTGGATTCCTAACCTAGATGGAATATAACATGCCTGATCTTGAATTAGGTTGGGAAGTCCCAATTGCAGGAGAACACGATTTTGAGCCAGCCCTAGAAAACCAAAATCCTGGGTCACCAAGCATAGAATTCTGAGACTCCTGTAATGATGAGATTAAAACAGAACCTCCCGAGGGTGTAAATCCCGCCCCTTATTCTGACAAGGTGACCCCCGAAGGCAATCCTAACCTAGATTCTAGTGATTCAACCCACATCCTCAGCCTAGAATCTGGATCTGAAACTCATTGGGAAGATTACAAGGCCCCGTATGATGAAGATCAAAGTTTAAATGAAGAGTATGATTCTGGGCCTTTATTTGATGAATATCCCTCTCCAACATCCTTAGAAATACAGATTGATTTTTTAGAAGTCACACCAATCTATGATATAGAAATCGAGGAGTTGGAAGAGTGGGGTTTTGATTGGGTCTTTCCTACAAGCCTAGAACTTGAGCCTAGACCAAATAAGGACACTTCTTTGAGCTCAGAATCGAAGAAAAGGCTAGACCCAAGTCAGGTTGCTAAATCTACATCTTGTGATTTATTCTGTGGTGGAACCTCTGATCTCGAATCAAACTCAGAACTTGATTTTCACAATTTCTCTGACGATTTCAAATCTTACCATAATTTCGAAAAACCTTTGTTTCCTGACACGACGAGCCAATCTATGACCTCAGCTCACATGATTCATTCTCAGACTCAGACTCTGAGGTCCCTGATCCCGAGATCACTGATTTAAATTCAGGTTCCAGTGAGATGGAATCATTTCTTTTCGATCCTCAGGAATCAAAATCAGAAAATGCCGAGAATGACTACAACCCAGAATTCAAATATTTTCTTGACCCAGATTTTCTTCATCCTATAAACACTCTTCAGGCATTCACTTTCAAATTTGATGGCTACTATGAGGACTCTCTAGATGAACCCACCTGTCATTCCTTTCTAGAGGATCCCTCATCCACAATTCTTATTGATGACACCTCCTCTACATATATAGAACCCATCCAAACCTGTTTTCAACCCCAACCCGCAACTGGACTCAATTTCTATTCTGATTCCCCTCTTACTGAGCTGATTGCAGATGATTCGCCTTCACATCTCTATCGGGTTTTGGACATTGATCAGACTGCAAACCATGCTCCATCATCCTTTGATCACTCCTGTAGGGTTTCTACATTATCCACTGATTATTTTACGGATCCCTACTTTGACCAGGCTGATTTGACTCAGCCAAACCCTGGGTTCACACTTCCACATCATTTTGAGCTCCATAGTATATGGTGGGTTCCACAACTCTTAATTTACATTTATCAAATCACCAGATTGATTGGGTTTGGGCTGCATCATCAGCCTGTTGATCTGAACAAGCACCTGGTTGGACCAACCAGGATCACGATCAAGGTGCTTATTCTACAAAACTCAGCTGATTTGACCACTCCCTCTCCATACCGTTTCCCTCTTGGCTAAAGGCGTTGAATTTAGCGCTTAACGGGAGGAAACCCGTCATTCCAAAAACCCAAGATCCTTCTGATTATTCATCTGTACTTCATGTCTATTGCACCCTGAGTTCGGTTGTCTTAGAACAGTCGATCCCACCTTTGGTACATGTGCCAGAGACTGAAATTGTCTGCAACAGTCATACCCGACCCGTTCGCCCACCCGATAAATCCTATTCTAAATTCTTGAAACCTAAACATGTTTTACACCTTTCATTTACAATGACATTGCAAAACTTAGGCATGGGAGGGTGGTAAAGTGCAAACATACAGAAATCAAAATTCAGAAGGGTTCTCACAAAAAATCACATATGCCAAAAATACCAAAAAATAGAAAATTGTGAAAAAGAAAAGAAATGGAGGAAAAAAGAAAATTTTGAGGCCACACAAATCGTGAGGAGAAAAAGCGAAAAAGTGAAAAATGTCAAAAAAGGAGCACAAAATGAAAAGAAAAAGAAGTGATAGTTATTAGTAAGAAATTACGAGATTAACTAAGTTCTAGATCATAGTAAGAAAAAGAAAATGAAATGAAAAAAGTGTTAAGGAACACAGAAGAGATTAGTAGGAATGCCGATCTTAGGCCTCTTGGGCTAGACTCCTAGGTTTAAAAATTCAAGTATCCACTAAGATCTGGATAGTCCTCAAGAGGTTGGGGAAAATGCGAAGCTTAAGTATTAGGTCTAAGGCTTAGGGAGTATTCGGCCTCGTTAACTGACCTCTGGTTTGCGGGACTCGGTAACCTAAGCACCCCAATCCACACACTGTCTGGTTCAGTGTGCATAAATACCAAAATCACACAAAAGCATTTAAACAGTTAAAAAAAAAAGTCGCCTAGATTAGGAGCGACTGATCAACACAAGTTGATTTGGACGAGTTCCCAGCGTGGAGAGGCGGGAAATTCCCCTCGAAGATGCACAATAACATATCATCTCCTCGGTGCTTGTCTCGTAGGATATTTACATATCCTACTGGGGGCATGTAAGCACCCTGTGCTGGTTCAGATGCCATGGGCGGCATCATCACGAAATGTCAATTGCAGGGTCTGGATTTAGCTACAGAACACCATGGGTGGGATTATCTCGAAATCTTGAAAGCCAGGGTTCTAGGGGTTGCGATGGGCGGTGCTATCATGAAGCATCGATTGCTAGGGACCCTTCGAGGATTGATGATGGGGGCTAGGAATCCGATACAGACCATGTTGAGAAGCCAATCCAAAGCTAGAAATGAAAAGAAAAGAGGGAGAAAACTCTACAAACAAAGAAAATCCTCTGTCTCACTCTTACAAAAATGCACTGCAAGCTGAACCAAGGCTAAAATATGTTACAAGCACAGGTGCTTTAACCGCGAAGTTCAATGAACCTTTGGATAGTTCCTATTCGCCTTAAAAATCTTCGCAGCAGATTGAGGCAAAAGCCAATCAGGTCCGGATCTTGGTTGGTTCTTGAGTACCTCTAGGCTTACTATCGGCATTCTAACCTAATCAAAAAGAAAAACAGCATTCATCATAATTTCTGAACATCAAGGAACTCATGGTCTAGAACCGAAGTTAAAACCTTAAAATTTTGCTAAGGGACTAGCAAAAGGTAGGCATGGGGGTATGATGGGAACACCATCATGTGACCTGACTAGCTCATTTTGACCCATAAAAGAGAACAAAAGCTCCTACATAACCAACTGGAGGTCCTAATTCAATGAATAACCATTCTGAGAGAAAAGCAAGAAATAAGGGTTAAAAGTGCAATTTTACCATTGTAGTACAACAACAGGTTTTCTCATGAGCTAAACACAGGTCAAATGGTCTTAACAAGATAAAAAGTGGGTTGGTTCAAATAGAAAAGGGTTCATGTGAATTCTGGGAATTAAGTGACTTCTTATAACCCTAAAACAGATCCACTTGATTTAACAAGGTTCTAGCCAGGATAAAATTCACCTAAACCCTCTAAAAATCATAGAAAAATATTCTCTATAGTTTAGAACCTTCAATTTGACCCTTGGAACCTATTTTGACCTAGAATGGGATCTCAGACAAATATTGGCCCTAAATTCGATTTTTACGTAAACTGACCATCAAACGTGGTCAAACCCAAAATCTAACTTCACCATTGGATTCCTTAGGTCCAAATTAGGTTTGTACCAAAATTTGAATCTAAGAGGAATTCATCTTGACCCACTTTGCAAAGAAGTCCAGCTCAATTACATTTCTACCCCTATCTTTCTAAAACCTCTGCAGAAACCCCCTAACTTCGTCATCGTTCTTTGCAATTAGGTCCCTCTGCCATTATAGCGGAGGGAATCCTACTCCGGCAAGATTTCAAGGGTGATTTCTCCCTGATCTCTCAGAGAATCCCCTTCAAAATTAAAAGGGAGATTCTCTGAGAAATCTCCTCCAATGTGAACCTAATTTGAGGCCCTACTTGGTACCCAATCTCTCATGCGAATGCATGAGAGATTCGAGTCTCTTTTTGAGCTTCCAAATCCAGCGAACTTGCCATGCTTGGAAGCTTGGCTTCCAAGCACAAACCTAACCTCCAGGACCTATTTAAGAAACCCCAACTCAATCTGCATCTCCTCAGCTTGGAATTGGGCCGGTCCACCCTCAATTCGGCTCTCCTCGCCGACCACAACACCTCCACAAGCTCTAGCGGTTCCATCCCTCTCTCTCGTCACCCAACCACAATACCAGTGGTTGGGTTGCCTTCCTCTCGTTCATCCGCGTTGGCCATACCACCCCTGATGCCGCCTTTGCCCTCGTCTTCGCCGCTGCCTCACCTGCGAAGATCTTCGTCTCCGGCGTCGACCTTACCAACCTAGATGCCTCTCCTGTCTCCTTCATCCTTAGGTTAGGTTAGATAAATTCCCTCTCCCTTCTACTCCTTTTTCCCCTCTTTATCTCTCAAAAACACCCCTCGACACCACTGAACACCCTTACCTTCTCCACCTCTGGCCAAACCTCCGGCGAGGTGTCCCCATCGCTCCACACCTCCATTCGCCTCATCAACCACCCTACAACCTCCGCAACACTCCACTGATCATCTCCCACTACTCCAATCACTTCGCCACTCACCCAAAAGGGCCCCCGAACATACCCACTCCCACGGCCACAGAGAACACTAGGCATGCCACCATAGCCGTTCCCGTGCCACACCGACCACCGCCACCTATTCGCCGTGCCTTGGCAAAGCTCCCTAAGCATTTTAACGAGGTCGTGAGGCCATTTTGGTGTTTTCAGGTGCTGACATCGCTCCGCCATTAGAGAAAAGCTTGGAGCAAGCTCGCAAGCTGCTCTCGGTTCACCAGCCCTAGGTTGCCTTCTCAGCCCATGCGGAACATCTTTGCGCACGACTCTAGGCAGCCAATCGAAGCCACAAGCCTGTGCAGCTTTGCAATTGGACGAAACATCTCCGCTGCAAGCAAGCATAAGGGGGGTGGGATGTTTAGTCCCACCTCGGAAGTAGGCGAGCAGGTGCAGCTGCATAAATTGAATTTTTGCATAGGCCTTATCGCCTCCTACTCCCAAGGTGAGGTCCCACTCTCCCTTCACCGGCCTCATCCGTGACCTTGCCTCCGTGGACCTGGCTTGATCCAACCCAACCTAGCACACCTCGCCCACCACTGCATGCCACTGGGCCTGGTCCCAGGTGCGTACTCGACCCGATTACCCAAGAAGGTGGCTCTAGGAGAGCAAACCAAAGACAGAAAGAGGAGAAGAGAGCATGCGCTGATAGGGGTAGGTTTTGCTCTGCAGGGAAAGGAGAAGAAGAGGAAGCCAAGGGCTAAGGCCAAGGAAGAAGAAGGAGGAGGCCGAAGAGGAAGCTAAGGAAGGAGAAGACAAGGCTGAAGAGGAAGCTGAAGAGCTAAAGCAGAGAGAGGAAGGAAAAATCTGAAGGTAGAAGAAGAAGGAGCTGCCAAAGAAATAGAAAGAAAAAAAGGAAGGAAGAAGAAGCCAAAGAAGGAAGGAAGAAGAAGCAGACAGAAGGTAAAGAAAGAAGGAAAGAAGAACCGAGAAGAAAGAAGAGAAAGAGAAAGAGAAAGAAGAACAATAGAAGAAGGAAATCAGAGAAACAGGCACTGTAGCATTTCATTTTAAGACATCTGATCTTGTAATCAGACTCCAATTCTTCACAAGTCCTCAATTATATTCCTTGCTACATTTATTCTTATTATCCATTGTTGAACATCGGAGGACTATGCTATCGAATTTGATTTTGAAAACTTGTCATTGTAGTTTGAATAACGAAGAACTCAGGTTCAACAAATAAAATTTATACCGGAATAGAAATCCTAAGTCGAACTCAGGGAGGCTACGTCGATCAAGATTCGCAATTATATTCCTTTTGTGCTTTTGTTTAAAAAGCAGAGTAATCACAATGAAATGAAATAACTATAGATAATAAGAAATAGAGAGAGAGAGAGAAAATATCCATTTAAAGTTGTAAAATGTTTGTACAACTAAGAAAGTGGGAAATTACACTGGAAAGCAGGAAAATTATTACAACTAGAGAGCAAGAAAATTTTACTCTAGAAAGTAGGAAAAAGGAATGGGAGAGAGAAGTTATCCTCCTCGATGATCGCTTGGAGGACGAGGCGGACAAGACAATGCCTGGAAGACGAGGAACGAAGCGGGAAGAAGGAGGTCGAAGTCGGAGGAACAGGAACGAGGTAGTACGTCGTCGTCTTCGCAGGATCCACTTCCGGAATGGGGGCAAAAAATTGATTTTATCTCTTGAGGAGCATCCCAAGTGTGGGACAAGCTTCTCTTGAGCTTTGGAGAGGGAGAGAAGAGAAGGAATGGATGAGAAATTCGTATGGAGGGGGTCTCCTTTTATAGTTGCAAGGAGTGGGGGCATTTTGGACATTTTAATTTGAAAATCATTAATATGGGACCTTTAGTGATGGATAAACCCATCACTAAAGGCCGAAACGTGGCCTTCGTGTGCGCGCGTCGCGCAACACACGCGCACGTCCGCGAGCTTACAGCCGTCCAATCAAGAGATTGGATGGCTTAAACCATCCTCGCCTGCACCGCGCGTCCGCGTGCGATCACGCATTAGCGCAGTGTGTCTGATCGTGCATAGGTGCTATCGCTCACGCAGCGCCGTCCGATCCTCATCGTGCGGCCCTGCTCGCTCACCCACTCCACGCGCCTGCTTCAATTTAAGGCACAACGGATTTGAACGTGCGACCTAGGTCTCGCATAGCGCGTTCGACCGCTGCACTATGAGAGGCTTTATGTCGTGTAGAGTAATTTAGCGTGTGGTTTCACGATCGTTGGATGAGCATCCAACGGTCAAGATTGAGCGGGCGGGTGAAGAGGGAAAGGCAGCTGCGGGTCCTTGGGGCCGGTTGGGTGGCTGAGATGGCACCACGTGGTGCCATCTTGGCCGTCCATTTTCTGACTATTGTAGACGGTGCCACAGGTATCGGATTGGACTGATTTTCACATTGTTAGGCTACAATCGTCGCTTCGAATCCATCCGTGTGGTCGGATTTGTCATCTGAGGTGTGGATTAACACCATCTTGGCCCTTGATCTTTAGGGTTCCTCGATCTCTATTTGGTGCTACGGATGTCCGATTAGGGCAATCTTGGAGTCGTTGAACTCCAATCGTCGCCATGATCAGATCCGTACAGTTGGATCTTTGATTTGGGGCCCTGATAAAAAGTCACCCTGTCCATGACCATAAAAAGGAGACAATTACTGTACAATTTATACACTTTGATCTAAATGCATGATTATGCATGTTATGTACTATTTACAATGTATGATGCTAATGTGACACTAAGAACATGCATTAATAGACATTTTCGGTTAATCAGATGTATGCACAGCACACCCCCATGCCTATCTTTTGCTAGTCCCTAGTAAAAACTGCATGCTATTTATAAAAGAATTAGGTTGGATTACTTGGGCATAAGTTATTTTCAACATTAGGAAATTCTTTTACTCAGGATCTGAACTTTCAAAGACACAACAGCGCCCGGGTATCTGCCAAAATGTAGACCGCCTCAAGCCCTCACCTTATTCAAAGAAAATTTTCTTTTTCTCTTTTTCTTCTTTTCTATTTTCTTTTTTTTGGATTTTTGAGTTTAGGGTTAAAGAGTGGCTTTCTACGACCATTCAACCCACCCAAGATTTGATAAGAACCCTAAGTTCTAAGCATCTTATTGTGAATATGATAGACTCGTTGATTAGCAATTAGAATGGACTTCAGGTTTCTACGCCTCTAGGTGACCTTAAAAAGAGAGTTCTGCCTAAAGGTGTATCTTTACGACCAATAGCTTTCTCCCTACTTTTATTTTTATGGGGTCAACACAAGGGTGAATCCAGTGTATATCGCCCCGGTTTATTTTACTTCTCCACTTCTTCCTAAGTGTTTTGGAAATTTTTAGTGAATTTCTTGAGCTGGGTTCTAGACAACCAATCGATGAGCTGTTACCACCGACAACTTGCAAGCCATACTTGTGCGACGAAGTGTGGCTTATTTCTTTTGCTTTCTCTTTTTTCTTTCTTTTCTCCTTTTCTTTTTCTTTTCTTTTTGACTTTCTTTTTCTTTTTTTTTAAGTAGGTGGCTTCTTTAATCTAATATTTACCTAAAGGCAGTAAGAAGAGAATGATCTAGTGACTGAGCTCTGGACAACCTACCTATGGGCTGTTACCCATGATAACTTGCCAGCCATATCACTCTAAAAGCTTCATTAGCTACCCAATTTTCGTTAAAACTGCCGATCAACAAGTCAGTGAAAGGATAGTGTGTAGATGCTTTAGACTTAAAGTTCCCTCAAATCAGAGGGCGGGTTGATAATTCGTGTACTTATCACCCAAACTTATTTAATCACATTGCAATAGAATTCAAGATGGCGAGGACTCGAAAAATAAATCCACATTTTAGTGGATACCCGGGCTGATTAAGCCCAAAGACCTGAAGGGTCTTTGTGTTCAGATCTAATGTAATATTTCCTAAGATTGAAAAGTCATAATGTCCGAGTATTCCTTCCTAATTCTTTTTTTTTTGCATATAAAGAAAAGAAAATAAAATGAATCTACAAAGCTGATGAAATAATTCAGATATGAATATCCACCCCCCCATGCCTATCTAATGCAATGTCCTCATTGTATTAAAAAGGCATAAAACAGAGTGGAATAGAGTAGCAAGCACTTGAATTGCGTGAATAACGGGTTCGCTCCGAGATAAACAGAAACTGTATACATGTTGAATTTAGTGCCTTCAGCTAGGCATACTATACAAGGAAGAGAAATAAAGAATTCAGAAGTGCAGGTCAGAATCAAAATAAAAAGATTCACTATAAGACCTGCCAGCAGATGTCCACATATGTGGACCAGATTGTGGTGTAGACCCATACCCCATGATCGAGAATATGTAAGGTTCTGGATAAAAATTACCTAGAACCTAGAATTAGTATGCAAGCGGGGTTGGGCCTGCGATTTATAAGGATGCAACCCAAGACTAAAATGTCGGGTTACAGAGAATTCGATATCAAAAGGATAATCAATGAATGTGTGCTTGGGTTGGACATCCTCAGAACAAATGTCGTAAGGGTCCTGGTTTTATGGATTCAGCTTAATTGGAACCCTTAGACTCAGTCTTCTACTTCCTCCGGAGTTTGCTTCCCAAATCGAAATTTCCCAGCTCCTATCCTCCTTCAGAATGTCAAATTTTGAGACCTCCTGCATATTAATCACCTCATCTAAAATTTCCAAGTCTAAAAGATGTGGCTGAATCAGAATTGACTTGGGTCTAATTATCTCAAAAATAGAATCGTCAGTAAGCTTAATGGGGTATAATTGACAATCAAGGCTTTGGATTGAATCCTCCAGAAAATGTGATTCTGGATCCGTCATGTGAGCCCCAATAAGATCAATTTCCTCAGTTATTAGGCTATCAAATGATTTAACCGATTTCGCAGGCCCAATCGTCTCACAGAAATCATGTTCTGTAAACTCACGTGAGACTTCGCAAATTGAATCTTTACCATCAGAATCAAAATTCATATTGATGTACATCCCAAAATCATCTGTCACTTTCTGATCCATGGAGACATACATTTCCTCGTACCCTGGCTCAAGGATCTCAGGTGAAGAAATCGAATCATCCTTAATTGGTTGCTCTAATTCAATCTGGTCAACCTCGTAACACGTGCCCCCTAGCAGGTGCCTGAGCGGGTTCTGACATTGGCTCTCCTAAAGGGGGTTCATCCTAGGAATCATCTCACGATTGAACTAAAGCAACCACAAATCTCATTCCCAATTTCGCTAACTTCCCAAGTAGAAACTCACCCAGGTTCTTATCCTTAACATCCTGGAGCCAATCCAATAAATACTTGTTCAGATCATCAATCATTTCAATCAAGGGCTCAAATTCTTCAATGCAAGGTATTGGCTGAACTTCTAAAGATTGTATGGTATTCCTCAAGTTAGCTAAAACCTTATCTTGAACGTGGTTACCCTGAACCAAATGACTTGTTTCAGGGTTAGGCGGGTTTGGGTTCAGTGTAGAGGAGTTAACAAATTGAGATTCATGATACCCTTCCTGATAATAGGTCATTTCGGATTGTTCAAATGGTGGTGATGAACTAAAGGCTGTGTATTCAGGGAATGGGTAAGGATCAGTGTATCCTCCTTGATTGTAGATCATATTAGGTTGTCCATGAAAGGGTGGCGATCTATAATTGATGTGGCTCTGAGAAGGATAGAAATCAGAATCATAGTGTTCAGGGTTAGACCCTAAACACAGAGGTCCGGCACTGTATCCCCAATCGGAGTTGTCCTGACTAACTGATGGCTGGTTACAGTACGAGTCAGGATAATCGCTGATGGGAACACCATCATGAGCCCTAACTAGATCATTTTGACCCAGAAAAAAGAATAAAAGCTCCTACATAACCAACTGGAGGTCATAACTTAATGAATAACCCTTTTGAAAGAAAAGTAAGAAATAAGGGGTAAAATTGCAATTTTACCATTGCAGTGCAACAACGGGATTTCTCATGAGCTAAACACAAGTCAAATGGTCTTAACATGATAAAGTGGGTTGGTTCAAATCGAAAAGGGTTCATGTGAATTCTGGGAATTAAATGAGTTCTTGTAACCCTAAAATAGATCCACTTAATTTAACAAGGTTCTGGTCAGGATAAAATTCACCTAAACCCTCTAAAATTCATGGAAAAATATCTTCTAGGGTTTAGAACCTTCAATTGGCCCTTAGAACCTATTTTGACCTAAATTGGGGTCTCAGTTAAATGTTTGCCCTAAATTAGATTTTTGTGTAAATTTCCTAGTCAAACGTGGTCAAACCTAAAATCCAACTTCACCATTGGATTCGTTAGGTCCAAATTAGGTTCGTACCAAAATTTGGATCTAAGGGGAATTCATCTTGACCTACTATGCAAACAGGTCCAGCCCAATTACATTTCTACCCCTATCTTTTGAAAACCTCTGCAGAAACCCCCTTAACTTCCTCGTCATTCTTTGAAATTAGGTCCCTCTACCATTATAGCGGAGGGAATCCCACTCGGGTGAGGTATCGAGAGAAAGATCTCCCTGATTCTTCAGAGAATCCCCTTCAAATTTGAAAGGGAGATTCTCTGAGAAATCTCCTCCAGTTTGAACATAGTCAGAGGCTTGATTTGGCACCCAATCTCTCATGTGAATGCATGAGAGGTTTGGGTCACCTTTGACCTTCCAACTTCGATGAGGTTGCTGTGCTTGGAAGCTTGGCTTCCAAGCACAAGACCTTCTACTAAGGCCTATAGAAGCATGCCCAGATCAACCCGCTGCCTCTAAGCTTGAAATTGGCCTGAGAAACCTCCTATTTCTTCTCTTCCCCCTCCAGTCAATAACTCAGCAAGCTACGGCGATCCCTCTCTCTCTCTCTCTCATCACTCTGCCACAATACCAGTGGCAGGGTTCTCTTTATCCTCTTCGTCCGTGTCATGCCGCACCAGCCGACGTCCCTGCAACCCCCTCGTCGTCGTTGTCCTCTTCCCACTAAGTACTTCGTCTCCGGTGACGGCAATACGAGTCGGCTGCCTCCTTTGCATCCCCCTTCTTCTTTTTTCACTCAGTTAAGTCCTCTCTCTCTTCTCATCAATTTTCTATCTCTTATTCTTGCAAACACGCGTCGACGCTCGCAACCACCACCACCTTCTCCAGCTTCGGCGAGGTGTTCCCGCCGCTCCACGCCTCCATCCGCCTCGCCAACTACCCCACAAGCACCGCCACACCTCACTGACCCTAGACCCTCACTCCACTCACTGAGCCAAGTCCCCATAACTTCCCCCGAACACACCCACTTTCGCACACACAGGGTGACCTAGGCACGCACGCTCCGGCCACCCCACGCCACGTCGACCCTAGCACTACCTTTGCCGTGTTTAGGCAAAGCTCCCTGAACTTTCTAATGAGGCCGCAAGGACGTTTTCTTGCTGACAGGGTTAGAGGTCTCCACTACCATTGACGCAGCAAGGAGCTTGCTTGGGAGCCCCCTCCAAGACTCCTCGCTCTAGGCTATAGGTCCCAGGTCACACGGACTTCTTTACGCATAGCCTCAGCCAAGCAATTGGCATTGATGCCCTACGCAGCTGCTGCAATCAGAGGAGGATTTCTACTACGGGCGCTCGCGAAGAAAGGTAGGACGTTTAGTCCCACCTCGGAAGCTGACAAGTGGGCGTAGCGAAATAAGAGGAAAAAGTCATAGAGGCTTATCGCCTCCTGACCACGGGGTGAGGTCCCACTTGCCCTCACTGCCTCATTCATGACCCACTACTCGCAGACTTGGTCCTGACCCGTATACTCGACCAACCTGCACTCCTCGCCCACCACGCACGCCGGTGGGCCTGGTCCCGGGCATGCATACCCGACCCGATTACCTGAGAAGGCTCTGGGAGAGTGAGCCCAAGAGAGAAAGAAGACGAGAGATCGCGAGGGCAGGTAGGGGTAGGTTTTGCTCTCGTAGGTAGGAGAAGAAGAAGCCAAGAAGAAAGAGGAGCCATTAGAGATAGAAAGAGAAGGAGAAGAAGCTCAAGATAGAAAGGCAAAGGCACGAGAATAGAAGAAATCAGAGAAGAAAAGAAGGAAGGAGATCTGAGACAGAGATCAGAGACAGAAAAGAAGAGAAATAGCACTGTAGCATCTATACATTTAAGACATCTGATTCACAAATCAGACGTCCTTTTTCTTTTGTGCTTGTCTTCATATATTGACTTCTTGGTTCTCTTGTGCTTACATATTTTCATTATAACTCTGATTTTTCATTGCATATTATATCCAATTTGAAAGTTGTGTTCTTGATTTTTAAACCCCAATTTGCTCCCTGTGTTTGACCTCGGATTTACAATTTTGAGTAATAAAATTTATTTATTTTCGAGCGATTTCAACTATACTACGACGCATTGATTTTAACCTTGATCTTGCCTCGACAAACAATCATCACGTTGAGGATAACTCATAACATGAGGGAAAGAGCGGGAATGCGTATAAAATGTGGAAGGATTCATGATAGACGGGAGGAAGAAAGGCACCCTGCAATACAAACAATCAAACTTATCCTCAAGTGGGCTAGCCTAAAGACCTACAGACTCCCAGAACCCATCTTGAGATAAAGAAACGATTTGATCTACTTCTGTCTGTTCAATCCAACCAGTTAGAGGGAGGGACTGGGGAGAAGGTTCTTCCTTCAGCTTGCACCTCTAGTTCCTAGTGTACCCCCCAGTCGCGATCGTTTGATTCTGCTCTCCTAGCTAGACATCAAATTGAATAGTAGAAATAAACTAATAAAAAATAATCTCGTTTTAGGCTCTGAAGAGTGAGTCGAATCCTAAGGCCAACGTCTACTCTGTTTTATTTAGGGCTAGGTTTGAATGTGCTTTGGAATGTGATGGGCCCTTTATCTGGGTTGTGCCCTTAATAATTGATTGATGTGTGTGTGTATGCACAACCAGTGGTTTTCAAGCAAGATTATTTTTTATGCGTAGATTTTAATGTTCAAATCTTGCTTAAGTAGCTTTTAGGGTTTAGAATTTGGTTGATTTCAATCAAGTTTGAGGCAAACCAGGTTCTCAAGCATGGGTGAAGATTACATTCCTTTAAAATCAGAAATAAAATGGAGTGTCTGATATGAACCTAGATTGAAAACCCTAAGAGGAAGCTACTTGGTGAGTTGATTTTATGTTGAGAGGTATGGCCCAAACAACTCAAACAATCGGCCACAATTGCACCACTAGGTTAGGTACACAGAAATGGTTAACCTAGAATGATTTCTACTCTTCTATGTGTTGATTTGTGTGTATCGGTTCCACAGATCAGAATCTGATTGAGGAGAAGAAAATCAAGTAGGTTAAGTGCCTAGAATGTGGGTGTATGTTGTTTGTATGTTGAAAATTACCCCACAAAATTATCTTTTTATTTTTTTTATATAAGCGAGGGTGAAATGTGAGTGTGAGTGGAAATCCAAACAACCAAACTAATCTTAGGATTTATGTAAACACCTAGGTTAATTGGAATTTGAATTTATTGTGACAAATGAAATCTATGGAGGGGGTAAGAATGGGGAGCACTTATAGTCGTCTTCAACTGCACTTTACTCCGATCTATCCCTTGACGATTCCTTAATAGAGGTCTCTGCAAAATAATAGACATGAGAGAAAGCAAGTTAGAAGATAGTAAAGTGTGCGAAATGCGAAAAGAAGATCGAAAAATTGTTGCCTCCCTGACAATGGTGCCAAAATGTTGAACGTCGGAGGACTACGCTATCGGATTTGGTTTTGAAAACTTGTCATTGTAGTTTGAATAGCGAAGAACTCGGGTTCAACAAATAAAATTTATACCGGAATAGAAATCCTAGGTCGAACTCAGGGACGCTACGTCGATCAAGATTCGTAATTATATTCTTTTTGTGTTTTTGTTTTAAAAGCGGAGTAATTACAATGAAATGAAATAACTATAGACAATAAGAAATAGAGAGAGAGAAAAAAAAATCCATTTAAAGTTGCAAAATGTTTGTACAACTAAGAAAGCGGGAAATTACACTAGAAAGTAGGAAAATTATTACAACTAGAAAGCAGGAAATTTCTACTCTAGAAAGCAGGAAAAAGGAAAGGGTGAGAGAAGTTATCCTCCTCGATGATCTCTTGGAGGACGAGCCAGATGAGACAATACCTGGAAGACGAGGAACGAAGCGGGAAGAAGGAGGTCGAAGCAGGAGGAACGGGAACGGGGTAGCACGTCATCGTCGTCGTGGGATCCACTTCCAAAATGGGGATGAAAAATTGATTTTATCTCTTGAGGAGCATCCCGAGTGTGGGACAAGCTTCTCTTGAGCTTTGGAGAGGGAGAGAAGAGAAGGAAAGGATGAGAAATTCGTATGGAGGGGGTCTCCTTTTATAGTTGCAAGGAGTGGGGGCATTTTGGACATTTTAATTTGAAAATCGTTAATATGGGACTTTTAGTGACGGATAAATACATCACTAAAGGCTTGAACGTGGCCTTCGTGTGCACGCGCTGCGTGCCTCCTCGCCTCCGCGTTGCACAACGCATGCGCACGTCCGCGCGCTTACGGCCGTCCGATCAAGAGATCGAATGACTTAAACCATCCTCACCCGCGCTATGCGCACACATGCGATCACTCGTCAATGTCGTGTATCTGATCGCACGTGGGCACTATTGCTCGCGCAGCACCGTCTGATCCTCATCGTGCTGGCCCACTCGCTCACTTGCTCCACGTGTTAGCTTCAATTTAAGGCGTAGCAGATTCGAACGCGCGACCTGTGTCTCGCATAGCGCGCTCGACCGTTGCGCTATGAAAGGCTTTGTGTTGTGCAGAGGAATTTAGCGCGCGGTTTCGCGACTATTGGATGAGCATCCAATATTTGAGATCTAGCGGGCGGGTGAAGAAGGAAAGGCAACTGCAGGTCCTTGGGGCCGATTGGGTGGCTGAGATGGCGCCACGTGGCACCATCTTGGTCATTCATCTTCTGAGTATTGTAGATGGTGCCACGGGTGTCAGATTGGATCAATTTTCATATCGTTGGCTGCGATCGTCGATCTGAATCCATCCGTGTGATCAGATTTATCGTCTAAGGTGCAGATTAACACCATCTTGGCTCTTGATCTTTAGGGTTCCTCGGTCTCTATCTAGTGCTACGGATGTCCGATTAAGGCGATCTTGGAGTCGTTGAACTCCAATCGTCGCCCTAATCAGATCTGTACGATTAGATCTTCGATTCGAGGCCCTGATAAAATGTCTCCCTGTCCCTGACTATAAAAAGGAGACAATTACTGTACAATTTATACACTTTGATCTAAATGCATGATTATGTATGTTATGCACTATTTACAATGTATGATGCTAATGTGACACTAAGAACATGCATTAATAAACATTTTAAGTTAATCAGATGTATGCACATCATCCATATACTCATGCTTTATATTTTTCATTAGATTTTTTAGTAATATTATGTGTTCAAATTGCATTCATTGAGTTTAGTGCATGAATTCCATTTGTTCCCTGTGTTCGACCTCGGACTTTAAAAATTCGAGTAATAAATTGTATTTGTTTTGAATGCTTTTTCGACTGTACAACAACGTAACTTTTTAAAACTCGATTAAGCGTTCCAACCACTTGGCCTTAGGTGTAGGTGGATATGGGTAGGATGAACTAAGGGAGGATATCCTTCCAATTAGGAAGTTAATGGTGTTTTTATAGATAAGGCAAAGGAGGGTAGGTGTGGCTTTTGGATGGGTGGCTCGGATGGATTGTGGGTGGTGATTAAGAATCCTATGGTGTAGGATTCTTGGCGCCATTTGAAAGGAAGCATGGGTGGGTAGTTATGGTGGTTTGGTGGCTTTTGGTGGCTACCCACCATGAAGGGGCACTACCAATTGTCTCCAACTTGAAGTGTTCTAGAAGGTCAATTTTTGGAGGGAAAAGGGTGAAGGATTGAGTTGGATTGTGGCTATGATAGATGGTGGAGATTCATGGGTTTTTGGAGGGAAAAGTTGTCATGGAGATCGGTGGTTATAGGTGGTGTTTTGGCACCATTTCTAGGTGGTTCTTGGGGGTGGTTGAGGGGTGAAAGGGTGTGGGTAAGTTGGCGCCAAAATGGATTGGGAATAGGAGAGCTTAGGTGGACTTGGGTAGGCTTATTTGGTGGGGCTAGTTAGGTGGGATTTAGGGTTAGGTTTTGGTGGCCAAGGAGGTGAACTAGTTAAGCTAAGCTAGCTAAGCTAGTAGATGAGTAGTGGAGAGAGGAGGTAGAGCTAAGGTTTGAGAGGAGGAGTTGAAGAGGAGCTGCATTTGAGCTGTACTAGAGTTGATGGTTACTGAAGAGAGTTGCATGTGAGCTCCATAGCTAGCTTAGCTAGCTAGTTCTTTGCTAGCTACTAGGCTAGGCTAAGATGAGCTAACTTCTGCTGATGTGAGTTGAGGTGAGCTGGGTTTGGTTTTCTTGGGGTGAGCTGGGTTTGGTTTTCTTGGGGATTACCTAGCTAGCTGGAGTAGCTAGCTTAGGTCAGGTAGCAAGCTCAACTAAGTTGAGTTGAGTTGAGTCTTCGATAGTTGGACTTAAGCTAGCCTGAGCTAGTTAAGGACTTCTTCAACTGACTACGCTTAGCTAGTTGATAGCAATAGCTAGTCCTAGTTAGGTAGAGCTTCCAATGAACTATCTTGAGCTGAGAGGAACTGGAATGGTGCTGGGATCAACTAACTTGAGCTAGTTTGAGATACCATCTAGATGAGGTGAGCTGAATAGAGCTGAAGTGAACTAGGTTGAGCTACCATTTAGCTGAGATGAGCTAAATGGAGCTAAGAATGGGTTGATCCAGCTAGAAGGAGCTGGGATCCAGTTGGGATGAGCTGGATCAAGCTGAGATCCAGCTGATGTGAGCTTCTCGTTCATCTTCTGCCTTTCTGAGTGCCAAGGTATGCTGGATCCAACTCCTTGCCTATCCTTGACACTTAAATAAACAAATCAAAAAAATAGTAAAATGCAATGCATGACAATCCTAGGTGAAGCCTAAATTAAGCCCGAAAACCCATTTGCGGAGTTAACACCCTAAGGGCTAGATCTGTTATATAGCATAAGAACAATGATAAACTGGCATTTATCACATGCTCATCATTTTGGGGCATCCGTTCCTAGCTACCGCTAAGGCCAATATCAACTGTGAAAGCAGTAGTATGGAGATCGCCTTTAGTGATAGGGAATTAACACTTGATATCTTTAAGGCAATTAACAAGTTTGAGGATTGTGGATATATCGAGGAACTCAAGGATAATGATCTAAATATTGAGACATGTATGTCTTTCACTATTTTTGAGGATTCCTCCTGCAATAATAAATTCGAGCCACAACCCTCAATGGCAAACCCGCCACACTTTGACGAGGTTATTGATTTTGTTCATTCTCAATCTCTTCCTCTAGATCATCCTGATGAACCTTCATTAGCATCCTTCTTACCTACTATTGTCAACTTGCCCCAGCTGGAGCTTAAACCATTGCCTGACAGTTTGAGATACAAGTTCTTAGGGCCAAAGAAGATGCTCCTTGTGATTATTAGTGCAAAGTTGACTAAGGAGCACATAAGAAGGCAATTGGTTAGACCATTTATGACCTTAGGGGATCGAGCCATCTTATTGTAATCATCAGATTTATATGAAAGATGGATTCCGCCCTTCTTACTAGATGCAAAGGAGATTAAACCCCAATATGCGTGAAGTGGTCAAAAAAGAAATTATCAAGTGGATCGACGTAGGAATCATATTTCCAATCTCGAATAGTCCTTGGGTTAGTCTCATGCAAATTATTCCCAAGAAAGTTGGGATAATTGTAGTGACTAATGAGAATGAAGAATCTATCATGACTCATTCAGCTTCCTCTTGAAGAGTCTATATTGATTATATGAAGCTAAACATAGCCACGAAAATGGATCATTTCCCTTTGCCCTTTATCGATCAAATCCTAGAAAGTATTTCTATTTTTTGGACGGTTATTCTGGATATAACCAAGTTCCCATCCATCTTGAGGACCAAGAAATATAACCTTCACCTGTCCCTAGAGAACTTTCACATTCCGGAGAATGCCTTTGGGCTTTGCAATGCCCCTACAACTTTTCAAAGATACATGCTAGGTTTCTTAGACATGGTGGGTGATTGTATGAAGGTATTCATGGATGATTTCTCCATTTTTGGAGGTTCATTTGATTCTTGCCTAGCTAATCTGGAACTGATCCTAAAGAGATGAATCCAAATTTGTTTAGTCCTTAGCTGGGTGAAGAGTCACTTCATGTCGCAAGAAGGCATCGCCTTTGGCCATGTAGTTTCTGATTGGGGAATTAAAGTAGATCGAGCTAAGGTGGGTGCTGTCTCCAAACTCCCTCCACCCACATTTGTTAAGCAAATCTGATCAATTCTTGGTCAAGTAGGTTTTTACAGAAGGTTCATCAAGGACTTCTCAAAGGTTGCTTGACCATTGAGCAGCCTTATGGCCAAAGATACGCCGTTTGAATTTGATGAATACTGCCACAAGGCATTTGATTTACTCAAAATGGTAGTCACTTGTGCTCCGATGTTGTAACCACCGATTTGGATAGCTGACATGCGCTTGTGCGTGTGTGTTAAGAAGTGTCGTTATAGTCGCACTTGCAACGCCGCTTTTAAAGTAAAGAAACGGAGGTGAGTCCGAGTGTCGGTCTCAGGGAAGCATGAAAATCGGATTTTTCTTATCACTTGTTGTCACGGAAAGCGCGGAGTTTTTGCTTGCGAAAGGTGCGATTTGAAAAGCGAGAGAGAGATAGAGAGAGATTAGGGTTAGAGTCGTTTCTTTGCTTGATCATGCAACTTAAACAGGAAATCAAGTAAACACTGAACGGAAAGTAACTTCATTAATCATGCAGCTTTAGTTCACAGCTTACAACATTAAATACATGCTTAAACAAAAGTAAGGGAAAGCTTAAAAGAGAGGACGAGAGAGAGGGAGAGAGCGGCGAGGCAGCCACAGCGATGGAGGAGGCTCCGTCGGCGGCTCGTCGTCTCCGGCGATTACAAGAGGGCCTAAAGCTAGTTAGGAGAGGGGTAGAGTAGTTGCAAGGGAAGTGAATGCCTTGA
Organism: Thalassia testudinum; assembly: GCA_037157565.1. Classification (NCBI taxonomy): domain Eukaryota; kingdom Viridiplantae; phylum Streptophyta; class Magnoliopsida; order Alismatales; family Hydrocharitaceae; genus Thalassia; species Thalassia testudinum. The sequence goes on along the minus strand of JAZHRO010000035.1, from coordinate 47,934,984 downwards.
ATGAGTGGTTGGAGGGGGTTTAAATAGGGAGAAGGGCTTTCTAAAAGAAGAAGGGGCTTTAGTGACATCTAGAACGTCGCTAAAACCCTTCCAAAAGCGTCGGTGAAGCCCTCCAGCCTGCCGGTCACATGCCCACGCCATTCTTCTTCGCGCCTGATCCACGGCCATTGCGTACGAGCCGTCCGATCGAAGATCAGACGGTTGAGATCTTCCCTTGGGCGCACTCGGATCATGCCTCTAGCACATGTGTGCGCGGGCATCGTCGCTCGGTGTGCACACGCGCGTGGGCTCTCGCTGTTTGAGGGCACGCCTCGTGGCGCAATCTTGGCCACCCGCTGCTGATCGGCAGCCCAATTTCGCCGCGCACTTCTTCGTCTTTAATTCTTCGCACCACGCGGCTCGAACCCGCATCGCATGCTTGCGGGCGTGCGCGCTAACCGTTGCGCCACTCCCACTGCTTTGTCGCGGCGACCGTAGGTGGGCGCGCGGTTCTCGGTCATCCGATCGAAGATCGATGGCTGAGATTTGATCTCAGCTGAAGGAGGAAGTGGCATGCGGTGAGCGGGGGCGACGTGGAGCAACGAGGGCTGTTGATCAACGGTCAGAACTTCTTGGGCCCATTGTAGGAGCTCTGGATGTCGGATTTGGCCGATCTTGAGTCCGTTGGACTCCGTTCGTCGTTCTAAATCCATCCGTGCGGTCCGATTGCTCATCTGAGGCCTGCTTTGACAAGTGCTTACACAAATGACCATTAATACAGTTTTATAAGCAATCTTGGTATATGATGCATGCAATGCTCCCATTCTACTTATGTTGTGCCTTTTATTCTTAAGATGGGCCCTATTTAACATAATTATCACCCCCATGTGCAGTGTATCATACCCCCATGCTTACTCCTTGCTAGTCCCTAGTAAGGTTTATTCTGGCCTTTATTTTCTTTCAGAATTTAAGAAGTAATTGCTTAGACACTTTGTCACTTGTCAATAGGAGGAAATATACTAAGATCTTAATCTACAAAGACTAAGCAGCGCCCGAGTGTCTGCCAAAATACGAATCGCCCGAATCCTTGCTTTAATGTATATAACTATACATATGTATTTGCATATATATATTTTTAGAATTTTTTTTCGGAATTCAGCGTGGGTTGGTAACTTTTTACGGCTACCCAACCCACTCAAAACTCGGTCAAAACCCTAAGTGCTAAGCATCTTGGTGTGCAGAGTGTGATAGACTCACTTAACGGTGATTCAGACAAACTTCGGGTTTCTACGCCCGTAGGTGACTGGAAAAGGAAATATATTTGCCTGAAGGTGTAATTGTTTGATTGGTAGCTTTCTATCTACGTTTGTTTTAATTGGGGTCAACACAAGGATTTTTCCAGTGTATATCTCCCCAGCTTGTACTACTTCCCTGCTTCTTCCTTAAGTGTTTTGGTTCCTTTTGTACAGTTATTGAGCTGGGCTCTGGACAATCGACCAATGGGCTGTTACCCACGATCACTTGCTAGCCATACTCGTGCGGTGAAGTGTGGTTTATTTTCTTTTCTTCTCCCTTTTTTTTTTTCATAGGTGGCTTCCTAGATCTCAAATGTACCTAGAGGCAATGAAGAAGAAATGGTCCCATGGCTGGGTTATGGACAACCTGCTAATGGGCTGTTACCCACGACAACTTGACAGCCATACCACCCTAGAGAGTTCATTAGCTACCCAATTTCTGTCAAAATCTCTGAGGAGTGAGTCTGTGCAAAAATGTGTGCAGATGCTTAGACTCAAAGTTTTTCTGAGTTAGAGGGTGAGTTAATAAGTGTATACTTATCACCTTATTTAGTAGGTGGATTAGAATAGTTTAAGGTTGCAAGGATTCGAAGCTAAATCCATATTTTAACGGACACCAGGGCTGATTAAGCCTGAAGGCCTGAAAAGTCTAAGTGTTTAAGTTCTTTTTGTATTATTTCCCACTATTGATAAGTTTCTAATGCCTAAGTTCCTTCCTAAATTCATTTTTCATTTTTTCTTTAATTTTATTTTATTCAGATTGATTAAATGAGCTCAGGATTATGCAATTTACCACCCCCCCATGCCTAAGTTGGACAATGTCCTCATTGGCAAATACATGGATGCATAGGGGTTCAAAAGATAGTACCTGAGTGATGTAAAATACCGGATCAGTCTGAATCCTCTGGGTTGCCTCCCAGGAAGCGCTGAGTTTAACGCCTCCAGCTGGGCGGTGCTTTGTGTCATCCCTCAACAAGGGTGACACTCTCCTTTGGGGGAACCTGGGCAAGGAAGTGTTTCAATCTTTGATCATTAACTCTAAAAGTGTGCCCAATGTTAGGATCAACGATTTCAACCGCCCCATTAGAGTAAGGCTTAACCACCCAAAATGATCCTGTCCATTTGGACCTAAGTTTCCCTGGGAAGAGTTTCAGGCCGGCATTAAATAACCAGACTTGCTGGTTAGGCTCAAAGGTTTTTCTATGAATGAGTCGGTCGTGGACGGCTTTCATTTTCTCCTTATACAGTCGACTATTTTCAAAAGCATCCCGACGAATTTCTTTGAGCTCAGATAAATTGTGCGTCCTCTACGCACCGGCTAACTGGGATTCCATGTTGCATTGCTTGACAGCCCAGTAGGCCCGGTGTTCCAACTTGACAGGAAGATGGTAGGCTTTGCCAAAGACCAGGTGATAAGGCGACATGCCTATCCGGGTCTTGAAAGCGGTCCTGTATGCCCACAGGGCATCATCAAGTCGTGTGGACCAGTCTTTCCTATCAGGTCTCACAATCTTCTGTAAAATGTTCTTGATTTGTCTATTTGAGACCTCGGTCTGCTCGTTTGTTTGCGGATGATACGGGGTAGCAATGCGGGGGTTCACCCCGTATTTTCTAAGTAGGGCACGGAATTTGGAATGGATAAAATGGCTTCCACCATCACTGATCATGGCCTTGGGTATTCCAAACCGAGAAAAGATGTTCTGCTTAACAAAGTCCATGACAGTCCAGTGATTGCATCGGCGGGTGGCAACGGCTTCAATCCATTTGGAAACATAGTCTACCAAGACTAGGATGTACTCGAAGCCGTTGGATGGTGGAAAGGGGCCCGTAAAATCGATACCCCAAACGTCGAAGATTTCGACAATCAAAATGGGCTGGAGGGGCATCATATCTTTCTTGGTCATGGTCCCCAACGTTTGGCAGCGTGAGCAAGTCTTGGCAAAGTTGTGTGCATCCTTAAATAGGGACGGCCAGTAAAATCCAGACTGCAGAACCTTTGCAGCCGTTTTCTTTCTAGAAAAGTGGCCACCACAAGCCTGGTCATGACAGAAGGAAAGCACACTCTGAACTTCGTTCTCGGGGATACACCTCCTGATGATCTGGTCAGCACAGAGGCAAAATAGCATGGGATCATCTCAGAAATAGTGGTTGGCCTCAGCCAAGAACCTGTCCCGTTGCTGTCTGGACTAGCTGTGCGGGGTTTGTCCTAGAACTAGGTAGTTGACGTAGTCAGCATACCATGACATTCTCTTGTCTTGCACAGCCAGAATGTGTTCATCAGGGAAAGTGTCAGATAGAGGTAGGGAGGATCCAATGTGGTCTGGATGAAGTCTAGACAAGTGGTCAGCCACCACATTCTTTGATCTGGCCTTGTCTCAGATTTCCAGGTCAAATTCATGCAAAAGCAGGATCCATCTGATGAGCTTGGGCTTTGCGTCCTTCTTAGCCAACAGGTGTCAGATGGCTGAATGGTCAGTGTAAATCGTCACATGGGATCCCAGCAAGTATGATCGAAACTTTTCAAGTCCAAAGACTACAGCGAGCAGCTCTTTCTCTGTGACCGTATAATTTCGTTGAGCCTCGTCCAATGTTTTGCTCGCATAGTAGATCACCACGGGCTTCTTGTCTTGCCTTTGTCCCAGGACAGCACCTATGGCAAAATCTGATGCATTACACATAATCTCAAAGTCCTAAGACCAGTCTGGGGGTTGAAGTACAGGTGCGGTGGAGGCTAAGTCCCGGAGGGTGTGATAAGCCTGGATGCAATTAGAAGACATGTGGAATATGGCGTCGTTGGCTAGAAGGTCGGTCAAGGGTTTGGAAAGCTTGGAAAAGTCTTTAATAAACCTTCGGTAGAAGCCAACATGTCATAAGAATGAGCGAATCTATCGGATTGAGCTAGGTGGAGGAAGTTTGGAAATTAAATCAACCTTAGCCCGATCTACCTCGATGCCCCTATGCGATACGATGTGACCGAGGATAATTCCTTCTTGAACCATAAAATGGCTCTTTTCCCAACTTAACACTAGATTAACCTCGATACATCATTTCAGGATCTTCTCCAAGTTGCTCAGACAATGGTTGAATGAATTCCCGAATACAGAGAAATCATCCATAAAGACCTCTAAGTATTCACCCACCATTTCTGAAAAAATGGCTAGCATGCAACGCTGGAAGGTTGCAGGTGCATTGCATAACCCTAATGGCATTCGACGGAATGCAAATGTGCCATATGGGCAAGTGAATGTGGTCTTTTCTTTATCCTCCGGAGCAATTGTGACTTGGTTATATCCTAAATATCCATCCAGGAAGCAAAAATACTTCTGCCCTGCCAATCTTTCAAGGATTTGGTCAATGAATGGCAAGGGGAAATGATCCTTCTTAGTGGCTTCATTGAGCTTCCTATAATCAATACACACCCGCCATGCGGTGGTGGTGTTGGTGGGGATGGATTCGTCATGATCATTGGTGACAACGGTGAGCCCAGCTTTCTTGGGAACCACTTGAGTGGGGCTCACCCAGGGGCTATCGGAGATAGGATAGATGATGTCGGCGTCAAGCCACTTGATAATTTCTTTCTTAATGACCTCCCACATGTTTGGGTTTAAACGTCTCTGCATCTAGCGGGAGGGTCGTGCCCCATCTTCCAGGTAAATCTTATGGGTGCAATAGGTGGGGCTAATTCCTCTTAAGTCAGAAATGGTCCAACCAATGGCGGCCTGATGTTCTGAAAGGGTCGCAGTCAACCTGAGTTCCTGATCCTTGGTTAGATGAGAATTAATAATCACTGGGAAGGTCTGGTCAAGTCACAGGAAGACATACTTGAGATTCTCGAGCAATGGCTTAAGTTCAGGTGCGGGTGGAACCACAGTTGATGGAAAGGGAAAGGACAGGAGTTGATCAACATCGATCTCCTCAAATGGTGTTGTGTGATGGTACTCAGCCTTACAGAGGTCCACGGGTAATGATGGTGACGGGTCAGAATAGTCATTACGGGTTTGGTGGTCTAATACAGAACTAAGGGTGAGGCATTCCTCTATCAGAGTTTCCACGGGATCATGTTCCTCAATGCAATCGCAATCAAAATACTTTATCGCTCGGAAGATATCCAATTGCATTTTCCTGTCCCCGAAGGCGATTTCCATACATCCCGTGTCACAATCAATGTTTGCCTTAGCCATAGCTAAGAAAGGTCTGCCTAAGATTATGGGTGCGTTGTGTAATTTTTCAAGGACTTCTATGTTGAGCACCAAAAATTCGACCGGGAAATAGAAGTCCTTGACTCGTACAATCACGTCCTCGACAACCCCCTTCGGGGTTTTCACTGATCTATCAGCCAGCTGGATGGTGACAAGGGTTGGTGTCAACTCTCCGAAACCAAATTGGTGGTACAGGGTTGTTGGAATCAGATTGATAGAAGCACCTAAGTCCAGGAGCGCTCTATCAAATGTCATGTCCCCGATATTGTAGGAAATCAGGGGCGCTCCTGGGTCAGTTCGCTTGAGCAGAAGGTTGCTTGATATTACGAAACTTGCTTGTTCGGAGAGCACAACCTTCCTAGGTGCTTGAGGTCTTAGCTTACGTTTGGGTGTACAGGCATCCTTTAAAAACTTGGCGTAAGTCGGGATGTGTTTGACAGCTTCAAGGAGAGGAATATTAATCTATACTTGCTTAAAGATCTCCAAAAGATCCTCAGTTTCCACAACATTCTTCTTTTTCTTGATTGTTTCCAAGGCCTCAGGGTAGGGTGTCTGAATGTGGATCGGGCCTATTTCTGGGTCCTTGGTTGGTGCCTCTTCTGAGTCGGGTATTTCAGTGGGTGAAGTCTCGGGGAGAGTCGGCCATTTGGGGTCCTAGGTTTTTGTGCCGCTTCTCAAGGTCACCGCATTCACAGAGGCATTAAGGCCATGGGTTGATCCTTGAGAAGATGAGGATGAAGAAGCACCAAACCCAGGGGGTGTTTATGGGGCTGGCTAGACCATGTGAGCCTACCCGGGGTTGCCTTGGAACCCTTGCGAATTGGGGCCTTTGTTAATTATGTTTCGCGGGTTCGGTTGTGGCTGGGAAGGTAGGGATCCTTGTTGTTTACAGTCCAAGAGTTGGCTTAACTGTCCCTTTACCAAGGCCATTTCCTCCTGATGTTTCTGGTTCATGTCAACCATCATCTTTATTAGGGTGTCCATTTGGTTTTGTGGGGGAGGGGTCGCCCTATTCTGATTATATTGGGGTCTAACTGGTAGTCCTTGCTGATAGGGGGGCAAATGTGGCTACTGGTTTGGCCTGGGCTGGTTTTGGAATTGCGATGGTTTCTGATTTGTCCAACCAAAGTTGGGGTGGTTACGCCAGCTAGTGTTGTAAGTGTTGGAGAAAGGGTCAGGTTTCGCATAACCTTGGATAGCTTGTACATCTTCAAGGATAGTCGATGTTGATGAAGAGGGAAGAGAGTAATCAAGGGTTGAGGGAGCAAAGGTCCCTCCCTGGAATGTGGTCAGGGGTTGTTCCAGGTTCAGTTGGGTTAAGGGATGGACCAGGTCAACATTATGCGCTCCCTTTGCTAGGGAGAAAGTCTGTAAGGGGTTCCTGGTCTGGTTCAGTAGCTCATCAATCTTTTTGTCCACCAATTCCACTCGATCCAGTTTCTTGGCAATGATGTCCATGTCAACCATTCCAGAATTTGCTTGTACCTCATAAATCCCACCACGGGGTTGACTGGACCTGTTGAACTGGGTCATGGAGGCATTGTTGAGTGAATTCTCGCTCATAGGCTCAAAGAGCTCAAATGCACTCTCCTCATCCTTGTTCTGGATGTTTCCCCCACATGAGGCATCGACGAAGTTTCGTAGGTTGCTGTCCAGACCATGGTAGAAAATCTGGGCCAATTGCCACCTTGGTACTTCATGGTGTGGGCATTTCCTCAAGAGTTCATTAAATCTTTCCCACGCCTCATGAAACTGTTCCCCACCCTAGAGTGTAAAGGTAGTAATAGCTCTTCTGAGAGCATTGGTCTTTCCTATGGGGAAGAATTTCTTTAAAAATGCATGCCTCAGTTCTTCCAAGGTGGTGATGGGTCTACCTAGGGTTCTAAGCCAATGAGAAGCCTTGTCTCTTAATGAGAAGGGAAACATCTTGATTAGAACAATGTCAAGGCTAATGTTCCTAGGTTTCACAGTTCGTGTTATGCGGTCGAGATCCTCTAGGTGCTGAAAGGGGTCCTCATTTGAGCTTCCATGAAAGTGGCTCTGGATCAGACTTAAGACATTCGGTTTCAGCTCAAAATCATCTCCCCCTTCGGGCATCCTAAGGCGTGGCTCAACTCTAATAGCGGAGGGATTATAGAAATCATGGAGGGGCCTCGGCTGATCCTAAAATGGTGGTATATTAAGTGGTGGTTGCCCTTGTACGCCTTGGAAAGGTGGTGGTGGTTGTTCTTGTGGGTTTTGTAACCGTTGTATGGCTTGCATGATGGTGTGGATTTATTGTTGCTGAAGCTGGTGGTTTGCATTAATTTGGGCTTGGATGATGGCCATTGCGTCTGGTGGGGGTTGATCCTCAACCACATCTACCTTAGGTTTCGCCATGTTCCTAACAGAATCACGTCGCCTAGATTCCTGCCCCAAAACACACAACTTGGGATGTAGTGAGCGTCTCCCGTGCATACACTAGAGAAGAACAGGAGGGGATTTGGAGGGCAACAGATGCGAGAAATGTGTTTCAATCAAGCACATAAGCATAGTCCTTATGGTGTATTCCTTAGGAGACTTAGAAATCTCACAAAGGGTGATTAAGTCCGTAAGCACTGGACTCCCCTTCCCAAGGCTAATCTGTCCAGGTTGATTACGAGGGGAATGCAGGGAAGGTTCTTCCTTTGGCTTGCACCTCCGATTCCGTAGACCCCACAACCACGGTCGTTTGACACTGCCCCGCAGCTTAGTCACCAGATTCTACCAAGGGAATGAAAGCCAAGTGCCCAGCGAACAAAACCTTGCCTTTCGAGACTTAACTCAGTCCTGCCTAGGGCATGTCTACTCAGTTTTAAAGGGCTAGGATAGTGCTTGTGCTAGGGTTATGTAATGAGGTGTTGGTTGGGGTGGTGCCTCTTAATTTTCCACTTTCAAGGTGTATGCTTCTATCAAAACATGATTTTCAAGCAAGAATTTTTAAGATATGGTGTCTTTTAGTGTTTCATCCTTACTTTAGTGCTTTTTAGGGTTGACGTATCTTAATGTTTTCAGACAAGTTTCAGAGGGCACGTCAAGTTCTGCACACAATTCGGTGAAAGTAGATTTCCTTTTATTCTGTAGAGGCTCTAAAACCCTAATGTACTCATTCTAATGATCATGCAACTTCTATTAGATGAGTCGGTTTTAGGGTTGAGTGGTGCGGCCTAGGTCAACTCACGGTGACTTCGCAAACACCACTCAAAAAAGAGAAAGAACACTCCAAGAATTTATTCAGAGTGTTAGAGTGTACATTTTTTTGTGGGGTGATGTGTTAAGGATGTGGGTCAAGCAATCATACACCACGTCAATTTTTTTTTAACTTTTATAATTTTTTTTAGTTTTTTCACGCAAGCAAACAATCATGAGTGAAGAATTACTCACTATCGGTCCTTGTTGCGCCTACTCCCTTGTTACCGTCGTAGGATGCGTTGCTTCGCCATCCAAGCGCCGAATTCCTGCAACCATCAAGTAAAAAGGAAAATAGGGCATTAGGCGATGTGAGAATGGATGTGGAATGGAGGTGACAAAACAAATCCGTTGCCTCCCCGGCAACGACGCCAAAAACTGATGTGTGCTTGTGCATGTGTGTTAAGAAGTGTCGTTATAGTCGCACTTGCAACGCTGGTTTTAAAGTAAAGAAACGGAGGTGAGTCCGAGTGTCGGTCTCAAGGAGGCGTGAAAATCAGATTTTTCTTATCACTTGTTGTCACGGAAAGCTCAGAGTTTTTGCTTGCGAAAGGTGCGGTTTGAAAAGCGAGAGAGAGATAGAGAGAGAGATTAGGGTTAGAGTCATTTCTTTGCTTGATCATGCAACTTAAACAGGAAATCAAGTAAACACTGAACGGAAAGTAACTTCATTAATCATGCAATTTTAGTTCATGGCTTACAACATTAAATACATGCTCAAACAAAAGTAAGGGAAAGCTTAAAAGAGAGGAAGAGAGAGAGGGGGGGAGAGCGGCAAGGCAGCCACGGCGGTGGAGGAGGCTCCGTCGGTGGCTCGTCGTCTCCGGCGATTACAAGAGGGCCTAAAGCTAGCTAGGAGAAGGGTAGAGTAGTTGCAAGGGAAGTGAATGCCTTGAATGAGGGGTTGGAGGGGGTTTAAATAGGGAGAAGGGCTTTCTAAAAGAAGAAGGGGCTTTAGCGACGTCCGGGACGTCACTAAAACCCTTCCAAAAGTGTCGGCGAAGCCCTCCAGCTCGCTGGTCACATGCCCATGCCGTTCTTCTTCGCGCCTGATCCACGGCTGCTGCATGAGAGCAGTCCGATAGAAGATCGGACAGCTGAGATCTTCCCTTGGGCGCGCTCGGATCGCACCTCGGGCGCGCGTGTGCACGGGCATCGTCGCCCGACGTGCACGCGCGCGTGGGCGCTCGCTGTCTGAGGGCGCGCAACGTGGCACAATCTCGGCCACCCGCTGCTGATCGGGTGGCCCAATTTCGCCGTGCGCTTCTTCATCTTTAATTCTTCGCACCGCGCGGCTCGAACCCGCGTCGCGTGCATGCGGGCGTGCGCGCTAACCGTTGCGCCACTCCCACTGCTTTGTCGTGGCGACCGCGGGCGGGCATGCGTTTCTCGGCCGTCCGATCGAAGATTGATGGCTGAGATTTGATCTCAACTGAACGAGGAAGTGGCGTGCGGTGAGCTGGGGCGACGTGGTGCAACGAGGACCGTTGATCATCAGATCAACGGTCAGAACTTCTTGGGCCCATTGTAGGAGATCCGGATGTCGGATTTGGCCGATCTTGAGTCCGTTGGACTCCGTTCGTCGTTCTGAATCCATCCGTGTAGTCTGATTGCTCATCTGAGGCCTGCTTTGACAAGTGCTTACACAAATGGCCATTAGTACAGTTTTATAAGCAATCTTGGTATATGATGCATGCAATGCTCCCATTCTACTTATGTTGTGCCTTTTATTCTTAAGATGGGCCCTATTTAACATAATTATCACCCCCATGTGCAGTGTTATCAATAGCCCCATTTGAAATTATGACCAATGCTTCCGATTATGCGGTCAGGGCTGTCTTGGATCAGAAGATTGACAGAAAGCCCTATGTCATCTACTATGCTAGCAAGACTCTAGACAAGGCCCAGAGGAATTATACTGTCACAAAAAGAATTGCTAGCTGTAGTCTTTGCGTTGGAAAAATTCAAAGCTTATCTTTTAGGATCTCATGTCATAATCTACATCGACCACTCAGCCCTGAGACATCTCTTGGCCAAAAAGGATGCTAAGCCCTGGCTTATTCGATGGATTCTTTTACTTCAAGACTTAGATCTTGAAATTAAAGACAAATCCGTGGCTCAAAATGTAGTGGTGGATCATCTTTCGAGAATCCTAATTGATTCTCCTTGTTTGGATATTCTGATTACTGACACTTTTTTAGACGAGACCATCCTTACAGTTTCGGGTGTCCAAGCCCCTTGGTTTGCTGGCATTGTTAATTATTTGGCCATTGGTCAAGTCCCCTAGGACTAGACCAAGCAACAACGGGATAGACTTATATCTGAGGCCAAATATTACTTTGGGATGATCTCGAACTGTACCGCATCGGCTCTGATCAAATTTTCATCGATGTGTTCTGGAAAATGAATTTCAGAGTATACTTGAGTTCTGCCATGCATCTACATGTGGTGGACATTTTTTTGGTAAAAAGATGGCTACAAAGATTCTGGAGTCTGGATTTTATTTGCCATCTTTATTCATGGATGCCCAGGATTTCTCGAGGTCATGTTCTCGATGCCAAGCACTTGGGAGCATAGCTAAGAGAGATATGATGCCCCTTAACCCAATTCTTCCTATCGATGTTTGGGGCATCAACTACATGGGACCCTTCCTCCCTTCATTTGGACACCAGTCCATTCTCCTAGCTGTTGACTATGTGTCTAAGTAGATTGAGGTTATTCCTACCCGAACCAATGACCACAAGATGGTCATCGATTTTGTCAAGAAAAATATTTTCAGTTAGTTCGAGATCCCGAGAGCCATCATCAGCGATGGTGGTACTCACTTTACTAATGCCCAGTTCTGAAACTTATTGGCAAAATACTAGGTGAATCACAGGATTCCCACACCTTACCACCCCCAGACGAATGGACAAGTTGAGGTCTCCAATTGGGAGATCAAGAATATCCTTTAGAAAATGGTTAAGCCTGATGGGAAAGACTGGACCCAAAAGCTTGATGATGCTTTTTGGGCCTATCATACGGTGTATAAGTTGCCTATCGGCATGTCATCGTTTTGTTTAATGTATGGTAAGGCATGCCATTTACTCGTAGAAATTGAACACTAGGCATTCTGGGCAATAAAAAAATGCAATTTTGACCTAACCTTAGCTGGAAAGACTAGGAAACTCCAACTATCCAAGTTGGATGATGCATATGAGAATCTATATGGTAAGGACGAAAGCTCTTCATGACCAAATGATTTTCCATAGGAGCTTCGAGCCGAACAAGAAGGTATGGCTCTTTGATTCTCGACTTAAGCTCTTTCCAAACAAGCTTAGATCTAAATGAAACGATCTATTCATTATTGATCGGGTATTCCCAAACGAAGCCGTTGAAATCTCTAACCCAAAGATGAGTATTTCTCTCAAGGTCAACGAGCAACATCTTAAAACTTTTGTTGATCGCGTTATTCTGAAACTCATCTCCGACAAGGTTACTTTGACCTTGATCTGACTTCTTTGGCTAGACCCTTCCTATCTGATGGCACTAAACACAACATTTGTACAGTCAACTCAGAGCTAACCAGACCATCACGGAAGACAGGTGATATTTTCTTTATTCTGCCCTTTCTCATGCCTTTTATTTACAATGAGGACATTGTATAAGCTAGGCATGGGGAGGTGGATTCATTTCTGAATTATATTGTCAGCTCTGTGAATTTCTTGTAAATTTCTCTTATTTCCCTTTTATTTATTTATAAAAAAATTGAATTTGGAAAAGAATACTTAGGCATTTGGAATTTTTCAACCTTAGGAAATGATATAATAGGGTCTGAACACTTAGACTCTTCAAGTCTTTGAGCTTAATTAGTCCGGGTGTTCACTAAAAGGAGGACTTGTTTCAAGAGTCCTTGCCATTCTTAAATTCGTTTCTAATTGGTTAATAAGTTGGGGTGATAAGTACACAACTTATCAACCTACCCTCTGATTTGAGGGGACTTAGTCTAAGCATCTGCACTGACTCACTTTTCGACGATTTTAATGGAAATTGGGTAGCTAATGAACCTTCTAGGGTGGTATGGTTGGCAAGTTGTCGTGGGTTTGATGCCCCATTGGTCGGTTGTCCAGAGCCTAGCCACATGACCATTATCTTTCTACTGCCTTTAGGTAAATCTTAGATCAGGGAAGCCACCAACATAGAAAAAGAAAAAAGAAAAATACCCAAAAAGGAAAAAAAAGCCCTTGAGAAATATAAAAGAAAAAAATATAAGCCACACTTCACCGCATGGGTATGGCTGGCAAATTATCGTGGATAACAACCCATTGGCCGGTTATCTAGAACCCAACCCACAAAAATGCATAAATAATTCTTAAACATCTAGGAAGAAGCAGAGTAGAATAAGCCGGGGTGATATACACTGGGTTCGCCCTTGTGTTGACCCCATAAAAATGAAAGTAGGGAGAAGGTTACCAATCAAAAAGTAAGCCTTTAGGCAGAATTTCTTTTCTTAAGGTCACCTAGGGGTGTAGAAACCTAAAGTTCGTTCTAATTGCTGATTAGTGAGTCTATTACATTTTCACAATAAGATGCTTAGCACTTAAAGTTCTTTCCGAGTCTTGGGTGGGTTGGGTAGTCATAGAAAGCTGCACCGAAACTCTAAACTCAAAAATCCCAAAAAATTAGAAAAGAAGAAAAAGATAAAAAAATTCCTTTGAATAAGGTGAAGGCTTAAGAGGTTTGCATTTTGGCAGGCCCTTGGGTGCTCATGAGACTTTGTAGTTTAGGTATCTAGTAGAAATTTCTTATGGTTGAGAAATAACTATTGCCTAAGTAATTTGATCCAAGGTCTGTTTATGCATAGCATTTAGTTTAATTTTGCTAGGGACTAGCAAAAGATAGGCATGGGGGTGTGAAAAATATACATTTATCATGTTAATTTGACTATTTAAGCATGTACTTAGGTTCATAGAAGCATCGTACATTGTAAATATTTCATAACATGCATCACCATGCATTTAGATTAATTTGTACAAATTGTATATTAATTTTCTTATTTTATTAACTAGGGTACAGGGCGATATCTTTCTGGGCTTCTGATTGAAGATCAGACCTTGCGGATGTGATCAGGGTGATGGTCAGAGTCTAACGCCTCTGAAATCACTTAAATCTGACATCTGTAGCATCACGTACAAGCCACAGAAGATTAAAGGCAATAGGGCACGAAGGTGAAAATCTAAACTTAGATGAAGAATCCAACTACACGAATGGGTTTGGATCGATGATCGCAACCCAACAGTGTAAAAATTGGTTCAATCCGACATCCGTGACACCGCCTATGAGCAAAAGAAGATGGAAAACTCAGATGATGCCACGTGGCATCATCCAAGCTGCCCACGGCCATCCGCAATGCCCTTCCTTTTCAAAGGCACAATCTTCATTTAATCTTAGCCATTGGATTTCAATCCAATGGCTGAGATCAAGCCCAATTGTGCCTTAGCATGTGAAGACCTCTACGTTCAACCTTGACCGTTGGATATTGATCCAATGGCCAAGATCTTGCCATATCGCTCCTCTCTTGCATGCCATATTCTTTGAAGGAAAAGGCTCACACAATCTCGACTGTTGGATCACTATCCAACGGTTTAGAGTGCACGCACCTAACTAAAAAAATGCAACAAAGAAGGTGTAGCATAGTGGTAAGCGCCCTATCACAAGTAAGGGGGCGTGGGTTAGAATCGCGTGGATCTCTCTCAATCCACGAAGAGGAGCGAGCATTGAAATTTAGCCATTGATGCATGATTAAGCGGCTATGGAGGCGATGACGTGGTGTAATGAGATGCACGCTATCCACAAGCATGTTATGACGAACCAATAGACGCGTTGAGGCATGATTTGTGAAGAGGCTTCCTCGCACAATCTAAGCCAACCAATGAAGATTGGACAACATGGAGAGTGGCCACGTCAACCCTCAACCGACGAAGATGAAGCAACCCTCGTTCAATCTAAGCCGATCAATGAAGATCGGACGACTTGGATCCACCTACGCCCCAAACTACTGAAGGCGGGAAGGCGTCAACATGGCTTCACGTGAGCACTCGGATTGGCATTGAACAATCCTCGTTTTACATGAGCTTTAGCGATGTGCGGCCTTTAATGACGTGCACATGTGTCACTAAAGGGCCTGCATTCATTTTAAAGCTTTTTAAAGGACCTTTTGCCTTTGCACTTCATCTATAAAAGGGTACCAACACCCATTTCGTCTATCATCCCTTCTCCTCTCAACTCCTCTAAAGAGCTAAGAACAAAGTTCTAAAGCTCATTCTACTACTCCCAAGCTACGGGAAAATCCGCTAGAGTTAAAAGAATAAAATTTTCCACTTCTTACCCCCTTCGCAGAGGTCTCGCCAGCCATCCTCTCATCCCCTATTCTGGAAGCGGATCCCGTCACGACGTTGCCCTTCTCATCCCATCTCTAGGCCCATCAACGCAGTCTCATCCTCCAAGCGATCGTCGAGGTGGATAACTTCTCTCCCCCTATCTTTTTATTACTTTCTAGTGTAGATTTTCAGCATTAGTTTGTAATAAACATTTGTTAGTTATAAAAGTAGTTTCCTCTCTCTTTTTCATTTTTCCTCTGTTTATATTACAAGTAGAATAGAATAGTTATAGATATTGTGAATCTTTCTCTTATAGAAAAATACAAAAAAAAAATTGCGTGTTCGACCTGGGACTCATTTTGAGTTTCGGTAAAATTATCTGATTAGCAGATTTTTATGCAACTACAACGATAGGTTTTTAACTTAGTCTTTTATGCATTTACTCGCTTATCAGAAAACACAAAACATCATTTCAAAAATATCATTCATTGCATTCATAGGAGTTAAACACAAGTACAAAATGTTCTCTGTACCAATTGAAAATGACAAGATAATAGAGAAAGAAAACCCAAGATTCTTGTGTCGTGCTCTGGTGATGTGTCTCCTCAACAGAGATAAGGAAGGCACAGGCAAACGCGAAGCGATGTGAGCACTACTTCTTGGGATCTTCCCTAAACTTCCTCCATGGTGGTATGCCTAGATAAGGTGGTGAATGGCATGGATGGTTGATAAACACCAATTTATCATCATTCTTAGGCTCATTATATACTTAGTTCCTAGGGTTCTACATTTGCATTATGATATTAGGTTGCATTTAGGCATTTATATGCATTTAGGGTTTAGGCATGTATTATTAGGTTTTCTTATCATTTTATGTTCTTATGCATCTCATTTATTTTGTCGAGAATGAGGACACAGTAGAAATTAGCTAAACCCTGACAATATGAAAGGCAATGTTACAACTCAATCCCAAATCCCTACAGGACCCGAGACTGGTCCGCCTTAACTAATCCCAAGACCTAGTCGTCCAACGAGAAATAACCAAAAGCAAAAAATATTCCACAACCACAAGTACAATATAACTAAACAGAAAATAATATAGAGATAATAAAAGAACCAAAACGGAATGTCTCATAATAGTACAGGCCATCACAATTAGTACAGTGGAAAATAAAGCGAAAAATATAACAGAAATAGTATTTCATATAACAAAATACTCACTACCACGAAAGAAGCTAGTTAACGGAAAGGAAACACAGCTAAGGCTGGACTCAACTGGGCCCAACTCCCTTTGCAGCCAGTGGTGCTGGCTGCTCAACTTCCTGACCTGAACAAGGTTATAAAATTCCGTAGTCAGCTAACACTGAGTAGAGTGGTAATTAAGCCATTTACATGCAATTAAAATAAGAAACTAATTAATTTTCATTCTCATTTAGCTCAACCAAGTAATTCTAATTTGTTTGTTCTTTTATTCATCTAGCCATTTCTTGATCTTGCCTGTTCCTCAAGGGAACGATCTTGATTGCAGTCTCTCCCGTGATGTAGGATGTACACGTGGTGCTCTCTTGGCCGGGAGAGTCCCCCGTGGTAGACCTACACCCAGTCAACCACCCCGAGGTCACAGTCGCGATGTAGTGGTGACTACGGCACACGCGATAAGCACACGGGTAGCTACCTTACATTGGCACGTGATTAGTTGTTTCTACTAGCAGGTATGCCTAAAGGTACAACATGGAATAGTACAGGGCCTTGCCCTCTCAGAATAGGGGTCTCGCCCCTCAGAACAGAACAGGGGTCTCGCCCTCCACAGTCCGCGTACCCTCGTCCGACTATCCCGGTTTGCCCTATGGGCCTAATAAGAGTCAGTGTAGGGCAGCTAGTTCTAACCTCGGGCCTCGTGGGGCGACTAGCTCCCTCCCTACACTAAGTAGCTCACCTCGGTACCCCATACACGAGGGCTAAATAGAAGTCGGTGTAGAGTGACTAGGCCTAACCCCAGGTCTCAATCCAAAGGGGTGGCTAGCTCCCCTTTACACTAAAGGGACAGTTGCTCTCCTTGGTACCGCATACACAAGGGCCAGCTCACTTCTCGTCAACTTACTAAGTTCTTTCCATATGCAGGAGTTCTCCTAATTTCCCGTAGGGTTCATGCTTGTATTCCTTTCATTCCATTTTCCAACATTCCAATCTTACTATTCACATTACAGGTTTCATTCTTATAACAGGCAGCTCGTGTTTTACTAATTGAGAAAAGCATCACATTAATAAACTAATACAAATGCTAGCAAGTTGGTTTAACATGCATCTTAAGGAAACGGTGTAGCTCAAGCAACATTTGTTCGCTTTTGCCCTAGGGTTCATTTCACGTCCTAAGGTTCAATTAAGTTATTCTAAACATGCACTTTGTTTGATTAAAACTTGATATTAAAGCAAACCACTCTACCGGGAAACACGGGAGAAATGGGGGCTAGAACCGCAGGTCCTGTCGCCTCCACGAGCCCTGCGTACTCAACTGGCTGGAGGCCTATACAATTGACCAACCACATCAAACGAGTCCAAAACTATATATAAGTGACACTAACTCATAGAGAGACTCAAGCGGAAAACAACGATACTTCATTTGCGGAAATCCGATTCCATTTGGGCCCCCAAAAACATGTATACTGTCTAAAATCAGACGTCTGGGACTAGACCCAGATGTCTTAAATGAACTCAAAACCTCACCTTTCTTTCTAGCGGCTTCCTTAGATGTCTGAACCCCTTCCACAATCATCTAAGGGGAGCCCCAGACGTCGGACTCTCCTTCCGGTCGTCTTGGAGTATAGTCAAACGTCTGGCGATGTGCCCAGATGTCCAAAAGTGCCTCGAAGGGCGCACCGTGTGCCTTTCCAATGCTCTGTACCTATGTATGCACGCGCAGAGCCAAAAATGGCTAAGTGTCCGGTCTGCATGGCTGGAACTTGTGCAGGAACACTTACCTCAGCACCAAACATGCTTTTAGACGTCCGACTTCAGCTTTGGATGTCCCACTGCTACTCTAGTCATCTGGTAGATGCTCCAGACGTCTGATATTGGAAAATATCCAGTACACAGAACTCTCTTGTGAGCCTTCTTCTCAGCGTGGACTCTTCCGCGTCGCTTGTAGCTGCTACGCCAGCAACCTCAGGAGGTCACGAAGCTCCCCTTTGCGAGCTCCTCTTCCCCGCATGACTCCTCTCCTCATACCTCCAAGCTCCTCTGGCTCGAGCTCTCGAGCAACTCCCCTCGAGCTCTCCTCCTCGAGCTTCACCGAGCTCACGCCGCTGCTCCCTTAGCAATGCACCCCTCGTGCATGAGCTTTCGCGAGGTCTCTCCCTCTTTCTCACACCCTTGCTCACACTCTCTCCCTCTCACACACTCGCTCACGCTCTCTCCCTCTCTCCTTCACACCCTCGCTCGCTCGCGACAAGGGGGCGGTGACGAAGGTGATCGACGGCAGGGGGAAGAAGATGGAGGTGGTGGTGGCTGGTGGTGATGGAGAGGGTGGTGTGGGTGTGTGGGGGTTTAAAGAGAGGGTTATTAGGGTTTTGGGTGAGGAGGCCGGTGTGGGGGGGGGGGGGGGGGAACGTATGCGTGCAAAAAGCAAAAAGAACGTACGATTTTCCTTACTTTCAAATGTTCGGCCATCTATCCAGACATCTGATGAATACTCCAGACGTCTTATCCAACCCAAGAGTGGGGGGTCATTTCAGGCAAAAACTCTAGAAGAAAGAGAAGAAAAAAGCTCCAGTTAGCTAAATGACACCTCCTAGCTCATCCTCAGCTCATGGCAGCTCAACTCCATTGAGCTTAGTTAGTAGTCCTGAACAGGTAGCTAAGCTAGCTGAAGAGTCATCAACCAGTTCCATGCCACCTCATCTTGGCTCATCTCCAGCTCATCCAACTTATCTTAGCTTAACTCAATTGAGCTTGGCTAGTAGTTGAGAGCTAGCTAGCCAAGCTAGTTGAGGAGTCTACAAGTAGCTCATCTCCAACTCATCTAAGCTCCAATCAAGCTAAAGCCAGCTCCTTCCGGTCGAACCCAACTTAGCTTGGCTACTAGCCTCGAGCTAGCTAGCTAAGCTAGTTAATAAGTAGATAGATTGCCCTTCATCAACTCTCCTTAGCTCTAGACAAGTTCAAATCAGCTTAAGGCTACTCTTCCTAGCTCCTGCTATCAACTAGCTAATCTACCCTAGATAGCTAAGTTAGCTCCAAAGTCCACCTACCTAGCTCCCCACTACACATTTTTCCCTCCAAAAGTCACATAACTAGAACCCATATGCGCCTCTTCATTGCCCTCCCATTTTTCCCTCCAAAAATATCCATGCACCCCTTCATTTCCCTCCAAAAATATCCACACACCCCTTCATTTTCCTCTAAAAAAAAATACAACCAACCCCCTCCCTATTGTTAATACCCTTGTTTTGACATAATAAAATTATGTTTTTATTGAGGATTAACCATTAGAGATTAAATCAAATCAAAGCATGATGTGTCCTCATCATTATTATTCAAACGCATCATGTGAAGAAGATGACTTGAAGACTTTTTACCATTATTGAGTCTAGAACTATGTAAGGAATATTAATAGCATAACAAACGCTAAGTTTTCAATATTCACAAAAATTGTTCTCTTTTGAACCTGAGTCATTTCTACTATTGATCGACCAAATCTTGATTGACCAACTCCTTAGTTTAATCTATCAAAGACCTGTAATGGTTATATTGTCTTTTGATCGATCAACCCCTTTTATTTAATGGATCAAAATATTCCAACGATCAAATTTCCCTTGAAATTATTAAGTTGATCGATATCCGCTTTTAATTGATCAACATTGAGTCGATCAATACTTTTATTTAATCGGCCAAAAGTATTTTTGATCAACCAAACCCATGTTTTGATCGATCAAAGTTGTATTTTTAGTATTTCCAAAATAAGTCGAAAAATACCTATAAATAGGACCTTCGACCTCCTCTTCAAAACACACCTTAAGAACTTTCAAAAAGCAAAATACACATATTCTCTCTAGTGCTTTCACACCTGTGCGCCTACAACTATTGTGATTCAAATCACATTCCTTTGCGATTTAAGAAAGCTCGATTTGTTCTAATCTCACTGAGGTTCCATAGGAATTATTGCTATTTTCTTTATATTCTGTTGTTCTTGATCTGGGAAACCAAGTTGTCTTGGAAATCCCATTGTTTTTCTCTTAGTCAAGTGTAAGAGAGAACATTTTATAAGAGGTTGTGTTACCCTCATTCAAGTGGTAAGCTAGTGGATTTGACTAGCATCAACTAATCAAGCGAATTCTAAGTTGGGAGGCTTAGGTAGTGATTTTTACCTGGAAGGATTTCCCCTCTAAATCAAGTGTTATCTTTCTGGTCTGTGCTTATTTAATCCTTGACCTATGGTGAATGATTTTTTAAATTCTCATAGAAATAGATATTACATTATTCACCCCCTCTAGTATATATTTGATTCCTTAGGCTCCACACGCACTCACATCTGGTATTAGAGCCCTATTTACTCCAGTCAGGATGCAAAGTGCTCTGAGGTATACGCTGAGGGTCAATCTGCCATTAGACCACCTCTATTCAATAGCACCAACTATGGATTTTAGTAGTCCAGAATGTAGATCTCTTTGGAATCAATGGATTATGAAGTCTGGAACATGATAGCATCAAAATACACATGATCAGAAAAGAAGGAAGGTGTTGAGATTACTGTAGACCAAAATGCATGATAGTGTCGTCGTAGCTTGCAAAATGCGTCTATGAAATATAATTTATAACCAAAACTCCAAGGGAATCTCAAGTCGAACACAGGGAGGCGATGTTTACTTTGTTTGAAAATCGCGCTTCATTTTGTTTCTTTTTGGTGTTTTGTTATATTTTTTTATTTTTATAAAGGACACAAACAAGATGGATCACAATATAGATGGAATCAAATATGATATATTGCACAAATGTCTATTACAATAATCTACGAAAGCATAAAAGAGAGAGGTGAGAAGGAATCTCCAAAATTGGCTATTTGGAGAGACAACGGCGCCTGGTGGAAGCTTGGACGAAGGAGTTGAGGAGCGGGACGACGGAGGTGAGATGCAGGAGGACATCGGGTAGAGGAATGCTTCACCGAGGCTCTAGAATGGAGGTGAGGAGGCGGAGGTGAACTGCTACCAGAATGGAGGTGGGAGGACGGCTCCAAGGCAACCTATGAAGGTGATGGGATGAGGGACGAATATTTGGTGGGATAAAGGAATGCTACACTAATAGGAGGCCTTTGGAGCTTGCGAGTAAGCTCTAATGGAGCTTTGGTAGGCTACTAGAGCTTAGGAGTAGGTGGGAGTAGAGTAGGTAGAGATGAAGAGGAATGGAGGGTGTAAGGGTGTTTATATAGTGGTGGAATGGAGGTGGTTTGCGTGCATGAGCCTTTAGTGACATTTAAGACATCGCTAAAGACCCGCCAGAGACATCGCTAAAGCATCATGCACCTTGGCTGGTGCTTGGAAGCCTGGTCACAGCTGTTGTAGGGTGCGACGATCGTCGGTCATAGGATCAGGTGTGGACGGCTGTGATCGTGAGAGGGGAATGCACGCACCCCTGCATTTGAAATCCGCGCCGCTGGCACATGCGTTGGCAACTATCGGATGATGCATCGCACGGCTGAGACTTGCCCGTAGATCACGTGCGCCTTGATTTAAATCTCGCGCCTCGGGCCCTCATGGAGATCCGATGGTCGATAGTGCATCAGCTCGACTTAAATGAGTGCCTTTGATTGCACACGTGCAATCTGACGTTCGTCTTCGCGTCGGTGGGTGGTGTCAGATCGTGCGTGGAGACTCTCAACCGCTTGATCGAGATCGAGTAGCCCTATTTTAGCTGGCGCTGTAGTGGCGTGGTGAATTGCAGCTCGAACTCGTGCTCGTAGTTTGTGACTGCTTGTCTTCATAGTTGCACCAAAGCGATGCTTTGTCGAGTGGAGGGTAGTGCAGTTGATGTAAACACATTTATTCAGGGTAAAATGACTATTCATGCATGTTCCTAGGTTTAGCTTGCATTTCATGTTATAAATATTGCATAGCATGTATCATTCTGCATTTAGAGTAGTTGTATATAATTTAGGTTAATTGCGTCCTTTTTGTGGTCAGAAGAGAAGGATATTTATTTTGGAGCCTCGTATTGACGATCTGACGGTATGGATCTGATCAAGATGACGATTGGAGTCCAAAGCCTTCGAAATTGCCTTGATCGGAGTCCAATAGCACCGTATGCAGTCCAAGGAAGATCAATGGACAAGGGACTAGGTGACATAATTCGGAGCTTCAAATGACAAATCCGACCACGTGGATGGATTTGAGTCAACGATCGCAGCCCAACGGCGTGAAAATCGACTCAATCCGACCTCTATAGCAGCCCCTACGACGAAAAGAAGATGGACAACCCAGATTGTGCCACGTGGCACAGGCCAGGCCCCCCATGTGTATGCACGCACCACCGCACGCACACAGCATCGCGGATGCACGCGCACGCGTAGAGGCACGCATGTGCACAGCCCAGTGCTAGCACGTGAGTGTGCGCACGCCAGCGCAGTGGCAGCGTGCTCGATTGGTGCTAGCCTACAGCGACACATGAGCTGGATCTACAGGGACACTTATAGCTGTCGCTAATTCTTCACACGCCAGCAAAGCCAGCTATGGGCATGAGCGGGTGTGTGTGGGCATGAGTTGCCTATAGCGACGCTTCCAACGACGGCCTAGAGGTCACTAATGGTCCCATACCTATTTTTGTCTTCTCTACTATAAAATGACCTACACCCCCTCCCTTCCAAGCCATCTCTACCTACTCTACTCCTAAGCTCTAGTAAGCCTACCAACGCTCTGTTAGATCTTGCTCTCAAGCTCCCAAGGCTCCTATTGGTGTAGCAAACCTCTACCTCACCAAATATTCATCCATCTTCCCATCCCCATTCATAGGTCACCTTGGAGCCGTTCTCCCACCTCCATTCCGGTAGCAGATCATCTTCGCCTTCTCACCTCCATTCCGGAGCCACGCCGAAGCTTTCCTCTACCCGACGTCCTTCTGTATCTCACCTCTGTCATCCCACTCTTCACCTCCTTCATCCGAGCTTCTGCCAGGTGCCGTCGTCTTGCCAAACAGCCGAATCGGGAGATTTCCTCTCACCCCCTCTCTTTTTATGCTTTCATAGTTTATTGTAATCGACACTGGATTGATATATAGATATCATATTTGTTCCATTTCTATCTTGTGATTCATCTTGCTTGTCTTCTTTTCAAGAATACAAAAAAAATAACAAAACCCTAAAATACCCAAAAGAAACAAAACGAAGTGCGATTTTCAGTTAAAGTAAAGGTCGCCTCCCCGTGTTTGACCCAGGACTCCCTTGGAGTTTCGGTATAAATTTTATTTGATCATGAGTTTTGCAACTATGACGACGGGTTACTTGCTACCCTGATTTTAAGCACGCAAAACACGTGCGATCATTTTGGCTCTGTTGCCGTGGAGGCAACGGAATTTACTTTATTATTTCCTACACTTCTTTGCAGTTACATAGCACTAACCCCGCTTATCTTTGATCTACTATCTTGAAGGTACCCTAGCATGGAGATCCAAGTGCGGTAGACTGGAGTAAAGTGCGGGTAGAGTGTTTTGTAAGTGTCCCCCATATCCCCCACCACTAGTTCATTTCGCCACAATCATAACCAAGACCTAATCTACTGAGGTGTTTGCATAAACCCTAGGATAGACTTTGTTTGTCTTGTTTACCACCTTCATCCATCTCACCCACATCTTATAAAAAAAAAAACAAAAAGATATTTTCTGTAGGACGAATCAATTTACACACTTTATACACCCACATCAAAGGAACATAACTTGACTTGATTTTCATTTACTCAACCGGGATTCTGACCTATGGACCCGGTACAAGAATTGAACACAAAAAAAAGTAGAAATCATATTAGGTTAATCACTTTTTTTGTGTGCCTTAATCAGTGGTGCATTTAGGCTGATTGATTGAATTGTTTGGGCCGCACCACCTAATCTAAAAGAGATTCATTTTGTAGCTGCCCCATAGGATTCAATACTTACGTCAAGCTAGGCACTTCATATTTTCTTGATTTACAAAGGAAAAATACTTGAACTCGTGCTTTCAAAACTTGGATTGCCTCACAAAACTTGATTGAATATACCTAGTATTTGAATCCTAAAAGCTACTAAGCAAGATTTGAACCCTAAAACTCACCTCATCATTAATAATCTTGCTTGAAAACCTCTTGGTTGTGCACATTCACACATTCTCAAACAAATCATTAAGGGCACAACCCATTAAGGGCCCATCACATTCCAGAAGCACCATTGTCCCAAGACTAACTAAAATTGAGTAGACGTTGGCCTTAAGGATTGGTTCGCTCTATGGGATCTAGACTAAGATTATTCACGATTAATCTACTTCTCCTAGTCAATCTGATGTCTAGCTAGGGGAGTAGCATCAAACGACCGTGGCTGGGGGGTACATTAGGAACTAGAGGCGCAAGCCAAAGGAAGAACCTTCTCCCCAGTCCCTCCTTCTAATTGGTTGGATTGCCTGGACATAAGTAGAGTAAATCGTCCGTAATCTTAGGATGGATTTTGAGAGTCTGTAGACCTTTAGGCTACCCAACCTAAGGATACTCTTGTATTTTTTGTGCTGCAAGGTCCCTTCTCTTCCCCGTCCTTCCGACTTCCTTCCAGTGTATGCTTGGAAGGAGGTCATTGAACCCTCGATTGGAAGGACCTTTAGACCATTCCTGGAGGTGGAGGTTGAGCTTTAGCCAAGTAGATCCCATGGCTGATCAACAACCACCTCCCCCGCCCCCGAACCAGCAGGAGCTTATTCAGCGGCAGTTAGAAGAATCGCAACAGATGCAGCAATGGTTCCAACGAATGAATGGTCAGGGCGCTCGGCCCTTGAAGGATTTTTATGATCCTTCAAATTACGAGGATCGTCTTGGCGTTGTGATCCCCACCGGAGATGTTGAGATAAGCCCCAGGTTTTGAGTCTAATTAAACATTTTCACGGGCTTGGCTCAGAGGACCCATTCCAACATTTGGAAGACCTGATCACTTTGGTTTAGACCACCAAATCACGGAATGTGGATGAAGAACAGATGCTCATGAGGCTTTTCTCCCATTCACTCAAGGATAAGGCCGCACATTGGTATCATACCATTGGAAGACGATTACTACCTGGACAGCTTTGAAATTGGCCTTCCTAAAGAAATTCTTCCCAATTGGGCGAACCAATGCATTGCGATGGGCAATTACCACTTTTGCCCAACAGTAGGGGGAACCATTTCATGAGGCCTGGGAGAGATTCCAGGATCTATTGCGGAAGTGTCCACACCATGAGGTGCCTAAATGGCAACTTGTGCAAATTTTTTATCACAAGTTGAATGATCAACTCCGTAATCATGTGGATGCTTCTTGCAGAGGCAATTTCCTCAACAAGGATGCAGATAGCGCATATGATTTGTTTGAGGAAATGAGAGAAAATTCTTTAAACCACACCTCCATGGAAACCTTCAACCGATCCCAACAAATTAGATCAAATGCCAATGAGGTCCAAGATTCTCATACATCTGATATGAAATTGATCTGCAATAGATTAGATAAGATGGATCTAGTTACTAAACAAATGGAAGAGTGGATGTCCAGAAACTCTAATTTTTCTAGATCCACTCATTCCCAGGGATCGAGATTCCATTCTTGGCAAGCTCCTACGGGACAGGAGTTTGTGAACCAACTGGAGCCTGCTCGACCTTCGAGCCAACTCTTCTCAGAACCTTATGGGTTCCAAACTGGGGCCTTTGATCCCAGTCTTTCTGATCCTTCTTCATCCTCATCTTATGAGGACGTTCATGCTGTGCAAGAGAATGTTAAGTCCAACCCTTATTCGAATTCCTACAATTCTGGTTGGAAAAATCATCCTAACTTCTCTTGGACAGATCAAGGGTAGAAGACCCAATATCGACCCAACAACTATGTATTGCAAAAACCAATGGTTAGAGTCATGTATATACTCAGTTGCCCCTGAATCAGGTTAATCAGCCCATGTGGAATGCTCAACAACCCACCGAGCAACCTGATTTGAACCTGAAAATGGTAGAAATGCAAGGGCCAATGCTCTAGCTCATGCAACAGATGAAAACTTCGTTGGACACCTTGCAATTCGAACTTAGTACGAACAACCGACAGCCTGGATCTCTACCATCACAATCTGTACCAAACCCAAGGAATGTTCATAACCGAGGTGCTGGGCCTCAAGGGTTTGGTAATGATGGGGAGTGCTCAAGCTCATGCTATCTATCAAGCTACCCCAGCCCCTCCTGGAGTGAACCAAGTTCCTACCATAATCAACAGGAAGCCTCCTGTTTTGCCCAACCCTCCCCAAGGCAGTAACCAACAGCATTTTGCCACGGCAAACACCATCACCTTAAGGAGTGGTAGTAGACACAAGGGACCTACCCAACCCCATGTCAACCCCATTAGGCTCCATAACAAGAATTCCAAACTCCCAACTAAGTATGTGATCAACAAAATATTAGAGTTTGATTCGAGAGTATGTTGTTGTTGTATGGGCAAACAGAAAAGTCGGAGGAGAAATTGGAGGAAACGATGTCCTTATTTCAGGCTTTCAAATTGACAATCATTTTACTCCTCGCGGCTATTGGATCAATTCCCGCCTACGCCATAGGTTTACTGAATGCATATAAAGAAAGGCGTAGAGCGAAATCTGAAATCAATAGGAGAGTAGTTTTGTTCGATAACACAAGCACATTGATCCTAAACAAGCTACATCCTAAGAAGCAGGACCCGGGAGCCCCGCTGATTTCCTGCACAATAGGAAACATTACTTCTGACCGGGCCCCCCTCGACTTGGGTGCTTCCATTAATGTGATCCCCACCTCACTACACATGGAATTGGGTCTAGGCTACCTAAAACACACTAACATAACCTTACAGTTAGCCGATAGATCCATTACAAAACCAAGGGGTATTTTGGAGGATGTTTTAGTCAAGGTTAATGATTTGCATTACCTTGCTGATTTCATGGTCCTGGACATGGAAGCCTCAAAATAGCTCAACCACACCCCGATTATTTTGGAAAGACCTTTCCTGGCTACTGCCAAGGTGAGGATTGATTGTGAATCGGGAAATATAGAAATGGCCTTAGGGGATAAGACAAATTGATTCAATATCTTCGAGGTCTCAAAGAAGAATAAAGTTAAGTGTGGTTAGATGGAGGAGCTTGGTAGAATAGAGGAAGTAATGGCCATATCTACCTTAGACAACCTTTTAATGGCCAACTCAACCCAAACTTAGGAAGATCACATGATTGTGGAAATAATTGAGGAAAAAGCAAAAATGCGACCAATTGTAGCAACACAGGATGAGGAAGATATACATGAAATCAAAAATTTACTAGATGATTCACATGATCAAGATAAAATCCAACAACATCCTTATCCTAAATGCTTACAGTTTGAGGTCCAACTTGTGGGTGGGTGATAAGCACATATAAATTCATCATAAAATGCTTATTTATAATAGTTCCTAGGCATAGCATTGCATATCATGTTATAAATATTGCATAGCATGCATCATTATGCATTTAGAGTAGTTGTCTATATTTTAGGTTAAATAGGTCCTTTTTATGGCTAGGAGAGAAGAGGATTTATTTCAGGGCCTCAGATGGATGATCAGACCATATGAATCTGATCGGGACGACGATCGGAGTCCAACGCCTCTGAAATCGTCCAAATCGAAGTCCTGTAGCATCACATGAAGCCCGAGGAAGATCATCGGCCAGGGGGCAATGCAACATCCATACAAGTTTTGGATGGAAGATCCAACCATACGGATGGATCCGGAGAGACGATCGCAGTTTGGCATCGCAGAAATCATCTCGATCTGAGCACCGTGGCACCCTCTACAAGAAGAAGAAGACAGACGGCCCAGATGGTGCCACATGGCACCATCCCGGCCACCCAACACTGGCTAGTAGCCATTGCCCACTCCCTTCATCATCTGCACCCTTGAATCCTAGCCATTGGATGAAGATCCAACGTCTAGGAAGTGTCTGCACCGAGCTCCTCCTCGCAACACAAAGGATGACCTAGCGCATTGGTGGGAACGACAGTTTGTAGGGAGGGGCACGGGTTCGAATCCCCGCAGCCACCCCATTCTCAATTCAATCGGGCGCAAGCAGCAATGGCAACGAAACGTGTGCGCGCACGCACACCAGCACACGCACATGCGACACGGTGTGAGAGCACGGGCGCGTAATGTGCGCAGCGCCAACGAAGCGGGTGCCAGCAGGGAGATGCGCAGATCTTCAGCGACAATTACGAGGGCCTTTAGTGATGTTTGCAGCTGTCACTAATGGCCCGTGCACGCCAACAAAGGACTTGAAGGGCGTAGATCTTCAGCGATAGCTGCAGCGACGATTACAGCCGTCAATAATTGCCCAGGGACTATTTTTGCCTCTTCTCCTCCACTATAAAAGGACCTACACCCCTGCCCTTCCAAGCCATCTCTAACTACTCTACTCCCACCTACTCCCAAGCTCTAGCAAGCCTACCAACGCTCCATTAGAGCTTGTTCTAAAGCTCCCAAGGCACCTATTAGTATAGCAAACCTCTGCCCCACCAAATACTCCTCCAACTTCCCATCCCCCTTCAAGGTTGCCTTGGAGCCATCCTCCTACCTCCATTCCATTAGCAGATCATCTCCGTCTTCTCACCTCTATTCCAGAGCCACGCCGAAGCTTTCCTCTACCCGACGTCCTCCTGCATCTCACCCCCGTTGTCTTGCTCCTCACCTCCTTCGTTCAAGCTTCCGCCAGGTGCCGTCGTCTCGCCGAACAACCGATTCGGGAGATTTCCTCTCAACCCCCTCTCTTTTTATGCTTTCATAGTTGATTGTAATAGACATTGAAGCAATATCTATACCATTTTTGTTCCATCTCTATCTTGTGATTCGTTTACTTATTTTCTTCTTACAAAAATACAAAAATATAACAAAATCCTAAAATACCAAAAAGAAACAATTCGAAGTGTGGTTTTCACTCAAAGTAAACGTCGCCTCCCTATGTTCGGCCCAGGACTCCCTTGGAGTTTTGGTATAAATTTTATCTGATCGGCACATTTTATGACTACGACGACTGGTTACTTGTAACCCTGATTTCTAACACGTGAAACACACGTGATCATTTTGGCACCGTTGCCGGGAGGCAATAGAATTTACTTTATTGCTTTTTGCGTTTCTTTGCATTTACATAGCACCAACCCTACTTGTCTTTGATCTACCGTCTTGCAGGTACCCTAGCATGGAGATCCAAGTGCGGTAGACCGGAGTAAAGTGCTGGTAGAGTACTCTGTAAGTGTCCCCCACATTCACCCCCACTAGTTCATTTCGCCACACTCATAACCAAGACCTAATCTACTTAGGTGTTTGCATAAACCCTAGGATAGAATTGTTTGTCTTGTTTGCCACCTTCATCCACCTCACCCCTACATTTAAAAAAAAACAGAGAAAGATACTTTCTATGGGATGAGTCAATATACACACTCTATACACCCACATTTGAGGCACATAATTGGACTTCATTTTCATCTACTCAATCGGGCTTCTGACCTATGGACTCGGTACACGAATTCAACACATAAAAGAGTAGAAATCATATTAGGTTAACCACCTTTTTGTGTGCATTAATCGGTGGTGCATTTGAGCCAATTGAGTGAATTGTTTGGGTCGCACCACCTAATCTAAAAGAGGTTCATTTTCTAGCTGTCCCATAGGATTCAATAATTAGGTCAAGCCAGGCAATCCATATTTTTGTTGATTTCTAAAGGAAAATACTTGAACACGTGCTTTCAACAACAAACTTGGTTTGCCTCACAAAACTTGGTTGAAAACACCTGATATTTGAATCCTAAAAGCTATTAAGCAAGATTCAAATCCTAAAACGCACCTCATCGTTGATAATCTTGCTTGAAAACCTCTTGGTTGTGCACATTCACACATTCTCAAACAAATCATTAAGGGCACAACCCATTAAAGGCCCATGACATTCCAGAGCACCAATTTCCCAAGCCTAAATAAAATCAATTAGACATTGGCCCTAAGGATTCATTCGCTCATCGGGATCTAGATTTAGATTATTCATGATTAACCTACTTATACTAGTTAATCTGATGTCTAGCTAGGGGAGTAGCATCAAACGATCGCGACTAGGGGGTACACTAGGAATCGAAGGAATAAGCCAAAGGAAGAACCTTCTCCCCAATCCCTCCTTCTAACTGGTCGGATTGCCTGGACATAAGTAGAGTAAATCGTCCATAATCTTAGGATGGATTTTGAGAGTCAGTAGACCTTAGGTTACCCCATCTAAGGACAGGCTTGTATTCTTGTGTTGTAGGGTTCCCTCTTCTTCCCCGTCCTTCCGACTTCCTTCCAGTGTATGCTTGGGAGGAGGTCATTGAACCCTAGATTGGAAGGACCTTTAGACCATTCTAGGAGGCGGAGGTTGAGTTGTAGCCAAGAGATCCCATGGCTGATCAACAACCACCTCCCCCGCCCCCGAACCAGCAGTAGCTGATTTAGAGCCAATTGGAAGAATTGCAGCAGATGCAGCAATGGTTCCAATGTATGCATGGTCAGGGCGCTCGACCCTTTAAGGATTTCTATGATCCTTCAAACTATGGGGAACGTCCCGGCATCATGATTCCCGCCAGAGACATAGAAATCAAGCACCAACTCTGCAGTTTGATTAAGCATTTCCATGGACTTGGCTCAGAGGACCCATTCCAGCACTTGGAGGATTTGACCACTTTGGTTCAGACCACCAGAGCAAGGAATGTGAACGAAGAGCAAATGATCATGAGGCTTTTCCCCCAGTCTCTCAGGGATAAGGCCTCACATTGGTACCGGACTATAGGAAGGCCGATTGAAACTTGGGCTGCTCTTAAGTCGCCTTTCTTAAAGAAATTCTTCCCTATCGGAAGGACTAATGCCTTGCAATGGATGATTACCACTTTCACTCAACGGCCGGGGGAACCGTTTCATGGTGCCTAGGAGCGATTCCAGGAACTTTTGAGGAAGTGTCCACACCACGAGGTGCTAAAATGGCAACTCATGCAGATTTTCTATCACGGGTTGGTTGAGCAACTCCATAATCACGTGGATGCCTCCTGTAGAGGCAATTTCCTCAACAGGGATGCAGATAGCACATACAATCTATTTGAGGAAATGAGCGAGAACTTAATTAATCATGCCTCCATGGATGCATTCAACTGGTCCCAACAACCTAGGTCAAGTGCTAATGAGATCCAGGATTCTCACTCATTTGACATGGAATTAATTTGTAATAAACTGGATAAAATGGACTTGGTTGCTAAGAAAATGGAAGAATGGATGTTTGGGAATTCAAGAAACACTTCTTTACCCACTCAATCCCAGAATTTAGGATTCCATCCCTCACGAGCTCCCACAGGGTGGGAATTCATGAACCAACTTGATTCGGCTCAACCTGTGAGCCAGGATTTCTCGGAACCATATGGGTTCCAAAATGGGGCCTTTGATCTCAGTTTTTCTGATCCTTCCTTCTCTCCATCCTCATTTTATGAGGATGCATATGCAATGCAGGAGAATGTTAGGTCCAACCCATATTCCAACACTTATAACTCGAGGTGGAGGAACCACCCTAACTTCTCCTGGAAAAATCAAGGGCAACAGACCCAATCTCGACCCAGCAACTATGCATCCCAAAAACCTATGGGTCAAGGTCAAGTATACACCCAGTTGCCCCCGAGACTGGTTAATTAGCCATCTTCGAATGTCCAACAATCTGCAGGGCAGGCTGATTTAAACCCGCAGATGGTGGAAATGCAAGGGCCCATGCTTCAGCATATGCAACAAATGAAGACATCCTTGGATAACTTGCAATCTGGGTTAATTGCTAACACCGGACAACCCTAATCTCTACCATCTCAACCTGTACCCAACCCACGCAATGTGCAAAATCAAGGCAATAGAGCCAAGGGTATGAGAATTAAAGGGACTCACACGCACATGCTTAGGTGGTTGAGTAGGGTCCCTCATCTTCTTCTTCCTCTGGTTACATGAGTAACCAAGGACCTCTAATCTTCACTAGCCCACCTCAAGACCCAAACTCGTATGCCTCTGCAAACTCTATCACCTTGAGAAGTGGAAAGCAAACCCAAGACCCTAAATTGCCCTCTAGATGCCAAAACCCTGGGGAGCTTAAGAGAGAAAAGAAGGAGATTGAAAAAGACAATAAGGCCCAGGGATCAAAAATTGAAAATTCCACCCATATCCCGTTCCCTAAAGCCCTATTGAAAACCAAGAAGAAGAAAACCCTAAACAACAACGTGGAGCTTCTGGATTTATTCAAGAGCATAGAGATCAATATTCCACTCCTCGATGCTATTAAGCACATCCTGGCTTACACTAAATTTTTGAAAGAACTATGTACCCAAAAGTGTAAACCGAGAGAACCCACTCCGAGGAAGGTGATTCTCTTTGAGCAGGCAAGTTCTGTGATCCTGCATCACCTTCCTCAAAAGAAGAAAGATCCAGGTGCCCCCTTGATCTCATGCATTATTGGGGATTACACTTTTGATAGGGCACGATTGGATCTAGGTGCATCCATCAACCTACTTCCAACTTCTCTTTATGAGAGGTTTGGGTTAGGTGAACTAAGGCCAACCTCAGTAACGCTACAATTAGCAGACCGATCGGTCACCACACCGAGAGGCGTTATTGAGGATGTAATTGTCAAGGTCAAGGATTTTTATTTTCCTGTAGATTTCCTCATCATTGACATGGATGTACCTAATGATTTGAGGAACATGTCCATCATTTTGGGGCATCTGTTCCTAGCTACCGCCAAGGCCAACATAAATTGTGAAAGCGGTAGTATGGGGATCGCCTTTGGGGATAAGAAATTAACTCTGGATATTTTTAAGACAATAAGAGGATTTGAGGATTGTGGATTCATTGATGAACTCGAGGATCAAGATCTTGAGACGTGTATGACAATCAGTGCACTCGAGGACTCCATTAGCTTTAGCGAACCCAACCCACAACCCTCCTCTGTGGTAGACCTGCCACATCTTAAAGAGGCTATTGATTTTGTTCATTCCCAGCTTCTTCCACTAAATCGTCCAGATGGATCTTCATCAGTTCTAAACCCACCCCAGCTGGAATTAAAACCATTGCCCAAAAATTTGAAATATGAGTTCTCAGGACCTGAAAACATGTTCCCTATGATTATTAGTGCTGATTTGACTAAGGAGCAAGAATCGAGGTTAATTAAGGTCCTTAAAGACAACAAGGAGGCAATTGGTTGGACCATTCATGACCTTAGGGGGATCGAGCCATCTTATTGTAATCATCGTATTTTCATGGAAGATGGATCCTGCCCTTCTTGCGAAATGCAAAGGAGACTAAACCCAAATATGTGAGAAATGGTCAAGAAAGAGATAATCAAGTGGCTCGATGCTAGGATTATTTACCCAATCTCAAATAGTTCGTGGGTTAGCCTCATTCAGATTGTACCCAAGAAGGTGGGGATAACCGTTACGACTAACGAGAAAGGGGAAACCTTCACCACTCGTTCAGCTTCTGCTTGGAGAGTCTATATTGACTATAGGAAACTGAACACAACCACTAAAAAGGATCACTTTCCCTTGCCATTCATTGATTAAATCCTCGAAAGGTTAGCTGGGCAAAAATAATTTTGCTTCCTGGACAGTTATTCAGAATAAAACCAAGTCCCTATCCATCCCGAAGACCAGGAAAAGACAACTTTCACATGTCCCTACGGAACCTTTGCATTCCGTAGAATGCCGTTCAGGCTTTACAATGCGCCGGCGACTTTTCAAAGGTTCATGCTAGCCATCTTTTCTAACATGGTGGGTGACGTGGCTTGTGCATGTGTGTTTAGAAGTGTCGTTATAGTTTGCACTTGCGACGTCGATTTTAAAGTAAAGAAACGGATGTGAGTCTAAGTGTCGGTCTCAGGGAGGCATGAAAATCAGATTTTTCTTGTCACTTATTGTCATGAAAATCATGGGGTTTTGCTTACGAAAAGGTTCGGGTGAAAAGCGAGAGAGAGAGGGAGAGAGAGATTAGGGTTAGAGTTGTTTCATTTGTAACATGCAATTTAAATAGAAAATAGAGCAAGCAACTGAATAGAAAATAACTTCATTAATCATGCAGCTTTAGTTCATGAATTACAACATTAGATACATGCTTAAACGTAAGTAAAGTAAAGCTTAAAAGAAGTAAAGAAAGAGAGAGAGGGAGGGCAGCGAGGCAGCCACGGTGGTGGAGAGGGCTCCGTCGGCAGCTCGCCATCTCCGGTGATTACAAAAGAGCTTAAAGGTAGCTAAGAGAGGGGTAGAGTAGTTGCAAGTGGAGTGAATGC
Organism: Thalassia testudinum; assembly: GCA_037157565.1. Taxonomy (NCBI): domain Eukaryota; kingdom Viridiplantae; phylum Streptophyta; class Magnoliopsida; order Alismatales; family Hydrocharitaceae; genus Thalassia; species Thalassia testudinum. The sequence goes on along the minus strand of JAZHRO010000035.1, from coordinate 47,900,411 downwards.
CTTGAATGGGTGGTTGGAAGGGGTTTAAATAGGGAGAAGGGCTTTCCAAATGAAGAAGGGGTTTTAGCGACGTCCGGGACGTCGCTAAAACACTTCCCAAACTATCAGTGAAGCCCCCTATCCGCTGGTCGCTCGCCCACAGCCGTTCTTCCTCGCGCCTAATCCGTGTGCGTGGCATGAGAGCTGTCCGATCGAAGATCGGATGGCTAAGGTCTTCGCACAGCCGTGCTCGGATCGTGTCTTGAGTGCACGTGCACACAGGTGTTGTCGAAAGGTGTGTGCACACACGTGGCTGATCACCGCCTGAGGACGCGCTGCGTGGCACGACCGTCACCGTTTGTGTGTGGATCTACGACCTTAATCATCCACGCCCGCTCGAACAGCAAACTAGGCAACGCGCGAGGTCTCGAACGCCCGCCGCTACCTTTGTGAACAGCGCGCAGCCCACTGCACTACCGGGCTAGATTGCCGTGCGGAGGAGGCGAGGCGCGCGGGCGTGGGGCGCTGCAGAGCCATGCGATGGAGGATCAACGGTCGAGATGTGTCCCTTGGTGGAGGAAGCGGAGGCGTGCTGTGCACGGGAGGGCGAATGCGGGCGCAGTAAGGCTGACACGTGGTAGCCCCATGGCCGTTGATCATCAGATCAACGATCAGAACTTCTTGGGCCCATTATGGGAGCTCCGGATGTCAGATTTGGCTGATTTTGAGTCCGTTGGACTCCGTTCGTTGTTCTGAATCCATCCGTGTGGTCCGATTGCTCATCTGAGGCATGCTTTGACAAGTGCTCATACAAATGGCCATTAATACTATTTTATAAGCAATCTTGACATATGATGCATGCAATGCTCCCATTCTACTTATGTTGTGTTATCTGTGCCTTTTATTCTTAAGATGGGCCCTATTTAACAGAATTATCACCCCAAGATGCAGTGTTATCATACCCCCATGCTTACTCCTTGCTAGTCGCTAGCAAGGTTTATTCTAGCCTTTATTTTCTGTCAGAATTTAAGAAGTAATTACTTAGACACTTCGTCACTTGTCAATAGAAGGAAATATACTAAGATCTTAATCTACAAAGACTAAGCAGCGCCCAGGTGTCTGCCAAAATACGAATCGCCTGAATCCTTGCTTGCATGTATGTAAATATACATATGTATATATATATTTTTATATTTTTTTTGGAATTTAGAGTGGGTTGGTAACTTTTTACGGCTACCCAACCCACCCAAAACTTGGTTAAAACCCTAAGTGCTAAGCATCTTGGTGAGAAGATCGTGATAGGCTCACTCAACAATAATTCAGACAGACTTCGGATTTCTACTCCCCTAGGTGACCGGAAGAGGAAGTATTTTTCCTGAAGGTGTATTTGTTTGATTAGTAGCTTTCTCCCTACATTTGTTTTAATTGGGGTCAACACAAGGATTTTTCCAATGTATATCTCCCTGGCTTATACTACTTCCCCGCTTCTTCCTTAAGTGTTTTGGTTCTTTTTGTGCAATTACTAAGCTGGGCTCTGGGCAACCGACCAATGGGTTGTTACCCATGATCACTTGCCAGCCATACTCATGCGGTGAAGTGTGGTTTATTTTGTTTTCTTCTCTTTTTTTTTTTTTGTAGGTGGCTTCCCTGATCTCAAATGTACCTAGAGGCAATGAAGAAGAGGTGGTCCCGTGGCTGGGCTCTGGACAACCTGCCAATGGGCTGTTACCCACGACAACTTGCCAACCATACCACCCTAGATAGTTCATTAGCTACCCAATTTCTGTCAAAATCTCCGATGAGTGAGTCTATGCAAAAATGTGTGCAGATGCTTAGACTCAAAGTCCTTCTGAGTTAGAGGGTGAGTTGATAAGTCATATACTTATCACCTTATTTACTAGGTGGATTAGAGTAGCTTAAGGTTGCAAGGATTTGAGGCTAAATCCATATTTTAACAGACACCAAGGCTGATTAACCCTGAAGGCCTGAAAAGTCTAAGTGTTCAAGTTCTTTTTGTATTATTTCCCACTATTGACAAGTTTCTAATGCCTATGTTTCTTCCTCAATTCAATTTTTTTTTTAATTTTATTTTATTCAGACTAATTAAATGAGCTCAGGATCGCACAATTTACCACCCCCCCATACTTAAGTTGGACAATGTCCTCATTGGCAAATACATGGATGCAACAGGGGTTCAAAAAGATATTACCCAAGTGACGTAAAATACCGGATTAGTCTGAATCCTCTAGGTTGCCTCCCAGGAAGCGCTGAGTTTAACGCCTTCGGCTGGGCATAGTGCACCAACAGGAATGGTTTGGGTCAAGGAGGTATGTACAAAATCAGCTAGACCCAAAATCAGAAGTCTACAGATGCGAACAAGGTTGTGGTGAAGTCCCGTTCCTAAGGGGAGAGAATTCTGCAGTAGATGTACCATGCATGCCCGTGTCAGATCCTCTCTTAGTCTGCAGGCATGCAAAGAAGTTGATGTGGACGAGCGCACCCCAAATATGACATGCCAGACACTAAAGATGTAGGTTTTATACTCAACTTGTGTCCCCATAAAATTGTAATCCGTCAAAAGTGTATCAATTCCAGTGCATTCGGGTTGCGGGATCTTTATTCTGGTAGGGCAGGTAACAAAATCAAGAGTTTCATAATGAGCCCTACAATCAATCATGAGGCCTCTCTCCAAAGACGAATCCATCTCTTCCGCAACTATGGTTTCATTGCTCATTCCCTCCAAGCCCTTGACCTCAAGAATATTTTCTTCAACCTCCTTTGTATCAGATTCACTGTTTGAGGTTGCATTAAAGGTAGGGACAATTTCATCCTCTAGTTCATATTCTTTTTCTTGGCCCTCCTCCAAATTTGTGATGGGGATTCCAACTGATTCATAATCGATTTCTTTGAAATTGTAACTCCATTCCCCATCTCCTATGTTGGCTATTGTTCACACCGGATCACTTCTCTTGGGCCAATTAGATTCGGATTCCAAGGCATCTCCCCTCACATTCTCAGTTTCCTCCTGATGTTTGTCCTCAATGCTCCCCAAATTGTGTTTCAAGGAATCCTCACTAACCTTATCCATTGAGCTGTCTAACTCCTGGGGGGTGTCAATGGTGGACTGAACCAAATCAGGGTGACTGGGTGTAGTCTAATTGATCATGGTAGGTCCTTGCTTTACAAATTCCATGAATGGCATTGTGTGCAACAGCTTTCTCTGGCCTTCTTCCCCCAATTGTTGGAACAAATCCAACATGGCCTGTTGTCCTTTAACCAATTCTTGATTCTGTCTGTGTAATTCTAACTGGAGGTTATCAAGAATTGACAGGGTGTCATTTGGTGTCCTTTGGATTTCCTCCTTGAAATCCAGGTTAAGAGAGTGCGGTTGTGGATCAGAATCCATACTGGGGTTTAGGTTCTTGGGTGGGTCCTCTATTCTATCATGTTCAGGGTCCAGTTCTTCAAGAGGAACCATTCACTATTTGGTCCTACTCCAGAATAGTTGAGGTTCTAAGTCCTCCTCCCAGTCAGATTCTTCATCAGGGGACCAAATCAAAGGTTGATGATCCTAGGCTTGCTTAGATTTCTGATCATTCTCTGATTTCCATTTGTCTAGGATTCCTTCCAATCCAAAGGTCAAGTAGGAAAGGTTGTTAAATTCAGATGACCTTTCTTAGTTATTGTCCTGAGAAGGGTAGGGTTCTTGGAGTTTTCCTAGAGTGTAGGTCCTATCGAAGTGGGTAGAGAGCAAGTGGGACCTAAATGATGAGGTGTCGTGAGAATCAAGATATGGAGCCCTACTATTTGAATCATACCCTTGAGTGGATATGTTGGGTGTATCCCAATAAGAGGTTGGTGTGGTTTGGTCATAACTGGAATAGTTGGGCCAAGAGGGATATTCTAGGTCGAACCTCCAACTTGGTGGTTGGTTAGCCCAAGTAGGCTGTGGATATGGTCCTCTTGGGTTAGCATACAAATCATGTTGGGGGCGGTTTGGGTAAGATGGATAGGCATTGAAATCCATGGTTTATAAAAAATGGAGGGATGCAGGAAGAACAGGTGAGAGAAAGTTGTGTGTTCTGACTCGTCGATCTTTCGCATTAAAGTCGTTTGCAGTTTAATGTGGTGGAAAAATCGACTAATAAATATTTAAAAAAACAAATAACCACTTGCAGAGGAGCGGGTCGTATCCACAGGGAGGCAATGACATATTAAAATTCGCACCAGTTAAAAATGTTTGTTCGTAGTCAGTTTGGACAAGAATCAAGCCAAAATTGACTTCAGATTCAGGTTTAAGCCAGAAATAATGCTGAAATAGCAATTCTGAGAAACTAGAGGATATTTTCCACAATGCAGAATCAATAAAATATGATTAAAAAGTGACAATGGCAAAAAATGTAAATTCTAATTGGCAGGTTACTGTAGCAAAACAAGGGAATTTTCCCCCTGTCTTGCGGGACGAGGAGCGGATGGCCGGACGCGGGAAGCTCGGAGGAAGTCCCTTGGACCGAGGGCTTCGAAGCGGTGGTGGCGGCGTGTCGCGCGGCGGCCGGAGGTGGCCGGATGAGCTCCGGCAGAGGTGCTACAGCCGATGAGTGCGTGCGGCCTGTTGGCGTGAAGACTGTCGCGCGCTGCTGCTGCGTGGGTGGCTGCTGCGGCTGGTGTGGGCGCGCTGCCTGTTGGCAGAGGGCACGGGAGCCGGTGGAGGTGAACGGGTGGCTGCTGCGCTGGCGTGGGCGCGCACTGCAGCCGGTGCGGGGAAGGTGCTGCGGGTGCGGGAGTGATGCAGGTGAGGTTCTGCAGGCGTTGGAGGAGGGCGTGCGCGGTCTGGAGGGCATGGAGATGGCGAAGGCTGATGGTGGGCGTGAGCTGTTGCAGGCTGATGGGTGCAGGCTGTTGCAGGTTGATGGGCGCGGGCTGTTGCGCTGGTGGGCGCGAGCTGTTGCGCTGATGGGCGCGGGCTGTTGCGCGTGGAGAGCGGGTGCGGTTGGAGTTCTGTAGGCGCAGTTGGAGGGTGCAGGCGCGGTTGGAGGGCGCTGCAGGCTGAGCGGGTGCGGGTGGACTTCAGACGGGTACGCAGGTGAGTGGGTGCAAGTGATCGGGTAGCTTCAGACGTTCGGGAAATTTCCTGGATGTCTTAAGTTACTGAAAGGGTGGTTGAACGGTAGCTGCGGCGGAGGTGGTTGGTGACGACGGCGAGGGAGATGCACGCTAAGGTGCTCATGGTAATGCGGGCGAGCTCCGGATGGCGGTGTGGCCTGTCACAGCACACGCCCATGGTGGTGGAGACTCGCCGCCACGGTAGAGGCCGGTAGTATGGAATGGAAGAGAGAAGGTCTCTCTGCACAGTGGTGGGTCGATGGCGGAGGCCTCCCGAGCTCGGCTGCCTCCCTCCTCCTTTTGTAGTGGCCTGCACAAATTTGAAATCAGCCGCCCGACCAGATCCACCACATCCGCTCCCCCTTGAATGGGTTCTTCACTGCGGCAGCTGGGCGTTGGAGCAGCAGCCAGCCGTTCCTGCAAGAAGAATAAAGAAAATAATGTTAAAATATTAGGGCCATTTCTATACAGACCCTCAACTTTTATGTTAATAAAAATAATGTACCTAAATCTAATTAGATGAATGTCATTCTAAGCTAATTCTAAATGCACTTAAAATATGAATGCAATGCATGGATTATGTAATTAAATGAAAACTCTGAATTAATCTATTTACATCCTAATTTATACTAAATAAATGTTAGAATTAACCTAATGTGTAGGCACTTAAATACTTAAATAGCCCACAACTATGGGCTAATCAAATACCCCCATGCCTAGTTTTTGCTAGTCCCTAGCAAAATTAAGTGAAACCTAGCACTCCAAGTAGACTAGTCAACCCACTTGGTCTTCCTCCAGAAGAGTATTAAGTTCAGACTCTATACCTAAAGTTCCTAAGTAGTTGCTAAGTTACAGACTAGGTCGGCTAAAGACGAGTTGCAGGCACAAGTTTCCCTGATTTCTGATTCTACCCTAAAGTTTATTAATCCCTGAGATTAAAGCATCCGTGCCTGTGCATTGGTCTGAGTTATTTGAGTTAAAGGATTTTTTTTTTATATATATACTTCTTTTTTTTTTTTGTTTGATTCTTCTAAGTCTAACCTCAGATCAGCTATCAACACGGTCTGTGTCGGATTCATTGTCCCCGTTACCATACCTCGAAGGGTGCCTGGCTTTTGATGCTTCGAGATAGCACCGCCCCTAATGACCCCAAGAACTCCTGGCAATCGACACTTCGAGATAGTATCGCCCATGGATTTCTTAAGCGAATTCAGGCCTATGGCAATCGGCACTTCGAGATAGGGCCGCCCATGGTACCTGAACCGCACAATGCGCTTACATGCCCCCAGTAGGATGGATATCCTAAGAGACAAGCGCCGAGGAGGTAATATGTTATCATCTCATCCTCAAGGTGAGTATATACTCCACCTCTCCTGCGGCGGGAACTCTTCCAATCAAAATGTGTTTTCAAGCCTCTCTTAAGTCAAAACTAAGAGAACCAAATCTCTTTTCAGAAAGACAGAAATTAAGTTGATTACCAAACCAAGTATGTGAAATTTGGATCTTGGGTTACAAGGACCCGTAAACCAAAAGGTAAAATAAGACTCCATGTACTACGCCACCTTTTAACTCAAACCCTAGCTTCCCTTCCTCAACCTCTTGAGAAATGGTCCGCAACTTAACTCCTACTTAAGTTTTTAAGTCCACAAAGGACCCTAAAGGTCTAATGCTAGCAACTCATTTAGCTTCTAAAGTTTGACCCTAGAATTAATTTAGTCTACCCTAGAGTTCTGATTTGCTTAAGAATGCAAGATCTAGCCAGTTAAGCTCAAAACCCCTTTTTTTTTTCTTTTTTCTTTTTTTTTATATGTACAAATGTATGCAATTATGCTATGTATATCCCCAAGTACACCCCCCCATGCCTAAAATCTACAATGTCCTCATTGCATAGAAGGATATTACCTGGGTTAGAGCTGGGCTGAATAGCCAAAGAACCTGCAAATCAGGTTCACGAATTGCAGAAATAGGCCCTAAAAATGAGCAAAGCAATGTTGGCCTAGAAAATAGGTAACTTAGGATGTTGGCAAGCTGATGATAAATCCCGATAGCAAATGCTCGCCCAACTAAAATGGGAATGAAATCTTCCCAGGTCACCAGAAGAGGTTCTAAAGGATAAACAGGTAAAATAACCTCCAAAGGGGTAGGGGGAGGATAAGATGGATCCTCCAAAAAGAATGGGGAAGGAATGGTGCACAGATAAACCCCCAGGGTAATGGACTGACTAAAGAAATCATCAATCCATACCCGATACTCCATTACAGGAAATATTGGTCTGTTAAGCCCCCTGGTCAGAACAAAAGTGAGCAATTCTCTAAGGCAAGGATCGTCTAGGGTGTCCAAGTTACGAGGTTGTGGGATGGCCATAAGATCTAGGTTGGGTTTAATCAGCTCGGTGTCCATCCCAAACACTCTTTCTAAATCCTCAATTTCATCCCTAGCATTCCTTGCACCATCACATGTATCTTCCTACTCTTCATCAGGAGTCACAATTTCGCTTTCAGATATAAGCGAATCAGAGGGTGACTTCGAAGTGAATGAAGGTAGGTTGGAAGTAACAGATCTAGGGATTATCCTATCAATGTCATCCCCGGATTTTTGTTCTTTACTCAAATCTTCCCCGAAGTCTATATGTGAATCCACATAAATCTTAGAAATTGCTTCCAAATTTTCCATCATTTTATCATGAGGAGAAATATCATCAATGGGTGTGCTAAGGAAACCTAATTTGGTCAAATTTGTGACATCCTCAGGGGCTAACTCTTCAAATAAGACATAATCACCCTTAGTGTCACTCCAAATCTTGAATGTAGGTTCCTCATATAATTCGTCTTCCTCCTCATCACACAATTCATCATGTACCCGAGGTCTAGAATCATTTAATATCTCAGTAGATCCCCTAGGGTGCTCTATCTGAGGTAAATGGTTTACACTGGTTACATCAGACTCCTCAGATAGGTCAATTTCTTTAGGGTTAGGTTCCCTAAGGGTGGGTTTGAGTTCCATATCGTGATCAGAAGGGAGGGTAGGATTAACAACTTGACTTTGACCCACTTCATCAAATGTCACGAAAATACTATCATCTGGGTCGAGGTCTTCCAATGGTACCATCATTCCCTTCTTTTGACTCCAATATAAATCAGGTGGATACTCAACCTTATCATCATCTTCCTCGGGTTGCCACCTTTCTTCATCCAATGCATAGCTACTTTCATATGTATTTTCCTCCCACCTAAAGTGTAGATCTCTCAAGGAAGTGTCATCTAATGGGGAGGTTTCAAAATCGATCCTCGAAAAGTAGCTATTCTCCCCAGAATTTCCCTCCAACTTAAAGTGTAGCTCTCCCACGGGAGATGCATCTATTGTAGAGGGGTGTACGTCATCCTCAATGGGGTAGATTGGGTGGCTAATTTCATCTCTTTCTTGTTGGACTGCTCTCAAGGATTCTCCTAACAATTCACTCATTTTGTTTTGCATTTTCTGTATTTCCATCTTCAAAGAGGAGAGGTCATTTCTATCATAAGAGAAGTCAGGCTCAAGCTTATAGTACCCAAGAGTGTTTGTCCAACCATTATACTTTTTCAGGGAGGGTGGGTTGGGTATTTCTTTGGTATGTGGGATATTGGGCAAAGCAAATCCCGCTCCTGAGTTCTGCTCACTGATTTGGGGCTTAACTAGGCCAATACTCCTATAATAGGAGTAAAACGGATCCCAATGATTGTCATTATGTCCATCAAGGAATGGACCATCTCGGCGTCTGGGATCGAAGGATGCAGAGTAGGGGTGAGGGTGTGGGCAAGATGTGAAAGGATGAAAATCAATGTGGTCCATTCTAACTCACACTTCAGTCAGAATTCCCCAAGCAAAACACAATTCAAAAAGGACCTTTTAGGTCTTTCCCAATTTAGGCTTTTGATTTTAAGTCAAATTGCAGGTGACAATACAATTTGTTCAATCAATTTACGTGCCTATTGTCGACCTACGTCTCGCCTAAGAAGACCTAGTTGGAGCTTAGGTATTCTTCCCTAAATCTTAAATGGTCAAGTAAATCCAAAGACGGAAGATCGAGGGATGCAAGTAGGCCTAAGCCTTCCTTTGAAGCTGTGCTTTCGCGGTGCTTCTCAACTACCCCCAAAAATCCATGACAGGGTATCCCCCTCTTTGGATTTACAAAACCTTTGATCTCAAGTTCCAAACACTTCAGAATCCAACGATAGGAGGGCTCTTGTCCTAGTATTTCCAAACCTAAGGAGTGTCTAGAAGCGTGCCGTGGTGCAAGTGAAATAAGTGTGCATACACCGCAAAAAATTTTGAATTTTGAATCGCATGCCAAGTTTGAAAATCAAATCCTTGGTTTTAAAATGTCCCTCCTTTAATTAGTCCTTTTTCTAGAAAATATGTGACCACTTGTTTAATTTATTCAATACAGATTAAGTGGTCTTCGCATTAAGTCCAAATGCAATGCGTGATCAAGAATAGGATGCAAAGTAAGAAAATGTGTACCTTGCTTCCAGCAATCAACGATGCGAGAATGCACGCAATGCAGAGAAGTAAATCTAGAGGCTGCTCATATAGACCTAAATGGTTCGTCCTAGGGCAGGCAGCTTCTAGCAGGTAGCTCATTTTTTTTAATTTTATTTTTAAAACTACTTATGCACAAGAAAATAAAAAGTAATCAATAAACTAAAAATCTAAATCTAAAGAAAAGGGAACAGGCTCCCAAAAATTATCCAACACGGGCCCAAAACAAAATCAGGGAACAAACCCCTCAAAATATGCCCCAGAACAAGGGTTTCAAACTAACTGCAATGAAAAATTAAGTCTACAGTCTTAATTCTATTCTAATTAAACTAGAGACTAAATACAATGGTGTCTGTCGCGTCCTCTTCCTTCTCCTCCATTTAAAAATTGCTCATCCAATTCTCGTCTGGCGACGTCAAGGGTCGCCTCTCACACTAGCTGATTCTTGCACAAATTTTCTCGCACAGAAAAGAAAATAATAAATGGTCAAATCTCTGTGCAATTGACAAATAATCAAAATAAAATTAGGCAAAATTATTGCGTCTGTTGCCTCCCTGGCAACGGTGCCATTTGAGTCGTCGATCTTTCGCTTTAAAGTCGTTTGCAGTTTAATGTGGTGGAAAAATCGACTAATCAATATTTAAAAAAAGAAATAACCACTCGCAGAGGAGCGGGTCGTATCCATAGGGAGGCAATGATGTATTAAAATTCGTACCAGTTAAAAATGTTTGTTCGTAGTCAGTTTGGACAAGAATCAAGCCAAAATTGACTTCAGATTAAGGTTTAAGCCAGAAACAATGCTGAAATAGCAATTCTGAGAAACTAGAGGATATTTTCCGCAATGCAGAATCAATAAAATATGATTAAAAAGTGACAATGGCAGAAAATGTAATTTCTAATTGGCAGGTTACTGTAGCAAAACAGGGGAATTTTTCCCCTTTGTCTTGCGCGACGAGGAGCGGATGGCCGGACGCGGGAAGCTCGGAGGAAGTCCCTTGGATCGAGGGCTTCGAAGCGGTGGTGGCGGCATGTCGCGCGGCGGCCGGAGGTGGCCAGACGAGCTCTGGCGGAGGTGTTGCAGCCGGTGAGCGCGCGCGGCCTGTTGGCGTGAAGACTGCCGTGCGCTGCTGCTGCAAGGGGGGCTGCTGCGGCTGGCGTGGGCGCGCTGCCTGTTGGCAGAGGGCACGGGAGCGAGTGGAGGTGAACGAGTGGCTGCTGCTCTGGCGTGGGCGCGCACTGCAGCCGGTACGGGGAAGGTGCTGCAGGCGCGGGAGTGATGCGGGTGAGGTTCTGCAAGCGTTGGAGGAGGGCGTGCGCGGTCTGGAGGGAGTGGAGATGGCGAAGGCTGATGGTGGGCGCGGGCTGTTGCAGGCTGATGGGCGCAAGCTGTTGCGCTAATGGGCGCGGGCTGTTGCGCGTGGAGAGCGGGTGCGGTTGGAGTTCTGCAAGCGCGGTTGGAGGGTGCAGGCGCGGTTGGAGGGCGCTGCAGGTGAGCGAGTGCGGGTGGACTTCGGACGGGTATGCAGGCGAGTGGGTGCAGGTGATCAAGTAGCTTCAGACGTCCGGGAAATTTCCCGGACGTCTTAAGTTACTGAAAGGGTGGTTGAACGGTAGCTGCGGCGGAGGTGGTTGGTGACGACGGCGAGGGAGATGCACGCTAAGGTGCTACGGTAATGCGAGCGAGCTCCGGATGGCGGTGTGGCCTGTCACACCACACGCCCACGGTGGTGGAGACTCGCCGCCACGGTAAAGGCCGGTAGTATGGAATGGAAGAGAGAAGGTCTCTCTGCACAGTGGTGGGTCGGTGGTGGAGGCCTCTCGAGCTCGGCTGCCTCCCTCCTCCTTTTGTAGTGGCCTGCACAAATTTGAAATCAGCCGCCCGACCAGATCCACCACATCCGCTCCCCCTTGAATGGGTTCTTCATTGCGGCAGTTGGGCGTTGGAGTGGCAGCCAGCCGTTCCTGCAAGAAGAAGAATAAAGAAAATAATGTTAAAATATTAGGGCCATTTATATACGGACCCTCAACTTTTATGTTAATAAAAATAATGTACCTAATTGGTTATCTAATTAGATGAATGCCATTCTAAGCTAATTCTAAATGCACTTAAAATATGAATGCAATGCATGGATTATGTAATTAAATTAAAACTATGAATTAATCTATTTACATCCTAATTTATACTAAATAAATGTTAGAATTAACCTAATGTGTAGGCACTTAAATACTTAAATAGCCCACAACTATGGGCTAATCATGTTCAACCAAGCAAACAAGCCTAATCCTTATGGTGTATTCCTTAGGGGACCTAGAAATTTTCAAAAGGGTGATTAAGTCCGTAAGCACTGGACTCCCCTTCCCAAAGCTAATCTGGCCAAGTTGATTATGAGGGGATTGCAGGGAAGGTTGTTCCTTTGGCTTGCGCCGCTGGTTCCATAGACCCCACAACCGTGGTCATTTGACTCTGCCCCACAGCCTAGTCACCAGATTCTACCAAGGGAATGAAAGGCAAGTGCCCAGCGAACAAAACCTCGCCTCTCGAGACTTAACTCAGCCCTGCCTAGGGCACGTCTACTCAGTTTTAAAAGGGCTAGGATAGTGCTTGTGCTAGGGTTATGTGATGAGGCGTTGATTGGGGTGGTGCCTCTTAGTTTTCCACTTTCAATGTGTGTGCTTCTATCAAAACATGATTTTCAAGCAAGGATTCTATTCAAGATGTGGTGTCTTTTAGTGTTTCATCCTTACTTTAGTGTATTTTAGGATTGACGTGTCTTAATGTTTTCAAACAAGTTTCAGTGGGCACGTCAAGTTTTGCACACAATTTGGTGAAAGTAGATTTCCTTTCATTGTGTAGAGGCTATAAAATCCTAATGTACTCATCCTAATGATCATGCAGCTTCTATTAGATGAGTCATTTTTAAGGTTGAGTGGTGCGGCCCAAGTCAATCCAAGGTGGCTTCGCAAACACTACTCAGAAAGAGAAAAGAACACTCCAAGAATTTATTCAGAATGTTAGAGTGTACATTTTTTTGCTGGGTGATGTGTTAAGGATGTGGGTCAGGTAATCATACACCACGCCAATTTTTTTCAATTTTACAATTTTTTTACTTTTTCAAGCAATCAAATATTCATGAGTGAAGAACTACTCACTACCGGTCCTTGTTGCGCCTACTCCCTTGTTACCGTCATGGGTTACGCTGCTTCGCCGTCCAAGCGCCAAATTCCTGCAACCATCAAGTAAAAGGAGACAAGTTGTTAGACGACGTGACAATGGATGTAAAATGGAAGTGACAAAAAAAATCCATTGCCTCCCCGGCAACGGCGCCAAAAACTGACGTGGCTCATGCGTGTGTGTGTGTTTAGAAGTGTCGTTATAGTTTGCACTTGCGACGTCGATTTTAAAGTAAAGAAACAAATGTGAGTCCAAGTGTCGGTCTCAGGGAGGCGTGAAAACCAGATTTTCTTGTCACTTATTGTCACGAAAATCATGGGGTTTTGCTTACGAAAAGGCACGGGTGAAAAGCGAGAGAGAGAGAGATTAGGGTTAGAGTTGTTTCATTTGTAACTTGCAATTTAAATAGAAAATAGAGCAAGCAACTGAATAGAAAATAACTTCATTAATCATGCAGCTTTAGTTCATGAATTACAACATTAGATACATGCTTAAACATAAGTAAAGTAAAGCTTAAAAGAAGGGAAGAAAGAGAGAGAGGGAGGGCGGTGAGGCAGCCACGATAGAGGAGAGGGCTCCGTCGGCATCTTGTCGTCTCCGGCGATTACAAAAGAGCTTAAAGGTAGCTAGGAGAGGGGTAGAGTAGTTGCAAGTGGAGTGAATGCCTTGAATGGGTGATTCGAAGGGGTTTAAATAGGGAGAAGGGCTTTCCAAATGAAAAAGGGGTTTTAGCGACGTCCTTCCCAAAAGGTCGGTGAAGCCCCCTGCCCGCAACCGTTCTTCCTCGCACCCGATCCGTGTATGTAGCATGAGAGCTGTCCGATCTTCGTCCGATCGAAGATCGGATGGCTAAGGTCTTCGCACGGGCATGCTCGGATCGCGCCTTGAGTGCACGTGCGCTTGGGCGTTGTCGACCGGCATGTGCGCGCGTGTGGCTGATCGCCGCCTAAGAACGCACTGCGTGGCCCAATCGTCACCGTTCGCGTGCGGATCTATGGCCTTAATCAGTTGCACCCGCTCGAACAGCGAATTACGCAGCGCACGAGGTCTCGAACGCTCGCCGCTACTTTTGCGAACAGCGCGCAGCTCGCTGCGCTACCGGGCTGGATTATCGCGCGAAGGAGGCGAGGCGCGCGGGTGTGGGGCACTGCGGAGCCGTGCGATGGAGGGTCAACGGCCGAGATGCGTCCTTTGGTATAGGAAGCAGGGGCGTGCTATGCACAGAAGGGCGGATGCAGGCACGGTGAGGTTGACACGTGGCAACCCCATGGCCGTTGATCATCAGATCAACGGTCGGAACTTCTTCGGTCCATTGTGGGAGCTCCGGATGTCGGATTTGGCCGATTTCGAATCTGTTGGACTTCGTTCGTCATTCTGAATCCATCCATGCAGTCTGATTGCTCATCTGATGCCTGCTTTGACAAGTGCTCATACAAATGGCCATTAATACTATTTTATAAGCAATCTTGACATGTGATGCATGCAATGCTCCCATTCTACTTATGTTGTGTTATCTGTGCCTTTTATTCTTAAGATGGGCTCTATTTAACAGAATTATCACCCCAGGATGCAGTGTTATCAATGGGAGATTGTCTTGAGGTGTTCATGGATGATTTCTCCATTTTCGGAGATTCTTTTGAGTCTTGCCTGGCTAACATGGAATTGATCCTCCAGAGATGATCAAAACACGGCTAGTCCTTAGCTGGGAAAAGAGCCACTTTATGACTCAGGAAGGCATTAACCTGGGTCATGTGGTCTCTAGTCGGGGTATTGAAGTTGATAGAGCTAAGGTAGATGCTATCTCTAGACTTCCTCCACCCACATCCGTAAAACAAATCTGCTCTTTCCTTGGGCATGTGGGTTTTTACAGAAGATTCATTACGGATTTCTCGAAGGTTGCTCAGCCCTTGAGTAACCTTCTGGCCAAAGACATGCCATTCGAGTTTGATGAATCATGCCATAAGGGATTTGATTTATTGAAAACGACAGTTACCTGTGCCCTGGTGCTGCAACCACTAGTCTGGACAGCCCCATTTGAGATTATGGCTAACGCATCTGATTATGCTGTCGAGGTTGTCTTGGGTCAAAAGATTGATAAAAAGCCCTCTGTGATTTAGTACGCTAGCAAGACTCTAGAAGAGGCCCAGAGGAATTACACCGTTACTGAAAAAGAATTGCTAGCCGTAGTTTTCGCTTTAGAAAAATTCAGGGCTTATCTATTAGGTTCTCATGTCATCATCTATACCGACCACTCGACCTTGAAACATCTCTTGACCAAGAAGGATGCCAAACCCCAGCTTATTCGCTGGATTCTTCTGCTTCAAGAGTTTGATCGTGAAATCAAGGATAAAGTCAGGGCACAAAATGTAGTAGCGGATCAACTCTCGAGAATCCTAATTGATTCTCCTCATCCGGATGTCCCGATCTCTAATACTTTTCCGAATGAGACTGTCCTCACAGTCTCGGGTATTTGAACCCCTTGGTTTGCGGATATTGTCAATTATTTGACTGTTGGTCAAATCCCCCAGGATTGGACCAAACAACAACGGGATAGACTTGTGTCTAAGGCCAAATATTATTTTTGGGACGATCTTGAGCTGTACTGCATCATCATAGACCAGATTATTCGCAGATGCATCCTAGAAGTTGAGTTCCATAGCATACTTGAGTTTTGCCACACATCTGCGTGTGGTGGACACTTTTCCGGGAAAAAGACGGCCGCAAAAATTTTGCAATCCGGATTCTATTGGCCGTCATTATTTAAGGATGCCCAGGAATTCTCTAAGTCATGCACCCATTGCCAGACACTCGGGAACATGGCTAAGAGAGATGTGATGCCCCTGAACCCAATTCTTTCCGTCAAAATTTTCAACATTTGGGGCATCGACTTTATGGGACCCTTCCTTCCTTCATTTGGACACCAGTATATTCCGGTCGCTGTAGATTACGTGTCCAAGTGGATTGAGGCAATTCCCACCTGGACCAATGAGCACAAGGTGGTCATCGATTTTGTGAAGGGAAATATCTTTAATCAGTTCGGGGTTCCTAGGGCAATTATCAATGATGGTGGCACACATTTCACTCATGCCCAGTTTTGGAATTTACTGGGAAAATACGGGGTGAATCATCAGATTTCCACACCTTACCACCCTAAGACGAATGGACAGGCTGACGTCTCCAATCGGGAGATCAAGAACATTTTGCAGAAAATCGTTAGGCCTGATAGTAAGGATTAGATCCAAAAGCTAGATGTTGCTCTTTAGGCTTACCGTACGGCGTACAAAATGCCTATCGGTATGTCTCTGTTCCGTCTGGTGTTTGGTAAGGCGTGTCACTTACCTGTAGAACTTGAACACTAAGCATTTTGGGCCATTAAGAAATGTAATGTGGACATTGAGTTGGCTGGGAAAACCAAAAAACTCCAACTATCTGAGTTGGAGGAGCTTCGAAATGATGCTTATGAAAATGCTAGAATCTATAAGGCAAGGACCAAAGCTCTCCATGACCAGATGATTTCATGTAAGAGCTTTGAGCCGAACCAGAAGGTCTGGATTTTTTGATTCTCGATTGAAGCTTTTCCCCGGTAAACTCAGGTCTATGTGGGATGGCCCATTCATTATTAAGCAGATTTTCCCTAACGGGGCCGTCAAAATCTTTGGCACAAAGACGGGTAATATTTTCAAGGTCAATGGATAGCGTCTCAAACCCTTTGTTCACCATGTGCTCCCTGAACCTATCTCGGACAAGGTTGCTCTTACCTTGCCGTAACCATCGCGAACTGATTATCGCCCAGCTGAAGGCACTAAACTCAGCACATGTAAAGACTATTCCAAGCTGACCAGAGTCTCATGGAAACCAGGTGCTATTCTTCCACTTCTACTCTCCTGCATGCTTTTGTTTTGAACAATGAGGACATTGAAATAGATAAGCATGGGAGGTGGAAATATCTTATAATAATTTTGTCAGCTGTAACATTAATTACATGCTTTCTTTTATTCCATTTTAAAAAAAATTAGAATTAGGAGACGAGAACTTAGGTATTAGGAGTTGCAAACTTTAGGAATTGATACTTTGAGACCTGAACACTTAGACTCTTCAGGTCTTTGGGCTTAATTAGCCCAGGTGTCCACTCGAATGTGGACTTAGTCTTGAGTCCTCGCCAATTCAAATTCATTTTTAATTTGGCTAATAAATTGGGATGATAAGTATGCAACTTATCAACCCGCCCTCTGATTTGGGGGGACTTTAAGCCTAAGCATCTACACACATTTTTTGCACTAACTCACTTTTCGACGGTTTCTTCGAAAATTGGGTAGCTAATGAACTATCTAGGGTGATATGGCTGGCAAGTTGTCGGTGGTAATAGCTCATCAGCTTGTTGTCCAGAGCCCAGTCACAAGACCATTTTCATTGTACTGCCTTTAGGTAAATCTTAGATTAGGAAAGCCACCTAATTAAAAAAAGAAAAGAAAAAAATATATAGAAAAAAAAGGAGAAAATAAAAAAATAAATAAAACCACACTTCACCGCATGAGTATGGCTGGCAAGTTGTCGGTGGTAACAGCTCATCGGCTAGTTGTCCAGAACCCAGCTCACAAAAAAATGCACAATAATTCCTGAAACACTTAGAGAAGAAGCGGGGAAGTAGAATAAACCGGAGAGATATACATTGGGTTCGCCCTTGTGTTGACCCGATAAATAAAAGTAGGGAGAAAGCTACCGATCGAAAAGATGAACCTCTAGGCAAGGTTACCTAGGGTTGTAGAAACCCCGTCTAGTGAGTTTTTCACTATTTTCACAAGATGCTTAGCACGTAGAGTCCGTTTCGAGTTTTGGGCAGGTTGGATAACCGTAAAAAGTTATCCCGGAACTCTTAAACTCCAAAAGTACAAAAGAAAAATAGAAAAGAAGAAAAATAAAAAAATATATTTTCCCTTTTCAAATAAGGCGAAGGCTTGGACGGTTTGCATTCTGGAAAGCACCTGGGCACTGTTGAGTTTTTGTAATTAGTTCTTAGGGTTGAGATTTCTAAAGCAATCAACGAATTTTGCCTAAATACTCGAATCCTGATTCTACTTTTATACATAGCATTTAGGTTCATTTTTACTAGGGATTACCAAAAAGTAAGCATGGGGGTATGATAAGCAAATATAAATTCATCATAAAATGCTTATTTATAATAGTTCCTAGGCATAGCATTGCATATCATGTTATAAATATTGCATAGCATGCATCATTCTGCATTTAGAGTAGTTGTATATATTTTAGGTTAATTAGGTCCTTTTTATGGTAAGGAGAGAAGCGGATTTATTTCAGGGCCTCAGATGGATGATCAGACCATACAGATCTGATCGGGACGACGATCGGAGTCTAATGCCTCTGAAATTGTCTAGATCAAAGTCCCGTAGCATCACATGAAGCCCGAGGAAGATCAGTGGCCAGAAGGGAAATGCGACATCCATACGGGTTTTAGATGGAAAATTCAACCATACGGATGGATCCAGAGTGATGATCGCAGTTCAACGCCGTGAAAATCATCTCGATCTGAGCACCGTAGCACCCTCTACAAGAAGAAGAAGACGGATGACCCAGATGGCGCCACGTCGCACCATCCAAGCCACCCAACACCGGCCAGCATTCACCGCCCACTCCCTTCATCATCCACGCCCTTGAATCCTAACCATTGGATCAAGATCCAACGGCTGCGAAGCATTTGCACCGAGCTCCTCCTCGCGACACAAAGGATGACCTAGCACATTGGTGGGACGGCGGTTCGTAGGGAGGGGTGCGAGTTCGAATCCCCGCAACCCCCCCATTCTCAATTCAGCCGGGCGTAAGCAACAGCAGATGAAAGGCAGCGTGTGCGCACATGCACATGCGACACGGCGCCAGGAGCACGAGCGCGTGATGCATGGGTCTTCAGTGACAATTACGAAGGCCTTTAGTGACGTCTACAGTTGTCACTAATGGCCCGTGCGTGACAGCAAAGGACTTGAAGGGTGCGAATCTTCAGCAATAGTTGTAGCAACGATTACAGCCATCACTAATTGTCCAGGGACTATTTTGCCTCTTCTCCTCCACTATAAATGGACCTACACCCCTCCCTTCCAAGCCATCTCTACTTACTCTACTCCCACCTACTCCCAAGCTCTAGCAAGCCTACCAACGCTCCATTAGAGCTTGTTCTCAAGCTCCCAAGGCACCTATTAGTATAGCGAACCTCTGCCCCACCAAATACTCCTCCAACTTCCCATCCCCCTTCATAGGTCGCCTTGAAGCTGTCCTCCCACCTCCATTCCAATAGCAGATCATCTCCATCTTCTCACCTCCATTCCGAAGCACACCGAAGCTTTCCTCTACCCGACATCCTCTTGCATCTCACCTCCATCGTCTAGCTCCTCACCTCCTTCGTCTGAGCCTCCGCCAGGCACCGTCGTCTCTCCAAACAGCTGATTCAGGAGATTTCCTCTCACCCCCTCTCTTTTTATGCTTTCATAGTTGATTGTAATAGACATTGAAGTGGTATCTATACCATTTTTGTTCCATCTCTATCTTGTGATTTGTTTGCTGATTTTCTTACAAAAATACAAAAAAATAACAAAACCCTAAAATACCAAAAAGAAATGATTCGAAGCACGATTTTCACTTAAAGTAAACGTCACCCCCCTGTGTTCGACCTGGGACTCCCTTGGAGTTTCGTTATAAATTTTATCTGATCGATGCATTTTGCGACTACGATGACGAGTTACTTGTAACTTCGATTTCTAATATACGAAACACGCGCGATTAGTGGGAATTCTGAGGATCAGGATGGTTGGTTTAAGAACCCAAAGTGTGAGAATGAAATTGAACATTGGGGAAGAACTCTTCAAACATTAGGTATTCTAGAGTACCCACAAATCCCCAGCACATCACAAAACCCTCTTCATCCTTTTTCACCCAACCATTGCACAAATTCTATACCCAACCACACTTCCTTTGTAATAAATCAGCAAAACTCCTATTGGAGACCATTTGGGCTCTCCCTGCACTACCAACTTGCCACTTTCATTGTTCATCTCCTTGGCAAGCCCATTTTCACTCTTCGGGACCCATACCTGGGGGACCGAAAATTGTGTTGTTGTGGCCTCAATGTTTAGTTATTTTTTATCAAGGACCTCGCCTAGCTGGAGGCACTAAACTCAGCACATGTAAAGACTATTCCAAGTTGACCAAAGTCTCACGGAAACCATGTGCTATTCTTCCACTTCTACTCTCTTGCACGCTTTCATTTTTCACAATGAGGACATTGCAATAGCTAAGCATGGGGGGTGGACATATTTTATAACCTTTTTGTCGGCCGTAACAGTAATTTCCTATTATTTGATTCTTATAAAAAAAATTAAAATTTTGAAAAAGATAAAAAAAGAAAAAAATTAGGAAAAGAGAACTTAGGCATTTGGAAGTTATTAACTTTAGGAAATGATACGAGAGGACCTAAATACTTAGACTCTTCAGGTCTTCAGGCTTAATTAGCCTGGGTGTCCACTCGAATGTGGACTTAGTCTCGAGTTCTCGCCAATTAAAATTCATTTTAAGTTGGTAAATAAATTGGGATGATAAGTATGCGACTTATCAACCCGTCCTCTGATTTGGGGGGACTTAAGCCTAAGCATCTACACACTTTTTTTTGCACTGACTCACTTTTTGGCAGTTTCTTTAGAAATTGGGTAGCTAATGAACTATCTAGGGTGGTATGGCTAGCAAGTTGTTTGTGGTAACAGCTTATCAACAGGTTGTCCAGAGCTCAATCATAAGACCATTTTCGTTGTACTGCCTTTAGGTAAATCTTAGATCAGGGAAGCCACCTACTTAAAAAAAAAGAAGAAAAAGAAAAAGAAAAAGGAAAAAATATATATATATAGAAAAAGGAGAAAAAAATAAAAAAATAAGCAAAACCACACTTCACTGCACGAGTATGGCTGGCAAGTTGTCGTGGGTAACAGCCCATTGGTCAGTTGTCCAGAACCCAGCTCACAAAAAAATGCACGATAATTCTCAAAACACTTAGGGAAGAAGAGGGAAAGTAGAATAAACCGGGGAGATATACACTGGGTTCGTCCTTGTGTTGACCCCATAAATAAAAGTAGGGAGAAAGCTACCAATCAAAAAGATAAACCTTTAGGCAAGGTCACCTAGGGTCGTAGAAACCCGAAGTTCGTTTCAACGGCCACCTAGTGAGTCTTTCACTATTTTCGCAAGATGCTTAGCACTTAGAGTCCTTTTCGAGTCTTGGGCGAGTCGGGTAGCCGTAAAAAGTTATCCCGAAACTCTCAAACTCCAAAAGTATAAAAAAATTAGAAAAGAAGAAAAGCAAAAAAACAAAAAATGTATCTTCCCTTTTCAAATAAGGTGAGGACTTGGACGGTCTGCATTCTAGCAGACACCCGAGTACTATTGAGTCTTCATAGTTTAGGACCTTAGTTGAAATGTTCAATTGTTAATAAATGACTTAGGCCTAAGCGATCTAATCCTAATTCTACTTTTATACATAGCATATAGTTTAATTTTTCTAGGGACTAGCAAAAGATAGGATGGGGGTATGATGTAAACATATTTATTGAGGGAAAATGCCTATTCATGCATGTTCTTAGGCTTAAATTTGCATTTCATGTTATAAATATTGTATAGCATGTATCATTCCGCATTTAGAGTAGTTGTATATAATTTAGGTTAATTGCGTCCTTTCTGTGGTTAGGAGAGAAGGGTATTTATTTCGGAGACTCAGATTGACAATCCAACCGTACGGATCTGATCAAGGTGACGATCGGAGTCCAAAGCCTCCAAAATCGCTTCAATTGGAGTCTATAGCACCATATGCAATCCGAGGAAGATCAACTGCCAAGGGACTAGGTGACATAATTCAGAGCTTTAAATGACCAATCCGACCACGCGGATGGATTCGAGTCGACGATTGCAGCCTAACGGCGCAAAAATCGACTCAATCCGACCTCTGTAACAGCCCCTACAATGAAAGGAAGATGGACGACCCAGATTGCACCATGTGGCGTAGCCCAGGCCGCCCATGCGCACACATGCGCCACCGCACGCGCACAGTAGCGCGGGTGCACGCGTGTGCGCAGAGGCACACATGCGCACAGCGCAACGTCAGCACGTGACACGGCGCGTGGAGCATGCGCTAGCATAGTGGCAGCTTGGGTACGTGCTCGGTTGGCGCTAACCTACAGCAACGCATGAGCTAGCCTACAGTGACGCTTACAACCGTCGTTAATTCTTTGTGCGGCAGCATAGCCAACTGTGGGCGTGAGTGGGCATGAACTGCCTACAACGACGCTACGGTCTGGAGGTCACTAATGGTCCCATACCTATTTTTGCTTCTCCTCCACTATAAAAGGACCTACACCCCCTCCCTTCCAAGCCATCTCTACCTACTCTACTCCTACCTACTCCCAAGCTCTAGTAAGCCTACTAACACTCTGTTAGAGCTTTCTCTCAAGCTCCCAAGGCTCCTATTAGTGTAGCAAACCTCTACCTCACCACATATTCATCCATCTTCCCATCCCCATTCATAGGTCACCTTGGAGCCGTCCTCCCACCTCTATTCCGGTAGCAGATCATCTCCGCCTTCTGACCTCCATTTCGGAGCCACGTCGAAGCTTTCCTCTACTCGACATTCTCCTGCATCTCACCTCTGTCATCCTGTTCCTCACCTCCTTCGTCTGAGCTTCCACCAGGCACCGTCATCTCGCCGAACAGTCGATTCGGGAGATTTCCTCTCACCCCCTCTCTTTTTATGCTTTCATAGTTTATTGTAATCGACATTGGATTGATATATAGATATCATATTTGTTCCATTTCTATCTTATGATTCATTCTGCTTGTCTTCTTTTCAAAAATATGAAAAAAATAACAAAACCCTAAAATACCAAAAAGAAACAAAACAAAGCACGGTTTTTAGTTAAAGTAAATGTCGCCTCCCCATGTTCGACTCGGGACTCCCTTGAAGTTTCGGTATAAATTTTATTTGATCACGAGTTTTGCAACTACGACGACGAGTTACTTGTAACCCTGATTTTAAACATGCGAAACACGTGCGATCAGCAGTTGCATGCATACTAACCATTGGATGATGATCCAACGGTCGAGGTGAGTCCTTGCTTGAGGTCGGGCGTGATGGCTCAGGTGGGGGGATGGCCTGGATGGTGCCATGTGGCACCATCTGGGCCATCCGTCTTCATCTTCTTGTAAAGGGTGCTACAGAGCCCTAATCGGGGTAATTTTGACGTTGATGGACTACGATCGTCGCTCCGAATTCATCCGTATGGTCAAATTCTCCATCCAAAGCTCATAAAGATGCCACACTACCTCCTGGCCATATAAAATGGAAGAATTAATGTACATAATACACAACTATCCTAAATGCCATGCAATGGATGTTATGCAGCATTTATAAACTGATATGCAATGCTAAGCCTAGAAACTATCATAAATAAGCATTTTATCATGAATTCATGTTTGTTTATCAGCTATCTTCTATAGTCTATCCAAGGATGTATTCAATTGAGTCTTAGCATGCAAAACAACAAATGAAATCTGGAACACTCTTGAAATTACCCATGAAGGAACTTCAAAAGTCAAGAAAACTTGGATCAACCTCCTTACCCAAAAATATGAGCTCTTTCATATGAAGAAAGGAGAAATCGTAAAGGAGATTTACACCAGATTCACTAATATTGTCAACTCCTTAAAAAATCTAGATCAGAAGATCACAAATGAGGCATTGGTTTGAAAGATTTTCCGATCTTTCACTAGTGATTGGGAAACCAAGGCAACAACAATTCAGGAATCTAAGGATCTTTCTGTGCTAAAGTTGGATGATCTTATAGGTAGCTAATTGGCCTATGAGGTTCAGCTTAAGCACATGAAAGAACACTAAGGTGAAGGCAAGAAAAAGAAAAACCTTACTTTAAAAGCCAATACTGACTTCAAAGAATTAGAAAATGAAGACAAGGAAGACATAGCCTTACTCTCGAGAAAATTTAAATGATTCCTGAAGAATAAGAAGAGATGGAAGAAGAAAAAGGAAGAACCATAAGAAAATCAAGTTATCTGCTACAGTTGCAAGAAGAAAGGGCACATGAGAAAAGAATGCCCTCACTTAAAAAAGAAGTTGAAAAGAGAAAAGTCAGAAAACCTTTCAAGCACAACGCAAAGAAGAAGGCTCTACAAGTAACCTGGGATGATAGCGATATAAGCTCAGAAGAAGAAAGCAAAGACACATCAAGTGAAGAAGCACTCTGCAGTCTAATGGCGATCTAAGACGAGGTATCTTCTTTCACTTTTGATGAATTATTAGAAGCATTTTATGAGTTGCATGACTTAGCTAAAGCACTTAAAGTAGCCAATAAGTAATTAACAAAAGATCTAGATGAAGAAACTGATTTAAGAAACAATGCTGAATCTCTAAATCAACAACTCTCTTAAGAGATACTACTCTTAAAGCTCATGTTGACTCACTTTAAATAGAATTAGGAAAACTAAAACAAAAGTTTGTTGCTCTTGTAAATGATCTAGCAAAGTTTACTAAAGGAAGAGCCAATGTAGAAAAATTATTAGGCACACCAAGCCAAACCACTACCAGATTTGGGTTAGAGTATATTCCTAATAATGATTATGAAGCATCCACTTCGTAAACTAACACACAAATTTCCTCTAGTTCTAAAGTCAAGAATAGGTCCATGCCTAAACAGGCACCTGCTAACAAATCTGGACCCAAAAGAAAATGGGTACCAAAAGGACTTTTGGAATCCTGTTTTGTAGGACACTCTAAGAAAGGACAAATAAAGTTTTCTAAATGGACCTTCCACCAACAAAAAGATGGACATCTTGTAGTTGTAAGAAGAAATATAGGACCTCACAGACATAAACCAATGACGAGTCCAAGGGAAAAGAGGATGGGTTATGCACAGCGGTTGTTCAAACCACTTAGATCTCTTTAGACCAACCAAGTCTAAAAGTCTAAATGGGTGTAGATACTATCTTGTCATTATTGATGACTTCTCTTGAATCACTTGGGTATTATTCTTAAGGTCTAAAGATTCTACTTTCAAGAAATTTAGAAAATTAGCCAAAAGAATTTAAATTGAAACTAGCCTATCCATCTTTAGGATTAGGAGTGATCATGGAGGAGAATTTGAAAATAAAAAATTACAAGATTTCTACTCTACTTACAGAATAAAACAAGAATTTACTTTTCCTGGAGCAGCTTCTCAAAATGGTGTTGTAGAAAGAAAGAATAGAACCCTACAAGAGTGTGCTTGCACCATGCTATGTGAGTCAAAGCTACCTCGGTATTTTTAGGCTGAGGCTGTAAACATTGCTTGCTATATCCAGAATAGGGCCTCTATTAGACCTATCCTTGAGAGAACACCTTTTGAACTCTACCTTGATAGGACTCCTAAGATCTCTTACTTTAAAGTATTTAGTTGCAAGTGATTCATATTATGTAAAAGGAAAACTTGGGTAAGTTTGATGCAAAAAGTGAGGAAAGAATCTTTCTAGTATACTCCTCTAGAAGTAAAGCCTATAAAGTCTTTAATAAGAAAATTTTGGTAGTTGAAGAGACTCTACATGTATCTTTTGATGAATCAGATCAAATAGAAATTGCATCAACCAAAGATGATGATCAACCTCTAGATATTCCTTCAAATATTCCTGCAGACACCATCTCTAGTGATCTTCCAAAAGATCTAACCTACACCAAGGATCATCTTAAAGAATTGTTGAGTAGTGAAGTCTAAAAAGGAATTCAAACCAGATTGTCTTTTAATAACCTTGCACTTAGTGTTTTTGTATCCCAACTATAACCCAAATCCATGAAAGAAGCATTGTAACAATGCAAGAAGAATTGAACCAATTCAAAAGAAATGAATTTTGGAAATTAGTTCCTAATCTAGAATCTCAATCTATCATTGGAACAAAATGGGTCTTTAGAAATAAGCTTGATGAATCAGGAAAAGTTGTAAGAAACAAAGCTAGACTTGTGACTCAAGGCTACAATCAAGAAGAAGGAAACAATTTTGATGAAACCTATGCTCTTGTAGCTAGACTAGAATCCATTAGAATGTTACTAGCTTTTGCTACTCATATGGGATTCAAACTATTCTAGATGGATGTCAAAAGCACATTTCTCATTGGATTTCTAAAAGAAGTCTACGTGAAACAACCCCCTGGCTTTGAAAGTACAAAAAACCCTGATGATGTTTTCAAACTAAACAAAGCATTATACGGACTTAACAAGCTCCTCGAGCTTGGTATGAAAGACTAAGAAACTACTTAATAGAAAATGAGTTCAAAATTGGCTTAATTGATCCAACCTTATTTACTAAAAGAAAAGATAACTAACTAATTCTAATTCAAATTTATGTTGACAACATAATATTTGGTGCTACTGGCATTCTTCTATGACAAGAGTTTGCAAAAGTTATGTAGGATCAATTTAAGATGAGCCTGATGAGAGAATTAAAGTTCTTCCTAGGGTTGCAAATTGATCAACTAGAAGATGAAATCTTTATTTCATAGACCAAATACAAAAAGGAGATTTTGAAGAAGTTCGGAATTGATAAAACAAAAGGAAAAGGCACACCAATGGCTACCACTACACAACTCAAAGAAGATGAGTCCAGAAAGTGCGTAGATCAAAAGCTATATAGAAGTATGATAGGATCTTTGTTATACTTGACTGCTAGTAGACCTAACATACTTTTTAGTACTTGTCTCTGTGCTAGATTTCAAGTAAATCCTAAAGATTCTCACCGAAATGCCTTAAAATGGATACTTTGGTATACTTAAGACAATAGATCTTGGTCTGTTCTATCCCAAATCAGTCACACTTGACTTACTCTCCTATTATGTTGTTGATTATGTAGGAAGTCAAACTGATCGCAAGAGTACTACTGGAACGTGTCAATTTGTCAGAAATTTCCTAATATCTTAGGTCAGTAATAAAAAAAATAATGTTTCTCTATTCACAACTGAAGTCGAATACATTGCTGCCTCCTTAGCATGTTCATAAATCTTGTGGATGAAACAAACACTTAGAGATTTTGGACTAAACTTTGAAAACACTAGGATCTTCTCTGATAATACTAGTGTAATAAACTTGCCCAAGAATCCTATTCAACATTTTAGAACAAAACATATAAATATCAAACATCATTTTCTTAGAGATTATTCCTTAAAGAAGGAAATAATCCTAGAATTCATTGAAACAGAGAAACAACTAGCTGATTTATTCACAAAACCTCTAGCAAAAGAAAGATTTATAATAATAAGAAGAGAATTAGGCTTAACAAGACTTACTAAACTTTGATTGCTGATTGTTGTTTTATCTTGCAAGCCATTGGTTGATCAAACAATTATTTTGATCGATCAAAGATTCATTCTAATCGATCAAGTTTTGAAATTTTGCGTGGGAAGTTTCCCTTCAAAATTTTCAACTTTTCATCGATCAAACTTTATTTTGATCGATCAAATTCTGGGCGGGAATTTTTCCCTCCATTGAAAATTCAATTTTTATTGATCAACTCTTTTTTTTGATCAACCAAAATTGAATTCGGTTGACCAAAATGTGTTTTGATTGACCAAATCTGGGTGGATTTCATCTCATCGAGATTCTTGTTTAGTGAATCTAATCACTTGATTTGATCACTAATCACTCGCTAATCTTTGATCTTGGTCATTTATTACCATCTACCATATTTGCTTTACCCATTCCCCATTAAAACAACCTTTTACCACACTTTTTTACCACAACAAAACCCTCAACTCCAACCAAAACAAACCCACCATCAACCAAACCTCCTCAAGAACCCACACAAGGTCCCCACCTTCTCCAAATGTGGTCCCATCCTCCTCCAACTGACCACTTATTGACCACCGCCACCGCTGGCCTTGACCAACCCTTGGTCAACCAACCGCAGTCGCCTCCTCCTTGGTGACGTCCTCTCTGCCGCCGATGACCCTCCTCCGACGACCGCTGATTGTCTCCGACCATCCATCATCCTCCTCGCTGTTGAGCAGATCGATCTTTGTCGATCCTTAGTATATCTGTCTCCTTTCCCTATCTTTCTGATCACATCTTGATAGTTTGATCTTGTTTTGATAAGTTTTGCTTGTGATCTTGTGTTTTTCCTACACTGTTTTTGATGTTCATCTGTGTTCTTCGTCTATTTTTGTGTTTATGTTGTTTGATCCATTTTGATCTTATTTTTTTGCAGACTATCTGCTTTTGATCAATTAAATTTTTGTCCTTGATTGACCAAAAATTACATAATTCAAACTCCACTAAATTGATTTTTATCGACCACTTATTTATGCTGATCGACCAACCCATGATCAACCAAAATAAATGCTGATTGACCAACACATCTTTGCAATTTTGACTTGCTTCCTATCCACTTTTTGATCAATCAAAATTGATTTATTAATCGACCAATTTATCCTTCCGATCGATCAAATGCCTAATTTTAATCTACTAATCATTGTTTTGATTGACCAAACTGTGATTATGACTCCAAAACGATCTCGTGCCTCCACCTCCACTCCTAGAGATGATACCTTTGATCGTTTCTTCATTAGTGACGAGGCGTGTCACAGCTTCTCTCTCTACTCATGCCTCTCACCTCATGTAGGTCACCCCATTGACCTAGACTACTTTGAGTGCATCTTTCATGGTTTTAGAGATTGACTTACCTACCATAGGATAGGTTGCCTCTTTGATCGAACATTTTATGTTGGTACAAGGGGTAGTCACATCAATGGTGTTGACCCTATGGCTTGTCATCTCTTTTATTCTAACCTTCACAACATAGGTGAAGGTTTTGATATTCAGCTGACTTGTGATGTCTACAGCATTGAGGCTCTCGTCAATGCCGATGTCTTATCTAAGGTTCTTGCTTGTCCATCTTCTAGTCCCAGTTATCTTGAGTTGCTCCATGACCTCTCCTCCGAGGTCATTAGGGAGACGTTGATAACTCCTGAATCCTTTGACTTGGGCAAGCCCACCAAGTTACCCTTCTTTATCCTCTCCTACGATTCCTCAACCATGTATTTCTTTGGAATTTCATGTCCAAATCTACCTCTTTCGAGAATTTTCCGAGTCCAATGCTCATGGCTCTTTATGCCTTCATGACCAATAAGGCATTTAATTTGAACCATTTCATCCTCACCTTCATGGAGAGGAAACCCACGAGCATCTTCCCTTTTCTCACCCTTCTCTCCCACATCTTCTTGCATTTTAATGTCCCCATGGACATTAATCATAAGCAGTTTATCTCTTGTGTTTCCATTTTTAGAGAGCTTACATACTCCAAGATGGAACAACAGCATTAGCAGGCTCATTAGGATCCTCCTCAGGCAACAGCTTCCTCTTTTCAGCCTCCTCTTTCTTAGGCTGAACCTTCCTTTACTCCACCTCCATACTCTCTCTACCAGCATTTCAATGCTTACTGTCCACCTCCTGTTAGACCCTCTCCTTCATTCTTCAACATGAAGTGGCCCTACCTTGACAAGAAGTTCACCAGATACGACACACTAGGAGTACAAAATGTGACAAATGGCATCTCTCTGATGATGCATCACCAAAGAGAGACAGTCAAATGATGATGCAGCATGACACTCAGGTTTCTCCGTACCTAAGCAAGAACGGTCAATTTTTGGATTAGCTTGGAAAGCAGATCCACTCACTTACTATCCATAACCAGAGACCTTCTTGAGACAAACATGCAGCAACAGTAGCTCCTCCTTCGAGTACTTCAGTACCCTCCTCTTCCCGATAGACCCAGCAGACCAATCCGTTAGCGCAGCTGTCTTGCAAATCTAGTAACATTTAGATCTCTCCGATTTTGGGGTGCAAACATCGTTTCTCCTCCACTATTGAACCCAGCACCAGCTCCCCTCTGTTCTCTCTAGATAACTTCGATATCGTTCTTGAGTTTCCATCGGATATCGAGATGCTTCTAAGTTTCTTCTAGATTTATTTCCTTTCTCTTGATTGTAGTACATTATATTTGTATTTTGTCTTTTGGATTATAGAACTCTATATTTATATCTTCCATTGTAGTACTCTTTACCTTTGATATGTGAACTGTGTAGCACTTTCATCTAGTAATTTGAGATATCTTAAAGGTCCTGTGGATCTAAGCGATATACCAGAAGGGAGGGTGAATAGTATTACTTGACAATTTTAAAAATAATAACTACAAAATAAATTCAAGTCAAAAATTCATGCACAAATGACACCTGAATTTATAGTGGAACCCTTTCAGGTAAAAACCACTACCTAAGCCTACTAGATTAAGATTTTTTTGACAAGGCAACGGTAGTCAATTCACTAATGCACCACTTAAACGAGCTTACAAGAATCCCTTCTCTTATCAACCTAAAGACAAGCACAACAACAAGTCTTCCTAACAACTTGATACCCGAAATCAGCGTAGTAGATAAAGATAAATACAATAGAATCCTATGGAACCTTAAAAGAAATCAAACCAAATTTTTCGCAGAGGTATTTGATTAGCGTGCTTTTGAAAGCTTAGAAGCAGAAGCGTAGAAGCACTTTAGAGAAAGCATGAGAGCTCTTTTTCTAGAGAGATTTCTTCTTGGAATGTGTTGAAAAAGGGCTACCTTGGACCTTTATATATACTAGAAAATCAACAAGAATAGAAAGTAATCTAAATCCAATTGGTTGATCAATTAAGGTAGTTTGATCGATCAAAATGAGTTTTGGTCGATTAAACTGGTTATTTGATCAATCACCTTTTGGTTGATTAATTAAGCTAATTGGTTGATCAAAGGTATATTAATCAACTTCCTAATTTGTGCTGGTTTGATCGATTAATTAACATTCTGGTCGATCAATGAATTTTAGTCTATTAATCAATTTATTTGGTCGAATAATTAACCTAAAACTTGATTTTAAAAATTTATGTTTAGTGCGAAAATCATTTGAGGTTCCTTACAAAATATTCTAGACTCAAAGAAAAGTAAAGGCTCAACGAAATACTACGGTGAGCTTCTTGCTCCATTCCATGAATCAACAAGAGAGTCCTGAAATATTAGTCTAGATAGATAACATAATTTTTGTGCATTAAAATAGAGGTACTTACATATCTTGCTTATCAGAAATTTGAAATTATGTTGCTTATCTAGCTTGCTTATAATTCTTTCACTTTTATAGTAGCATGTCATGAATTACATAAAAAATTCAAAAAGGCGGAGCAACAATTACTTGTCAATTTAATTACCTAAATCTTTTTATTAATAACTGTAACGACCCGGTTCCCGAGTCCCTACGAGACACGAGAACCGGACCGACTCGACTAATCCCAAGACCCAGTCGTCCAACGAGGAAGTAACCAAAAGACAGTAAAATAAACCACATTCAGCATGAAAATAACTAACAGTAAGAAAGCACAGCAGTAAGGAAAGAAACTACTACAGTAGGCACCACCACAACAGTAAAACAACAGTTATCATATAACAAAAACTGCAGGTAAAGAAGGTACAGCGGAAACAAAAACTACTCACTAGAACAGAAACAAAAAGGGGTACAAAGCTGGGGTAACTCTACTGGACCCTACTCGGCCCAGCGTCCTCTGCAGCCGCCGACCCTGGCTGCTCAACACCTGGTCCTGAAAAAGGTAACGAGTGTAACACGTCTGCAAAACGCTGAGTAGAGTGGCAAACTAACTAAAGGCAACAGTAGAGTGTACAGTAGCTGTTAATTAATTTCACAGGCAGCTTATATATTCCTTTCCATTTTTCCAAGACTGCAGTAATATACATTCCACTAGTTTTTCCATCCTAGGATTCATGCCATATCCTAGGATCTATCATATAATCTAGTTTTCCGGCCCTAGGATTCATGCAACACCTAGGAGCTATCATTCCATATATTTCTCACTCCTAGGATTCATGCAATGCCCTAGGTTCTAGTTAT
This sequence comes from Thalassia testudinum, assembly GCA_037157565.1. NCBI lineage: Eukaryota > Viridiplantae > Streptophyta > Magnoliopsida > Alismatales > Hydrocharitaceae > Thalassia > Thalassia testudinum. The sequence goes on along the minus strand of JAZHRO010000035.1, from coordinate 47,868,639 downwards.
GGTTCCATACTTTAACAGATTTTATTAATACTTAAAACCACTCTACCAGGTACAACGGGAGTAATGGGGGCGTGATCGGGAATCCCGCGCGCCTCCGCGACTCTCAAGACTGCAACCGAACGAGGTCCTATCACAAGGATCAAACACAAGGAGTGTCTGAAAACAGTGTATAGCTACTGTAGGCGGGTAGAGGAATAAATTCTGAAACGAACGCAACTCGAATCGCGGAAAACGGAGCCCAAACGGGCCCTAAACGGGTCGAGAAAGACGATACTGTGCAAAATCAGACGTCTGGAACTCCCTCCAGACGTCTTAAACGGTGGATCAGAGAATTACCTGCTCAGCGTGGTTTCCCAGACGTCCAGAAGTCTGCAGGGACGTCTTTCCTAGATCCCAGACGTCCGATGGTCACTCCGGACGTCTGGAGGTCACTCCCGCCGTCTGGTACAACTTCCAGACGTCTGATTCGCAAAGGATGACGAACCAGACAACCTGCGCACAGCCAACCCCCCTCCCTCAGTACGGTCAGTCGACAAAAAAAGAAGGAGAAAGCGGAAACTCACCTTTCAGACGTCTGTATGATATCACAGACGTCGACCTTGCCGTCTGGATATCAATCCAGACGTCTGATTCTGGAAATTTTTCCAGAATCAGAACCTTGCTCGGCCTCCGCTCGCGACGCCGCCCGCGTCGCACCTCGCGCGTCCGCTGCTCCGCCCGCAGCAGGTCCCTCTCCGCGACGCTCTGCGCCCCCTGCGCCCTCCGCCGGCCGGCCAAGCCGCTCCCGGCGAGCTCGCCCTCACGGCAGAGCCCCGCCCTCGCACGCCGCAGCTCCTCCGCGCCTACTGCGGCTGCCGCTGCCGCTGCGCCCTCGCGTCCGCTCGCTCTCGCGCACAGGCAGGAGAGAAGGAGGAAGATGGTGGAGACGGGAGGGGAGGCGCGCCCCCCCTTTTAACGCCGCGCGGAGAGGAGAGAGAGACGGTCGCAGCCGCCTGCAGCCGCAGAGAAAGAGGGCAGAACGCAGGTCTGCGCGCACAGGCGCGCAGACGAATATCCCGTGCGAGCATAACTGTTCGCCAGACGTCTGTAAACTATCCCGGACGTCTGGTCAGACGTCTGGATGTGATCCCAGACGTCTTTACAGACGTCTGGGCCACCTCCCAGACGTCTTAAAAGACGTCTGGGGCACGCGCTCATTACAATATAACAAACTCAAAGGAAGTTTCATCCCCGAAACTTGCGCCAACTAGGGTGCGGGAAGAAGATGTCCAAATAACCATAACAAACTCAAAGAGGACCGAAGCCGGTCCGAAAAGACGTACCTGCGAAAAGCTCTGGGTACCGCTCCCGCATTGCCGCCTCAGGCTCCCAGGTAGCCTCCTCGTACCGCTGGCTCCTCCACAAAACCTTTACCAGGGGTACTTGCTTTCGTCTCAACCTGCGGACGGCTCGGTCTAGGATCTGCACTGGCCGCTCGGGGTAGGTCAGGTCGTCGCTCACCTCGACGCTCTCGTGACTCAGTACGTGGCTGGGATCGGCTACGTACTTCCTGAGGTTGGACACGTGGAACACGTCGTGCACACCAGAAAGCTGCGGGGGAAGGGCAAGTCTGTAAGCAACGGGTCCAACCCGCTCCAGGACCTCGAAGGGCCCCACGAACCTCGGCGCGAGCTTCCCTCTCACCCCAAACCGCTGTAAGCCCTTCATGGGCGAAACACGAAGAAAGACGTGGTCCCCAACCTCGAACTGCACCTCTCTGCGTCTGCGATCTGCGTAGCTCTTCTGTCTGCTCCTGACAGTGCGGAGTCGTCTGTGGATCTGCTCAACTACCTCCTGACTCTGCCGGATCAACCTGGGGCCAACCTCCCACTTGGTCCCCACCTCAACCCAACTCAAGGGTGCCGTGCATTTCCGTCCGTACAGAGACTCGTAGGGAGCCATGCCGATGCTCGAGTGATAACTGTTGCTGTATGCAAACTCTGCCAGGGGCAGGTGCTCCTCCCAAGAGCCCCTCCAGTCTAGTACACAGGCACGCAAAAGGTCCTCAAGTGTCTGTATCGTGCGTTCCGACTGTCCGTCCGTCTGGGGGTGGTAAGCCGTGCTAAACCTCAACCTCGTCCCCAAAGCCTGCTGAAACTCAGCCCAAAATTGGGACGTAAAGCGGGTATCCCGGTCGGATACGATCTCCCGCGGAACTCTGTGTAGTCGCACCACATCACGGATATACCTCTCTGCCAACTGTGCTGGTCCCAAAGTGACTCGGATCAGCAAGAATCGTGCCGTCTTCGTCAATCTGTCCACTATTACCCAGACCGCGTCGTGTCCTCGCTGGGTAACAGGTAAGCCCACCACCAAGTCCATGGTGATGCTCTCCCACTTCCACTCTGGCACTGGAAGCGGCTGAAGTGGCCCTGCAGGCCTCTGATGCTCGGCTTTCACCTGCTGGCACACTAAGCACTGCTGCACGAACTCACCCACATCCCGCTTCATCCCTCTCCACCAGAACTCGCGTCTCAAGTCATGGTACATTTTCGTGTTTCCGGGATGTATGGTGAATCTGGAACCGTGTGCCTCAGTCAGGAGCTCTCTCAACAGCTCCTCGTCTCTGGGGACGCACAGCCGTCCCCTCAAGCGTAACACCTGGTCTGTGAAAGAGAAGTCCCCTGGGTCCCCTGACAGTACTCTGTCGCGCAAAGACTGCAAGTACGGATCGGCCATCTGTCCCGTGATGATGCGGTCTATCAACTCTGGTCTGGTCTGCCGTGTCACCGTCACTGCCCCACAGTACCCTCGTAACTCTAGAGGTCGCCAACTGCCCACCTCCTCCAAAAGGCTCCAACTCTGTAACTGTAGACTGGCCAAGCGTGCGGGCGCCTTACGGCTCAAGGCGTCAGCCACCACATTGGCCTTTCCCGGGTGGTAGGAGATGCTGCAGTCGTAGTCCTTCAGGAGCTCCAACCAACGTCTCTGTCTCATGTTGAGCTCCCTCTGGTCAAAAAGATATCTGAGGCTCTTGTGATCTGTAAAAATCTCGAAGGTCTCACCGTACAAGTAGTGCCTCCATGTCTTCAGCGCGAAGACAACAACTGCCAACTCTAGATCGTGGGTAGGGTAGGTATGCTCATGGGGCTTCAGTTGCCGCGAAGCGTAAGCGACCACGTGACCCCTCTGCATGAGCACACCTCCTAACCCCTGCAAGGAAGCGTCCGTGTACACAACGAACCCGCCACTACTGTCAGGGATGGTGAGCACGGGAGCCGAGGTCAACCTCTCCTTCAGCTCCAGAAAACACGCCTCACAGGCGTCTGTCCAAGCGAAAGGCACATCCTTCCGAGTCAACTGTGTCATAGGACGTGCAATCTGCGAAAACCCTCTGATGAACCGTCTGTAGTAACCTGCCAGTCCCAAGAAACTACGAATCTCAGTGACTGAACGCGGTCTCTCCCACCTGAGCACTGCCTCGACCTTGGCGGGATCCACCGCCAGGCCGTCTCCAGAGATCACATGACCCAAAAAGGTCACCTCCCTCAACCAGAACTCGCACTTGCTGTATTTGGCGTACAGCCTGCGTCGTCTCAGAGTGTCCAGAACCATCCGCAAGTGCTGTCCGTGCTGCGTCCGATCTCTAGAATAGATGAGTACATCATCTATGAAAACCACCACAAACTGGTCCAAGTACGGTCTGAACACCCGGTTCATCAGGTCCATGAAAGCAGCGGGGGCATTGGTCAGCCCAAACGGCATGACCAAAAACTCATAGTGTCCGTAGCGGGTGCGGAAAGCTATCTTGGAGACGTCGGTCTCCCTGATCCTCAACTGGTGGTATCCAGACCTCAAGTCGATCTTGGAAAACACCGTGGCACCCCGCAACTGGTCAAACAAATCGTCAATCCTCGGCAGCGGATATCTGTTCTTGATGGTGACCCTATTCAGCTGTCGGTAATCCACACAAAGGCGTAGGGTCCCATCCTTCTTCTTCACAAACAGTACCGGGGCTCCCCAGGGAGACGCACTGGGCCTCACGAAACCCTTCTCCAAAAGGTCCTGCAACTGAGACTTGAGCTCTCGCAGCTCAAGCGGTGCCATCCTGTATGGCGCGGTGGAGATGGGGCTGGTCCCTGGTACTAGTGAGATCTCAAACTCGATCTCACGCTCGGGCGGTAGTCCTGGTAACTCGTCTGGAAACACGTCGGGGTACTCTCTGACCACCGGGATGCTCTGGAAGTCTGCCACGGGGCTGTGCTCTGCCACCACACAAGCTAAGAAGCCCTCACACCCCTGGCTCAAAAGTCTCGCCGCCCGAAGTGCCGAAATGCACCTGAAACCTCCGTCCACTGGCTGCCCGTGAAACTCGAAGGAAGGCAACTCCGGAATGGAGAAGACAATCTTCCTCTCAAAGCAGTCTACCAAGGCGTGGTAAGCGGACAGCCAATCCATCCCCAGGATCACCCCAAAGTCCTCCATCTGTATCATAATCAGGTCAGCTGGCAGGCTGTGTCCCCCGATGCTGACCCCGCAACCCGTGTACACCTCCTCAGCTACAAACAGCTGAACACTCGGACCTCTGATTACGAACGGGTTCTCTAACAATGTATAATCCTGGTCCAAACTAACTGCGAAACTGTCTGCGACAAACGAGTGCGTAGCGCCGGAATCGAAAAGCGTGTAAACGAGTCTGCCAGAAACTGAAACCATACCTGCTACCACGGATCCCGAAGCTCTGGCGTCCCTGTGTGTTAGGGCGTTGATACGCCCCTCAGCTCTAGGTGAGGACGAAGCAGCCACACTCTGCATCGGACGGGTAGGTGCTGGCCGGTACCCTCCTCGCGACTGCGGTCCTCCTCCTCACGCCTGGAAACCGCAGCCTCCTGCGCGCCCTCCAGTGCTCTGCGCGGGAAGTATCTGCTGACCTCCTGCCCTAGATGGGCAGTCCCTCCTGACGTGGCCCGGCTGGCCACACTGGTAGCAGAGGGGAACCCGACTCCCGCCCTCAGTGAGTCCCTGCTGTCGGCTAGGCGGGGGTCCGGTGCTGGCGACTGGCCCCTTTCGAGGGCCCCCAAAGGCCACTGATGGCCCTGCACAACGTGACGGCTCTCCTGCGGACGCCACGTGTCTCCGCTCTCGCCGGCCCTGTGAGAAGTCTGGCTGAAAGGGCCTCTTCCGCCCGCCGTCGGTCTCTCGCGCGGATGGGTTGGTCTCCTCGTAAGTCATGGCTGCCTCTACCACCCTCGAAAACGTCGGCAGCTTCAGGGGTTTGACATACCCCCGGATCGCAGGCCGGAGCCCCTCGGTGAACCTCCAAAGGCGCTCCTCCTCAGTGGCCACCGCTGTCGCTGCAAAGCGGGACAGCTCCAAGAAACGCGTGCGGTACGCGCTCACGGTCATCGTCCCTTGGCGGAGAGTGTGGAACTCCCGCCTCCTCTGGTCCTGCCACGTCTGGGGAAAGTACTGCTCGCAGAAGAGGGTGACGAACTGGTCCCACGTCGGCTCGTCCCTCTCCTGTCCCCGGACCGCCCTCCACCACCGGTGTGCCGCACTCTCCAGCTGGTACGTGGCAAAGGCCACGCGGCACTCCACCGGGGGGCGAAGGGTGTCGAAGATCTTCTCCAGCTGCTCAAGCCAGTCCTCTGCCTCGGTCGGGTCCTCATCCCCCTTGAAGGAGGGGGGCTTCAGCTTCCGGAACTGTCCGAAAAGCTCGAAGTGGTGCTGTAGGGGAGGTGCTGGTGCACCTCCAGGCGAAGGTGCCTCGTGTACAGAAGTGTCGGAGGAAGGTGGGGGCGGTAGGGGCCCATCCCCTCCCTCGTGTCCGGCGCCGCGTCCGTCGCGTGGTCCCACAGAGGACTCCCCCTCTGCAACCCCAGGAGGAGGTGCTCGGGGCGGTGGGTGGAGCTCCTCTCGTACAATATCCCGTATCAGTCTGGCGAGGTCCTGGGCCTGGACGCCAGGGAGTGGTGGCTGGTTCACCGAGACGTCAACGACAGCACGTCCACCTCGCCGACCTCGCCCTCGGCCGCACCCGCGGCCAGTCTCGCCAGTCCCACGACGAGGCATCTCCTGCAAGGAGACGCGAAACAAAACGGAAATGTCAAAACAGACGGTACCTAACAACACTTCTAAGAGCTCATGTCAAGAGATATGTTGTGGTGGCTACTCTAGCTATAAACATGTGAATTGGTTATTTTCCAGTCAGTTGATTCACTTCTCGGGACGACCTTGCTCTGATACCATCTTGTAACGACCCGGTTCCCGAGTCCCTACGAGACACGAGAATCGGACCGACTCGACTAATCCCAAGACCCAGTCGTCCAACGAGGAAGTAACCAAAAGACAGTAAAATAAACCACATTCAGCATGAAAATAACTAACAGTAAGAAAGCACAGTAGTAAGGAAAGAAACTACTACAGTAGGCACCACCACAACAGTAAAACAACAGTTATCATATAACAAAAACTGCAGGTAAAGAAGGTACAGCGGAAACAAAAACTACTCACTAGAACAGAAACAAAAAGGGGTACAAAGCTGGGGTAACTCTACTGGACCCTACTCGGCCCAGCGTCCTCTGCAGCCGCCGACCCTGGCTGCTCAACACCTGGTCCTGAAAAAGGTAACGAGTGTAACACGTCAGCAAAACGCTGAGTAGAGTGGCAAACTAACTAAAGGCAACAGTAGAGTGTACAGTAGCTGTTAATTAATTTCACAGGCAGCTTATATATTCCTTTCCATTTTTCCAAGACTGCAGTAATATACATTCCACTAGTTTTTCCATCCTAGGATTCATGCCATATCCTAGGATCTATCATATAATCTAGTTTTCCGGCCCTAGGATTCATGCAACACCTAGGAGCTATCATTCCATATATTTCTCACTCCTAGGATTCATGCAATGCCCTAGGTTCTAGTTATGGTTCCATACTTTAACAGATTTTATTAATACTTAAAACCACTCTACCAGGTACAACGGGAGTAATGGGGGCGTGATCGGGAATCCCGCGCGCCTCCGCGACTCTCAAGACTGCAACCGAACGAGGTCCTATCACAAGGATCAAACACAAGGAGTGTCTGAAAATAGTGTATAGCTACTGTAGGCGGGTAGAGGAATAAATTCTGAAACGAACGCAACTCGAATCGCGGAAAACGGAGCCCAAACGGGCCCTAAACGGGTCGAGAAAGACGATACTGTGCAAAATCAGACGTCTGGAACTCCCTCCAGACGTCTTAAACGGTGGATCAGAGAATTACCTGCTCAGCGTGGTTTCCCAGACGTCCAGAAGTCTGCAGGGACGTCTTTCCTAGATCCCAGACGTCCGATGGTCACTCCGGACGTCTGGAGGTCACTCCCGCCGTCTGGTACAACTTCCAGACGTCTGATTCGCAAAGGATGACGAACCAGACAACCTGCGCACAGCCAACCCCCCTCCCTCAGTACGGTCAGTCGACAAAAAAAGAAGGAGAAAGCGGAAACTCACCTTTCAGACGTCTGTATGATATCACAGACGTCGACCTTGCCGTCTGGATATCAATCCAGACGTCTGATTCTGGAAATTTTTCCAGAATCAGAACCTTGCTCGGCCTCCGCTCGCGACGCCGCCCGCGTCGCACCTCGCGCGTCCGCTGCTCCGCCCGCAGCAGGTCCCTCTCCGCGATGCTCTGCGCCCCCTGCGCCCTCCGCCGGCCGGCCAAGCCGCTCCCGGCGAGCTCGCCCTCACGGCAGAGCCCCGCCCTTGCACGCCGCAGCTCCTCCGCGCCTACTGCGGCTGCCGCTGCCGCTGCGCCCTCGCGTCCGCTCGCTCTCGCGCACAGGCAGGAGAGAAGGAGGAAGATGGTGGAGACGGGAGGGGAGGCGTGCCCCCCCCTTTTAACGCCGCGCGGAGAGGAGAGAGAGACGGTCGCAGCCGCCTGCAGCCGCAGAGAAAGAGGGCAGAACGCAGGTCTGCGCGCACAGGCGCGCAGACGAATATCCCGTGCGAGCATAACTGTTCGCCAGACGTCTGTAAACTATCCCGGACGTCTGGTCAGACGTCTGGATGTGATCCCAGACGTCTTTACAGACGTCTGGGCCACCTCCCAGACGTCTTAAAAGACGTCTGGGGCACGCGCTCGTTACAATAACAAAGAGGGAGAAAAATTTAATCATGCATCTTTATACTCATGCATACTTAATTATAATTTTGTTATCATCAAAAATGGAGAGAATGTTAATACCCTTATTTTGATATAACAAAATTATATTTTTATTGAGGACTAACCATTAGAGGTTAAATCAAATCAAAGCATGATGTGTCCTCATTAAGAGCATTCAAATGCTTTATGTGGAGAAGAAGACTTGAAGATTGTTTTTACCTTTGTTGAGCTTAGAACTATGTAAGGAACCTTAATAGGATAACAAATGCTAAGTTTTCAATATTCGTACAAATCATTCTCTTTTGAACCTAAGTCATTTCTACTGCTAATCGAATAATACTAGTTTTTGATCAACCAACTCCTTAGTTTAATCAATCAAAGACCTCTAATGGTCACATTACCTTTTGATCGATCAACCCCTTTTATTTAATCAATCAAAATATTCGAACAGTCAAATTTCCCTTGAAATTATTAAGTCGATCAATATTCTCTTTTATTTGATCAACATTAAATCTATCAATACTTTTATTTAATTGACCAAAAGTATGTTTGATTGACCAAACCCATGTTTTGACTGATCAAAGTAGTATTTTCAGTATTTCCAAAATAGGTTGAAAAACACCTATAAATAGAACCTTTGACTCCCTTCTTCAAAACATACCTCAAGAGCTTTAAAAAAGCAAAACACGCATATTCTCTCTAGTGCTTTTGTGCCTTTACACGTACAACTATTACAATTCAAAGCATGTTCCTTTACGATTCAAGAAAGCTTGGTTTGTTCTAATCTCGCTGAGGTTCTATAGGAATTATTGCTATTTTCTTTGTATTATGTTCTTGATATGGGAATCCAAGTTATCTTGGAAGTCCCATTGTTCTTCTCTTAGTCAGGTGTAAGAGAAGACATTTTGTAAGAAGTTGTGCTACCCTCGTTCAAGTAGTACGTTAGTGGATTTGACTAGCATCAACTAGTCAAGAAAATCCTAAGCTGGGAGACTTAGGTAGTGGTTTTTACTTGAAAGGGTTTCCACTCTAAATCAGGTGTTATCTTTCTAGTCTGTGTTTATTTAATTTTTGATCTATGGTTAATGATTCTTTAAATTCTCATAGAAATAGATATTACATTGTTCACCCCCCTTTAGTGTATACTTGATCCCTTAGGCTCTGCATGCACTCACACCCATCCTATAAATATACTACCCTACTACCGCATAAATCCCATCGTTGGTTACTACATTTTCCTACCAAAAACTCCACTCAATTCCCTAAAAGAAAGGGGTTAGGCATGCACATTAGAAGGATTCCTTACCATGCCATTCTAGTCTCTACACCTTAATTTCTTCTCCCTTGTAACGATGCCAAGGAGGAACTTAGGACGACGGCTAGGCAAGGAGGTGGTGGACATCCACCCTTGGAGGAGCTAGGAGGAGCACTATCAATTAGAGGAAGAAGTAGACCTCTTCAAGTTGAGAGCAGCTACAATTGGAGCAAGGATCTTCTTCTTCTTCATCCAGGAGACTCCTCTACTTCTTTTTCTTCTTTGTGTTTATTCTAGTAAAAGCATTCCTCTACTTGGGGATTAATTGTGTGGGATCCCTCCATACAATTGAGCTCTCCAAGTATTTTGTAGACATTATTTTCTTGTTATCAATATATCAAAATGATTTTCATTTTATGTGCTTTAATTTCTAGCTTCTTTATTTTCTTTAGTGTACTCACTCCACCTTTGTAATTATCCTAGGCGCATTTGCTTAGGGTAAGCTTAGAAAGGTTGGACTTCCTTTATCTTAGTGTATTTCAAATTTCATTGCCCCGATTTAAAAACACGAAAAAATCACAAAATCACAAAAACAAAAAAGAAAAGAGGATTTAAGCAAGTGAGAGAGATTATTAATTTAATAACTATCAATTGTCTCCTTGGACGACCCTAGATACTCTCACTATCTAGGTTATAAATTTTAAAACTTGATAGGATTTTACACATCTTGACATTAAAAGGCCGCATTTACAAAATCGCATAAAATTCGTATCACATTTTGACGTTGTTGTAGGGGAGGCACGACTTAGTTGTTATTTCACACTCTCTTGCTTATTTGAATCTTCACCATTTTTGTTTTTGTTTTTTGCATAGGTGCAAAGTGCAAACGGGAGCGGGATAATTTGGAGCGAGAGCTTCAAATTCTTGTCTTCCCACGATTTCCAAGTACCTTGCCAAAACCCTCTCAACATCCTAAGAAAAATACCAAAAAAAAACTTTTAATATCAAAACTTATAAAAACAAGAAAATTCAAGGGTGGTGGAACCCTAAAATTGGTTTGTGTGCTTGTTTGCTTCATTTCTCCACCACCCACTTTACATTGGTGCTTAATTTTTGCAAATCCAGACTTCTATCTTGACTTTCAAAAATCAAGTTTGGGCACAAAAAGGCTTCCTAAAATCCTCAAACCCTACCAAAAGGAGCCTCTTCGAGTCAAGAACTTAAGTTCCAAATTTCATAAGATTTGGTTGAATATAAGAAATTAGAAAATTGGTGGACTGAAGAGGGATCAAACCCTAATCTCTTACTGTTTACTTACTGTCCCCGAATTTTATAAATTTTTATACACATCCAATTTAGACAAAATTTATATTTATATAATCTTTGAAAAAATCCATACACTATATAAAATTTTCAAAAATTTATTAGGTTGTTTGAGGATTTGGCAGAATCAATTTCTCGAATCTTTTTTGGATTCTCATGCCAATATAGAAAAAATTTGAAAAAAATAGCAAAAAAGCTTAAAAAATCTTTAAAAAATCAAGTTTAGAATCCTTGTTTGATTTTCTTTCCAGTGGTGGTATTTTTTATCTTTTTTGGAGCACCACATAAAATATATTATATAAAAGATTCATTTCTTAAGTGCTGCCTGCATAGGATTTCACCAATTAGGATCTTTATTTCTCTTATCTTAGTCACACCTCAACCTAAAGGAAATTGGCTTTCACCAATCACAACTTGATTGCAATTATTTGTGTGACACTTCAAACTTATTTGAAGACTTAACAAGAGAAATCTTAAAATCCACAAAAATTATATCAAAACCCTAAAATCCTTTCATTTAATTCTTGCTTGCAAACTACTTGTTTTGGCTTTGGGAATCACTTTCTCGCCCAATTCATACACACCGAAAAGAAAAATTTTGGCAACTACCCCATAACACCCTTCACAAACCTGTGCACTGTAAGTATCATAAGCCTAACTTAAAATTTGTAGCAACTTGACCCTTAAGGATTTCATCCATATTAGGCTTGGTATTTGTCTACCAAATTATTTTCAATTGACTTCACTTACGTGATTTAACCTAATTCTTGTGTTAAACGACCAAGTGCATGTTTATACAAGCCCCAATGATTTTCTTGGGACATGCTTGGGCCTAATCCCCCCTTGCAGCTTGATTGGGTTAATTAAGGGAAGGGAGGTAAATTGTTGACTATTTAGTATACAAATTTCCAAGTCTTAGGTTTTATAAGGAGTCAAGCCTTAAGATAGGCTTAGAATTTTGTATTGCTTGGGTGCACACAAAAATTTCCCTCATTTCTTCCCTTCTCTCCTCCATTCTTCCATAAGTGTATGCATGGGCGTAGGTCCCAGAATATACACTTGGAGGGATCACTTAACTCTACCCCATACACAAAGCAACCAACTTCTCATTTTCATTCTTCCTCTTTCTATAAAAAAAATGGAAAATAAGCAAAACAAGTCCAATTCTGCTTCCACCTCTCATTCACAACCTAACTCTAACCCTTCCACTCATAATCCGCAACCTGACATTCCCATCCCTCATCTAGAGATGCCTCAAAATCCTTAGTTGCCAAATGGTTAGAATCAAAATCCTTCACCTAATCTCTTATTCATGATGGTTGAGCAACTGCCTCAACTTCAGGTTAATCAATAGTAGTTGGCTAGGATGGTCACGAACCTAGCCAACCAAAGGAAAAATCCGCCACCCCATGAGGTGCCTGTCATTCCTTTGAAGTATTTCTATGATCCTTCTAATTATCAAGAAAGACCTAGGGTAGTTATACTTGAAGGGGATTTCGAGATCAAACTCACTATTCTAAACCTAATCAAGTACTTTCATGGCCTATCTAAGGAAGATCCTTTTTGTTATCTTGAGGACCTTACTGTCCTCGCTTAAACAACCATTCTCAAAATATTTGGGAAGATCTATGGCAGATGAGACTCTTTCCTTTATCCCTTAAAGACAAGGCTGCTCATTGGTTCAGAATAGTTGGGAAACTCATCACTACATGGCCCCAACTCAAGAGTGCATTTCTCAAAAGGTTCTTTCCGATAGGTCGTACTAATGCTCTAAGAAGAGCAATTACGACCTTTCAACAAAAACCTGATGAATCTCTTCATGAGTCTTTAGAGAGATTTCAAGAACTCTTAAGAAGTTGCCTACACCATGAGGTACCTCTTTGGCAACTAGTTCAAATCTTCTATCATGGATTAGAAGATCAGCTTAGAAGATTTGTCGATACCTCATGCGGTAGGAATTTCTTAAACAAGGATGTCGAGAGTGCCTATGAATTATTTGAGGAGATGAGTGAAAACTCATTCAACCATGCTTACATGAGAACCTTTGGAAGAAACACTAACCCTCAATAAGGTGTTCATGAGATAGGCACTCACATTCAATCTATCCCTATTACTCAAGATGACATCTAAATGATTGCTCAAAGGCTCGACCAAATGCAAATTCACCAAAAGAAAATTGAGGAAAGACTTAACACCCAAAAGTTGACCACACCCCCGACCACGCCTAACTTCCCAAAAAGAGAGAACTTAGATCATGTTGGTGCTGTCCCTATTGAGAATAATTCCTTTACTGAGGTTACACCAAATTTGGCTACAACATTTAATTATGTGAATCCAAACCCTATCAACCCAGCAACTGAGAATATTTTCACCCACTAGGAGCATTTTAGAAATCCCTCCAACTCTTACAATGGAAACAGGAGGAACTACTCAAATTGCTCCTAGACTAATACCAATCAGGTTCCCTCTTAGAGACGTAATATGGCAAAACCAAACCTCTTATCAACCTGGACCATCTCAAGAAGATATCAATACCTAGGTGATGAAGACCCTGCTTGGTATGCAAAATCAGATGACTAAAGTAACCTATGTTGTCACTAATTTACAAAATCAGATTAGAGTTACTCCATATCAAAGATTTGAAGGCAATTTACCCTCCAAACCAATGCCCAACCTCAATAACCGGAGGAACTAGTATCAGGGCGGGAATCCCACTCACTTCGGACAACCTCCTATCTAGCTAGCACCTCAGTACCCACTAGGTTTCAATTAGAATCAGGCCCCCCGACCTCCCAGAAACAAGCACACTGCCAATGCAATTACTTTGAGGAGCGAGAAGACAACTCAAGATCCTGGGCCTTGTCATTCCACACATGAAACCCACCCATCAAAAATGCAAGTTGACTCTCCTCCCATCCTAACATAGGAAGAAAATGAAGAAGAAAAAGATTCCAAAGGCAAGAATCTCATTCCCTTCCCTCAAGCCTTACCCTCCACCAACAATAAAAGAAAGAAGATCGAGGCCTCAAATCAGGAACTCATGGATTTATTCGGGAAAGTTGAGATTAAGATTCCCCTCCTAGATGCAATCAAATACATTCACTACAATAGAAAAGACTTAAGGTGACATTTATTTAACATCACCATAAGTAAAATAAACGTTCCTATAAGTTTTCGTAGATGTTAAAAAAATGTTACCATAAACGTCTCCATAGGTGCATCGTCTTAGATCTATATCGACGTCAAAAATCAAACGTCACCTAAAAGAATTCTACTGACGTTAAATAAACGTCGCCTATAACATCTAAGGTGTCTTTTAAATGTCTCTTAAAAGTCCCACCACGTAATCGAACCTATGCAAATGATGTCTTAGATATTTTTCAACGACATTAAAACGTCACCAAAGAATAACTATAGAAACATTTAAACGTCACCATTTCTTACGTAAAATAACGTTTAAACGTCACCATATCTTATGTAAGATAACATTAGATGCCACATTAAGTAATTTCGAAGATGTTTAAACACCGCTTAAACTTTTCCTTAAATTTCTATAAAATCTTTAACGATGTTTAAACCTTTCCTTATGTATCCTATGTGATGTTTAAACGTTACTTTATATTGCTTTTATAGACATTTAAACGTAATGTTATATAACTTTTAACAATATTTAAACGTTCTCTTGCGTATTTTATATTATATTTAAATGTTACCTTATACACCTTTTGAAGACATTTAAACATTATTTTATATCACTTTTAGTAACGTTAAAAAGTTACATTATTTATCCTACTATGACATTTAAGCATCATTTTAATAACATTTACCGACGCTTAAACGTTATCCTATGTAACCTTTAATTACGTTTAAATGTCTCCTTACCTATTCTATATTGATGTTTAAATGTTATCTTACATAACTTTTGAAGACATTTAAATATCATGTTATATCCTTTTTAGTGATGTTAAAACATCATCTTAGTTATCATATTATAACGTTTAAATGTCATTTTAGATAACTTTCACCGATACTTAAACATCACCTTATGTAACCTTTAACAACATTTAAATGTCCTCTTATGTATTTTATATTGACATTTAAATATTACCTCATGTACCTTTTGAAAACATTTAAAAATCATGTTATATCCCTTTTAATGACGTTAAAACGTCAACTTAACTATCTTATTATGACATTTAAGCGTTATTTTAGGTAATTTTCATCGACATTTAAATATCATCTTATATAATTTTTAATAACATTTAAACATCTTCTTACATATTCTATATTGACATAATTAAAAAAAGAGCTGGATATCATCACCTGCGAGAAAAGGTAGGCCCAGAATACCCATCTACAGGTCTGACATCCCTTGGGGCCTCGTCTCATTGAACCAATTATGTTAACTAACAATACCCAGCAAGAATTTATCCATTTAAATTCGATTACTTAGAAAACAACTTAATAAACTATCATGTCTAGTACCAATGTTGTACCTGATTTTAGGTAAACAAACAAGTAGATTACGAGCTGTCCAGCTTGCTAATTATGCAAATGAACCATGTAAACATAGGGAAACTAATCGAAATGTGAAGTAGGTTAATTACAAAAGCTTAAAATATATGAAGGAAAATAAACTAGATGACACGATACATCACAGAACTGTTACAGAAGTTGTACCCTGCATTGTATAGCAGTAAAACAACAAGGTTTGGTACAACAGTTGTGGGTTAAAACAAACACTGCTTCCAAAAATTTACAACTGTTTGAACAAGACACAAGCACAGTGGGACATTGCTGCTTCCAAGGAAGATGCAAACAAGAACCTCACCTACAAATATCTTCACTTCCTGTAAGAGATCATTGGCTGCTACTGATGATTTTCTTTCACATGAATCATATATATCCAAGACACACATGACATTTAGTTTGCCTAATTTAGAGGGAGAAGAAAACAGCCCGAATTAGTGATGGTCTTTACTACAAAACTGGTCAAAAGACCAGAACCAACACATTCTCCTGTCACGTGACAATAACTTTCTTCCCATGCTACAACAAATCCATGCTTTTATTATTTGCAAAGCATAATGGGCTAGTATATGCTCACCATTCTTCGTTTGGTTAAAGACTTGATGAACAAGTTTCTTTGGAAGTTCTTTTGTGGCCTGAAAAAAGGGAGCAGAATCAAGAAATGAGTCATGTACTGGAAACATGATCAGGAACTTAGAGGAGTTCAATGGCTGATTTAGTAAGGAGATAAATTTCCATAGAAATGTTCCTTTGCCAGGTTAAATTTTCATGGAAGAGCAAGTTATGCTGGCTATATTCAATCCAGTGAAAAGATTTTGATTAATAGTAAGATTAGACAGCCCAAGTTATTTTTTTCCCCCTTCCAAAAAGCAGACTCAAAAGTGATATAGCAACAAATTATGTACATAAAAAGCCAGTATATCCAGCCATATGCTATGCTAGGTGGGAAATGCAGATTCAACCTATTTCACAGCAACTGTAGCGTCTATGAATCCACATGATGTTCATATATAAAGACATCCACATAACGTTCATACAAGTATGGAAGAATAAATGCAGCAGGGAATTATCGTTACCTAGGATGTGTGCTAACTTCTTACAAAAGACTTGGTTAAACTTTCTGTTTCCAAAGAAAATAGAGCCTATGTGGAAGAACATTGATTATCATAAGCAACCTCTGTTCCCACATGTTCCATTACATCGCAGACATTTTCCTTATTCCAATTAATTGCTATCTTTCATAAAGTTTGACAAGCATATTTATAAGTAGGGTTTTTTTGATAAGGATTTGTATGATCTAAAACATTAAACAAGCCTTATCAAGGTTTTGATCAGTCAAACACAAATTTTGTATTAATCAAACCAGGGAGTGCAAAGCATATCAGGGCCATCTTTTTTTTTTCCTTTTTATCCCTTTTAGGCCAAAAATAACCAAGAGCTTGCTTAGTAGAGTGGACTAAAATTGGATGCACGTAGCTAACTGGTACATATTATTAGATACATTATATAAACAATATTCTGCTTGGTCATTTTAATTCAAAAAATTTATTTTTTTGAAAATGAATTCAAAATCCTGGTTGTCCATGCACTTTCTTGTAAGTTCCTGATGAAGTGCATTTCAGAGAATAAGCCGTAACACTGTTAAAGATGCAACTACAAAAGGACTACTGCAGAGAAGGATCCAATTCAGCAAACCTGAAAATGTCTCATGGGCAAGATTAGCTCACACCCAACATCTGCCACTGACTGGCCAAGGGGTGTTTTAGCATGAAATCTCCTTGCCTCATGTAACCAGAGCTTGCTTTCTTTGTCAGGAAGTTGATGACATATACTTAACAACGATGCAAGAGAATTTATCTGCAATAGATAATAATAAGGAAAGACGGAAGAAAGTATGCTGCAGTGTAAAAAGTATTTTATACACCGTTCTACGAAGAAAAACCTGTAAAATCTAAAATGGATGTTCACTTTTTATTCTATTTTATTTTTTTAAAGGGGTTCATATTTTAATATTGCTTACCATAATATTGGCGTAGAAGGTAAAATAATCACGGAGAGGAGTCCTCTTAGTTGTTGGAAATATTTTTTTGAAAAAGAAAAGGGTAGTTATCCAATGTGATAATTACCCAAGAATATATATAATAGAATCAACAATATCCAATAATACAATAGGTAGACGTCAAGGTCCCCCACTCACAAGGAATCAACCCAAAGAGTAAACAAGGAGTTAATAGACTCAACAAAATTCTCCACGTAAGGTCTCTGGCCCCTGAAAGCCACCGCATTCCTGCCCAACCAAATACCCCAAAGAACTGCCAACGGCCTGGCCTTCTCCTTCTTCGTACGGAAAACGAAATGTCCACCAACACCACCTCCGCTTCTGAAACTATGCCAGAATTCCTCGAACAGACGATACTCCCACCACCTCCCACCCATCCTGCCCCAAATTTGCACCACAAAAGGGCACGTGAAAAAAAGGTGGTCAATGTCCTCCTCATCACCACCACACAAAGGGCATACCTTACATTCTCCAGGAACCCACCTCGCCCTCCACACCTTAGTCACCAGCCTTCTCCTCCTAAGGAGCCAGGCAAAAATCTTGACCTTCAGTTGATACGCAACTTTCAAAATCTGCCTGCAGTCCCTTACCAGATCCAGCTTCACCCCAGGACCAACAGTGGACAATCTCCTGTATGCAGCCGCTACTGAAAACTCACCTTCGTCCCAACCAAACATGTCCGTACCAGACGTCGGATGCAGTCCCTCCAGTTCTTCAAGTAAGACCTGAAAATCGTGCACTCTCGCATCTGATAGACTACCTACGAAGCACGGGCACCACCCATCTTCCCATACCTCAGCCACGGACGCCATTTTGTTCTGGGACAAGGCAGACAGTCTCTGAAATCTTCTGCAAAGCACTCCATCACCCATCCAATCATCCTGCCAAAATCTGAAAATCTCCCCCGTTCCCAACATAGCAACAAAGTAGTTCCTCACCTTAGGAGCCACCATCGACAAGCCTTTCAAAAAGTGGGAGGCATCCCTAAGCGATGACACCAAGAGATCCCAGCGCACCGGACCACTACACGCCGTCTCGAACACCTTGCCCATCACATCCCCCCTTCCTTCCAACAGGCACCCCACCCACTTTGCCAACAGACTGTCATTAGATCTCCCCAAATCCCTCACGCCGAGCCCCCCATCTTTCAATGGTCTGCAGACCTCCCAAGCAACCAACCTGGCACCCTGTCCACACATCCCCTGGTTGGACCAAAAGAAATTCCTCATAGCTCTCTCAATCTTTGCAATCACCTATCGAGGCATCTTCAGCACGGAAGTGAAGTACGACATTGCTGACAGAACCGCCTTGAGCAGGATCAACCTCCCACCTCTTGACAGTAGCCTGGACGCCCACCCCTCCAACCTCCCTTCCAACTTCTCCACCAGGGAGGTCCAATCTCTCACCAGAATCCTCCCATCTGACAACGGTAAGCCCAGATATCTAATCGG
Organism: Thalassia testudinum; assembly: GCA_037157565.1. Lineage (NCBI taxonomy): Eukaryota > Viridiplantae > Streptophyta > Magnoliopsida > Alismatales > Hydrocharitaceae > Thalassia > Thalassia testudinum. Next base: position 47,849,899 of record JAZHRO010000035.1, on the reverse strand, counting down.
GAGCTTAACCTGTTCTATGCCAAGTCCCAAACTACACCCCCTCGCCTCTGTCTCAATCAGATTGAAAGGGACGAAATCCGATTTAGCCAGGTTAATCTGCAATCCTGACGCCTCACCTACTAAGAAGACAAGGAACCGCATTCTTCTGGCCTCCTTTTCTCCACCTTCAATGAAGAAGATCGTATCATCTGCATACTAAAGCAACGGGATACTCGTCCCATCTCTTAAGGAGAAACCTCTCATCAAGTTTCTAACACAAGACCTCTTAACTGCCCTAGCAAGAGCATCCACGGCAATCACAAAGAGCATCGGGGCCAACGAACAACCTTGTCTCACCCCCCTCCTTGGTTGGATCCAACCCCCAACTGGGTTTCCGTTGATAAGAACCGAGAACGACGTCGTGGTGACGCATCTCTTCATCCAGTCAATCCACACCGACGGGAACCCCCTCTTCACCAAGGATGCCCAAAGAAACGACCACTGAATCGAGTCATAAGCTTTGCTGAAATCGACCTTCCATAGGAAAGCCTTCTTCTTATCTCTCTTCCAGGACGAAAAGATTTCCGAGGCCATCACATATCCCTCCAAAATATTTCTGCCAGGAACAAAGGTCGTCTGCATCGAATCTACAACCCCACCCAGAGTCCTCAATCTACTTGCCAGAAGCTTCACCACCACCAAGTATATAGCATTCGAGAGAGCTATCGATCTGTACTCTTGAATCTCCTCAACGCACTCCTTCTTCGGCAGCAGGAACATGTAGAACTTGTTCAACCTATTAAATCCTGAGTTACCTGCTCTAAATTCTTGCACCACTTGCATCACACCTTCTTTCACCACCGGCCAAAACTCTCTATAGAAGGCAACCGGAAAGCCATCCGACCCTGGACAACCATCCGCGTTCAACCCCCAAATTGCCTCACGGACTTCATCCTCCCTAAAAGAGCCCGTTAAGAAGCTGGCGTCTGCCTCCCAGATCTGCGATATCTCAGACCCTAACCATCTCCACCTTCCCCCCCGTCTCCACTCAGTAAAGTCTCTAAAATAACTCGCAGCTGCCCCTCCCACCACCTCCCTTCCCACAAACTCCTCCCCATCCACCACTAATCTGTCAATCCAGTTCCTCCTCCTACCTGATGCAGCCATATGAAAAAATCGGGTGTTGGAATCGCCTTCCTTCAGCCACTTCTGCCTAGACCTCACCCTCCACTCCACCTCTACCTTCCGGTCTTCCTCCTGTATCATTTGAATCTGTCTTGCTCTATGAACCCTGTCATCGTCTGAAAGGAGACCAACATCCTCTGCCCTGTCCAGGCATGCAATATCAACAAGAGCCTCCTCTTTCTTCCTCCCACATTCCTCCCTAATCTACTTAATACGGGTCTTCAAGAAGGATCTCAAATCTCTCAGTTTCGCTTCCAATCTGGCAGCCGCCGAACCATCCGCCTGAGATGACCTCCATCATTCCTCAATCAACCCCCTGAAGCCCTCCTCCATGAGCCACACCTTGTCGAACTTGAAGTACCATGTCTCCATCCCTCGTTCGACACCCACAACAAGGGGGTGTGATCCAAGAACGGACACTCCAGGGATCTAACCTCCGCCATCGGGAACAACTCCGCCATCGCCGTTGAGACAAGAAATCTGCCAATTCGGGATTGTTATCCTCCAGAGTTCCTTCACGTGTATAGACAGGACAACGGTGGCATATCAACCAGCCCCTGATCCGCCACAAAGCCTGCAAACGCCTCAGAGCCCTGGTCCAACCCCCCTCGGTCACCTGGTCTGTCTTCTGCCCGCAGAGTAACATAAAATCGCCACCAACCAACCAAGGAATCCCCTGAAAAGCTGCCGCGACCTGGCTCAGATCTTCCCATAAGGCCTGTCTTCTCCGACCCTCCATCGGGCCATAAACCGAGGAAAGGAGCATACATGTGTCATCCCGACATCTCTAAAGTCTAACAGTGAAACATGGGACCCAACCAGAGAGTCCAGCAAGGAGAACTCTTCCTCCTTCCATCCCACAGCAATTCCCCCCGCACTTCCATCCGCATCCAAGGCCAAGAAACCCCCAAAAACACCTCCCCCCACCTCCCTCCACAACCTTCCATCACAGCTCCCCCATTTCGTCTCCTGGAGAAAGACCACATCAGGCCCCCATCTCTAAATATACCCCTGCAGAGCTGCCCGCCTCAACGGGTAGTTCAGACCCCTCACATTCCACGACAAGACCTTAGTCATGAGGACCTCCGGAAACCACCTCCTGACGTCAACCGTCTAAACCCAATCATTGCGGCCACATCATCCTCCTCTTCCATCAACAAACGCGGATCATTCGAGCTCCCCTCACCACCACCCACCGCCCCTCTTCGCCCCGCAACCTCCATACCTTCTGCGACCAAACTCCACGCGTCCCCCAGCACCACAACCTCGCCCTCAGGCAGCCCAATCGCCGCATCTGCCCTCCTCACTGTCCCCGCATCCACCAGCTTCCCAACTCCACCACCAACTCCCGCCGCCTGCCGCCCTCTACCACCGCTGGGGACCCCGGAGCAGAAATCCCCCCGTCACCACCCCCAGCAAGGGCCACCACAGTCGACCCAGCTCCATCGGTGACTCCTTGTTCCGTCAGCGACCGACGCCGGTCGACCCCAGCAACGCCCTCAGATGAGGCCTTCTGAGCCTGCCCCCTACTGTAAGACCACCGTGGCCTGTAGACAAGCCGCTGTGAGCCAGACAGCCTCCGCTCTCGTCGTCGCCCGCTCCCCTTCCCGCCAGTCGCATCCTGCCCCGTTACCTGGATTGGTCTGGCCAAGATGCGCCTCGAACCTCCAACAACGGTCCCCTGCCCTTCATCCGTAGAGACCTGGGGTCGCGGAGTCAAGCGCACTGGAGGACCCGAAAAGACACCAGCGTCAAAGCCCCCAACTCCCGCACCCAGGTCACGCCCACCCAACCCGAGTCCGCCACTAGCTCCTCCCATAAAATTGGGAGCCAACTCAGTGCCATCAACGCACCCGCAGTCAGCGGGGACGCCCGACCTCAGCGCCGCATTCACCTCTCCCGACCCCTCCGCAAAATCCGCATCGGCTTCTCGCATCCCCGCCCCTTCGCCTGCCACTGACTGCGCCACGGGGATCGCAACCGCCGCAAGATCCTTGCCGCAATCCCCGCCGCGACCCCCGACCTTCCCAAGAGCAGCCTGACCCTCCTCCGCCCGCCTGCCACTACCGCCTCCACCCGCCGCTCCGCCACCCACCGCCTCAGCAAAAGACCTAGGGTTCCCGGAACCCCACGAGACGCGGATTAGCCAGGCAAAGCTCCCCCACCTGAGAACCGACCTCTCCACAAGCCGCTGTCCCGGTCTCATCTCCACCCAGGCTTCGATCCGCAACAAGTCGGCCGCCTTCAGGCCCAGGCCTGCGCACCCGTGCAGTCTCGCAAAAGGGGCAACCACCGCCACCACCACCTCCACCGTGCGAAGGAAGAGTGGAACCCCCTCAACCAGGATCTTCCTTCTCACGCCAGTTGGTAGCCTCTCTGCTAAAGCGCCATCTGACCTAACCAACCACCGACACCGCACCACTCCACGGCCACACTGGAGCACCTTGAAGACCAGCCGCCTCAACTCCACCCGGCTCAGCCCCAGCAGCACCAACCGCCCACCTCCCAGGGAGGCCACCCCAAACCGTCTCCCGTCAATCCCCAAGTAGGCGGTGACCGCCTCTCTCAAGACCTCCACCTCCACCTTCCCCTCCAAGATCATCGCTACCAACGTCGACGCCAGCCTCCCTTCCACCGCTCCAATCTCCTCCGACCACGATGCCTCGACCTCCACAAGGGGCGCCCCCTCTGGAGGGGGCAGAGGTGTCCCCCCCTTCTCGAGGAAACCACCTCACTCGATGCCCGACGCCCGCAGCCTGACCTCCGATGTCCCAGAGCGCCACAGCGTAAGCACCGCACCGGATCCCTGCAATCCGTCGCCAAATACCCCTCCCCAAGGCATTTGAAACACCTCACCGGCTCCACACCCTTCCACGACCTCCTGCCCACCATCGTCCAGCTAGGGCCATCTCTCCTCACCCCATCCACCAACCGCCCGGACGTCAGCCACCCCGTCGCCAGACCTCTCATTCCCCCTCCTCTCTCTCAGTAATCCGTCGCCATCTCTCTCATTCCCTGCAAAAGCCTTTCTTAACCTTCCAGTTGTTGGAAATATTTGATTTACACATATTAGAAAGCTTGGGAAGGCTCTCTATTTATAGAGAGAATATAGCCCTACAAATAGTTACAAAAAATTCTATCCCTATTGAGAAAAGATCTTATCTTATTTGGAAAGATCTTATCTCCTAATTAAAATAAATCTCAAACATATTTTCTAAAAATAACTTTACTAAACGTAGCAAACAACCAAACTACTGCATCAAAATTGGTCGTGTTGGACCATCACTGCCGGCCCTGATGGGGGCCTCAGATCTTGCCACATGGCAGGTGCCATGTGGCCTGCTGGTTGCCACTTGGCAGTGCCACATGGTTGACTTCAATCACAACAGAGAGTACCGGTGGATTAAGTCATAAGAGGAAAGATAAATAAATGCTTGAACAAGATGCTAAAATAAGGTTTATCTCCACAATTAATTTTCTAAAATTCCTTCTCAAAAAAAAAAAAAGCTCAAATTCTCATCCCATCACACTTCCCATCTAGAATGATCATGGGAAGAAAAGCCATGATACAACTCTTTTATGTCGAGGACTCTATTTGTAAATTCTTGTTGCATTATCTCTTAAAAAAGAGAAGGTATCCATCCTTTTTTTTACGTTTGAAAGGGTAGAAGGTATCCATCTAGACATGGCATGTTGAAATGAATTCCAGTTTCCAAGTTTTTTTTGTAAGGGGAAAGGGGAAGGTATCCATCAACTTCCAATCCATGATGTTCTTTAGCTCTATCAGAGGTGTCCAACCTATAAGGTGAAGAGTACTTGAGAATCAAAATAGACAAAATAATTCCAAAGTTTCTTGACAAAATTCAAGAGAGAGGCATTAAAAGTTAGAGCAATATCCTGTAAAAGTTTCAATTGTGACTTTGAATAGCATATCTAGCATGCAATACTTGGCAACCATGTTTTAGCTTAACAATCTTTTGGCATAGGAGTTTTCTAATTTTCAAAACAACTTTGAAATTGCTCCAAAGCTGTCACTTTAGTGTGATGCAACGATTACATCATGAGCAATGTAGTAACTTAAAGGCTAGCTTCTAATTTGCCTAACCCATAGCTACCAAATTTGATACGAGAGTTTGTGGCAGAGATTCCAACTTTGTCTCAACTATTACAAATTAAAATTAAATGTCAAGGGAAAACCCAAACATGATGGAAAAAAATCCTAGAATTTATTTCAAAGTTAATTTTCACTAGAGTACAACAATGCCAAAGCTTTTGAAAAATTGGATCTACAATGATGAAAATCCCTCTGTAATGAAGATTCCAAATCTTCTATATGTCCAACATTTTATGCACCTTAAATAGTAAAGAATACCAATACCCAAGTTCATTTGGTTGTTTCTCCTCAAAGTGGGATAAGAACAATAGTTTAATCTTTTTATTCTTTCTCTCCAAAAAGCTTTGGGGAGAATACAAGGATGGGCCAAATCAGAGCATTCCAACTAAGCACCAATATCACACAACTTAGTTAGATGCCATTGAGAAATGCAGGAATGTCCATGATAAATCACTAAAAAAACAAACATAAATGCAAGATTGCAGGGACTAAAATGAGCATGTATGTACTTAGTGATGTTAGAAGCTATGTTCTGACCCCCACATTATGAACTTGGAAATATATTAAACTCTCACCTCATCAATGATCAAGAAGCAAAACTAAGGGAGCAATAATCGAGGATTATGTTTAGTATGAAGGTACATATACGTTACAAACTTAGATGAAAAGATCAAAGCTTTCTTGGTACTAAATAACATATTCCATAAGATTTTATATTTTATGAAAATGAACATAAAATAAATCCCTCACCTTTCTAAGCATCTTTTGGAGAAGGGACCCTTCAGTTCCATGTGAAGCCAAAGCATGCATGTGATTGTTGGTTGCACCTAAGAACAAAACCTTTCCACTTCAAGCTCAAAAAGACAACAACCAATAAACCACATGTCCATGGGATGATCATATAAATGTCTAATCAAATCACAAATCATGAGGTAGAAACTTTGTCTAATCAAATCACAAATCATAATGTAGAAACTTACTTATTTGGGGTGCTCAATAGAAATGGCTAACCAGATAGGTATTATATCATTCATACTAGAAAACATGACATTGACAAAATCACAAAGCTTTAACACATTCTTTGCCTCATAAACCTGCAAATATTTTATGACAAATACAAAATGTCTAGTGAACTAAGAGGACTGACCATATAGAAGTAAATTAAAGAAAATTACCAACATATTATCTGGCTTTAAATCATAGTGCAACAAACCACAATTTCTGAGATGCTTCACCACAACGAAAAGCTACTTTGCACATGCCTTTACAGCAGTTAGTTTAAGGCCAACATTATGACCAAATTTCTTTAATGCTTCATGAAGATTTATATGAAGTGATTCACAAACAAGACAAAGATGATTTCAGCTTGATTCACAAACAAGACATGATAACGAAGAATGGATCAGGAATTACCCAGGGTTTATTATTCACCGAAGGGAACTACTGCTGTGAGAGATAGAATCAGGCAATATGGATGTTGTTTTTCATTAAGGCACTTCATCGAACACCTTATGTATGCAATTCGACCTCTCTGAACCAGAATATCATAACAACCACCACAACCATCTCGACAGAGTACCATCCCCATGAAAATCACCACCGCCAACATCGACCCCGCCACCAAAATACACTTGGAAACATCCCAAAGGGAGGAGGATACCTCGCCTAGAGGGATATCCCTAGCAGCGATAGATGGATACTAGAGGGAGATCGGCCACAATGCATCAAGCCACTGCACTTCTCCCCTTCCATTACGTGAACCGTTGACGAACACCTGGAACCGGTGCGCCTGGTGGAGCTTCTTGTCGTGGAGACCTCCCAGAAGTTGTTGGCATAGTCGTGGAGGGTGACGCAGTCACCGCCGTAGTCGACAGCGGAGAGGGATTAGGGCGAGGAGGAGGAGGCCAAGCGTGCCAACGACGACGCGGATGAGGAGTTCGACGAGGCGACGGGATTTAAGAAAAAGAGCTTTGTTTGATTAAGCGAGGGAAAGGGGTGTAGCGGGTGGGGGGGAATTTTTTTGGGAGTGGATGGCGTGGAATATACAGAAACGATGTTTGTCCCTAATTTTGGTGATGATTTTTTTTTAATGTTTGTATTTAATATTTTTAAAATGACATTTAATTAAAAAGATATTAATTTAATTCAAGTTTATATTATTAATATTATTTTGATTACGTTAATTTATTAATGTCATCAAAGATGGTGACGTTAGATTTAATTAAACATTATCTTTGATTCTTTTTGTTATAGTGATTCCTACCTATGTCAAATTTTCAAAAGATCTTTGTACCTTAAAAAGTTAGACCAAAAATTCTAGGGAGCGTAATTCTTTTTAAGACACAAAACTATGTGATCTAGAGCAAGCTATCTCCCAAAATGAAAGATCTAGACACCCCCTCATTTCTGTTGTCATTAATGACACCAATTTTAAGGTAACTTTGCAATTGGCAAACTGTTCTACAATTAAACCTAAGGGAATTGTTGAGGATGTAATTGTTAAGGTTTAGAATTGTTTATTTCCCGTTGATTTTCTAATCTTCGACATTTAGGTACCTAAAATCATACAAAATATCCCTATCATCCTTGGAAGACCTTTTCTAGCCGCCGCAAAAGCCAATATAAACTATCATTTAGGAAAAATGGATATTATTTGTGATGGCTAAAGAATCACTTTAGATATTTTTAAAGTTTCCTGGATATTACATGATCAAGAATTCTTTGAGGACTCGGATTTTGAAATAGACGAATTGGTGGACAAATCAATGCTTATTGGACCTTGTTGTGCTTTGACCACTATTGAACAAAATTTACTTGATGATTCAGAAATGGAACAAATGGTCAAAGATGCAATGATTACTTCACATTTGGGAACTTTCCTTAACTCTACCCATCTTCTTAAGTCACTACATCCCACCCTAACCTCACCTCACCCCCCCACCCTAACATCATCACCCACCTTCACCCCCGACTACTCTAACTTCCACTTCACCTTGGACCTTACATCTTATGCACCCGAGCTTGGCCTACACTCAAAGTTAAAACCCTAGCCAGACTCGAATCATGTTTCCATCAACCCATATCATATTGGTTCTCTTATTTCCACCTCTCATCTTTTTGGCGATCAAGAGGAACACTCACTTGTAGAGGGCATCCACATTTCCAACTACCTCCATGACATTTCTGTAGCCCCACTACACACTACACCCAGTTGAAAAGGTGTAAAAGATTGCCCTAGTTGGGAGGTAACCCAACATCTTTTTGCCACTTTCCTTGTTTCTATTTTTCTTTACAAGTTCTGCCAATCCTAATTTCGACCTTTTCTCACTTAAGTGATATCTTTCGCCTTCCTTATGCATGAGGACATTGCATAACTTTAGCATGGGGGGTGATTTAAATGTTTTTCGGTCATCTCAGGATTTTTAGAACCCAAAAATAGAAAAATTTTGTAGTCAACTTTGCATGCATTTTCAAAAACCCATAAAAATTATATATTAAAATTTTTTTGAAGATTTTCAAAACTCAGAACTAAGGTTGTAGCCTTATTTCAAAAAGGGAACACATGGGATTTTATTTTTAACATAAGGATAAATGCAAGGATCTGTTGGTTAGACTCTTCAAGTCTAACAATTTAGATTAGATCAGCCTATCTCCTAAAGAACTCCTTTTGAACCCCTACAGTGACTAATTATTCCAGATTTTGTTTAGTGGTTTGAATAGTACTTGAATTAGTTCTTGATCTAAAGATTTGAATCTCTGTTGAAACTTAAGTATCAAACTTCATTCACGCACACAACCAATAAAAACAAAAAGACCTAAATAAGAATTCCATTTTGTTTAGCTTAAGATGAATCCCAAAATAGTTTTGATTGGATGAGTTCCTACCACGAAGAAGGAGAAGCCTTCCTTCTAGGATGTGATGCCAACATGTTACCCCCTCGGTACTTAATCCATATACATATTCCATATCCATATATGGAGGATATAAGCAAATCTTGTGATTCAAGTGTCTCGGACGGTACTATCTTGAAGTATTGAAGAGAGAGCCTGGATTCGTTGGGAGTTCCTCTCACAGTACCATGAGGTGTCAGGGTGTAGGGCTCTCAGAGGTGTCTTGGATGGTGCTACTATAGCGTCGGAACAAGGGCCTCCTTGAGGATCGGTAATAGGGACAATGATTCTGACACAACTCTGTTTAGGACTAATATGAGGCTAAGCATGGGGAAACAAATTAAAAAAATACCTTTAAAAAAAATAAAAGTAAAAATAAAAAAATAATATGTTGGCCAATCGCAAAGCACTAGCACTTGGATTTTCATTGTTATACAAATTGCAAATCAAGTTCCTAAGTCAAGGAGGTTCTAGTTGTGAAAATAGTTGATAGGATAGCTAGAATAAAAAAAGGGAAATTAGTTGAGGCAGATTCTATTTTATGCTAACCCTTGGATCCAAGGACTAATCTTGATGTTTCATCTTAAACAAATCCTGTGCCTTCCTTATTTTTCAAAACAACCAAAATCCTGTAAAAATGTTCTCCTCAAACCAAAAAAAAAAAAAAGTAGTTTTCCTAATACTATTTTGCAAAATAATTTTTTTAAGGGACTAGCAAAAAGCTAGGCATGGGAGTGTGATAAACAGTAGTTTATCATCATTCTTAGGCTCATTATACACTTACTTCCTAGGGTTTCTACATTCGCATTATGGTATTAGGCTGCATTTAGGCATTACATACATTTAGGGTTTAGGCATGCATTGTTAGCTTTTCTTAACATTTTATGCTCTTATGCAACTCATTTGTTTTGTCAGGAATGAGGACACAATAGAAATCAACTAAACCCTAACAATGTGAAAGGCAAGAACTCCAGAAAAGAGAGAAGGCAAAAGCTCCAGTTAGCTGAATGACAGCTCATCTTAGCTCATCCTTAGCTCTCCCCAACTCATGGCAGCTCAACTCCATTGAGCTTAGCTACTAGTGGTGAACTAGCTAGCTAAGCATAGCTGAAGAGTCATTAGCCAACTCCATGTTAGTGCATATTAGCTCATCTCCATCTCATCCAACTTATCTTAGCTTAACTCAATTGAGCTTGGCTAGTAGTTGAGAGCTAGCTAGTTAAGCTAGCTGAGGTGTTTACAAGTAGCTCATCTCCAACTCCTTCCAGCTGAACCCAACTTACCTTGGCTACTTGCCTTGAGCTAGGTATCTAAGCTAGTTAATGAGTAGATAGGTTGCCCTTCATCAACTCTTCTTAGCTCTAAAGAAGCTCAAATCAGCTTAAGGCTACTCTTCCTAGCTCCTGCTATCAACTAGCTAAGCTAGCTAATGGGAACACCATCATAGGCCTTAACTGGCCACTTTCAGTCAATTTTGAAAGATAAATGCTCCTACATAACCATCTGAGGGTTATAACTCCACTTCAATTTGTTTTGAGAAGAGAATAGGAAACTAGGGTTAATTTTGTAATTTTAACAGCATATCATGAACATAGAATAACCAAGGGATTTTTCAGGGTAAACTAAAGGTCTAATGAGCATTAAAGACTAATAAGTGGGTCTATGCAGACAGAAACAGGGTTTCACACATTTTGAAAACCAAAACAACACCCAAAACCCTAATTATAGACCTACTTAAATTACCGAGGTTTTGGTGAGGATAAAATTTATATAATCTTCTAAAAATCATAAAAAAATATTCCTTGAGGTTTGGTATCTTTGATTTGACCATTTAAACCTATTTTGACCTTAAACAGAGTCACAGACATATTTTTACCCTAATTTGGGTTTCTACTCAAATTTCCCAGTCAAACTTGGTCAAAACTGAAATTAGAGTTTACCATCAGATTTCTTGGGTTTAAATTAGGTTTTTACCAAAATTTGGACCCAATCAGAGTCCATCTTGACTTAGTTTGCATTTTAGTCCATTTAAACTCTATTTTTCACACCTAAGCCCCTAGCTTTCGAAATCTTTACATTTAGCCCCTAATTTCTCATCTTTTTCTTCAAAAAGGTCCCTACCACCATTAACAGTGTGAACCCAAACACACTGACCTTCGATCTTGGATTTCTCCCTGATTTCTCGATCAATTCCTTCCAAACTTGGAAGAAATGATCTTGAGATAAGCCCCAATCGTCTGAACCATGTCTTGGACCTCAATTCACGTCTAGGAACTCGTGCAAACTAATCAAGATCAGGGATCTTCTTCCCTAAAAATCTGAGCTCCTCGAGCTTGTTTCCAAGCTTGGAACAAGCCCTGAGACCTTTAAAAGGTCCCCCCTTGCAAGACCTCGCTCCTTAGCAAGTTTTTGGCCCAGAATAGTCCTTCTTCTACCTCCGGCCTACTCCAGACTCATCTCTGGCAATCTTCCTCCTCCAACCTCTTCGCTTGCTGCCATGTACTATAGGCAGCAGGTTCTTCTTCCTCTCTATCATCTGCACCTTGCCATACCTGCGAGAGGCTTCCTCCCCCTTCAGACGTTGTTGTTCCTCTCCCTTGACCCTCCTTCGTCTTCAGCGCCAGCCAATCATAGTCAGCGTCACCTTCGCCCTCTCATCGTCTGCAACTTCCTCATCACCTTCCCCTGGCCCTACTCACACACACTCCACATTCACACGCTCACACAACCGCCTCACCGTCACCTTTCCTAGCTCCAGCTGCACTTCGGCAAGCACGCACATCCGCTCCACTACATCAACCACCTCACCACCACTCCCAGAAGCATTGCCGTGACCTCATGATCAAAAGCCCCAACAAAATTGGGGCTATTGACCACCCAATCCGCCCACCGAACACCACCACCTTAGTTCACCTTGTCTGACATCGCCACGCTGTTTGCACCTCAAAATACGCCTGCAATAAAGCCTTCTCATGCTATTTCCTAGCATTAACGTTGCATATTAGGATTCTATAGTTGCATTTGTAAAAACACTTGCATTCATGCATTTAATTAAGAGGAGAGAAGATTGAAAATAATGGCTTGCATATTTACATTTTTCCTCAAGTGCCTCATTGCAAAATCCACATCTTTTTTATTTTCTCCTCTTGATTTTCTTTTTTCTCTTCCCGCGGTTGCACCTCTCTTCCCGCAGCAGCTGCATGCATTTACTCCACGTCATTTCTCCCTGCCAACGCCGCTCCCTACAGCTGCCAATCCCGCGCCCTCTCCCTGCTGCAGCCGGCACGCCACTCTCTCCTCCTCTATAAGAAGCTGCAGCTTCTTCCTCGCGAGACACACGCTACTGCACGAAACAAAAACCCACAGCCACCTCTTCCACCGTCTTCCCCTCCCATACGTCGGCCCTCCGTCGAGGAGGCACCCGGCGAGTAGGAGTACCCACTGTGGTGCACACCACCACAGTGGGAACACCACCGCCCAGCTCTTCGACGAGCCGGTGGGCATGGTGCCTTCCCTCATTTCGTTTTTTTCCTTTCACGCCATTGCCACTGCTTCAAGCTCCGTAGCTTGAAGCCGCGGCAGCAGCAGGACCCCCCGCCTCCTCCGCAACCTTCCCCACAGGCGCTTAGCCCTCCGCGCGCGCCTGCAGGGCCTCCTCTGCTCCATTCTCCATTATGTCGCCTCCTCCCTTGCACCCGCGACCAGCCGCTGCGCGCACTGCAGCGGCCGGCCAGGCCCTCTCGCCGTCCCCTGCCAGCCCCCGTGCCCCTCCGCGACCACCTGCAGACCTCCTCTACGTTCGCTTCCCCGCGCCATCGCCCGCTCGTCGTCTTCGCGCAGGCCTGCAGAATCCTCACGCGAAGGCGCGCCTGCACCCGCGACGTCCAGACGTCCGTCGCCATCTCCAGACGACGCAACGTCCGGACGTCCGCCGCCTCCAGCAAACGTCTTAACTCGCGCCATCGCCCACTCTCTCTCCAACTCCTGCCAGCTCTGTCTCTGGCGCGAGTACTCCCGCCTGCTCTCCCTCTCTCTCTCTCTCTCTCTCTCTCTTTCACTCACTCTCAGTACACTACACCAACGCACACACACATCTTCACCGACACTTCCACACACCCACACACACATAAACACTAGTATAAACACATATATATCTATACGTATACATATATACACACATACTTATATACATATATATATATATACATATCTATCTACTTATATATATACATATATATCTAGATACATATACTTATATACATACATATATATACATCTATATAGTATTATATATATATATATACATATATAGCTATATACATACATATATACATATATACATATACACCTATATATATATATACACATATATATATCTATATATATCTATACATATATACCTATACATTTATATATATATATATAGATATATTTACTTATATACATACACATATATATATTTTCACGTTATTTGCCATACGCAGTATTGCGGGAATATCTGCACTAGTTGCTGATATTCCCCGATACACGCGTACAAAAAGTGTGGACCCATTCATCATCCATCCTCCATCCACACTCCATGCGGCACCTAGTCGTGCTGGTTGCGTCTCTCTAGACGTCGACTGACTCGACATAGTGCTACACTCCATCATCACCTCCACCCCCACCCCTTTATATATAATACATATATATACATATATATCTATAGATACTATATTTACTTTCTATCTGTTAGCTTCCTTCTTAGTAAAAAGAAAAAAAATATATAAAAGAGAAAAGATAATCTTTGATTTGTAGTACCCCGTCTTGCGAGTAGCAAGACTTGTTTTGAAACTCTGTTTTGGCTAAAAGCTAAGGACACAATTTTGAGGGGTGCCTCAAGGACAAGGATTACCAGAAAAAAATCTAAATAAGGAAAAACACCAAAAACATAATAAACGAACGGAAGAGACACGTTTTAAGGAAAAGGTAGAAGCTCGACTTGAACCCACTTCCCTGAGTTCGACCCTGGGCCTAAAAGTGACAAGATAAAATCAATTAGGCCATGTTAAAGATTTTGTAAAGATGGTTAGGTCCGAATTAGGTTAACCACTATAGATATTTCAACGATAAAAACATCATTTTAACAACCTATCCGGGCCGACCCAACATCTTTTCTGGTGCCGTTGCTGGGGATGTGCGCCTTCAAGTAAGTTTTTATTAAATTCCTTTCAATTTTTCTCTTCTCTCTTCACGGGTATTGTTGTTTTTGGTGTGCAGGTGAACCTGGTGGAAGGAGAAGGAAAGCAGACAAAGCCAAAGACGTGAGCAGATCCAAGGCAGGAACGAGAGTGTGAAGACGCCGACACCGCATTGGAGCTTCGCACACGTTGCCGAATAAGTAGGTTCTCTTTTTCTTAGCAAACTAGGGTTAACTTGCCACCTCAATAAAAAAACTAAAAAAAACTTCTTGGGATCTCTTGAGGCAAGTGGATTAAAATTCACTTGTTTGATTGGTTGTCTTCACTCCCACTGCCCCGGGATTTCTCGCCACACTTCGCATAGAGAAAATCCGAGAATCTTGATTCTTGGATTTTTCGCTGTGGGAAGTATTCTTTGAGGCAAAGAAAAAGATTGCTTGCATCCCTCTTTTGCCTCGCTTATCTTTAATTCAGGATCACATTTTTGGTGGGGAGACTTGGAATTGAGTTAATTCCAACCTCACCACGACTTTTCAACTTGCCTGTGATTCGATCCTGAATACTTCAACACCAACAACTTTATTTTCTTTATCTGTTGGTTGAGCCTTGTGTGGACATTCTTCTTGGTGATTGGGAGCATTTGAATTGAAGTGCCTTGGCTCCCTTTCACATTGATATAAAACTGATTCGTGCATCCACACTTAGAAATCTCCATTTAGGGTAGCCCATTGCATTTTAGCATGCATTAACTAACTGATAATTGAAGAAGGGTTTCTTGGGTTTTAGAAGGAAAGCCTGTATTTTTGCAAAAACCCGGAGATTGGTGGAATTGGTAATTCAGTAAAACCGTAAAATCCATACTACTTAAGGCTGAACTCTAAAAAACCATTCACCAATAAAAACTTCAATTCGGGGAGATTTCCCCATTGCATGCTTGTTTTTACACACTCTGAAAATCAATCACTTGGGCATTACCCGTAAACAACGCCCTTCACATTCCAAAAGCACTTGACCCTAAGCCTCTAATTAAAACTGGTAGTAACTTGACCCTTTTTAAGGATTGAAGGTCTAACTACCTGCGTGTAGCGGCTACGTGCTGGTGAGAGTTCCCGCGTGCTATCGGGTGTCTGAGACTGGGGCAAACGGCCTTTCAATCTGGCCCGGTGGTTCCGCGGTGCTCGCATTCGGTTCCGTAGTTCGTGATAGTAGGTAACTTAGATCTTTAGGTCTAAGGGCACACTGTAGAGGTTAGGAACTTGACTGTATTGATTTGTAATCAAGTGTACCTTTGCGGCGTTATTTCTCTCATCCCTTTTCCCTTCTCATCTCCCAAACTCTTCCTACGGTAGTGCATGTTTGGGAGGAGGTCACAAAACCCTGAATTGTTTGAATTGACTGATAAATCTAGAAAAGAAGCCGAATCGTCCTCCTCCTCCACAAACATGGCTGCACGCCCACCCCCAAATCCCGAGGGAGGAAATCGCCCTCAGAATCCACCAGGTGGTGGAGTCGTAGATCCCACAACCCGCCTCCAAGCCCAAATGGAAATGTATAATGAGCAAATCGAAGCCATTTGGGAAACATTGGAGGAAATGCAAAACCCTCCCGAACGGGAGGAGCCTAGGTCTCTTAGCTCTTATCAGAATCCCGCTGCTACAGAGACCATAGGACAAATTTGGGTCCCCATGGGTGGGGACGACTTTGAATTAAAACCAAACATAATTGGCCTAATCAATTTTCACTTTCATGGTCTTGCAAGTGAAGACCCATTTCTCCACTTGGAAGACCTAACCCGACTTGCTGAAACCGTTAAACCAAGAAATGTCAGGTTATTTATAGTCGTCATGAAGATGTTCCTGTTTTCATTGCGAGATAAAGCGTCGCAATGGTTACGCACCCTTGGGAGAACCATCCACTCTTAGGAAGAGATGCGAACAGCGTTTCTCAAGAAGTTCTTCCCAATCGGGCGGACCAATGCGCTTCGCCGTGTTATCACTTCATTTACGCAACAAAACGGTGAACAATTTCATGAGTCATGGGAGAGGTATAACGACCTCCTCAGGAAGTGTCCACACCATGGTCTGCCTAAGTGGCATATAGCCCAGATTTTCTACTATGGGCTAAATGAGACTTTGAAGCAGATTGCTGATGCTTCTTGCGGAGGGAACTTTATGAATAAAGACGAGAATGGAGCATTCGAACTGTTTGAAAATATGAGTGAAAACTCGATGAACAATGCTTCCATTATCGCCTTTAATCGTACCAGCCAGCCCTGAAATGTCCACGAAGTTGACACGGGACCCTCCCATTCATCCACTGATCTAAGCCTTATTGCACAAAAATTGGATGAAGTCTCCGTCGTGCACAAGAAGCTGGACGAGCTTCTGGCCAACCCCGCCCGATCTATGGCAAACACCACCTCTTCACCACTTCGTCACAATCCAAGTTCTTCTAATACTAGGCTTATCCTGAGAAACCCCGATAGACCTTCCTTACTGAGTGTCGCGCCAAGCGACTCGGTAAGTCATGTGGAACTGGCTTCTGCGAGCCAGTATTTCGACACGGACGACTAAGCCTCCGTGTGCTCGGACGCATATCTACATGTGGACGCGTCTTCTGGCGTAGAAGACACTTGCGCCCTGGGGAGCAACCCGTTCTCTGCCACTTATAACCCAGGGTGGCTTAATCATCCGAACTTCGCATGGTCCAACAACCCGCAGCGCCAAAACCCCGCGGGTGGACCAATGCAACCATCCACACCCGTCATCCTAAGGGTCCAGTTTAATCCTATGGTAAATCCGCCATCAGGCCCTTGCGTACCACAAACTGAACACGCATCAAGCCCTCTTGATAAATTGATGCGAATGATGATGGAAATGTCAAAGCGCCATGAAGAGAACATGACCTCTCTTCAGCACCAATTGGCGCAGCAGAACACCGAGATCAGTCAACTACGCATGGCGACTCGATCAGGGCACTCTTCCCGCCCAACCTGTTCCAAACCCGCGAAATTTCGTACCCCGTGGTTCTCAACCACAGGTACGACCTTCTCAAGGACAGGTTAATCAAGTTCTGCAAGCTCCGAGCATTCCACCGGGATTTCAGGCTAATCCCGCTGCAGCACCACACTCTTATGTCCCCATTGCAAACCCTCCTCCGCCGTATGATCCCACTGGACCCGCATCGTCCAATGCTATCACTACGAGGAGCGGTAAGCAGACCGTCGATCCGCCTCGACCTGATCCTGGCCCTTCTTCTTCGCCCTCTCATTCGGGATGCATACCGCATTCGCGAGAGGACGATGCACCAAAACTTGTGCCAGAATCAGTCCCATTCCCTGAGGCTCTACTAAGGGAGCTAAAAGGCAAAAAGAAAAATACGTAGGCCTTTGACAACCTGCGTAATTTGTTCAGGGATGTAGAAATCAAGGTACCCCTGCTCGAGGCAATAGACCACATACCTACTGTCGCTCGATTTTTCAAAGACTACACAACACCCAGGCGACAGTCAAAGAAGACTAAGAATCTGGTGGTTCTCTCGCCTCATGCGAGTTGTGCTATACTGTCAAACTTACCACCGAAGCAGAAAGATCCGGGCACACCACTAATTTCCTGTAGCATCCAAGGTTGCAGTTTTAACCGTGCCCTGCTTGATCTAGGATCTTCCATCAATCTCATACCGACCATCATGCTCGAAAAATTTTCCTTGGGAAATCTGAAACCCACCCCTGTCACGTTACAGTTGGCAGATCGTTCTGTCAAAATCCCGAAGGGTGTGGTGGAAGACATGGTGGTTAGGGTCAACAGTCTCTGTTTTCCTGTTGACTTTCTTGTTTTAGATATGGAAGTTCCTAGTTCACTTTCTGATTGTCCGATCATCCTCGATCGACCTTTCTTGGCCACAGCCCGCGCCCATATCGACTGCGAGTCGGGCTGTATTGAGATTGCCGTTGGATCTGAGAAGCTCAAGCTTAACATATTCAAGGCAGCCAAGAACTTTGATTGCGATTGCATCAAGGATGACACGTCTGACGAGGACATGGCCTTCAGCGCGTGTATCGGACTAATTGGGACCTATTCGGACTGCTGCGAATTACCTATAAACACTAATGACTGCCTGACCAACACATACTGTGACGTTCCCCAATCCCTCCCTTGTCCAGTACCTTCTCCTGGCCAGACTTCTGACAAGGTTTTCTCTGCTTCCCATACCTCGTGGTCTGAGTCATATCCAGGCTACTCACCGTCGGTCCACACTCATGAAGACTGAATTGCTCGTTCTTCCCCGCCAAATCAGGCGGATTTACAAATCCACACTGGGACCTTGAGCCCATATACTTCTCACTGGGGCTATTCATTTTTGGATCCATCTATCCAAAAAGCCCCTCTTCCTGGCCAATATGAAGGCCAGTTTCTTCCTCCTAACTTGTTCTCCTACCCATCTGAGACACTCTCATCCCAAGAAATGCCAGATCCTTCCCCATCCACTCCCGAGCTAAAAGTGCTGCCTAATACACTCAAGTATGTTTTCCTGGGACCAAATGAAACGCTCCCTGTAATCATCAATTCAAAATTAACCAGGGAGCAAGAGTGCAAACTAACTAGGTCCTCCTAGAACACAAGGCAGCTATTGGATGGTCTTTATCAGACTTATCTGGCATTAGCCCCTCCTACTGCACTCACCGTATATATACGGAGGAGGAGGCTCGACCTTCCCGCGAGATGCAGCGACGTCTCAACCCTAACATGCGGGAGGTCGTTAAGAAGGAAATCATTAAGTGGCTGGATGCGGGTATAATCTACCCGATCAGTGATAGCCCCTGGGTGAGTCCGATTCACGTTGTGCCCAAAAAGGCAGGACTCACCATCCGTGTCAATGACAGGGGCGAATCCATCCCTACACGCACTCCTACATCTTGGAGAGTGTGTAGATTATAGGAAACTCAATGTTGCAACCAAGAAAGATCACTTCCCGCTACCATTTATTGACCAAATCCTGGAGCGGTTAGCGGGAAATAAATTTTTCTGCTTCCTGGATGGATTCTCAGGATATAACCAGGTGGCAATAGACCCCAGAGACCAAGAGAAAACCACTTTTAGCTGCCCTTTCGGCACCTTCGCCTTTAGAAGGATGCCGTTCGGACTTTGTAACGCACCAGCAACTTTCCAGAGATGCATGCTGGCGATATTTTATGACATGGTGGGTGACTTTCTCAAGGTCTTCATGGATGACTTTTCAGTCTTTGGACCATCTTTCGACGAATGTCTTGCCAACCTGACTCGCATCCTTAGGAGATGTATTGATGTAAACCTCGTGCTTTCCTGGGAAAAAAGTCATTTTATGGTGCACGAGGGAATTGTTCTCGGACATATCATCTCTGATAGGGGTATCGAGGTTGACAGAGCTAAGCTCGACGTCATTGCTGATTTACCTGTGCCTGGTTCTGTCAAACAAATCCGCTCCTTCTTGGGACACGTTGGTTTCTATAGGAGATTCATCAAAGACTTCTCCAAAATTTCTTGACCCTTAACTCATCTCCTATCAACGACGTGCCCTTCGACATGGGCCCCGACTGTATACAAGCATTCACGCAGCTGCGTAATGCTGTCACCAAGGCCCCTGTTCTCCAGCCGCCTGATTGGTCCCTCGACTTTGAACTTATGTGTGACGCTTCAGACCTTGCAGTCGGAGCCATCCTGGGACAAAGATGCGATAGACACCCCTTCGTGGTATACTACGCCAGTAAGACGTTGGACGAGGCCCAGCGTAATTATACTACCACTGAAAAGGAACTACTGGCGGTCGTCTTTGGGCTGGAGAAATTTCGTTCTTACCTTCTGGGCTCTCACATTATTGTTTTCACTGATCACGCAGCCATTCGCCATCTCATGCACAAGAAGGATGCCAAGCCTATACTGATTCGTTGGATCCTTCTGCTCCAGGAATTTGACATTGAAATTCGCGATAAGGCCAGAGCCCAGAATGTTGTGGCTGATCACCTTTCCAGACTGGACCCTGACCATATTGGACTTATTCTGCCAATTAATGAAATTTTTCCTGATGAGCACCTATTGGCAATAAATGTGGCAAGTGGACCGTGGTATGCCGACATTGCTAATTACCTTGCTTCTGGATCTCTTCCACGTGGCTGGCCTAAAAACCAGCGCGAGCGTCTCATGGTAGAAGCAAAGTATTATTTCTGGGATAATCCACTTCTTTTTCGGATACATGCTGATCAAATCATCTGTCGTTGTATTCCTGACAGTGAGTTCCCCAGTGTGCTATCCTTCTGCCACGATCAGGCCTGTGGAGGCCATTTCTCTGGGAGGAAAACTACAGCCAAGGTGTTGCAGTGCGGTTTCTTTTGGCCCTCCCTTCACCAGGATGCACACACTTATTCCAAGCATTGCACTAGGTGCCAGTCGTTAGGGTCAATGGCACGTCGTGACATGATGCCCTTGCAACACATCCTAGCTGCGAAAATCTTCGACATCTGGGGAATTGACTTCATGGGTCCCTTTCCTCCATCCAACGGCTTCGAATTCATCCTCGTGGCCGTCTACTATGTTTCGAAATGGATCGAGGCTATTCCTGCGCGTCGTGCTGACCATGTTATCTCCACCCGATTCGTCAAGGACCACATCTTTGCGCGTTTTGGGATCCCTCAGGCCATTATCTCGGATGGAGGAAGCCACTTTACCCATGCTTCTTTTCGGGCACTTCTGAGGAGGTACGGAGTCCACCATCGTATCGCATCCCCGTATCATCCTCAGATGAACGGCCAGGCGGAAGTGTCGAACCGGCAAATCAAGCAGATTCTCCAGAAAACGGTTCGGCCTGACCGTAAGGATTGGTCCGAGAAGCTGACTGACGCACTTTGGGGGTATCGGACCGCCTTCAAGGCTCCCCTTAGTATGTCTCCATATAGAATCGTTTACGGGAAGCCTTGTCATTTTCCTGTGGAGTTGGAGCACCGTGCTTATTGGGCGGTTCGCCAATGTAACCTCGACCCAGACTTGTGTGGTCGAGAAAGGAAACTCCAACTCCAAGAGCTGGAAGAGCTCCGTCGTGAAGCCTATGATTCTGCTCTAACCTTTAAACAGCGCACTAAGGCTTTTCACGACAGCCATATTCGGCGGAAGGAATTTGAGCCATCTCAGCAAGTTTGGCTCTATAATGCCCGACTCAAATTCTTTCCTGGGAAATTGAAGTCCAAATGGACTGGTCCTTTCCTGGTCTCAAGACCATTCCCCAATGGGGCCGTCGAGATCGAAGATCCCAAATCTGGGCGTAAATTTACGGTCAACGGGCAGCGTTTGAAACCCTATCTAACTCATGAACCTACCCCTGTTGGAGAAACCGTTGCCCTGCTGGAGGGTAACTAATTCTTTGCCTTATTCTGAGTCCAGCTGGGGACGTTAAATTCAGCACCTGTTGGGAGGCACCCTAACAACACTCACCATCCACCATCACTTTTCACGCCTCTATCGCGATCACTTCACCACCCACCATCCACCCACCCTACCACCCTGATCTATACCCTGCACTTCAGCTCTCGCTACCCGATCTTTCGTCCTTTCTCTACCCTTCCCTGCATGCATATGAGGACATAGCATTGTTTAGCATGGGGGGGTGGATAGGCATCCTTAGGATCTGGGTATTTTATGGCATCATGCAGTTTCTATATATACATAAAAAATAAAATAAATAAATAAATAAATAAAAACAGAGAGGGAAAATGGTGTTTAGTAATGATCTAAAAGCTGAAACAAAAATACAATAAGTGTTTATGGATATTCAACCTCTGTTTTGAAGAACTTCCAGGCCACAAAAGCTTGATTCGCTCAGGCTCGGCTTAATTCACTTAAAGCATTGACAAAATAGATCAAGATCTCTCCTAACTAAGGATGTATTCTTGTACCTGAGACACAAGTACAAGATCCGTTGGTTTACTTTTACTTGAGAGCTTAAGTAAACGTGGTTCACACTACACATATCAAGAAAGGCCAGGTGAACATAAGATCCAACCCTAGTGTTCATTAGGGAAGGTGGAGTCCTTACCTGTGCACGCAGGTAGACTTTTTATCCCAGGCTTTAGTCTTGTGTTTAGGAGTGACTCTTTCCACCAAAAAGAAACTCTCCCACCAAAAAGAAAAAAGTGTGCTCCTTCTGAATGTGTTGTAAGAGATATACTGACACGTGTTTCAAAAAAAAAAAAAATGCAAAAGAGTCAGTATATCTCATAAATGTCTATAAAGTCTTTGCCCTACAAGAAGTTCGTCAGGGCAGGTTACAAATCCGTTGTTTTCCTGTGAGCAAAAAAAAAAATCAGAAAATGGGAGTTGAGTTTTTCGTCATCATCTTAAGGGTCAATCCGAAGACATGAGCTGAAATTGGGACCAACCTGTACTTAAAAATTTGTGAAACCCTGGGATTGAGTCTTAATGTTCATCTGGTCAGTCTTGATCCTTCACTATGCACAAACCATAACCTCTTGAGCTCTCGAGTACGGCAAAAACCTCCTGGGTCCTGGAAATCGTACTTAAGGTTTAAATATCAAGAGTCCTGGTTAGTTGAGAGATGATCTTTGTCATGTGAGACTTAAAGTACTGGTAGTCTTCTTTACAATTGGTTCTCACAATATTCGATAATAAACACACCTATATCACCTCAGAAGAAAATCTTCAACTTAAGATCATTTCTAAATACTGTTTTGCTAGGGACTAGCAAAAGATAGGCATGGGGGTATATGTTTGCACCTCAAAATACGCCTGCAATAAAGCCTTCTCATGCTATTTCCTAGCATTAACGTTGCATATTAGGATTCTATAGTTGCATTTGTAAAAACACTTGCATTCATGCATTTAATTAAGAGGAGAGAAGATTGAAAATAATGGCTTGCATATTTACATTTTTCCTCAAGTGCCCCATTGCAAAATCCACATCTTTTTTATTTTCTCCTCTTGATTTTCTTTTTTATATTCCTGCGGTTGCACCTCTCTTCCCGCAGCAGCTGCATGCATTTACTCCACGTCATTTCTCCCTGCTAATGCCGCTCCCTACAGCTGCCAATCCCGCACCCTCTCCCTGCTGCAGCCGGCACGCCACTCTCTCCTCCTCTATAAGAAGTTGGAGCTTCTTCCTCGCGAGACACACGCTGCTGCACGAAACAAAAACCCGCAGCCACCTCTTCCACCGTCTTCCCCTCCCATACGTCGGATGTCCGTCGAGGAGGCACCCGGCGAGCAGGAGTACCCACTGTGGTGCACACCACCACAGTGGGAACACCACCGCCTAGCTCTTCGATGAGCCGGTTGGCGTGGTGCCTTCCCTCGTTTCTTTTTTTTTCCTTTCACACCATTGCCACCGCTTCAAGCTCCGAAGCTTGAAGCTGCGGCAGCAGCAGCAGCAGCAGGACCCCCCGCCTCCTCCGCGACCTTCCCCGCAGGCGCTCAGCCCTCCGCGCGCGCCTGCAGGGCCTCCTCCGCTCCGTTCTCCGTTCTGTCGCCTCCGCCCTTGCACCCGCGACCGGCCGCTACGCGCACTGCAGCGGCCGGCCAGGCCCTCTCGCCGTCCCCTGCCTGCCCCCGCGCCCCTCCGCGACCACCTGCAGACCTCCTCCACGTTCACTTCCCCGCGCCATCGCCCGCTCGTCGTCTTCGCGCGCGGCCTGCAGAATCCTCACGCGAAGGCGCACCTGCACCCGTGACGTCCAGACGTCCGTCGCCATGTCCAGACGACGCGATGTCCGGACATCCGCCACCTCCAGCAGACGTCTTAACTCGGGCCATCGCCCGCTCTCTCTCCAACTCCCACCAGCTCTCTCTCTGGCACGAGTACTCCCGCCCGCTCTCTCCCTCTCTCTCTCTCTCTCTTTTTCACTCACTCTCAGTACACTACACCAACGCACACACACATCTTCACCGACACTTCCACACACCCACACACACATAAACACTAGTATAAACATATATATATCTATACGTATACATATATATAGTAACATATATATCTATATACATATATCTATATATATATATACTTATATACATAGTATATCTATATAGTTATGTATACATACATATATATAATATATATATATATATATATATATATATATATATATATATATATATATACTTACACATATGCTTATATATATATATATATACACATACTTATATACATATATATATATACATATCTATCTACTTATATATATACATATATATCTAGATACATATACTTATATACATATATATATACATATATTTATATACATATATACATATATAGCTATATACATGCATATATACATATATACATATACACCTATATATATATATACACATATATATATCTATATATATCTATACATATATACCTATACATTTATATATATATATAGATATATTTACTTATATACATACACATATTTATATTTTCATGTTATTTGCCATACGCGGTATTGCGGGAATATCTGCACCAGTTGCTGATATTCCCCGATACACGCGTACAAAAAGCGTGGACCCATTCATCTTCCATCCTCCATCCACACTCCACGCGGCACCTAGTCGTGCTAGTTGCATCTCTCTAAACGTCGACTGACTCGACATAGTGCTACACTCCATTGTCACCTCCACCCCCACCCATTTATATATAATACATATATATACATATATATCTATAGATACTATATTTACTTTCTGTCTGTTAGCTTCCTTCTTAGTAAAAAGAAAAAAAATATATAAAAGAGAAAAGATAATCTTTGATTTGCAGGTACCCCGTCTTGCAAGTAGCAAGACTTATTTTGGAACTCTGTTTTGGCTTAAAAGCTAAGGACACAATTTTGAGGGTGTGCCTCAAGGACAAGGATTACCAGAAAAAAATCTAAGGAAAAACACCAAAAACATAATAAACGAACGGAAGAGACACGTTTTAAGGAAAACGTAGAAACTCAACTTGAACCCACTTCCCTGAGTTCGACCCTGGGCCTAAAAGTGACAAGATAAAATCAATTAGGCCAGGTTAAAGATTTTGTAAAGAGATGGTTAGGTCCGAATTAGGTTAACCACTATAGACATTTCAACGATAAAAACATCATTTTAACAACCTATCCGGGCCGACCCAACACACGCACATACACCCCTCCTCAAAGCACGCCACGACCACCATCGTGTTCCTTAGAACACAACGAACCTCCTGAGAATACTAATTGGGGTGTTTTAGCCTGTGTTTTTCACTTTAGGTACCCACCAGAGCATCGTCGCTGCCACAGCCTTCTCCGACCTCTACTACAATTCTCCGACCGTGTTCTTCATTGCTACCACTCCCAAGTGTTGTGGCGGAGCTCCAGGTTCCTTCCCAGACAGCTAATTGAAGCTGCCAGCCATAAATTCGACCTAAATTGGAGGCTTCACCTCCTACTGCTGTTGTGCAAAGAAGCTTCGTGGGTTTAGTCCCACATCGTGGATTCAGGAGGGTGCAACTGCAGATAAGAGGAAATTGTGCAATAGCTTGTTTGCCTTTGTATCATTGGGGTCAGGTCCCTACCCTTACGCCCCTGCGCACGCGCTTCACACACACCTATCCATGCCCTCGCCCGCACTCATGCCTCACGAGTCTAGGTGTTGGATTCGTTTACTTGCTACCCAGGTCTGGTCCATTTTGAGTTGGGAAGAAAGAGAAAGAGGATCTAAAAGAGAGGGTGGCGGGTTTTGCTGCCTTGGGATTTGAGCACTCTCCTCACTCAACACTTAGCCTCTGCAGGCTTTGTGTGAGGCCCTTGAGCCTCTATTCATTGCTACTGTTGTGTTCTTCTGAGGCTCCTTGAGAGAAAGAGAGCCTTGAGCTCTTGTGAGGCCCTTGAGCTCTTCTGATAAGGCGTCTGATGCCTTTGGTCTATCGTCTGAGGCATTCTACTGGTTACTGTTGGAATATTTGAATAACTTGATTGATGTGGATTAATGGTTGTGGTTTATTGTTCATTTATTTAAATAGTTGTGAGCTTAAACTTAAAGGGTTAATTTGGTGATTCAAATTATCATTTTAACCCAATCTTTTTGCATTGATACTCTATTCTTCATTGAAATATCATTCTGAGTATTTTTTTTATTTCAATTGCATATATATTCTTGTGATTGGTGAATTGGATTGCACAATTGGTCCCTGTGAATGACCTTGGACTCCTTTCTGAATCTGAGTTTTATAAATTTAAATATTTTGAGCGATTTTGTCCTATACTACAACATATTTCTTAAACAATGACGATTTCGTGCAAACATTTTGGCACAATTGTTGGGGAGCAACGCACAGTTTTATTTTACTTATTACAATTTCTGATATGATTCTAACTTATTCTATCAGATTTGTTGTGGTTGTGCGAGGTACTCATCGAGAAGATCAACCGTACGATAGCCACTCTAGGGGCAGGCAACCTTGTTTCCTTCTCCTTAAGCCCTTATTTTTGGAAAAAATTGAAAAGAAGAATCAATTAGGATCAACTTGCATTCTTTATTAGACTTAATCACTTGAGTTGCCTGATTTGATTTATTTTAGACATCCAAATCCAGATTTCTACACCTACTAGGGACTTAAGGTGTCTAGGGCTATTCACCTTCTTGATTGAGGCCTAGGTGCCCAATTTGGAAAGAATTGACCTGGAAAAGAGCCAAATTAGGATTTCTACTTTAGGGTTTAAGGAAAACACACTTGTCTAAATTAAAAGAGAATTGATTTCCCACAATGTGTGCCACCCAAGTCTTAATTGAATTGATCTAAGAAAGAAGACCCTAAAAGAAGGCTCTAACATTCACTTGAATCCTTAAAATTTGGGACTTAATAATTTTCTTGCAAACCACTCAGGATGATTTTGGGTTCATTATCTAACTCATCCTAAACTTTAGGGTAGGTAGGGTGAAGTTGACCCACTTTGTGGATTAACCAACCTTCAAATTAGGTCACAGAACACAATCAATTCTAAAGTTCAAGTGAAATTCAAAGCATCATAATTTAGAACTAAAATTGGTAGACTTAAGGGGTCAAGTTGCTCATTCTGGTCTACTTGGATTCTCAGTGACAAGGAAGGTCGGGTGGGAGAAATCCTATAACCTGTGGAGCGCTCTACCGTGTAGGGGTCTCTGTGGGGCTCTCCCTTCCTAGCTGCCCAAGTATTTCTCGGGTGAGTGATTTTCTGATCGAGAGGTATCATCCTCCTCAAACCTCCTTAGTCATCCAAAGATCTTTGGGTGCCTCGATTGGGTCCATTACACATTCTGTTCCTCATCTGGCTCACTGGTGCATGTTCTGGAGGAGGTCCTTAAGACCACCCATGAGACCTCCATTAGTAGTTCATTCTCGTCGAGGCCAAGCCTCGACTCACTTGTTTGTGCTACCTTCCGACTAGATCGATATCTCTTTTAACTCTTCTGCTTTTGAGTCCAGATCTCCTTCATCTACATCCATGGAGAATCACAAAGACAACCTTGATTTCCAGAATCAGCTACAATGCCTCAATGATCTAGTCCATGCACACATCAATCCACCATCGTGTCCATAGATGCGAGATCACTATAATCCTACTGCCGTGGAGATTGAACCTAGGGTACATATCCTAGCTGGAGGACCTGATGTTGAACTCAAGCCAAATATGATCCATGCTATTCCTAAATTCCATGGCTCGAACTCTGAAGATCCCTTCCAGCACATCAAGCAGCTAAAACATCTGCCCCAGACCTTCGGGCTTGCCATACAAAATTGAGATATCCTGCTCATGGGTAAAGTTGCAGATTGGTTTCAGACTCTGACCCGTCCAATCAACACATGGGGGAACTCCAGACTGAATTCTTACAGAAATTCTTCCCCGTTGGTTGGACAAATTCTTTGAGGCACCAAATCATGACTTCTCGAAGATCCCTTCCAGCATATCAAGCAGCTAAAACATCTGACCCAGACCTTCAGGCCTGCCATACAAAATCGAGACATCCTGCTCATGAAGATGTTCTCCTTCTTGCTTATGGGTAAAGTTGTCGATTGGTTTCAGACTTTGACCAGTCCAATCAACACATGGGGGAACTCCAGGCTGAATTCTTATAGAAATTCTTCCCCATTGGTTGGACAAATGCTTTGAGGCACCAAATCACGCACTTCTCACAAAATGCGGGAGAACCACTTCATGAGGCATGGGGTCGCTTTTTGGATCTCATGCGGAGATGCCCCCATCACAAAGTTCCTAAGTGGGAACAAGTCTAGTCATTTTACCATGGGCTCTATGACGATATCAAGCTCTTTGTTAATGCAACTTGTGGTGGGTCAACATGAAGATGCTGTTTGGGAGATTCTCGAGAATATGTGTGAGAACTCTATAAATAATGAATCTATAAGTATGTTTGACCGGACAACTTCTCGTGCATTAACAAACACGCGGGGGGCACATGAGACTTAAGGCTTGTCCGCATCCATCGATCTGGAATTGATGGCCAGTCTCCTGGGCAAGGTCTTTATTATCGAAGAGGTGGACGAATTGACTCGACATCTACAGAGAGCCACCTCAGCACAGCAGAGCACGTATGCGCAACCGCCCTCTGGTAGGGAGGCTGTGCATAACATTTATCACCACTCTCATCAGGGGATGGATTCGTATCCACCCCCATCTGATCTTGGTTTCAGAGGAAACTCCGAAACTACCTGCTCTAGTTGGGGGAGCTCTGAACCCTCGTACTCTAACTTCTCTGGAGTTCCTTAGACTTGCGAGGATCTCCACACCATCCAGAATGATCCATTCTCAAACACCTATAACCCTGGATGGCGTAATCATCTCAACTTTGCATGGTCAGGGAACAATCAAAATCCGAGATCTTAATTCCAGCCTTGACCACATACTCCATGCCCTTATTAGCCTGCTTTGCCTAGGCCCAATCTGAATTATCAATCCAGGACATGAAGAGAAGATCAAATGACTCTAATTCTACAAACGCTGGCTGACATTCAAAAGTCCAATGCAGCTATGCAGAAACAGCATAAAGACGAGATCGCAAAGGTTCGAAATCAACTAGCACAAATGGCAAATTCTCGCCAGCTTGGTGCACTTCCATCGCAGCCTCTGCCAAATCCTAATAATGTGTCAAATCAGAGGTGTGTTATGAACCTAAATCAGGGCCAGGCTCACTATGTTTATTAAGCCCCTTCTCCATCACCTAATGGGATGGAATCTTCAACATCATACTTGGGATATCAGTAGCAATCGCCACTTCTACCAACTCCAAACCAGAACTAGGCAGGACTTAATTCTATTACCACTAGTACTGGCAAGTCAACTCAGGATCCACCTTATCCAAGCCACTCTCAGCCAGATAGTTCAAAGCCTAACCCTAGGTTGGTTATCCAAGACACCCCTATCCCAGATTTAGAACCTGAACCAATCCTAGAGGAACCTACAGAGGTTTCATTTCCTGAGGCATTGACCAAAGGAAAGAGGAAACCCAAACCCGTGGCACTTGAGGAAGATTTGGTCAAGATCTTTGAGCAAGTCCAGATAAAAATCCCCTTGATGGATGCAATCGGCCATGTATCATTTTACGCGAGATTTCTAAAAGATTTATGTACACCAAAGTGTAAGTTGCAAAGCAAAGATGAGAGTCCGATCGTATTGTCAGAGCAAGTCAACTCGATCACCTTGAGCAAAATCTCGCAAAAAGCAAAAGATCCTGACACCCCTTTGATCTCCTGTAAGATCGATGATTTAGAATTTGATCAAGCATTGTTTGTTTTAGAAGACTCCATAAACCTGATACCTACATCCCTACTAGACCATTTTGAGGAAACTGAGCTCAAACCGACTAAGGTAACTTTGCAGTTAACAGACCGATCAATTAAGTCACCTAGAGGAATTCTCGAGGATGTTCTGGTACGGATCCACGATTTCTATTTTCCAGTTGACTTCATCGTGTTAGACATGGATACTCCTGAAAATCTAAAGAACACATCGATCATCTTAGGGAGACCATTCCTAGCCACAGCTAGGATGAATATTAACTGCGAAGAGGGCCAGATCGAGTTGAAATTCGGGAACCAGACACTAAAGATTGATATTTTTAAGGCCCATAAAGGAATAAACTGTGGGGTAATTAAGGAAATGTGTGACATCATTTCTATGGTTGAGGATCCGCTTGCAGTGGAAGACCCGATTATCTCTGATCCTCAATCCTGAGAAAATTCTGACCCATAGATAGAGGAGCCTAGAGCTGATCCAGATTCACCCTTAGTTCCCACTTTATCTTCTGAGGCCGATCCCAAACCCCCACCCGCTACTGATAACCCGATTATGGAGTTGAAACCTCTCCTAGATCATCTGAAATATGTGTTTTTGGGTTCCAATCAAACGTTTCCTGTGATCATCAATTCCTGACTCACATCTAATCAGGAAACAAAGCTTATTTCTATTCTTCAACAGCATCGGAGAGCCATCGGATGGACTCTCAATGATCTGACTAGTATCGATCCTTTGTATTGCACACACCGTATCTACACTGAAGAGGGCTCACAACCATCCTGAGAGATGCAGAGAAGACTCAATTCAAATCTATAGGAGGTCGTGAAAAAAGAGATCATCAAGTGGTTAGATGCTGGTATCATCTACCCGATCTTTGATAGTCACTAGGTGAGCCTGATCTAGATTGTGCCTAAGAAGGCAGGGCTCACCGTTATCACAGCTGAATCTAGATAGACCATCCCAACCTACATTGCGAATTAGTGGAGAGTCTACATAGACTATCGGAAACTGAATGCCTCCATGAAGAAAGATAATTTCCTGCTTCCATTCATTGACCAGATTCTCGAGAAATTGGCGGGAAATCGATTTTTCTGTTTCTTAGATGGTTACTTCAGATATAATCAGGTGACAATTCATCCAGTGGATCAAGAAAAGACCACCTTTACCTGCCCCTATGATACGTACATGTTCCTTTGGATGCCATTTGGGCTATGCAACGCACTTGCCACCTTTCAGTGCTGCATGCTAGCCATATTCTCCAATATGGTAGGTAATTACCTTGAGGTCTTCATGGATGACTTCTTGGATTTGGTGAATCTTTTGATGAATGACTCCTACATTTGGTCTAAATCCTTAAAAGATGCATTGAAGTGAACCTGGTTCTCTCTTGGGAAAAGAGCCACTTCATGGTTCTTGAGGGCATCCTACTTGGACACCTCATTTCTGAGAGAGGTATCCAAGTCGATCGGGCTAAGGTCAATCTAATTTCCAAGATACCTATGCCTAACTCGTTCAAAGACATCAGATCATTCCTGAGGCATGTTGGATTTTATTGTCGATTCATACATGATTTCTCTAAGATCGCGCGGCCCTTGACGAATCTCCTTTCAAAGGACACACCATTTGAGATATCTAGTCAGTGCGTTCATGTATTTGAGATCCTGCGTAACCGAGTCACCCAAGCACCAATCCTGCAACCTCCTAACCGGTCTCAAGCCTTCGAGATCATGTACGATGTGTCTGACTATGCAGTTGGAGTGGTGCTAGGATAGAAAATTGATGGGAAACCGGTGGTCATATATTACGCCAGCAAGACATTGGACAAGGCTCAGCGTAATTACACTATTATAGAGAATGAGTTGTTGGTTTTAGTATTTGGTTTGGAGAAATTTAGATCATGCCTTTTGGGTTCCCATGTCATCATTTACTTAGATCACACTGCAGTGAGGCACTTACTCATGAAGGACGTGAAGCCTAGATTAATCCATTGGATCTTGCTGTTGCAAGAATTCGATCTTGAAATTTGCGACAAGGCGGGAAAGAAGAATGTGGTAGCTGACCACTTATCCTATCTTCCTTCTTCAATCATTGACCCTTTCGGACCTATCACAGAGCATTTTCCGAATGAGCACCTCCTGACAATTGAAACGGAACTTTCGTGGTATACTGATATGGTGAACTATTTGGCATCGCATCAGATTCCGTCTGATTGGCCAAAAGCCAAGAAAGATAAATTACTTTCAGATGCCAAATACTTTATTTGGGAAGATCTGTATCTATTTCGCATCGGTGTTGATCAAATCATTAGAAGATGTGTTTTAGAATCTGACATCAATGGCATTTTGTCCTTCTGCCATGACCAGGCTTGTAGTGGTCACTTCTCTAGACACAAAACCACAACAAAATTCATCCAGTATGGATTCTATTGGCCCATGATTTTCAAAGATGCGGATGATTATTGTAAGGCATGCACTCGGTGCTAGACCCTAGGCAATATAAGCTGACGTGACATGATGCCTTTACAGCCGACTCTTGTGTGTGAAATCTTCAACATCTGGGGGATTGACTTTATGTGTCCCTTTCCAAAATCCAATGGTTTTGAATACATTCTCCTAGCCATCGACTACGTGTCCAAAGGGATCGAAGCCATCCCAACCCGAACCAATGTTCATAAAGTTTTGATAAAATTCATTCATCAACACATCTTTTCTCAGTTTGGTATTCCATGAGCTATCATCTCTGATGGAGGGACCCACTTTACGAATGTGCACTTACAGTCCCTGATGAAAAAGTACAGGGTGTTGCATTGTATGTCGACTCCTTATCACTCCCAGACTAATGGATTGGCTGAATAGTCAAATTGGAAGATCAAGAAGATCCTTCAAGTCACTATTTGGTCTGACAGGAAGGATTGGTTTGCCTGCCTTTTGGAAACATTGTGGGCCTATAGGACCGCCCATAAGACTCAGTTAGGAATGTCTCCCTTTAGACTCATGTAAGGGAAGGCATGTCACCTCCCCATGGAAATGGAGCATAAAGCCTATTGGGCAGTACGGAAGTGCAATCTAGATATTTTGAAGGCTGGAATCAACCGTTGGTTGTAAATGAGTGAGATCGAGGAACTACGCAATGGCGCGTACGAGAACTCGCGAATCTATAAAGGTGGGTCAAAGCCATCCATTACAGGCACATTTCATGAAAATCTTTTCATCCTGGTCAGAAAGTATTACTCTTCGATGCCAAACTCAAGCTCTTCCCAGGGAAACTCAGATCAAAATGGATTGAACCATTCCTTGTGAGACAAGTATTTAGAAATGGAGTGGTCGAAATTAGTGAACTTAGCCACGAATCAAAACCTTTTATTGTGAACAGTCAGAGACTTAAATCATTCATCGAACTCACCGACTCAAATTTGGCTGCAGTATCTTTTGATCTCCATTCTCCCTGAGCTTCATTACGCCCAGCTGATGGCGTTAAACTTAGCACTTAATGGGAGGCAACCCGTCATCTTTGAAAAACGTGAAACCCTCCTGACATATCTCTTTGCTAAATTCATTTTGCACTTTAGGGTTCGTCTGTTAGAACAACTGACTCCACCTTTAATACTTGTATTAAAGCTAGAAATCATCCGCAACAATCATTCCGACCCGCTCACCACCCACCTGTTCTAATAAACGATCTAAATTGAACTCGAACCCACCTAATTTATAGTGAGGACATTGCAAATCTTAGGCATTGGGGGTATTAAGGTGCAAAATGCGGTGAAAATCAATGCATGGGAGGGTTTCATTCAAAAGAAAAAAAAAGAAGAGTGGAGATAAGAGGAAAGGAGAGGTCAATGTGAATAAAAAAAAAAAAAAAACAAGAGAAGAAAAGAAAAGAAAGTGAAAAAGGAGCAATAAAAAAGAAAAGAAAATATGATGGTCCTTTAAAATTGAGTATGGAACTTACTTAACTTCTAGGTTGGATCGAATGATGAATTATGACTTGAAAGGCTAAAACTTAGGAGATTAGTGATGAGTATCGACCTTAGGCCTCTTAGACATTTTCAGGGTTTAAACACTCATGTATTTGTTAAGATCTAGATTAATCCTCAAGAGGTTGAGGAAAGTGCGAGGCTAATGTAGTAGGTCTAAGGCTTCTGAATTATTGGTCCCATTGACTGCCCTTTGGTTTGCGGGACTTGGTAACCTGAGCACCCAAAAATCACACACAAAGTCTAGTTCAGTGTGCTTAATAAGGAAAATCATGCCAAAAGTATTCTATTTTGAAAAGCCATCTCGAAGATCTAGCTTAGGAGCAACTCGACAACACAAGTTGATTGGACGAGTTCCTGACATGGAGAGGTGGGAAATTCCCCTCGAAGATGCGTAATAACATATCGTCTCCTCGGTGCTTGTCTCCTAGGATATCTAAATATCCTACCAAGGGCAAGTAAGCACCTTGTGGGTGCCATGGGCGGGATTATCCCGAAATGTCTATTGCCAGGCCCTGAATTTAGCTATAGAATGCTATGGGCAACACTATCCCGAAGTGTCGAAAGCCATGGTTCTGGAAGTTGCCATGGGCTTTGCTATCTCGAAGCATCGAAAGTCAGGGACCCTTCAAGGATTGATGGTGGGGACAAAGAATCCGATACATGCCATGTTTAGGGCCAATTTGAGGCTGGATTTAGGAAAAAATAAAAAGAAAAGAGAGAAAACTCTCCAAATGAAAAATCCTTTTCTATCTCTCTCTTATCAAAATGCACTGGCAAACTGAACCTGGACATGTTACATCTATGCACGGGTGTTTTAACCGCTGGCATCAACAAACCTCTGGGTAATTTTGTGAGCCTTAGAAACCCTCGCAGCAGGCTTAGGCTGAAGCTGGTCAGGTCTGGATCTTAGATGGTACTTGAGTACCTCTAGGCATATTGTTGGTATTTTGATATGATTTCTAGAGATGTAGCTGAGTAAGGCATCCTGACGATTATATTTGACCTAGAGACCTAGTTTGATCCATAGGATTTTTTGCTAAGGGACTACCAAAAGCTAGGCATGGGGGTATGATGGGAACACCATCATAGGCCCTAACTGGCCACTTTTAGTCAGGTTTGAAAGATAAATGCTCCTACATAACCATCTGAGGGTTATAATTCCACTTCATTCTATTTTGAAAAGAGAACAGGTAACTATGGTTAATTCTATAATTTTAACAGCATATCATGTACACAAAATAACCAAGGGGTCTGTAAGGGGTAAACTAAAGGTCAAATGAGCAATAAAGACTAATAAGTGGGTCCATGTAGACATAAACGGGGTTTCACGTCTTTGGAGAACTAAAATAATACCCAAAACCTTAATTTCAGATCTGCTTAAATTACAAAGGTTTTGGTCAGGATAAAATTCATATAAATCTCCTAAAAATCATAGAAAAATATTCCTTGAGGTTTGTTGTACATGATTTAACCATTTAAACCTATTTTGACCTTAAATAGAGTCATAAACAAATTTTTACCCTAATTTGAGTTTCTATGCAAATTTCCCATTCAAACTTGGTCAAAACTGAAATCTGACTTCACCAATAGATTCCTTGAGTCCAAATTATGTTTTTACCAGAATTTAGGTCCAATCAGAGTCCATCTTGACCTAGTTTGCATTTTAGTCCATTTAAACTCTATTTTTTACACCTAAGTCCCTAGCTTTCGAAATCTTTACATTTAGTCCCTAATTTCTCATCTTTTTCTTCAGAAAGGTCTCTGCTGCCATTAACAGTGTGAACCCAACACATTGACCTTCAATCTGGAATTTCTTCCTGATTTCTCGATCAATTCCTTCCAAAATTGGAAGGAACAATCTTGAGAGAATCCCCAATCGTCTGAACCATGTCTTGGACCTCAATTCATGTCCAGGAGCTTGTGCAAACTCCTCAAGATCAGGGATCTTCTTCCCTAAAAATCCAAGCTCCTTGAGCTTGTTTCCAAGCTTGGAGAAAGCCCTAAGATCTTTAAAAGGTCCCCCCTCGCAAGACCTCGCTCCTTAACAAGTTTTTGGCCCAGAATAGTCCTACCTCCAGCCTGCTCCAGATTCATCTCTGGCAACCTTCCTCCTCCAGGTTCTTCCTCTTCATCGTCCGCACCTTGCCATACCTGCGAGAGGCTTCCTCCCCCTTCAGACGTCGTCGTTCCTCTCCCCAGAGCCTAAGAGAGATGGGGGGGTTTGAGCCGTCTCCTCCCTCAACACTTAGCCTCTGTGGGCTTTGGGTGAGGTCCTTAAGCCTCTGTTCGTTGCTACTGCTGTGTTCTTCTGAGGCTCCTTGAGAGAAAGAGAGCCTTGAGCTCTTGTGAGTTCCTTGAGCTCTTCTGATAAAGCATTTGAAGTCTTTAGTCTATCATCTGAGGCATTCTGCTGGTTTCTATTGGAATATTTGAATAACTTGATTGATGTTGATTAATGGTTGTGGTTGACTGTCATTTATTTGAATAGATGTGAGCTTAAACTTAAAGGGTTAATTTGGTGATTCAAATCACCATTTTAATCCAATCTTTTTACATTGATACTCTATTCTTTATTGAAATATCATTCTAAGTATTTTTTATTTTAATTGCATATATATTTCTTGTGATTGGTGAATTGGATTGCACAATTACTCCCTGCAAATGACCTCGGACTCCTTTCTAAATCTGAGTTTTACAAATTTAAATGTTCTGAGTGATTTTGTCCTATACTACAACATATATCTTAAACAATGTTGATTTTGCACAAACACTAGCT
Organism: Thalassia testudinum; assembly: GCA_037157565.1. NCBI lineage: Eukaryota > Viridiplantae > Streptophyta > Magnoliopsida > Alismatales > Hydrocharitaceae > Thalassia > Thalassia testudinum. Next base: position 47,813,026 of record JAZHRO010000035.1, on the reverse strand, counting down.
CCAAAGTCCACCTACCTAGCTCCCCCTACACCTTTTTCCCTCCAGAAAACACAACTACAACCCATAGGCACCTCTTCATTTCACTCCCATTTTCCCTTTCAAAAATATCCATGCACCTCTTCGTTTCCCTCCAAAAACATCCACACCCCTTCATTTCCCTCCACCCCCTCCCCATCCTATAAATACATTACCCTACCAACACATAAATGCCAATCTTGGCTATTGATTGTGCAACAATCATAGGACCTAATCATCTGAATTTAGTTAGATTTTAGCTTAACTTAGGAATAATGCATGCACGAGCAGCATATTTTGCATCATAATTGATTTGTTAGCTTTATAAATAATAATGCTATTTTATGCTCTAAGTGAGAGGTGATATTAATTGCAGATGATTCGGGGCCGGACATGATAGATCTGACCTACGGATTTGATCAGGACAATGATTGGAGTTCGATGCTTTTGGAATCATCTTGATTGGACTACCGTAGCATCACATTCAGTCCGCGGAAGATCAAAGGCTAAGGGGCAAGATAACACAAATCCAAATCTCATATACCAAATTCGACCGCACGGATGGATTCAGATCAACGATCATAGTCCAATAGTGCAAAAATCAACTCAATCGGAGCCCTGTAGCACCAACTACAAAGGTAGGAAGATGGACGGGTAGGGTGGTGCCACGTGGTGCCATCCCAATGGCCTACCTTTGCACACCCACGTCGCCTTCTCCATGCCCTTCATCAAAAAGGACTTCACCTCAGTCGTTGGATCTTCATCCAACGGCTAAGGGCGGCTTCACACAAAACAAAAAACGTGACAAAGCGCATGTGTAGCGCATTGGTCTCCGCCATCAAATGCGGAGCACTGGCACAAGTTCGAGTTGCGCGGAGCATGAAATCAGATCAGGTGGTTCTCTCAGATGAAATAGAGCCGTCAGATGGTGATCGAGCGGTGTGTGATGGTCTGTGTGGTGCGTAGAGGCGCATTGGATGAGGCGGTGCAACGGATGCACGGATGGCCGTGCAATTGGACACGTCGATATACGTGGATCGGGTAGGTCGGATGAGGCGGTGTGGTGCATATCTTGAGTCGTTTGATCATGAGATCGGATGACTCAAATAAAATGTGCACGTGCACGAGGAGCGGCGAGGCGATTGATCGAGTGACTGATAAACACCAGTTTATCAGCATTCTTATGTCCTAAAGCAGATTTAGCTCTTAAGATTTTAACTTCACAAATGGGTTTTTGGGCTGCATTTAGGCATGACTAGGTTACGTATGCATTACATTATTTTTTGTGTTTTTGACACGTTTATTTGAGTGTTAGGGATGAACAGATAGCTAGATTCCTTAGACCCTAACATTCAGGAAGGCTATAGGTGAAGATGAAGCTCAATTCAATTGGATACCAGCTTACCTGAGTTAGGTTTAGCTTTCTTTAGCTCCATTTAGCTCATCTTAGCTAAATGGTAGCTCAGGGTAGCTCAACTTAGCTCAAGTCAGCTCAGATCCAGCTCAACTTAGTTGAGTCTAGCTCATCTTAGCTCCAATTAGTTCACTGGGAGCTCTAGCTAGCTCAACTTAGTTGACTGGAGTTCACCTTAGCTCAGGTCTAGCTCTCCCTAGCTCCACTCAGCTCTTGACAGCTGAACTCCCTCCAACTTAGCTACTACTTGTCAAGTTAGTAGCTAAGCTAGCTTGAGGTTCCCACTAGAAGCAGGTCCAGCTCAACATAGCTCTAGATAGGTTGAGTTAGCTCAACTTAGCTCTACTACTCAAGCTTAGCTACTAGCAAAAGAACTAGCTAGCTAAGTTGAGTAGCTAAGCCCTCATGAAGACCTCTTCAGTAGATTTAGCTCCGGGAAATTAACTTCAGCTCCAGATGAATTTCAAACTACTCCTCTCAAACCCTAGCTTCCTCCTACCTCCTCTTCTACTCACCTACTAGCTAAGCTAGCTTAGCTAAACTCTCCACTCCATGGTAGTCCACCATCATCCTAACCTTAACCCTAAACCCCACTTTAAGCTAACTCTACCTCAACTCCACTTAAAGCTACCCAACTCCAATCCATTTTGGCGCCAACATATAAACACTCGTTCACACCACCACCACCTCCAAAGGCCACCAAGAATCCACGCCAACCACCCTCAACAACTACCAAAATTGGCACCAACTATTTTCCCTCCTAAGCCCTTTCATCCCAACCTTACACCTAACCCTAAGGCCATCTCCACCATCAACATCAACCCCCTTCTAGAACCTATATCTTCGCGCCAACTCTAAGGGATGCAAACCCCCTTTGGATGGCCATAACCACCACTCTAGATGCCCCTTGGATTGCCGCCAATCAACCTAAGCCCTAGGATCTTTTAACCACCACATAACCTCATCCTAGCCATCCCCATCAACTCCCCTTAACCACATCAAATGTGGCTCCAACCCTCCTTCAACCACACCTACCCACATCTCTCCACATGGCACCAATCCATCATAGCTCTCCATCCTACAACTACCACCTAAAGACCTAATCCTAACCCTACATTCACCTCCACGCCAACCATCCTAAACCCAACAAGAGTTGGTGCCAACTCCACTTAACCCCATCATAACCACCACTCAACACAACCCTACACTCCACACCAACCCTTATCCACCCTCCATCCATTAACTACCTAAATCCTAGCCATCCACCACACCATTCTACCCTTAACCACTAGTTAACACCAACCTACACCTATCCACTCTATAAAAAGACCATCAACCACCTACTTCGAGGGTACCTTTGGCTTCATCATTCAAGCATACTTCCACCCATACTCCACCATAGTCCACGACCAAGAGAGGAAGGGGAAGAAGAAGATTAAGGGGACACTTTATCCCCTCGGCGCTTTCCCTTCTTCCCTTTTCTCTTGTGTCGACTCTAGCCAGAGGTCCAGCTAGGCAAGGAGGACGTCTGGAGGAGGTTCTTTAGGGTGGTTCCTGTCCACCCTAGGAGGAGGTTTTAGAGTGAAATCCTTCCACTCTTGGAGGGGCTAGGGCATGCCCACCAAGGGCTTGCTAAGGAAGACAACATCATCTCTGGAGGAGTGCAATAAGAAGGGATTTGGAGGAATCCTTTTCAAGCCTAGGAGTAGCTGAGCTTGGAGCAAGGTGACGTGCGCGTGACGTATGTGTTTAGAAGAGTCATTATAGCTTGTGCTCGCAACGTCGATTTTAAAATGACGAAATGGATGTGAGTTCGAGTGTTGATCTCAGGGAGGTGTGAAAATCAAAATTTTCTTATCACTTAATGTCACGAAAATAGCGGGGTTTTGCTTGCGAAAAGGCGCGGGTGAAAAGCGAGTGAGAGAGAGAGAGAATAGGGTTAAAATTTCTTCATTCACATCATGCACTTCAAACATAAAAGAGAGCAGGTAATTGAATAGAAAACAACTTTATTTAACATGCAACTTTAGTTCATAATTACAACACTAGGTGAATGTTTGAACATAAGTAAAGTAAAGCTTAAGATAAAGAAGGAAAGAGAGAGAGAGAGAAGACGGTGAGGCAGCCATGGCGGTGGAGGGGGCTCCGTCAGCGGCTCGTCGTCTCCGGCGATTACAAAGAGGGCTAATGGTAGCTAGGAGGGGAGTAGAACACTTGCAAGTGGAGTGAATGCCTCCCATGGGTGGTTGGAAGGGGTTTAAATAGGAAGAAGGGCTTTCCAAATGAAGAAGGGGTTTTAGCGACTGATTGCACAGCAAAAATACACCAACACTTGTGCCATCTTGTGCTATTTCCAAGCATTGCCTATGAAGATTAGGTAGACAGTCGTATTTGTAAAATTACACACATGCATGCATTTATTTGAGAGGGGAGGAGAGTGAATAAAATGGCCTTGTAATTTACAAATTCTTCAAGTGCTGACTCACAAAATCACCATCCTCATTTTTTTATTTAACTTTGAATTTCTTCTTCTCCGCGGCTGCAAGGCATGGCCTCTTCCTCCTCGTGCCATTCCCTGCATCAGCTTGCCCTGTAGCCGCATGCACAGCCATGCACAGCCAAGGCATGGCTGTGCATGCCTTCTTCCTCTTTAAAAAGGGCACGGCTTGCTTCTTTGCAGGGGAGCTTGGTCCACCCAAGAAAAACTCAACACAGCAGCTTCTTCCAGGCCGTCTCCTCCCCTCTCCCCTCCATACGTAGCCTCTCCTCCTCTTGAGGAGCCACGCTACGGGCAGGAGCAACTCACAGTGGTGCACAACCACCAGTGTGAGTCCACCACCGCCCAGCTCATCAAAGAGCCGGTGGGCGTGGTGGTTCTCTCTCTGTTTCGACATTTAGCCACAACTCCGCCATTGCCACAGAGCTTCAAGCTTTGAATCTCAAGGTCCGCACAACAGCAGCACGGCACCAAACTCCTCTTCCGCACGTGCAAGCCACCGCGCAAGCCAGCAGGCCGCCCTTGCCTCTCTCCGCGCAAGCCAGCAGGTCGCCCTCGCCCTCCACCGTGCATGCCAACAGCCGGCGTAGACCTTCCGCACGCGCGCCAGCTCGCGCAGCGGCTCCCGAACTCACGAAACCAGGCACAGGAGGTCGCGCGAGCCGACCACGCACTGTAGCCATTGTTCACGCTTTTCAGCGGAACACTGTGGCTACAGTGCGGTGACCGGTAAGTTTCTCACTTATCTGGTCACTCGGTGCGCCGCTATCGGCCCCACCCCGCTCTTGCGTCTCTCCCCACGCCCGCTCCCGCGTATGCCTGCACCCACCCGCTTCAGCGTCCTCCCAGCGCATAGCACCTTCGCCCGCACCTGCCACATCGCGCAGTGCAGTGCGCTACGGTCTCTCCCCCACTCCCACTCCCTCCTGCGTGCGTGCCTCTTCGCACACCTACGTGCCTGCGCGTGCACGTGAAACATCAGACGTCGGCCGCTGCTGCAGACGACTTAAACGCCGCATCTTCCTTCAGCAGACACCCTCTCTCTCTCTCTCTTAGCACTCTCTCACTTTCACTGCAGACACAAACACACACACTCTCGTACACACACACCCACTCACTTATACACTACTACATATATATTTATATATATATACATTTATATACATATATATATATACATATATCTATACATATATTAGTACTTATATAACTAAGTATTAGTATACATACATACATACATACATACATATATATATATCTATATACTTATATATATATATATACACATATATATTTACATATATACATATATTTATATACGTATAAATATATATACATATATACATATATATCTATATATATATATTATTACCTATATAACTAAGTATAAGTATAGATACATATATAGATATATATACATATATATACACATATACTTATACATATATATATCTATACAAATATACATACATATATACATATATCTATAATTATAAATACATACATAGATATATATATATATATATATATATATTTATTTATACATATATTTACATATCTATACACACACACACACACACACACATATATATATACACACATATATAGCTACATATACACTTATATAATTATAACCATATATATATATATACATATAGATATATATATACATATGTACATACATATATATATTTTTTTTCATATCACCTACCATACGTTGTATCGTGGGAATATCTGCACCAGTTGCTGATATTCCCCGATACACACATACAGAAAGCGTTTTTTGCACTTATCTTCCACCAATCCATCTTACACTTCACGCGGCACTTCGTCTTGTTGGTTGCGTCTTCCTAGACGACGACCGACTCGACACCGTGCTACACGCCATCTCCACCTCCACCCCCACCCCTTTATACATATATAATATATACACATACATATATACTATATTTACTTTATTTCTATTTCTCTTTCATGCCAGTAAAAAGATAAAAAATATATATAAAAGGGAAAAGATAATCCTTGACTTGCAGGTACTCAGTCTTGCAAAGACTAGTTTTGAAACCCTAATTTGGCTCAAAGCCAAGAACCTGATTTTGAGGGTGTACCTCAAGGACAAAAATTATTAGAAAAAAATTAAATAGAAAAACACCAAAAACATAATAAGCGAAGGGAAGAGATTCGTTGTAGGAAAGGCGTAGAAACTCATTCACTTCTAATCCCACTTCCCTGAGTTCGACACTGGGCCTAAAAGTGACCAAGATAAAATCAAGTAGGCCAGGTTAAAAATTTTGTAAAGAGATGGTTAGGCTCGATTTAGGTTAACCACTATACGCATTTCAATGATAAAATCACCATATTAACATAGCCTATCTGGGACCGACCACACCCCTTTCATGGCGCCGTTGCTAGGGAAGTCCGCATTCAAGTAAGTTTCTACTCCATTCCTTTAATTTTTCTCTTCACACACCCTTCTCTTCACAGGTGTTTTTGTTTGTTGCTGTGCAGATGAACCTATTGCAAGGAGAAGGCAGGTAGACGAAGTTGGAAACGTGGGCAGATCCAAGGCGGGAACGAGAGCGTGAAGTCGCCAGCACCGCACTGGAGCTTCGCACACGTTGCTGAATAAGTAGGTCTTTCTTTCTTAGCAACTTAGGTTAACTTGTCACCTTAATAAAAAAATATAAAAATAAAAACTAAAAAAAAAATAGAAAAACTTCTTGGGATCTCTTGGGGCAAGTGGATTAAAAATCACTTGTTTGATTATTTGTCTTCACTCCCATCGCCTCGGGATTTCTCGCAAAACTTTGCATAGCGAAGATCCAAGAATCTTGATTCTTGAATCTTTCGCCGTGTGAAGTATTCTTTGAGGCAAATAAAAAGATTGATTGCCACCCCTCTTTGCCTCATTTATCTGCAAATTCGGGATCACATTTTTGGTGGGGAGACTTGGAATTGAGTTAATTCCAACCCCACCACGACCTTTCACGTGCCTAAGATTCGATCCCGAATACTTCAACCCCAACAATTTGATTTTCTTTATCTTATGGTTCAACCTTATGTGTGGAAATCATTCTGGTGATTGGGAGCACTTGAATTGAAGTGCTTTGCCTCCCTTTCACATTAATCTAAAATTGATTTGTGCATCCACACGTAGAAATCTCCATCTATGGAAGCCCATTGCATTTTAGCATGCATTAACCAATTGACATTGAAGAAAGGTTTGTTGGGCTTAGAAGAAAACTTGTATTCTCTAAAAACCCGAAGATTGGTTGAATTGGTAATTCAGAAAAATCCTAAAATTCATACTACTTAAGGCTGAATTCTAAAAACTATTCACCAATTAAAACTTCAATTCAGGGAGATTTCCCCGTTGCATGCTTGGATTACACACTTTGTAAAATCAATCACTTGGGCATTACCCGTAAATAACACCCTTCACATTCCAGAAGCACTTGATCCTAAGCCTCTAACTAAAATTGGTAGCAACTTGACCCTCATTAAGGATTGGAGGTCTAACTACCTGCGTGTAGTGCTTACGTGCTAGTGAGGGTTCTTGCGTGCTATCGGGTGTCTAAGACAGGGGCAAACGGCCTTTCAATCTGGCCCGGTGGTTCCGTGGTGCTCGCATTCGGTTCTGTAGGTCGTGATAGTAGGTAACTTAGATTTTTAGGTCTAAGGGCACACTATAGAGGTTAGGAATTTGATTGTATTGATTTGTCAAGTTTACCTTTGTCAAGTGTAGAAACGGTCACTTCTCTCATCTCTTTTCCCTTCGTATCCCCCCAATTCTTCCTGCGGTAGTGCATGTTTGGGAGGAGGTCACAAAACCATGAACTATGTGAATTGTCGGATAAATTTAGAAAAGAAGCCAAATCATCCTCCTCCACAAACATGGCTGCACGCCCACCCCCAAACCCCGAGGGAGGAAACCACCCTCAAAACCCACCAAGTGGTGGAGCCTTAGATCCCATAACCCACCTCCAAGCCCAAATGGAAATGTATAATGAACAAATTAAAGCCATAAGGGAAACATTGGAGGAAATGCAGAACCCTCCCGAACGGGAGAAGCCTAGGTCTCTTAGCTCCTATCAGAATCCCGCTGCTACAGAGACCATAGGACAAATTCGGGTCCCCATGGGCGGGGACGACTTTGAATTAAAACCTAACATAATTGGCCTGATAAATTTTCACTTCCATGGTCTTGCAAGTGAAGATCCTTTTCTTCACTTGGAAGACCTAACCCAATTGGCTGAAATAGTTAAACCAGGAAATATCGGGTTACCTATAGTCCTCATGAAAATGTTCCCGTTTTCATTGCAGGATAAAGTGTCGCAGTGGTTACGCACCCTTGGGAGAACTATCCACTCTTGGGAAGAGATGCGAACAGCGTTTCTCAAGTTCTTCCCAATCGGGCGAACCAATGCGCTTCGTCGTGCTATCACTTCATTTACGCAACAAAACGGAGAATAGCTTCATGAGGCATGGGAGAGATATAATGACCTCCTCAGGAAGTGTCCGCACCACGGTCTGCCTAAGTGCATATAGCCCAGATTTTCTACTATGGGCTAAATGAGACTTTGAAGCAGATTACAGATGCTTCTTGCGGAGGAAATTTATGAATAAAGACGAAAATGGAGCATTCGAATTATTTGAAAATATGAGTGAAAACTCAATGAACAATGCTTCCATTGTCTCCTTTAATCGTACCAGCCTGCCCCGTAATGTCCGCGAAGTTGACACGGGACCCTCCCATTCATCCACTGATCTCAGCCTTATTGCACAAAAATTGGATGAAGTCTCCGTCATGCACAAAAAGTTGGACGAGCTTCTAGCCAACCCCGCCCGTTCCATGGCAAACACCCCTACCTCACCACTTCGTCACAATTCCAATTCTTCCAATACTAGGCTTACCCTGAGAAACCCCGTAAGACCTTCCTTACTGAGTGTCGCGTCGAGCAATTCGGTAAGTCATGTGGATCTGGCTTCTGCGAGCCAGTATTTAGACACGGAGGACCAAGCCTTCGTGTGCTCAGAAGCGTATTTACATGCGGACACGTCTTTTGGCATAGAAGACACTTACGCCCTGGGGAACAACCCGTTCTCTGTCACTTATAACCCAGGGTGGCGAAATCATCCGAACTTCGCATGGTCCAACAACAGGCAACGTCAAAACCCCACGGGTGGACCAATGCGACTGTCCGCACTCGTCATCCCAAGGGCCCAGTCTAATCCTATGGCAAATCTGCCATCGGGTCCTTACTTACCGCAAGCAGAACACGCATCAAATCCTCTTGATAAATTGATGCGAATGATGACGGAAATGTCAAAGCGCCATGAAGTGAACATGACCTCTCTTCAGCACCAATTGGCGTAGCAGAATGCTGAGATCAGTCGACTACGCATGGCGACTCAATCTCAGGGCACTCTTCCCACCCAACCTATTCCCAACCTACGAAATTTCATATCCCGTGGTCCTCAACCACAGGTACGACCTTCTCAGGGGTAGGTTAATCAAATTCTGCAGGCTCCGAGCATTCCACTGGGATTTCAGGCTAATCCTGCTGCAGCACCTCACTCTTATGTCCCTATTGCGAACCCTCCTCCTTCGTATGATCCCACTGGACCCACATCGTCCAATGCGATCAATACAAGGAGCGGTAAGCAGACCATCGATCCGCCTTGACCTGATCCTGGCCCGTCTTCTTCATCGCCCTCTCATTCGGGATGCGCACCACATTCCCAAGAGGATGATACACCCAAATTGGTGCTAGAATCAGTCCCATTCCCTGAGGCTCTACTGAGGGAGCCAAAAGGCAAGAAGAAGGATATGTAAACCTTTGATAACCTACGTAATTTGTTCAGGGATGTTGAAATCAAGGTACCCCTGCTTGAGGCTATCGACCACATACCTACTGTCGCCCGATTTTTCAAAGACTACACAACACCCAGGCGACAGTCAAAGAAAACTAAGAATCCGGTGGTTCTCTCGCCTCATGCGAGTTGTGCTATACTGTCAAATTTATCACTGAAGCAGAAAGATCTGAGCACACCGCTTATTTCCTGTAGCATCCAAGGCTACAATTTTAACCATGCCCTGCTTGATCTAGGATCTTCCATCAATCTTATACCAACCATCATGCTCAAAAAATTTTCCTTGGGAAATCTGAAACCCACCCCTGTCACGTTACAGTTGGCAGACCGTTCTGTCAAAATTCCAAAAAGTGTGGTGGAAGATGTGGTGGTTAGGGTCAACAGTCTCTGTTTTCCTGTTGACTTTCTTGTTTTAGATATGGAAGTTCCTAGCTCACTTTCTGATTGTCCGATCATCCTTGGTCGACCTTTCTTGGCCATAGCCCACGCCCATATCGACTGCGAGTCGGGCTATATTGAGATTGCTGTTGGATCTGAGAAGCTCAAGCTTAGCATCTTCAAGGAAGCCAAGAACTTTGATTGCGATTGCATCGAGGATGACACGTCTGACGAGGACATGGCCATCAGTGCATGTATCGAACTAATTGGGACCTATTTAGACTGTTGCGAATTACTTGTAAACACTGACGATTGCCAGACCGACACATATTGTGACATTCCCCCATCCCTCCCTATTCCCATACCTTCTCCTGACCAGACTTTTGATGAAGTTTTCTCCGCTTCCCATACCTCGTGGTCTGAGTCATATCCGGGCTACTCACCGCTGGTCCACACTCTTGAAGACCGGATTGCCCTTTCTTTCCTGCTAAATCAGGCGGATTTACAACTCCACACTGGGACCTTGAGCTCAAATACTACTCACTGGGGCTATTCCTTTTTGAATCCATATATCCAAGAAGCCCCTCTTCTTGGCCAATCTGAGGGCCAACTTCTTCCTCCTGACTTGTTTTCCGATCCACCTGGGACACTCTCGTCCCAAGAAATGCCAGATCTTTCACCATCCACTCCTGAGCTGAAAGAGCTGCCTAGTACACTTAAGTATGTTTTCCTGGGACCAAATGAAATGCTCCCTGTAATCATCAGTTCAAAATTGACCATGGAGCAAGAGTGCAAACTAACGAAGGTCCTCATGGAACACAAGGTAGCCATTAGATGGTCTTTATCAGACTTATCTGGCATTAGCCCCTCCTACTGCACTCACCGTATATATACGGAGGAGGAGGCTCGACCTTCCCGCGAGATGCAGCGACGTCTCGACCCTAACATGCGGGAGGTCGTTAAAAAGGAAATTATTAAGTGGCTGGATGTGGGTATAATCTACCTGATCAGCGATAGCCCCTGGGTGAGTCCAATTCACGTTGTGCCCAAAAAGGCAGGACTCACCATCCGTGTCAATGACAGGGGCGAATCCATCCCTACACGCACTCCTACATCTTGGAGAGTGTGTGTAGATTATAGGAAACTCAATGCTACAACCAAGAAAGATCACTTTCCGCTACCTTTCATTAACCAAATCCTGGAGCGATTAGCAGGAAATAAATTTTTCTATTTCCTGGATGGATTCTCAGGATATAACCAGGTGGCAATTGACCCCTGGGACCAAGAGAAAATCACTTTTGCCTGCCCCTTCGGCACCTTTGCATTTAGAAGGATGCCGTTCGGACTTTGCAACACGCCAGCAACTTTCCAGAGATGTATGCTGGAAATATTTCATGACATGGTGGGTGACTTTCTCGAGGTCTTCATGGATGACTTTTCGATCTTTGGACCATCTTTTGATGATTTCTTGCCAACCTGACCCGTATCCTTAGGAGATGTATTGATATAAGCCTCATGCTTTCTTGGGAAAAAAGTCATTTTATGGTACACGAGGGAATTGTTCTCGGGCATATCATCTCCGATAGGGGTATCGAGGTTGACAGAGCTAAGCTTGATGTAATTGCAGATTTACCTGTGCCTAGCTCTGTCAAACAAATCTGCTCCTTCTTGGGACACGTCGGTTTCTATAGGAGATTCATCAAAGACTTCTCCAAGATTTCTAGACCTTTAACTCATCTCCTATCGACCGATGTACCCTTCGATATGGGCCCCGATTGCATACGAGCATTCACGCAGCTGCTTAATGCTGTCACCAAGGCCCCTATTCTCCAGCTACTTGATTGGTCCCTCGACTTTGAACTCATATGTGACGCTTCCGACCTTGCAGTCGGAGCCATCCTGGGACAAAGACGCAATAGACACCCTTTCGTGGTGTACTATGCCAGTAAGACGTTGGACGAGGCCCAGTGTAATTATACTACCACTGAAAAAGAACTACTGGCGGTCGTCTTTGGGCTGGAGAAATTCCGCTCTTACCTTCTGGGTTCACATGTTATTGTTTTCACTGATCACGTGAACATTCGCCATCTCATGCATAAGAAGGATGCCAAGCCTAGACTAATTCGTTGGATCCTTCTGCTCCAAGAATTTGACATTCAGATCCGCGATAAGGCCGGAGCCCAGAATGTTGTGGCTGATCATCTTTCCAGACTGGACCCTGACCATATTGGACTTACTCTACCGATTAATGAGATTTTTCCTGATGAGCACCTATTGGCAATTAATGTGGCAAGTGGACCGTGGTATGCCGACATTGCCAATTACCTTGTTTCTGGATCCCTTCCAGGTGGCTGGCCTAAAAACCAGCGCGAGCGTCTCATGGCAGAAGCAAAGTATTATTTCTGGGATAATCCACTTCTTTTTCGAATAGGTGTTGATCAAATTATCCGTCGCTGTATTCCTAACAGCGAATTCCCCAGTGTGCTATCCTTCTGCCACGATCAGGCCTGCGGAGGCCATTTCTCTGGAAGGAAAACTACAGCCAAGGTGTTGCAGTGCGGTTTCTTTTGGCCCTCCCTTCACCAGGATGCACACAATTATGCCAAGCATTGCATTAGGTGCCAGTTGTTAGGGTCAATATCACGACGTGACATGATGCCCTTACAACCCATCCTAGCTACAAAAATCTTCGACATTTGGGGAATTGATTTCATGGGTCCCTTTCCTCCTTCCAATGGCTTCAAATTTATCCTCGTGGCTGTTGATTATGTTTTGAAATGGATCGAGGCTATTTGCGCTGTGCTGACCATGTTATATCCACTCGTTTTGTCAAAGACCACATCTTTGCGCACTTTAGGATCCCTCGAGCCATTATCTCGGATGGAGGAAGCCACTTTACCCATGCTTCTTTTCAGGCACTTCTGAGGAAATACGGAGTCCACCATCGCATCGTATCCTCGTATCATCCTCAGACGAACGACCAGGTAGAGGTGTCGAACCGGAAAATCAAGCAAATTCTCCAGAAAATGGTTCGGCTTGACCGAAAGGATTGGTCCGACAAACTGATTGATGCACTTTGGGCGTATCGGACCGCCTTCAAGGCTCCCCTTGGTATGTCTCCTTATAGAATTGTTTACGGGAAGCCTTGTCATTTGCCCGTGGAGTTGGAGCACCGCGCTTATTGGGCGGTTCGCCAATGTAACCTCGATCCAGACCTGTGTGGTCGAGAAAGGAAACTCCAACTCCAGGAGTTGGAAGAGCTCCGTCGTGAAGCCTATGATTCTCCTTTAACTTTCAAGCAACTCACTAAGGCTTTTCACGACAGCCGTATTTGGCGGAAAGAATTTGAGCCATCTCAGCAAGTCTGGCTCTACAATGCCCGGCTCAAATTCTTTCCTGGGAAACTGAAGTCCAAATGGACTGGTCCTTTCCTGGTCTCAAGACCATTTCCCAACGAGGCCGTTGAGATTGAAGATCCCAAATCTGGGCATAAATTTACAGTCAATGGGCAGCATTTGAGACACTATCTTACTCATGAACTTGCCCCCATTGGAGAAACTGTTGCCCTACTGGAGGGTAACTAATTTTGTGCCTCATTCTGAGTCCAGCTGGGGACGTTAAATTTAGCGCTCGTTGGGAGGCACCCCAACAACACTCACTATACACCATCACTTTTCACTTCACTATCACGATCACTTCACTTTTCACCTCACCACCCACCACCACCCACCCTACCACCCTGCTGTATACCTTGCACCTCAGCTCTTGTCACCTGATCTTTCATCCTTTCTCAACCCTACCCTGCATGCATATGAGGACATAGCATCGTTTGGCATGGGGGGGTGGATAGGCATCCATAGGATCTGGGTATTTTATGGTATCATGCAGTTTTCATCTATCTATAAAAAAAAAATGGTGTTTAGTAATGATCTAAAGGTTGAAACAAAAATACAATAACTGTTTATGGATATTCAACCACTATTTTGAAGACTTTCCAAGCCACAGAAGCTTGATTCGCTCAGGCTTGGCTTAATTCACTTGAGCATTGACAAGATAGATCAGAATCTCTCCTAACTAAGGACGTATTCTTGTACGTGAGACACCAGTACAGGATCCATTGGTTTGCTTCTACTCAAGAGCCTAAGTAATCTTGGTTCACACTACACATATCAAGAAAGACCAGCTGAACATAAGATCCAACCCTAGTGTTCATTAGGGAAGGTGGAGTCCTTACCTGTGCGCGCAGGTAGACTTTTTATCCCAGGCTTTAGTCTTGTGTTTAGGAGAGACTCTTTCCACCAAAACGAAACTCTCCCACTAAAAAGAAAAGTGTGCTCCTCCAAATAAAGTTGTAAGAGATATAATGACACATGTTTCGAAAAAAAAAAGAAAAAAAAGGGTACAAATAAGTCAGTATATCTCACAAATGTCTGTAAAATCGCCCTACAAAAAGTTCTTCAGGGCAGGTTACAAATACCCTATTCTCTTTGAGCCACAAAAGTCATAAAATGGGAGTTAAGTTTCCATCATCTTTTTAAGGGTCATTCCGAAGACACAAGCTGAAACTGGGACCAACCTGTACTTAAAAATTCATGAAACCCTGGGCTTGAGTCTTAATGTTCATCTGGTCAGTCTTGATCCTTCACTAAGCACATGCCATAATCTCTTGAGCTCTCGAGTATGGCAAAAACCTCCTGGGTCCTGGAAATCGTACTTAAGGTTTAAATATCAAGAGTCCAGGTTAGTTGAGAGATGATCTATGTCATGTGAGACTTAAAGTACTGGTAGTCTTCTCTACAGTTGGTTCTCACAATATCCAACAATAAACACACCTATGTTGCCTCAGAAGAAAATCTTCAACTTAAAGATCATTTCTAAATACAATACAAAAAAAATGTTTTGCTAGGGACTAGCAAAAGATAGGCATGGGGGTATGATTGCACAGCAAAAATACACCAGCAATTGTGCCATCTTGTGCTATTTCCAAGCATTGCCTGTGTAGATTAGGTAGACAGTCGCATTTGTAAAAATACACGCATGCATGCATTTATTTGAGAGGGGAGGAGAGTGAATAAAATGGCCTTGTAATTTACAAATTCTTTAAGTGCTGACTCACAAAATCACCATCCTCATTTTTTTATTTAACTTTGAATTTCTTCTTCTCTGCGGTTGCAAGGCATGGCCTCTTCCTCCTCGCGTCATTCCTTGCAGCAGCTTGCCCTGCAGCCGCATGCACAGCCAGGGCATGGCTGTGCATGCCTTCTTCCTCTTTAAAAAGGGCACGGCTTGCTTCTTTGCAGGGGAGCCTGGTCCACCCAAAAAAAACTCAACACAATAGCTTCTTCCAGGCCGTCTCCTCCCCTCTCCCCTCCATACGCAGCCTCTCCTCCTCTTGAGGAGCCATGCTGCGGGCAGGAGCAACTCACAGTGGTGCACAACCACCAATGTGAGTCCACCACCGCCTAGCTCATCAAAGAGCCGGTGGGTGTGGTGGTTCTCTCTCTGTTTCGACATTTAGCCACAACTCTGCCATTGCCACAGAGCTTCAAGCTTTGAAGCTCAAGCTCCGCACAGCAGCAGCACGGCACCAGACTCCTCTTCCGCGCACGCAAGCCACTGCGCAAGCCAGCAGGGCACCCTCGCCTCTCTCCGCGCAAGCCAGCAGGTCGCCCTCGCCCTCCACCGCGCATGCCAACAGCCGGCGCAGACCTTCCGCGCGCGCGCCAGCTCGCGCAGTGGCTCCCGAACTCACGGAACTAGGCACAGGCGGTCGCGTGAGCCGACCGCGCACTGTAGCCACTGTTCACGCGTTTCAGTGGAACACTATGGCTACAGTGCAGTGACCGGTAAGTTTCTCACTTATCCGGTCACCCGACGCGCCTCTACTGGCCCCAGCCCGCGCCCACGTCTCTCCCCACGCCCGCTCTAGCACCTACTCCCGCGTACTCCCGCTCCTTCTCCCGCACTCGCCCGCTTCTGCACCCGCTTCAGCGTCCTCCCAGCGCATAGCGCCTTCACTCGCACCCGCCTCACCATGCAGCGCAGTGCGCTACGGTCTCTCCCCCACACCTGCTCCCTCCTGCGTGCGCGCCTCTTCGAGCGCCTACGAGCCTACGTGTGCACGTGAAACATCAGACATCGCCCGCTGCTGCAGATGACTTAAACGCCGCATCTTCCTTCAGCAGACACCCTCTCTCTCTCCCTCTCACAGCACTCTCTCACTCTCACTGCAGACACATACACACACACACTCTCTCGTACACACACACCCATTCACTTATACACCACTACTTATATATATATATATACATACATATACATATATATTTATATATATACATTTATATACATATATATATACATATATCTATACATATATTAGTACTTATATAACTAAGTATTAGTATACATACATACATACATGCATACATACACACACACACACACAGATATTTATATATATACACATATATATTTACATGTATACATATACTTATATACGTATAAATATATATACATATATACATATATATCTATTTATATATATTATTAGCTATATAACTAAGTATAAGTATAGGTACATATATAGATATATATACATATATACTTATACATATATATATATATATATATACAAATATAAATACATATATACATATATCTATAATTATAAATACATATATATATATATATATATATATATATAGATCTACATAATATACATAGATACTTATACTAATATATATATATAACTATATACATATATTACTATATATATACATATATATATATACATACATATACATATATCCATTTATACATATATTTACACACACACACACACACACACACACACACACATATATATATATATATATACACACACATATATCTATTTATACATATATTTACATATCTATATATATATATATACATATATATATATATATACACATATATAGCTACATATACACTTATATAATTATAACCATATATATCTATATGTATATATAGATATATATATACATATATATATACAAATATATATATTTTCATATCACCTACCATACGTTGTATCGTGGGAATATCTGCACCAGTTGCTGATATTCCCCGATACACGCGTACAGAGAGTGTTTTTCGTACTTATCTTCCACCAATCCATCTTACACTTCACGCGGCACTTCGTCTTGTTGGTTGCGTCTTCCGAGACGACGACCGACTCGACACCGTGCTACACGCCATCTCCACCTCCACCCCCACCCCTTTATACATATATAATATATACACATACATATATACTATATTTACTTTATTTCTTTTTCTCTTTCATGCTAGTAAAAAGATAAAAAATATATATAAAAGAGAAAAGATAATCCTTGACTTGCAGGTACTCAGTCTTGCAGAGACTAGTTTTGAAACCCTAATTTGGCTCAAAGCCAAGAACCTGATTTTGAGGGTGTACCTCAAGGACAAAAATTATCAGAAAAAAATTAAATAGAAAAATACCAAAAACATAATAAGCGAAGGGAAGAGATTCGTTGTAGGAAAGGCGTAGAAACTCATTCACTTCTAATCCCACTTCCCTGAGTTCAACCCTAGGCCTAAAAGTGACCAAGATAGAATCAAGTAGGCCAGGTTAAAAGTTTTGTAAAGAGATGGTTAGGCTCGATTTAGGTTAACCACTATACGCATTTCAACGATAAAATCACCATATTAACATGGCCTATCCAGGACTGACCATACACCTCTTTTCAGCGATGTCCCCCAAAACGTCGGTGAAGGCCCCTGCCAATCGTCTCTCGCGAGGCACTGTACTTCCTCGCACCTGATCCGCGTGCGCTCGTCGTAAGCCGTCTGATCAAAGATCGGACGACTGAGATCGCTTGTGGGGCGAGCACCTGGATCGCGCCCACGCCCCCCGCATCATCGTGGGTGTTTGCTTTGGACGCGCGAGATTACGCCGCGTCGCTCAATCCGCGCCGTCCGCTGCTGATTGGGTGGTTCAATTTCTTGCAGCGCATCTTCACCTCACAATTTCTGTGCAGCGCGCTTCGAACCTGCATTGCGTGAGCGTGGGTGAGCACTTCGACCGCTGCGCTGCGCCTGCTGCTTTGTCGCGGCGAGGGTAGGCGCGCGGACGGCTCTTAGCCGTTCGATCGAAGATCGACGGATGAGATTCATCCTCCGTTTGAAGGCGAGATTGCCTGGTGGCGCGGATGCGTTGTAGGGGTGCCACGTGGCACGTTGTGGGTCGTTGATCATCAGATCAATGACCAAGACTTCTTGGGCCCATTGCAGGACCTCCGGATGTCGGATTTAGCTGATTTCGAGTCCGTTGGGCTCCGTTCGTCGCTCCGAATCCATCCGTGCGGTCCGATTGCTCATCTGAGGCCTATTTTGACAAGTACTCATACAAATGGCCATTAATACTATTCTATAAGCAATCTTGATGTGTGATGCATGCAATGCTCCCATTCCTATTTATGATGTGTTATCTGTGCATTTTATTCTTAAGATAAACCCCAATTGACAGATTTATCATCCCACGATGCAGTGTTATCATACCCCCATGCTTACTCCTTGCTAGTCCCTAGCAAGGTTTATTCTTGCCTTTATTTCCAGTCAGAATTTATGAAGTAACTACTTAGACACTTCGTCACTTGTCAATAAGAAGAAATATACTAGGATCTTAATCTACAAAGACTAAGCAGTGCCCGGGTGTCTGCCAAAATACGAATCGCCTGAATCCTTGCTTTAATGTATGTAAATATATATATATATATATATTCTTATTTTTAGATTTTTTTTGGAATTAAGAGTGGGTTGGTAACTTTTTACGGCTACCTAACCCACCCAAAACTTGGTCAAAACCCTAAGTGCTAAGCATCTTGGTGTGAAGATCGTGATAGGCTCACTCAACGGTAATTCAGACAAACTTTGGGTTTCTACGCCCCTAGGTGATCGGAAGAGGAAGTATTTTGCCTGAAGGTGTATTTGTTCGATTGGTAGCTTTCTCCCTACATTTGTTTTAATTGGGGTCAACACAAGGATTTTTCCAGTGTATATCTCCCCGGCTTGTACTACTTCCCCGCTTCTTCCTTAAGTGTTTTGGTTCTTTTTGTGCAATTACTGAGCTGGGCTCTGGACAATCGACCAATGGGCTGTTACCCATAATCACTTGCCAGCCATACTCGTGCGGTGAGTGTTGTTTATTTTATTTTCTTTTTTCTTCTCCTTTTTTTATTTGGTAGGTGGCTTCTCTGATCTCAAATTTACCTAGAGGCAATGAAGAAGAAGTGGTCCCGTGGCTGGGCTCTGGACAACCTGCCAATGGGTTGTTACCCACGACAACTTGCCAGCCATACCACTCTAGAGAGTTCATTAGCTACCCAATTTCTGTCAGAATCTCCGAGGAGTGAGTCTGTGCAAAAATGTGTGTAGATGCTTAAACTCAAAGTCTTTCTGAGTTAGAGGGTGAGTTGATAAGTCGTATACTTATCACTTTATTTAGTTAGTGGATTAGAGTAGCTTAAGGTTGCAAGGATTTGAAGCTAAATCCATATTTTAACGAACATTAGGGCTGATTAAGCCTGAAGGCCTGAAAAGTCTAAGTGTTCAAGTTCTTTCCGTATTATTTCCCACTATTGACAAATTTCTAATGCCTAAGTTTTTCTTCCTAAATTCATTCATTTTTTTTAAATTTAATTTTATTCTATCCAGACTGATTAAATGAGCTCAGGATCATGTAATTTGCCACCCTCCCCCATGCTTAAGTTGGACAATGTCCTCATTGGCAAATACATGGATGCAACAGGGGTTCGAAAAGATATTACCTGAGTGACGTAGAATATCGGATCAGTCTGAATCCTCTGGGTTGCCTCCCAGGAAGCGCTGAGTTTAACGCCTCCAGCTTGGCAGTGTTTCGTGTCATCCCTCAATGAGGGTGACACTCTCCTTTGGGGGAACCTGGGCTAGGAAGTGTTTCAATCTTTGGCCATTAACTATAAAAGTATGCCCAGTGTTCGGGTCAGCGATTTCAACTGCCCCATTGGAGTGGGGCTTGACCACCCTAAATGGTCCTGCCCACTTAGACCTGAGCTTCCTCGGAAAGAGTTTTAAGTGGGCATCGAAAAGCCAGACTTGCTGGTTAGGCTCAAAGGTCTTTCTATGGATGAGTCAGTCGTGGACGGCTTTTATTTTCTCGTTATACAGTAGATTGTTCTTAAAGGCGTCGCGACGAATTTCTTCGAGCTTAGAGAGTTGGAGCGTCCTTTGCACACCGGCTAACTGGGAATCCTTGTTACACTATTTGACAACCCAGCAAGTTCGGTGTTCCAATTCGATAGGAAGGTGGCAGGCTTTGCCAAATACCAGGCGATAAGGTGACATGCCTATCGGGGTCTTGAAAGCGATCCTGTATGCCCACAGGGCATCATCCAGTCATGTGGACCAGTCTTTCCTGTCAGGTCTCACAGTCTTTTGTAGAATGTTCTTGATTTGTCTATTTGAGACCTCAATCTGCCCATTTGTTTGCGGATGATACGGGGTAGCGATGTGGTGGTTAACCTCGTATTTTCTAAGTAGGGCACAAAATTGGGAGTGAATAAAATGACTTCCACCATCACTAATCATGGCCTTTGGGATCCAAACTGGGAAAAGATGTTCTGCTTAACAAAGTCCATGACAATCTTATGATCGCATCGGCGGGTGGCGATGGCTTCAATCCATTTAGAAACATAGTCTACCGAGACTAGAATGTATTTAAAGCCGTTGGATGGTGGAAAGGGGGCCATGAAATCAATACCCCAAACGTCGAAGATCTCGACAATCAAAATGGGCTGGAGGGGCATCATATCTTTTCTGGTCATGGTCCCCAATGTTTGGCAGTGTGAGCAAGTCTTGGCAAAGTTGTGTGCATCCTTAAATAGGAAAGGCCAGTAAAATCTGAATTGCAGAACCTTCGTAGCCGTTTTCTTTCCAGAGAAGTGGCCACCACAAGGTTGGTCATGACAAAAAGATAGCACACTTTGAACTTCATTCTCGGGGACACACCTCCTGATGATCTGGTCGGCACAGAGGCAAAACAACATGGGATCATCTGAGAAATAGTGCTTGGCCTCGGCCAAGAACTTGTCCCGTTGCTGTTTGGACCAGCTATGCGGGGTCTATCCTACAACCAGGTAGTTGACATAGTCAGCATACCAAGGCAGTTTCTTGTCTTGCACAGCCAAAATGTGTTCATCAAGGAAGGTGTCGGATAAAGGTAGGGAGGGTCCAATGTGGTCTGGGTGAAGTCTGGACAAGTGGTCAGCCACCACATTCTTTGATCCTGCTTTGTCGCGGATTTCCAGGTCAAATTCCTGCAAGAGCAGGATCCATCTGATGAGCCTGGGCTTCACATCCTTTTTAGCCAACAGGTGCTGGATGGCTGAATGGTCAGTATAGATGGTCATGTGGGATCCCAGCAGGTAAGTCGGAACTTTTCAAGTCCGAAAACTACAATGAGCAATTCTTTATCTGTGATCTTATAATTTCGTTGGGCCTCGTCCAACGTCTTGCTCACGTAGTAGATCACCATGGGTTTCTTGTCTTGCCTTTGTCCCAGGACAGTGCCTTTGGCAAAATCTGAGGCATCACACATAATCTCAAAGTCCTGGGACCAATCCGGGGGCTGAAGTACAGGTGCTATGGAAACTAAGTCCCGAAAGGTGTGGTAAGCCTGGATGCAATCAAAGGTCATTTGAAATATGGCGTCGTTGGCCAGAAAGTCGGTTAAGGGTTTGGAAAGCTTGGAGAAGTCTTTGATGAACCTTCGGTAGAAGCCGACATGTCCTAGGAATGAACGGATCTGCCGGACTGAGCTAGGCGGAGGAAGTTTGGAAATCAAATCAACTTTAGCTCGATCCACCTCAATGCCCCTATGCGATACGATGTGACCGAGGACGATTCCTTCTTGAACCATAAAATGGCTCTTTTCCCAACTTAACACCAGATTAACCTTGATACAGTGTTTCAGGATTGTCTCCAAGTTGCTCAAATAGTGGTCGAATGAATTCCCAAATACAGAGAAAGCATCCATAAAGACTTCCAGGTATTCACCCACCATTTCTGAAAAAATGGCTAGCATGCAGCGCTGAAAGGTAGCAGGTGCGTTGCATAACCCGAACGGCATTCGACGGAATGCAAACGTGCCATAAGGGCAAGTGAATGTGGTCTTCTCTTGATTTTTAGGAGCAATTGTGACTTGGTTATATCCTGAATATCCATCCATGAAGCAAAAATACTTTTGCCCTACCAATCTTTCAAGGATCTAGTCAATGAATGGCAAGGGGAAATGATCCTTCTTGGTTGCTTCATTGAGCTTCCTGTAATCGATACACACCCACCATGCGGTGGTGGTGCGGGTGGGGATGGATTCACCATGCTCATTGGTAACAACGGTGAGCCCTGCTTTCTTTGAAACCACTTGAGTGGGCTCACCCATGGGCTGTCAGAGATGGGATAGATGATGTCGGCGTCAAGCCACTTGATAATTTCTTTCTTAACGACCTCCCGCATACTTGGGTTTAACCGCCTCTGCATCTGGCAGGAGGGTCGTGCCCCATCTTCCAGGTAAATCTTATGAGTGCAATAGGTGGGGCTAATTACTCTTAAGTTTGAAATGGTTCATCCAATGGCGGTCCGATGTTCCGAAAGGGTCGCGGTCAACCTGAGTTCCTGATCCTTGGTTAGATGAGAGTTAATAATCATAGGGAAGGTCTGGTCAGGTCCTAGGAAGACATACTTGAGATTCTTAGGTAGTGGCTTTAGTTCGGGTGCGAGTGGAACAACAGTCGAAGGGAAAGGGAAAGGCGGGAGTTGATCAACATCAATTTCCTCAAATGGTGTTGTTTGATGGTAATCAACCCTACAGAGGTCCATGGGTAGAGATGGTGATGGGTCAGCATAGTCATTACAGGATTGGTGGTCTGAGACAGAACTAAGGGTAAGGCATTCCTCGACCAAAGGTTCCATGGGATCATGTTCCTAAACACAATCGCAATCAAAAGACTTGGTCGCCCAGAAGATATCCAACTGCATTTTCTTGTCTCCGAAGGTGGTTTCCATACATCCCTTGTCACAATCGATGTTTGCCTTAGTCGTAGCTAAGAAAGGTCTGCCTAAGATTATGGGTGCATTCTGTAGTTTTTCAAGGGCTTCCATGTCGAGTACCAAGAAGTCGACCGGAAAATAGAAGTCCTTGACCCACACAATCAGGTCCTCGACAACCCCCTTCAGGGTCTTCACAGATCTATCAGCCAGCTGGATGGTGACAGGTGTGGCTGTCAACTCTCTGAAACCAAATTGGTGGTATAGGGTTGTTGGAATCAGATTGATAGAAGCACCTAAGTCTACGAGCGCTCTATCAAATGTCATGTCCCCGATATTACAGGATATCAGGGGTGCTCCTGGGTCAGTTCGCTTGAGTGGAAGGTTGCTTGATATTACGGAACTTGCTTGCTTGGAGAGCACAACCTTCCTAGGTGCTTGAGGTCTTGGCTTATGTTTGGGTGTACAGGCATCCTTTAAAAACTTGGTGTAAGCCGAGATGTGCTTGACGGCTTCGAGGAGCGAAATATTAATCTGAACCTGCTTAAAGATCTCTAAAAGCTCCTTAGTTTCCACAACACTTTTCTTCTTCTTGATTGTTTCCAAGGCCTCGGGGTAAGGTGTCTGAACATGGATAGGCTCTATTTCTGGGTCCTTGGGTTTTTCTAGTGCCTCTTCTGAGTTAGGTGTTTCAGCTGGTGAAGTCTCGGGGAGAGTCGGTCATTTGGGATCCTGGGTTTTGGTGCCGCTTCTCAAGGTTACCGCATTTGTAGAGGTATTGGGACCATGGGTTGATCCTTGAGAAGACGAGGATGAAGAAGCACCAAACCCATGGGGTGTTTGTGGGGCTGGCTGGACCATGTGAGCCTGCTCGGGATTGCCCTGGAGCCCTTGTGAATTGGAGCCTCTGTTAATCATGTTTTGCGGGTTCGGTTGTGGCTGGGAAGGTAGGGATCCTTGTTGTTTACAGTCCAAAAGTTGGCTTAACTGTCCCTTTACTAAGGCCATTTCCTCCTGATGTTTCTGGTTCATTTCAGCCATCATCTTTATCAGGGTGTCCATTTGGTTCTGCAGGGGAGGGGCCACCCTGTTCTGATTGTATGGGGGTCTAACTGGTGGTCCTTGCTGATAGGGGGCAAGTTTGGCTGCTGGTTTGGCCTGGGCTGGTTCTGGAATTGAGGTGGTTTCTGGTCTGTCCAACCAAAGTTGGGGTGATTATGCCAGCCAGTGTTGTAAGTGTTGGAGAAAGGGTCAGGTTTAGCATATCCTTGGACAGCTTGTACATCTTCAAGGATAGCAGATGTCGATGGGGAGGGAAGAGAGTAATCAAGGGTTGAGGGAGCAAAGGTCCCTTCCTGGAACATGGTTAGGGGTTGTTCCAGGTTCAATTGGCTCAAGGGCTGGACCAGGTCAACATTGTGAGCTCCCTTTGCTAGGAAGAAGTTTTGTAATGGGTTCCTGGTCTGGTTCAGTAGCTCATCAATATTTTTATCCACCAATTCCACTCGATCTAATTTTTTGGCAATGATGTCCATGTCAACCATTCCAGAATTTGCTTGTACCTCATAAATCCCACCATGGGGTTGACTGGATCGGTTAAACTGGGTCATGGAGGCTTTGTTGAGCAAATTTTCGCTCATAGACTCAAAGAGCTCAAACGCGCTCTCCTCGTCTTTGTTCAAGAAGTCCCCCCCACATGAGGCATCGACGAAGTTCCATAGGTTGCTGTCCAAACCATGGTAGAAGATCTGGGCCAATTGCTACCTTGGTACTTCGTGGTGTGGGCATTTCCTCAAGAGTTCATTAAATCTTTCCCACACCTCATGGAATTGTTCCCCACCCTGGAGTGTAAAGGTCGTAATGGCTCTTCTGAGGGCATTAGTCTTTCCTATGGGGAAGAATTTCTTTAGAAATGCATGCCTTAGTTCTTCCCATGTGGTGATGGGTCTACCTAGGGTTCTAAGCCAGTGAGATGCCTTGTCCCTCAGTGAGAAGGGGAACATCTTAATTAGAACAATGTCAAGGCTAATGTTCCTAGGTTTCACAGTTCGGGCTATCCGGTCAAGATCCTCTAGGTGCTGGAAGGAGTCCTCATTTGAGCTTCCATGGAAGTGGCTTTGAATCAGACTCAAAACATTTGGTTTTAGCTCAAAATCATCTCCCCCTTCGGGGTTCCTAAGGTGCAGCTCGACTCTAATAGCGGAAGGATTGTAGAAATCGCGGAGGGGCCTCGGTTGATCTTGGAATGGTGGTAGATTAGGTGGCGGCTGCCCTTGTGGGCCTTGGAAAGGTGGTGGTGGTTGCCCTTGTGGGTTTTGCAATCGGTGTACGGCTTGCATGATAGTGTGGATCTGTTGCTGCTGAAGCCGGTGGTTTGCGTTAATCTGGGCTTGGATGATGGCCATTGTGTCTGGTGGGGGTTGGTCCTCAACCTCATCTACCCTAGGTTCAGCCATGTTTCTAGCAGAATCAAGTCGCCTAGATTCTTGTCCCAAAATAAACAACTCAGGATGCAGTGAGCGTCTCCGTGCATACACTAGAGAAGAACAGGAGGGGATCCGGAGAGCGACAGATGTGAGAAGTGTGTGTTCAACCAAGCAAACAAGCCTAGTCCTTATGGTGTATTCCTTAGGAGACCTAGAAATCTCCAAAAGGGTGATTAAGTCCGTAAGCACTAGACTCCCCTTCCCAAAGCTAATCTGGCTAGGTTGATTACAAGGGGATTGCAGGGAAGGTTCTTCCTTTGGCTTGCGTCGCTGGTTCCATAGACCCCACAACCGCGGTCGTTTGACACTGCCCCGTAGCCTAGTCACCAGATTCTACTAAAGGAATGAAAGCCAAGTGCCCAGCGAACAAAACCTTGCCTCTCGAGACTTAACTCAGTCCTGCCTAGGGCATGTCTACTCAGTTTTAAAAGGGCTAGGATAGTGCTTGTGCTAGGGTTATGTGATGAGGCGTTGATTGGGGTAGTGCCTCTTAATTTTTCGATTTCAGTGTGTGTGCTTCTATCAAAATATGGTTTTCAAGCAAGGATTTCTTTTTTAAGATGTGGTGTCTTTTAATGTTTCATCCTTACTTTTGTGTCTTTTATGATTGATGTGTCTTAATGTTTTCAGACAAGTTTCAATGGGCACGTCAAGTTTTGCACACAATTCGGTGAAAGTAGATTTCCTTTTATTGTGTAGAGGCTCTAAAACCCTAACATACTCATCCTAGTGATCATGCAGCTTCTATTAGATGAGTCAATTTTAGGGTTGAGTGGTGCAGCCCAAGTCAATTTCAAGGTGACTTCGCAAACACCACTTAAAAAGAAAAAAGAACACTCCAAGAATTTATTCAGAATGTTAGAGTGTATTTTTTTTTGTTGGGTGATGTGTTAAGGATGTGGGTCAGGCAATCATGCACCACGCCAATTTTTTTTCAGTTTTACAATTTTTTCTAGATTTTTAAGCAAGCAAACAACCATGGGTGAAGAAATACTCATGACCGGTCCTTGTTGCGCTTACTCCCTCGTTACTGTCACGAGTTGCGCTGCTTCGCTGTCCAAGTGTCGAATTCCTGCAACCATCAAGTAGAAGGGGACAAGGCGTTAGACGATGTGAGCGTGGCTGTAAAATGGGAGTGACAAAATAAATCCGTTGCCTCCCCGGCAACAGCGCCAAAAACTGACATGTGCGTGATGCGCGTGCTTAGAAGAGTCGTTATAGCTTGCGCTCGCAACGTCGATTTTAAAATGAAGAAACGGATGTGAGTCTGAGTGTCGATCTCAGGGAGGCGTGAAAATTGGATTTTTCTTGTCACTTAATGTCATGAAAATCACGAGGTTTTGCTTGCGAAAAGGTGCAGGTGAAAAGCGAGTGAGAGAGAGAGAGAATAGGGTTAGAATTTCTTCATTCACAGCATGCACTTCAAACATAAAAGAGAGCAGGCAATTGAATAGAAAACAACTTCATTTAACATGCAACTTTAGTTCATAATTACAACACTAGATGAATTCTTGAACATAAGTAAAGTAAAGCTTAAGATAACGAAGGAAAGAGAGAGAGAGAAGACAGCGAGGCAGCCACAGTGGTGGAGGGGCTCCGTCGGCTGCTCGTCGTCTCCGACGATTACAAAGAGGGCTAATGGTAGCTAGGAGGGGAGTAGAACACTTGCAAGTGGAGTGAATGCCTCCCATGGGTGGTTGGAAGGGCTTTAAATAGGAAGAAGGGCTTTCCAAATAAAAAGGGGTTTTAGTGACGTCCAGGACGTCGCTAAAACCCTTCCCAAAACGTCGGTGAAGGCCCCTACCCATTAGTTGCTCGCGGGGCACTACGCTTCCTCACGCCTGATCCGCCTGTGCTCATCGTAAGCCATTCGATCGAAGATCGAACGACTGAGATCGCTTGTGGGGCGCGTGCCTGGATTACGCCCACGTCCCCCGCATCATCGTGGGCGTCGGCTTTGGATGCGCGAGATTACGCCAAGTCGCTCCATCCGCACTGTCCGCTGCTGATCGGACGGTTCAATTTCTTGCAGCGCATCTTTGCCTTGTAATTTCCACGCAGCGCACTTCGAACTCGCATCGCGTGAGTGCAGGTGAGCGCTTTGACCACTGCGTTGTGCCCGTTGCTTTGTCACGGCGAGGGCGGGCGCGCGGGCGGCTCTCAGCCGTTTGATCGAAGATCGACGGCTGAGATTCATCCTCCGGTTGAAGGCGAGATCAGTTGGTGGCGCGGATGCGTTGTGGGGGCACCACATGGCATGCTGTGGGCCATTGATCATCAAATTAATGGCCAGGACTTCTTGGGCCCATTGCAAGAGTTCTGGATGTCGGATTTGGCCGATTTCGAGTCCGTTGGACTCCGTTTGTCGCTCTGAATCCATCCGTGTGGCCCGATTGCTCATCTAAGGACTGTTTTAACAAGTACTCATACAAATGGCCATTAATACTGTTCTATAAGCAATTTTGATGTGTGATGCATGCAATGCTCCCATTCCTATTTATGATGTGTTATCTGTGCATTTTGTTCTTAAGATAAACCCCAATTGATAGATTTATCATCTCACGA
The DNA here is from genome assembly GCA_037157565.1 of Thalassia testudinum. NCBI lineage: Eukaryota > Viridiplantae > Streptophyta > Magnoliopsida > Alismatales > Hydrocharitaceae > Thalassia > Thalassia testudinum. Next base: position 47,784,708 of record JAZHRO010000035.1, on the reverse strand, counting down.
TGCAGTGTTATTGATTAGCCCATAGTTGTGGGCTATTTAAGTATTTAAGTGCCTACACATTAGGTTAATTCTAACATTTATTTAGTATAAATTAGGATGTAAATAGATTAATTCTTAGTTTTAATTTAATTACATAATCCATGCATTGCATTCATAATTTAAGTACATTTAGAATTAGTTTAGAATGGCATTTATCTAATTAGATAACCAATTAGGTATATTGTTTTTATTAACATAAAAGTTGAGGGTCTGTATATAAATGGCCCTAATATTTTAACATTATTTTATTTTCTTCTTGTAAGAACGGCTGGCTGCGCTCCAACGACGAACGGCTGGCTGCGCTCCAACGACGAACGCCTGGTGCAGTGAAGAACCCATTCAAGTGGGAGCGGATGTGATGGATCTGGTCGGGTGGATGATTTCAAATGTGTGCAGGTCACTACAAAAGGAGGAGGGAGGCAGCCGAGCTCGGGAGGCCTCCGCCACTGACCCACCACTGTGCAGAGAGAACTTCTCTCTTCCACTCCATACTGCTGGCCTCTACCGTGGCGGCGAGTCTCCACCACCGTGGGCGTGTGGTGTGACAGGCCACACCGCCATCCGGAGCTCGCCCGCATTACCGTGAGCACCTTAGCGTGCAACTCCCTCGCCGTCGTCACCAACCACCACCGCCGCAACCACCGTCACTGCAATCACCTTCTCATTCACTTAAGACGTCCGAAAAATTTCCCAGACGTCTGAAGCTACCTGCTCACCTGCGATCACCCGCCTACGTACCCATCTGAACTCCACCCGCACCCGCACAACCACATCCGCCCATCTCATCGTTCACGCCCGCACCACCACCCCCGCGCCTGCGCCTTCATCTGTGCGCACCCACGCCTGCAGCGCCACCCACCATCCTCCAGCACAACCGCGCCCACCATCAGCCTTCACCATCTCCACGCCCTCTAGATCGTGCACGCCCTCCTCAGCCTGCAGCGCCCACCTCCCGCGCCTGCAGCAGAAACCGCGCCTGCAGAACTCAAACCGCAACCGCACCCGCGCCTGCCGAACCTCCAGACCGCGCTCACCAGCATGCAGGACCCTTCTCCCCCGCCTGCAGAACCGCCACCAGCAGCGCCCTCTTCCCCGCGCCTGTAGTCCAGCGCTCACCATGCCTGCGCTCCCGTGCCCACGCCAGCAACAGCAGCCACCCCCGCAACAGCAACGCGCGAGCAGATCTCACGCTAACAGCCGCTCAAGGTCACCGGCTGCAGCACCTCCGCCGGAGCTTGTCCGGCCACCTCCGGCCGCCGCGCGACTCACCACCACCACCGATTCGAAGCTCTTGGTCAAAGGGACCTCCTCCGAGCTTCCCGCGCCCGGTCATCGGCTCCTCGTCGCGTAAGACAACGGGGAAAAATTCCCCTGTTTTGCTACAGGAAACCGTCAATTAAAATTTACATTTTCTGCCATTGCCAAATTTTAATCATATTTTATTGACTCTGCATTGCAAAAAATATCCTATAGTTTCTCATAATTGCCATTTCAGCATTGTTTCTTGCTTAAACCTTAATCTAAAGGCAATCTTGGCTTGGTTCTTGTCCAAATTGACTACGAACAAACATTTTTAAGTGGCGCAAATTTTAATACGTTATTGCCTCCCTGTGGATACGACCCACTCCTCTGTGAGTGGTTATTTCTTGTTAAAAATTGATTAGTCGATTTTTCCACCACATTAAACTACAAACGACTTAAAAGCGAAAGATCGACCAGTCAAATGGCGCCGTTGCTGGGGAGGCAACAGACGCAATAATTTTGCCTAATTTTATTTTGATTATTTGTCAATTGCATAGAGATTGACCATTCATTATTTTCTTTTCTGTGCGAGAAAATTTGTGCAAGAATCAGGCAGTGTGAGAGGCGACCCTTGACGTCGCCAGACGAGAATTGGGCGAGCCATTTTTAAACGGAGGAGAAGGACGAGGACGCGACGGACACCATTTAGTCATTAGTTTAATTAGAATAGAATTAAGATTGTAGACTTAATTTTTCATTACAGTTAGTTTGAAACCCTTGTTCTGGGGCAAATTTTGAGGGGTTTGTTCCCCGATTTTGTTTTGGACCTGTGTTGGGTAATTTTTGGGAGCCTGTTCCCTTTTCTTTAGATTTAGGTTTATTTTTTTTATTATTTCTTTTATTTGCTTGTGCATAAGTAGTTCTAAAAAAAAAATAGAAAAAGAAAAAAAATGAGCTGCCTGCTAGAAGCTACCTGCCCTAGGACGAACCATTTAGGTCTGTATGAGCATCCTCTAGATTTACTTTTCTGCATTGCGTGCATTCTTGCATCGTAGATCGCTGGAGGCAAGGTACGCATTCTCTTTGCATCTTATTTTTGATCACGCATTGCATTTGGGATTTAATGCGAAGACCACCTAATCTGTACTGAATAAATCTAATAAGTGGTCACATTTTCTTAGAAAAAGGACTAATCAAAGGAAGGACATTTTAAAAACCAAGGATTTGATTTTCAAACTTGGCGTGCGATTCAAAGTTCAAAATCTTTGACGGTGTATGCACACTTATTTCACTTGCACCACAGCACGCTTCTAGACACTCTTTAGGTTTGGAAATACTAGGACAAGAGCCCTCCTTTCGTTGGATTCTGAAGTGTTCGGAACTTGAGATCAAAGGTTTTGTAAATCCAAAGAGGGGGATACCCTGTCACGGATTTTTAGGGGTAGTTGAGGAGCACCGCGAAAGCACAGCTTCAAAGGAAGGCTTAGGCCTACTTGCATCCCTCGATCTTCCGTCTTTGGATTTACTTGACCATTTGAAATTTAGGGAAGAACACCTAAGCTCCAACTAGGTCTTCTTAGGTGAACCGTAGGTTGGCAATAGGCGCGTAAATTGACTGAACAAATTGTATTGTCACCTGCAATCTGACTTAAAATCAAAAGCCTAAATTGGGAAAGACCTAAAAGGTCCTTTTTGAATTGTGTCTTGCTTGGGGAATTCTGATTGAAGTGTGAGTTAGAATGGACCACATTGATTTTCATCCTTTCACATCTTACCCACACCCTCACCCCCACTCTGCATCCTTCGATCCCAGACGCCGAGATGGTCCATTCCTTGATGGACATAATGACAATCATTGGGATCCATTTTACTCCTATTATAGGAGTATTGGCCTAGTTAAGCCCCAAATTAGTGAGCAGAACTCAGGAGCGGGATTTGCTTTGCCCAATATCCCACATACCAAAGAAATACCCAACCCACCCTCCCTGAAAACTTATAATGGTTGGACAAACACTCCTGGGTACTATAAGCCTGAACCTGACTTCTCTTATGATAGAAATGACCTCTCCTCTTTGAAGATGGAAATACAGAAAATGCAAAATGAAATGAGTGAATTGTTAAGAGAATCTTTAAGAGCAGGCCAACAAGAAAGAGATGAAATTAGCCACCCAATTTACCCCATTGACGATGACGTACACTCTACAATAGATGCATCTCCCGTGGGAAAGCTACACTTTAAGTTGGAGGGAAATTCTGGGGAGAATAGCTACTTTTCGAGGATCAATTTTGAAACCTCCCCATTAGATGACACTTCCTTGAGAGATCTACACTTTAGGTGGGAGGAAAATACACATGACAGTAGCTATGCATTGGATGAAGAAAGGTGGCAACCCGAGGAAGATGATGATAAGGTTGAGTATCCACCTGAATTATATTGTAGTCAAAAGAAGGGAATGATGGTACCATTGGAAGACCTCGACCCAGATGATAGTATTTTCGTGGCATTTGATGAGGTGGGTCAAAGTCAAGCTGTTAATCCTACCCTCCCTTCTGATCACGATATGGAACTCAAACCCACCCTTAGGGAACCTAACCCTAAAGAAATTGACCTATCTGAGGAGTCTGATGTTACCAGTGTAAACCATTTACCTCAGATAGAGCACCCTAGGGGATCTGCTGAGATATTAAATGATTCTAGACCTCGGGTACATGATGAATTGTGTGATGAGGAGGAGGACGAATTATATGAGGAACCTACATTCAAGATTTGGAGTGACACTAAGGGTGATTATGTCTTATTTGAAGAGTTAGCCCCTGAGGATGTCACAAATTTGACCAAATTAGGTTTCCTTAGCACACCCATTGATGATATTTCTCCTCATGATAAAATGATGGAAAATTTGGAAGCAATTTCTAAGATTTATGTGGATTCACATATAGACTCCGGGGAAGATTTGAGTAAAGAATAAAAACCCGGGGATGACATTGATAGGATAATCCCTAGATCTGTTGCTTCCAACCTGCCTTCATTCACTTCGAAGTCACCCTCTGATTCGCTTATATCTGAAAGCGAAATTGTGACTCCTGATGAAGAGCAGGAAGATCCACGTGATGGTGCAAGGATGCTAGGGATGAAATTGAGGATTTAGAAAGAGTGTTTGGAATGGACACCAAGCTGATTAAACCCAACCTAGATCTTATGGCCATCCCACAACCTCGTAACTTGGACACCCTAGACGATCCTTGCCTTAGAGAATTGCTCATTTTTGTTCTGACTAGGGGGCTTAACAGACCAATATTTTCTGTAATGGAGTATCGGGTATGGATTGATGATTTCTTTAGTCAGTCCATTACCCTGGGGGTTTATCTCTATACCATTCCTTCCCCATTCTTTTTGGAGGATCCTTGTCATCCTCCCCCTACCCCTTTGGAGGCTATTTTACCTGTTTATCCTTTAGAACCTCTTCTGGTGACCTGGGAAGATTTCATTCCCATTTTAGTTGGGCAAGCATTTGCTATTGGGATTCATCATCAGCTCACCAACATCCTAGGTTACCTATTTTCTAGGCCAACTTTGCTTTGCTCATTTTTAAGGCCTATTTCTGCAATTCTTGAACCTGATTTGCAGGTTATTCGGCTATTCAGCCCAGCTCTGACCCAGGTAATTCCTTCTTTGCAATGAGGACATTGCAGATTTTAGGCATGGGGGGGTGTACTTGGGGATATACATAGCATAATTGCATACATTTGTACACATAAAAAAAAAAAGGTTTTGAGCTTAACTGGCTAGGTCTTGCAGTCTTAAGCAAATCAGAACTCTAGGGTAGACTAAGTTAATTCTAGGGTCAAACTTTAGAAGCTAAATGAGCTACTAGCTTTAGACCTTTAGGGTACTTTGTGGACTTAAAAACTTAAGTAGGAGTTAAGTTGCAGACCATTCCTCAAGAGGTTGAGGAAGGGAAGCTAGGGTTTGAGTTAAAAGGTGGGGTAGTACCTGGAGTCTTATTCTACCTTTTGGTTTACGGGTCCTTGTGACCCAAGCATCCAAATTTCACACACTTGGTCTGGTAATCAACTTAATTTTCGTCTTTCTGAAAAGAGATTTGGTTCTCTTAATTTTGACTTAAGAGAGGCTTGAAAAGACATTTTGATTGGAAGAGTTCCCGCAGTAGGAGAGGTCGAGCATATACTCACCTTGAGGATGCGATGATAACATATTACCTCCTCGGCGCTTGTCTCTTAGGATATCCATCCTACTGGGGGCATGTAAGCGCATTGCGCGGTTCAGGTACCATGGGCGGCCCTATCTCGAAGTGCCGATTGCCATAGGCCTGAATTCGCTTAAGAAATCCATGGGCGATACTATCTCGAAGTGTCGATTGCTAGGAGTTCTTGGGGTCGTTATGGGCGGTGCTATCTCGAAGCATCGAAAGCCAGGCACCCTTCGAGGTATGGTAATGGGGACAATGAATCCAACACAAACCGTGTTGATAGTTGATCTGAGGTTAGACTTAGAAAAAAAAAAGTATATATATATATATATATATAAACCTTTAACTCAAATAACTCAGACCAATACACAGGCACGGATGCTTTAATCTCAGGGATAAATAAACTTTAGGGTAGAGTCAGAAATCAGGGAAACTTGTGCCTGCAACTTGTCTTTAGCCAACCTAGTCTGTAACTTAGCAACTACTTAGGAACCTTTGGTCTAGAGCCTGAACTTAATATGCTTCTGAAGGAAGACTAAGTGAGTTAACTAGTCTACTTAGAGTTCTAGGTTTCGCTTAATTTTGCTAGGGACTAGCAAAAGCTAGGCATGGGGGTATTTGATTAGCCCATAGTTGTGGGCTATTTAAGTATTTAAGTGCCTACACATTAGGTTAATTCTAACATTTATTTAGTATAAATTAGGATGTAAATAGATTAATTCTTAGTTTTAATTTAATTACATAATCCATGCATTGCATTCATACTTTAAGTACATTTAGAATTAGTTTAGAATGGCATTTATCTAATTAGATAACCAATTAGGTATATTATTTTTATTAACATAAAAGTTGAGGGTCTGTATATAAATGGCCCTAATATTTTAACATTATTTTATTTTCTTCGTGCAAGAATGACTGGCTACGCTCCAACGACGAACGGCTGGTGTAGTGAAGAACCCATTCAAGTGGGAGCGGATGTGATGGATCTGGTTGGGTGGATGATTTCAAATGTGTGCAGGTCACTACAAAAGGAGGAGGGAGGCAGCCGAGCTCGGGAGGCCTCCGCCACCGACCCACCACTGTGCAGAGAGAACTTCTCTCTTCCACTCCATACTGCCGGCCTCTACCGTGGCGGCGAGTCTCCACCACCGTGGGCGTGTGGTGTGACGGGCCACACCGCCATCCGGAGCTCGCCCGCATTACCGTGAGCACCTTAGCGTGCAACTCCCTCGCCGTCGTCACCAACCACCACCGCCGCAACCACCGTCACTGCAATCACCTTCTCATTCACTTAAGACGTCCGGAAAATTTCCCGGACGTCTGAAGCTACCCGCTCACCTGCGATCACTCGCCTGCGTACCCGTCTGAACTCCACCCGCACCCACACAACCACATCCGCCCATCTCACCGTTCACGCCCGCACCACCACCCTCGCGCCTGCGCCTTCATCCGTGCGCACCCATGCCTGCAGCGCCACCCACCAGCCTCCAGCGCAACCGCGCCCACCATCAGCCTTCGCCATCTCCACGCCCTCCAGATCGCGCACGCCCTCCTCAGCCTGCAGCGCCCACCTCCCGCGCTGCAGCAGCAACCGCGCCTGCAGAACTCAAATCGCAACCGCACCCATGCCTGCCGAACCTCCAGACTGCGCTCACCAGCCTGCAGCACCCTTCTCCCGCACCTGCAGAACTGCCACCAGCAGCGCCCTCTTCCCTGCGCCTGTAGTCCAGCGCTCACCACGCCTGCGATCCCGTGCCCACGCCAGCAGCAGCAGCCACCCCTGCAGCAGCAACGCGCGAGCAGATCTCACGCCAACAGCTGCGTAAGGTCACCGGCTGCAGCACCTCCGCTAGAGCTCGTCCGGCCACCTCCGGCCGCCGCGCGACTCGCCGCCACCACCGATTCGAAGCTCTTGGTCCAAGGGACCTCCTCTGAGCTTCCCATGCCCGGTCATCGGCTCCTCGTCGCGCAAGACAACGGGGAAAAATTCCCCTATTTTGCTACAGGAAACCGTCAATTAAAATTTACATTTTCTACCATTGCCAAATTTTAATCATATTTTATTGACTCTGCATTGCGGAAAATATCCTATAGTTTCTCATAATTGCCATTTCAGCATTGTTTCTTGCTTAAACCTTAATCTAAAGGCAATCTTGGCTTGGTTCTTGTCCAAATTGACTACGAACAAACATTTTTAAGTGGCGCAAATTTTAATACGTTGTTGCCTCCCTGTGGATACGACCCGCTCCTCTGCGAGTGGTTATTTCTTGTTAAAAATTGATTAGTCGATTTTTCCACCACATTAAACTACAAACGACTTAAAAGCGAAAGATCAACCAGTCAGTTATCACAAGGATTCTCTCCTCTTCACAAACATCACTAGGAGGATTTTTGTTTCATTTTGTGTTTTTATTTTTGTAGTAGAAGCATTCCTCTACTTGCAGCTTTTGTAGAATAATTTTCTCCATATATCAAGTTGCCTTTCTATAATTTTTGTTGCATTTTATTTAATTACTTTTTACTCTAGTGTACTCACACCCTCTCTCTAATTACCCTAGGTCATCACGTACTTAAGGTGAGCTTAGAGAGAGGTTATTCTAGTCACTTAGGTTTAATTAATTAGGCGTAGTCTTCCTTCGCATTTTACATTTTGTTACCCTGTTGTTTTGAAAATCCAAAAAAAAAAAATTCAAAAACTACAAAAAGAAAGTTAATTTCCCAATTTCAAGCGAGAGTTTTCAAAATTGCAAACTTGCCTCCTTGGATGACCCTAGATACCATCGTTATCTAGGATTACAAATTTAAAAGCAATTGCGAATTTACGTGTTGCAACGACTTAAAACCTTAATTTTAATAAACTGTGAATTTTCCCCATCAGAGGCCGTGGAGGTGCCACGTGGTGCATTCTGGTGCGTCTACGCGATGAAGGTGCGATGGAGGCCCTTTTGAGGTGCGATATGATCCGTTGATTGGGAGGTCAACGGATATGATCAATTCAAAGGTGTTGCACGATTTGGGGGCCAAAATGCTTACTTTGCTTCGCATTTGAGCTATAAAAAGAGCCCCTATTTGGGAGGCAATTCCAGCTAGACACATCTCTAGCTCCTCTCTTTCTACAGCATCTCTCTTTGGCCTTCTTCTCAGCACCCTGGATCTGAAGTGCTACTGCACTTCGTAGAAGCATCCCTCAAGCGGCTTCGCACTTCATCTATCTCTCTCTCTCCACTCTTTAATATATTTTTTTTGATTTGTAGTTTAGAACTTTTTGCAAGTAGCAATAAAAGGTGTGATTCAATGACTATCATGTCTCTTTATATGCTTTCATTATGTTAGATTAGCTAGTACGAAGGACTTTAAGAATCTTGTTTTGCCTCCCTGCGAATGACTCAGGACTCACTGCTATTGATTTATAAATTTCTTTATTTTGGCATGATTCACAACTACAATGATATAAAGATCATTTTACCCATTTTGCAATGAACAAATTGGCGCCGTTGCCAGGGAGGCAACATAGTTATCTTGAAGCTGTTCTCCTTAGTGCTTATTTGAGATCTCTAGCCTTCTTTATTTCCGTTGATTTCGGGTGCGTAGGAAGGATGAAAATTCAAGAAGAAACACAACGGAAAAATTGTAGGTCTTTAATCTCAAGTAAGCACTCATATCTTAGATTAAGTTAGATTTCCATTCAAACAAAAGGTGCCTTGCTTGATCCTTAGGTTAGTATTTGCTTTCTTTCAAAAAAATAAAAAATTCTCTTGTTGGTGGGTATTATCTTTTGAAAATCAACAAACTTCTATTTTCAAAATTCAATTCCTGAAAGTTTACATGTTCAAAAATTCTGAAATTTCTACTAGACATGGGTATTGATGTCAGGAACGACATATCTAAATTTTGCACCATTCTGATTTACAAAAAACTTTAAAAATTCATAAACTGAACTGCTATTAGGTCTGTTGTTGTTCTAGATTTTTCATACTTCAAAAAATCACAGGAATTTTTGTACAACTCCAATTTATTGGAAATTTATTGTGTTGGATTCATGTGGTAATACAGAATCATGGAAAAATTTGAAAAAAATATTTGGTACATGGTTGGTTGCACGGAATACTCAATCACTAACTGGGAGTCAAAATAGGTTGCAGAACCCCTAGTACACTTTAAATCTGGAAAAAATAGAAAACGTGCATTAAAATTCTTAAAAAAATATTTTCTGAGTACTTAGTGTTGCAATAAGAACAATTGATTGCATTGATTGGGTCTCACTACCTTACTTATTTTGGACTTAAATTCCATCATTTAACACTATCTATTCTTAGGGTTTCACATTAAGTTAGAGCATAGTTGCATCTCCATACTTAAAGGGAATCAATCAAACAATTGGGATTTGCAAAACCTACCTCTTGTGTGCCTCATCAAAATCATTGTTTGAAGATATTTACCCAAGTGAACCCTAAAATTCACTAATACAAGCATTTGAACCTTAAAAGCAACCACATCAACTAAGCTTGTGTTGTGAACCCCTTGATTGAGACTTCACTTTTTGAAATCAATTTTAAGGGCAACACCCCCCTAACGCCCATCATATTCCAAAAGCACTTCAAGCTTAAGCCTAAAATTGAGTAGACATGCCTTAGGTAAGACTAATCTGCTTAGTAACTTGAAATTAGATTGGGCTAAGATCAAGGCCTTGTCTACTTGGACTCACTGGTGATAAGAAAAATTGGTGGTAACCACGTTAACCCTTAGTGGTGTCCCGTCAAGCAGGGTATCCTAGGGGGTCCCACCCTTCTGGCCAACTAAGTAATTTAAAGGGTTGATCTAACCTAGTCATATTTTTGGGTGCCAGGACTAAGTCTAATTAGGGTTTACACTTTAAGGATTAGTTTGATTGCTTGTACTGTGAGGGTGGGTATTCTCACATCTGTCTTATCTCTCTCACCTGCAGACATTCTTCTGGTACATGTAAGGTAAAAGATCTCTAAACCCTAAGTTGCTACCACCTTTAGAGAAAAATCCTAGGAGAAGACCTGATTTTCCAAGATTTGAATCTAAATCTTCTTTAATGGCTAGTCACCATGAGGAAGATGATGTTGAAGAGGAGTAGAAAATCTAGATCCAATGGCTCTTTTACAAAGATATATTGATAGGTAGGGCCAGCATCATGATAGACAGATGCAGGCCATAGTATAGGCCATTACCCAACTCCAAAATGGGAGAGCAGATTGCCCTCTCAGAGACTTTTACAATCCTCCTGATGCCCAACATGAACCTTTTGTTAGGGTACCCTAGAATGGGGATGATTTTGAGCTCAACCACAAATCATCAATCTGATTCCTTACTTCCATGGCCACAACTCCAATGACCCCTTCCATTACCTTGAAGAACTTCTACACATAGGAAGGACCTTTGGCTCGAAGAACATGAATGAGGATACCTTAATGATGAAAATGTTCCCATTTTCCTTAAAAGATAAAGTTGCTTAATGGTGGACAATTGGTAGACCAATCCTAACTTGGGAAGATTTAAGAAGGACTTTTCTAAAGAAATTCTTTCCCATAAGAAAAACAAATGCCCTTATATGTGCCATTACAACTGTTTACACGAATTCGTCAATGTTAAGATATGTATGCATCGTAGTATAGTCAACGAAAACGTGACAAACACTTAAATTTATAAAGCTCGAAAATAATGTAAGTCCGAGGTTATTCGCAGGGAGCAAATGGAATTCATGCACTAATCACATTCAGAAATAATGAGCATAATAATACAGATATGCAATAGAAATCAATAATCAAAATATATTCAGTAATAGCGCAAATTATGTCTCAGGAAATGATAGAACAAAAAGAATGGGAAGAACTATAAAAAGTACTGATTTAGATCACCAACTAATCCCTCCAATTTGAGCATAATCCCAAGCATATCAATTTAATCACATAACTTAACAGTATCTTTAAACCATTAATCTCAAATAGCCACGCTAGAGCAGATATCAAATATCCCTACAGTACCAAACCAGGCGTCCTCAAAGTTCCACAGACGACTTAAATGTCACAAAGGCATAGAGCCTCAACAAGGTGCACAAGGGCACCAAGCACAGCACAAAGAATCTCAAGGCAAAGCCTCAAGGACACTAAGTGTTGAGAATATCAGTCATGAACCCTAACTAGCATATTTTGATCCAAATAAGTATACAAAAGCTCCTACAAAACCTAAGGAAAAGAGTAAATAAGAGAATTCTAAATTTAAGAATAAAATAATTCACAAGGGGTAAAACTGTAATTTTACCAATGCAGTACACAGACAGGGTGTCTAAGGGTCTAGACACAGGTCAAATGGGCTTAATAAGAAAGAAAGTGGGATGACCTGATCAGAAAAGGGCTATAGCAACTTTTAGGAATTAAATGACATTCTGTAATCCTGAAACAAACCTGCTTTAATTTACGAGGTTTCAGGCAGGATAAAAATCAACTAAACCCCCTAAAATTCATGGAAAAATATTCCCTAGGACTTAGAACCTTCAATTTGGCCTTTGGAACATATCTTGACCTAAATTGAGAACCATACCCAATTTTTGACCTAATTTGGGTTTTTGTGCAAATTGATTGGTCAAACGTGGTCAAACCAAAAATCAAACTTCACCATTGGATTCCTTAGTTCCAAATTAGATTTATAACAAAATTTGGACCTAAGGGAAGGTCATCTTGACCTACTTTATAAATTGGTCCTCTTGAATTACTTTTCAACCCTTATCTTTCTGAACCCTTGCATTTTGCCCCCAGCTTCTCTTTCGTTCTTTGCAGAACGGTCCCACTGCCACCCCACGCACTTGCCCATACCTCCGATGACCTTACGTGGAGGATGGCGTCGCGCAGGGTATGGGGGCCGCTCTCAGGAACGAAAGAGGGGTTCCCTACGTCTCCTCTTTCGCAGGGACCCTTCCCCTTGCCCTGCAGCTACCCATGCCTCTCGTGCGAACGAACGAGAGGAATGGGTCTGCTCTCCAGCCATTCTCTAGCGAGCTCCCCATGTCACCCCCTCGAGATCCTCTCCTTGCCGGTACCTTTATAAGAAGCGGCTGGGGCTGCTAATTTGGTCAAGCTTGATTTGGCCGAGGAATTCCTACAAACCTAGTCTCCTCCTCCTCAGGTCAAGTGCCCGCAGGCTCCGGTGACCCGTCCTCCTCCCCTTCGTCACTCTTCTGCCATACCTGCAGCAGAGTTTACTCCGCCTCATCCTCCCGCGCCAGGCCGCACCAGCTGGCGCCTTCCAGATCCCCTCCTCGTCGCCGTTACCCACCTTTGGGCATCTTCATCTCCGGCGTCGGTAGGCACACGCCGAGTGCCTTCCTCCTCCCCTTTCGTCAGTTAAGTAGGTAAAACTCTTCCCTTTACTCTCTCCTTTATTTTCCCCTTATCAATTTGCTATTCCACTCACCGACCACCACTGTCCATCACCACCTTCTCCATCTTTGGCCACCCTCCGGCGAGGCGTTTCCGCCGCTCCACACCTCCATCCGCCTCGCCAGCTACCCCTTAAGCACCGCGACACCTCATTGAACCTAGATCCGCACTCCATTCACCACACCACACCTCCAGAACACCCCCTGAACACACCCACTCTCACGCATGCAATGTGCCCTAGGCGCACGGCCACAGGCACTCTCGCGCCACGCCGACCCCCGCACTGTCTTCGTTGTGCTCTGGCGAAGCTCACCAAGTATTCTAATAGGGCCGCAAGGTCGTATTGGTGGTTTCAGGTCTCGTACCCTCTCCGCCATTATCGAGCAAGTGAAGCTTGCTCTGGAGCTTCACCCAGGTCTCCTCGTCCCAGGCAGCAGGTCCTAGGTCGCGCGAAAGGCTTTCACGCACGCACTCAGGACCTCAATTGGGGTCGCAGGCCTTTGTCATTGCCCCAATTGGAAGAACCCTCCTTCCGCAAACGCTCGAAATCGGAGGTGGGACTTTAGTCCCACCTCGGAAGTGTGTGGGCGCATGCCCACACATAAGAGGAAAAAGTGCTCTAGGCTATTCGCCTCAAAACACTGGGGTGAGGTCCCTCCTCACCTATCCACCGAGTCTCGTTTGCGGCACTGCCCATGCAGACCTGACTCGCGACCCAATTACCCCCACTCCTGAGCACTCCTCGCGCACCACACCCACGCCGATGCGCCTGGACCCGAGCACGCGACCCGACCCGATTACCTAGCTCTGGGAGAGCGTACCAAAGAGATTCAGAGAGAGAGAGAGACGCGGGAAAGGGTAGGTGTAGGTTTTGCGTCGCGTGTGTGCAGGTAGCAGGTGAGGAAGAAGAAGAGAGAAAAAAGAAGAAGGTGAAGGAGAAGCTGCAGCAAAGAAAAGAAGAGGAAGAAGCTGAAGAAGAAAAGAAGACAACAGAAGAAGAGAAGAAGGAGGCACTGTAGCAATAGCGCCGATAAGGCGTCCGACTCGAAGAATCAGACGTCCAGATCAGGGAAAAGGAAGAGAAGAGAAGAATAAGAAAAAAAGGAAGGAGCTGCTGAAGAAAGAAGAAGACACAGAAGAAAGAAGAGAAGAAGAGAAGGAAAAGAAAAGAAGAAGGAAGGAGCTACTGAAGAAAGAAGAAGACGCAGAAGAAAGAAGAAAGAAGAGAAGCAGCAGCAGAGAAAAGGAAGAGAGAAGAAGAACCGCAGTAGAGGAGAAGAAAGAAGAAGGCAGACTGAAGAAGAGAAGGCACAGTAAGAAAAGAGAGAAGAAGAAGACGCAAGGAAAAGAGAAAGAAAAAAATCGGCTGAACGAAAAGAAGAAAAGAGAAGAAAGAAGAAGCAAAGAGAAAGAAGAAAAAGAGAACTTTTGCTCATTCTCTCTCTCTTATTTTTTTTTGTAATGGAATTGTGAACCCTTATGTTTCTAGAATGACGTGTGCTCTCTGAGTTTGACCTCGGAAAACTTTTAATTTTGAGTAATAAATTGTAATAAACTGGTGACCGTTTTTGTAATATACTACAACGAATTAATTATTATAACACCACCAAGAACAAGAAACAGCATGCCACCAGTTTTTGGCACCGTTGTCGAGGAGCAACGGCCATTCTAGAAGCTATTTATTCACAATTTTTTGATTTACTACTGACTTATGCTCTTCTCTTTTGTTGTGCAGGCATAGGGAATCAAGAAGAAGCAAGTAGCCACACAACAACCATGCCAAGGGATAGGTAATTTTCTATCCTCTTTTAAGCCCCTCAAAATTCTAAAGAGGAAGAAAAAAAAAAAGAAAAAGCAAATTAGGAATAACCTGTTGTCCATACCTAGTAAATCACAGAAGTTGCCTGTTTTCAAATTTCAACACATTTTATCTGTACATCCACTAAAGGTATTTAGGGCTAAAACCTTCTTGCTTGAGCCCTAATTACCTAATCTTGAGGCAACTAACTAGACCAATTAGAGCCAACTTAAGACTCAACGCTAGGGTTTTAGGAACACACTTTCTAATCAAGAATTGAGAATTCCCAAAAGAAGTGTGCCTAAGCCATTGCTTGAAAACATTTATCAAGAGAAACCCTAAGTAATTCGACTCTTAAATCACTTGAACCTTAAAAGACACGACCTAATAAGCTCTCACAGGAACTAATAGGTGAAGTTGATCCCTTGGATCAACCAACCTTTAACTTAGGTCACTCTTTGCACTTAAAAGGTTAAAGTTCAAGTGAAACCCTAAGCACCTTGATCTAAATTAAAAGTGGTAGACTTAAGAGGTCAAGGTCCCCATTCTGGTCTACCTGGAATCTCAGTGACAAGAGAGGTTGGGTGGGGGAAACCTTATAACCCGTGGGGGCGCTCTACCGTGTAGGGGTCTTCACGGGACTCACCCTCTCTGGCTGCCCAGGTAATTTTCAGGTAGACGACCTTCTGATTAAGGGGTACCATCCGCCCCAAACCTTTATAGCCACCCAACATTTTGGGTGTCATGATTGGGTCCAGCACCTGCTAAACTCGTCTAATCCATTAGTGCATGTTTGGTAGGAGGTCCTTGAAACCTCCTCTAGAAATTCACTCTCCCTGAGGCCGAGCCTCGGTACCCTTGTTTGCGCAACCAACTCTTCATATAGACCTCTCCTCTGATTCTGAACCCAACTCACCTTCTTCTTCCACAATGGCTCAACCAGTTGAGTAAGAGAATAATCTTGAGCACCAGCTCCAGTGACTCAATGACCTCTTCCAGAACTTCATGAACCCACCGCAGCGTCCCATGATGCGAGATCACTATAATCCCACTGTGGTGGCAATTAAGCCTCGAGTCAGAATCTGGACTGGAGGACCTGATTCTGAACTGAAGCCCAACATGATTCATGCCATACCTAAATTCCATGGGCTTAATTATGAAGACCCCTTCTAACACATCAAACAGCTAAAGCATCTGGCCCAGACTTTTGGGTCAAATGTGAATAATCGGAATATCTTACCCATGAAGATGTTCTCTTTCTCCCTTATGGACAAGGCAGCCGATTGGTATCAGACTCAGACCCGTCCGATCAACACTTGGGAGGAACTTCAGTCCGAGTTCTTGAAAAAGTTCTTCCCCGTTGGTCGGACCAATGCCTTGCGCCATCAGATTACTCACTTCACGCAACAGACAAGAGAACCTCTTCATGAGGCATGGGATCGTTTTCAGGATCTCATGAGAAAGTGCCCCCATCATGGAGTTCCTAGATGGGAACAAGTCCAGTCTTTTTACCAGGGACTCCGTGAGGATATTAAACTGTTCGTCAATGCAACTTGCGAAGGGAATATCATGGGTCAACATGAGGACACCGTGTGGGAGATTCTCGAGAATATGTGCGAGAACTCCATCAATAATGACTCCATGGGACTATTCGACAGGACGAATACCCATGCAGTGACGAACCTTAGGGGAGCGCATGAGATGTAGGGCCTGTCCGCATCAGTCGACCTGGAATTAATGGCCAGTCGATTGGACAAGGTCTCTATTATTGAGAAGAAGGTGGATGAGCTGACTCAGCATTTGCAGCGAACCACCTCTGCGCAAAATTCCTTCGCACAACCCCCTCCCGCACGGGAGACTGTGCAGAACATTTTCCACTGACCTTCTCCCGGGGTGGACTCGTATCCACCCCCATCTGACTCTCGGATTAGAGGAACCTCCGATCCTTTCTATTCTAGCTGGGGGAGCTCTACTCCCCCATTCTCTGACTTTTTTGAGGCTCCTCAGACCTGCGAGGACCTTAATGCCATCCAGAATGACCCATTCTCGAATACCTATAATCCTGGATGGCAAAACCATCCCAACTTCCAGTGGGTGGGGAATTCCCAGCATCCGAGACCACCCTTTCAGCCCCGTCCACCAGCACCTCGTCCTTATCAGCCACCTCAGCCTCGGCCCAACCCCACTTATCCATCCAGGCCAAACTAAGACCAAATGTCCCTCATCCTCCAGACTTTGGCTGACATTCAGAGAACGAATGCGGCTATTCAAAAGCAACACAAGGATGAAATCACAGAGGTCCAAAATCAACTGGCTTAGTTAGCAAATTCTCTCCAACCAGGCACGCTTCCTTCTTAGCCTCTACCTAACCCTAATAGCGTGCCGACCCAACGGCGCGTTATGAACCCAAACCCGGGCCAAGCACACATGGTTTATCAGGCCCCTTCTATTCCTTCACCTGACTGGATGGAAGCTTCAACTTCTTATGCGGGTTATCAACAGCAGCCCATTCTACCAACCCCCAACCAGAACCAGGCAGGACTTAACTCTGTAACAACCCATAGTGGTAAGGCGACCCAAGATCCACCTTATCCAGACCACTCCAAGCCTGGTAGTGACCCAAATCCTAAGGCAGTCATCCAGGATGTTCCTATCCCTGTCCCAGATCAAAGACCTGGACCTATCATAGAGGAACCAACCAAGGTTCCATTTCCCGAGGCCTTGACCAAGGGAAAGAAGACAACCAAATTCGTGGCTCCTGAGGAAGATCTGGTCAAGCTCTTTAAGCAGGTCTAAATAAACATCCCCTTGATGGATGCGATCCGCCATGTACCGGCTTACGCACGATTTTTGAAAAATGTGTGTACACCTCAACGTAAGCCGAGAACCAAGAGTGGGAGTCCAATTGTACTATTAGAGCAAGCCAACTCTGTAATCCTAGGCAGACTCCCACCCAAGGCAAAAGACCGAGGCACTCCCCTGATTTCATGTAAGATCGGTGAAACCCAGTTCGACAGAGCATTGTTAGACTTAGGTGCCTCCATAAACTTGATACCCACATCCTTACTCAACCATCTAGAAGAATCTAATCTAAAATCGACTGAGGTGACACTACAGTTAGCAGACCGATCTATCAAGTCACCTAAAGGAATTCTTGAGGATGTTATTGTGAGGGTGCGGGATTTCTATTTCCCTGTAGACTTTATAGTCTTAGATATGGATGCACCTGAAAATCTAAGGGATACACCGATCATACTTGGAAGACCTTTTCTGGCCACTGCAAGGGCCAACATAAGTTGTGAGGAGGGCCAAATAGAACTGAAATTTAGGAACCAGACTCTCAAAATTGATATCTTTAAGGCACAATAAGGAATTAATTACGGTGTCATTGAACAAATCTGTGATGTTAGAGCTTTGGTTGATGAACCACAACTTGAGGACAACATGATTATTCCTCATCAACCACAAGAGGATCTTGCACCGCAATTAGAGGTGGCAGACATTGAGATAGACAAACCCATAACTCCTATCCATGTACCTCACACTCACCTTGAACCTCCCACTGCTGCTGATAACCCCATTCTTGAACTCAAATCCCTTCCGACCATTTAAAATATGTCTTCTTGGGTTCTAATCAGACATTTCCCGTGATTATAAACTCCAGACTCACACCTGATCAGGAATCCCATCTGATTACTATTCTCTAGCAACATCGCAAAGCCATTGGTTGGGCTCTTGATGATTTGACTAGAATAAGTCCCTCTTATTGCACACACAGTATTTATTTTGAAGAGGGCACACGACCTTCCCGTGAGATGCAGAGATGCTTGAATCTCAATCTGCAGGAGGTCGTGGAAAAGGAGATCATTAAGTAGTTAGATGCAGGGATCATCTACCCGATCTTCGACAGTCGTTGGGTGAGCTCAATCCAGCTTGTGCCTAAAAAGGCAGGGCTCACCACCATTACGACTGAAACCGGAGAAGTCATACCTACCCGTATAGCCAACTCATGGAGAGTCTACATAGATTACCAAAGACTCAATTCCTCCACGAAGAAGGATCATTTCCCACTACCATTCATTGATCAGATTCTCGAAAAATTGGCGGGAAAAAGATTCTTCTGCTTTCTTGATGGGTACTCCGGTTATAACCAAGTGGCTATTCATCCTGAGGACCAAGAGAAGATCACATTCACCTGCCCCTTCGAGACGTACGCATTCTGAAGGATGCCTTTCGGTCTCTACAATGCACCCGCGACTTTTCAGTGGTGCATGCTTGCCATATTCTCTGATATGGTAGGTGATTTTCTGGAAGTCTTCATGGATGACTTCTCAGTTTTCGGGGCATCATTTGATGATTGCCTCCAGCACTTGGTTCATATACTCAAGCGTTGCATTGATGTAAATTTGGTTCTTTCCTGGGAAAAGAGCCACTTTATGGTGCCTGAGGGGATCGTCCTAGGTTATTTAATTTCTGATAAAGGCATCCAAGTGGATCGAGCCAAGGTTGATATGATTTCTCGACTTCCTATGCCTAGCTTGATCAGGGACATCCGTTCTTTTCTGGGGCACGTCGGCTTTTACTGTCGTTTCATCCCTGATTTCTCAAAAATTGAGCGCCCCTTGACTATTCTTCTCTCCAGGGATGTACCCTTTGAAATTTCCAAGGAATGCACTCAAGCTTTTGAGAACCTTCATGACCGAGTCACCCAAGCCCCGATCCTACAGTCCCCTGATTGGTCTCAACCCTTTGAGATCATGTGCGATGCATCTGACTTCTCTGTAGGAGCGGTTCTGGGCCAGAAGATTGACGGGAAACCCGTGGTCATCTACTACGCTAGCAAGACACTTGATGAGGCTCAGCGTAATTACACAGTTACTGAGAAAGAGCTGCTAGCCGTAGTATTCGCCCTCGAAAAATTTCGATCTTATCTCCTGAGTTCCCACGTCATAATCTACTCGGATCACACAACTGTGAGGCATCTCCTTGCTAAGAAGGACACGAAGCCTCGATTAATCTGATGGATCTTGCTATTGCAAGAATTCCACCTTGAGATTCGCGACAAGGCAAGAAGACAGAACGTGGTAGTTGACCACTTGTCTCGCCTTCCTTCTAAAATCATCAACCCTTCTGGACCCATCACGAAGCATTTTCCTGATGAGCACCTTTTGACTATTGGTACTAGGCTTCCATGGTTTGCTGATATAGTAAACTACTTGGCATCGCATCAAATCTCGTCTGATTGGCCAAAGGCCAAGAAAGACAAGTTGCTCTCCGATGCCAAGTACTACATCTGGGAAGACTCGTACCTCTTCCGCATAGGTGCTAACCAAGTAATCCGACGATGTGTCCCGGAGGGCGAAGTAAATGACATTCTCTCCTTTTTCCATGACCAGGCATGCTGTGGCTATTTCTTTGGGCACAAAACCGCATAAAAAATCCTCCAATGTGGCTTTTACTGACCCACTATCTTCAAGGACGCACTATAAGGCATGCAGTCGTTGCCAAACTTTGGGCAACATGAGCCACCGCGACATGATGCCTTTGCAGCCGATTCTCGTATGTGAGATCTTCGATATTTGGGGGATTGATTTTATGGGTCCCTTTCCTATTTCGGACGGCTTCGAGTACATTTTACTCACAGTAGACTACGTGTCCAAATAGATCGAAGCCATTCCGACCCGAACCTGTGATCACAAGATCGTTATCAAATTCATTCATCAGAATATCTTCTCACGGTTCGGGATTCCTCGTGCAATCATCTCTGACGGAGGGACCCATTTCACCAATGCTCAGTTCAGGTCACTGATGACCAAATACGGGGTGTCTCACCGAATCTCTACTCCTTAGCACCCCCAAACTAATGGTCTAACTGAGCTATCAAATCGGGAGATCAAGAAAATCCTGCAGGTTACTGTTCTACCTGACAGGAAGGATTGGTTGTCCCGACTTTCGGAGGCTTTATGGGCTTATAGGACCGCCCACAAGACCCAACTAGGCATGTCTCCTTTCAGACTGGTGTACGGGAAGGCATGTCACCTTCCCGTCGAACTGGAGCACAAGGCCTATTGAGCAGTACGGAGCTGCAACTTAGATCTTTCTAAGGCTGGAACCTACAGAAAGCTTCAGATAAGCGAAATCGATGAATTACGCCTTGATGTGTATGAGAACTCGTGAATCTACAAAGAGCGGGTTAAAGCCTTCCATGACAAGCACATTTCTAGAAAGATCTTCCACCCTGGTCAGAAGGTCCTACTCTTCGATGCCTGACTCAAACTCTTCCCTGGGAAATTGCGATCCAAGTGGGTTGGACCGTATCTTGTCCGACAAGTTTTTGGAAATGGAGCCATCGAAATCAGTCCTCTCAGCCACAATTCTGAACCTTTCATCGTGAACGGTCAGTGACTCAAACCGTTCATTGATGTAACCTCTACAGATTTGGCTGAGTCATCATTTATCCTTCATTCTCCCTGAGCTTATTGTACCTAGCTGATGGTGTAAAACTCAGTGCTTAATGGGAGGCAGCCCGTCATTCTTTCTGAAAAACCTGAAACCTTTTCTAACACCTCTTTGCACTTTAGGTTCATCCTTTAGGACAGCCGACTCCACCTCAAGTGCTCGCATCTGAGATTAGAAATCATCCGCAACAGTCACCCTGATTCATCCACTCACCAAAATACCTGTCCTAATGCATGAACCAAGCTAAATAAAAACCCTACTAATTTACAATGAAGACATTGCAAATCTTAGGCATGGGGGGTATGAAAGTGCAAAATGAATAAAAACTCATAAGAAAAGGTTTCAACATAAAAAAAAAATATTGAAAGGAGGAAGGATTCTTGTGGATTTTACAAAAGGAGGAGAAAAAGAGCTAAATGATAAAAAGGAGCACAAAAAAGGATAGTCATTAGTAAGAAATTAAGGAATTTAACTTAAGTTCTAGACCACATTAAGGAAAAGAAAAAGGAAAGTGCACAACAAGATTAGTAAGAACGCTAACCTTAGGCATTTTTGGATAGACTCTTAGTACCCATTAAGATCTAGATACTCCTCAAGAGGTTGAGGAAAATGAAAAGCTTAAGGATGTGGTCCAAGGCTTAGAAAGTTTTTGGTCTCGTTAACTGACTTTTGGTTTATGGGACTCAGTAACCTAAGCACCCAAATTAACACATACAGTCTGGTTCAGTAAGCATAAGTATCAAAATCATGCAGAAGCGTTTCAAATATTCTGAAAAGTCACCTAGATTAGGAGCAGTCGATCAACACAAGTTGATTTGGACGAGTTCCTGATGCGGAGAGGTGGGAAATTCCCCTCGAAGATGTGTAACAACATATCATCTCCTCGGTGCTTGTCTCTTAGCATATTTACATATCCTATTGGGGGCATGTAAGCACTCTGCCTGTTCAGATTCCATGGATGGCATTATCATGAAGTGTCAATTGCCAATGTGTGAATTCGACCATGGAACACCATGGACGGGATTATCTCAAAATCTCGAAAGCCAGGGTTCTGGGGGTTACCATGGGTGGTGCTATCTCGAAGCATCGACTGCTAGGGACCTTTGAGGATTGATGATGGGGACAAGGAATCCGATACAGATCGTGTTGTAAAGCCAATCCTAACCTGGAATTAAAAAGAAAAGAGAGAGAAAACTCTCCAAACAAATAAATCTTCTCTCTCTCTCTTACAAAATGCACTGCGAACTGAACCAAGGCTAAAATTATCTCAAGCACGGGTGCTTTTACCACGGAGTCCAATAAACCTTAGGTTAGTTCCTGTAGGCCTTAAAAACCTTTGCTAAAGACTGAGGCTAAAGCTCGACAGATTTGGATCTTGGTTGGTACTAGAGTACCTTTTAAGCCTATGATTGGCATTCTGACCTAATCAAGGATATAAGAGGAAAAAGCACTTATCTAAACTTGATAAGAAATTCATGGTCTAGAGCAAGGGTTAAAAACTTAAAATTTTGCTAAGGGACTAGCAAAAGCTAGGCATGGGAGTATGATGAGAGCCTCATCATGAACCCTAACTAGCACATTTTGATCCAAATAAGTGTACAAAAGCTCCTATAAAACCTAAGGAAAAGCCTAAATCAGAGAATTCTAAATTTAAGAATAAAATAAGTCACAAGGGGTAAAACTGCAATTTTACCAATACAGTACATAGACAGGGTCTCTAAGGGTCTAAACACAGGTCAAATGGGATTAATAAGAAAGAAAGTGGGATGACTTGATCCGAAAAGTGTTATAGCAACTTTTAGGAATTAAATGACATTCTATAATCCTGAAACAAACCCGCTTTAATTCACAAGGTTCTAGGAAAAATAAAAATAAAATAAATCCCCTAAAATTCATGGAAAAATATTCCCTAGGGTTTAGAACCTTCAATTTGGCCTTTGGAACCTATCTTGACCTAAATTGAGAACCATACTCAATTTTTGACCTAACTTGGGTTTTTATGCAAATTGACTGGTCAAACGTGGTCAAACCAAAAATCAAACTTCACCATTGGATTCCTTAGGTCCAAATTAGGTTTATACCAAAATTTAGACCTAAGGGAAGGCCATGTTGACCTACTATATAAATTGGTCCTCTTGAATTACTTTTCGACCCTTATCTTTCTGAACCCTTGCATTTTCCCCCCAGCTTCTCTTTCGTTCTTTGCAGAACGGTCCCTCTGCCACCCCACGCAGCCGCCCATACCTTCGGCGACCTTGCGCGGAGGATGGCACTGCGCAGAGTATGGGGGCCTCTCTCAGGAATGAAAGGGGGGTTCCCTACGTCGTCCTCTTTTGCAGGGATCCTCCCCCTTGCCCTGCAGCTACCCATGCCTCTCGTGCGAACACACGAGAGGAATGGGTCTGCTCTTCGGCCATTCTCCAGTGAGATCCCCACGTTGCCCCCTCGAGATCCTCTCCTCACCAGCACCTTTAAAAGAAGCGGCTGGGGCTACTGATTTGGTCAAGCCTGATTTGGCTGAGGAATTCCCCCAAACCTTGTATCCTCCTCCTCAGGTCAAGTGCTCGCAGGCTCCGGTGACCCGTCCTCCTCCCCTTCGTCGCTTTGCTGCCATACCTGTAGCAGAGTTTACTCCGCCTCGTCCTCCCGCTCCAGGCCACACCAGCTGGTGCCTTCCAGATCCCCTCCTCGTCGCCGTTACCCTCCTCTGGGCATCTTCGTCTCCGGCGTCGGCAGGCACGTGCCGAGCGCCTTCCTCCTCCCCTTTCGTCAGTTAAGTAGGTAAAACTCTTCCCTTTATTTCCCCCATATTAATTTACTGTTCCACTCACCGACCACCACTGTCCATCACCACCTTCTCCATCTCCGGCCACCCTCCGACGAGGCATTTTTGCCGCTCCACACCTCCATCCGCCTCGCCAGCTACCCCTTAAGCACCGCGACACCTCACTGAACCTACATCCGCACTCCATTCATCGCGCCACACCTCCAGAACACCCCCCGAACACACCCACTCTCATGCACATAGTGTGCCCTAGGCGCACGGCCACAGGCACTCTCGCACCACGCCGACCCCCGCACTATCTTCGCCGTGCTCTAGCGAAGCTCACCAAGTATTCTGATAGGGCCGCAAGGCCGTATTGGTGGTTTCAGGTCTCGTACCCTCGCCGCCATTATCGAGCAAGTGAAGCTTGCTCAGGAGCTTCACCCAGGTCTCCTCATCTCAGGCAGCAGGTCCCAGGTCACGTGGAAGGCTTTCGCGCACGCACTCAGGACCTCAATTGGGGTCGCAGGCCTCTGCCGCTACCCTAATTGGAAGAACCCTCCTTCTGCAGACGCTCGAAATCGGAGGTGGGACATTAGTTCCACCTTCGAAGTGTGTGGGCGCGTGCCCACACGTAAGAGGAAAATGTGCTCTAGGATATTCGCCTCGAAACACTGGGGTGCGATCCCTCCTCACCTATCCATTGGGTCTCGTCCATGGCACTGCCCACACGGACCTGACCCGCGATCCGATTACCCCCACTCATGAGCACTCCTCGCGCACCACACCCACGCTGGTGCGCCTGGACCTGGGCACGCGACCCGACCTGATTACCCGGCTCTGGGAGAGTGTACCAAAGAGAGATTCAGAGAGAGAGAGAGACGCGGGAAAGGGTAGGGGTAGGTTTTGCGTCGCGTGTGTGCAGGGAATGGGTGAGGAAGAAGAAGAGAGAAAAAAGAAGGTGAAGGAGAAGCCGTAGCAAAGAAAAGACAAGGAAGAAGCTGAAGAAGAAAAGAAGACAATAGAAGAAGAGAAGGAGGCACTGTAGCAACAACGCCGATAAGGCGTCCGACTCGAAGAATCAGATGTCCGGATTAGGGAAAAGGAAGAGAAGAGAAGAAAAAGAAAAGAAGAAGGAAGGAGCTGCTGAAGAAAGAAGAAGACGCAGAAGAAAAAAGAGAAGAAGAGAAGGAAAAGAAAAGAAGAAGGAAGGAGCCACTGAAGAAAGAAGAAGATGCAGAAGAAAGAAGAAAGAAGAGAAGCAGCAGCAGAGAAAAGGAAGAGAGAAGAAGAACCGCAGTAGAGGAGAAGAAAGAAGAAGACAGACTGAAGAAGAGAAGGCACAGTAAGAAAAGAGAGAAGAAGAAGATGCAAGGAAAAGAGAAAGAAAAAAATCGGCTGAAGGAAAAGAAGAAAAGAGAAGAAAGAAGAAGCCAAGAGAAAGAAGAAAAAGAGAACTTTTGCTTACTCTCTCTCTCTCTTATTTTTTTTTGTAACAGAATTGTGAACCCCTATGTTTCTAGAATGACGTGTGCTCCTTGAGTTTGACCTCGGGAAACTTTTAATTTTGAGTAATAAATTGTAATAAACTGGTGACCATTTTTTATAATATACTACAACGAATTAATTATTATAACACCACCAAGAGCAAGAAACAGCATGCCACCAGTTTTTTGATCCTCATCATGAACCCTAACTAGCACATTTTGATCCAAATAAGTGTACAAAAGCACCTACAAAACCTAAGGAAAAGCCTAAATCAGAGAATTCTAAATTTAAGAATAAAATAATTCACAAGGGGTAAAACTGTAATTTTACCAATGCAGTACACAGACGGGGTGTCTAAGGGTCTAAACACAGGTCAAATGGGCTTAATAAGAAAGAAAGTGGGATGACCTGATCGGAAAAGGGTAATAGCAACTTCTAGGAATTAAATGACATTCTATAACCCTGAAACAAACTCGCTTTAATTCAAGAGGTTTTAGGCAGGATAAAAATAAACTAAACCCCCTAAAATTCATATAAAAATATTTCCTAGGGTTTATAACCTTCAATTTGGCCTTTGAAACCTATCTTGACCTAAATTGAGAATCATACTCAATTTTTAACTTAATTTGGGTTTTTGTGTAAATTGACTAGTCAAACGTGGTCAAACCAAAAATTAAACTTCACCATTGGATTCCTTAGGTTCAAATTAGGTTTATACCAAAATTTGGACCTAAGGGAAGGCCATCTTGACCTACTTTACAAATTGGTCCTCTTGAATTACTTTTCCACCCTTATCTTTCTGAACCCTTGCATTTTACCCCCCATCTTCTCTTTTGTTCTTTGCAGAACAGTCCCTCTGCCACCCCACGCAACCACCCATACCTCCGACGACCTTGCGTAGAGGATGGCGCCGCGCAGGGTATGGGGGCCGCTCTTTGGAACGAAAGGGGGTTCCCTACGTCGTCCTCTTTCGCAGGGACCCTCCCCCTTGCCCTGCAGTTGCACATGCCTCTCGTGAGAACGCACGAGAGGAATGGGTCTGCTCTCCAGCCATTCTCCGGCGAGCTCCCCACGTCGCCCCCTTGAGATCCTCTCCTCGCCAGTACCTTTATAAGAAGTGGCTGGGGCTGCTAATTTGGTCAAGCTTGATTTGGCCGAAGAATTCCCACAAACCTCGTCTCCTCCTCCTCAGGTCAAGTGCCCACAGGTTCCGGTGACCCGTCCTCCTCCCCTTCGTCACTCTGCTACCATACCTGCAGCAGAGTTTACTTCGCCTCGTCCTCCCGCGCCAGGCCACACCAGTTGGCGCCTTCCAGATCCCCTCCTCGTCGTCGTTACCCTCCTCTGGGCATCTTCGTCCTCGGTAACGGTGCCAAAAATTGGTGGCGTGCTATTTCTTGCTCTTGGCGGTGTTATAATAATTAATTCTTTGTAGTATATTACAAAAAACGGTCACCAGTTTATTACAATTTATTACTCGGAATTAAAAGTTTCCTGAGGTCGAACTCAGGGAGTACATGTCATTCTAGAAACATAAGGGTTCGCAATTCTGTTACAAAAGAAAATAAGAGAGAGGAGAGAGTGAGCAAAAGTTCTTTTTTTCTTCTTTCTCTTTGCTTCTTCTTTCTTCTCTTTTCTTCTTTTCCTTCAGCTGACTTTTTTCTCTCTTTTCCTTACGTCTTCTCTCTTTTCTTACTGTGCCTTCTCTTCTTCAGTCTGCCTTCTTCTTTCTTCTTCTCCTCTACTGCGGTTCTTCTCTCTTCCTTTTCTCTGCTATTGCTTCCCTTCTTTCTTCTTTCTTCTATGTCTTCTTCTTTCTTCAGCAGCTCCTTCCTTCTTCTTTTCTTTTTCTTCTCTTCTTCTCTTCTTTCTTCTACGTCTTCTTCTTTCTTCAGCATCTCCTTCCTTCTTTTCTTTTTCTTCTCTTCTTCTCTTCCTTTTCCCTGATCCGGATGTCTGATTCTTCGAGTCGGATGCCTTTCGATGCTGTTGCTACAGTGCCTCCTTCTTCACTTCTTTTGTTGTCTTCTTTTCTTCTTCAGCTTCTTCCTCTTCTTTTCTTTGCTGCGACTTCCCCTTCACCTTCTTTTTTCTCTCTTCTTCTTCACCTGTTCCCTGCACACACGCGACGCAAAACCTACCCCTACCCTTTCCTGTCTCTCTCTCTCTCTCTCTGAATCTCTCTTTGGTATGCTCTCCCAGAGCCGAGTAATCGGGTCGGGTTGCGTGCCCAGGTCCAGGCACACCGACGTGGGTGTGGTGCGCGAGGAGTGCTCAGGAGTGGGGGTAATCGGGTCGCGGGTCAGGTCCGCGTGGGCAGTGCCGTGGATGAGACACGGTGGATAGGTGAGGAGGGACCTCACCCTAGTGTTTCGAGGCGAATAGCCTAGAGCACTTTCTCCTCTTATGTGTGGGCGCGCACCCACACACTTCCGAGGTGGGACTAAAGTCCCACGTCCGATTTCGAGCGTCTGCGGAAGGAGGGTTCTTCCAATTGGGGCAGCGGCAGAGGCCTGCGACCCCAATTGAGGTCCTGAGTGTGTACGCGAAAGCCTTCCGCGCGACTTGGGACCTGCTGCCTGGGACGAGGAGACCTGGGTGAAGCTCCCGAGCAAGCTTCACTTGCTCGACAATGGCGGCGAGGGTACGAGACCTGAATCCACCAATATGGCCTTGTGGCCCTGTCAGAATACTTGGTGAGCTTTGCCAGAGCACGACGAAGACAGTGCGGGGGTCAGCGTGACGCGAGAGTGCCTGTGGCCGTGCGCTTAGGGCACACTATGTGCGTGAGAGTGGGTGTGTTCGGGGGGTGTTCTGGAGGTGTGGCGTGGTGAATGGAGTGCGGATGTAGGTTTAGTGAGGTGTCGCGGTGCTTAAGGGCTAGCTAGCGAGGCGGATGGAGGTGTGGAGCGGCAGAAACACCTCGCCGGAGGGTGGCCGGAGATGGAGAAGGTGGTGATGGACAGTGGTGGTCGGTGAGTGGAACAGTAAATTAATATGGGGGAAATAAAGGGGAGAGTAAAGGGAAGAGTTTTACCTACTTAACTGACGAAAGGGGAGGAGGAAGGTGCTCGGCACGTGCCTGCCGACGCCGGAGACGAAGATGCCCAGAGGAGGGTAACGGTGACGAGGAGGGGATCTGGAAGGCGCCAGCTGGTGCGGCTTGGAGCGGGAGGACGAGGCGGAGTAAACTCTGCTGCAGGTATGGCAGCAGAGCGACGAAGGGGAGGAGGACGGGTCACTGGAGCCAGCGGGCACTTGACCTGAGGAGGAGGAGACGAGGTTTGGGGGAATTCCTTGGCCAAATCAGGCTTGACCAAATCAGCAGCCTCAGTCGCTTCTTATAAAGGTGCTGGCAAGGAGAGGATCTTGAGGGGGCAACGTGAGGAGCTCGCCGGAGAGCAGACCCATTCCTCTCATGCGTTCGCACTAGAGGCATGGGCAGCTGCAGGGCAAGGGGGAGGGTCCCTGCAAAAGAGGACGACCTAGGGAACCCCCCATTTCGTTCCTGAGAGCAGCCCCCCATACCCTGCGCGGCACCATCCTTCGCGCAAGGTCGCCGGAGGTATGGGCGGCTACGTGGGGTGGCAGAGGGACCGTTTTGTAAATAATGAAAGAGAAGATGGGGGGCAAAATGCAAGGGTTCAAAAAGATAAGGGTGGAAAAGTAATTCAAGAGGATAAATTTGTAAAGTAGGTCAAGATGGCCTTCCCTATTTCCAAATTTTGGTATAAACCTAATTTGAACCTAAGGAATCCAATGGTGAAGTTTGATTTTTGGTTTGACCACGTTTGATTGGTCAATTTGCACAAAAATCCAAATTAGGTCAAAAATTGGGTATGGTTCTCAATTTTGGTCAAGATAGGTTCCAAAGGCTAAATTGAAGGTTCTAAACCCTAGGGAATATTTTTCCATGAATTTTAGGGTATTTATTTGATTTTTATCCTGCCTGGAACCTCGTGAATTAAAGCGGATTTATTTCAGGGTTACAGAATGTCATTTAATTCCTAGAAGTTGCTATAACCCTTTTTGGATCAGGTCATCCCACTTTCTTTCTTATTAAGCCCATTTGACCTGTGTTTAGACCCTTAGACACCTCGTCTGTGTACTGCATTGGTGAAATTATAGTTTTACCCCTTGTGAATTGTTTTATTCTTAAATTTAGAATTCTCTGATTTAGGCTTTTTCTTATATTTTGTAGGAGCTTTTGTACACTTATTTGGATCAAAATGTGCTAGTTAGGGTTTATGATGAGGCTCTCATCAATGAACATGTAGTAAAGCACATAGAAAAACCCTCCCCCCTCCTCCTCACAAATTCTCCTCTCTTTCTCTTCTCTCAGAACCAGATAATCAGGTTAGTAGGTGGGTAACTGGATCTGGGTATTGGGTCTAGGCCTGCGTGCATGTGTGCATGAGCGAGGAGTGCACAGGCTTCATGAGAGGGGGCCTAACCCCCTATGTTCATGGGCGATAAGCCCTAAGAGCAAGTCACTTATATGTAGCTTCAAGTGGTTTGCAGTGAATGATGTGGGACTAATCCCACTACTGCTCCTTGTGTGCACCAACAACTAATGGATTTGAGGACTTGGGGCAGTAGCTTTGGCCTCCTTGCATGATTGAAGGCCTGGAGTGCATTAGCACCCGGAGCTGCTTCTATCGCACACTGTAGCTGGGCCAATGGTGGTTGGAGATGAACGATTGGAATCTGAGAAGATGGTGGCGGCGGCGGAAGACGTACGGTGAAACCTGAAATCCACGAGCATGGGCTCTAGGCCCCAATCAGAGAGCTCAAAAGTATCGCTGGTGTACCATCCCAAACCTAGATTTCTGAGTCATTTCAAACTAAGAGTGTCAAGACAAACCTGTCAACACTTTTTGCAAGCAAATCGAAGCCTACACGAATTTAAATGTATAATTAGAATGAAAACTCGCATGTTTTTCGTTTTTGCAATCTGGATCTGGGATTGACGATTCGAAAGTACCATAACTTTCTGGTGTCACAAGGATTTCTACGATATCTTCTATGTGGCGATTAGACCTCAGATGTGTAAAACGAGTGTAAACTGCGAATAAACTTGAGTGCGATTTGCCTTAGTGATTGAATTTTCAAACAACCTATATTTGGAAATCCGTAAATTTTATTAGATTCCTTGTTTTGTGACAATTCCGACAGAATGTGTTCCGTGGAAATCAGAGTCTGTTTAGTCTTGTTACGAGAATGCACGTAGTTATAAACGGAAAAAGAAAAACTCCTTAATCCTAATCCTTTTTATCATTTTATTTTATTCTTTTTTATTCTTTTTTTTCTTTCTCCTAAACCACCACCGCCTCTCGCTCTCTTCTCCGTTTCTCTCTGCAAAACCAATCCCCAACCCCGGTTTCCCACCGGCCCAAAAATAGAAAAAAAAAATGAGAGAGAGAGAGAGAGAGCGAGAAAGAAATAATTGTGCAACGCGCACCTGTGGCTAAGGAGGGAGGGAGGAAGGGAAGGAAGGAGAGAAGAACGACGGTGCGCAAGGAAGAGAGAGGACCGGAAGAGGAAGGCCGCAGGAGGCCGGTGGAGAGGAGGCGGCCATGGCGGTGGTGTTGCACCACGTGAACAGTGCACGCGAGACAGAAAAGAAACGGGAAAACGAGGGAAGAGATGGATGGGAAGAAGGAGGCCGGAGGAGAGTCTCCGGAGGTTGCTGGGACGCCGGCGAGGCGCGAGGGGCGGTGAGGCATCGGTGGTCGAGCCCCTGGCTTTGCGTGCACTTGCGTACGTGCGTGCATGAAGGTGAAGCAAGATCGAAGGCGTGCGTGGAAGGGGAGAAGCGAGGAGGAGGGAGAGGAGATCGGAGACGACGACGACGTCTAGGAAGGGATCGTCGTGGTCGGCGAGACACCGGCGTGGTTGGCAGGTGGTGCGTGCATGGGTTTTGAACCCATCACGCAGAGAGATAGAGAGAGGAGCGGAGAAAGAGGGAAGGAGGAGGACGAGGTCGTGGGAAGCTGCCGGTGACCGGTAGATATCCGGCGAGGTCGTCCGGCTGGTCGATGGTGACCAGCGTGACCGGATCACGGCCATGCACGCAGAGCGTGCATGGGTCTTCATTTCGTGAACAGTGCGAGAAGCGTAGAAGAAGAAGCGGGGAAGAAGACGCGGGGGGAAGTTTTAATTTTGAAAACATTACATTTAAGAAATTTTAAGTTTTCATTATTACGTATAGGTCCCTATAAAGGGAAGTAGTGTTTTACTTAGCATCTTATGGTCAGTTTTGTTTTACGTAGATCGAGAGTCTCCGAGATTGGAATTAGAAGATCCAGGAGTCGATTGTGGGGTTCTCGAATGTGCCGAACACATCCGTACGGTTGGATCAAGCGGTTTCTCCTCTAATTCTCGAGGAGCATGAAGAAAGGATGTACGTGTGTAATCGTTACTCTGATCCGTTCTGGGGTCAAACGATGTCCGTTTTTCACATTCCAGGATCCGTTGGAATCCTCTCTCCACGAACTACACATGGGTAAATTTTAAACTTGGTTTTGGAAATTAAATGTTATATGAAAATTTCAATAAAAGATTATGACATTTTAATTCATTCCTTTTGTGTCTTGACGTTGATCTTGCCTTCACTACATGTAGAGATGTTGAGGTGGACGTGGATACTGCCCTTAGGCCTTGTGCACTTGGCTCGGAGTCACTGTAACCCTCCAGTGATATGAGGTAGAGTAGTCTCCTTTTCCGTATAGCTTATTTATATAGTGATTTTCTTCGTATATTGTACTGTTTAGTGTGCGTTCTTACCTCTTGCTGGGATCGGACCTGTTTGCGTATTTCTTGTTGCTCTGGGTATTGAATATTAAATATTAATGATAAAAATCAAGTTGTTGACTTGAAATGTGAATAACCCAAGTAATATAGTTAACTACTAGATTAAAAGGAGTTAACAACCAATTATTTGATAAGTTCATGAAGTAAATGAGTTATAAAATATTTAAGCTTGTTAGTTATGGCTTATCATCGCATGTACAAATGAAACTCTATTTTTAATAAAACTGACATCATCAGGATAGTTAAATAATTATTTGATTAGAAACACGATCAGAAATTGGAAATTTCCTGGAAATGAATAAGTTGGAGGATAATGTGAATATTGGTTAATTCTGGAATTGATAATGTGAAATTACTAAAGATAGTTTGAATGAAAATGAAAGATATAGTTATTTGGAAATGGGTTATAGAATACGACAGATATGTTGGGAAAATAAAAGGAATTAGATAACTGATTTCAGCCCCCTACTTGCTGGATTTGGCTATAGCTTTGGTCTACTAAATCGATTTTGGGTTGGTTTAGGGAGTTGCCAGCCTCCCTACGACTCTTTGGTTAGGCTTAGCAGCCGACTAGGGTAGTGGACTGCAGTGCTCGAGGTTTGGAGCAGTTCTTTTCAGCCAA
Source organism: Thalassia testudinum (assembly GCA_037157565.1). NCBI lineage: Eukaryota > Viridiplantae > Streptophyta > Magnoliopsida > Alismatales > Hydrocharitaceae > Thalassia > Thalassia testudinum. The sequence goes on along the minus strand of JAZHRO010000035.1, from coordinate 47,751,869 downwards.
TGGGTGGGTCATTGGCTATTTGTGGTTCAGTGTACATAGCACTTGTGCATGTACACTTTACACAACGTAGTCGCCACCCCTTTTCGCAATGACCCCAGGGTGATGGAGAGCAGCGACTCGGTGGATATAAGTAGCCTTCCCGACTAGGAGGGTGGCTTATACTGGTTTTATGCAGCAGGAAGTTACACGAAATTGTGTCGTGCCCTGAGACATTGATTGATAAATTGTGAACTATAATAACTTGGGCTTCCAAGCTAAGAATGGAGTCGGAAAAAGAGATGTCTAATAAATGGATTAAGTAAAGCTATAGTACCCATTTTCTTTGTGCTTGGTTACTGTTGTACTCTGCTGTTGTTATTTCTGCTCTACTCAGTATTTACTGATGTGTTTTGGGTTCCGTACTCAGGTGTAATTGGCAGTTCGCTAGGAGATTTCCATTGTACATCTCCTTGGACTTATATACTATGGTAAATCCTTCCGTTAGTATTAAATTTATGTTCCTTTAAATTTTGTAATATAAATTATTTGTTGGCTATGTTTATATTTTATGATTATGTATTGGGTGATTGCGATCTTGTGGGTGAGTTATGCTAGTTGTTAGCACACGGCGACTCGAGTTTCGTCGGTTGGCGGGACTCGGGTCGTCACAGATGGTATCAGAACAAGGTCACTCCACTAATCATAAAATTACCTGAAAGGGCCATATAGACATTCATATGGTATCACAGATGGGGATGCTTAGCTATATAGTGACGTAGTATCTCTAGTCCTGATCTCCCACAGTATTCTGACTTGATCCTCTTCCTGATTCTCGATCCTATCTCCATCCCATTTAGTCTCCTCATTTTTCCATCGTTAAGGTCATTCCTTCAGTTGTCGGGCTGAGCAAATTAGGGATCCCATTAGGACATTGCTTGACCTGGATGTGATCCAATGAAGCAATAGAGGGATTTCTTGGTTCGTCCACCGTCTAAGAGGATTGTATGGTTTTCTAGAACTTTGCTTGAGTTTTTTTTTTTAGTAATAAACTTAATTACCCGACCAACATGTCAATTCATAGTACTTCTTGATATGTTGGTTGTACCTATTTGTGATGCTTAATTTATGTACCCTCGTAGTAATTACCCCTTTCTCAGAATCACCCAACCATAGTTTGTATAAATATACACGTACAACTTACATATTTTCATGAGGTGATCTATAGTAGTGTATTTTTGTTAATAGTGGATTATATATAATTAACATTGATCACTTGTAAAAGGTAGATTATTCTTTGTTAAGTACATTATATTGCACATTTTGTACCCCTTTTTCTGTACTTATGGCCATTTGATGAATTGCATGGTTACTTGTCTTGGTACTTAGTTAATAATAGCATAACTTGTTTTCTGTCCTTGTGAGGGTAAAATAATAATAATGATATCATTTTCAGATTTGACTTATAAAATGCCGTAGCTTATCAATATATACATTGGAAGCATGTGAGGGGTTAAAGAAGGTATTCGTTGTTCACCACACGATTAAATGATTTTCTTAAATAATCAATTGTTACCTTAATAACTATTAAAGAAAGATGGCTGTCTTGATCTCTAACGTTGTTGGTAATAAATATTATCTGTGAGGTTTAATGTTAAATTCTTGTAGAAACTAATTCTGTAAAACATTTTTTTTAGGAAATTGAAATTAAGTTAATACTAGTTGGACTGGAATGAAATTAGTCTTTGGATTAGCTTGGAATAAATCGATGATTATTCCTGTAATCTCATTCAATAACGATTGGATGAATATGATTTCTGACACAGTTGGTTGTACTTATTATAATTGGTATAAAATTATAAATAATACATTTGTCCCTCCCATATGCTAAAAAAAAAAGATTTATTATACTAACACCCTTGTTTGTATATATAGTTTATGAGGACAAAATAAATATTTCTTCACTGCTTATATTGTTTTAATTCCTAATATTGATGTGTTCCCAACATATATTTATGATAGACTTGCATGCGATAAATGAGGAAAATATTGTTAGGTAGCAATCATTGTTACTAGTTACATTGTTAAAAAGTATTTTCAATAAACAATGGTTTATACATTCCAGATATTGGTGAACTAATAATCCATATCTCGTTATGGAATTGATATTAATCTATAAAATTGGAGAATTAGATTTGAAATGCTATAAAAGAAGTAAATGTGTAAATTTGATGAGTTGAAAAGATATATACATTTTTTTTTCATTAGATTAAAGAAGTAATATGACCACCCCTATCATTAAAGGGTAAAGCATGAAATTGGGAAATTGTCAATTTACAGGTATCTTGGTGACAAAGGAATACGTGGATATGATGGATTGGATAATTGAATTGAGTGACTGACTAAGACTCTAATTAGACTTGAAAATGATATTTTCATGATTCTTCCTAAATATTGGAGCATATCTTTGCTTAGAATATAGAGCTTACGTTAATTACTTTAGAAACCTAAGTTTCACTTATGAAAGTGCTTAAAACTTGAAATTTTTATAATCCGTGATGCTTTATGTTTTCAAGCTCAGAGTTCAGGATCGTTTCATCTGCATGAATTTAAAAAGTTAAGAGATTTTATTTTGTACATTGAAAATTCTACGTAAAATTGAAAGCATGTTCCTGTGTTAATCAGTAATACTTATTAATTGTATGTAATTGATTTTGTCTTAACAAAATTTAGAAATTGTCACTATCATACTAATCCTTAATTTCTTCGATTTTTGACACCATTTATTGCAGGGGATCACAAATTCTCTATTGACTTGCTCCTTTAATTGCTAAAAATTGATAAAATTTGGCATTAGTAGATAACGAATTCGTTGTTTAATTTCCGCTTGTTTGCATAAGCACGTAATTCATTTTGTACGGAAACCCTTTTAACAACCTATTGATTTCTTGCAAGGTTGCCCATTAGCTATTGCATGTTTGGTACAGATTTAAAGAGACTTCTAGATAAATATTAATGAAATCATTTTGGCTTTGGAATCTTCATCAAGTAAATTGTGCAACCATTGTTCATGGTTTCATAAAGAGTGCTGTTGATTTATTATATGAACTCATTTTTGAATGGAACATAATTTAAATTGATGCAATTTTTACATGTCTCCTTTGTGAGGTTGTAACTCGGATTTTCCTTAGGAAAAACCATACAGGCAATTAAGTTGTGATAAATCATACATAAAATTAATCAATGATTTTCTGATTTCAAGGCAGGCATTGACAAATCATAATGTAAAGGTGGCGAAAAGTAAATTCTCTACAAAATGGGAGAATATATATATGATTTTTGGTGGTATGCTACTATTACTTTCTCTTATGATAAAAGAAGTATTTCTTAACCCTTATATAGCATGACATAATTATAACTCTTGTATTTTAAAGTTCCTAAGTTGTAATTAGTTCCTTGTTTTCTTTTTTGGATAGTTTGAAAATGGTTCTGGTGTTGACAATGAGATAGGAAAGTTAATGTGTTTCGAGTATGGGGTTAATGATTGCAGTTAATCATTTTTATACTGGTAGTTGAGTTTACTTTAATATTTTGGTTAGTAACTGGCTAGGCTAAGGAATTACCTGAAACTTGCAAATTTGGTTGTAAAAGTTGGAAAATGAAAGTTTTGATTGTTGTTGACACTGGTTAATTTTATGGAATCCTCATGCCTTGCATACCTCCCATTTTAGCCCATGGAACCTGTAGTTACTTTACAACTACATGCATTCAGTATAGCTTTCTATATTTGTCCTTTTAATTTATTATCAAGAAAATAGAGTTCTTTCTTAGTTGAGGTACGGGAGAAGTATTCCGAGTGTTTACTGGTGAGTCCATTAAACCCTAGATTGTTCTCTTTAAGATTATTGCCTTTTAAGGTTATGAACTTCTTGCTTACACGAATTTCTTCATACTTACAATTTCCTTGAATTTCCGGGGTGAAACTCTCTTTAAGGTTGTTATATTTGTAACGTTCCGAACCTAGATTTCTGAGTCATTTCAAACTAAGCATGCTAAGACAAATCCATCGACATTTTTCGCATATAAATCGAAGCCTACATGAATTTAAATGCATAATTAGAGTGAAAACCTGTATACTTTTCGTTTTTGCAATCTAGATCTTAGATCGAAATCTGAAAGTATTATTAACTTTCTAGTGTCACAAGAATTTCTACGATATGTTCTGTGTGTCGATTGGATCTCGGATGTGCAAAATGTGTGTAAACTGCGAATAAATTCTCGTGTGATTTGTCTTAGGGATTACATTTTGCAAACGACTTACGTTTGAAAATTCGTAAATTTTATTGGATTTCTTATTTTGTGATGACTCCGACATTATATGTTCGGTGGGAATCGAAGTTCGTTTAATCCTATTATGAAAATACACGTAATTATAAATAGAAAAAAAACCCTTAATCCTAATCCTTTTTATCATTTTATTTTATTCTTTTTTTTTCTTTCTCCTGAACCACCACCGCCTCTCGCTCTCTTCTCCGTTTCTCTCTGAAAAACCAAACCCCAACCCCGGTTTCCCACAGGCCCAAAAATAGAAAAAAAAAATGAGAGAGAGAGAGAGAGAGAGAGAGAGAAGGGTGCAACGCGCACCTGTGGCTAAGGAGGGAAGGAGGAAGGGAAGGAAGGAGAGAAGAACGACGGTGCGCAAGGAAGAGAGAGGACCGGAAGAGGAAGGCCGCAGGAGGCCGGTGGAGAGGAGGCGGCCATGGCGGTGGTGTTGCACCACGTGAGCAGTGCACGCGAGATAGAAAAGAAACGGGAAAACGAGGGAAGAGATGGATGGGAAGAAGGAGGCCGGAGGAGAGTCTCCGGAGGCTGCTGGGACGCCGGCGAGGCGCGAGGGGCGGTGAGGCGTCGGTGGTCGACCCCCTGGCTTTGCGTGCACTTGCGTACGTGCGTGCATGAAGGTGAAGCAAGATAGAAGGCGCGCGTGGAAGGAGAGAAGTGAGGAAGAGGGAGAGGAGATCGGAGACGACGACGACGTCGAGGAAGGTATCGTCGTGGCCGGCGAGACACCGGCGTGGTTGGCAGGTGGTGCGTGCATGGGTTTCGAACCCATCACGCAGAGAGATAGAGAGAGGAGAGGAGAAAGAGGGAAGGAGGAGGACGAGGTCGTGGGAAGCTTCCGGTGACAGGTGGATGTCCAGCGAGGTCGTCCGGCTGGTCGGTGGTGGCCGGCGTGATCGGATCACCGCCATGCACGCTCTGCGTGCATGGGGTCTTCATGACGTGAACAGTGAGAGAAGCGTAGAAGAAGAAGCGGGGAAGAAGACGTAGGGGTAAGTTTTAGTTTTGAAAAACTTACATTTAAGAAATTTTAAGGTTTCATTATTACGTATAGGTCCCTATAAAGGGAATTAGTGTTTTACTTAGCATCTTATGGTCAGTTTTATTTTACGTAGATCGAGGGTCTTCGAGATTGGAATTAGGAGATTCAGGAGTTGATCTTGGGGTTCTCAAACGTGCCGAACACATCCGTATGGTTGCATCAAGCGGTTTCTCCTACAATTCTCGAGGCGCATGAAGAAAGGACATATGTATGTGATCGTTACTCTGATTCGTTCTGGGGTCAAACGATATCCGTTTTTTGCATTTCAGGATCCGTTGGAATCCTCTCTCCACGAACTACACATGGGTAAATTTTAAACTTGGTTTTGGAAATTAAATGTTACATGAAAATTTCAATAAAAGATTATGACATTTTAATTCATTCCTTTTGTGTCTTGACGTTGATCTTGCCTTCAGTACATGCAGAGATGTTGAGGTGGACGTGGATACTACCCCTAGGCCTTGTGCGCTTGGTTTGGAGTCACCGTAACCCTCCGATGACATTAGGTCGAGTATCTCTCTCCTTTTCTGTAGAGTTTATCTATATAGTGATCCTCTTCATATATTGCACTGTTTAGTGTGCGTTCTTACCTCTTGCTGGAATCGAACCCGTTTGCGTATTTCTTGTTGCTTTGGGTATTGAATATGAAAATTAATGATAAAAATCAAGTTGTTGACTTGAAATGTGATAACCCAAGTAATATAGTTAACTACCATATTAAAAGGAGTTAACGACCAATTATTTGATAAGTTCATGAAGTAAATGAGTTATAAAGTATTTAAGCTTGTTAGTTATGGCTTATCATCGCATGTACAAAAGGAACTCTATTTTTAATAAAACTGACATCATCAAGATGGTTAAATAATGATTCGATTAGAAACACGATCAGAAATTGGAAATTTCCTGGAAATGAATAAATTGGAGGATAATGTGAATATTGGTTAATTCTGGAATTGATATGTGAAATTACTAAACATGGTTTGAATGAATATGAAAGATACAGTTATTTGGAAATGGGTTATAAAATACGATGGATATGTCAGGAAAATAAAAGGAATCAGATAACTAGTTTTAACCTGCTACTTGCCAGATTTGGCTATAGCTTTGATTTACTAGATCTATTTTGGGCTGGTTTAGGGAGTTGCCTCCCTACGACTCTTTGGTTAGGCTTAATGGCCAACTGGGCTAGCGGACTGCAGGGCTTGAGGTTTGGAGCAGTTCTTTTTGGCCGGTGGGTGGGTCATTGGTTGTCTGTAGTTCAGTGTACATAGCACTTGTACGTGTTCACGCTACATGATGTAGCTGCCACCCCTTTTCGCAATGACCCCAAGGTGATGGAGAGCAGCAACTCGGTGGGAATAAGTAGTCTTCTTGAATAGGAGGGTGGGTTTTGCCGGTCTTGCACTGCAGGAAGTTACACGAAATCATCTTATGTCCTGAGACATTGATTGATAAATTGTGAACTGTAATAACTTGTGCTTCCAAGCTAAGAACGGAATCGGATAACGAGATGTCTAATAAATGAATTAATTAAAGCTATAGTACCCATTTTCTTTATGCTTTGTTACTATTGCACTCTGCTTTACTCAATTTTTACTGATGTGTTTTTGGTTCCGCACTTAGGTGCACTTGGTAGTTCGCTAGGAGATTTCCGTTGTACATTTCCTTGAACTTATATACTACGGTAAATCCTCCAGTTAGTATTAAATTTGTATTCTTTTAAATTTTGCAATATGAATTGTTTGTTGGCTATGCTTATATTTTATAATTATGTGTTGGGTGACTGCGATCTTGTGGGCAAGTTGTGCTGGTTGTTAGCACTCGGCGACTCAGGTTTCATCGGTTGGCGAGCTGGGGTCGCCATAGTTGGTGTGTAAGGAGTGTAGTGCTGGTGTTTGTTTGGTGATTGTGTGTGTGTGGAGGGTTGACGAAGTCGAAGAGGGTGAATGGAGGACGATGAGTTCAGTGGAAGTGTTAAGTGTGTGAAAGGAGAAATAAAGAGAGGGCTTTTGTGCGGAGGCGCAAGGTAGAGCTTTAGGGAGTGTTGTGGGGTAGTTTGGTCGTCGGATGTGGTCGAGCAACCATGTTGAGGGTATGTCTGTCGTGGAGAAGATGGAGGGGGAGAGCAGTGGTTGTCGGTCGAAATAGGGAGATAAGGAGCTAATCCTAGTCTAGAGAAGAGGAGAGAGAGTTTGAGATCCTAGCTAACAGACGAAAAAGGAGGGAAAGGTGTCGGCTGTGATTGGCCGACGTTGGAGATGGTGAAAACTCCGTTAGGAGAAAATGGTGAGGACGAAGGGTCTGAGGGCTCCTGATTTGGCCGTCGAGGAGTAGAAGGAGAGGAAGACAATCCCTTTGCCTATCGTATGTGGCAGAGTGCGACGACGGAGGTTGGAGAAGCTCGTCGGAGTTGCGATTGGAGGCGGTCGGAGTTGCGATCGGAGGTGGTTGGAGGGAGAAGAAGGTGAAGAATTAAGGCCTTAACCAAGCTAGTAAGGACGACTGAAGCTAGGAGAGTTCTTATAGAGGTGTCTTCGCCTTTGATCTACACGAAATCAGTGTGATTCCTTTGCGAAATTTTCAAGGAATTCACATTGAAAATCGTGGGTTCGCTAGGGTTTTACGAGGTGAATCAAGATTTGAGATTTGGTCCATCAGATTGGGAAACTCCTCAAGAGCAATCCCTCCAAATTTGGAGGGAATTGGCTTCAATTTAAGGGAGAAAATCTCCCTAGATACTTGTTGCAGATGCATTCCCACTGCCAATGGCGGCAGGAACCTAAACGTGAAAGTGATGACAAAGTTAGGGACTTATGTGTTAGAGATTTCAAAAGCTGGGGGTCTGACTGAGAGAAATAGAGATTTTAGGGACTGAAATGCAAACTATGTCAACATGGACTCTGATTGGACCCAAATTTTAGCCTTAACTTAATTTGGACCCAAGGAATCTGATGGTGAAGTTGGATTTGAATTTTGACCATGTTTGACTGGGCAATTTGCACAGAAGCTTAAATTAGGACAAAATTCCATCTGAAACACTATTCAAGGTCAAAGTGCATTCAGATGGTCAAACCACTATGAATTTTAGGAGGTTTAGATGAATTTTATCCTGACTAGAACTTCTTCAATTCAAACAGGTCTGAAATTAGGGTTCTATGTATTGATTTAGTTCTCAAAATGCATGAAACCCTATTTCTGTTTGTGTGGACCCACTTTTTGGACTTTAATACTCATTAGACCTTTAATTAACCCCTAAAAAATCTTGTGGTTACTTTGTATTTATGATATGATGTTAAAACTACAGAATTATCCCTTCTTCAGAGTTTTCTTCTCAAAATAGATTTATATGGAATTACGGCTTTTAGGCGATTATGTAGGAGCATTTTTCACTTGATTCTGACTAATTAAAGCTAGTTATGGCTCATGATGGTGTAACCATCATACCCCCATTCCTAACCTTTGCTGGTCCTTAGCAAAATCCTATGGAAAGAACTAGATCTTTAGACCATGCTTTGATGCTCAGATGCCTGATTTGTGCCACTCTCTAGAAATCAGATCAGAATGCCAACAATAGGCCTAGAGGTACTCAAGTATCAATCAAGATCCATACCTGACCAGCTTTAGACTAGGTCTGTCGCAAAGGTTTCTATGGCCTGTAAAAACTGCCTAGAGGTTCGTTGGCCCCAGCTGTTAAAGCACCTGTGCATAGACGTAACATGTCCAGGTTTAGTTTGCCAGTGCATTTTTGTAAGAGAGAGATAGAGAAAGATTTTTCATTTGAAGATTTTTCTCTCTTTTCTTTTTTTTTAAATTTTTCCCTAAATCCAGCCTTGGATTGGCCCTAAACACGGTATGTCTTGGATTCCTTATCCTCACCATCAATCCTCGAAGGGTCCATGGCTTTCGATGTTTCGGGATAACACCGCCCATGGCAACCCTCAGAACCATGGCTTTCGACACTTCGGGATAGTGTCACCCATGGCGTTCTGTAGCTAAATTTAGGCCCTCGCAATCGACATTTCGGGATAATCCTGGCCATGGCACCTGAGCCAGCACAAGGTGGTTACATGCCCCTAGTAGGATATTTAGATATCCTAGGAGACAAGCACGGAGGAGATGATATGTTATTATGCATCTTCGAGGGGAATTTCTCATCTCTCTGTATCGGGAACTCGTCCAATCAACTTGTGTCTTTGAGCTGCTCCTAAGCTAGATCTTTGAGATAGCTTTTCAGAATAGAACACCTTTGGCATTATTTCTTTGTTAAGCGCATTGAACCAGACTTATTGTGTGGATTTTGTGTGCTTAGGTTACCAAGTCCTGCAAACTAAAGGGTAGGCAACGGGGTCGAATAATTCCTAAGTCTTAGACCTACTACATCAGTTTCGCATTTTCCTCAACCTCTTGAGGATTAATCCGGATCTTAATGAATATGAGAGTGTTTAAGTCCTAAAAATAAGCTCAAGAGACCTAAGGTCGGTACTCATCGCTAATCTCCTAAGTTTCAGCTTTTCAAGTCTTAATTCATCATCCGATCCAACCTAGAAGTTAGGTAAGTTTTATACTCAATTTTAAGGAATTATCTCATTCTTTTCTTTTTTTTTTGCTCCTTTTTTCTCTTTTCTTTTCTTTACTTTTCCTTAATTGTTTTCATTCAGCTCAAATTGACCTCTCCTTTCCTCTTTTCTCCTCTTCTTATTTTTTTTTAATGAAACGCTTCCATGTATTGATTTTCACAATGTTTTGCACTTTAATACCCACCATGCCTAAGATTTACAATGGCCTCATTGCAAATTAGGTGGGTTCGAGTTTCACTCAGTTCGTACATTAGAACAGGTGGGTGGTGAACAAGTCAGAATGATTGTTTGTGGATGATTTCTAGCTCTAATACAAGTATTAAAGGTGAAGTCGGCTATTCTAATAGACGAACCCTAAAGTGCAATATGATTTCAATAAAGAAATAGGTCAGAAGGGTTTCAGGTTTCTCAAAGATGACGGGTTGCCTCCCATTAAGTGTTAAATTCAATGCATTCAGCCAAGCGGAAGGTGGTAAAAGAGAAGGGGTGGTCAAAGTAGAAGAATTCGTAGAACAAGCACCTTGATAAGTAGATTAGTTGGTCCAACTAGGTGCTTGTTTAGATCATAGGTTGATGATGCAGACCAAACCCAATCTGTCTGGTGGGTTGATGGATATGAATCAATAAGTGTGGGGTGCACCAGATAATTTGTGGCTCGAAAGATAGGGAAATGAGAATTGTGGGTTTGGCTGAATCAACTTAGCCTGATCATAATAGGGGTCCTCAAAAGAAAATGGATCTATGGAGGATGTAGGAACCCTACTAGCGGGATAGAGAAGGATTCCTGATCTGATCAATATCTAATTCTCAATCAAAAGATGGAGGTGAATCATATGCAATCGGATCAGAGAGAGATGAATCAGAGTAGAAATTGATTCTGGTGGCAAGTCAGGGTTGGGATCGGATTTTGGAAAGCTCTGGTTCTATAATGGAAGGTGTGGCTTCAAAATCTGGGTGCAGAGAGGGCTCTCTTAGAAATGATTCAAAGATAGGTTCCTCTAGAGAGTTTCATGATGCTCTTTCAAATCAAATATAAATGCCTGGAGAGTGCTTATAGGATCATGGAACTCTAAGTTGGTGAAAGATTAGAACTCTGAATTGTGGACACTCTCGGCACTTACTGCTTATGATTCCTGTGGATCATAAAGGAATGATTCCAAGTCAATGGAACATTATTTCGAATAAATGATCTCAGGATTAGGGACCTTAGAGTCAGAATTAAAGAACGGTCATGAATGCTGAGGTCGCAAACTAGCTCGTAATTGTCAGGAAACAATGGATTTCCAAAATCAGAGTATGATTCAAAATCATTGGAGAATCTACGAAAATCAATTTTTGAACCTGATTCTAGATCAGGATTTCCACCATAGGATGAATCATGATGACTAGAATCAACAATCTGACTTGGATTTAACCTAATCTCAAGTTTCGAGCTCAAAGAGGTGTCCTTATTAGGCATAGGCTCAGGTTCTTGTCTCCTATGGTATACTTAATCAAATCCCAACTCTTCCAACTCCTCTATTTCTGTATCGTAAATTGATATGATTTCCGAAAAATCAATTTGTATCTCTGAGGAGTTTGGAGAGGTGCAATCATCAAATATAGGCCCAGAGTCATAATCCATATCTAAAATCTGATTCTCATCACATTGGGTCTCTCAATTATCCCAAATAGGTTCATATCTAGATTCTAGATTAAAGGTCAAAATTGGGTTATTAGAATCTGGACTTGGTTCTATTGGGATGTCAGAATCACTCTCGAGGATTATCTTAATAAGATAAGGTGCGGGAATTACATCCTCGAAAGGTTTTGATTCAAGTTCATCACAGGTGTTTGAGAAATTAAGGCATGATGGACCACCTTCATGTCTCTCTAGGGTTGGTTCAAAATTGGGAACACCTGCAATTGAATCCACCCAACCAACATCAAGATCAGGTATGTCACTTTGGACAAAGTTTGAATCTGATTCCATTTAGGTTGGGTTTCCACAACAACTTCTATTTTCAAACCTAGGCTCTGGAAAATCATAGTGATCCTCAATGTTGTTCCAAGATGTCTCATCAACTTCTGAGGGGATATATAAATATTTTTGATTCAGCAATTTTCTACGTTTTTCCATGAGACCTTGGTGTTTTTCCAAAAGTGGGGGATTTGACTGACATTGTAGATACTCGTTACTATGTAATTTCTCCAATTCAATATATTCTAATAAGAGATCATCCTGGGTTGAATCATGTATCATTTATGTCAATATCATTGCAACATAGTTCATAATGTGGGTTGTTGTTTTTGAAACATTAACCTGAATTTTGTTAAATGGATTCAAGGGTTTGTAATACTCATCATGATGTCTAAGAGCATCCTTGATCATTTTCCCTTTCATGCTCATTTGGGATTCAGGTTTCCTAAACATTCTTCCTAAATTTTCACGTTGCATTTTCAAATCAGGTGGTGGATCAAGATGTAGAATCAAATTCAGGTTTAGATTGAATCGATCATATCAGATTAGAAATCCCTAAGAAGATCAACTCTAATGAGGCCTCTAGGTCAACAACCAAGGGACCTTTCCTGTGTATGTGCTCTAAAGAATAGATGAGGGATTGGATATGAATTGGACCTAATCAAGGCATCCAAAGATTTTTGGATGACTAAGGCTATTTTGAGGAGGATGATACCTTTGAATCAAAACTCTATACACCCAAGAATTACCCCCGCAAAGACCCCTACACGGTAGAGCATCCCCATGGGTTATAGGGTTTCCCCCACCCGACCTTCCTTGTCATTACGGTTCTAAGTAGATCGAAATGTGCGAATTGAGACCTTAAGTCTACCAATTTTAGTCCTAATTTGTGCTTTGAGTTTCATTTGATTAGAAGTTGATTCAATTTGTGACCTAATTTAGAGGTTGGTTAGACCACAATGTGGATCAACTTCACCTAACTTGCCCTAAAAATGGAGGATGAAATTTGAGTCAAGACCCAAAAATTCACCTTGAATTAACTCTCAGGTTATTAGGTCTAGAATTTTAGGATTTAAGTGAATTTAGAACCTGATTTTAGGGTTTGCTTGAATAGATCTTTTCAACCAAGTGATTGAGTAGCACACAAATGCAGGAAGATTAATTTCCTTTAATGCAGGCAAGTGTGTACTAACACTTCAAAACCCTAAAGTGGAAACCCTAATTGGCTCTATTTCAAGTCCAATTTGATCTCAAATGTAATACCTTGGACTCAAACAAGAAAGTGAGTAGTCCAAGATGTTTAGAAATTAAGCATAAATCCCTAGTAGGTATAGGAAATTAAGATAGGGATCTCTAAACAAATTGTCTCAATCTTCAATTAGATATCAATCAAGTTTGCAAGTCAGGAAATTTTTGCCTTTGAATGATAATTACCACAGAAATAAGGCAAATGAATCCTAATTCATTAGTTTTCATTTTCTCTTCCCAAGATTAGGAGGTTGATTAGGGAAGAAGAGAAATTCTACCTACCCCTGGAGTAGTTGATTGCACGGAAGATCTTCTTATGATGTTCCTTACAAAATCACAGACAAAACATATATGGAAAGGTAGTAATCAACTCAATCAAATAAGATACGACTAGTGGTGAATTGCATGTTGCTCCCCAGCAACGGCGCCAAAATGTTTAACGCGTTTGAGTCATCTCTAAAGAAATGTATTTGCATCATAGTACTGTTGGTGCTAGAGCACCGCGATCATTTATTTTGATGATAACAAAACATGTGTCATTTAACATTTGCACTTAAAGTCTTAGATTTCAGGTTAATTGCAAATGGAGACGTGGTTAGATGGAGTTCGAGCTCGCATCCATGGTGGATTAGAGGAGCTTGATGGAGAACAAAAGAGCTTTGCGAGGAGCGATAGCTTGAAAAAGGAAGGACATGAAGAATAGGATAGATTTCCTTTCCTTTGTACTATGTATTTTTGTTTCTTTTGTTGCTCTTTATTTTTATTTTTTAGATTCATGTTAAAGAGCCTCAAAGAACCCTAACAGTAGTCCTAGGAACACTTGCACAACCCTAGGATACTTAGGTTTTCTATAGAGAACTTAGAAAACCAAAATAGGGTTCAGACAGCCTTATTAGACGTCTAATATAAAAATCAGATGTCTGATAATGACTTTTAAGATGTTTGACTGTTGACTCAGACGTCCGATAACATTTAGGCTGGACTTAGTTAGTTCTGCCTGATGAAATCACACGTCCAGACCTTAGTCCAGATGTCTTAGCAGACATCTGATGCCTTTACCAGACGACCAATTAGTGGACTGTTGGCTTCCTCAGCAACCATGGAGAAAATGATCGTTCGCTTCGTATCAGACGTCCGTAGAGGACTCTAGACGTTTGATACATGACCGTTTTGCCTCTGCTGACCCAAAATCTCTTCTCAGAGATTTTCTAGCCATTGCACTCCCTTGGGAATCCATTTTCGCAGAAAAGTAGGTTTCTAAACGTCCAGACCTTGTGCCAGACGTCCTGTGTGTCGTCTGATGAACTTTCACTAGAACCCTATTTCGATCTGATTCAAGTCAGGAAGGAAACTCACCTAAAATCAGATGTTTGACTTAGTTCACAGACATCTTAAACGGGTTTTCCAAACGTCTGATGCCAGGACCAGACGTCAGATGACCCTGTCAGAATCATGATTAATTCTGACTATGGCCTGATTCTCTTTGGCTTTGCACCCAACGATTATGGAAGCCTTCCAAAGCCTTCCTAGGGCCTCTATAAATAGAGGAGGACCCCTTGGCTTGTAAGACACACCAAAACACACCAAGCAACACACTTTCACATCATTTTGTGTCTTTTGATCTTAAGAAGAAAGCTCTAGCTCTCCAAGCCTAGTTCTACATCTAAAGAGCTTCAATCCAATTGCGCACCCGCTCTCCCGCCGTAGTTCACGAGAGCACCATTGTGCCATTGCATAGTTCACGCATCTGCGTCGTCGATGCACTTCCACCAAAGGGAAGTTTCCTAACTCCTACAGAAGCTTATTTTAAGAATTACTTTGTTGGCTCTATAGGACTATTCTTGTATCTTTTACTTTGTTATTTGGTTGGGTATTCGCTTTGCGAATTCCCGTCTCCTTCGCGAGACAAAATCCTTCTCATGAAGAGAAGGGGTTTGAGATACGCTACCCTCGTATAAAGTAGCGTGGTTGTAATTGAGGTTGTACTACCCTCGTTTAAGTAGTACATTAGTGGATTTGATCAACTTGGTTGATCGGAAAATCCTAAGTCAAGAGGGTTAGGTGATGGTTTTCACTCGGGTTGGGTTTCCACCTAAAAATACTTGTGCCTATTGTGTGATTGTTATTTTGTGAGATTGTTATATTTTTAATTCCACATTTTTTTACGTCACGCTGATTTCACCCCCTCCGAGTAAGGGAAATTACAATTGGCATCAGAGTAAGGCTCCGCATTTTCGGCGTTACACACTGGTGAGGATCCGATGGAGGGGAGCAGTTCCACGACGAGGATTTTGGAGGGGTAGTCTACCACTAGACCGCCATTCTTCGACGGGAACTACCCGTACTGGAAGCTGCGGATGAAGACTTGGCTACAAGCCAATGACTTCACGATTTGGGCCAGATGCGAGACGCCGTTTGACATCCCAGAGAAACCCACGGGAGGCTACTCGTAACAACAAATCTGGGAGCTTTCTCTAAACGCAAAAATAATGAACACATTGTATTGCACTTTGAGTCCTGAGGAGTTTAACAGAATCTCGCAATGCGCCACCGCATATGAGATTTGGCACACACTCGAGGTAACTCACGAAGGTACCTCAAATGTAAAGACTTCTAAAATAAATTTACTTTCTCAAGAATTTGAATCTTTTTCTATGAAGTCTAACGAATTTTTAAGTGAGATGAACACTAGGTTCACTCTCATAGTAAATAGTTTAAAAGCTTTAGGTAAGACCTTTATCAAGGGGGAGCTTCAAGGGAAGCTTCTTGGTTCCCTTGGACCGGAATGGGAGCAGAAGGTCACCGCCATCGAGGAGGCGAACGAGATGGAGGAGCTCAACATGGAAGATCTCCTAGGCAATTTAATGACCTACGAGACAAAGCTGAAGCAGAAGAAGAAGGATACACCCAAGCCAAAATCGAAGAAGACCCTAGCATTCAGAGCCACATCAGATAGCGAGGTAAGTTCTGATGACGAAGACTTTAAGTTTTTACTTAAAAAGTTTTCCAAGTTTTGTAGGAATCAAAGAAAGAAAAGGAGAAAAAGGAAAGCCCGAGACGTTGTTACCACTACAATGAGAAAGGGCATCTACGACTAGAATGCCACTTCTCAAGAAGGAGAAGAAGGAAAAGGAGAAGAAGTCTAAGAAGAAGGCGTTCCAAGCAACGTGGTACGACTCAAGCTCGAAGGAAGAAGAAGGGAATCCCCAGAAAGAAATTGCCTACATGGGCTTCATGGCAATAGAGGGCGACAGCGAAAGGGACTCCGACAATGAGGTACATTTCGATTTATAAGATGCTTCTGATGAGCTATTTGAACTTAGTAAATCACTTAAGGTAGAAAATAAAAGTATTAAAAAGAACCTTAGTTTTCTTAAAAATGAAAATGAAAGGTTAGAAAAATAACTTAAGGATCTAGAAGCTAGTCCTAAGGATAATAACTTGTTATTTGAAAATAAAGGTTTAATTAATGAAAATACTAAATTTATTGAGGAAAATGATAGTCTAAAATTAGAAATTTTTGATTTAAAGACTAAGATGAATATTATAGAAAAAGAAATCACATGTCTTAGGGAAAATTCCAACAAATTAATCAACAAAATAGATAATTTGCATAGCCCTAAGATTGAGAAAGGATCTCCGTCAAGGAGACCCGCTAACAAATCCAGATCCAAGCTTACTTGGAAACCGAAGAAAAAATTGGATTCTTGTTTTGTAGGTTTCAAGGGTGACTATAATACAAGAGATTGGACCTACAAGCTAAGAACGGTCAACTCGAGTTGGGAGGACCAAAGAGTAGACCAAGGAGAAGGACAAGAAGACCGACGAGACGACGAACAACCGAACAACCCGCCGCTCGTCGACTGCCAGATTGGAGACCGACACCAATGCCTGGACCTCCAAACTACGGATGGGAGCCCTATCCGATGTGGCATCCACCACCTCTTTTTGGACCATTTTATTGGCCATGGTAGGTGAGGTAAAACCCTTTACCCTATCCTTTTATCATTAGCATATAGATAGGGGGAATTAAAATTATGAGCTATGTGTCAATTATTAAGGGGGAGATCTTGTTAAGTTAGCTATATTTTCTTTAGAAAGGGGGAGAAAAATAATAGCTATCTTGCTGTTACAAAAAAAAAGGGGGAGGACATTACTCTTGTTAAAAGAAATTCAACCCAATTATAGAAGAGCATGTTTTAAGGGAGAGTTATAGGAAAATTAAAACCAATTAAACCTTTTTGATAATGTCAAAAAGGGGGAGGATTTTCTGCATTATTATTTATGATTTTGTCATCATTAAAAATGGGGAGATTGTTGGTGCTAAAGCACTGCGATCGTTTATTTTGATGATAACAAAACACGTGTCATTTAACATTTGCACTTGAAGTCTTAGATTTCAGGTTAATTGCAAATGGAGATATAGTTAGACAGAGTTCGAGCTCGCATTCATGGCGGATTGGAGGAGCTTGATGGAGAACGAAGGAGCCTTGCGAGGAGCGATAGCTTGAAGAAGGAAGGAGATGAAGAATAGGATAGATTTCCTTTCCTTTGTACTATGTATTTTTGTTTATTTTGTTGCTCTTTATTTTTATTTTTTAGATTCATGTTAAAGAGCCTCAAAGAACCCTAACAGTAGTCGTAGGAACACTTGCACAACCCTAGGATACTTAGGTTTTCTTTAGAGAACTTAGAAAACCAAAATAGGGTTCAGACAGCCTTATTAGACGTCTAATATGAAAATCAAACATCTGATAATGACTTTTAAGACGTTTGACTGTTGACTCAGACGTCCGATAACATTTAGGCTGGACTTAGTTAGTTCTGTCTGATGAAATCACACGTCCAGACCTTAGTCCAGACGTCTTAGTAGACGTCTGATGCGTTTGCCAGACGATCAATTAGTGGACCGTTGGCTTCCTTAGCAAACATGGAGAAAATGAATGTTAGATTCGTATCAGATGTTCGTAGAGGACTTCAGATGTTTGATACATGACCGTTTTGCCTCGGTTGACCCAAAATCTCTTCTTAGAGATTTTCTAGACATTGCACTGCCTTGGGAATCCATTTCGCATAAAAGTAGGTTTCCAGATGTCTAGACCTTGTGCCAGACATCCTGTGTGTCGTCTGATGGACTTTCACTAGAACCTTGTTTCAATCTGATTCAAGTTAGGAAGGAAACCCGCCTAAAATCAGACGTCTGACTTAGTTCCCAGATGTCTTAAATGGGTTTTCCAGACGTCTGATGCTAGGACCAGACGTTTGATGACCCTGTCAGAATCATGATTAATTCTGACTACGACCTGATTCTCTTTGGCTTTGCACCCAACGATTATGGAAGCCTTCCAAAGCCTTTCTAGGGCCTCTATAAATAGAGGACCCCTTGGCTTGTAAGACACACCAAAACACACCAAGCAACACACTTGCACATCATTTTGTGTCTTTTGATCTTAAGAAGAAAGCTCTAGCTCTCCAAGCCTAGTTCTACATTTAGAGAGCTTCAATCCAATTGCGTACCCACTCTCCCGCCTTAGTTCAGGAGAGCACTGTTGTGCCATTGTGTAGTTCACGAATCTGCGTCGTCGATGCACTTCCACCAAAGGGAAGTTTCTTGACTCCTATAGAAGCTTAGTTTAAGAATTACTTTGTTGGCTCTATAGGACTATTCTTGTATCTTTTACTTTGTTATTTGGTTGGGTATTCGCTTTGCGAATTCCCGTCTCCTTCGTGAGACAAAATCCTTCTCATGAAGAGAAGGGGTTTGAGGTACGCTACCCTCGTATAAAGTAGCGTGGTTGTAATTGAGGTTGTACTACCCTCGTTTAAGTAGTACATTAGTGGATTTGATCAACTTGGTTGATCGGAAAATCCTAAGTCGAGAGGGTTAGGTGGTGGTTTTCACTTGGGTTGGGTTTCCACCTAAAAATACTTGTGTCTATTGTGTGATTGTTATTTTGTGATATTGTTATATTTTTAATTCCACATTTTTTTTACGTCACGCTGATTTCACCCCCTCCGAGTAAGGGAAATTACAGGTATAATCGACCAAAATGCGACAAATGCTTAAATTTAGAAAGCTCGAAAACAATGTGAGTTCGAGGTCGTTCACAGGGAGCAAATGGAGTTCATGCACTAATCACATTTAGAAATAATGAGAACAATAATACAGATATGTAATAGAAATCAATAATCAAAATATATTCAGTAATAGTCCAAATTATGTCTTAGGAAATGATAGAACAAAAGGAATAGGAAGAATTATAAAAAGTGGTGATTTAGATCACCAACTAATCCCTCCAATTTAAGCATACATCCCAAGCATATCAATTTAATCAAATAACTTAGCAGTATCTTTAAACCACTAATCTCAAATAGCCATGGCAGAGCAGATATCAAATATCCCTACAGTACCAAACTAGACATCCTCAAAGTTCCACAGATGACTTAAATGTCACCAAGGCACAGAGCCTCGGCAAGGCGCACAAGGGCGCCAAGCACAGCATAAAGAGTATCAAGACAAAGCCTCAAGGACACTAAGTGTTGAGAACAACAGCACGTAGCAAAACCCTCCCCCCTCCTCACAAATTCTCCTCTCTTTCTCTTCTCTCAAAACCAAATATCGGGTCAGTATGCAGGTAACTGGATCTGGGTATTGGGTCCAGGCTCGTGTGCATGTGTGCACGAGCGAGGAGTGTATGGGCTTCGTGAGAGGGGACCTGACCCCCTATGTTCGTGGGCGATAAGCCCTGAGCACAAATCACTTATATGCAGCTTCAGGAGGTTTGCAGCGAACAATGTGGGACTAATCCCACTACTACTCTTTGGGTGCGCCAACAACTGATGGATTTGAGGAATTAGGGTAGTAGCTTTGGCCTCCTTGTATGATTGAAGGCCTGGAGCATGTCAACACCTAGAGTTACTTCTATTGCACGCTGCAACTGGGCTGATGGCAGTAGGAGATGAACGATCGAAGTCGGAGAAGACAGTGGTGACGGTGAAAGATGTACAGTGAAACCTAAAATCCACGAACTCGGGCTCTAGGTCCCAATCAGAGAGCTCAAAGGCATTGTCGGTGTGTGAGGAGCGTAGTAGTGGTGTTTGTTTGGTGAGTGCATGCGTGTGGAGGGCTGACGAAGTCAGAGAGGGTGAACAGAGGAGGATGAGTTCGATGGAAGTGTTGAGTGTGTGAATGGTGAAATAAAGAGAGGACTTTTGTGTGGAGGCATAAGGCGAAGCTTTTGGGAGTGTTGTGGGGTAGTTTAGTGGTCGGATGTGGTCGGACGACCACATTGGAGGTATGCCGGACATGAAGACAGAGGGAGAGAGAAGTGGTTGTCCACAAGGTGGTGCCAAAACCACCATAACCACCTCCATATTGGCGCCACCTTTTTCCCTACAAAATCCATCAATCTCCACCCTACACCTAAGCCTAAAGCCCATCTCCACCTTCCATTTTCCCTCCAAAATTCCCCCCTTCTAGAACATCATTTTGGTGCCAAAATGGAGGCACCCCCTCCACCATGGACATCCACCATGGGGTGGCTCCATGTCCATAACTATCCCCCTCCACATCTCTTTGAATGGAGCCAAAAATTAATGACCATAGATCCCATAACCACCACTCCAAACTCCATCTTAGCCATCCATTCCAAGAGCCACCTATACCCCTCATCCTACTCTATAAAAAGACCCTTAATCACCACCATTTTCGCCATCCTCCCTTTAGTTAAATCTACCCTATACCCACCTCATACCTACGACCAAGAAGGAGTAGAGAAGAAGATTAAGGGGGCACATCAAGAAGGAGGAGCATTCCACATCAAGGAGGACGGCCAGGCATTGGAGGAGAAAGGGTGGTGCACGCCCACCCTTGGGAGAAGTTTAAGGCATGCCCCCCTTAGGGTTTGCCTTGGAGGACACCAGCAAGGAGGAGCCTGTAGCAAAGAGAAGGAGAGGAAGGAGCCCTTTCTAATTACGGGAGCAGTTGTAGTTGGAGCAAGAGCATCTCTTCTTCACAAACATAATCATGATTTTTTGTTTCATTTGTCTTTAGTTTCAATTATTTTTTCTAGAAGCTCTCCTCTACAAGTGTATATAAGAATCCATTTTTATAAAATTGCCTTTTTAAATTTGGTACATTTTCTTCTCGCTTTAATTTTGTTTTAGCATTTTCACACCTTCTTCCCAATTATCCTAGGCCCTCACTTGCCTAGGGTGAGCTTGGGAAGAAGACATTCTTGTCACCTAGTGCTAAGATAGGCTTAGTCTTTTCCGCTACCAATCTTTGTATTGCCTTGTTAAGTCAAAAACCCTAAAAAAAACATATATTGAAAAAAACCAAAAAGAAAGGTGATTTCCATGTTTTCAAGCAAGGGATTTATAATTGCAACAATTGCCTTTTTGGATGACCCTAGATACTCCACTATCTAGGTTATAAATTTTAAAAGCGAAACGGATTTACGTGTTACAACGATTTCCAAAATCCTAATTAACAAATTGTGTATTTTCGTTATCACCTACTTAGATTAGAAATTAGAGGACTAAAAGATAAACTAGATATAATGAAAATAGAAATAAATCACTTCAAAGAAAAATCAAATCAGTTGCTTGAGGACTTAGCCAAATTTACAAAAGGAAAGGATAACTTGGACTTGCTTATTGCCTATCAAAAACCTTCCTCAAGTAAATTTGGACTAGGCTATTATGAAACTAGTCAAAATGAACTGAAAAAGGATCCTCATCCAAAGAGAACCACTACAAATACGGATCCACATTACAATGGATACCGAAAAGACAACTTTCACACTATTTTGTAGGTTTCAAAGGACATTATAATGTCGAAAATTGGATATACAAAATGAAGGATGGGAAACTCAAATTATAAAGACCTTAAGAAACACCAAGTCACCAAAGGAGGTCTTTTGTAGGAACAAAGGGATCTACAAGAAAGAAGACAAGGAGACCACCGCCATCAAGGAGGTCGATGGTGATGGACTCCGGGTGTTTCAAACACATGACAGGAGAAAAAGACCTATTTTTAGACCTCCAACCTTCGGATGGAGGAATGGTTACATTTGGCAACAACCACAAGGGCTATATTGTTGGTCTTGGTAAAATAGGTAACCCTCTTTCCCCTATCTCAAATGTTTCTTTAGTAAAAGGACTAAACCACAACTTATTAAGTGTTAGTCAGATTTGTGATAAAGGATATAAGGTCATTTTTACTTCAAAAATATTTGAAATTATGCATGCATCAACAAATGAAACCCTTCTTAAGGGAATTAGGTTTAAAGACATTTATATTGTAGAATTTGATAAAGAGAGCACTTATGAATGTCTTGTAGCTAAAAATGAATTGAATATATGCCATCGAAGATTAGGACATGTTCCTATGAGACTAGTTCAAAAGCTAGCCAAACAAGAACTAGTTCGAGGTCTTCCTAAAGGAAAATTTGTAGATGACCTTATGTGTGATTCTTGTAAATTAGACAAAATCATGAAATTTACCTTTAAAACCAAAGAAGTTATATCCACATCAAGACCACTAGAATTACTTCACCTAGATTTTCTTAGACCAACAAAATATGAGTCTTAGTGGATGCAAATATTGCCTTGTAATTGTAGATGATTTTTCAAGGTTTTCATGGGTCTCCTTCTTGAGATCCAAAGATGGAGTGTTTTCCGTCTTTTATAATTTTTGTAGGAAGGTTCAAATTGAAAAAGGTTACCAAATCACTTGAATTCATAGTAATCATGGTAGCGAGTTTGAAAACTTCTTGTTTGATAATTTTTGTCAAGGGCATGGTACTGCTCATGAATTCTCTTTCCCCTGAACACCTCAACAAAATGAGGTAGTTGAGAGAAAGAATCGCACTCTTCAAGAGTGTGCTCAAACATTGCTCATAGACTCCGGGTTACCGAAGTACTTTTGGGCCAAGGAGGTTAACATGGCTTGTTACATGTTAAATCGCATCTTAATTCGATCCGGGTTGCCAAAAACTTGCTTTGAACTATATTATGGGAAAATACCCAAGATTAGTTATTTTAAAGTTTTTGGATGCCGATGCTTTGTTTTGAATACCCATTTTAATTTAGATAAATTTGATGCCAAAGGTGAAGAAGCCATTTTCATTGGTTATTCTTCACGTAGTAAGGCATATTGGGTTTTTAAGAAGACCACATTAATAGTAGAGGAAACCCTTCATGTTTCCTTAGATGAATCACCTTACTCTTCCTCTATTGTCCGAGTCAATATGGAAGATGAAGATGATTCTCCTATTGATGTGTCTAACATCCTAAATTCCAATATCCATAATCTTCCAAAAGATTGGATATATCAAAGGGATCATCTCGAAAGTCAAGTCATTGGAAGTGTTTCCGATGGCATTTAAACTCGATCTCATTTTAATTGCTCTTTCGGTCTCTCCGCCTTTGTATCTCAAGTTGAACCGAAGAGTGTTGATCGCACGGGTTTCGTGTGTTTGAAATTAGGGTTACAAGTAACTTGTCGTCGTAGTTGCAAAACTTGTGATCAATTTGGTGTTTTAGGGTTTTGTTGTATTTTTTTTGTTTTTGAAATAACATGACAATCAATCACAAGAGAGAGATAGAATTGAATCTGATATATTGCAGGAATGCCAATTACAATAATATAGAGAACATAAAAAGAGAGGGAGGTGAGAAGAAATCTCCCAAAGCAGTTGTTCGGTGAGACGACGGTGCCTGGCGGAAGCTCGGATGAAGGAGTTGGGAAGTAGGTCAATGAAGGTGAGAAGTGGGAGGATGTCAGGTAGAGGAAAGCTTCAGCACAGCTCCGGAATGGAGGTGAGAAGGTGGAGGTGATCTGCTACCGGAATGGAGGTGGGAGGACGACTCCAAGGCGACCTATGAATGGGGATGGGAAGTTGGAGGAGTATTTGGTGGGACAGAGTCTCGTTACACTAATAGGTGCCTTGGGAGCTTGAGAGTAAACTCTAATAGAGCGTTGGTAGGCTTGCTAGAGCTTGAGAGTAGGTGGGAGTAGAGTAGGTAGAGATGGCTTAGAAGGGAGGGGGTGTAGGTCCTTTTATAGTGGAGGAGAAGAGGCTAAAATAGGTATGAGACCATTAGTGACCTCTAGGCCATTGCTGGAAGTGTCGCTGTAGGCAGCTCATGCTCGCTGGCGCACGTAGCTGACCTTGCACCCACGAACAATTAGTGACGGTTGTAAGTGTCACTAAATGTTCGCCAGGCTGTCGTTGAAGATCCACTGCTGCTCATGCTACGCTAGCATTGCGCTGTGCGCTCTCTTTGTCGAGCGTGCGCACGCTCACGCGTTGGCGCTGCACTATGCACATGCATGCCTCCGCGTGCGTGCGCACCTGTGCTGCTGTGCCCGTGCGGTGGCGTGTGCGTGCGCATGGGTGGCTTGGGTTGCGCCATGTGGCGTAATCTGGGCCGTCCATCTTCTTTTCATTGTAGGGGCTGCTACATAGGTTGGATTGAGTCGATTTTCACGCCCTTGGGCTGCGATCGTTGACTTGAATCCATCCGCGCGGTCGGATTTGTTATTTAAAGCTCTAAATTATGTCACCTAGTCCCTTGGCCGTTGATCTTCCTCGAATTGTATATGGTGCTATGGGACTCTGATTGAGGCGATTTCGGAGGCATTGGACTCCGATCGTCGTCTTGATCAGATCCGTACGATCGGATTGCCAATTCGAGACTCCAAAATAAATATCCTTCTCTTTTGACCACAAAAATGATGCAATTAACCTAAATTATATACAACTACTCTAAATGCAGAATGATGCATGCTATGCAGTATTTATAACATAAAATGTAAATCTAAGCCTAGGAATATGCATGAATAGGCATTTTAGCCTCAATACATGTGTTTACATCATACCCCCATGCCTATCTTTTACTAGTCCCTAGCAAAATTAAACTATATGCTATGTATAAAAGCAGAATTAGGATTAGATCGCTTAGGCCTAAGTCATTTATTAACAATAGAACATTTCAACTAAGGTCCTAAACTACAAAGACTCAACAGTACCTGGGTGTCTGCCAAAATGCAGACTGCCCAAGTCCTCGCCTTATTTGAAAAGAGAAGATACATTTTTTTTTTTGCTTTTAATTTTTTTATACTTTTGGAGTTTGAGAGTTCCAGGATAACTTTTTACGGCTACCCGACCCACCCAAGACTCGAAAAGGACTCTAAGTGCTAAGCATCTTGTGAAAATAGTGAAAGACACACTAGGCGGCCGTTGAAACGGACTTCGGGTTTGTACGACCCTAGGTGACCTTGCCTAAAGGTTTATCTTTTAGATTGGTAGCTTTCTCCCTACTTTTATTTATGGGGTCAACACAAGGGCGAACTTAGTGTATATCTCCCCAGTTTATTCTACTTCCCTACTTCTTCCCTAAGTGTTTTGGGAATTATTATGCATTTTTGTGAGCTGGGATCTGGACAACCGGCCAATGGGCTATTACCCATGGCACTTGCCAGCTATACTCATGCGGTGAAGTGTGGTTTTGCTTATTTTTATTTTTATTTTTTTTCTATTTTTTATGTATTTTTTCCTTTTTCTTTTTATTTTTTTTTTGAGTAGGTGGCTTCCTTGATCTAAGATTTACCTAAAGGCAGTACAATGAAAATGGTCTTATGACTGGGCTCTAGACAACCGGCTGATGAGTTGTTACCACTGATAACTTGTCAGCCATACTACCTTAGATAGTTCATTAGCTACCCAATTTCCGAAGAAACCACCGAAAAGTGAGTCAGTGCAAAAAAAGTGTAGATGCTTATACTTAAAGTATCCCCAAATCAGAGGGTGGGTTGATAAGTCGCATACTTATCGTCCCAATTTATTTACCAAATTAAAATGAATTTTAACTGGCGAGAATTCGAGACTAAGTCCACATTCGAGTGGACACCTGGGCTAATTAAGTCCGAAGACCTGAAGAATCTAGGTGTTTAGGTCCTCTCATATCATTTCCTAAAGTTAATAACTTTCAAATGCCTAAGTTCTCTTCTCCTAATTCTTCCTTTTTTTTAATGTTTTTGAATTTTTAATTTTTTTTATAAGAATCAAATAACAGGAAATTACTGTTATAGCTGACAAAAAGGTTATAAAATATGTCCACCCCCTATGCTTAGCTATTGCAATGTCCTCATTATGAAAAATGAAAGCATGCAGGAGAGTTGAAGTGGAAGAATAACACCTAGTTTTCGTGAGACTCTGGTAAGCTTGGAACAGTTTTTATATGTGTTGAGTTTAGTGCCTTCAGCTAGGCGAGGTCCTCAATCAAAACTAACTAAACATTGAGGCCACAACGACACAGTTTCTGGGTCAACAGGTATGGGTCCTGGAGAGTGAAAATGGGCTTGCCAAAGAGATGAACAATGAAAGTGGCAAGCTGGTGGTGCAGGGATAGCCCAAATGGTCTCCAATAGAAGTTTTTCTAATTTATTACAGAGGAAGTGTGGTTGGGTATAGAATTTGTGCAATGGTTGGGTGAAAAAGGACAATGAGGGTTTTGTGATGTGCTGGGGATTTGTGGGTACTCTAGAATACCTAATGTTTGAAGAGTTCTTTCCAATGTTCAATTTCATCCTCACACTCTAGGTTCTTAAACCAACAATCCTGATCCTCAGAATTCCCACCCACAAGTTGGACCTCAAACTCTAAGCATTTAGGATAAGGATGTTGTTGGGTTTTATCCTGATCACGTGAATCATCCAACAAATTTTTGATTTCATGCATGTCTTTCTCATCTCGTGTTGCTACAATTGATCGCATTTTTGCTTTGTCCTTAATTATTTTCGCAATTGTGCGATCTTCTTCCCGAGTTTGGGTTGAGTTGGCCATTAAAAGGTTGTTTAAGGTATGTATGGCCATTACTTCCTCTATTCTACCAAGCTCCTCCATCGAACCACACTTAATTTTATTCTTCTTTGAGACCTCAAAAATATTGAATTGATTTGTCTTATCCCCTGAGGCCATTTCTATATATCCCGATTCACAATCAATCCTCGCCTTAGCAGTAGCTAGGAAAGGTCTTCTCAAAATAATCGGGGTGTGGTTGAGTTGTTTTAGGGCTTCCATGTCCAGGACCATGAAATCAGCAAGGTAATGCAAATCATTAACCTTGACTAAAGCATTGATTGCACAACAATCATGGGTCCTAATCAACCTAAATAATGTATGAACTTATCTTAAATTGTGGATATTGCACTCATATCTTGCATATCATGCATTGCATCAGTCTATTTAGAATAAGATGAGATGTCCTGCTAGTTAATGGTTCTTATAGCTATTTACAGATAATAAAGTGATCCAGGATGGAGATAGTGGAATAAAGCAATAAAGGAAGAAGAAGACTGATCCAGATAAGAGGAGTGAGGAGGATAGCCTTATTCTTACCCTTAGAAACCCTAGGACAGCCTTCCCAAACCCAAAACAACCTCCATTAGGACACCTTAGCCTCAAAACCCAAACATGGATAGCACTATCCATGTTCCTATCCCTCTCCCAAACACTTAGGAACCAAAACAAACCTTAGAAAACATAAAACCCACTCTCCATCACCTTTTAGGACGTCCAGACATCTGGCTGGACGTCTGATTTCTGCAGAATAACAATCTAGGAAGCCAAAACTCATACTTTCACAGAATTGGATGTCTAATTTAGTGTCCAGACGTCCAATTTTGTAGTATAAGACGTCTGACCACTATCCTAGATGTCTGATACTACTGTCTGGTTCCTGATTGTGGTGTTGGAAGCCTTAGCTTGCCTATTTTGACCTAGGAACCCCACCGGACACCCTAGGAAACCTAAGTAGAGACCTCCTAAGCCTAGTCCACTATCCATAGACCTACTTGTCCTATCCCTAACCCAATTGAACCATCCCATACCTAATTGGGTGCATCTACAGTTGATTGGGTGCACCCGAGCCCAATTAGATCCACCCAGGATCTAATTAACTCATACCTATTAGGGTTACCCTAGCCTAATCACATGCACACATCTAATTAGACTTGACCTAGACCTAATTAGGTTCACTCCTACCCAATTAGACTTTCCTAAGCCTAATTAGGTCCACACTCACTTAATCTAGATTGACCCAACCTATTTAGCACCTAATCCTACCAAAACCCACAACCTAGCCCTACGAAAAACACACACCCACACACACACGCACACCTTCCCATTTTGCTCTCACCAAACCCATGCACACTCTCTTGGAAACCCTAAAAACTTGTGTCAAACCTAGATCCAAAAATTGTGGCATTTGCTATTTTTGGAGCCACCAAAAGTGGCAACCAAATGGAGCCTTCCATAAGGGCAAAGGGAGAGCTACGAAATGGGATCATATCTCCATACACTCTCCCATCCATACTCTCCACTCTAAACTTGCTTCCACCCTCCAAAACCTTAAGGCCATCCTCCTCATCCTCCTCCAAGGCTCCATGGATGGCTAGCTAGAGAAGCTTCTCTCCAAAGCTTCAAGGATGACCATTGGTAGAGAAAGGGAGCAACACCCTCCTCTCTCCACTTGGGTGCACTAGCCCTCATCTTCTTCTTCTTGGACGGCCATGAAAGCTCACCCATAGCCTCTTGTGGCCGGCCATCTCTTTTGTTAGGCGTGTAGAAGGGTTTGCATACCCAAGGTCTAGCCTACACCCTCACACAAGGTTGATGGCTCTAGTGGCAACTTTCCGACGTGAGGGATTTTCTTCTATTTATATGCTTTCTAGTGTAAATGATGTGTGATAATTTTTTATGCATAAATAATTTCATGATGTTTCTGTGATTGATTGTCCTCATGTTTGCTTGCTTATATGACACTTTGGTTTGTTCACACCATGCACAGCCACCATGGCCACATTTAGATGCACATAGTCACTTAGGTTTTTGCTAGTTTATCTAGATCTAGGTTTCAATTTGCTTTTCGAAATAAAAAATCAAAAACACAAAAAGACAAAAATAGTAGCTTAGGTTAGATTTAGGTTATAAAAGTCAATCCAAATCTCGATTCGTTTTCACGCCTCCCAGAGACGAACGATCGGGACTCAAGTTCTAAAAAGAATAAAGATCTATGAGAGTTTCGTTATCACAAATATCTTTGACAAGTGATTTTTGCGACTATACTACGATTTCCAACGATTTCAAAATATGCGATTTCCACGTCCGTCAAATGGCGCCGTTGCCGGGGAGGTAACGCGTGAGTTTAGATTTGGATTTGCTTAACTTCTGTTTGTTTTGATTGTAGGGTGTTAAGATGAGGATCTGTGCACACATCGACCCGTGGTGAAGACCGCAGGTATCTTCTTCGTCCTCTAGTTTATTGCTTCCTTAGGTTAGAAAAAAAGAAAAAAAAAAGAAAAAAAATATAGATATAAATTCAAATTAAAAATTTCAGATCTGAATTAAAAAAAAAAATCATTTTTTTTGGTGTGTGTTTTAACTTGGAAACTATTTAAACACACCAAAATCAGATTTGAAAATTCGACTAGCAAATATTGACGATTTTCAAAAATTTATTGCTGTGAAATTAGGAGTCCAAAAATCTTGGGATTTAGTCTGGTATTAGGTTTTCAAACTACCTTTCCAGTGCCACCTTTTATTTGGAAAAATTATCACCATAAAAATTTTAAAAATTTGCACAGTGGAAGGGGGTCAGAATAGTCTACACTCTGATTTTTTATAAATTTAAACGTTAATTCCATCCTTTACATAAATCAGATATCTTTGAAATTTGTGGGGTTGGAAAGCCACTGAAACCTAGTTTTTTATATGAATTTTCAAGAATTTTTGGATTTTCTTTTGATACTGTTTCAAATTGCACTTCCCACAGGGGGTCCATCTGGTCTGTTTGACCCCCTGGAGTATAAAAATTCGTAAAAAATTACTCGAAATAGTAAAAATATTAAAAAAATATTCTATGAAAAATTTATTTAAAAATTAAGATCTCTACCAAATTTCATATTATTTTTCTTCAGTTATTGATCTGGGGAGTGATTTCAAGTCAGACTAAGGTTTGACTGCAGATTTTAGAAGAAGCACAAACCCTAGGTAATTCACATTAGGGTTTAAATTTAGAGACTCAAAACAAACATTTTTGAGCCTAATTTGGGTGTGATTGCATGAGAAGGGATTTGATGTGAAGACTATCTCTTATCTTTATTCACATCTTCTCTCAAATATCCATGAACCCATATCATTCTTTTGACCCTCAGGGTCCTCCATCTCCCAACCCAACCATGATTTTGACTCCTCCTGGTTGGGAGACTCATCCTAACCAGCTGAGATATGATTATCCTTATCCCCCAGCTTATTTAGAACCTGAATCTCATGGATCTGACCCTTATCTAGATCAGAACCAATTGAAATCCATAGTTGCTGAATTCCGGGAATAAAACAAGGACTATACAGATCAATGTGCCAAGCTTCTGGAGCAAATTAGATGATCTCAGGCACAATCTCAATCTTATCACTCCTCCCAGGGACAAGAGACTTGGAACAACCAGCCTAGTGGGTCTAGTGACCCATATTTTGGAACCACTAGCTATTCTACTGATTCTTGCTACCATGGGGAGGCATCCTGGACTCAGCCAACCCAAAAGGCACCTTTGGACCTAATCCATGATTTGGGTAGATCAATTAAGGAATGCACTATTTCTGATACACCTGTACCTGATGAGATATCTCTAATGAATTGGAATAATGGATCACAAGTACAGGACCACATAACAGGTTCTCAATCAACTCCCTCTGTAGCCAGCCCTACTCAGGGCGATACACCTATTGATTCATATCCAAATTCGTATAACCCTGAGTGGAGAGACAATCCTGATCTTTCATGGCCACCACAGAGACCGACTCAGACTGAACATCAATCTAGGCTAGCCCAATACTCCACTCAATCCACTTTAGGGCAACCATCTAGTCCAGCCCAACCCGCAACCACCCTTGAAGATATCATGAACATTTTGTTGGACTTTGATAAGAAAAAGGAAGAAAGGTTGACTAAGTTGGAAAATCATGTGAAATCTCAAGGGGATCAAATCAAGAGACTTCAAGAATCACTTTATCCCCGAATGCAAATGCCTTTTCACTCCTATTCTCCACCTATTCTTTCGACCCCTCCTTCAATCTATCAAACATGCCCTTGTGCAGGGGTCAAATTTGTGGCCTTTAAAAGGAAGAGAAAAGCTAAGAGCCCACCCAAATGACCTGATTTGGGCTCAACCAAAAATCATAAGACCAAACCCACATCCAGCTCTGACTTAGACTCAAGGGACAAAAAGAAGAAAAAGGCTTCTGAAGTTGATTTGACCTATTTACCCTTTCCTAAGGCCTTAAAGAAAGAGTCACAAAAGAAAAAAATGACTTGCACACCTAAAGAGGTGGTTTTATCAGCTAACATAAGTGCATTTGTTTCTGGCACTATACCACCCAAAATGACTGACCCTGGAAAACCCTTCATATCTTGTGCCATAAAGGGATTCACCTTCAACAAAGCCCTTGTGGATCTAGGGTCTTCCATTAGCTTGATTCCTACCGCCCTTTTTGACCGCACCAAACTTGGAGATCTGCACCACACACCTGTCACCATTAGAATGGCAGATGGCTCCATCAAACTACCGAAGGGGGTAGTTCAGGATGTGATTATTAAAGTGCAAGGTCTTAGCTTTCCAGTTGATTTTATTTTCTTGGACATGAATATATCGGAGAAGCTAAGTAATTCACCCATTATTCTGGGTCGACCTTTCTTGGCTACAGCCAATGCACAGATTGACTGTTACTCAGGATGTATGGAGGTGGGTAGCGGCAATGAGAAGATTCACTTTGATATGTATGCAGCCACTAAGAAAACAAAGTCAGGGTACTTTCTGGATGATATGGAAAGTGAGTCGGAGGGTAATTCGGAAGAAACTATGGCAATTGACACCTGGGTAGAACCACACGACCTGAATCAACAATCCACTAGATCACGTAAGTCACCCTCCCTACCAGATCAAATCACTGATAATATGGTTGACTATCTTGATCGACCTAGCCCAATTCAAACCCCTGCCCCTTGCAATGTATCCCAGATTACTCAATTGATCAAAATGATTCATGAAATAAAAGAAGCTAGTGCGAGAGAATATGATGATATAAGGAAAGAGCTTCATAGAATCCGGGATGAGCAACAAAAACCAGAAATGTTTGAATATGGGTCAGGTGTGTCACAACCGATTTGCGATTCGGTGGTGGTCATGCAGGATTTTGTTGATCAAACACCCGAGGTGGATGATATTGATAACCCTATGGAAGCTGAGAATAGAGATTTATTTGAGAATCTTGATCTTGATATATGGCCTGAGTACCAATCATTTCATTTTGAGGAACCAAGCATTAAGGGACCTGAATATAATTTTGTTGTATTTGAGAATACCCATGGAGACATTGATGAATTAATTCAAATGATCTCATACACGGAGCAACAAAATCAAAAAGACTGTAACAAATCCTCAATCAATGATTCAGCCCATTCCACTTTTATGGAGGGACTCACTACTAAATCTAATGCCCAACTTCATCTAAGTGAGAAGGAAATATCCCCTTATGAAATAGATATTCAAGAAATTGAAAGATTATTGGGGATAACATAGGATGAGTTATCAGAGGAAGCTAGGAATTTTGGGGAATCATGTGATAATTGGGAATTGGCATTGGACAATTTGGAAGAGATAAAAGAAGATGAGACCCAAACATCTTTGGTAGAGACAGAGGCTGATCACTGGACCTTGATTTCCAGATCTGACCACACTACTTGGGTCATACCTTCCATTCATTATTAGGACCCATATGATTTCACCCCACACGACTTCACCCATACCCCTACCACCCACATTCTCCATCACCTCTTCGGGATGCCTTCACCTTCATTCCTTCCAGGCACCCGTATTTATCTGTCTTTCTTCTGTAGCATCTGGCTGCAGATAATCCCAAGCCCCATCTACATATTTTCCCGATTATTTGGACTTGGAATTCATGGACAGCTAGTTCGCATTTGCGGTCCGCTGTTGGCGAATGAGACTAAAATTCTTATCATTTTACTCGCCATTCTCACTACTGTATTGGTATATCCTTTTTGAAGTGTACGCCCAGCTGGAGGCGTTAAACTCAGCACGTATAAATACGATTTCACCATCATCTATACATAACCATTTTTATACATAGCATATTTTTGTTTTAGCATATTTCCCTTTTCTATATTGCATGTTAACAGGTTGGCCGGTGCTGAATATAATTTCAGGAGCAATTACAGGTGATTTCTATCCATTCTCTCCCTGCAGCATTTATTTTCTTTTACATTCATGCATGAGGACATGCAAGAACTTAGGCATGGGGGGGTAGATACAGAAAAACTAAAAAAAAAATTTTTTGCCAACACTTAGGAAAACCTCGGAGATGCATGCAAAACGTACTTTAGGACCTTAAATAAAAGAACAACCGACTCTACCTCCAATGCTCTCATTGGAGCTAGAAATCGTTCGCAACAGTCACTTCCGGCTCACCCGCCCACCTTTTGTTCTAAATTTAGGGTCAAGCTGATTGTAACCCGATACGGGAAATTCACGAAGTACAAATTATATGAGGTTACATGTTTATAGCATATATAGATATTTCATTCATGAATAAGATTATTTTATTAAGAGAATGCATTAGGGATTTTATCCTTTAGTTGATTCCTGTAATCTGGAATCCAGTACAACTTTTCACACACACGTAGAATTTGCAATGGATTCATGGTGAAGGTTGATAAACGTCTTCAGTTTGTTGAGAAGAAGTGCTTCTTTTCCTGAACCCTTGGACAGTGTTTTGGGAGTCAGGCAGATTTTCTTTCAAAAATCCACCAAATAGTGTGAGATGAGAGTAGAGTATACTGGTGCTCTAAGATTAGTGCAAGGAATCTGGAATCCTAGATAATTAGGTGATGATACTTAGAGATTAGGCATAGTTTCGCTCTCGGTTCCAGCGTATACATTTTTGTGTGAAATATTGAGAGCCACCGAATAAGGCAAATACGCGGAGAGCGAGTTTTCATAAAACTAGGGCTAAGGTGGATGGTTACGACCATTCTTTACGGAATCCTCGGCTGAAGGAGGGTATTGATGTCAAGGTCAGAAATGCACCATCCTATCTGTCTCTCCCGGTGCCGTGAGTAGGCACTTCCACCAAATAAGCCACCCAATGTCTCTTGGGTACCACCAATCCCCAATAATGCCTCCTTAATAAAGTTCATGGATGTATGCCAGTTGTGTTATGCTGAAAAAAAAAAATAAAAAAAAAGAGAAAAAGAAAAGGAAAAAGAATGATGAAAAGAAAGAAAAACTGAAAAAAAAATTAGAAAAAGAAGAAAAAAGAAGAAAAGAATGAATATTTAGTGTTTATCAAGGCAATACCACCAAATAAAATTGAGCTCCACCAAATATGGCCTTAACCTATTTTTCTTGTGTTTCTGACCGCCCGAATACTAGCTGAGGAATCCCGACTTAGTGTTAGGGTTATGAGAACTCAATTAAAGTGTTAATGCCTAGTGAGACCACCAAATACAAATCCTATGTGTGAATCTGGTGAGGTTGTGAGCTCTAAGAAAAAGAAAGAAAAAGAGTAAGAGAGAATGAATACAAAGGAATCAAAAGGGAGCATAGTTTTTCTCGTCTTTCTCTGAGTTGAGTTACTTAGTAATGTGGGAATCTAGATTCTGTAGTACTAGTCTCTATGTAGCACCAAGTGAGAATGAGCCACCAAATATATAATCCTTTCCCTTAAAGATTCTCTACCTAAGCCCAAAGCCGGGGTGAAATTCATAGAATATCTTGAATACCTCGAGGGAAGAAATCCGCCTATCCCGCTAGAATTTTTATTAGGGGTCAAGTACAGGCCTTAGAGGTGTATTAGTTTTCACTCGAATCCATTGCAAAAGCTACATAGCTGCACCTTCACGATTGTCTGGATTTCTAGAGCATAGGATGAAAACAAAAAGGAGAAAAACCTTTATGCAAACACTTGATAAAATAACCAATCCCTTAGGGACCCTTGCTGTAAATAATTTAGTCTTGCATTTTCTAGGGACTAGCAAAGTTTAGGCATGGGGGCATCATGAGTCCTAATCAACTTAAATAATGTCTGAACCTATCTTAAATTGTGGATATTGCACTCATATCTTGCATATCATGCATTTCATCAGTCTATTTAGAATAAGATGAGATATCCTGCTAGTTAATGGTTTTTATTGCTATTTACAGATAATAAAGTGATCCAGGATGGAGATAGTGGAATAAAGCAATAAAGGAAGAAGAAGACTGATCCAGATAAGAGGAGTGAGGAGGATAGCCTTATCCTTACCCATAGAAATCATAGGACAGCCTTCCCAAACCCAAAACAACCTCCATTAGGACACCTTAGCCTCAAAGCCCAAACATGGATAGCACTATCCATGTTCCTATCCCTCTCCCAAACACTTAGGAACCAAAACCAACCTTAGAAAACATAAAACCCACTCTCCAGCACCTTTTAGGACGTCTAGACATCTGGCTGGATGTCTGATTTCTGCAGAATAACAATCCAGGAAGCCAAAACTCATACTGACACAGAATTGGATGTCTAATTTAATGTCCAGACGTCCAATTTTGTAGTATAATACGTCTGACCACTATCTTGGATGTCTGATACTATTATCTGGTTCCTGATTTTGGTGTTGGAAGCCCTAGCTTGCCTATTTTGACCTAGGAACCCCACCGGACACCCTAGGAAACCTAAGTAGAGACCTCCTAAGCCTAGTCCACTATCCATAGCCCTACTTGTCCTATCCCTAACCCAATTGAACCATCCCATACCTAATTGGGTGCATCTACAGTTGATTGGGTGCACCCGAGCCCAATTAGATCCACCCAGGATCTAATTAACTCATACCTATTAGGGTTACCCTAGCCTAATCACATGCACACATCTAATTAGACTTGACCTAGACCTAATTAGGTTCACTCCTACCCAATTAAACTTTCCTAAGCCTAATTAGGTCCACACCCACTTAATCTAGATTGACCCAACCTATTTAACACCTAATCCTACCAAAACCCACAACCTAGCCATACGAAAAACACACACCCACACACACATGCACACCTTCCCATTTTACTCCCACCAAACCCATGCACACTCTCTTGGAAACCCTAAAAACTTGTGTCAAACCTAGATCCAAAAATTGTGGCATTTGCTATTTTTGGAGCCACCAAAAGTGGCAACCAAATGGAGCCTTCCATAAGGGCAAAGAGAGAGCTACGAAATGGGACCATATCTCCATACACTCTCCCATCCATACTCTCCACTCTAAACTTGCTTCCACCCTCCAAAACCTTAAGGCCGTCCTCCTCATCCTCCTCCAAGGCTCCATGGATGGCTAGCTAGAGAAGCTTCTCTCTAAAGCTTCAAGGACGGCCATTGGTAGAGAAAGGGAGCAACACCCTCCTCTCTCCACTTGGGTGCACTAGCCCCCATCTTCCTCTTCTTGGATGGTCATGAAGGCTCACCCATAGCCTCTTGTGGCCGGCCATCTCTTTTGGTAGGCGTGTAGACGGGTTTGCATACCTAAGGTCTAGCCTACACCCTCACACAAGGTCGATGGCCCTAGTGGCAACTTTCCGACGTGAGGGATTTCTTCTATTTATATTCTTTCTAGTGTAAATGATGTGTGATAATTTTTTATGCATAAATAATTTCATGATGTTTCTGTGATTGATTGTCCTCATGTTTGCTTGACTATATGACACTTTGGTTTGTTCACACCATGCACGGCCACCATGGCCTCATTTAGATGCACATAGTCACTTAGGTTTTTGCTAGTTTATCTAGATCTAGGTTTCAATTCACTTTTTGAAATAAAAAATCAAAAACACAAAAAGACAAAAATAGTAGCTTAGGTTAGATTTAGGTTATAAAAGTCAATCCAAATCTCGATTCATTTTCGCGCCTCCCAGAGATGAACGACCGGGACTCAAGTTCTAAAAAGAATAAAGATCTATGAGAGTTTCATTATCACAAATATCTTTGACGAGTGGTTTTTGCGACTATACTACGATTTCCAACGATTTCAAAATACGCGATTTCCACGCTCGTCAAGCATCCACTAAAATACCCCTTGGTTTTGTAATGGATCTATCAACTAACTGCGTGGTTATGTCAGTGTGTTTTAGGTAGACTAGACCCAATTCCATGTGCAGTGAGGTGGGGATCACATTAATGGAAGCACTCAAGTCGAGGAGGGCCCGATCAGAAGTAATGTTTCCTATTGTGCAGGAAATCAGCGGGGCTCCCGAGTCCTGCTTCTTAGGAGGTAGCTTGTTTAGGATCAATGTGCTTGTGTTATCAGACAAAACTACTCTCCTATTGATTTCAGATTTCACTCT
The DNA here is from genome assembly GCA_037157565.1 of Thalassia testudinum. Taxonomy (NCBI): domain Eukaryota; kingdom Viridiplantae; phylum Streptophyta; class Magnoliopsida; order Alismatales; family Hydrocharitaceae; genus Thalassia; species Thalassia testudinum. The sequence continues at coordinate 47,714,277 of JAZHRO010000035.1, read as the reverse complement.
ATGCCTTTCTTTATATGCATTCAGTAAAACTATGGCGTAAGCGAGAATTGATCTGATAGCCACGAGGAGTAAAATGATTGTCAATTTGAAAGCCTGAAGTAAGGACATCCTTTCCTCCAATTTCTCCTCTGACTTTTTCTATTTTCCTATACAACAACAACATACTCCCCAATCAGACTCTGATGTTTTGTTGATCACATTTTTAGTTGGGAGTCTGGAATTCTTGCTATGGGGACTAATGGGGTTGACATGGGGTTGGGTAGGTTCCTTGTGTCTACTACCACCCCTCAAGGTGATGGTGTTTGCAGTGGCAAAATGCTGTTGGTTAGTGTCTTGGGGAGGGTTGGGCAAAATAGGAGGCTCCCAGTTGATTATGGTAGGAACATGGTTTGCTCTGGGAGGGGCTGGGGTAGCCTGATAGATAGCATGAGCTTGAGCATATGACTCCCCATTATTACCAAACCCTTAAGGCCTAGCGCCTAGGTTCCATACATTCCTTAGGTTTGGTACAGGTTGTGATGGTAGGTTGTTTGCACCAAGTTCGGATTTCAAGGTATCCAGCGAAGTTTTCATTTGTTGCATGAGTTGGAGCATTGACCCTTGCATTTCTACCATCTTCAGGTTTAAATCAGCCTGCTCAACGACTGTTTGCACCAAGTTCGGATTGCAAGGTATCCAGCAAAGTTTTCATTTGTTGCATGAGCTGGAGCATTGACCCTTGCTTTTCTACCATATTCAGGTTTAAATCAGCCTACTCAACGGGTTGTTGAGCATTCCACACGGACTGATTAACCTAATTCAGGGGCAACTGAGTATATACATGACCCTGACCCATTGGTTTTTGTAGTACATAGTTGTTGGGTCGATACTGGGTCTGTTTCCCTTGATCTTTCCAAGAGAAGTTAGGATGATTTTTCCAACCAGAATTATAGGAATTCGAGTAAGGGTTGGACCTAACATTCTCTTGCACAGCCTGAACATCCTCATAAGAGGAGGATGAAGAAGGATCAGTAAAACTGGGATCAAAGGCCCTAGTTTGGAACCCATAAGGTTCCGAGAAGAGTTGGCCTGAAGGTCGAGCTAACTCCAGCTGGTTCACAAACTCCCGTCCCATAGGAGCTTGCGAAGAATGGAATCCTGATCCCTGGGATTGAGTGGATCTAGAAAAATTAGAGTTTCCAGACATCCACTCTTCCATTTGTTTAGCAACCAGATCCATCTTATCTAATCTATTGCAGATCAATTCCATATCAGAAGTATGTGAATCTTGGACCTCATTGGCATTTGATCTAGTTTGTTGGGATCGGTTGAAGGTTTCCATGGAGGAGTGGTTTAAATAATTTTCACTCATTTCCTTAAACAAATCATACGCACTATCAGCGTCTTTGTTGAGGAAATTGCCTCCGCAAGAAGCATCCACATGATTACTGATTGCACCGCAAAAATACGCCTGCAATTGTGCCGTCTTGTGCTATTTCCTAGCATTACCAGTGCATATTAGGGTTCCATAGTCGCATTTGTAAAAATACATGCATGCATGCATTTAATTGAGAGGGGAGGAGAGTGAATAAAATGTCCTCGCAATTTACATTTTCTTCAAGTGCTGCTTCACAAAATTCCCATCTTTACTTTTATCTCCATTTGATTTTGTAATCACTCTTCCCGCGGCTGCATGGCAACTTCTTCTCCTTCGAGCCATTCCCTGCTCACAGCTCTCCCTGCCAGCCGCAACAACCCACTCCCTGCTAAGCCATGTGCAAGCCATGCACAGCTAGGG